>AP031354.1:30424090-33142840 GCA_037833965.1 Marchantia polymorpha subsp. ruderalis | reverse complement strand
GTAGTGATCTCCTTTCCGTCGACCTTTCACATCATCAGACAGCTCTAATCACTGAAGACTGTGGCCTATGCTTCTTGTGAAACAGCAAGACGGTGCAGGTTGTTTAATCTAATTTGAAATCATCCCAGAATCTAGGTTTGCAAATTTGTCTATGTCTTGTTGGAGTGGGTATCAACTGCAAGATCCGGCAAGATTTCTATCACAAGATCTGTTGTAGCGTACGATTTCCTGTCTTCCATACAATTTTACCAACACTACGGTCCGTGCATGCGCCGCCTCTTGAGTTGGAGTGCTCCTAATTACTGTTGAATGTTCTATATTATTTATTTTGTCTGTGTTATCTAGTTACGTTCAATATGGGCCCTAAGAGCTGTTAGATTTGAAGTTATCGTGTCTAATTTGGTGCACAAAATTTCTTGGCTCCATGTATTATAGTTTTCAATTTATGTTTTCATCCTGACAATCATAATTAATTTATATGAAAAGCTCTTGCGGTCTGATATGGTAGTCTGTTCTAAGTTAAGTTTAATCCTATCTATTGCCTCCCCCGTGATCACTAGAGCACAGACTAGTGAATAGAGTCCCGTTGGTAAATATTAATATCCATACTCTCAAATTTCAGCTTAATAAGTCAGCAATATGAGCATTTAGTTTTGAAGGAACAGAACTCACCGAGCTGTCGATGCACCAGAATATGACAGATACCGGTCACGCGCGTTAGGAAATACTTTGTTCTTTCCAGCTTTTCTTGCATTTCTTGCACGTCGGTGTAACGCTCCTTGGAGTATTCAAATAGTCGACAGCACGGTCTTCAGTTCACCCACTCTAATTCGTCAATTCTTTTAGCTCGACCAATCTTGGATGCGCCATCTTCGCTTTCATCGGAATTGTTGGATTGTGCTTATCTCCACTATGCTCTTCCTCGCGTACACAGTTAAGTATTCCTGCGAAGACATGTCGATTCTCGGTTTAATCTTGCAGTCATAAAGTAGCTCACAAACGCCGCATTCGTCACAATCCCTACACGCTTTTAAAAGATAATGTTGATATCAAATTGGGGCGCGGCCCTCCTGTTACAAAGAACTAAACGGTGCAAGGGTAATGCAATCGCTAAAAAGTCATTTATTGGAAGCCGCGGCAAATTCGAAAAAGTCGACCGCAGCAGCGATGAAAATACGGTCTCAGTATTTCCAAAACAAAGAAATAGAGAGAAATCCGTCGCCTTTACCAGTAACACATGCGAGATATCCGAGGTTACACGTATTCTACGATGTTCTCTCGCATAGTGTGACCAGGTTCGTAATGATGCCCCAGTTCTAATATGCCTTACCATGAGCAATAATATATAGCAGTTTCGGGATTTCTCAACACCATTCGGAGTTCGAGCTCATCCTATCAATGTTTCTTAATGCACTCAACCCAGATTTGTTGATTGTCATGTACATTATACACTCACTTAAATCCGCATCCCGCCTAAGTCCTAATTTTTCAAACGAAATTTCAAGGATAAAAAATCTGGAGTTTTATTATCAACAGAAGTCAAACTTTTGATTAATGACGGTGATGCTAAAAAATTGTAATAAGTTCAAACGAATGTTTGCATGTATGAGACAACATGGTGGTTTCTTACTAGAGTTTAGGGTTTAATAGTTACTAGTAAGGTGTTGAGGTTAATTCCGATTAAGTAGTAACCTTAGGATTAACCTAAGGTTACTTCTTAATCGGAATTAACCTCAACACTTCTATTATTTTTTGGTAATTTGAAAGTGCTACTAATATTTACAATATTTGGTTGTTAATGCTTGCATTTTTAGGTATATTAAAAATCATCTAAATTGATATAGTAAAAATTGAAATTTATTATATAAAACTATTTTCTTAGCTTTTAATTATTATTCACAATCAAATTCACATTATGATCAATAAAATATCCCAACATACTATCTAACATCAACGGTTGAAATATGAAAAAAACATAGTAAAAACACATAGTGAAAACCTTGATAGGATTAATGTTCATGACGTTGTTTAATTTTTTACTTACTTATACCAATGGTAGATGGTAATATTTTTTTTAATTTCATAATTTGAAATGTTTATTGCTATAAAATTTTCGGATTTTTTTAAAAAACCTAAGAAATTTTTTTGTAGTGTCAAACTAAGATTCAGAATTTTTCTCTTTATCTATTATATCATGAATTCTTTGGAAAAAAAAATTACTGCTATTGAAAAAAATTAAGAAATATATAGAAGAAATATTTTTATTTTTATTTTTTATTTAAAATTTGAAATCAAATTGATGTAAATTTTGTTCAAAGATAATAAATCAAATGCATGATGATATAAAAAATGCTAATAATTGGAATAAATTTTTCTTCATATATTTGATAAAATTTTGTATGTAAGATATATTTTTCGAACAATATCACATTTCAATTGACAACAAACGTATAAAAAAATTGACTTTTAATTGGCAATAAATTGCAAAATTATGAAAATTTATTTTTTTCATTGATAAAATATTTTTTAGAAACATAATTCAAGTCACAATCAAAATTTCAGATATTTTAATGATAAAAATCAGAGATTTCAAAATGATATTATTATTTAGTAAAAAAGTTTATAGGGTTTTGAACAATTTTGAACGTAATTGTGTTCAAACTGCGCCCACTAGAATGCCCGACGCTTGCGAACGTCTCCTGGCCCGTTGCGCGATTCAAAATTGAATCCTATGTCTTCGCCGAAGACGCAGCTCTTGCAATGCCCAAAAAGGCGGCGCTGAAGATTCGAAGATCCGAAGATCTTCGGACGTAGACGAATTCTAACTAATCCTGTCATATCTGCTCATTCTAACTCGTACAACTACTTTCTAGACAAATATCTTTTAGTTTTGTTGATTTTCAAAGAAAAACGAAAAAACTATGCACCACACTAACTCTGCACATCGTCCGGATTCCTTCGCCAGGTTCAATTGCAGTACTTCGCACTCAATCTCCTTCTTCCGAAGCTGGGCTTCTCGCTCATTCAATGCCGCCTTTGCTGCCACGCACTCGATTGACAAGCTTGCAGCTGGTTACCGTGCCAATTCAATCGCGGAATCCCACTCCCTCTTCACCGCTAGTGCTCTCTTGAGCTGCGTCAATTTTTTACCATCTCTACATAAAATGCTAACTCCTTGGACACATCATACTTCTCTCTTCCTATCCAGGTATTTCAGTAGTGGAACTTCACTATCTTATAAGAAGTCAGAAAATGTGATCTCTACCCCCTTCGTTCCCTCCTTCAAAGGTTCTGCCGGTGCATCCACTGGAACTTTGATTAATACCCCCGAAGGTACTTCAATCTCCACAGGTTGTGTCGACTCGCCAATTGTGACTTCGGGTGTACTCACAATCGGGGCAACTGTCTTTTCCACGCTGCTATTCGATACTTCCGTTGCCACCAATCCTCAATTCGCCCTCTTCTTTGATCTCGCGCAAGTTCTCAACTGCCTAATTACTTCTACTTCCGTTTCAGTTCTTCTGACTTCCAGCGCCAAATCTCCCTCGTCATCATTCACTACTTTCCTTCTCTTCGCCAATCGTCGCTTTGACTTCTCCCGTCTCTGCACAACGTCCACCTGAACTGGTCCTCGGGTTGTCGTCTGTGGTGGGATTGAGGGTTGACGGATATGTCTTTGATCCCTTCACTGGACTCGGTTGTCAAGATTTTCCGCTCCCTTGGAAATTGTTTCTCCTCCTCCCTTGTAAGCAAATCCATGCCTTGATAGAAATTCACTAGGAAGGGAGTGATATGATTGATCAATGGTCTCGTCCATTGAGAGCCCGCATTCACCCAGATCGTGAAAGATCATGAAAGAATCTTGCCAAGTGTACTCTTTGTCTGTAATGACAAACAAATAGCAAAATGGAGCATAATGGTATAGATCCGATCCCACGAGGACAGAAACAAACACAAAAGTCACGATTTGTCACAAGATAGCATTCTATTACGAAGTTTTACTTCTTAGGCCAATGCTACTCCTAGAAGACACTACTCAGCTAGAGCCGAAGACTCACAGGGTAGTGCAAAACCGTTCTCACAACGTGAACCTTTTCCAAACAAAGCCTGTGAGAATCGCAAGCGAACCCACACTCATATTTCAGGGGGTAAACTTCCCAGCACTGCATAAATCTCAACACAGTGACCCGAATACTCAGACCTGAATTTGCTTAAATTCCGCAGTAACCCCAGGCTACCCAAGACATCCAAGCTGAATACTCACGTCTCCCGATGCGGTAACTTTGACAACCAGGAGAGCCCTGTGCTCATAGTCTGGATCACACACCAGCACATAGACACACAGTGAAGACAGAATGACAGTTGAGACAAGCCAATAGACAGAAAAGCTCCCCAAGGAAAGAGCCTTGGGCCTCTTTATTCACAATGGCAACTCTGGGATATCGACCGCCTGAGTCGAATCGGCCTCAAGAGCTGTGCCGTCCGATGTAACGGTTACAACATCGTCTGAACTACTCTCTACTCCTAATCTACGCAACACGTTTACAATCTCTACTTCTACATTCTGGTGCGCCTCATTCAATTCCTCTGAAAATGAATTAACTAACTCTACAATCTGTTTGTGCCCTGCGGATCCGCTGGACTTCGCGCTCATCAGCCGTCGCTCAAGTAGATCTAGCTTCAACCACTTCACCGAATCCAATCCCCACATCGCGAACCCGTTCAGGCACTTCTCTAACTGCAATCTCAACATGTCGGTTGAATCCTCCCGCAACTCACGGTAGGCATCCTCTTCCTTTTCCATTCTCCTTTGCGACTCTTTCGATCTCATCTCCGCCTTCCCTAACTACTCTCGTAACCGTCGACAGTCAGATTCAACCTTTAATCTACATTTGACCTACGAAGACTTGGCCGACTCGCAATCTACCAATTTCTTGGCCCAATCCTTCAATTCTTCTTCATGCTTCTGATTTCCCGATGACATACTTGCTGATAGCTCCTCCGCACGTCGGAATTCCATTTTGTACTTCGCGTGAATCTCTGAGATTTCCCTACGAAGATCTTCCTCTGCCGTCTTCGTGTCTGCGAGCTTGCCCCGAAGTTCTTTGGCGATACGAGCTTCTTCGGCTCTTCGGGCTTCCAACTTAGCAAGTTCCTCGACATGCATCTTCTTCCGCCCGGATCCGACGGACGTTAGGATTCAGCCGTTGCGCCACCGCACTTTAAGACGGGGACGACTTGAACAACTTTGGCAAGGCGCGCACTCGCGCCGGCTAACCCTACGTCCGCGAACCGCGCTCCGACCGGCCTGCAAAGCCGATCGGACCGCTCCTCAATCCTCCCCGCGTCATCACGTCAAATTCTCGTACCGGATTCGGCAAGAACGCCCCACCCGTTCGACCCCAGCTTACACCGGAGCCTCCTACCATCGAGAGATTCGGTATCCGGAACACGCCCCGCGGGCTGCTCGGTACGCGACAGCCGCGATGGACCCTCAAGCAGTCCACCACGACGGCCGCCCCCGAGTTTACAGACCTCGCGGGGAGGGACGTTCTTTCAAAGGTACTTGCGATACTTGCGGAAGCGCAACAGCGGGCAGGCCTTCTTAGTGGCGCCATCTCGGTCCGGCACGAGCCGGAAGGAGCATCGGGTGTTGGGCGTCCGGACTGGCTCCTCCAACTAGAGTTCAATCCGGACGACCGACGCCTACGTTCCGACGGACACGTACCGCGGGAAGGCGACGACCCGGAGGTTTATTCGGCAAAATACTATTTATTAATAAATAAATATAATAGTTTTTAAAAATGAATATTTGTGGGGCTTGGTTTTTTGTTTTCTTTAAAAAATAACAAAAACTCAAACATAATTGTGTAGAATATAGCCATATGAGTAAGAAGTGATAGAGATAGAATATTTATGATAGAATTAGTTAGAATTCGCCTTCGGCCGAAGATCTTCGGACCTTCGGCGCAGCCTTTTCGGACAATGCAATAGTCTTCGGCGAAGACATAAAGATGAATTTGAAATGCGCAACGGGCCAGACAACGTTCGCACGCGTTGAGAATCCTATAGGGTGCGGGAGAAGGAAATGCTAGGGCATCGAGGGAAAAGCAGGGCCAGAAGCAAGCGCGCCGACATTGCGATACTAAGCGAGAACAAACAAGGCGAGAGAGAGATTGATCGACATCGTTATCTGTGACGACATCAATTGAAGACGTTCAAGACGAATGACAAAGTGCGGAAATTGGTCTCGTTGAAGGTGCCTTACGAGGAATTGCGACCCTTCAGGCGCGATCTTAGAGAATTGCATCTTGATTTCCTCATATGGAATTGAAACTCCATCTCGGCGAGCATTTGCAAGGAGATTATGGACAAGAACCGGAACGAGGGCGAGGATCTTGGAGGCAATTCAATGTTGTGGACAATTGAGCATTGGGCGAAACATCGAGAAACAACACGATGAGTACCAATTGTCACGTTCTTAATAGTCTATTGAGGAGTTTGAATTCTCAAGCTACTGTCACTCCCAGAAATACTGGAGATGTTCGACTCGGAGGTCATTTGGAGGGCACACAAAGCAGCGTAAAGCACACACACACCTGAAACAAGTAAATGCAAAACTCAGAGGTCGATCAGGACCTCAACTTAAGATTCAGGGGGGAAATTTCACCAGAAGTACACTTAGAGCACCTGCAGCTAGCGGCCAATTACGAATTTGCTTAAATCCTGTCACTAGCCAGACGCTATTTCAGAACATTCAAATTGGAGCTCCTACTTCGGAGCCCCAATTCGGTAGTACTTTCGTCAAACCGAAGTCACTCTTACGCGGTAAACAACACACTTAACTCACAAAACGCGTAGAGAATACAGAAGTCCGAACTGAGAAACTAAATTGAGAAAAGAATCTCAAGGCCAATGCCTTGGATTACTTTATTCTTAAACTACCAAAAACTGTCACCTGCTCTGATGCGAGCTCCGAAAAGGTTCTACACCTACGGAGTTGGCGGCTGCCTTCCCTTCTAACTAACGATCTAAACCTAACCCTAACCCTAATTTGAAACCTAACCCTAAATCTGATTCAAAACCTAACCCTAAATCAAAACCCTAAACCTACTGCACTGAGCCGCCAGCTTCGTTATCAACTCTAGGTCAGCAACACGCATGTGCAGCCGGCTGAGACCAACAACCCCACCAAATTTCAGCTCCAGCTGACACTCCTGCGCGAAGATATGGGCCCTGTAAGACCCCTGCTCCAAGGCCAAAATCACTTCTCCGAAGTTCAAGGTCCGAGGTACCTTCTGAGGTCTGAGGTACCTTGCGGCCGAAGACGTTAAGGCCGAAGTACCTCACCAAAGTCCGAAGTCTGAAGTCTGAGGTACCTTCCGACGTCTGAAGTCCGAAGTCTGAGGTACCTCACGGAAGAAGTCCGAGGTACCTTCGGCCGAAGGCCCTTCTCCGACTTCGCCTATCCATATCAGCCACTTTTGACACTCATAACTAAGTTATCCTTTATCCGTTTCAAGAGTTCTTGAACTCGTAAGAAAGAGCGTGCCAAGTTCTATTTATCAAGACCCTAACTAAGTCAAGACGTTACTAATTGAAAATGTTATGAAGTATTTACTCTCTCAAATTTCTCAAACTTCTCATTTTGAGAAAGAAAATAAAAACTAGGTACCACAGCCATGAGATTGGAAGAGTCGCTGAGGAGAATGGAGAAGGCAGAGGAGGCCTACCGTCATCTGCGGGATGAGAAAACCAACGAATTGAGATTGCATGTTGAGAATGTCATGGCTCGAGACGTTGGGTCGATTTGAGTTGAGACACGTTGAGTTCGAGTTGGAGTCGGGGAACGTTGGGAGTCGGCTAACGTTGGGCCGCGGCAGACGGGCGAGGAGCATTGGATGGAGTCGACACCTTCCAGGGATATATTCGAGGCGAGCTCGAAGAACTATCAGTTCTTCGAGTTGAGCCTTTCGCGTAGGGATATGTCAGTCCCGCTAGCTTCGACTCTGATTCTACCTGCGAGTAGTGAGTTTGGCTCGACTCTCTGTGTACTTGTGTTTCGACACTGATTTTACTCGAAGAACTACATCAGTTGGTGGAGCCCAACGCTGATGAGAGAGAGCGTGCGATGGGGTTACTTACTGGTGTGACCGCGGCTTCTTTAGTTTCAGAGGCATCGTGTCGTCAGGTTTTTGGTCAGGCTATGGACCTGAACTGCTTGACGTGGATTGTGAGCTTGGGTTTGACCGAGCAACGCCGTTTGCGCGCAGATTTGGTGATTGTTACACCACTTATTAGCTCATTGCCTACCGGGACGGTAGTGGCAATGGCTGGGGGCGACTTGCGAGATATTCGTCATCCTTGGAGTTCATGGGACGTGACGAGAGGACTTGCGAGAGTAGACGCCCATGCAGTTGGAGATGTTAGTCACGGGGAGGTTGCTACGAAGGAGGGTACGGAGAGCCGTCCTTTGGAGGAGGTGTCATAGCAACCAGTGATAGTATCGCCTCCCTCTTGTGGCTCCATGGAGGAGGAGTGGGAGCCATCGATTGGTTCTCAGATCACCGGAGGAGAAAGGCGACGGTTGATACAATTCCTACGTGACTATAGGAGTTGTTTTGCCTTAAGTATGAAGGAGTTGGGTACTTTGATTGGACCCGGCATACGGATAGAGTTGGCTAGTGATACGCTAATCTTCCGTCGTCCCTATCGATATAGTGATATGGAAAGGGACTTGATTAAGAGTTGGACGTTGAAGTTATTGGAGGCTGGGTTAGTAGAGTTGTCGCATGGTGAGTATGCTTCAGCCACTGTTATGCCAGCGAAGAAGGATGTACATGGCAACTACACGAATAGGCGGATGTGTGGAGATTAACGTCCTATCAATCGGCAGACGAAGGCCGATAAGTATGCCATGCCTACACCTGAGGAGATCTTTGATGTGGTGGGACATGCGAAGATTTTTAGTACTTTGGATCTTCGGGCGGGATACCACCAGTTGCCGATTCGAGAGGAGGACAAGGCCAAGACAACGTTTTGGGGTGTCAACTCTCACGGCAAGGATTGTTTGTATCAGTGGCGATTCTTACCCTTTGGGTTGAAGAATGCACCTGCCAAGTTCCAGAGAGTGATGGACAGGATTCTCGCGGGGCTAGATTTCGTCAGATGTTACATTGATGATATCTTGGTGTTTAGCGACACGGTGGAGCAACACCAGATACATTTGCAGATTGTGCTTGAGCGGTTGATAGCTCATGGTCTGCGGTTACATCCTGAGAAGTGTAGGTTCTTCCAGGAGAAGGTGGAGTACTTGGGTCATGTGATCTACCCAGGTGGTTTGGGAGTTCAGCAGGCAAAGGTGGAGGCTATTGCACGCATTCCTCGTCCAGCGGATGTGAGTAGAGTTCGTGCATTCATGGGTTTGGCGAACTATTACCGGAGATATGTGAAGGGATTCAGTGCTATAGCGAAGCCTTTGAACCAGTTGCTGAAGTTGGAATAGGAGTGGCAATGGGGAGATGAGCAGGAGAGAGCTTTTGTTGAGCTCAAGGCCAGGTTGGTGGCCGCTCCCATCTTGAGGAGACCTATCAGAGGTCGACCATACCAGTTGCACACTGATTGGAGTATGTTGGGACTTGGAGCGGTGTTGACGCAGTGTGATGATGAGGGCAAGGAGTTTGTGATTGCGTACGCTAGTGGTTCGAACAATGCAGCAGAGTCGCGGTATAGTTCGTACGAGGGAGAGTGTTTGGCAGCGGTGTGGGTTGTGGCACACTTCAGGTGTTACTTGTTTGGTACGCAGTTTACCCTTGTTACCGATCATTGTTGATCATTACCGATCATTGTTGATCTATCATCATCAAGTGGTTGATGGAGTCTGACAAGCTCAAAGGGAAGCTTGCACGGTGGGCTCTCATCTTACAGGAGTACGACTTTCAGGTGGTGCATAGACCTGGAGTTGCGAACCTGGATGCCGACGGTTTGAGTCGAAACCCATGCACTAGCGAGAGGATGACAGTGGAGCTAGGTGGCATGGTGAGGTTGATGAGGAGATGGTGCCCGGTTGGCATGCATCGGCCTTCATGTGTTGGTTTTGTGGGGCCTCTAGCAGTGAGGATCACTTGACATCTTACTCTAGTCAGAGAGTAGATAGTCAGTCTTCAGATCCTGAGGTTGAGGATGGTGGTGTGGACCAGCGTGATGTTCACGATGATGCGTTGGTGTTGGAGTTCCTACGGACCAGTATGGTGCCAGATCGGGTTCTCCAGAGGGCGAAGAGATACCGATTGGAGGGAGCACATGTTCTCCGAGTGTGGGAGGACGGTAGGGTACGGGTAGTACCGCATCCAACTCAGAGAGCACGCATTGTGAGGCATGCTCATGAGGAGTTGGGACATTTTGGAGTGAAGCGTAAGTACAGCTTACTCCTAGGTCAGTATTGGTGGCGTGGTATGCATACGTAGGTGCAGTAGTTGGTATCACGTTGCATGGTTTGTGATCGAGTGAGGGCATCGTTCAATGCCCCGACACCAAAGTTACATCCCTTACCTATCATGGGATTGGGTTACCGTTGGAGTTTGGACTTTGTTGGACCACTACCTTTGACTACACGACATCATCGGTATGTGTTGGTGATGGTGGAGCATTTCTCCAAGTGGATTGAGTTGGTGGCATTACCTGACAAGGCGAGTGAGGGAGTAGCATATGCTTTCCTTGACAGGGTGCTTAGTAACTTTGGTGCACCAGCTGAGGTGTTGACCGATCAGGGGACAGAGTTTCAGGGTGAGTTTCAGGTCTTGTGTGACAAGACGCTGATTGATCACCGGACTACTTCCCGAGATCATCCAGAGGCGGATGGTTTGGCTGAGAGGATGGTACAGACAGTGAAGAGAGCGTTGCGCAAGTATGGCATACAGAAGGGACATCTTGGGGACTGGGATATTCAGTTACCATGGTTGGCCATGGGATATCGATTCAGTCGTCAAGCATCCTTGGCTTCGTTTTCACCATATTTTCTATTGTACGGACGAGATCCAGACTTGCCTGCAGCGATTCGTCGTGAGTCTAGCGAGGTGGTAAACCTTGATGATCCAGATATGTGGGTGAGAGTGTGTTCTCAACGTGCAGTGCTCTTTCGGAGAGTTATGCCTGCAGCGTTTGAGAACCTTGCGATTGCTCAGCACCAGAATACGTTGTGGTATGCAACTATTCGAGGAGGAGGTTATCGACCATCGATTCGTAGGTTCCGCGTGGGAGACTACGTCTATCTACAACAGACTACACCGACTACGTTGGATGAGATGGCAGGACGCACTATCCTGCGAGTGCGAGAGGTGTTACCTTCTGAAGTTCTCATGTTGGAGGGTTGTGACGGTGTCGTTTGGAAGGATCATGTGCACAACTGTGCGCCATGCCACCTCCCAAACGTGGATGGTACTATGGACCCAAGCTTGGCGATTGTACGTGCCGGCTTGAGGTGCATGTTATGTGGGTCAACTGATCAGGCGGCCCATATGTTGGTGTGTGATAGGTGTTCTAGGGGATGGCACATGTCGTGCTTGACTTCACCTATCGATGTTGTTCCTACTGGACGGTGGGTTTGTCCTCGATGTACTTGAGAGGGTAGATGACTTGATCTTCACATGTTATGAATTGCAGATAGGCAACTAACGATGGGGCGACATAGCACCTGGCCTACTGGTTCGCGCACCCACGAAGGTCCATAGCATGTAGTTGTAGATAGGGCTACCTGGAAGTCAGAGGGACCTGACCGCCAGCTAGGGGGGCGAGTTGTGATACCTTTGTGGGTGGACACTCTCGTTCCTTGTGTATGTATGTGTGAGTTGTGAGTAGAGCATGTCAGTGATGTATGATGTATGGCGATACTGAGTCGCACGACAAGAAGTGCATGCGTGGATTCGCAATGTGGGGATTGCAATCGGTGAAGTTGCTGAAGTTAGATTCGCTAGAGCTGTGGTTGATGAGTACTAAGTCCAGCGGATTTGCGGGACACAAGCAGATTGTAGAGTTAGTTGAACCATTTTCTGATGGATTGGACGAGGCGCGAAAAAATGTAGAGATAGAGATTGTAAACCTTTTGCGTAGGCTAGGAGCAGATGTAAGTTCAGACGACGTCGTAACCGCTACATCGGACGGCACCGCAATTGAAAGTAGTTCGCCTAAGGCGGTTGAGATTCCAGAGTTGCCATTGTGAATAAAGAGGCTCAAGGCTCTTTCCTTGGGAGGGTTTTTTGTCAATTGCCTTGTTTTGACTGTAAACCTGTCTCCACTGTGTGTTTGTGTGCTGGTGTGTGATCCAGACATTGAGCACAGTGCGCTCCTGTTTGTCGAAGCTACCGCATCGGGAGTTGTGAGTATCTAGTTTCAATGTTCTGAGTAGCCGGGGGCTCTTCAAGATTTAAGCAAATTCGGATCTGGGTATACGAGTCAGTAAGTTGGGATGTATGCAATGCTGGGAAGTTTTCCCTCTGAAATCTGAGTGTGGGGTCGCAGGCGTTGATTGGAGAAGTTTCAGGTTGTGTGGGTGGTTATACTCTGCTCTGCAGGTCTTCGGCCGTAGCCGGGTAGTGTCTTCTGGGAGTGACATCGGCCTAAGAAGTAAAACTCATCAATAGAATGTTAATAAGTGACAAATCGTGACTTTTGTTGTTATTTCTGTCCTCGTGGGATCGAATCTGTACCATTATGTTCCATTTTGGGTTTTTATCTGTCATTACAATATTATAATAATTCTTGTGGATTAGCAACTATGTATTATTATGCATGGTATGTCATGCGTAATCATATATTAATATATATTTTTAAATAAATATGTCATATAATTGAGAGTTTAAATTTGTTCAAAAAATGATATGCTTAGACTTTATTTTTATTGATCATTATTTTATGAAAATGATGGAATACATGACATAGTTTGATATAAATGTTTGAATAATAATTTATATTAATTATCATCAATTATGATTATGATAGTCTAGATATTTCACATTTTATGTACTATTTAGAAGTAAATACATAATATTAATTATTATATTGAAATAATTTAATATCTTAATCTAGATTTGTGAACTTAATAATTATTGGATAAATATTCAATAGAAGGTTAAATTTGATTATTATATATTATTTTAAAAATATTGAAATTATATATTTTATATCTTTAATAATATTAAAAAATAATTTAAACATGTATTTTATCACATATATGAGAATTTAGATTTAGATTTATTTAAGAGAATTGTTGAATTCAACAAACGTTGCGGGGTTATAGCTCTACAAACAAAAGCTTATAAGCAAGCTTCTATAAAAATGTGTGTTGTATTCTTTGTGTCTCTCCTCATCTTCCTTGCATTAGTTCACGAGCCGTTGGTTGTATCATCAAAAACATGGCTTTTCTTGTAGCCAGAGAAAAAAGAAGAAGTCAACAACAAACAAACACAACTTCCGGAGCTTCAATCTTTTCCTCATTCGTTCAATTGTCAAGCATTTCGGATCTGAGAAATAAGTGACATTACACCTGGATTTACATTCCATTTGATAGCTACAAGTGAGAATTTTCATACTCACACAAGGAATTCAGAGCATATTAGACTGATGGGGTGTATTTAACAACTCAATGGTAAATTTAACAATACTTTTTTAAAGAAATTGAAACTATTGTGCTTAACTTTTCACTTTTTTAACTAAATTGGTTTCTATATTGATTGATTATCTGTATTTTTATTAATCAAGTTAATTATTATATTACGTTTACTTTTAAAAAAATTTGTTTGATTTTTCAGCCGAAAAAAATCAAATACATTGATTAAAATCATTCACTTGCATGAACACAAAAATGCATGCTGCTCAAGCAAAGTCACAATTGATATCAGAAATATTTTATTCAAAAATAGAAGTTACACTTACTGGTCATTTGATGAAGGTTTATTCGAATTTCATAATTAAGGTCAAGCTAAACTCAATTTTCAACTCAAGCTAAAAGATTTGAGTTGACTCCTAGAAATTTTTGCTTCAACTCATGGCATGAAAATTTTTTTCTTCATAACCTCTATAAACTATGAAGCTATTTTGTGGAGATTTCTAGAAAAAATCTTACATATAGTTCTCTTGAAACCAAGGCTAACTAGAACTAAATTGCAGCCAAAACATAACAGAGTTAAAATATATATAAAGATAGCAAAGTTGATAATGAACTCTAATTGCAAAACTCAAGCAAAACTTGCAAAGTAACATTATGTAAACTAAAATTATTCCAAAAAATAACTTTGATTAATGCATTAGCTAAAATGAATTTATTGTCAATTTTCATTGGATCAAGCTCTTACTAAAACCTTTATCTTTTATTACAATATATCTGATGTTGATGTTGTGTTTCATTATGATATGCATCATTTGATTTGTAGCAAGATATAACATATTCATTATCACAATAAAGATCAACAATCTTTTTTTCAATCCTATCTCAAAATTAAGTCCTGCCAACCAACTATAGTACTCTTTTGCTTTTGCTACCATTGTATATTTGGCTTTTGTTGTGGACTGAGGTACATAATCTGCAAAGTAGATCTTCAGCTAATGCATCGAGTGGCAAGTGTACACACATGTCTTCTTGCAAATTTTCTCTTATCATTTTACATTTTTTCATAAGCCATCAAATTAAATATCATTTTTTTTATTACTATTGCGGTATTTGAAAAATCCACCTTAAGCAATTCAATGCATTTTTTATAAATTTTAACATATATATGCTCATCTTGCACATAGCTAGACAATATCAGGTCTAGTGTAGACCATCATATCCATGAAAAAACTCACTATTTTGTCATAGAAAATTAATAAAAAATTTTATTTATTCATGACATCATCACTAGAAATATTTGCAAAAAAATTTTACTAGATCAATAATTATCATTTTTTCAATAAGATTTTGTAATAATACCAATACCAATTATATTTTGGGATTGATACCTTGGAGTAGATATAAGAAGCAGCACGCTTGCTCAGCACCAAAATTGACTTATACATTGAGGAAAAAACACGATAGCACATCCTGGCGAACTGATTGTCTTACCCAATTTATTTTCACGGTCTGGTAGCCAGGAGTGGTACTTAGAATAGAGAGCGATGTTCACTACTACTTATGAGTCTGACCTTATGGATATACTTAAGTGTGCATATCCCACACGAGCAGTGTAAACCCTAATCCTAAATCTCTAAGAACAGTTGAATATTCATCCATCTACATCGTGAACCAGAACCAAAAATTCTAATATTGTCTTGGTTTGTAAACAAAGATCGTAACGCATGGATAGCAATCACAAATCTGCAACCTACACTCACCCTCAACTAACAAAGCACAGGGACATAGAACAAACAATAAAGTGTGGTAATCTTGGAGGTACGTCAACCACAACAGAATAGTAAAACTCTTACGCGATGCATGTTCATAATAAACTAAACGAATGGCGCACTATAGATAGTGAAGTGAAATAATGTACTCGATTTGATCTTATAGATTTTTTGCTAAACTTGAAGAATTGATACATGTAAATTCCACAAGCTAAATAGGAAGTGACCACAACACTACATGCATCTAGAACTTGAACCAAAATTCATAAAAAGATGTGAGTTGCATGTAAAAGGAAACCAGCACTAGGCCTTGGCAAGGTAAGGTAAATGAATAACGGATAATGAAATGTCTTCTACCTTTACTTTACCCCTACCCTCACCACATTGGGCATACTTTACTAATACCTTTACCCGTTAACGGGATAATTACCCAATAAAAATAAAAAGGGTGGGTTTAGGGTTTAGGGTACTTTACCCGTTAGTCAAGTAATTATTTAATAAAAATAAAAACTCCACATAACTGCGCCCATAACTATTACTACCTATGTACTGTGGGCTGAGGTTGCAGCCTCGTCCTCCAGTTCCAAGGCCACATGCACCTATAAGCAACCTGCATTCATGAGCAATTTGAATAATATAGTTTACATATTGGATCCCATCAGAGTGATTTCCATTTAGTAGCTAAGATGCAGATTAGGAGTGTCTTTTAACTTTAACTTGAATCATGTATCAAGCTCTGCAAAATGTTCTCGTTTTAGATAACATTTTCAAACCTAAGATACGGCCAACAGTATAAGGATGGAGACTCATGGTCTCATGACAATATTCGGAATACAGTCAATGAACATAAAATGAGTGGCACGTGAGTTTGACATAACTGATACAAAAGTATGGACATGAAGGGGTGATTATCAAGTCCTTTGACTCCTAGGCTCTCAAAGAATCCAACGAAGCTGCTGTAATTATTCGAGTAAGTGATAGTTAAATTGGCATTACCTTTACTTTATCCTCTACCTTACCCATTGCTTATCTTTCCACCTTTTCCCTTAACTTTCACCTTTTATCCTTGAGTTAAAGGTGTTTTACCTTACCTTGTCGAGGCCTAACCAGCATGTATGAACATGGAAAATGTGTATACTTGCTACGCAAGTCTTCACAACCCCCAGAAAAGGAGAACAACGGAGCAAAAACAAAAACCTCCATGGAAAACTCCTGAATTCACCCAAGGGGTGAAGTAGCGTGGTTACAACCAGTCATTGAGTTTCTGTAAGACTCTAGAGGTGATCAAGCAAAGAGCACACATTTGTTGAAGAGCGAACTTTCTCCGTAACTCCTGCCTGATCAAAGTATACTTGTTACGTGGTATATGGCCTGATAGTCTGAAGACCATAGATCCATTTAGGCGTGACTTAGCGTTGCTTGTAAGAAGAGATGCAGTGATCAAGAAGAAGGGGTAGAAGTAGAAGAAAAACTATAGTAACGTTTGACGAAGGGTCTCTCTTGCAGTGGGATTCTTAGTCATCGATGAGATTATTTTGGAGATTCTAGAATCAACCACGATATTCATTCACCTGGAAGTTACAAATGCCCAGTAACTATCACTCACGACAACAAACGAAGACCGAGTACTCCACAAGTGAAGACAAATAAATTGCGCTTGAATTTAGAACACATAACTATCAAAGAAATATATAATTTATTTAAAAAAAAGCTCGGAAGTTCCGTACTCCTCGACCATGTTTCAGTGGTCCTGCCTCCATCCGCCATAAATCGATTCCTAATGGCCATTTCGTTGCGGTCACAATGTCAATTACCTGATTGGATTAAATTTTTGTAGGAATTACCTTGATTATTATGGAGTCCTACATCTTCCAAGGACGTTAGGGGTTGCAGGTGATGTGGCATAAGGTGTAGATGTCTTAAACATTCATTTTAGCTAAACCGGGCGAGCTTGAAGAAAAATAACTCCAAATACTGATCTTACACCTCCTCAACCTGTTCGTGTCAATGTCGATTTCCTAATACAAAGGCTTTCCGCTGTACCTCTAGCAATGTGGGACGCTGGATGGTATTGACATGCCATACTCCTGCTCCGTAGTAGTCAGTGTTCTCCTGTAGTAAATAGAAAATTGAACTAAGTCAAACATAGTCATATCTCAAAAGCGTAGGAACTTGGTAACTCTGACTTTGCGACTTTCACGGCATGCTCCACACGGGTAGAAAGATGACGAATCATCAGGTTTCTCCACTGAACTGCATAAGAACATCAGTGAAGGCAATGAAAAAGGCAAATCTCACCCAAGTTCAAGGCAGGTCCACACCAAGCTGAGGTTGGCTCCCAATGTTTGACTTCTTTTGTCCCCTACATGACTTTTGGCTAGATCAACCCCGACCGTATCCCATCCGGGCTGACGGCAAGAATACATCGTTTGCGGATCACCGTCACCAACACCCAGGTTTCATCGTCACCGTACCCCAAGGTTTAGCATTTCGTGCGCTCACTCTCTTACTCGGACAGAATGTTCGTGCTAGTTTTTCACGAAACTCTGCAGTCGACAAGCCTGTATCAGAAGAAACCCCCTGGAGTGCGGGTTTTGTCTCGTGGACAGTCAATTCCATCCGCACGTTTTGAACCGATTGCAGATCCATCCTCTGCAATCTAACCTTGCGTGGCATGAGGGATCGCTCAATGAGAGAAGCTCGATGTTCCAGGGGATGAAGTTGAAGCAGGTAATGATCATCGACCCCGTGTAGGTTTCACAAAAGACACTCATAATGGTAAATTGAGCCAACACATGGTCGGGGACTCAGGGTTGGCAAGTTGGTGATACCTCAGTTTCCAGGTTTCCGTTTTCCAGGTTTTATTGCTTGTGGAAAGTTTAGAGAGAGCCGACGTTGAAGTTCTGATCCCTAATTCGTTCGCGCATTTCTCAATTTGTAGTATGGATCTCATGACACCTCCAAGTCGCAGTTCTTCAGATGAGAATGCATCTCACATGAATGGCCTGATTGAGTGTCAAACTATCAACACCTATTTCAGTTTCAAACTATCAATGAAGTTCAAAGTTCTTCAATTTCTTTTCTTTGGATATACCTTGACGCGGCTAGGAGCTGAAGGGAAGGAGAGTTGTCTATCGTCTGCACATTTCATCAGCTAGTTATTTGACTGCACAATGAGCTATTTGTACTATGGGGTACAAATAGAAAATTCTTTCGCCCTTACTATGCATTCTTCTCAAATTCTTGTTCTCTTCAGGATTAATCAATTATGAGACTACTACGTTATACCACCACTACGTAGGTTGGCAGCTATGACGCTGTTGATACAGCCAAACCGTTAAAAAACTTTGTTGAAACACATGTTCACATTTTCAAATCCAAGATGAATCCAAGATGTTCATTTTCAAAAACACCAACTTTTAAGTTGAGGAATGGCAACCTGTCATCTAGTTCAAGTTTTTGAAGAAAGTGTATAGAGTACTAGTTTAATGAATGGATTTAGCATATCAATTAGAGATTCTGAGATAGGATTTAATCAATTTTAGACAGTAGATGTAGCTATCTTCTACTTAGTGGATGGATTTAGCATCTCACATGTAAACATAGTCATGGATGGAGAGAACCTTAGATACTAGGTAGGGAGATGCAGAAGTAAGATTGAACGAACTAAGACATTGTGTTCAGAGATTCTGAGATAGGATTTAATCAATTTTAAACAGTAGATGTGTCTATCCTCTACTTAATGAACGGATTTAGCATCTCACATGTAAACATAGTCATGGATGGAGAGAACATTAGATACTAGGTGGGGAGATGCAGAAGTAAGACTAAACGAATTAAGACATTGTGTTATGACATATATGGCTGTGTGAACTGTTGCTTGGTCTTTCATTCCTTGCTGTTGAGGTTCTTACTAGTTGCTTCTGAATGTGAAAATCCTTGGACTTGGGAACTGTATGCAGGCACCTGTTAGTGACAGAGAATAAAGAGCTATGCTGCTTGAAACACCTGGTCTTCTCGATGTGGCTGAGATAATGATAAAGGAGGGAAAGGAAGAGGATCTGATGCCACGTGAAGCTGATCCTTGTGCTCCAATCAATGCTCTCACGTTTTCAATTCTCCTATTAAACTTAACGTGTGAAATTTGTACAGTGTATGTATCTCTCTGAAGAAATTGTCTTCAAGAGACTTCAAGTACTATTTCATAAATATAACAGAGCTTTGCAGTTGTTCTTACAGTTTCTCTCCTTTTTTATGATTCGCTTGCTGCTGTAGAAAAGTGACACTAGAGCGATGAGGTTAATGACTGCATCTCTCAGGCACAAAAGAGAAGCTCTGTGGAAATCACCATAATTGGCAAGTGAAGCTTTGAAGTGGGAAATAATCAATGAGCCTTGATTCTACTCTTTGTCTCATCATTTGTTTGATGCTTGGTAGGCTACCTGCCTGCCTTAGGGCTGATATCATGATGGATTTATGACACTATCCAGATAGCATAGAGCTTTTTTTGAGGGTGCTCGCGAAGTGTTAGATCAAAGATATGATAAGGATTTAGGCTGATGAATATGCTAATTGTGATTTTTTTGTTTAAGAGATAGTTCATGTTAGGTTTTAGACATGGATATACCTTGAGGCAGCTAGCAGTTGAAGGGAAGGAGAGGTCTCTATCGTATGCAGAAACAATTTCCTTGGGTACAGTAACCCAATCAGAATTAGATCCTGGTTGTTTTTTTTCAACAAAAAAAGTAACACTTGTGTCACAATGGACAGTAGAATTCATGTTCAATCACCTCCTATAGGAACATTCCATGCAGATGATTTGCAATGGGCTTGGAAAATGCATCATTCTCTTATGGAGTTACCTCGTATTCCAAGTGAAAGGGTAGACAATTTTGTGGATGGTGAAGGCAAAAGAAATATAGAATTTGAAACAAGCTTTTGGAAAAGACGAACCAATGACAGACCAGGCCCAAGAACTGCTTGGATAAAAACAGTAACTTATTGATGTGCTTTTGGACCATTCAACCATCCTTCTCGGATTCCAGACACGATACCCAGGAAAGTCACCTATCCACCTCTCGATATAGGTGACAATAGTAGATCACAATCAAGAAAGATTAACTTCAATGATCAATTGACGAGAGTATGTGTTTGTAACTTTGTAGTGACATATTACAAATCAGAACCTGAGACTGCAGTCATATATTACTGACAAAGGAAAGAGTATTTTGTTTGAATGTTTTTATAATCTGACCTTGTTGATGTATACGTTATCATGGTGTTGATGTTATTTTATAAATATGAATTAGTATTAACTTGATGTTTTCATTTGTGTTGCAGAACTCATTGTAATGATAAAGAGGAAAGGTCTCATGGAATAATTGTAGAAAAGGAAATTGCTCCTTGGAGTCCAAAGTGTGCATATGCTTCACGATTTATAGCTGCATTCGGTTTCACTTTTTCCTCAAGATACTAATCAGTTTAGAATTGTAGTTAAGTACACTAAAACTCAAGGCTAATAAGGGAAATGCTTGAATTAAGAACAATGTTCAACTCTGATATGTTAGAAGCTAATGTTGACATTGATTTTGAAGTTGGACCTCAAACAGATATATTTTAGCAGCTTTATTTCTTGTGCACGGTCAAGCTACATTCGGTTTCAAGATAGAAATTACGAGTTCATATTTCCCATCTCGTATCCTTCACTTCCTAAACTGCTGTCTAGGAACCATCTTTTCCATGTCTTCCTGGGACATGTTTTCAAGATCTGCAGCACTTGATATTTGACCTGAAGCATTTTACCATGAGCTTTACAAGGTCAAAGACTAAATACTTGTTTGTACATTTTTGGGCAGAGTTTTGAATGTAGGGCTGCACAAGGTTTGGTCTTCTACATTATCCTGTATAGTAGTTGTTGAAATAAATTGTACCACTAAGTCACAAGTGCTCACTCACGTTCAAATATTATCTGGAAGCCAAGCAAGAAGACAAAGAAGGTCGAGCGTTTTGAAAGAGTCTAATTGATCGCTCGTTCCATCAACTTTTGTGATACAAGAATTTGCTTGTTTTGGACTAAGTTATGCATTTATCCATATTGCACATTACTAATTATATGTTATGTGTTGTTATCATGCAGTTTCCTTTTTTTACATTGATTGCATTTGATAGCCATCAAATGGGATTACCTGTTGCTTAGAGTATTCAACAAAAAGAAACAACACAGATGATAGTGGATTTTTTGCAAAAAATCAAAGATGGAGCATTAAAATTGAAGCTTGACTGGATACCAAGTTGCTTTATAATTGATTGTGCTCCTCAAGATGTGGCTGCTTTGACAGCTGTATTTCCAGAAGTTCTTGTTATTTTCTGTACATTTCATATTCGAAGGTACTTTTGAAACTTTGTCCATTTATAGTAGTGATTTATGCACAGATTTATGTATAAAAAATGCCAATATAATTTGTGTATATTGATGATTGTTACACAGAGTATTCTATAGATATTTTCAATCCGTATTAAAATCTTTGACCACGTTGGAACTGTTTGCAGGGCATGGAAGGAAAATCTTATCCAAAAAGTGAAAAACCGGGTGCTTATATTGGAAATGTCTGATGCTTTGGGAGAAATGATGTAAGCTAACAGTGAACTTTTGATGTGGGAACGTTAAATGCAATTTCAAACTAGATTTTCTTCAAAAACTGAGTTTTTGAATTACTTCAAACAAGAATGGATTGGAAGAATATGTACTGTAATTCTATGGTAATTCTCTTGTATTATTCTCAGAGTTAATCTAGCCTGTAGTGTAAGTAAACACGCGTTTATTATAGTTGGAAGATCTATGAAAAAACTTGGTTTAGCCCATTGAATTTAGTACAAGTACTAAACTTATATTACTGAAAGAAGTTTTGAACTATATTAGATGGTTCACGTGAAGTAAAAGTTTCCTCATATTTGTGTATGATGGTTTTGAACATGTAGTTCACAGACATGGACAATTTTCATAGCAATGGTGATATCTTACATTCCTTGTGTGTTGTCTTCACAGACAAATGGTTGGCGATTTGCTAAAATTTTGATCACGCAAATCAAATGACAAATGGTGCAATAGAAGCTTGGCATTTGACCATGAAAAAGATGATTCAAAGAATGATAAGTGGTTTAAAAGCTCGTCGATTGAACAGATTGTAAAACATGCTTTTTGGAAGCATGCTGCCAATCTTTCTTTATAATATTTGTAGGAAGGCAATGAGATTGGTAGTGAATTGGAGAAAAGCAGATGTTGCTATCTCTAGAGTATGGGCAGCAGAAAACAAAATGAAATACACTTAGGTGAAAATATTTATGATTTTGCATTTGTGTTTACTCATTTTAGCTTGCAATATCCGAGCTATGACTATGCACAACTTGCATTTTGATCATAAATAATGAATTGTTATATATGTTGTATTCAGGTGGCGTTTCCAGACCCCTTAAAGCCAAACTTTGCTGAGGTGATATGTCCAAAATCCAAAACTAAGTACACTGTTCGAGATTGTTATTTCATGCTGCCTTTATGTGACTGTTCGTGGGCCGTGAAAGGAAATATTTGCAAACATCAATGCAAGGCTTTGATGTGCAAAGGGCACCAAGGAGGGTCCATCATTCAGCAACATGGAACTTGGGCAGAGTCGCAATATGAAAAATTGATTTCTAATACCGATGTATAGTTGTTAAGTAAAAATACTCATTTGTCAGTGAAGTATGATGCAGAGCTGCAAGCGGAAGAACCTCATATGTTGGAATCAACGTTCAATCAGAGAAAAGTTTGTGTTGAGAAGTCAAAAGAAGCTTGGATGCAAATAGAAAAAATGGCTTCATAGAGTGATAGCATAGCACACAACACACTAGCTGTAATGAATAGATCTTTGCATGACTTGAGAGTTCATGAACAATGTCAACTAGAATTAGGAAAGGACAGAATCACAACTGCCGACATGTTCATCAGACCAAGTGACTTGACATTGAGAACAAAGTTGGGGATCATTGACAAGTATCATGGTACAAAAAAACTATCTGAAGAAAAAACGATGTCTAATCCATACATGAAATTCTTTGGTGAATGACTTTAACATGCATTGAATTGAATTTCTTATAGTATAATGAGATGTATGTATTAGTTATGTCTTTGTTTTCATTTTTATTTTTATTGCGGTTGATATGTAATCACTTGTGACAACTTACAGGATTTGAACTTGCCTCTTAAAGATGTTCACGGTGATAGCGGTAGTAATCTGGGTATTACCAATGATAGTCTAGCTCTGCACAATGTTATATCAGAGTTCAGTGATGTCATTAGTGATAAGAAACTTCTTCCTGATGTTATTCCAGAGTTTCAAGGAAGAAAAAGAGGAACAATTAGAGAAGAGTTGTTCAGGCTTAGCACTCAACTGCGTGGAAAGCGCAAAAGTAGGAAACCACAAACTGATATGAATAGGATCTCTTTACCTACAAGTAGATTTTCCCTGCCAAAACGTTTAGGTAAAGAGCTTTCAGCTGACACAAATACAATCAATCTAAATGATGATCCTGTACAGTGAATAGATCCCTAATCAAGAGCTAAGTTTCAATTTTTTGGTTACTATTTTCCTTCTTGTGCGACGGATTCTTGCCGAAGACTACTTGGTAGGTACTTGACAAGCGAGAAAGCTAGATTTTCAGTTGGAAAGTTCAAAAGTTTATTTCGCGTGATCTCTATGTCTAGAAGTTTGAAATTTTGAATTTTATACATATTTTTCCATCTTGGTACATGAAAGTTTATGAATACATGCCAATTTGTATTATATATATTGTGAACACATTGCTTCTTGATGTCTGAATGCTTTTTATAGCAAAATACTGCTCTTTCGGTTTTCATTCATGGATGATTTCCCTTTAGGTTATTTGTGCAGTAGTGTTTCTAGTGGGACGGTAAATCTTTCAATACTCCAGCAGAATGTTTCTCGTATTGTCCATCTTTTGAGCTTCGAGTTCTCCTCAGCCACGGCACTGTACAGTGCAGTATACTTTGCACGTCGATAGACTTTGATGGAGTAGTCAATTCTTTGTGACGGAACTCAAATGCTTTCCGTTCATTGTTGATGTGCTCTAGAGGACTGGTTACTTCCTACTGCACACTTAGTTCTCCCACCACTGTTAAAACGACAGTTGATTTTCTTGATTTATACTATCACTCTGCTGCGAGTAAGCTTATCCTACTGATGCATTTGTTCATTGTTAATGTGCACTAGAGGATCAATTTTTCCCGACTGCACACTTAGTTCTCCCACCACTATTGAAACAACAGCTGATTTTCTCGATTTTACTATTTCTCTACTGCTCCTAAGCTTATCCTACTGATGCATTTGTTCATTGTTGATGTGCACTTGAGAACCGATTCTTCCCTATTGCACACTTAGATCTTCCACCACTATCGAAAAGACAGCTGGTCTCCTCGACTTATACCATCTTTCTGCTGCTCCGAAGCTTATTGTACTGATGTATTTATTCATCTTTCATAATTATTCAGCTTCGGTTCATGCATGAGACGTCTCAATTTTAATTTCATATGCATCTGGGTAATCTTGCATTAGTTGGACTTGCCATATAGTTAGAGATCCTTCATCAGGTTATGGCATTATCCATGTTTAGAAGTCATGATTAGATGTTGGTTGATTTCGTTTTTTTAAATTAATGTTGTAGGATATATGTTTTAGATTTTTCAGTAATTCCACTATACAAATATCTACCAAAGAAAAGTTGAAGAAGTGTGGAAGTTTGAATAATAGTTTCTACCGTGGTGTGCAGCATTCAAAGTGTCCGTCCAATTTAGTATCCCTAAAATCGATCAGAAAGTAACTGCCAAAAAATCCGAGGAATCCAAGATTATTCTTTCTTCCAAGAATAATCTTGGATTCCTCGGTTATTTGTCCATGAAGCCAAGTTGTCACGTACCTCTGGTACGTGACAACTTGGCTTCATGGACAAAGATTTGTAGGGACTTGAGTTAAATTTCCCTCTTTCTATCTCTTTGTCCTAAATAACTACCATTATGTTTTACTAACGTCTGCACAACTGATTTACGCATGCATGTTTTTGTCATTGAACGAAGTTGGAGAACTACCATCATACTGGAAAGTGCATGGCTTTACATTCACGAACCATTTATTATGTTGCCTAGTCGTACACTTGACCGTGAGTCTTATGATATTATGGCATCCTTTCCTTCTATATCACTCCTTGATTCCATGTTACAGAAGGGCTCAAAGCCTTGCTGCAGACAATGAAGCCAAATCTATATTATGTAACCAACCATCCTTCTCTAATTAGCTCAATTAGTCTTCTAGTTGAGTATCCTGCACACTTTGAGTCTTTATCTGCAATTGTATCCTTGCGGCGAGGCACTAAAAGTGAGTCTTAATTGTGTCTAAATGGCTCAGGTGGCAAGCTCCTTCAAGATCTTTCCTGGGATGGTACATGGCTGAGCAATTAGGTACGATGTAAATAGTCCTGAGCAGGTGGAATCTGCCCATGAAGACATGATAAGCTATTTCAAGCAGCACCTGAAGGTGTAAAAGTCCTAAATACATCAGTGGGAGTTATGTTCATCATTTCACATCAGTAGAGATGTATCAAAAATTTGCAAATGTATACCTAAGTATACCAAAAAAATTTGAGAATGTCTATTTCTAGCAGATAGTGAGGCAAACAGGCTAGTATTGAGACCTGAATGACAAACACGAAAAAAAATTAAGGAAATAAAAAATTTTGTACACTACATAACAAATTTTGGAAGTGTTCTTTTTTTTCTTCAAATGAATGCACTTCTTGCAATTGGGTTAGGAGCAGAAGCATGAAAGTCCTAACAACTTTGTTTAACTAGATTATTGCACTGACCTCATCAGCACTTCGAACTTGTTGCAAGCGGAGATAGCATCTGAAGATATTCAAGTTCTGACAACTCTGTATGATGTTGTTGTTATGACCTTGTTCTTCATAAAATTGACATTGTTCCCATCTAGGGAACATATTTTCTGTGAGTGTGGCATGCTTCTTCTAAATGTACACATTTGCTGTCTTGAAATGGGAATATAAAAATTGAGGTCACTACTTGCTGTTGTCTCACTCTAAGAAAGCTTCTAATGGACATGTTGCATTGTTTCCAAATGCATAATTCATATTCAGTCGGTAACCCTTTAGGGTTACCCTGAAAAAGTAGCATTCATGGTACTTTTACAGATATGGATCCCGGCCACACTAACCATTGACATTGTCATTGATGAAGAGATTGTTAACTACATGTCAAACGTTAGCTAGTATCTCATTGTAATAGGAATCATCATAGTGAGTACAACATAATCGTTTTAAGGTTCCATAGATGCGGTGCAAATGAAAAGTGTTGTGATTTAATGCTCCTAAAGGGTTGTTTGAGCTGACAGCTTGACGACTATTTTCAGAAGAATCGATTTTATTTTTTATATGTATGACTCACAAGATTTTCCGCTTGTTCCCAACGCAGCTTGCTTGATTGTAATATATTGCTGGTCAGACAAACATAAACAGACACAGACAAGTCGCTACTCACACAAGCTAGTTTGTAACAAAGTAAACTAATCATTCCTCGCCAACTTGTTTCTATGTGTGATTGTACAACTGTACTGAATAGACCTACGTCCTGTAGACTACAAAGTCTCAATTTTATAATTAATACTGGAACGCATGATGCATTTTGAATCACACAACCATGAGCTTCACGATCATCTTCATCGTGCTTCTTTGTTCCATGAGCATTTTCATGGAACTCTGAGTTAACACTCATGGTCAGATCAAACAGCGTAACAAAATCCACAAAAATTTAGCAACACATTATTTTTTCAGGGCACCCGATTCCCTTCATGCAGAGTCTTTGATCTTTAAGTTTATCGTGATCATACGGGAAGCACAAATCAATGCTTCTTTGTTCCACAAGCATTTTAATGGAACTCTGAGTTAACACTCATGGTCGGACCAGACTACGAGCAAAATCCACGTGAAAGAGCAACAAAAGATTGGAGGAAGCTCTCTGTATCAGAGCGAGGTTTCAATTTTGCTATGTGACCATGTTCTCCGTTTGTGCACTGGAACGATTGAATAATGTGATAATCGCCGTTCGGCTCAGGCAGACTGCATGGCTTTTACTTTTCAGCGTGTACTGGTTTCGTAAGATGACGATAAAAAGCAAGTGCACTCAGTGCGCGAGGTCGAGTCGTAGAAAAACGAGTTCCGAATGGCCTGCTGTGGGCACAATTTTGATGCGAACGGACGACGAAGCCAGAGCAGGAGTAGGATTAATGTGATCATCTGATAGTCAACACGTGTTCACATAACCAGGGTGCATTGACTACAGATTAAGAGCTGGATTGCTGAACTGTGACACCGTCAGGACGGTCATCGTATGCCGTCAACCCCTAAACCCTAAACCCGAGCATAATGTCGGGGTTGTTGTAGCCTGCATTCCAACATGCTCCCTTGCTTTGGCTTTAGTGCTTCTTAACAACCTAGTTATTTCCAGCTCATTGATACCAAATGCTAGAGTACTGTAATCTCATCAAACTGATCGCAAAAGAAGCTTCAAGTTTAGCTACAGTTACTTTGCGCCTTTAAAACCGACATGTATTCGCCTTCCAATTTGTGAAATTCATCTTTTGATAGTAACCTTTGAGATGCACTTATCCAAACTGATTTTGCAGCATTCTATTTCTTCCGTATCGATCTCCTTTCCGTCGAGCTGCCCCATCATCAGCCTTCTGTTACGACTTCATACAATGGCCTATGCTTCTCGTGAAACAGCAAGTCAATGAATATTGTTAATCTGGATAACAGTTGTTCCAAGATACAAATCGCAACCGCACATCAATTATAAGACAAATGACTGGTGTTACAGCTAGATGACAAACACATGGACAGTCTTTAAGCCTGTTACACGCCACAATCAGCCGAAGATAGAAAGTGAGGAGGAGAACAAGGAAATGAAAACGCTAACATGAAACAATGAAAACAGAACTAACTCAATTAGGCAGGCTTTGTTAGTTATTGACGCATGTGTGAAAAGACAAAGCGGTGAAAACGAGGTTATAAGGTAAGTGGCACTTGGATAGGCATTTTCTTCAAATTTTGATTGTGTTAAAAGAGAAACATTCATGATTATAAAAAACACAAAGATTGAAAATTGCAACTTAAGTTATTAAAGTGTATGATGAAGAATATGACTTTCATTCAACTCTAAATGTTACTTATCCAGGCATTACTAACAAGATATACTTATAACTCCAAGTTATATTATCGGTTTCTTCAATTCTTTTTGATTCAGCTTTCAATTTTATATAGTTGATTCGCAAAATTGTGATTTTGATTTTTTTGTTCTTTTATTGAAATTTTTGTATGATATCAACAAATTTTATATTCAATCAGTCTTTTTTGTTCAAAATTTACTTGTTGGTTCCTAAATTATTGATATAATTCATGAATTTAAATTTTTGATTATCTTTTATGATTAATCTAAAATTAAATGTACATACAAATCTAATTTTTTTCATTTTTTTGAAAAATGAAAATAAATCTTAATTAAGTCTCAATAAAAAATAGTAAAATAAAACATAGATATATTTAATAATCTTCATTTTTTGTATCAATGTACAAAATCTGCAATGTATCATAATATCTTGAATTTTTTAATATTAGATTTATTATGATAAAAACATCAGCACGATAAGTCTATCATCAATTAAAATTATTCAATTATTTTATATTAAAATAAATTATAAAATTAAAAATAATATTGTATTTTTTATCATCTTTTTTTCATTATATGAAAAGATCTAGATATAAATCCATATATTATAATATTTACAATATTTTCATAACAATCAATCTAATCATATTGTTTCTTTGATATCTTTGTTGTCACTAAAAACGAAAACTTTGTTGTGAAACAAAATACGATTTCTAGCAATATGAATTAAATATTCATGCATATAATTATAGATATAAATACATATTTAAAGTATATATTTATATAGAATATAATTTTCTGTTTTTTTATCTCCACTCAAGAATAAAAAATATTCACATTGAATCTTTTATAATCATTAAATCTTCTGTTTCATTATCTAAAGTCTTTCTTAAACTCAAGCAAAAATTTAAACAGCATAAAAGTCATGATTTCTTAATAATTTTTAAAACAAAATTTTAAAACTTTCTTTAGATGAATGGTTGGTTACATAAATGATTTATTAAATCATATCGATCATAATCTCAAAATTATCATAAAAAATAATCTCACTTAATCGAAAATAAAACTGAACAAAGTTACAAATACACACTACAAAAAATAAATAGTATTTTATCCATCAACTTAATATAAAACTACATTATAACCCACACATGTGAATTTTTTGGTCATCAACGCAGCATTATCAATCAATAAGGTTGTTTTACATGTAAATTAATTTTACAGGTTAATAAAATTGAAAAATATATATGAAATAGAAATAATGATAATAAAAATAAAGCCATACAAATGTAAAAATATTCTTAAATCTAATATAAGAAAGAAATAATTAAAGAAAAGTTGGATGTAGCACAAAGAGTTCATCTATCCTAGTAATATTCCGTTTATAAATTAAAACCGTGGCTTTTTTAAATCATTTAAAGAATAATTTATTGATTGTTTTAACTGTCATTGTATATTAAAATTCTTAAATTGAAAACCTCATTATTGATCACAACTCTCACATTTGAAAACTTGAACTGATAAATTTTTTAAATATGTGTCATCATTATTCCATTGCAATAACTATAAACATGTATATGATTTTCTTTGATGTCATTTAAGGCAATAATGACATTTTCATGTGTAATGACACACAAATACCAAAATGAAGCATAATGGTACATATCCGATCTCACGGGGACAGAAACAAGCACAAAAGTCACGATTTGTTACAGATTAGCATTCTATTGAGGAGTTTTACTTCTTAGGCCAATGCCCCTCCCAGAAGACACTACCCAGCTAGAGCCAAAGAGCTGCAGAGTAGTATGTAACCACACTCACAGCCTAAAACTTTTCCAATCAACACCTGTGGGAATCACTTGCGACCCCACACTCATATTTCAGGACGAAAACTTTCCAGCATTTCATACATCCTGACACATTGACCCGAATACTCATACTTGAATTTGCTTAAATCTCAAGAGCACGCGACTACTGAGAACATTCAAGCTGAAAACACACAACTCTTGATGCGGTAACTTCGACAAACAGTAGCGCACTGTGCTTGATGTCTTGATCACACACCAGCACACAGACACACAGTGGATGCAGGTTTACAGTCAAGACAAGCCAAGTGACAGAAAATCCCGTCAAGAAAAGAGCCTTGGTCCTCTTTATTCACAATGGCAACTCTCGAATATCAACCGCCTGAGGCGAATCAGTCTCATGGGCTGTGCCGTCCGATGTAGAGGTTACGGTGTCATCTGAACTTACATCTACTCATAGCCTACGCAACACATTTACAATCTCTACTTCTACATTTTGGCGCGCCTCATTCAATTACTCTGAAAATGTGTTAACTAACTCTACAATCTGTTTGTGTCCGGCGAATTCGCTGGTCTTGGCGCTCATCAATCGCCACTTGAGCAAATCTAACTTCAGCCACTTCACCATTTGCAATCCCCACATTGCGAACCCGTTCAGACACTTTTCCAACCGCAACTTCAACCCGTCGGTTGTCTCGTCCTGTAGATGACGGTAGGCCTCCTCTGCCTTTTCCATTCTCCTTTGTGACTCCTGCAATCTCATGTCCGCCTTACCTAACTGCTCCCGCAACCGTCGACATTTCAATTCAACCTTCAATTTACATTCGACCTCCGAAGTTTTGGCCGATTCACAATCCGTCAATTTCTTGGCCCAATTCGCCAATTCCTCCTCATGCTTCCGGACCCCCTCCGTAAGACTTGCTACTAGCTCCTCCGCACGTCGGAATTTCACCTCGTACTTACCTTCAATCGCTGAAACCTTGCGACGAAGATCTTCTTCCGCCATCTTCGCCTCTACGATTTTGCCTCGAAGTTCTTCGGCAATGCGAACTTCTTCGGCTCTTCGGGCCTCCAATGTAGCAAGTTCCTCGATATGTTTCTTCTTTCGCTTCTCCGCAGTGGTGATCAGTCGCTCTGATCGCTTAACTGCCTCATCATATGCTTCCCTAGATTTCTCCAACCTTGTGAGCAAATCCATTGTCATCTTCTGCCCATTTTTGTTAGACTTGTGAAGTCCACCACAGGTCTCCTCCAACTCAGCACATCGTCCGGATTCCTTCTTCATATTCAATTGCAATACTTCGCAGTCAATTTCCTTCTCTCGAAGCTAGGCTTCTCGCTCCTGCCATGTCAACTTCACTGCCGCGCACTCGGTTGTCAAGTTTGCCGCTCGCTCCCGTGCCAATTCAATCGCGGAATCCCACTTCCTCTTTACTGCTACTGCTCTCTTGAGCTGCATTCTATTTCTTATCATCTCTACATAAATTCCTACCTCATTGGACACAGCATACTTCTCTCTCTTCTCATCCAGATACTTCAATAATGGGACCACACTATCCTGCAAGAAGTTGGAGAAAGAAACGACTAACTCCTTCTATTCCTCCTGCAAAGTCTTTGTCTCTTCTGCAAGCCTCACTTCTCCTGTAGGATATGACGGCAATGCATTGTCTAGGGCATCTACCACCGTCCCTCTAACCTGTGCAACAATCTGTTCCAGTACTTCGTCACTTACTGTTAGCTCCTACACCAATTACTCCCTCGTCTTTGGATGTGGTATTCTTTCACTTCCCGTAGTCTGTGTTCGCTCCGAAGACAGAGAATTTGGACTATCTCCATTCCCTCCTTCAAAGGTTCCGCCAGTGCCTCTGCTAGAACTTCGATCAATACTCCCAAAGATCCTTCCCTCCCTACAGGCTGTGTTGACTCGCCCACTGCGACTTTGAGTGTGCTTACAATCGGGGCAACTGTCTTTTCTACGCTGCTATCCGATACTTCTGTTGCCACTAACTCCTGATTCGCCCTCTTCTTTGGTCTTGCGCGAGTTCTCAACTTCCTGATCACATCTACTTCTGTTTCTGTTCTTCTTACTTCAAGTGCCAAATCTCCCTCGTCATCGCTCACTACTCTCCTTCTCTTCGTCACTCGTCTCTCTGGCTTTTCCTGTCTCCCCACTTCCTCCACCTAAACTGGTCCTCGGGCTGTCGTTTGTGCTAGAATGGAGGGTCGACGGGTATCGTCCTAGTTCCCTTCGCTGGACTCGGCCGTCAAGATTTTCCACTCCTTTGAAAATCGCTTCTCCTCCTCTCTCGTAAGCAACCCCATGCCTCGGTAGAAAATCACCAGGAAGGGAGTGAGATGATTGACCAATGATCATGTCCACCGATCGGACGCATTCAACCAGACAAGATCGTGAAAGATACTCGCCTAGTGTACTCCTTGTCCCTTCGATTCGTTCAAAGAACCCTACCTGCCAGGCCGTCACATACGTCGTACGCGCTGGTCGCAAGATGTGCATAATTTCCAACGATATCACCCTTCTCTTCGGATCTATGTAATCGCCGTCTTCCACCTGTTCGTTCCCTTTCTTCCGAAACTGAAGAGTGGTCCGTAAGAGAATTCTTCGATGCGCGTAAGTCTCACGCTACTCTTCTCAAACAAAAGATCTCCGTCGCTACCTGCGCATGGCCCCATCATCTTCGTCCAATGCTCAATTCTCCAGAGCATGGGATTACCTCGAAGCTCCACGCCCTTGGTCTGGTTTTTATCCATTATCTCCTTACAGATTCTCGCCGAGACGCAATTTCAATTCCAAAAGAGGAATTCAAGTCGCAACTCGCTCACCTCACGTCTCAAGGGTCGCAATTCTTCGTAGGGCATCTTCATGGAAACCAATTTCCGCATCTTGTCATTCTTCTTTGGCCCCATGACTTTGATTCGCTTCTTCACTACAAGCAAGGTCGGTCGATTTCGCTCTTTCTCTCGCTCGCTCGTTCTTGCTCCATATTGCAATGTCGGCGCGAGGACTCCTCGTACTGCCCTTACCCTTGAAGCCCTAACATTGCCTTCTCACGCGCCCACTAGAATGTCCGACGCGTGCGAACGTCTCCCGGCCCGTTGCGCGATTCAAAATTGAATCCTATGTCTTCGCCGAAGACGCAGCTCTTGCAATGCCCAAAAAGGCGGCGCTGAAGATCCGAAGATCTTCGGACGTAGACAAATTCTAACTAATCCTGTCATATCTGCTCATAAGAACTCGTACAACTACTTTTTAGACAAATATCTTTTAGTTTTGTTGATTTTCAAAGAAAAACGAAAAAACTATGCACCACACTAACTCTGCACATCGTCCGGATTCCTTCGCCAGGTTCAATTGCAGTACTTCGCACTCAATCTCCTTCTTCCGAAACTGGGCTTCTCGCTCATTCAATGCCACCTTTGCTGCCGCGCACTCGGTTGACAAGCTTGCAGCTCGCTCCCGTGCCAATTCAATCGCGGAATCCCACTCACTCTTCACCGCTAGTGCTCTCTTGAGCTGCGTCAATTATTTACCATCTCTACATAAAATGCTACCTCCTTGGACACAGCATCTTAAAAACCCTAATCTTCCTATCCAAGTATTTCAGTAGTGGAACTTCACTATCCTATAAGAAGTCAGGAAATGTGATCTCTACCCCCTTCGTTCCCTCCTTCAAAGATTCTACCGGTGCATCCACTGGAACTTTGATTAATACCCCCGAAGGTACTTCAATCTCCACAGGTTGTGTCAACTCGCCAATTGTGACTTCGGGTGTACTCACAATCGGGGCAACTGTCTTTTCCACGCTGCTATTCGATACTTCCGTTGCCACCAATCCTCAATTCGCCCTCTTCTTTGATCTCGCGCAAGTTCTCAACTGCCTAATTACTTCTACTTCCGTTTCAGTTCTTCTGACTTCCAGCGCCAAATCTCCCTCGTCATCATTCACTACTTTCCTTCTCTTCGCCAATCGTCGCTTTGACTTCTCCCGTCTCTGCACAACGTCCACCTGAACAGGTCCTCGGGCTATCGTCTGTGGTGGGATTGAGGGTTGACGGGTATCGTCTTTGATCCCTTCACTGGACTCGGCTGTCAAGATTTTCCGCTCCCTTGGAAATTGTTTCTCCTCCTCCCTTGTAAGCAAATCCATGCCTTGATAGAAATTCACAAGGAAGGGAGTGATATGATTGATCAATGGTTTCGTCCACAGAGAGCCCGCATTCACCCAGATCGTGAAAGATCATGAAAGATTCTTGCTAAGTGTACTCTCTGTCTGTAATGACAAACAAATAGCAAAATGGAGCATAATGGTATAGATCCGATCTCACGAGGACAGAAACAAACACAAAAGTCACGATTTGTCACAAGATAGCATTCTATTACGAAGTTTTACTTCTTAGGCCAATGCTACTCCCAGAAGACACTACTCAGCTAGAGCCGAAGACTCACAGGGTAGTGCAAAACCGTTCTCACAACGTGAATATTTTCCAAACAAAGCCTGTGAGAATCGCAAGCGAACCCACACTCATATTTCAGGGGGTAAACTTCCCAGCACTGCATAAATCTCAACACACTGACCCGAATGCTCAGACTTGAATTTGCTTAAATCCCGCAGTAACCCCAGGCTACCCAAGACATTCAAGCTGAATACTCACGTCTCCCGATGCTGTAACTTTGACAACCAGGAGAGCCCTGTGCTCATAGTGTGGATCACACACCAGCACATAGACACACAGTGAAGACAGAATGATAGTTGAGACAAGCCAATGGACAGAAAAGCCCCCCAAGGAAAGAGCCTTGGGCCTCTTTATTCACAATGGCAACTCTAGGATATCAACCGCCTGAGTCGAATCGGCCTCAAGAGCTGTGCCGTCCGATGTAACGGTTACAACATCGTCTGAACTACTCTCTACTCCTAATCTACGCAACATTTACAATCTCTACTTCTACATTCTGGCGCGCCTCATTCAATTCCTCTGAAAATGAATTAACTAACTCTACAATCTGTTTGTGCCCTGCGGATCCGCTGGACTTCGCGCTCATCAGCCGTTGCTCGAGTAGATCTAGCTTCAACCATTTCACCGAATCCAATCCCCACATCGCGAACCCATTCAGGCACTTCTCTAACCGCAATCTCAACATGTCGGTTGAATCCTCCCGCAGCTGACGGTAGGCATCCTCTTCCTTTTCCATTCTCCTTTGCGACTCTTCCGATCTCATCTCCGCCTTCCCTAACTGCTCCCGTAACCGTCGACAGTCAGATTCAACCTTTAATCTACATTTGACCTACGAAGACTTGGCCGACTCGCAATCTATCAATTTCTTGGCCCAATACTTCAATTCTTCTTCATGCTTCTGATTTCCCGATGACAGACTTGCTGATAGCTCCTCCGCACGTCGGAATTCCATTTTGTACTTTGCGTCAATCTCCGAGATTTCCCTACGAAGATCTTCCTCCGCCGTCTTCGTATCTGCGAGCTTGCCCCGAAGTTCTTTGGCGATACGAGCTTCTTCGGCTCTTCGGGCTTCCAACTTAGCAAGTTCCTCGACATGCATCTTCTCTCGCTTCTCCGCAGCAGTGATAAGCCGCTCTGATCTTTTACTTGCCGCCTCGTAAGCTTCCCTGGAATTCTCCAATCTCGCCATCAAATCCACTGTTACTTTCTAGGCATTCTCATTAGAGATACGAAGTTCTCCACATGTCTCTTCCAACTCAGCACAGCGCCCGGATTCCTTCTCTAGATTCAGCTCCAGTATTGTGCACTTAGTTTCCTTCTCCCGAAGCTGGGCTTCTCGCTCTCGCATCAATGCAGTTGCGAACTCCCACTCCCTCTTTACTGCAATTGCTCTCTCAAGCTCCGTTCGGTACATAGAATCATGGCTCCTCTGTTATAACATATTTCCCTCTCTTCCCGTCCAAGTACTTCAACAATGGAACTACACTATACTGCAAGAATTCAAGAAATGTACTTTCTAATGTCTTCACATCCTCGCCCAAAGTCTTCTCTACTTCTTCGGTTCTCACCTCTTCCACAGGAGATGTCGGCAATGTAATGCCCTCGGCTTCTACCGCCGTCCCCCCTACCCTTGCGACAACCTTTTCCAGAATCTCCTCGCTCAAAGTAAACTCCTTCTCCAGGTCCTCGTTCATCTTCATCTGTGATGTCCCTTCGCCTTGCGCAGACCGTGTCCGCTCCGAAGACAGAGAAATCAGACTTACCAATTCCGTTCCCTCCTTCAAAGGTTCTGCCGGTATATCTGCCGGAACTTCGATTGACACCTCCAAAGGTACCCCTAACTCCACAAGTCGCATTACCTCGCTAGTTGCGACTTCGGATGTGTTTACAATTGGTGCCACCGTCTTCTCCACACTGCTGTCCGAAACCTCAACTGTCAGCATCCTCCGTTTTGCCCTCTTCTTTGGTCTTACGCGAGCTCTGTACTGTCTGGCTCCACTTACATCCATATCCATCCTTCTTACCACGTGGGCCAATTTCTCCTCGTCATCACTCACGATCTTCCTTCTCTTTGCCACTCGTCTCTCTGGCTGCTCCTGCCTTTGAACCACGTCCATCTGCACTGGTCCTCGAGCGGTGGTGTGTGTTGGAACTACGAGAGGTAGGTTCTCGTCTTCGGTCCCTTCACTGGACTCCACTGTAAAGGTCTCCCGCTCCCTCGGAAATCGCTTCTCCTCCTCCCTTGTAAGCAATCCCATTACTCGATAAAAATTCACCATAAAGGGGGTAAGATGATTGATCATAGATCCCGTCCATCGACCAGACGCATTCACCCAGACAAGATCGTAAAAGATCCTTGCCCAATGTACGCGTTGTCCCTTCAAAATGCGTTCAAAGAATACTACTTGCCAGGCCGTCACATAAGTCGTGCGCGCCGGCCGTAAGATGTGCATGATCCCTAACGCGATCGCCTTTCTCTTCGGATCTTTGTAATCGACAATCTTCCATCCATTCGTTCCCTGTCTTCCAGTCTCGAAGAGATGCCCATAAGAGAATTCCTCGCCGCGCGTAAGTCCTATGCTATTCTTCTCAAATAGCAGGTCTCCTTCGTTGCCCGCACAGGGTCCCAGTACCGTCGTCCAATGTTTGATAGTCCACAGCATGGAATTACCGCAGAGCTCCTCGCCTTCGACATTGCTCTTGTTCATTACTTCCTTGCAGATACTCGCTAAGACGCAATTCCAATTCCACAAAAGGAATTCAAGCCGCAGTTCCCTCAACTCGTGTCTGAAAGTTCTCAATTCCTCGTAAGGCACCTTCAAGGGAACCAATTTCCTCACCTTCTCACTCTTCTTGGGCGCCATATCTTCAATTTGCGTTTCGCTAATCGCGGGTTGGCTCGATTGCAATTCCTCTCGCTCTCGCTCGTTCTTGCTTGATATCGCAATGTCGGCGCAAAGTCTCCTCGTACTGCCTTTACCTTTGAAGCCCTAACATTGCCTTCTTCCGCGTCTCGTAGAACTCCCGACGCGTGCGAACATCGTCTGGCCCGTTGCATGATTTGAAATTGATTCTGATGTCTTCGCCGAAGACGCAGCTCTTTGTACGTCCTTGAAAGATTGCGCCGAAGACACGAAGATCCGAAGATCTTCGGCCGTAGACGAATTCTAACTAATCCTATCATAACTCATATAAATCTACTCTTTCCAACTCATATACCTATCTTCTACACAAATATGTTTATGCTTTGTTAATTTTTAAATAAAAACAAAAAAGTAGGCCTCACAATATGCATAATCCCAAGTGCAATCGCCTTTTTCTTTGGATCCAGGTAATCAGTTGTCTTCCATCCGTTCGTCCCCTGCCTCCTGGAACTGAAGAGTGGCCCTTAAGAGAATTCTTCAGTGCGCGTAAGTCCCACGTTACTCTTCACAAACAAGAGATCTCCGTCACTACCTGCGCACGGTCCCATCACCTTCGCCCAATGTTCAATTGTCTACAGCGTGGGATTACCTCGAAGCTCCTCGCCCTCGGTCTTGTTCTTATCCATCATCTCTTTACAGATACTTGCCGAGACGCAATTCCAATTCCACAAGAGGAAATCAAGACGCAATTCGCTGAGCTTGCTCCTGAAGGGTAGTAATTCCTCGTATGGCACCTTTAAGGGAACCAATTTTCGCACCTTATCACTCTTCTTGGGCGTCATGTTTCCAATTCACGTCTTCGCTGCTAGCAAGGTAGGTCGATTTCGCTCTTCTCTCACTCTCGCTCGTTCTTGCTCGATATCGCAATGTCAGCACGAAGGCTCCTCGTAATGCCCTTACCCTTGAAGCCCTAACATTGCCTCCCTTGCGTCCAGTAGAATTCTCGACGCATGCAAATGTCGTCCGGCCCGTTGCGCGATTTCAAATTGATTTTTATGTCTTCGCCAAAGACGCAGCTCTTGCATTGTCTAGAAAAGGCTGAGCCGAAGATCCGAAGACCCGAAGATCTTCGGCTGTAGGCGAATACTAACTAATCCTATCATAACTCCTCAAAAGCTACTTATTCTAACTCATACGGCTACTTTCTACACAAATATTTTTTAGTTTTGTTGATTTTTAAAGAAAAACAAAAAAAATTAGGCACCACATCATGTATACATTGCTTTAGGATTTGGGGTTTAGGTAAACCCTAAATCCCTTTTAACATAAGATTTTTTTTAATAATTCTTATTTTAATTTTCAATATGTGCTCTGATCTATTTCTTAATATGATACAATTTATCTAATTTTATCAGGAGTGTATATATATATAATATGCTCTTGAATACCATACTTTCAATTAAAATATTTAACGGAATAAATTTACATTTATCAAATAATTTCTGCAAGATTTTTACAAAATATTTATAGCAATCTAATGACTTAAAAAATTATAAGCAAAACTGAAGTAGAATATAGGTCTCAAGCTATGCCAATCAAGAAATTTGGTAAGAAAAAGAACTCAACAAAATGAAATTAAAGCATAAATTGTCTATTTTAAATATGATGGATCAAAATTAATCTACTTAATCTTAGTTTACAATAAGTTCATTCTTATTAAAATTGTCACATATATATATATATATATATATATATATATATATCCTAAACCCTTAGTTATGCACCGCTTCGCGCGTCGAGATCAGCCCACACTCTTGAACTTGTTTTGCGCGTCAGATGTAACTCAAAATTCAGTCGTGCATTGCTTGTTATTTTAAAAATCTTCCAGAAGTTCTTTTTAGAATCTGTCAATCATTTTCATTCCCGCGCGTCATCTGCTGTTCTCCAAGTTCTTTGAACTCCATTGTAATTTATCTTTTTCACGAACCGTCTATCACTCTTGAACTTCTTCGGGTGTCATTAATCTTGCGAGAGCGTTGCTCAACACTTTCAAATTCTTTGTTCGTTTACTATCGATTAGAATATTTTTGCAAGTCAACTACTTGCCGCTTACAAACTTTTCTGCACGTTGACAGTTGAATCACAAGTCAATCATTGTTGGTCTGAAACTCTGCTAGTATTACTTGCTCAAACACGTTACAGTACTCTTACATCTGGCAAAAAATTATCATTAGTTTATATTAAATCCCAAATTGAAATAGTATCTATGAATTTGGTTCGATATTCACAATAACAAACATTCATAAAAAGCTGAATATTCAAAATAGGTGAATAATTTCTAAGAATTTAAGTTCACATAACATAATTGTTTTTCAAAATTGTTTCCAAAATCAGTTTCCAGAATCTTTTTGTGAACTTTAGCTAACGAAGGTAACTAAAAGAAAAAACTTGCAGCTCGTGCAAACCTAGTTACTACTTTCGAATCTTATTCAAAATGCAAAAAGCTTTTCTGCACAACAAACCTTCTATTCGACATAGTCGGCAATCAACTCACAAGCTTTGCATATAATAAGTTAACAAAACTCATTGTTTTCAACCCTAATGTCGCCATTATAAATGTGAAGATTAAGATCTTTGAATTGAACTTCGCAGTGTGACGAGACTCGTAGTTAGGTCTCGGCATGGTAAACTATCTTTTACTCAAGATTAAAAGATAAAAGTTAGGGGTTAAGGTGCAAAGATAACCAATGCATAAGGCAGAGTGTAAAGTAAAGGTAATGTCGATTTACCTATCTTCTTATCCGAGTAATTACTTGTTAAGTTGGCGGCTCGGTGTGAAGATAACCAATTGGTAAGTTAGAGAGTAAAATATAAGTATTGTCGGTTTACCTACTCCTTATCCGAGTAATTACTTGTTAAGTTGGCGGCTCGGTGTGAAGATAACCAATTGGTAAGTTAGAGAGTAAAATATAAGTATTGTCGGTTTACCTACTCCTTATCCGAGTAATTACACTTAAGTTCACAACTTTGTAAATTTTGTTCTTGCTTGGCGTTTGTTAACTTGCCATTAATTTATTGCCGGTAATATTCCAGCCAATATATCATGGAGCGTAATAGCGTAAAAGAGAGCGATAATATCATGCTCAATGAGGTAGATCAATTCTTATCCATCGGCGTCCTCCAATATAAGATTTTATCGACATCTTGTCTTGATGATCAGCCCGCGTGGAAATACGGCTTGCGCACTATCAGATGGCCATGGATTATCTTGAAATGCCGGCGACGTCAACACCATCAGAGCGTGTCAACATCGTTGTTGGTCACGAAGTTTACCAGCTCTCAATAATAACTGTCGTCATTGACGTTTATCATGATCATGTGTTAACCGTTCATGGATGGATGCAAAGATATTCAAAGTGCCAACAAACTGAGCAATAGCAGGTGCGACAATTGGATTCACTGATAAAAAAAACCCCACCGATGATATTAAAGATGTCGTCAACCAATTGGAGATTGAACAAGGCGATTATTGTGAAACAATTGCTCAACAACCAATTTGAAAAAATGATATTTGGATCCAACTTGAATTGAAAGTCTTTGAAATAAATATTTTTGTAGGTGTAATTACCAAGTTAACTCATAAATAAAAGTAAAATGAAATTTTTATTTTTATTGATTAATTATCCGATCCACGGATAAAACTAAATTATAGTGTATTTTTTATTTTTATTGGATAATTATCTAATTAATGGATAAAGTAAAGGTAAAGTGTAATTTTATTGGATAATTATTTGATTAACGGGTAAAATAAAGGGAAAGTGTATTTTTTATTATATTATTATCTGGTTAATGGGTAAAATAAAAGAAAAGTGTATTTTTTATTTTTATTGGATAATTTACATATACTTTTATCATCAAGGGTAATTATCCAATAACCCTTAACGATAAAGGTATAAGTAAAGCATTACCAACGTGGTAAGCGTAGAGTAAATTTTATTACCCGTTAAACGTTACCTTGCACAGGCCTACTCGCAGTGGCACATTGCGAAAGCTAATAATCAACGGACTGGAATTGCTTTGGTGTGGAGTTTAAAGCTTCGCCCCGCTTGGATTTCGTTACATTCCGCCTCTTGCCACGGTTATGCCACCTGTCACTCAACGCACCCAAAATCACATAATTTCCAGCAACGTCAGAGGATTCTTTTTTTGCTCCTGTCACTCGGAACAAACTGATGCTTCCGTCAAGGTCGCTCTGAATTAAAATCTCTCACTGTCCGCTGACCAGGACGATACTGAGCTCTTCGTGGCCACAAGGAGTTCAAGTTGGTCATTTCCCGTTGGCATCTCTCTCTTCATTTCTTTCGCTTGAGCGTCATTGACTTCTCATGAGAAAGATTTGGTTAAAAGTTATTGATTTAGATGACAACTACAACCTAAATATCGATCGATGCGATGCCGTAGTCGGGTGTCAACAGATGACGACTGTGCGTGGTAGCAAAATCGTAGTCAAATGTCGTCAGTCGTTTTTCTGAAACCTAGTAGCCTCATGAGCGTATATTCTAGCCATCCGGGCCTGGCATTTTCACTCGTGCCAATTCTTTATCCGACGTAATCTAGCAAGCAATCTACTGAACCCGTGTTATTGGTACTACCACTGAACATTGTTTGCGTTTACTTTACTGGACAGTCCCACAATAGACATAGATCTGTACACCCCTTACCTGGTTCTCAGAAGATTAATGTCGTTGGTTGCTTTAAGTGACACCTTACGAGAGTATAACTACCCTTCATCCCAATATTTTTGGGACTCGCTTCACCCTTACCTCTCTTCGAGCTATATAATAATAACCGGACCAATTACTTTTTACCCCTTGCAACTAAGTAATTAAAAAGCGGATCGCATCGGTAAACTAATTGCTTACAGTTACATACGAAGTGCCGGCTTGAAAATTCCCCGACATGAAGTCCTTGTTCACCAATATTGAGATTAATGAAAAGAACCATTGACGGCTAAAATCCTCAAGAGTTACTGAACGAAGTTTTTCTAGCAATTCTTGAACTAACTCTTCAGGCTATGACAAGTTTATACCAATGATTACAATTCTTCAGCTACAGATTCTACTTGGTAAACTTGTTCAAACTATAGAATCTACTTGGTAAACTTTTCTAAAGGTTTTGAGTGTATCTCAATCCCAGCTCTTGCGAACGATCACAAAGTTTTGTTGGGACTCGCTCAACAATAAGTTTCGAGGACTCCTAAGATAAAATAAAATCGTTAACATCATTAACGTCTCCAACCAGAAACATCGTGTTGAGTCAGACAACTTGATTAAATGACAAGAACGAACTAAGGCTGCAAAAGATTATAACCTTGACATTCTTTCTTATTATACGGCTCCTGGAGTAAAATTCGAATTGCTTACAATGGCAAGCATCTTGGAACCATCCTGCATTTCTGCCAGTCACGAACTAAACTCACAAAAAAGGGCATGAGTTGATTAACATGTGTAGTAACATTAAGCTAAGTGAAAGATCCACCATCATGCCTCTAGGGTCCTGCAACTGTGATCCTTTTTATCATCTTGGAGTTATGTATAGTGTAAAACTTTAGTCCAAATATAAAACAATGCCGAATCAATATTGTAGTAAATTTTTATAATCACATAGATACATTGCTCACACAACACTCTCCTGGTTGATCAAAAAACAAAGTTTGTTGACCGAGTCGTTGGAATTCAAATCCTCTCATTCTGATTTCCTCACGGTAGGATTTGTCTGCGAAGTCCACGGGGGTGATTTTCCACCCATCGTTAAAAACCCGCATCGATTTGATGTTAACCTGCGGTTTACATACACCCAGTTCAAAGAATTAACTTGGTGTTCAAATGAAATATCGTAGAGGTAAACTCCAAGGAGAAATCGAGTTTAAACCAACTGATTTCAACTGATATTAACGTGCTCTAAATTGCTCAAACGCGATTCATGGTTTACACTTACCTGCGAACCACCTGTAGCACGTATAAAAAGAGCACCATCAAGGACTAGGTTTTCCAGAGTCACGTTGTCACCGTCGAGCACTAACGTTGACTTCTGGGAAATTTGACAAAGGCCCTTAACCTTTCGTTTGACATCACAAAATGTCAGTGCCCATTTTGGACTCCAGACAACCCGAGGCCATACCTCAGTCTCTTGGCCATTGTAAATCTCTATCTTTGGGCCTTCGATATTCACACCTGCCTGTATTTGCAGAGCAAACAAATCAAAAGAGTATGCAAAATTCAAAGTATCAAGCCTTCGACACTGATGAACATTCAGCATCTAAGTAAAAGGTGCACGGTTAGAGGGATAAAGCGCTGATAAGGGATCTCTACAGCCTCGTAAACAACAGAGCACATCAAGGTACCGCAGATTTCAATTACTAACCTCACCATAATCTAGTGAAAGATAGGTGGCTCAGGTCGCACAAGATTCTTTGCTATAACACAAATAGCCTTCAACATTTATCATTTCAAACATCGATCTGGCCGCCGATGAAAGGAAGTGAAAAGAGCAAGTCCTTATATCTTCAAAATCAGGGATTACCTTTTGCAAAATCATGCAATTTGCCCTGTAGATAGCCATCTCCCCCGACGTTGCACTGTGGAGAGGATTGCCTCGTGGTACCTGTAAAGTAAAGCAATTAATTCATTGATAGTTCACATAACAAATATTATTCAACGTAGCCATGAAAGAAACATTCAGACTCCGTGTACTTACTTTTGCGGCATCTTCTGGGTTGTTTTTCACCGGAGCATAAGCCAACCAAGTGTCAAGCACCTATGGAAAACATAAACTTTGCAAGATTCAAAAGGCTATTCTGTTCATTGTGCAGAACTTTACCAGAATCAACGATTTTCGTATGGTAAAAAACTGACATCATCATGCTCAAAAAGTAAATACGTACATAATCCACCACCGTATGGGTATAGAAGGAGATTGGCCATGTATACTGTGAGAAGTCACCGAATGCAAAATACTGATTGCAAACTTACCGTAAATCCAACCTTCGCTGATGAATTTAATGTTCGCGGATAGTCTTGCATCATGCATTCCAATCTTGTGGATGATTTGAAGGATGTTTTACTTGCATCCTTGTACCTGACATGACAAGTTTGTAGCATCAGCAGTGTGCATTCCAATCCCTCCCTGCTTTCCCTTGAAGTGTATCTGACAGGCAATCCGTAGAACAAACTTCCAGATATGCATGGCCTAGAGTTTGAGTAATTAAAACCCAAACACAGGTATAATAGAAGCTAAAAGACAACCAAAACACAGGTATAATAGAAGCTAAAGTTAAGATAAAAGCTTCAAAACTATCAAGATACAAGTCGTCATGAGCGCTTGTGGGTTATCTGCTCACTTCGGGTTGACAAATTCGACAATTGCTCCGTTTGTTTTGGAGAGCTCCTCAGTGTATGAGCTGAGCTTCAAAACTAGCTGCACATGAAACCACGTTCCCTCTTCTTACTAAAGAAAGAGGTTTGATGCCTAAATGTGTCAACCTACGAAACTTGGTTTCCGTTCCGTATTTAAATAAATAGGTGTCATAGTCCAGAGATTCTTAAAAGTCCTTAGATGTCTCAACGTTATGTTGGCATTGGTTACACTGTCCATAACACAAGATAAATGTGGTAAAATGTCAGCAATGGCAGCTACTAACTTGATAAATAGGTACCAATGAGAATCATTCCAAGAGTAAGCAAATCACATGAGCGCGTATACAAACTACTTTCAACTCTACAGAACAACTACTTGTGTATGACGCTCAAGAATGATGAATACCTGGTTAATGTTTCCAGGGAATGGCGAGAAGCCTGTTTCATCATTAACATCTCCTTCAGCATGACCGGTGGCACGTAGAAGGGGATCCAGTTGATTGTACTCAACATTGATAACCATTTCTGACCCTGCAACCGAAATAATATGAAGATCAATGATGGAACATTTATCAGATTTGTAAGTTTGATCAGGTGGGATGACAATACCATTTTGTTTGTGATCTCTTGAGGATCGATTGCCGGTCGTCTAGTTAGACATAAGGAATATATGGAAGCTCAAGCGGCTTTAGACACCTGACACCCTAGGCGAGCAGAGAGGACTCTACAGAAGTATTTGCCCAGAGCCTGAAAACGTTTGCCTCACTCCCTAGCTGAGTGATACTCAAGCAGAGAAAGCGAAAGCATCCATCCAGAACGTTTACTCATTCTAAACATATTTCTACAATAGGGTTGAATATGAACACAAAACAGCCTTTAGCATGAACGATCCCTTGAGTACAAAAACGAGCAAGGAGTACCAATAAAACAGTAAAATATGATCTGCAAGACCCACGAAATAGGCAGATGATATTTGCAGAAAATTTACCCGAACTGCACAAAACAACGAGAGGAACATGCATAATATAGAAATGAGGTAAAAGAACGAAAGCAAGAGACATAGTTTCCGAACGAAGCAAGCATGGAGTATTCACTGAGGAGTTCCAAAACATGAAGTCTTCTTGATTTAAACATATGCATAGGGATCCCCCATTGCCATTAAAGCATCAGTGAGGGCCAGAGGCGGGGAGAGGGCCGACCAACGCGATACATTCAAGATAACTGCAGGTATTATATGTCAGCCGCTCCCTTTCGTTTTCATAAACATTGAAATTCTAGGTTGCTCAGATAATTGAAAATGCTGAGGAAGGGTGAGGGACGCTAATACACTGAAAATACTCATCAAGACGGAGGATTTTCGCATACGAAATGCTTGAAATGACAAATACAATTACGTAGACATGGGAATTGAGGGGAGGTTCTAGCCTTACCATTATCCTGGGTGAGCCTTGCTATTCCACCTATGGCCTCCTTGGCTTTGCGGTTGACAGCAAGAGAATTCACATCAAGATCTTTCAAAGCACTTACACCCAGCGACGCTGGAATGCCCTGCTTCGTCAAAATGGAATTGAAGACTTGTATAAATAGACCATCTTTAAATATATTCCATGTTGAGTCACCAGGATGTAAAAGAACCTCCACTTGATGTTTTGTTCTACGTAAGACAAGAGTTGAAACAAGAGCGAATATAACAAGTTGAAATCCCAACCTTGAAAAGCAATCCGTTGGTATCTTGGAAAAAGAGCACCCACTTTACACCAACTTCCTGCCTGAGTTCCAAAAACGAAAATAAGGGCCATAATTGTAATCTTGGAGCACATGCCTAGCGTCTAGCATGAAATGAATGAATGTATGTTGCTCCAAACCTATTCCCTTTCAATCGTTATTCTCCTTTATCAATCTATGTTATACTCAAACTATGCCAGGAAAAGACAGATGAGCGCTGTTAATCTTGTTAAATCGGAGCCCCGCAGTCATCCGTTTCGAAAGCAAAAGAAGTGAGATGACAAACCATCTCGAGAGAAGCCCACTACTGAAGAGAACGTTATGAACATCCCCGTGCCCATGAGGTTTGGTCTGAATTGAAACAATGTCGAGGTTAGCATGGCTACATTTTATGTATGTGAAAGCAACTGAAAGCTAAGAAATGGAAATCTCAACAGTTGAGCTTGAAAAAACACTACTGACAAAGTAGAACACAGAAACAGGCCATAACAGTGGACAGCCAGCAACCCCCTGGCGTTATGAAGACTTCCGAAGCTCCTCTATTTAGTAATTTACAAGTAGGGATCAGGCGTCCTTAATGAGTGCATTGCGTCCTGAATTGCGTTGGCAACACTACTGATCATTGTTTCATAACTTTGCTTCTTAGACTCTAAATTTGATATGTTTATTCTGTTGCAAGAACTATTGGGTCTCGTGCCCCCCGGGGCAGGGCACTGTTAGACAAAAAAAGGATTTAAGCGTTATTTAAGATATCTGGAGAGAGGTAATTATGTAGATCCAGCTAAACGAAACAAATTGTTTCATAAATAAAAATCTCCAGTCTTTATATTCTCAGCAATATCCCTCTTTTCAAGTATCAACAATCCAAACAGTACAATGAATGTACTGATTTGATAGCCATGGCCGATTGCGTCTCTCATCTGACGCGGCCGTGTCAAAAAAAATCGTTCATACAAATACATATGAGAAAGGGAATCATCTCAAGCCTAGAAGAAGTCCAACTACAATTGAGCATGTCCAATTTACCTGGATTAGGAAGCTGTCGGAAGGATCCATGGCTATGGAAGCATCATTGTCACTTAAACAAGCGACCTTCTCCTGCAAAGAATTTGTTCTGAGAACTCTCATAAAACATCTTACCGTGAATCCAGAGAAAACCTACCTACCTATCAACCACATTAACTTAGCCGCATAAACCTTCAGTAGCTTTTGACTTTGTTCCAGGAACGAAGAGAGGGGACACTTTGAGATTGAAAAGCGCCTATATAGAAGGCAATGTCGAAGTTTCTAAGAGTCAATGTAGAAAGAAGATGTTAAAACTAGCTGGCAGCTGCCAGTCAGCCTGTATAAGAAATATAGCAAGTACCAACAACTTTCTGAACGCTATGCACGTTGAATTTCAGAACACTAGAAGTTACAGTTCCTTTCAAGAGTTGCGCTGAGGATCTGCTCAGCGCTAGGTTGATTGTTAAGACAATGTCATACTTTCCGCTACCAGCAGAAATCCTGGATTGACGTACTATGAGACACAATCAACTTTCTTAGAAAGAAATACGACAACAAGTGGAAAGGTTCATGCCAGATTAGCGGACCTGCTTCAAAAGCACAATCTGGTCAGGCAGCATCCCAAAGTTCTTATTATTATCCAAAAGCTCCACCGTGTGTCGATGTGTATCATCAGATGTCATGATCACAAGTGGAATTGGTCTAAGTCTTGTGCTCCGACCTGCATGCACGTTATGGACAATTCAAATATCAGATGGTTGGTCCTGAGTAACATACTGGAAAAAAACTTTCAGGAGCATTTCCCAGATTATCTCAGTCCTCTCAACTAGCAATATCAAGTATTACGTGATATGTCAACTAAGTAAAGCCGATATAGCAGCTATTTTATCAAGGTCTTAAGCTCAAGTCCAGGTACTGAACGTAAACATTCACTGGGTCATCTCGCCTTTACACCGAAAGCTTCACAACGATAAAATAGATTGAAACTTTGCTTTTGAGACAACCATGACCTTTGCTGTTGGCAGCTTGAAGCGCCAAAATGGTATTGATGTAAAGTTGCAGATATGAGGTCTCGGTTGTTGTTTCAGATGGTAAAGCAACCTGCCAGGACTTGGAATTATGACTCATTGATATGAAAATAAGCCTGATAAGAATATACCCTTCTCAAACTTGCAAAGTAGAAAACACTACTTGTTGGCATGAAAACCTTAGTGACGTTCCATGACCCTTCCTTCAGGTCGTTATTACCTTAATACCACTGTATCCGAGGCGTTCCCCTAGTCCACCGGCAACTAGGACAAACGCACTGTGTTGTGCCTCCTTCGCACCAGCTTCTTCATACTGCATAAACTTCTCATCTCCGTAAATAAGCTTTTCACCGTTTGGAACCTGACAACATCGATCACGTAGATTACCAGAGATATTAGACAAGGTCAAAATTAATCATATATACTTTTCTTACCTTTTGGTTCTGCTGACCAAAACATAAAATTGAAACTATTATTTCGGAGTGAGATTATCTTGAAGCAATAGCTGTAATTAAACTGAAGGAAAGTGACCCACTTTCCGAAAGAGGTGCAAAGGGAACCAAATCAGTTTCTTGAAATTCATACACTGGTAGAATGGAAGCCTTGCACATCATTTCAAACCTACCTTCTTGTATACTTTCAAGTTTGGATCCAAAATCATAACTTACCGATGGAACATAGCCAGTAAAGGGGTTCTTTCCAGCCTTTGAATCTGCGAGTAGTTTACGAGCATTGCGTATATACGCCGCTAATCCACCTGGATAATTTGAATCCAACTTTGCCACCTGGATTTTAAAAGTAAACTTTGAGATGTTTTCCACCTCTTTGTACACACAGATGTAGCTGCATATGTTTAATAAGGAGCACAAAACCTCCTGTTACTCAGTGTTAAAAAACCAACCACATGGTCCTCAAATTGTAAACGGGGAAAGAGGGTAAGAAAATACAGTTTGCAATAAAAAAAAAAACGTATCAAATTGACCTTAAAAGGTCTGATTCAAGGTTTTCATCAAAACTACTGACTTGGTCAAAAAAGCGGAGCTTGTCAAAGTCCTTATCACCAGGCAAGGGCCAATTTGTAAACAAATGAGCCTGTCCTTCCTCCATCAACATACGTGCCAACTTTATCTGCGCCATCAACCACAGACATGTTTTAGTCACCGAGGTTAAATATTGATTCAGGGCCTAAAAAGTCGGTTCTTATGTGGCTGAATTAAATAATTTGTAGTGAACTGTACCTAAAACTACTGCATAGATCAAGACCTCCTTACGCGCGGTATATGACACACATGACGGTCTTCATCATCTACTGTCAGAAAAAGCGCAAAGAATGTTCCTAAATTTTCTGCGCTTCGGCAAGATTTGGCTTCAAGGATTAGAAAAAGACACTGGGCTAAGCTGCTTTGAATCCATCCTCATGTAAGGCCAGTTCTTCAAATGACTATCTCACACTATGACCATTGTAAAATAAATGTTTATTTCAGGTTAATCAAACCTTTGAAAAAAGGTTTGATCAAATTGATTAATTGATTAATCCGTGTACATGAGAGCTGATCCAGATGACATATTGGGCTGGTTGTGGTTGCTGGTAACAATAAACAACACAAATGATCGATGTTCTAGAGGCGGACACCTGCCCAAGGCATGAAGATTATCTACAGTACAATGGAAAGCCGTCCGTGTGCTTGTGCAAATATGCAGACTGTCGAAATTCAGACGAAGCTATACATGAAGATGAGACGAATTGTGGTTCCAATAAAAATTTGGCGAAGGCGAACCTGTCTATAGTGAAAGATAAGTATCGACATATTATTTCACTCCGCAGAGATGTATCATCTTGCCATGCATGCTTGAAAAACAGATATTCGTGAATCACAAAGTTTCTACTCATAGTTACTTATGTTTGATTTACTCATTTTTAAAAAAGGTTACTTGGACTACCTCTTCAATGAAGTCCGTTGCCCCGGGGATGAGAAAAATACCACTTTATCCGGGTAAGAGACAAGCGACCCACGGGTAAACAGTCCTATTTGTCATAATTAAAGAGTGGGTCCAAGAGATGTAGATGGACTGGAGAGGACCTGAAAAGAGGAGAGGATCGAAAGGTTTGGGCCTAAAAATTCTCCTGCCCATTTCTCGCTATCAAGCTCCTCGGAAGTCATAATTGCTCGCCAATTTCCGATGAATCTCCTGAATTTAACCGCGCACGTTGTGCTCACTTTGCTGATACCGCCTGGCCTCGGGACTTCGCTCTCAGTGATATAATTTCACTGAGATTTCAGCTCGCCTGAATAAACGTGTTCAGAATCACAACATGGTGACACGTACAATAGTTCAAATTGACATATGAACTGATGACTATAGATGCGCGGATGCATTACGGTTCTTCTAATCAACAAGCAGCTCAAGGATTTTCCCGCCCATCATGCAAAAATTGCGTAGTGAATGTAGCCCATTTCCAACTCTTCCAGCATTCTCATGTAATTGCGGAAGAACCAAACGATTACAAACCTGATCATAGTTTATACCGTGCTTCCAACACCTTAGCCAACAATTCACATATAGCCGAGAGTGCGGAAGTACCTTCAGAGCTTCAACAAGTTTAACGACGGTGAGTCACAACGTCCCCGATATAACTCTGGAAATGTGCGCCCGAACTGGGGACAGGCAACCAGCTTGATTTAGCCACGATAAGAAACAACAATTGACAAAAAAGTGCAGAACATTGGGCATGCACGTTCAAGTGAAGGAGCAGACAGTTTATACAGATCCAGCTCTCCTGAACAATCAGGCACAAGATCGTACTCAACTACGCAGTCCATTTACGCCATTTACGTCAGAAGGCTCCACTTCGCAAATGGTATCAACATCTGAATTTTCACATACACTGGACACTTTGTGCTAATGCGTGGCATAGATGCACGTCGATGCAAAGAGATTCAAAGTAATACGCGACAGATCAAATGTTGCACATGGTACCCAGGATTCACTTTCTGTGCCTGCCTCTGCCTGGCCCTGTTCCATGCTCGGCAGCTCAGAATGATTTTGAAATCAAATTTGTAACGTAGTTGCAATTGGCGATAACAGATTCATTGTTTTTAGTGTGATCGAAGAGTAATCTCCCTGCCCCACGCAGACACAGCCTTCTCTATCATGCGTCAAGGGTTGAAAAAGATTGGAGGCACAAATTTATCGTGAATAAGACATATCACCAACTCTTTGACCCAAGAACATCGCAATAATTCGTTACCGTTGTTCTTCACCTGCCCATTTATAATTATAATTCTCCCTTTTGTTTCTAGATGACGGTAGAAGAAGTCAGGAAACAACTACTCTCAAGTGGTTTTCCTTCCATACCTGCCCCCACGACCGTCTATATATCACACCATCCCACTTGTTTATAAATGGTAATAGATAGAAGAGTGGAGTTAATTTCAACCACAACCTTCCGTAACTAGTTTCTCGTGCTATGTAGTTAGTTACGTACTACGTAAGTTTTACGCGAGGCCTTTAGCATGTGTAAGAAGAGTCACCGCATTATTATATTCCTAATTAATGTTTTTCTTATCTTGCCATCAGTTCTTATGCAAAAGTTTGCCTAGCATTTGTATCTATACTATGGTCAAGTTCAAAGTAGTAACTCCCACGTCAAGTTTGATAAACAATTGAGTAATAAATTTTCTTCCAACGCAAAAGTTAGATTCTAAAATACTAATTTTCAAAGACCTTGCAAGTGAGAAGCACAATATTACATCAGATTCAGAAATTGAACACCAAGAAAGATCAACCATTTTTTAAACTTGAACTACTCCAAAGCAAATTGACAACTACTTCAACACTCACTCACATATGTGACGATGGATTAGTACTTTACGCTTTTCGGCTATGAGATGGATATGAGCTGATGACAAATGCTACATCGGAAGGCATGTTGCCAAATTTTTTGAATAAAATTGTTTGTAGATGATTTGACAAATTCATGAGATAGGAATAGAATCAAAATCAATCATTGCATTATTTTTTTCATTTCAATAAGCACAAATTATATAAATTCAAAAGCAAACTATGATGTAAAAGAGTATCATGTCATGTTGAAGATTGTTATGATTGCTTTCATTGACTTAGTTAAGTAAGGAATCAACCTATGAAGCCAAACCAATAAAAATTAGTCTACTAGACTAGTAATTATATAATGACCATTAATGACATGAGTGCAATTAAATTTGCAATTAAATCTACATTGACTGACCTTGTAATACAAAAGTCAGCAATGAAGTATGGGAGTAACTTATACAAGATATTTTGTATATATCAACATTTACTTCAAATTTATACTCATATCCAAACCATAACCATCAGCAACAACTTATGCCCATCCGTGCTCACCCATGTAAACTCATGCTATTCAAATTACATCTGATCTATGTCATTTGACAATGTTTTTTTAGTTTATTTTTTTATCATTTGTGCATTTAATGAACTAGAGTTAGATGTGTCCATCTCAATAATACAATTGCAACTAAAATTTCAAAAATCAATGTTTTGAAAGATTCACAAGTATCTTTTGGTGTAAGTATGAATAATTTCATTTGCGCAATGCGTAATTTTTTCAAAAATATGTGTCTGGAAGATTCACAAATATTCTCTGATGCAAGCATGGAATAATTTAAACTACGCAAGGCGCAAGTTAAACCTTAATACAACGTATATTTTTGCACTTCGTGAGTTAAATGCTGGTGACACATGTCATTTTTATACATTTTATTGACATGACAATGATGTTAGTATTTAATTCAAGCAGTATTGATGGACATAGACTCCGTACATATTGAAAAACTATGTCAATACTCATTTGAAAACAATAATCATTCATGGTGTTCCGAAACCTATGAACATGTATGAATTTGGATATGAGTCTTGGTATCCAATTTTGGCATATGAGGAGTAGTTAAATTTTTAATAGCACAAAAAACTATAGCTACTTGAATGATAAAATGATGCATGAAATGAAGTGCAATCCACCAATGACAAAGTGAAGCAAAAAATGTCTATTTTAACTCAATATGAACAAGCAAATGTGTTCAATAGATTTTAAACCAAGTGATAATGCTCTCCATCAAAAGTCAATGATTGACAACAAAAGAACGAGTGATTTGCATTTTTGCGATCAAATTTTGCTAACGTGTTGAATGAATGATAGATTTAGTCATAACCAAAAAGAATTATTTATTCATGACATTGGTAATTATTTCCTCCATAATAAGATTTAGTTGACTTGCTCCAGATCAAATCTAAATCATGAAACAATTGTTATGCATTGCAACGTCAATACGAGTGATAACGTTCTTATTTATTTTTTTGCAGGCACGGTCATATGTCAAGTCAAGAAGACAAATTGTCCAATCATGATAGAATACTATCATAAACTTGTTCATCATTCTAGACATGATATCAAATGTATGAGTATCAAACATTAGGTCCGAGCATTTTTGCAAGTTAACATTGAAATGATAGTTGAAATTAAAAATTAAAAAACGTTAAATTAAGAAATAAAATGCTATAATGTCTTGCAAAATTGATTAATAATAAAAAGTCACAAGAATGGCATAGAATGTTAGCAATTTGATGTAGATTGATGACACATTTAATCCAAACAAATTTATTGATTTCATTCCAAGAACACACGTAAACCAAAATGATTCAAAATATTGTGGTGCAATCGATGAGTTTAATAGTCATACAAAATGATGTTTCGCAATACACATAACATACAAACTAAACAAAACAAAGTAATATTTGTTTTGAAAATTATTATCAAATAAAAATAAATTGAAATGTCATCCTTTGATTCAACACATTTGAACAACAATAACAGCACTTACTCTTTTGTCTTTGTTGTTGTTTTAAGATGTCAAAGAAGGTAAGCATCAATCGCAATGCTCTATTGAATGTACACTACTCATCCGCATCATGATCTGCATCATTATCTTCACGATCTTTGAAATTTAACATCATGTCATCTACAATGATTTCCACAATATACCTCTCGATATTGTAGACAATTTTTTCTTATGCTTTAGAGACAAAAACAATAAATATAATTTGATGTAGTTTTTGAACAAAACATCATCATCAATCAGAACATCATCAAAGAATAAAACGTAATTAGAATAGTATTCAAAAGTTTGATATAGAATACTTTGAACAAGATGTTGGTTGCAAAGATAGTTCATAATAACATTGTAACTAAATAGATAGTTTCATACTTGAATAGTACATGCAGCTTTACATTTCAATTCAATTTGTTTCTTCCCACCAAATGCAATATATATTTGATAATGAAGTATTGTCACTTTTGACTAATTGATATCATAATGCATAAACTTAAAATCATAATTGACATCATGATCTTTGACAGATTCCAACAAATTTTTTATACATTGATGAAAATAATATCAGTCATGTAGCTTTTTTTTACTAAACTTACTTGATTAACATGATATAGAGTTAAACCTCCCAATAGTGTCATCTCCTATGAATGACATACTCCCATTAGTGACATGAAAGTGTGGAACCATTAGTTTTTAACTTATAAATCTGTTCAATAAGAAACGTATGTCACTATTGGCAATAGTGACATGAGAAGATTCAATAGTGACATAGTGGAGCTTTAATGACTATCATAATTATTGAAAGTATCCGTTCATAACTTCCGGATTTAGAATTATATTTTTTTTCTATGCTTCCAATGAAATCCAATCATGATTGTAATTAATTTATGAGAAGATTGAATGCGTCAAATTTTAACTGCTCTTGTTATCATCTGCTACTTTTCCTTGACATACATTAAATGTATGTCTAACACGACAGGTCCCAGAAATACGTGGATGTTTTGATTTTATGCTCGGAGCATAAGTTAAGGAAGTGTGATTTGAATTTCGCGATGAAACATATCTTAACAAAATTGATATCATTTTGCACATCATTTGTAGAAAGGTTGTTCTAGGTGGCGTTAGTGCTCAGTGTGATCCAAACACTTTGTGTTAAGATATTCCGAATCATATAAGGGACAAATTGAAAAATTCAATCTCGACTAGAATCTTGGGCTCTTCAACCAGCTCAAATTTCTGAGTCATATAAGGGAAAATAAAAATTCAATTTTGAAAATTGATATTTATGTTGATTATAACCACCATTGTAATCTAGAGAGTTTTACAAAATTTACCAAGCAGAATTGGTTCCTTATATTTCTCAAACGAGAAAAATTGCTTCTTGATTTAGCCATGTAATTCTTTGAGTAGTAAAAATCTTCTATATACAGTAGAGAATCTTAAAAATCTTATATAGTAGAAATTGCTGATATACAGGCAAGTACAGACATCTTATGTATTAGAAATCTTCTTATCAAGAATATCAAATAATTGTAATTTCACTGATCATTGTTGATGTGAATTCAGATTCGAACCGCCAAATGATCCGCTAAATATTTAGTGGATCCACTAAACATGCAATAAGAATGTCTCCACATGATACACCAAATATTATTCAACCTCGTGTGAGTGTCACCTCCCAATAGTGACATAAAACTATAGACCAATGTATGTCACTATTGGGAGGTTTAAATCTGTAGTTTACATACTCACAAAAATGATTGAGATTGAGTTGCAAATATTTTCTTCATCCTCTGAAAATTCATGAACTTCCTTGGTACTCACCGATTCATTTATTTACAAAGCATGATCAAATTTTTGATTCAAGAAATCACAAATATATAAGTATCAAATTAGATACTTTCATATGTTCAAAGATTATAACGTAACCAGATGATAATTGTCTTCAATCTTTCAACAATTCTTGAACTTCATATTATGGACTTTTAGAGTCATTGACTCATGAAATTTTTATCTACAAAGCATGATTAGATTTGATTTAAGAAGTCATAAGGTTGAATAACATCATATCATACCATTTCATATGTTTAGAGACGTCATGTTTAAAGTATGAATGTGCTAAACTTTTCATGTAACACCAAAATCCTCTCACAAGTAGATATTTTCTTTTGGAAAGGAGACTCAAAGTCATAAATCATAACTCATGGCATCTTTGTGGACAAAACCAAATGATCGCAAGATAATCGAATCATGTGACATAATCACAATCACATTTGTTGTAGTTTTGTAACACTAGTGATCAAGAGAGTAGCTTGATCAAAAATGAAACACAACTTTGAAGATGAATAATACCTACAATGATTTTACTCTTCCTGTAACACTAGGGTTTAGAGAGAATTTCACTCGAAGATAGAAACGTAAACTCTGAAGATGAGAGATACCAACAATGGTTCTCCTCTCCCTTATATAGCTCTCACCAACAAGTACAAGGTGATAAGATCTAATCCCCACCATCCATACCACTCCTAGTGGATGGATGACGTGGCGGATAACCCTAACAAGCACACGGATCGCTGACGTGGCGCACCCAACTAACACACTAACTAACACACTCAATCCTTACCTACAAGCACACGGATTGCTGACGTGGCACTGTCAACTAACACATCCACTCTGTACCTACCAAGTGCGCGGATCGCTGACGTGGCAGCTATGACTAGTGCACACTAAAGTATCTACATCAATATTCAGAGTAACCTCTACTTTAGTTCTAACTAACTAAAGATGGTTACAAACCTCCCTCCTTTTAAGATGCAACGTCCTCGTTGCACATACGTTCAAACTCCTGAACTATCAAAGGTGCATTTGCTAAATTTTTAGCTGGTTCCCAAGTTGATTCATACGATGGATAGCCTTTCCATTGAATCAAATACTCTACTTTGGGATATTTATGACCTCGAATACGTTTCTTGAGTATCTTTTCTACCTCAAACTCCTCATGATCTGCTATCAAGGTTGGAAGAGGAGGTGGTGCTGGTTGATTGGTGAATTGTTTTGGTCGTGGTACATGTTTTCGCAATCGTGACACATGAAATACTGGATGTATTTTCATATGTGACGGAAGTTCCAACTTGTATGACACTTCACCAACACGCTTCAAAACCAAAAATGGACCAATGTACCTAGGGTTTAACTTTGGTGTTCCTACAAGAGACAAATTCGTTGTAGATAACCAAACATGATCTCCAACCTCAAAAATCACTTCTCTACGATGAGCATCGGCATGCTGCTTTTGCCGATTTTGAGCTATCACCAACTTCTCCTTGGCCTGATGTAGTCCTCGGTGAATATGCTCCATGAATTCGTTGACTGCTGCAACTTTGGTCGAAAACTCCTCTCCTTTCGGAAGTCTCATCAAACTTGAAGGAGTTATCGGATGAGCTCCATACATAAGAAAAAATGGAGACACTTTTGTGGATGCATTAACAGAATTGTTATATGCAAATTCCACAAGTGGCAAAAGGTTGTCCCACTCTTCTTGCTCTTCTAATGTGAATGCTCGTAGCATATCCTCTATGGTTCTATTTGCCCTCTCAGTTTGTCCATCAGTTTGAGGGTGATAGGCCGTTGACATTGCTAGTTTTGTTTTGAAAAAACTAAACAAAGTTTTCCAAAATAAACTAGTGAAGTGAGTACCTCTATCCGTGATTAACACTTTGCTTAAGCCATGATTCACAAAAACTGCGTCTAGATACAATTGAGCTAGTTGTGGAGCTGTTACTGTTTTTGTGGTTGGCCTGATGTGAATCATCTTGCTCAATTTGTCCACAAAAACCACCACTGAATCATGTCCTAACGAAGTCCTTGGTAACTCACATACAAGATCCATGGTGACATGTTCCCACCGCTGTTCGGGAATAGGAAGAGGTTGTAATAAACCCGCTGGTTTTTGATTACTTGCCTTGTTTTGTTGACAAGCAACACAACTTCGAACGTAAGACTCCACATCCTCACGTATTTTGGGCCAAAAGTACACTCGTTGTATACTCTCCACGGTTTTCTCCACTCCCACATGACCTGCAATGGCTGTATCATGACTTTCTGCCAAAATCATTGTGCGCAAATCGTGATCTTGTGGAATCCATATACGCTGATTGTAAAACGCCAAACCTCGAGATTTCTCTGCCTTTCCAGTTTGTAGTGCTCGAGTGATCTCTTCATCCTCCTTTGTGGCTTGTGACATCTTGCTCCACCAATCCGCCTGAATTTTCACTTCTGCAACATGATTCAAACAAGGCATGCGTGTGAGAGCATCTGCAAGTTGCTTCTTTCCCTCCACGTACACAATCTTCATGTTGAAGCGTTGACGCCACTCTGCCCATCGAATTTGTCGTTTGGACAGATCCTTCTGAGTTTCCAAATAAACCAAGGGTTTATGATCAGTCTCCACCACAAACTCCTTATCACCCAGATAATGCTTCCAATGTTTGGTTGCCAACACGATAGCTAACTCCTCCCGTTCTGTCGTGTGATAATTTTGTTCCGCCGCCACCAACTTTCGAGAATAGAAAGCAACTGGATGCCATCCATCCTCCCATTCTTGTTGAAGTATGCCACCTACTGTTGTACCTGATGCGTCAGTGGCCAACTTGATAGAACGGTTAGGATCATACCACTTGAGAATAGGTGCGTGTAACAAAGCATCTTTCAATGCTTGAAAAGCTAACTCTTGAGCTGTTCCCCATCTCCACTTCTGACCTTTCCCTAACATGGAAGTCAAGGCCTGAGCTAGTCGAGCAAAACCTTTCACAAATCTACGATAGAATCCAGTGAGCCCTAGAAAACTCTTCAATTGAGTTTGATCCTCAGGTGCTATCCATTTCTGAATGGCCTCTATCTTCTCACTCATCACTTGGATTCCTGTAGCTGTAACTCTATGACCCAAGTAATCTACTTCTGACTTGCCAAATTCACATTTTGAAGCTTTGGCATACAATTGATTGTCTCTTAAAACTTGAAGTACCTCTCGTAAATGACTTCTATGATCACTCAAAGTTTTGCTATACACCAATATATCATCTAGAAAAACAATGACAGATTTATCTAGATAAGGGCGAAAGATATCGTTCATCAATCCCATGAATGTAGCTGGTGCATTAGTGAGACCAAAAGGCATCACCAGATACTCAAAGTGTCCATACCTAGTACGAAAAGCTGTCTTGTGAACATCTTCATCTGCAATTCGAATTTGATTGTAGCCGCTTCTCAAATCTAGCTTGGTGAAGTACTTCGCTCCTTGAAGTTGATCAAACAAATCATCCATACGAGGTAATGGATATTTGTTTTTCACCGTTTGCTGATTCAACCCGCGATAATCGATACATAGTCTCATGGATCCATCCTTCTTCTTCACAAAGAGTACTGGAGCTCCATAAGGTGAAACACTTGGCTGAATGAATCCCTTGCTCAACATCTCCTCCACTTGAGCTTTGCATTCTTCCAATTCGTTTGGAGCCAAACGATATGGAGCTTTGCAAGTTGGTGTACTTCCAGGTATCACCTCAATCTTGTGATCAACTCGCCTCTTTGGTGGTAATCCTGCAGGTAGATCATCTGGAAAAACATCTTTATACTCCATAAAAATGTCGTTCAAGGACTCCGGGATGTAAGGTTTGTCCGTGGACCCAATATCTCTTATAAGTCCAAGGAAACATACATCATCTCTAGAAATGGATGCTGTACCCATCACAAAGAGGGGTAAATTCCTATTCTGAGATCTAATTCTATCTCCATAGATCTTCCATCCGCTACTTGTAATCACTTTTCTTCTCCAATCTACCTTCGGATTATATTGTTCCATCCATGGCATTCCAAGGATGACATCATACCGAGCTAAACGAATTACTCTCCATTCAATGCTCTCCTTGTATCTACCTATGGATAATTCTACACTCCGTGGTAGTGTTTCTATCACTTCAGTTTGCCCGTTTGGCAATTCAACTTCTTCACTCACGTCCTTCATCAACATCAAACCTAACTTCATAGCAACACTCCTTGATAGAAAATTCTCAGTTGCTCCAGGATCAATTAAAACTCTCACCTTGTGTCCTTCCATGAAACCATCAGTGACAATGAGTTGAGCTTGCTTCTTACTCCTTCCATGAGCTCCCAACCATTGCTTTCTTCCAACCTCGCCTTTTCTTCGCTTTGTAGAACCAGTAAGGCCGCGAGGCAAGATTACTGGTGATCTTCGTTTCCCGAAACTGCTTCCTCCACCTCTTCATACTCTATCCCCTCCATATTGTTGAACGGTCGTCGCTGCATGGGCCGTCCTCCTTGTTGTGTCGGCCGAACTCGACAAAACTTGGCTATGTGACCCATTCGTCCACATGCATAGCATTGGCGATTGTCACGAACTCCAGCTCCTCCTCGAACCATTCCATTATTTGCATAACCTTCTTGCAAATTTGGAACTCCTGGTCGCCTAATCTCACCTCCAAATCTTGGTGGTGGTCCTCTTGTTGGTGCAAAACCTTCTCTACGTCGAAGGTTTCCCAACTTCATCGGTGTTGGACCAGATGGATCTCTAAAATTGCTCACTGGCTCACCGTGTGTGACACCAAAAGCACCTGAAATTCGTTGAGCAATTGCGATTGCTTCATTCACAGTAGATGGATTGCTTACCATCACCTCCTTTCGAATTCGATCTTTCAAGCCTCGTTTGAACACGTCCAAGGCTTCAGCTCCACTCATATCCATGATAGATACTTGAAGATCACGAAATTCTTCAATGTACTCATGAATACCTCCTTTCTGCTTCAGATCCCACAACTTCATTCTTGCAGTTTGAAGAGAATCCACCGCTTGAAAATTTTGCAGAAGTCCTTCCTGCATTCCACTCCACGAAATGGTAGCACCTCGTTCTGAAAGCATTCTCTCCCATGTTGTGTACCATGTGAGAGCCTTATCCGTAAGATAAGATCTCATGAACATTCCTGCAATATAATCAGAAACATGAAAATGGGATAAATGAATATTCATCCTCATAATCCATCCCTCTAACACTCCCATTGCTCTACTCCCTTTGTAAGCTTCCACCTTACAGGATTTTCCCATTCGAAGCAAAAGATTTGCTTGATCTTCAATCTCTTGAAGACGTCTCCTATTTGCCTCTGCTGCATCAATAGGAGTTGGTTCTGGCTGAACTTGGGAAGCTTGAACTTGAGGTTCAACTTCCATCTCTCCAACTCTCTCTCTATCTACTTTCTCACTCTCTAATGCAAAGATTTTATCTTCCATGGCTTGCTGCTTGGTATGCCCATCTACTATCGCTTTTCTCAACTCCTTCATCTCCGCCATGATTGCATTGAGAACCTCACCCATATCAATTGATGTTCCCATGCTTTTTCACACTCCCTCTAATACAAAGTGAGTATAATCATTATGTGACCTCTCAACAAAGGAGTCACAAAAGGTGCAGGTGACTCTATCACAGCTCTATAGTACTCCTCTCCATAATTCCTCACAAGAAAATCTCTCCATATCCTCTTCTGTCTATATACTGTTCTAATCTCTACATAAGTGCTGAATCGAACCAGGACAGGTGGTTCGCGGTTCAAATCCATGAAACAATTAGTATAGAATGTATATAGTACAATCCCAAGTCTCTCCATAAGTAACTATTGGAAGAATCAGTGGCACTCTTGACTCCATCACTCTAGTCATAAAATCTGCACCCCAACAAGCCACAAGGTACATCCGAAAATGATGTTTCTCCATGCAACGAAGGTGAATATCGAATAGGTTAGGAATTGGCCAGTGCGGTACTGGATTCCTGTCAATCCCGTCCATATCTGCAAAAACACAATGTCCCCCTTCCACCTCTCTCTACATGCAGATGAATGACCTCTGCCAACCTCTATACACTCTCAAGACTACACTCCATCATCACTCACTTGCTATTCCATGAGGGGTAATCCACACTCAAGGAAAGAGCAAGGTCGCTCTGATACCATTGTAACACTAGGGTTTAGAGAGAATTTCACTCGAAGATAGAAACGTAAACTCTGAAGATGAGAGATACCAACAATGGTTCTCCTCTCCCTTATATAGCTCTCACCAACAAGTACAAGGTGATAAGATCTAATCCCCACCATCCATACCACTCCTAGTGGATGGATGACGTGGCGGATAACCCTAACAAGCACACGGATCGCTGACGTGGCGCACCCAACTAACACACTAACTAACACACTCAATCCTTACCTACAAGCACACGGATTGCTGACGTGGCACTGTCAACTAACACATCCACTCTGTACCTACCAAGTGCGCGGATCGCTGACGTGGCAGCTATGACTAGTGCACACTAAAGTATCTACATCAATATTCAGAGTAACCTCTACTTTAGTTCTAACTAACTAAAGATGGTTACACTTCCTTATAGATCATACCAACAAATACAATGAGATAATATCTCTTTCCCATCATGCTTTTCATTCCTTGTGGATTGATGACATGACAATAAGCATATTGTCATCAAGTCTAAGATTTGTCACTTTCAACAAATACACTAACTAGTACTTTTAATCCTAAACTAACAAGCACACATATTGCTTACATATTATTCTCAACTAACACTTATTTTTTACCTACCAAGCACATGAGTTGATAACGTGACAACTATGACTAGCGCATTCTAAGGTAATTACAATCTCATATTAGGTAACTTTTACTTTAGTTTCAACTAACAAAAGATAATTACAATTTCTTGTTGTACTTATAAACAGCTCTAAATCATCCATATCAATTGAAAATATTCTGATTATTTTAATCAATATGACTAAAGTGACATTCATAGTGTCACTTTAGTCTCTATAGACAATAACTTACTCTCTAGCTTAGCTCAAACTAAGAATATGACTCTCTAGACACACTAGATTAATATTACAAGTCACATAAATAGTTGCAGCTGAAGCTAATCATGTTAATAGTTTTTGAAAATAAAGTTAAAACACCTTTTACTTTTCACGTTTATACATATTTTTTTTTTACATTTCAGATATGGCTACCCACTTCTGGCTTGCATGTAATAGTCGAGCTACTTACAAGGTGAAAATATACTTGATCTTAAAATTGTATCGCAAGTTTCAGCTTAGTCTTCAAGAATTTGCTCTTCATAGAAACCCTAAAATGAAGCTTCAAGAGTAAAAAGTAGATGTAGTAAATTTGTGAAGGTTACAATTTTTTGTTGAGCTCCATGACAATTGACACAGTAACACTTATAGAAAACTAGTGTTCTTACTAGTTATCTTGTCTTATAATTGTCAATTATTGCGTACCAACATCTATAAGATTTTACACAATGTAACTTACAAAATTGTTCTAGCTAGTATTGACAAGCCATTTTTGCGAACGTCACGAGAATGTTGAAGTACCAAGCAAGACAAGTTAATTACGTGTGAAAGATCCAAGATAAGAGTACACGTCATCTGATATCCAACTGCTAAAACAATTGAAACCAAGAGAAAGTTCGAGCGTGAAAAATCACCAAGCAAAAGTGATAAAATTAATGTTATCCTACCGTTCCAACTCCACTCTACAAGTATATTTCTTCACAAAGTTGTGCGTCTATTGTAGTTCCAATAGAACTTTCATTTTTAAAGAATATAAACTTGTTGATAAAAAATTGGATCTATTTTCATACACAACATCAAAAATTGCATTTAGCATTACATAGAGTATAGCGTTAGCATCATAATCATGGATGTTGAATCTTTCGGAATAAACTTTAAAACATTACATCTTTACTTGACTGAGCTAATACTTTTCACACAAAAACTCTTCCAATTGTCATTGTTTTGAAATATGCAATCATAACTCTTGATACTATGAGCTTACCATACTTGCAAATTTATGTCCCTTCCCTCCTTTGTACAAGAGTTTTTTTGAGAAAAGATATAAAGTTAAGCATATTTTTTTCTCCATGAATCTGCTAACATGTTCAACTACATCCTCTTATCTCTAGTCTTCAAATTCCAATCCATTTTTTTTCATTTTAAGAAAACAACTCTTCATCTTCATATCAAGAATGCGAGTCACAAACTGAACGAATTCACTCTCGAACGATTCAAAGCTAGTTGACGACTAGTTGACTCTTTGTCTTGCGTGTTGTATGAAAAAATCTAAGTGCAATGGATAACTTTGTTCAACGCTTTCATCAATTTTACATTGTATCTTGTGAGCTAGGGTGAAAAAAGGTTGCAAGCCGTTGGAGTATCATCAAATGTTCTAACAGCCGTGACTATGTTATATCATTTTGTTCGGATCAAGATCAACACTTCTCAAATTGAAGATATTTTGAGTACCATTGAAGTGATTCAAGGTTGTACTCTCTCTCCTACTCTATTTAAATTTTTCATAGATTATACCTAAGAGTGATTGGAAGCATGTGATAGTGAAGGTGTCAAGCTTAGAAACGTTGTCATCAAAGGTCTCTTGTATGCAGATGATATCATATTACTAGCACATGATGCAATTAGTTTACATAAATCCTATACTTTTTGGCTAGGTTTTATATCCACAACCAAATGGAGATAAATATGGAAAAATCTATCGATATGATAGTGGGCACTAGATCTAAATTTTACTTTATATTACAAGTACGATGAAGAGTTATAAATATATATGCATTGATTTTTCTAATGGTTATAGTTGGACACTTTGTGTACAAAAGAGAGTAGAAGGTGGTTACAAAACTCTACATTCATTCTTAAATTGCTGTAAAATGATTCATCTAGTGTCTTGGAGTCTTAGGAAATTTTTATTTGAAACCTTAGTGTTGCAAGTAGTATTATATGGAATCCTAGTGAATAGAGAAGAATTGGATGTAAAAAACCAAACTCTATATGCTATTCTTCTTGTGGAAATCGGTTGTCTATTTCTAGAGTCTGAAAATCTATACTTGACCATCACTTACATAAGAAGTGTGAGATATCTTGATACTTCTTGACTTACTCTTCAAGCTTTGCGTGCCACATGTTCCAAAGGATGATTAGCGCATGTGATAACTTGGTCTTTGAGTTTGAATGTGACAGTTACAAATAGGATCTGCAACATATGGCACTCCGCAGAAGTAAACGAAAGAAGTTTTTCAAAATCATAAAAATGCAATTCTATCAACTTCATGTGAATCCTATGTTTGTTTATTGTCAACATGAATAACTACTTGCAGGAATCTCTACGTCCTTATGTCACATTATCGTTAGACATAGATTTGGATCTTATATGTTTGGAATTAAGCAAGGAAGTTGGCTTAATATTGACAGGAGTGACATATTTGAAGGTTAAGTGACAGTGGGTACAGTTAGGCTTGCTCATAATACAGATGTGGGGAATTTCTATTTTTCATTATCGTTAGTTGCTTTTGATTTACGTTGTTATATTAGGTACATCATTAGTTGTAGTTCTCTTGCTTTTGACAGTAGGTAGGGATTGATCTATGTAATGTTTTAACTTGTTTAGGGTTTTTTTCTTGTATTGTGTTTTTAAGTCTTTTGACACTTTGGGCTTGATATTTTACCATTTATTGGAAAAACAGCCTAGATCCATCTATGGATACTTTTAAGGCGCTTAGTGTACAATGCCAAATGGAGAATATGACCACAGATGATGTCGAGGTAATTCTCTGCAAAGTGTGACTATATGACAAGATTCACGATTTACAACTTGTGGTAATTTAGCACATTTCTTCGGTAGACTTTGCATTTGGCGCGATCCATGGTGCTTTTGAAGATCCTTTGCTCCATCGAGGTGTAGAATGTGTTGGGAAAACGCTCAATTGCACGATGTCTTTACCACAATCCAACAGGCACAATTCTACAACATCGCCTCGAGGGTTGCTGTGAAATATAAGGAAGCTGGTATAGGGTCGGCCAGCATGTGAACGCATATCTAAATAATCTCAGCTTTGAAAGTTTACTCAGAACTAGTCATTTCACGTGCGATGGATACTGGATATAATTGAAGCTTCGGTTTACGGCTATGACATGAATCTGGATAGGTGAGAAGGGAGAACAGTGGGGAGTAAACGTCAGTCACCGCAATGTCCGGACTCTAGTTGCAAATTTAGCTACTCTTCAAAATGGTTGTATGACCGAAGCCCACATGAAGGGAATCCTTCCCTTTATCTGCGCTTCGGCAAAATTGTAGATTCCTTCCTCCGTAAGTACGACCTTGATGAATACTGCTGGCGTTAACTTATCAAACTCCATGACTTGTCTCAGGCATATAAAAAACTGTGAAGTGTTTGCCTTAGCAAGGAACATCAAGATACTGTCATGGAAACTGGGGTGCAGAGGTGGGCGGTTAACGTTGGTATGTGGAGCCCTTCCGAAGCACAATTCTCCGGATTTGTTGGACTGCTACCTATTGCCGAGCGCCCCCTTGTGTTGAGGTGAAAGTTAGTAACATTCTTTGTCGTCGCTCAACCCACATCGATGAACTCTGGTTGCTAGGGCTCTGCGCACATTCAACGAAAAGCCCGAAATGTAAAAATCGTTCTATGTGATGTAGATTAAGGAATTTTTAACAAAAATCTAGTTGCAACACGGCTGAGCTTGTGTTCTTTGTATCTGCGGTGGTACAGGTATGTTAAGTTTGAGGATAAAAAGAAAGCCCTGGTAAGCAGACTGTTACAGCGCAAGCTTGTACACTCACTCCTCGACGTTGAGTACGGTGATATTGTCATTGAGCGCACAAGAGAAGGCAAGCCTTACCTGGTGTGTATCTTCCGCTCCTCAATGTTATATAAGTGAAATAAATCGTATAAGAAGGCCGTATGAATGAATCCTTACTGCACCGATAACGGCTTCAACCGCAGTGATCGCTGTAAATTGACTTTAAGCAACATAATCTCGACGCTCTACTGAAGATCTGAAGTAGTAGCCTTGTAAATCGAGTTTATCGTGGTCCTTGTAAACCAAGTTAACCAGTTCCAGTTTCACCCAACATGCAGCAAATCATACATATTAGCGTTTTCACTATTTACGAACAGCGGATATGTGTTTCAGCTGCTCTCCCTCTCGGCTGATATAATGTATTTGGATTTCATTCGTGACAGGCCAATCAAATTGACTGCTGTGAAATGCCAAATTTCAACTTCAATGTCAGTCACCAAGGCAATTTTGTCGTTTTGGCATCAGAGCCTCTCTGTATTGTTGGCGTTGATGTTATGACTCATCAACCAGTGAGGGAGGAGTTACCCGTAGCCTTTTTTGAGCCCTTCAAAAATTGTTACACTGATTTTGAATGGAATATGGTTATGAGCGCTGGACCCAAATCCGTCGCTTTATTTGATCAATTTTACAGGTATCAAGAGCTGGAATGACATCCCCCAACATCTGCCTTTCCGCGTCTCGTTTAAGTAAAGATAGATGTGTGTGTCGTCCTGTAATTGAGTTATCGTAATGATGCAAAATTCTCAGTAGGACACGATATCTCACGATGATCAGTGATCAGAGTAAGCCTGAGCAATAGATTTCCTGCTTTAAAGAGTTGTTGATGATGCTATGATGTGACCGAGTTGTTATTTACTGGATTGTCATCCAATCTGATTTTACAAACAAAAGATACAGATTGTGGTGTCTGAAGGAAGCATATATTAAAGCTATTGGAATCGGGCTAGGATTTGATCTGCTGAGAGCAGAGTTTTTCCATCCATCAGGAAACATATGGAGTGATGTAGCCCGTGTACGAATTGACTGTGAAGAGAAGGAAGACTGGATTTTCTGTCTTCATAAACTGGATGATGATCATTGGGTAAGTCTTGGCTGTTTGAGTTTGCAATAAGACTATTATTGGAACATCAACATGTCAACAAAATTGGAAGAGCTTCAGCATTTTGCCAGAAGTTATTATAAAATTGGGTTAGTGACTTAAAAGTAGGAGTTTTGTTGCGTCGAGCATGTTTTCTGACTTCTCCTATTCACGACAGGCATGCGTAGCCAAGGGGGCCCCGGAAGATGCAGTTGAGAGCTATAGGAAGACTTTGCAAAGGATCAGCTTTGATAGTACTTCTCTTAGAGCTGCAGTGGAAGCACCTGAGAAACAATTCCGAATACTAGAAGTGGGGGATCTGGTTCCACATAACTACAAAATGGATTTGGAGAATTCTTGTTAATGAATTACTAGTTTTAAGTTAGAGAAAGTTCGAGGTATGAAAGAGCTGGACCTTAGAGCCACCAGGCTCAAGTGGTGTAGACATGCTAATACAGTTTGAAATTTAGGAGTAAATTCTGGAGAAATTTGAAAAGTGAAAAGTGAAAAGTCACACTGTAAAAGAAATGTTTACATTAGACAAATGTTACACGTTTTGCTAGATGATTAATCTGATCATTGCAACTAAAAAATGTATCTTGAAAAAATTATTCAAAAAGATTTAACCTGTAAATCGAAATGCTGTCTCTTGATTCATTGAGAGAATTACTTGATGGGACCCATCAGAATGCAGAAGTTTTGGGGTCCAAATAAGTTCTATTTTATCTGATGGGACACTTCCGATGTAAATTGAGTACATGGTCACTCCAACTCAGTTGGAGCAGCCTTCTGCTTTCAGTTTTCACCATCTTCCTAAGTTCGTTCGTGGTGATTGCTTTGGATCGATTCTTTGCAGAGGTAAGATTAATCTTTGTGTATCTACTCATACAGAGTGCAAGAAGTACACCGGCACCGATGTTCTACTACAAGTTCTTGTAACTGCTTTTACAAAGCAGTTAGGCTCTTTGTTGGAAAAGTGACTTCTCCCGAAGTTCAGTTATACCCTAGTTTTCAACGAGTCACCTTCAGGTATTCAAAGCAGGGAATTCATTGACCAAACTACACAGCCAATGTGACTTCAGCCATGAGTTTTAGAAAAAAGAGTAGAAAAATGTAAGTAAATTGTGCCGTTTAGGGTTTAGGGGTTTAGGAGTTTAGGGTTTACCCTAAATGGATAAACCCTAAACCCCTAAAATCATTCTCGTTCGAGAGAGATTGGCAACCATGGGAATTTTGACTATTGAACTTCCGGGAATGAAAACATAAGTGACTATGAACTGAAGTGAAGTAGGGGGGTCTCATCAAGTAAAGTGGAAAATATGGGCTACCATCAAGTAATTTCTTCTGATTTATTACATTTAACAAAAACTACAATGATTTTCATATCATTGTATATTAAGGGTGTTGATCCAAATACTAACAAGTAACAAAACATACAAGAGTTTACTCAGGTATATTCAACCTGATATACAAAAGTATCTAATATTACATATAGAGATATGATCTTTTCGCTTAATTGGAATGAAGTGGTTCAAATCAGTTTTGAATGAATTCAAAACCCTTCTAATTATTCTTCTATCAATCTTCTCTTCTCTATGCATTGTATGACTTAGATGTTGGCTAAAAATTAAAACATTCATTAAAGTCTTTCTACATGCAAAGTGTAGATTATTAGCCGTTGGACCAACTTTTTGTTGGCATTGCTACCAAAAACTCGAAGTAAAGATTCATGAATAAGTCTATGTAAAACTTGTCATCAACATCATTACAAATTAAACTCGGAAAAGTCATAAAGTAATAGATTTAGTTTGCATCAAGAAATGTATCTACTTTGATGTTATATATTCAGGGTTCAAGCATTGAATATCATGCATGAATTCAAAAAAGTAGAAAGTATGAGAAAAATATATTTTGATTTTCACTTTGTATGAAAAAATCTAGACATGCAAGAACCAAGCATGAGTAACAATAAAATAAAGATGTTCTAATTTTTTTCAAAAGACAAGTTGTTCTTTTATCAAGAGCAATTTTCAATATCAAATTGGTTTGTTAAGCTTTAAAAAGCTATATTAGCTCCGAGATGATTTGGTTCATCATGTGTAAAAATTGATCAAGATATTGCTGCAAATGACAATAAATCTCTTTTGCAGAGCTTACCAAGATGTGCAATCAAGACGTATGAAAATTACTCTTTGATTGGCTTGTTTTGAGAATCTTGCAATCTGCAGATTTGGCTAATACCATCGATCAATCCAACAATCAGCTCATAAATTTTTACTTTCACATCAACAGCAACATCGCTTGAAAGAGACTTCATGATATTGTGCATTAGTAATCCTTGATCGTCTAGAAATTTGGTAACACAATCGGTAGATATTGTACAGCTTTCTTTAGTTATGTATTTTAGACCGTGAGTAACTTCTTTCGGACTAAGCAGTCCTTCTACTTCCGTTTTCTGTGTGAGATTTTTGATAAGTTGACGGATTTCAACTCATAAGTTGACGGATATTGTCATTAGCAAATTTTGACTTCAAAGCTTCCCTATAATGATGTTGATGCAATCAAACAATCCATATATTGCTGCGACAACTTGCAAATATCACTATCTTGATCTCATTTGATGTAAACGTCATGTGGATAGAAAACATAATGGTGATCGTAATGTTAGAGTTGTCAATGAGTTCATCTGTCCATTTCAAGCCAACGAAGCTTTCGACATTTGATTCAATTCATTTCTCTAATGAGAATCTTATGGTTATACGCGCATGAGTTTACAATTTTGTTTACAATCGTTTTAAACTTTTTTGTCAAATAATGCATTCAAACAAACTTTGGCTTCAAAATCCATTTGATGCAGTATGGACCAAGTCATGTGCACATGTAACAATACCTCATATTCAAGCTTTGTGACTACACCATCGATACTTTCAATCATCATGTTTGCGTCATCAAAAGCAATATCAATCAATTTGTGGTGCCAAAATGTACACATTGAATTCAACATTGTCATCATAAGATTGAAGATATTTGCATCTGTATACTATTTGAACATATGATTCATTGAAACATGAAGATGATGCAAAGTATACTTAAATTGAAAGCAAACGCGGATGGCAAGATACAAAAAATAATGGTGGGTTGATGAATCAAATGTCTATAAAAAAGTCTAAATTTACTATAATTATAAGATTTCATGCATAACAAAAAGATTAGTTGTGATAATAATGCGGGTAAAATTTAAATTCATGTCATGTGAAACATATACTATCTCGCCAACATCAATTAATTGCTTGATGTATTGTGGAACTACAACAATCTGACTGAACAATAATCCATGAAAGAGTTATGAGGTGGCCAAATGAAAGACATTTTTAATTGTGATCGTTTGACCGTCATCATTTTGGAGTTGAAATAAGTACAAAACCCTTGCTATTGGAGCTTAAAAATCGTCAGTCTGATCAAAAAACAGTTTGTTAATGATATTATCAATAATTTTTTGCTTGAACGCCAGATTTTTTTGCTTAAACTACTCTTTAGCATCATAATGAAAATACAAATTATTAACTACAAATGCATTTTTTTGAATAACTTTTTTTTGGATTGAGAATCAAAGGCTTCATAGATTAATCAATGATCTCGATGTTGGACTCTATGATAACTTTCATAGAGTATTGTGCAAATTAACTTCCAGTTTTTTTTATTGTTGTATGTTTACGCTCACGTTGTTATCCATGAATTTGTTTCATTCCAATGTAAACGTAAAACTGGCAGTGTACAGACAACATTTGCTTGATGACAAGGTTGATATGCATAAACCTCAAACCATATGATAGTTAGTGGATCGATTAAACTTTCTTTTGACTAATGATCGTTATTGTGGTGGCAATGCTTGAATGCGATTGACAGTCAATGGAGAGAGCAATGAATTATTGTACGAAGCATAATATTTTTACATAATGTTGCCGCAAATATTACATTGCATTGGTGAATGAAATTGCACGATGAAGTTTTACATCTGTGGGAATTGACAAGCTCTATGTTTGTGTCAAGGAATATATTGTAGACTTACTGATACATTTTTTTCCTACATGTTGAATTTTGATCAATGATACATATGATAATAGTTTGTAGATAAACAAGCAAGATTTGAAAATTTTACTCAAAAATAATATGGTGGATTTAAAAAAACTTTAATTGTTATATTTTGAGATTAATTTTTTCTTCTCTAAGCTGCTCAACTTTTAATCAGTTGAGCTACGGCCTCCGATCAATCGTGAAAATTGTTGAAAACAAAGTGGCGAACGGGCAAGTAATATGTGACAATCTGCCAAATAATTTGAATCAAATCCCAAATAAACGAAGGTTTTTGTCTCTTGACAACTCTTCATCCAAATGAATTTTTTTAACAGCCTAAAATTATGCACAAATCTTATCTTGACTATAATCCAAAAAACAAATTTATATTTTTATGATATAAAATAAGTTGAAAAACACCAAAATTGCATCTTGGATGTGTTTTTTCTCCTGCTATAGAATTATTCTATTTCAATAAAAATGATTTTTTATTATCTAGCTTTGATTTTTACACTTCATATTTAATGATGATGTGACTGAAGGAATCGATCATTGAGAAGATAACATATTTTTTTGTGAAATAAAAACTTAACTTTTATTGTAGGTCAAGAGGTTTTTTTCTTTTTATTCACGTTTTCATCAAGATTTTGAAAATTAAAAAGTACATCAAAGACATTTCATATTTGGTGTAAGCATTTTGCATCAATATTTTGAGTCATAATTTAATGAAAAATTTCACAAATTCAAAGGTCTAAATGCAAAATGTGATTTAACTACTATATCAATTATAAATTTACTTAATTTATTTTTTTATAGCATTACTTAAGACTAATTAGTTTAAAAAAAGATTTTTTGTACATATATAGCATTATTTTTTGTTATTATATCATATATACAACTTTTCTTATAATTATGTTTCAACGTTTTGTTGTCTTTCAACATCATTCTATCTCTTAGTTCAATTAGTGGATTGAATTTGCTTTGAATCATTTCATGCATATATTTTTTATGAATTTTCATTGTATTTTTTATGCTTCTCATAGTCTTAGCTTTTATGAGATTCGAGAGAAAAAAATTGTTTTTTGGAAATTCTAAACATAATCAGTTGAATCTCACGATGTCACAAGAATTATGGTTCAGTCAATAAAATTACAAAGGTTTCAAAAATCCTATTTTTACACACAAGTAATCAATACAAGAACTTCATTTTTACTACGCATTATGTTTAGTGAGATGTAAGGAATTCGTTCAATTTTTATTGTATTTTGCAATAAAATATAATTTTGCACCATTGCAGACATGTCTTTCAAGGAATCATCTCATTAGATCACGAAAGAATTGTTTTGTGTCATATATGATAACGATAATGCATTTTTTTTAATAAAACTTGATTGCAATCATTTTGCTAGCAATTTAAGTAAAAATTGTGGAGTCACAAATTTATATCTACGTTTGGAAATCCATATAAAAAACCAGTCTTAAAATCAAATTTTTTATTTTTTTAAAACTTGATATCACTTCATTAGTATTAAAAGTCACAATGAAATTGTTGTTAGATTCAATATGCACAAAAAATTCAATATATGAAAAAAAAAGTCAATTTGACTTCAAACAAAATCAAATGGGTTGAAGCCTTAAATTCAAAGCCTACATATAAAGAAAAGGATGTTTGGTTTCAAGTTTTGATACAAAATCAATTAAGATACACTTTGATATCAATAAATAAAATCCCAGACACAAACATTATGGACAAGGCCTACATTCTAGATTCGTGGTTACCTTGTTGAGCTAGTTTACAGAAACTCTAATGGTGTAACTCACACTTACTATATGCAATAATACATTTCGGTTGAGGAATTAGGGTTTAGATCACAATTAACTAAGGGGTGAGCTAGCTCCTAACATTATACAAAAAAAATTTGTTTGCTTCAAAAGGTTAGAAACATTTAATGTTTTGTGAAGGTTTATATTTTCTTATTCTCTTCTTTCTTATTCTTATTCTCGGTTGGACGGAACCACCTGGAAAGTTTCAGACCCAACGGGGGTGATTCGTAGCAGTTCTCAGGATCGGAGCTTTGATTTGAAGTTGTGGTGAACAGATTTTGCGTTTGCAAATTCTTTGCACTGGAGTAGCAACTCGACCTGAGATTTTGCAGGCACATTCCACTCGGCTGGACGAAACCATCTGGAAAGTTTTAGACCCAACGGCGGTGATTTGCAGCAGTTCTCAGGGTCGGAGCTTTGATTTGAGGTTGTGGTGAACAGATTTTGCGCTTGCAAATTCTTTGCACTGGAGTAGCAACTCGACCTGAAATTTTGCAGGCACATTCCACTCGGCTGGACGGAATCACGTGGAAAGTTTCAGATCCAACGGGGGTGATTTGCAGCAGTTCTCAGGGTCGAAGCTTTGATTTGAGGTTGTGGTGAACAGATTTTGCGCTTGCAAATTCTTTGCACTGGAGTAGCAACTCGACCTGAAATTTTGCAGGCACATTCCACTCGGCTGGACGGAACCACCTGGAAAGTTTCAGACCCACGGATGAGGAAAGAGTTTGAAGGAGTTCTGAGAACTGGAGGTTGTAGTTTGTACTTGAGAATATGATTTTTCAGTGAACCATACAAGATGTCATCTCAAGACAACCTTGCAAAACTTCTCCAAACGGTTTTAGAAGAACTGCAAGTGCTCCGTCAAGAATTCAAGGTACAAAATGTTGCTTTGATTGCTGCAAAGAATGAAATCCGAGAGTTGAAGATTTCCCACAAGGGTTTTGAAAAGATCATGCTAGAAATATCTCGATTAGTTGAATACATCCAAGAGAAAGTTGGTTCCCAAGCTTCTACTGTTACTACACCTAGTTTCCATGAAGTGGTTGAAAGTCTAGAGGTGAAAATGAAGTCTTATGCCGAAGCCACCAAGTTTGCTCATATCTCTTTCTGTCAAGAGCAAGAGATTGAAAAGGCTAATCAATTTGCTCGTAGAAAGAATGTGAGGATTTCTGGTCTACTTGAATCTGAGAAGGAAGAGGTGAAAAGTATTGTTACCAAGTTTTTGGCTCAAACACTTCATGTTGCTAATCCGGATGTGGCTCAAGCTTTTCGCATTGGAACAATAGGAACTCAACCTCGAGCTATCATAGTTAAGTTCAATGACCAAACTCAACGTGATACGGCTTTAGCTAATAAAGTTGTTCTCAAGGTGCAAAGGATTTGGTTAGATCCCAATCTCACACCTCTACAAGTAGAGGCAAGGAGAAAAGAGCTTGCAAAAATCAAAGAAGCTCAAGATGCAGGTTTTGTAGCTTTTCTACGTGATAGTCAAGCTGTTATCACTCAGAGGAGGAGACAATCATCAATCTAGCAATTCAAGAGCTTGAGGGTGTTAATGTGGAATATTAGAGGTCTTTCTTCAACAAAATGTGTGAGTGCTGATCCGATTTGGAAGATGGCTGACATCATCAACATTGTGGAGACGTGGGAACATGAGAGCAACACTATTGGAGAGATACCAGGGTTTACTTTGGTGGGATCCACTTGGAATCATAGAAGTCAACGAGGAGGAAGAGGCTATGGCGGTATTGCTACTTTCATCAGATCTGAATTTCTACCTCTTATACACCTAGAAGGTCAGGATATTGGGGGTCAATATCTTGGATTGGCTGGAGTATCTTATAGTTATTTGGCAGTTTGTTACTTTGCACCATTGTTCATGCCTATCTACTCCACACGCACTTGCAATCGGAGTCAACCATTCCATCGACTTATAGGAGATGTTGTCAATTATCAGAGCAAAGGTGAAGTTTTTTTGGTTTTTCTGGTTTTCCTTCAGCTTGGTCATTAAGGAAGATTGTGCCTATTCACAAGTCAGGAAGGAAGTACTTGGTGACAAACTATCGCACTATCATGGTGGGTAGTGTTTTTGCCAAGTTGTTTGGCAAATTGGTGGAGTCAAAGTTGAGCACATGGACTGAATCTCATCGAAAGATAGCGCGGTTTCAAGCAGGCTTTCGCCCCACATACAACACCATTGACCATATCTTGGCTTTGCGTGTTTTATGGGAGAAGTCAAAGGGCAACGGCAAAGCTTTGTTTTGCGCCTTCATTGATTTTAAGAAAGCTTTTGACACCGTACCTCGTGAGCTATTATGGGAAAGGCTGCAGGTCATTGGAGTACCATCAGATCTTCTAGCAGCTGTGGCCACGCTTTACCAATCTGTTCGAGCCAAGATCAACACTTCTCAAACTAAAGAGGTTTTGAGTACCATTGGAGTGATTCAAGATTGTCCTCTCTCTCCTACTCTATTTGGAGTTTTTATAGATGATATCGAAGAGTGGTTGGAGGCATGTGATAGTGAAGCTGTCAAGCTTGGAAACTTTGTTATCAAAGCTTTCTTGTATGCAGATGATATCATATTACTAGCACGTGATGCAATTAGTTTACAGAAACACCTATACACTTTGGCTAGCTTTTGTACCCAGAATCAGATGGAGGTAAATATAGAGAAGTCCAAAGTCATGATAGTGGGTGGGCACTAGATCCAAGTTTTTCTTCTATTACCAGGATCTACAATTAGAAGAGTTGAAGAGTTATAAATATCCAGACATTGATTTTTCTAATGATTATAGTTGGGCACTTTGTGTGCAAAAGAGAGTGGAAGGTGGTTACAAAGCTCTATATTCATTGCTAAATCAGTGTAGAAGGGCTCATCTTGTGTCTTGGAGTCTTAGGAAATTTTTATTCAGAAGCTTAGTGTTGCCGGTAGTATTGTATGGAACCCAAGTGTGGGGTCCTGGTTGTAAGAAGACAGGTTGGGAGCGTGTGGAGAGGGTGCAGAAGATATTTCTACAAGAAGAATTGGGTGTGAGAAACCATACCTCATATGCTATTCTTCTTGCGGAAACAGATTGTTTACCTCTAGAGGCTAAAGCTCTATACTTGACCATCACTTATATCACAAGGGTGAGATCTCTTGATGCTTCTCGCCTTCCTCCTCAGGCTTTGAGTGCCACACGTGCCAAAGGATGGTTAGCGGATGTGATAACTTGGTCTTTGAGGTGGAATGTGACGGAACGCGATTGGGACGTACAACCTATAGCACTACGTGAACGTCTAAAGGAGGAGTTTCTGAACATTATTTGGAGCAAGCGCGGCACCAAGATGCAGTTTTATCAACTTCATGTGAATCCTATGTTTGTTTATTGTGAACAGTATTACCTACTTGCAGGAATCTCTACATACTTACGTCATATTATTGCTAGGCATAGAACTGGATCTCATAGACTTGGAATTGAGTAAGGACGTTGGTTTAATATTGATAGGAGTGAACGTATTTGTAACCTATGTGATGGAAGAGAAGTTGAGTATGAAGAGCATATATTTCTTACTTGTACTAGATATACAAAGATTAGAGTGACTCATAATATAGATGTAGAGAATTTTTATTCTTTGTTACAGTTAGTTCCTTTTGATTTAGGTTGTTATATTACGTACATTATTAGTTATCGTTCTAGTGCTCTTGGCATTAGCCTTTGGGGTCTTTTCCCTTGTTTGTGGTTGTCGCTTGTGTTTTTCAGCCTTTTGACCCTTTGGGACCCCGGGCTTGATCTATTACCATTACCATTGTTGTTAAATGACTCCCTTTAAAAACTATCGTTGCTACTCTTGTTTGCGTATCAATATTTTTTGAAAAGGCATGGTTAAAGAGTAAAAGTCCTATATGGAGGGTTAACTTTCACAAGAAAATATGTGATGCATACAAAAATCATGCTTGAATGCAGCTAATGGCAATCTTGACCGTTCTTATTAATGTTTTAGAGATAATTCAATTTGAGTTTGACTTTGAAACTATTCTAGTGGGCGGTCAACCCACACGAAATGGGCTGTGTTCATAGATAATATAGACTGATAATATATAGATAGATAATATAGATATAATGGGCTCCTGTTTATAGATAATAAACAATATTTATCGTGGTCGGGAGTGAGAGGGTGAAATATCTGTTTTCATTGGATTGCTGTCAACAATGTTCTGTCCAAATGAGCACCTTCTTCGTTGTATTTCTCCTAAATCCAGCCTTTAACTTGTTTTCCTCCTCATTTTATAGCTGATGTGATCGGATACTGATGTTTTGCCCACATCTTTTTCCCGCCTACAGCTGGAGCCTTGATCGTTGGAATTATCTGCAGTAATTGGATCTAATTAGACGTGGTTTATACCAATAACTGAAGATTGGGAGAAAAAGCGAAAGGACATGTTCTGGATTCTAGTAGATTCACAACAGCAATTTCGCAGACGAATATCGCGTACTGGATAGTCGTTGGTTGGTGGAATGGCGCGCATGTTCATCAAGCTAGGGAGACAACATCGTCGAGAATGAGGAGGCACCAAATACGTGACCGTCTATCGAATGGTTAGTAGATGACATAGTTGCTAGACCAACACGCAACCTATGATCGTTGGTTCGGACTGGTATTGTCTCCAGGGATTCGAGGTGGACAAAATTAGTGGCCGGGTTGATTTCTGATCTAAGAAACCTTCGGAGGCAATGGCCAACGCGGTAATGTTTGCGGGCCCGAAGCTACATACAGTAGCGTATTCTGCTCAGTCTTCGCTACCCATCTGTCCTGACAGTGATGTCATTTTCAGAATCTCTCACGCAGGATATGCTCTGCAGACCTCCACAGAGAATTTGGGCAAGAAGAAGCATGGACTCATTACTACACGATTGTGCTGCTCCAGGTTCAAACGCCAATCTCTCGCAAGTCGAGCAATATTTTGGAATTCTGTGAGTGCTCTGTGTCTATCTTTATCTTACGTTGTATTGTCCATCTATAGCATGATGCGCAGTTGCAAGAGATCAATTTTCTGATTGTTGAAGTTGTTGTCGTAAATTCAGGCCAGTGGCAGTGCCAATAATGGGATCGACGTAGACAAATATCGAAGTAAGCTCGAGGCTTTACTTTACTGTGGGAAGTCAATCCCAGAAGAGAAGATTGAAAAACCAACTGGTCTGCCTTCGAAAGCCTTGCCTGTAGGGAACAAACCCAAGTGTACCAATTGTGAAGCAAAAGGAGCTGTCGAATGTTTGACTTGTGCGGGAAGTGGATTATATGTCGACGCAGTGCTGGAAAGCCAGGGAGTCATTGTCCGCGTTAGATGCCTAGGTAAGCTTTCCAATCACTCCGTAAAATCTAAACAGATTTTCCATGGTCTTTCACTATGTTGATCTCTCGTGTACGGTCTCTTCCTCATCTATCTCTTTCCAAAGACGTGTTACATAGAGAGAGAGAGTAGTTTGGTGTATCATCGACGTCTATTGTATTTGCGTCCAAGTTTTACAATTTGAGCATCACAGAACATTGAGGGAACACTGAATGTTTGTCCACGTTTCTTGATTCCGAAATATCAAAATATCAGTAAATTTTTACTTCGAGGAGTTCTTGCACCTTTCCCACCTAAACCCTAAAACCATAAGCCGTAAGCCCTTCGCAACCATGGATATGAAGTTGAATCAGTATCGACCCGAGTTACCTACATTCACTGGTAATGCATGGTCCAATAGCAGTAGAACCTTACTTTCACGCCGGGTTTGACGTTAGTTAGATATAGAGCAACGTAAAATGCATCAATTTGTGATTTGTTCGGTCAAATCTATATTATGAAGGTCACTGCTTTGCTTCCATTCGATAAGCAGAACGATACGACTGTCCACTTCACTTCACTTCACTGAACTCCTTATGAAAGTGCATATGATCAGATTTTTCTTCAGCTCTCAGCGTGGACCCAGATTAGGAAGCTTACCTTCTAGAGTGTATGTACCAGTGAGATGGTTGTATTATACAACATACTTTCCTGGTATAACATACTGACACTGCTCAAGTACCGAACAAAATCTGATGCGTAAGTTGATCATGTAGATCGCTGGATCCCTAAGGTCGACAGATTTTTAAGTCTCTGGGTGGATCCTGGTGACGTTCACCGTCATTAACAGCGTTAACAACGTGCTGTCTCTCAGATTTCTCTGTTCAGTAGCGTTGGACCTTTTGGTTAAGACTGTTCATTTGGATCCATTAAGTCTTTATGTGATTAGAGTATGATTTGGAGGCTAAGTTGAGCAAGTGAGGTCATCTTCGCTGTCGGAATATCATCTAAGAGGAGACTGAACCGGTCAACGATATCACTTTACGTCCTGTACTTGGGTCCTAAGGAGAGGAATATGTTGCTAGGTTTATGATGATAATGAAAAGTACCAATATTTGGTACTCCAACACCTTGTCGGACATATGCTTTGACGTCAGAGAGTATTTTTATAAGTGGATTAAGGTTCTCAGGCCATTATCTGCAGACTTGAACTTGTCTGGCAGACTGCTACAACATAAGCTCCTACACCCTCTGCCCTCGTTGGACCTAGTCCGCGCCGTATGTCCTAAGATTATCGTAGGATTTTTTCTCTATATTAACTGAGTTTAGTCTCTTTTTTTTTCTACTTCCTTTTATAGGCCCCTCACCCGAACACGCTCCCTGCGCACTCCGTGCTTATGGGTCCGAAGACTTCTTTGCCTTTACAGGGCCCGGACCTGTTCGAAACTAGAGTATTATGAACTTCCACTGAGAAAGAGCCTAGAGTTGAAGCGGTGTTGAGTTTTATCTATAAGATCCCTCAAAGCTCGAGTCATTATAATTGTGGTTTGTGTAACTGTCTGCAGACTTCTCTCTCAAATAGTTGTCAAAAGGCTGCCGATAGATAGTGGACATATTTGTCTGAAAGAGAGCTTAGTCCAAACATTCTTCAGTCTATCAGCTCATTTATTATGATGGACATGATGCAGGTTGCGGAGGGACCGGAAGCACTATGTGTTCAACATGTTGGGGAAGAGGTCATGTTTAAAGATGCAGAAGTTTAATCACTCCCACTTGAGCTGTGTGAGGATGAGTGCAAGGTGCGGTAATTTGAGTGCTTGTTTTGTAAATAAAGTTATCTCTCAGTCGAGCCCGCCTTCTACTTTGTTCATTGTACAGAGTTTCGCTATCGCCTCGTGAGCCCATCACACATGATCATGAGTGGACGGCCGGAGCTTACGACCAAGGATATTTGACGTTGTCCGTGTGCTTGATGAAGGGTGTTTGCCTTTTTTTCAGTGATGTACGAACAACCAGGTGGTTGGACAGTCGTTGAAGTAGTTATGCTGTGACAATTTTCTAGATATCCTGGATGTTCGATGAAGCTAAAAGAGTGCACAGAAAACATCTTGATGAATGCTCACCTGCCCGTGGTAAAAGCAACTGGTTGACATGTCTAAGCTGAATCCGTTTTGATATTCAAATGCTCAAACATTAATGTCAGGCTAGCCCCTTTGTGCGTCCAGAGTTGTTCTAGAAGAGTTAGAAGTTGAAGAAGGGCACTACCCTGGTCATGTTTCCTGGAGATGGACACAATGTCTTATCTAGCTCATTTTGGGATTTTACCCCTCGCAATAATACCGCAAACTTGTCAAACGCTTCACAAATAACACAACATTACAATGTTTCGGTAGCATAGCCTAGTCATAAACCGATTCTGAACTGTACCGATGTCACGCAAATTTTGTAGTGCTTGGCACGTTGAACTGAGTCAACGTGCCAAGCACGTTGAAGAGATCAAACGTGCCATGCACTCGTCAGTTTGAACGTGCTTGGCACGTTTGAACTCGTCAAACATTTCCATCTCGCAATCGTACTGAAAGAGTGACATGACAATACTCTACTTCTGTTGTGAAGTCCTTCCCGCTTGGAGAAAATAGTACTCAACACAAGATAGATGTCAAAAGCAAACACAAGTCTGTACTACGATCACGTCTCATCAGTGACATCGAATATCTCAGACAGGAATTTGTCGTGTATGATTCGAACAATTTGTTGCTTCTTTGGAAAAAAACGATTTTTCACTATGTATGAGTGCGAATGATCTCAGTCGTGTAGTACGGATCGTGATAAAAAATACTTGTGGCATATCTCTCGAATTTGATGGATTTGAATTTTTCGAAGAAATCGCTGAATAAGTCTAGTAAAAGATTCGACATTCTCTCTTAATGTCATTCTTAGGACAAATTAAGCGAAGCAAGCCAACTCTGTCGGAGAAATATTTCCCTACTACTCGATGATACATCATTGAAAGCGTGAAAGAAGCGTGACAAAGGGTGTACGGATTGTGAGAATTAAAACATGTTAAGTCGTGCTCCATGTACATATCTCGAGAACAAACTACCTACAGGAGGTATCTGTTGCTATTGTGGATCCGGTTTCTTAGTTATCTCTGCTGTTCCGTCGATCTTATCGATTGATTCCCTCACAAAACTCTCTCGCATCGCGTTTAGTAACATTGCAACCACCTCCTTACTCATTCGTTCTTCAGCTTTTGTGCTTGGACGGCCTAAGTTAGCCAGAAAGACTTTCAGTACAGGAAAAGGCTTCCATACACAGATTGCTCCTTACGCAAACTGCAACTTGTGTTACTAGGTTTATCAAAACGCCTAAACGCACTTCACAGCAGAAGAGTCTGAATTACTAGGTTTGTACCAAAGCCGCCGGAACAAACACTTCACAGAACGGATGAAATGATGCGGCAGCCTGATAGATCGTGCAGCGTGCAGAAAGCGTGCAATTTTGATTACAAATTACCCTAAACTCTACAAATCGGAAGTTCTGTTACTATTGATGAGTAAGAAGGTTCCGCACTTCTGTGTTCGGTAAATGTTTTAACGAGTTGTATATACGATGCTGCTACATGTGGAAAGTCAAGAAGCGTAAAGACAGCTTCTGGAAGCACCGAAGGTGCTCCCAGACGAGGAATAGCTTCGGTCATAGACACAACTTCCTTTACATCCATCCGCCAAAGTGCACACCTACGATTGTCAACGACTGTTAGTACCCTGAACCAGCTTAAGTGAAGCTGGCCTCTTGAATCCGTTAAGGTGGTCAAGTTTTCGATTCAGAACTTTCGCAGCAATCATCAGCAAACACGGACAGCACGACCTTGGCTCGGCATTCGTCAAAACAAACTGACGACGACGGATACATCGAAGCACATCTTAACCGCAATATTGGCTTGCGTAACAGAGTACAATCAAAATTGTCCTAATGAATCAACTTGCTCACAGAAACCCTACTTCTTTCGACTAGGTCAAATTCTTTCCACGATCCGGAAGCTTTCCGGATAAGAAGCCAGAGCTGCCCTTCAACTACAAAATTGCAGATGTCTAGGGCAAACAAATCTGTAGGAATCAACCACTTTGGATCCGAGTTCTCCTTCAAACCAGCTGCTACAGATGGGCCACTGGCTGGACAGAATCCGATCCCACAGGCCGGAAATGAATGGTGTACAGTGAAAATCTGTCAGTCGGGGGTCGGGCTGCCCTGGTTCAACTCTGCAAATCTCATCGATACCCGCATGGAATGTTTCAAGTACTTCTCAGCACACCGTTTCACACACGTCTCTTCTTGCTTGTCCAGAGTCTTACGTCGAAAATTTTCGATGCAATGGCTGAAGCACCTCTCCACCAAAGAGTTGTACATCTTTAAGCTGCGAAAAACCAAACCTTCGTTAACACGTCCATCTAAATACAAATGTCGTCATCGCAAAAGAAAGATGAAGTTAACACCATAAAACAGTCAAATTGCGGCGGGGAAGGAACACAATTGACAGTAATTCTTCTTCGGACAGAGACAGAAAGTGATCACAGAAACATTCCACAACATACATACAACTGTTGGTATTACCTATCGCTGACTTGGAGACGATCGATCATTGCTGCCATCCGCTGCTTGTCCTCCTCTGGCAGGCTCTCCAGATCCTCCATATCTGCCAATTCTTCTTCTTCCCCTTCAGGGAGAGCGATGACAGGACGGGGGATGTGTGAAAAATGGCTCCACAGCTCTCGACCTACAAAGACTGGCGACTTCCTTTCTTTCCCAGAGTGGTCGCCTGATTGTAAAAACACACTCACTTGAACTGTTTTCTCTTAGGGCAGAAGCCTCACCGCGGGCTCTTTAGCGAACTTCCTATAATTCAGAGGAATTGACCTTTGCAACCGGGGGTGGGGTAAGCTTTGACTGGACATCTTGTCCAGTCTGACTATGGTCATGTTTCTGTAAAGCGACCCCTTTATTCTATACATCGTTGGAAGAAGGTGTAACAAAAATGCACAATAAACGAACAAATTGGATGGACTCACCCCATCAAGCGAGTAACATGGGACTAGTACTCAATAGCATCGTGATGGTGAATACAAAATATGACAAAGATGTCAAAGATCAAAATTTACACAAAAGGAGAACATAAGAAACAGCCCCACGTATCTATTAACATGGTACTGCTCCCCAATTGCGTCACGATTAGAAATATTAACTGCAAAATCTAAAGATAAGATAAAAGAGTAGCATTTATACAGCATGAGAAGAATCATCATATACTTTGAATCTCCACTATGGAAATAACCAGCTAGTGTTACATTTAGCATAATGCAGGACATATTGACTAGAACACAATAAAATATCTAATTGACATAAGATCATAATTCAAGCTTACTTGTATGATATGGCTCTCACATAATTCCTTGAGAACCTGTAGAATTATTAAAAAATTAGCTCCGAAATTTAAATTACAAAGAGAAGATTTTTCACATATTGATGGAATAAAATGTTCGGGTCTATAGAAACTTATTCGCATGCAAGGTCAGTATCATCACGGTAACTTAATGATTGTAAACCAAGCATTTGTTTGTATAGTCATACTTTGATGCAAGGCATATCAACACATTCTCCATGTTCAGTCATCCTTACGTCTCTTGCATCTCGTACGAGTTGAATTCATAGTTTTCGAAAAATGATCAAATATCCTCAGATTTCACATACACATGAATTATCGAAATATCAAGAATTGCAGATTAAAAATAGTAAAAGAACGTACAATTGATTACAGATGCCAAAACTATGTTCATGCATATTTGTAAACAAACATATAACTTGTAAAAAATGCATAGATGCAATGTCATATCCTATAACTAAAGATCTTGGTTTCATCATGTCATCAAAGACGTATATGCTCTTCATATCAAAGTGGTAAAAAGTGAAGATTTAGGTTGACAAACAATGCTATCTGATGCTATATATGTGTATATATATATATATGCCATTATGAATTACGTTCCTTTATATGAATATAACCTAACTAAAGCAACTTTTAGCTATTCTAGAAGTATGATGTTAGTATTTGATGGCAAAATTTATCAAAATTATACATCATCTTGATCATTGCAAATTTACTATATTTAATAAAAGCCTCAAAATGCTGCTTTGACAAATTTTTCTTAGAAGTCTCAGTAATGAAGTTTAATGATTAATGGTCATTATTTCTTGTAAGTTGATTCACATGATCTATCATATGATAGCTAGCAATCAAGTAATTAAAATTACTCCAATTTGATTCATAAATGTCAGATTATGTTCTCATCAGCTACAGAAAATACAAAACTTACAACATTAGAAGAAATCATACATTCAAATCTACAAGCTCATCATTTGAGATCTTGTATTTGGAAAAAAAAATTGATTGAGTTCTTATGTTATTTTAGTCTTAGACATTAATTATTTTTATTTTTTATAAGTATGGATCTTATTACATTTTTGAACGGAATTGTTTCATATGTATATAATTAGACTATTTGTAATCCAATTTTTTTATTTCTGTCATTTCAAACATTTGGAATATGACATATTTTATATATTGTAGATACATAATGAGCCAAGGATATGATGTATACATTGTTACTTCTCTTTGAATGCTAATTTACAAATGTTGAGATATATATATAAAACTCATTTGAATCATAGATTTGACAATATAATCATACAATCTCAAAATGATTATCTTGTTTTGAAAAATATGTTCAAGTCTTTGAACTCTATTACAAATATTAAGTCTTACAATGAATCTTGATTAAAATGCTTAATATATTTTTTAAAATTATAATTTATAAAAGTATGAATAGTGATATGATGTATTCTATTAATATATAATCTGCAAACACATATATAAAATATGATTCAATTTATATAATGATTCTTTGTAAAAATGAATGCATTAAACTCATAAAAACATGATAATATTGATGTACCTATTTAATCTAAACCTCTAGATATAATATATATTTAAATAAAATATCAGTATTAAAAAATAGCCAAATATTGCATTAATTTTTTTAGAAAAATAATATGTTTATATATTGTATTAAAAATTCACATTTTTATTTTTCAGATTATATCATGTATAAATATTTTATCAGTTATGATTACTAAAGTCTTTAACAGAATTATGTATAAATTATGATCTTTAACCTTTCATTTAATATATATATATATATATATATATATGCATCATCAAAAAATAATTTATTATTATATCAATAATCATATTATATAACCAATATTTTCATATCAAACATCAGAATATAAAATTATTATTGAACTGCTAAATATCAGATATATGAATAATGTTGTCACATTGAAATCTGTAATTTACCAATAGTTGGATCAATCAACCACTTGAACATTTTTATGAGTAAACTCATGTCAATAAAAAGTTTAACAATATTTAGATTTAAGATCCAGGTAATACCTAAACCTTATAATCTTGATCCCATATAAAAAAGCTCACCCCTGGTCGAACATAACATGCAAGCATTTGTCGTCACCATCATAGGTATCCAATATATTGTGTTTAAAGAGGTAGATAGATAGGACCACCAAAACTCTTTATGAAACAAAATAGTATATACTTTCAATATAAATAGTTGTAAATAGCATGCACCTGTTTACCATATAGGTTTGATGTGTTTGTGTGTGTGCGTCCATAAAAATTTTTCTACTAAATTTAAAATTTAGAGGTTTGCAAATTTTTTTAATTGTATATACAACAAAAATTTCATGAATGAAATCGAAAAATTTATATTTTTATTTTTATAATAATCTATCAATAAAAATTATTATGTTCCATAATTATACACATTTTATTTTAGTATACATATAATATTTTAAATTATAAATTTATTGAGTTCACAAGCAAAAAATAAATTTTAATGTGTATCAACAATATTAAGTTTAAAAATAAATTTAATTAATATGATTGAAATTCACATCTAAATGAAAATAAAATTTTTTATCCACATATATTTTAAAACAGCAATTCATGAACAAGTTTAACTAAAGAAAAAACCCCATATGAGATATAAAAAAAATTTTAAAAAATCAATTTGAAATTTTAAACAATTTTTTTAAAATTTAAAATAATACTGATATTTCTTGTACACATAATTGATGTAAAAAATTAACTGAGTCAAATTTAACTATATGAATAGTCTGATGTATCAATCTTCAGTATTAAAAGGAATTTTCAATATTATAGCAAGATTGTCAAACTAAAAAAAAATCATTAAAATTTAAGTTTTATACAAATTTTTAGAAAATTATGTATATATATTATGAAATTGGTTAAGTGAATGATGCAGAATAATCATAAATTGTTTTTGTAATTTGATTTACAAGAACGATGTTTATAACTAAACACTTAATATAGTACTTAATTCATGATGGACATATATTGATGATGTCTTGAATAAAGTGGAATAAAACCGAATTAAGCAGATTAAGAATCCAACAAATCTGATTAATTATTATCTAAATTATTGTTATTGTATAAATCCAAGTCTTTAATTATAACATTAAGTTTCATTATATTGCAGATTCTGTTTTTTCAAAACTTTCAAAATCTCTTGAATCATGTAAATGAAATATTTGATTTAAATTGGATTTTTTTAAGTTATATCCATTATTTGATATAATTTATACAATTAGAAAATTTCAGATTATAACATTTGATGCTAGTATTCAAAAATTGGGTAAAATTCGTAGTCAACAAATGTAGTAACATTTCTATAATGTTTACACATCAATGATTTTTTTATATCTTTATATATCAAATATATTCATAATCATATCATTTACAATTTATAAATTTGTACATTGCATTATGAGATATGAGAAATTCACATTGTATTATATCTGGTGAATATCAATTCCAGTCTGATGTGTGCATATCGAAGTATTCAAAAAAAAAATTGGTGTTTATATAAAATACTATGATAATCGTGTGATCAAATGTATTAAAATTAGGTTAATTTCTTGTAGTTGCTAATTTGCCTAATGATATGGTATCCTGAACCCCTCATGATGTGTCGTATTCTAGATCATGAGGGTACATATTATAATTAAACATATTAAAGTACAGTTTTGGAATTATCAATATGGTAGATTCATGTTATCACAATTTTATAATGTAAATTATAATTAAATATCATAAATAGAATTCATCGAATGATGATATGAACTATATATATGTATTGATTTTTCCAAAATAGTTCTGAAGCAATTAATGTAATTTGAATTGAGCCTTAGGATATATGGACACTTACAGTCTCATTTCAACCATAAGAAATCTTTCATTTTTGGGAGATAAAAGAGTGACAAAGTGACTTTAAATTTGGAACATTTTATTGGCCGGGACAGCTCTTTATATTATAGAAGTATGGTAAATATACGGATAGGAGCGAAGGGGCAGTTTCCAAACCCTCTAAAGCTATAACATAAAACTGACTGCGTGAAGGTCCTTAGCAGTAATGAATTCAGCACTGTCGAAATCCTACTGCAGTCGCAAATACCGTGTAGTTTACCGGAAGAAACAGGAAAAAGGGTTTAGAGAGCAGTCCGCAACTTCCCCGCACCTCTGAGACGAGGATTTTTGTTTGCAGATTCCATGCTTTCAATTTGCTGCCCTTCAGCTTCATATTGTCAATCAGAGCAATAGGTTCCCTTCGGTAGACTTAAGAAGCCTGCGGCGATGGATTTCATCAGTCCGGAAGGCTTGCGCCTTGATGGACGTCGTCCTTTTGAGGTGAGTATCAAGAATTTGATATGTAGCGTAGTTCCGGGTGATGAGCTGTGCATCTCTAGTTTTGATGGAGTAGCAATCACATTCCACTTTATCTGTCTATTCAACTTTACTTTGGTCGGTGGAAGTGCACAGTTGAGGCAGCTGCATGCGGAAATTGGAGTTCTGGACAATGCAGACGGGTGCGTTTGATGACTGCAATTCAGTGGTTTGCGGACGTTGCTCTGATTTTGGACGTTTTTCGAATTTATCACTGTTACACCTTCCATCAAAATCCTAGAGCGTTTCCGTCAGTGTAGGTATCTGATTAAACATTGTGTTCTACATTATGTCAACTCATATGTTGTTTTTGAATTTGCAATTACAGGTCTGCTACATTCGAGATGGGTAATACTAAAGTTATAGCTGTGGTTTATGGGCCCCGCGAGGTAATTTCAGTAAAGCTGCCGATGTATTTGGGAGCACCTTTTATAGAACTGCAGAAATTTCAGTCGTTTATGAGCTGTGAAGATCATGTCTTTCCTGATGTGACTGATTTGGATTTTGTAGGTACAAAATCGAAGTCAGCAGCAGCTTGACCATGCACTGGTATGACTTAGATTCTATATTTTGTTCTCATGTATAGGTAAATATTGCGGAAATCTTCTTGTAAGGTTGCATCTATCCTAACTGGTTGACCATATTTTCAAATTTCGTTTATATATGTAACGGATTTTTTCTCAGTTTTCTAGTCGCAGAAAGTGTTTTCAACTCTGGGAAAATTTGACATTCTCTCTAGAAGCACTGTCTGCAATAAAAATGTGTTAATTGTACATTCTATGGTTAAAAAAAAATGTCATGGGCTCCCCAACCGCTCGTAATGAGTACTTGTTCTCGGTCTTGCTGAATATTTTTCGTGGTTTTAATAGAGGATTAGAGCAATTTGCTTCAAACATTCCGCATCTGTTGTTAACTGACACATGTAATGATTACTTCTCTGTACTTGTCTCACAAAGGCAAATTTCTTTCTGAAAGAATGGGGTTGGGTTCTCTGCTTTGTTGCCGTAGGTTCGTTGTGAATATAGCATGGCTACTTTCAGCACAGGTGATCGTAGGCGGAGAGGGAAGGGAGATAGGTATGAATAAGTCCGTCGAATGTCAATAAATTTGGTCAGGAGAGACAGGATACATGCCGGAGAACGTGTACAACTATGTTAACCATCAATGAAACAGTGCTGTTGACTTTCTTTCTCTTCCCTCCAGTTTGGCATTCAACTCTATGTATTGAATTCATTACTGTAGTAATTTAAGGGTGCAAATTTTTTTGTTCAAGCTCATAAGGAATGTTGATTGAGTATGTTTGTTTGCTGGACAGACGAGGAACAGAACTTTCTTTAGTCATCCGACAGACAATGGAGGCCGCTATTCTGACCAACCTTTTACCTCGTTCTCAGGTGCTGCATTCTGCTGACGCTTCCGACCTAGTTTCAGTATTTTACGCGTGTATAGTACCCCTGTAAGTAAGGCAGTAGGAAATACTAGGTGACTGAAGGTTCACGGTACTCTCTTAGATGCACTTCTCTTATTCTTGATTCGATTCATACTCTTGGAATGCACCAACTGTCACTTCTTCACAATTAGTGGATAAAAAAGGTGTGGTTCTTTTTCGCAGATTGATATTTTCGTTCAGGTTCTACAAGCTGATGGAGGTAAATCGATTATCGTAACTGGTCGTTGTGCACCTGTTTTCACAGCCCTTTCAGCTGGATATGCTAGTGAAGAATCTGTTAATTGACATACAACATTGAAACGAACTTCGTTTATGGAGAGCACTCCTACCGAAAAATATGATATCATAGGTTATCTCTTGCGAGTATGTTATTTCTAACACTGCTTCGCTACGGTGCTGTGATAAAATATGCTTAACGAGAACATACTAACGAGTTGTATATAGAAGGTTGTCTAACACGCAGGCGCTCGCTCTTTGCTGCTAGGAACTCGAGCATGCTGCATCAATGCCGCAGCGTTGGCTCTTGCAGACGCAGGAATACCAATGCGGGATCTAGTCGCTTCTTGCTCAGCTGGCTATCTCAATTCCACCCCACTTTTAGGTTGTTCATCCAGACATCTCTGTTAGGGAGTGTCATATTCGACACAACTTGTTTGATTATTTAAAACCACGTAGACAGGAACTAATGGATTGCTCTTCAGATGTTTTTCGTGTTTGATTTTGAATCTTTTCTTCCATTCTCCTTTCCTGTTGGGTATATCCTTGATGTTTGAATGTCTATGTCGTTTATACATCCTGAGCAGTAAGGATGCAGAGGCCACTCTTTCTCTTATCGGTGTCGCAGCTATATGCGGATTCTGATGCAAGCTTTTTGGACATCCCAATATCTAATGTCAAGTTGAGGTTTGACTTTTAGTCAAGACTACTTCGCATTTATTCCTTGGTGTCAAGCCTCGGCCTCAGGTGATTAATGTTTGTGTGCATGCTTCGACGCCTGAAAAATATGATGTGGGGTGCTATGTTTTGAAGATTTAAACTACCTGGAGGACAGTGGAGGAGGTCCAGATCTCACGGTTGCGCTATTTTCAAAACTGGATAAAGTGACCCTGCTTCAGGTGCAAATCTTTATTCGCTGATTGTAGAACCACTTCAAGACATGGGGTCCCACTTATTAGTGTGTTGTCCATTAGTCTTCCCCTGGATGTTCGTATATCATCAAACACTGAACATCCCTGGTACACTCAAACCTTGCCGCATCTCTGCGTTTTCTTTGCACTCACATCGTAGACGTCTTATTGTGGACTCGATTATGTGCCACTTATCCTCGCCTCATCTCGATTAGTCGTAAGTTCTAGGAGTAATCTTGTTCTGGCTTTGAAAACATGCATTATCCTTGGCTGCTGGAATCCCTATAAGGGCTAAACTTGTCGTTGGTTGTCCTTTAACTAACGATGGTTGTTAAACAGATGGATGCAAAAGTCCCATTGGATGTGTTCGAGAAAGTCATGAATCTAGCTTCTGAGGGTGCAAAGGCTGTTACTCAGTTTCTTCGCGAGGTAAGTCTTCTCTTAGTTGAAATGAGGTGTCCTACTTTTGCTGTCCTGAATACTTGCTATAGCGCTAACAAGTCGCATTGCTTTTCTTGTTGTGATGTCTTTTGTTCAGCTCTTTTAGACAGGGAGATGGAATCTGAGCTACTGGTTCATATTGAGTACTTCAGCTTGCCATCGACTCTTATTTCCTTGGAATTGATGTAGTCAGGAAATGTTCAGAAACTCTTGATATCGTGCTGAGTGGTGCACTGCGCGTGACTCTGCAGATATTGATGGAGAACACCAAAAAACTCGCATTTGCTAAAGAACCGCTAAAGGTCTAGTCTGTTGTATCTTGGGAGGCGTGGGCGACCCCTTCCAAGTTAGTGGAGAAGTTTAGTTTTCGCTGCGAATTTAGGTCGGATCTTAAGAGGGGCCTGAGTTGAGGGAAACCCCTGCAGCGCAGTTTTGCCGATTCGTGTCCTCTTAATGTGAGAATATCGAAGGGAAAGAATCAAAGACAACACCCTTTTGCGGCTCATCGAATTACATGTTTCTGTATTAGAGATGAATAAGGCAAATTGCTCCGGACCATAAGCGGGATTTAGGATCTCTTCTATGATATTCCTTCTGCCGGCCCGAAGATGTAAAATTGATTGTCAAATATTTCCTACAAAATGTTTCAAATTACATGACAAACATTTTACTATGTTGCATAACAAATCAAGCTACTGATGTAGGTGAGAAGTTCGTCACATATTGCAGCAACATTGCGTTGTGCAGATGGTTTGTTTTGTAATTCGAAGTCTTTTACCTTGTGTTGTAAATCCACTTCATTGTCGAGTTAAGAAGGATCATAGAAGCTCTGAAGTGACGAATGTGTTGTTTTTTACGATAGTCCCTGACCCTTGCCGTTTAGTGCAACGGCAAGAGATGTGTTGCGTGTGTGTGTGCATATCACAAGATGATGCAGCCCCGAGGCTTAGATGTAAAAGACCGGGCCTCAAGTAAATGAGAGAAGAAAATATCTCAATAACAGCAACACTGAAAATAGAGAAGATGCACAGAAAACACGAGGAAATGACAAGACACAGCTTGATGCGCGCTAAATATACCAAATTACACCTGATTCAAAGGGAGATACACTTCACTGATTCGATAATTGGGTACAGTGCCCAAGTGAACACACTAAGATAGAAGTAAGAAGGTTTCTAGTCCTCGCATCCGTTTGAATGAAACAAACGAGGTTGAAAGTCGCCACTTACGCATCGTCATCGCTCATATTCGTTGAACTTAGCGGAGCTACTTTCGATAGGAATTTGGCATTTTCAAGATCATTTTGCAGCTGAATGTTGAGAGCACGCCACAGTTAGAAGGGCTGGAGTGCTAAAAGCTTCGAATCCTCTGGGATAGTACTTACATGACGTCTGAGACCTTCGCAAGGGACCTAACGTCGCTTATATACCGGGTTGAACACGGGTTGAACACTCGTGGGTTTTCTAACCCCGTGCTGCAGTATCGACGGCCCGATCGAAGATCGTGGGCCCACCACAAAGGACAAATAGAAATTACGCCATTCGATATTGACCTCGGTGGCGAAGCCTCACATCGAAACCCTAATTTCGAGCCCTAAACTGAGTCGCTCGACCTTTTATCGTTTCTCTCACACCGGGAATGGTCTTTTTGGGCGAGGAGCGTTGCTGCCAGTAGAATTGGGCAGTCGAAGCTGACGGATTGGAGCGTTGCTGTCACTAGAAGCAGGTCTCAGGTGATTTTGCAACCATGAAGGTGATTTTGTCATCTCAGACTATGGACATCCCGAAGGATGTCAAGTTTGAGATAAAGGCGAAGCAGATTCGCGTAAAAGGTCCGCGCGGAGTTCTGACCAGAGATTTCAAGCATCTGAATCTGGACTTTCAGATGATTCAGGATGGCGAGGACAAGAAGCTGAAAGTTGATGCTTGGTTTGGGTCCAGGAAGACCACTGCCGCCATCCGAACGGCCGTTTCGCACATCAACAATCTTATTACCGGTGTGACGAAGGGTTATAGATACAAGATGAGATTTGTGTACGCCCATTTTCCCATCAACGCAAGTATCTCCAACGAGAAGGACAGCATTGAGATCCGAAACTTTTTGGGAGAGAAGAAGGTACTGTATTTTGCCCTAACCAATGGCGTTCGAACTCTTTCGTTGGAGTCGTGGTGAAGTTCTTGTTGCTCATCGTTGCGTGATTGTGGTTTTCTAAATCAGGTCAGGAGAGTCGAGATGTTGGATGATGTCACCGTCACGAGGTCTGAGAAGGTCAAGGACGAGCTTGTCCTTGAAGGAAATGATATCGAGCTGGTTTCTCGCTCCTGCGCTCTTATCAACCAGGTATTTCTCTCGATCTCGACAGTTCAAATCAATTCCCTATGTGCCAAGTGTTCTCTGCTGAAATTTGAGTGAGTTGTGTCACTAACACCGTTTTTTCAATCCTGTGCGCAGAAATGTCACGTCAAGAAGAAGGATATCCGAAAGTTTTTGGATGGTATCTACGTTAGTGAGAAAGGAAGCATTGCCGACGAGGAATGATTCATTTTTGTATTAAAATTTTACTTGAAAATTTTTCACCTCGGAGCTTTCTTTAGTCGGGACGCGATGAGCGGAGGAGTGGGTAGCTCTTGAGCCCTTCTGAGCCAAGTCTAGGGCCATAGAAAGATTTTCATCAGTAGAGCTTCTCACGAGACATTATAACGCTTCCGTGAATGCGTTGCCGGAGTACTTGTGCCTTAACACTAATATGAATCGTTCACTCACATGATTCTCGGGAATAGGTCTATGTCCATTGTCGTCTAGGGTGGAAAGTACTTAAACGGTACGACGACCACAACGGACCTCGTCCTTAATACAGGGATTTTTTCTTGCCGAATTCAAGTTTGGAATTATCATGTGAGTGAGAACCTACTCTTGGTTGGAATGGATCGTCCTCCATACTTCATCAATCATTCATCCCTGTTTTAGAGAAGGAGTCTTGTATTACGAAGGGCCACAGATCTGGTTCCTAACGTGAGTGGATTTCTCCCTTTCGACGGTCAGGAGTAGATGTTTTCGGTGTTCCCGATACTTGCGTTACCTGCGTCTCGGGTAGAGTCTGGAAGACTTTCCTGCAGTCTTGTTGAGCCCGGTGAATACAGGGTTCTTCCCCTTGGTATAAATTGTTTTAACTCTTCTATTCCAATGCTCTTTCTCAATAGCTTTATCCTACACCGGAAATATCAGGTTCTCATATGTTTGTGTCTTTTAGCTCTTCTCTGTGTAGCGTTTCCGACATTTCGATGACATGGGTTGGGCAGTCACTGATTTGAGCTGGCGTCACTGAGTCATTGAGCTGGTGTATGAGACATGCCCCCACTACATGATAGGTAGGTACTATGTAGATGAGGGGCGGTTAACAGGAGATCCACTAGAACGTAGTCCACTTCTGCCAGCCATGTCCCCGTTGATGTTTGTGCCGTGGTCGAAGTGATATTTGTTGTATTTTCTTGAAATTTGTTTTCTAAATTGTACAAGGACCCTATCCCCTTCATCATATTCTCTGTAGCATGGCGAGATTATTCCCCGCTGTTTCTTCCTAATGCTTTTTGTGGTGACCTATGTGGAAGTCGTGATGAGCGAGTCTGTCAGTTTTCTACAGGGTGCCTTCCTATATCATGTAGTTCTTTCTAGCTCAGATTGTCTTCTAAATCTGAGGCGGCTTCACAACGTTGTTACCATCTTATCTTCAAGAATCCATGTGGTTTGGATTTTGAAGGGCAGTCATGTCACTCGCGTGAGACTAGTGATTTGAGGTTATCAGAGAGTCAGATCGAAATAAGATTGTGTTTTTGTGATTATACTGTACTGTGAAATTATTGGATGGAATGGACGACAATTCCTGTCGGTAATGCGTGAAAAAATGTTCCAAGGTCATATATTTTATCAGAGGGTAACTTGAAGTATAGGAGAGGAGGAAAGTTAAAGATTGTACCGAAGAGACAAGAAAATATCAAAGTAGGAATGATTGATAAGTTTTGAGGTAGTAATCGGAAAACACGAAAAGAGAAAAACGAAATAGATTGTACTTATACGAATGTTCTATCCCTTCATATGGACTGAAAAGGGTACAATTCATTCATTCTGTACAACAACCAATTACCTCCAAAGTTAGAAAAGGATATGTCTTAAAGTAATCGTGACGAACATTCCCTAACAACCAAATAGCTACATGCGTAGCCGAAAAACTCTCAAATGCATATACACTTACACAGTTGAAAATCACAAAAGTGAGCTGCATCGTGTGAATAGAAAAATTATAATCTATCCAGAATAGAGGAAATCTCCTTCATACGAAATCCCACACGCAGCACATCAAAACAGAGGACAAAATCTAGAACTAAAAGACAAAACTGTAGGAAAAAGAGAACTGTAAGAGAATTCTACAGTTCAATCGCGATAATAACGTTTATCTGGAAAAATTGGCAAATTCAACAAATTTAAACTCGTGGCAAAACATACACTACTTACATCTGAACATTGTGCGCACAAACTTCCCAAAACAAAATTTGATCATAAATATTAATCTCACAAAAAAAAAGTAATTTGAAATATGTGCAAAATTAATCTCTTCAAGCTTGTTCGAGCATTCAAACTTAATATTTGTCTTACTTCTGGTACTTATAAAGAACCACATCAATGATTTTGCAGTTTCAATTTCCTATCTGAAACTGAGTTACTAATAAGATGATGTCCATGTGCTTCACCATCTTAACTATTTTGAAGTTTGTTATATGAAACTTCAAGCATACAAGTTTTATTGTTTTTTTGCATCTATTGGCATCTGATTGTTCCTTTGCCAAAGTGAACTCTAATACACGTGGAATATTAAAACAATGACACTAATGTTTTATTCTTCACAGTCTTCATGTCAACACATGGATTAGATACAATTTGTGTTTAGTCCATACTGAATGCTACCAACTATTGACTAAAATTTACATTTTCAACCTAGAGGTGACATGAGAAGAGTCTCATTCCTAGACTAACAAAATCTAACTAAATTCATGTCATCGCATACCATATTAAACTCTACCATGTAATGCTTGTAATCTTATACATTTTTTTATCATTTATATTAATTCAAGTCATACTTGTTAAGAACTTCATTCAAACTTTTCTGAATCTACAATTATTAAAGAGATATCAAATCAACTATAGATTTTAAGCGCATCAATGTATGTTTGATTCCATTAGACATTTGGATCTTAAAGGTTGATCATTCATCATGATAAACCACTCAGTATAAAAAATCTATTAAACAAATACCTAATATTACAATTGCATAAAAAAACACTATTTAAACTCCGTTTATCATCTGAATTCTATGATAAGTTGCATGATACATATTCCGACCTTCATAGTTTATTGTTGAGGAAATCATTCTATTTAGCACCAAATTCTTTAAATTCATGGCCTAAACATAATTCATAGTGAAGTATACAATTCTAAGATACAAAAAATTTAAAAATATTGGCTAAACATGATACATTATGAAGAAAATATCTCATCTAATAATACACTTTTGAGATACATTGGCTAAAGAAAATCAGATTTTGGATTTCTTTTCAAACAACAATTTTTCTATATTTTTTTAAAAATTTTAAACATATACTGTTCTCTTAATCTTGAAATTTAAACTTATACTTAAATATCTTTAGATATATAGCTTGTTTTAACTTCAACATGGTGTAAATATGAACAATTACAAATTTAAACTCATGCCATATCAGATGAAAAATATAAGAAATGATGATATCAATGTCTTTTGTATAAACCTATTCATGAACAAAGTATTTGACTTTTAATAAATCAAGGTTTAAATTAAAAATATCAAATAATCAAAAGCATCACTATGATCTTAAATATTTACAGAGTTGTATTGAAATTTTTTCTGTTACACAAATGAAATTCAAGTATGTATGAAACTTTCTTAATAACACAGGAATGCATAATGAAAAATATTTTTAAAATAAAAATTTTATTTTTATTATTTAATTTTTTCCAGATTTTTTGTAAATGTAACATAAATTTTTCAATTCATCTTCAGACATGTTTTTGATCCTGAAAGTTAAAAATATATATAATTCAAACTGATTTTTTTGAAATGAAATCAAGACTTTTAGCTTGATTTAATTTATATTTCTCATGATAAAGTATAATCATAAAAATCGAATGTGTAATTATCAAAATATGCTCTCCCAGTCTTTATGACTACACATAACAATGCACAAAGTGATTTTTGTATCGTTGAATCAAACATATTTAATTTTCAGATTTAAATAAATCAATGATTTTTTGAAATGAAATTTAGTATTACTAATCACTATCAAAACAACATCCATTGCAATAACATATAAAAATATTTAAAATAAAGCTCTAATATTTGAAATTTAAATTATGAAGTTTGAAATTGAATTCTTGAAAAATATGTTGTTGTGATCAGTAATTATATTTTCATTGTCTTCAAAACCTTTATTCGAACAATTTATCTTAAAGTTTTATTACTAATTTATATGCATGTAAACTACATCTAAGCTATTTTAATAGTTACGTTTTTGCAATTTTAGTTAGTATCATGTGTACTCAAACAGATAATGTTTAATTGGTTTTTCAAAATCAAATATCGTTTGTAGAATGTCTGAATAAATAAAATGCACAACTCATTTCTCATGATTTAAAATCTGAGAAAATTGCTAAAATACTTAAAATTTAATATGAATTTAATTTTAGATTTTTACAAAAAAGAAACTTTTACATTAAAACACACAAAAACACAAATAAATGCCAAGTAGCAAACAAAAATTGCAGATTTCTTGCAGTACATCATTTATTACATCAAATTTTATCTTTTTGAGTTAAATATTAATATTTTCACCCCTTTTTTTAATCTCCACATTTTCAAACTTCAGTATATATTTTTATTTTTTATGAAACAAATTCAAGATCAAATGAATGAAAAACATCTGTAATATTTATTTTCAAATAATCAACAAACATCTATCAAACTCAAATATTACTTATTCTATTTTATGAATTTAGTTTTTCATTTTTTTTTAATTTCAAATAATATTCATAAAACATAAAATTTTTTTCAAAAAAAACTTTAATATATGGATTTAGATTTTTTATTGTCTCACTTATATTATGCTAGAAACTCTAGCTATATTGACCAAGATTAAGCAAATTTGATTTAACAAAATTGCTTATTGAGCCTACTAATAATCCTTTGCTAACTTATATCTTGAAAAGTATGAGCTCTCCAAGGTTTAAAAAAAATATGATTGGATCTAAAATATTTTTAATAAAAAAACATACATTTCATTTAGAATCAGATTTAGGATATTATAAAATATATATTTTTTTCTAAAAAAATATTTTTTTTTGTAATAAGTTATGCTTAACTCTTGATGCAAAAGTTTCAAATTATCAGAGTGTCATATAAAAGTTTTCAAAGAAATAACTTTGATCAATGCATAAGGTTAATTGACTCATGTCTGTTAGGTTAACTCTATCTTGGATTAATTCAAGTTAGTGGTAACCATGATTAGAAAGGTGACTGTGGTTGTGTTAGGTTAGGTTAGGTTAAGTATTATGTGCACCTTATCTCTTCTTGTATAGAAGAGATAAGGTGACTCTCTGCGTACAGTTCAGGATAACATCGAGAGAGTGAAGGAGTTGGAGTAGCGCTTGGCTATGGAGGCTGTGTAATCATCCGTGCTTTAGTGAAGTTCTGCTCTTGCCCGTGGACGTAGCCTGTGAAAGGTGAACCACGTTATGTCGGTGTTGTGACTGTCATGCGTGCTGGTTGATCTGGATGAGGGTTCTTTCAATGTCAATTTTCACTAATTCAAATTATTTATCAAAGAATAAATGTTTTATAGTTTGTTATTTTATGTTGTAGTGATTTGGCTCAATGTATTATTTGATTTGTTGCAAGATGTAATACATACTTATTATTACTTCTCCTAGATACAACTCATTGCTATTATTATTTTATTCTAATTTCATGATTTTCAAGAATTTTTGAATAGATACATATTTTATATCTTAAAATGATGTGCCAATCTAATGATAAACAAGTTATAAATATTCTTGATTGATCTTTATTTTTTTTATAGTGTTTTGATTTTGACCAATTAAGATTTTACTTTTTCAAGTCTTGGATCCATTTTGTTATTTTTCATGTGTATTGAAACTTCTACTTATAACACATCATTAACTTTGTAATGATTAATTTTTGTTTTAATTACATTTATGAATATTTATTTTTGCTGTTTGAAAAGTATCAGAGTAACATCTCACAAACATATATCCAAACAAGAAAAATATATGGTTCATCTCAAAGGAGCTAAATTTCATATAAATAATAGTTTTTCATTCAAAAATTTATTTTAAATTTTAATATATTGACACATTCACAAGCTTCATCAACCTGATTATTTATCCAAACTTGACTTAACACATAATCATCATCAACTAAATTCATTTTTTGAAACTTGTCATCTTCACAATCTACTTAATTATTTTGTATAAAATTATCAAAAAAACCTAGCTTAAATTTCTTTAGAAGTAAATGTTATATGTGCAAAATTTTAATTAATAGTAACCTCTATTTTTGCATTTTATGCAAAATTTGCAAAGTATGCTACTTGAAATTTCTTAAAAAATAATATTTATCAATGCACCAAATGCTCTATTTAGATTTTTTTCAGTATTATTTTTTTATCTGAATAATGTTCAAATGTTTGGCTCTGGATAGATGATTTGATTATTTACTGAATTGTTGATATACCATTTTTCTCTGCTATGCGGTATTTGATGATGTTACTAAAATTCAAACCCATTAACTAGTGTACAAAGTTTGATTACTAGTTGAGTTTGAACCTTAATTATATTTTAAAATCACTTTTGATTTATTACCAAAAAATTTCATTAAAGTTAGCTTGAAATTGATATATTGGAATTTGCATTTTATGCATATTCCAATATATCAATTTCTTAAAAACTCTTAGGATATATGTTTTAATCAATTTCAAAAGTCACAAAACATAACAATTATCTGACATTAATTTTATCAAGAAATTATTGATCATCAACAAGCATTTGAAAGTGCATATATTAAATACAGTTGAGATTGTAAATCCCATAGCTTGGATGTAAACTTTCACAAAAAATCACATCAAGATTTCAAAATAGCTTGCATGTCAACAAAGCCATAACCTCATTACCAGTAATGCGAAGATTTTTTGTGCCCAATGTTAATTTTCTGTTGAGCATCTTGCTTAAGCTTGATTGAATTAAGCGACTATTAGCATAAGGAGATACTCATTTATCAACTATAACACCAATTGTTGCATATTTTGATACATGCACATATACAACAAACCATTAGTAGTAGAGTATACATATATTTATCACATACACATGCAACAACTGGTAATAGAGTTGATGAATGAGTATTTCCTGATGCTACAAGTCACTTAATTAAGTCAAGCTCAAGTAGAGTATAAATATAAATGTACAAATATTTGGTAATAGAGTTGACACACACATTACACATGCAAAACGCAAACACAAAATGATTTGCCAATGCTAACTATGTACGTAAGATTAAAAAAATCTTTAATGATAAAAATTCTAAAGTCATCAATGAAAGTTTGAGAAGCTCTATATTATACATAACATCAAAACTCAAAATCAAACTAATATTAATCTACATAAACTACAAAAATATAAATATGTTTATTTGATATGTTTTAATGCTCACTTTAATAACACATAATAAGGAGCAGATTTTCAATGATTATAATTTAAAATATATTTCAATTTGAATTATGCCAAAAAATTTTATGATGAAATGTTGAAAAAACAATAATTTTATTTTTGTGATGTGCAAATTTTTAATCATCAATCTAAGCTTTAAATCATCAAATATTCAATAAATTTTTTTCTTTTAATTTGTAGAATTATATACAATTAAATAAATTATCATGATCTAAAAGTTTCATTTATTTATTCTAATCAATACTTTTATTATTGATTGATGAAACAAATCTTGAAGCAGATATCATGAAAAATATACTTATTATTTAACATCATTATTATTAGGATAAAAATTATTATTTTATAAATGAAATCAATAAACTTATTTTTTATAATGCTAAAATTAAGGTATATAATCCAAATTTAAATGCCATTAGTTGAAAATTTCAAAGAAATATTTAAAAATATTTGCATTTTACATGATTGATATAGGAACTCGATATGATCATTGTTCAATCATGATTTAAGATTTATTATCATTTTTTTTACCAAAAAATACATTTTATTATCAAAATATCATTAATGCAAATCCATAGTTATAGTTAAAATTTATCAATATCCTTGAAGATGAATAAAAATTGAAAATTTTTCATATTCAGAATCTAAAATTTGAAATAATTGATCAAAATTCACGAAAGTTTGAAATATTTGATATCAATAAAAAACTTAAATTATCTTTTGTGTAATAAAAAATATCAACAAACACAATTTAAAGAGGAATTGTATCAATGTTATAAGAAAACAGAATTGTTATCAAGCTGATAAAAAATAAGTACTTATCAACTCTGTATATATGTGATAATAACAATTTATAATAAATATTCAAAAATGTATTCATCATGAACACATACACAATGTTTTTTATATATCTCAATCTATCTGCTTTGATTATATTCTTACTGTTGAATATATTCTAAGTGATCATACAAAAAACGTCAAAGTGTTTGCTTTAACACACAAGATTGAATTATTTTGCTAAAATTGAATTATACACTTGAATCTTTACTTGGAGCACAATGTCAACTTGAAAAATGATTATCATGGCAAATTTGAACTTAAATTGTTCACATCATAATCATCAAAAACCATGTTTGAGAGTGTTTGTCACTTTCAAACTGAATGACGCTTTGATTGCAAATGTTATTTTTGTGCAAGTTATTCATTTACTTAAGCAAAATTAGAGTCAAATTTTGATTCTAATTTATATAAGCATGTTTTATGAACTTGTTTTGCTGAATTATTATTATATAAGAAAGTTATTGAAACTAATAACACAAACATTATGAAATGCAAAATTTTATTTTATTTTGTTAAGAAAATGTGAAATACTACTTGAATCCCACTGTCATTTCATTATGATAGTGTGATTTTATTTTCACATGATAATTGATGATATACTATGTTAATGTAAAATTTATCAATAAATTAAAATATGTTTCAAGATAATTAATAACACATCATGCATAAACAGTTTATGGATACAATTTGTAGCCACTTGCATTTTAGATTTGAAAATCAGGATGAAAATATTTGTCCTATTTATGTAGATGTATTGAAACTACTCATCTTTTCAGATGTGTATAACATATCATAATAATTTTAATGCATGTGTTGCACTATTTTATATACAATTAATTTTTTTAAATTTTAAACGTTATTTTTCAGTTTTTGATTAAAAAAAGTTTATTAAATTTGTTAAAAACTATCACTTATTAATCTTATATCTACTTATAGAATATTCATTGTACATTTCATCAATCTATAATGTCAATATGCAAAAATTCTTGTACATAGATTTATTTATTTTTTCAGAGTCTGAAAGAATGAAAAACTTTTATTCTACACAACTCTACATCATTATTTGATGTAAAATTTAAAAAGAAATTATTTTCAAGAAATTTTTCATCAATTTAAAGATCTACTACACATGAAATATCAGACAATATACAATAACTAATTTATTTACCTAAAAAAATAAGCATAAGAGCTATATATACATGATGAAATCCTGATTGTATTATGTGGAAAATCCAATACTATGAATGTGAAGGTACATTTTTTTAGCTAAAGATCATTATTGAATTTTCAAAATATTAATATCTAGTTTTAGTAGATATACTCTGTACAAGTTCATTATGATTTGATTGTGTTTTTTCTAAGATAAAAAGTTTGTGAAAATTTTCTTACATCTATTCCATTGATAAAAGCAGCACTCTTTTTTGGAACGATACATATCTGTTTTGCAAGATTTGAAAATTGAAATCATTAGAGTGGCTATCTTCACAATGGCAAGGGTAATAAACGAGTAATTGAGGACAGGGACACGTAAATATTCCAAGATTTCGCAGACTAGTTTATGTTGACGGTAAACCGAGGTGCAAGCTTTTCATTCCAGGTTTCTTACGTACATAATCAGAACATCCAATCTTGTTTGTATCTTAAATCTTCTTCGAGGTTTACTCTCAAGATATCTTCTTGCTGGAACTGTGACTGCTTCTAAACACACAATAACAATAAGATATAAACCAAACAGTGATGCGCGTGCAGCGGTTTTCATGCCTGGATCATTGAGTACGTTGCAATTGTCGGGAGTCAGCAATTATAGCCGGATTATTATTTTCGCGTTCATTCATGTAGACAGGATTGATAAATAGGAATACAGCTGCAGAGCTTTCGTGCTTGAGACACCGGTGAGAGAAGAGAAGAGGAGAGGAGGGGAGGTCGCGTCTAATTTTGTAAGGTTCTCTCAGCCTATCTGCGCCTCATGTTCGCACTCCATTCCTCTTCTTCTCTCCGTTTCACATGTGTTGGTTTGTCTATCGGTCGGTCGGTCCGGCTGGCTCACCGCTGAACTTTCTTCCTACTGTCCAGTCTAGTCCCCTTGACCACCTTTTCCGGCCGTGACGGCCCTCTTGGACTGGACTCGTTTGTACTGAACTCGTATGTGAGATTGCATCCTGTCAAAGCCCAGAGACAGGCAGGCAAGCAGGAGAGGCGAGCGTCGGTGATTGTGTCAGGTAAGCGCTGAGGAGAACGCATCTCAGATTTTTCTCCCATACAAGTGAACGAGGCGAGCGAGATCGCTCGGAATCCAATTGGCGCGTTCGACATTATCGGCGGCATCGTATTTGGGACTGTGGATTTTTTGTGCCTAGGGGTTTTCGAGACCGCCTCGTTTCGACACTGTACATGAACACTTCAAAGTCTCGGGCTTTTATCTTTATTCCGTTTTATTTTTCTCAGCATAAGGAGTGCTAGAACTTTTTTTCTGGTGTTTCTCTTACTCGGGAGATTGTGGAGCTGAGTGTGGATTGAGGTGAAGCTGCTGATGAGAGATCCACAATTCAGGCGATTGATGGTTTGTCTCTGGATTTGATGGCCGTGGAACAGAGTGAAAATTTTACTGACAAAAGTATATAAGCCCTGCTGGACGCGCTTGAATCTGCAAATTTGTGAAGCGAGGGAACCGAGAGGGAGACGAAATTTACTGGAGAGAAATGGGCAAGGGAGGAGGATGTGTTCCTGGGAAAATGTTGGTTTCAAAGAAGAAGAGGGACGTCGATCCCTCCGCCGGAGATGATAATGAGAAGCTGGTGGGTGAGAATGAGGAACAAACAGTACATGAAGAGGTCATGACAGAGCCTGCAGATGCTGCCCCTTCATCTACCACTGAAGGTTCGACCCCCATTCCTAAGGCGACTCCGGAGAAGCTGAAGATTTTCATAGTGTAAGTGGACAGTCTCACGGCGCACATGAGCTTTCTACAGAGTCACGTTCTCATGGGCTGACATTTTCGCTCTGGACCGACATGGTACAGTTTGAGAATCCTTCTCATGGGAAAGGCGAAGCACGACATTGAATGTCATTCCATAAGTTAATTGAATCATATCATTCAACTAGTTAAAACCCGCCGCGACCCAACTCTTTCCTCTACCCCACCCTTTTGCTTTCCTTCTTCCCGTCTTACAGCAGCATCTGTTGAATTAGCATTACTTTTTAGTGGTAGTTCTGACAGTGAGATGGACCTCGACACAAGTGAGCATGGGAGATGGCATGCCTGCTTCAATAGGCGTTGAATGCTTTCTGGGCTTAGTGTGTTCACATGTGTAGTTGCAGACGATGTGAAATGCTTCTGTGTTCTTTGTGGACATCCCATGCAGCATCTCGGATCGAAACGTGATAGACAGAACTCCCAAAACTGGTGGTCTTCCTCCTAGATATAGGAGAACATTAAACGACACGATCCTTCTATCATGAATTCAGCCATGTACTCTGCAATCAAAGCTTCGCGCATTTGTGGGTCTCTGGGTCTCGTGATTCCGTGTGTACATGGAAGGGTCAGGGGGCGAGAATAATATGATAGAGACTGACCTAGACGTAGGTGTAGGAGTAATCTCATCGAGGAATTGAAACACACTAGTAGTGCTGAGGACCTTTCTTTCAGATATAATATGGAGCTCCACAGCATCTACTACACCCCAAATATCTAATCTTCAGAGAATGTCATAGAAGAGTACGTATAGTGCAAGCATGGTGTTGGAAAACCGGAGACGGGAAAAGCCGTTTTAGGGTAGAGTTGAAGTTCCGGTTTTTCACATAGGTAGCGTTGACGACTTAACCGACATGACAATCATATTCAGAAGAAGTTTCTGATCATGTTGATGTTAAAATTGTTGTGCGAAACTTTGCATTGATTTCTGCAACGGCTGAGCTCTACAATAATACTGTGTAGCTTATGATGCTTTATCCACAGTAAAGCTTATTATTCCCTGTATTTGCTGTACAGGTTCTACTCTATGTATGGGCATGTGCTGAGCTTGGCCAAAAAGGTCAAGGAAGGTGTGGACAGTGTTGAGGGTGTAGAGGGTCACATATTTCAGGTACCCGAGACTCTAAATACCGAGATATTGGAGCAGATGAAAGCACCTCCAAAGGACACAAGCATCCCCACCATTTCTGCCACAGAGCTACCTCAGGCTGATGCGATCCTTTTCGGTTTTCCAACCCGATATGGTGCCATGGCAGCACAAATGAAAGCGTTTTTTGATACAACTGGACAGCTTTGGAGAGGTCAGCAACTAGCAGGAAAGCCTGCTGGATTTTTTGTCAGTACCGGAACTCAAGGAGGGGGACAAGAGACCACCGCGTGAGTACTTTAGGTTTCCTTTTCAAAGCAGTGTCAAGTATGCAGAATTCGGAGTCCAAATTGGTTTGGATCAGAAGCATTCATTTTTAAGTTATACCAGTTCTTAAGTTGTCTGCACTGTATTTCGTTGTTCGCAGTTGGACCGCTGTCACGCAATTAGCTCATCACGGCATGCTGTTTGTGCCAATCGGTTACACCTTTGGAGCGGGTATGTTTAAACTGGATGAAATCCGTGGTGGATCACCTTATGGTGCTGGGACATTTGCAGGAGATGGATCGAGAGTTCCAAGTGAGACCGAGCTGGCTCTCGCAGTACATCAAGGAAAATACACTGCAGGAATTGTGAAAAGGTTAACTGGAGTCTCTTAATCACTCCTCGATTCATCTTTTTAAATATTATTGCTTCCTGGCGACTGCCGTCACTTACTGTCATTTCACTCAAGCCGTCATGCTCAGTGGCGGATAAATCGAGTGGGTGTAGAAAGGAGATATTTGTACTGAGCATGTAATTGCGTTTGTAGCTGCCGAGGTGAAGGTTTACAAAAACAGAAGAACAACTACTCACTGACAAGTTAAGATTCATCCACCCTTCGGCATGGTTACAGTTTATTTCTGTAGATCCGAGTATAATCTTGTATGTGTACAAAACCCAGGAAATAAATGTGTTTATGACCAGATCCCAGCTGTTAGTCTCTGCTCGGATAGAGGGGGCTGAAATTGTTGTATCTGTGAAAGCCTGGAACCTTGAGTGGGGCCAATTTGCCAGCTTCCAATTCGTACCTTTCACACAGCCGATTCTTTGAATAAAGAGAAGACTTATTTGCAAGTAATCAAAGCTTGTAGTTCTATCAATTATGAGGAGTGTCTGCAATGCCTTGTTCTGTGTCTCATTATATTTTGGCTCTTGTTCTCGTTTCAAATATCTACTCTAGTTCTATGTTCTAATGTGGCTCAGGAGTTCCTCACATTCTCGTTGTAAACAAAACAGTTTTAAGCACATGACTCCACATTAGAAAGAGCTTTCCAACATGTTGTGAACATCAGATGACATGCTTTGAGGTGATAACAATCAAGTCAGCAATAAAATCTAAGCCTAAGGACACAATACTTGAAATTTAAACTGCCTGGATCTTGGCTGCTGGATCCATCCACTTTTATCGAACTGTATTATCTTGGCTTAGAGGGAGGTGGATTGAGTGGAGAGTTTGCCAAAATGACAGAACTAAACGACAATGTATCTTGAGGATCTTGTTAAACGAATTCATGTAAGTAACAAGCAGATCATAGAAGAGATGAAAAATGTTGAAAAAACAAGTTAAAAGAGGTCATCTATGCGTGAAATTGAGATAATATAAGATTAAGATCGTGTGGATCGCCTTTAGCTTAAAGGTAATAACTTTGGCTTTTAGTGTGGTTACGTGGCTCAAATTATTCCAGAAAAAGGTCTGTAATTTGTATTATTGCTTCAAACACAAAAGGACTTAGCAGGAAAGGAACGACGGTTTAGCCAAAAAAAGAGAAAGCACGGACGAGCAAAAAGGCCAGGGAGCCAGCCCATCCTGACGGCGAATGGGGATGAAACGACTTGTTGTTCAAACCACGGGGGAGTCACGCAGAAAAGACAACAAAAATTCAATGTAATGTTCGTCCTTGTTCGAATAAAGCACACACTTGGAGTTGATGTTTCTGATGGAAAATGTCTACTCCTGCATAAGAGGTCAAGTGTCCAGAGGGGCTTGACTGAAACATATTCTCGAATGGAAGCTGTTGTTTACGCATCACAGGAAATTGTGAAATTGGCTATCTGAGAATCTGGAAGAGTTTCACCTGTGCAAATTAGCTTCCCAGTTTAGGCAAACTCATAACTGCTTGCCACTAAGGACAGAGTCATGTTAAAAAACCCTAGCGTGTCAAGTGTATGGCTGATACTGCCTGTTTTAAAAGGTCAAGGTTCACGAAACTCGATACTTCCAGGATTTAATGGAAGAACATCAGCACGAGGCGCCGAAGTGGTATACAGTTCTCGAGTCAGCATTCATCAGAAAATTACAACGCCGATGCGCACAGTTGCGGTACATTTAATTCAGATAACCACGAATTGACCCTTTCCGAGTTAGAGAAAGTAAACAGTTGCGACTCTATAATATTCACAAAGAAAAAGCAGGATTCGGGACGGACCTTAAATTGCCAGCTTTAAGTATGTAGAAGATAGAGCGGGTGAGTGCTGCTCGCGGGGAAAACGATAGGGACAATTGGTCCAGCCAAGCCAATGAAATCAAGCCAACAAGAAGGAGAGATCATACAAGGATCGAATGATCTTAACGCATGTAAGCGAGTCGTAGTAGAGCATGCGAAAGAAAAGAGTCAATTGAGCACAAAAAAGAAAGAAGATTAAATTCTTAATCTATCCGCAGCTGCTCTTTCACCAACCACAAGCCTCAGCGGACAGCATGGCATCTTCCAATTTTGGAAATCTGAAGATTTTTGCGTTTCTCTGGATATCCCCATGCTTCCCATATTTTCCATCCTGTCACACCGAACTCGAATCTAGCTTTAGCACTTGCCAGATGAAAACAATTAGGAAATTCGGAAGAAATTCAGAGGATGAGATCATTCCGTTTGAGTCACTAATTATGTTGGTCTTTCAAAGTAGGCTTCGGTGGTAGAACCTGACGCTAAATAGGTACTACCTGTTGATAATTTATTTCTGGAATGTCCTCAACATGTATCAGAATTAACGAAGCTGCAACTCATGATTGTACTCTTAGCATCATTTATGCATCTAAATTGTATTCAACTTCCTGAAACTTGAAAATTTTGAGAACCCTAAATCTCCAAAGAAATTTCTGAAACATTCGAAGATCACTTTGGATTAGATACGGTGTGTCTACTTCATGCAGTGCAACTGAACAAGAACCACGTTCAAGTAACAAGAAAACATGACATGTATTATTATTAGAAAATAGGGTGAAATAGTTCTAATGATCATGAATTTCGCTAATTTAATGCTAGTTCAATCAAAAGAATAATTAGTTGGATTCGCCGCCGCACGGAGCGGTACACACAAATAGATTTTTCCTTCTCTCTCAAACATCCACAATTCTGTAATACAAGAGAAGACAAAATGACAAATTTTGATGTGAAAAGAAATATTTGCTTAGGTTGCAAGACAATATTTGAATCAGATATCATTTTTGAGTGTATTGAGAAATAAAAAGTTTAATCTCAATAGTTACTTTACATTTTTCTTATCTTTTACGGACACTTTACAAAATAAGATAGAAATATTTCAACATCCATATATATCAACACAAAATCTCAATGAGTGATATGCCAACCCTGGTTCCGTAAATGCTACTATGAAGAGAAGCTTTAACAATTTATCACCCTTACAACAGGTATTTATTCATTTCTTTAGCTTAAATTTAACCTTGTATTCGAGACACTAACATCAAATATTTATACTAAATAGTATCATACTCACAATCCAAATTTCAATCATCATAAATGATTGAAGTCAAGTTTTTCACTAAAAATATTGATAAACTCTCTATCAAACATTGTTTATTACATTGAAAAAATTAGTAAATTAAAAAATATATATAAATCTAAAAAATCACAAATCGTTTCTTAAATCGTATCTTATGCCAATTTTTGTGCTTATAATCATAAAATTTATCATGTTAAAAATCAGCTATGATTTATATTCATAGATATCATCTTCTGAAATCTTACAATTATTGTAATGCAAAATACTTTTAAATAAAAAGCACAATAGATTTCAAACATTGAGCTATCATCTTATATGATCAATGCTATAAATTGCACACAATCTAAGACATATAATCAAACTTAAAAAAAATAAAAATGAGAAAAATTGATTATTCTTATTTTATAATCTAAAATTTATTATTATATAGCTTCGAATGATAATTACACACTAATTTTAGAAAAGAAATTGATATTTATTTTTCTAGAAATTATTTAATATCAAAATCAAAACACAAACATAAAAAATTGAAAAAAAAAATTTTGATAAGTGAAGTCCAATTTTAAATAACATTCTCTTGAAAATTATAATTGTTTTCATTGATGTAAATTTTCACAATATGTTTGCTTCTTTAATAAATTGATTGTGTAATATTTCATCTTTTTAATCATTATTTTATTGGCTTTATAAGTATGACATTTAATCATCATGATATAAGCACTTAAAAATAGATCATTTCAAACAAATAAAATCATTTGATAATTTGTTAAAGTTCGAATTAAAGTTCAAACTTAGTTTTTGTAATTTGATTAATGTGCAAAATTGAAGTAGTCAAATGTTATTAGTCATTGTGATTTTACTATTATCACAGTACTTGATAAATCACATGTATGTGCATTAGACACCTCAACTGCTATCAGGTTTGTGATCTGGATCTGACAGTCACTTAGGTTTGACTTAGATGTCTTTTTGGTAATTTATCATGTTTCTAGAAGGTGAATCTTCTTCAATGTATCCATATACCAGACATATTCTTACACAAACTGTCCACTCATAACGCAAATGGAAACATTCGTTGACACTCCAAAAGAGATAGTGTAACTCAAATTTATATTGATGAATCAAATCCTCATACAATAAATTCTCAAAACTTATCTGAGTCTATTCTCTAACTCTCTATTTATAATTTTTCAGAAGTTATCATAGTATTAAATGGTATTTATCATCCTATTTACTTTATCAAAATGAGCTAGGTATATTTGACTAATTTTCAATACGTGGAAACATGACATTTGCATACCTAAACATTTATGAATTTTTCTTGTCCTTGGCCAAATTGAAATATATCATTTAAAAACTCCACCGTTCTAGAAATTACATTTGCTACTAAGTCAACTTTAGACTTAGTCTAACTAATGTTTAACTCAAATGTTTTAGTCTAACTTTTTTATTTAGTCAAATTAATCAAAACTAACATGTAGTTAGAGTATTATCTCATTGCAATCTAGACTTTGATAGAAGACAAAATAAAAATGCTCATTTAAATTTTATAAAGATACTCTACTTAATTTTGCCAAATATAGATATTATAGTTAAACTTAGTCATAACTAGCTAGACTTAATTATAACTAAGATAACCATGATCAACTTATTGATTAGTTCTATTAGCAGTTCAAAAATTCAACCTATGTTACAAGTCAAGATTGAGTTTTCCACACTTGTGTTATATGTCGGTAGTTCTCTAAATAGTTTCTTTGGTGTAACATATTTGTTACAATCCTTTGACATGACCTTGAGAAATTCTAGAGATTAAATTATGTTATGGTGGCTCATAAAGTCCTTGCCCTTAGTCCAAGATGGATCAAGGAATCAATGCTGATCAATGAGTCTTAGCTTGATGGCAAACATTGTCTTATTATCACCCGATCAACTCCACAATTCATGTATTATCAAACTTAGCTAAGTTGAGTTGCTTTATAAGTTTGTGTTTGCCAAATTGAAAAATATGGCATAAAATATAGTGCAAATTCAGCGTAATCTGCATCCAAAGGTACCAAAGATACATACCTTGACCATTCAAACGCTCTCGGTTGGAAAACCGCCTCGAAATGGGAGGGAGCGATGGCGGGTCGGGGGCGGAGCTGAGCGCCTCCAATTCATGCAGCAAACATGCACAGAGCTCACAATGATCTAATGGCAGCTATGGCAGCTTCAGCCGCCATTGGATTGTCAGGCACCGGAGTCGAAAAGGGAAAGCAGGAACTTGACATCGGAGAACGATGGCGGACGAAGCCGCAGCGCTGCAAAGGTGACGCCTTCTTCTTTTGCTCACTCTAGTATGTTGTTGCCACACACGCTCTAGATTTGTGATCGCCATGACCGTACGCTTAGTTAGAGAGGAGTTTTAACAAACTTGATCACATATTATTTAGGATAAGGTTAGGATTAGTTTGCAATGGCAGTCCCCAAGCCCAGCTACAAGGAAATCCAATCAAGGGCAGAATGTCAGACGCAAGATGTGCGGAGAACGCATGCAACTTGGTCCGAGGTGGACATGGCCATTTTTTGAACGGTGTTAGGCAGCCCATCCTTCGACCGAGCAACAGTAAATTCATTTCAATGTACGAATGGAGAATCGCTTCCAAGGGGAACTCTTTGCAATCATCAAGGAATTCTCGTTCGGGATGTCTCATCATTCAACCTAGACATAGAATCCTAGGCCGTAGTGGCGAATGAAAATCCCATTCTTGCTACTCACATGGTGATTGCTTGTGTTGTTGAGGGCAAACTTCAGGGAATGGCACTTGTTGAGCTAGCGACTCCTGGCAAAGTGACATTTCATACTCGCGTTAACCCTCAATTCATATATGTTGGGACGGATGTCTAGAAAACTACTTTACGACTCCTAATTCGAGCTTTTCACCAATTCAACGGGGGCCTGGTGATATATCAGCAATGGAAGCAAGGTTTTAATCTCAAGCTCTCCCTAGACATTTAGTGGCCGATGTGGATATACTTTCCAGAACTCCCAATGAAATACCAGAAACTCACAAACAAAGTGGCAGAGCAAGTCGGCCCGATTCTCGCCGTTCACGATGGATCTTGCTACGATTCTCTACCCCGCTTCTATGTTGGAGTCGACCCCACTCAAGGATGGATTTCTACCGTCATGGGCTACAACGCGTCTGGAGATAGCGCCACAATCCTAGTCCAATACGAGGCTCTGGATTTGTTTTGCTTCATTTGTGGAAACCACAACCACTACGCTGCTCAATGCTTCAAAGCCCGCGAGGCAAATCGTCCACAAGTCCAAGTAAGGACACAGCCGCAAGGGCAGATGCACCTGCAGCCATTGGCGCAAGACGCTCCAGGCGCATTCTAACTGTCCCACCACCGCCACAACGTCGATGTCCTCGTCCTCGCAACAGACGCCGGCCAACGTTCTTCACTATCAATCCGACTGCTCCAGTTCTTTCAATTCCGGGCACGACTCCTATCCCTTCGGTTCCACCTCCGGTCTCGTCTTTAATTCCCACCTGATGACAGCACCGTCACTAGCCATTCAGTTCGTCAAATATCCGCCTGGGGCACCTGTAATCAAACCCAGCCCGTCGGAGGAAGTAGTGTTGCATCAAGTCATCGTGACAACTCCAGCACTAGTACGGACTCGACCAGCAAGTAAGGTGGAATGTTCGTTCATCTGTCGAGCGCCAGCCCGTAGCGCGCCCGCACGTCCAATCCGTGGAGACTGTTCCAAGTGCTCTACCGTCATTTATAGCCGTGCTGAGCTCGGATCATACTGACCACACTAGAGATACCATAATGATAGAATTCAGTATACCTTGGTTCGATCTCGATGATCCACATGACCAAACGGATCGCTTCACCAACCATTATTCCACTGGAAAATTGTGAATGAAACAGGAATGGAAATGGAATGGCTTTGAGAAGGTCCCTAGTACCCTAATTTCATATTGCACGGACGCACGACAAGTCGATCCGCCAAGGATCCACCTAGTTACTTCAGACTCCTCTGCAGCAGACGGAGCGTGTGGTGAGTAGCACGGTATGGATGTAGATTCAGGAGAAGGAATCATCCTGTTCTACCGGTCATCACGACCTCTTCTAACTCCACCAAGTCATTGATCATACCATCTGGAACGGGTCTACATGGTATCATTCGGAATCTAGCTACGGAACAGGCACATCATCCTCAACTATCGGCCAGACAACCATCGACTTCATCCGAGCGAGCCGGTTCTTTAAATCCAGTGACCAGGAATGGCATCCCCAATCCCCTCACAGCTTTCTCCTTGCGTGAGGCTGAACCCGGTGCACCTTCCGCAAGTGGTCCCGCCGACTCCGATTTGTTCAGGGATGCGGCATCAAACCTGCCTTCCACGCCGACATCTTCCACGCTGACGAACATACGTCCCAGTTTCCTCCTGAAGAACATGAAGACAAGCCAGCCACAACACCCAGAAACGGCACTCGGAACTCCAATCCAATCGAACTAGTTGGGGAGGAGCAATCTAGTTCAATGTCAACGACGCCCAATCCTTTGTCAGTACGAGACCTTAAGAGTACTGCTCGACTGAAAACTACTCCACCAACAAACAAGCCTCCCTCATACAATCTATGGAATTTTAGACGGCAGGGCCCTAGCGTGACGGAGACGTCGAATCTCCTCCAAGAGGTCCATGAAACTACAAATTCTATCACTCAACGTCGAGGGCCTTAACAAAGGAGTGGCCGCGGACGTCCTCCAAGCATACATTCAAGCCTGTAGCCCAGCAATTGACATAATCCTGTTGCAAGAACATAAACTTCGTGGACAGCTCTTTCACCAAGTTGAGCAGCGTCTTTGGCGCGGATCCATCGGCTTAATTTAGAAGCCTTTGTGGGCTACGGGCATGACATACACAACCCGAGAGTCGGGTGTGGGGGGGATGATGACCCTTATACACCCCAAATGGGCAAGGAACGTGAGTGCTTCATGATCCCTCTTTGACAATCGTGTCCAGTGGGTGATACTAAATGGCCTTCGAGGAGAAGATCGGCATTTCTAACATATACGCCCCGAATGGATCACCCGTGAGGTGCTACTTTTGGAATGCACTTGCGCATGATCTTCCTCAGCACTACCAGTGGATGCTTATCAGTGACTATAACATGGAAACATGGTCACACAAATCTTGCCACGATGCATCGATGATCTCAAACCGCGAGAGACTTCTGTTGAATGCCATGAAAACGGCTCTCAATCGACAACAATCGATCTGCAAGAAGTTTGCGTTATTTATGGAACAATAATCGACGTCATGGGTAGCCTTGGCGAGACAGGGTCGCATATATCTTTTTTTTTTATCTTCATTATCCTCACCGGACCAGACATTACTCCAATATAGCATTAAGAGTAACTTCACCAGGTCCAATCACCACCCCCTCCATATGACGGTGAAGCGGGCGGATTAGCCTCCTCGAAAGACGCATTCGAAGATATATGCTCTATGGCTAGAGGCAAAAGCAACAGAAATACAATAGATCTGGCAAGCCGAACACTGTTGCTCTAGTTTTTTTGCAAAGCTCCAACGGGTGATACGATTCTACTGAAGTTTTTGCATGAAACGGGCCGCGGCCTATAGAGCAGATTAAGAAATCTTGGCGACTCAAACAGGCGACAGCTCAAGCCTAACAGGATCCCAATAATCCCATTCTCATGAATTGACGTGGAGCAATTCAGACATGCATAGCGGACGTTTAGGAGCAAAAAATTGTGAGTCACAAGGCTAGATCCAGAATACGTTGGAGATTCCATGGGGACCAAGTTACGAAAGAATGTTTTTGACCGATGAGGGAAAGAACGCACTCGGCACAGATCACGATCCTCCACGATGTCTCTATCACTCGAGTTACCGACCAAGATGTCATTGAGGCAACGGCGTTGACGTACTACATAACCTTGTACGCTACGGTGGAACCATCGATACACCAACAGCACGCCGAATTAGAGCTCCTTGGAATCATCCCCGCTACGTTCACAGCGCGATTCCCCCCGGCCATTCTTGATGAATTGGGTCGGGAATCTACATCATCTGAAGTCTTCAAGGCCCTCAAGGAGATGTCATCCAGCAAGACTCCCGGTCCCGACGGAGTTCTCACTGAATTCTACGTAAAATTTTGGGATGTGATCCAAGATGACTTCATGACAATGCTCTCGACCGCCATACGCTCCGACACTCTTCCTCTGGGAATGAATTGTGGTCTGACTAGACCGCGATTCATTCCTACCAAAGCTCTTCCTCCGGGAATGAATTGTGGTCTGACCAGACCACGATTCATTCCTACCGAAGAACGGAAACCTTGAGTTCATGCAGCACTGGCGGCCAATTACTCTACTTAACACGTTCTACAAGATTGTAGCCAAGGTTAGCCAATTGCGTCTCCAAGCCTTATAGCCAAGGTGCGATGATTTACTTCACGTACAAAGTCTCTGGTTCAAGTCTAGTATAGCCGCCCCCAAGGATGTCGAATAAGGCATATAGGGGTCACAAACCGACCATAAACTTAATTCAATAAGGCAAACGGATTAAGCTGCCATAAGTTATTCACCAGGGACAGGCGACCTTCCTCCCTTCACGGTACAATCTCGATGTGATGCCCGTCCAACACAAGACTATCGCATGGGCAAGAGAATCCAAACAGCCGTTGATTATGCTTAAACTCGACTTCTCTAGGGTATATGATTCAGTTAACTATAGCTCTCTATTTAGGGTGATGAAAAAAATCAGATGTCTCGAGCTTTCATCCAAATGCTCCAGCTTCTTCTTCAGGATGACCGAGCAACGGTTTCTATCAACAAGATGATCACCTCAGAATTCCCAATCCGAGGAGGGGTCCTTCAGGACTGCTCATTATCTCCGTTCCTATTTCTAATTGTAGCGGAGGCTTTGGCTAGAGTTTCGAACCATTCCCTTTCCACATGCAGGCTCCGTGGCATTCTGCTTCTGGATGAAGCTAAAAGACCACATGTTGTTTATGTGAAATAAAACTAGAAGTAGCCAATGAGTTAATCATGGTGATGATAGTTATGACTAAGTCTAGCTAGTTATAACTAAATTTATCAAGTTATAACTATGTTTAGCTATAATGTCTATACTTGGCAAAATAACTAAAGAAGTTCTAGAAAATTTGAGTGAGATATTCTATTTTGTCTTGTGCAAATGTCTAGATTCCAAGATAAAAGACTTTTGACTTTATGTTTAGTTTTGATTGCTTTGACTAAGTAAAAAATACTCCAATGGTTAGACTAAGTCTAATGTTGAGTTAGTGGCAAGTGGAGGTTCTAAAAGTTGGAAAGACACAAATGGCATGTCGTCACCTCAATCTATGGATTAGTAAACATCTAGAAGGTTCTAAAAATTGGAAAGATACAAATGTCATGTCGTCACCTCAATCTATGGATTAGTAAACATCTAGAAGGTTTAGCAGACCAATAGCATGTTGCCACATATTGATAACTAGTCAAACTTACTATGATTTATCTTTGTAAAAGTAAGTTAGATAAGAATTGCCATTCATTATTATGAAAAATTCCCAAGTAGTATATATAATCAAACAGGTTTGGAGAGTTCATATGTAGAGATTTGTTTCATATATGAAAGAGTGACAATTTTTAGTATCTTGAAGTGTCAATGTGTGTGTGAGTTGGAGTCATACATTGAGGAATTGTGTGAGAGGTTGTTTGGGTTATGGATATGAGGAGGAATCATAGTCCTCTAGAACCATGATGAACTACCGCAAAGCCATCTGAGGTAAACTTAAGTGAGAAGTCAGCCCGGAGGGTGCAGAGCAACGCAACAAGTCTTATCTCATTTTACAAACGACATCATCTATTTGTATCATGGCACTCCAAGGAACCTGCAAGTCGTGGCGCATATGCTCCAAGATTTTTGCGATGCGATTGGCTTGATCATCAACCGTGCGAAATGCGCGCTATGTTGGTTTGATTCCATGCCGCCTCCCCACTAGTTATACTCTTTTGGATGTTCAGTCGCCCCGCCCCAATCGTTGTCCAAGATGCTCGTAACTCCCTTCAGGATTTCCTTGGAGATAGCAGATGTCGATGTATTCTTAGCTTCAAAAATAAACTAGAAGCTTACTTATTGAACGTCAATTCACTTATACTTGGCGGCACAGACTATCATAGTCAATTCAGTTTTATTATCTTCGAAATGGTACTTTTTGAGTTTTTAGCGTGGTTCTAAAACCATACTCAACACCATCTGAGCCTCCATACAAAACTTTTTATGGGCGAGTACGGAGGCTAATACACGAGACAGGGTGAATTGGGTGGAATACTGCTCTTATAAGAAGCTTGGGGGACTTGGGGTCATCGAACCTCATAAGAAGCTCACTGCCTTAACCACCAAGTGGATCACGAAGTCTCTCATACCAGGCGAAACTCCATCACAATTCTACAGCGCCACATGATGGCCCCGGAACATGCAGTATTCCATGCTGCATAGCTTCTCGGCATCCCTGGAGTTGCCAATTAGATACCGACTGGTCCAAACGTGGAGGCGCATGATTCCCAGCATTGAGGCCAGCCGGTTGTTCTACCTGGCGCCAAAAGCTAGACTTGTCTTCTATCCAGGCAGATGGAAGTGTACTTCCAAGGCATCTCTTTATGCCTACACAGCCAAGTTGGGACGATCCTTGCTCCATCCGCGCACTCAACTTCAAAGATCCATGGGCAAAAAGTGGGGAGGTATTTTACCGCTGAACTTTCTTCCTGATTGGAGAGATGTATGGACTGTAGCCAGACCTCGGAAGCGGCATTTCTATGGACGGTACTCCACAAGGCAATAGCAGTCAATCAATGGCATCATCGAGCCATCGCGGCCATCCCCGACGTGTGCACATGTTTCACTGCGAACTTACCGGAATCAGTGGTGCACTGCTTTTACGAGAGCGCGATGGCGCGTCCAGCCTGGAAATTCGCAGCATCTGCTCTTCACCGACTGGCCCACACCAGTTTGGCACCTCAGCCTTGGTTCTTACCGTCCTGGGAGTAGTGCATTATTGGCAACCCCCTGCCACCGTCACTGGAGTAATTTCAGGCAACGTGGTTTGTGAGGCGTAGTACCATGTTGTGGACCATATGGTTGCAACGGAATCGGGTGGTTTTTCACAACACTTGCTGACTGGTGGACCTCTTGGAACGCAAATTGTGGGATGCAGTGATCAACCTGGTTTGTGCATCATATGCTAAGATGTGGTGTGAACAACACCATCCCCATTGAATCCAGAGGGCGGACAAGAGCTTCGACACTCTCTAGGACCATGATGACATCTTCTTCACTTGAAGCCCAATTGGGGTTACCTGGAAATACCAGTGGCTCCGGACGGGTACTTTTACTTAACAGGTGTAGGTAGGCTGAGGACACTTATTAGGTATCAAAGCTCCTTAAAATATAAGTTTTGCCAATTTGCTTTTGCTTATCTTTTCTTTGCTTATCTTTGCTAGGTTATGCGGCAGTATCTTTAATTTACTATTTGTTGTGGAATACAATACCATTTTCTTGCAAAAAAGAAGAAGAAAAAATTGTCGTGCGACTCGGCATCGCCATACATCATACATCGCTGCCATGCTCTACTTACAACTCACACATACATACACAAGTAACGAGAGTGTCCACACACAAAGGTATCACAACTAAAAGGGATGTCAAACACAAATACACAAAGAGTCGAGCCAAACTCACTACTTGTAGGTAGACTAAAAGTCGAAGCTAAGGGGAAAAACCCCGACGCGTAAGGCTCAACTCGAAGAACTGACAGTTCTTCGAGTTCGCCACGAATATAAACCTGTAAAGTTGACCTAGCCTACGCTCCGCGTCTCAACGTTAGCCGACTCCCAACGTCACCCGACTCACACTCGAATCCAACGTGTCTGAACTCAAATCGACACCAATGTCGATCTGCAACTACACTAACATGCATACACATGACAGCTGTCGTGCGACTCGGTATCGCCATACATCATACATCGCTGCCATGCTCTACTCACAACTCACACATACATACACAAGTAACGAGAGTGTCCACACACAAAGGTATCACAACTCGCACCCCTAGCTGGCGGTCAGGTCCCTCTGACTCCCAGGTAGCCCTATCTACAACTATATGCTATGCACCTTCGTGGGTGCGCGAACCAGTAGGCCGGGTGCTATGTCGCCCCATCGTTAGTCGCCTATCTGCAATTCATAACATGTGAAGATCAAGTCATCTACCCTCTGAAGTACATCGAGGACAAACCCACCGTCCAGTAGGAACAACATCGATAGGTGGAGTCAAGCACGACATGTGTCATCTCCTAGAACACCTATCACACACCAACATATGGGCCGCCTGATCAGTTGACCCACATAACATGCACCTCAAGCCGGCACGTACAATCGCCAAGCTTGGATCCATAGTACCATCCACGTTTGGGAGGTGGCATGGCGCACAGTTGCACACATGATCCTTCCAAACGACACCGTCACGACCCTCCAACATGAGAACTCCAGAAGATAACACCTCTCGCACTTGCAAGATAGTGCGTCCTGCCGTCACATCCAACGTAGTCGGTGCAGTCTGCTGTAGATAGACGTAGTCTCCCACGCTGAACCTACGAATCGATGGTCGATAACCTCCTCCTCGAATAGTTGCATATCGCAAGGTTCTCAAACGCTGCAGGCATAACTCTCCGAAAGAGCACTGCACGTTGAGAACACACTCTCACCCACATATCTGGATCATCAAGGTTCACCACCTCGCTAGACTCACGACGAATCGCTGCAGGTAAGTCTGGATCTCGGCCGTACAATAGAAAATATGGTGAAAACGAAGCCAAGGATGCTTGACGACTGAATCGATATCCCATGGCCAACCATGGTAACTGAATATCCCAGTCCCCAAGATGCCCCTTCTGTAGGCCATACTTGCGCAAAGCTCTCTTCACCGTCTGTATCATCCGCTCAGCCAAACCATCCGCCTTTGGATGATCTCGGGAAGTAGTCCGGTGATCAATCAGCATCTTGTCACACAAGACCTGAAACTCTGTCCCCTGATCGGTCAACACCTCAGCTGGTGCACCAAAGTGACTAAGCACCCTGTCAAGGAAAGCATATGCTACTCCCTCACTCGCCTTGTAAGGTAATGCCACCAACTCAATCCACTTGGAGAAATGCTCCACCATCACCAACACATACCGATGATGTCGTGTAGTCAAAGGAAGTGGTCTAGCAAAGTCCAAACTCCAACGGTAATCCAAACCCATGATAGGTAAGGGATGTAACTCTGGTGTCGGAGCATTGAACAATGCCCTCACTCGATCACAAACCATGCAACGTGATACCAACTGCTGTACCTACGTATGCATATCACGCCACCAATACTGACCCAGGAGTAAGCTATATGTACGCTTTACTCCAAAATGTCCTAACTCCTCATGAGCATGCCTCACAATGCGTGCTCTCTGAGTTGGATGCGGTACTACTCGTACCCTACCCTCTTGCCACACTCGGAGAACATGTGCTCCCTCCAATCGGTATCTCTTCGCCCGCTGGAGAACACGATCTCGCTCCTTGGCACCCACTGTGCCTGGCACCATACTGGTCCGTAGGAACTCCAACACCAACGCATCATCGTGAACATCACGCTGGTCCACACCACCATCCTCACCCTCAGGATCCGAAGACTAACTATCTACTCTCTGACTAGAGTAAGATGTCATGTGGTAATCACTGCTAGAAGCACCACAAAACCAACACATGAAGGCCGATGCATGCCAACCGGGCACCAATCTCCTCATCAACCTCACCATGCCACCTAGCTCTAGTGTCATCCTCCTGGCTAGTGCATGGGTTCCGACTCAAACCGTCGGCATCCAAGTTCGCAACTCCAGGCCTATGCACCACCTGAAAGTCGTACTCCTGTAAGATGAGAGCCCACCGTGCAAGCTTCCCGGTGAGCTCGTCAGACTCCATTAACCACTTGAGCGGTTGATGATCGGTAACAAGGGTAAACTGCGTACCAAACAAGTAACACCTGAAGTGTGCCACAGCCCACACCGCTGCCAAACACTCTCCCTCGTACGAACTATACCGCGACTATGCTGCATTGTTCGAACGACTAGCGTACGCAATCACAAACTTCTTGCCCTCATCATCACACTGCGTCAACACTGCTCCAAGTCCCAACATACTCCAATCAATGTGCAACTGGTATGGTCGACCTCTGATAGGTCTCCTCAAGATGGGAGCGGCCACCAACCTGGCCTTGAGCTCAACAAAAGCTCTCTCCCGCTCATCTCCCCATTGCCACTCCTTATCCGACTTCAGCAACTGGTTCAAAGGCTTCGCTATAGCACTGAATCCCTTCACATATCTCCGGTAATAGTTCGCCAAACCCATGAATACACGAACTCTACTCACATCCGCTGGACGAGGAATGCGTGCAATAGCCTCCACCTTTGCCTGCTGAACTCCCAAACCACCTGGGTAGATCACATGACCCAAGTACTCCACCTTCTCCTGGAAGAACCTACACTTTCCAGGATGTAACCGCAGACCATGAGCCCTCAACCGCTCAAGCACAATCTGCAAATGTATCTGGTGTTGCTCCACCGTGTCGCTAAACACCAAGATATCATCAATGTAACATCTGACGAAATCTAGCCCCGCTAGAATCTGTCCATCACTCTCTGGAACTTGGCAGGTGCATTCTTCAACCCAAAGGGTAAGAATCGCCACTGATACAAACAATCCTTGCCGTGAGAGTTGACACCCCAAAACGCTGTCTTGGCCTTGTCCTCCTCCCGAATCGCCAACTGATGGTATCCCGCCCGAAGATCCAAAGTACTAAAAATCTTCGCATGTCCCACCACATCGAAGATCTCCTCAGGTGTAGGCATGGCATACTTATCAGCCTTCTCTGCCGATTGATAGGACGGTAATCTCCACACATCCGCCTATCCGTGTAGTTGCCATGTACATCCTTCTTCGCTGGCATAACAGTGGCTGAAGCATACTCACCATGCGACAACTCCACTTACCCAGCCTCCAATAACTCCAACGTCCGACTCTTAATCAAGTCCCTTTCCATATCACTATATCGATAGGACGACGGAAGATTGGCGTATCACTAGCCAACTCTATCCGTATGCCGGGTCCAATCAAAGTACCCAACTCCTTCATAGTGAAGGCAAAACAACTCCTATAGTCACGTAGGAATTGTATCAACCGTCGCTTCTCTCCTCCGGTTATCTGAGAACCAATCGATGGCTCCCACTCCTCCTCCATGGACCCACAAGAGGGAGGCGATATTGTCACTGGTTGCTATGACACCTTCTCCAAAGGAGGGTTCTCCGTACCCTCCTTCGTAGCAACCTCCCCGTGACCAACATCTCCAACTCCATGGGCGTCTACTCTCGCAAGTCCTCTCGTCACGTCCCATGAACTCCAAGGATGACGAATATCTCGCAAGTCGGCCCTAGCCATTGCCACTACCGTCCCGGTAGGCAATGAGCTAATAAGTGGTGTAACAACCATCAAATCTGCGTGCAAACGGCGTTGCTCGGCCAAACCCAAGCTCACAATCCACTTCAAGCAGTTCAGGTCCATAGCCTGACCCAAAACCTGACGACGCGATGCCTCTGAAACTGAAGAAGCCGCGGTCACACCAGTAAGAAACCCCATCGCACGCTCTCTCTCATCAGCGTTGGGCTCCACCAACTGATGTAGGGTACTGTCCCACAGTGGTCCAGGTCCCCCATCACGATATGCATTTGATGCCGGATAACTGACCAACGTAGGCAAAGCCATCCGAGGCTGACCTACGTGGTTCACCAATGCCATGGGTGACCTATCCGCCACTCTCACCACCTGAGAGTATCGAGAGACATCCAAGATCCTGTCAACGGTGAGAGTAGGATCACGATGCACAGAATCATACGCATGACGCAATATCTCTCGTGGTACAAGGTTGGTCCACCACAAACGTGCACGATGAGCACGTGAACCAACCCTCGCAGCATCCAACAACACTGCTGATCCAATCCATGCCCTGACCTCATGGACACTCGCCATCAACTGGGCCCGAGTGTCACCCAACAATGGTACGTTCTCTAGAATGTATGCGGGAGAACGTGTCTGCTGCTGCTGGAGATGACGTAACACTCGTAGCATCTCCCAAAACATCCGAGATCTCGGGTCATGTAACCCTGCTCCATGCCCAGCGCGTGTGTGCCCCTGACATGGCCATCCCGCAATCACCAAATCAATATGTCCGACTCGATCGAGGTCTGGCGCCCCAGCAATGAAATGTCTGCAGGCAACGCCTTCTTGTATCCTCGAACAGCTGATCGCGGCAACAACAAAGGAAAACGCTGCATCAACTGTGTAACATGTCGTGAAGAAACCCGACGTGCAGTCTCGTCCTTCTCCACGTACAAGTATCTACGTACAAGAATACCTGACTGCAACACTGCAGCCAAACCCGTGCTGATCCCTCCAAAAAGATCCAGCAAACAAACACCCTCTGGGGAATACTCCCATACGATAGGTGTAGTAACTAATGGTGATAGGGTGCTAAGACCACATACTAGCCGACCACCTGAGACTCGCTCCGCCTCTGCTGGTAAAGAGCCCTCACTCCAAGCATTCTTCACCAACCTATCAGCCTCCTGCTGTAATGCGTGGCAAGAATCCCAAAGTGGAACATCCAAAGATGATGACACTGCCGCTGCGAGACTCACCATCTCCTCCTCCTCCTCATAGACTGGAGTATCCTCGGTTGACCTGTTCCCCTCCAACAAGTCATCAGGCCATGTGAGCACTCCACTGAAACCCGCAATAGAGGCTAAAACTGCAAGAGAAGATCCAAGAGGTCGATCTCGAGAAATGAATCTCACAGGCATCTCACTCATACGTCCATCACCGGACTCCCAACCAGGGCGATAAGCTGCCGTCTCCGTCCAATAATCCATCCGAAATTCCATCGGATATAACACCGCTCCACCAACAAGCACATCATATGACTCTGCTGATGTAACCACCGCTCGAACTCCAAACTGCGAGCTATCCTGAGCATGACCATGCCTCAACTGCACTGATATGCGCTCTCTGGTCATCCTGTAAGACCTGTCGCTGGTGCCACCGAGTGATGTCTGAATCTGGAACGGACAAGGCTCCAACTCGGACCTCCGAACTCCCAAACTAATGCAGGCAATCTTGCCCAACATCAAAGGCTGTGCGCCAGAATCCAGCAACACTCTGGTTGGGACATACACCTGCCCTGTAGCACTCACCAAGCGAAATACACCGCTCCGGTTGTCCACCATACACACACCAGGGACAACCCTCTCCCGATCAATGGCTGGTCGGGCTGGCAAGTACTCCATCCGTGCCGCTGCCGCCTGTCATGTCGACTCATCGCTCGATGGAGTCGTAGAGGATAGCTCCTCACCAATAGTCTCGCCTATCTCGGCACTCGTAGCAGTGATACTCTCACGTTCACACAACGTGGCTGCTGCACGAAAAACCCGAGTCAAGTCGATCCTAGAGTCTATCAGCTCCATAGCTGAAAACAATGGAGATCTCATCACTGAGCTAGCCATCCGCGTCACTGCACTAGATGGTGTGTCCGTGTCCACCACACGTGACGTAGATGTCTCAGTCCTCCCACTAAGGTCACTAGGTGGTATAGGCCTCATGGATGAAGTACTGCCCACCTCTGACAACAAAAACGACTGGGGAAGTCTGGCCTGACGCCCACCCTCATCCCTCTGAGGATCCAACTCCCCTGTCGCACCGCGTGGCTCTAGAGCTCGAGTTGCACCTCTAGTCACTGCAACCGATGCCTCCACATGTGCTGCACTCGCTAGATAAGGGAAATCCTCTTCCTCGTAAGAGGAAGAGGATTTCAGAGTCAGAGTCAGACCACAATTCATTCCTCGTAGGAAGTGCTCGCCCTAGACGTCGCCATAGCAGCAAGCCTCTGCTCCAACTGCTCAATCCGAGCAGCCATCGCGCTCTCTATGGACGAAGTAGCACTCGCTACAGGACGTCCAACTACACCGGCACCTCGACCACCTTTACCAGCACGGCCACCTCGGCCTCGAGAAGCATCACCACCACGACCTCTACCACCAGATGTCAACTCTAGATGAAGATCAAAACATCGATCTCGAGTATGACCTGCTCGACCACAGTGGTCACACACCACCTGTGCTGACTGGGGTCTGGCCTGTGAACTCCGACCTCCGGCCTCCTGGGGACAATCTCTCCGCAGATGATCCCCTCCACATGTCCAACATGCTGGTCCCTGCTGCTGGCCAGCAAACGACGGCACTGGTGCACGTGCCCCTGTATCTCTAGCGGCCGTCTGGTGTCGTGTCTGCACTCCGCGACCCCACCACTACCACCACCAAAGGGTCTAGACGATGTCGTGCTCTACGGGACCCGAGAGGTAGTGGCTGCGTCTCTAGCGAATGAAGAAGTCACCACTCTCTCCCCCACTATGTTAAGCTCAATCTTCTCAGAAAGAGCAAACACATAGGCCAATGTCGGTGACGCATCGCTCAAGAGAGTAGCATCCCGAACCCTCCGCCGTAGCTCTCTGTCTAGTATCCTGTACCAATACTGGACCGCCTGTGCCTCAGTTACACCGTGAGTAACTGAGATCAACCGCCGCATACGCATGTATGCCTCCCGAAGACTCTCACCAGTCTTCCGCTCAAACTCCTAGAGACTCCTCAACTTCTCCGTCCTCACCCCCTGATAGTTCTTCCTCAACCTCTTGAAGAACTCATGAATGGGGCTGAACAAAGGTACGCAAGTAGTCTCTCCACTCGTGCTGGCAACGCCAACAGCACCGCTTGTGGTACCTGCTCCACTAGTACCATCGGCGATGCTACCACTCGCACCTCCACTGGTACCAACATCATCCTGGGTGATTGACGTATAGTTTGGAGACCAATGACGCCTCCATGCGTCAATCTCCACAGCATACTCTCTCCCAAACTCATGGTAGTCATCCATGGGAGGCCCCTCCAGATGCTGAAACAACCCCTTCCATGCAAAGAAGGGTGTAAACAACGTGGGGTTACGCAAGAACTACATATCGCACCACGTGTCAAACTCCTAGATGAAATCATCCAACTCAATGGTGCCCACTGCACCAGAGTACCGCCGTGGGCCCTTCATGGCCCCATACATACCGTCCATGTCCCCAGTCCACGAGTGTGGGACCCTAGATGATATCACCACCAAAGATCCGCTATCTGCCACACTCCGCGCCTCTACAACCACTGATGCGCTAGGATGAGGTAGCCGATAGCTCAACCCACTTTGCGTAAATCCTCCACGGTCCTCAACGGAACCCCCAAACTCCTCCGTGATGACTGACTCACCAATCGGCACCACTGCCACAACTCCACCTGCCCTCGTCCCTGCACTAACCTGCTCTAGCCCTACTGACTATGGGTATGGGCAACCTAACCTGTCATCACCGCAAGAAGATTCTCCTGATCCACTGGTCATCACTCCAGTCTCACCATGAGAGAAACAAAGATAGGCGCCGGTGATCAAATCCAGCCGCACTATCGACAGCACACTGGAGTAAAACTACTCCGGAAATCAACGTCAACCCAAACATGGGCGCGCATCAAGAAGCCAGACTGGAGAGGATCCAAACACAAGCAAACATCTAGCAACGACTCTCCAGCCGAAATGAAAAACAGCACAGAACAACACAACACACGGGAAGTCGCCTCGCATAACGATCCCGAGTCGAGCTCCATCGCCTCCTCTCATCTTCCACCTCCCGCGCCTGCAACGCTATCTCGCTCATCCCGTCGCAAAAAAATAATGACCTCCACGCCGAGCTATCCCGTACTTCACCTCATACCTCCAGTTCACGCTCCCACTAGGGGCAAGGAATATAACAAATACGAAAACCCTATCTACCATAACTATTCCACATAGACAAAAATAATAATGATAAAACCATTATTTTCACAACTGAAAAATCATAATAAATGAGACTGAGTGCAAATTCTCAATCTCTGCAGAAAAATATATATTTTTTTTTCTCTCTTTTCTCTTCTCAAATCTCTCTTTTTTTTCTTTTTTTCTTTTTTTCTCTTCTTCTTCTTCTTTCTTTCTTTTTTTTTTTCTTTTTCTTTTTCTTTTGGAGACAAAACTTATAGATAAGATTTATCAACAATTTACAAGCGGTAGTGTACATACCAGTGATTGCGTGCAAAACCCAAAACACTAACGAGTATTCCTACTATTCATATAAGCTAAATCAAAACATCTTGGCAGTCAAGATTGGAATAGATCCCGATACAATCTACTGTCGGCTAACGATATTACAGGCAGACGTTTTTCCTGCTTGCATATTGGAAATAGTACCTATCATTTGCCGCAACTCAACCGCACTGCCTCCGGAGTTTCTCAAGAGCAAGTCAACCCTGTTGAAGGGATGTGCACCAAGTGCAAGAACCTTATCGACGCATCCCATCGCTATGTTTTTATTCCCTCTCCTTCCTTCTTCCAACTCGTGGAAACAAATCACTCTTTCCTTGCATGTGAAATCTCTCATCTACCAAGATTGTACTCTATCATCTGTTTATTAAACTATAACTGATTCTAATAACTTCTACTTTGCCACTGCAAGTTCTCCTACTAATTACTTGACACGGGATGTGGGTGCAAAACTTTGGCAATAGCCCTCACGGTAGCTGGAGTAGTTTGGCAACATCCCCCGAATAAATTTGCGCCTGCTTTCTTCCACCGGAGAATATAGTTGATAAAGTCCTCGTCAGTAGCACCCGTAGATGGAATCCACTCCTTTTTCTCTGCATTCCAATCTTCACCGCGATTTGGATAGACCACGATGGGCTTCGATGTAATCTTGCGAGCTTCTGAGATAAGTTCCTCGCATAAAGAAGGAGGAGTACAATTGATGCCAAAAGCCACAATTTTTTTCACTTCGTTCTACCAGCTCACATTCCTCCCATCTTTTGAAATGTAAGACATCCAGGCTGGAACATTTATATCTTCCTCTTCCAGAACTTCGATGAGAGCCTTTGCCTCCAGAAAAGACGGAATAGTTTCAAGTGCTAGAATATCCGGTCCAGCTCCGGCAAGGATCAAAAGTCGTTCGCGATGAAAATCTTTCAGCTTCTCTAAAGTCATCTCAGGACCATAATCTCCACTATACTCGGATCCATCTGCTAAATATGCCCCGTAACTTCCGATTGAAGCCCCTACTAGTGCGCGGCAATATTGTCCAGGAGCTGCTTCGTGTTTCTGCACGCGTTGTTGATACTCGTTCCAAAACTTGTCACGCGCCTCGCATGCCAACGTGACACTTCGCCTCAAAAATTCCTTTCCTTGTTCTCTGATGTATCCTCTTGACTCGAATCCAAGCAACGTTGCCTGATATGAAAAGGTGAGAACAATTTGCGCACCAGCTTCCAGATAATCCCAATGTACTAGCGGTATGAAGAGCCGAAATTGGATAACTGCATTGCTAGGTTGCAACTAAACATGTTGGCACCCTCCGACTGACAAGGTCCGGACTTGTGATTAAGCATAATGCCGTCCACAGAGGATTCTTCACTTCTGCACCATGGTGTTCCAACTGTAATACGAAACCTCCATCAATCACCGCACTCACGCATGCAAGGAGCAAGCAGCAAGCAAGCATACATCCACCCAAGGATCTGGACTCGCAAACCAAAGCGTCCCTCTTCCTCGAGCTGACCCCAGCAACACGCCCGAGAGATTAAAGAATTATGACATCCGCGCAGCTGCGCATTCTTGCCGATCCCGATGGACGACGCTTTCCTCTCCTCCTCGACAGAAACCTACACAATCTCATCTATTTGGTTTAAGTGTCGACAGAAACCTACACAATCTCATCTATTTGGTTTAAGTGTACGCAGTTCTTCGAGTAAAAGGGATGTCAAACACAAATACACAAAGAGTCGAGCCAAACTCATTACTCGTAGGTAGACTAAAAGTCGAAGCTAAGGGGAAAAACCCCGACGCGTAAGGCTCAACTCGAAGAACTGACAGTTCTTCGAGTTCGCCACGAATATAAACCTGTAAAGTCGACCTAGCCTACGCTCCGCGTCTCAACGTTAGCCGACTCCCAACGTCACCCGACTCACACTCGAATCCAACGTGTCTGAAATCAAATCGACACCAATGTCGATCTGCAACTGCACTAACGTGCATACACATGACAAAATATATATCGCTTAAAATCTTGACAGTATACTCATGACGTTGCTAAAATAGGTGATGATAAATATCTCTCACAACTGATTGATAGAATATTGCAAGTTAATTACATATAAGTTTCATGATGATTTTGTGTGTATTTTTAATACACTACATGTATGGGTTTGGGGTTTAGGGTTTATATACTATGAATTTGAAAATGAGCTATTTACAACTTTGAACATCAAATTGCAATTTACATATTTTCACTGTCATGCATAAACATCTTTGCATACTTAAGAATTTGCAAAAGATAGCATGAAGTAAACAATAAAAAAATATAGTAATGAAACATGATTTAGTTCAAGTCATACAATTAAAAATATTAATAATTTATTTCATTTAAGTCTACAGTTTGTTTGAAACTTTTTTATCAATTTACCATTGTATTGATGATTTTTTTCCCTGATTGACTTCTATCAATCCTTTAACAATAACTCAACAATTTTATTCCATTTCCAAGTTCATATCATAATCATAATTTTACAATATTGTAGGTTTTCAAATTTAATATGATATTTGTTCTATGAACTTACTTAATCAAATGAATAGTAAAACAAGAATTTTCATTTTTCCATCGTGACTTTGTTTCTTATAAATACTATCAAATCATATTATTCAATTTAAAAATTTCTATCTTTTTTTCTTTAGTCCAAATTTCTTCTAATTATAACATGATTGCGTGAGACTTGTGCAAAATTAATCTATGAATTTATCTATCTTCATTTATATGATTAGAAGTATTATATATTAAAGTTTTAATATTGTTAGACATTACTGTAATTTTCAATGAAAATTCTATCCAATTATATCAAAATTATTATATTGCAGTATATTATATACATTTTTTATAAAATTTTGGGTTCATTTGGGAACTTGTGGTTAGTTTTACTAGTTCAAGGCCAACGGTTCTGGTATTTGATGATACTACCAGGTAGATGTCACTCGTATGAAATTTGGTCATTTAAGAATCTAAGGTATATTTTCGAATGTGGATACTTTAGTTTTCTACAGTACTCATTGTACGGCTATTTGCCACAGATATTATCATTTCCCAAGTTGTGAAATTATCATGTTCAAATACTGTTTGCGTATGTTCCTGCCATTCACATCAAACATTATATTTTATCTTCTTCTTTCGTCTCTTCTCCTTTAGAGAGATTATTATTGTATAAAACTTAAGATCTTTCCGGGTAATAAGTTTCGACATCCTCTAAATAAACACAATCTGCAGGTATATTATATCACTCATAAAAATATGAACAATTAATTTCGGACACATACAAATACTAGCTCAGCCGTCATGATTTCAACAGTCTTGCGCTCCGGTTCAAATCACTCACCCATTCCATCTGTCCCATGTTTCAGACCATCTACCGATTTGGTCATAATGGTCATAGACAATCTCACATTTAACCGAAATGTGCGGGTTTCGTTAGCTTGTGCTTTCATGGTTAGATCGTCTCTAACATGGTGACAAACTCGAGTTACGAAAATTTTGCTTTTGTTTACTACATCAACTTCAATTCTGTTCCTGGAACATCATCAGATAATGATAATGCCATGGCTATTGATCTAATTTTACACTATTAATGGTACATTCCACAACCTATGGTACCCCAAAATTTCAAATGAGCTGTCGGCTGGTGACAGGGGGTACAGTACAGGAACTGAACGGATAGACTTAACAGTCAATACATCGCTCCTCCACCTTCAAATCGAGAGTAAACTTGAACAAATGCAGGCCGTGGAGACAGGTTATGAACCTGCACGGATCCTTCCAAACTGCGGATGAGCCTTCTATACGAAAATAGTTCTCTACGCAGTGTTGGGCATGACCTTCCTCAGTGGCCCAATGACCTTAGACTCGACCTCCAACCCATCATCAAAAGGAGCGTAATTCTTCTCCTCGTCGTAAAAGTGACACTGGGTCATGATGGTCTTCATTAGCCTCCAGTTCCATGTACATTTGTTCACATGCTGCAAAATCGGATATCAAATATTAAACAGTTAAGCGATGCGAACGAACGTGCAATCCGTACTTAATAATTCTGAATTTCCTGTTGGCTCCAATACCAGCCAGAATAGATCTTCTTACTAGCTAGCCATGCCGCGCTAGAAGAAAAACCAGCACCAGACTAGATATGGCCTATCGGCAATCAGCCGTCAGTATTCCCTTCGTACTGTACAAACTCCCTGCCAGATACCGAAGCTTCTAACGCCCTGAGTGGGTGAGAGTACAAGGCGTGGCACAGCTCAACTATGAAACTGAAATACATTGATGGACAACTATCAAACGCACGGACGTGGTTCATTTCTCGAGAAATTTAAACAAACTCACCTTGCCCCAGTTTTTCTCAATAGAATCGTGCGCCATACGCAGATTGTAGCTAGGGATCTTTTGGGATACGTGATGTGGAATGTGTACGCTGATATCATGGCACAGTACTTCAACCCTGGACAAGAGCACACTCCATCCAATCAAAAGTATACCAAAGAGTGGAGTCAAGACTAGTGAGACTATCAGTAGAGCCGCATTGTCCAGATCCAGAGACACTCTTACGACTCCACACTTTCCAATGAGCTTCTTTTCAACATATGTAATAAGATGAAAAGTATGAATGAGAATGCGATCAGAATCACAATAAGAATGCGATCACCACTGAAGAACGATGAGGCTAGGGTCCACATGCAATGGAAAGAAAGAAAGTGCGCAGGTACAATTTCCTACCATTTAGGATAATCGCAGTGCACAGTTCCTCCTAGTTGGGCAGCGGCTGAGTTCCAGTCTTTAACGTCCTTGAAGGGTATGTGCGGGGCAGTGTGGTGAACCATGGTGAAAGTACTCATCTGAATCAAAAATATATTAGCTGAACATATTGGAAGTACATGACCAGTACTACGCAGTTAGGCACCAAACGGTCAACAACTAAAATAATAATGAATAATAGAGCGTACCACAACGAAGGAAATAGAGTTGCAAACATGGATTGAAATTTAATACGTCAAAAACTCAAAGCTTACCCAGAAGTGGTATCCCAACCAGGGCATAAGCCAGTAGTTCACCCACCCAACAACTCCAAACTTCCAAATTATCAAGGGCCACACAACAGCCATGAAACCAAATACCGCTGCCAAGCTGGTTTTCACTCGATTTTGCTCACTCGGTCTGTACTTTTTCAAGTCAAAGTGCCACAGAGCCCTGCAAAAGATTCGACAACATAAGAAAGAGAAAAATAAAATCGGGATCATGAAGAGTTACCAGGATTCAGTTTCGCTCTGTTGGCAATTCACTGGTTTGTACAACAAGTACAACGACAGGAGTACGCACCAGTGGCCAATGGAAGCCCACGGACGTAAGGGACCCATTCCCCATTCCATAAACGATTTCAAGGGTTTCGGGTAATTCTCCCACTCCTTGCGCATAACCGGGTGCCAGGCCGTGTCTTCGACGAGCCTATGAATCAACAGAGAGAGTTAGTCGAAATGACCATAACCAAGAGCGAACTAGTCAATTGCCTAGCAAACCGTCTAGACTGCTCGCATAAAAGAAGATCCAGTGGCTAAGTGATGGTTTCACGGACATGTTGGTTTTGGCGTGGTGTCGATCATGCTTAAATCTCCATGGCTCGTAAGGATAAATGAGTGGCATCATGGCAATTGTTCCAACAATATCTTCTAGAAGCTTGTTCTTGGAAAAACATTTGTGCGCGCAGTCGTGTCCAATAACGAAGAGCTGCACGCGGAAAACACAGACGTGAGGGCCGATTCAATTTCCCATAGTGATCAAAATGTAGCACAGTTCAGATCTAGCATAGTAAAAAAGGATAGAATTCGAAGTGACTAAAACTAAGTCAAAGCGCCAATGTTTAGCACTCACCCCAGTTGCGGCAGTTCCCGCGTAGGCCCACGCAAAAGGAAGCAGATACCAAGGAGACTTCGAGATCAGAAACAACGCCAGAGTGTAGGACACAGCTGTTATAGCGACAGTCCTCCACGCCTTAAAGTTATTTATCTCAAAAACCTGAGGAAGAAGAGAATAGATTCGGAACAAATTTAAAAATGTGTAAATATTGTTCCGACCGCATGAATAAGATCAACGTAGGAAAAAGTTCCCCGCCGTGGGATTCTAAGAGTAAAGAGCACAGTGGAGCAGAAAATCAGTGCGACGCCTCCTTCACAGCTGAGAGGAAAGAGATGCTCTAAATTAGCAGACAAAGCAAGTGAAGAACGCGGACAGTGACAAGACACAATGACCGCCTCAGATAAAGTACCTCTTTTGGAAGTGAGTCAATAACATTCTTTAATGTCACATTTTCTGGAACTGGCTCTCCTATCTGCTGGAATCCATATTCTTCAGCAAGGCGTGCTCGCACTTCTGCGTCTTCCAGGGCGTAAGGAGCAACAGGTGCGGCAATGGCATATATCCCTCCGTTCCTTCGCTTGAGTTCCAAAGGATCAAACTGCGGACCAAAGAGCGCTTGTCGTGGTCAGCGTTAGAAGATTGTTTTGTATACGAAGCCAATTGGAATATTTTAGGATTGGCATAAGGTTAAATTGATCAAGACTTTCCAGAAAATGACATCGTACCCTGGCATGCTGATAAACTACGGGTTCACCAGTGAACTTCGATCCCAAGGAACCTGCGCATCGTCGAGCAGATAAGAAAAGGTGGGTGATGGACAACCAGACGTTCTTAGGAGCACAACAGTGACATAGCCTGGACAGACCAGCCTGATGAGTCCACGTGAAGGACTAACAATATGTAATGGGGTGCAACTGTGCATAAAAAGTGAAATGTAGCAAGTTCATACGCTACTACAAATTAAACTTCGAAAGATGTTCCAAGTTTAGTCACTGATAACATCATATGATAGAAAAGACAAAGACTAACCTGCTGCTCTTCTTGCAGAAGATTTGAGACCCGCAGACCGCACAACCTGGCTGCTCAATTTTGCCTGCACAGAAGAATCACTGCCATGAACCAGCTTACACTAACCAAGATGGTTCTCGACAAACGCACAAGGCGCTGGGAGGCGCAGTCAAGTACTCTACTTAAATTCGTCTGTAATCACCTTTCGTCGTAGCGTATATCGCGTCGCAGATGACAGCTTCAGCATATCGGCCGGACGCAAACCAGACAACACCGAAGAGATAGGCAAAACATAAACAGTAAAAGAGGCAAACGAACTCCTACCTTTGGCTGTGCACGGCAGTTGATCGAGGCCTTTGGCAAGGCGACTCGATAGCCGCAAACTGAGGCGGCCATGGTGCCCTGCATTGTGCAACTTCACTTCCCTCCTGCACAATTCCAAACGCCCACCTCATTAGTGCGAAGACAAAGCAACGTGAATTGCGGGAAACTCAGCTCGAAGAGTTGGAAGGCTTTCTTTGCGGCAGCCATTCCAACCGTGACAACCGTCCCCGCGTAGACCTCTGTCCCGGTCAAATGACAGACATGTGAGAGGAAACACAAACTTGACTGTACGTTCGAGAATACATTACACTAAGTACGCGAATCCGCTGCAAAATTTGACTAAAGCTCAAAGAACAACCAAGTGGACAGACCTCACGGGAGCAGTATGCTACTTCACAAGCCGCGGCACTTGTAATTGGGACGATAAGAACGGGAGGAGGCCTCCTAGGTTAAATGAGCTGGACTGCGAGAATGGGAAGTGAGGGGGAAATAGAGAAGGTTGCAGCCGCCCTCGGCAGTGGAGAATGTGGACGACTTGCACACGAGAAATTGCGAGGCAGACGCAGGCACACGAAGCTTAACGAGGCTCCGTCCGATGACTTACGACGAAAGACAGAGGAGCTGCATTACTTGACCGGACTTATTTTGGTCGCCATACTGAAACAATCTCTCGCACTGAAATAGCCCTCACATTCCATGGCATACGATGCAGCACATTCGGAAAATTGATTCGTGATAGGCAAAGAGGATCGAGCTGCAAACGGTTGACTGCACCCACTCAATCCACTTACCCACCGGAAGAGAAGTGGACCGACGCGAAGAGCACCACCGCAGCACCGAACAGCACAGCCGAGAATCAGCGGAGAAGCGGAGTCAGCCCCACGAACTGCAGAAAAGGGAGGTGGAGTAGAGCGCTCCTGAGCCTTCTACTACCAACTCCGGCGCTTCTGACCGCTACTTGTGATTGCTGTGGTCCGCTGTACCTGACCGCAGCACGGTTGCTCTTCCCCGGTTACCTAAGGCTCTCTGACAACAATCTCTTATCGAAGCCTCTCACCACATACGCCTCCTGCAACCGTGCCCTCTCATTGGCTTTCTGGTCTTGCCTACGTGTCGCCCAGGCGAAGCCCGCTTATTACATTCTATTCACCTTCCTAAGGACTCTCTATCTGTTTATTGGTCACGTTTTGTATCCTCAATGATATCCTACGTGTTTTCCTTCTCAAGCACTAGATTCCACTTTTTCTGGTCCAACGAGAGCCTGGATTTATTTGACTTCAGCGGAGAGGAGCCATCACATTGGACCTGGTCATGGACCTTCATATTCCATATTGATATGCATGATATTCACTGTCAAGGTATAGCTACACTTTCCAAGAAGATACAGTGGCTCGTTTATAATATTGTCGTTTGTCTTCAGCGTATTTTCGTTTCCGTGACGAACAAAAGAGTTAAAGTCGAACAATGCGCCATAAGCTTCTTCGTTTTTGCATTATTGCTTGAGAAAGGCATACTAGCAAAAAGTAGCGTGAACAATTCGGTCAACTGACGAGATTTGAGTTTTACATTTTTTAGACTGTTTTTGTCTTACAATAGGGTAAAGTATTCCTGTACTCGTCCCAAGTGATGAAGTTGGAAATAAGGGAGAATGACCTGGAGCGCTTGAACCCACAAGCAACTTGAAACCAACAAAAAAAATCATTTTCCATTTAGGTAGTATAATATGGAGAGTTCAAATATGACATGCAACTGCAACTCCCTGCACAAAAGTTGCCCAGCACTTCAAAGTTGCCCATTTTATAAACACATGGGCCCTTGAATATATATGATCATGAACATTCTAAATTGTTGTTGGACGAATGATTGACTACTATATATACTCCAACCACTTGAGAAAATTGGGACTTGTTCAAATTTCTTGTTTTCTATTAACTTCATATGTCAGCAGATAGATACATATATGTATGTAATTCAGAAGACAAAAGTCGAAAAGGTTGCATAGTCATAAGAATGTGCTTTGGGAAAAAAGTAATGATGCAAAGAAAATGAAAAGACTGGTGAATCCATTCATGGATGAAACCAAAGTCGAAGGGGTTTATGTGCAGGGTCCATATCACAACATGAAATCTGCAATATTGTATCAAAAATTTGAGCTAATTATCTAAGTGTCCATGAAATTAGATCTCTATATTACAGGCATCAACTATCGAGATTGGACTCTTATATATTGCACTACCCACTCTTCAAATGTACAGTATATGTTGACCAAATTTGAATTGTGATTAGCCAACGAGATCAATATATCACGTACTTTAATTTTATACGAAAGATTATCTCTCATGGACCATCTTTATGTTCATACCATCAAAGCAAGAGAAAATGATTTACAATCTTTCTTCGAACCCCTTTAATTGAACATCATGTTGTTCCTCCAGCTTTTTTGTTTATCCAGAAGTATATGTTTGTGTGCAAGTAGATAACCAGGACATTGAAAGTGTTCAGTAGCTAATAGATTAAAAAAATCTGAAGAAATTTGTTTGCATTGATAGATTAAAAAATATTCAATCTAGTGTCAAATCTTCAGAGATTTTAAAAATCAATCATGTGATAACATCTTTAAAACCATTGTACTTTCAAAATATGAACATTGTAATGCATGATATGAATAAGAAAACAAGTGATTTTGCAAATTTTTGTATACTATAACAAGCAATATCAAAGAATAATATATAAATTACTTCATGCATAATCACTCAGTATTATTTTTTTGACATGCAAAATACACTTAATATTTGTCAAAAATGTCAAGGTAGAGTAAGACAAAATCTGCACATCTTACTATCTCACAATGCACATATTGTTTTTCAATATCATGTTTTCTTGCATCAGAGATGGATAGTAACTCATAAAGGAATTCACTGCTTATATTTTCTTTAGACACACCATGTTAAACATTAATGTATAAAGAAGAAAGAACTATATAGTTTATTGAGTCCCTGCAGTAAGAGTATTATGAGATTCAATAATTTCAAACAATGTATATAATTTGTGTTGGGTTCAAGACACAAGAATCATGATGTCTAGCCTCGAGTTCGTGAAATCATAGCTAGGTTATAGCTTATAACAACATTAAATTATGTAACATGAAGTCCGAGTCAACGTGTGTAATCTTCATTTGAAATCAAGTGAAAGTAAAACTCCATGGAGAGGAATTATATGTTGAAAAATCTCATTTTGGGACACAGAGTTGTTGCACAAGCGCCAATTTAGATTTAACATTGACGAAGCTCCTTGGCACAACGTAGAGAGTAGTGTATGCACAATACCTGAACAATACACGTCTTGATAAGAAGTCTTTGTCTTGACAAGAAGGCATTAGGCTGCAAATGCACTTCATAATGCACTTCACTTTTTTAAGGTCTCTACATGTTTTACTACAGAACAATTTCTTCCACGCCACGGACACCTGGATATACACGGACACCTGGATATGCACGATCCAAGAGAGTAAAAGTGACGAGAAAGAAAAGTCCAAACAGCGGTATGAACTCAGGCTGCCAGAAGTAAGGAGACAACCTGTCACATTGTGGACCTCACATGTAATCTTCAATCTCACGTTCCACCTCTAAACCCTCCCGCCGCCAAGTTAAAATTATGGACATGTTGTACATAACGTCCGTGGAAACAGACAGACCTCTCAGAGCACACAAAACGTGCGTTGGTCATTCATTCTCCTCAGCGTGACCATGTACTTCCCTCAGAAATGACCACTACAGTACAGATTAACATGTATATTTCCCTCTGAGATAAATATCAAGTTAATCCTTGTTACTAAATGTATTCCGAACAAGAGGAAGAAGACGCACTAATAAAGATATGGCACGGAGAGACTCGGTTGAACGTATGTTCCACCATGCGGACTACTTGGTGGGACAATCGGGGCCAAGTGGATAACCAAAAGGTTGGGAAGATACCATGAAGCCAAAAGGAAACCTAAACAACCTGGATAGCGAATAGGAAAAATTCCATGAGAAAGTATGAAAGAATCCAATAGCAATACCGATCAAATGAATACATATAACATAAGCAAGAAAACCCAAAGCAATATCAAGAGAAAGACTATATTGATATCATATTGATAAAAATTCGCTCCAAAATCGAATGGGGATTAGGAATATATACTCATACAATGTACGAATAATTATTATTTTACATTTCCCCACAAGTGAAAACATAATAAGAAGAATGATGGGGCAGAAATACAAATTGGTCAAATTTGTCTATGGATGAGTGATGCATCTAGAATCCAAAGTTAAAAATCATCTCTTGTTGTTTTCTCTCTACAATAAAAAATAACATTTCAATAAAAATGTTGATGAAATCATTTTGTCCGCGAAATCATGACATTCGGATTGGAAGTGAAATAAATTCAAACAAGGTTTTTTGAGAAGTTGTTTAATCAACTACAATATGAAAATTGAATTGCATGCATAGAGGAAGCGACTTCATTTCAAACGCTTGACAAAGAAATCTCTTTTCACTTCTGTGACATACCTCTTTCAACTACATTTATTCTTTGTAAATGATTTATCATGAGTAAACATATAACCTACACAAAAATTGCATTAGCTCTTCACTTTGAGCAAGATAATACGGAAATACAACAAACTTTATTAAAGAAACTTTAATTCTATGTCTGTAAGTTACGACTAACTTTTTATTATATACTTAGTTTAACAAATCAAAGTTAAGCAAAACTTGAGTTAATCTCTCACTATCATTCCCTTCACTCATGTTTTGAAGACAATGCACTGCAAGATTTATATAAACACCACTTGAAAAGTTGTAGAAAAAATAATCATAGATTTGTGTGTAGCTAACTAGAATTAAGTTGTAGCCAAAACATGATAGAATAAAAATATATAAAAAATGACAATATTATAATAGATTCTATCCAATTTCTTGACAAACTACCATGTTCAACATGTCAAGCAAATTTTTTAAATACCTACTTGCTTTAATTGCAAATTATTTATGATTAAAAATCCTATGAATAATCATGTTGTTTATTAAAACTTATACAAATTTTTATTTTGAATACAGATTTTAGTTGATTTGTACATATATAGACAGCAAATTCATCTTACGTGTAAACAAGCATCTCGTCCTAAGATCTAAATGTATCTAAAGCAAATGTAAATGTCTTAATATACATACTTGTTAACAACCCTTTTACTTTCATAAATTAATGAAATTTTGCATTTTATTTCCTGAAAGCCAGTTTTGATTCACATAATTATTTTTATAATTTGTAAATGTAACTTTTTTAGGCATTTTTCTTGAATAGTATGAGTAATCTCATGTCAGTTTTGATTTTGTAGAATCCATGAAGAAAGGTTGTGATTATATTCATCACACATATGATTATTTCAAATATTGCAACAAATGCATGAATGTCAATTGTTGACATACTTTCTAAGAATGAATCAACTTTATATTCTATTTTTCTGTAAACTCATTTATCATCTTGGAATTTAAGATTTTTGTTTATATATGAGGATTTTTATCCACTTGTAATCAACCAGAGGCTTATTATAATAAGGTTTCACTGTTTTCACATATAATTATCAATCAACAATTGTATTTTACTTACTATAATAGTATTTCACTCAAAATTATGTACAAAATGTGTGAATTTTTGTATATAAAAATGAATGTTTTCTTCCATGATCAGCACATTATAGCAATCCTTTTTTAATCTCGGCATCAAAATTCTTAAAAATAAACGATGATTTCATATGTCATTTATTTGAGATTTTTTATCAACTGAATTTGATGATATTCTAAACTCATGAGTTTTAGGCCCATTTTTGGTTGTAGAGTTTAGAGTCTCACCATCACCATCAATAATGTGCTTCTTCAATTCTTGCTTTTATAATTATCAAAGCATGATCATGATATATGTTATACATACGAATCATTTTCAAAATAAAAGATAGTTACTTTTTCATGTCTTGGATTTTAGCTGATGATTTTCCAAGTTTTACTTCAATAATGCTCCCCTATAAATAAATAAATAAATAGATATATAACCTGGAAGATTCCAAAAAGAACAAACAAGATGAACACAATTTACTAGAAATCCAGTATCATCATGATGAAAAACATGTTGTACATTAGGATATATTTTGGATTATTTAAATGATATGGTTTATCTATAAAACAAGCATGTAATGTGTTAATTAACATGACTATATTTTCCTTTGAAAAATCAATTAATGCTTCTCTAAAAGTTGAGAATAAAATAACAGTTTGCATAAGAAAGTCAAATTTGACAAATTTTGTTTCGATATCCATGACTAACTATGTAATAAGTCCTCAAACCTCTCTCAAGAACATGTCAAATGTGAATCTAAATTGTTTTATAATTAAAAAATTCAAATAACATAGAAATGAGATCGCTATGAATACTATACGTGGTTACTCAGGTTGCTGTCATTACGTTAAACTCACATCCGAAGTTTGGATGTGAGTTTGACGGAACCAAACCAGAGCCATACATTTTACTTCAAATCTGCATCCAGACCATAACCATCAGCGACATAAGCCCACCCATAGCATTAGTGTGCCCGACCATGCTACTCAAATTAGGCAAATTCTTGGTTGGATTTTGGCAAACACTGCCTTTAGCATTACTTGTGCCCACCCATGGAAAAACAATGTCACCCATAACCCATGGGCATGGGCACCCAATGTCGGGCTCTGATCCAAACATATGAGGAACGAGCCTTTCCTACTTATTCTATAGTCAGCACTCATCAACCTATATATGCAACAATAACTCCATAAGTATGTAGCCTAATGCACAAGAGTTATCTTCACATGCTTTGGATTAGATCAAATGTACAACCTATTTTTGTTCATAATGATAAATTGTGACAGTTTATATAGCGCGTCACAGTGGAAGTGAGCATATAGCAATGAAAAATTGATGTTCATTGGGGTTATAAAAACCATGTGTATAATGATAATGTTTTGTTATATATTGACAAGAGTCTAGTTGGTCTAATAATATTATTCACAAAATCTTTTACCATCATGATATATTGTAATCTTATAATTAATTTTAAATTCATTTGAAGAGTTTACACTTTAAAACATTTAATTTGAGTACAATTTGAAATATAATTTTTTATAAAAAACTGGAGCATACATATCACAAGCATCAAACATATATATTCAAATGAAATACAATATGTCAATGTATCTAAGAAACTGGACACCAAGTTTACAACCAGAAACTGTCAGGGAAGATGTGAATAAACTAAGTATCTCGTGTGTACCTTCTGATCTCGTGCAACACCTCGAGACAGGTTGACAAAATCGTAGCAGACGAGAATGAGAGAAGTACCCATCCGCCGTCCAAGCTAACCACTGCTCAAGGACAACGGGCGGACAACAAAAAGTAATTGTCATCGTTCCTGCAATTTCTTTTAACACATTTTAGTTATGTTCTGCGTGGGAATATTGAACCCCGTGCGTCGGCGCCCCTGTTCTCTTTCCTTTTGTTTAAGCGTTTCAGGAACAGCTTTACTTACTGTCCTGTAAAAGGTGTACGTTGCAGAAATCACCGTCGGTAAGGATGCTGTCATCCTTGATGGTTTCCTGATTTCACACGTGCATACAGTACAAACATGTGGAAGTTGTAAATCTTGTAGGTCTGTGAAATCCGCAAAATTCGCATGGTTGCTCAATTTGCCCCTACGAAACAATGAAATCAGATGACGGTAATGTGACTACAGGCGAAGTTTTATATGCCTCGACACGAGATTGATGGAAATCAGCAGACCGCCCCGAAGACTATCGAGTTTGATTGCAATTGAGGTTGTTTAATGCAGCAGAAGAATGTATTCATAACTTGTACGTTTCGTGAACAAGATAGATGAGTGCAACCGTGCAACCACGTCAGTGGTCCACCTCTTCATGTCATCTTGCACACTACCTGTTCTTCTTGCTATCTGGGGGTTTACATGTGTGAAATTCGAGCTGCTAGTCTGCTTTGAAGTGTTTCAATGACGTTGGTTATTGGTGATATAATTGATATCCGAATGAGATGTCTGGCTAATTCATGCTGGCTGAAATTGATGGATGCTTTAGGGTTCAAAATTGGAAGGCCCTGAGCACTGCAGCGTCAGTTCAGCTCGTATAAATTGTTGCTCGACTCCACGCCAAGTTTCTTAGTCTGCTGGGCATGCCCTCTTGCTTCAGAACTTTCTGTCATCAAAATATTTAATGCCGGTCTTTGAAACACAGAGTTAAGATCGAGGAATGAAAGCATAACTTTGGATTCAAATTGTGCTTTTGCTTTTGCTTAAGACTTCTTGTTAATTTTAGCGGTGAATATGTTAGTAGGTTTGAATGGTAGAGTGTAATTGGGCGTACTGCATGTTCATAGTTGTGCCTCTGATTCTCAGTTTCGCCGTGTTTGTCGTTTCCAGGTATTTTATCTGTGAGGGAGGAGACGAGAAGGATGTATCTGTAGTTTCTGAGCTTCAGAGTACTGAGGTTGTGCTTGGAAGTATGACTGAAAGGAAGAAGATAGATTTTTGGAAGAAGCCTACTCAGTCATCTTTGAGACCTTACCAGAGACAGAATGTCACTCGCCCGATCGCATTTGTTCAGCCTATTATCCCCTCACAGAAAGATGATTCAAAAGATAGTGAACCATCTTCCGACGAAGAGGCTGACGAAGTCCTGGTTCGTTTCCTACGCACATCGAGCTCGAGCTCTTTAACGAAAGGAAAAGATGAATGAATAATCTATAAATCTCCTGTATCATGCGGAAGATGTAGCGTTCCTGATTGTGCTAGAGTGAGCAGGGCATGCGTTTTAAGTGCGTTTGATTTACCTCTAAACCCAGGAACTGTTCTCACCATTGCAGCACTTTGTTCTTACCAGGATCCTGGAGCTGTTGAAGACGAGGCAGAGGTTCATACTGGATTCAGAGCAAGTTTTCCCCTCTCATTCGGTAAGCAGGAAAGCAAAGTAATATCCTTAGAAAATGTTCACTTGAAGACCCAGCGGCCCACAGTCGGCGGAGTCAAGAGCGCGGCCGTTGGAGAAGAACTTTTGGTTAATAGATTTGGGACGAAGGGCTTCGGCGAATCTGCTCTGCCGAAGAAGGTTGAGGTTTATGTCGAAAATGAACGATCTAGACTGCCTACAAATTGCCACGATGACGAAGAACTTACAGCTGGCTCCCGCATGCCAAGCAGAGATCATGGAAAACAGGGCAGTGAAGACGATGAGAGCCCTATTGTCGGTCCTCCTATGCCAAGCAGACATCATGGAAAACAAATTGACGACGATGAGGATGGTCCTATGGTTGGTCCTCCTATGCCCAGCCGAGCTCTCATAGAGGGTAGTAGTAGTGATGAGGACGAAGAGGATGATACTGCAGATGATAACAGTGGAGATGAGTTTCGTGTGCCGCTCAGCAACGAGATTGTTCTGAAAGGGCATACCAAGGTTTGTGTTCTTTTTCATATACTTTTCAACATGTACTAGACAAGGAGGACAAACCTCCTGCGAATTGTTTGGTAATAAGCAGCGAGTTCTCTAATATGGAAGCGAAACCAGGTAATAAGTAACATTGGTCTGCTAGTGAAGTCAAAGCGGTATACCTAGTTTACTAGCTTTGGTCCGAAGCACATAGCGGCCACACAGCAGGTGATGTAATAGATGTATTTGATATATCTCAGTCATAGGTAAATCCCACTACAAGAGAATCCTTCTTTGTTCTCAATTAGAGTCGTCTCCTTTCCTCCTACTTCTGTCGCATCTTTTCTTAAAACTAAATCTCTTAGGTAGGGTGCTATTTCTTTTACTACGGGCCATGTCAGACACATACTAATGAGTACAGTTAACATCCGGTATCTAGTGACGTGGGTATGCTTACGGGGGAGGCTGTTGATTCTTATCGATTATAGTCAAAAACTTATGTGATTCGAAAGAAACAGGCAAAGCTGCGAAAATGATTGGAATCCAGAAAATCTCGTGTGACATGTTGGGCATGGAGGCAAATTTACAGAATCGGAATAGTCAAGGGGAGACCTACTAAGCCTTGATTGATTCAGGTGCAAGGTGACATTATTGTCCTTAGGATTAGATTGTGAAGATGGAAGGAGGGCATTTTAAAGCTTTGGTGACAGGCACTTACAGTTCACACAGAAACTGGACAGAGAAGAAGCAATCACAATCAGATATCTTTTTCTCAACACTCTGGATTCGATTTTCCTTGGTGTTCGTTGTCTGGGATTTTCCCTAAAGTTCCAGTTCCGAATCCCCATCATCCGTCATCAAACTGAAGATGAGGAAGCTGTGGAACCAGTCCACTATATGGCAAGGAGGACACACTTCCTGTCTCATATGTGAAGCACGCAGCTCTCTTTTTAACATGAAAGCGAAACTGTAAGTAGCATGGACCCTTTCACCAAGCTGTTGACGGAGTCCCTAGACCTAATCCAAAGCTCAACTCGGCCGCATTTCTAAGTTATGGTTATTGCGGCTTTCTGAATCAACGAGGGGATGATTTAGTAATGGATATCTTCGTTGATACCTGGACTCTCCAAAATAATGTTTCACGTATGTTATAAGGCCCACGACAAGAGAGACCCTCTTCACCTTCTATACCTGTAGTCCTTTCTCGTATTCCTCCTGTTTCTATCCTTCTTTTCCAAGTAGTCACTATCGCAGTCAGGGCGCTGGATTTATGGTGTTCAGGCTAAGGGCAGGCAAATCAATTGACAAGAGTTCCTCTTAACAGTCGAAATCATCTGGCTTTAGTGGTCTTTACGCTTTGTCGATCGGTCGCCACGAATAAAATGTTCCTGAAAGTCTCATTTTTAACCTGGTCACGAATCTATTGACTACTGGAGAGCATGTTGGTCCAAAGAGCTAAGTTATCGCGATATGCACATCCTTTGAAGTCTCCGATTTAAAATAAGACGATGGTGTTGTATCTACTCTTTATATTTTACTGCAGGTGGTGTCTTCTTTGGCTGTGGATCCGACAGGGTCGAGAGTTTTGACCGGAGGTTATGATTACACGGTGAAGATGTACGATTTTCAAGGCATGAATGCACAGCTGCGATCATTTCGTCACTTAGAACCTAGTGAGGGCCACCAAGTGCGCTCTTTAAGTTGGAGTCCAACTGCCGATATGTTTATCGTCGTAACTGGATCAGCTCAAGCGAAGGTACATAATTCGACATGTGATGTAGACTTTTCTTTGTTGTAGAAAACCTCCTCGGTTAGGGGACCGAAATTTTAGGCTACTTAGGAGACGCGCAGATCATCGGTATATGTTTGCATTTGCTGTTATCTCAAAATCGCTTGCAACCTGCAAGCGATTTTGATATATACAGGCCTCCATCTAAATAATACGACCCCACTGGTTTTAGCAGGATGGAACTTCAGAACGTAGAAAGTTAAATAGTCTGAATTTAACCTTTTCTAACGCTCGTTGCTTCAAACTCTGGAATGTGTAGATTTTCGACAGAGATGGGTTCACATTAGGTGAGTTTCTCAAAGGGGATATGTATATTCGGGACTTGAAGAATACAAAGGGCCATATATCAGGTTTAACCGCGGGCCAATGGCATCCTAAGGATAGGGAGAAGGCTCTAACTTCTTCCGAAGATGGCTCGCTTCGAATTTGGGATGTCACCGACTTCAAGTCTCAAAAGCAGGTACACTTCTGATAAGCCTGAAAGATTATGAGAATACGCAAGAATTAACCGTCTTACAGTGTATTCTTTGATAAGTGGCATCGTAATACAGGCGTGTTGCATACTATGAGCAAATGAGAAGGCATTTGTTACTTCGCTTTGTTCTTTAACCATTTTTTTTCTAGTAAAGGACTAATTGCTCAAAAGTGCAGGTTATTAAACCCAGGCTAGCTAGGCCTGGTCGCGTTTCTGTTAGCACTTGCTGCTGGGGACAAGATGGGAGGTGTCTTGCGGGTGGTCTTGCAGATGGTTCAGTTCAGGTATGGAGTTTTGAGGACTTTCTATCAGAATTTTGAGGATTTCTGGCGAGTTGAAGTTTACTCGTGTTTTCGTTTCTTCAGTTTTAAACTTTTCTCAATTCATTTCCAGAACTTCAATCAAGACCTCAACTTGGAAAACTTTGTGCGGAGCTCTATCGGTAATTTAAGCATTTATATGCTTGGATTAATTCTGTCTGTTCTGACGTTGTGGTCACAATCACCGGCTTGTAACAGGTATGGAATGTCAAGGCCGGTTGGGGTAGTAGACCTGATATATACATCGAGAAAGCGCATGAAGGAGGTGATGACGTTACAGGACTCTGTATATCTGCGGATGGATACACTCTTCTAAGTAGAAGCACCGACTGCACTATGAAGGTGATTATTGTTAACTGGCCACCGGACACGTGGTGTTGTTGGACACCTTGCTTAGGTTAAGGAGTAGCTTTTTCTGCCTTCCCCTTCTGCCAGGTTTGTGAATGTGTGGAGTTAACCGTCAGCAGTTTTCGGTGGTTTTTTATACTTTACAGGCAATTCATGTACTCACAATGAATGTGGGATATAATGAAGGCTGGTGTAGAGTTTGGAAGCATGTGATAAGTGAAATATGTCAGTGATTACCAGTGATTACAGTTACTTACATATGTGACGTGTAGTTTTAATCACTTATCAAACTCTAAGGTTATGTACTACGTTTGCATTGTTGCAGGTTTGGGATCTGCGACAGACTAAGAGGGCTGTACAGGTTTTTGATGGGCTTCCTAACTCCTACGCACAGACCAATGTTTCGTTCAGTCCAGATGAGCGTCTCATTTTGACCGGGACTTCGGTTGAGAGAGCTGGTTTAACTGGGGGACTACTTATTCTTTTCAGCAAAAGTAAGCTTGAGCTTGTGCGCAAAGTTGGACTGTCTGCCACTCAAAGTGTCGTTTGCACGTATTGGCATCCACGACTCAACCAGGTATTTTACTTCTGGAGTCCTGCTTTAGTTTTACGTGTAATTTTGCGATCAGTTGTGTGGTGGAATTGCCGGTGCTATGGTTTTTCTATGGCTCAAATATTTCACACTGAGGTCACCACTGAGTTAGAAACTGTCACGTTGTTCGTAATCTGATATCAGTAGGGAGTAGTATAGTAGAAATTTCGGTTGAAGCACAGAAAGAAAGAAAAAGAGCATCGGGAGACAGGTATTGGGACCAAGTGGTGCTAATTCCTGAACAATTTATATTTATGAGAGGAGCAGCTGCATAAACTTTGTTCGGTTTTTTTGAAAGCCTTTGTGAACCTTTTCAACAGATATTTGCCACTGTTGGTGACAAAAAGGAAGGCGGTACGCATGTCTTATATGATCCAGCTATTAGCGAGAGGGGCGCTCTTGTCTGTGTGGCTCGAGCTCCTCGAAAGAAGTCAGCAGATGATTTTGAGCTGAAGCCAGTCATCCACAATCCTCATGCACTCCCGATGTTTAGAGATGACCCAAGTCGTAAACGACAACGTGAGAAGGCGCGTTCAGATCCAATTAAGTCCAAGAGACCTGACTTGCCTGTCACTGGACCTGGTTTTGGTGGACGAGTGGGCACTACGAAGGGAAGTCTACTCACACAGTATCTCATGAAGGTAAATGTGGTCGTTTCCTGTTCAATCACTGTACTTGCAATTAGTTCCTTAAATGAGGTAAATGTGAATTGACATTGTAAATTTATCCCTGTTTACCATCTTCTGTCTTCCAGGAGGGTGGACTGATTAAAGAGACTTGGATGGATGAGGATCCGCGTGAAGCTATCTTGAAACATGCGGAGGCAGCTGCCAATGATCCACAGATTATAGCGCCAGCATATGCGGAGACTCAACCGAAGACTCTGTTTTATGAATCAGAGGAAGATAAAGAGGATTGAGTGGTAATTTTTCTTTGATTAACAGGCATACCTGACTTTTGCTTTTCGATATCGATGAAACTGAATGTGAAATAGGGTGAGTGGAGAGTGAGAGTAAATTTTACTCCATCATGTTAACGTAAATTGTTGCAAATGCTAAAACTTTATGATTTGATCCTCCAGGTTCTTGAAGAAAATCATTTCTTGCTTGTGAGTCGGTGATCACATCATCAAGGATATGATTCTTCTTGTACGGGTAAGGTTGTAATTAAATTCAGTTAGGCTCTTCAACGCTCTCGATCAAGCAAAATTGTTCGAGCATGTACTGTTTGAATGTGTTTACTTATGGTTGTTATTCCCATTGATAGTCTGTCGTTCCTATCTAAAAGTACCAAGGGATTGTTGTGTGTACGTTCTGTGGCAGCTTCTTACTCCTGCATACGTAAAGAGGAAATGATAGAACATAGTAGGATGCTTTACTTCGCAGTCCCATATGATCGAAAGTTCGGCAAGTACATCAGTGAAAAATGGCTTCTAACATGATCGTAGAAGGAATGTCTGCTCACGAGACTTGCTTGGTTACGAACGTTGTCACCAGACGAAATTCGACAAGAAGTAAATTGGACACTACCAATCTCATCGACTAAGAGGTGCAGAGTTCCTATGAGGTTGATCGCAAGCATTTGTTTAATGGTGCCCTAGATTCAGAAGTGACATGTTGGACAGTGGAATAGATTTGTAGAATTAGCGTGCAAAAGTAATAGCACTGACTAAGATTCGGATCCTTCTTAAGCTTGCGAGGACAAAATGTTCACCTAGAGTGCTCATGTACCAGGGCTCATTCAGAATACAGCTGTCAATTGAAGTCCTCTAGTATTTAATCCACCTATCAGTGGGTTTATTGTTCTTCTCCTTCTCTATCTTCTGCATATTCTGGAGTTTAAGATGAGGTTCAGATCACAATGGACTGTAGAGCTGCTATGAATCTGAATTGGCTGTTTGTAGTACATACGTCGTTTACAACAGGGCTTGCGGAGAAGAAGCTCTCCGACGATTAACACTAGGTTTATTTGATTCCAGAGCTCTCCAGATACATCTCTGAGCATACTCCTGGTGCGCCAGTAGAGGAGGCGCTGGTTTGACAGTGTGGCCTCATATCCTGTGCAAAGAGCTGTCTTTTCATGACGAAAGTTACTGAATACTCTAAATTGCTAACTTTTGGTTCCCCCCAATATTCGGAGTTATGCAAACCAGTGCATAGTCAAGAATCAAAAGAAGAGCTTTAAAAGAGATAGGTATTATCTTGCAGGACATCTGATTACTAGAGTTAATGTTTTCTATTCATCGGTTGAAGTGATTTGGGGTCTAATATATAGAGCTGACAAACTTGGCATGTGCTCTCTGCCTCGTCTTCTCGACGAAGAGATTGGGTCATGCTGGCAGCGAATAACATCCGCTGAAGTGTAAACATAACATATTTTTCAGAATGGAAAGATGTCTTCAAGTAGTTGGAGCCGCAGGTGAAACAATCACATAGGTTCTCGAGAACCGCTGAAGTGCCCTCTGCTGGATGGTTAGAGAGTACCTCAAGTATATACTTAATTCACTTTACATTAAGTACATAAGAAAAAATATTGTCAAGGAAAGGAAAAACGTAAGATGTTTGAAATGAATAGTTTTAATCTCATTGGGCCAGGACTTTGCTCCCTCTCTCTAGAGTCTCGTGGCAAGCACATACAATTGCTCTGACAATGTGGGCTATATCCGGGGCTTGAATGGATAACAGAAACAATTTAAAAAAAACATTCGTTCACAGTTGCATGATTGATGGGAAAAAATCGAGCTCTCGTGATATTCTCCATAAAACGTGTCATCGTGTAGCTCCTCACAGCGATGTAATAAAACTTTTGATCGGAGTCGCAGTCTTAACTGATTAATAGTTGAGCAGCTCAGAGAAGAGAAAAAGCTTTTCTTCTCCGAATGCAACCTTCAACACGTGAGGACGAAAACAACGATCGCTAATTCCAGCATCTCTGGAGCCTCTTTAAATTGCACCGTTGAACCCCCGATCCACATCTTGCTGTGCACTGACAGTACCAATATCCACTAATAGTTGTTTCTAGATATGATTGTTCGTTAACTTTTCTTCTAATTCGTCAATACGAGAAGCCCTCAGGCATCGTAAGATTCACTTTCATTGAGAACGGCTAGTTACACTATCCAGCTTGATATATCACGAACACATAACATAATTATACATACACAAAGATTTTTTAAAGATATCAAACAACTTACACGGTCCTTGCAAAAGGATAAGAGAATTATTGTACAACATTGACGTCTAAATAAATAATTTCGGTGATATCTTAGAGACTTTGCAACGATGATGCATACGTTCGTCTTGGGTTAATTCCTATCCAGCTTAAAGTGTAGCATTCAATCATCATGCGTTAGTAGTGTATATTAGCTTGATGTGCGTATGGTTTGATGGTCATCTAATCGATGTACGCATATAAACTTCAACTACAGGAAGATACACACGTAGATTTCGATTAGTTATAATGTCATTGGGATCCATAAAACTTGTTTCTCATTCCAAGATAGACACTAATCATAGTATCATGATAGCAAATAGTAATGTGCTGGTTGTGTTATTGATTTCACGAGAGGATAGAATTTATGTCACAACAGTCATAAATACTCCATTGTGTGCCACACTAAAAAGTAAAATTGCTTATTTCTTGTAGTCAACTCAAGTAGATATAAATCTGGTCCAGAATATCTCGTTATTGCCACGAGATTGTCCCTAAATGTACCTAAATCTCTACTAGTCTTGGATTCATTATGAATCCAAGACTAGTAGAGCTACAATGACAAAGCTGTCCAAGTATAACGGTATATAAAACTTTCATCTCTTTGTTCATTACTCTTGGAGTTAGATTGAACTATAGAGTCTAACGTTTTCAACTCCATCCTTATGGAGTATATGTAAAATCACTTTCTTTGTCATATGGGGATTTTACCTCATCATGGATCCGAGACAAGAAGATCTGCAGTAGCCAAAGATTTCAGATATAAGGGTTTTTAAATATCTCGTCTCGTAATTCGCTTAGAGTCATGTAAACCATTGGACTTTGACAAGTTAGCGCTATCCATAGAGAGCGCAAGAAGCCATAATGCTAGGGGATAGTAGCAACAATTATGCATTGCTTCAAGAGAGGTAAATCAACGTCGCACTTTAGAGCACATCATGTTAGGTGATGATTTGTGGGATGTCACATGTTGATAGATTGGTGAGATATACTGGCCACCTTGTGATGCTATTGGGCCTAGCCCCATTCTACCAGGTTCGTTTAATCCCCTAAACCACTCGACGGGGCTTCACATCTTTATGCTATGTTGCTCGGTGTTCGTACAACGTACTCAGCCAGGCTTGTCTTCAGTGACCAGTGATATGCACCAGCAGATGAGCAAGCATAAACAATACTGTGTATGGAAAAGTTGACAGTTCGGGAGAGGCTTTGATATTCTCTTTCATCCACGCAGTCAATTCTTCGGAAAGTGGCATGGAATGCGCATAGCAATCAGTCGGGGTTCTTGCAAGAGCCACACACACTGTAACCACTAAAGCGAAAGTCAGCTTGCGAACGAGGAGCGCTGTACAGCTACAGTGGAGAACGCGGTCCTCCAAAGGGAGTACCGGTAGATCTGTGTGAGAGAAGCTGTAAACTGTTCGAGAATTGTGGTCTGAGGTTTTGAAGGTCGACAGTTGTTGATGGAGGCAGATCTCTTGAATTTAGTTCGTGCTAGCGACATTGTGATTTGGGCTTTTTGACAATCCCAGTCACAGATGGCGCTTGCACCGAGCGAAGCAGGAGGGGAGGGAGTGAAAGGAGGAGGTTGTGGAGAAGGGGGAGGAGAAATTCGACGGATCTGGTGCAGGATTCCCAGGAGTTAACAGTGGGTTTTGTTGGACCCGTGCATTGGAGTGGAGAGTGATTGAAGGACTCTTGAGGACTGAAGCAGAAGCCGTAGGAGCTTTGGTTAAGAGGAAGGCGGGGTTCTTAAGGAAATGCAGTCGGCACAGGAGGCTAGAGAGGCCAGGCGCCGAAAGATTTTGGCTCGGGGCGCGGATCGTTTGGCCTACATAACAGGGGAGCTGCCTGCTATCTCCACCCCGTCGCCCACCACATCATCTTCTTCGTCCTTTGCTGCGGCTGAGGCCCCCACCTCCTCTGTACGATCAGGAGATGCAGCTCTAATTCGTCTTGTCGATTCTGGCTCATCTGTTCCGCGAGACGGTGATGCTTCAAGCGGTAGTCTCCTCTTCCTGATTATTCCGCCGTCGCTTGAGACGGAACTCGTCTGGTTTCCAAGTTTTCTTTGATGGAGTTGTAGGACTCTCAGTGATATAGGGTTTTGTAGCTTTCAGTAGGAGCTTACTTCGTCATTTTGAACGAGACTGGTGCGAAAAATGTTTTGATTGTTTTTCGCTCTTGTTAGCGGCGTCAATTCGAGGATGCCCCAGAGCTTTTTTCTGCATTCTACTAAAATGAGCTCAAATTTCAACCATTACTTCTGAGTGTCGTGTTCAGAAACTCAAACTTCTCTTTCCACTTCAAAGAGCCGGGTGCTGTACACAGGTTGTGCAAGTGAAAGGAACAAGATATGGCTATTGCTGTTGTAATCAGAAAATATCACTGCTTCGAATACTTTTACCTTGTCGTATCCCAGTCCTACTCTCCTGATAGTAGCCCACATTTTAATAGTGTCTGTGAAATGAAGGGTAAGAGTTAGTAAATGCAATTTGTGTTCGGGTCGAGACAGCATTAGGCGGTTTCGTTATTGCAGGAGAACAAATTGTCCGCTGTTGCCGCGTAACAAAACGCAATATTGATACGACCTTTGTTGCTGAATTTCGAATTCAGATGCCAAGTCCATGCCCTTGCTCTGCTTAGTTTTTTGCTCCATGGTCAAAGTACTTCACTACTTCCTTATCGGCGAAATTCAATCAAACATTTCCTGTGCTCTGGTTCATTGTTAGAACAATGGGACCAGGTCGTAATGTGTGATAGCTATGAAACTACGGTCTATGGCTGGAATGTGGACTTCCTTACATGCCGCTTTTCTGACAGTGCTTAGACAGATACCAGTGTCGTTGTGCTTTATATTCGACTTTGGCAAGAGTCTTTAGGCTACTATCCCCTTCCCTAGTAGGTTTCTATTCAGAACACTCGAAATGTCATCACTATGCTCTCACAAGAACCGAAAGTGTGGTAAGAATGACTTGGAAAGCCGGATCTGCTGAATGGTAGCCAGGTTGTTCTCTTTCTTTGTCCCGTAGAAAACTGAGAGTACCATGGACGCTCTTTGCATAAGATCGCCTATGCCTCCTATGTATCGAAATTTTAATATTCAAGCAGTTTCTTTAAGTAGGTTCGTTCCAAAGCATATCAATTTGTTCATTGTGTTTAAACAGCTGCAAATCGCTAGCACCTTTATCTGTATGTTATTATTCTTATTTCCCATGCACGAATCTGCGTCTGTCAGTGTATGGAGTCCTGAAAACAGGACTTCTTACAGGTACCAAAGTATCCGAGTCTTGTCCTTCACCGTCAGATGTCTCTCCTTCACCCTTTTCTGTGTTTTGACGTTTGTACATTTTTACCCAAGTGGACTTTCTGTAGGAAAGCACAAGAGAGCCACTCAGTTTAATACAGCTCATCCTTATTGCTCTCCCTAGTCAGGTTTTCGTACGTACTTAAAGCTTTCGTTCATCCTTGTCTAAACTTTTTAACTGGGTGTATCCTCTTAGACACACGGTATTACCATATTGTTCAGAGTCGTCTATGAGGATTATCTATTTGCATGTCGAATGCGAAGAGACAACTAAACTTCCAAATTTCTCTGCAGATCTCGAATATGATATCAAATCCAGCACAAGAGTTCTCAAAGACGTTCGTGAGCAGCTCGCAGCACTCGAGCTACAGGATCGCGAACCTGGACAAAAAGTGAAATTAGTACCAGTATCACAGCTTACAATCTCTAAACCCAGCGAAAGCGCTTCTCTAACCCTCGCGGATCATAATCATGATGCGAAGGGATCTGAAGTTCGTGTACGAGTTGCTGTGAAGAAATCACTGCTGAGTTGGGAGGGAATTGGTCGTTCCATTAGTGCTACGGAAAATGTTCGTGCATTGTGGGCACTTGGTCTGGCTCTTCTTTTAATCGCACAGAGCTTCTTATCCTGTAATGACGATCTAGGGAGCTTTTTGAGCAGCTGGACTCCACCTTGGCCAGTAGCTTTAGTCGTTGTCACAGATATTTCTCTGGTATTCGGAGCACTGCTTTTGGGATATGTAAAATCTTCACGTCCTGATGGAGACGCAGACAATGACATAGGTGTCAACCAGGAGAAGATGATGCAGGCTTTGAATATGGCAACCAGGCTGGAGTTTGTTTTGCAGGTAGGGCATATTTCCTTGAAGAGCCTCCAGGCTTTGTTCGTGGATTGTAGCATTTATATAGTTGTCCTCGTCAGTGGTGTTTCTCTAGCGCAGATATGGCGACCCAGTTTTTGTTCACTGGTCAACTTGTGACTGATTCAGTGTCTTCGAACTTTTTTGGGATATCTACCTTCGCTTTTTTTTTGCCTGAGCACAGCATCTTGAAGAGGCATTATCGACAGCAAGCTGGATATCTTTCACCTTATTGGTAATCGAAACGTTGTAAGTAAATTCAGAATTGGTACACTTACCACTATTAATTTGCGATAGAAAAGCTCTTATATGACGAAGTAAAGAGAGTAAATCTCATCAGGTATGACCGGAGAGTATACTCACTGTCTGCACGTTTGAATGTCAACTTTATTAAAGTATGTGATGCCTGGTTTGGGCATCGAAACTGCTTTGCCGCGTTACTCGACATAATTTCCGGTCGGGAAGTATAATTTCGTTCTTTGACTTGTGCTTGAATGCCCTTGTCTTGTTCGCTTGTTATGAATGTCTAATGTTTTCTGACGGTTGTAGGTAACAAGAAGTGTCAGTCCACGAGTGCTCATTGTAATTTTCTGTAAATGATCGAAGCGCAGTCTGCTGATTCGGCGTCTACCATACTGCTATCGTAAATCTGTGCAGTGTAGAACATGTCACTTTATGCGCATGCTTTCCGCCGGCCAAAGAAACTCTTGGCCTTTCCGCAATGGCCACAATGATTCTATTTTTAGGTGGGCAGCTAGCACTAGTATACGTACTTAAACACATACATATGGTATGGATAATTGGTGGCTTATTATGTCAAGATTTGACATAACAAGCCACCAATTGTAAGAGAACTCTCATTGTGAGAAAGATCAGATTATAACATGGCTCCCAAAATTAGTGAAAAAATTGAGGGAGTGTGTACGTCTGAAATAAGATGAATCTCCTATCTACTCACAAATTTTTTACAAATGTGTCTTAATGTTACTACATAAATAATAAATAATGAATACTAATAATATAATAATATATAATAAAGATGCACGTAAGTTTGAAATGTCGTCACATTAAATGCAAGAAATATTTAGCGTCAAGATGGAGAACAGAGTTTTCATTAAATGGGTGAAGTTGGATGTGTGGAAAACTCTACAAGAAAAACTAGTTGAAGGAAGCTTGATTATTCGATATGTCGGTATCAAGAGTGAGGACGTTGTTTTCACCGAAAAGCCACTTACACCAAAATGCACATACGTACTACACACTTCATGATATCAGTTTATGTGTATACATACGGAAATGGATGAAAAGACTCATTAGTAACAGAAGTCATTTCCAGTAAGATTACTCGTCAATTGAAGACATGTACAGTAGTTATGAATGACTTGCACATCAATTGCATAAATATGTGTTTAGTGTGAAAGAGTGGGTGTTGATTTTCCTAACATGAAGGCACTTCATCTCATTGAGAAATCATAGTAATCTGTCTACTGAGAAAGTTTTGTTTCACGTAAGTAAAGTAATTGTGAAAACTATTGTTAAGTATCTCTCTTGTTACGACATGGAATACATGCATGAAAAGATACAAGTAAACCTTCAGAATACAAGGTCAGTTAGTACTGACCTTGTATAATTGATATTTTCTCCTATTTCAAAAACAAAAACTAGATGTAACAAATGTTTAACCACACAGTACAAAGTGTGATATATATATTACTTCTAAAATAAAATTGGATTACACCTCGACGATCTAAACTTTTCAACACTCATAGAGATTGTTATTTCTTGTAAAAAGGCTTGTTTAAACTCTTGCTCCTGCAAAAATCGAAGTTGGTGGTTCTTGAATCGACTGTGTGTTTAATTTATTTCATATATAATTAGTGATACTTTCCATAATTTTTTCACCTTGTCTTGCTTTATCCAACACCTGTTTATTTTTCTTATAAAATAATAATTATTAAGATTGAAAAATAGATATATGTAGAGAAGTTGATTTTTGTGTTCAGTGCTGTGATTTTTGCAATGATGCATGAAGATAGATTCCTCGCAATGTAAGAGTGGATGACCAGCTATTATCTTAAATGGCCGATGAGTGAGGGAGTAACTCCCAAGAGGTGTAAACTCTATATTTTTCTGACATTAGATTATATAAAGCTATAAACGGGGACTCTGACTTGTTTCTTTTTTAATCATGTAACATACTTTAATGACATGGATGTTGTTTTAGCAAAGATCTTTAATTCTAATGAGTTTACAGTAGTTATAAAGATCACTAGCAATCATGATGAAGCCACGGTTTACGTTCATGTTGTTTTTAGACCAATTAACTTGTTAAATATGATAGATGAGATGGTGAAGTGAATGTATTTTATTGTGATAATATGAAAACCTTCCGCTTAATTTCATGTGTCATGTCAACGGAGTTTGACATCATGGTGTATCTTCATCTTTTTGATACGTTCTTGGACCTTTATACGTTATAAAAGTATACCATGTTTGAGTTCTATAATTTATTCATGAGACGGTATTCTAGATGGTTTCTTAAGATCAAGTTTTAAGAAGCTTTATATCATAAGCCCGTCTTTCATATTGGGAGTAAAAGAAACATGTTTACAAGTCTACAAGCTTCCAATGATGGAGGACATTACATGATAGAAAGGTAGATATTAGTGATTTTATTGACACTACATAATCACGTAATAATATAATAACACTATGTAAAGGAGAAATTAAATCTTGGTAAGAAGAAACTCAAAACCTGGAGAAAATCAGACGCAGATCTAGCACAAGTTATGGTAATGAGAGTCTTGTTTTCGCATCAGGTGTGAACCTTCGGTGAAGTATGTCGGATATCGACAGCCACAGGTTAGTGACGGTAGACGGCAAAGTTCTTCAGTTCAGAATCCGTCACGTGAGTGAGTGACGGCAATGGAAAGAGAAAACTTTATCCAGCAGTGATACTTATGAACCACCGGGTGGAGAATAGCGGAAGGATCCCCGGAAGGTACCACAAAGGCTGCGTGGGGTACCAACCTCCAGTCTAAGGCTCTAGAAGTCAGGCCACGCCGGTCTGGGAACTCTTATGGGCCGGAAAGCCGGACTGAAAGTTCCCTCGCGTTCCTTCCACAGCTGTCCCGGGCTCTGCCTTGCGAAGTTGGACTTGCTCTCTGCTCCCGTTCTACAAAACCAGTAGGAAAGGACGGACAGAGCCATCAGTGAAGAAACCCTAAAGACATCCTATTACCATTCTGCGGTTTTAGGGCACGAAATCGTCTGTCTTTCTCTCTTTCTGCCGGGGGCCTTCCCAAGCGCAGCGCTCGGTCTTCATCTTCCAGGGGCCTCACTTCTTCACTCTTTCGTTCTTTCGTCACAGCTGCAGTTCACTGCCAAGGATTTCGCAATGGGTCGCAGTAAGTTCCCAACCTGATCGCCTTTCGCTTGAGATGTGTCCTTGGAGATGGTGTTTAGAATGTGTCAGTGTTGAAGAATGTGTAAGCTTTAGCTCGGAAATACGGTTCGTAGGCCTGCCTATCTGTTCTATTCGAGATTGGTCTTCGTATGATCGTTCCTAGTATGTAACATTATTTGTAAATTTGCTACCGAGCTGATTCATCTCGCAAAGATGCCGCCCCTCGTACTACGCTTCCATTTGTTCTACAGAATTGTCTGCGAGTGATTCTCTTGGAAAGTGTTTTCCAAGGGTTGGGATTGTCCCCGGGATTACTTCTTCGTGTTGATCGAATAGTGTTCCATCTCAGTATTGACACTTACACTACGGGATGATAGTTGGATGAACTCGACACCTGCGTTCAGCTCATGATTCAATGTGTTGGTTCAGGGCCTGCAAGATGCTACAGGCAAATTAAGAACAAACCCTACCCCAAGTCACGGTTTTGTCGGGGAGTTCCAGACCCCAAGATCCGTATCTACGATGTGGGTATGAAGAGAAAGGGAGTTGAGGAATTTCCTTTCTGTGTACATCTCGTTAGTTGGGAGAAGGAGAATGTATCTTCCGAGGCTTTGGAGGCGGCGCGTATTGCGTGCAACAAGTACATGACAAAGTACGCTGGAAAGGATGCTTTCCACCTGCGTGTTCGTGTACATCCTTTCCACGTTCTTCGTATCAACAAGATGCTTTCATGCGCCGGAGCTGATAGGTAATTCCCATCTTAGTCTCTTCGTCAGTGTACTCGAGACTTCTTCAGAAATCATTCTTTTCTTCCCTTATTATTGACAGTTTGTGGACATGAAGTAACGGGGGAAAATATTTGATGATTGATCCACAGGCTCCAAACTGGTATGAGAGGAGCTTTTGGAAAGCCGCAAGGTACTTGCGCTCGTGTGGACATTGGTCAAGTTCTGTTGTCTGTTCGGTGCAAGGACAACAACGGAATTCACGCTCAGGAAGCCCTTCGTCGTGCGAAGTTCAAATTCCCTGGTCGACAGAAAATTATTATCTCCAGGAAGTGGTGAGTGTTTATATTCATTTGTCCCCAAGCAGTGTGTTATTATCTTAACTTTGTCCGATGTTGCTCCATTAGTTTTCTTCTCTGTCTGCGTCTTTTCAAATAACCACATATCACATTCGATTTTTCTCGATTTTAATGGAACTCTGTCTATGACTTTATTCCTTATTGAAAGCACCTACTTTGAAGTGCTCTACAGTTTTTCACTCTAAGACCAATATCCTTCGATGATACGGAAATTGAAGAAAGACCGGTCAAGGATTAAAGATTGAATCTGGTCTGTCCTACGATCTTTCAGGGGATTCACCAAGTTCGCCAGAACCGACTACATCAAGTGGAAGGAAGAGAATAGAATCGTGAACGATGGTGTGAACGCCAAGGTACGTCTCGTGTCATGTAACGCGATGACAAAATCATTGAGTTCATTTGATCAGTGTATCGCAGACCTCTATGTTTTGCAGGAATGTGTGCTCACTGCGTAGAAAAAAATGAGTCTTCAGAGTAAGATTTTACTTCTCATGACTTTTTGTGCCGACTTTAATTAGTGTTTTCGTCTGTGCAGCTTTTGGGTTGTCACGGACCTTTGTTCCGAAGAGGCAAAGGGAGAGCTTTCTTGGACGCGGCCGTTGCATCTGCCTAGATAGGAATCTTTTCAGCACAAAGCATTGTTCGATGTTCACACCGAGAATGAACTCTATCGTAAACGAACTTTTATCGTCTGGCATCGTTCCCTAATGTGATGTTTTATTTACACCAATCGTGGGATCTACACACTTGAATTTTGTAAGCAAAATGTCTCAAGCTGCTTAGATCTAAATACTGCCTTCACATTTGCTGAACACAATTTATTGTTATTGCGCACGTGTCCGCTGACTGTCTTCACCGACTTGGCTGTTATGAAGGATCTAGACTTTAAAAAGCATATAGACGATTTTACTGAATAGATATTCAGTAAACAGGGTCCAACACGTGTATAATGCTGCACTGGAAATTCGTGATGTTGACACGCACTTTGTAACGTGGTTTAACTTCCTGCTCAAATTTTATTACGTCTCACAAAGACCTACTTTCATAATTTAAGCCTTGCCGTATCACTGGAGTATTGTCAATGTTGGTTGTCGTTGATAGTTTTTCTGTTGAGTAGGGATTGATTAATGGTCACGATTCTGATCTCAAAAGGATTTGTGTTGTTCCTTCAATGTCGAATGTGATTTAAGGGTTCTTTTGGGATCTGATTCAAGTTTCACATATTAGGAGGTAGTCTCGAAATATAATATAGTATTCTTGGCATTAAATCATACAAGTTTGTAGGACAATAGTTTTCTTTACGTGACTGAGAAAGTATTTGTCAGCGATGGTCACGCACATACATGATATATATTGTGGTGAAGAATTGATGTTACAGTTTATTTGTCTTCTGATGAAATCAACAAAAAAGTAGCTATGGTTAAACAAGTAGATCGAAAACACAATTATAACAGCGAAAGATAAAGAAAAAATTTAAATCAGGAGGTGAAAAAAGATTTTTTCAGACGTGAAAATGCTAACTTTTACGACTGAGAAATGTATATTCAAGTTACCTGATCTGATGAAAGTATATGTTAAGAAAACTTTATGAGCGGATTTGTTAAACACAAAAAATGCAAAATAACCCAGAGTTATGATTATATCTCATCTTGACTGGAGTATTCCCCTGTACATAAAATAGCCTTGTAATTTCCAATATGGATCCCAATCGGAGTGGAAATAACTAGTTTGTACCTAAGTCTTTACAAATCCATCCCGTATAATGAAAAATAAAACTGCTGTAAATATACACATGTAGATAAATTGATATCATTTCCGTCAATTTTAGAAAAACTCATTTTACTTCGCATAAATCAAGTAGAATATAGTCAGGTTGGTGCACCATTGGTCGTCTACCGCATTATCTGGTTCTCTTGTTTTGGGTTACTAAGTTCTATTAACTTTATCTACTTTTCATAGATATTGAGTAGTTGAAATAACAATTAATGCAAATCACTAAACATAACACAATCAAACACGTAGATCTAAATTTTCATTGCAAAAAATAACAAGCCACAACTGACTTCTCAAACCAACATATTTTGGATAATATTTATTTCTTTGTAACTTGTGTGCACAAGTAGTCTTTCAAGCCACAACAAACCTTATCAAATGCCTCACAATAAGAAGATGTTGTTCAAAATCCAAAACAGAATCAGAAGAGACATAGCAAATAACGTGGTTGGTCCATTAGAATACAGATAGTGTTCAACATGACTTACCGAGCTTAGTAGTATAGCAGAAACATAGCCAGTTCATTAGAACCCCTAACGGATTGTCTTGGTACATTGAATTCACTATAAATTACGCACTGTACTGACTTTGATTATTCATAACAATCGTTTCCTTAACACATGTTAGGTAACAACAACCTCCTTAGCATATAATATTACTCTTAGGAAAGTCATAGAAACATATCTAACAAATAATTCTCTTTAAACTAGAGCCTTAACGAAAAGATGATAGAGTAAAAAAAAAAATATAAAAATTGCAAGTAAATTTTACTTGTGTTTCTCATGTGACACCTACATAGTAACACAATGTATTATACAACTCTCCGAAGTAATACCTTTGGTCAATGCATTAGTTGAGTTGAATTTTTCCGTCAATCTTGATTAGCTCAAACCTTTTATAAAAAAACTGTATATCTAATAAAGTGATACTTGATGCCAATGTGTTTCACTGCTATCCATCATTTGATTTGAAGCAAGATTTAATGCATTCTTGCTATCACAGTGAAGATTGAAAATCTTCTATTTCAATCCCATCTCAGGAAAACCTTATCCAATCAAATAAATTTTTTAGCTACTTTTGCTACCACTACATACTCAACTTTTGTTGTAGATTGAGTTACACACTTATGGAAGATAAATCTCCAACTAATACATCCATCATCAAGTGTAAACACATACCAAATTGTAATTTTTCTCCAATCTAAATACTCATTTGGTCACTATCACCATCAATGTTGTCTAACAAGAATTTGATATTGTCTAATGAAAAATTAAATAAAAAATCAAAATATTTTGTATACTTCAAACACCTCAGATCCCAATACACTACTTCCAAGTGCAACTTTTCTAGATTTGACATGTACCTCCTCAACCTAGAGCACTTTCAGGCCTTGTGCACACTATCACATACAAGAGTTTTGTCGCACTAAATAAATTACATCTTTCATTTCTCATCTTGAGTTGCAAAAAGTTTTAAATGTGATGCCAAAGGTATACAAACTCCTTTAGAGTCTACGTTGAACATATTTGCCTTGATTCAATCATAAATTCTTTTTTATCAAATCCTTATGAATATCTATATCTAATATTCTTTTAGACTTACCTAAATTCTTTATTTTGAGTGCACACTTTAATTGAATCTTGCATCGGTCAACATCAAATTGATTATTTACCAAGATAATTATGCCATTCACGTAGAATACAAAGTAATGAAATTCAAAATCTCATTATTTACTTTTTTCATGTATACACAAGATCATACACATTGCATGCAAATTTTTATACTTTCATGAACTCATCAAATCTTGCATTTCATTACTTTAGTAGCATTAGGATTAAAAAAGTTCACTAAAAAATGAAAACATAAACTCTGAAGATGATAGATACAAACAATGGTTCTCCTCTACTTATGTAGCTTCTACCAACAAGTACAAGAAGATAAGATCCTATTCCCAGTATCGAATCCACTCATAGTGGATTGATGACATAGCGGATGTATTTAATAAACACACAGATTGTTTATGTATTGCTCCCAACTAATATATCAACTAGCATACTCAATCTTTATCTAACAAACACACAGATTAATGACGTGTTATTTCCAACTAAAAAACTAATTACACACTCAACTAGCACACAGATTGTTGACATGAAACTATAAATATACCATTATCATCTATTCTATTCAATCTTGAGTAAACTCTTCTTTAGTTCTAACTAACCAAAGATGATTAAAAATCTTACTCTTATTATGTATGTGAGACGCCCTCGTTGCATATATGTTCAAACACCTTAACTATCAAAGATGCATTTGCTAAATTTTTAGTTGATTTCTCAGTTTATTTATATGATGGATAGTATTTTCATGAATCAAATACTCTACTTTGGAATATTTATGGCTTTGAATATGTTTTTTGAGTTTAATTTCTACCTCAAATTTCTCATGATTATCTTTCAAGGTTGGAAGAGTAGGTGGTGTTAGTTATGTGACAAATTGTTTTGGTCGTGATACATGTTTTTGCAATCGTGACACATGAAATCTCAAATGTATTTTCACATGTGACGGAGTTCCAACATGTATAACATTTCACCAACATGCTTCAAAACCAAGAATGAACCAATGAACCTAGGATTCAACTTTGATATTTCTACAAGAGACAAATTTGTTGTAGATAATCAAACATGATTATCTAGCTTGAGAATCAATTCTCTACTATGAGCGTTTGCATATTGTTTTTGTCAATTTTGAGCTAATAACGATCTCTTTTAGCCTAATGTAGTTATATGTGAATATCCTTCATAAACTCGTTGACGGCTGCAACTTTGGTTTAAAACTCATGTCATGTCGGAAGTTGCATCAAACTTGAAGAAGTTAGAGGATAAGTATCATACATGAAATAAAATGTAAACATTTTGTTGCATGCATTAAGATAATTGTTATATGCAAAGTCCACAAAAGATTATATACTCTTTTTCCTCTTCTAATGTGAATCCTCGTAGCATATATTCTATGGTTGTAGTTGTTTACTTCATTTGTTCATCAGTTTAAAAGTGATAGGATCTTGACATAGTTAGTTTTGTTTTGAAAAAACTAAACAAAGTGAAAAACTTTATACGTGATTAACACTTTACTTAAGCCATGATTCACAAAAATTTTCTCTAGATACAATTGAGCTAATTGTTGAGCTGATAATGTTTTTTTGGTTGGTTTGATATGAATTATCTTGTTCAGTTTGTACAAAAAATACCATTGAATCATGTACTAACAAAATCTTTAATAACTCACATACAAGATCCATGATGAAATGTTCTCATCGCTATTTAGGAATAAGAAGAAGCTGTAATAAACTAGCTGATTTTTGATTACTTGGCTTGTTTTCTTGACAAGAAACACAACTTTGAACGTAAGATTTCACATCCTCACGTATTTTGGACCAATAGTATATTTGTTGTATGCTCTCTACAATTTTCTTCACTCCCACATGACTTGCAATGGTTGTGTCATGACTTTTGGCCAAAATCATTATGCGCAATTCTTGATCGTGTGGTATCATGGTGTTTGTAGAACATCAAACCTCGAGACTTCTCTGTCTTCCCATTTTGTAGTGCTTGAGTGATCTCTTCATCATTCTTTCTCACTTGTGTCATCTTGCTTCACCAATCAGTTTGAATTTCACTTCTACAACATGATTTAGACAAGGTATACGTGTGAGAATATCTGCAAGTTACTTCTTGTACTCCACATACACAATCTTCATGTTGAAACGTTGACGCGTCATCTAATTTGTCATTTTAAGAGATACTTTGGAGTTTATGAATAAACCAAGGATAAATGATCGATATCCACCACAAACTCATCATCATCCAAGTAATGGTTCTAATGTTTTGTTGCCAACATGATTGTTAACTCCTTTTATCTTCAATGTGATAATTTTATTCCGCCGTCATCAATTTTTGAGAATTAGAAAAATTGGATGTCATTTGTTCTTCCATTCTTGTTGAAGTATGCCACCCATCATTGTAATTGATGCGTCAGTAACATACTTGATAAGACGGTTAATATCATATTATTCAAGTATAGTTGTGTGTAACAAACATCTTTCAATGCTTGAAAAAATTACTAATGAAGTGTTCCACATCTTCATTTTTGACATTTTCCTAGCATGGAAATCAAATTCTAACCTAGGCTAGCAAAACCTTTCACAAATGTACGATATAATCACAAATCTACAATAGTGATGTGATAGAAATTGATAAAAAAATCAAATTAAATCTGTGTGCATTGAAACTTCATGTTTCTCGAAGCCGCATATCTATTGTTTACAGGAACGGAAAGAAGTGTTTGATGTCCATTGATGACTCAACTAAATATGAAACTAATAACAGTCTAAATTAACTTTCATGATGAGACAAAATTAATCTGATTTAAGTTATTTAGTCTTTTAACTAATATCAACATGCCTGCATACAACATATCTTTGGTATCATAGTACATCTTCAAAATAGTCATTTTTCTATTATAATTTTAAAAAATCAGATTCTATAGAGTTTTAAAAGAAAAAAAACCACAAATCTTGGATGTAACAACTAACTTGATACTATAAATATATTAAAAAAGTGATAAATTATGTTGTCAAATGATTATAATTAGCCATACCTTTGTGTTGTAATTCAAACATTGTCAAAAAATGATTGCACCAGAAAGAAAATATATTAACAAATATACTACAATAGTGACAATCTTAGCTCAAAATTCAAATGATAAATGAAATTTACTCAACATATTAATATAAATCATGCATTTTTTTCCACATTGTTTGATTGAGACTTTCTTGAACAAAGTTTGTTGCAGAGTATAAATTGTGATGAAATAACAAAGAATGATTTTTTTAAAAAATAAATTTAACTTCTCAAAAATGTACTCCTTGTTATCATTCATTAAAATCTCATATTCTATCAAATCTGAGTCTCAATTTTTAAAAATTGCAAACACTTCAGACTTTTGTATGAGGAGATAAATTCACATAAATTTTCAATTGTCATTATTAAAAAATCATTTGGTATATTCTAAAAAAAGGACCTTTTTTCATAATTTTTTTGCAAATATGTGTCATTATTCATATATTCAAATAAAACATAGTAACTAAAAAGTTCAACCTCAAAGGCTTGATTATGTTGCTTGGCCATAACACAATGTTCAAAAAAATCTAATCAACTTTATTTATGACATTTAACAAGTTTCTATCATCAAAGAACGTCAAGTAACTATTATTCATGCGTCTTAGTCTATAATATACAAATGAGATATCTAAATTTTTAAAATAAATAAGCTAAAAGACGTTTACGTTTTCATAAAATTTTCCATAAACCTCTTTGAGATGGAAATCTTTACCATGTTTTTTAAAATGGTAAGTTAATTTTACAACCCGATTAGTTAATCTAAATATTTGAAATTCAACAGATCCTTTTTCTTTTTCAGAAATGGAAGATAAATCCATAAGAAAACTTTTTGACCTAAAAAATTATCCTAAAATATATTTAATAAATTTTTTTCTTTGTCAGAGAAAAATAGTAAAAAAATAAAAATGTAATTAATAAAATAATTCAATTGCTTTATATTGAAAATAAGTTAGAAAATAGAGTTTATAAACTCTTTTTTCTAACAAGAAAAAATAAAATTCAATTTTTTTAAGTTTATAAAGAAGGATACATTCGAAACCTTATATTCATTCTTAGAAATAACTAATTTAGTTGAAATTTTTTTCCAAGTTTTTAATTTCTTATTTAGTAAATTTTTATTTAGAAATTATTTATTTTGTAATTTTTTACTTTTTTTTACTTGAGTTGTAAAAACTTACTATTTTTATTTTTGGATTAAGCAAACTTCTTCACAATTGATAATGTTATCTTGCATGTATAAACAGTTGTGTATATAATTTTTTTACCATAATTTTATCATCTATTTTTACCTATAGCATTTTTTTTAAACCTCCATTCAAGATCTTTTGAATCTAATATTTCAAAAATGATAAGATTCTTTTTCATATAAAATATTAATGTGATTTAAGCCAATTTGAGCTAAATCTCACCAACTATTCAAATCTTAATAGATACAATACATTTAATATTATAGGATATATTCAATTCAAATATAGGATCCAATATATATTATCAAATATAAAATTTATTTTATGAAAATGATCGATACTATATATATATATATATATATATCATTTTCATAAAATAATTTGTTTGATGTTGAAAAAGTACAAAAGACTTCTCATAAAATAACAAATGTGAGAAGAACAAGCATGATTTGGAATCATACATGGTAAAGTTGCACTTTACATCATAGTTTCATTTGAGCAAAATTGTTCAGGTTAACTCCAGTTAAGTAGTAACCTCGGATCCTAGCTATTTATAGCTAGGACGGTCGTCAGAACTGGGGATAAAAACCTTGGAATTTACCTTGTACTGTGAGTCTTTTTGACAAAATTGGAAGTAAAGGTGTTCGAGATTTGGTGGACATAGCCCTCTTCCCCAAGGTTGAACCACGTTTATTTTGGTGTTCGTGTAATTCTCAGGTTTTAACATGACAAATGGTATCAGAGCCAATTTTTGATTCGGATCTGTAGTCAAGAAATTTCAGTTTGTTTCTGTCGGTAGTTTCTGACGAGATGAAACAAGGTGAAAGTGTTTTGGGTCGCAACCGAGTGTTACGAAGAAGAACATTGGGTTCAACACTTCGTGTTATTTGAGATCGGTCTAATGACAGCTGAAGATTCTTGACTGTATCAAAGAAGAGGGAATCAACATTGATGTTTATGTCTCTATGTGTGACGGTTGTTACAGAAGCTGCCTCTATCGACAACGATGACGAGAGCGGCTGAACTATCGATTGCGAGATTTTGATTAGGAGTGTGATAGTGTTATGTGGTTCGATTCAAAGTACAGATTTTCTTTCGGTGACGGATTTCTACTGCTATTTGCTGCAGACAAAGATCAGAATATGAGTTCAAGACCAGAATCCAAGGTTAAGGATGATAAAACTATCAAAGCTGAAGAGACCAGGAGCATCGAAGTGCTCAAAGCTATGCGTGTTGTGGCTATGACCACCTCTATGCTTATGAACACCCAGAACTCTTAGGTCGCGAAGCACCTACACATACTCACAAAGCACAAAGGTTCACAAATATATTCAATGGTTCAAAAGATCATAAATGCCTAGAGAAAGGTTGTTGCAACGTAAGCAGCAGCTAGTAATGACGGCTGCAAGAGTGAGCAAATCTTTTTTGAGTAAGTTTTATGTTACATCGAAAGACGCGCTCACTGTTTCAAGCTCCAGGAGAGAATATTCTCGATAAATCTTACTTCATTGAAAAGTTGCAAAGCAAGAAACAAGAGCAAAAATAGTGCATTGCAAAATTTGGATGGCATTGCGATCCCAGGGTCTTCTCGATCAACACCAAGTCTGGAATGTCTACCGAGACAGTCTGAGCGAAACCTTCTTGGCTCCTAATTTGGCCTTCCCTCTGAGATTGAATCAATGGAGGAAGAATTTTATTTTTTCAGCTCTCATCTGATAGTACATAGTGCAGGCAGGCATGCAACCAACAATCCAAACAAGTCTACGAGCTACTTTTGAGAGTATCTCTTCCACGTTTACAATAGCACGATCGGTTTCGCATCGGAGCCATCGCAGGAACGAGCTAAGTTTTAGAAATCGCAAACGCCGAAAGCTTGCAGATTCTGTTCACTATGAGCAAGTTGATAGAGAGGTAGAGATTGCCCTTGTAACCTGTCTAAGGAGACTGTAATCAAGGGCGGAGAGTGTATTATAAAATAGCAAGGAGCAGTACAAGGAATTGCTGAAGGTTGCACATTCGTGTTATGCTCTACCGTCTTGCTTGCTTTTGTCATGAGACTTGAAACCCCGCTTGGCAACTGAAGGTCGAGATTTGCAACTTGTAGATGCTTCAGTTTCAAGGGGTGTTGCAAAAGCTGTAGATGGCACTTTGACGATAATGGCTTCTGGTCGGAAGAGACTTTCAAGCGTGCATGTCTTGTTTACTTGCTATGGGTGCGAATGTCTATGTCTTGAAAAGTGGAGCTGGAGCACTCCCGCGGTTTAAGCGGCACGACTTCTCCAGGTCCCGGATCCCCCTTCCTTTGCAGAAGCGGTAGCGGTGGGCAGTCGGGCGGACTACAGGTAAAGGCCTCCCGTGAGATTAGAGTGCAAGGGAAGCAACCCCCGAGGCAGTAGCGCACGGCCCCCGCACGGCGGGGAGCAAACCCCAAGCAGGGTTGCCCAGACCCGTGCGGCGGGTACCAACCCCTCCCTTCCCTCCATCCCCAAGGTAGTAGCCTACGGACTGAAGCGACCACACTCCGCGGCTGGGTGCATCATGAGCAACAGACGAGGCGCAGTTTACTTCCACCCTAGATTAGGGCGGACTACAGGTTGCTGGACTGTGAGACTGGATGTTGCACATGTGTATGAAGTTGTAGAAGTAGCCAAATGATTAATGATGATTAGCTAAAACATATCTAAGTCTAGCTAGTTATGACTAAACTAGTTAGTTATTAAGTTAGTTATTATTATTAGTTATTAAGTGAGTTTATAAAAACTTAATTATAACTAACTAGTTTAGTCATAACTAAGTTTAGCTATAATGTCTATACTTGGCGGAAGAATTAGTGAAGTTCTAGAAAAGTGGAGTGAGCACTTCTATTTTGTCTTCTACAAAGGTCTAGATTCCAAGGTATTAGATATTTGACTAAGAGCTTAGATTTGAGTGGTTTGACTAAATGTATGAAAGATGATTGGCTAGACTAAATCTAATGTTGACGTAGTGGCTAAGAAGCTTGTAGAAGTTAAAAGCTTCTAATGGCATGTCGCCACTTCAACCTTGGATTCCGGAAACTTCTAGAAGGTTTAGCTAGGCCAATGACATGTTGCCACATATAGTGGGTTAGTCAAACATACCTATGTAAAAGTGAGTTAATAGAAATTACCACATGTTACTATGTTAACTTCTCAAGTAGTATAAATAGAGAGGTAGAGTAGCACATATCAAGCAAGTTTGCAGAGTTCATATGTAGTAACTTGTTAAATATATGGAAGAGTGACGATTTCTATTACCTTGGACTGTCGATATGTGTGTGAGTTGGAGTGCTACCTTGAGAAATTGTGTGAGTGAGTGTTTGATCCATGAGTGTGAGGATAAATCCTAGTCTTCTAGAACCATGATGTGTTATCACAAAGCCATCTAAGTTAAACCTCAGTGAGAGTCAGCCCGAAGGTTACATTTTTAGTTCCGTTGCCAGATACTCAATTTAGAAGGCGGAATGTTTAGGATTCAAATTCTAGCTCAAGAGAAATAAACATGAGGTATCACTTGAAGTTGATGTTGGGGAATGAAAGAGCCGAAAGTATGCTTGAGAGTGAAATTCACTTTGTCTATTTAGTAGTCTCATATGATACTTTTGAAGTGATTTTGTATGTCTTTTTCACGTAAACAAGTCATTTTGAAAGAAAAGTGGTCTTAGACACCGAAAAGTATTTCTCAAAGCATTTTTTCAAAATTTTTAGTAATTGTAGAGTGGAAGATAGAGAATGTTTTAGTTTTTGTTTTAGACATGATCTAGAGATCATGTCTTAACAGAAAGATATAAGTATTAGAAATTGAGGGGTTGTCCCAGATATCAAAAGTTTGCTCTCGGGAAATTTTGCTTTTCAAGTTAGCCTTTGAAACTTGGTAGATATGTGTATTGGAAGATAAACTACGTGTGAGACAAAATTTCACTGAGTGATCACGTCTAGAGACAACGTTATGTTGATTTGAAGTTTAGTGAGTACAAAATCAAGATAAGAGAGCAAAAGTTTTGGATTTTCTTATTCGTAGTTTTTGTCAAGTAGATAGCATTTCTAAGAGAGGTATTTTGAGTGGTTTCCACCTTTCACAATGAAAAAATGAGTGAACAAGGGGGTTGAAAGTTTAGGTTATCCAAAGTACCTCAATGCTTGGATGTTATAGTTTCTTTATACTCCAATACAAGAGAATTCAAGGTGGAGTTTGAGGAAAGAGTAGTAAGTCAATCCCCAAGAGTCAAACATGAGACTTGCTTTTATTGTTCATTGAACATAAGGTTGTCAATTGTTCCTTGCGGAACAAGGATAAAAGATTGAGGAGCAAATGAAATTTGGGAGAACTGAAACTTCACTTGGGATCATCATCGCCACATGAATCCCACAGCGCGACCTACTGTGACAATTGTGGACTGATTGGACTACCGGCAAGACACGAATGTAGCGGAGTGAAGGCGCTTCTAGAATCACTCGTGGAAGGTTTTGACGACAAGCTAAGTGCTGAAACGGAGAAAGTTATCTCGGCTAGTTCAAGCTCCAACTTAAGATGGAGATCATCATTCAGATGATGGAGAAGATGATGATGAGGATAAGACTCATTGTGCGTCTAGAGGAGGCGAGAGCTATGGCTATATCTTTTTGTGTTTCCTTTGATGAACTACTCAAGGATGGAGTTAATGTTGTTTGTATTGTATTAAGAATTCTCATATAAATTTCCAATAGAAAAAAAATAGTTGGAAATGGAGAAACTTCAGGTGTTTTATTGGAGTAAGAATGATGGTGTCCGTCATCAGACACCCTCATGAGTTGCGGGTGACGGTTGTCATTGGCAACAGTGATCACGGGCGACGGTTGTCGCGGGTGACGGATGGTAAGTTGTGGACAAGGTTTTTTATAAGTCGCGGGCGATACTTAGTTCCGGGCGCAGTAAGTCGTGGGCGACGATGATGGTCAGTAGCGGGCGGCGCTGATCATGGGTGACATGAGTCGCAGGTGACGGATATTGCAGTTGCGGGCGACGGTGGTCACGGGCGACAGAAATCGCGGGTGACGGTTGTCATCGACAACAATGGTCAAAGGTGACGGATGGTAAGTTGGGACAACATTTTTTGATAAGTCGCGGATGACATTTAGTAGCAAGCAACTTCTGTCGCGGGCGACGGTGAGAGATAGTCACAGGTGACACTCAGTCGCGAACAACGTAGATTATAAGGTTCAGGCAGTGGTTGTGTGTCTTTCAATGAGTCCTGTTACTTGAAAGAGGGGAGAATTCTTAGAGTCTTTGTATTGACAAGTGAAAATTTTCATTCACATATATAGTTGTGGGGAAGATTTGATCATTATGTGATTAATGATCGATATGAGCACCGGTATGTGATTGTGGGAGAGTTTGATCATTATGTGATTAATGATCAAGATGAGCACAGTACAAGTTAATTACAGTACCGTGGAGCACAACGATATCAGCTATTTTATTAGAGAAGAATGTTTGATAAAATGATTGAGTTAGTCAAGATGGATGATAAACACTGGTGATTGAGCTAGTCATATATTTTTTACATAATATATTTTTTCTATATATTATGTCTGGGATGGATGACCTCCACTCCGTGGAACTTCCAGAAAGTCATTTAGCAAAAATTTCACCTTGTTTTGTGCATGGCAAGAAGGAGCAATATTTCACAGAAAGATTTTGATTATAGATTGTTCATTCAAGATTTCATCAACTTTTGTATCTTCTAATTTCAAATTTGCTTTCACAAGTGACCAATTTCAGAGTCATCAAGCAATCATTGTAGTAATAAGAAGCAAGAAGCAATATTCTGCACGCACTATTGATCAACATTGAACATTAAAATCTAAAAAATTCACTTTTTTTAAATTTGTTATAAATCTACAATAGATGAAGTGTGCATGTTGGATGTATGATCCTAAAAGTGCTCATTCATTATGAACAAAATTTTGATATCTTTGACACAATCTAGTCATTGATCTACAACTTTAGAAAAGCTTGCTACATCTAACATCATATGGTTCATCCAAAACTACAAAAATTTTAACATCAAGATCTATTGTTATCATGAGTTGGCGTTTGTCATAAGCTTATTTTCATTTTTTTCACTTGAATCGTCCAAATTAATTTGATTTCATTTTCTTTCTCGTCATTTATTCATTTGACTACCATCAAACTCACCATTTGAAATTCTTATCCAACATCTTCATTTGCGTAAGAACTTGAACTATCCTAGTTACGCAAAAGAGAGCTTCTTAAATCGGTTATTTGTTTATTCATTCAACCATTTTGGTATTAGATGCAACATTATTGTTTGTGTTTATTCATTCAGCCATTTTGTTATTTGATCAGACGTAACATAAGCGTTAGTTAGTTGTGAATATAGTGCTTGTACTGTTTTTCTTGCTTGTTTTGTTAACCGATCTTTATGCTTGATTTCCGTACTTATCATGCAATTCTCTTCAAACAATCTTTCTTTTGTCTCATCTTTTCTCTTTTCTTGCGACACTTCTTATTTAACAAAGTTTCATTGGAAGCTATAATTTCTATATAGTGTAAACAATTGATATATAGTGAGCAATTTTTTCCACAATTTTGGGCATCAATCAGGATCTTGATGCATATGCACCTATGCAAAATAAAGCCATGAGGGCCTCATGGCTTTATTTTGTCATCTATAGGTCCAAATGTCTTGTACTACACCAAACGAGCAGATTAACTAATCAACTACTTGAGCTTTTATCCTTGATTTGTTTCCAAGTTAAAAATTCTTGATGACTTATCTTGAAAACATTAGCTATCAAATTGTCAAGCGGCCAACTAGCAAGTAAGCCTCGGCAAGGTAAAGTAACCATTTAGGGTTACCCGGTAAAAGTGTAAAAGGTAAGGGTAAAGGTAATACATTTGGCTATAGGGTAAGGTAAAGGTAGGGTAAAGGTAGAGCCTCGCGGGTTACCAAGTAATTACCGGGTAACCTGTGAAAAAAAAATGTGGACATTCTTCTGCATATTCTCCTTGAACAAACCTACAACCAGATTCAGCAATATTGTGCGATGAAGTCAGGGAACTGTTTCAACTCTTTCAGACTATACTGTGATCTGCAAAGCTAAATTTGCAGGACACTGCATGATGTTACTAATTTGAGTAGAAAAGCCATCACTTGCTGCAGTTTTGTAATCCGATAACGAGGTCTTTTAATAGAAGTCATAATAGCGTTGGCTTGAGTAGTTGTTCAGCTCAGTTATAATGCATAGATCTTCTGCCTATTTTTTATTCTAATTAGATCTGAAATTAAAAAAACTAAAGAAGATATACCTCTTGTCAACGTTAAGAGTCAGCATGGCTGGGTTCGACTTGAATCGTATGGTCGAGTGAAGGAGACTTCAACTTTATCTCCATCCGAGTGAACCAGTTGAAAATGGGTTCCACTTGGATTGAAAATTTTCGGTCAAAATGAGATAATTTAGTATCTAAAATGGGGGAAAGCCGCTTCTAATGGCTACGGAGTTCAGTCCTTCATTTATACTGCATATAACAAAATAATTCAGGTTTATCATGATTGAGGTATTCTCACTCCTCTGTCTTTGTTTTACACATAATAAATATCTGATCCATTGGCAACATTACAATTCATGTCCCAGTACCTACAAAGGAAGTGGTTATTCATCGACAACATGTAGAAATATAATATATACATAGATACTAATACTCAGTTACTTGGTTTCGCAAAGATTTTGATTCATACGGGAGATATTGTCTTACCAACTGATGAGTACTGTTTCTATGATTATAAGATAGAACTTTATTCAGTAAACAACCAATAAACACAATAAAGCAAAAAGTACGTGTCTGAGTATTGAAGTATTTATGTTACGATACATGAGCTTAACCATGCAACAAATGACAAGGATTAATGATGCATGGTACTGCTCAATCAAAGAGGCCCCAGAGTCCACCACTTTACTGTTACAGAAATAAAGATTGCAAATAATTCTTCTACACTTCATGTCTTCCACGCTGAATACTTTGTACAAACATTCTGAACCTACAAATAGAATGAAAATGCGAAAGTCTTTACAAAATTGTTCTCTACACTATTGGAAATTCTTCGGTCGTGGACATCCCCTGCACATTCGCCCTCTTCGTTGACGTATGCTTCTCTGTTATATAAGTTGAGTATCTCTTCCGAGATATGAAGTGTTATTTATGTATGATGAATTCCTTTTGCTACATGGCTCGGTTTTCGCCAATATAAAGTACCGAAAAGTATTTTCCAAACGAGCATACAGTAAGCGTAGTAGATCATGGACTGATAGTAATGCGTTCCAGAATGGAAGCATCCGAATGATTGGAGACATGATCATCATCATATGTGCATCGACCCATCATCAGCTTGGTAAAGGACACGTATACAGTTAAAGTCAACGTTTAGTCATATGACCTGAATGCCCGGTCCCACCGTTACGGATTCTAGAGTCTACCCGGGCATGTGAGAACTGAACCCATATCAACAGCTCAGAAGTTTTGGACCAGAAAAGTATCGAGTATACGTCGTCGATACGGCATCCCACTGACAGGATTCGAGAATCTGGAAGGACCGTTGAGTATGGGGACTGCGATCGTGGTCATTAGATTTTGCCTCGCCTCTCGATAGCAGCGCCAGTTCTCCACACTGTGCGCAGCCGACGACACTGTCCCTTGTCAGTAGGTAGCGCCTGTGAATTTCAGAGTGGGACCTCGAGTTGGACGACTTTCGGTAAAGTGACTCGAGACATTTGAGACGATGCCTCGGTGTTAGTCTGGCGCTTTGTACCATAAGCTTCATTTGTCTCCCAGACGAAAACCTGGAAGGTGCTAATAATGTTCACTTTCTGTCCCTGTTGTGATTAGCAGTTGGAATCGCGGTAACCGAGATGGAGAGAACTTTCAGTCAACGGAAGACAAGGATAGTGCATGGATGTCGGACTGATGGGAATTCCCGCGACATGAAATATTATCAAGAGCGGGACAACAACAACTGTTTGTTGGCTGTGTTGAAAATCTAATTAGTAGGATACATCCAATGAACATATATAGACATGCACTAATAGGGGATAGCAAACATGATACCATGGAGAACAATCCAGAAGAATCGTTGTTCTTTTTTGCAACGCGAAAAGTTGTTTTCTAGTTTGAGCCCCAACGCGTTTGGATATCGGGGTCGGGAATATTGTCCATAGATTTGGTAAAGATTCGCTCAGAAATTGAGATAGTTTTAAGTTATATTTGAGAACTCTTACTTACTTTGTTTTATCCAAATTCAGTAATCTCCCTGTTAAGAACGCAAATTCATCCTAAGGGGATTTTGCATTAGTAGACAAATCTTTTCTAAATTGAATGGGAAAACCTGTCAATGAACTTTACTAACCCACAAATATAATCACATACTAATATTCATCGAGGTTCTACTCTGGTAAGATGAGGCATAAAGAAAAACCTACCAACGATAATTGGATAATTGTTGAATTTATGAGAGATTCATATGTAATTTTTAGAAATCCGTCTTAGTTTAAAACCCGAACAACAATTATACAGAAATTACCTAGTCAAATCTCACAACTTATTGTAATACAAATTCTAATGAGATGAATCATTGTTAATATTTTGATTAGATTGTAATGTCAAAGAAACCAAAACTAAACTACTAAATGAATCTTAGTGATGTGATATAAATTGAATAACACCAATGCTCCCTTTTACTGGAAGCATTAGTGTTCATTAGGTATCTTACTGGCAAGGATAAAGTTAACGAAAACAGCTAGAAAAAATGCAGAAGACAAGAAGTCGCAAATACTAAACAAATATGATTTAATATCTCATGAACCTAAAGAGATTATTTTCAATACTTCTTACTGTTTTATTGAGTTTGAAAAAATGCCTTACTTTTAGATTAGCAGCATGCGGAAACCCATTATCCTTATTCCGCAACCTTGACTCAACAAATATGATTGTGGATTACTCAAAGTTTTAGAAGGCTTCTAAGTGTTTATTGCATAATATGATCTGAAAACATATGAAATATGGTCCATACCGGTTTAATTTTTTTTACTACTACCAAAATATAGACTACTAGTACCAAATGAGGAAACATCTATCAAAGATTTATTTTCAAACACAACTATCCTCAAAACTTGTGCCAATTGATAGTCCACGTGGAACCAGCGATATTGCAAATTGGATGGGATGTAGTACATAAATCAAACCAAAAAGAGTAAAAGGAGATTCATAGAATCACAATGTAAATATGTGTAAAAGGTAGGATATACAAGGCTATATGCGTAGACTTTACATATTATACGCCATCCACAAAAATATTACATCACGGAACTGCTCTCTTATAAATCACAACATTTTATTTTTCCAAAATGATACTGATAAAGACTTTAATTTCTTTATTCAATGTTTTCAAAAACAAGAGCCATTTAAAAAATCAATTTCAATTGTATAATAATATTAAATTTCGAGTATAAAAAATATTTTAATCGCACTAGGATCTGTGAGGTTGATGTTAAGAGGTATCATATAACTGAATGCGCATTGTCAAAATGATAATGTTAGAAATGAAAATTAAACATAATATTAGAAAAAATGGAAAAAATGGATTTGCTCAACATGAAATATCCTGAAAAAAGATTGAAATAGAATGTCATAAGCTTGAATTTAAAGATTAGATTTAAAAACCACTAAAGATTTTACTTGAAATCTTGTAAAAATTAATTAAGACTCTTATCAGTAGAAAAATAATAATTTAACTGGCTTGAATGAAGAAATTGATGAAACAAAATAGCAGCAGAGATGTATGTCAAACACGTCAAAAAATCAAAATTGAGTTAATTATCTGTTTATTATTATTATTGTTATGATTTCATACAAACTTGTTATATATTATCTTAAAAAATACCTTAGATTTTGTGTCAATTATGTTTTGTAGCTGAGTTTATGTGAACTCTAACAATTGGTATCAGTCGTGGTTGGATTTATAACCGCCCTTGTCACCGTTGTTGGGCTTGTTGCCATCATTGTCACTAAAAAGACACTGCTCTTGAAGAGCAATACCGTCACCTTAAACATTAAGGGTGTTTATATACCGGTAGCTCTATGGATATTTTGGCGAAGAGAAACCATAGCACTTGACCTAGATTGATCCAAAATCAACTCTATACTAGAATTCCTAGGTACATCATGTCTTTCAACTTTACTTTCATACTTAGTTCATTGTGAACTTCTTAGTCTGGATGATGGTTTTGATGGTTGTCAAAGGTTGTAATTAGGACTTTGTATACATCGATTATTTTTTCTCTGTAACTACTGACCTTGAGAACAAATCATCGTCCTAGCTATACACCTAGAATATAATTATATCTCCTTGATTCAATCTATAGGAATGCCAGAGACAAAGCATTCCGTTGAGTACTGAATATGAGTTATAATCTCTTGGTAAATAACCAAGGTGTCTCCATCTACAATGGTTCAGATCTAAGTCCAGAAGAAGGTTTGACTTAGTCCTGAACACGTTAAGAGTGTACAACTGTGTAGCTTTCTAGCTGACACTACTTAAGAGGTCTTTGTCAGGATTTGATCTATCATAATATACATCAACAAAGAATATATCATTTCTGATTTGTGAGCAAGTACGTGATCTACACGTGTCAATCTCAGGTCGTGAACAACAGCCTGAGACTGAGAAGCGTCTTTGTTCACGCTTCTATCCAGGTTCCAAATCCCTAAGCAAACGAATACTATAGCAACGCTGAAGTAGACGCAGAGACCCAACGTTTACACCGGACACCATACTAATAAGCACGCTAAAATATCCGTGAACGACGACGTCGTGGATGATGAAGGTTTATCACCTTACATCCAGTTGATACATCCAGTGATAGTGCCATTTTGAACCATTACAATCGCGTTTAGTATAAGTACAAGCATACCAAGCGACGGCGGAGAAAGCAACAATGGAATCCGTTGCAGAATCTAGATAACTAAAGAAAAGCTGCAGCAGTTGAGTGCGAGGATGGGCTACAAGATAGGGTGAAAACCATAATGTTAAAGATCGCAACAGTGGTGATACGGTGTAGGTTATAGTGGCTTTGTAGTCCGTTGCGGAGACTCGTGAACGTTGTGGATACGAGTAACACTTTATATGAAACACTTAAGACTTGAATGCCTAGTGACAAACTCGATATAGTCAAAGGCTCTTTTATCTCTCCTTGAGATATATATGAAGTAAAGAAGGCATTTAATCTATCCATAATAATTTTAAGTTTTTCATATGAGTGGTGTAGAGTAAATTTTTCATGAAACAAAGATATCAGTTACTTTATTGAACAAGATGATTTCCATCTTGTTTAGGAAGAAAAATTGAATAGTATCAACCATGTTTTGTTAGGTTGTAACTCAAAGCTCACTTTGTTATGTTGTCAGATAGGGTTTCAACTTTGACTATTAAGGGCGACTAGACTTAGTTCGTAGCTCTTGAACATTGATAATAAAGATTCGTGTTACCGCCCGAGTGGCAAACCACTTTATTTTTTACATGTAAATTTGTGTTTTCTTGTTTTCGTGTGAATTTGATTCTACAATTGATATCAGAGAGTTTTGTACATTATAATCTTTGTTCAGATCTCGTCTTCATTGACAAATTTTCTTTTCTAGGTTCGAGATAATTTCAGAGGTGCTATTGACAGTTCATTGGGATCAAAAATTTGATTTTGAAAGTGAAAATATTACACTCTAATCATACTTGTCGCATCGAGATAAGTACACAAAGGAGAGAAGAAGCAATAATCGATTCCCATTGATAGAGTTGATTTGATTTTTTGACTCAAAAAGTCTCCGAATGTCCTTGGCCTGGAAATTAGTTCTCATTCTTCTTGTCTCTATTCGAGAGAACGACAACATTTTCCTTGAGCTTGTCACCAATCATTTGCGTGGAAGTCGTCTCGATCGCATTCAGAGCTTTGTTCTCCTGCTGGTTTGTCCCCTGTGCATTCTCAGCGGCAAATTTAAACATGTCCACGACAGAGTTACATGATTAAAATTCTCTTGCATCTGGACAAGAAAAGTTCTTTGAAACCAAAAGCACTAAGATTAGAGCATCCATCAGATTGGTGTCAAATGTCATATAACTTGATAGTTGGAATAGAAATCTCTAACTCTAGTTTTCTTATTGAGATTTAGACTAAGTAGAAAAAAAAATTATAACTTTGGAGATATTTTATAACATATAGATGAAGATAGGTGATTAACATTCACAATTAAAATGTCTTTTATGTAAAAAAAAAAAGTAAAAGAGTTTAGATATACTTGTGATCTATTATGATTTACATTATATCATAAGCAAGATAAGTAAAAGTAAAAGATTTGTTGATGCAAATACACTTTGATGTTTTTATAGCAATTCTGTAATACATCTATTCTATTTGAGGAATGGGATCATATAATGTATAGAGCATAGAAAATCTTTTAAAAATACATAAATTAAGTTGAAATCCAAGTGTTGTTACAAAGAATGAAAGTCTAGTAAGATATGAGTGATGAGTGATTTATTCTCATCATTGCATATTTGCTTAATTATCTTTCCATTTCAAAAATTGGATGATATCTTCTGTGAGGATTATCTTATCATGGTTGTTTTTTGTAGAAGCAATCAAATGAATGTATGCTTCAACGTTGTATTTATTTACGACATCAAATTATGTTTTTTGTGATAAAAAAAATCCAATTGATCCACATGCAAAAAAATAAATTGATGTATAGCTACATTCAAACAAATCATGATGTTTTTTTCTGAGTGATTTAATCATATTAAAATCTGAATTTTAAATGTGATATTTTTAAATTTTATGTCATTTCAATCCTCAATACTTTTGCAGTTACTCTATGTTTATAAAAAATAGGTTGATGATTATAAAATTGCAGAGATTGACACTTACAGAAAATCATGTCTATGAAAAATTTTCTACTTTAGTATCTAGCTTATTATACGTGTGGTATCAGCAATTGAGATTTATTAGATGAATGAATGAAAAGAAACGTTTGAACAAAAAACACAAGATAATACCTCCATACTTTAACATAAAAAGATGGCTTCATGAAGTTTGAACAGCTAACTTTGATATATTCAAATACGATGGATATGAAAAATATATGCTTAGAGAGAATCACAACAAAGATTAGTTGAAGATTATAAGTTTGGAAAAGATGTTGATGTCTAAATCTTTCATCTTCAATGATGAATAGATATTCTTAAAAATAAGATAGCAAATATTGTTATATTCCGTTCACAACCTTTGATTTTGAAGCAAATGAAAGAATTTCATGATTATACTCTAGAAATTAAAACTCTCAAACAAAAACTTCATTGCAAGGAGTTTTCAAATACATTATATGTCTACTTGAAATTGATAAACTTCAAGTACAAAAAATAAACATCACATTAATGGCTAGTAGTGCTCTTGATGAGGCAACAAAAGATAACAGATATTGAAACTCAACATTTTCATGTATAATTACAAATTGACTTGATCTCAATCATTTATAATCTGAATTTTTTATATTCAAATTTTAAAACTCTAAAATTTATGTTCAAGTTGCTTTGAGCAACTCAACCATAAATTATGATTGATTTTTTAGTTATAATTGAGCAATTACTCTAAAGTAGTAATTCTTTAACTTTGACTTTATTAACAAGTATTGATTTGAAGAAATAAAAATTAAGAAAAAATCTTTCAAGATCATCAATTTCATGATAAAAAAAATTCTAACAAAATCCAAAAATTGCAAAATGAATATGAAATGTTGAGATAATCAAAAAAGTCTGTCAGGAATTGATCAATGATTTCAATGAATTTCTTTAAATTTCTTACCAAAAATCGAAATAAAAATATAGATTTCAAGAAAAAATGAATATCAAAGTCAGTTTTTAAAAGAAATTAGAACTAAGTTAGAATTTTGATTGAAAAAGTAAAATGTAATCAAAGAAAATTGTGAATTATATACATAGCTTGCACGTGATATTTCAAACATTCATCCGAAGTGTGCATTATTGCATTCCAAAAAAATTTCGAAATTGTTTTTATCGATAACATGCAAAATATTTTTTATAAAACATACATTTCTTAGTTTTTAAATTACTCTTTTGGGAAAAAATATTAAAAAATAAAAAATAAAAAAATCAAATAAAAAATATTTTACAAAATTCACTGTAATGACATTATTTATGAGCATATTGAATCATTAGATCTTGGACATCACAAATGAATTTTTTCTAGATAAGATATTTTAGTTAGTCTTAATTTCATTTGATAATAGAGGAAATCGATATTTACATCATTCTATGTATAGAATTTGTGAACGTTGAAATCAAACTGGAGTAGCATAAAATGTTTAAATGTAATTATAATTGAATTTAGAATTATTTATCATATTCAAATTTAAGACAAAAATTTAGAAGAAGATAAAGTTAGTGAACAAGAAAATAAATTTAACGAAAAAATAATTGACTGACATTATTGAAGTTCCTAATCTTTAAAAAAATTGACTTCATGAAACGTTTTTTCATTTCATATTTAGCCACAAGTTGTTTTAGTTGATGATCTTCTATATGATGATTTTATATCATCTTAATTTTAATTTATGAAATACAGAATATAGATAAACATGTCATATTCTATCATAGACTGATTTATTAGTAAAATATTTATCTATATTCAAAAATAATTGTGGATAAATGATGTGCATATAAAACTAGAGTTCAATCAATGACATTAAAAAATGATATATGTGTGTCAAAATTACTATCACAATTGAAACTCCATCCGTGACACGCGCTCCTGAAAAAGCTTTTGATAAGCCATCTTAAACCCTGTTCGTAAGGGATGGTCCAAATTCCTTTATGGATTGCTGCCAAATTATATTAAAAATTTGGATATTATTATCTTTATTTATTTTTTAAGAGATTATAAAGATTTTTGAATGATGAAAATTCAATTATAAGAATTATATTGATGAATAATTAATCTAAAAAACACAGAATTAATTTTTAAATAATTGATTTAATTTAACATGATAATTTTTTTCATTTTCCAAATCCAAATTAAAAAATTGTGGATGCCAATGTTTCTCATAAGTTAGTGAAGCAAGTGAATGCTCATGATATGTAAGTTTAATCATTTTTCAATATACTTAAGAATTTAAAAAATTATAATTATAAAGTTGATTTCAATTATTAGTGTTAAAGATGAGAAAAAAAAGTTTTAGAAAAAAGTTTATAATTCTAACATATACTGTGTGTTTTATGATAAAAATTATTTTTAGCAAAAAACATATTAATTTTTGCAATGTCACTATATTAAAGACATATCTTTCACATCATATTTACAATTATCTTGCTTCAAGTTCTTCACAAATATTTCTATCAGAAAATTATCTTCAGGTATATTTCACAATAGGAATATTGAAAAATAATGAAACAATATTGAAAAATTTCCGTACATTACATTTTTCAAAAACCTTAAGTTTTGAAACTAAAGATAAAACAACTCTTAAAAAATCCTAACATTTCTAATATCTTTCTGAATAATCTCAATATCAGAATTATCTTCATTATGACTTAAGTAGAAAATCAACATTTTCGTTTCATTATGCTCGTACTATGTTTCGCAATTAGTTGTGCACAATTTTTTTAATTTGTATCATAGTCATATGTTGCGATAACAATAGCTTAAGCCAAACTAATGAAAACTTTAAACATACTAAATCATGATTTACTCTAATTTTTTTTCATCTGCATAAGATCCAATGATGAACTCTTCGTCAGTTGTTGCTCATATTGTTTGCTATCATCTAATTTATTGGCTAGAATTCTATGCCATGAATGATAAGTAAGCAGAGTGTGATTTTCCTTTATCAATTTTGATCAAGGTTAGGATTACACTGAATTAAATACATGGCTCAATGCATGGATCCATTCGGCTCTTTCTGAAATCAGACAATATACTTCTTGATTTAAGACTTTCATCAAGTCAATCTAATTAAAAAGACAATTGAATCTAAAAAAATTGGAACTACAAATGAGATCAAAATGGCTACTGCAGTATGGAGTGATGAAACTTAACTTCTTCTTGTTTCATTTATATGTTACAGTTTTGAGTATTAAGAAAATGATGCGTTTGCGTTGTGAGAGTTCTATCTCACATAGCATAGTTGGTTAATACATACCCATTAGAGTCTTGATCATCTAAACATGAGGCAGACATAAAGCTAACAACATGATTGTTATTCGTAGGTAAGCAAATTGTAATACAAATGTGTTCTGGCTTATAATATGTTAAGGTTTTTGATTTTTGCCGTTAAATGTCGTAGAGTCAAATTTGAGCATCAAAGGGTTTAGAAGATAGATCTATTTGAACCCTAAATTCCTAAATCTTTGATTTCTTGACTTCTTAAGCTAGCATAAAATTAATTCTCTTTGGAAAATAAAATGACGGGAAAAATAAAGAACGAAAAATGTGAGAGGCTCCCATCAAATCGTAGAAGTATGAAAAAAACGTATATGTAATACCCGTTATACATACATACATACATATATATAGAGCAAGCATACAAGATATGCTAAATGAATAGCTAAAACATTTAGCATACAACAGAAACATCCAAGTCTTATAATTCTGTGCAAGGGATATCTAGCTGGTATTTTTCATATGGCAAAAAAAATGATAAAACATGGTAAATGACATGTTTGTTTTTGAACTTGATCATAATCCCCATTAACTCTACTCCTATCATCTAAAAATGTAGTATTGTCCTGCACTTTGAGATGTACTTAGATTGTAAGAATAAAAGATGCAATAGTCAACGTATTCGAATACTGGCTGAACGAAAGAAAGATATGGAAAACAAGATCTCAGCCATGGGTAACTGCAGTGGTATCCTGTTGGAAGAAGGTGATAATTGGGAAAATCCACCTAGGTAATGTGTAATATTCGTAGATTGATATCGTTACTAGCCATGCTTCTACGACGTCACGCTGGTCAAGATTGGGCAATGAGGTGCGTGCACGTTAAACCAAATGTGTTGCACCTGTTATTTCTGCATCACTCTTATAAAACCTGTAGGCGTCTCGCCGTTTTGCTTCATTCGGTACAAACAAGAATGTGTTAATAGAGTTGGCTTTACCTATGATTGTCGAAGACAGAGGTGAAAAATTCTTTTAGATACTCCTGAAATCTACTATTTTGTTTATATCTGCTCGAGGTCTTAAAAGCGATCATGGTTACTCACTAGGGATGGCTTAATATTTGCGGTCACAGCAAGCACTGTAGATGTGCAATTATATGTGTATGCATCCATTGTCGATTTGATCATTGAGTTATAGAAGGGTAAATTCAGATAATGGTTGTCATCCACTTGTGTGTGATGGGCTTCTAAGAATAGGTTTTGTCAGATTTAACGACATCTTGCTTGGAAATATTGGAATCTGCATATTCTTCGTGGTGGCCGCTTCTGCTGCTGTCGGGGCCTTTTCGTTGCCACATTTGCTGTGTTGCCTTTTGTTCGGAATATCTGAATCATTCAAGTCCTTGAGGTACTTTGTTCTTCCAAAAGCAGAGCATATACTCTCAAACTATTGCAAGCGGTACACCGTTTACCTCCTCATGGAGTAGACGTATAGCAGGGCGTTCTTCAATGATATCATTGGTCAAATCTTTACAAGTTTTCTATTGAAAGTTATTTCTGCACTATCTCGATATAACTGTTTAGCGTCTCGGCACGAGAAACTTATTCTATCTACTGCGCTACGAGAAGACGGACACAGTCTACGCAATAGAAGAATCTCTAACCGGTCTTCCCAAGAGCATAATCATGCGCGTCAAGAGACTCTAGCTGATATTTAGGATCAATGTGCTCGTGTTCTGACTCCCTAATGATGAAATCGGAAGGCAGATACTCATGATGGGAGCGTCATTTTTTGCGAGTTTAAATCAATTTGGAAAACCTTATCATGACATCGACAAAGTGTAAATTTCTTAATGCGGAAGACTCGTTGAAGAAGGTAGAACTACTACAACATCCCTCTTATGGCATCGTACTACAAGTACTGGTTTCTGGCGTGGTCCCACAGGAGAGACACTTCGGCAGCTTTGGACTGGATTGGCTGCGTGATCCACAGGAAGTAAGAGGCGAGATCAGACACGCAGAGAGAAGCAGACGGTGACGCTTGAAGGATATATTGAGGTGGGGGGAGAGAAAGAGAGCGATCAGATGTGAGAAGGGTCGGGGTAGAGCACAGAAAAGAAAAACCATAGCAGCCCTCCTTTCGTGGCATCGTACCACAAGTACTGGCTCGTAGCGTGGTCCCAGCATAAAAGGAGGGAGGGCTCGTCCTCTTGGGGTTCGTTTTAGCTTCTTGATCCACGAAGAGAGAGACCTGATATCAGTCTCACAGAGCTCACTCAACTCGGAGATCCATGGTAACGCAGAGAGAGACACGAGAACGAAAGTGTCAAGAGCTATTGAAAGATATACAGGGAGAGCATTCAGACATGGAGGGAGGGAGGGTGCTTTGTACAATGAACAGGGAGTGGCTATGAAGGCGACAGGCGGACCCACAGCAGAGAATGATGAGGATGGGGAATCTGGGAACCGGCAATTAATCCGAGACAAGTGGGGCCCCACAGTTCTGTCGGCTGTTGTCAGATTTGAGCCCTTCGTAATCGAAGACATCCGACGGACAACCAGCACGAAAGTACACGCGAGGAATACAAAAGCAAGCAGATGGGTGAAACGAAACTGGGTAATAGGAAAAGGCTGCTACACCCGAGTCAGACTGTCTGCGCGATGGTCGAACTCATCAGGGGCAGTTACGCTATATGGTCACCCAATCACTCTCTAAAGAAGTCAGAAGTAGGTAAGCGACAAAATATTACAGGTGATATTTAGACAGCTGGTCACGTAATCGACTCGGACTCTCGGACAAGAAAGTTAGAGAGTTGACGAGCCATGTCCCTGGAGATCCAGCAGCATACATAACTTGCTTTGCCTTGGGCTTCGTTCGACTCTTCTCAGTTCAGGGAAGTGTGTTGCTTAGAAAGAAAGTGAAACTTGTCAACATGTCAGATCGAGCCCACACACTTCGACAACACAGCAAATACGTGAAGAGGTTCAGCGCGCCACCGCCCGTTTCTTCGACAGAGTTGTTATACCACAACAGTAGTGTAGCTTTGAGTTTCCCCTTCATGACGAGGTGACGAACAGAATCAGAACGTGAGAACCTTCTCTCACGATCTGAAATCGAATATTCTCTCGTCGTCACGGAAGGCTGCAACATTTGAGATTGATGCGGTCCACGTCTCCCTGATGTTGAACTCTTTCATAGAAAGCTTTCTCTGGGTAATAGGCACATTGATGGAGGGGATGAGGGCGCCTGATTTCCGCTTCTTTCTAATCTGGGTCATACTCCCAAAATCTTCCCTTGAGACATCAACGATCGCCGAGGAAACTAACAACCAGGCGTCCTTCTTTGTGGGTAAGAAACCTTGGGTCACTTGACTTTGCGGTGAGATGCAACTCGCATATACGAACGCCAAACACTTCTTTGGTCTACATTTGCTCAACCACAACATGACGGATTTCTCTGGCTCACGCCAAGTTGACAAGGACAGATCAAGGACATTGATTTGGATCTGATCCCTTCCATTAAGGAGTCGTCACTTGCTCGCTCACCATGACTTGGCCTTGGTCTGAGCTCAATCTGCTGAACGAGTGCTGATGACATTTGATCTGATTCTGACAGTTTAATTTGTTTCACTGAAACATGTTTCCTTCTTTAACTGGGATGAACTTGTTCTAATCTGTTGCTAATCATTCCTAATTAAATCTCTCACGCCACTTTAACTAGTCATAACGACCATCCTTCAAAGGTTCCGTTCCTTGCACCTTTCCTGTGGACCACGTACGTCATACGGAATGTACATTAAGCCTCCACTTTCTTCAGCCCTCAATCCTGATCCTTCTGCTTCTGGTGCATTCCACTGTACCATAGAACTACCGTACTCACAAACAAAGCCATCCGCTTGTAGTTCTGCATGACATACATCGCCGTCGTTAGAGACTTCTCCCTTCCAGGTACTTCCTCGGATTCTATTATGCTCACTATGGACATAATTTGTCGGACTACGACTAATCTGAACCATCAGACCTTCTCTCGTATTGAATATCTTCTGATCTACTCTCAGAATCGTGGATTCAATCCTGACCTTCAGAGTCTTCGTAAGAGTGTAGTTTAAGCGTCCTGGTATATACATCTTCACAAAACTTAGAAACAGTTTTTATTGTGGGTCTGTTTTTAATACATTCTTCCACGGTTTGAATCATCCGTATACGCCAATTTCTCTGTTCCATGTTGGAAGTACATGTATTCTTTATCTTCGTAATTATAAGGACGTCCCACCATGTGATGGTCAGAGCTCTAGCCTTTTGAAGTTGTTGTACCCTCACACTTTCATTTTATTTGGATGTTGTACACAACCATATGGCAATGATTACCAGATATTGGAATAACCCCTACACGCAAGTAGATCCGAATACGACAATCACCTACAAAGGCTTGTACCCTGGAAGATATTCAGTATATTACAGGCAGAGCTAATTTGACACTCCACTTTTTCAGTTTGAGGATAGAAAGGCACTTCGTTGCACGGTTAACAACGCCTTTCCTTAAGTGTGTTGACCGTTAGCATGAAGGATGAGAAGTATTCGTTTTTCTTAATTCGATTTTGTCGACAATAATAGACATGAAATCCATCCAAAACCTCGCCAGCAGATAAGAAATCTGAAAGTTGACGGCTCTCTAGAAAGTGTCACACAAAGTTTTGACAAATGGATGCGAGTGTCTCGTACTAAGTGTCAATTTGGGCCATGCTATTTGAATGTTTAAGTGCTGAGGTATCTTTTGGGCGAAAATTATCTGTCAAACCCCATCAGAGAATACGATAGAGAGAGAAGTCTTGAGATTATTTGTGCACACACCGAGGAATGGCCAGTTTCTTGTCGATTATGGTGAACCCTGAAATCCCTCGCACAGCAGACACTTATTCGAAATCTAAACAATATTTTCCACACAGTTTCTGCCGAAACAAGTCGGTAGATCCAGTGTAATGTACTCAGGATGTCCATGAAGGCGCAGTCGTGGTGGTGAGCTTTAAGATTGACTTGGCTACGCCTTATTGATGGTGTCATCGTTTTGAGAATTGTGCTTTGACCGTGATTAATGTACAGATGCCCTGTATGACGAGATATCATGTGCAGACTCCAGAGGTATCTTTCACCGTAGAAACTCTGCGCACTACCTCTGCTAGAAATTCGAATAGACTGGTGTATGGGTGAGTACGGTTGGTACACTGTAGTACTGTAAGTAGTGGAAGAAGGCACGTGCCCACACGAGGGGTTAGAACTCACTGTGGACGACGAGGAGGAAGAGTTTATGCTGTTTTTGCGTCGAGGGTGCTCCCAGGTCTATTTCTCTCTTTCTCCCTCTTTCTGCTCTCGGGGCTCACAACACTTGATCATCTCGTCCTTCTCACCCACTCTGTGTCACTCGCCCTCCCGCCCAACCTCAGTTGAATCCTAGGAGTCTACCACACAGCGCTACATTGTACACTGTTGTTGAGAGTAAGTGACTGTGGGGTCTGGACTGTCTGGCTGTCTGGCTGTCTGTCACAGCACTTTGACCGTCCCGCTCAAGTCGCTCATTCACTCAAGCGTGTCGAGTTGTCTTATCGTCTTCGGTCGGCACTAAAGGAAAGGACTGTAGTCCTCCATGCTCCTTGATCCTAGACCACGGTTTCGATACGCTCCATGGTGCGCCTAGGATCTCCTTCAGAACGCAGAATTGCTCGCTCTGAGGGCTGCGCACCCGTCTGTCGGTCTATTCTATAATAACATATCTAATCAGTGCACACTGCCTCCGCACCACAGTGTCTTGTCTTCACCCGGCCTCCACCAGGCTCGCCTTGCTTTCTCTGCTGCTCCTACTCCTACTACTTCTACATGTTCTGAGCAATGTAGTACCACCCTGGTGTATCTCCTGCACACTCTACTACTCCTTCTGAGCCAACGAGTCTCATTCTTTTCTGCATCGAGCATCACTTCTCCTCCCCACTGAATGCTCGAGAACGCTGGACCTGAGCGCTGCTTCCATCCAAAGTTCGGGTCTAGACTGCTGCCGCTAGTCTCAGAGCCCAGATTCTTCTTGACTACAATCAATCAGTCAATCAACAACTGTTCTTCTCTCCGCCTCCCTGTCTGAGCTACGAGAGCATCTGCTTGAGCTGCTGACCGACCTCTCGTCCTCATCCCTTCAGCTTGATAGCTTACCAAACTCTTTGCGTCTCGTCTCATCTATTTTTCGTGTAAACTCAACTTGGACACAACAAACGGGTCATCCGAAGTGAGCTGCGTGCTCCGCTCCAGTCATCAGCAGCAGTCTGCTAACCTGAACTAGGCCTCACAGAGGCATAGGCTCACATTTTTCCAGGAGACTAAGCGATACCGAGCACTGCAGCGCCTCGAACCTGGCATCGCAGAGAAGACGTAGATGTCACACACGCTCCGCTCCACGTTCTTCACGCATCATCCAACTTGGCGTTGCAGCGCATGTTATGTTTGTGACTCAACTCATGGTTCGAGCGTGTGTCGGCAACTAGAGAGAACCAGAAGTGCTTCCTGCCGCCCAGGGGAACTGACCAGAGATCAGTGATCGAATTACCATCGGGCCAGGTTACAATTCGCCTCATATGCAGAGACGGCGAGAGGGCTGGGGTCTGATAATCCACAGGGGAACCGATTGAGACCAGGTACTGCTTTGAGACACACACTGCAATTGGATTGCGAGAGCGTTTGGTCTGTCCAGGAACAGCGGCCTCGAGCAGCAGATTGAACAATTATCGCTGGCTTTGCGCTGAATTGCATGTCGAGTCAGATGGGATGCTGCAAAATCTTGATCCTTTTGAGCATATCTATATATGCGTCGGTCCATGTGCAAGCTTCCAGACCGTCCACAACTGGTACATCTCACCTCTCTTCCGAGCTGTGCATCTCGTTCATTCGTTCAATCTGTCGTCGATGTCTTTGGGTGCATGACACTGCGCACTTGTTAGATCCACGCGGTAAATTCCGGGACAGTTGAATCCTGTCCCGCTCATCACTTTTGAATCAACGTTTGCCATTTCCAACCACCGCCAATAATTGGGTTCTGTCAACTGCTCTTGTCCAATAGGATCCTCGTTCAGAGCGATGTCGTCTCAACCGGGTGGCCTCACAGACTCCAAAAGTGCTAGAAAGGTAAAAGCGAAGCTGCTCCAGCTATCACCTCCACACCACGTGACGCTCGTACATTGTACTCTCAGAGGCTTTCGATTGCGCGCCTGTCTAGGCGATGTTTGAAGTACTTTCCAGTTGCAATTGACAATGTGTCTCCGGTCAGAGTGTCAGCTGCTGCGGTTCAGTTCCATGTGAAGGAATGGTCTCGATTCACAGCCTTCAGAGATTATCGCTCGCCACTGACATGTGTTACCTTGCATGCAGATTCTTCTCGAGGAGAATAAACCTAGAGCATGGTGGCAGATTTCTCAGAAACTGCTGGCCAGGCAGATGGGGTCGAAGCCACCGAACTGCGAAGATAAGTGCCATTATTGCAACCCTTGTGAGGCTGTAGAGGTCCCGATATCGAATCGGGAGGTCCAGAAGGTCAAGGCCCTTGAAACTGATGCTGCTGCAGGCACCTCGTATCAAAAAGTGAGTACAGCGCTGGCTGATCCACACGACACGAACTACATGCCCGAAAGTTGGAGATGTGCGTGCGGAGATGAATACTTCAATCCGTGAGCAGAACAGATCACGATGCAATGTAGATGATAGCGAAGTGGCCTGCATAGCATGCCTCTGCCGAACCGTTGAAGCAAACTTAGCTGTACCACGTTGTAGGTCACGGTGATATGGCAACGTCATGCTATCCCTTTCCACTGACATGCTCCGCTGTGCCTTTTTGATTGTCTTCCAACCATTATCTGCTTTCGGACTTTGCTCCGGCGGATTGCTCCCATGGTGTTCTGTGTGATTCAACGTCAAACTTTGAAGACCTTAGCAGTAGACAGCATACATATGTGCACATACAGGTTGTCACTGTCAAATTATCAGGCCTAATGATCAGATTCTGGAGGCTTCGGCGGGTAGGTGGAGTAAGAGAGAGAGAGAGAGAGAGAGCGCGCGCGCGCGCGAGAGAGAAAGCGAGAGTTTTGTGTGTGTTTGTGTGTATGTGAGGTCGAAAAGGGAGATCGCATTAGCATCACCACCGAGATCGCCGGCGAAGACTGAAGAATGCTGCTAGTGCCCACCTGCCTTGACATTTCACAGCCCTTGTAAATTAGCTAAGGTATCATGCCTGTATACTGCTGACTGTTCAATAGAAGAATTTAATGACTGAATAAGATCGACTTGCTGCTGCACAAGTTTATCAGAGGCTGGATAAACGTTTGAAGTAAATTTCAAAGCAACTTCATGCCAGAAAAGTTCAGCGCGCTATCATGACAAGTTCTTCGGGACTGTCATGAGCGAATTGTAGCGAACATGCGAGTGAATAAATGGAAAAAGCGGACACTCAGTCGCTTGGAATGCTTCTTGTCCACGATTTGTCCAATCTTTGAAGATCTGAAGATTCCTATCACTACTCCTGCGGGTACGCAAGCACAATCTGGCCATCTATCACTTCCTCGAGTCCTTTATTCAACTATTGACGAAGACGGACGTTATGTATCTACCGTACGTACTTCGAATTAGATTTGAAATCTGTTTTTTCTATTAAGCGATTCATTTGGTGTTAGATCGAAGCGCACGATATGCCTTCAGTGCGATCTGTGAAACATTTCGCTTCCCGCGCTCGGGTTAGCAATGATTCAGTTTTAGAGAGATACGAGGATACTTTTGAAGGAAGCCTCTAGACATTGTTTCACGAACCAGAAGCTCCTGCCTTGATTTCTCTCTTCTCGGAGGAGGCACCACCTTATCGAGTATTTTACTGTAATGACAGATTTTTAATTCTGGATTGGCTGGATGAAAAATGGGATGCATTCGTGACTTGAAATCCGAGCTGATGTGATTAGTGTACAGTAGACTCTGGCGAGATACACTGGGGACAAAATTTACGTTAGCATGACAGAGCATGGGCCGCTGTAGGTAAATCAACAAGACATGGAGAATCGTAACTTCACCTGCATTCAAGTTTGCTGGTAGCGATCAACAGATTGTACGTCCACAGTATCCGTTCTAGAAGGGCGTCATTATGACATCTTACGTCCGTCTTATACATTAAGATGTGGGCCAACAGATAGTACGACATACGACACTTCTGCAACGAGATTCCTACCGAAAGCTGAGCGAGTATCAGAAAATCAGTTGTCAGTGCCAAGTCTTCGCCTGCAAAATGCCAGATCTGCAATGCTTGCGCTGTGAATGCACGGTCCCTGTGAGTAATATCCATTCCCAGGCCCACGAAGCCACATGAGTACATCTAGATTGCTTGGATTACTCATGGTCTCTACACCTCAAATGAATCCAAGTCAAGTACCGTCTCGTTCTAATTTCACTTAGTCCGAAGACCAATCAAACCTTCACTCTTCTTTACTGAGGTTACAATCGTGCTTGGTTACATGCACATAGTAATGTGATGTCTTGAAGCTCTAGATGGTTTTGCAGTAGTACATACTTGACTTTGTGATAGTATAGAGGCTCGCCCCTTTGGTTTCATCCCTGTACAGTTTGATGGTTTCCTTCCTTTTTGCTGTATACTACTTGACCCCGTTGGAGCTCTTTAAGAGCTCAATTTTCTAGGTGCATCAAACTTACCAACCATTTACTACTCACAAGCTCACTGTCGGGGAACTCTGATAGGCGAAATTCAGCAGAGCAAATGTCCAGTTTGATTACAAATGAACCTTGGATTGTATCAGGGGAGTATCAGTTAACGGTTTGTCATGCGAGCAACCTCTGAGTCCACTTCATGTGCATGTACTCCCTACCACTGTGAACTGCATGCAGATAAAAAGTCACGCTGTGTCTGTAGATACCTCTCCATCAAAGAGGGACCCGCAATTTCTGATGACCATACTCGATGTCACCCAATAGAGTAGCTTGACGTCGTCAGCAGCAGTTTTTCCAAACCCAAGCAGATGATAATGCTAAGAAGGGTTCCCTTAGGCTTATAGGCAAAAGTTTTATCGTTCGAGGTTAGAAGAAACTTTCGAAACAGCAAATGTGGCCTCATAATATTTTTTCGATGTAACTTTCGAGTATAAGCCTAAGAGAACCTGACAATCAACAAATATGGGCTCGTGTAGCTAACCGCATCTTAACGGACATGATGAAGATTAAGGGTTACCGGAATAGTACTACTGGCTGATCAGGCAGTATTATGCTAATCCGTTTGTAACTACGAAACCAAGGTGGTCAAGGTCAACTTGGAGATGGCATTCTTAATATGAGCTTTGGAAGAAGTTGCGGTGGTAATGACCTTCCGATCTGGGAATCTAGTGTATCCTCCTGTGTTACATCTTGAGCAGTTCCCTCATACTCCTTTGTATTCAAAATCACTGACATTACCCTCATGAAAGTAATGTGCCCTAAAGTAAACAACGAATAAAACATGTAATTCATTTATCCTCTTCCGACGTATGTCGTCCTAAAAGTCGGTTCCAGCTCCATTCAATGGCTGTCAGTTTTCTTTCTTATGTGTCCGCAATCAGCTCGATGTTGTCTAATGCAGAATACTCGTTGGCGTAACACTCATGGAAGGGAATTTCTGTGCTACGCCTATACGAGTGATGGTCATCAGACAGTAGATAGTTTTGAACGTGCAGCACCTCAAACTCATTCGAACTTGCAAATTTGTTGTCTGTAAAGTTGACTGGTCCACCACACCTTGTCTACTTCGACATTCACATCTCGCTTGAGTATGTTAACCGAGTCCTGATAACCTACCCACACTTGGGTTGTCTGGGCGTCATCACTTGTCCAAGGAACGCATGAAAACAAAATTTCAACAGGGAGATGAATGGGGCAACAGACTCTTGGAAAATGTCTTCTAGCGGATCTGCTAAGGTCTTTCATTGCTCGGAATACTTGCCACATATTTCGGCATCATATAGAATGGACATTCAGTATGATGCCGAAACTGATTACGTACTTATTACATGCTCTGCACATCTTTTTTATTCCATTGCACCACTTCGAAGCCTACGTTATACAATGTGCAATGAACATACTCAATCAAAGTTCTTAACTTCCTAACAAGCCAAGAACGTCGCCCCACTCTATCCCAGAAACGAAAGCACAAATCTTGCAACTTTTACCTGAGGTCATGAGATAATATGTGCCTTCGTTACAATGTGGTATGCTCTAACACCAACTCTAATGCTTTCTTGAACTACTTGCGATGAACAAGAAGCCCATAGCCTATTACATTGTCAAGGAGCTAGACCATTTGGGTCCACCCCTGTTGCCAGCGTGTTAGTTTTATCTTGGTGACGTTGCTGAGGTTCTATATTCTGAAGTTTTAATGTCACTTTCGGAGTAAAGCTGGAGCAGGGAACTTCAAAGCTCAGGAAGGAAAGATGAGCATTCCCAAAGCCATTGCCGCGAAAGGAACGGTGAGGTTGTCGTCCAACCGAGTGCTGAAGGGTAATGACTCCACCACAGTGGTCAAGAAGGAGACGATGACCACTCGAGCAAACGTTCCCGGCACCATCTCAATATACCCGAAGTGTGCAAAATACATTAAGTACCTGCAGACCATATTCTTACAGATTTAGAAGAAGAAAACTATAAGAGTGGAGGGCAAAAACATAGATTAATTTAGTTGGATAACCTTCCGTATTCTGCCACCAATATTGCACCTAAAATTCTTAAATGTATGTCATAATGGTGGTAGGGACTCACAACATGGATACCGAAGTGCTCGCAACAAACATCCCAATGCTTCCGGCAAACGACTTATCTCTGTTGTAGGGAAGCTTAATCCCACCGAAATTTCTTCCGATGATGTCCGCAAAGCCTGTCACATTGAAGCTCCTTGTCAGAATGCAATCACTCTTTCCAAATGAGGTTTCTCAAACAGGTTTACAACGAGGCCGGAGGAGAGACACAGCATAAACATGCAGTAATTGAAGAAAAACTACAAGCACTAAGAAACCCGGGAAACAACCTCTTCTACTTCGACGTACAATATTACGGGAGGATGAACACCTCCTTACAATTCGTACGGATCTATCCAGGTTACTGAGTACAGCACTACTCTGATTGTTAAGATACCAGATATCAGTGAGCAAATATGTGAAATCGGCGTATCCACACAACAGCAGAATGTGATCTCAATTCAATGATTGCCTGTTTCAAAGTTCGAAAGAAAAGCTACTGCTTGCTTATCACACTTACGAGCCTGTTCGAACAGACTATCAAGGGTATCAAAAGAGTTCACAAAAACACGAAATTACCGTGGAAGCGATAATCTCCACCCAGTGAAACCAGGTGACGATATTCCTGACTTACTTTATGCTGTGCATTTAAGCTTGTCGTCATATTGACAACTTATATAATCAGACAGAGGAACCCAGATGTGCACCGGATTAAACCCGACTGAATGATGCTAGTAATAGGTTACACAGCGACCTCTAAATTCTCCAAGAACCTATCCAAATTTCCACAACATATGGTTACTCATAATAAGAACCTTCGAAACAGTATCAAGAATATGGGAGTACATGGGAGAAATTGTGATTGTTTTATACAAGGAATGAATAAATGATACAAGAAGTGACCTGAGCTTACCATCACCAGCACATAGATTCACAAGAGCAACAATCCCCACAGGTGAGCTCCGCCAAAAACAGACAGTAGTGACGACAATCGCTAGAGCGTAATAAAAGGGTCCTTTCAGGAGTTCCCTATAACAAACAAAAGGTCCGGTCATTAGATAGTATGATGAATAAAAGACATTGTTAAGAAGAAAAAGTGAATGCAACGAGTGAGGTAAATTGAATGTGGATATCCAGCTTTCTGAATTACAATAATAAGTACCATCAAGTGTCAAATGATCCGTCTGCATATCACCGATCAGAGGTAGAAAATTGATAATAGCATTTTAGACATAAACTTTCGAAATTCACCTTCTGCCCCCTTCTCTGCTCATTGCCTTAACCATCGCCTCATTTTTTAGAATTCCAAATCCTAGACCCAGCATTCGGACTCCATTCCCTGCAGGAGCTAATGCACACAGGTATTTTGCATACGGCGCTAAACTGCAAAACAAGTAAAGCAGATTGTTAATTTGATATGCACATTTTGGAGGATGGGCCTCTCCCAACAAGCGAAAGAAGGGAAGCGCATATGGTCAAGATCTATATAGTTCTTCGCAGCCTAAGAAGACAAGAATAAACTCAACGAGCAAGTGGCAGTCTTCGAACAATATTTCACAACGAGGTGGGAGATAGAGTGACGTAGGGGTGCGAGTGCAAAAAAGCAGAGCTGTTGAAGTTTTACTGGTTAAAGTTTCATAATTATATAGCTAGGGCATGTCCCAAACTCAGACTACTGAAACTTAGGTTGCAGATGCAGTATCACACTGTGACAGAAAGACACCGCATTCGTTAGGAGAATTGTCTTGTTGATTTGAACGCACGCAACTTATATTCGCTGCGGAAGGCAACAGATTATCTCCGTGTGGAGATTGCAGTAGAATGTATTCATTGGTATTTGCCTGTAATAGTTTGAAACCATAAACCTCGCGCCTTAAGTCAGGGGTGCTTGGGTGCCTACAGAACAGCAGATAAAAGTAGTCCACAAGAATCCAGTAATCCACCATTTCATTCCTTTCTCTACCTGAAAAGGGGCCAAAAGAGCATGAACCCAAGTCCGACCAATATGTGCACCAGCTTCCTGCTCAGTTTCTGCGCGAAAAACAAAAGGAATAAGATTGATGAAGAGATTCAAAACGATACTCACTTGGCCAATCTTTACAGTCTGCACTGCTTCAAAACGTCGTTGGAGGAAAATACTAGCATTCCCGCTTCCATAACGCTTCATTACCATCATGTATTCAACTGCAATATTTCAAATCCTGAAATTTTCTTCGTTTTCAGGCATTTATTATATAATACCATATAATTATTTTCATAATAAAAGCAAGATTAAATGCTGAAGTCAATTCTAAATTCCTTGTTCTCTGAAAAGATACATAACCTGGTGCCCAGGGCTATACCAGCAGACGGTATATCTCGAAAACTACTTATATCGAGGGCAGTAGGCAGTACTATCTCAACCCTCGAATTCCGACGAAGATTAAAGTCGCAGAGACCAAGCTTTTCAAAACATATGATTTTACAGGGCTCAGAAGTGGAGAAGCTAATGTTTTCTCCCAACATGTAAAACTGAACGTGAGTTCTTTGTCAAGAATTTGTTAGCGTGTAGAATTTGTGGTAAGAATACATGGAAAGCCAGCTATAAAGTAAAAGGTCGTCGACCTCCACGCTGAGGGAAATTTTTTCTGTAATCTTAAATTCACAACCCGCACAGTCTCGTCTCCATATTCGTGTAGATTAACCATATTTTGACGGCACAGAGATGGAAAGTATGACTGAGAATCATATCAACAGACTGACTTGTGGGTCCACAACTACTACAATTCAACAAGTAAAATTCACCCAGATCCGTTGCAAGACATAGACATACATGACCTTAGGAAACTGTTTTCATCATGAGCAAAATCCCCAAATACAAGCTTCAAAGCAGCCTACATTACCGTACCCTGAGGTCCCATGACTGATGCAGAAATTCATTCGACGCGTGACTTAGCGGGGGAATAAGGTTGGGCAATTGGTGACATTTAACGCCGATTAGGCTGCGACTATCTAATTTTTCAACACCTTCTTAACGATGCTCCGATGTGCAACCATGCCTGGCAGTTTACGTTCCGAGGGAGGGGAAGCTACAACAGCAGTGACTTGTTTCTGAATCAAACAGATCTGAGCAGAGACACAGCAAAAAACCTTTTCAAGCACGTCGCGCTTGGCCAACTCGTCGAAGAATCTCAACATTCCCAGAGCTCCCCCGATGGTCACCACGCAGGCAATTAAGTCGTGCATGGTGACAGTCGGCAGAGGCAAGGCTGAAGCAATCCCGGGAGTGAAGATGGCACAGTTATAAAGCAGCCTCGAGCTATCTTCTCGTCCTCCCAACTGACTTTCGTCGCCGAATACAACTGGATCAGAGGAAGATTCCTGTTCGAGACCTTTGAGGTGCGACTTGTCAGCCTGGACCCGTAAAGTTTCGAAAACTTTAAATATTGGGGATATCCTCTGGAACTGTCTCTGGCTCTGGCCGTGGGCAAATGCCCGCGACTCGGAACTCAGAGAGTCAAAGTCATATTTTCCTTCCGACTGCGTGCGAGACCAATCTAAAAAACTCGCCAAACATCCGCCCGGATTGACAATCTTCCCGCTTGAACAAGAAATAGCACGAACAGAGATCGTGGAATACGGTGTCGAAAGGGATCTCGAGCTACAGGACAAGAGAGCCATAATTGACGTCGAAACAGTGATAATAAATGCTCCGACTGTCGATACGCAAGAAGGTAAAGCCCCTGCTCTATCCTCTGGGCACTCAGGCTAGCTCATCTTCACAATTGACATAGCTGAAATCTCAAGATTGTGCGCTGCTCAATCATACGGCATTCACCCCGTCCACAGGTCCAACTCATCATTCGAGTATGCGCAATTTGTCGACGAGAGCTCCCATGCCGAACCGAAGCCGACCGCACGACTTCCTCAGCTCACCGACAGAGGAATCATTGATGTACAGGACATGAACAGGATTCCGAGTGAGAACAGTCAATGGACTTGCATCACACCAGCCAGCATCCACCGGGCTCGACCGGCTGGTGATGATCAAAGTCCACAGTTCTGAAAATCTCGCACATGCGAGCTAATCCACCGTGTTTTTTAGTCTCATCGGAGTCCACTGTCTGGCCGAGCAGCAGCGGAGTTTGATAAGACTCCGATCTCCGTGCGTGCGATAACGAACAGGAAGGCTGATTGGCAGAGAGACGCACTCCTACAATTCTTGCGCTAATTCTTCAGTCGAAGTATGGATTGACCGTATCCACCGTTACGGTACTGGCATCCGCGGACGAAGAGTCTGTCACGGAATGGGTAAAAGTGGCAAATTTGAACGGGGTGCTGCTCGGTTTATTGTGAAAGTGAGTTAAAGTACCAGATACGAGCGTTTGGAAAGTTTTCTCTCTGGTAGAAGACTAGTTAATAAGTTATAACAAAGCACAATTTAATCAAATCATTACCATAAATAGTATGCTGTCGACCGAATTACATCCACCAACAAAAGTACAAATTGCCTTCTCACAGAGACCCATAGTTGTCGCTCTTGCTCTGTACGTTCTAACAACCGCATCCCGGTTTTTCCAGAGACTTTGACGTGCTTCTCTCAGTGTAACTAACTAACATTAAGAATCTAAAGATGTGCACTCCTGCCCTCTTTGAGCTTCTTGTGATTCCTTTTCCTTTGAAGTTGCAAGCATTGCTCACCTCATCCAGCATCTCTGATCATCGTTGACTTTCGTATTGACTGACTCACATGGATGTAGAGGCGTGCTGCAGGTACGGCCTACGACGGCAAAGGGTGTCCTTTGTCGAAAGCAGCAGCATCCAGCACATGACATGTGACCAAAGAGAAACTGAAGCTTAGTATGGGGAACCTACCTGCGGGCAGAATGTAAGGGGCAAAAGGCCTCATGTTAGTTGTGGATCCGACATATTCATCAAGGGATTCGAGCGTGCCCGCTCACTTCCAACCGCATGTGCTAGCAAATGGAAAAGGACCATCAATTAAATTAGATCCATGGGAGCTACTTTTGATCCTCATGTCAGTTTCTCGATGAAAATTTGTCAATAATTTGGCAGGTATAGTAGACTGAGCAAATTAAAGACTTGTGCGCATGAGAGAATCGTCCATCATCAGTTCGTCTGTGATTGATTTCATTGTTTTTGTACATCTCATAGACTTTATGCCTCTAAGTTTGATGATTTGAGATGTGTTCCGTGGTGTCCAAGTTATTTGTACATGGGAGTCTCATGACAAGACGTCCATCGAACGCAACACGTAACTGGCTCACGTGGTAAGAATCTCAAAGACTTCTCAGTTGATTGTATTCAAGTACTTACTTGAGAACAATCAGACTTTTTCGAGAACTTGATTCACTTAAGAATTATTTCATGTACTTGAATATATTTACATAAATTGTCAAGTTCTTTGGTGATATAAGACACATTAACGAGTAATATTGAAGTTGGTCCATCTTGCAATGAAAATTGTATATGAAAGCTGCTAAAGTAAAAGAATTAGCTTCGCAAAGAAAACAATCACATGACTTTGTGAGAGTGAATGATAAGAAAAAAACTGAGATATACTTAGATGATTCTTATAAAATCTTAATATGAAGAAAAAAGTTTGAATGAAGATTTAAAGCATGAATTATTAGAAAAATTTCACAGAATTGGAATAAATATAGTCTTTTTATCACATTTGAATATAAAGAAAAAAAGTTATTTGAAATCTAGTAAAAAATCAATAAATATTTGATTTGAATAAACAAGTACAAGTGTTATATTGGATTTTATATTTAAATTTCTTATATGTAAAAAAAAAGGATTTTAATCAACATTTAACACATAGAAATCTTATATATTGATTGTTTGAAGCAAAATTGGAAATTTTCCTTTGCATAAATTTGCTATATAAGATATCCATATTGCATTTGATGTGATGATCTTTCCAGAACATCTCATTAAAGTCAACAATGATATGATAAGATAGCAATATGTTTTTTAAATGAACTGTTACATGGAATGTATTGATAGATCTGTATATATGTATATATATATATATCAATACAAAATCTTTCATATGTAAATAGTAATCTATGATAGAGTTGTTAAATTATAATAGTATAAAATAATAAGCATTTAATCAGTTCATTCATCGATAATAATGTATGGTCGATTATATATTTCATCACAGTGAAAAAAGCAAACTGATCGCTCAAATATAAACATAAGAAATGATCGGTGAGCAAAAATGCAATCAAGCACAGTCAAAGCAAATATTTTAGAACAATGATATATGGATGATATATGGATTGCCATTTTGCATCGGGCATACTACTCATGTTATGATATCCATGTGTGTAGAACATTATGTTCATCTTAAATCAGAAATCTCAAGTTCAAATTGTATTCCAAGAACCATCTATGAAGTATATCTTTGAGTTATTTGTTAAGTGCATTGACTTTGTGATAATGCAAATCTCTTGCCACACAAAGTACTATCTAGAACCTGAAAACCCAATCCAACGCTTAGGTTGATAATGATCTATTCTAAAAACACAATTAATCCCGCTTGTGAGAAAACCAAACAAGATGAGAGTTTATGATTACTTGCTTGCGCTATGATACAACATTCACATACATTTCATTACATAAGGTTGCACGGAGATGCATGTCACTTTTGTAGTTATCACTGCTTTAATTATCACCAAACCAACTTGAATATGCTCCACATTCATTAGATTTCTGAACTAGAAAGCCCACGTCATCAAACAAGTCCGTTTTAAATTCTCCATCGACCACAAATTAAGAAATCATCTCATACAAAGACGCCGCACATATGATTTAGACTCTATCTCATGGGTGATCTTTACATCTTTAGGGAGATGTGATAATTAACTGTGGGGATCTATTCGAACTCGATCCACCGTTTCCTCATACGTAATATAATCCTACATACTTCAAGCTTGTAGATTGGGTGATCTTTAGATGCTCAGGGAGTTGTGATGATTAAGGTTGTGGTTTTCATCCAATTCGGCACACCGTTTACTCAAATATCACTTCGAAAGAGTTGCAGAGTTCATGGTTCCATTAAAAGACGTATTTCACCCATACATCTTAGACAATCGTAGGTAGTGATATCTATATCTCAAGGGAGGATAGAGTTGAGAAAGATTGCGGATTCAACTAGACACACCGCTCCTTCACATGTCACTTTTGAGATGCCGTCAGAGATTAGTGTTTTCACTAATATCCCTTGTAGATACATGGAGGTCACGCAAGGATAACATTCTTAGGGAGTGTGCTTGCCCTATCTTTACAGTAGAATAATGCATATTTCTTGTTGTTTTTTCCCATTCAATATCTTATACAACAAATGTGCATAGCGTATTCAATGTGTTGTGTACTTCGCTTTTGAGAGATAGCTTTGATCGGTGATGCCTGTTCTAGACTGCTTGTTATCACCCTTATGGCGGATTTGTGTGTAGTGGATATCAGAGGCGCCGTTGGAAACACTTGCTCTCTTTTTCCCTATGGATTCCGGTTGGTTTTCCTCGGAGTGCTTTGACTTCTGGTTTGTACCGCGATCCATGTGGTTGCATCACCTCCTTTATTCCACGCATCTCCTTTCTAAGTGAAACGAAAACCATAATGGTGGTGCGAAACCGGAACAATTTATCCAAACATTTGTAGAAATCTTTTTAGGCGTGTAATAATGTAAAAAAATGGAATTGAAAGGAGATGTACTGCAACTACAAGCATGGGCAAGATGTTGGCGGTTGGGCAGAAATGACTTGGACATGTAATGTGTAAAGTAAACTTTCAAGATACATTGCATGGTAACCTAGCTTACGAAATCATCGTGCCCGTATTTAGTGAAGTGGAATTGAAGTCACAAAGAAGATGGTTGTGTCTTTTAGGGGTAAAATAAAGAATAAATTGTCTGGAAAAACAATAATAATCCGTAAGAATTCATAGCTAAAGATGAAGCGCTTAATGAAGCACTTGAATATGGTATTGACGCCACCCCTGAATCTTGAGGCATGACCATGTTGCCGAGGAGATTCTATTCACGGAGTAAGTGACAATTTTCAAGGTTTCTCTGCAACCCATCGTTATCCAGATCGATAGGAGATGGCGACCTTGACTCATTTATTTATAATAAACACAGTAATGAAAGAGTGTAGATGGACGGAAAGAAGTCTTCAGTTGACGGTGGGGAGGAAGCAAACGAGGCCCCGACGGGAAGAAAGGGTTTAGTCGATAGGGGAGAAGCTAAGACCTTGGGAAAGGGGAAACACTGTGAACATTACAGACGACGAGAAGGTGGAGATTCGTGGAGAAAGAATGAGACTCGATTGAGAAGGATCGTGAAATATTACTCAGTTTCTTGCAATCCGAGAGAGGGTCGAGAACTGAGGAGTAAGGATTATGGCATATAGCAGACGATTGCTGCTCCTTCGAGTGCTGTTGAATCGGCAGGTCGTGCGAGAGTCTGCACAGAGTGGTGCTCCTTTGCCTGCATCTGCAGCTCTCCTGCATACTTTCGGTGGCGTCGGTGCGACAGCTAAAAAGATCGCCCCTCCCAGGAGTCGTCTGACTTGGGTAATTGTGCAATATGGCTTTATAACCTTCACCCTTGATGTTTCTATGGTTCAGTTGTATTTGCTAATTAGTTTTCAGTCTCAATGCTTTGGGACGAGATTTTGTAGAGAAAACGCATAATAGAGATATCTGCTGGAGTGATGTCATTCTCGTCTTTATTTTCGTTCAATTTTGGACTCTGCGATGAACGCTTGTTTCTCGGTGTCAAAGGTACTCTTTTCCGTGAATTTCTGACTTGATTTAATTATCAGAGACGACTCTTGACGGGAACCGTGTTGGGTTCTGTCATTGCTAGTGGAGCATATGTTGGGACCAGGGACGAGGCAACGATCAGGTACTCAATTGATTCGCTGGTCTCCGCATACGTTGTGTCTAAATAATTGTTGAAAATATGATGTCCTAGTGGAAAGTAGGTTGTTGGGTTTTGCAGACTATTCCGATTGGGGAGGATGGTAGCTGACTTGCCGCTTTGATCGCAGTGGATGGGCGTTCGAGGGTTCAAAGTTGGCAAATCCACTTTTCAGATTGTTTGATCCTGAAGATGCCCACCGGCTAGCTATCTGGGCTGCGTCTCAAGGTCTGGTGCCTAAGGAGAACAGACCTGATCCAGCTATCTTAGCAACGGAGGTGTGGGGGCGCAAGTTTTCGAACCCAATTGGCCTTGCTGCAGGTTTTGACAAGAATGCGGAGGCAGTAGAGGGGTTGCTCGGGATAGGATTTGGTTTTGTTGAGGTGGGCTCTGTCACACCCGTTCCTCAAGAGGGCAATCCAAAGCCTCGAGTTTTTAGATTGCACGAACATGGGTAAGCATGTATGTTACGGATATTCTCAACCTCTTTTCGTAGGAAATGGATTGATCATAGCTTACTTTTGCAATCTATAGATCTATGCCGATTATACTTAGTCGGGTGCCGAGATATTTAGAGATGGCAGTGAAAGCATTCCTACTAAATCTGATTGCTGACTTGTGTTTGTCGTTCCGGTTTAGGGCTATTATCAATCGATACGGTTTCAATAGCGAGGGTATTATGGCAGTCGCGAAGCGTCTTGGTGCACAACATGGGAAAAGGAAATTAGCAGAAACAACCAAACCCGCAACATCGATGTATGCTGACGAAAAACAATTTGGTGGAAAAGCTGGGCCCGGTATCTTGGGTGTCAATCTTGGAAAAAATAAAACAAGCACTGACGCTTCATCGGATTATGTACAAGGTGTACACACTTTATCTCAGTACGCAGATTACCTGGTATGATTTGCCTTACCTTTTCATGTTTCGTACCTGAGTGCTGTCAGTAGTTTACCACGAATACAAGGAGATCTGCTCCACATTTTTCTTCACATTGCAGCTACTGGACTTAGTTCCACAAGGCCTCTTCATTTCACGCATTCCAGTCACCCTTTAGCTTATTATCCAAGCTGAAAGTTTGAACTTTTAGCTCGTTACCGATTATCGAGATGACACACTTTCTCTTCAGAAAATTCCACTTAAGCTCACTTACTCACTTATGACCGTTTTACAATCCTTTATTAATTAACTGCATTTGCCAAGGTCTTATTTTTCATGCAATTTCATCTATGTCAAGAAGTCACAGGGATGGGATTTCAGGAAATCCACTTGAATAGTCCTTTGAAGAAGGAAAGGCAATGGGATTCCCTAACTGGATATCAAATCATAATTAGTGCAATAGCTATTGCTGCTTACTGCTTTGATCGCATCCTTCCTGTCAACTGTGTTTTTATGGATTTATCGTTTTCGTTTCCTGCAGGAGAGTAAGATCTGTTATTTGAATCGGTTGGTTTCCTGTAGGTCATAAATATCTCATCTCCCAATACCCCGGGCCTAAGAAAGCTTCAAGGGAGAAAGGAGCTCAAAGATCTCATTAAGAAGGTCTGCTGAAAGCTCACTTGTAGACAGTTTAGCACATTCCTTTCTTATTATCACGATAAGAGCGAGGCTTGTATGCACGTAAGTATCTGGTGCGTTTCATGGAATGAAACTACTCAGTTACATTGACGTGGTCAGACGCCGAATGATGAAGCTGGAACTGCATCTGAACTGTAGCTCTGTTTGAACGGTTTTTTTTTTCTTTCTTGAGTTATTGAATGAAAACTGGAATTTAAGTTAATTGAAACTTTTGAAGGTATTGTCAGCACGAGATGATATGCAGTGGGGAGAGGAGGGCCCACCACCTTTGTTAGTGAAGATTGCACCCGATTTGTCAAAGGAGGATCTTGCTGATATAGCGGCGGTAAATTTATCTACTTTGTCCTCTGCCTTTTGCTAGTTATCAGCATTTTCATCTTTATGTAGATCATGTCTTTGATACTCACAGGAAGTAAAAAGTTAACATCTGGGAGATATTGGAAACTTCTCTTGAAACGTACTTGGAAGTACTCTTCCTAAATTCAAGTGAATTATGCCATGCTGAAATCTTCACTTAAAACACTTCATGTATTATCATATGATCAAATATATAGATCCAAATTTCTGAAAATATTGACTCTTTTCTGGTGGTTTGCAGGTTGTCCTCACGCTTAGGGTAGATGGACTGGTAAGAGTCATTCTATAATAGTACTCCAGAGTGTGTCTTTGATCGTACTTATGTTTTAGTGGAGGCATTGAAGCGGTTGCAACAGGGCCATTTAGCACCAGGTTTGGAATTGTGCACAGCACAAGGTGGAATTCATGATGAGGTTTATATATACCCAGGAATGTGAGATAGAAATGTACATAGAACTGCACTGAATGGGCAGAATCTCGACTTGATTTGAGTGTTGGTATATATCATTGCGTTTTTCCTGGTTCAAGCAGGTTATTTCTAACACAACTGTCTCAAGACCGGAGGAAGTTGGTAGTCATATTCATGGCAAGGAAACTGGTGGGCTTAGTGGGAAACCTTTGTTGGCGATGTCAACAAACGTCTTACGGGACATGTTCCAGCTAACCAGGGTATGTGTTAACTGAAAGCTGATACACAAGTGGGCACTAAAAAATGTTTTCATCACGTTTGCTGTTGCTAGTTTTATTGCAGATAGCTGAAACTTAATCTTGTTTTGTTGAAGTCCGTAGTGCTGACATCAAATCTCTGGTTGTTAAACAGGGTAAGGTTCCGTTGATCGGTGTGGGAGGAGTAAGCAGGTAACACTTTTAATAACCGTACTTTTTTTCAATGCCCTACCATTCATCTATCAATCAGTGCCGGTTCTTTTATATGAACAACTGACATATCATAGCTTTGGAACTACCACTCATTACCTTCTAACCCTAGACCTGAATGAAAATACTGTTCTGTTGTTGGTCTTGAACTATTATATATGGATGTCCTTGCAGTGGAGAAGACGCTTACTTGAAGATTCGCGCTGGTGCATCTTTGGTTCAACTGTATTCCGCTTTCGCGTACGAGGGTCCTGCATTTATTCCCAGGATAAAGGTCAGCCTGCCCGCTTTCCCCACTTTGACACTACCAAGCTAGGGTCAAACCTCATAGGAGTATCACAACGCAGTCTTCAGTTACCTGCTTCTTGGAATTTAAGTTGTCATTGCACTTTACTTCTATGAAAACATAATTAGGTATTTTAAACTTGACGTGGGGTGGTTGGGTAAATGCTGGATCAACCACAGGGGCATGTGAAGCCCTTTTGGTTATCATGTACTATTCTTATCTCATTCATCTTGAGCTGTCTGTTTGTGGAGCAGGCTGAGTTGGCGGCATGTCTTGAGGCCGATGGCTACAAGTCGGTTTCAGAGGCCGTAGGGGCAGATTTCCGATAGCTAGAAAGGGATGTAGATCAGCAGATAAATTGAAAGAGAGTGCACGGAAATATCATTGTCTATTGTGAGGGTTGGCTGGTCACTTGGGCATGTTCTGCTTCAAAACGATACGAAGAGTGGTTAAGAAGCAGGGAAAAAACGCTTCAAGTTGGACAAGCTCTTCTTGTACTGACATTGTTGAAATTCTACGGGTTCTCGAGCTGCTTGGAGTTTCACGAGGAGCACTAAATATGCAGCACTGGTGCAGTAACTATGAGCTGCACCAGCCAATTTTGCAATTTGCATGGGCAGAGACGGCAAGATGCCCCTTGAACTTTTGGGAATACTCTCCATCAAAGGAAGGAATTTTGTGAATTGGTGGACTACAAGGGAAGGGTAGTAAGAGGGCAGGAGTAGTTCCAGTTTTTATGAAAGAAAAACTCTGCATTTATTTCTCTCATTACCACTAAGCCACTCTTTATTAAGATGTTTACTCATGGTGGACAATCCTCCATCGGTTGTCATCTTTTAACCGCTTGATTTTACGTAGTGGTGCTATTTTATTTTGGAACTATGTAGAAGTTTTGGCGTCGAGAAATCAATTAAGTTTACACTAAAGACTAACACGATTACGATACTTACTGTGGAGCTGGCATAGTGATTCTTGATATCAACTGTCATCTACAGGGCATTTTTTTGTCTTTCAGTAGCCAAAGGCATTTTGAGCTTGCTTGTGTTGGAGAATCCTTCTCTTTGCTCGGCTGTGACGAATTTAACTATCAGACAGTTTGTGCTTTGTATTATGGTAACTATCTCTGTAATTATATTGAACCAACCTGGAAAATCTGATGACCCTGATACATCGGTGGTGCTTGGCCACTTATTGGTGGTGAATCCTGACATCCACTAAAACATATTTCTAGTCGAGTTGACTTCTCGCTTGAACTATTTACTTCTTTTGTCACTCACTTCTTTGTTGGCGAACTGGATATTATGTTCAGATGCCCAGTCTGGATGTACACAGCGAAGGAGATCGTATAATATCTAAGTGTAATCATACGTATCCAAAGACCAAAGTGTCTTTGGACTTGATTTGTTTCAAAGATTCATATCAATAAACTTTGTAGAGGTTAGAAAGCGAAAGGTCTGTTATGACATCCGACGTATGCGTCATTTCTTACAAATCATCTGGCAATCTTCAAGAATGAACTCAAGTTTACCGATATCAATAAATGGGGTCCGACGATCAAATTGTTGATGTTCGGAGCAGTTGCTGTGGTCTACTTTATGTGATATTCATTTGATCACCAGCATCGCCCTGACATGTTTCAAATATACACCGAAAATTATACAATTCCTACTTATACCCTTCATATTCTAAAAGGAACATTGGAGACACCTAAAGTCATGTTTCTGGGTTTGGAAGCCAACGTGATATACTTTCCCCATTGGACGCAGAGTGTCCTTCTACACACCGAGCTCAGGCATTTGGATCAGGAATTTTGCTTAACGACCATGTAATCTCGAAGTGAAAGTCAGTTTGTAAAATTTCAGTGTCCGTCATAAATTCGCTTTCATACACCGTAAATATCATTTACATGAATTCCTACATCTGCATTTCAACGGGAGAATTCTCTTACAAACTATACTTTAAAATAAAAAATCGGCACGCTATATTTTCTTTGAAGATAATTCCTAAGAAACGAACCACAACTTTAGTGTCAGGAACACTTTCTGGCAGTGGCCAGGTTCTGGGTTGATTCTCAGGCTAGGCTCGGGGCAGCCCCTGGTGTATGATTAGATTGGGACCCGGATGCAGATGGATGGAATGCCTGGAACAATTTATACTTCCAGGTTGAATTAAGCTCTCAAACATACACATAGATTTCTGGTTGCTTCCAGGACTTCTCAAACGTCGTATATTATAACTATTTACTCCTATATTTACTCCTATCTTGAGTTTTCGATACACATAAAATGCATTGCGGGCAAACCGGAAAAGACAAGGATAGTACATCATAGGTTCACTCCATACCATCAGATTCAACAACATTCTGGGCATTAGCACTATCCGGATCATCCAGTCGAGTGGGGCATGAGTAGAACCCAAGCTGGCGAAGGGAAAGAAGAAACTTGGCCATGATCCCAGCGTGCATGAAAGACATGTTGAATTTAACACGAACCGATAAGTGATTTCACCGCTCTCAAACACAAACTCCGCGCATGATTTTTTTATATTTAGCTCAAAATATGTCAGATAAAATTTATATTAAATTTCATTTGATTATTTAATGCTTTACTCACGACTTGATCTTTAGCAGTCTGGGACCATCCAGTTTTAGAAAGTAAATTTGCTATAGAATAATAAAAAAATTTGCTATCACTTTGAAAGAAAAGATCAAAGAAAAAATTTCACCATCTGAATATACAATCCAATCGTGAGTAGGAACACTCGAAATTGCTCAATTTGCCTCCGAAAATTAAGAGTTTTTATTGATTTCTCCGGAGTTGACTTTCTGCATATTACTATGAATAATAACAAATAAGGAGACTTGAATATCCAATGACGCAATAAGATACAAGAAAATAAATAACGCGGATAATCACAGATTTGAACTCTTCCGGACTTGAAGCAACCTATAATGTCCCAAATCTCCACATAGGTGAGGCCAACAAATATACATCTATTTGTCTTCTTATCCTTTTGATTTATCAAATCCTAATTTGGGTAACCAAGGTGTATCACAATCTGGCACTAGACAAAATAGCCGCTTGTGGATATTTTAAGGGAATTGCTAGGCACACACACCCCCCTTGCTAGGCACACCCCCCCCAAAAGAGGTATGACCGCCCGTGACCTTAATAGCACGCTAAGATAGACAGAAGTAGCCGTCTCACTCGCAGAGGCACCATATCATTAAAGATGGAGCCACCGCCGCTTGATCGCGTCTACGCGTCGTTGAAAGAAGTCGAGACGAAGATCTTTGCCTTTGCTCACAGGAAGGGGTACAGCTTGAGTCGCCTACGCTCCAAGGTCAACAAGGACGCAGAAATGCTACTTTTCCCCCTTGTTTGACGAAGCGCTGGCATGTTTCGACGCAAAAATGTTTAGCTTTTGGTGTTTTGACGCAAAAATGTGCTTTGTGGATGTATGCAAAGGAGCGGGGGTGTGTGCCTAGCAATTCCCTATTTTAATAGGTACAGAGGACACTATTTTTAAATTTTTGTTGTTGATCTTGAGTTGTTGCAGCGCTCGATAAGAAGCAAGTACGGAGCCCATGCAATTAAATTATTACCGTTCTGCAAGTTTCACTACTACGAGTTTATGGGCCCACCAAGTTTCACTTTGTTGAGTCTATCAGGCAGACTTCCAAGGTCGTCTAGTTACACGCCCGACAAAAGAGGATTGCATTTGCTCAAATCATTCGAGGAAAGATCACAATCATGCCAAATTACAGCATCATTAATTGGCAATCAAACTATAAGACGCAGGGCCTAAGGCTCTTGGTCGCACAATGCTTCTTGATTAGTTTCCTCACTTCATCTGAAGGATGAGATGGCACTTACACTTGCACATCTGATATCTGATACTTGCACGTATCGAATGTGAATCTTATACATGCGATACGTATCGAATGTATAAGATACACAGCAGAATTTGAGCCTCTAATATGAATGTCTTTGAATAGGATTTTTGCATTTCTGAAGGCATTGTTAACTCTTAATAGACTAAGCAAATGATGCCTACAAGAGCGAGGAGGTTATGCTTCCTAAATCATCGGTAGATGATGCATTCAGAACGTCGTGCTCAATACCATATGATCGAAATCCGGCTCAGAATGTATTGCCAGTATATTATAGAATATCAGCCGGCCAGGGCCTCTCGGGTGTGAAAGGCAAGTACTTGCTCTTTGCATCTATATCGACCTTCCTAGAACTCAAGTCATAAGATCTGATTTACTTTTGCACTCAAGCTGCTCAGCTCAGAAGACAGTAGGCACGTGCTAAATTTCAACTGCACGAGGTCATATGCTCGATCTCCTCATTCCCAAAACCTCTCTCGTGTATTGCTGTTTGTGGTGCTTATTATCCTAACCGGCCTCACGGTTAGTTCTGATATTGTCTAGCTTTATGTAAACAGTCAGGTTCAGATTGTCGTCAAGGCCCGCTTGTTCCGAGCTCGCGGAACCGTCGCCAGAGGAATGCGAAGACCGGGATGGTTCCTTTCGGATACCACGTATTGATGCAGAATGATCGCCATTATGACTTCGGCTTGTGTTGAATCCACGACCGCCACGTGCGCCACTCTGGGAGCCAGTCCTGCCAGTAGATCTTTCGTCTTTTTTGGATGTACTTTGATTACTGTCCGTGGATTCATCTGCTGTCCATTGCGAATTCAAAGTCAAATTCTCGAAATCTACCGGCAACTGTTGTGATGAACGCTGTGAATGCTCGTCCCCGTAATGAGTGCTATTCGAGCTGCTTTGGTCTGAAGATCGGGTTCGCTGTGAGTTTGATTGGATGGACCCACCTGCAGCTGATCCTCGAGGTTCAGAACTGGAAGATGTAGTGCTTAAATCATAAGCAGAGCTTGGGCAGCTGTCACTGCTGGAACTGGTTGAGCCACTACCTTTCCTTACGGATGAGCTCCAGGATCCGGTTGCGCACATGTAGCATGGATTTAAAGAGGTGCAGCAGTTCCTGCAGGACTGAGATTTTGAGGATAGGGGAGACTTGTTCCTTGATTCCCCTCCTTCCGGATCCGCCGCTCCACGGCGGCGAGTTTCTCCCGCATTCACCAACTCTTGGTCAGCACCTGGACTGGGAATGGCGAATGGGGAGAAAGACTCGAGATCTTCTAATAAACTTCTCACATTCACTGGAGATGCGGTGGTTTCGTGGCCTGAACGGAACGAGGTGTTGCTGCTCCTGGACCTGGACTCGGCAGGCGACTTGAGCGTATCTGCTCTGTACAAATATGACTCCGTCGACATTGAAGCCCCATCTGTGCTGGACTCAAAAAAAGAAGTGCCCTGGGAGTTTGAAAATTCTTCTGAAGAACTGAGCTGGGACTGGGAATTGGCTATGCCTTCGCACATGGAGAAGGAGCCAGGCAGAGCTACTAAATTTTTGGAATGACCGTCTGAAGGGGAGAAAATGTCTTTTGAAGAAAATTCTGCAGCTGAATCATGGTACGAATGAGTGCTTCCCACCGACGAGGAGGTGTCCTCTTGCCAAGATTGGTGATCAAAGTCTTCATCTTCAGACTCCTCGACCTCTTCCTGACAAAATCACAAGGCGTGAGATGGCTTCTGCCCATTATCCACTTCCTACCTAAGCACTCAATGATTATTCACTCGAATCTTGTGAATGACCACCGATATCAATTCTTCTCACTCAGACGAGTACATCCTCGTCTGTGACATTCCTTCACGATTAATATTACCTCCGGCACCTTTACGTCGTCACGGGAGCGCATGGCCAAGGCACGAGCGACTGTAAGGGTAGAAGGCGTTGAGGAGAGTTTCAGTTCACCGAAGGTGCTCCTCATTTTCTTCAACAGCTCAGCTGCATTCAATAGAAGACAAGAGTTGGATTCCTCGACGATACTTTCCTTCCCGAGAAAACTTGAAACAAACGAGTACATGGGCAGGATGCAAATCTTAGAGCGGACTTCTGCAATACGACATGCTCGCAGTCTATACCATCAATCTTCACTGAAGGCGGCTTTGGGCTGGATTTGCTCCGAAAGAGCGTGAGCTGAAGGCAGTACACTTCGTATTTTGTTCTAAGAAGACCAGCTCTTCTCTCACAGCGTCGGCTCAAGGCGAGCAGATCCCATTGTTCATCTGGAACGAAGAGCTGTTTGGCCACCCACTGCCATTTCCCTCCTTTCGGATGTGTACCCTTAATATCATTCTCCCAGCTCTTCACGGCATCCAAGAGCTGGATGCTCTTGTCCTGCTTCCACCTATACGGCCCCATAATTCCCACTTACGCCTCTCCTTCACCTGCACTTCACATATCTCTCGTTCAGGCTTTACCAATTTATTTTAGCGATTCTCTCTACAGTCAGTCCGCACAAAGAAACAAAACCCCCCCAGAAAATCCTTCGATGTACATCTTGCAAATTACGAAATATCTTCGTCTCTTGGAAATACGTGAAGTTTAAAACAAAAGTCAAGAAAAAACCTTCTATTCTCGTCTTGCGCCTCACAAAATACTTGTACCAGACTTAACGAGAGTTCAGAGAAATTCAAATGCAATTCCAACTGCTGCGCATGCCAGGCAAGTTGAGGATAGGAGGATTCATGTTGCTTCACTAATTACTGTGCCTGCAAGGTATCTTGCCGGACGCAAGAAACAGGCTTGAAGCCAATAATCTACAAATGAAAACATGAGCTCAATTTTTGGGGCTTCGTAGCTATGACCCTCGTGGACCGGCAATGATACAATTTCTCCTTTAGATATGTTCACGTCAGCTGACATTGGACGAGCGGGACATTATATCTTAGATCTGAAAAGCAGCGCCGTCAGGGAAGCGTACGTCGGATCGCGCGTGCAGTGATCGGACCCATACCTCCAAATATTGCCCCAGGTGAGTGGTCTCTTCCGATTGATTCGTATCGCAAGAGCTTGAGCATGAGTGTATGAAGTGAATCTACCAGTCGCGGGCGTGCCTGAAGCTTACGAGCATCTAGACGGACAAGTATTATCGTGGCTGTTGAACCAGGATACGCTTGGAGCTTCCAACAACAGCTTTATGGCCGCTCGTGGCCTTTCTCGAATCGTGGCTTGACGGGACAGCCGGGAGTCCAAGCGTATCTGCAGCGTTATTCTGCACGTCGATGCTTTGAGTTCGATGGTCGTTTGAAAATTTGACCTTCCATATTCGCTTCACAAGGCGCTCCATCTACGTTGGTACTCAGAGACTCCGAAGAGAGTATATGAATATAAGCATGCTTCATGTCCACCTTATTCTCTGGAGGTTTTTAATGGTCCAGCCCACTGATGCATCTCTTCAACTCATGCTTTGTGGTTAATGAGCTCGCAAGCACTAACTCTTGACCAAAAAGCGCGGTCGTGATCTATCGCTGAAAGCTAACCGTCGTAGCTCGGTCGGCATGTGCAAAGTGAGATTTTGATGAAGACCATGCCTCAGTTTTTGTGCAGCATTGAAACGAATCATAAGCTGGTGCTGGCAGCTCCTCGGGTGGAAGCTAAATAGATTCTTCTGGCAGACTGTTGGTATTCTGAGGTAAACCCCTTCGCGTTTCGATAGTCTTGTAAAACTGGACACTGAAGGGAATGAATGTAGTTGATCGTATAGTACTGTGAAGAATGTCTGACCCAATGGATGGTTGCTGATCATGAAAATCTACATCCGTTTCCTTATATACAAGGAGAAAATTGTCAACCCTAGTTTATAACAGAGTTGACCACGATTTCTATATCATAAATGTATAAAAAATTTGAGGATATCAAGAGGTGTCAGAATAATAAAAATTGTTGCTATGGAAAGCGGAAAACTAAAAAGCTTGGACACTCACTGAAGGAAATGGCCATAATGGAAGTCATTATTTTGGATATATAAAGATATAATTTTCATTATGATGCTATTGGTGGCTAGCCCGGTAGACTTTCATACTTCTTCTGTAAAGGGTTGGTGGGTTTTATCCATCCCAGTACTTGGACCCTTAACTTGAACTGTAATGAGTGAGGTTGCAAGGCAGGGCTAGTGAATGGAGTGAAATCGTAACAAAGATTTGATTCAGGTTACAGTTGCGGTCTACATTGTAGTGGAGGTGATATCTGCTTGACATCTTATGGAATGGGGGCCAAGTAGATAAAAAAAATATTATACGGGGATACTCCATCAATCCAGACCTCATTGAAAGTGCCACTTTTGCCACCTTTTCGTTAATTGTGGCAACAATATTTTCTGAAAAGTGGCATTTGAATCATTTGTATTGAAAACGATTTTTGTGAGTCTTGGAACCATAATAGATTGAGCTTATTTCACGAGAAGTTCATAGAAGGTTGTTTGTTAGTCGTGGCTAACTTAGGTTCCGCTCTCATGTTATGTTCAACGTACACCTAAAGCCATTGATATCTAACGAGAATATAGAAAAGTCCATGAATAGGGGTCATGATTATTCACTATGAGTATACTCAAAGCATAGAGCGCTAGTACTTTGAGAATAAATGAGTTCCAGGTTCTTGGTTCTTTTGGTTCTAACAATGAGTGTATTAGATCTCAACTGAATAGTTCCAACTTCCAAGATCCACAAGACGTGAACTGTATTACTCTCCAAAACCTCAGCCAAAGATGAGTGACATCAACTGTATTCAATCCTAGGATTGGGAGAGGAATTTGGTTTCATAACCAGAATATTCTGAAAATAGAGTTTTAGAAAACTTTTACGGCATATGTAATATTTTTTCCTTTTAAAAATTACATCCATCAGATGATTATGCCTTACTTCAATTTCTGTACACAATGACTCATAAAAAATGATCCAAGAATTCTATTTACAATCACTTACAGCATATTGATGGCAATGAGGTCTAATGCTTGTTTGGTTGGGATAATTACATTTTTTCCATTTTCCGTCGCTCACTTCATAAATTTTACGTAGTGCTTGCAAACTTTTACAAATTTACGACGTAAAGCTTCAATGACAACCAAAAAGTCACTATAGTGTAAGGCTAAATTGTGGCATCGGCCCAACTTTAACTGAGGCAAAGGTGGCATTTTTCAATAAAATGCCACTTTTATTGAGTTCTACATCAATCCCAAGTAGTAAGCAAATTTTCAACCTATGAGTAACTCCAAGAGTATCACGATGAAACTTATATAATTGATACTTTAATAATTTTGTAATTTTAATATAGATAAAAATAAATAATCGTCAAAATTTTATTTACCTCATTTTAAATTAAAGTCTATGAGCCCTATCCATCAATGGAGTGATGTTTTAGCTAAAACTTGAATTTAGAATACACAGAAGTTGTTGAAATATCAAATTATATTTCCACAATCATGTTCTCAATTCTTATATGAATAATCAAGACTTGAATATTCATGTGCACTAATTGCACACTGACATAAACTTTCACATACACACCAATGATCTCATCCACAGCCACCATTGACTTGCAAGGAGCAAAGCACACCACGATGACAGATAGCATCCGCATCCGCAATACACTCAAGCGCAAGGCAGAATTGCTGAAGCTTGACGTAGAGGAGGCAAATACGACCAGCAAGCGTCTGTAAACAGTCAAGTATTCGTTGATGAAAGACTCAATAGTTGAATGATTCAAAGGTCATCAAGGGCGTGTACTCTTGAACGGTGACTCTGTGTGTGAAGCTGTCAAGTAGATGCTCATCCGCTTGTATCCGGATCACAATTCGTTCAAGTTCTCAAATAGTTGGCTGGAAGCGTTCAAAAAACGGCATGGCATCCGTTTCTATCAGCGCTTTGGAGAGAGCGGCAGCGTGAACATGAATCTCATCTCAAGCAATCTTTTACACTTGCGCGAAACACTTGACAAATACAAATGAAAAGATATTTACAACATGAATGAGACTAGACTCTTCTTACGGATGCAAGTTAATGTTGCTTAAAAGAATTCTTTCATGGTGTGCACTTTCCAATTGAAGTCTAAGGCTGTCTACATCAAATGTCACGCTGATAACTCCCTAGCAACACAACAATTGGAGGGACGCAAACAGAACAAGGAGCAAATCACGGTCGTTGTCTGCTATAAAGATGACGGCAACAACAAGCTTGCTCTCTCCATCATCAGAAAGTACACAAACCCCAGATGTTTCAAGAACATCAATCGTGCAAACCTTGGATGTGAATATCGGAACAACGCCAAGGCTTGGATGACACAAAAAATCATCCTGGAATGGCTAAAGTACTTTGACCAGCTCATGACTACCTGAAAGATGCTGCTAGTTCTTGACAACTGCAATGCTCACATCTTTGTAGACGAGCTTCTTGGTCACATCACCTTGCGCAACACAACGGTTTTCTACCTTCCTCCGAACACAACATCAAAGATCCAGCCATGTGACCAAGGATCATCTGCATCTTCAAAGATCACTATCGTCGCTGTTTCAACCGTCTACTTCTTCAACGTCTGGATGACAAGGTGGAGCAACAGGAGAAAATTGACATTCGTATGGCGATGCTAGCATGGACTATCGAGGTCAAGCTGGAAATTATCACAACTGCTTCCGCCATTGCAAGAATCTGTCAGACGCAACTGGAACTAGACCTCATCAAGGTAAGGTAAAGGGTTACTTTTAGGGTTACCCAATAAATTGGTAATTGATAAAGGCTGGGCTATAGGTAAAGTAACATGTAGAGTAATGATAAAGCTGAATGGATTACTCGGTAATTAACGAATAACCCTTTACCATTGCAAAAGTCCGCCACAGAGTTCATGACGCGGCTTGTCAAAGCGTGAAGCAAATTGTCGAAGCAAAATGAAACAAGTCAAAGCGTGAAGCCAGTATACTGCCAGTGTTGAGCAGCAGAGTAGATATTCTTGATTAGAAATGTTTAGTTTACTATCCACACTTTTCACACTCGGTGGTGAATTTTCAAATATCAAAACATCTTTGGACACAAAGATAGTTCTTTTCGTAGGTGGGTTTGTACCAGATTTACCGTAAAGTATAGTTCATTTATCCCGTTTTTGGGCTTCAATGTTGGTCAGGTGTTGTGACGCACATGGAATGCAAGCTTAGAGGCTCTAATCGTAATGTATTGGTAAATCACAATTGTGATACACATAGAGAATGTGTATTTAGTAATAGTGTACATTATCATTAGGTAAAGGTAAAAGTAAAAGTAGATAGTAGTGGTGCGGAAAAGGTAAAGGTAAAAATGCATTACCCGGTAAATTTTTACCTTAACTTGCCGAGGCCTAGCTAGAACCGTGCTAGTGCAAGAGGACTAGGTCATGGATCTTGCAGTTGTCGAAGAGCTGGAGTCACAAATCAATTAGTTTTGGTATCCAAACCTGATGGACATAAGGAACCTGCTCATTACCCAGTTGAGCAAGAGGTTGACTTCATTCTGAGCATCAAGGATGTGGTCAAAAACCAGCTTGCCATTTCCAGTGACAGCCTCAACTGGAGCATATGAAGCAGATGATGACAGCTTCAAGCAATCCAAAGTCATGACTGCTGATGCATACAGAATGCTTTAGACGATGGAAATTTTCTGGCTGCAGCAAGAAGAGGACTCCCAAGACTTCATCCGTATGCTATAGGACATGAAATATAAGGTAAGCAAAATTTGTGTCAACGAAATGGTTCAGAAAGATATTTGCCACTTCTTTAACCTATCATAGGTAGTTTCCATAGTTTCATAAATGAATCAATAATTAATCAAGGGAGCATTATTAATTTATGTATGGGCCCAAGCTCGGGACAGACCGTCGAATTAATCTATGGAGGATTAATTTAGACAGGTTCTACTGTATCATTAAGATGTCAATGGAGACTACTTCCTGGATTTAATCAGTGTTTCATGTTTATAGTTCTTGTATAGTATCTTTTTATACTTTAAGCTATTTACTCCAAATAATTTTAGGTATAATTTTCTACCATAAACATTTAAGTTAGTATACAACAACAATTTTTTTGTGTTCATCTTACTATGTACATCTCACAATCAAAATTGCCAATGTTGAGATTTTGCTTCTAATTTATGCTGTTTAATTTTGCACATTCTTTGTGTTTATTATTTCCAACCAAAGTTAACGTAACCCTAAATAAATGAACTCTAAAGTATATTAAGTTACTGTACATTAACAATGTTTAAAAATTTGGATTTCAATCTATAGTCAATTTTCGGAAGACACTATCTTGGAGAAATATCCTCTCAACATTTTTTTAAGTTGATTACATTTTCTTGTATTTTAGAAATTATAAGTATATTAAAAACTATCTTTGAGATACACCACTATAATCTTATATAAACATCTAACTATATATATGGCAAGTTGGAATAATTTAGGTGTAATTGAAATTGTATACTTAAACAAATCATGCTTATAATGTAAATGGTTATAACATTTACATACTTTTCTTGTGCCAAACAACCAAGCTTGCAATTGTCGAGGGTAAAGATACTATTCCCCTTATCCGCGAGTAATTGGAGAAAGTCGATTTGATAACTCTAATGATCGTCAAGAAAGTGTGAATGAGGCAATTAGTGTCTTCATCTCTTCTCAACCACAAACTTAGATTTTTAATTAGTTGCAAATTAAATCCAATGACTGTCATGGACACTTGACTATTTACAGGAAAAATCTAAAAAGTTAGACATACCCTCGGTAAAGGAAATTGTGAGCTAGCAGGATTCAGAGAAACACATTTACCCGCATGCTTGATGCGTTTTCTGAAACTCTGCAAAAACGCATCCTAACTACATGCATTGCTTTTCACTGCACACATCATCACATGTTTTTGCCTTTAGGGTCGTAGACCTTATGTATTGCTCATAACTACTGTACATGACAATCGCAATGGTGCAATGATCAGTGCAAACTCGATTGAAGTCTATCTACTTGCTCCTGCAACGCTCCTATAGTTTCCACTTTGCGAACTCTTCCAAGAATCGTCTGACTCATGCCACTCCTCCTTGTATAACTTCTTTGGCAGGTCTAGAAAACTTGATACTCGGGTCTGCCTGAATCCTATGTCTGGTACAAGAGCCTGTTTTCTGTGCGTAATGAAACTGCAAGGGCACAGAACGACGAGCAGGAGCAATTCGTAAGTACAAAACAGCAGGTACATGCTTGAAAAGACAGATATCTGAAAACAAAGTGTTAAGCCAAAGAACCGGTCTTTAAGTGGCCAATCTTACAGTTGATTTCTAGCTCTAGTGACTCCCACGTAAAACAAGCGTCGCTCTTCATCAACATCCCCTCGAACATGAGGTAATGTTCCTTCTTCCAGCCCTGAGATGAAAACATTGTCGAATTCCAGTCCTTTGGCTGCATGCAGGGTTGAGAGTTTAACTGTATCTAATTTCTTCCCATCCTGCAAACATCATCTTGGAGCTGAGTTACGTCTGCAAACTTTCCTTCAAGGAATCTATAAAACTTGGATGTAGGCAAGTATTCGAGACAAAAATCAAAAGACGCAGTATAGAATGTACATCAACATCCTTAATTTACACATAATAGTAATGGCAGGAAATGGTGTTTTGAAAGTTCAAGAAACGACTTCAAGACACAGTGCTGTGAAACGCCGACGTCGTTCTACACACCTTTCCTACTTCCTCTGACTCTGAATTGAGAGCAATCGATTCAAGGAACATGGCAAGCGCAGGCCTTCCACAGCCATGCTTATTTGCCAGAACCTGAAAGAACAATCAAGAAGCATCCATAAGTTCTAAACACGTATCTCCAGTTTTCAGTAAATGAAACTCTCGAAAGTATAGTTGCTTAAATAAAAGTGCTTACAAATGAAAGATCTATCTTTGAATGAAATAAAACTTTGGCACAAGTTCATTGAAACTCAGTTCCGTTTTTGCATCTTAAAGTGCATTGGGAGTTGTTATCTCCTGATATTCCGATATATGTTCCTATAAGTTCTGCTCTATGCACGTCTTTGTAACGTGTGGCATCAGTCCAAATGAAACACCTGAAATTCTTCGATATGCCCTGTGCGCTTCTCACCGTTCTCGTCTGAACCCTCCAGATGCTCCAAGAACTTTGTCCTGGAAGAATTTGCAGATTTTGCTCCAATTTCTTTCAAAAATATTAAGGAAGATGGGCTAGCTCCAAGGGCGTTAGCAACAGCTGACTTAAGGAAGAAACAGTTGTATACATAGCAAGAAATTAATTCGAATTTCACAAGTTACATGACCCTCTGGATGAAGTTTACTCATTTCTACAACCTGAAACTCCATAAAACTAAAATTGTTACACGATGGTAAGATTAGTTTGTCGTAACAGAGCAAGAGCTTCACATTCGAGTCTTTCTTAGCTTCAGCAAAACAGGCTGATACACAGCAGCTAGGTGCAAACGTCTTGCATAATGCCCATTACCTGCTTAAAATTTCCTGAACAAGCATTCCCACAGTAAAATCTTCGCTGGAACTAAGTTCCACCAGTTCGCTCACGAGTTCACTAAACTCCAGTAGAGACTTTCTGTACACATTCAGTTCATACACATTCTTGTAATAGGAAGAATAAACATGGTACGCAATTGAAGCATAGCACTACCAAGTTGCACGAAAAAGAGATCCGCCTTGTACAAAAAACGGGGACCTTCAAAACATACTATATTTGATTCTGCTATACACTTGCCTGGCTTTTGCAGTGATCCCCAAGTCCTTGTGAGAAGGTTGCTCTTCTATAATTAACTGCAGACGAGAGAAGTTTAATATTAAAGAGTGTGGATAGATTTTTTTTAAAACAACAAGAGTCACCACTGAAGTCATTTTTGTTTTTCTATCAACACAGAACGTGCTTCGAGCTTAATGTCTCAGCAGCTTCCAAGAAGACCCACAGTGGCCTGGGAGTATGAGAAGATGTTAAGAAAGAAAAAAGAGCTGCCAAGTTGAAAGCAATCACAAAGATCATCTACAATCAAGCGTACAATCTGAGAAACGACTTGTACTGCAACAATAAGTTCTAGGTGACCGATGTTATATATCCAAGAGAGCGAGAAAGCATGCCCGTAACCCTTGTGGAAGTGAGAGGCTCCTCCCTAAAGCCCACTCTCGAACATTTTTTAGCGTAGTCGGCCCAAGTCCTGTGACAAGATTACGGAAGTCAGAGGCAAAATTTCTGTTACAGTATTTGTGATGAACCAATTATTAAGGACGGAATTAAGAGAAAACATCTGCAGATTCAACCTGTTCCTTTGCGCGGGCATCATCAAGGATAAGGGAACCTTAGTTAACATTGTAAATTCACCTCGAGGTGGCGTATTGATTACGCGCTCCAGAGCAACCCCATCCTCTAGGTTCCACACTAACTGCAAGTATGCACGTAAATCTTTAACCTCCTGCACAAAAGTTTGCAACGCAAGCATGGGTTACTGACGGACCTCTGTGCATCCATACTTGCAATTTATAAGGCCTCTACAAAACCGTAAGTAGTCCTAGACGCCTATAATACAAGGCCCACAATCCGCTTTGGTGCACCTAAATTCAAAGCGAGAAATCGATCACTGTTACGCAAGTGTCTGCAGCTTACGGAACTACGAGTTAAAAGACGAGGATTTTCATCCTATACAGGCCTTTTGGACGTAGCGCAAGACCATGATTCCCACGTATAGCTGATAACTTTCTGAGTAGTCAACAAGAAAACTCGTAGCTTGTCAGACAACACGCACCTTGTAAGACAGTAAAGATGTAGCTCCGCTGATAGAATAAGGAATTCCATTCTCAATGAACATCCTTTCAAATGTTTGTCCCTGCACGTGTTCGCTTACCGCTTTTTATAGCAGTTCCTCATTCATTCACTCAGACCGAACAGATGATACCAGAAACGTTTGAATTTTCATGTAGCACTCAACAACTTCGCATTGCAACTTGCTAGAGTTAGTCGACACCGATATGCTTCTATAAAAAATGCAGTAATCAAACAAGCAGAACTCTCCGATTTATTGATGGAAAGGGCAAGCATCTCAGTTACCTGATTTCGTGTTCGGTACAGAATTCCAAAACTATTATACGAAGCCTGCTTCCTCGAGATGAGTGATCGTATTTTGTTATGAATGTACTTTGCCTCTTCTTCAGAATTTTCGAAATGAGCTATCGTTACGAGTGCACCACCGGCCTAGTGAGCAGTCCAAATTGCCAAACATTTCGAGTTGACTTGCTTGCACAGCTCTAAACGAATTATAGCGGATCAGATGATTTCTAATACACGACATGTGCCTCAAACTACATTTGCTCGTTGCATACAAACTCGCGGCGCCCTTCGTACCGCAAGGACACAACTCTTGGCTCCAAGAAAGTGAGAAGAAAATACAACACCTACTTCCAAACAATTAAAGTGAAAATGAGGGGATGAATAGAGTAAACAACCGCTTCTAATTCTCCTGTACCTTCACGGGTTCCAGCTTCAAAGGCTTTAAAGAATTGTTGCTCCTAGAAGATTGATTCATTATTTCTGAGGCCAGTGTCAGGATACTTTGAGATGAACGGTAATTTCTCCGCAGCTGTAAAACTCCCACAATTGGGAAGTTCAGATATACTGCACGAAGTGAGAATACTGCACTTTGAGGTCTTTCCAAAAACTTCGGAACTTTGTTCCACTGATTCTTCTAAAAGAGACTGACACTTTAAAAAATGACAATTAGAAGAGAGATAAACTTGCTACATTCTCAAAGAGGTGAAACAGAGTGAAACACCCTCTGCCAGCAGAATACTCTTCACCATTTTCTTCAAGGAAAGCTTTGCTAGTAGAGTGAATTCCGAAGAAGAATACTCTAGATTGGCAATAAAAACATGAAAAGGTTCACCTCGAGAGTGGTGAGTTCTGGAAAATGACGGCCAAGATCTTGCATATTTTTGTAGTCTGCGCCCCGCCATCCATATATGGCCTGCATCTCAACAATGAAAATTAGACAAGCGATCTGAAGCTCAGCGATGAACCAACGCTTCTTAACTTTCGTTCAGTTGATATCAACAACACTTTTCAACGATCTCGGATTGAAGTTACTCATTTTCTTCAATAGAAGCGATGAAATGATCGTCAAACAAGAACTTGCGGAATCCATAACCAATCACTTCACTCCTTTAATTCACCCCAGTGGACATAAAATTCTCCATTTGACTTTGAATTGCAGGTAACAATCGAATCTAAGACTTTCCAACTTGATTTGGAAATCTTACAGTTTTAGACAAAACCTGGGACAATGCACTTTGCTTCGTTTTAAAAAACAACAAAGGAAAGTTCCCACCTGATCCACGTCTCCAACGACAAACAGGTTCTTATTGTTCATGCACAATTTTCGCACGAGTATATACTGGGCCTGTGATCAGTTCAGAAAAACCACGAAAAACTGTGAGGATCCCAAGTATAAGTGCCGCTGCAATTGAAGATTCATCTTATTTACATAGTTTACAGGCTTCGATACAAACCCAAAATAGGCCTTTATCCATGTGGATTCCAATATATGCCCCTTCTACTAGCTCTTCAGAGGCCCATATGAAAGAGGGTTCACCCCTGACTTTTTTAGCTAGCGCTGTTTTTTGGAAATTATAAACGTGCCCACCCTCAGCTATCCACAGAGGTTTAGCTCCCGCCCTAACGTTCAGCTAATGCAAGTTGAGTCACGAGTCAGGTGCAACAATTTCACAAGAGTAGATGAATAGACGAGAAACGTCATAAGTATAAGCACAGGATATTAACAAGAGTAGAACCTGCAGGAACCACGGGGTAAATGCTACTATCAAAAAGAGGTTGTTATGTACGCACAAAACAATCAGACCGGATTGACACGCAAGAACACAGAACTCAAGCAATCGAACAAAAAGAAATAGACGTCATGTAAAGAACGAACATCACAAATCACGAACTACAAACACCGAGAAAAATACTGAGAATTCCAATATATAAGGAGTGATTAAAGAAATAATCTGCTTATCAAACAGAAGTTCAGGAGCTATTACCAACCCTAAAGTGGTGAACACCATCAGGCATCTACTCTGGCAGAAACCGAGACGAACAGTGTAGGCTTCACGTTTGCTTCTTAAACTTACCACATCCGTATCCTGAAACTCATCTGCAAGAACGTAGCTCCAACGTTTCTGATATTTCTGGACTTTTCCGAAAACACAAAGCAAATGAGATCAAGCTGTCAGATTGATTGTGTTGCAACTAACTGTTACTTTTTACAAACATCTGGTGGGTAGAATTTAATCATTTTAAGACCCTTGGTATCTTAAGAGGAGAGTGCTGTCGAATAATTAATAACACTAGACCGCTAAATAACATTTGCTCTTATTGTTACCTGCAAGAATGGGAAACACGATACCGCTAATTATTCAGGTATTCCTGTCCCTTTCATCTTAAGCCAAAATTTCTCCCTTCTTTCGTCAACTGTGTCTTCCGTTCAACTAATAACTCCCCAATTCTAGCGTAGTATAGGTTTTTCCATCCAAGACACATATTGACATCGAACTTTCGTTTTGCACCGATTCATTCTGGTCCCATAGACCCTAAGATCCTCGGTAACTTCAAATCTGATTTATGTAGACAAAGGATAAGAATCGGTATGAAACGTGATACGAAGCAGAAATATTAAGAAGATCTGTGCATTTTTCATAGCCGTAGCTTTTATCAAGGTAAAACCGAAAAGTTGAGTCTTTGAATGTACCTCCCAAAATTCGTTTTTGAGATAAAAGAGGCGGATTGTAAGGTAGATAAGGTCATCGAAATCTACAGCATTGTACGTCCTCAAGGCACTCTGAGAAGAAACCACTGAATGGTGAGAATACGCTCATGGTGGTAATTCACACTTTCATACGCCAATACTTGAGCATATTTTATATAAGTTGAAAATCTCAATATAGTAGAGCCAAAGTTCAAAGAAAGATGCCTTCTATAAGATATGTTGTAAGCTATAAGTGCTTCTTTGCGCCAGTACCTGGTAGCGTTTCGCCAAGTGCTGAATCTTCGTATACTTGAAAGGCATCTTAAGAACCTGAGAAGATTGACTCCGTTTCAATACGAAGTTTTTTAACTCGAACTGCTTCAGTCCCGCAATCAAATCCAGCGTTTCCTGGACCTCTTTGGTCGGAACAGAGAGCTGCTTTTTCTTCTTCTTGCTTCCCAGTTCTTCACTGGAAAGCTCCTCCTTCACAGAATTGTTACCTTCGGTGTTATTGAGAATCTGAAACAGACATGTTAAACAGAATGTCAAAGAACTGCACATTGCACTGCACTCAGAGAGATTGCATAGCCTGACGACATAAACTTTCAGCCCTGCCTGCACGGGGCGATACAGCTTGGCAAGGATGAATTGATCCAAAAGAAGAAAACACACAACAAACAGAGTGAACCTCTCCTTCAAAATCTTAAGCTCTCAAGATTATGATCGACCTACGTTTATAAACGCGATAACATGTTTACCTCTTCTAATATGGCTTTCACCACTCTTCCAGCATCTTGTTCATCATAGATGACAAAGTCTTTGTCGACTCCAACCTCTTCCTTTGTTGCAATCTCCCGCAAGACGCGTGCACAGACACTATGAAACGTTCCTATCTAGAAGACATGATAAATTTGGATTGTCAAGATGGTGCACAGTCTACGTAACTCGAGGACTGATGTGAGTATGAAGAGTTGAGTTTCTCCTCGCATTTCATATCAACAATTAGCCCGAGAATGCTTTCACTGATCCACCTCTTACGAGAAAGAGCTACTTCATCCAACAAAGTCAATTTGGTTGCTTACAGTAAGTTTAGCAGATATCTCTTCACCGAGCAGCTTCCTCAGTCTTTGCCGAAGCTCATCTGCTGCTTTATTAGTGAATGTTATGCACTGTTCACAAGTCAGTCAACGATGAGATGTTGAAATTAGTTAGCAGTCTCCTTCGTCTCGAGGCTAATTTAGCGATCAGAACGATGATTTTGAAAGAAATTTACCAGCATGTTCGACGGGTTAACTCCTCGCTTTTTTATAAGGTGGGCTATGCGGCAGGTAAGTACAAGCGTTTTGCCAGAACCCGGGCCTGCTAATACCCTCACACAATTTGCTTCAGTTTTGACGGCTGCTGCTTGCTCTTCGTTCAAACCAATTGCGGAAACAATTTGTCTACAGTATCCTGCAGGCACTAGGGTAGTAATTCTGACTGGAAATAGTCGAGAAGGAAGACGCAGGTCCACAAACGAGGAAAGGCTGGACGTTTCAACTCGTCTACATTGCGGGCGCAGAAGAAGTGAGGTTGTGGCAGGCACAAAGCGATGCCCTTGAGTCCAAACTACGCGCATCATCCCAGGATGAAACATCTTTGTACAGCCACAGCTTCCCATGTTTTCGCAAATGTCGTTTCCGGTGAGTTGACAAGTAGAGCCTAAACCCTGCTGTCAACAGAGACCAAGCGCAAACGCCCTTCACGTCACAGCAATGCTGGTCTTCATCTTGCAGTCCTGGTCCACAAAATTCTGAACCTTCCAAGAGTACGAGAACAATTCAGGATCACCATCAGTTCACGCTCCTGATGGTGTCAAATTCTCACCTCGAATGACAATTGAATATCGTAATTCACATTCTACTGCACGCTCTGACCCTCTCAAGAGCCCGGTTCATAAAAATTGCGCCATGCTTGACCGCTTCACTTCCTGACAACAGACGTTTGCTCTTCTGCATATTCCCAATTGAATTACTCTGTCTTTCAGCCTCTTGCATGAATGTATCATCAAACAGAATTTACCGGGTTTTTAGAATATAAATTCTGCTGACTGAGTCCTATCAGCCACTCAAGCTAGAAATCCAGACCTGAATCCGAAATGTCAAGCCTGCGCCAGAGACACAAGAAACTGTGCCTTGTCTTCTCGATTCAAACTGACCGATTCTCGATTGAAATTCACCAGCGTCTGTCCGCCCGTCCTCGTTCACCATCTCACTGTACTGCACGACAGACTCGAGGATTGCATGCGACTGCTTGCTTGAGATTTATCCGAACCGGATGGTGATTAATTCCAGTCTCTGTTTCGCAGCTGTCGATGAGTACACATTCGTCATCTCCATGTCTCTCGAACAAATTGGTCAGACCGCCACCGTACAAAATTTGTCCATGCACAAGTCAGTACAGTACCAGTAAAAGGGCAGAACTCTGGCCGTCAGACCGGATGAGTTGAGCAAGTGACTCAAGTCAAGCTCTCGAGAGTTGAAAATTGAAAATCGTTTGAAAATTTGATTATACCAAATTTTCTGTACTGTAAATCCTCGATCTTATCATTTTATCAGAACCTTTAGTCATCAACTTTTAAATGTGAAGGATATGGAAAGAAGGAAAAGGACGTGAATGAGACAATCCCTTATAGAAATTGGACCTTTATGTAATATGAAGATAAATCACAAGCTTTTATTTATATTTATTTATTTATGTGTGTAAAAATGATAGATAATAATTCTACTGACATGGTTTGAAATCATGAAGAGTTTAAAGTAGAATACATGGAGGGAGGGAGGGATAACTAGACAGAGCGGCACAGCCAAACACTTCGATTTCGTCCGACATATGACAGGAAGAGAGCTCGTCCTCGGATACATGTTGAACTTTCAATCTGATGTTCATTTAACATCTGTTCTGTAGAGAACTTTGAAGGATCAGCCTGAAGCACCCGTTAAATGATATATCATAGACCCAAGAAAGGGTCCATGATACATCCAGAAAGTGGAAAATTTTCTTTATCCGGTGTATTAGTCAGCACAAGCGGCAGAAAGCTTCCATCGTCCTGCTGGAGATGCGGTGTTCGGAACCCAGTCGTAAAGAGTAGAGAGGGGGACCTTGTTGACCCATGAAAGGGGCCAGAGCACATTATCCACCATGCCCACCCTCAGCTCGTAGAGTATTAGTGCATCCCAAGTACACTTGTTCAGAGTAAATGTAGTAACAAATCAAGTTGTTTGGGCTCCAGCCCTGGAGGAGCATCCTCTGGAAACAGCGTGCACGTCAAATCCTTGACTGGCATCTGCGTGCATACCTCTGGATTTTTCCGTTTCTCTTGCATTGATGTACTTGTTAATGAGAGGTTGATCGCTCCTTTGCATCGTCGGGGAACGTTTGAAAGAGAAGTAATCTCGAACTCGAGCCAACGAAGTTTCGCGCGGTCCTCAACTTCCAGTTGTTGCAAGTTCTTTCGTAATAGTTTGCAGCTTCAGTAAGACATTTTCTGGCACTGAATGTCTGAAATATAATGTGCTGAGTGCAATCCCATCTCTGTAAACATACTTCAGTTCATTGTTCCAACTTGCAATGGGATAATGCACAACCGTGCTCAAGTTGGTTTCCAGAGTCAACTTCAGATCTCAAGAATTGATGCTCTCGAGCTACATCTCCAGTAGTTGTAAGATACGCTCGTGCAGTGATCGGAAGGCAACTCCAAGTTGATAGAGTGTCCAGTACTGCCCATAGATCAAAACAAATCTGGAGTGTCTCAAATCCGAAGACGAATTTGTACATCTTACTTTTGGACAGTGCTAGATACACGTGATGATAGAAAGTCTTGAAGAGTCTCATTTCTTTTCCTATGGAGACACTGCACAGGTCGAAATCAGCTGATCAAAGTGGGAATCTTCAATAAAACTTCATTACTGCTTCATTTCGCTAAGTTAACCACCGAGGATGATGACACTTTCACTCTCCTGTATATTAAAATGGTATCACCCCTTCAAATTTGTGAAAACACAAAAAAAGCTGCTTCAGAAAGCAAAGGAGAATGGTTTTACACGCCAGAGTTGTTGCGATTCTGATGTGCATGAAGCTTGAAGTGAAACCTGGAGACAATAAAATCAAAAATACTGCTGATTTGAAGGGAAGAGGATGTTCAGGTAGGTCATCTGATCTGACCGACACCCAATGAAGGTTGACAAGACTAGCAAAAGCTGCTGGTCTGGTCATGGGACCAACCAGCTTTGGAGCATCCTCAGTCGTTTACAGAATCTTATTAAACTTGAAGTCAAAGTCTGGAAGCCACATATTCCTTGAAAACTCACACTAGAAAAATGTAGATGCAATTTGCATATACTGGTCACATTGCATGGTATCAAATTTATTATGACAAGCATTGCAGTGGGAATATGATCTCCTGCTAAGAGAATTAAAGACACATTTCATCAAATTTCTTTACATCGGATGATTGATACGTGAATTTTCAAAGCAAATATGTGAATTTTATAATGTTTAAGTGTGCAAGCGTATAATATAATATTTTGAATGACTGAATTTATTCTTAAAATATAATACTATACTTCTTAGAATAATACTACAACAATATAATATAAACAATATTACATTTATTGTTTCATGTTTAAGTGTGCAAGCGTAGAGTGTAATCATACCCTAAACTCTAAACCTACCATGATGAACATATTTATGTTCATCATGGTACGTGACGAAAACAAACATATTTGATGCAGCCTCGTGCCGATCGCCCTTAGGGTAAATCTAAAGGATCTCGGTAGGAGGAATTCTTTCAAGACAGCTTTCAGCCTCTGTTAACCGAAGACGCGCATAAGAATAAATTCAGTCATCTATACTAAACTTGACTTTTTATAAATATCTGGCAAATTATCCAAAACAATGAAAAAATCTTTCAAATCAGACTTAGTAGAAATGTGTTGAGATCTGAGCTGATAGTATCTTAGGTTGAATTTTACTCAAGTGGAATTATATTTCAAAAATGCAATAATGTATGTTTATAAATAAGTAGTATTTATCTTTTTTTTTATTTCTCCCGACTTAATTTTTCCTTTAAAAATATCCATGAAAATATTGTGATTTGATGTTAGCAAGAGAGTATATTTAGTAAAAATAGAATAAAAATTAGAAAATATTCCATTATTCATAGATTTCTTGTCAAGTTTTTATATGTGTGAAAAAAATATTTTTGCTATTGTTATAAAATGATGAATTTATTATGAACGTAACATACAAGTTTATAATGTATCGAGAATTAATCAATCTTTACAGTGAGAATTTCTTGACAAGATAATTAGAACATACAAATAAATTTCAAAAGTTATGTAAATTATAAAAAAATTGAAAAATCCACATTCTCATCAAGTAATGTATAATAAATTATAATTAAATATATATAGATATATCACCTCATAATCATCCATCAAGAAAAATTTCAGATGTTGCTGTTTATTTTTTTGATAAATATATTACTTATAAAATTTGGTTGGTTTTACAAGTAAATTCCAAATTTTTTATGAAATAATTTAACTAATAATATCAAAGTTTCATGTAAACCATTGCTGACTATATTGTCGATCAATTTTTGTGATTTCATCTTTCAATTAATTATGATATGTTGTGATAATCAAAGCGAAAGAATGTGATATTGTATATTTTTTGACATATGCCTCCAATTCCAAACTTCAAGAAAAGTTCACAAAAACAACAATGTATCATCAACATGCAACTTGTGATATTATATAATGTATCATATGATTAACGAAGATATGAGTTGAAATCTATGGAGATATTTGCTTGATGGTACCACATTCAAACGTAAACTGCTTGATGGGAACCATCAAGTTTCAATTTACTCGATGGGATCCCAACGACGGTCCACGTCACACTGTTCTAGTATGAACAGACGACGGTGCGTGAGTCACACCTCGTGTTACCTTCGGCTTGTGATACTTAGTTTTGTAGTTCGCATCGCTGCATAGAGTCTGCCTTGCTAAACCACTTTCTTGGGAAGAATGGCACGGTAAGGTGGGGAAGATGAAAAATAGCTCGGCCCGCTACTGGCGTCAGGAGAAGGATAGTTCAATTTCTATGCTTGCTAGATCGAGATGATTGAGCTCTAACTTATGAACAGTTTAGGTTCGGCATCCACTTACATTCAACTCGAGATCTCAAAGCGTGGATGTCCACCGGGACAGGTGAGCATTTGAACATTAATTACGGTGTATTTTCACATTATCCAAATTAATTTATCACGGCTTTTTTATTAGAACATATTTGTACAAGAATGCATATTAGAACTTATATGTACAAGAACATATCCGTACTAGAACACCAACTATAATAACGTCCGTGGCGTACCATCCGGTAAATTGAAATTTGATGGGTGCCATCAAGCAATTTACGTTTGGATGAGATCCATAAAATTTATGGGAATTGGCAAAATTAAGTCGAATAATTGCAGGATTCATTTCCTTTAAAAACCATGATGAATGATCATGACTTCTAACATCCCACACAACGATGTACATCGCAAATGCCGGTGCACAAGGCGGTTTCATCACATGGTTTTGTGTCATTCTCTTTCCTAACATACAGATTTCTGTTTGTAGCCCGACTAACGGATCCAAATTCTGGCTGAAGAACACTTATTGGCCCACGCCGTCTTCATCTACTTCTACATTGTTATCATGATCCCTTTTCTTCGTTCCCTTCTGCTACCTTACTGAAGAGACTAAATTTCTCTAAGTATTCTTAAAAGAAGAACCAGCTCTACATAAGTTTTTTCATGCTTCTACCTATAGACATAACTCGAATCCGTCGTACGCTGCCAGAGTTTGTCACATTTTCATAACAGGGCAACAGAAACATTGGATAGAGTTCATGCCAACCGTAAATTGCACCCAAGTCCTTGTGTCAGAAGATTCTACAAGTGGAATGAACACAAAAGAAACTCTGTAAAATCCAGCGGAAGAGAACAGAGAAAGAGGGCAGCAGAAGAAGGAGATGCTACAGCCAGTGGAGAAAAGCGGCAGTCTACGAACTCGAACGCTGAGAGGCGAAGGAGAGGTGCACAAGTGCGAGACGTGTAAATGGGAGCCACGTGTTAGAAGGACGGGTATGAGGAAATCAGAAGAAGCAGCAGCAGAAGATATGTGGTGCACACACTTCTCCTCGCACCTCGTGTGGTCTCTGGGGTCTCTGGGGATGGAATTCCCACCGGATCTCCTCGCTCATTATCCACCAGTACGCTCTCGGAGGTGGATAGTCCCGACTCAGGCGCCCCAAGCTCATGACGACCAGCGCACTCTAGGGACTCGGGTCCGGGAGAAGAGGACGAGCCGATCTAAACTGAACTGAACTCAGTTGAGCTGAGTTGAATAGGACTGGACTGATTAGAGTTGGATTCGCAAAAGACCTTCCTGCTCCGGAAGTTGTGAGCAGCTCCGCTGCTTCTTCTCACATTCGCTGAGGAGACCAAATGGCTTCCGTCGTGGGATCGGCCCTGAGCCACAGCGGGTCCTGTCTCGCAACCTCTCGTGTTCACGACTTTGTGATCTCGTCCTCTTCTCCCATCGCCAGAGCTAGCGCTCAAGGTTTGTCGAAGTCGACGTTTGGAGGGAGTGTCCAGTCGCTCAAGGTCCAACACAATGCCGTCAAGATTTGCGTTTCTGGATCGCCCACAGTCCGAGCCATGGCGGATGCGAACGCCGAAGCTCCGAAGGAGCCCGAGTTTTATGAAGTGGAATTGGACAAGCCTTACGGCCTGAGATTTTACAAGGGTGGTGACGGTGGCACTTACATTGACCAGGTATTCCCTGGTAGCAATGCCGATGTCACCAAGATGTTCACTCCCGGTGACAAAGTCATCTCCACCAGGTAAGATGAATACTGTCATTTGTTTCACTGAGCTTACAGTAGATGAGATTCCGCGTTGACAAGTGCAGGATTTTCATGACTCCTTGCAGTTTTTTGGTTCAGAAAGTTGTCGTCATGGGTGACATCAGTAATATCAGATTGAGAGAAACATAACACGAATTCTGTTTCTTTCTCTTGAAATTACTCATATTTAGAATGCGCTGGCGGAGCAGGATGACAGTAGAAAATTTCCTCCTGTAATAAACAGAGAAGCCCTTACTAAAGTGCCTACATGTTGGCTGTCTCTGTCCGCTGTCAGAGACTAACACCATTATGGAATCTTGATCTTGTAGTGCCGTATTCGGAACCGAGATATGGCCCGCAGCAGAGTATGGACGCACCATGTACACGATTCGCCAGCGAATCGGGCCTCTGCTTATGAAAGTGGAGAAGAAATATGGTACAGTTTCTAGTGAGCATGAACGCTTTGATGGAGACTGCAACTTTTATTTTTCCAGAAAGAGTTAGTAAGATTCCTCCTGTTTAAACCGTCCGATATATTTCTATGGACATGCAGGCAAGCGTGAGGATCAAGCTAGCGCGGAACAACTGTCTAAAGAAAGAAACGCAGGAGCAATCGGTGAAGGGATTAGGGAGATACAAGTATGTCACTTAAGCATGTGCAATCCTCTAGCTTCTGGGAGTAATATGGAAATTTGCGATCCACGAAAATCTGGAAACCGTTATGAATTCTCTCGGATGGCTTGTTAGATGTCATGTATTCATGGAATTACATTTAGATTTAACTGTTCATCAGATATATCGAAAACGTGAACTTTTTTTTTATTCCTCTGCAGCTTAAAAGAGAACAATCATGCTAGAACAACTCTTTTGCACACGTCTTTTATACACATCATCTGTACAACGCCATGTTGATGTTCCGGTCTTGCATAAACAGATTAAGAACTACCTACGCAAAATGGAGATGAAGCAGCAAAGAGAAGAGGAGCTTGAAGAGGGACTCAAGTCGTACAGGTGCGAATTTAATCTGCCATCTTTGTTTTCATGTATAGATCTATCAGGGGAACCTCTCCAAGTTGCCATCTGTAGTACTGACGCCCAGACAAAGCGATTAGCACATTCCATCGTCCTCACCTCTCGAAGTTGTAACTTATCTTTATGTCCTCCTTGAACCAAACGCCTGTGTATCCAACACAATCTTTTCGAATTTTACTGCCTCTCCTGTCGCTTTGTTTTCAGAAGAAATCATGCCTTCCTTCACCAGAAAATAATATGTGAGGTTCAAGTTTCATGCTTACCTTGTGTTTCTGCTTGCATGAAAACAGAGCTGGCAAGTACCAGGAAGCCCTTGAGAAGTTTGAGACAGTTCTAGGGTTGAAGCCTGAATTGAGAGAATCGAGGGTTGCCTGCTACAACGTGGCTTGTTGCTACTCGAAATTGAATCAGGTATTATTATTTATCTCGCTAGTACATATGATACACTTTGAAAGACCTACTTGTTCTCACCAACGCATCCCTTGGTCCCGTTTTCTCCCGTTTTCTCTTCAGGACGCTTTTGTGACTTCCTCCTGATACAATCTCCAACTGACACGGACTCCTTTGGTGACCAGATTGAAGCAGGTCTCTCGGCGCTCGAGGATGCCATGGAGGCTGGTTTCGAGGATTTTAAGGTGATAAACATAAACAACGAAACATCTCAAGCAAACTCTCTATTCACATAGTTAGCACTCACATTCCGAAAGACTGATATCACAGTTTCCGATTTGGTTGTATCCATATGCCTGGTCGGTCTGGGAAATGACAGCTTATGGTTGTGGCTTGCAGAATATCAGAGAGGATCCAGACTTGGCCAACCTGAGGGCTTCCCCTAAATTCACTCCGTTGTTGAATAAATACGATGAACCATTCATCAATGAGAACGCTATGAACGCCATCAAGAACGTTTTCAACATTTTTGGTCGAAAGTAGGGCAAGGGAGCAAACCTCTGTTAGATATCAGCATTTCATTTACCAAATCCAGTGTTCTTCACATAGTCTAGTTACTGATATTCTTTTGAAGTTGATACATGTTGCAAAGTAACACTGTTTTCTGAGCTAATGTAGTTAGTCATGGTCTAACTTTCGGAGCGATTCTAGTTTCCGTGAGACTGCAGTCTGATGTCTCACATTCGGACCTTAGATCGAAGCATTGTAGTTATATGAAGTGGTCGAAGGAGTCAAAGGTTCATCAGAGGAGTTGTCTGACTACTCAGTAATGTCCGTTTCATAGATAGAACTGTGAAGGTCAGGTTTGTGGCGAAAGTTGCAGGACGACCCTGATGTGTACAATATAATGTTCAATACACCATTATTTATTCACCTTGAGAACATTTGTACCTTTCACCGATATCAGATATCGAACTATTGCTCCAAACTTGGATCACTTCGTTGCTACGGAAGGCAAATATCAAAAATCATTTGCCCAAGATCATGCTCTTTGAGAAAGGCGGAGTTTATAATTCTTATATCTGCCCAAATTACTGTCTCTCCAAAATGTCGAAATACCGCAAATTGCTTCTCGTTACTGAATTAAAAAAAACTGGTAAACTTATGATCTTCTGATCGACCATCAGTTGACAGTTTAATATCGTTAAATACTCTTCATATAATTCATGCAGCTTCTTCCGCGATATTATACTATACATAAAACAACTCCATTCCACTTGAGTCTCACAAGTTTTCGGCTGTCCGATAACTGTTGCTTGCAAACGACATCAACATTAAAAGCTAGAGGAAGAAAATCTCTGATGTGCATATCAGTGATACTAAAATGGTTATATTCAGAGACCTCTCCGTGTACACAGAAAAAATCCCCAGCTCTGCGTGAAGCTGAAGTATTAAATTCATCTGAGGAAGCCATACATTTGCTCTGTTCATTTGCTATATCGCGAAATTCCAACAGAGCAAAATAACTTAGTAAATGACTGGCTCTTTGCATCTTCACGTTACATTTCATAGGTATCTTTGGGACATACAGTATTAATCCAGCTTGCACAGAAGGAATATCTGCAGAGGAGAATACTGCTTAAAACGTGTAGTAAAAACTGTGAACAGAAACCGTAACTTTGAACGATTCGAGGCAAATTCGAATGTGAAAATTTCGGATTTATTTTTGCTAAATAATCGTGGACCTGCTTCTACACTAAAAAGTCTCTCTAACAAATCTGAACCTCGCCTAAATCATTGACCAATGATTGTATCAAAACTTCCTCACAGATTGCAATTGTGGTGGCAGGCCCAATACCAGAACACACCTTCGACCAAAAAGTGTAAAAGCGATCGTTTTTATGTACAGAGCCCACCTTTGTTCAGTAAATGACGAGAAAACATGATAGCTGAGAGCTCCATTTAAGCTGAAACAGTGGTCTCGGGGATAGTCGGAGCAGATGGTGGGGGAGTAACAGGAGCTGGCAACGACCCGATTCCGTCAACTTTTGGTATCACCTTCAAAGGTGGACGCGCAGGTTGAGGCAAGAGGCGACCTTTCTTGTGGAACCAATCTGGATCAAGCAAAGCTTTAAGTCCAAGCTGATTGTAATGTACCCTTCGGACACTTCCTCCGGCAGCTTCAATCGCTACTTTGGCACGCTCAGACACTCTGCTGACCTGAAGGAACAACAGAAAACATCTCAGATTTGAACCGCTTAGATCTGTTTGAGATGAGATAAGTATTTCATGGACAAAAGTGCAAAACTCCCATCATATTTACTTGCCAGGTTACTTGCAAATGGTAAACTTGGAAAGACACTAACCTCAATGTGGATAGGTAACGAAAAATGTTCGGATCCTCTTCCAAGCAGCTTCATACCGTCTAGCATCTTTTTTCCAACAGCCCCTGCATCCTATTTCCCACGAGAGAAGAACAAGTTTTAAAGAAAAACGGAAGTAAATAGTTACACATATGCCTGGTGGTCTTCCATTACTGATAACAGCTTACTATGAACAGAAGGTAAAAGTTTTACTCTAGGTTTCGGACAAGACTGTGATACCGTAATTGATCTAAGCAAAACAGAAGATTAGTAAGAAGTTGCTTTTTTCAGAAATTGTCAGATCAGAAGTTACATCCTTCCACCATCTCGAGAGTCGAAATTGGCACCATAAAGAAGCGGGCTAACTATTTTGCTGCACCTATACACTTAAGAAGATTATACTTGTTCGAAACTTCTCTTCTGTAGATTATAAGGACGGATGTTTGAGTACTTTTGCGTGGAGACGAAAAGCTCTAGATTCTTAAAACACAAGAGGAAAAGTTGCTCTCAAGACCATGTGGACAATCGGAAGACTTACGGGTTTCAGCTCAGGATGGATCGAAATAGTTTGTGATAATCTCTCTCCTACACTCCTCTGTTTGGGATAAGCTTAAATTCACACTAGAAATTGTTATTGTTCCCATACACTCCGTTAAGGATCAATGAATGTGACTTCCACAAGGTAGTAGGCCTATGTTTCTGCCGGGATTGGTGACAAACTTTTCGAAGGTTCAAATTACAAGCTGTACAAACTTCACTCACCAACACAACTTATATAAGTAACTGATGGATAATCGCCCCTCACATGACCTGGTACAAGTTTATAGAAGAAGCCTCCAACCCAGAGCTCATGTCGAATCTACTTCACTACGTTTAACGGGAAACCCTGAACCAACTCTAAATTAACCAGGTTTTAAATTTAAAGCACAATTATATACAGACGAGAGGGTTTGGTAGCGAGAATATCTTGCATCTTCATCTCCATAACCACGGGGATTACGGCATACCTTCAGAGTCTTCATTGTGATAAGTTGCGACGCATCGATCCGACCTTTGCTCACAAGCTCAGCTATTTTGTTCAGGTTCACGGGCTGCAACAAAAGAAATTCCACATTCTTATCTGCTATTTATTCATTTTCCATTCCTCGCGCTATTGGAGAGCTTCTTGATTTCTCACAATCGCAAAATATAATTCATCTTGTTCTACGACTGCAAAAGCATAAACCTTTATCAGCTCCAGTGCTACGAACGTTTCTGTAACCACAATGTGACATGTGCCATATCAGACCTGATATGATTGCCCAAGAGTGTTGGTAAAACCCCTCTTTGGAATTCTGAGCCGAAGAGGAGTCTGTCCACCCTCAAATCCTAGCCTAGGTTTGTGTCCACTACGCGCTTTCTGACCTTTGTGCCCTCTTCCGGCTGTCTTCCCTTTGCCAGATCCAATTCCTCGTCCCAACCTGGTCCTGTCCTTCCTAGATCCTTTGTTGTCACTGATCCCATTCAACGGCAGCAAACCACCACTACTCACACTCCCAGTCCATCCTTTTCCTCCTAAAACCTTCACCTCCCCAGCCCATAGGCCCGCACTGCCAGAAAATGTCGCGCTCCTGACCATCATCCACGCCCTCTGCGCCTTTTCCATTCCTCCATTCCCTGCTCTCTTGCAAATCTCCCACATTTTGCACCAACGCTACGGTGGCCAACAATCCTTCCGATCCTTTCCGAACGATCTCCGACCTGCAAATTCTACGGATTCCAAATCATGGAGATTATGGTCGAATGGAGGTGTCGAAGTTCCTCGACATTCGTTGGCACTCCACTGCGCACGATACGAGGAATCGCTCTTCTATAACCCCCTGAGGTTTCTCGGTTCCGGCTGTCCGTCCGGCTATCCATGAGCTTTCTGTCTCATTTTCCAGAGCCAAATGCGTGATTGCGGCAGCTGTTTTGCAAAGCTGAAGTGGAGACGTACTTGCGGCTACAGGCCGCGAATGTTCAAACTCTGGACCTGCAGAGCGATGGTCTGCGGCATATCGACTAGAAGGTGCAGAAAAGAAACACGGTCGAGCTCATTCCAGGTCAGGAACAGAAGTCTGGCCATTCGATGTAAGAGCAGATGTCGGAGCTACATTTCGATATAGGAACAAAGGTCGAACAGATGTGCAGTTCTTATAAGAATTGGGTAATATTTATTAATAGAAAATAGAAGTATATTGCTCTGAGTAGGTTACAGCCGTCGAAAATGGGCAATATTTCGCGGGAAGAAAAACAAAGGACGAGATCTGGGCCGTTGCCATTAGGGTGATGGAGTAATGCGGGGTCTTAGGGTTTGAGGGAGACAAGGCATACTTCAGTCATGTGATCGACGAAAGCGTTCTTTCAATCTTTCTTCGTGTTCCCGTTCGTTGCTGCTGCTGCTGCCTGTCGTTGTTGCTGCAGAGCACGAGATTGTTGGCCGCAATGGTGAAGTTTTTGAAGCCAAACAAGGTGGTCGTCCTCCTGCAAGGCCGATATGCTGGTCGCAAGGCCGTGATCGTGAAGAGTTTCGAGGAGGGAACTAAGGAGAGACCTTATGGCCACGCCCTGGTCGCTGGAATTGCCAAGTACCCCCGCAAGGTTATTAAGAAGGCGTCCGCGAAGACCATCGCCAAGAGGTCTCGCCTGAAAGCCTTCATCAAGATTGTGAACTACAACCACATCATGCCCACCAGGTATTTCTCGAGAAACCATCTACGAAAAATCTGACCAGACTTGAGAACGGACAAATTACGTGATCCTGAAGGCATTGTTATACTGATGACCCCTAATTTCACCTGTTATAACTTGTAATGTCGTTCAATTTTGCTGGGAGTCGTCCATGAAGCGTAAGGTGCTCCCTGCAATCTGTCCGAATGGATCACTTGTGGCCCTCACGACTTGAACTCTGCCCTGCCTTCGCGCCCCGACTCGATTGCAGTAACCTTTTAAGACAAGTCGATTGTAGAATCATCCTCTACCCGAATGCTTTGATACTAGTACAGATCCGTCCGTACTGCCCGGAGCTCGCTGTGGCGACCAATTTTTTCTACAATGTGCGTTCGTGGATCGCCTGCCGCTGTCAAAACCTTAACTGCGTCATCAAGTTGTCCCAATTTCTATTACGGTAGCTTAATCTGTTTGAATTGCGTACAGGTACACCCTCGACGTGGATTTGAAGAATGTTGTCACGAATGACAAGTTGGACGGAACCTCGAAGAAAGTAGAAGCCCGCAAGGTATGCCCAGACCTCAGTCTCATGTTTTTGGGTTGGAGTTATCCAGGTTCGCAGACGTAACTTGATTTGGACAATTACCAGCATTAGGTCAAATGTTCTGGTGGCACTTTGATAAATATTTTCTCTCTTATATCTCAGGAAACCAAGACTATCTTTGAGGACAGATTCAAGACCGGAAAGAACAGATGGTTCTTCTCCAAGCTCAGGTTTTAGATTACTTGTAGAGATATCCTGTTACAGCGGTTTTAGGTGACGCAGATGGGCTAGAGCCCCGATTATAAATGAACGAAACTGGATTCCCTCAGTTATCAGTGATGAACCGCTTGGCTGCATTTTTGGGGACATGTGAGAGGACAAGGGTGGATGTTTCCTCTTGGCTACGGTGTCCACGGGAAGACTTTGTATTTCTGTAACTTCACTATCGAGGATAACCTCCACTTACTTTCGCTATAGGGTTACAGAAGAAATGTGATGGATCATTCGCGAGTTCAGAAGATGATTTTGATTCTGAGGGTGGAAATTTTGTTCTACAAGGTACCGGTAGTAGTGTAGATTTTATTGAGAATGATGATACATGCGTAATTATATGGCTTGGAGCCAGAGATTTACAGTGTCCCAATCCTCTTGCACGTAGCGTTGATCTTATGCTTAGGTCAGTGATTGCAAATATATGTCAACGACCTCACACAATCTAGCAACTATCTCATAACGTTCCACTTGCAGGATGATTGAGGTTTTTGAACTTGTGATCTAAATGCCACCATTAGTGAAACTCACTAGCATTTTCGTAACTTAAGCATTACTGCAGCCCTTTTCTACGTTGCTGTGGAGTGAGACTGTCACTTGAATGAGACGCACTGAAGAACTGTCCCGATATCTTGTACGTTGTTTGACTGGCACAGTACACTTCGTTTAAGGAAGGTAACAACGTAAACGACTTAAACCGTCGTAGCAAGTGGCCGTCATCTTAAGATTGGGATTGAAGAGTAAAAATGAAAGGCATCGCTCCCTGCGACATATCGTGTGCCGCGAGGAGGAAAATATACTGTGTGAACTCGCCCGAGTATGATAATCCTGTGTATGATTCAACTGTTACGAACTGAAAATCTTCACGTGCACAGCGAAGAATCTATCACTAATAAATAGTTCATAAACTCGTCCGTGAAACAAATTATAATACCACACGCAAGATCGAACTTTCGACACGATATACTGGAACCAACTGCGAATTATGTCAACAATTATCAACCCGAAATACACTTCGGGAATACTGTTTCGGAAAATTCCGGAACATTGTGTCCGAAATTATCGTTCCGTTGTTAGACCTCATGAAAACTAACTCCGACCAGGTACTTAAATAGATTATAAGCGTGAACTGAAACATAAGCGATCGTAAGTAGCAAGTGTGCGTTCTGAACATTGAATGCGGAACCTCACAAGAGAGTACTTATACTATCAGCCGGTAAACATCCCCCCTATTCTTCACGACCGATCAAGACTCTGTGTTCAAATTCTACCACTGTGAATTGCGAAGAGTGAACATACATAGCTTGTAAGAAGTATCATGATGTGACAGCAGTTGTGTCATATATTTTGGTTTCCACTTTCTTACAAAAGTACAAATAATCAATAAGATGATTTCTTCCTCATCGTGTAGAGCATACTCTTCTTGTGAGATATTACATGCAATTTATACACTGTATTCAAGTTACAAATTTTCTTATGTCAAAGGAAAATACTTTTGTGATGTTTAACTCCGTCTTCTTGATAAATAGTAATAGACTAAGACCGTGGGACCCAAAGTGTCCCACGGTTAAAAAACACAATACAAACTCCAAACCACGAGAGAACCAAAAGAACCCCCTAGTTAATGTCTAAAGCATTACAACAGAAACTAATAACATCATTCATGAAACAACATAAATCATAAGGTTCAAGCTGTAGTAAATAATAAAATTTCTCAACGACAACCTTATGAGCCACTCTAATCCCTCTATATCTAGTACAAGTAACAAACACATGTTCTTCATACTTAATTTTTTTCCCCATCATATAGCTTACAAATACGTTCACTCTAATCCCTCTATATCTAGTACAAGTAACAAACACATGTTCTTCATACTTAATTTTTTTCCCCCTCATATAGCTTACAAATACGTTCACTGCTATCAATGTTCAGCCAACGTATTTACTCAATCCCAAGACTATAAGATCCTGTTCTATGACGAGCAATAATATAACTTAAAGATGTAGAGATCTCTGCAAGTAGGTATACTTGCTCACAATAAACAAGCATAGTATTCACAAGAAATTAATAAAACTCCATTTTAGTGACTTGTTTGCTTCAAATAACGCTGAAAAATTCCTCCTTAATACACTCGCGAAGGGTCATGGGTTACAAATCCCAATCGAGTTCTGTCACATTTCACCTCAAAGACCAATTCATCACATTTGCAAACTCTCTTGGAACGTGTGGCATGCAAGAGTAAGTCAAGAAGCATCAAGAGATCTCACTCTTTTGACATAAGTGAAAGTCAAGAATAGAGCTTCAGCCTCAAAAAGTAGACAACATGTCTTCGCAAGAAGAATAACATATGAAGTTTGAGTTGTCACACCCAATTCTTCTTGTAATAAGATCTTTTGCACCCTCTCCAAAAGCTGACAACCAATCTTCTTACAACCATTACCCCACATTTGTGTTCCATATAAGATAAACGTGAAACACTAAGCTCCTGAATAAGAATTTCCTAAGACTCCAAGACACTATATGAACTTCTCTACATCTATTTAGCAATATATATAGAGCTTTGAAACCAGTTTCTACCCTCTTTTGCACATAAAGTGCCCAACTATAATCATGGGAGAAATCAATGCCTATATATTTGTAACTCTTCACTTGTTTCAACTCTAATTCTTTGTAAAAGAAAAGAAACTTGGATCTAGTGCCCACAAGAATGAATTTTGACTTTTCCAAATTGATCTCCATATGATTTTGAGTATAAAAGCTAGCTAAAGTGTCAAGGTGTACTTGTAAATTAATGGCATCCCGTGCTAGTAATATGACATTATTTGCATACAAAAGAGCTTCGATGACAAAGCTTTCAAATTTGACACTTTTATAATCCTCTACCCACCTTTCTATATCATCTATGAAAACTACAAAGACAGTGAGTGAGTAAAACCTTGAATGACTCCAATGGTATCAAAAATCTATTTGGTTTGAGAAGTGTTGATCTTGGCCAAAACTTCAAAGAGAGGAAGACAAAGAGTACAACCTTGAATGACTCCAATTGTACTCAAAATTTCTTAGGTTTGAGAAGTGTTAATCTTGATATGAATGGAGTGATATAATGTGGCCACCGCTGCTAAGAGATTTGATGGTAGTCTAATGATTTGCAATCTTTTCCATAAAAGCTCACGAGGAACTGTATCAAAAGCTTTCTTGAAATCGATGAAGTCACAAAACAAAGTTTTTTCATTACCCTTGGACTTCTACCATAAAACACGCAAAACCAAAATATGGTCTAAAGTGTTGAATGTAGGACAAAAACCAGCTTGAAACCGCGCTCTCTTTTGACAAGATTCAGCCCATGTGCTCAACTTTGACTCTATCAATTTGCAAAAGTTGGCAAAAATACTACCCATCATGATAATCCGATTGTTTTTCACAAAGTACTTCTTCCAAATTTCTAAATATGAACAATCTTCCGTATAGACCAAGTTGAAGAAAATCCATAGACAACAGCATTTTTTAACACTTTAATGAGTATAGGTCCAATAGCATCTCCTCCCCACTTGAGAAGTTCAATAAAAAAATCATCCAAATCCTCACACTTACCATTTGCTAATTATCTGAGTTGAGTCATCACTTCAGCTTCAAAAAATAAGCCAGGTTTTACTTCACAACTTGACAATGATGCAGCATTGGAAAAAAAATATAGTTTTTTAGCAAAAGAAACCAAAGACTTGGGATCAAGAGTTTGTTTGGAAGATCGTACTACCAAACGTCTCCAAAAAGATTTGGGATTCTCCAACAGCTCCTTTGTCAAGCACTCTTGTTTCCGTCTCAAAAAAGCTTGTTTCTTAGATTTCACAAAGTCTTTGTAAAGTCTTGTCATAATAAGCCAATTGTGAAGATCCAAAGATTTATCAACTGATCTTGTCCTTACTTGATTGCAATCAAAGTCAAACCATCTATTGCAAGGAAGATTCCTAGCTCTCCTGTTTTCATGTCTCAAGAAGAACTTAGAAGTTGAGTTTTTGAGCAACTCGGTTGGTTGCAAGCTAGATGTATGTGGATCAAGGCTCCAAGTAGTAAGAATCAAGAGGTTTGATAAATGTTGACTATACAGTTACTTTTTACTATGATCTAAACAAAACTAGAGGAAATAAAAACATAGTGACATGTAGAGAGAGTAATTGATTTTGACAACAAAAGTGTAAATAGAAGAGTTGTATGATCTGATTCTGATTGAGGCTCTAGACAATCAAATGTTGAGATAAATGAACTATTAGTGGTAGAGGACAAAAGAAAATCTATGGTGTTAACGTCGATAGAGAAATAACATGTATTGGAGTGAGAGTTGGAAAAGAAAGAAACATCATCGAGAACTTTCATATTACATGTGGCTCCAAAAATCAAGAAATGTTCAGTCAAATCATTTGTAAAAAGATCACACAAGAGATTTTAGACCAAAAACTATCCTTACTTTCTTCAAAAGATGGAGAAGACAAGCAACAATCAAACCGTGTAAATTGAACTGTACGTATGTGAGCATTAAAATACTTAACAAGAAAAACTTCACCTTTGTCTTGATATTTGAGAACATCTCTTATAAGATGATGGAATGGTTGACTTTGATTGCAAGTGCTTGTAAAGTAGATCTACATGGATAATGGTGCAAAGTGATAAATTGCAAAATATATGTAAGATACTCTAATCAATCCAAGACGAAGCAAATGTTATTGATACCCAATATCTTGACTTTCCAAATGTATCATAGGAAGAAATTCAGATCTGATGAAAGTAGCAATGCCTCCAAAGCCTCTTTGTCCTTATCGATTTCTATGGTTCCAAATAGATTCCACCAAAGTAAACCCTTGTATATCCCCAATAGCATTGCTCTCATGCTTCTAAGTTTCCACAATGTTAATGATGTTCAACATCTTCCAAATTGGACGTGCACTCACATACTTTGCTATAAATAGGTCTCTTATGTTCCACATCAACACCATCAACCTCTTGGATCGCTAGGTTGATGATTGTTTTCTCCTTTGAGTAATAATAGCTTGACCATCGCTCATTTGAGTAATAATAGTTTGACCATCACTCCTTTGAATAATAATAGCTTGAGTATCACGTAAATAAACAACAAAACTTGATGCTTGAGTTTCTTTGACTTTTGCAAGCTCTTTACTCCTTGCTTCAACTTGTAGAGTTGTAAGATTAGAATCTACTCAATATCCCGATACTTAAAAATGACCTTGTTAGCTTAAGCAGTATCATGTTCAACTTGATACACAAACTTAACAATAATGGTACAAGATTGGACTCCTTTGTTTCCAATACGAAAAGCTTGAGCCAAATCCGGATAAGTACCATCAAGTGCTTCAGCCAAGAACTTCATGACAACACTCTTCAACTCTTTCTTCTTGGCTCCAGGTAGACCAAAAATCCTCATATTCATTCTACAATCAAATTGATTTGAGTTTTTAATCTTTGTTTTTGACAGAATGAGATATGAATGACAAAATATATGAATATTTTCTAGATATTAACCACTTTATGCAATCCAGGATTAGCAAAAGTAGAAGTTTGAGAATCAACCTTCTCTTGAATGTACCCAACAGATCCAAAAATTTCAAGCATGATCTTTTCAAAAAATTTGTGAGATACTTTCAACTCCTTAATTTCATTTTTTGCAACAGTCAAGGTAGCACTTTGTAACTTGAATATTTGGCGGACCACTTTCAACTCTTCCAAAACAGTTTGCACAAGATTGAATAACTTGTCTTAAGAAGCCATCATGTACTCAATTTTGCAAAGTTGTACACAAACTCAAAGCTTGAATTAACAAGTTTTTTAAAACCGACTCCAATGTGTTTCAAATTTTGCAAGGATGTGTGTCCGGCCGAATTCAATTAAATTAACTTAAACTCAAAGCTATGATTTGACAACTTTTTCAAACCGGCTCTGTTGCGGCTTGAAGTTTGCAAGGTTATGCGGCTAGCCTAACTCAATAACCCTACCAAATTTTAGTTCTAGTTGACGCTCCAACGCGAAAATATGGCTAACACAAAATATAGTCTCCAAAACCTAAACTCAAAGTTCCAATTTGACAAGTTTTTAGAACAGCTCCGTTGTGGGTCAAAATTTGCAAGGATGTGCCGGCCAAACTCAATAACCCCATCAAATTTCAATACTAGTTGACACTACAACACGAAAATACGGTTACCGCAATATCAAACTTCAAAAACTAAACTCAAAACCCCGATTTGACAATTTGTTCAAAACTACTCCGATGTAGTTAAGACTTTGCAGGATTTGCGCCCGGCCGAAGTCAACGATCCCACTAATTTCAGGTTAGATAGAAGCGCTCGCTATAATGTGATTCAAATACATTCGAAAACAGTACATTTATATTCGAAAAAAGTATACCAACTTTTTTCTTAGAGGGGATGAACACCAAAGATTATGAAGAAAAGTGTGTGTCTTGGCTATTGTGTAGATTGAAACACATTCTTTTCCCGAGAACTCGATCATGTTTATTATACTTTTCGTACAAGGAATATGTGTTTTAGAAAGATCAGTATTTTACTTGGTGGGGACAACAATCAGGGTGTGTGATTTATCTCCATGCGGAATGAGGAAACGTTTATACATTGTAAAATGAATTTTCAAAAGGAACACTCAACATCGGTGCCAACACCATAAATTTCTACTCAAAGATGATACTTCTCTTCACATGAGGAGTGCAAAGCTCATTCAAGCCATCTCTACAACAAGGCATTTTCAACTTTATAAACTAAAGCAGTCATCAAGACCAAGAATGTGTCGAAGAAACCAGAAGTGGATAGAGTGCAAGAACCAGCAGATTGGGTTCTGTGACCAAACCGACAGATCAGGTCGGAGTAGTGTAAGGAAGCTTACTGCGGGATTTATTGTGTACAACTGTTGGGAACGTCTCCAGAGCAACTCAAAGGTGAGTTCCAAGCTACGGATAGTTCTACAAAGAATTTGCCACCTAATCTACATTGTGTTGCTCGGCAGACCGCTCCGAATGCTATGATGTTACAAACGCAGTGCTTAAGAAATTTCGACTCCAGATCGCGTCAACAAAGCTTCGCCTCGACTAATAATCAAAATACACGTGCTTGAGAGTTGAATTTGGAAAAAGCAGGAACCTAAACGCCTGAATATGAGGACTTTCTAGATACACGGCTGTCTTTTAGCCCAAGTAGCGAAGTAAAACACCATCGTTACCGATAACGAATCCTTTCTTCTCGTCAACAAATCTGCGCAGATTTAAAACTTACGAATCAGCGACAATCGTTTGCAAAGACTGTGAAGCATAGAGGGCGATTTGATACTAATCTAGAAGCTTGCAAAGTTATAAACACAAGCGAGGGAAGGCGTATACTTGGAGCTCTCCAGAAATCTATGTGTACTTACTTTACAGAGTACAAGTTTGCTCCAATACTGTCAGCTGCCTTGTCACGGACCCATGATTTGCCTCCGTCCAGGGACCTGAGCAAAGTTCCACTGCCTCCTGTTGCCCATGCCTCATCCTGCAAAATAATCATATAGATGAGTTTTTATCCATCTAAGTCAACTTTGGGAGTGGCCTGAGCTGCACTCTAATCCTCATCCGCCTGATCTAGGTTGAAGGGCCCAGCAGAGACACCAGATGAACACACCTTAGTTCGGTAGCCAACATCTAAAATACCAAAACCTCTGCTGGTGATTTTGGCCTCCTCAAAGTCTTCAGTGGCCTGCAAGTAATCACAAATAAATCGAGATACATAACAGTTTAGTGAACTCACTTATGATCGATGGAGGATACAACGAAGCATTTTACTCACGATAAGGATTTCACATGGAAACCGAATCGAAATCATTATTTCATGATTTTGTAAGACATTTTGTAAGACATGATTTTTTGACATAAGCGCCTGGAAGCGCAAGATATCACTCATTGAGATAAGAATCACCAAGCTGTGTAATAAAGGATCCCAAAGAAAAGAAGATAAGAGTAACAGTACAACATATTACAAGACGTAAGAAGTGCAGATATACACACCCCTGAGCCTTTGCTGAAGTAGAGCCCTCCTCCTCGGACAACGAGCCATAGGCCTCCATCTGCTCTCCAACCCATGTTTTGGATTCTTCGAGCACTTGTCCTGTTGTGTGGCTGCCAATTCCTCTGTTTGCAAACATCAAGATGGAAAAACGTTAAGTACTATCGAAGTGCTCACTACAATAACAATCAAGGTCCTTGACTCGAAATGATAATCCGAAGACGTGATTCAATACAAGTGAAGAAAAGGGAACTGAAATTAAAGACCGAGACTTTGAAGCACTTGGTGGCAGACAGTGACTACACATGATGGATAATTGGTTTTGATCAAAGCATTCTGCAGAAAGTAATCCATCCACATTGCCGCAAATCCAGTTCTGCCTGGCAGAGTGAGTGGACTACCTGGCCTGGCTCCCAGGTGACGTAAAAGTTACCACGGCTGGAAACACCGACGTATGTGCCATCTGAGGAGCGATTGATGGAGCCCAAGGTTCCAGTGTAGTAACTTGCTCCACTAATTTGACTTGATGAACCACTGAACGACAAGAGCAAAGAGGGCGCAGATATTCAACAACTGTGTTCATCTTAGTTTGCAGATTAAAAACTCCGTCATCAGAACAAAATTCACCTTGTTCCCTCATTTCAGGATTAGGTCTATAAGACAAGATGTACGAACCGATTGAGCGTTGCAGAGAGAGTTTCCTCGATAGCTGCCCTCCAGTTCTTGCCACCGTTGGATGAGACGTAGATTGCACCCTCGTCTGTTACCATCTCGGCACTGTCCTCACCTGTGGCTTTTACAATAACCTGGAATCCCCCGATCAAAAATGCTACCAGATTAAAGAGTGATTGTGGAAGTCGTACAGAGAGAGCCACAGAAGGCAGACTTTGGCCACATTATGGTAATGAAGTACTTATTTCTCTTACATATCGACAGTCCTCATGAAAATAAAGAACGCTGCAAATAGCAAGAACGATCATGGAAAAGAAGAACTCCCCCTTCCACGAGCGATCTGACATCCTACTAGAGCACAATCTGACCACCAGAGAAAAAGAAATGCAGTAAACTCACTGGGTTTCCCGGCAGCCTCGGGCTGAGTGGAACACGCTCCCAGCTCTCTCCCGAATTGGTTGTGTGAAGAAGGATGGCTGGCTTTCCGCTAATCCACCCCTCCTTGCCCAGGAAGCTGATAGAATTGAGCCTGTAGTTGAACTCTTCATCGGGACCGGTTGGAATAGAGCGAGGTAACCATGTCTTACCGCCATCCTTGGTCTCCAAAAGAGTTTGACGGGTACCCAGCAAGAACCCTGACCAGACGCAAAGAAATTCAAAGCTCTATTAATGCAAGATTCTAGTGATGAGATAAAATCCTGAAAGGAAAGAACATTGGCACAGGAGAATGCTGGGGCAAAATTCTTTCCTACCGTGATCCGGTTCATCAGGGACGAAGGCAAGGTCGAGCAAGACGACTCCACGGTCCACTGGCAGCGGAATGCGTTCCCAGTCGGCGAGCTCGGCCTCGGCCTTGGCCTCACCGGTGACTAGAGAGCCTCCGACAAAAGCCCCGAGAGACAGACCGGTTGCGGCAGAGAAGAATTCTCTGCGTCCTAAGCCACTGCCCTTCTCCTCGGATGAGGCTCTGACAGTCTGAGACCCGGTGCTCACACCAACAGCAGCTGGTGCTTTCGACCGAGCGCAAGAGCAGAAGTCAGAGGCACCCCTGAATCCATTGAACGACGAAAGCGACGCTCCGACGCTCGATGGGGCGCTTTTCTGACCCAATGTGGCACTCGCGGGTGCCGAATTCACCACCGCAGTGCTGCTCGGCAGCAGCATCAACCCAGCTGACGCCATTGCCGCACCCAGTCCCTAAACCCCTCTCAGATTTCCAATCCTCCGCCAGTCGCACGACGTTGTCGATCGCTTCTGTCTGCAGCAGCTCAATGTCCAAGTACCCAGAAACCTTCTGCACGAGGAGTCCCCACTGCTCCAGTCCACTGCTCTGCCGGGCAGGTCTCCCTATCCGCAGCACGGCGTCGCTTTTCTTCTCGCCGGTTTAGATATGAAGTCATCCAGCCAGTTAGACAGCCACCACACCTTCTTTACAATTGTTCCATTTCGCTTATTTTCTGACGTGTCTTACTCTTGAAACGTATCATGTTGCGGGGAAAAGCAGATAATTCTCCGGGTCCGAGGGCGAAGTCGCGGGAGCGATACATTCCCTGGTACAGAAGACAGGAGTGTAGGCTCTAGGAGAATGGGTGCCAAGGGGATCGTAGGAACGGATTGAGGAGATTCCAGCACATTCGCGTTGCTTTGAAAACCTTCCACGTGTCGTCATGAGCGAATGGCACATCTGTCTGAATTACCAGTGGACCCGATTGGTTTATGAGGTTGGGAGCAGGATAAGGCCCGGACCTTAGGTTTGTATATTCATGTTATCATTCATTATGTTTGTGATCGACAGACACATGATTCTTCTTTCAAGTTCAGAATTCAGTTTACATAAAGTGTGACATATGTTGGCTGGTTGATGGGAAACTTTGGATATGTTCGGCGTGAATTTCTATAATCAGCTTGACTTACGGCATATAAACAGATAGTGGGTTTGAGGGTCTACAATTGCTCAAAAACGGCCAAGCAATTTTTTTAAATCAAATTTTAGGAATAAATCCAGTGACCTAGCTTCTTTTAGTTAAGAATAATTACCATTTAACATCATGTAAGTTAATTTTTTTGATATACTCATTACTTTAATTTTACTGTTGAAGCTTTGAGTGATTTTAGGATAAACTTTGAAATTTGCTTTCTGTATTTTCATATCATTTCTTAAAACATGGTTACTATTTCAAATTTCAAATTTAGAATATTAATTTGAAATGAAAGTTTTATTAACATATTGAAGTTTGAACTAATTGATTCATTCCAATTTATGTTTTTTACTCATAAATGCATTGTAAATGCATTTAAATGCATGTACAATCCTTCAACAATTTCAACTTGCAAAATTGAAAAAAATAAATTTAAAATGTTATTAAAATTTGAGAATTAAATTAAATAAATATGATTATGATAAAAAAATCAAATTCAAATAGTGGTAACCAAACAATTAACACAACTTCGAATGATATCTTGTTGCTTAAAAAAATTTCAAGTGAAATTTTTAATTCAATTTCAAATGTAAGATGTTAATAAGAACTTTAATTAATTTTTATAGAAATTTGTGTATCACCTATTTCTAAAACTTCGCCATTTCTTTGGAAATATGAAAATCATGTAAAAAAAATTTCATATAAATAATGATGAAAGGTTATTTGATTTTAGGTAAGGTATATTATATGTTTGTGATGTATTTGGCACACTCTTCATTCATATCTAAAAAAAATAATTTTACTTGCAAAAACTCCAAACTACTCATATTGATTTGTTGATAAGACTATATGTTTCACTTCAATCCATTGCATTAGTTTAATTTCATTGTATTGTTGAACCAGAAGAGATAAACATTTTTTCATATTTAAAATTTTATTAATTACAAATTATTTTCCACTTATGTCATCGATTGATATTGTTTGATAAATTTGGAACGATAAAGAAAAGATTAGCATGGCTCTGCGCAAGGATGACAAGCACAAATCAGAAAACATAACATAGATATAACATTTTTTTATCATCAAATTTTTTAAAGAATATTTGACACTAATTATTTCCAAATTATATTTATGTGCCGATGATTAGGAAACAAACATATCTATACAAAATGATTAGTACTTGGTCATACAAAACTTGACATACATTATAGTATTTCCAATTTTGATTCATCACATCAAGATGAAAACTCTTTTAATTGCTAAAAATACCTATATCCAAATTGTAGATATTTACTTGTAAATTTGAACATTATGTTATTTAATGTACAAGTATTCTTGTCAAAAAATAAAAAATTACTCAAATTATCAAAAATGTTGATAAACCCTAAGTCCTCAAGCTCTTTAGTAGTAAGAAATGTATTATACCCTTCACTCTCCTTTGCATGCAAATCACTCTCCACATTTAATCACATGCACATCAGTATCAAAAAATTTCATAAATTAAATCAACTATGAATTCATTCTATCTATCTTCATCTTCTAACAAAATCTAAAATATCTGACATCTTCTAGAAAATTCCAAAACAATTAGGTGACAAGTGAGAATATATGATTTGTGAAAATTGTCCACCATAATTGATGAATGAATTTCATGGTTATGTCATAAAGGCATGTAAGAATTCTTCATGAATCAGCAAGAAAGATTTTAGCGATTAAAATATGATGTGATGGGATTTGTAGATAACAGAATACATCATATATTATATTTACGGTGTATTTCAAATTGCACACACATGAAGTTTGTATGATTATGTGCAATGTAACATATATATTATTTTTGTTTGTTTTTGAGATTTTTCGTATTCGAATTTGAATGAAGAGTATGTATTTGAAAATTGTCTGTTCAAATTTGAAGTATACTATATTTTATCATTTCAATAAGTTTGAATTATTGAGTATGTATTTTACAACCCAGAAATTGTACTGGCCTTTTATGCCTTTTATGACAAAGGCACTTTCGACCAACTCTGCCTAACATTTTTTTTTAGTAAACTGTAGCATCTCCTTGAACTTAATAATTTTACTGCCGATTTTGTGTTGAACGTGGCTGGGGTGCGTGAATCATCTTTGAGAGTGTATATTTCTCCAAGGAGTGTGGCATACAGCAATTCATGATGGATCTTTCAGCACAATTTTCTACAAAGTACAATCATTGATGACAACTTTTCATTATCGGAAATCTGTTTCTTCCAAATGAAGAGGAGAGTGGATATTTTCATTTCATGCTTTTCAAGATCCGTCATAGATGAAGTCACCCGCCCTGCAAAACGTCGATTTACTCCAATTCTCTGTAATATGCAATGTCTGCATCTCGTTCCGAGTTGACATGGTAAAAATTGGAAAATCGGACAAATGAACCTGTCTGTAAAACGCTTATCACAAACAGTGGTCGACGGGAAAAATGTCATCATTCGAGACATCGTCGTGGAGAAGGAGAGACAGACCCGATAAGAGGTGAAACATTGTCAATGTCTGCGAAAGGCCCTTGCACTGCATGCATGGATTCTCTCCGTGCTGCTCGGATCAAAGGCAAGATTATAGTGTAAACACGAATATACACAATTGGTTCGTGCGGCACTACATTACTGTTATACACATTCTAGTCATCCGTCCTTCTCACACAACAATCAGCGAGGAGCTGAATGTCAGAACTGAAGGGCCACTTTCGGAAGGATTGTTATTCACATATATATACACATTCTTCCGTGAATTTAAGACCTAGACTGAGCTGCTGAAGCCTTTCATCTAGCTCTCGTCTTTTCCTTCGCAGTAGCATTCACCCCTCCCCTTCTCTTCAACGACGGTATACACGGATATTTCCTGGGATGGGGCTGACGATGGAGCTTGTGAAACCCCTCTTGTCAGCTGTGCCATGTGGCTGGCATTCATCATGACAGTCCTGCAACGCATACAATATTGTAAGCTTCGGGCAAGTTGAATGAACTACTCAATTGGCCTACTAATTTTGATTTTAGTCGTTGGAGACAGTAGATTTAGTAGTCTTGAAGACAGTTCATATGCTGTGAATGCTTGTTCTCATTGACGCCACTTCCTAATAGATCAAGAGATGTTGCTATGCCCGACTCGTGCTCGTTCCAGAGAAAGTGACCGGTACGTGCGGAAAGAACAGATCAATCGACTTCATCCGATTTCTGTGCGTCCTGATCCGATGAAGAAAAATGAAAAAGAGACATACTAGAGGTCAATCGGACTTGTAGTCTTGGTTGAGCTTCTCTTACGTAAGAGGACAGATGACCAGTGAAGGCCAAAGAAACTAGCTCCGCCGACAGGACAACTGCTGCTAATCAAGAAAGCCCGGGGAATCACGAAACCAGGTGAAACTTCAACGTTTGGGACAGAACGCTTGTAACCTTCCAGGATAGCTTAACCTTCAAAACCAGCGAGAGTTCCTTACCTTTGTTGAGCGCGGGCAATTGGGTGAAAGTGAGGGCCTTCGTCGAACCCTTCGCATGTGATTTCTCCAGTTTCCGTACGGTGGCACACGATACCTTGCTCTGCGCACCTCTCTTCTTCCTGAAACGCATGTACGTCCGAGAGTACATCCACGCTTTGGTCAGTGCATAATGCGTAAGATCTACCAAGCAGCATTCGAACAATGGCTTTAGCACGCATCGGCAGAGAACGAGAAATGGGGCGGGGAGAAGAGTCTCACCTCCGTTACTACAGATCGGTCAACATCGGTAGCAATTCTATGCATATTCACAGCAGAAGCACATGGATTCATCTTCTTGCTCTCCGCACTGTAAACAACCTGCTGCTTCGGCGACCTCACGGGCGACGATGAGCTCAAGTTACTGGACGAGGCGACAGTGCCACACCTCCTGCGACCCAGAGATGGCGCCACGAGAGAACACGAGACAACGTTCGCCACAAGGGCATTCATCTTGGCAGCCAACAAATTCCTTGCTTCCCGACTCCGAATCTCCTGCACAGTGGGCAACAAACCCTCGACGCACTGACCCTGATTTGCTCCTCCTCCTCCTCCTCCTCTTTTCAAGATGTCGCAAAGACCCGAAAGAAAACGATGCGCGAGCCTGTCATCGGAGCGGAAGCGCTGTCTTAAGAACCCCAGCTCGGGACTGTCCTAACACAATCAGATAGGATCGTACGCGGACAGCTCGCTGACCGTGACGGGGATAGTTTGGCCCGACGCGGGCCGCGGACCTGAGCAGTGACGAGGCCAACTTGGAGGGCACGAGAAAGAAGAATCTCGACCCACCGTCGTCATGATTCTTCTGCTGGCGAGACATTCGAGCACACTTCCCACGCGTCTGCGACTCCATCGCCGCGGCAACTCCGTGAATCTCCGGAGCTCCCGAGTCCGACCGCTCCTCCGAGCTAGAATCTAAAACCCCTCATCGGCGCTGCCACAGCGAATCCGCAGTCTCCGACGCAGAATATTTACAATCCATCCATACGTCAGATCTACTCCATACATAGCCTCCTCCATCCACAAGATTTTTCAATCTACGCTTGGGTCACCCTTGAGTGAGATAGAGAGAGAGACAGTTGCTAAGTGGGCATCGATTGATTCTTAAAGTGCTACAAATTTCCCACATTGAGAGAGAAAGAGTGAATTGGGCGAGTGATTATGGAACTTTTTCCGATACTGCTTTATCAAGGAAAGAGAGTGAATACTCTGCTTTAATGAGACCTAAATTGAATATAATGTAGAACCTATTTTCATAATCGTGTGAAACAACTTGTCTAGGCTTTACAATGATTCGATCAACTCAAACACATGAGTTTGGATTTTCTTCTGGTTTTTTGATAGCTCCCGTTAAATTGGAACCTATTGAAATTAGTATTAAATGGTGTGCTTATTTTAAGTTTCAGTGTTATTTTTAGACATGTGCTATTTTAATGATTACAATCCTTGGATAGTTAACATTCCACATTTGAAATGTCAGTGCGTTTTGGTCTAACGAGCGTGAAATAAACCATGACCCTTCACGGACCTTCTCGCGCATGACGTTCTTATCATACGTTTTATTCTAGCTACAGCAACTTTATTTTATTTTACTTTGTAAACTTGAAGATCTAAGATCACAAATTTCACAAAGATGTTCATTAGAGATTCATTCATGTTCATTTCACAAAACTAGGGGTTCATTCCGAATTACTTTCGAAGGCATGTTCGTTTATTCATGAGGAGACTAATTTTTCTTTTTTCTTACTATGCAATAAGTTGCCACGAGGTCTCCTGGACATGTATTATCTATTTTAAGAATTTTTAAGTCCTCACTATAATGTGTATGTTAACCTAAAGTAGGGACTCCTATACAAATAGAGATAGCAATTGCAATTTGAGGATTTGAATGAGAAATAGACTATTTTGACAGCGATTTTTGTTTGAATCACAAAGGTTTTTATTCTGTTTCAAACATATAATTATTCCAATACCGTTCAGTCATATACAAGTAGGTGGATAAACATCTATATTTGTTTCAAGATAATGATTGCAAATATGATTACATAATCTATTGAATTTAGTGAATGGACAAATCATCTTTCTAGATTGGTAGTGAACGGAGGGAAAAAGCCAGGGTTTTCATCTATAATGATATGAGTAAAGTTCAGCTCTTTGTCCCTCTAACATAAAAAGATATATTTCTGTACGTTCGTAGAGCATGAAGAATATAATATCATACTAGAGTAGTGATTTCTCTAGTTTATATGTTGTTTACAAACTTTACAATAGGCTTGAGAATATGATACGCCCACTCATCATATATAAAATGTATAAATAGATCCATCAAGCCTATTTTGAATAACTTGCATGCATTGGTGTAGAATGGTTATCCTGCATGCATTGGTGTAGAATGAGCTTTGGCTGATGCTAGACAAAGGAGAATAATCACGCTAGCTTATGCCATGTCATATGTTACAGTTCAAAACAAACAACAGCACATGAAGTTGCTGCTGTTTATTGAACGTTTTATTGGAGCTAATTTTTAAATTTTTGAAATTATATCCAACAAGTGTGATACATTTAAATACCAACTATTGGCAATCATTTAGGGGTTGATACTTTTACTCCTTGATGTCTACACATTCTTTCTTTTTTCCACTTGGCCACCCTTCCCGTAGAGGCGTCTTTTACTCATGGAATCTCGTCCTGCAGTGCTAATATTGGCTCTGCTCTAGCCACTTCAGCTGTGATGGCCCTCTTGCGTTACTCCGGTGGTCGTACTTTGCTTGAGAGTGGGTCCCGAAATTTCGCCCTATAGAAGAGCTTTTCCCTACGGCAGGGGGTACCGTGCTTTGATTTTACCATCGACAGTGTAGGCTTTGATGAATCTCCGCTGAGGTGTGCACAATTAGGATGAAATATCTACACTAACAACTTGTTTCTCCACTGGTGAAGAAGATTCACTCATAGATGACGTTGGTATGAGAGGTCTCCCTTTCTCCCACTTTATTGCTTTTTGACAAAGGTTTCTGAGCTTGACCCCAAATATATTTCAGCAAGCGATAGAGTGGGGGTGTAATGATTCAGCTCGTATGACCCTTGGGTTGGGCTCGCAGCCCCTGTAGACTTAGCTTCTTAGGTGAACATGAACAAAAATGGGGAAAAAATAGATTCATCAAGTACTGTGATTTAAGGTAAAATTTATCTTGAAGCAAACTCATAGTTTAGCTACCACGAATGATTGGGGCAGCATGAAGAAACGAACAGAAAATCACGATTCAAACTTCACTGTAGTCAGAATAAATGCTTTTCAGGTTTCAACATAATATAAAAGTTGGAAGTGAATATGAATGTGATATGGACTTGGTGGAAAGCAATAGACTTTCGTGCACTATGCCACATGCGAAATCTGAAATTCTTAATACATTCATACATTTTGTGTTCAATGGAAATGAATTTGATCTTTGTTTGTTTCCTCACAGCTACATTCAAAGTTTCATATGAATTAAAGTTTCATAATACTAATTTGACAAACATTCTGTAGATTTACTCAATGAACTTTATTATTTAAAAAAAACTTTCTGTAGACTTACTCATTTAAACTTTATTGATTTGACAAACATTCTGTAGATTTACTCATATGAACTTTGTTAATTTGACTAACCTTCTGTAGGTTTACTCATTTCAACTTTAATAATCTGATCTAACTTATGATTAGGAAAGTATATTTAATTAAAACCCCACAAAATTTCTGTAGATTTTGATAATTAGCATTTAGTTGGCCAGGCCAGTAACACATAAAATTGACTCGGTAAAATCCAGACCAGTGTAAACTTGTGAGTGATTTGCTCAATTTAATTTCTCCTCCTTTTGTGCTTTCGGGCCGGGTTTTCTTTGCTGCTGCTGGCCTCATACCCTTTGTGAAAGGTAAGGCAATCGTTACATTCTTTCCCTCGTCAGCCTTCTCGTTCGGTTATTTCGAGATATTGAGGTGAATGAACTAATACATTCAATGCATATCACTTCATTCTTTCAAAACGCCTTAGAAAGTGCAATACAAACATCAACTACTTACTCCGGGATTACCTATCAGTAAAATACTCCTTCACCCCTTGCTCTAACGAATCTGCTACTCTCACCGGTTGCCTGCCTTCTCCAATCCATCTCTTATGTTATGCGACAGTAATGTACTCAACTTCTTGTCACCGAATCAAACTGATCGTTGAAGATGTTCTTGTAGATAGATCTACATTCTCGACTACCATTCACCATCATCTTAACTTCAGGACAGAACTAAATCAAGTCCTCACTTGCAACCTACGTATAGCACACTGAAATAAATCAAGTTTTACGAACAAATTTGTATTGTGGTCAAGTTCATCTCACTTCTTTCATACAGGCAATCAATTTGCTGAGAGTTTCCAAACTTTTACTCAGATAAATTCTGAGCTTCAAAGCAGAAGTTGAGATAGGAAGCTCCTTTGACGAAAAAATGGGCTTCCGTAAGCAGCCAAGCAGTGAAATAATAATTATCGATACAGCTAAAACCCCTCATTTGTTGTGTGTTGAAAGCCAAATCCTTACGGAAATCCATCAACTCTTCATCCATCCAGCTATATAATCTCTACTTCAATTGCGGGCACAACTGTTCATTTGATCAATCAAAGACAGAGGATGATTTCAAGACCCCACACCATCCAGATTGAGAAAAAGCATGCAGACCAGCTTTGCTAGAGGGTGACAACAAGGACTTCAGAAAAGGCCAAAGTTTTCCCGCAGCAAGCGAATTAAAGATTTGATTGAAATCGCAGCAATTGAATTGCCCTTACAAGACATGATACAGACTCAAAACCTTTGATGTATCAGCGACGGCTATATTCACCCGATTGTTGTCGATAGTGCTCAGCCAATTTATCTGCCACAGGTCCAGAACAGAAAATATAAATTCATGTTTTAACCTGGAGACCTCGATAAGCGAAGGAGCAAAGAGGAAATGTTCTGCGAAGACAAAAATATCGAGATAAATGTGCCTGTTTCCTATATCATTGATAATGATATCCAAATGAGATCACGTAAGTTTACAATTAGCAAGAGCGCTAGATACATGATCCAGGAAACAACCTTTCAATCGTTCACAATTCATCGCCAAAGTCGGAGGTGACGTACGTACCTTTTTACCATGATGTATACTTAAGGTCAAAGGTGCTCCTTCTACAGCCATAGTGCCCTCGAAATTTGAACTAGCCCAGTCCCACAGCTTTATAAGTCCGTCATTTCCTCCTGACAACAGGTATCGTCCCCTCTCTCCAAACCTGGCAAAGGTCCTGAAATAATAAAATGAATATACTTCAGCCTCTCTTCTCTTTGTTCGTGCAGAAACATTGTTCCTTCAACTGATCTGACCAACCATCCACGTTCATACTGAGACCCTCGATACACTTGAGTCAGGTCCCGTTTCAGCTTCTGCATGGGGATTTCTTTCCATGAACTCCTTGCCCTCATTAAGCACTTACGAACGTATGATGTTTGGGGACCAATTTTAAATTGACCAAGAACTACAATAGGTCTGGGAAAAAGTAGTTAAAAATCTCCGCGATCTGTTGATTTGAGTTCTCATCAACCCCCCTGTGGTTCAACGCAGAAACCTTTCCATCCCGGTACTTACTGGTAACGCAGCCAGGGTCATGTGATGGAGTAATGTCTGTCAGGTAGGTGTTGTTGACGTACCCTGGTTCCTCTCCCACATTGGCTTCAAGGAAGCATACCGCACGTTGCTATGTCAATGCGTGTGCACTCATTTCTTGTTAAGCCATGTATCATTTTCTGACACGTCCATTCCACCCTTGGATTGTGGCCATTTGCTCACTTTTCAGCAACTGACTTGCAGGTTTCTATTCTGTATTCTCTATGTATGTTTGGTTCATTTAATCCGTCAAATTCTTCAGTAGGATGAACTCAGAACTACAGGGCTATGACCCACATACTCTAAACCAGTTCCAGTATAATTTTGGCCACTATCGACACTGACAGAGTAGTCAGATAAAACGGGTAAAAAGAGAAACAACAAAAGATAAGGACTGGTGATTGCATCAGAAGGTAATATCCGCATGAACCTCAAGATTTGCAGGGTACTTACACAGAGGATACAGCTGTAAGGTGTCCACCATTATCAGCACTAAGTCGACATTGGAGTCCAGATTTCAGAGCTAGTTCTTTCCTCTCACCATCCGCGTTAGTTGTTGTGCTCCTTCCGCTCTTCAAACCCTTAACCTTTGTAGGAGTCTCACTTTGAAATCCTAAATCGTACACTTCCACAGCACCATCTCCTCTGGCAACAGCAAGCAGTCGGCCCATCTCTCCCGAACTGTCTCCATGAGTTGCCAGTGCGTGAACAAAGGGTGGGTTGCACATTTGTCCGACACTGTTCGAACTCAAAATATCTAGTAAAGTAAAAAACAAAAAACATTTATGTTTTCGTTCGTGTTATGTGATTAACTCGACTGAGTGACCCGAAAGTGACAGCTACGGTAGAACAGTGGCATAAATGACGAATCTGATCTGTTCCATGATATATTCCGAATTATATTGTATCCGTAATAATTATACTCATATTCAGGCTTACCAGGGTCTACTATCTTCAGCTGTCTCCCCTTTGAAATATCCCATTTTACAATTTTGGAATCCAAACCTCCTGATATAACTGCAGCCAGACCGGAATATGAACAACAATAAGAACATCAAATTATACATGTCACTAATCAATAATATGAAAAAGTGATCAGTGCAGTACACTGATCTCAATGTTGAACCATTCCAGACAGTACTGATCATCAAGTGCTTGTCATGACCTGAAGACCATCACGCACAAGTCGAAAAAAAAACTATTCCGATGAGCTTTATACGAAAACCAGAAAGAAATAGAGTGGACGAAGTTGTAGAAAAACTGAACGAAGAAGAGAAAAGAGCACTCAACGACGAGCAAATAAACGAAGTCACATCCGATACTGCAGGTGCCAAAACTTTCGTGGTGGCAGAATGACTCAAGTTGGGGAACTAGCTTGATCTATCTTCAGTATATACGTAAAGAGCGAGAGTCCTAACACCTCCACCTCATTCAAAAAGGTGGGAGCATCATCAGCTTGCCATTTTATTGTCATCTAAAATATAACACCGCCAGGGCGGAAGCATTTGAAACTGTAAAGGTTGGGAGTAAAGCATCTATGTTCGACTACAATACCAACTTCATCGTCATTAAAGAATTTCAGAGTCCACACTTTCTTCGACAAAAAGGGTGTTGATGTCGGGAGGAGACTTACCTTCCCACGGCTTTTGCGGATGAAACTGAACGGCGCTGCATATCTGGTAGGAAAGTTAAGGCATGTACGTAGATCATCTGGTTTTCAGCAATTGTTACTTCTCTAACAAGGTCTTCTGCCTTCATCACATAATAAATATGGTTACATAACAAACACATTGAGAAATGAAAAGCATATTACATCCCTCATGTCCTATATGCAGTACACCTACTCTGATGACACTTTGACTTAACTACACATGCACCGGGTTATACCCAATATCCTGTTTCTCGTGTCTTATAGTGGATTATATACGCTGATCGTGAAATACCTAGTTCAAATTCTACAAACGTCCTTCTACATACTGGGTTTATTGTAAAACTGCTACAGGCACGTACTCACTGAGCAAACCCTAATCGACATAATCGAGACGGCATGCAACAGAAACAGCAATACACTAGAAAAATAGAGGCAAACTGGATACATTCGTGTGCACTCCCCGAAGTGTCTTGTACAGCTTGTTATTGTTTAGGTCAATAATCTGCATAACTACAAAAATCAACTATCAGAGTTTCAACTAGTTGGTCATGCTCCCTGAATAATGTCCTCCTAACCTAACCAATAAAATAACAACTAACGAAATGACAACGATGCTATACTCCATGACTTGTTGATAACTAAATGATCACCTCTGTGCTGTTAATCATTTTTAGGAGTAACAAGTATTAACGTTCGTCTCCACTTTAAATGGACAGGCCTTTATACTTGGCAAAGAATATTTAGATGATACTTAAAATGAACTAGTACAATATATAGCATAATTCAAGCAAGTCTTAATCACGTCTGGACATACCACACACTTAAGCGCCAACCAAAAGGGTGTCCCGACATCACAAGGTGTGAAGGCATGATAAACTTGCAGGTAAACTGGAGAAATTTACTTCTCCAGGAAGACACTACTGTACTTTACGGGTACAGCAGCATCTTCTCCAGCATAAATTCGGTGTGCGAGGTAAAAAAACCGACCGTCAGTTTCCTGGCTAATACCCAGCTTCGTCTCTTACGATACAGGGAATGGATAAACAGGAACTAAGAAAAGTCTACCTTTATCTCGCCTGAATCGTCCGCAGCAGCCATATATGTAGCATTTCTATTCAACGCAACCTGAGAAAATTGAAACAAAAGATGTGAGCAAACGGCGTTTACCAATTGATCAATCAATCCTAAATACAAGAGTGAAAGCTCAATGATAGCTTAAGTTTAATCATGCAAGTCCAGTTTCTTAAGTTTGAAGAGAGTGACGCTTCATTTTCAGTTGTTACTTGAGTTACAAAGATTTCTCTGGTAATGTCTCCTCACATACAACAGAAACACTGTTTTATGGGTATCTACTCCTTTTAACGGAGAAGCAAGTACGAAAGACAATATCCTCGTTTTTCTGTCCCTGAAGATAATGGATCCCGGCCACTGATCCCAGCTCTTCTGCCCCTACTTCAACTCTGTCAAAAACAATCGAAGCAGAGTAAAGAAATATACCGTACAATTATGACAGGAGAAAGTATCAGAAGAGGTTAGTATGTATTCACCTGATTGATCTCGTCCGTGTTGTGGTCATACTTCTGCAGTTCTCTGCCCGAAGATCCCTCCAAAACAATAGCAGTTGAGGACCCATATTAACACATCTAATCAAACGCTAAGACCAAATGCACTGAGAATCATTTACAAAGGTTCAAGACTGTAAAAACAGATAGAACAACCTGTTCCTCAAGCCCTTACCTACGATTTGTGGATGTGCAAGTCTATCCAGACTGACCTAAACCTCATAGAACGGACTCGAACTCGTAATAGCACAACTTCTTTCGATCCATCTCATCTCTCCTAAACACCCAAACCTCTATAGCGAACACACCGTCAAGGAAACCACCCGACCGACTTTATTACAGTTCAAATCTTGCTGGAATGATCGGCTGCAGATGAGGGAAAATACCAGACGAATGTCGAAAGAATGGACGGTATTGCCAGCAGCGCAATACAGTTGACTGCTATCTCCTGAAAGACAGCACCAACACCCAGGTACTTGTGCTATTGAGTACCCAAACAAAGACAACCAAATCATAGAGAGAGAGATATCATAAGACTGCCGAGAGCAAAAGAGATCAGTCCCTCCAAAATTATGAGAACAGGAAAGTGCAAAAAATCTTCTAACGACTGATAAACAGTACAGGGTATGTCCGGTAACTTATCAGTTCTTACGTGACTAAGAAAATAACAACAAGGAAACTAAGAAAACTAAGAAAACGCCTATCTACTTACTTGCTTCAAATATGATGCAAGGAAGATCAAAAGCAAAAAATAGAGGAATAGCTTCGACAATGAGCTTCAACATGTACCACAATCGCATGGAGAGTGAACTTCAGAGGTAGGGATAAGCTCTTAACAGCACGCCTTACATGCCAGATATTAAGTTCAATCTTGGAAAGTTCGAACAAAGATTTATCTTACGCGTATATCTAGTGTAATGTATCATACTCAAGAGGTGGAGATTGTACTCGCAAGTAAGTATCTGCAATTATACTCACGCAAAAACGATATGCGAATACTCCACAGCGCAGCGATTGAAATTTCATAGTTTCGAACACAACGAAAGAGCAATAACCTGGTAGCATATGAAAAGCGACTAGTACAGCAACTGTCGACACAGAAGGTTTGATGGATGAACTGATCACCATGCATTTGAGCCAGGACGAGAAAGAAAACACTTTGAAACTACTGCATAAGATACGATGCGATTCTCAGTCAACGTCCCATGCATTCTCATGTATTCTTTTCAAATGTGTCTTTCTAACATGTTTAGAACGAGGAATTGCTGCATCCGGTAACCTTACCATTTTTTAAACAAATGGATGTAACAGCGTCTCCACTAGAAATATTCAGGGTCACAACACAGCCTTTGCTACGCAGGTCGAAAACGCGCACACTGCCATCCTGAGAACCCAACATGACCAAGGTGAAGGACAAGTTACAAGCTCTCTTAGAAGGACAAATTATAACACCAAATACGGCCTAACATAGCAATTCTTTATTCTGCTATTGCTTATCAATTAAGCAGGGCCTTCACACTTGCTTTGTACAGTTGCTACCGTTTTCCATTGAGTTTATTGTAACTACAATGGATATGGGTAGTTTTTAGTCGCGCAGCAAAACCAGCTGAGCTCATGTAAGGCATGACAATAAGTAGGTAATGTATGCACTTCAGAAAGGTCTCATAGAACAAAACGAAAAAATTGTTAAGGGCTGCCCTCCCACATTTCCTGATTTTTCTTTCGGGTGAGATGTAAGACAACCGCATTGCGAGTGTTAACCCCTGTAAGCACTTAATAATTGTAGAAAGCACTTTGCAACTGGGAAATTTTCAATTTTCCGGCACTTTTTAAACAGAACGGGGACAATATAGATACCGATCTGGCTATATATTTCACCTACGTGAACTGAAGGAAAATTTATAAGATAAAGAGAAGGCCCAGGGCATGGAAAGAAATACTTGCAGTCACAACGACCTCTCCTTCAAGAGAATTTGACAGGACTTATCAACTGAAACGATTTCGAAGATGCATTCATCGTCTGTAAAGCATACCTCACTAGAGGAGATGACCGAATCGGGAGAAGCAGTGGGGAATTCACAACACAGAACGGAGCCAGTGTGAGCCTTCAATTTAAAAACTGGCTTCATAGTGCCGCGCGGTGGTGAACATACACCGCACGAAAATTCAACGAAACCCTCTTCGATCCGTTAAGCAATGACAACGAACTTCCATGACTCGTTTCGACGTGTGAGCGTCTGTGAGCGTCCGAGAAGCATCAATCGGCCTACCGCGCCTTCATGTCGTCAAACGATGTGAACATTCCACGACGTCAGCAAGGCGGGTTTGGCAGTCCGTCGGGCTGACAAACAAGCTGCTTCTGTCACGCAATCTACTGGCTCCGTACATCGATGCATCGGTCCTGCCATCTGGTCCGTTTCCCCAGACGCGCCACTGCACTCCGTTCGTCGTCAAGCTGGTGCCACAGCGTTCGCATGAGGTCGCGGTTCCGTGTATTGCGTGATTGCTGCGCTCCAGTTCCCCTTTCGGCGCCGTCCCAGACTCCTCGTCGTGATGAGGCGAAGGCGTCGTGAATGTCTATCAAACGAATGCGTACTCGATCCCGCTAGTCAGCGGCGTACCGTACACTTTAAATGGACGAGTCGCGCTGAGCTCATTTGCCCTTCAGGCTCAGCCAATCAGAGGCAGTCAGTGCCTATTGGCGCAGCTTCACCGACGCTTCCTGTGCCAAGTGAGCAGTGGCTGTACCTTGTATTTTTTATAATCGAGTGATTATTTATTGAATGTGTTCTGATATTTTGAATTTTCGGAATTCTTTTCATATGTAGATCCAGGAAGTTATCCTACATAATTTTATTTTTTTAATGCTTAAAGGTCAAGTGGGGCCGAACTCCATGAAAGTGTCTTCTCCCTCACGAATTTTGGAAGAGCGAGAGAGCAAAGTAATCATAAAAAATAGAAGTATAGGAAGATCCCATCATGTCTCATGTTTTAATTTCTTGAGACGATCCGAAACTTGGGTTCTGTCATTCTAAAAGAAGTTTTTTAACAGCCATAAACAAAACCGGATGTTCTCTTTGAACAGACATTCGCGAAGGGTGGGGAGGGTTTCGTGTGTGTTGTGCCAGTGGCCGGTACTGTGGTTGCAAGCATATTGTCAATGCATGAAATAGAGGGCCGCGTCACCTTTGGCAGCCACGTCAAGAAATAAAGCAACAAGTCAAAAGCAAGCATCGCCCACAATCACATCTGAGTGAATCTCGAACGGTGACTGTTTTCACTAACTGCACCAGTATTTCGAATATACACTTTGTTCATCGCTTGCATTGGATCAAAACCCTTTTTGGAATATGTGAGAGAGGTATGATTGTAAACAGGAATCGGAATAATATCTAAAACTCTGACGGTTTGAAGGGTGGTATCTCACTCGCTCTGGAAGGAACGAAACACACAGTCATGAATCACGTAGCATGTTAATTCAAAAACAGAAGAAAATATACGCACTAACATGCAGCACTCAAGAGTCGACTTTTTCAACAGCAGATTATTTTATCTATCAGTTTCTTTGGCATGTTAGTTAGCATATATTATATTGAGTATATCGATCGTTCTACATACGGTACAATCCATTGTTGAGCGCTCAAGTGATGATTTCTCGATACTTCTTTAAATTGTAGACTTTGTGAAGTGTTAGGAAGTGTTAGGAAGTGTTAGGTGAAATATCACATTCATTACATTCTTGGGGCCCTATCACCATTCATGTGCGACTTGAGGGGTATCTTTCTACCATATTTCTTGGTACACTCTGAACTTAAGGCTATCATGCATGGAGGATTTTGACGTAGCACACGATCAACCCATATTGGCTCCTAGTACGTGGACAGATATGACAGAGAATCCAAACAGAAACCCGTGCATTCAGAGCTGACCTTGCAGTCATCTCTGGAAGGAAGGTGGCACAGGGTGAGGCGAACTTTTTGAATGTGAATCAGAACTGCTTGACTTGCTACTTGATGTAATCTACTTAGACCTAACCCCTCGCTCAGTGTACACATTTCCAGAGCACGGGAGAAGTAGTATAAACATCTGAAATACAAATTCGCGATTCAGGCCAGAAACTTGTGAGCCACAGGACTTTCACAGGTGACTGGAAAGCCGAAATCCAGAGCCAGATCCACCTACAGAGGAGGAGCACAACGTGAACATGCCGTTATCCATTGCACCACTATATATAGTTATAGCTATCTCGGTCTCGCGGGGTCCTTGTGGGGGAGAGAGGCAGACCGTAGAAGAACAGCAAAGGCAATACAGACTGTGACAGACAGACAGACGACAGAAGAGTACAGGCAATGAAAAGGAGCAGTAAGGCCCATTCGTCGCATTTCTTTCCTCATGCCTTAGGCGAGTGAGTTCCGTTGAGTTTCTTTCGGCGGTTCCGGCTCGATCGATTCATTGCAACAGTTTCGGACCACGCTCGGAAATGTGGCGAGGACATGACAGGACAGGAACGGCGCTATTGAGCTGAGGCGAGCTCCAGTCAGCCACTGATTCTTGGCGCAGGGGGAGTAAATCTCTCTGATGGATCGATCTAGCAATTGAGCGGTGGAAGGAGGGATCCGAATCTGGACGAGCGATTGGGAGGCATGAGTAATGAGTGATTAAGGGAGTGTGGTTTCCGGAGGGACGATGAAGGGATGATGGATACTGGGAGGTCGGAGACAGGAGTAGGAGGCGGTACGAGAAGGAGGAGAAGGAGGAATGACGGGGGAGGAGAAGGTGCTGAGGAGCAGCTTGAGTATGAGTGGTAGGAGCAGAACTGGAGTAGGAGGGGGAGGACAGGCAGGCTCAGGAGCGGGAGTGGTTACCGGTTCTGGATACATGGCGCACGGCGGTGACGGGAAAAGGCGATGTTCGTACAAGAGGGCCACGGCCTTGATATGCGCGGTTAATGTTGTAGCAGCGCTGTATGTGCTGCACGGGCTTTTCAGTCCTCGTTACAATCAAATTCCCCACAGCGTCCCACTCGCCCGCTTGAAGACCCCCCTCCGAAATGGTGATGCAAAATTTTGAATCTATCCAGCATTTAGCGGGAAATTGAATTTTGTAGAGGCTTTACTGATTAGTCCTTCGTTGAACTTCTTCCTGGTTAGTCCTTGTTGGAGATTCCTTGAATTATGATTGTAATATATTATCCTCTTTGGTATCGTATTTTCCCGTTTACATCTGCTGATTGCGTTACTTTCAATATTCTCCCTGTTTTCATCGACAAGGTACAACCGGAAGCTGTGTGTAGCCCCAGACTGTATGATGATCTCTACCATAAGCAGGGAAAATCAATCCTCTTGTAGCAGCACTTGTTGATGATAAGGTGTCAGTTTCTTCTATGTTGTTAGTTTTTTCCTCGGGAACACCTTGTACTTAGAAAACTGGTCTGCTTAGTTTTCTGGACCGAGGAAGAAGCGTTTGTTGCCAGTTGCTTCCTACTTCATCGTTTCCATTTGATATTCCGTGAGGTCGATCGACGAAGATATTTTCATTTCCTGTTTTTGTTGCCAATTTCTCCGATCTCCTCTGATTTCGGATGAACTTGTAAGAAACCAATTTTGTCTCATTGTCCGCCCTTTCCTCTGATTCCTTGGAAACCCTCCTGGAGCCATAACTTGTCGTTTTTGGGATTAGGATCTCCGTATGTATCTTGTTGTCTTGTAGACGCACTTAGAACTTTTCCCATGTATGAGGATGAGCGACGCTGAGATATCGTATTACAGTCAGAAAATCTCCTTGTTTAATAATACCTTATGTCGTTGTCTCAGCCCTACATTACAAGCAAATCACGTTTTGATCTGTTGATCATCCTCCTTGATATGTGCTGTGGTTGCCTTTTGACTTTCATTCATCCTGTCGTGCCTACTGGCTGTTGGCAATGGCCGACTCAGCTCTATCTGGAAATCTTTAATTACATTCAAGCGCAAATCAAATGAGAGAAAGCAAGGTCATTAACTAACCATGATGTCTATTGATCTTCCATTGGCAATGCAAATCATTTTTCAAGCATTTGATTGAAATGAGATGCAATGACAGGTACTGCGCCGTTGGTCATGAAGTATACGAAAGAAGAAGTCCAGAGAATAAAAGAAGCTCATGAGGCACGGCGCGCAGCGGAACCACTCGATCTTATGAGAAGGGTACATACCTTCTTAGCAAGCCTGCTCTTTCTGTTTCATGCGAGTTTCTATCAGAGAAGGATGTTATGGTGCACTTTGGTCTGTTACTTACGTGAAACAAAAACTTGTTGTTCAGGTGAAGGAAATACAACTGGAGTCTGTAAAAGAAGCCGCAAAAGACAAGGAAGCAGAAACCACCAAGCAGAAGGTTGCTGCCGATCTTGCTCAAAGGCTACGAGAGTTGAGAGGAAATACCAATCCCCACAGTCAACAAGGTTGATCTTTCTCACTGTGGACTGACTTCATTGCTATTGCTTTTGTTCTTTACATCTAGACATTTATATAGAGGTTTCCCTCTTCAAGTGACTTCCACTTGTGAATTGTACCTCTGTCTTATGTTACCTCCAACTTCAGTGGTTCTACGGTGGGATAACCTCATGCGAATGATCGTGGTCGTTGTTCAGAAGCGTTAGACGAATGGCGCAAGAAGAAAATTGAAGAAGCCAGAAAGCGAGAGTCTGAAGCGAGAGACAAGGAGGACACAGATGAAAATGCCAAAATTGAAGCGCAAGAAGAGGGTACGAGCTAGTATGTAGCTGTGGTATAAATGAGTGCGGAACGCCTGGAGGATGTATGTTGTTATTCATTCACAACCTTGGAGTTTCTCGAGACGTTTTTTGGATGGCACTTACCAGTTCTGATTTCTTTGATTTATTTTCTTCGCGACGGTTGGACTGGAGTTGTTTCAAGGACTTAAGCTACATATTTATGCTTTCTGTCATGGGGTCGCCTGAGCAGAGGTGGTTGCCAAGACCTTGGAGCTTGGCTGGGGCCCTTTGCTGGAAGCAGCTGGTTTGACACTTCCTGAAGAAACGGTGGCTGAGAAACAGGAAGGTGGAAAGCTACTTTTGAAGGGACCTGAGATTGGTAATCAACGGCAAGCTAAACCATACATTTCTGTGTTGACTAATGTGTTGTGTTGTCAATGGCAGGTCACTCTTTGCCGTAAGATGCTTTTGTGTATCATGACGGTTGCTGGCTCATTCCAACGCTTTCCACTCTCTCGATTGTTTTAAATTGTCGAACGAGAACAGATTGTAGAAAAGACACGTGCAACCTCGATACTGTGTAATATAGAAGATAGGAATTATACAGACGTTCAATCATAATGTATATGATGTCATTGATATGGTCTTAATCCTGCTCCATCACTTGGTGGAAGACCATACGGGATCCATTTTACTTGCTCCAGAGTGGCCATCTGCTGCAATGACCTCTTAGAGCTATAGTTATGTGACTCCCACTGGATATATTCAAATCAAGTTTTTATGGAGTGGATTGTCACCTAGAAGAAGTCGGAGTGAGCGAGTGTTTAGTCGAATGCAATGAGTTACGCAAGGGTAGATTTCCATATATCAGATCATAATAGTTGTATTTTACTGGCCTTCCTTAACCTACGAGTGCCCTTCATGTAATTTCTTAGTTTGAATGCCATACCCATGAGAAAGATTGAAAGTTTATGGGTTGTAGGAGTAGCCTCTCAACTCAAGACAAGCCAAGTAGACATGTAGGCCTTGAATCAATGCTACCTTTTAAAAGTTTTCCAGTAGTTCAATATTATTTTAGTGGACAGATCACGACAGCTGCCTAAGCCAAATTTCGATAGAGTATGCTCTGGAACGTGATCCAAACTGCGATTGTTTGATTTCTTCATCTGCATCTCTTACGAGAGATTGTCGTCGCAAACATCGTTTAGACTTAGCGTAGTAAGTGTGTGCTATTTTCCACGGTTTGATGTCCTACTCCCTTTCAAGATTCTACCACCCTTCTAGAAAGGAATAGTGCTCAGGGAATGATTTTACAATCTGGATGTGCTCTGTAGTTGTTCTCATATAGGAGTTGCGACCTTCACCACCCGCAACTTTTTCCGGTGCCCTTTCCTCAATCCCCGATTTAAGCCCGTGTATTTGGTGAGACTTCTAAACTAGAGGAAACCCCCGTGTGGGCGAAGACTCATGTTTCTTCACTGACGACGAAAAATGTATATCACCTGCAGAGGACGGTATAATTCCGGGTAGAGCAGTGCCACCTGTATGCAATGCAGAACCTCACACTGACTACGATGGGATTGCAGTAAGGTGGGGCTTGACACATCACACAGAAAGTGCCGCAGATTGTTGTCAAGCTTGTTTAGACCAAGCCAAAGCTGCCAAAGATGGCGAGATGAAGTGTAATGTCTGGGTGTACTGTCCGTCCGAGGAAGGTTGCTTTTCACCAGACATATATGAGCACAAGCAATTCGAGTGCTGGCTCAAGCAGGTGAGAGATTGGTGGTTGGCTTGTGGCGTTGACTGTTGACCATTTCTATTCTCCTGAATTTATCATTTGCTGCGTTGTCATTCTGCTTCAGTTGTTTCAATAATCTGTTCCTAATTTAATAAATACTCGCAGTAAGATGTAGGTTGAGGTGTCGCGATACGCGTAATTTGGGTTACATGCTAGGATAGATATAGAGCCTTACATAGGAGGACACTACTGTCCGTTGTTGAAGTTTGCCAATCCAAGACACGGCAACTGGTACTTGCAGACTGGTCTTGGGGAACAAACGCTGCCGGCTTTGAATCGAATATACTCACAAGCTAACCTAATTTTGTCCATGATGTGCAGGCGGAAAAGCCAAACCTCAACTTTAAGGGACGATACTCCGATGAATATCGACGGGTTCACCCAACTTGTCCCCGTGTGGTCCCCTGGGTCTCGGGTGTAACGGGTGTAGTTAAATAATGAGATTCGCGATCAGAACATTTTTGTACCTCAGCCTCGGGAACTGAAGTGAAACCCCGCGAATCAAGCAAGGGTAGGGAGATAACTCATCTGTACACAGCATCATTTTTTGCCTGCCTTTTACTCCCATTCGAGTTTAGCTGAAGGGAAGGTATAGTTTTAGCGAAAGCATGACGAACCCAATTTTCAAGAGGTGTCTGATATGTTTTCTGAGTCCATCTGAAGATGAGCTCCTCTGGCAGACGTCTTTTTGAGACGAAACTCTTGTTGTAAAGTCATTCTGTTAGAACTACTTAGGTTTGTATTTCTCGCATCGAAGGAGGAAGCTCTAGAGAGCTCCGGGCTGGTGGAGAATCCCCTGGGTAATATCTAATAAAAGCCGCGTCTCAAGTCGTGTTGCAAGGACATCATTTACGTAAAAAATTTTGGACTTGCGATATCGACTTGGTAGCTCTAGTTTCTCCGTCGCCCCAATTGGATAGATTTGCGGGTAGAAACTCAGCAGGGAATCAGCTGTCGCTCTCTTCCCTATGAAAATTGGAAGAGCAAATGCGGCTCTTTCCGCAGGTTTCAGGAAAATATAGATTGTCGCTAAGCTGTCCAAAGTTAGTGTCGGACCTGCGGGTTGAGGTGCTGAGTTACTCAGCTTATCTGGCCATCTACTACAGGTGCAGGGAGGTTGATCTACGAGGCCATAAAATGTTCAAATAGGTCCTTACTCCAGACTACTCGTTTGGATCTTCAGCATGTTTCATTGCCACGCGCTCCGAGGAAACGATTTAGTTGTTTCCGGTGCAGAAGGTCCTCATGAAGTGACTTCCCCCCTGCCTGGCACCCAGCGATGTACAGTAGCTCCCAACCTTCACGAGCCTCACCAGAAGGCAGTTCCTACCGGTTATTAGGCTTGATGTACAGTACTGTGAAGGTCGAGGCTGGTGCAAGTGGTTTCTTAGGTATTATCGTGGGGAAATGGTGCGGAGACCTTCGGCAGGTTTGGAAAAGGATGTTCGTGATCTGACCGTAAGGAGATGTCTATTTCTCCCAAGAGATCAAGGTTGAACCCGCTGCCACAAATAAAACAATTTAATTTACACTCAGGAAGGATTTTACTGCCTACCAGATTTCAGATGCCCAAGTAGACGAGACAATGTGCCAACCTCCCTGTGTGCATGAGTTTGTTAATGGCGATGGAGTTTGAAGATGCAACACAACGGAATTAGTAAAACATGCGGAGAATCCTGCACACGTAATAATATACCAAAGTATGCTAGAGCGGAAGAAAGAAAGAGAAGGCTCCATCTGAAGAGGGATGGTACGATATACTGACAAACAGATCGTTGCATAGCAGTAACAAGTGATTTGGAGAAGGTAAAGGTATGTCAAGAGGTGAACTAGCAATATTAGCTAGACCTATCATGCAACATAAAAAGTTAGTTGCAAAAGATTGACGTCTCAATCGTGAAAGGTTTGAGATTAAGTCTTTGTACAGTTTGGCAATTGCCTCAAACTACCAGGATTTACGTTTGAATGCTAAAAATTGTAATGAAGCAATATTCAATTCCCAGATCGTTGCAAATTTCTATGAATATCCATGTATTTGAGTGAAATATATGTGTACCCTTTCATAACATGATAACTTCCCGTGACAAGTGAGAATTAAGTCCACATGATGTGGATATTTTTACACTAAACTTAGAAGCTGCAAAATGATTGTAAGTTATTGTGATATTACCTCGTTGATAACTGAAACGTTGATATATCAAACTGATATTATAACGTGAATCTCGTTAGAATAGCCTGATTTTTTATCTTTATAAAACAAAACTCAAAAAAGTATGAAAGGTAGCTTTTAGTCTTCGTGCTTTATTTATATCCAACTCTATTACTTTTTATGGCAAGAAAGCCAAATCAAGCATTACAACCCTCCATCTCCATTGGGACATCAATCAAATCCACTTGTGTTTAAAACACTCCTCCAGATTAACAATTAACAGAGGCTCATGGATTCATTACCATCCCTCGGCTAATTGCAAAGCTCTTCCTCAACCCCGTGCAACTTCCGTCCTTTGTTTCCTGTCTTGATCTTTCTCCTTGTAGTGCCCCATCGTGATGTGGAAATGTTCTACCTCTCCTTAGCGTTTTCTCGTTGTGCTTCACTCGCGCTTCTTCTCTCGATGGATACTTTCACTTCTTCTCTCAATAACTCTCTCTCTCACTTTTCTCTCTTCACTTGCGAAGGCTATTTTCTGCAGCCACCGAAAGTGAGACTCTTTTCTCATATCCCCTAAGCCACGTACACAACTTCTCTTCTTTCTACCACAATACGGCTGCTCTAGTCCTTAAGATACATGTAACACGTGGCGTACCAGCTTTACATGTCTCCGATCCATCAAAAATCCAAAAGTGTCTCTTGCACCAGCAGATTTCAATAATGTTTGAAAATGCCATACTAAACAGTGAAGAAGTTGAGCCCAACAGCAACATGCATTCAAGATACTCAAACAATGAATCCAATCCGGACAATTCATCTCGATATGGAGGTTCAACTGCGTTGTCACTGAAATCCCTTTGACAACCGCTCATTGAGGTAGAAAGAGCCCGAGTACATCCTGGACACTGAGATTTCACATATCATCAGACTCGACACTAGCAATGGGTTCACATTTTATTTGACCGAAACGTTGTGTAGTACAAACGTTTCGGTCAAATAAAATGTGATCCCATTGTTAGTGTGTAGTACAAAACGTTGATCCTGTCACAAATTTCTACATTTCTTTGTGCCTATGATCTTCTCTCCCTTCCGGGTCAACCGTTTAGACAACCATGCGGGCCACCAAAATTAAAACTCTCCACCGACCTACACCTCTAAAACCTTGAAAGTTCTCCAAATCCATACTAACAAAAGCTGGACAGGCCTGTTGCTTGCAAAACAAAGGCTTCTAAAACTTGGCAGTGTGCAAAATAATCTCAAATTTATGAGAAACCTATCCCCTATCTAGAATCTAACCACAATCTTTACAAGTGTATATAGATTTGGGTTCTAGTAATGTTGGCAAACCATCCGTTTTCTTTTAGATTTAGTGCATTGTCATCTTTTCAAATTTGAGTTATAACCATTTTATGATAAACTTGTCAAACTTGATACTTCTAGAGCTCTATAGTGTAATACATCTCTATCATCGGTAATTAAATCCAAAATATGAACACGATCTTTGTGACTCAAATATTTAATTATTTTCATAATATAAATCAATCTTCAAATATGGTAATGTTCTATCTATTTTCTCAAACCATACCAAATGCTTAAAAAAATTTATATATATATATATATATATATATATGGGGGAATGTTAAGACGCGTCACCAAGAGCATGTATCCAAGCCCGCTTGTTTTGCTAGCTCAGCTTGCTATGAAACTTTGTTGAGTACGTAGACAAAAATTCAACTAATAACATCCTTGTATAACAATTGATTGTGCTGGTGACCGACTGAGATTTGATCAAATTTCTCTTGTGCTTTGATTTCCTTGATTCAATTCTCAAAGGCATGTGAAAGCCGGAATTGAATATCTCGAATGTTTTTTGTCAAGAGTCTGAAGTATTGTTTGATCATCGGATGTTATTCCTCTGCTCTCATTGAGTTTACAACCGAAATGTGTATGCTCACCGCGAGATGTGTCTCTTTTAACAATTCATGTGATTGTTTTTACATTCATATATATGTATGTATATGTATGTCTTGTGTTCGCCAATATATATTTGTGTATTCGCGGACAACACATAAACCTTATACCAGAATCCTGCAATGGGTATCCAATACTCACCATATTCATGGGTAAATGAGTGTATAATGGGCATGGGCTAGGACGCATGGGTGGATAATGGATAGGTTTGAGGAATGGATGGGTATGATGAAGTCCGTCTTTAAAACAACTGAGTTAAATGACTTGATTGAATCTTTGGATTGCGTCTCGCTAATAAGCACATTGTGCTTATTAGCTATTACTTGTCATAAATCTGTTAAAAAGTCCAATTTATATACTGAATGAAAATTTTTTTGTAAATACATGTTCTACTCATAACCAAATGAGTGTTGCTTCAAGTGTAAGAAAGTTGATTTACACTGCATTTTGATGATGGATTGTTGGGTATGTACAAGATGTCATGGATGGATAATAGATATGAATAAGGTGTCATGGGTCGGTAATAGTTAACCATGGTTGGGTGATGATTTGGGTATTGGCAGCGGCGAACTCAAAGGGGAGTGCCTCCCAAGCAAACTCTACCCCTGAAAACACGAGACTGAAAAAACACACATGCGAAACTATTACAAAGCCAGCATCACCTTACTGTTCTTTTTTTCCAAGCCACAATGAGAAAAAACCAAGCCCGTGGCATTAGGACTGTTTGTTCGATTCAAGATACTCATTCGGGCAAGCTTCGCAGAGAGCAGGAATTTTCTTTTATCGGCCAATCAATCACAGCGGCAATCAGCACCTTACCAGCTAGAGTCTTTAATTGCCCACAAAATTACTCCACGAACGAACTGTTTGTAAGTTAGATTTTCACATTGAAGTTATCTCTGTGATACTTTGAATTGTACAATAAACAAAAAACATTATTTCATTGTGATATATGTTAGCGTAGTGTATTTGGATTCATCAAGTGTATATTGTCTTATTATCCTTAATCTTGGCAGTTTCTTTATCTACTAGATAATATACACTACTATATTGTTCTTCCTAGATACATGTGATGCAATGTCATGATTGTCAATTTTAAACTATCCGCAATTAGTGTGGTTAAACTTTTAGAGATCAAAAATAAATTGTCACAACGCAAGATGGCCATTTGACTAGTACATATTTGGAGCATAAATTGCACTTCAAGAGTCAAATTTATTTTAATCACAAAAATATTCCATTCTGCAAAAATAATCTTCCATGCTTTGTGATACAAGAGATACATGTACATCATCTGTTAGAATTGTTTGTTGGATTCATTCTTGTCCAATTTCTCAGAGGTACAAGTCTACATTTGAGATTTATCAGAGTTTTTTTCTGCAAAAATAAAAAACCATGCACTATTTACTTTGATTGGTGAGACTCACTAAGTATACTCAAATGAATACATTGTTTTCTAGACAAACATCTTCAGAATTAGAGGGGCATTTCATTGGTTTTTGAAAGTAGTGTGGGTTTTGATTTCAACACAATTCTGCAACAGAATTAACCAAAATAATTTCGCTTGAGACGCTATCTAGTGGGTTGTGGCCCCTCCTGAAAAATCCTGGCGCCGGCCCTGGTATGGGTACAGTTTTCAAGCCCAGTGCATGACTCTGGGTTACTCATAAATGTCAGAATCGCGGAGTGACACAAGGTGTTCACTGCTCTAACAATGTCGTAGAATCTCACCTGCGGATTTGACTCCCACAGGTTCCATGTCGCGAATAGCCTGTATGATTTTTTTTCTGAAAACGTGCCTCATTTGTTAGATCGAGACGGACGTCTTGGTTTGAGCATTCTCGAAGGGAGTCTCTGGTCGAGAGTAAAAAGTCCCTTGTGTTCTGTAAGAGTCTTGAGGTATTTGGAATCGAAGTCACCAGGATTGGAGGCATCCATGAACACCCTGCTGCTTGCTTCAAAATTCTGAGAGCATTGTCTTTTCAGCTCCTCGGCATCAGTAGAGTCGATGGAGTGGTCCGCGAAGGTACAGGCGATGAAATTGTAGAACCGGCCATCACTTGTCGCAGTGTCCAACCTTCACGGTGTGCGATACCGAAAGTACAACGACCGGCCTTGCAGATAGTCCTCGCCTGACAAAAGCGTTTACAAGCTGCGAAGCGCTTTCGGTTGCCAGTGGTAGGTTGGCTGCAGCAGTGGCGGCTTTAGGAACGCAGCCTCCCTTTCTCACCTCCCATCTTGATCCATTTAACTGAAAGAAACATATCACCATGTCTTGGATGTTAGATTTCCACATCGATTCCTGCTTGAAGCTTCTTCAGGTTGATTCTAATCTAACCAATCATAATACTACACAGTACGTCAATTTAATGATGTTTCTGATCGAGATGAAATATCTAACTTGACGGTCCCATGAAGAGAAGCATATTAAACGATGTCGGCGCAACAAACAACACCGGGACAGATTTCTTCCATGCCAGCTTTAGCTGCATCGATTACCTCGAGCCTTTTAAGAGGTGCGTTATAGTGGCTGTATTTTCTGTATCAGATCCATCGAGTAGTAGAGAACCGTTGCAGCCCTGTCAGAATCACACATGACTTGTTAGTCTGTAATGTCGAAGTAGCTAAATTCAGAGCACCAAATATTGGTATGCTTATCATTAAGCATTCCACTTACAGTCTTAATTTGTGCAACAAGGTTCAAGCAGAGACTTATACAAACTAATATAATTCAAAATTATGGAAGTGGCCACATATTTCAACATAGGAATCGTCGTACCTCAAGCGAATGAGACCAGCTTCAGCTGCAATATCCTTGTCAAACTCGGTGTTAATGGCTCTCGGTAACACTGTCTCCACGGCTTTGCATGGAGAGGGGTGTCCTTGATCTGACCATGTGCATTTGAGCGATTACCGAGGTCACAAGACAACAGAAGTACGTTTCCAGGAGCTCCGCGCACGCATCGGCATGGTGGATGTCAAATAAGATCACAGCTAGCTTATGGGGAGTTTGTTGGAATAATCTAGCTCTTAGGTTTGTTTCAGTTTCGTCAGTTTGGACGAACACTTTCAGTCTTAGGTGTCGTTGTGAGTTTTAAGATAAACGGGACTTAGTTTGTCGAGTCCCAGGTCTTTAGGAGCACAGAGTCGTGGTTGTGCGCTCTGATCCGTAGATGTAGGATCGCCGTGGGCAAGCTCCAGGACGTGGGATGGCACAGCCTAGTCGGGGACTCCGCGATCTCCACGGCATGCTTCTGTAATCGCTGAATAAAAGGGCAAGAGAAAACACAAACGCAGCAAGTTGTACGCTGCACAAATCGTCTGTGTGTTCATCTCTCTTTCTCTGTTCCTTGTTCATCCAGTTCACGCACGAGAGCTTCAGAGAGATTGGGTTGTAGGTTACACGTGGTATCAGAGCCTAGGTTGCAATGGCCAAGGGTGCGATGCCGAAGGGCGCCGGCGATGGCTCCAACCCCAAGACGCAGGGCGATGCAGCCGCTGCTGAGGAGGCGAAGAAGAAGCAGGAGGCGCTCGGGACGCTGCAGTCATCATCGCGCGCGCTCGCCGTTTTGCGCTATGGGCGCGACGGGGGCGGCGGATCGAGCACGCAGTGGCCAACCCTCACCTGCACAAACTACAACTCGTGGTCTCTCCTCATGCGCGTGATCCTTCAGGTGAGACATCTGTGGGATGTGATTGAAACAGGAGAAGCCGAGTACGACAACGATCGCGCGGAAATGGAGGCGGTGCCCCAGGAGATGATCCCCATGCTCGCTGTCAAGAAGACGGCAAAGGAGGCCTGGGACACAATCAAGACGATCCGCGTCGGCGCCGAACGCGTACGCGAGTCCAAGGCCCAGGTGCTGCGCAAGCAGTACGAGTCCATCCGGTTCAAGCCGGGTGAGAGCGTCGACGACTTCGGGGTGCGCCTGCAGTAGCTGGTCCAGCAGCTTGAGGTTCTCGGCGATCCCATCGACGACAAGATGATCATCCTCAAGTACCTGCGCGTCGTCCCCAAGCAGTACAAGCAGATGGCCCGCTCCATCGAGAGCCTGCTCGATCTCAGCACCATGTCGATCCAGAAGCTCACGGGTCGTCTCAAGATGTGTGACGAGCACGACGACGAGGATGAGGAGGAAGACACGGGCGGCGGCAAGCTGCTGCTCACTGAGGAGCAATGGCGCCCCCGCATGAACCAAGGTGCTCCCTCTAGCGGCGGTGGGGGGAACTCCTCCGGCAAGCAGAACCGGAACAAGGGTCGCGGCCGCGATGGCGCGCGCGACAAGGGCCACGCCGGCACTGGGACCGGTGGCGGGCCTACACGCGACGACGAATGTCGCTACTGCGGCAAGAGGGGACATTGGGCCCGTGACTGTCGCAAGAAGAAGAGGAAGGATGCGCATCTCATCCAGAACAACGCCGGCGGCGCCGATGACGAGCAGGGCGCGCTCCACCTCGCGCAGCTGTGCGGTCTCGTTGTCAAGCCTTAGGAGGCCGGTGAGCATGTGTTTCTCAACGAGGAACGTGCCCGGGTGCGGCTTGGCGACGAGAGCGAGCCGGTCAACGCGGCATGGTACCTGGACACGGGCGCGTCTAACCACATGACTGGCAACCGAGCCCTGTTCGCCGATCTGGACGTCAGCGTCGACGGCACCGTGAGTTTCGGCGACAACTTCGTCGTCGACATCAAGGGGCGAGGCACCGTGCTGATAACAGTACGAGGAGGGGAGCATCGTGCTCTTACAGACGTCTACTTCATCCCACGTCTGAAGACGAGCATCGTCAGCTTAGGACAACTAGACGCGAACGGCTACACCTCGTCGATCCGCGACGGCTACATGTCGCTCTGGATCGGCAAGATCGGCTCCTCGCCAAGGTACCTCACTCTGCTAACCGTCTGTACAAGGTGGTTTTGCAGGTCGCACAGCCAGTATGCCTGTCCGTCAGACATGGCGACGGGGCGTGGCGCTGGCACAAGCGTCTCGGGCACCCAAACTTTGGTGCGCTGAAGACGATGGCGCGTACCGGGCTGGTGCGTGGCCTGCCTCCGATCGAGCATGTGGAGCAGGTGTGCGACGCTTGCCTCGCTGGTAAGCAGCGGCGGGCGCCGTTCCCACAGGTGGCCAAGTACCTGGTCACGGAGACGCTAGAGTTGGTGCACGCAGACCTCTGCGGCCCCATCTCACCGGCAACACTAGGAGGAAAGAAGTTCTTCCTGCTGATGGTGGACGACCACAGCCGCTTCATGTGGGTGGTCTTGCTGGCGTCGAAGGACGGCGCCGCCGCGAGCATCCAGAGGTTCAAAGCGACGGCCGAGCTAGAGTCCAAGCACCCTCTGCGCACGTTTCGCACATATCGCGGGGCAGAATTCACCTCCATCGCGCTTGGAGAGTTCTTCGCCGAGCACGGAGTACAACGCCACCTCACTGCCCCGTACTCTCCGGAGCAAAACGGGATGGTGGAGCGTCGCAACTAGATAGTGGTCGGCATGGCAAAGAGCATGCTGAAGGCAAGGAACGTGCCAAACAGGTTCTGGGGGGAGGCGGTGCTGACCGCAGTGTACGTGCTCAATCGCTCGTTCACCCGCAGCGTGGACGGGATGACGCCGTACGAGGCGTGGCACGGGCACAAGCCATACGTGGATCACCTCCGCGTGTTTGGCTGTGTCGCCCACGCAAAGATCACCCGCCCAGGACTGAAGAAATTGGACGACCGCAGCGTCAAAGCAGTCTTCCTCGGCTACGAACCAGGCAACAAGGCGTATCGCCTGTTCGATCCGGTGGCTAACCGGCTCATCGTGTCCCGATACGTTGTGTTCGATGAAGGGGCGAGCTGGGATTGGAGCGGAGAAGCAGACGACGGCGACGCTGAACAGCTCGTCGTGGAGTACATGGTGCATGGGGGAGCACATCTGCACGGGGCAGCAACCGCTGGGCCCGCCTCTCCTTCCTCATCACCTGCAAGCCCAGCGCCATCGGAGGGCGCTGCCACCTCTCCCTCCATGCTGTCTACAGGTTCAGTTTCGTCAGAGTACGCTGCCACGCCAGAAAACTCTGCCGCGACAGGGCTGGACCTGCAAGCACGGACAAGCCAATCAAGTTCGTCTCGCCACCGATGGACTTCGCCAGCACCCTCGATGATGCGGATGATCCAGCACGCCCACATCGGTTCAGGCTTGTCGCGGACCTGCTGGACAAGGCCGCGGAGGTCCTGAGGCAGGCGGAGCGGCTCTTCTTCATCGACGAGCCGAAGAACTTCACTGATGCCGAACCTCACGAGTGCTGGAGGAGGGAGATGATGGAGGAGCTTAACTCCATCAAGGAGAATGTTACGTGGACGCTCACTGATCTGCCTGTAGGACATCGTCAAATTGGCTTAAAGTGGATGTTCAACACAAAAAGGGACGCAGCCGGCGCAGTTGTCAAGCACAAGGCGCGGCTGGTCGCCAAGGGGTACGTGCAGCGCAAGGGCATCGATTTCGACGAGGTCTTTGCGCCTGTCGCTTGCCTCGACTCCGTGCGGCTGCTTGTGGCCGTGGCTGCCTAGCAGAGGTGGCAGCTGCATCACCTCGACGTCAAATCCGCGTTTCTGAACTGGGAGCTGCTGGAGGAGGTCTACGTCGCCCAGCCGCCCGGCTTTGCTCATGCCGGCGAGGAGCACAAGGTCTATCGCCTTCACAAGGCGTTGTACGGCCTACGGCAAGCACCACATGCGTGGAATATGAAGCTCGACCACACGCTCAAGGAGCTGGGCTTCACTAGCAGCCCTTCAGAGCATGTCATGTACGAGCGCGGGCAAGGGCGCTCACGGCTCTTGCTTGGGGTGTACGTCAACGACCTGATCGTCACCGGCGCGGATGCAGAGGAGATCACGCGCTTCAAGAAGGAGATGCTGGAGCGTTTCCGCATGAGCGACCTCGGGTTGCTTCACTTCTACCTCGGCATCGAAGTGCGCCAGAATGCGAGCAGCATCACCTTGTCTTATCCAGTCAAAATACAAAAAAATTCCATTCAATTATCAATGGCAACGTAGTTGTTACGATTATTTTCGGAAATACAAGATCATTTCGAGATTTTTAAGCATATTCGAGGATTTGATGTAACTATTGTCACTTCAGCCAACACACAAGATGAGACTGTAATTTTGTGGGTATTCCGCCAAGCTGCTCGAGCGCGCGGGCATGGCAGAGTGCAACCCTGCACTTGTGCCGATGGAACCGCGGCTTAAGCTGAGCAAGGACAGCAAGAACCCTGCGACAGACGCCACCTTCTACTGGAGCATCGTCGGGTGTCTGCGCTATTTGGTGCACACTCGGCCTGACATCTCTTTTGCCGTTGGCTACGTAAGCAGGTTCATGGAGGCGCCAACTACTGAACATTTGGCGGCCGTCAAGCATCTTCTCCGCTACTTCGTAGGCATGCGGAGCTATGGATGCAGGTATTCCAAGGACAGCGATCAGGAGCTGATTGGTTTTAGCGACTCGGACATGGCTGGTGACATGGACGACCGGAAGAGCACCATCGGCGTTCTGTTCTCACTCGGTGGCAGCCCGATCACCTGGCAATCTCAGAAGCAGAAAACGGTGGCGCTTTCCTCGTGCGAGGCGGAGTACATCCCAGCCACATCAACGGCATGCCAAGGTACATGGCTACGCCGTTTGCTGGAGGACATGATCGGGAAGCAGAGTGACACCACCACCATCTACATCGACAACAAGTCAGCCATCCAGTTGTGCAAGAACCCTGTCTTTCATGATCGGAGCAAGCACAATGAGGTGCGTTATCACTTCATCCGCGAGTGTGTCGAGTCCAAGAAGATCTGCGTCAAGCACATCAGAACGGAGGAGCAACTCGCAGACATTCTCATCAAACCCCTCGGACGCACACATTTCCAGGAGCTCCGCGCACGCATCGGCATGGTGGATGTCAAATAAGATCACAGCTAGCTTATGGGGAGTTTGTTGGAATAATCTAGCTCTTAGGTTTGTTTCAGTTTCGTCAGTTTGGACGAACACTTTCAGTCTTAGGTGTCGTTGTGAGTTTTCAGATAAACGGGACTTAGTTTGTCGAGTCCCAGGTCTTTAGGAGCACAGAGTCGTGGTTGTGCGCTCTAATCCGTAGATGTAGGATCGCCGTGGGCAAGCTCCAGGACGTGGGATGGCCCAGCCTAGTCGGGGACTCCGCGATCTCCACGGCATGCTTCTGTAATCGCTGAATAAAAGAGCAAGAGAAAACACAAACGCAGCAAGTTGTACGCTGCACAAATCGTCTGTGTGTTCATCTCTCTTTCTCTGTTCCTTGTTCATCCAGTTCACGCACGAGAGCTTCAGAGAGATTGGGTTGTAGGTTACACGTGGTATCAGAGCCTAGGTTGCAATGGGCAAGGGTGCGATGCCGAAGGGCGCCGGCGATGGCTCCGACCGTCTCGGGCACCAAAACTTTGGTGCGCTGAAGACGATGGCGCGTACCGGGCTGGTGCGTGGCCTGCCTCCGATCGAGCATGTGGAGCATGTGTGCGACGCTTGCCACGCTGGTAAGCGGCGGCGGGCGCCGTTCCCGCAGGTGGCCAAGTACCGGGCCACGGAGACGCTGGAGTTGGTGCACGCAGACCTCTGCGGCCCCATCTCACCGGCAACACCAGGAGGAAAGAAGTTCTTCCTGCTGATGGTGGACGACCACAGCCGCTTCATGTGGGTGGTCTTGCTGGCGTCGAAGGACGGTGCCGCCGCGAGCATCTAGAGGTTCAAAGCGGCGGCCGAGCTGGAGTCCAAGCACCCTCTGCGCACGTTTCGCATAGATCGCGGGGGAGAATTCACCTCCATCGCGCTTGGAGAGTTCTTCGCCGAGCACGGAGTACAACGCCATCTCACTGCCCCATTGCAACCTAGGCTCTGATACCACGTGTAACCTACAACCCAATCTCTCTGAAGCTCTCGTGCGTGAACTGGATGAACAAGGAACAGAGAAAGAGAGATGAACACACAGACGATTTGTGCAGCGTACAACTTGCTGCGTTTGTGTTTTCTCTTGCCCTTTTATTCAGCGATTACAGAAGCATGTCGTCGAGATCGCGGAGTCCCCGACTAGGCCGTGCCATCCCACGTCCTGGAGCTTGCCCACGGCGATCCTACATCTACGGATCAGAGCGCACAACCACGACTCTGTCCTCCTAAAGACCTGGGACTCGACAGACTGAGTCCCGTTTATCTGAAAACTCAAAACGACACCTAAGACTGAAAGTGTTCGTCCAAACTGACGAAACCGAAACAAACCTTACAGCTAGATTATTCCAACATCCTTGATCTGACCATGTGCATTTGAGCGATTACCGAGGTCACAAGACAACAGAAGTACTGAAATAAGGAGCAAATAACTAACTCTTGTCATTTTTCTCTCGCATCTCTCATACGTATCCTAATGTTTTTCTGTTTCTCAAAAATAGATCCGGACAAGCTACACAGAACAATTACGTCAAAACCTCAGAAGCTTTTAAAAATCTCTCCTGTTAACTTTGTAATATTGCTTGTCAGGAGTAGCATTTGGTCACAGCTGAGTCCATATGATCATTGATGACTGATCAGAAGAGGATTGCAGATATCGCTTGTTAGTAGAAAGAAGTGGATACCAAAAAAGACGGTGATAACCTGCTCACACACTCCCGGTGTATATAGACCAGTCAAATAATATGACTGGTCTATATACATGTGAGTCCATATCCGAAGACCGCGTCACATGCATGGCGGACAACAACGGATTGAAAGTTATGGCACTATCAGTTGACATTTATAGACATATACTATACATCATCCAGTTATTTACAACATATCGCCCCTATTTTATTTTTGAAATTGTTTTTCGTCTGTCTCTAATGCCGAAAACAAGGTTTCTTACTTTCCTGAGTTGCAAGAGTTTTTAACATCAATAGAATTGAAACTAAATGGAATGATAGTTTCAATCTTCAAACTAATATATACAAGGCAAGCATGCAGCAGAATGTTGAGTAACAAGCTGCTCAGTAATGTCCTTGACAAATTATGAAGCATGTCACAACTGAGCATGACAGTGGAAAATCCACAATAAGAGTCACTAATCCGGGCACTTCAATACAATTGCAGTTAGCAAAGTAAGCTATGTTTGTATCTTGATAATATAAGTAGTTTGAATTTTACACTCTCTTGTTCAAAGATGTGGAACAAAACATCTCAACTCACAATCAGTTACCGTTGAGAGATATCGAAACATGTAATTTTCCATACCATATATTGATATCAAAAAATATAAGTATATTAGATTAGTTTTTTTTTAGAAGATATGCATTACATCCAAATTTTACTGACCAATCATAATCGTCTAGCCATCCATAATTCGACGCAAACGTTACCATATTAACAATTGACTTAAATTAGAATGGTTCGTTAAATAGATATGATTTTTCAACATCAAATTCATACGATGAACTTGGTTGTTTCAACCTACTTTTCTTAACTTTCAATAATGTTTAATTCAGTTGTTCACCAACATCATAATATCATGAAGCACATACTATAGTAATATGACAAGTTCTTAACTTATTTTGAGTATACATTTCATAACAGATAATTTATTTTTCTCTGTTTTTTTAGAGCTTTCATTGTTTGCTAGCTTAATTTAGAGTTTCAAATTTTGGAAAATGACAAAGACTTCAATTTTGGAGTTTCATATATTGAATCTCTGAAACATATATATATATATATATATATATATGAAAGATTCCGATATTTTGAATGTATGAAATCATGAATCAATCATCAAAAGTTGATGATTGATTTCAAGTCGTGCCAAGTTAAAGTATTATTTGAGAAAAATAAACATAAGAACGTGATTGTGCTGGAAGTCTGGAGTATATAAGTTCTAAGAAAGATGAAGTGCTTATTGTGTTTTTTAATATTGATTACCTTTGCTTAGATGCATTAAATTGTGATGATTAATACCAACTATTATAACAATTTGATTGATTTATTTTGGAATGTAAATGTTTAATTTCATAGCATCATATCATCGCTGGAAACCAAAAGTCTTAACAATATGATGAAGTGTATTTAAAATATTATTTCATTAAATTACTATTTCAAAATATTAATTTTATTTAAATTAATATTTAATTTAAAATAGAGAAATTAAATCACACTTTCAAGACGCAGAAATGAGATTTTTGCGTGTATTTACTCAAATTTCTGTCATTTCATGTTCAATTGAATATGATTGTTATATATACATATAATTAATTAATGCGAGTTTGATTTTAAAGATTGAAACTTTTTAAATCACATCATGTCACAATTATATTATGTTGTAAAACTCTTTGATGTCAGGAAAAAATTTATTTGCATTCAAATGTTTCTTGATAACTTGTTTTATTTTAATATATATGAATTTGAAATTTCTATGATAACTTTAATTAAAATTGAAATATATAAAACATTCATCAATTAGTTTGTTTGATATTGCAATCAAATATTATCAATAGATGAGTTCACTTATACTAAATTTTTTTTTAGATAAACTACAATTTGCAATTGCTTTGTCACATCAATATCTATACTCATTTTTGTAATTGCGTTTACTATGAATTTTATCAATAATCATATATATATTTATTTTATTATCATCATCATAAAAATTTGATTTTTTAATTAAAGTGACTAAATCAAATAAATGTGTAGCAGTAAACAAAAAATATTATTTATTTATATTATGATAAACTCCAAATTGTACAAATTTTAAATCTATCGTTGAACTGATGATATAAGTAGTGCTCTGATTGTTCAAAAATCTTAAATGATTGTAGTTATACTATTTTTTCATATATATCAATTAATATAACACTAAAAAAAATTTGTGTCTTTCAAATTGTGATATGATTTGTGAATAAAACTCAAAATCAAATTCAAAATCACAATTACTTACACAGAGTTAACATATCAAATATTTCCTTTTTCAACAAAAAAAAAAACTTATGATTCAGCTCAACGAAGCTATGTCAATCTTAGTATATTTGGAGATGTGACTAATTATTCAGTGCAACACTATTCATGTAGAAGATCTATATTCAATTTTGACTAGAAGAAATCTCAAAAGAGTGAAAGTAACCAGTATCGCAAACTGAAATTGAGTTTTCAAATTACATAACTCATCATAGAGATCTCGCCAATCCAACGAATCAATTGTATTCTTTTATACAAGCAGGTGCATACCATGTATCCAGTTTACTGGTCGATGAATGGGACAATAAGAGAGTCAACAGGAGGACGGTGAGATGTCCATATCTCACCTTTATTAACCATATTATAGAAGTACATCCGGGTCTTTCAATGTGGTCTAGGCAGGTTGCAGATATCTACAAAGCTACAGTCTCGTAAACTCTAGAATTAACTTTATTACTAATATTCTGCGTAAGGTTAGTCTGGCATAACCAATGTAGAGTGTTATAAAGGTTTCTCCGTGAAAGAAGTGAAACATTATCATGTTATCGAAGTTTAAATTTTCTCTCTTTTCAGGGATGATCCGAGTGTACAACACTCATGTAGGGTAGAGTCGAATTCCAGGGCCTGAGCTCGCACAATTGCGAGTAAGAAAAATGATTCCGGAGTGACCGCAAACGAAAAATAAGAGGCCAGCATTTTCTCCTCATATCCTGGACTCGTCTGCAGTCCCTCGACGAAGTAAGGAAGCCTATGAAGAGCGAAGGTTCTCAAGTCTTGGATGCCAGCGGAGGGAGAACAGCCGCAGCTAAGCATGATGGGCTCGGCCGGAAAATTAACACATGTGCCATAATCTGTTTGGACCCCACGTGCGAGTTCATCCACAATGAGCCTTCGTTGAAGATCGACGTGCTCATGATGGACCATACCCAACCCGCACAAATGCAGATTCGCCACGCGGAGTATAGGAAATGTCCCATCAAAGAGTGGCCTGGTGACAAGACCATGCAACGGCATGCAAGCATCCCAGTTCCCCATTCAGTTTCCTCTGGTCTGCAAACTGCGACACTGGTGAAAGATCACGTGCATGTTCGGCCGGGTGGGATTCCATTCAAAGGTCAGACGAAGTACGGCAGACAGTGTTCGGCTTCAGCTGTTCGGTGCCGTCAAGATCTGGCCGTATCCATAACCAGGAATATTGAAGACATTTTTGGGCCAAAAAGCCACAAGTCAAGAGACGAAATTCACAACGTTCTTTGCGGTGCTATAGCGAGTCTATTCCTACCCTCTCTCAGAGATACCTTGATACTCTCACTCTCCTTGGCACTATGCTTGATCGACACGAGTCACTATAAAGGGCAGTCCTGCAGTAAGTGTGGAGCTCCGGCACCATTGACAACTAACGGTTCAGTCCAAGAAGACAAATACACCGCGCATTCACCTCTGACCAAGCCAAAAGCAGACAAGCTAGAGGAACCGTGTGCCTCAGTCGGCTCTCAGTGCCTATCTGTAATATGTGACAGGACCCGGATGTATGTATATCTCCAGACGCAACATAAACATAGATGTACACACCAGGGGTCCTCCTACCATTGTTACAAAGCCACGCAATAGCAAACCGTCCATCCTAGCTACGAATGAACTGGACATCACGTGAAGACAAGTGTGCATTCAGAGTTCAGTATAAATTCGCATTGGTCATCATCTTGCTCATTACAGGAACCACCGAGAGCTCCACGCTTCACACTAGATGGAACCTCTTCATCTTTGGTGCACTGCTACCATCTCAACTTGCTACAAACATCAGCCGACCAAGATTCCTTCTTGGTGACCCTTCAGTCCTGGTAGCTCCTTTTGCAATACCTCGCCTAATAGAATTTTTCGAGTGGACATACAGAATGTGCAGAACAAAACCATGCCAGGTCGCGGTCATAAACCTGATGAATATCGCAGATCACTTCCGAGAATGAACCATCTTTCCGATGAACAATTTGGTTCATAAAGTATTGATTATAACTTAGGAAAAGAAGCTCCTTGGAGCTCAAAGAGAGTAAAACTACAAAGAGAATACATGGCATAAGTGCTCTACCAAGGATGCTGACAACAATCAGGTCTCTGAGGAACCAGGACACAAAAAGGCCTGATTTTGAGAGAGAAAAAACTCCAGACTACCTACTCTCACCCAACTTAACAGCTAATGAATTTCTAATTAAAAGTTCTTCCATATAGTCGGGGTTCAAAGTACCTCGCAAACCAACTAACCACCCATGCCGGTATGAAAATTGAAAGCGGCGACATTATGGGTATCAACAAGACCATAAATTGGGGTGTATGTGGCAGGAGAAGAACAGAGCCCGGAAGGACCTAACAGAGCCTTTTAAAATATATCGTGGTTGCTAAGCTGCACCCACCAATCTTGGGTCATTCTAACATCTTGAGCCATCTGATATACCAGTCACCTTCATTACGAAGACTAAATCAATGTTACAAATACCAAAGCTTCAGGCAACACCAACGTGCACAATTCCACCTGCATAATTAGATTTCCTTCAACTATTTTGCTTCAGGCTGTACTCATGCATCATATGCATGCTGGTAACTGTTCGAGTGAATACTGAGCACTTCTCTGATGGCTGCTGTTCAACCAAGTACTCTGCCTTTGTACAAAATTAGGCCACGACAATCTCCCCAGGTTTGTGACTTCCCAACTATAGCTGCCGAGCTCTAGATGCGCTCCTACAAGCCATATTATATACCGTGCACAATATTCAAAACTGTGCGAGTCACCCCCATGCAGACCGTCGCATCCAACCAGGACTTCATGAGGTTAAGAAGATCAAGCCGAATCGTCACTCAACAAGTGAAATGTCGCCAGTGCTATTGAATTACACATGTGCATGCTTGTGATGAATCGCTATCGGATTCGTCGTCATCCGAGTCACCTGTTTCACTGCAATCACAAAACACGTGTACGCGCCCCACAGGTTACATTTCGACCAAATTTACTTGCAGTGATCTCATATACAACCCAAACGCAAATTGGTGTCACGAATAATTTGTCTGTAGAACTTCCGAATTCCCTGAGCTAAAGATGACGGAGGCCTGTTGGGCGTAGACAGGTCGATTGAATTGAGGCTCCCCGGCATAAGAAATAATGTAAAACCAGCCATAGACCATGCTTGATTAGAAGATATAAGGAAATCCAGGAAACCGAGGAACACAAGAGCGACAGCAAAACGTGTTCGGAGGTTTGCACAGATATGACGCTGACCTCAGGTTCAATCAGGTAACTTTTTTGTACAAAGTGCATAACAATTTGTACTTTTCAAGTGCCTTAATCATCCTTTAAACTCAACTGCAAGCCACTCACAGAATGAGACGGCGTGTAGGGGAAAAGCAAGCTTAAATATCGAAAAATCGGTAGAATTGCAGAATCTTCCTTCCCGTCCGTTTTCTGCAATTTTCTCCACGACTATTACCCTTTCCGTCCTCAAAAGTTCCAACAGTACAATTGAATCCGCGGATTCGCTTCGTAAAAGAGCATCAGCTCGTAAATCCATCTTAATCAATAAACATTATTCAATTTCCACTTTAAGTAGAAACAGCATCCGCAAGACCCATGCTCAAGCTTAACGTAACTAAAAGAGCCATCTCCAGGAAAAGCCCTCCCCAGCATTGACATTCACCAAGTGAAGGATGTTCTATACACAGGGCACTCAAGTCTATCGTAGCACAAAATAAAGTTAGAGCCCGAGATTTCACTAACATTCACGAAGCACTTGCTAAATAACATAAGAGTCACTCTAGAAACATAACTCGCCTCGAAAATTTTACGGTCCTTCAATGTAGAAAACTTTGAAGATGCAAACTTACAAGATGCTGATGAAGCTCTGAGCTCAAACTTTGACTCCCCCCACCAAATCGTTAACAAAGCTATTCATACAGAAAAACAGGTTTCCAAGTGTTCCGAAGGATTCTTACTGAGTTCGTCTGCCTGTACACTTTCGTCTTTATAAAGAAGGGCAACACGTACCTCGTCTGAGACATACCCCACTACATAAGTTTCCAACTTTACAAAATGTTTGACGTTTGGGCGTCGCAAACGATACGACTATTCCAGAGAGTGATCCATTATAGCACGTCGTGATCGCCAGACTAATTGGAATCAATTCCAGTGAGCAGACTGAATCCCCACAGAACTTTTCTATAAAATTTGTAAGCAGACTACTCAATCCGAGAATGCTGGGTGTCCTGAAATTGCTGGGTGGGTTCGTCATTAACAGCCCTCTTATATGGTAACATAGAAAAACAGCCGACAATACGAGGGACCACGAACTTGTACTTCCACGTGCACATGGCACTCGACCACTGGTTATGCTGAAGAGTTACTGACAAGGGAGTCCTGAAGTCAGATTGCAGTACTAAAGAAGAATTTTACAGCTCCCTTATCAGATCGACAACGTGCATATTTCCTTCTGTCAGCTGCAACTGTCCAAAATCGTCATCGAGTAATGCACATTGATGATGCAGGTTCAGGATGTAATCGAAGGACGAAGGCCATGTCTCATCAACATACGAAGGCCGACAAGCTTAAATGTATGCGCAGATGAAAGCTCAAAAGTTCATTAAACAGCGCACGAATAGCGGGCCTAAGGTAATAACTGTCGACAAGTCTGCTTCTTCATCTGTTTCGTGTTTGATCTTCTGTGGTATCCAGTTGCCGAAGTTAATAGGCAAGACGTCGCGTCATAGGCAAGGAAAAAGCCGTAACCCCTTCCACATTCCAAGCGGTCAAGAAGAGCATGCGCATTTCGACAAGAGCGACATAAGTGGAATTCCTAAAGGAGATTCCAAAAGTTCGCCGAGCACTCGGAAAACTAGCCACATTTGGCGACAAGAAGCATAGCCTGAACAAGACAGGAGGACACGTTGCTACACACGGAAGCTACCTTGATTTCAATCAGGCAAAGAGATTCATGATGTGATCTTGGATCAAAGTTGGATACCTGGGTTCAAACTCCCAAACTTCCGTGAGATCTTTCCCATGGCTGTCCGTCCACCTTACTTTGCTTTGCTGACGCTGAGGTGATCTACCAACACCGGGTCCATGTCCATGCCCACTCGAATTAGGTCCTCCATTAGCTCCGTCGGACTCCAAGGCGATACTGGGATCAGACGTACTATGACAAGACTGGCTGTGTCTCATGGTAGGTTGATGCGGAGAGCCAATGGCAAACATGGAATGTCTTCTTAGGTTACTCTTACCCGGAAGCTTGAGCTGAGGTGGGACGGGTAGGGCACCGGTGCTGTGGCCATTCGAAGGTTGGACGGTTTCATCAGCACCCAGAAAAGCATTCAGGGGAACGGGAGGGGGAAGGGGCAAGGGTGCGGATGGTGCCATGGGCGCATCCCCACTGGCAAAAGGTTCGTCTCTGTCCACTTCTCCACCGGAGGGCGGATCCTCGGGCCCGTTGCAGCAACACAGTAGAAAAGAGGCGCACCCACGGGGCGCTTTCTTTTCTGGCGCCAGCGAGTGCCTCCTTTACCTGCCCTTCTGCTGATTGATTCCTCTGCCTCGCTCCCCAAACTCGAACCACACTCTCTCATCCCCTCTCTCCACTCCTCTCGCCTCGATTCAATCTCTCTTCTCGCTCTCTGTCACTCACTCTGGCTTGCTAACGCTCTTCTCCCCTCATTCTGCCTCGTGTGCTCATCTCATCTCATATCTCCTTCGCTGTCCGTCGCCCTCCGTCCTGCGTGGTCAACCACATTGCATTCTCTCCTTCTCCTCGTCTTCTCCTCTTCTCTTCTCGCGTCCTCACTCCCTCCCTCACTGGACACGGCCTCTCGTCATCGTCGTCTTCTTAACTCAGGCGCATTCCTCCTGCCCTCGGTCCCCATAACCATCTCGCAGCATTCCGTTCAATCCCCTCTAGGTCCGCGACCCCACCCACCGCCGGAACGGATTGATTGTCGAGATCTCTCGACCTCCCGGTCTCGCGCTCTCTCAAAAACCTGCGCGGACACCACCAGCACTAGTCGCGCTCCCGGCCTGAGAAGAAAGACAGCAATGCGTCCCGCGAGGCAGCAGAATGGCAGGCCGCGCGACAGAGGCGAACGAGGAGAAGTGCAGCATCTCTACGCTCGAAAGAATGGCACCATATCAGAATATCAGAATACCGAATCACCCAGACAATCAAATGGTGCTCTTGCTTGCGGGAGAGAGTGAGAGTCCGAGCGCGAGGTGTCTGCGTCCGTGTGTGTGTGTATGGAGTTCCCGAGAGAGCACAGAGCACCCAAAAGAGGCTTCGGTTGTGCGGTGCTGTACTTGAGGGCGTTGGTGTGAGTATGTCTGGGTCCGAGGTGGCTGATCAAAGCAAGCAGCAGACAGACATGCTCCTCGGGCAGTGCAGGGTGCGAGCAGCGAGCAAGCAGGAGGAGGAGGAGACGAGGTGGGGGCCAGCCCGGTCTAGCGTCCAACAAAGCAAACGCACATTCAGCCCATTCCTGCCCCGGCCCAGCCCAGAGTTCCAGTCAGGTGGAGGTGGAGAAGTCGACTTCGAGGGGCTGGAGAAAGACAGAGAGAGCAAGGCAGACCCTCATCTGGCAGGCGTGGGCGCAGACGGTACTAGCGTCCTGGTATAGTCAACTTGTGATCCGATACACTGACCACCAGTTCGTTTCGAATTGCAGCTCTAGAACCTCCCTCCCCCTCTCTCGGAGCCTCTCCCCTCCCCTTCCCTCCTTTCCTCTCCCTCTCCCCTCCCTTCCCTTGCCTTGCCTTGCTCCCTGCTCCTTGCTGGACGTCCCTCCCGGACCGAAGAGAAGAAAAAACATAGATTTGCCAAGTCAAATGGGCAGACACCAGAAAAGCAGGACAGACGGACACACACACACACTCACAGGGCGAGAGAGACGGATATGAAATGAATGAGTGAATGAATGAATGAATGGAAGGAAGGATAGAAAGAAAGAGGCTGAGCAGGAACAGACTCGGACAGCAAAAGGTAAAGCGCCCACCAAATCCCCACCCTTCCTTGGAAGAGGTCAGCAAGAGTATTGTAGTGAGTGCTGCTCCAAACCCGTCCTCTTTCCAACCCTAAAGCTCCATCAACTTCCCGTACCCTCCTCAAAACAGAAAGATCCTCTTCCTTCTGGATTTCATGACAAGACTTAGACCCGCAGTCCCACAGAAAAGTGCAAAGCCCCAACCTGCAGCCCTCAAGGTGCCATTTGCACCGATCCCCCGGTCATCACCCCCTGCGCTCACCGGCCCGCCCGGTCGCCTGGCACAGCCCGGCGTTGAGTGGGAGTTGACATGGGTCGCATGGCATGGACCTAGGGAATAAATGCGAATCAATGCGCTACGTAGTTGTCTATAGCCTGTTGGTCAATGCCAAATGCTCTTCATCACTGACTTCGGCAGACTCCTAATTTCCCCGCCTTCCTCCTTCTCCGTCGATGCCGACGAGTGACTTCATCATTTTGCTCTCATTTTCTGCTGCCTTTATGTTTCGACCTCGAAGAGAAAGAGAGAGAGTGAGAGAGAGGGCTCAGCAGCCTCCGCTTCTGACTTTCTGACTCAGCGAAACCTGTTCGGCCCAGCACCTGCATGATGCAGATCGAGCGCAGTTTTCAATTCGGAGATTGGCAACCCAACTGCTCGCATCACTCGTGTTGCAGTTCCTCGCCGAATGATTTCGCCTCACACTTTTATTCTTCATCTGTTAAGTTATGAGGAACGACATTTTCCAACAGCGTCCATCTGAGCTGAAGCAAAAGAAATCCCGTACGTGCTGCTGGATTAAAGTGGCAGCTACTTTCTGTTCCTTCTTTTTACTTTTCTGCAGAGTTTTCGCTGCGCTTCACTCCAGCCTTTTCTGCCCTACTCTTCCAAAACTGGAATGTCTCAGCTTATAATCTCGACGAGCACGGTAGATTTAAGCATTGTTTTACCCGTCGACGCTGGATGCAGCATCGACGTTACAGCGTCTGTCTTTTCCAGGAATTAAATACTGCCCTGTGATATCTCGAAAACACGCACAAGATCCCTGCTTGCATCTTTGTTTATTTCAGATCCCTCGCCTGTGATTTCGATCCTAACAGACTGTTCAGGCATTACTTTATGATGCCCAGGTGGGGCTGCAAAGTCTATCCTCCTGGACTGAAGTAGGATCCTGCATAGGTAAACGACCCCAAACGAACTATAATGAGTAACTTGCATCTACTACTTACGACTCGAGACACCTGCCGCGATTCCGACACGGATTTCATCATTCAGTTTTTCCGGTAATGCTTTACTCTTAAGAATTCAAGAAAAGAAACCAGAGACCCTGAACATGACCGAGAGCGTCAACATTAGTTATATTGCGCCCACTCAAAACTCCACGTTTACAATTTCACCATAAACAAACGAATCCACAACATTACTATGAATAACCAACCATCAAGTCACGGTAGATGGCGAAGTCCCCTATCATTGGAGTCATCCCCAAAGTTTAAAAAATGGTCTGACCACTACCACGACAAATGATGAAAATGATCATCAAGTATATATAATTTTAAAGATATAATATTTTTCTATGCAGAATTAAGTTATTGTATGCTTTAAGTAATAATCGAATCTAGAAAAAAATTGTTTATGCCATGAATACATTAATGCATATATTCTAACCTAGACAATTCAATCATGTATTTCGTTATTTTGATACTTTTGAACTATGTTTCATTTATTTCAACATGTTTATAATTTTCTATCATTAAAATAAATAATTTAATTCTTTATAACATTATAGGAATTGACTTTATGTCTTCAACTGAGAAATGAATTAAATATGAAAAAATCAACATCTCATAAAAAATATAAATAATAATCCAATAAATTCATTCAGATCATATGTACAAACATGTTAAAAATAAATTGTTTTTATAATAGATAATAATAGCCTTTTATTAACAATCAATATGAAAATAAAATTGCTACTTGCATATTCAAATGATGTCGCAAGCTCAGTAAGAATAGATTTATACTTTTGAATCCAAAAAAAAGTTGAAAGTGATTCATTGTTGACACATTGTAAGATAATTTTTTATTACACAAAATTTATAATATTTGGATGTCTACTGTATTCAAGTTTCAAGACAAGTAACTTCATTGTGATCATTTTGAATGTAAAATGTTTATCATTTTATAATATAAACTATTCAAACAAAATTAGAACAAAATATGTTTGCATGGCTCAATCATTTAAATCTAAATATAGATTTTATTTTTATTTTGACTTCTGTACACTAACTTGCTATTTTTTAATATCTTTCAACATTTGGATTTAATTCATCATCATAGTTCAATGATTATGTAATAAAAAATAGTCTTTATTGCAATTCTAGTTATTTATTGATTTTGATTAAAACTATCTATAATTATGAAAAACCACAAGACTGATCAATGATTATGAGATAGATGCTAATGAAAATGAGACAATAGTTCTTGTTATCTTTTTTTTCTTGGCATTTATCTCATTTTTAAACTATGTTTCAAAATCAAACTCCAAACATTAGATAGATGAGACATTTTCTAAACATTGTTTGGAAAAAAAAACTTTGCCCAATTAAAAGTATGCTACTTTCCACCCTTCGACTTAGAGCCAAGCCACACAAACAGCAGTGGTAGTGAACCCTCAGCGATCATTTCCATGCTAGCTTCCCCTTTATCACACGGGAGAGAGCGGCAATTTAGAATATCCTAGGTGGCAGTAAAATTTGCTTCCGAAGTACTAGACATTTTTGTCTGGAACTCTTGTGTATCCGGGATCGCTCAAATTCACGTGTATTTTCTTTCCACTTTACTTCTCATGGGACTTGCTCTCACTGCATTGCAATTCAACATATACCTTTCTTCGCACACCATGGATTCACATGGACCTTCACTTCATGACGGTGGTGTGCATGCAAACCACTCATCCTCTTTTGACCCTATTGCTATGGTAGGAATGCAAGAAAAGAAGACTAATGAGCCTTTGGACATAATTGTCCAATATGGTAACATATGGGATTAAGAAGAAGTTGAAGTTTGCAGATTTCAATAAAAATCACATGGAGTTCAAGGCTTGTAGTTCAAAGAGCGGACGTCTCTGTGTAAAAAAGAAAAAGAGAATGTGCATAAAGATAATGTGTTGGAAGAGAATGTTGCTCTTTCTCTCGATAGACGAGGTATTTATTGCAGCGGTTCTTTTCACTCCGAAGTCACATGTCGGTTGTGTGGTAGAGTTGACTGGATTAACTCCAGCATGCAGAGTGAGATCTACAAATCTTCTAGCCCGGTGCTTAGTGTCTGCTGACGTTCATGTTGCAACGACCTTAGATTTTGACCTCGCCACCGAGTATCACGTTTATGTTATTTTAAATCCTAATTAAAAAAGAGGATATTTCATCAACAGAGCTTTAGACTTAGTACAAAAATGTTGAACCGATTATGTGACAAATAATTTAAATAAGAATAATCATAATAATCATATATGATGATTTTTCTATAAAAATGCTTACATCTTAACATATGAAGAAAAAAAAAGCAGTAACATATATTTTTATGCCAACAAATGTTTTTTTCTTTTATGAACCTTCATGATATGAATTAAAACTCACGTTATTCAATGAATTCTTGATGAGTAACTAAATTGTTCATAAAAGTTGTTTACCTATATATAATAAGATAAATAGCTTCGAATATTTCTGATTTGATCAATTTAATATATATAAATAAGACCGGAATTCCACACTAAATTAGATTTTTTTTGCACGTAATTCTTACTTTTTATCAAATAGTGATTCTTACTGTTTGGTAAAAAAACAAAACTGTAAAAGCTTTTTTTGTAAAGCATGGAAAGATTTTAAATCAAAATATGGAAAAAAATCATTGTAAGTGAATTTGGTGAAAAGTATTGATATATTTAAAATCTCAAAGGTTTCTAAATAAAAATTTAGAAACAACTTAAAAATTGTGTTTCAAAATAAATAGGTTGTAAATTTTTGTAAATTTTTATATGGAATATTTTAAATATTCCAATAAAAATCAAGAATTAAAGCTTTGGTACCAAAATGCTTTCTTTTACTTATTACAAGTTAAAGTGAAAATAATATTAAAATTTGAAATTTCAATAACAATAATTTTCACAAACCAACTTGTTATTATACTTCATAAATTATACATTATTATGAATTTATTAATATATATTTCGTATATTTTTTTTCCTACAACAATTCTAATTCAATCAAGATCTAATGCACGTACTCCGAATATTATTTTATTTTAATAAGTTTTCACTCAAATTTTTCTTCTTGTATATTTTAAACATATTATTTCTTTATTATTAAAAGAATGAATAAAATGTCAATGCATATTATTTTCAATAACAATATTTAGTACTTCAAACATTACAGGTATGTAAACAAACATTATAATTAAGGTATAAGTGCAATCAAATTTTATTTTACATTGAAATATATTGACTAATAATTTCATGATTAATTTACTTTCAATTAAATACTTATTTTGAAACATATATTAATCTACAATGATGATTTATAGATGATTAGTCTTGATTTTATGATTCCCAGTAAAATGAAATCTGAAACTATTATTTTATGTGATTAAAATTTATAACATCAACATATTTAAATGTAATTGGTATTTTCATAAAGGCTCCAAGTTTATGTAAAGTTATTTATGATTAGTTCACAATGATTCTATTTAAAATTAATTCACTTTCTTAATACTTTATGTAATTCATTAATCTGTAAAATTTTATTTTTTTTTAATTATAGATTTTGTCATGCAGATTAAAACATATTCAATAAGTTTCAAATCTAATTTCAAACCATTGTCTTCATTTAAAAAAATAAAAATCATTAATATCTTTATAACCAAAATTGTTTTATTTTGTTCAAATCTATATGATGTTAAATTTCAACTTGCTAATAACTCATATTTCTACTTAGATTTTAATATTTTTTGATATTTTATATTTTATATAATTACAAAAAAAAATTTAATTTTTTTTACATATAGAAAATCAGTTTATAAAATTTTGAACCTATAGGCTATAACTTTGTATTAGTAGACAACTGATCAAAAGAATACATTCAGTTCAAAAAACACATATAGAGGTTATAAATACTATAATGTTTTAAAAAAAAATCAAAACTGCAGAGAATGTTTTTGTTAAAAATAAATAGCAATCAATATGAAATTAAAATCATCATCAAGTACAACACATAAATATATGAGCTCAATATCAAGCTATGTTTAGGAATGAGAAGAAATATTTTTGTTATTATAGCATGAAATATTGAATTGTATGTTGAAAAGATTTCTACTGCGCTTGTATCGAATGATGACATAGTTGGCTAGTAAAGAATCATCAAGGTACAATTTTCTTTGCCACACGCATTTAAGTCAATGTTAAACATGAGTTGACTAATTTGCATCATATCGTGGTTTCACATTTTGATCGTCATATTATCATTAAAAAAAAATATGATTATGAAAATATTGAATTTCTTGTATCAATTTTGGCACAATAAGTTATTCACTTTTGCAACTTATGATGCAAAGACAAATACCATAGATGTTAATAGTATTGTGATTTTTCTAGTAAAAAATGAGTCATTCAATTTTTTGAATATTATGTTCATCTCATCAATTGATTTCATGATCAAAGCAAGTATCAACATTTCACTATATGAAGAGTATAAAAAAATGACACATGTTTTTTTAATCTCATCAAAGTGTTTTTGTGATCAAGACATATATCAACATTTCAAGAAATGAAAAATATTAGAAAATAACACATGATTTCTTTGTCTACATTTGAAAATAATCAAATTTTGTTATTTAAATGAGCAACAAATGTCCAAAGGTACAAATCACAAAACTCATTTCAAAAACATGACTAATTCTATGATTGATAAACATTTTTTGCTTTTTTATAGTAAAGACAAGTAGGTTGTTTGTGCTTTGTGTAACATTAATGTTTAAATGTGAAGTTTGATTGTATATAAACCATAAAATTGGAATAATAAAAAGTATTTAAAATGTTATTTCTCTTCTTATATAGATATTACAAACACATACACAAAGATAAACTATGTTTCATACTATCTACCTCATCTCGTATTTGATAACGACATGATTAATATATCTAATGAGCACATTGATTGTTGATTGTTAACGTGTAACTTTCAACTAGCACATTAATTAGCACACTTAATTTAAACTTAACAAGCACATGGATTTGTGTAGTTTTCAACTAACACATTAACTAGAAAACTTAATATTTTTCTAACAAGTACACAAATTTATGTAGCTCTCAACTAGCGGATTAATTAACACATTTAATCTTTATTTAACAAGCACAAGTATTGGTGACGTTTTGCTATCAACTAACACATTTACTCTTTACATGACAAACATACAAAGTATTGATGTATGAACTAGCACACTTATTTTTAACCTATCAAACAAGCATACAAAACACTTATGTATCGTTATCAATTAAAATATTTAATATATACCTATATAATACAAGGATCATTTACTTGACAATTGTAGATAGTCAAATATAATGTGATTATATTTTCATCTTGAATAATCTTTTCTCTTATTTTAACTAGCTAAAAATGTTTACACTTTGTTGCACTTTTGATGTATCGTTGTTCTTGTGTTGTCAACATGCAATACACGTTGGTCATATTAGAATCATGATACTTGACTCAGTCACAACAACGAACTAAAATCTAACAATCTATTGATATCTTGTGTATTATATTATGCATTGAGAAAAAATTTATCAATGACTACTTTATGATGATGAACAATGAATACTACACACGTGGACGATGATGATAATTGTCTACATTCATCCGTGACATCAAAAAATATAAAAATTATGGACTAGTTTGTTGAAAACTTGAGTATGAAATTTTTTGAAAATATTTTTTCATGTGAAAATACAAGAATTGTGAAAAAGATTGTTGAATATTTTATTCCATTAATCCAATATAGAATAATGAAAGATTCAAAATCAAGGTCAAATCAATGTTACATCTCAAGTGATATCTTATAAATTAGTTAAGATACGGATAGAAGTATTTATTACATGCATTATTGATATATAATTTTGTTAAACATTATTTAGAGCAAATATACCATTGATATGATTGAAAAAGATTATAAATCCAAGCAAGAAGTAGAATCTTGAATAAATATACATGATCATGCCACAAACTCAATGATGCATGTTATGACTTGGATGGTAGGCTTGAATACTTCAACCTATTCTTTAGAGTGCTGATTTTCACATTTGCCAATACTTATGTGGAATCTCACTTTTTCATACTAAGGGCCAAGTCACACGACCGTCAACAATTGTAAACCCTGGCAGATCATTGACGGGCGAGCTGTTGTTTTTACCACACGAAAGAGAGAGACAATTTAAAATATTCTAGATGGCAGAAAAATTGATTGCTGTGAAATACTAAGCAATTCAGTTTGAAAATCCGGTTTTTCAGGGATAATGTACTCCAGGTATATATTTGTTTCTTTTCAAATTACTCATATGGAGTACTTCCCACCACATTGGAAATTGCTTGACATTCTTCCAACACAATGGATTCACAAGAAACTCCATTTCATGCCTTCACACATCACGCGTATGTTTCCAACTCTCCAGCTATGAGATTTTAATTCAATGCGTAGTGCAGTTTCATTGCAATTTCATACTTTTTTGGAAGTTATTCACACACGGGTGTTCAAGTGCACTTTAGTTTTCCACACTCCTTTGTGCATTCCCTTCTAAGAATGAAGTTTTCACATACAATTCATAAAGAACTCCATTTCATGACTTCATGCATCAAGCATATAATTCCAACTCTCTAGCTATGGAATTATAATTCAATGCGCAAGGTAATATCATTACAACTCATTTTTTTTGAAAGTTATTCACACACGTGTGTTCAAATGTACTTAATTTTTCCATAGTCCTTTGTGTCTTCACTTCTAAGAATGAAATTTTCATATACAAGTCACTTCGTTTTGTGCATTTTCTCCAAAGAATGAAGTTTTCACATACAAGTCATTTTGCTTTCAATGCCATGTGGAACTCAATACTGATTTTCAAAAACGCGAATTCACTTAGTGTGATGCAATGTAAATGAAAACAAGCAAAAAACAAAGAATTGTCCAAAAAACACCAGAAATTATTCAACTAGAGGGATTGAAAGAGTAAATGGATGTTGTGAAGACTAGTGTACATTGGAAGTGTCATTGGATTATCCAATTGATTACAATAAGAAGAGAATCGCAAACAATACAAAATACATTTTCAGCTCCGCCAAAGCAAGGTGTGTACAAATTTGTTTTTCAAGTGGACTACATCGGTGTTGTTTACAATTCTTGTTCGATTGTTGATGCAAGGCCGTTTTGTATCAAAATGTCGTCTGATCTCTTGTCTCCAGTAGTTTTAATCATCTTTGTACTATGCAACGGTGTTGCTTAGAGATCTTGATCGATTGTTAGTGTAATGCCATTTTGCATCGAGATGTCGTTTAATCTCTTATTCCCATTCGTTTTGGTAATCTTTGTGTTTTCTATCAATACATTAGATAATATAGATCAAGTTATTCATGAAATCAAGAACTTTATGCGTAATTTCAAACACAAAACATTGTATAGGTTGATGGATAGGTTGCATGTAAATGACATAAATCTATATTTTTTGCCGCAAGATTTGAATGCTTTGTTTTCCAATGCTTGAATTTGCAGGTTTGACTAGGAATTTTAAGATTGCTTCTAGATTCAAAGCACCATATTCTCAAGTCTGTAGCGCGTTTCCATTTCATTTGAACTAGGTTTCATTATTTTCTGACTCTCATCAATTCCTCACACCCTATTAGCAGCTAAAGTTTTTTAAAACCTTGGGGTAGCACTGAGTGAAACAAAAATAAAGAATAATGGTGTCTTCAAAAGAGGTATGAAATCGTTTGAATCATGTTCAACAACTCATAATTTGCTAGCAAATGGCAAATCCTTTAGAATCATTAACGTCAACGACGTTGTCAAGATTGAAATCTTTGATGTGTGCTACGATGAATGAGACTACTTCATCAACACAATTTAATTGCTTTATGGTTGCATAGGTTTGTTGCAAATGCCACATCAAAATCATACCTTCATCTCCATCATGACATTTTATCGTGCAAAACAATATCAACTACAATAAAAGAAGAAAAATAAGACTGTGGATGTCATTGCTCATTATGGTAGTCTATGAAAAGAAAGTGAAGATTGCAAACTTGGATGAAAAACACATGGAATTGAGTAATTGGTGTTTAGGTTGCAAAAGTCTCCGTGTAGAAAGAGAAAGAAAATGTGCACTGAAATTTTGCGTACGAGAGTCTCCGTGTAGACAGAGAAAAAAAATTGTGTGATTGCAATATGCTCTTGTTCTCTATAGATGTATGTTGGTAGGTACTTTTCACTCCAGCACTGTATGCTGCGTGGTACAAGTTACGGGATTAGCTCCAAATGATCGAGTGAAGTCACAATTTCATAATCTACTAGCCATGAGTTAAGTGCCGGTTATCGATCATGTGACATCGGCCTAAGATGTGAAAGTTACCTAAGATGTTATCTTGCATATAAAGAAGCACTAGCTATTGAGTTCAATCAAAACGCGTTTGTAATCATAATCTCAATGAATCTACTTAAAATGACGGCAATGTAACTAAATTCCAAGAATAACTTAAATCTCATACTATATGAGGTCTGAATTATATCCTATGTAAACAAGTAGAGATTCTCAATCAATGTATATACCATATGTTGTGTTTGTTTACTCAAAATGTGTAAAATATAAAATTTATATAGAAAAGTATCCGGTTGGAAGAGTAGCTTCATGCATCATGTACAATTGAAATATGAGATTTACTTTTCCTTGAGTAAATACAGCAAAGTATTTGTATTACGTACAAACGTTCATGTTGAAATTTCATCTACCTACGTTTTGGGATTTCCAAACCAGTATCTAGTCCGGTATTGAAATCGAGGAGAACCTGGGCGCCTTTCTAAAAGCGAGAGCCATTTATCCCGATCCTTGTATATGTAAAGATGGACGCGTTTCGGCCCAAAAAACGTGGCTATTTTCGGATGACACGTGGCCCGAGTTGCTGGCCAAGACGGGTAAAAGATCCAAGGACTCGAGCTAAAGAGAATGAGCCCAAATCCCCGATGCTTCAGTTGAATCACTGGACCAAAAAGGAATGATTACTGTAGGTAGTACCCCTCTTCAGACCGACCTCGGAGGTCTTTCGCTTTTCCCCTTGCATCTCCTGGGTCGAGTCAACCTGAGCCCGCGTTTCCACCCTGCACTATTGGACTGCACTAATCATTTGGTTCCATGGCAATTTTGGACGTGACTTTGCATACATGTTTGCTTCCAGCTAGGGTTTAAGCTCGGTGTCGGAAACAGGATCAGAGTCCAGTAGGATGGAGCCTTTGATCCGAAAGAATGGCGAATTTTGAGATGGAGTTTGTGAATTCAAGGCAGGGTCTGCCTGTAGAAATGACGGAGCAGCTGAGGTTCAAGGGCGTAGTTTTTATGGCACGTTGATGCTGTATTCTGATATCAGGAATCGCTATGGAGACTGTGGCGGAAGGATTGTGGTCTCTTGCCGATCGTTGGGAGGAGGAAGGGCGTGTTGGACAGGCGGTAAAGTGCTTAGAAGCAATTTGTCAAAGTCACGTTTCGTTCCTTCCGATTACCGATGTTAAGACGAGGCTGCGAATTGCTTCACTCCTCCTGCGCCATACGGACAATGTGTCTCATGCCAAGTCTCACCTCGAGCGTGCGGTACGAATTTTTTTCTTCAGCATTTCACATGGCATTTACAGGTGTTACCATGTTGACTGGGCTCCCGTGTTTTTGTCGTTAATTGGAATCGCTGTCACTTATCTAAGTTTGTTACAGACACTGGGGGCATGGCTAAGGAATAGAAGCAACCAGCTGAAGAAATTTTTTCATTAAAAAAATTTTAGAGCACTCATTTTATTAGCCGGGTCTGGGAAGATAATACTGCGGTTTTGGAAACTCGGAAACTCAAGACAATAAGCCGTAGAAATTGCAACTGGTTGTTTCATCGTCAAACGGATCTGGAAAGTTTTATCTGCTATCGACTTTCCATCTTGTTTTCATGAGCTGAAATATTAGGGCTGAAAGCAGGGTCTGCTGCTGGTTAAAGAATGATCAGGAACAATCAACTTGATGCACCTTTGGTACTCTCAACGGTTTTTCTCCTTTTTAGTGTTCCGTCCTGAAAAAATGTCATACCTCTGAGTGATCCTGGTGTTTATCTTGTTTATTAACCGCAGGTAATGTGTCCTACTTACAAAGCCACTTTTGAGTGTAGAATTTAATCGGGCCTTCATAATGTAAATCCAATAGCGCTTCACATACATCTTAAACAACTAATTGAGTATGGGGGTTAACTCTTTTATTGGAATTCGAATATATGTATTTAAATATGTGTCAGGGCATTATGAAATACACGCCTTCAATGTAGAGTCTAAAAGGATTCATAACAAGATTGATAATCTGGAGGACTTTCCTTGATATGCCATGTCATCTGGCCGGCATCTTCTGTAGATGTTTTCTCACCCGATTGCCATTTCTGAGAGCATCCTTGCAAGTAGACATGGTTTGCTGCTTGTTTATACCTCCTCTACAGTGAGGCCGAGGTCGTGCCCAAACTATCTAATTTCTTACAGTGCAATATCGTACTTCTTTTTCACGTTGCTTCATAAATAATTAGCGCTAGTACTTTGTAATGATTATTGTATATGTGAACTCAATTTTTGTCGTAAACTCTACTTTGTATTTGTGCAGCAATTACTGTTAAAGCAAATTCCTGCCTGCTATGAGCTCAAGTGCAGAGCTTACAGTCTACTCAGTCGCTGCTATAATTTATTGGGAACTATTCAATCCCAAAAGCAAACTCTGAGAAAGGGATTGGATCTTGCGATGTCAGTTGGAGACGGGTACGCCACACTTTTTCCGCCCCTGTTGTAATAACCTGTTATTATACAATTACCAGTATCTTGATTCGAACCAAATTGTTGAATGATAGGATGAGTGTCTAGATTAAAATCAGATTCTCATGTGATTGTCTATCAGTACTGGAAAGTACACGTCTACATCATCTGACATGTGGAAATCATACAGGTATAAATTTTTCCGTGTCATGGGTATCGCCTGTTCATACCATCACAAGTCAATTGAATCGTCAGTCGATTGCCTCTATCTTTGCTCGATTAGCTTTTTTATTTCAAAGCTCTTGACACAAGTTTTTATCGATATTGAATGCTTGAAATTTATGATTTTTCTATCCATGGAACATTTGTGAGCCAGTCTGCCTCCTCATCTGTTGGAGACTCCGGCTTATTTTCTTTTGGTCTTTTGATTCCGAACAATAGGAGAAGTTTTTTGCTCTGGGCATGCAACTTCAACCTACAACTTGCCAATGCCTTGACCACTGAAGGAGATTATCAAACGGCAATAGCGGTGCTGGAGTCTGGTCTACAAACTGCAGAACAAGCTTATCTTCCTGATCTTCAGGTGAGTTATGTTTGTAGTACAATGTTTTGTTGTGCTGGTATGTCCAGATGTAAATTGGTAAATTGGTCTTTAAACGTATTCGCTCTCGCTTGTATGGCAGATGGTGTTTGCTACCTCGGTGCTTCATGTGAACCTCATGCAATGGGAAGAGGATGCAGGAATAGTGGAGCAGAACATGTCCAGATGTGAAACTTTGTGGAACATGATGCCCGTCGATCAGGTATTACCTTTTAACTTACAATAATCTTTCAAGTTATAGGCGACTTGGTTTGCTGTAAAGTTTTTACTTTTTTTGGTTATTGGTAGCTGTAGATCGGGAAACGTGCATAGGGAAGCCGAGACATGCACTGCAATAAAATTAGACCATAAGAAATGAAGAAAGAAGATACAGACAAGAGTTGTTTCGATATATGCCAGTTACCCATTATTTCTCCTGGGCTCTACCAATTAGCTGGTCTCCTTGTATCACGTCGATCTTTTCTCTCTCGGTATATTCGCGCATGTGTTTGTGACTCCTTGGCCGTTAAGGTAGTCCCCTATAAAAGTTTTCATTGTAAGCTTACACAACCGCTGCTTTGGTGTAGAGGCACGTCTGTAAAGGCCTCTACGTTTACAAGTTGCTGCTACAAGCATTTTTTTCCCTCCGAACGTGCGATTACAAAGAAGCCACTTATCACGTGGCATCTTTAGATACTGCTTTGGCGGATGACACCGAGCCGCCTACTCCGACAAGTGAGCAATACTATCTGCAACAACAGCTGAATTATTTGGAAGAGCAAATGAAGCAGGCTTCCTTGTCACCCGTTGTCTTATCGGACCTTCATGATCAGTATCTAATGGTTCAACGCCAACTCAATCAATGTGCACAACAAAGGCAATACAAGGCTAACCAGCTGGGATTAAGTGAAGTCGGAAAGTTACCTCTGGGCCCAGCTCCACTTGACGAAGAATGGCTTCCTAGGGGCGCTGTCTTAGTCCTTGTAGATCTTCTTGGAGCGCTTTGCTTGAGGCCGAAGGGGATGTTTAAAGAATGTTCAAAGCGCATTGATTCGGGACTCTCCCGTGTCGACGGTAAATGGTTTTTAACTTGTTCCGATGAAAATAGTGAATTCGTCTTTCTACAGCCATTAGTACCCTGAAGACAGTGCAAATTATGTTACAATGCACATGTCCAGATTGGACTTTTTATGGTTCGCAAACTTTGGAAAGCGGCAGTTCATTGTTTAGCCACAGGAAGCCAGCTGTCAAAAGGTTTCCCGTAGGGACTTCATTTACGACTTGTTTTGTGTGATTTGATTTAGTGACTTAGACCTTCAGAGCACCTCTGAAAATGTGCGCTTGCCTGACTTGGGCATCTATGAATTCTGTTCACAGAGGAGCTAAACAAGTTGGGAGTAACTGTTGATATCGCTGGTATGAACGTCTTGGAGATCCATCTATCATGTCGTGTATATATTGCAATAAGCAAGTGCGTTCTTGATTTTTTGTTATATTTTTTAGTGAAGTATTTTTGAGTTTACTTCCAAATTATAGTGCAATGCAAACCACCTCTGCTGTCCTGATGAAAAGCCAGACGCTTAGTTGAGTATGTAATGTCACAGGTTCCTCCTATATCGGATGTCTTCTGACGCCTCTGATTTGGTTATTGGGTGATAAGAGCAGAGGGTGATTTACAGCATTGGGCTATATGGATCGTTGGAATATACTTAGTTTTGTGGCTTCAACTTCTCGAAAACAAAGCTATAATTGATTTGACGCAGACCGATATTTTGGCGACTCAAGAGGTTATTACTTTACGGTTTTACCTTGCGAATGAAAAGTTTATCTAAAAGAGTATATACTTTTACACATGTGATTAGGCGATAGCGACAAAAGTGCTTCAACGTTTGCTCATGGTTGTTATACATTTTGCTAGCTTGCCCGGAACATTCCATGTTTCGGGCTTATTCTTTGTTGCTTGACTGTCTTTGTGCATCTTGTTAAGACAGAGATATAGCTCTTATCGTTGTAGTCCTGGATCTGTGTTCTTCGGTCTTCTTGTTCATAACGAGTTATGTCAACTGTTCGTACTCTATGTTGAATTTATCGGCTTTTAGTTTGTTTTCTCTAGAAAATGCAGACCACACTCGTGATCAAGTGACTTCGTTGACAAGCAGCTTATCATTCAGTTGGATTCTGCAGACTCTGGTGCAAATACTGGAATGCCATGGTCGCTTTTCTACCATGCTACAAGGGTTTCAAAGTAATATCCACATGTTATTGGGACATTATTCACACACTATGGGTTGTTATCAGGAAGCAGTGCTACATTTTGGGAAAGCTTTTAAGGTGATGTTCTGTGAACCTGGTCGAGGCTTGTTTAATTGTTTTCATAAATATTGATTAATTATAGTGGTCGTGATTATAGTATTTACAGATTGAAGGAACAATTTTTCGACACAATATCACTTTTTTCCTGTTCTTATCTAATTTTATTCTCGTTTGCGCTCGTGCAGATGACAGGTAGCAAAGGGATGCAGGCCATGTCTCAAGTAAATGCTGCCTTGTCGTACATCTGTGTCGGAGATCTTTCTCAGGTACCCTTTTAGAGGAACCAGGCCTTTTTTTAGAGTGAGACGTCGGAGTTTTCTCAATATGTCTCATGAGGTTGTTGGGATGGCTTGCATTTCTTTCGTAAATTCTGTTTCTTTGAGTGTCCTCCTTACCTTCTTTCATGTAGCTGGATGTCGATATTTTTCAACCCTAAGGTTCGAATGTCCTTTTTTGCTGAGGCAGGCTCTGGATTTAATAGCGCCAGTTTATAAGAACATGGATTCTTACGTAGGTGTGCGCGAAAAGACAAGCGTTCTTTTCGCATCAGGACTCCTACAAATGAAGCAGAATAACTTACAAGAAGCTCGGTAAGTGGAGATTATTTTGATAAATTTGATTTGATGGTGAGGATTGTACCAATGTCTCACTTTAATGTTTTATCAGTGTCATTATCGTTTGGACGTATAGTGAACGAATTCACTTATAAGAAGCGACCTTTATTTAAAAGTTCGTGTTCATTTTCCAAATCTTCGAACTGTTGTCATTTAATCGTCTGCATGACGGATTTCAAGTTCTATCGTCCCGAAAAACGAAATCTGTTTATTATACCAATATCCCTAGGAAATCCTTCAATAATGACTGTTCACTGTATCGTGAAAAGTCAGTTCGTTGAGCCATCCAGAAGTGCGTCCAGGTGTCGTTCTAAAACCTTAAATATGTCAGTTGGTCTTACTTTTCGCTTCGCAAAACGCATCTCTAAGTTGCTCTCGTTTGTTCAGGACACGTTTAGCGACTGGATTAACTTTGACACACAAGCAGCTTGGAAACCATCAGTTGCTGTCACAGTACTTGACCGTCCTGGGCAGCATGGCAACAACAATGCACGATACTGGTCAAGCCCGTGATATTCTCAAGTCTTCCTTCACCTTGGCCAAAGCCCTTCATGACCTTCCTACCCAACTTGGAGTTTTGTCAGAGCTAACAGGTACGTACAATGGGGAACAGCAGCTAATGGACTATAGATCTTTGGATTCTGTTCCATGAGGATTGCTTTTGACAATTTTGAATCAATTTGAATATGAGGAATCAAATAAGAGGTTGACCCAAACGTATCCAGACTCATTGCCAAAATATGAAAGTTTCAGTAAGGAATGTGACATTTTGACTCAGTCTAATATTTCAATACCAATGAGTACGACGGGTATGATCGTACCCGTCGAAATCAGGCGTCACAAAGTTGAGGATAGAATTGGAAGAGCTAATTGTTCTTATTGGAGACCTTTGGCTAATGGTATGCAATTTTGGACCATGAGGTAGCCGCCGGGCGATTTCATGGTCGGAAGTTGCAGACCGTTAGCCAAACTAGAGATTGTTAGAAAGTCTCTTTAAGTTAGTACTTTTATAGAAAAGAGTAGAAGAACCTTTAGGTTATCCATAGTGAAGTAGTCACAATTCAGGCTGTATTGAAGCAGAATTTTTTGGTTTTAAATTGGAAGAGGTGGTTGTCTGGACATTCAACTGCTCAATTATTGAGCAGTTGGAATGTCCATCAAGCTGTGATGTGACAGCCTGAAAATCAAGTCCCCGCCTTTGCTGAGCGTATTTTTGTAGTAATTATCTGGGAAGAGGAAGTAACTGCTGAAGAGGGAGGACTGCTTTTGAGTGAAGGGGATACTACATAACATGTATTTCCTTATAAATGAGATTCTTAAGTTGTGGGCTATCCAGAGTATGTCTCAGGCTCCACCACATGAGCGAGGTCATGGTACTATGTCGCTCTCGAAATTTGTAAAGTTCCTGCATGTAATCAGATATTAGCAGTGGTCTTTTCTTCAAAAATGCATCGCGGCAAGTAGCAGGGTGGTTCCCCATCTTGCTCTTCCTGTGCTTAAGAGCAGTAGGCCCGCTTGTTAGCTCCTGAAGATCATCATTATCTGTGTATCGACACATTTCAAAATGAACGGGATGGACTCCTAGGAACCCGACAACAGATATCAAACAGTCCAACGCATGATGCTTATAAACGAAATCCATGGGGCCTACTGAAGGTCCACTCATAGCAAGCTACCCTTGAGGCTTGCTGTAGAGAAAAGATCTATCAGGTAAGAGGGTCTTCCTTAAATGACACCTAAGAACCCGGGATTAGATAGCAAACAGACCAGTACACAACGTTTATGAACGAAGTCCACTCATGGTAAGCCACCCTTGAGTCACGCTGTAAAACAAGACCTTGTAGTTTGAAGTTTGACCTTGTAGTTGTAATTATTTCCTACATAACTCGGCCCTACAGCTAAGTACATGAATTGAAAATATATGAGTAATGCTGATTAGGTGTCCATCACTGTCGCAGTACTCTTCCAAGAACTTGGGGAGACTTCTAAGCAGCTAGAAAACGCTGAGTATGAGGCCAGGAAAACAGAAGAGCTGAAGCGCTGTATTGGAGCCGCAAGAGATTCAAAACATCACACTCGCCTCATTCAGGTGCACATGTGGAAATTTTAATTACCCCAGTTCTGTTCCTGTTTTCTTTGTTTGATTATGATGAATGTTTCAAGAGCGCATTCTAAGGATCTCTTTGTTTTAGAAGTTTGATCTGATAAAACAATCGCAATATCTGTCTTCTCTGAACTAGACCTGTTTTTCGTCTGATCAAGGAAAGTGTGAGATGGTGCATGTGATGTTCTGCAACTCGCTTGTGTAAATATTTAGTTATGGACTTCCATTATATCCATCAGCAATCCATAGGTAGTGTTTTGTGAGATCCATAGGCTTGTGTTCACTTCCCTGGAAGTCTTTCAAATTTCTGTGCTGACAATTATTGTTTACTTATGATTGCAGTACGGCTTGTCGTGATCGATAAGTCTTGTGGCGGATATGTACCACAGGGAGTCCAAACCCGTTTTTCTGAACAATGGCTGTAAATTAAATTTATTGTAGACCAGGGATTCAAGCCAGGTAGGTGTCAGATATTGTCTGTTCGTAGCTTCGTGCTCTACGAACAAAGTAGCTATCACATTCATCTGTGATTTCAGTGGTGAATTTGGATAGAGGTTTAGGACCAGAGGAATCTGGGGCAGTGTTCGCCTCCTCATGACCCAATCTTTTCTTGGGTCAGAAGTAGAGTTATTGAATAGAGGAAATTTTTGATCCCTTACATCTGTACATTAAAATATCCCCATGTACTGGGTTGATCAATCTCTTAATCTTTCTCCTCGCTCTCAGTCTCTCATCGATCACTACTGTTGCTGGCTGATGATGCGACCGACGGGAGCAGAAACAATAGGCGAGGTTGTCGATTAGGAAAAGAAGATCACAGACTGTACTCAACACTTCCTAGAATTTCCACGAATATTACGACAGATTACAGTACACTTCAGTCTTTACACAGGACTGTCATTAGCAAGAATTGCTAGTACATCAATCAGTGAGTTGCGCTGATCTCTCGGTCAGGCAGACTCTAGGTGAAGTTATCAAAACTCTTGTACCATATTGGAACATTGAGGAAAGAAAGTGATCCAGTTTATCATTGAAAGTGTATTTTGTAATGCCTATTTAAAATTTCAACTACATGACTTTCGTGTATTTAAAGCATGTCGTTTCAAGGGATTTATGTATATTCAGCCTGAGCGGTTGGGACAGCTGACCGATTGCCAGTTGTCATTTCTGTTTTCATGTTTGCCTACGTCTCAGAAAGAAAGTTAACGACTGTTCAACAGCATTTTATATCAGACCGAGCTTTATGAATTTCCGTGTTCTTATTTTTGGTAATTTCACCTCGATAATTTAGTTTGTATCGTATTTTATTGTTCGTTGAATGAAAGACAATATTCACCTCACCACATGGGGAGCTTCATTGTCAATCCAAGTCATTGCTCTGTTACGGAAGTGACAGGTTTGATTGATTTTTCTCGATGGGGAAGGAATTAACCTTGAATTGTCTTCCTTCTTTTAGCTCATTCTCTACGTGTTCAAAATCGCCCTCACTATTCAGAAAGTACTGTATAGGTATAAACTAAATGTGTGCACATTTTCGAAACATTAGACATACTTACCTTAAATTTGCCGATCTGTACGAAGACTTTAGATTCCAAAATCAGAGGGAAAGCCATAAATTGATGAATTACAGATGAAAAGCGAAGAAACCACGTGAAACTCGCGTTATACCGACGTGAGATATCATGTAAGATGGATGGATGTTGCTTAATACTGAGAAACTAGAATAGGACAATCCGCGGAAAATGTGAAGTATTGGATTCCAACTTTGTTTAATAACTGACTAGAAGCGGTTTTTACGAGATAATGTGTATGAAATGATGAGTGAAAATCATCATCTCATTAAAAAAAAGTTCACCTGATTGCGTTCCTGATTTCAAGGGATGGGTTTTAATCTATTGAATTGAGCTTTATTAATAATGAGATATTCAAAAAGTCACAAATACCCTCTTTAACACATTGCATCATTAATCTTTGTGATTATAGTTATATTCCAGATTATATTAATCATAATTTAAATAATAACAATAATGTTTATGTTAGTGTTCCGACTAGTTAAGCTCCTACGGCATGTGATATGGAACCACTGATCGAACTGTTCATGATAGGGCCTTTGCAAACCACACACCAGCTCACCCATTAGTGGCACCTTTGTTATTCCTGAAGCTGACGAGGGAGTTGCTCATGAGAATCGCAGATCCTGCTTTTTTGTCCAGGATGTGCTTTTTATGGATAATTACACAATTACGTCATATTACATGGATATTTGCATGTAATAGTTTTTAAGGTTTTTCCGTCAGTTACCAGAGAAAAAGATGTAACATCTTTGACCAAAGTGGATGGATTCTAAATGCACTAGTAAAAATTGTACCAAGCAGAAATCACACCCTCTACTATAATTGTAAAGTTGAAAACTCTTAAGACATCTTTCTTGTTTGTTCAGATAGACTCTCAAGAATGAGTTGACCTACATGATATGATTACCTTAATTTAGCGGCATAAAATTGTATGCAATTAATATTAACCATTTGTCTTAATGATACTCCAATGTCTTATTTTTTATTTTTATTAAGTACTTTCATGTGAAACTTTATAAACGAACAGTTTCAGAAATATAAATTTCAAAAGTAAAGTTGAAGATTGAAGAAGAAAAGAAGAATGAAAATTTTGATGATTGACCTATCTAGATACATCCAGTTAACATGGAGAAATAAACTCTAAGAAAATTGAAAAGAAGTGTATTTTCCTTAAGGAAGAGCCGGAAAGTATTAAATATATGTGAAAATAGTTGGAATTTCAATGCAATTTATTATTATTCCGTATTAGAATATTATTAATTTCGTCATTATAATTATTGATTCAAGTGTGACTATCAAGCCACACATAACAGCTCTTAGTTATTTATTGGGTTTACCCAACCACATTTAGAAACTAGATTTTGTGCAAAGCTTGAATGTGAAAGTGATTTGATGTCAAGGCGGGAATCTATTATTTAGTAGACTCATAGAGAATGACGAATTTTATGATACACTCAAATATAATGTAGAACCTCCTTGCATAAAAAACTATAAGACGTTAAGTTTTTAGATTATCTTTTTGTTCGAACTTTTTTTAGTAAATATTTCTCACCATTCCACTAATTTTTTGGATTATAAAAACAAAAATAATTCCAATTTACGTAAATTCATCAAGATATCACCTAATCCTCAGCAATAAATTTTTAGGTTTTCTTAGCATGTAAAATCTTTTACTATTCATGAAAAAAGTCAAAATTATGGATTACATTTATTATAAATCGCTGTCATATACACTATGAAGTATGCACATAAGATTACATACAATTCGTTAATTCGTTATCTGCAGATATGAATTTACGACACTTAGTGCTCAGGCGATGAATTTCAAACTAGAACTTTGAATTGGCAGATTTGAGGTTGAAGTTTCAAGTAAATGTGTTGATGAAAGATCTGTAAGGCAACAGGCTGAAAAGAAAAGAGGATGTGACTTGATTGCAAATTCTTATAATTTAATGCTCATGAATGAAGTTTCTCGTCCCAAAAAACTATTTCCAAACTTCACTTTACACCCTATAAAAGACTAGTGGAGCATTAAATTATTAAGTCGACGTTTTCTTTCGTGTCTTCTCTAGACAACAAAAGTATGTAACTGAAGCATGTAGCCGTTTGAAGTTTATGTTGAGAATGGTGTGAAGTGAATTAGTCGTCCAAATTCAACGCTGGGCCTACGATCCCTTGTTCCAAACAAAGAAAGATCATATGTACAATGCTTTCATTTCCTCGTCGCATTTTCCATACATACTGTGATGACATTAAATTCATACGAGAGAGGAATTGGGAATCTTATAGCAATTTGACTCCGTAAGGAAAGCCCGAGGTCCTGAAACCGCGGGAGTAAGTGAGATAGACAGGAAGTAAAATATGAAGGGCATTACGTAAGGGGAGAAGAAGACACCTTTCACTCTTGGAAGGATTATGGACGTCAACTTCGGTCCTGGAACTGCATTCTTAAGACAATGAACAGCAGAAGGAATGACCTACGTCGAGAAAGATTTGTAGGCCGCACTTTTGAACCTGTACGCTTGGTCAGCCTTAAAAATAGGTGTATATAAACCGCAGCTGCAAATCCCCCCTCGTCCCTTCGGGGACATCCGAAAAAATTGGATAGATACAGAGAAGATTAGCATGGCCCCTGCGCAAGGATGACACGCACAAATCGAGAAATGGTCCAAATTTTTTTGACGATTTTTCCCTCGGATTATTGCGGTTGTGAGTGTTCTCCTGAACGTAAACACTTATCGCCGCCTGCTGCACCGCCCAAATCAAGCAAAGAAGAAATAAAGGTCAAATGAATGTGTAGCATGTCGATCAAATTCATCATATGAAGAGTAAATGGATAAAAAATCTTCCAATTCAGGATTCAACAATATATGAAAAGATTAAAATATATATTTTTTCGAATTTCTACTTTGAATACAAGTTGTAATCATTTAATAAGTATATGAACATAGAATCAACTCAAAGTTATACGATCAAATTTTTATTTTGTTTTTCTTAATGTAATGCTTTGAGTAAGATGTACATAGATCATTGAATAAGTATATTAAATTTTTTTACAAGTAAAATTTACTTCGATGTTTTGCTTTTTGCACTTCATCTCAGCAAAAGTAGATTAAATTTTTTTACATTGTGCATATTCAAATCATGTGTTATTTTAAAAAAATTGAAGAATGTGCTAGTAAGATAATATTTTGTATGATAAAAAAGTGCAAGAGTTTGAGGAGAATTTTGAAAATTTGAACAAAAGTAGACATGTATGAAAATCAAATGTAATCATCAAAAAGGAGTACATTTGGAGCTATATTTGTGCTCTTAGATCATTTGAATAATGAGATAATTCAACTAAGTTATTAAATAACGAACTGCATTGGAATGATGATATGATATGAGTATGATCTTGAAAACTATTCTTGGAAGAAGATGCATCTTCTTATTATAATAGATTCAACCTTTGTTAAATAGACTTGAGTGGTATGCATAAAAATAGTAAAGTATATAATTGATGGACAACAATATTTGAAAAGTGGTGAATTATGTAACGAATAAACAAGTGATGGATATACAAATCGAAATACAACTTTACTTATTGATTTTAAAATATCTAAATAGACAGATTAATGGTCAAAGTCAAATGAACAAATATCGTGGTTTACAATGTAATCTATTTCTCAATTTATATGTAGTATACTATTAACTTGTTGTGTGTACTTGTGATTTTGTTTGATCTTATTTTGAGCATAAATATACGGTCATTTTTTATGATAATTCAAATAAGAATGTGTGTGTTCTATATTCACAGCAATTCAAAACATTTTCACTAAGAAAATTCTTAAGTAAATGACAGAGCTTTTGATATTTCTTCTTTACAGTGATAGCATAAACTAAATCCTAACTCGGAATAAATTACCTAATTTTATAAAAACCTCAGTTAATACTAAGAATCCCCTTTTCAACTCATGACGTGGTATATTAATCTACATATCTATACAATTATTTTGCGATAATTTTAAAAAAGAAATCTAACATAGGCTTCTATTCAATCGAGAGCTAAATTATAACTCAACTGATATTCATTTTTTTTGTTATAAATAATTTTTGTGTTTAAAAGAATCAATTGACATACAATCATTCAATGATTAATACCATTAGATAATTAAATAGCTTTTAAATTTTAACAAAATGATTTTATACATGTAGATCATCACAAAAATATGAAAAAAATATAATATAAAAATATAATATAAAAATATAATACTTGAGGAATTTTTTTCTGAGTTTAATTCTTCCATTGGCTGAAATTGCCAAAAAATAATTTTTTTCTATGAATTATCAAATTTCAGCTATTTTTATCTTTTTTTAACAATTCCAAATAATTATTGAATATTTGTCCATTTAGCCTAAATTACAACGGTTCAAATGATTCTAAAGGTGCAAATTTACAATTGCTTCCTTTTTTACATGAATATCATTAATTAATAATGATCTGATAATAATTGAATCATGTGAAAATAAAGAATGAATTTAAGTAATGCATGGAGTTCTGATTATATGATGACATTCAATAATTGGCGTATATGAGATGTAAAATTCTATATAAGAAATTGACATATATCATTGATTGAGCTTTGGATGTTGTCATACATGATTGTTGGGTATATCTTCAGAACCAAATTGGATATAAAATTGTTTATGTTAAGTTTTGTATCACACACATGAAGTTAAATTTACTTTAGAAAGAATTTTGAAATTTGATGGTAGTGTATCTACAATAAACTATTGATAAATCTTATAAATAGAAAATAAACTTGAAGTATGAAGCATCCACACTTCATCAATATGACTTGAAACATGAACTTCATAAAGTGGCAAGTACATCCTGAAGTTGATATACACTTAGCAAATGAAAGTGTTCATAATTTAAAATACCAGAAGAAGCCAACTAGTAGTCATTAGTGATGATTATTTACATCAAATAAAAAAAATATTGATGATGGGAGTTCCTTTACCAGGAAGGAACTCTAATATTTGAACGTTCTAACATGGCATCTAACTCGTGCCCAATCTAGCTTTAATCTCATCGTCACAAAACGTTGAAATAGAATAATATTCATGACAAAAGTACTCTGGGAATCTTCGTATTGGATGTGTTTTGATTTCAGCTGAGCTATGAAAAATTATTATATAGATATCTGGATCCTTTGAGATACATTTGGTCGAATTCAGATTCAATTAACAGAATAAACTTTCAAAAATAAGAAACTTGTTTTGAAATATTAGCACAACATATATCGTGAATCCATGAATGTATATTGCTATTTTTAATTAATTTATAAGCATTGTATTCGGTTGTAGTGTGAGGATGATGTTCTGCGGTGAAAATACAAATTACAAGAATACATATATGAAGTTTTTTATTCAATGATGTCGTCACACTTTAAATAAAAAATTGGCTTGGAGGTATGTTAACAAATCGGTCCACTGTAGAACTCGTCTTCAAAAATTTAAAGATTTTGAATACGTATGTACTATCAATTAGAAATGAATTTTGATGGTTTTCACGGAAAATAAAATGGAGCAATATTTGGGATGACATCCAGCAATTCTGGCAAGCAATATTCTTAATAGATATAAGGAACCGGAGTTGCTACCTGGTCAGTTCGAAATCCAATACGTTCAGAACGCGGGAGGAAAGCGCCTTGTGGAACTTTTAACTCGAGTGCTCTGAATGTTGGAGTAATATGAAAGTCACCACCATCTAGAAGGATCTGACATTTTGAGGGCAAACCTCTGACAAAGGTGCAAAAGAAGAATCACGGCGACTAGATAGACTCTTGATCCTGTCTTCTCTCTGAAGCAATATCTGGATGGCATTTTGTGTATAAATATAAAAATATTTATTCAAATTGTTTATATATATATGAGCTAGACATGCGACTGAATATGACTTGTCTTAGGTAGTCATGTCCACCTTATAACAGGCAGGGAGACGACGGAGGCGGTACTTTCGGGATCCTGACGTTTCCCGGGGCGGTATATGTTGTCTCTCACGCGATGGCGATCATGGAGCCATACATGCATCACATACCAGAGGATACGCACATGGCCAGCTCCCAGCTCACACATCCAAGCCTCGTCTGTGCCGAACCTGTGTCGAAGCCATCCTTCGTGCGTGCGTGCTGACAGCGTCCAGATGGCGTTCCAGGAACGCCAGCTGTGTTACGCAATTCCGGACCCTGCCCAACCAGACGCGACCGCGTGGAATTCCTTCCCGCTGCAGCTCGTCAACTCACGGCACTGGCCGAATATGCGAACTCGGAAGACGTACGACAATGACACGGCTATGGTCTGAATCTGGAGGTTCCTCCCGGCGTAGCGACGAGGCGAGTGACGCCGAGACCGCGGTGACCCGGACGGCAGCATCTTGCCCGCACAGACAAGTCCCGGCGGGGGAGCAGATTGCCGGATGCCATTGATTAGGGTTTGGGGCCGGAGCTTCGGCATGATGCTGGCTGGCTTGCCTGGACCAAAGCTTGCACTTCGTCTGGATCGCTTTTCATTCTCGCTCCTGCTGCCGGTGCGGTGTGTGCCTCGCTGGTCTGCTCTGCTGCTGCTGTGTGTGTATCTAGTAGTAGAGCGGACTAGCTTGACTTTGCCTTATTTAATTGAAGATATGGTGGAGGCTTAGGTAGAGCGCTAAACTGCTTGCGGCCGGTCTGACAAGCGTTTTATTTTAGTCGCTTTTCTCCCAGCGTCTGCGTTCAACCTGTTTGTCTCGCGCTTTTACTGTCTTTCTTCTCTTTCATGGTTTCTGGATCGTTAAGGAGTGGGAAGGGTGGGAATTTGAAGCAGAGGAGCAGAATTTGATTTCGTGGTAGGGATCGGTGGATCCTCGAGCAGGAACGAAGAGACTGTGGGAAGCATTCTGCTTAGTGGCGGAGGAGGGCGGTTGTGTAGCGGGGGTATTGCTCGTCGGCAGGAAGTGAGTACAGTGGTAGCTATGACCAACGAGAAGCCGTCGGGATGGAGTTTCTCGAATTTTACGTCGAGTGTATACAACTTTGGGAGTGCTGTCCAGAACAAAGTGAGCAGGTATTGCATGGCTCAAGTAGCAACCCTTCCGATATGCTTGAAATTCGAAGGATAAGAAACGAGCAATTGTCCTGTCGATCACAGCAGGTCGTCGGTTTGGTTCCGGGAAGATCTACTACGTTCTTCTTAACGCGGGGTTTGCTTGCCGTTAGCGTGGGCAAGGTGATGGCGTGTAGAGGCCGTTAAGCTTAGCTGCCGATTGTTAGCTGACGTTAAGGAAGCTGGAGTGGACACCAGAGTGCCGTTGTTTCTTCTTAACTGATGAGAGAGTAGCACGAGGTGCTGCGAATGATCGTGCCAGAGCTTAAGTGCTTCAGGTTTGCTTGATCTGATGAATAACAACTAGGTCTATTCATCGTGGTGAAGCCAGCCATTGTCACCGTAATCAACACGTAATTTTTGCAGATCCCGATTAAACCAACCTTATATATCGAGATTCTATTGAAGTTTGTGACTAATGCTCTCTACGTAGTTCGTAACCCTCTAGATAGGGATCTGTCGTGAAATACGGCAGATCGGGCTTTACACTCTCGTTCTGATGGACGCAGCGAAGGTATTAACTAGGTCTTGCGTTCACCGAGGATTTGGAATAGGGTCATCGGTTTTGAAGGTTTTACTTATGTTCGGTAATACCGGCGGTATGTTCACCTGGCTATTCGCTTTTCTGCAGCTTGCTCCCAGGTCACGAGGGACTAGAAGTTGTTAATCCTGAAGGCAGCCAGGATGACGCGGAGGAGGAGGCCAACAAGGGTAGATTCAAGCAAGAGGTCAGTGTGAATTGATCAGGAGTTTTTGGATCAATAGGATTTCAAATTCTTTGGACACATTATCTAGAAAAATCTTAGTAGGCTCCTTTGGGCTTTAGTAGTAGTAGTTAATGGGTCCAAGTAACAGAACTTCGTGACAGGGAGAGGTTACTTTCAGATTTGCAGGGTCACTGTTTCAATTTGGGACAGAGGAAGCATCGGGCGGAGATAAACGAAAATTATCTGAATTGTCTGTAGTGTACAATGCAAGAGTAGTAGCACTTGTTGTGATGACCCAGCGCAATGCAACCGTTAGTCTTTCCTTTAGCTTAACGGCGGTTCACGGAGTTGTGAAATGTCTGGCCTCGCGTCTGCCACCATTCCAAATGCTCTTCACAGAAACCTTGCCGGAACGGTGAGAATAGTGCGCTTTTGTTCTGGGCATAAGTCTGACATTGCCGTGGTATGAAAACCTTCAGGATCGTGAAAGCTACTGGAAGATGATGCACAAGTACATTGGGTCCGATGTCACGTCAATGGTTACTCTTCCTGTTATTATTTTTCAACCAATGACGATGTTGCAGATGATGGCAGAGGTTCGACAATTTTGACCTTTTCGATTTTTTAATACAATCGTACTGGAATGACTCAATTAGAGCCCTTCAATGTTTCTGTTGGAAAATGGGCCTTAAATCTGAGCCCCTTCACCTTTTTGCTCTGTCCTTCAAATGCAGCTCCATTAAATATCCTTTACCGAACACGAATTTCTCTCGAAAAAATTGGGTCCTCTCAGTGCGCAGGGAGAGCTCTACGTAAGATTCTCATTGACAACACGTTGTGGTCTTGTGGACAGTTGATGGAGTATTCTCATCTCCTCGACCTTGCAGATCAAACTGATGACCCACATCTGAAGATGGTGTATGCAGGTGGGCACAGGTTGTGATTTGCTTGCGGTTTTTTCGTATTATATATTTGGTGTGCGTTCGTCAGTTTGTGTTATCAGTCCGTTTGGACACGCTTCCAGTCCCTTTCCTTGTGCTCTACGCTCATCATGACATTCACTCTTAGGGTTTCACCCACCATTTCTTTTCATATACATTTAATTGTATCAATACGATACTTACGATGAGATCTTACTATCGATATGCTTTTGTTCCGTCTAAATCTCATCTTTATATACATCGTGACTATTCCTTCCGCTCTTGCTGTTTATCAGCCGTAGTGTTGGCTTTCGTGGGCACATTTTACTTCTGTTGTATGTGTGTTCTAGTCCACTTGTTAGTTTGCTAGGGCTGCTTTGTGGTCTATTGGTATACTGTATTTATCGATCTGTACGTGGCATTTTCAACAGTTTCGTGGGCTGTTTCTGTATACTACGCATATCAACGGACATGGAAGCCTTTCAATCCAATCCTCGGAGAGACCTACGAAATGGTGAATCACAACGGCGTGACTTTCCTTTCGGAGCAGGTAATTTCCACATGTGAAGAGGGGATTCCACCTGAACGCATGCCTTGGCTTTATGTTATCTACAGCGGAAGTTGTGAGTTTGAGTGGGAGGAATAATCTCTGTGATACGAAGGTTCAAAATTGTAGTCAGATTGCTCTTTACCAAATGTCCTGACTACTGTTGCGAGTTCGACGTTAATCAATGCTTTGCAAGTTTAGTCAGGAGCCCGTTTTAGGTCCTGACAAACTTGTACATTCTGGCAGGTTAGTCACCATCCACCCATGAGCTCAGGTCATGCCGAAAGCGCACATTTTACGTATGATGTGACTTCCAAGCTGAAGACGAAGTTTCTAGGAAACTCGGTCGACGTGTACCCTGTTGGAAGGTGACTAAGTAGTGATTTTTCTGTCAGTTGTTTTCGTGTAATATACGTACTGTATATTGGCCTTATTGATGTAACTAATCTACCTTCTATATTTTTTTCCAGGACGCGTGTAGTGCTGAAAAGAACTGGGGAGGTCCTAGAACTCGTGCCACCTCCAACGAAAGTGCATAACTTGATTTTTGGTCGAACATGGGCGGATTCACCCGGTGATATGATCTTGACAAACCTTACGACAGGAACGAAAGCTGTACTCTATTTCCAGCCTTGTGGTTGGTTTGGGTAAGAACTTTTCTCTCATTAGTTTTCAGGCCGTTGTATATGTTGTTCCTGATGATGCGGCTACTTGAAGTTCAGAAGAATTGCACTGCTCTTGCAATGTATTCTAGTGCTCACTGGAAAGACAAGGAAGGTGGCAGTTGGTGGACTGCATCACCAGAAATTGCTTGAAATGGGTTTTTTTTTCAATTAGAAATGTTGTATTCGTCTTATATTACAGTGGTTACTGTCTGCCATGCCGTGTTGTACTCTGGGGAGTGTTTGCAGTTAATGCGCCCTTATGTGTAAACTTTTTCATGATACATTGATATGAGCAATGTATGGTTCTTTATTCTTCAGTGCTGGTCGTCACGAAGTTGATGGGTACATCTATGATAAGGAGGAAATACCGAAGATGCTAGTCACTGGCAAGTGGAGCACTGGTTTGAGCTATCAGCCGTGTGATGTGGAAGGAGAGCCGCTGCCGAATACAGAGCTGAAGGAGGTTCGTTTTTCTATCGTTTCTTGTCTTTTGGTAAATGTTTCAATTTGAGCCGCACGCTGAACAAAAACTTCGTGAGATTTCTGACCCTTTATTACATATTTTATCAAATTTAAGATGGTGGTTGAGATGTTTCAATGAAGACTGGATTAATGATCAACTCCATTCCATCTGAACCATGGTGGTGCAGGTGTGGAAAGTTGCTGAGACCCCCAAGAATGACAAGTATTCGTTCACACACTTCTGTCACAAGCTCAATAGCTTTGAGACTGCTCCGAAGGGATTGTTGTCTTCGGACTCTCGATTGAGACCTGATCGTCTTGCTCTTGAGCATGGTGACATGAGCAAGGCAGGTTCTGAAAAGTCAAGGTTGGTGCTTCCTCTTTTTGAGTATTTAGCGCTTAGTATCAAGAGTGTGGACGCGTGGAGTAACGGAGGATTGATGTGTCAATTTGTAGTTTGCCAGCAATGAAATTTTATGAGCTTTTTTGAGTCGGTGAAGTTATAATTTCGTCTGTTTACAAATCAGGTTGGAGGAACAGCAAAGGGCAGAGAAGAGGCAGAGGGAAGCACAGAATCTGGAGTTTACTCCAAGATGGTTCAGACTGACTGGAGATGTTACTTCAACGCCTTGGGGTGACCTTGAAATATATGAATACAATGGGAAGTATACAGAGAGGAGGGCAACCATTGATTCGAATCTAGAACACGATAACGCTGACCAGAAATCCATTAAGTTTAATCCTTGGCAATTCGAGAATTCTGAAGACCAAGGGCACGCACCACCTTCGATCTCTCATCCAGTCATAAACGCGACGTCCTGAAACATCCATGTATCAAAAAAATTGCTGATTCCTCAGTAACTTGTGAGATGCGGGGGCCCTTCTTTATCCACGTTAGGTACTCGTGCCCAGTGAATCTGCTCTCCTCTCTTATTCTGTGTAATTATCTGAATGGGGCGATATTCACCAACAGTATGAAGGGCAGCATCACTAGGTGGAAGCATTGCGTTCAGAAGTTTCTCACGCTGAGGATCAAGAAAGAGTGCAGTGCATCGAATGTTTGTAGCTCCTTTCAAGTGTAAACCAGGTTCAGTAGATTGGGCCTTTTCTCTTATTGAACACGGTGAAACAAGGTTTATCGCAAGCTGTCACCTTCTTTTGGCACATAAATTCCCAGCAAGTCGATCTCACGTGAAGATTTCCTAGTTCTGTTTGGGCCCAATGCTTTGGGCCACGATCGTCGGCCTACGATATGAATTGCATGATTGGTGTATACTTATATCTCTGGTTTCGGAACTTTTCAAGTAAACTGATCTTGTGTATATTTTTCGTTTCTTAGATGGTACACGTTTGCAGAGTTTCTGTTCCTTAGAGAAAGGTTAATGTCGAATGCTTTGAACTCAGGAATTTCCTTTTTAGTCCATTGGGAGGTACTTGTCCTTCATCTGCTTAGTGGAAGACTTTTGATGTCGTGTTAGCTTTTCGTTACGAGGAAGAAGACTCGTAGAGGACATGAGTCTATTAATTTGTTATAGGCTTCTTCACACCGCGGACTCCGCTGTCAACAGCATCTGTAAATTGTGTAAAGATCTGCCACAGGTAGGACATACCAATCAATTATACTAGTATCACCCATTTCGTTCGAGATAGAATGAAACTATATGGACATTAGTATGAGAGGGCATAGAGGTATTTCACTGGAAAGTAGCCTGAATGTGATTGTTCCCTGGTTAAACTCGTGAGTATGATGTGCCGGAGTTCGGCTTCAAAAGTGCATTATTGTGACTAACAATCAGCCGGCGTAGTTGCGATTGGTATATGCTCTTGCAATGAAAATCTCTTATCAAGCTAGCGTCGTGAGATGTCCGGGATGTGAAGTTGAGTAGATAGTCTCCGAAGATTTACTACTCTTTACCTTACTTTTACCAGTCCTCGATTATTACATGTCACCATTTACCCAGTACTCTTGTCATATGTGTCATCATTGCTTCTATTTGCTGGAGGAAGACATTCTTCACGGGAGGTGAAGCGCCATGTAAGAAGAAGTTATTGCCGCATCGCTTTCTGCGTAAGCTTTCTGCATCTCTACGCCTGCGTTCAATGGTGATTGCGGATTTGTTTGGTCATTTTTGGCTCTAGTGTTTTTAAGCTTATGCAAGAGAGTCTCGCAATTAAGGAGACCGGTGACATATAGAGGCGGGTTCTTTTCGCGATAAGCAAAGTCAGGAAGGTATATCCCCGTCTTCTCGGGCAGGGGATGAGGATGATGAATTTCCCCCACTAACATGTTCTATTCTAGGGACATTGTCTCGCTACACACACACAGGAACGTCGTGACGATGTATGGTTAAATTTGGGAACTGTTTCGGGATTTGAATTCTGTCACAGGTGGCATTGATTAATCCTGACCACCGAAGGGTTTTATCTGTACTCATATCGTCATCACAAAAGCATACGCATTAACATAATGTCCTCATCGGGGCGTTCGTTTCCACATGTTCGGTGCTCCAAACTACAATCTGGACGCCCACTAGACCGCGCACAACATTCCATCAGATTGCGGCTGAATTTGGATCTATAGCGAGTACATGTTTCTGTTGAAACAGTCCATGATGGACACGAGGCTCCTAACTTAAAAAATGCTCCGTGGCCGTCATTCCAGACCCTGCACTGTTCCGGAAGAGAGCCGTGTCGTCTCTCCATATTCTTTCCAGGTGGTCCACTGGCGCAACGATGGTGGCGAAGCCTGAAAATGCGCCAAGATGATATTGATGAATGAAACCGCGAGCTAAGAAAATCCGTAGCCGGAAACCCTACGAATCCGTGATGTTCCTCCACGATCTTGGCATACAATTCGTTGGCACGCCCTTTTCGACTCATGGTAAGGTTCCAAACTAGACGTGCGATAGCAGCAAACACAGACAGCGGGCTCAGAGCCTCAGACGACAAGGCAGTCAACGGAAAGCGGCCAGAATTGGTCTCGCCGCTAGGCACGGGTAGAGTCCAGCGCAGAAAAGAGCTGGAATGGACGATTTCTTCTGATGAAATGTGAAGGCCGATGAGGAATGTGAGTCACCGACGAGACTAGGAAGTGGCAGACAAAGCGACAAGAATGTCAAGGAGCCAGCAGCGGATGAGCACAGTGCTCGCCCCGGAGGCTCGTTCCAAGGATCCAGCGCTGCATCTGGGCGCGGACGTCCTGCCGAGCGGACAAGTGTGATGCGATGAGTCACTCTGGGGAATATTTGGCACTGCAACGAAATTGGTCGACTTCCTGTGGCTGGGTTGGCTTGAGACGCGAGCGCCGCATGCAGTCCGCGGGGGAATCACAGAAGACGCAGGCCTTCAGATGAGAATAGGTGTGTGTGCGGAGAATGAGGACGTCGGGTGATGGGGCCGCGGCAGCGGTAGCTCTAGGACGCTCTGGACAAGTGAGTGGAAGCGGGTCCGGACTCACGACGCTCTGCAGCGAACCGTGAAAGAATAATGGAATTAATTTAGCGAGATTGTGCATGGCACATGGAGCTCTTTGGAAAGCATGCGTGCTTCGTTCAGCAGCGCCACAATTCAGCTGGCTTGCTCGGTAGCCTCTCTTCCTCTGCCATCGTCGGCACTGACTTCTGTCCTCGCTGGTCTCCGTCCCAGTTGCTTCTGCTTCCAAGAATCTCCCACGCCGTCGTTTCAAGAACGTCCGACCGAAAGTACTGGACGTTGTGGCAATGGGTTTGCCAGCGTCAGGACCAGCGTGCGGACCGGCTCCGGGTCGAGACCAGAGCCACCGTCAGTGCGCGACGAAGAAGCATCATCGGCCGGTATGATTTCACGCCTCGAACGAGGATCCCGTTAGTTGATGATGTTGAGTTAATTTTTCGAATTTGCGTTTAAATCAATTCAGGCAACGTCGTGTCCTCTCTGTGGTCCACAGAGGACTCGGATTTCAAATTAATCGCCTTGTTGTTTAATATTTTGTATACTTTTCTTGCTTACTTGTGTCTGAGACGTGGAGATAACGCAATTTGAATTTTTTTCGCATATCTATGCTACACGATGCGAAGCAAACATTTTCTGTAAACATAGGCAGCGTTTGTAAGGTCGGGGAAAATCTCAAGGTATTCGGGGATTGTGAGGTTCAATTCGACGATGGATGTGAGAATTTTTGCTCATGATTGAAGCCTGCGGGCGGCGTGGTTTCAAGATTGGCGCTATTACCCAAAGAAGGTCTGACTGTGAGAGGAAATGCAGGAGGCGAAGCACGTCACGCAGACCCGAGGGAAGCGGCGGCGTCAATGTGGACTTGGAGCTAGAGATTCTCGCGTTCATGCTCCAATCAACAAATTCGAACGCGTTTCCCAGCAAGGAAGAGCTTCTTTGTGCTGGTCGTCATGATTTAGTAGATGCGATAATTTCAGAAGGAGGCTGGTTAGCAGCTGGGTGGGAGAAGAAGGCAAATGTTTCTTCCCTAGGCAGTGGTGTTCCGGAAATTGCTCACCGTCCTCCATCTCGTCAACGAGCTCTCAGGAGCAAAACTAAAGCTGTTCGTTCTTCTCGTCAGCGAAGAGGCCGACCCAAACCCGTGGAAAGGAGAGCTCTGTCAAATGACGAATCGACGTGTGAAAATTCGGAGCCAAATGAATCCCAGCAGGATGCAACACAGGGGCGATCGGATGGGGAGAATATTGGTTCTGAACGGTGGGTTTTGCTTCAGATGGACTACTCATTTCTGATTCCATATTGAGAGTTTAGCTAATCTTTGAGCTTCACTTCTGAGAACTTCGAGATGTCACACTGCTTAGGTTTCGATCAGGCTCACGAAACTAGTCCTCTGCAACAATTGCCTCTCGGGTGAACCGACGTGCTTGAGAGCTGGAATAATATTTTCTCAGGTCGTGATATTGCAGTTCAATTTCTAATTTGTGTGACTGAGTCGCTTTGCTCTGCTTCTTTGTACGAAGTCAGCGACGGGAACAGTATCGATGACAGTGGAGCCGCTCCCTCGGAACCCGCTGAGAAAGATCGAAACTTCTCTTCAGATGGGAAGCCAGCGCTCCCATTTTCCGAAGTTAGAAAAGATCAGGGTAGCAGATTCCCAAGTCCTTCCGTGCAGTATCTTTGGGAGTTTGGAAGTCTTTCGCATTTCATTGAGGATCGAAAGGTCAGTGTTCATATCAGAGCTGAATAAGTTTATTCCCTGTTGTTCTACTTTTGCCACATTGTGTAATTTAGAGCTAAGTTACCCCAACCATAGCGTGCTTTGTACTGAGGGCTAATTTCCTGACTCTGTGCCTCTCTTTGAAGCTTGATACAACGAGTGGGATGATGCAAAGACAACAACGGGGCCTTTCCGACCATTCGTCAGTCAGAAAATGTAGATCGGACTCGGGAGTGGCCAAGCGTGGCAGTAAGATCTGCGATAAAAAATATACCTCGGGTGATGCCAAGTCAAAGGATGACAGCTTCGTTAAAAAGGCAGGGTTACGTAGAGCCAGGCAAGGTTCAAAATGCGAGCCGGGAAGGAATGTAAATAAAGGGTTGGATAGTGCATGTACAGTGAAGCAGGATTCGAGGGTCGATTTGCCAGTGAATACTAAAGCAGAGCTTGACAATGGACCCACTTTGGGGCAAGATTCGAAAGGGAGTGAAGGAACATTGGGTGCTGCAGCTCAAGGTGTGCAGGACCTCGAAAATAGACAGGTTCCTATCCCTCAACCAAAAGTGGACAAACCTGTTATTTCCGAGCAGGAAACTAGTATTAATAAAGCTTCGAGTTCGGAAGAACAGCCTTTAGAATCCCCAACGAACGAACCAAGCTCAAGAGGTATGTCCTGCTACGGTAATATCTGGGAAGTTCAATGCTATCTACCATGTATGTGACTTTTCATCTCATGCTAGAACTCGCCTTTACTCTGCACCTCCTGTACCTTTGATAACGTTTTTGGGCTAGATTGTAGATTTCATTTCTTTCGAATTCTGAACTAATTCGTTTAACAATGTTTGCAGAGCTTATTATCGATGCGGAGGCCAAGATTAAAGAGGAGAAGAAGCAGAAAAAGAAGAAGCGTAGAAAAATGAAGACAGAGAAACCTGTGGAGGTCGTCAATGAACCCGTAGAATCGAATGGGACCTTGGACTGGATAAATCAGATGGTAGATCAAAGGGAAAAATGGATGCTTGAAGCGAAGCCAAGCATCGAAGAAGGAACCTCAGACAAGCCCAAGTCAGTTCAGGACAGAATACGCAGCCTTGAAGATAAGCTCTCTGCCACTCGCACGGCTTTGCAATCTGGAAGAGAGGCACTGGGACGGAAAGGAGACGAACAAGAGCAGCCAAATATACCATCTGATGTAAGTTTTCAAGTTTTCCGAATTGGATGCCATGACGATATAAGCTTTGCATGATTTTTTCGCGCTTCAACTTTTTGGAGAGGTCGTCTACTTATGTCTTATCTAAATGTTGATGAAGACATAAGTAGACATCATATAAGCATGGCTCTTCCCAAGTCTTGCAGCATGAATGAAGCTATTACAGTGACACCAAAGCCTTTGAGCCTGCTGTTCTCGTTTTTAAATGTCCAATTGACGCCCTACCACTCTTTGATTCTTACAAGAGTAGAGGTATCTTCCAGGTTCCAACAAGCTAATACTATGTCAGTCCTACTGCAGAGTCTTCTTATGCTCTGGTCGACTGATATGTCTCCCCTTCATTTCCTAGCAGTCGCATTTGCAGAGGTTGTCTAAATTACGAGACGCTTCGGATCAGTTAGAGTACACTGAGAACAAGATCCTCCGGACTTACTCTGAGCTTACCACGACCCGTGCCCAAGTTGCAGCTTTAGAGGGCAAGCATGGATTGGAGATAAGGTATGTGTCTATAAGAAGAGTGTACACGCTATGCTTCTGTTCCAGTTAGTGTGTGACTGAATGCACTTGCTGCCGCCTCTAATTTCACAGCACATTCTGGATTACAAGAAAATGCTCTAATGTTCTGAATGTTTCTCGTTTACCAGGGATGTTCTCAAGGTCTCGGAAGATAAGGTGAAGAAGATAGAGAAGGCAACAACGGGCTTACAGTCCCTGCTGCCAGCTCGTATCGTGTGGCCCAATCCTGCCAAAGAGGTCTTTCTGATTGGATCTTTTGATGGTTGGAACCAAAAGGTCAGAATTATTATTCAGAATTGCTTGTCATTGCCGGTGTTGCAGTCATTGTACCCAAGCCGTAAGTTCGTCAAATTTAGATGACTCCTCTAATCTGCCATAGCTATGTCGGCGTCATACGCGATGTGGCCTGTTCACACGAGAGCGTTGTATTTAGTCTTAGTATTTATTTAGTTCTTAGCCTTATATTTTGGAGGTAAGATGGCGCTAAATCTTAACAGGAGTGCTGTGACAATGCTATGTTCACACAACCATCCAGAAACCGGGTTTACTGGCATAGTTGGGTACATTGTCGGTTTCAACATCTGCCATGTGGAAGGACTACAAAGGACGAGATTTCTGCCAGCGATTGAGAACTTTAGTCTGAAGCACAACAATCCACATTGACACACGTCCAGAACATTTCCAATCAAACGACTCTCATCCAGCTATGCTCAAGTCGCCCTATTTTGAAACGCATGGAGAAACCGAGGGCTTAGCAGAAACTAACTTTCTTGCCAAATTTGAGGAAAATAGAAGAGGGATATCACAGTCCTATCCACCATAGAAAGCATTGTTTCACGTACTTGAAGGTTGAGGAGTTCATCTCAGTTTTCGAATGACCCGCTAGGTTAATTTGTGACAAGTATTAAGCCTAATCCTTAGTATGTTACCCTACAGAGCAGGATGAATAAGTTCAGCTCGTCAACTTATGCTTCTCCGTGGAGAGAATAGGATGATCGTGGTTTTTGTAATCCAGTGACGCTAATTAGAGTTGCCTGCCTGGTGGTGTGCTTGCAGATCAAGATGGAATTGTCTGGTGCTGGAGTATTTTTAGCAACCGTGCCCCTTCATCCAGGGCGCTATGAGGTGCGGTTATTTCTGTAGTGGTATCGGTTTTAGAGATGGAACCCTTTTTATTCTTGTGCTTCAAAATACGATAAAGTTATCCGTAGGCAAATGTTTTTTAACTGCCTTTCTTACTGTATGCTTTCCAGATAAAGTTCATTGTGGATGGAACGTGGAGGGTGGATACTGCACGTCCTATTGTCTACGGTGGAGGATACGAAAATAACGTACTGACCATACCTGAAACGTTCCCCTGGAGACACTGATGTATTTTAGTAGGTCCAAGTGAGTTAGTGGGGGCATGCATCTCGTAGAATGAACATGGCGTTTTGAAATTGAAGGTTGAGTGAAATACTGAGCAAATTGAGATTAAGCTCAGCTTCTCTCTCCGAAGTTCGTCTCGAAGAGATCAAGATGCATCATTTCGGATATTGAATCCATTCAGTAGTTAATCAGAAGTAGAATTCTGTACAGGAGTTACAAAACATTTCAAGTTACATATTTCTGATGCCACTCCGGAGGTGATGGCGGCATCTGAAGTTAGAATTGTTGCGTCGTAGAGTAGACCAATGCAGGAACATACTTCGTACATCCACACCATGTGGAAAACTGTGCTGAGGAGCTAATTGACCTTTTACTCCATGATTCTTCTATTGTCAGAACACTGATGTCCTGTAATCCTTGTGCACAGCTTTTGCAAAGTTTGTTCATTGACAGGAAGACATGAATATAACAGCTCAAGTCGATCCCTCTGTAAAAGTATCCAACTTCATCATAAGAGCAGGAGTTGAAACTCACGGATTTTCAAACATCAGATTCACCTACAGATCCTTCAAGATGTTTGAAGTATTTCTTACAATTGTTCTCGTTTCACTCCATTTGGCCCAGATATTGAGGAGGATGAAGAATTACATATTTTAAACTCCGAAATGAGGGTATTTCTTCTAAGGAAGGCTGTTCTCAATTACTAAATAATGCAAGATATGGTTTCCATGCATCCACTAGAAAAGGCCGAGGTACTGTCGTGACCGCTCATCACAAAATGAACTATCGTTATATTACGATTGAGACAATTGTTCCTAATTGGCGTCCTCATGAAATATTTCATCATATGTTCTGTTACTAGTCTTCCTGTTACCAGTCCCGAAATTCGAGAGAAGAGCTATTGCTGGAACTTGAACCTGCTAAGACCAGGGAATGACGACACAACGGGTGTGAGTTCGGATTTGGTAAATAAGATTTCGCTATCTTTTTAATAGTTGGGGCGTGATGGCATAATGAAGCTGGGAATATACTTCTTTGCATAGAGATCTTCAAAAGGCATCGGAAAGCAACATGCGAGACGGTTTACTTCGGTACACAAATGATTGCGGAAATTGACAAAGCTGTGTTTGGTGAAGTTTGGTTTGCCGCGGCGCTGATGCTCGCTGTCATAATCGGAGGACTGCAATATGCTTCAAGGCAAATGCGTAGGTGGACTGATATGTTTGGAATCAGGGCAGGGCATTAGATGAGGTCGTAAAGCTCGTAACGCACTTTCTTGATCTGCGAAAGAAGGTTCCTTTCGCGACACAATGTAACGTTACGCGTACAAGGCCAACAGCGAACATAACTAGAGGAGGGCATGAGACAGCCCCGACTTTTCACCCGAAGCACTTCATAATGACTCGTCTTCCCAGCCCATCCATTGGACCGTCCCAGAGGACTTGCCCACCTTCTGTGTCTTCAATCGCACTAGTGGCATGAACGTGCAGCAGACACTTGCTTCGCAACTGTAACGCTTTGCAAGTTGGTCGGTTTGACATCCCTCACGACGACAGTGGGGAGTTACCAGGGTTCGTATGTTCGGATAAATTGATGAAGTTAGATGAGTTGAGATGGATAGCAGTGCAGTGAATCTGGATCCTGATGGCGGACATGAATTTCGCGTGATCCCGAACACCCATGCTGTTGAAGTCAACAGTCGGACAATGTTGAAGTCCAAATAATAAATTAGCTCGAACGTACGACGAGCAGAATGTCTTCATGTGGATGGTTTTAAACTTGATGAGAAATTCTGCCCGATTTCACACCAATACGGCTATGCATATGAATGGTCTGGGCTTGCTGGTACTTCACAGAGTGAGTCTACCAGCACAAACGCTGTCATGAAAGGAAGCTGTCAGTACCGTCCGAACTCGAGAAAAGTGGTGTTTATATTACAAGTCAATCTTTCAAAGACTTCTGATTGAATTCGAATTCCGAGAACAATCTGGACAGCCAGCCTTGCCCAGCCTTGGAACCTTTTCTACTTTTGAGTAAAGCTTCCAGGGCCTTGTAAGATGGCCTTTGAGGTTCAACCGCTACACACTCGCTGCCCCCGGCAGCATCCATCACGAAGACCTGCCAGTCTCCGGGATATCGCTTAAGCAGACGCAAATCCTCTCCCAGCATTCGCATTTGCTTCAAAAAATAGACTACCTCAAAGCTGTTCACGAATTCCTCTCTAGATCGCTTCTGTGCACCGAACCCGAAATCCGAGATCACCTGTCCGCTTTGCCACTGGACATTGACGAGCAGCAGAGGCCTGTCCTCCTTGGCTGCTGCCAAAGCTTGGACGCTGTCGAGCGACTCGGCTGTGGGGAACAGCACCAAGGCAGCGTCGTCATTTTCCCACGCTCCAACGGCGTCACTATCATCGATGATGTAGCTTCGATATCCCCCCTCGGCCTTGTAATTATCAGAGTCGACAAGGCCCGAGAGCAGCGACGTGACGACCGGCCCGGCAGCTTTGAATTGCTGCTGGATACCTCCAGGCCAATCGTCCAGGTCCGTTGCCCCGATTAGCGGCAGCAACACCTCCAGCTGCATCCTCTTGATTCCATCTTTGATGGCTTGTCGACTCGCTGTCCGTGCTTGGTCGATGCTCTCTTCTAGAGTGGACGGAAGGAAGAACTCCCTCTTCTTCTCGACCGCAGCTCCTGCGGGCTCGTCGCCCTTCTGCTGCGGCAGGACGGACCTCTCGTCCGCAGCAGCCCTCACCAGGTGCCTAGAAACCCTCGAATTCGAGTAGCATCGAGAGAAGCGGCGAGGGGCGGAAGGAGAAGAAGACGAAAGAAGATGAGGAAGCTGTAGCGCACCTGGAGCAGAAGCAGTGGGAGTGGTAAATTCAAGAGCGGCAAGTGGAGCTCGGCATCTGGGAGATGATAAATGTGCAGCTGCAGTGGACGAGATGGAGGTTGGTGATGGGATCGTCGAGCGGATGCTCCGCAGCAGCTGATGCTGCTGCCGATGGTGCAGCGCAGACGCACTCGAAAGCAGCGCCATTTCTTGTCTCTTTGTTCACTGCAACATAAGAATGAAATGCACGATTACGCCATAGCCCCTCGCCCGTACCCTCCCTCGATGGGCGAGAAAGTCTTGGCCGAACAATTGGGACAAGTGGCTCAGAATCTCCTCCCCCCCTCACATGGGCTGCTCTGCTCTGCTCCTCTACCCCGTCCTCCTCTCTCCCCTCCCTGCCCTCGCTCACTGGCTCACTCCCTCCCTCCGCTTTGCCCTTCTCGTCCTTCTGCTCGGAGAGATCGTCGGCCATGGAGCGACGGGAAAGCAGTGGAGAGCGAAGGAGCTGCGAGGCGAAGGTTTGCCTGCGAATATTTTATCCTTAATCTCCATCGCCCGCTCGCTTGCGGCCTATTTTCCAGCGACACCTCCCCGCCCATAAAGGCGCTGCGAGAAACAATCATGGACTATTTAAGGAGCAAACGACTGCGAGGCGACACTTTGCCTGCGAATATTTTACTCTGAACCTCCATCGCCCGCTCTCCTCCGGCCTATTTTCCAGCGCCACCTTCCCCTCCATAAAGACACTGCGAGGAAGAATCATGGACCAGCGGAGCCGAAAGAGCTGCGAGGCGACGCTTTGCCGCTGAGAATTGCATTCTTAATCTCCGTCGCCAGTTTCCCGGCGACACCTCCCCGCCCATAAAGACGCCGCGGGGAAGAATCCTCGACGACCGAAGGTGAAAGTAAATGACCGGTGCCGCTCGCCGTGCTCGGGATGCTTTCGCACTGCTCACTTCGGAGCCTTCGCTTTGTCTCCGTTCCTGTTCGGATCTTGATATTTGCGAAAAGGGTGCCGCCTTTTACCCAACCAAAGTAAACCGTTGTTCTGGTTGGATGGATGGTGGGAAGACAGGACGGAAAGACGGAAAGACGGACGGACGGAGGTCATGGGAGACACGAATGGCGAAAAGGAACTCGCGCGAAGTCAACGGCCGCAGTGGGTTTCATCTTTAATTGAGGAGGGAGTCTTCCACTTACAGTTTGGCGTGTACGATCCAGAGCCTGGTTCCCGGAGCTGTCTTGTCTTGTCTTGGCTGCGATGCCATCCATCTTCATTCTCAGACGACGGAACGATACTTCCGCGGATGGATGGAGAGATGGATGGATGGATGTCTGACCGTGGGACGAAGTCGCAGGGCGCGCTGGAGTCGGCGCGGGTGCCGTTCTCGAAGGAAGGTTTTGAAATCGCCGCGGAGCTCTTCCAGTTCGTGCTCTAGATTTGCTCGTGCGCGCACAACGTCGGGCCTTGCCTTGCGAGGGAAATCACCTCCGGCGCCTCTTCGCTTTGCACAAGGTTTTAGATCTTGCGCCTGTGGTTCAGCGCATCGTCGTAGGTTGTTCATGGAGGGTAAGCCTTGTTCGTAATTTCGTTTCGGTTTCGCTTGACCCGACCCAGCAATTGTCCTGTTGGAGATTCGCCCCCCCAAAAGGTTCCTTGTCATAATCGACCACCAGCGCGGGCCAGGACAGGGAGTTTAGATGCATGCAGCGAAGGGGAGGTCAAGGACGGACCAGTGCAGAAGTGGGGATGCACTGAACCCACAACTTGCTCGTCCTCGGATCACATTCTCTGCTCCTCTCCTCTGCTCGACAAAGTCACGAAATGCATCCGACGATCGTAGTGTACATCAAGAAGTACAAACCCGCTCCACTGCTGCCGCTGCTGTTCCTCCTCCTCCTCTTCCTCCTCCTCCTCGATCCCAATTCTCCACTGTGCTCCACGCATGGGCAGGTCTCAGACTGTCAAGCAGAAGCAGCCCGAACGAGGAACATCTTTTTGGTTATTGCAGGTTATTCTTTACAGCACGCAACAGACCAAATCCATAGAAGGGCTGGACTCTTGGCCATCTCTTGCCCTGAAGGGCCTTCGTCAGTCGGATGGGCAACCGAGAGTGAGTGATTCTGTCGTCCGACGGAAATCATTCTATTCGAGAGGGTGGTGAGAAAAGGAAAGAGACTCGGAAACCTGCAACCGGTTTCCCCAATAAATGGACGCTGCCAAGGACGGAGGGACGGAGGAGAGACGGATGTGCAGGTCAGAGCCGGTCTGACTCGGATGTGGCAGAGAGTATCATCGCTGACGAGGGGTGAGGATCGTACTCTAGGAAGAGTGCGAGGGTGTAGAGTGTTCTCGCTACGACAACAGGGACTGCCTGGACCGACTGAAATTCGCCCGATTTGTGCATGGCCCAACAACATCAGATTAACAGCTCAGAAAACAGCCCTTTCTCCATAACCGCCAGGGCTTCACAGACGAAAATTCGCTGGCCGCCTGCCTGCTGCCGATTGTACGCACTGCTCTGCTCTGCGGCACCCAAATTCTACGCGAAAGCAGAAAACATAAAAATAATATCAATAATGACGGGCTTTGCGTGCCATAAATCCACCGTCTTGCCCATTTATTCTATGGCTGCCGATTGTCCTCTGCCCGCTTAACCCCACAATAATATTATCAATAATAATCTCTCTCTCTCTCTCTCTCTCTCTCTCTGTTTCTGTTCCGCTGCTCTCTCCCTCTCCTCCCACTGCTGACTGTGCACTGCGCGATGCTCTTACCAGACGCGACAATATATCCTGGCCGTGGAAATATTCACCCCTCGAGTAGAGTACATCACGTCAAGTGGGCCTCCCGGACTCGCCCGCTCTTTTCCCGAAAATCCCATCGAATGGAGACCTCCCACGAAGGACGGAAGAAGATTCTGCCGGGGTCCATCCAAGCTTTGTGTTCGCCGTCGGTCGAGTCCGGTCCGGTCCGGTCCTATCCGGTCAGCTTAGTTTAGGGTCCGGTCGCGCCTTCGCCCGCCGCGGCGTGAGCACAAGTCCCGTGTGCACGCTCCGATGGGAGCAGCGCAGCCCCGCCCCCACCTCTTCTTGCCAAATATATGCGCCTCGGGGGCCTACCCATTTCTTGATCCGTCATGGCGCTCGGATCTTTTCTTTCTCGCTCCCGTCTGCACACGGGCTTGCTACACATCGAGGCTCTCTTGCTCCAGGGATCCAGAGCTTCCCAGGGCTCAACAGACCGCTGCGGGCGTTCATCCTCGTCGTCACGAGGTCGAACCTCACGGGACGGAGGTGATGAGCGCGGTTACGTCAAGCGAAGGGAGTTTGCGAACATTTGGGGGGGGGCATGGAAGTGGCAGGCCAAAGAAAGGGGGAAACATGAGAGTATCTCGCTAATCGGTCCTCATGCGTGATCTCAACCATGTGCTTCACAATCCAATGATCGACGGGACATCAGGGTGCTCCTTTCTTGTCTCCCCACTTTTGTTCGCCTACCAGCACTGTTCTTCTGCTCTCGCCTTGAGAACTATTCCTGTTGCGCTTCGAGTTCAGCGTTCCTAAATATGTGCCCACTCCCTCTCCCCTGTTCCCGGTTCAAGCCCGAAACTTTAAACTGTAGTGGTGTGTGACTCCTTAGCTACGATAGTTACTCTCAGGTGCATTACTATTCATATTGTAGAGTCCATTAACCCTCCCTTATTGAGATTTTGGATGCTTCCTTAGGCCTCGAGGAAGTCCTTGACATTGCAAACTTACCACGCTGTTTGGCCTGCGGGAGGAGCCAGGAAACGTGGAGTTGAAATTATCATGAAACTTCTCCAGCTGCATCTCGTTGATGAGTTTTTGATGAGCACAAACGTTCGAAGATGATGAGCGATCGGAAGCACTCTATTGGGCTGGAGTGCTACTGGTAGTGAGTCCAACAAGATGAAATGAAACGCATCCCATTGTGATGCACATGTTGGTGCATCGCTGATCGAACACTTGTAGCAGAATCGAAGAACATGTGCCTCGGAATAGAGTATATCACACTCGATATATTCAAATCTGTTTCGAATAAGTGCTAGAATAGTCTTCGACTAAATTAATTAACTTGGTCATTTGCCAACTCCAGTAGGTGGTTGTGTCGTCATTGTGTTCTAGTTGTACATGACTCTTTAGATACGACTAATAGTCCTGGAGCACAATAGAAACTCATCACATTGTTGGCGTTTTTTCTTGTTCCTGGTTCCTTGGCTTTAGACTCTATCTAATGGCTTTCCATCTCTTGCTGTGCATTCTTTTTCATTTCCCGGAACCGACATACATTTGTCCCAAGGTGATCCTTTTGTAGTTACGAGGGAAGTATGCGCACTGTTGGATGAACCTTCGCATCATGCATTTAATCGGACTTTCGACTCTCGTTTCAGAGTAATTTTGCGCGAACAAATTAACATTCTCCCAAACGCAAACTCTCTCGGAGTCCAATGGAGTGCAGCGTAACCAGAAGCCACCACTGCGGTCGGAATCCAACGAATGCAGTGACGCTCTTGTACTTGTGGTACATTTTCCTGGCAGGAAGAACCATCTGGCGAAGGTTCCCCATCTCGCAATTGGCCGGGTCCGATCATCATGGCCCCCGCTTTTTCGCGGCATCGCGACTCTGAGCATCTATTCGACAGTTCCCGGTGCCGATTGGTCGGGACCGGGCGATGCGGATTCCGTGGAGCGGCAAGCCGAAGGGAGTCGCGATGTGGCCGCTCGAGCCGGCGGACGTCGAAAGCGTAGAATGCCGGGAGGCGAGAGGGAGGGCGGATGCCAGAGGAGAGAGGGTTCGCTTCGGAGGACGGAGAATCTCGACCCGCGACGGAGATGGCTCACGGGGCGAGACCTCGCAGTGGGCCCGGGCGGAGCATTGAGCACCAACAACCGGGTCGCCAACGGTCCCGACATGGCCATGGGAACCCGGATGGGGACTGTCATAGGCGAGACGGGGAGACCCCACCAGGTCACGTGTCCAACTCGTCCCCGCCCCCGCGACGACGCGAATCTCTAGCGCCGGTGGCTGCCCCACCACCCGCGACGGCGCGAGACACAGGAGAAAAGTACAGGCACAGTGAAAGCGCTGCGGGTGCGACGCCAGTGTGACGTCCCTGCGGGGGCGGGCCGGGCCGGAGAGGGGCGCGGCCTAGCCTGATGCCGAGGAGCTCCCGATGCTGCGATGCTCGATTGGTTCCAGTTGTTGTCGAATGTGAGGGAGGGAGGAGCGTCGCTGTCGCTGTCGCTCGTGCTGTTCCTTCTTGTTGTTGGTATTATGTTGTATAGTCTACGCATGTCCGAGTCTGTCTTAAGTCGCTTGAGCCGACGAGGCCCAACAAGGGAGAGCAGACGAGATGAGACCGGAGGATTGGTAGAGTAGACTGGTAGGCAGGCCGAGAGAGAACGCAGAGGGAAGGACGGACGTAAGGAAGGAAGGAAGGAAGGAAGGAAGACGCGGTAGGGAGAGAAGGGAAGAGAGAGAGAGAGAGAGATGGAGGAGAGTAGGGAGAGGTGGAGGAGGGTGAGGTGAAGGGACGGGACCGGAGTGTGGTGTGGTGGGCTGGTGCATTGCATCTTCTTCTCCTGGCCGTCTGTCTGTCTGTCTGGGGAGGGGAGTTGCGCAATTGGGTAGCAATATTATATTGTTAAGTAACATTATTTTGCTTTCCCACTTGGCCATGTTGTTGAGGCGCTGTTCGAGGTGACAAAAATCTTTCTAGTCTCTTTCATTCGACTGAGAGAGAAGCAGACAGGCAGACAGTGCGAAAGAGAGAAAGAAGCAAGCAAGCGAGTGACGGAGGGAGGGAGGGTGAGAGAGAGAGAGAGAGAAGGACGAAGTCGAAGTGTAGTAGTAGGGGGAAGGAGGGTCTGGCTTGTTTGCTGGTTGCTGCCGCAGGCGCAATTGCCCGCACTGCAAGCTCTCGGACTGCTAGTAGAGAGGAAGTCGCTCGGAGCCCAAAGCGAGAGAGGGAGAGACGGGGAGAGAGAGAGAGAGAGAGAGAGAGATAGTGAGTGTGTTTGTGTGTGTCTAGTGCATTAGTAGGAAGAAGAGGAGGAAGAGGAGGAGGAGGAGAAGGGGATTGCGCTGAGCTGACCTGCCGGGCTTCGCTGGTTTGGTTGGTAAGGCGAGAAACAGGGCGTGTGCTTTACGGGCAGATTGAGCAGAGGAGGAGGAGGTTTGCGAGAAACATGTAAAGTGGAAGGATATTCAACAGTCAAGGATTTTGAAGAGTGAGTGCGGCCTGACGCAGGCGGACGGAGGGAGGAAAGTCAAACAGGCAGATCAGGATTCGGGAAAAAAATTTCCTGTTGCGGATCGGCGTGGCTTGTAACGGGGACGCTGGACATGGACGTTTTGTGGAGAGTCGGACATGGAGTTGTGTTCTAACACGCCGGAATTGTCAGGCGCTTGGAATGCAAGTCTATGGAATCGAGAGAGTCCAGTATTGGCCAGATCCACCAGTTTCGAAAGACTTTCACATCTCTGACCCTGAACTCTGAGCTGAGAAAAGAGTTTCTATACTATTGGGGCTTGGGAATGCCGGGCTAGGATAATTTGAGCCTACCTGTTTTAATCATCCGGACTTGTCCTTGATCAACAACTTAAGGGTCCGAGGCGATTACAAAGATCTTTCATGGTTAGTTATTATACATGTGTGTCGGTGCTGCTATTAGTATGTCTCACAATAATGCTTTTGGTTCTTCCCCTGATTCTGCCGCCCTTACCGCCACCGCCACCAATTCTCATGCTCTTACCCGTCGTTATCTTCATCCTGCTCATGTTGATCGCCTTCGTTCCTTCGTCAGTTAACACGGTTGTGGTCTCCTATATCTAGATCATGGTACGATCTCATAACCCCCAAGGTCTTTGTCCATTCTTACTCATGCTTTTGGTATTATACATGTCGTGTGATTTTGGAAGACTGGACTGTACTTGTTCATTACGAATTATGAGTCCGTCGACTGTGCCCTTTCACAAGCGGTATCAAATTTGTACGGTAGTCCTTAAGTTGGCTTTGCTAGTCTCTTTAGAGCGAAAGTCGTCGAAGTAGGAAATGGATGAACGCTGATGATGCTGAAGTGCTGAGCGACACTAGCCTCCCATATTTGTAGATGAATTATGCAGTGCCATTAGAAGAGCTCTAACGATCTTGTAACTCTGTGTAAAGAATGGTCCGCTCTATGTGCGTTTCTGAATTTCTTTATCAGAGGGAAGGTCAGACACAGATAGTTAAGGTGTGTATCTGATCGACCTCTTCGCTCGATCATAAAGCAGAAAACGCCCAATGCTTGCTGCTAGAATATGATACGTTTGAAAGCGGAATATAGTCATGGCGACATATCTTATTATGATACAAGATATTCTTCTCGTGTCTCCTACTCACTGAGGTGATCTTATTCTAACCAGTGCTTGGTAACATCTGTTCTGCAGCAACTCCCAGAGATGCAACGAGTAACGTCAGGGACATCTGTAGAATCAAATGTGGAAGGAGCTTAGACAAATGCCTATCTCATGATATCATTGTTTGACATATTCAACTCCGGAAGGTCAGTTTTCTGTAGATGCGTAAATTGATCCTTCAATGGCTTTGTGTGAAACTTCGGGTTCGTTCTTCCCTGTAGAGAACAGCATTTTTTTTCCTACCATAATTTAGGCAGGCTGCCTTTAGTCCTGAGGACAGGGGTTTTTCGATAATTATCAAACAACAGTCTACTGGACTGCTTCATGTCTTACTCTTTACAAATAAAGCCTCGGGAAGTAACACTCGACAGAGACTTGTGACTTTGTTGCATGTTTTCAAAGGTGTACCAGATTAATTGATTGTTTGCTTGTCTTCTCTCTTTGGTTGCCGCGCCTATCCACTTCTAATTACTCGAGTGTGGCCCTTCCTTTTTGGTCGGATCACGTTGATAAATCTTTCAGAAGCGTTCATCGTAGCATTATGATTATATGTCGGAAGAACACTTTCAAGTGCACATAGCAGAATTCGTCTGCAGCTCTTCAGCCTGATAGTAGATGTAAGACCTAGCTATGAATTGACGGAGGTAGCAAGTTTTGTTAAGCTTGAGAATCGGGGTCATTCGCTTGGAAAGCGAGTTGACAAAGTTAGGGCCTTAGGGTGTCTATTTCTTTGAAGTTTCGAGAGTATCTTCATTCTACGGAGCTGGTTGAGAAGCATGTTGTTTCTTGTTTCAAGGAGTTCACGGCAGACAACGAAACTGTCTGCCTGAAATTGGAAATTTTATCGTAAAATGTCTTCGCTTGGAGACTGTAGATTCACACTAAACATTACATAAATGCTGCCTAGTTGACAGTGCTGTTGCTTTATAACCTTTGGCACTTCGTGCTTGACGACTGCGTAGTTTTCAGCTAACTTAACTTCAGAATATCTCGCCGTCATACCACCCCTAGGCTGTGACATTTGTGTTTAGACTGACTTGTAAACGATTTAGTCTTTCGAGCCTCAGTAGATCATGTTGAGCTTGTAACGTTGTTTCTTCATCATGTTCCATCAACACTAGACAGTCTGAGGCTAGTTCGGATCATGACGCTTTCGAGTCTTAATGGCGTCATTCTGAGTAGACTTCGGATTTGCTTGTGTGTCAAACTTGATTTTTGTTGGAGAAGAAGATGCCACAGAACTATCTCTCACCCTGTTACGATCACTTTGTCTTCAGAGTGCTGATTATGAAGGCTGTGGTTGGATGTGCCTCGTGCAGAAATTCCAATATTGATGAGACGCATCAACAGTCCTGGAGATCTGGTTTTCAAGATTAGACAAGTCTTGGTGCTGGTGCTTGAGAAAGATCGATCAGCTGTTGCTCACAACTATCCTGTATCAACGATGAATTGCGTAGTCAGTACTCTTGATATGATTGTAGAAGAGCCGTGTAATTGAGAGCAAGACAGTAAAAGATCACGAAAAGACTTGGCTGCTATTGTTCACCAGGAACTCTTCTCGCTCCTCTTAAAAGGTCGCGATTATGATCCGCAAAGGAGTCGAGTATGTGCCTACTTTTACATGAAAAGATTACATTGATACGGAGTCTAAAGGGGTTTCCAAGCCACAACGACGATAGCCTTGGTTCTGGTTTTAGTGCTTAAATGGATGAAAGGGTAACCTAACAACATTTTCAACTCTATATATGCATGAAAATGATTGCTCATGTTTGCTCATGTCTGCTCACTTGACCGAGGAACAACTTTTTATTTGAAAGTTCTTGATGGGCCGATTAAGCAAGTCAACGTCCCTAACGAGGGGAGATAGCGATAAGCCTAGCGATAACTGGCGTAAGTAGAAGTGAAAAAGAGGCAGTGCTTGGTATCCTTAATGGTATAACTCCAAAAGCTGACGCCAATGACTTCTTGCATCTGAATCAGCGAACTTATGACAAGTAGATTTAGCTATCGCTTTAATTTAGAATAATCGAAGAATGAAGAGGCGTGTCAACCGATTAGTGCAATTGCCTGAAGATGACTGGATGTGATGTCAGTGGCTGATCCTAAACGAGATACGATGTGTCATGCATGTGGGAGACTACGTAAGTCACTTTCGAGACAGACGAGTGATTGGGATTGGCAACAATAATGAATTGATGAGAGCTGTGCGTTCTAGTGTTGCGGAAGAGAAAGTCCATGCCGGTGCCGAGGTCTGGATTCTTCATTCTGAGGGTCTGGAATCCGTCATTTCCTATGTGGATATATCTTGAGAACTGAGCTGTCCGCGCCTTTGCCTCAGGGAAATCCATGTGTCCTTGTCCATCACGTTTAGCATCTGTTTACTCGCTCGCTTTATAACATCGGTAAGAACTATGCAGATCAGATTCTGATATTGCAATAACCGACTTCCCAACTATTGCGCTCCTGGCAGTGGTCTGGACTGACCTGAGGTGAGGTCCCATTGCGGTAGGAATGAACAGGGAGGTCCAGGTTGGCACAAACGTTAACGTTGAGAAAGTTCAGATGTGGAGAGGTGTCGCCGAACACTGGAATCTGCGATGGACGAGAATAGCTTTTATTCGTTCGCTCCATCACGTCTTCGAGGTACACACGCTTGACTCTCAGATGCAGACTTCTATATCAAGCAGTTGCAGTTGTCCATGGGTCGAGATGAAAAAGTGCTCCGTATCTTTTCAGGTGAAATGACGGCTTTTGACTGAAGGTGTTTATCCGTTTCGGTGTTCACAGTATGTAGACATGCTTCCCTTCACGTGAAGTCTGCACCCTTTTTACACCTTCGACCCGCTGTTCTAAGTAGTTCCTGAGAGCTTGCGAACATCTTTCGCTTTTGGGTCCCAACTGTCTATGTTTCTGTCGGCCACGATCGAGATTCAAATTCCTTTCTTTCTTCTTTCTGCGAGTCGGCCAAGGAAAGTGTCACGTGAACTGGTTTTCTATGTGACATTCGTGAAGTATTCCAATGCAAGGTCGAGCGACGCTTGCTGCTTTAGCCATTACACCACCCACAACCCTTTCCACCAGACTTCTATGCTCGCTGTCGGTTGTAGACCTCGAATGAATGGCCCACCCGTTTGTAACAAATACTGCACCTACATGGGTTAGAATGTTAGCAGTCGTCTGACATGTCGCACGTCGTTTCAACGAATATTGAACTGTATATTTCACGCTTTTGCAATTATGCCGCAGAGAGACCTATGCTCGCCCTAGCTGGCGATTCGGGATTTGAATGATCCTCCAATCTAATCATCGAGCTCTAATCCGGGCAATCATCTGTCCTTGCACTGCAGTTGAGCGCTTGTGCACGCACACGCAACTAGAGAACCATCATCAGTCTTCCAAAGCTCGGAGGGCTTTAGGAAGGATCAGTTCCGTCTCATCAGAGGATGTCCCCTGAGTCCGCATGCCTCTAGATACTCGTTCACTGTCACGTATGATGGAAACTATGAACACAACATTCCTAATCTGTGGGGTTGAAAGCTTTGAGCCATTCTGCCTCCTGAACCACCTTGCTTTATCCTCGAACAGTGTTCACATTTAGAATCGAAGCCACTTAGAACTGCATCCGAACTGACTTTTCTGTGATTATTTTGACACAGTCTCAGGGCAAACCTTGAAGGGTTTAATCCAAAATATGACGAAGGAAGCTGTAGGGCAATCAATGACATAGGCTGCGGGGCGGAATTGTGTAGCGGAGGAAACTAGTGTTCCGAGATCGGAACAGAGATTGCCTCAGCCTGGCAAAGACCATCCCATCGATACTGGTTTGAGAAGACATCTCGGAATCAGAAACACTGGTCGCAAGCATGCATGCAGAGGGATCCTAAATAGCCCACTTGCTTCCCTGCTCAAAGAGTGCGGGGTCACTGCCCCATCACTCTCGCAACACATGCACAATGACAGCCACAAGTCTCAAACGGGGCAGGCAAGCTCCAACCCTGGCCCAAGGACTCCGCATAATTTCATCGAGAAAGTATGGATCTCGAGTGAGATCCGCTGAACATCGAGCGTAAAAGCCTTTTCAGGTCACTGACAGGTGGGATGCAAGCTAGCAATGCCGGTACAGGGTAAAGTTGAAAACAGTGGTTGTGATATGCTAGTTCCGGAAAGGTACCTGGAGTGTCCCGGCCCCATGCGAGGGACTAGAACCCGAACCGCGGGCGCTGTGACCGCTCAAATGTCCGTCCTGATATAGATGTCCGTGAGGTGTCCAAGCGCGGAAAGTGTGCCTCGGAGGACTGAGGGTTCCATTTGAGGACGAGCTCATTCGCCTGCCTTACAGCCCGTCTCCGCTGTCTGGAGTCCAGATAGAATCCTGCACCTGGATGTATGACACAAGGACAATCAGGATCTGGTTTCCCGTGCAGTCGTAGCCAATTGCATCGAGGTAAAGGTAGGTGGTAAGTCTTAAGCAGACCTCACTGCATGCCCTTTACATCTCAGTAGCTATTCATTTCACCCCTGGAAAATGACTTCCTGCTGAACATCCTGGTGCTAAAGGCTTAAAAGGCTGCTGTAGATCTAACTGTGATGGCAGTTTTGATCATCCCCACGTAGAGCAACTTGCCACTGCCGATGGTGCTACTTCAATCAGAGCGCATGCTCGAAGGAATCATGCCCTGCAAGTTCGGAATTGTTCATTATGGAGGGAAAGCGAAGGCAGAGATGAAAGAGCCTCTCGTCTTGTGCTCCGTGAAACTGCTGTGGTTTGTGTAGGAAGCTGGTTCGGTTCTCGTGCGGGAGAGGTTGTTGAACGCAAGTGCTCTGATTCGCGTCTTCTTCTCCAGAAGACTTTATTATCAACATGACCGTCGTCCCTTGGGCTTTGCATGATTTCATCAGGATAGCATGTGTGAAGAGCCTTTCTGTTACTTGCTCGTGTCATGCGGGAAAAGTTTTTCTGTTCTCCGAACTAGGTTTCGCATCATGCTCTTTGAAAGTCGTTGAATGTCCACTTATCTACGTCTCTGTCACCAACAAACCAGCTCAACTTTTGAGACGACCTCCCGATTTTAAGTCTGACCGACAACTCTGAATTCAAATCCGTTCTAGCGTCTCCTGCCTGTTCGAAGAAATTTCCATCTGTTTGATCCACATATTTGTTTCAACTGAAAGAGGGCACGAAAAGTTTATATCGACTCTTTTAATAGTCATGAGTGGTAACCCCACCACCGGTTTTCAACTGAAACGGTTGCTGTCAGACACTCGTGTCAGGACATATTTCGGTTTCTGCCCTCTCCTCATTCTGTACTGTTAAACAGCTACAATACCCAATATGTGTTCAGAGAGGAGTGCTAGTCTGGCTCGGGTGCTGAGCACAAACGATGCCAAACCGCTTCATCTTTTCTTCAAGTTCTTATATCCTTGAAAACTCCCAATTTCAAATTCGTAATCTAACCGTCAGTGACACGTGTTACTCACCTAGACCTTAACCCAAACTCTGCTTCTGCGAAGATAAGTAATCAAATTGTCAATGAGTCCTTCGCGAATAAATCGACACGTTTGACAAACAGTAGACACTACCACTGCGAAGTGTACCCATTTCATCAAAAGCGTTCATTAAGACTCTCAACTGCGTGGTACGTTTTGAGCTGTTAACAAAAAGTTAAATCATTCACGCACTTTGAAACGAATAAAACGAATTTCAGTGGTTGAGTTGCAGTCCTCAAAGTAAAAGCATAATGTAAAGCACCAATTTTCGGTTTTAAGATGGAAGGCATGTGACGAAACCCTACGTTCATTGTCGAAATGGACCATGAAAAAAGCCCTCAAATGAAGCTGGGTTAGGGGTGCGTCCTTTACTCTCTACTGAGCACTGTAATTAGCGCCACTCTGATTCTTCGACATGGAGCAGACCAGGTACTTGACTTCGAACTATCCATTATTATAAAATCCGTGGTCCACTGCATTGATTTTCTTCGCACGTGGTTAAACCCGTGGGTCCTTTCTAACAGTATACATACTTGCAGCTATCGTACGTACTGCCTTCAGTGAAATGTGATATTCAGCCCCTTCATGTTAGTAGGACTGTTCAACCGGGGTCCATGGTCTTAAGGCTATGACAGGCACGCACTGAGGAGAACCGGATGGACTAAGGAAGAATGAATTGCCAACCTCAGACGTCGGCAATATGACAAGGTCACCGTTTCCTATAACCAATAGTTGTCAGGTATCGGTTGGCTCACAGCAAGCTGCAATTGCTGCGTGAAAGACAAGCAGACAATCCTACACGTCCCAGACACCAAAGTAGCATAATGAGGTTTAAGTTCAACCAGACACGTTGATCTATCACAACGCATTTTTATCTCATAATGGAGTATCCTGCTACATGCTGTACATACCAAACACACTTTCTCCGGGATGTCAATTCCAATGTCGTAACACCCTTGGGAGGACCCCTAGAAAGCTTAAAACTTGCTATCATGATATTCGGCCTAAATCTTGCAACAAAATTGGGATCCACCAGATAAAGACATTCAGCTGTGAAGAGCTTTTGCGTGGTGCATAACGTGATCTTCAATGAAGGTGCTTATGAAATAATAAGAGTGATCATATCCACTTTGAATACGCAAATTGACTGGCACTCCCGCTGCCTCCGCTGCTTTCTTAAAGTTCTCAGGTTGCAACTGTTCCTTAAGGAAACCATCAGCTTCACCCTGGCATTCTCACTAGGTCAGCACCTGCAGAAATATCTGGTGACTGGAAACTGTTTTTCTCCTAAAATTTTCCAAAAGTAAGGTGATATAATGGTGCTTAAGATAAATCTGTTGGGCTTACTGCCCAAAACATACTGCACAAAAGAAAACCACAGTGAATATTAAGCATCCAAACCTAGACACAAGAATTGAAAGGGCAGTATATTTTGTAAGTCCTTGAGTAACTAACCTGATCAATAAGGATCTCTACACTTTTCGGCCCTTGATAGTTCTTCACTAGACAGGTAGCATCATAAGCCTGGGAAAGGCAGTTATGAACATTTCGTTAGTAGCAATCAGAGCTACATCTGACAGGTAATCGTGAAAAAAAGTCTTTGGTCTGTTATTGAATCACTTACACGTTGTTCTCAAGCTCAAAACTTATCCGTAGTTGAAAATCTTAAATCCCAACGGGAGTCCGTACTTAACAAATAATTTCCCAAGTTTCAATCCTCAAATAAACACCCGATAGAGGGAAAAAAATTCACCATTAACGATATTTCGAATGAGCACCAGGATTTAGCTTACGAGTCTATAGCCACAAAGATAGCAGTATTATATATGCAAGCATGGTAGATACCTTATATACTCAAATTCCTAGGGGAGAGACAGTGGAATAGAAGTTACTTACCTCCCATGCGGATTTGTCGTCTCCCAAGTAATTACTGAAAGCCTTCTTACCCCAAGGGACTGCAGATGGATTGGAGATCGGCGCAAATGCTGATGCAGACTTAAGAAACAAAAAGAACTGGATCAGATTTGCAGCTAATTTTGAGTCAAAATGTACAACTTAGCTGAACATTTGATCAAAAAGTGAAAACTCTCACATATCATCATGTTGAAAAGTTTCTTGCCCAAGACAAGACCCAATACCCAAATGAAGCTTCCCATTTGTTCCAAACGCAGAAGGGAAGAAAAACTGTAAACCAAGATAAACGAGTTTTCTTGATGGACAGATGTCTAACAGGACTGGATAAACTTCAGTACCTTGTATGCACCCGGATTTTTTAGGTACAATGTTAGGGCCCCGTGTCCACCCATGGAATGCCCGAAAATAGAGGCCCGCGAGGTGTCCAACTCGGAAAAGTTTGCCTTCAACAATTCCGGCAGTTCCTTTGTGACGTAGTCATACATTTGCCAGTTTTTCCATTTTCCTTGTGTTGCATTTAAATAAAATCCCGCACCTGGAAGACCCGGGGCACAATCCGATCAATGGTTTCTTCAGAACTGGGAAAATACCAGGCCTCCTGATTGGTACTCCTCATTGTGGCTTCAGTAAAGTGTTGCAACCACAATGCACTGCATCTAGTATTCACATCCTCAGCTTTTGTAGCAGTCGCAAGTAGTGAATGTCGTCTTTTGTCAACTTTTGTCAACTTTTGTAGACATTCATGGTTTTTATCAAACAAAATTCATACAAAGAGATGTTGATTGAATTTGATAAAAGCTATCTCATATATAGCCTACTGAAGGACAAAGAGGGCCAGATTTTGATCTCACCTACACCGAAGTCCCAACTGTCAGATTCTCCCTCCACGTTCAAGCCTCCTGCAAAACGAACAAATAAATTCGAGTTCAATTTAGTAAAGAGTATTATTACCGTCACTAACTGGAAACCATCCAACATGATGAGAAAAGAGGATAAACATGAGATACTATATGATGCTAGATACCGCGTCAGGGTGTCCCAATATTAGCTGAAAAAACATTTACCCAATCCCAGTCGAAGGCAAGGACAACTGAAAACAAAAATCTCAAAATGAGGTGTCACATTTCCTACAAAAACTGCAATGACACCACCAATCATATCCAGTTTTTGAAAAATCCGCCTCCTGGTACCTGTTTGCTACAGCTCCATAAAAAGCTATTTAATATTATTTTGGATACAATACATGTCAAAAATTAATTATTCAATTTATTTATCTTGAAATTTTCTCTATGATGGTTCCAAACTACAAGAAGATACATGGAAAGAAACATAGTTGAAAGGTTTAATTAGAGTAATTTTCACTCCTATCCAGTCAGTCTAGAAGTCGGTGAAAACCTATAGCCTGTCACTAGAAAATGCTGCAGACTTGTATGAAAGCAGCTGGCTACACTTGTAAGAGCTGCAAACACAATTGTCTTATCCTCAGCAGAATTGATCGCACCAAAAATACGGACAAGGAAGATATGAAGAGATGGAGAGCACAGAGCAAGGTAGCAACAAGAAAAAGCCCAGAAAAGTTTCATAAACTTAAAAGAATCCTCAATAAACTTACTGGGCGAAGTATCCATGCCAATAATTGCGATGCCCTGATCCGCTGCAGGTCGCTGGACCCCTGACTTGATGAAAACATTTTCATCCGTGCAAGTGAGACCAGACAACCAGTATATAATCTGCCGACCATAAGCCCAGAAAAAAAATAAGTATAACACTAGCATCTTGTTCTTGCCCATCCATGACCGAAGCAACTCAAACCTCCGAAAGGATCTAAACTCAATGTTGCCGCTCGAGCTTCAGCAATGTAGACCAAAAATTCGAATTATATGAGAAGCTCGGAGGACGGACCAAAGCACATTCAGCACATTCACTTCGACATCAACTTACGGGAACTTTTTTCTCGCTGGCTGCCGGTGGGAAGAAAATGGTAAAGGTCGTCTCGCAGCCGAGAGCACGACTCTGAAACTTGTACCGTTTGTTGTAGCCACCGAACATTTTGGTCGAGGCGATCTGCTGAGGACCCTCCATCTTCGCTCTCTAATTCTTCCCCTCCCAGCAATCCGCGCGACGCTTGCTCTTGGACGTCGACGATCCGAGAACAGATGGGAACACTTTCTTTCGGGCGCCACGAGAACGCAGAGAACTAATCTACCGTCGCAATGTCGATGCAGCGGCCGTGCTGACGCTGAGGCAGCACCAGGTTCTTTAGCGTCTGGGGACAGAGCAGAGTGGTGCAGTGCAATAGTGGACCGACAAGTGGCATGACCTTCGCCGAGCAGTCGGTAAAGTGGAGATGGTACAACATCATCGGGTTTTTTTCTATCGCAACACAAAGTTCGTGACCGCGGCGGACATACTACGAGAAGGTTCCGGTGCTCTTTACCACGTAAAACCAGTGGTATATGCTGGTTTTACGTATGTACCACTGCTGACATGCTGGTCGCACGTACCCCACTTCCTTTCGATTATGTGAAGAAACTCAACAGAATTGCAAATTGATGGGAATATATTAATAACTTTCATCTCGATTTACTCGAGGATTGGAAACACGTTATCCACAACATTTCAGCGCTGATTCTGAGAATTGATGCCATTGATACAATTCCGGGTAACACCATATAATTGTTGTCTACATTACATCATTTGTATGAAAATTATATATGCAATTTTTTATATGCATTCAAATTGCAATATGCAAAGTTTCGATCAAGCATCATGTCAATTTAAAAACTAAGAATTATTTTAGATATTAATATGAATTATAAAAATCAATCGATGTATTTCCAAATGGTGACTAATTTCAATTGATGATTATATAGTATAAAATCAATTGAAGATAAATTGGAATCGTACATACTGTATAGATTTTATTGAACCAAATATAAAATTATATTATATTGATAAAATTATACACTATTCCATCATTTATATGAATGAATAAATTTTGCATTGCTCATGATGAAGAAGTGGAGTTTTATCTTCTAATGATTTATATTATCTTTAAGATGATTATACAGTTTTTTCATTTAAAATTTCCAAAAAAAATTAAAATTTTCCAAAATTCAAGTTCCTTGTAATATTATTCTATAATTTCAAGCAAACTTTTTCTTGAATTTTATTATTTTTAAATACATTTGTAATGTTAAATATGTGTTCAATGAAAAAAAAATGTGGAATAGAGTCTCATTTGATACTTATAATTTCATTATTCACATGATATATATATATATATATATACACAGCTCTCTCTCTCCCTTCCGGAAGTAGAAATCTAACTTAAAGAAATTTTTTAAATTTACTATAAGTTTTTAAAATTTTGAAGTTTTACATTTATAAATTTTTTCTAATAAGAAAAAAAATGTAATGAACCTGTTTGTCAAGTCAAATTCATGATCATGAATACAACAAATGCATTATTAACATCGATTTTTCAATAATTTCTATATTATCTGAACAAATTTCAAATTATAAATCAAATTTTTTCCAGATTATGTAACATTGTTTTTATATAAAATGTAATAAAACTAGACAATGATGATTATGAATTTTAACTATAACTTTAATGCTCGCTTAATCAATGTGAATATGCATTGCAATCTTAATTAATTGATTTTGACTATCATTTCGTTTAAAAATTTTATCTACTTTAAAATTTTGTTTTTGATAACCAAAGTATTACAATTAAAAAAATTCATAAATAAATAAAGTATGTTATATGAACTGCATATGTTTCAACTAAACAGCAATTCATAACCAATTATAAATTATCAACCAACATTATAACTAACATCAATTATAAAGTTATTGATATATACATTTGCAACTAATATTTTAGTATAATATTTATATTAATTTGAAACATTTTTATTTACATATATTCCAAATTTGCGTAATGAAATATGTACAAATGCAACATGTTGTAATTTTTACAAATAAAAAAATCATAACGTTATATTCGTCTCAAATGTAGAACATGTTGTTATTTATTATCAACCACTGTCTTATGTTTATTATTTTTTCAGGTGTATACATTTGAAGAAGATTATCAAAGATTGTTGTTCATACTTGTATCCATCACTTTTTAAAAAAATCATAATTTATAATTATATATTTTTCCATTTGAAAAAAATTTGATAAAAAAAGTATTACTATTAACTTAACAAATCTTCTCAACACTTTGTGTTTTAACTAATTTCATTAAAAGCTAAAGCTTGTATGTTTGGTTGATGCTTGAAGCAATTTCTAAAGTGCACGTTACAAATTTTACACCACACAACACATCATTATGTATATGTTTGTAAAATGAACATTTTTTTATGCAAATTTTTTCACTTATTTGTTCAATTTTTGATTATCAAATTGTCTTGATGTTTAAGCTTCAATTAAAATTTAAAGCATTTCATATCTGCATCAAGTCGTTGATTGTATATTTTATTGGATGATGTTGAAAGATATATATTTCAAATGAAATATAAACATCAAGACAATTGGATATCTAGATTTAAACAAAAAAAATTCAAAATATAACATATGGAAAGAGATGTTAATTAGAGTATCATCTCAATATACAAGATTAGTTTTAATGCAGTGATGTCAACATCATTATATAAAACATATAATCAACAACTTGATCAACAAACATATTTTTGTGTGAAAAGTATATTTTTTGACACATATATGAAATAACATTACAGATGATTACATGTATCCATAGTCAAAAATTGGATTGTGTTTTTTATTTACCAATAGATTTATCTCTTTATTATAAAATTCAACATATAAATTAAAAGTTTAATTTGATTCAAAATTGAAATTTTGAATTGAAAAATAATCAAAATCAACCAATAACAATTATATTTTTGCTAATAAGCAAAATTGTTCAATTTCATTGCGAGTGCAATGAAAGTTGACAATCAAAGTACAAGATAAATGATTGATCGCATAAAATTAAATATTGAATAATATTATTATAAATCAATTAATATTTTGTTATTTAAAAATTCAACATGTGCTAGGAAAATTTTGCTAAAATAACATATGAGACTTGGATATGAAAAATAAACAAAATCAACAAGTATGAATTATATTGTCACTTCCCACGAGAAAATTGTTGAGAGTTGATAAGCAAAGTACACAATGAACTTAAAAAGTCACAACTTGATGTTGATGATCTAGATTGACAAACAATTTCAACAGAATTGTAAAAATACATATTTATTCATCTCAGTTTATTTTAAATTAAAAAATCACAAGTTTTATTTTTAAAACCAATTTTATATGTCTTGAAGAAATTTTGAGAGCTCTCAATTTTTACAATAGCTTAAATATTCAAACCAATTTTTTTTCAATAAAAACAGTAATTTTTTTAAAAAAGTTGTGTCTTCTAAGATATATATTTCACAACATTCAAGTTCTTATTAAATAAGAAAATAATTTGAATATAGTAATAATCTTCACATTTATCAGTTATAAATTCAAAGATTAAAATGTTTTATATATGTATAAATTTCATCATGACATTAACCAATCCAATCTATTATTCATAAATCGTACGAATTTAAGCTTAAATAGTATTATATGACATAAATACACTATTTTCACGAGTTAAGATTATTTGTTACCAAATTAATCCAAAGATATTTGATTACTCACTAATACAAGAAGTGAATGTTTAATGTTATAAGATTTAAATTAAATTATAAAAGTTTTAAATCCACTTGATATAACAACCATCAATCAAGTAAGTTAAAAATACATATTCATAAACTAGTTCATGATTGAATTAATGAATCGTTCAATATTTTTTTCAATAGATTTTTTTAAGATTGAATATCAAGAAGTCAAAAAGTAAATTTCAGCATATTATAAAATTTCTAAATTAGAGCTACATGTTTATGAGATTGTATCCAATTTTTACATTTCCAATTTTTTTTTTTTTTTACTATGTAGTCTGAATACAGTTCAAATCCAGTATAGATTTATTCGTTAAGTAATAGTGACTTTGAAAATTTATAGTGGAGAGCTTGTATGAACCTAAGGAGATTCATTTTGTTTACAAATAAAACTGACATCTATATTTTGATTGAGAACATAATTCTCTACAGGCTTAAAGTTTTGGAGTTTAATATGGACAACTATGCAGAAACAGATAACAAAAATATTGTTAGAGGAGATACTAACATATCCAAAAGATGGGGAAGAACCCATGAAGCATTATCGGATGACAATTTTATATGGGAAGGCATATAACTTATAATGGATATTATTTGAATAAAACTACCGGCAGATGCAGCCGATTCCCCGGATGTAACAATAAGAGAATGTCAAACTTTAGACGCAGAGAGACACGCTTTCGCGCCTCGCAGGGCATCAACGGCTCTTTGGGGGATTTGAATTCTGCGCTTCCGCTGTCAGCGACCCAATGACCTTTGTGCATGCAACAGGCCGAATCGTCGGGGGGAGAGAGAGCATTGCACAAGATCGCCCGTGCGACGTACAGACATGAAGAGCGTCGTCGTTTTGCCGTTGCCTGTCAGGGCCTCCCACTCTCAAACCACACTGCCCACTCCGGGAATTTGAAATTGTGTTACCTCCCTCGGTTTCAAAGTGGAGAGCTCTCCAACCTCTCGGCGTTGTGATTCTTGAAAGCTCGAGGAGCGATGGACGCCCGAACGATCGGGAAATTGTTGCGGTTGGGCTCGGACTTCTGTCATGAAGGAGCGAGTGGTTCAAATAGGACTCCGAGTCTCCGTCGGCGCCATGACTCTCGAAACGAACGCTAGCGATGGGCGCCAGATGCCGCTTGGCTGCTGTGGTGGCGAGGATTTGCGCGGTTCTAACATCGAAGATTTTTCTCGAATGATTTGTGGAATGCGGATCATTTCGCTACGTTCCTTTCAGTTGAGCTGGTCATTTAGTTCGTTGCTCTTCCCTGGACTGACAGGCTGAACACCGTGGAGGGGCCCGTGGATCTGAGAGATTGCGGAGCCTTGCCCTTTTGTATGATTCTGGATTCTGGTTTTGCAGCGCGCGAAGCAAGTTCTGGGTAGGATGGATCCTTCTTGGATGGAGGTTGTGCTGGACTCCATCAAGAATTATCAACTGCAAACGAAACAGTTGTTCGAGCAACAGGAAGCACTTCTCCTGCAAAGGTGTAACGAGATAACTTCCACCAATCGTCCAGCGAAACGAAGAAAAGCTTCCAAGCAGTGCTATGGGGTAGAGGGCAAGGAGAACTTCTTCACAGGTTCGACCTCGCAGAAACAACAGAGCAATTTTAAAAGGATTGATGTGTCCGGAAGACACCTCCAGAGGTTGGTCAACTCGAGTAAGGAGGAACGAGTTTCAAAGCCTTGCTTGGGGACTGAGTCGAAGGAGATAGATGAAAAGAATCCGGAAATTGAGATGGTAGGCTCGGAACAGCTGCAGGAAGCCTTGGACGAGCGTAGTGTCGAGAAGGAGGGACAGCTGAACAACGTTGAGCTGCGCCATGTTGAGTCGCCGAATGAAGTTCTCTCCGCTCCAAGTCCCTGTTTGGAGATTAGAAGTAAATCTCCTCCAAAACTGATTCCAGGTCGAGGAAGAAAACGCGGTTGTGTTGCTGAGAAGGCAGGAGAATTGAGCGTAACTACCGACGCACTTGAGTCTCAGGATGACCCTCCAGGTGTAGGAAGATCAGCGAAAACTGATGACGAACCGCAAGCACCTCGTCCAGTTGCTGCACCTGCGCCTATGAGGATGACTCGTGCTCGGGCCAAGCTGCTGGATAAATGCGATGGTAGTGTGGTGGATGCGCAGCCGAAGGGAAAGAAGCCGAAGGGGCAAAAGGGCAGGGTTAAAGTTCTTCCGCAGGAAATATCTGCAAGAAAAGCAGATGATATTGGTGTGCAGACGATAGACGAGAAAGTCACAAGAACTGAGCAGATTCCGGACGTAGTTTCGAGGCAGGCCGAAGGAAGTGAAGACGCGGGGAGGGAGCACATGAACCAAATTCAGGATGTTGGTGCAGCGGCACCAGTAAAGGAGCCAGGTGTTCAAAAGGTTAGGTCCAAAGCCATGTTCGAAGATACTGATGCGATTGTCAGAATTGACGTTCCGTTGAATCCTAAATCTAATTTGCTGTCTCAAGAGGAACTGCAGTCGGGGCACGAGACGAAAAAAGATGATGTTGAAAGGCAGGTTGGAGGAGAAGACCTCGTAAGAAACGAGCACAGAAACCAGGAGAAGGATGTCAGCCAAGCGGCATCTGCACTCGAAGGGCAATCCGTGAAAAAGGCAAGAACTCTTATGGGCAGGTCCAAAGCCGTTTCAGAAACTACTCCTGCGATCAGCGGAGATGAAATCTCATTGCGATGTGACCATTATTTGCAGTTGCAAGTGGAAAATCAGTTAGGACACGAGGGATTTCAAATTGATGCTGAAAGGCTGTCTGAAGGAGACGATCATTTGAGTAACGAGCACAGAAAGCAAGACAGCCAAGCTGCGCATACACTCAGAAAGAAACCGGTGAAGAAGCTAAGAGCTCAAAAGGGCAGGTCCAAAGTCATTACTACGGAACGTACAACTTCCGATAGCGACGATAGTAGTGCTGGTCATCTGGGGTCTTTACACGAACAGGTGGGTCATGAGCGATGCGAAGGTGATACTGATAAACAGTATGGAAGGGCACGCAGTGTCAGGAATTCGCACGTCAAGAGCGTAATCTGCGAAGAAGGTATCGTAGTAATTCCTCAAGATCAATCAGTCAAGAAGCTAACCCCGCAGAAGGGGTACGCTGAAGCTGGTTCGAGGTCGCAGGCAGATCCCGTTGTTTATGGTGCCCAGGACGTGAGGAATGAAACTGTCATCGATTCAGAGACCGGACCCATGGTGACTGTTCCGCAGTCGCAAATGCTTGAAACGGACGGGGGCTTGAAGCGGCGTCGGCTGGGTCTCAAACAGAAAGGGAGTGAGAAACCTCTCCCGGAACCATATCTGTCTAAGGTGGGTGACTTGACAGAAACTTCTTTGTATGTGCATTCTGCAGGGGAGGAAAATATGAATACTCAAATAGCTCAGGCACTCGACGATCAACACAATGAAGACGTAGGGGAAGCAATCATTGAGGCAACACGGGAAGACCACGACGATTGCTCGTTAGCAGAACTGGATTCTGAAAGATGGGAGGACATTAAGAGGTCAGTCAAAGTGCGGAAGGGAAGGGGTAAGGCGGTCTCCAATTTCCTAGGATACGCTGACTCAGATTTATTCCCTCTTAGGAGTTTCGACATGGCACTGGAGCAGGACAGGTACGAGATAGAAAATGATGTGACTCCTAAAGAAGGTTTGAAAGGGCTCATGCAGACGTCCCGACCATTCTCAGACCTGCTTCAAAAGTTAGACGCGGCTGATTTTGCGTCCACCCAGAGGAGTCTTCAAAAAGAATCGCAGATGGGTGCAGGAAGGAAGGACGATGGTACACATGGTAGACAGTCTGGTGCCTTCAGCGGTGAAGAGTTTGTACCGAGGAACTTAAACACATGCGGAGAATTGAGTGCCAACGTTGGGAAGGAGAGAGGAATACATGATGTCAATCACGAACCTCTTATATATTCAGGGAAGGAATCAGTCTCTAGGAACTCAGTGTTTGGCTCTTTTTCGGAGCAGGGAAAAGTCGGCATACGTGGCGGGGCATCAGTGACGCCCAAGTCCTCGAGTCAAGGACCTGGACCAATCTCAGAGTCCCTGGAGGAGTCAGCGGGCGCTGTTGTATCGGGAAGGGGATTTCGTCATCTTGTGAGCGAGTTGAAGTTGGAGTTGGAAAGCACAGAACCTAGAAGATTGGACCCTGAATTGGTCATTGATTTATTCCAGGGTAACGATTCTGTCAATGTGAGACAGACTGTGCAGCAGAGCTCTTGTCCATTATCGGGAACTAACAGAGCACGAAGCAATGACGGACATCAAACTGTGCTAGCTAGAGCATCGACAGGCAAAGGGAACTCGACAGAATGGACAGTAGAGCTCACCGGAGGTCGAAAGCTCGTCCTTGAGGGAGATGACAAATATTTTACACAGAGCATCCAGACGTTTGCAGATACACAGGAAATGGGGCAAGAAGACTCTACTATCCCAGAGGCTCCAGAACCTAACGTGGATCCAGAGCTTGAAGAATTTTCCTTTGTGGCCTTGGAACAGGTCAGGATTGAAACTGAGCACCAAGGAGGGGACGCATCACCCGTCCAAGAAGCGGGGATTAAAGGTATTAAGTTGAGGATTCGACCTTTTTCTGACTTCAGTGATCCACAACCCTCCACGCAGAAGAAAGCTGGATCGTCAATCTTTTCACTTGTTAAGGGAGAACCCCGCAAGTCAGACGTAAAACAAAGTATGCTTCTTGTTGCGAGCGAGGAGCCTACTACTCTGGAATCACCGAAGTCCATGAATTTGGATGTAGTTGCTATGACTCCTATACGGGGTAAGGTAGATGCTTCAAACAGGAATTTCCCAGAGAAGGAAGACTGGAGGAGCACGGGAACCAAATCTATAGCTCAAATGGCTGCGGGTGGAGTACCTGACTTATTCAAAGAGGTGTTTACGATGAAGACTCCACTGCGATCCCAGAAACGTAACTGGACTAAGGCATTAGGAGAGTGCCAGCCGATGGGCCGAGAACTGAGTCCTCCCTTTCATGTTCGAGAGGGAAGGAGAAGCCATAAAAGTGCTTCTGTAAATAATAGGTCATCTCACAGCCACAAGCTGCGCAGTTCAAGCCCAGTAGAAGATCACGAGAGTGGAGGTTCAGGAGTCAAAAACTGCTCAGCAGCCAAACTATCTTGTACTACAGCAGCAGCATCGCCAAAAGTGGAAGTATCAGGTGCGTTGTTCGACTTAAGGCAGAAAACCTTGATATCGTTTTCCTCAGTAGCTCTGAAGCTAATGCTTATCTCTACGATATTGAAAAGTTTTGTATATAATATCTTGCCACCGTTGATGGCTTAGTGAGTGTAATGAAGAGCTCCGACCGTGGGGCGCTGTGATGTTGATCCGTAAGAGGAATTCAGTCCGCACTTTGCAAATGACCACTCTCAAATGCTTTTTCTATATAATAACTTTGAAAGAGCCGGAATACCTGTTCGTAACTAGATTATTAAGAACTTGTACTGAGAAAGAGCCTCTCCCTAAGGTCTCGTGTCCCGCCAGTTTTTTTCTTGGCAGTTTTTTTCCTTTTTTTCTCTGACAGCCGGGGACTTTTTTTTCAGTTTTTTTTTTCCTTGTTTGTCTGACAGTCCGGGGCTAGTCTTCTGGACTAATCAACGTTAGACGAAATCTCTCGAACTTGCCAATATGTGTTCGGCCTTTGGCTTTCATTCTTGTCTTATGTAAGCTGGATTGGTGTCATAGGTGGAGAACTACATCACAAGCGCACCAATTTGGTATTGACCCCAAATTCGAATGGTAATGTGCCCAACACACATACACATCACGACGTGTTCAGTCCTGTTCGAGTTGACTTATCAAACGACTTGAGGAGAATCGTACACGAAGGGCAGTGTAGAACCGGAATATACGATAGCTCTAGACGAGATATTTCATACAAAAGTGGAAACTTGGGGGTTTTAAGCCAAGTAGTCGCAGTTAGTCCTCCGAGCACTTTCGGGCAACAGAGCCAGCCACGAGGGGTCGTGAACGAGGCTTTGAACCCTCCACAACCGGTTAGCACTGAAGACTGCTCTGGAGACACCGTAGTCTTAAGTGATGACGATCAGGACACCTTAACTTCGAAATTAAAGTCTGTGGATTCGTTCAGACAGGGTGAGACGTGTAACCTTATGGTGCCTTCTCTTCCTTCTAGCCAACCGGAGGTAATGCTTATGTCGACGCATACGCTTGAAGACCTCAATCCTCTTTGCGGGAGCTCTACATATGGAGTGCACAGGGCAGATAGTAAGTTGGCAGTTGAGGACACAAGGAACAGGAGTGAGGAGAAAAGCTGTAAGCTCTTGGAGCGTGAAATACGCTCAGGTGGCAAAGAGGTCGAAGGTGATAGGATTACAAGATCTGGACATATGTCAATTACAAAAGCTTCTGGTTCAGGGGCATTTGTAGAAAGTCTAGAGAGATCCAAGAGGACTCTCCAGTCACCTCTTTGCTCTGAACGAAAGAAGTCAAGACTGTCATTAGCAGACGGATCAGTCAAAAGTTTGGGTTTGGGAAGGACATCCTTGCATTCTGGCTCATCTCTTCGAGAAATTCTTCCAGAAGATGTAGCGCAAGTAAGTGGTGCCGAATCGTTTCATGAAGCAGAAGATGACGCTCATTCGGGAAGCACTAAGTGTGGAGATGATGAAGATGAGGGTGTGGCCTCTGAAAGCAATTCAAATGATGGAGAGTGCGAGATAGCTGACAATTCAATGTCAGTCTCAAGCTTTGGAAAAACTTGCATAGAAGAAACGTCTACATTAAAAGTGTCCCAATCGATTGATAAACCGAGGACCAACTCGAACATCCTTAACCCGTATGCACAGTCGACAAGACTTCTCTCTAACGTGAGAACACTCATACCGGTCAGTCAACGTCCAGCGCCGAACTTCATTCCAAATGGTAATATACCCTGCTGCTGCTCGGCTTTGTGTTCCATTTGAAATACCGACCAGGGTGTCAAACTCTTTAGCATCCTGCATTATGTCATTACTTCGATGGAGTCTCCTCCACTGCAGCAACCGATACACCTGTCGTGATATCTGTGTTTGTTTACGAGTTTCGGATTTACGTCTGTTGCCTGCAGGAAAGAGAGACGTGAAAGTCAAAGCTTTGGAAGCTGCAGAAGCTGCAAGGCGGTTGCAGGAAAAACGCGAGATGGAAAAGAGGGAGAGAATGCAGAAGAGGGCAGACGCCATCGCTAGGCGTGCGATGGAGAAAGAAAAAGCGAAGGAGGAGTTCTACAAAGCGGAGCTTGAGTCGAAAGCATCACAGAAGGCTCTTTCAGACAGCAACACAGTAAAAGATTCCTCGGCTCTTGCAGGAAAGGCAGTTTTAACGGACTGTACCAATTCCAAAAGCTTACAGAGTCCCAAAAGTAAGTCGACGCGTGCTCTGGCTGTAAAGACCAAGATGGAACAGGAGAAAGCGAAGAGGCTCGAAGAAGACTTGAGGAAGAAGGAAGAGGAGCGCAAGAAGAAAGAAGCAGAAGTGCTTGCCCGCAAGCGAAAGAAAGAGGAGGCAGAGAAGAAAGAGCGTGAAGAGAAGCGAAGAAGACAAGAAGATATGTTAAAGCAGAGAAAAGAACAAGAAGAAAGGTTGAGAGCAGAACTTGAAGAGAAGGAGCACCGACATCGTGTACTGGTACTGTGCAATTTCCTGCTATCGAAGTAAAGTTTACATGAACTAGTTTACATGTCTACATTCTAGATTTTTTTTTTCTGAGATGAGGAATTGTAACAGAAGCTCGTGGCATAGAATCGAAGTATTGGGCAAGTTCTGGCTCTCAGCATACGGGTTTTGTTCCTTTGTTTATAGGGGTAAGCAGGAACACCAGCAGCTCATTTTTAAGTCTTCCATTGGCCTAATTATGATCTTACTTATCGTCTGATTTCTCAAAACTTCATGCTGTGAGGAATGATGATCAAGACCCATACTTCGGTTGGAAGACTAACAGACAATCCATCAGTAGTAATGCAAATTTATATCCGAAGTGTGAGGAAATCTACAGAGCCTAAATTTTACGTGGGTACGGGTGGCAGGAGGAAGCTGAGAGAGAAAGGAAGGCCTTAGAGGAAGAGTCGAGACGTCAACGACGAGCGGAAAGGGAAAAGGAAAGAGAGCGTCGCCAGAAGGAGGAGTTGGAACTCAAGGCCGCCAGACAAGCTGAGAAAGAAGCTGAACGGAAGAGGAAAGAAGAGGCTTTTCTTACTTACAAGGCCTCGGAGGAACATGATCACAGGGTACTGATTTCCTCTTGTATCAAAGCAAAGTCGTTGGAATTTCTCTCGTTTGAGAGATTTTCACAGCTGCTACAGATGAATGGATTCCTGGAAATGTAAATCCAAAGGATATGTGCAAGGTATACATGGGATATGTTCCACCTGTCTTATCTGCATTTACTGCTGCTACAGGTGGGTGAGAGTATTGGTGCAGCGAGCAGACTACGCAGCCAACATTCCACGGGGCTTTCCACGGAGAAGCTACGATCGTCTAATTTGTTGTCTAGTGGAGCTTCTCTATCTTTTAGTCGTCCAGCTCGAGTGCCCAGTACAGCGTTTGATGGACGAACCCACTTAATGGCTACTCCGATGGTTCAGAACAAAGGACCCACAAGTGCTCTGTCAGCTGTCAAAATGCAGCCTCTCGTCACAGCAGGTACTGACATAACTTTTTGATGCTACCTAAATTTCTTGCTTCAAAGTTTCTTTCTGAGAATGGAAAATGGAGAACAACAAAACTTGTAATGAAGATACGAAGGTCCTGTCCTGGAGTCGATGTGGACGTTGTGACATCAGCTAGCCTGTTATTAGAGTTGCGAAGAAGAAACAATGTCGAGATATACCATGTCTGATCATCCAATCCAAAAAAATGTAGTAGATTTGTTATTGAGCCGTTTGAAAAGATATTGGAGTTCTTCTATTCACTCTACGAACGTGACTACTTCCTCGAAAGGCTTCAGCATTTGAATGCTGAGTAAGTGGATTATGTTGTATGTTTCCGTCTGCAACAGGGAAAAGCCTCGAAGTGGACCATGGACCTAAACTCTTCGCAACGCCAACACTAGCTGCAGTGAAAGAAGGCGATCCTGGTCCACAGTCCTATGAAATTTCTCCTTACAGAAACTCCTCTGATGATGATGAGGATGAGGAGAGGCTGCCAAGGCCCAAAAAATTCATTCCTGCTTGGGCAAGGTAAGCTGTACATGCCGTCACACTTGTCACTCATTCGAAGTACGACTGATGGAAATTCATGTTCCTATCTTCCGTTTCGTAGAAAGCTGTAATCTCCTTTTACATTCTTGAGACTGAGCCAACTTTTCTTTTGCGCAAAGTCCAGTCCTTACAACGAATTTCGAAACGAAACGGATTTCGTAAAAATCTGTGATCTTGTCATTTCTTGAGACAACCTACTCCTACTCTTCTAATACTAACCTTTTGTGGTTCAGTAAGGAGAATTTGATGCCTCAGTTGCTGAGGCAGCTTACTCAAGATCCCGATGAGATCTTCGCCGGCACCAAAACCTGCAGTTTAAAAGAAGGTAAGTCCAGTCTTCGTAGTGAATGTGTACATCATTCTTCTGTTTGACTTCTTCGGCTCAACCCAATGTTAAGCTAAGTATATCTTCCTTCAATTTTGCAACTTTTGGTGGTGGAAATACCTCTTCCTCTAACACAGTCATGTCGTTTGTGTTGCCAGTGTTTGGTACCAATGGTTCGAAGAAGGTTCTTGATTTTGGTAGACGTAGTGGTAGTGGTGACTGGGTGAAAGATCGTGTATCTTGGAAGGAGGAACTTCAATACAAGATAGACATGGGCTATATGAGCCACATGCATTGATCTTCTAGTTCAACTCGACTAGATATCAGTGGCTTCAGATTAGTAGGCAGGCTAAGCGACAAACCTCGTCGCTAGTCACGGTCAAATACCTTAATACCTTGATGTTTACATGGTCTGTAATTTGATCTTGCTATTTCAGCAAGCAAGGGCATTGTAAAGGGGCATTTATACCCCAATGATTATATATTGTATTATTAGATTATATATTGTATCTTACCACGAAAGACTTGATACTTCGATCTCATGAACGTGTCTTCGTCTATCGCCAACAGGAACAAGTTGGTCCTTGTTTTCTTCATGCTAGAAAAGAAGGTAGATTTTTTAATATGGTGGGCTGGCTTATGGACTGAACAACAAAATAGACGTATCGGAAGTTTTAAAAGCGAAGCTCTTCACTCGGTGTGCTCGCCCACTCAAACGCCCATTGATTTTATGAACTTTGAGCAATTTGGAAACTGGAGATTATTCTTGATCAGGCTTGAACTCTTCTACGGAATAGGCTATCTGTGGGTCCAGAAAGCCAATCTTATGCACACTACAGTCAACACGCTCTCTTAATGTGAAATGACACAGTGTTACCTGATGCGGACAAAGATGAACTTGATTATTTCCTGTACGATACATTACAGGGAGACACATTTTCTTACTGCCACTCTGACGTTTGAGTTTGCCATGCCTTGGGAAGACTTCCTACTTCCAACTCGAATTGCCTTTGCAACCCAGACGAAAGGTATTCGTGGAAATGGCTGCATGCAAGCAGTTCACCCGCAGATGTGAGAAGTTGGAAGAAGAGAACGTTTGAATTTGCCATGCCTTGGGAAGACAGCATATTGAAGACCAAATATAGTTATCAAGAGAATGGTTAGGCGTTGTCACGTGCTACTTGGATGACGTCAAATGGAATATCATGGAGCTAGGAAGTGGTAGCAGGACACGAGGAAATATTTAACACCTTGAATGTCGAACTCATCAGTGTCAAACTACTTACATGTTTCAATAACTCAAGCGGATGACTTACTATGGAACAACCCATTTTTATATTATATATAGAGCAATAGATACACATTGCATACATAGTTTCATCAAATATGATAAAGAGTGTAATGTCCATTACTCACAGTATGGTATGCTTTTGTGCAGTTTATGACAAAGTCAATGTACACTCCAAAGCTAGAGGTGACATCTCTTTGTAATTTTATATTTTGACCTTGGCGAATGCCGCTACACAAGCTGTACATAATGATACTAGAGTATGTGAAATCATACTCTCTCAAATCAGTGCATATGTCTCTAAAGCTAGATTAACAAAGAATTCAATCCTCTACTATCATTCTAATTAGAGATTCTAGTTGATGCAAATCCACTAGCCTCACATCCAGTAGATGATTATCATCATCATTAAAATTTGTAACCACAACTTATGCAACAAAACCCTTCTACTCCATAGCCAAATCTGTGTAAACATCAATCCAAATCGGTACTCAATCCATGCGTGAGGTTTTCATCTTTTGTCCCATATCAAACATCTTATCTTTAGTGTGAAATTTGACTCTTACATTTTGAACTTTTCATGATTTTCACGATGATGTTCTAAGTGAAGTTTCAAGTGCTGCATATAGGGTGCCAGTAAGATTTTGCGTTAAGGATTGGATTAACTTTGCACAAGAGACTTTTCTTATAAAGTAATAAAAGAATGAGATCATAATTCATAATTGAGTATTGAGAAATAGTCACATGATATTTCCGATGTGGCATTGATTGTGATATATGTAGGATCTTAAGACAAGTTGAGAGTTTTGTAGAGCTACAAGTGCTTTTTAGCTATTGTTTATGTCTACTTCACATCCAACCAACAATGTATAACACTAGGGGTTAAAAGAAGAGCTCACTCGAATATAAAACAAAAACTTTAAAGATCATAAATAGGTAGATTGGTTTTTTTTCTTATATAAATTTTCCATAAAAAATACAAAAATATAAATATCATCTTAACTATCTATTACATTCTTAGTGTATTGATGACTTGTTTCTCTCGATTAACATGATATCTGTTATACTCCAAACATACGGATTGATAATGTTTACCTGTTAAATAACACATTTATTCTTTGTCTAATAATCATGCAAATTGATGACTTTTTGCTATTAAATAACACTATCATTTTTTAATCAAAAAAGTACACGAGATTGATGATATACAATTAATAATAAACTCATTTACTCTTTGATTGATTGGTTTTGTCGATCGATGCATCTATTTCACCTTAAGTTACTTCTTAATATTAAAACTTAAAGAGTGTGAAGTCTAAGACCTACAACTTCAAAGTCTTGAATAGGTTCAAGACTTTGGACCTATTACTCGAAAAGAATCTTTAAATGAGCAATGAGATATAGCATTAAGGCGGACATATGAAATTCAAGATGGTACATATATTAAATGAATTTCTTTGGTTACGAACCATGATTTAAAGGTTCAGTTTTTGTTTGAAAACTATTGTTATTATTGTGAATGTCTTAATCCATATCATAGCACATCTGTTGAGATTACTGAAGAGCTTACAACATGTTAACTTAACATAAGATATTGGTGAGATTGATGGTAAAATAAATCATATGAGATTGATTGTTTTGATGTTCAAACAATTCCTGTACATACCTAATTTGGGATGCAACATAATAGCACTTCATCTTATGCATGGATGCAAAATCATATGGGTTTATTATCGTCATATGATAGTCATCTTGCCGTCATAGAAGCAAGGAGAAGGGACAAATTGTTATTCTCTTTGTTTTTTCATTGGAGCTAGAAATTAAATTAGAATTCTCGTCTCATAAATTTGTGGAAAGTTTTTCATTGCGCTGAAACACAACTAGCTAAAAGATATGGAGATTCATACAATTCATGTTGCCATTGGGAAGTTGTGTTTGTTATGGATTATGAGTCAGACGTATACAGCTGTCATATAAACTAGATAGCATTGATTTGCATTGCAATTCACTCGGGTTGATGCAAATATCTAAAATTATATGTTCTTTATATTAAATATGTACCATATATGGTACATATGTGTCGGGTAAATAGCCAAACTCTGGTTTGCTGAACTTGATCAAATAGTGTAACATCCAAAATATGGTTTGTATAGACAACTAAGGAGTCGAGGCGAAATGGGAACTGCAGAAATGGAGACATAAAGTTGAAAGAGACTTCACAACCATGACAAAGAAGAAAATGTGAATCAATTGCCATCTGCATTCACTACTGATAAATGCCATATAGACGGTCGTTCACACAAGGAAAACATCCTCTGTCATATGTGTATTACGTAGACAATTTACCAATGAGAAATAGGGAGCCAACATGGAGATGATTTGGCTAGTGACACAATCTATAACCAAGTTGCAAATTTGCTATAGTCAAAGATATCTACCAGCGATGAACAACATGCAAACCATTACTTAACTTGCCAAAGGTTCGTTTCATGCGAATCATGAAATCAAATCCGACTCTGGGGAGACCATTGGTCTCACACAAAGTCAGCCAAGAAAATTCCTTTCCGGAAGCAAACATATGCTCATGCAAGTATGATACAAAGCTCAGTGCATACCACGCATCCTGCAAAGAAGCAAACCTTGTCTCTATAGGAAAAGCAATGTAGGGGTTCTCAAATTTATCTCATCTATAGAGTACATATAACCAACTTTTACAAAACTGTTCTAAGTACTTTACCATGCACTTTGAACACATTAATATACATTGCTATACAAGTTTATTCAATCGCAAGGTAAGAATTGTGTACTATTCACAAGGCTGAAGAAGACAAAGAGAACACTGTTTACGAGCTTTCAATCGCAACCGAGCAACAAACGTATTACCGAACTACACCAAGAGGTATATCAAATCTTCAGATTTATTGATGTGCTTGAAGGTATACCTTACTATTATAGTATTTAGAATATTGGACTAACCATGCATTAGAGTTTTTCAACTTTATCCACCTGAAAGAATCTTCAGCTAGGCTTAGTGTATCTCGTCACATCTGAATTGCTCACATGTTAGTGTGATACTACTTTACATTCAACAAGAATTTATCTAACTTCATGTTCATCAAGAATAAAGAAGAGACCAAAATATTTATAACCTATGACAAGTATCTAACCTGATGATCGTATGGAGTACAATGTAGACCAAGATATTTATTATCTACGATGAATACCTGCACAAAATTATGTAAGAATATATCACTGTAAGCACTATAAGATTCCATGCGTGCCGTGCGATAGACTCGTATGAGCAAGACAAACACCGATGGTGACGTACGAGGGAATCGAGACAAGCGAAGGAAGAAACCATCGTGCTTTGGCTGATTATGTATCCAGGTTCCATCATTTGATGGGCAGTTTTGAGACCTACCAAGTATAGAGTTGGTGTGCGCGATGTCCGCCAAACCTCAAGGAGCTCGCAACATCTCTATTTTGGACTCTTACATGGACTCTTACAAGAGAGATTTAAAGGCGTTCGCACCGACTACTCATAGAGGCAAAACAACTAGCTTAGAGTTGAAGAGATAGAATTCAACACGTTCGCCATGAGAAACATGTTCGGCACCAGATCATAGGATGCTTATAGTTCAATGAATACATACTACAGGGATTACTTTGTGGTTCATATGACCTCTTGGAAAAAAAAAAACTCGCACAAATATTCACTTAAACAAGAAAATGGTGTTTTTTTTACTAGCTTCCAAACAAATTGAGCTGGAATGTATGATACATTTCTTGACGGAGTATGTTTGTATCTATGAAGGAAATTGATCAATTGATTCAATCATGCACGCTCGGAATACAATTGATGAAGAGTAATGGTTAATTTCCTTGATAATGTTGTTCTTGATAACATCATCAATTTCTTGAAAACAAATCTCACGGCCCTTTTGAATTCTTATCATCAATATGATCACAAATCAAATTTAAACAAATACATCAATTACTGTTGAACAACAGTATCCTTAATATCATCAAAAGTGACTTCTTGTGTGAAACGAATATCAATTACGCCTCATATATTTCACATCAATTTGTTCAATTCAATAAGTTGTTGTGAGATGATCATGTCACACTTGTGCAGTGTCTTGAATGAAATTTGAATGATTGCAAAAAGTGGATTGTGATGATCCATCACTTATTGAACGGAGTTTACATGTAACATTTTTACTCATTTTGTTGACTAATGCGCCAGCAAAAATGTAAAATCCATTTGAATAAACTACCAAGTGCAATTCATTGTGTCGTGTCTTTGAAGCATTTCGATGCTCCTATGTGGTTGATCAAGTCGACTTGCAATCTTAGGTATACTCACAACACAAGAACTGTATTGTAGAAATTGCCACCTTCAACGTTGTTGGTTGCTTCCTTGACGAAAAAATTCAGCAAGTAAGGAGTACATCAAATGAAAAAACTTTTGTTTGAAAACATTCGCACCCATCGTAACAACTTATTCAATCTGTTTTGTCATCTTGATTTTGCCATTAGAGATGATTTTGTCAATCCAGATTGAACAAAGTACGTTTAAGAGCATGTTGATCAATTCCACGTAGCTCACCGTAGTATGACAATTTCAAAACAACACCAAAAATATATGCAAGTTAATTAACACACCGTCTACACACATTCAAATTTGCTGATGCAATAATGATATATTTGAATATGTTAAATAATCAATGATGAACAACAACGTTAAAATAAACAATTTGCACAACACCGTAAAAATGAATTTGTTTTTGAAACGGCAAGAAAAAATGTTCAACCATATGATTGATTATTCCAACCAATTTAATGTTCTTGGTAGTATGGCGATGTTGGATAATTACAATAGTGGTGAACGACATATTCGCTTTTGTGTGATCAATAGACAACCAAAATCACAACAAATTTTTGATGGTCACAATATACTTGTCAACATACTCGTTCACTTTTAGTTTGAACAATTTCATAACATTTGTCTTCAACATTGATATTATTTCATCGTCGTTCTCATCAATCTCTAGCTTGAAGAATAAATTACTAACAAGATCATCAACTATTTTCAGGATGTGAATTTTGAAAGAGATTGATTCCAATTTGTGATCCACATATAAATGTATCTGATTTCTAAGTTTTTTATCAAAATATTTTGTTCTGTGCTTGAGACAAATGCTGATATGTTGTCCAATCGTTTCAATATTGCGATTCAAAATGCTTTTTGTACCACTTGAATCAAAATGGAAATTGAAATAGTTGAATGTTTTTATTGCACTTTTGGCTCATGCTTCCACCTTTTCGGCTCTTCTTTCCATTGAAGATGCAAAATTGGCATTGAATAGTTTTCACATTTTTGTCGTAGGTAAAATACTTTGCAATTTTGAAGCAATGTTGAATATATTTTTTCTACTGAATGACGTTTCATGTGGCATTGAACTGTTGAACCATGTAGTGATACCACACACGTTGCAATCGCTGGATTGATATGCCACACATTATATGTATTTTACGCAGTGAGTGCAAACTTTCAAAGATTTGCGCCAAAAAACCTCAATTGCAACCAAGGAGTCACTATAAGTGATATATGAAAGAAGTCTTTATTATGATATCAGAGCACTTTAATTGTGGCAAATGTGGCATCTGGTAATAGGATGCCACTTTTAATGATGTTGGGTGTAAATGAACAAGGTTATGAAGTTAGTAAGAAGTTATAATCTTAAACTTCAAAAGTCCATCCTAGTGGAACAAAGAGAGAGTGTGGAACCATAGAACATGGCTACCCAAAGCATACTTCACAAAAACATATCAAGAAGCATATCACTGCATAAATACACATGTGGAGTAGATAGAGAAAATTACTTAATAGTATCCTAGCAGAACACAAAAGTCTTGCTAGGACACAACAAGTTTCATTTTACCCGTTGGTATCCTCTGCCGGCCCTTCCTACCATCGTCAACGACTTTCCCACGAGTTTTTGCGTCGGGACTGAAATGCTAGCAAAAGCGATTTCGTCGAGGAGGTTTGGAGCATATGATATGTGGCGAGTTGATAATTCTAGTCACGTTCGCTGCTTATTTTGGTAAGTGAAGTATTGTTTTGAGGAACTCAAGGTGCCTCTCTAACAACCACATACTAATTGAATTTCGGGGAGAAGTATCTCTTTTTCGACGAAGAGTTGCAGTGGTTTTACTAACCCGGAAACAAAGCAGTTATAAGAACTCGTATGGGAACATGGGTGATGGTGGGGTGAAGTGACATAAGAAGTGTCCATAGGGTAGAATGAAACGTTTTGGGTCCCAACAATACTTTGGCTTTCTGTTGGGATCCATGAAGTAATTTTCTTGAGAAGATATGCGGTATTCCGTTCCTTCTAGTTAGAGAAGTAACGTGAACAAGACGAGTAGATGTGCTCGATCAGATGGATAATGTACTGCACAATGTTACTTAAGATCCACCATTCGCTACTGCAAGCTGCTCGGGATTCCGAGGTAGCAGTATGGCGGGTACCCAGATCAGGCAATCGGGCGATTCCTTCGCGGTTGCTGTCCTGCCGGCGACTTTTCCCAGGGCCTCGTTTTATTCTAAAGTTTTGGGAATTCTTAACGTGAACACAGAAAAATAAAGAAAAATAAACATGGAAGAAGTAGAAGAAAAGACCATAATGCTATTCATGACGTGCAGTTCCATCTTCCTGAAGTGAGCTTCCTCGGAAGCATCATTGAGCTCGGAAGGTACCAAGTCACCTCGACTCCGTCTTTTCTTGTGACTTCCCGGCCGCAACAAAAATATAGAATGCTTTCCTTTCCTGCGGCTGGGAACTCGCAGTTCGATTGTCGCATGTCCTGTACGAGTGGGCTGCGTTGATCAGCGACTTGAAGTCCGACATAGAAACAGAAACGGCCGTCGTATTCCAGAGCATGACTGCAGCGGGTTAAAAGTCCTATCTCTAGGACCACGGTCGTCTTTGGTCTCCTCTTAGACGCCATGTGTCAGCTGCCATTGGTGCCTCTTGTATACCTTGCGGCCTTATAAGATACAAAGACCATCCATGGACATAAGCAAAGACGAACAGTGAGGATCACTGAGGAAAGGAAGATCATACACAGCAATCTACATTTCGCTCTCGACTCTCTCCATTACCACTCTGCAGGAGCATTTTCTACTGTAAATATGACGCTGAAGTTGTATGGAGATCTTCTGTCTCAGCCTGCAAGAGCTGTCGACATCTTGCTACGGTAATGATAGCGCCAACCCTCCCTTTTTTCGATCATGTGATGCGGGAAGCTGTGCTTGGCACGAGGGATAGAATGTAGAGTGTCCAGGATCCTCCAGGTTCCGGTAGAAAACCTGTTGATTTCAACCAGAGTGCATCGACGCCATGTCAGCTGGCTTTGCAATCATATCCCCTATCTCATCTCCAGATGACCACTTTACAAACTTAGGAGCAAACCGGTAATGTTAGTGCTTTGTGTTTCAGATTGAGAGAAGTAGGATCTTTCCTTTATCTGTTGATTGTAGTATACTTTGTCTTCACTACGAGGGCGTTTTTTATTATTTTCCTAAAATGCCTAAAGTGAGCTCAGCACAGCGGGCGTGAGTGGACTGGAGATGAGGAGATTAGTGTATGGACTCATCTGTTACATCCGGGCCCGGATAGCATGCTATATCATGTGCTAGTGTCGTTCGACTAGAGCAGAGAAGCTTGAAATTCGTTCAGTCTATGGGGGAGATTTCCAGAATTGGGTGTGCGGTATGTGAGTATCTCTCAGTCTGGTGCTACTGCATGGTACAGAGCAGGCTCTCACTGGAAAATCTGAACGTGGAGAATTTTGTTCAAATTTTCCTGATCGTATACACTTTACGAATATGCTCATTTGAAAGGAGCACGTTCTTTGCTTTATAGCCAATCCGACCCTGACATGTGGCTGTGATACAGGGCCAACAATGTCGAATATGAATTCGAATATGTGAGTCTTAGGAAAGGAGAACATCTTACCTCTGCGATGAAAGGTGACAATCGTATTTCCCGCAAATTATCATGATTACAGCTTGACTTCTGCTGGATTAATTTTTACAGTTGCTGGGTAGAGTGCAGATATCGTACTTAGACTCCTCAAGTGACAACTCCGTTTTCAAGGTTTTGGGTCTCTTTGATTAGACTTGTTTTGTACGCTGTACTCGAGAAGAGTTCGTTCCGCTCAGTCATGGAGTGAATCACGAGGAAATATTGTCTATCATAATTAATGTTTTGACGTGGTTCAGATCCTGACACCGTTGCGGTTCATGGCGCAATTTCAAACTGCTCTGCTCTTTTTCCGTGTTCAAATCCTGTTCTATAATGTGTATGAGTTCCAGGGCATCCTGATTACACCTTTTAGCTGTGTCGTCTCTCAGATGTCTAGTTGCTCCATGTTCCAGTATCCAAACATGTTAACAAGCTGGAACGTAGGATGGGCGCACTCATCCGTCAAGCTTGGCGCTTTGTAACGACAGTTTTGTACATCAGCAGATGTGGATGTAAATCTCAAAATTTTTCGTCCTGACTGTGCAGCTTTGAACCCCAGAGGACAAGTACCTTTCATTATCGACGATGGATTCGTTGTTTGCGAGAGGTAAAAGAATTGTGCCGTTTTTAACTGAGTGATATGTCATTTCCGAGAATCGTCTCTACGAAGTCTCTGTCCTCAGCTATCCAGAATTGCCTTCTTGCTTCTTTGTATGTGAAGGTCAAATGTTTCTTGTGAAATGCTCAATGCGCTTCACTTTATCACGTGATCTTGAACTTGACTAACATCTCGCTCCTGTTTTCTTCCATCGCAGCTCCACGATTATGAGATACTTGTGTCAGAAGTACTCGCTGCCCGACCACTGGTGAGAGTTTATCAACTGTAAACCCAATCCAGATAGAGGGATAATGAGGCCCATCCATGGATTCAGCTTTGGACATATTTTTGTAGGTGAGATGTGAATTTTAGATACAAACATTCACACACTTCAACAACGTCAGATTGTAGAATTGTTGATGAGACCTGATTTAAGGCTTTAGGGTAGTAAGTTCGAGTTTGGGTTCTCAACTCTTTGTTTGAAGCAGGTACCCTGCAGATCTTAAAAGCAGAACTGGCGTGGATACCCTGCTGGATTGGTATCACTCAAATCTCCGTGCAACTTCAGGTAAGATTCTTCATCAAAAGTGCACAATCAACTCTTTGGCAGACGGAAGATGATTTAGAAATCAATCGATTAGTTGTTCAAGGCTGAAGCTCACAAAAAGACCAGCGCAAAAGTTCAGAGCAGTTACCACAAACATTTGCAAACCTACGTGAAGTTGCCACATGGAGCTGTTGGTTGATAGAAGCTGTTGTTGTAAGTACGAGTGCAAATATGACGTCGAAATGCAACGTTGTACATGAGAGTGATGAGCATGGAATAGAGGGACTGGGCATAAGAAATTTGCTTGGGTTCAATTTGCCTTCACGGGATGAAACTCTTGTGCCATTTCATCTTGTCATGAGCCTAAAGTTTATAGAGTTCGAGACGTTGAAAATGGTCGTATGTGTAAAAGTAGAGTGGACTTTATTCAATGATGACTGCGCTTGAGTTTTAGATGAAGCGGTTGCTAAACTGAACCGTGGGAACTCGCAGGTTACGTATTCATGAAGGGCATGCAAGTCTCCGTATTCAAGATGTCCCCACCGAGAGAAGAATATATCAAATTGAAGGAAGACATTATGCTCATGTCCTTGAAGATCTTGGAGGAGTCGTATCTGACCGAAGAAGGATCTTTCCTGCTTGGTGCCTCTCAGCCCACCATCGCCGATGTACTCCTCGGCTGCGAAGTCACGCAAACTTGTGTAAGTGGGAGCTCCTAGAACTCATCCGTTCGACAAACCCTGATCATTTAAAGAGTGAGAATAAACCTCATCGAATGTTTGTTTGCAAGAGTTTCCACTCCTTTCAAAATCTACGTGTTATTTTTGGCAACGCCGCTTCGTTATTGAAATCGTGCCATGGATCGTTCCAGATGCTTGATGAGGCAGATCGTGAAAGGGTGCTCGGTGGAAAGCCGAAGATTGCAAAATGGCTCGCAGCATTGGAAGAGACCACGGCTCCTCACTTTGCTGAGGTGCATACCACAATCCGCTCCACTGCAAAAGAAATGGAAGCATCGAGCAAGTAGTGGGCGAGCTGCGCGGTGGAGGGATACTTCCGGAGCGAATCATCGGTCTCATACCTCGATCGAAATGAAGAGCCTTTTCGGCTCATCAAAATCGAACGCTTAGAATAAGTCGATTAAACTTGTCACATCGAAAAATCATCAGAGTATGAGCTTTGAGAAGGATCTTGGAGGGTCACGACATTTTTGGGCTCCCAGTGAGCGTGGAACTCTCCTCGAAACGCGAGGTCGTGCATGCTCTCTGGTCTCGACTATTGCTGAAGCAACTGTGCACAGTTTTCATCCTGGAGTTGAAAGTGCATTTTTCCCGCATTTTCTTTGTATCAATAAACAAGAGTTGGCAGATAATTTCTCATCCACAGTGAGCGAGATCTTACTCGATGAATTACTCGAGAGCTGGCTCTTTCTTTGTCCACACCGGTTTCCAACTTTATGATCTAGGTCGAAGCGATATCACGTGGGCACACCTTTATTTTTGCACTAAATGATTGTGGGTCTTGAACCAGAGTAGCCTCAATCAGCGGATATATCCCACTTCCATTTCCCACTATGGAAGTCTTGCGAAACAGCAAATCTCACAAATAAGCACGATGAAATACCTCGGTATAACAGAATTCGACAGTGACAAATCTCGCCAATAATGGCATGAAGTTGAGGTTGGTAAGCAATTTCAAGCTTCCTTCCCTCAACAACCGCATAAGAACTGCGGGTGTGATGTAATTGCCTTTCGAACAAAGTGTGCCGCAAATAAAACTTGCTGTATAAAATCTTTAGTCCAAAAATTCAGAGATATATGTGGTCACTTACACATGCCAAAATAAAATATAAATGAAATCATTACCTGAACTGATTATATGTATGGGAGGCTAGTTATACTTAGTACTTAGACTCGTGTTTGTGCTCTTCCTCCTGTTACTATACTATTCCGCCAACGCAGGAAGAAGTCATTGATTTTTATTTTCTATTAAATTATATTTGATTCACTCTAACCAATTATATTAACAGTTAGATTAGAATATATTTAATCTAACTATATAGAGTGAGGACCTTGAACCACAAGTGCGGGATCCAACACTCTGTCCCAACTACCACACCGCCATGGTCGCTCAAACTGTTGAACAAAATTTCTTAAACAATTTATATAATTTTTGTAATGTGAGTGAGAATTAATATAGATCAAAGGTTAACTAGCCAAATGTTGCTATGGATTGCTTCTCTCTCCGTGAAAGTGCCTATGGTACCAATTCATGTTTGGTTACCTGAAGCTCATGTGGAGGCAGCTGCGGCTGTATATGCTCCCTTATGTATCTATATTTGTTCAGATTCCAACATTATTTTACAATGAAATGAATCAAAAGCAGTGAGTACAAGTCAAAGTTGACTTGTAAATACGTTTGTTGAGATTTAGCAATAATTCTCCTTCTATAGACATGTGGAAGTACTCATTTTTCTTCACACTTTGTAAAGACCTTCTAATATTATATCAGCTATTAATTAATTTTAATTACATACTAAGAGATTTCAAACTAATTTTGTAATAAGATTATGGAATTTTTTCCTTATTCCTCTAAGTCTCCTCTCAAACCATGTGAACTAAAAACATGAACAAATCGTGAGAAGATTTTATTTTATTTATCAGCTTTTACCTATCACTTGGTATTTCCGCCAATTGAGTATTTTAATAAGCTGTAGAAATAAGAAGGATTCGTCAAGATTTGATGTGGAGATTGGATGAAGCACAGGAACATATATGAATTAATTATAGCGGCTGAGGCTTGGTTAAGAAATCCCCTCGCACTCAGCTTATTATGCATATTCCCTAAGCTGGAAGAGGCATAATACCATGGCAAAAGTACTGGAGTATTAACTTTGGTGTTCGAAACTTGGCCCAGAATTCTTCTGATTGCCTTATAGTTGCTAGTAGCAAGAGTCGCATGTTTCATCACTTCTCTAATGGACACTCGTCCACAACTCCCCCAGTTCCATGCAAAGAGATTGGCTCAAAAGCAGGCATCATTCAACGTAGATTCAGGGAAATTCTAACCTACTAAAAACAAAGCGGATCTTTCTGTACCCAATTCTGGTGAAACACGAAGAACTGCATAAGCCTCAACACCATTACTGGGCACTGTCTCGTAATTGTAAAACAATAGACATTTCCATTTGTGAAAAAGGCACTCCATACTAATACCTAGATAAATATTGTAATATTTAATTAAGGAGAGGTTAGTTATCTTTCAGTTTGGGCTAATTATAACTCAAGCATTGAACAGAGTTATCACTATGTTTACTAGAGGGTATGTGATATAATATTCGCGAACGGATAAAAGGAGAGAAGTAATGCACATTTAAAATAGCGCGAGTGTTAATTAGATTAAACCAAGTGATAACTAGACACTCCGTTTGATTATCTATACAAAGGAGACTTTAATAATCCGGACCCTTATGTGTGTCGGGTGCAGGCACTCGAGAATGGTTTCTTGGGGGATGGTGCTCAACACCAGGCCACATTGGAACGCCCGTGCTCTCCAATAGAGTTGTGAGAATATTATCCCATTTCCTTCTTTTCGAGGTAGTAGTATATTGTCCCTTCAGCTAACCGGCGGGGACGGCTTGTAGTCTCAGGGAATTTTGATAGACGGCACGGTTTAAGAGGTCTTAGGTCCAGGGGCCTTTTAGTACAAATAGGGGCATATTACATGGATAAGCCTTATCCATTAATAATAATAATAATGTAAAACAATTATGAATATTACCTGCCACCTCCGTCACATTTGCGATCTACCGCTGTGCACCAAAAGTCCAATTTGGCTCCTCGAGTCATCGTTCATTGACCTGACTGAACTGGTCCCCTTCCTCTATTCAGTTACAGCCTCTACGAGGACAATCATACATGCTCTTTTCTCCAGCCAGTCACGAAGCTTCTTCGGAAATTTGGGCCCTAAAGTTTGCCGCTGTCCGATTGGGGAAAGAATTCAGTTAAGATCTCATATGCAAAGATCCGAGGGATATGAATCCGGCCAGAAAGAAAAAGAACTTATGGCGCTGCATTGGAGATTCCGAAGTCATGACCAAAAATGCTGCAACGTAACCAAGATAACCACCACCTCGTACAGTTCGGGGATATTTTCATTCCATTCTTTTGACTCCCCACCTTTCTTGGTTGCTGTCCAGCATCCCCCGACTGGATGCTCACACGTCGTCGTCTTGCGACTACGGAATTTGGCAAGACGCCGAAAAATCTACAGAAAGAGATATGGAGATAAAGCAGATGGACGAGCCGGACAACTAAGTGGGTCGAACTTTTCAATCACTCACAAGATATATCGAAAGTAGGCTACTCATGCATTGAAGCAGATGGTCTAGAAGATTGACGCATTCAGTGTTCTGCTCCCTGTCTGTTCATAATGCTGCTCGTGTCAAACGAAATTTTTACATCCATCTTTGCAGACAAACAATGTACGAGCATCATGCTAGCATTCTTCGAAACAGATTAAGCGCCCCCGAAAGTGATAATCTCACAAATGAACCTCCGATTTTTGCATAAGACAGGAAGAACTCGATGACCTGGAGCTTACGTACTTGGAAGTAAACAGCAAATCTCTCCGCTGAGTCAGACGTAGAATTCGAACGTTCTAGAGTCCCTGCTGGACTAATAGGCCGACGGAGTCACCTCCTTTTGATTAGATCCGATGAGATCGACGACCGCCGATCCGATCTACCCATACTCGTCCGTCGGAGCGGACGGAGATTCCCGCGTCACAGCGTTCAGCCTCTTTGGACTCACCAGGTTGATGAATGCGAGTAGGACAGGCTCCCCACACAGGCTCACGTAGTACAGATGCTAAAGCATGGTTGAAATCAAGCCCCTGGTGTACGTGGACTTAACAGCCATGGAAGGAGCGGACTGTTTGCGGTGACGACAAGAAGCCGAGGCACTGCATGCCACCCACCAGGACTGTGGGCTCCGACATGCTGACATTGCCGAGTCACGGTGACTCATGGCCTGATCCGCAGGACCGCGTTATCCAGTGCGATGTGGACTGTGTGCATGACCTCTTTCCGGGCCGTGAACTTCCGGGGCAAGCTGCATGCCCCTGGAGACGGACGGACGGCCTCACCGGTCTTCGTTTTAAGTCCTCGTGCGGTCCGCAGTTTACGTATTTCTGTAACGCTTGGGGAAGTGTAGCGAAGGTTGCATCGAGAGGATCAGAGCTCGCGTAACGGCCATCGCTCGAGTACACGTTGTGGACGCGCCTCCTGTTCGACGCTGAAGTTGTTTCAGTTCTGCCCTGAGCTCGCGAAGTCTGTTTTATGGCCGTAGCGCTCTCTGCCACCACCCCAGCCTCAGGGGTGTCGCAGCTGTCGTCCACATTTCTGCCCAGAACGCAGCGTCTGCGGGTTTCTTGCAAGCCCGCCTCTTTTAAATTGAACGTAGCTAGGAGTGCACGATGTGAAGTGGCCACTGAAGAGATCCAGGAAGATGGAGTTCTAAGCGTTCCGAGCTTGTATGGGCTTCTGGGTATCGATCAAGATGTCGATTTGAATGACATCAAAACTGCTTACAGGCAGATGGCTCGCCTCTACCATCCGGATGTCTGCCCAGTTTCAAAGAGAGAGGAGTGCACCAAAATGTTCCTTCAGGTTCAGGACGCGTACGAAATTCTGTCTGATCCGGAACGGAGGGCGGAATACGATTACCATCTTATGCATCCGCTGAGTGCCAACGCTTATGGTTTGGGTAACTTCATGAAGAGAAACAGGGGCCCAAGATCCAGAGAAGGCGTTTCGGAAGCGTGGAAGATGCAGTGGCAAGCTCAGCTTTCGAGATTGGACATGAAGGCTCGGATGGAACAGGCCCAGGCGAAGACATCGTGGGGTGCCCAGATGCGAAGTCGCACAGCACAAAACTAGTTCGATTCTGAGCCTGGCTTGTAGTTCACCGTAAGTGTCATTCCTAATTGCAGGGGGAATTCATCACGATTTTGACCAAGTCTTAACCTGACATGGACGAAGGTTCATTAGGAAAGGTTGGCATTCACTGAGTTCCTGCCGTTCAACCTCATAATGTCATTGTATAGGAAATTAGTTAAACGAGATTGCTCATTTGCTTCATCCAGGTAGGTTTTCATCGCGAAATCTACTGTACATAACACAGAGAAGTGGCATGTCGTTTGCCACCGTGGAGAAAACTCATTTGTAAATCATTCGAACGGATGAAGCTCGAATGGTCATTCTTTCAGGGGAGACATGGCAAGTTACTGGATCGAGAACCTGTACATTAAAATTCTTTTGAGCCATTAAAACAGTCTCTTCTTCGATCACATCATTGTGCACACATGATTGTGCGTAAATACTTGAGACATGCAGTCTCATGTGGGTGAATGTATCTCTTGCATGGACAATTACATTTTGTGTCTATTCCTTGCAGTTTAAGTACATGCATGTACTATCTGAACTTCCATTCCTCTTATGAGGACTTCAAATTCTGATACGATTTCCTAATCTTTCGAACAGATCCAGTGAGCCGTGCAGTCGTCTCTATTCGTGGACCTGATCGATCAGAATTACCTCAGTACGTCAAACTCGCTGACAAGATGAGTAGTGATCTCAGAATTTTGTCTTATCAACAGATGCGTGCTTATCTCTTCGTGAATCCAAACAGGACGTGACACTGATGAGTAAAGATAGCACTTGAATAGGAAAAACTCCTCCGTACATTGATTGTACTTGTTAAGGGGGATGAACCTTGCTCAATCATGATATTGTGCGTACTTGGTCAACCTTTTTTCTTTCGGATACATACGCAGTGTCCAAAACCAATACCCGATAAGTATATATTTCGCGAATAATAGTGACTTAAGCAAATATTACAACATAACCATGAACATCTGTGACAATCAACGTGAAATTGAGTACAAGCACACCTCCAGGTTACAAGGGTTTTCAAACGCCAGTTTGGCGGTTGAAAACATTGGTAATCAAATTTGGTATCCACTTCAATTCGAGACCTGTCACCAAGAAGAAAATATAATGACCGGCTTTTTGTTTACCTGAACAGTGGTGAGAAGGAATTTGATGACTGCATGACCTACCACTGAACTAGAAAGGAAAGTTCTTTCCGAAAGTCCACACTCAGAAAGCTAACTAACTCTTATTTGAGTGTTTTTAGCACCCCATAAGCCTTCCGACCTTAAGCAAATCATTTCTTCCGCCAGAGTTAACCCTTTGAATAATTGTCACATTGACTTTAAACTTCATATTAGTAATTTCTATCTGATCTTATTGTAAGAAAAACCCATGAATACTTTGAGCGTGTGTTGTTATAGCAATGTGATAATTATGCTTTGCGCATACTACTTTAGTATAGAAGTCATCTATAGAATTGTTACAACAAAATATGGAATTGTTTCTATCATCATTCCATCACACAAAGTTTAAATTTCATCAAATTTCAATATAACAATCAACATGATGTCCAACAATTTACTTGCGAAGTAATGCTACCAACTCAATCCATTTGGAAAAATACTCCACCATCATCAACACACAATTTTTTATCTACAATAAATGATTTAATGATAGCAATGCTACCAATATATTTGATTGAAAACATGTTTCATCATTATCAACCTAAATATTTGATCATCTATATTAAATAATAGATATCTTCCGAATTCCAAGTAGAAAAATATCAAATTGTTGTATTAAGTAAGTAGGATATTATCAGATTGAATAATCATCAAACATGACCTATACTTAATAATCTGACATTATTTCACCTTTGCATGTATAAATTTCATCAATATTAATATTAATTATATTTTATATTGGATTTACTCCAAATTGACTTTACTCCTTGTTAAAAATTACTTCAGAATTTGGTCAATTCCAGCTAATTTTTCATGGTTAGTTAATCAATTTTGACTACCATTACATAAGTTAGCGGATTGTAATTATGAATAAAAGGTATTTTAGGAATTTTAATAAAATATTTGTGTTCACGTGAACATAACCTCAGTAGTATTGATCACAAATCCATATGAGTTTTTTATTTTGTATTTGCATTGTGAATTACTTAATATCTATGATTATGTCGTGGATGTATAGTTTTATATGAAAGAAAAGTTATTAGAAAAATTTCAGCATTGCAATTTGTTTATTCACATTCAAATATTTTGCAAATTCACATATCCACAAATTTTAAACATTATGATGAGTCAAGTATGAAAATGACATTCAAAGTGTATAAGATGATAAAATCTTAAGGATTTTTTTTCATTGGCAGCAAGTCCTTGCAAAACTTTAAAAACTGATCCATCAAGACTTGAAAAAGATTTATTTTTATATTTTAATGAAAAGTAATTTATAAAAAAATGATATTAAGAAATGATGAGAGTATCATCAGAGAGTATGTTCATATTTTAATTCAAGAAGTGCAGATCTATGATGCTTGAAAATCTTTGAATGTATAATAGGTATGACAATTGATGTAATCAATAATTCACAAGCATTTATGTACACACATTTTATATTGATCTATTATTTTGAATGAGTTTAATTTTTTGCTTGAAAAATTAAATCATTCACATAGCAAATGATGATGATTTTTTTATTTGAACAATTTTTGAACTTCAAACTCTTTAAAGTGATAAAAATTATGATTAAGTTGCATGTGAAGAATAATTTTATTATAAAGAATTCTAGACAAAGTTATTTTTTATCCTTACTAGTAGAAATACATTGAGCATTTGAAAGTTTGAAATTAGGTGCCAATGAAACACTCATCAACTTTATATTTCTCATGTTAAATCTTGCAAGCATTCGCTATGTGTTATCACTTTGATCCAACCAAGACTTTTTTTGTCTCAAATGTTCTTCTTGATATTCATGCCAAAAATACTCTTAGTAATATCTTAACTCTTCATATAACACTCATCACTTACTTGACCTTTGAGCTTATCAATATGAGATTGATCTTTAGCAAGAATAAGCATATCATTTCGCATATAGAACTAGTATGATAGAATTAAAGGTAAAATAACTAACGCACTCCATGCAAATTCAAGTGCTTTCATAGATTCATCAAAACATTTCTTTCATTGTCGAGCACATTACTCCAATCCATACAAGGTATTAAACATTTTACAAACTCTCATCTCCTTGAACTTTTTAGCAAAGCCCTAAGATTGTTTCATGTAATATATCTTCTCCAATGCTCGATACTGATAGCAATACCAATATTCATTTGATCTAATATAAGACAAAAAAATGATACAAGTGCACAAATTAACCAAATTATAGAAAGTTTAGCTATTGGAGAAGCGCATCATTGTAATCCACACGTTTATCTTGTGTATACACTTTGGCTAGTAAAATTTCTTTGTGAAATTTAATATACTCCTCTTCAGTATCATTTTTCAGCTTGTATGCCTAGGTTATAAGTGTAAAAGTTTAGGTTATTGAAATTATTGAAATTATTGAACATATTGAAATTCTTCTAGCTTACAAGTCTCATTATCTCATGTCTCCTAAAATTTGACAAATGCCAGGTTTGCCAAAATAAAGGTAATTTTGGCAATTTTTCTCCTTAATATTGACATTAACACTGTGATTTCACTATTTTTTGCAAGATGGCTTTGCAATAATTGTTTTAAACTTTGCAAATTGCTTCGCATGCATAATGTCTGTCAAAAAAAGACTGATCAAGATGATGCTAGAGTCAACATTCTCTCATTTGATGATGGAGTAATCACTTTCAACTGTTGTTGTATTTAGAAACACTAAAAGACTGCCAATGATCAAAACAAACATGCTAGTTAAATGATATGAAAGAAAAAAAGGAATTAAAGATATAAAAATTAACTTAGTTCTCTTGTTCTAGCCAAGAAAAGACTCACATTGATTGAAACAAATATGCTATACAAATGATATGATAGGAAAAAATAGAAAAAATAAATGAAATGTAACAATGTCATATGTAATCTAGCCACGAAAAGATTCACAATGATCAAAACAAACATGCTATAAAATTGATATGAAAGATAAAAAAATGATATAAAATGAAATGGTTTTGCACACTTTTGTTCCAACCAAGAAAAGTTTCATATTGATGAGAACAAACATGTTATAGAATTGATATGAAAGTAAAAAGATGAATTAAAAGTATGAAATGTTTTTGAACACTTTTGTTCCAACCAAGAAAATACTCACATTGATCAAAACAAACATGCTTATAGAAATTATATGAAAGTAAGAAAGTGAAAAAAATATGAAGTGTACATGATTTGTATTTTTTTTACTTCTTTTCTTTCTTTTGTGCACAGCTTGCTCTCCATCATTGAGTTCGTTAAACAAAAAAATTGAGCACATATTTGCAAATTTGGACAATTTAGAAGCACACTTAATTTTGCAATCCGCAATTCACAAGCAAATTCAAGCTCATGCATTAATGAGCTTTCTCGAGAACATGCATTCTTACCCTAATTTTTTCATTCTCGTTTTACTCTTGACTGCATGCATAAGGTTTAATTGTGAATGTCTTTACAGTTAAACCCCATGCAGTCAACATGAATGTCTTTACAATGAATGGAATTTTCGCAAAATTAATTTTGGAAGATTGGACAGATTAATTTTAGAAAATCTGGAGTCTAAAAACATAATGCTAAGTTTCATGTGGTCTGTTCTATATATATTTACTCGAGGTATTTACTTGATAGGATCCAGTCTGAACGTAAACAGCTTGATGGTATCCCACCGACGTTATGCATCACATCTATTTGGTATGAATAGACGGTGTAGTGGCTCTGTCGAAACGCAGTGGAGCTCGCAACCAATGGCGGAGCCCAAGGGGGGGCAGGGGGACGTTCTCCCAAGGAAACCCTGCCCCTGAAAACGTAGAAGTGAAAAAACACACGTGCGCAACTATTATAAAGCCAGCGTCACCTTACTGTTCTTTCTCTCCAGAGGAAAAAACCAGCCCCGTGGCATTCGAACTGTTTGTTCGACTCAAGATACTTATAGGAGCAAGCTTTGTAGTAGCACTTCGTTTCTCTGTACATTTGTTTGAACTGTTTGTTTCATTTAAGATACTCATTTGAACAAGCTTCGTAGGAGCACAAAGAACATTTGGAGAGTCCGCGTAGAGTAGAGATTTCTTTCTCCGGCCAGTCAGTCACAAAAGCAATCAGCACCCTACAAGCTACAGACTCTAATTGTTCACATGATCATTCCACGAACAAACTATTTTTAAGTTAGATTTTCACATTGAAGTTATCTTAGTGATACTTTGAATAGTCCAATAAACAAAAACATTCTTTCATTGCGACATTTTTTAGCATAATGTATTTGGATTCATCAAGTGGATTGTGTCTTCTTATTATGAATCTTGACACTTTCTCTTTCTCCTGGATACTATAGACTAAGATATTGTTCTTCCTAGAGACATATGTGATCAATGGGATGATTGTAAATTTTAAGCTATTTGCAATTAGTGTGGTTAAACGTGTAGGTATCACAATTATATTGTCACAAGGCAAGATAGCCATTTGATGAAATGAGATATTTGGGGCCTAAACTGCACTTCAAGAGTCATACCTATTTAAACCACGAAGAAATTTCATTTTGAAGAAATAATCTTCCATGCTCTGTTATGCAAGAGGTACATGTACATCATATGTTAAAACTGTTTGTTGGATTCATTATTGTACAGTTTCTCATAGAGTACAGGTTTGCATCTGAGATATATCAGAGTTAGTTTTTTTCTGGAAGAGAACATGCATTGTTTATTTCGATTGATGAGACTCACTAAGTACCGCCAAATGAACTCACTAAGTACCGCCAAATGAGACATTGTTTACCAAGAAAAACATCTTCGGAATTGGAGTGGCATTCCAGTACAGTGGTGTAAACTCAATCAATCTTTGTAGTAAGATGAGAAAGACTTAATGCTTTGATTGTGTTTCTTCCCTCATTGACCAACCGGAGAGTATAACATACATATGGTGTGATGGTTTTTGCTTTCAATGGAGGGAGCATATGCAATGGTGGTCTTGATCCCCGGCCCAAGACCGACCTCGACTGCTGCTGCTTGTTGTCGTACTTCTCATTTCACCGGTGATCGATTCGAGAACTGTAGTAGGTGGAGGAGCTCCAAAATGCTTGGTTGATCTCGTCTTGAACCGAGATAAAGATTGTATCGTATATTATGTACGTATATAAGCATTTATCGTATCATCAAGTGGATAGTGTCTTCTTATACTTAATTTTAGCACTTTCTCTTTCTCCTAAATACTATACACTACTATATTGTTTTTCCTAGAGACACGTGTGATCAATGTCATGATTGTAAATTTTAAGCTATCTGCAATTAGTGTGGTTAAACGTGTAGCGATCACAAATATATTGTCACAAGGCAAGATAGCCATTTGACAAAAGGACATATTTGCGGCTTAAACTGCACTTCAAGAATCATATCTATTTAAACCACAAAGAAATTTCATTCTGCAAAAATAATCTTCCATGCTCTGTTATGCAAGAGTTACATGTACATCATCTATCAATAATATTTGTTGGATTCATTCTTGTAAAGTTTTTCATAAAGTTCAAGTTTGCATCTGAGATATGACAGAGTTAGTTCTATTCTGAAAAAGAGTTATGATTTGTTTATTTTGATTGGTGAGACTCACTGAGTACCGCCAAATGAAGACATTGTTTCCTAGAAAAACATCTTCATAATTGAAGAGGCATTTCATTCTTTCATTGTGATGTTTTTGAACGTAGTGTATTCTCATTTTTCAGGTGAATAGTGTCTTCTTATCATGAATCTTGACACTTTTTCTATCTCCTGGATACCATTCACTACTATATTGTTCTTCCTATATACAGGTGTGATCAATGTCATGATTGTAAATTTTAAGCTATCTGCAATTAGTGTGATTAAACTTCATTAATTCTGCTATTTTTCTTAAACTGTAAGTTTCAGCAAGATCAAAATGCAAAACATTATATATGCAAGAAAGTCATATGCTTCTTTGTGGTTGGAGAAATATGACTCTTATTTTTCTATTTTTGATTGTTTCAAGGTTGAAAAAGCTTGACGCTTGTGTTTTCTATGTTTTGATTGTTTTGTGGTTGGAGAAGTTGAGTTCGTCACTATCAGTGATGTTAACATCTCATGCATCGAAGCGTTAATGTACAGAGGATATGTTTGTAGCCATGTTGGAGCGCGATCTAGGTCTAAGACCAACCATTACATACTACCCAGCCTCTAAGAGGGATACAATTCGGAAGACTTACATATCCAAAGGAACTTTTCAACCACAACTCAGCCTCTAAGAGGCATACAATTCGGAAGACTTACATATCCAAAGGAACTTTTCAACCACAACTGTTGAAATTAACTTTTGTCAAAAAGGGTGGTAGATTTTGACGTTTCTGTTTTCAATGGTTTGCTTTACATCATTGGCTTGAATATAGCCTTGCAAAATATGCTCTGTATTGCTTTCATTTTTATCTATTTGCGCAGGATACGCAAGCTTCAAGACAATTTGTGAGTAAAGGTGTTGCAAGCTAGAACAAAATTAATGGATTAGACTGTAAATTGGCAAAACATTTTGGTAAACACATTTGAGTTCACTCTTTGCACTTCATTGCTTGGTGATCATTACCGATCAACGTTTTTCAAGCCACTAGATCGTTAATCTAAACAACAAAAAGCTGATCATAGATTTTGATTGATAGCATCTATTGAGACAATCCAATTTTTGGCACATCAAGGTCTTGTTTTTTGCTGTCATAACGAGTCTAGAGAGTCATTCAATCGTGGAAATTTTCTTGAGCTATTTATTCTTCTCAATAAGCATTATGCAAATTATCAATGTGTTTGCCTTAATCGTGCACCAAAGAATGCGACGATGACATCTCCAAACATCTAGAAGGATATATTAAGGACAATGGCTTCATGTGTTCTAGAACATATTGTGAAGCAAATCCGTGATAGCTTTTTTTATTTGCTGATTGATGAGGCTCGAGATGAATCGACAAAGGAGCAGATGTTTTTGGTTCTAAGGTTTGTTGAAAATTCTTGAGTAATTCATGAGAAGTTGTTGGATATGATCCATGTTGCTTATACACTTTCCGAATCGTTGATGGTTGCCATTGTTTCCACTTTGAGCCGACACGGTCTTTCGTTATCTCGTGTACGAGGACAAGGATATGATGGAGCTACTAACATGCGTTGAGACATTAACAGGTTGAAGACTATGATCTAAAGAGAAGTATCTTCAATTCACTATGTTCATTGTTTTGCACACCTACTTCAACTTGCTTTGATATCGGCAGTCAAGAATCATATCGAAGTTTGCCGGTTATTTGTTGAATTGTGATCATTATGTGTCACGGTAGATGCTTCTTGTAAACTTGCGGATTAGTTTCAAAAATTGGAGGCAACTAACATCCGTGATGCAATTGTCGGCAAAGAAAAGATAACAGGTCGTGGATTAAATCAGAAGCCATCAGCTAGGAAAACCAAGATGGGGAACTCATTTTGTTTCTATTTGTCGAATGCTTGATTAGTATGATTCAATTGTCAAAAATTCTTAAAATTATTGTGGAAGATGCGACTAAAACAGATTCAAAAGTAAAAGCGTCCAGATTGTTGAAAGCGATATGTTGCTTTGACTTTGTTGTAATGTTATATATTATGAAGGCTGTTTTAAGCAAGTTTGCAGTTGTTTCGGAAGCTTTACAACATAAGTAACTAGACATACTCAATGCTATGAACCTTGTTGTTGTTTCAAAGTATGAATTGCAAGAAATGAGATCGAAAGAAGGATGGAAGACCATATATGGAGCTATTCAATCTTTTTGTCTCGCAAAAAACATCGTTGTCCATGATATGGAATCAAGTTATGTGCTTACGGGCGTTATTATCACAATGCTGACAACATAACCTTTGATCATTATTATCGTGTGGAGACCTTTTCAACATCGTAGATTCACAGTTAAGAGAGTTTGATGACTGCTATTCTTAATGTTCGTTTGTATTGCTCACACGAATTGCCTATTTATGCTCAGATCATCTTCGCATTCATGAAAATCACTCAAAGCTAATTGAGCTTGGGCGGATGTATCCACATGACTTTGAGCAATATGATTTGGTGATGTTAAAACAACAGATTTTGCAATTCTGCATAAAGTTGAGATTAAACGAAGCTTTTGTTAGGAATTCAATTTCTTTCTACTTTAGCTATAAATATGTTTGAACTCAAGAAGTTTGTTACTTATCATCTTGTTTTTTGACTAATCAGTTTGGCTTTAACTTTACCTGTCAGCACTGCGTCAACCAAATGTTCGTTCTCAGCATTAAAGATTGTGAAAATGCGGTTGAGGAACAAAATGGGGGATGTATACCTTGCTAACGCTATTAGTTTGTTTGTTGAGCACAAGGAATCATCATTGACGTTATTATTGAGAAATTTCAAACTCTGAGCATTAAACATTTGCAGTTTGATTAATACACAGAATTTGGTTTTTTATTGTTTAGATGTACTTATTTGAATTCTCTGTCACATGTGACAGGAGTTTTAGTTTTAACACATTGTAGTTTGATTAATATATTGAATTTGGATTTTTTACAGTTTGGATTTTATGTTTTGAATTGTCTGTCATGTATGACAGGATTTTTGATTGTAACACAATGAAGTATTATTAATACACAGTATTTTTAACAATTTGGATCTATTTTTTTAATTTTTTGTTATGGGTTACATGAGTTTTAGTCTTAACACAGTGCAGTTGGATTTATATAGAGAATTTGGTTTTTTTTCAGTTTGAATCTACTTTTTTGAATTCTTTGTAATGGAGTTTTGGTTTTAACACATTTTGTAACAAAAGTAGCCAAAGCAAATTTTGCCTGCGGCGCTACCTAGCAAGATGTGCCCCCCCCCCATGAAAAATCCTGGCTCCATTCCTGCTCGCGAACCTCGATGTTAGACGCTGTTTCATAGTTGTGGATCTCTAACTATGAATTCGTGCTGTGATCGCTGCTATTTAAACCTGAAGTCCAAGATTACTTGTTCGCTTTGCCACTAGACATTGACGAGTAGCAGAGACCTATTCTGCTTGATTGCTGCCAGATCTTAGACGTTGTCGATCGACTCGGCCGTGGAGAACAACACCATGGAACATACACATATTTGTACAAGAACACTTATTAGAACTCACCTACTGTGCATCTTAGCTTGGGTTGCAGCAGGTAAAATGAAACTTGATGGTTATCAAGCAGTTTAGGTTCCGATGGAGTCCAATCAAGTAAATAGCTCATATTTACTCCCACCTTCCAACCGAAAGACTTCAACCATGTTACAGATCTGGTCTGTGTCTGGTCAGATCTTTAGATTTTGCAACTTCTGTCCCTTAGGGCAGCAGAATTTGAATCTAAGTTTGAAACTTTGTTTTGATTAATATGTATGATACTTATAAAATCCAAAAAACATTCACATCATATTTAAGTTATCCTAGGTTCAAGATTTGTACCAACGCAACCAGAATCGAAAGTATCACTTCACACGATTTGGCAAGATATCAATATTTCCTTACGTCTTCTAGGATTTGCTTTGGTCTGATAACGTATGCTCGTTGTTCATTGCTCGGTCCAACCACTCGCATAGACCTAAATGATCGACCCCCCGTGTTATGTGCGATTATTCCTGCACTTTCTTTCTCTCTCGAACAGTGCATACCCGCCACCCTCACCGCACTCGCTCACCTCTCTCCAACAAGCTCATGGTCGGAAGAAGGGGCATCACACATGAGACCGACAGAGAATCGTGCAGTCGAAGGCCTGATAGCCTATCAGCCGAAGGCGCTCGCAGTGATGGCCCACCGTTCGCATCATCAACAGGCCGGATGTCTTCCTCCTCACTTCACGTCCACAACATTCCAACATTGGCAACGCATCCGTCGCTAGCCAAAATCGCCGCAAACCTCGCTGCGCAACCTTCGTGCTTACATAAGAACGTGCTATACATAAGTTGCAAATCGCCAATAGTGCTCAACTCTTGACCTCCCAATTGTTCGAACATTTAGAACATAGGCAAATGTGAAAACAATCTTCTTGATCCGATCTTATGCTTTGATACGGACTACTTAGCTATGTGTCAACATGATATGTTGACACATTTTGGGGAACGTAAGAACCAAATTGGATGTATTAATTACAGTGTTTCCAGAGGGCACGAAGACGTTCGGGCATCGAGCCCAATCTTCTCTTCTACCAGAGAGAGCGCTCAAGCCTAGAAAGGCCCTCTGTCCCATTCCGTATTTAAAACGTCCACTTGGTTTCACCGGTTCCACTGACCATGGTATACACCTTCTAGTTTCATAAAAGTGGAACTCTGATCTAAAGGAGCAGGGTCAAGCTGCGATCTATAGCAACTACAGAGTTGTGTGCCACTTTTCACAGTTTAGTGTAGCTCCAGTCACAGTCGGGCCACAAGCCACCTGATCCTATAACAAAGCAGAGAATTAAGTGCAAAACATGAAATTCATGGAGCTTGATGTTCTGCACGTAATCCCGCTTTTAAGAGCATTTCCACCCACAATCACTGAGCTGAACGCTGTTTATAAACCACCGTTTACTCTGGGTGCTGAAGCGAATGCAAGGCGAAATTCGTGATTTCACCCAATGTATGTGATGTGAGTTTGAGGTTTGTTCAAAGTCCAAAAAGTGTTTCATTGTTTGTTGCAGCGGGGTGGAATGCATTGATATGTGGTGGCCCAACTTTTCGTGGGCGTGACCATTACTGGCATTTCACAGAACTTTGAATGAACATTGCAGACTTTTTGTTCAAAACTGTTTTTCAACAAAATGAATCGAGAAAATAAAATGTTGAGTTTCATATTTATATTCTTGAGTAATCATTGTCTGATTAATAGATGAGGCTCTTTCCTTTCGATCCGAATGTTTCAGAATTGTTTACAGCCCTTTCTTTGGCTTAAACATATTCAGACTATATTCAGTTTATTTATCTCTATTTAAGATATTGGCAATATACTGAAAAAGTTCTAGTTTCAACAAAACCACCAAAAAAATTAGAAACTTGTGTATTTTTTATTTTATCTGACATCAAACTAAAATTGCAATTCATCAGTAAATTCTTGTATGAAGTTTGAAATGTTTATATTCATATCGTATACCAATCTGTTGAGTACAGGGCACTACAAATACTGTAGCAATGTCGTGAATCGAACAGCCTTCCAATCAGAATGTAAAAAAGGCATTGTTCGTATTCTACTCTAATCATTGTGATCAACTTATACTACGCGAACAGTCATTCTAACAATCAAAGAAGTTGGCGTTTTATTAGTGAAAAAATGGAGACAAGACTGTGACATTCAATTTCTTGACCAGATTACTCTTCTATACCTACGTCTACGCAACTCATGCAACTTATAAAAAGATGAAGTGTCTCCTCTTCTTTACAAAAGCATTTTAAAATTTTGGGTTAGAGCTTAAGGTTTGGATTTATCTCCTAAATAGTAGAGGAGTCACTTTCATTTTTTCATCATTTAAATGAGTAGTGTATGCGTAGGTATGTAAAACTCACCTGGTGAAAAAACTAATTTTCGTCAGTCTTGTCTTCATTCTTTCATCAGTAGAACACCAACCATAATTATACTTTGATGCCGCAACTTATATGCTTCGACAACTTCCGTTGTGCAAAATTAAACGCAAATGTGGTCTAAAATGAAATGCTCGGTTTAATGTAGACTATTGAGTTGATTTGAGGTTTCACTCCCCAATTGGAGACCTTTATCGTACTACCAAAACTGGTCGGGACGGATGTAGATGTTAACCGCAGGATTCGATTGAAGACGACGAGATATAGATTGTGAGTTTGGCAATTATACCAATTGTCACACGGTCTCGTCCTTTTATATGTGTATCTTCTTCCGCTTCCAAGGGCGGTTATACTCTCCTCTCCTCTCCTTTCTGTACACTCTTTGAACACTCCCTGAAAGGAGTGCATACGGTAGAAACATGGGCAGCATTTCCTTGTAGTGGTCCTATCCCAAAGTTGGTTCCGAAATCCTGAAAAGAAGCAGACAAGAATCATCAGTACATCACCGATACACTATATGGTACTCCTGCACACCACTACAGGACATAAGGATTATGGGACAAGAATGGGGTGAAAGTCATTGCTTGAGAGTCTCACGGCATGACATCTCCAGTCTACACTCACACTCTCACCCCGATCAAGTTCGTTCTTCAAACCTGGGGCGGTGTCTCATCAAGATACCAATAAGAATGGACTGCTTTTATGTATATGAAGACGATAGAACCATCAGCGGAGATGAATTCTTCATTCACCCCGAGAGATCTCCAGTACGACGATAAGCCCGACGAGCGTTCGCTGCTCAAGCATCGCTCAGAGACGTGAACTGAACGCGCAGTCACGTCCTTGCTCGATGTGAGAATGGAAGAAAGGAATCTGCCGACGCGGAGGGTGCACATGAACAAGAACGGCAGCGCGGGCGTGGAGCTGTTCCGGAGAATTTACAGGCTTTCAAACTTGAAAGGAGAAAGAGAGGGAGAGCGATTCAAACATTCGAATTTCGAATTCCGAGCCAGGGTAATTCGGAAAGTGATGGTGTACGGATGGAATTAGAGACTTAGAGAAATCACTGGTCACCGGATGTATGAAGCAACGAGTCTCCATACCGATTCCAGAAATATCCTTTTTCCATTAAATCCACGAGCGGTTACCCCCGGTAAGAAGAAATAGAATTTTCCTCTTTCCTTAAAGGCCTTAAAGAATAATCAAATGAAATTAGAAGTATATAAATGACGAAGTAACCTTATTCCCTAATTTCAAAGTACATATCGTTTCATTTTTCAATTTTGAAACATTATTTGTATTTCTGTTCTTAATTGTCTCCATAAGTTTCGATTATTCAATCATCTATATACATAGTTTGTTAGTTGATAATGTGTACAGAGTAATCACAGTACAAACGATGTGATCAACAATCATTACAACAGGGTATCAATTCTATGACATACAGTAATTGCTCGATACTTTGTTCAGTTTAAATGATATGACAAAGTTTCAACGCAATGTCACGAAGGTAGAATCAGCTCGGAAATGGCTTTAACAAATGCCACTACCACAGAGAGGACGTGCTTTGATTTATAATTATGACCGCCAGCTTGCCAGGAAATTGCTATTAGCACATAAGTGATGATTGAAGTGAGATTCGGTGTGCAGCAGATATTTTCGGCAGAAAGAACGTTCTTGGATTGCTCGCATGTTTGAGCCTAAAAACTTTTTTCTGCAAAGGTACTCATGATCAAAATCCTAAATGATCGCTTCGCAGAATCCTTTGTGGATTCAGGGGCCCGAAAGAGCATTGACGAATATCGGAACGGGAGTTTGTGTGCACATGAAAAGCTCTTCTCACCATCGAGTGCAAGTGGTATCCACATAGTGTACGATGAAAACAGTCAGATAAGAGTCCAGTTCAATGATTTTTGAAGTTGGCTGCTACCCTCAGCATTACGGAAGGTTCTCATGACTTCGACCTTTCGTTGGTTGTACAGAATATAATATACATTTTAGAAAATCAGATGAGAGCCGATAGCCACACTGGTAGTTAAGATTTGACACATTCCTCCTTAGTACATCTAAGCTGTTTATTACACTGTCATCCAGGACGGATAAGAGGGTGTCCTACGTCTCCTAATTGAAGATGGGACTCCAAACCTTTCTCCTTGAAAGACCCTATCGAAATCTGTCCAAAATCTTGAAGGTACCACAAGTCTCAGACAGATTCGACATGAATCGAGATTTGCTTTCTTTACAACGGGGTCTTCACCTTCAGCTATTTACAAACCTGTCATGCTAAAACCAGTGAGCTTCCATCAGAAGCATTGTCGACGAATTGTCTCCAACTGATAGAGATGCCTTCAGCAATCCACAGTCTACAATCGTGAGAAGTTTATAAGACAGCCATCCACAGGTTGAGGATGAGGTAGATACCGAACAGGCGCATTAGGATGGATGGGCTCCCACCTGTAAAAACCATATCAGAAGCCTCAGAATCCTGTTATACATGTACCTAAGCGGGAAGACTCCACGGTATTTATGCCCATTCGGTGGTCGATGACCTTACGAATGTGCACCTCCTAGAGTTAGTTGAGGACGTAGCTTGTACAATCACTATCTCCACATTAAGAGGCTCTTCTACAAATTGTTCTTCCAAACTGTTCCTTGTTTAGCATAATACTCACAGAAATAATGGAAATCATGAATCATACACGCGCGTGAAACTGACTGTCCGACTTACATTGCAGCTGCTTGCACTAGACACGATCGCCAATGAAGTCCTAAATGGTTACCTGTAATCCAAAATAACAAGGTGGAGGAAAATAGACATTTCCATCTTAGCGAGCTCGATGCCGATACAACTCCTATTGCCTAAACCGAATGGCGAAAATTGTCCTGCTTTGGGCCTGAATGTCTGCATACAACCAAACACTTCAATATTTAGTACTATCTTTCTAACTCTCCTTTGACCAGCACCTCCATAAATCTTCCAATTTTTTTAACCTAAGTAAAGGGGGACATCGGAGTTCTCGAAATTACCTTCCATCGTTCAGGTTTGAACGCATAGGGCTCGGGGTACACTTCCGGGTCCGTATGCACTGCTCTAAACCAGTTTTCTACGAACCACCCCTTCGGTACGGTAAATCCTGCAAGATTACAAACCATTTCTTGTTGTAAATTACGTTCGTATCCAGAATTTATTACAATACTCCGGAATTACTGAATGCAGAAAAAAGAGGCCGCAATGACCTCGCAATGGTTATTATGACTGCAGACAGGTCGGTGTCTACAGGTTAAAGGGGTCAAACGGGGCACAAAGGACTGACCTAAATTGCCAGTAACGTTCAAAAGTAGACAAATAAAAAACTTCGGTTTACATCAGTTGAGAATATACAATCTTTTAGCGAATATCAACTCCAGGTCAACTCCAATTTCGCCCCCTTCATACCTTCAATCTGAGTCGTTTCAGTCACTCTGCGAAAGACAAAGGGAGAGACATTCACGATTCTCAACGTCTCGTCTATCACCTGCATGTGTCCGTCGGTACAAGTAGGTACAGTCGTGTCAGAAAGGAATTTGCAATACACAGACTGCTGGACGTTATCAGAATGCTCGACATTAAACGATCAACTTTAGCAACATTGACAGTCCAGGATCGCAGCAAAGTACACAACTTTCTTTCGGAATCGCCAGGTTGCCAGTGCTACAAGCCCGTATCTCTAACTCTGAACAGGACGAATACTCAGACCGGAGAGTCCAGAATATTGAACTGGATCAGACGCAAATTACATCATCGCAACAACAAAACCACTAACTATAGAAGGTACGATGCTGGCGGAACTGACTCACATCATTGAGGAAATTCATGCTCCTGAAGTCAGCATATGCAAGAGGCTCTCCTGGATCTCTTGCCTCTCGAATACGTAACTGTTCTTCCTGGACATTTGCAATTTTATTCAGTAAGAGAAAGATGGGACTTGGTCATCGTCAACTTTCTGCAACTAGTGGAAACTGACGCCAAGCGAAAATGCTCACAGAACTGCATTCTTTATCGGTCAAGGTGACGGGCCTACTCGGCATGCTTTCAGGGCTTCTGGGTGCCTTTGAAGGAAGATCATGGCCCACATTATAGAGAAAGTTGAGGATTGATGACCAGCAATCAAGAACACCAGCATAGTGTCAATGATTTCCTCATCAGTCAAGTGAGAACCATTCTCATCTTGCATCTCCAGTAGAGACCCCAGCACATCTCCATGATTCGCGGTCTTAGTCGCTCTCCTCTCATCAAGAATTGCTTGGATTTTTTTCAACACCTCCTTCCGGGCCTGTCATGACAGCAGTATTATTAAAACAAGCAATTGACATGCTCCCGGTAAGAGCATCATAACATATACAAAAAATGGATACAGGTCCATCTTCGTAAGCGACAACTGTACATTGTAAAGGAGATCATGTTGGGCTGATATATAAATTGAATAAGATTCACAGAGTTTCAGGGCCTAAATTCGTTTTACTCTAAGATATCAATCAGTAGAGTTATAGCCCTCCCTAGACCTGGGAATTTCAAACCAAGTAGAGAAACTCTCCTTCCTGTTTCATACAAAAGAAACAGGAAAGAGAAAGAGTCATAGCAATCAAGATAAATCATTAGAACTGCACATCCGACACATGAGGTCGTATATCTCTAAAATACATGGATAATACATCTCTAAACCCATCATTGCAGACGATTTTCTGGACAAAGCAGCTATAAAATCTGATTGATAGACGACCAGAAAGGAGTGCCACAGCCGAAAGCAGCGGCAAGTTTCTAACCTTCAATGATTTGTAATATGCAAAGCCTGGAATATTTATTGCCATGGCGCGCAAACCATGAACCATCAGTTCAAAGTCGTGAAGAAGTTCTTGCGCTTGCGGTCCGCCAGGATAACTCATGAAAACGTAAGTGATCACTTCGAATGTGAACTGCACAATATAATCACAGTGATTTTAGAACACAAAATTTTGGAACTCTTCCACATTCACTCGACATTTGAAACATACACATCAATCTTGAAAAAGAAACAAACAAACTCTGTGAAGATTTAACCTCTTCAGCGGTCGTCAGTAATATCGAAGGTAGCCAAACGTCTACGAGCGTTAGATCCTTCGAAGATAGGCGAACGACAGAGAAGAAGTAGGGAAATAAACTAAAAGAGACCAAAGATTTGAACAAGGATTCAATGCTCAGGATTCCAAATCTCAGAAACGAACCTGTTGCAGCTTTTCCACAAGCTTAAACTGCCCTAAGGCTTCCCAGTTCGTAAGCTTCGCTTTGACCAGTTCTTCCACTCGCGGGATGTAAGCCTTAAGCGCTTCTTGTCCTTGGAGCCCTTGTGCCGTGAGCCTCCGGAGCCTCCTGTGTTCATCGCCTTCGAGAACGGAAAATGATTTTCTTCCAAGGACGGTGCGAGTTGCCTTCGGCCACCCGGATTTGAAGACTGTGCCGTTCATGCAGACCTGCTTAATACTCTCGGCGGTCGTTGCGAGCGCCGTGGGCTGCCCAAACAAGTGAGTAGTGTAAAGTGGAACTCGACCCCACCTGTAGAAGCGTTCAGTGAGGGAATAAAAATTATGTATGTTCGTCGAATTCATTCCCTGATCAACCTCAGCGCTCTGTGTTCGATCACAAGTTTAGAAAAAGACTAACACTTGGTAGTCAAGAAGACTGCGACTGAAGTTCGTAGCGACTGACGAGACCCGAAGGAGAAACTTCGAGGCTGCACTCTAATATTGAACAATTCAAAGTTATACTGTGGATAAACAACAATATTTTGTAATGATTCTACATAGACCCACAATGTGACGAAGTGCAAGTGAGAAAGTCAGTCACTACAATTCAATTTACATCATTAGCTGGTCATTCATTAGAGGTCATGCCTGATCATCTGGATGGGACACAAGAATCAGATAGATACCGTTTGATCATATTGCCGATAAAAGTGTCAGGCTCTTGGGATTTGAACGCACGGAGGAAGTCAAGCATGTGGCCGACGACAGCCCAGCCCATGTCTCCGGGGGGGAGAGGAGCCTGGCCTTTCTGAAGACTGGGCGCATAGCTCCACCAATTCCAATTCCGCAGAACGACGACCAATGTAACTAACAGCACCGAAATGGAAGTGCTGATCCATCCCGCCGTGGACGAAATCTCCAACATGTTGCACTGCGGAAACCGAAATATTCAGCCACTCAAACTACGAACACAAATATAATATCTCTTCTCTCTTCTCTCTCTTTCATACTCTTCCTCTCGATCTCAATGCCTCACACACAGACTTCTCCATATCTCCAAGCACACGAACACTATAATTCGTCGCCAGATTATTCGCATCCACCACCAACACCCGCGAGGACGTGCATTCTCGCTCGCACTTCTTCCGGCGTCAGTCGAGAACAAGCCTCACGCGCATTCGATCAAATCCTGCACTGTAGTGTACTCGCAACAGCGCTGCGTCCTGACACGAGCGGGAATCGGCCGAACCCACGGATATCGATTCTTTCCGCACTGTGTATACCAAATCTGAGTTCTAGAATTGCGAGTTTCCCATACGACAAGCCCCACCAGCCGGAGCGTCTCCACCCGCGCCGCCCGAACGAAGGAGAAGTGGAGAAGAAACGAAGAAGAAGGCGGGCCGCAGGGCTAAGGGACGCAATCGTGCGCAAATGCCGTGAGTTCAAAATTCCACGGTCTCTTTTTATAGCAGCGCCGTCTCGTGCTGCAGAAGGACTGACGAGAAGACCCTTCGTCAGTCCCATTCCGTTGCCCACCCGAGATTCGATTTCAGAGGCAGCGACAGATTTCGGAATTTGCACGATCCATCAACGATGGCGTGCTCTTTCCTACCCGATTTTTTGGGCTCATCCGATTAAGCGAGCCCCAATGGAATTAAAGCAGAACTCCGGAGACAAACGATGTTCAAAAGCCGATGACAGCCGAGTCCAAGGGGGAAGGTGCGAAGAGTAGATTTATTCTGTGCCCAGTTAGTTATATATCTATATCATCTCCATGCAAGTATATTTGGAAGTAGGGCTCATAATAAATTTTAAACCTGAGAATATTGGAATGGGTCACTCCAATACAAGCAGAATACTCTATTGACAAACATATGCAAGAAATTCGATTAAAGAGCAAATATAGTATGTACTTTTACGTACTGGTAATGCGCTGTTGACGTCCCAATATATTTAATGTACGTCGCGTGGAGATGTACATCGAGAACTGGACTCGAACCGTACAGTTCGCAAACATTATCCTGGAATGAAAATATGTCGTCTGAAATTTGTGACCGGCCATTTTGATCATGAGAGGGAGGAGAATCGTGAAATTCGAGTCCCAACGACGGTAGGAACGGTTTGACCTGGTGCATACTTACTACGATCGGATGTACTCTAACAGTATAGCTCCCGAAAGAAGAATAAGACAAAAAATTGCCTACGATCGCATCTATGACAGTGCATGTGTCATGTGCTTACATTTCACTTTCACGTTGCGCCGTATTCTCAACGTGCCTACACTCTAGCCTTTGACACGTTGACCCCGTTCGTACGCATGCTGCCTGGTAGATGACCGGAAGATATTTGCAGGTGAAATTTCGGGATGATCGGAAGTCCTCTAAAGGACCCACATGGCTTCAGCAAATCCTCGTACGTCAGGCTTCATCATCCGGGAGAAAAAACTATGTGTCTTAAACATGGATGGGGCTGGCCATGTTACCCGCCTGGTCTCTTCCTTGTGGTCTTCCATCCTCTTTTTCTACATTAATGGTCCGCTAGATTTTCTAGCATTTACCAGTCTAAAGACGCATATGGAGTAAGTTAGCCTTCTTACTTACTCAGTCAAGCTCCAAACCTATCAATCATATCAGGTCATTCGACTAGGCTATTGTTTGTCGAGTACATGCTTGAATGAAAAGTGCAGCTAAGTAGCTCTTGCAGGAATGTTTTCGCCTTGTCAACCTGAACCCTGACGAAGCAATGAGTGCTATGAGTAGGTTCTAAGACATGGGTGAGACTACGAGTATAGAAGGCCTACTGAGTGACTGATCTAATGAAGTATCGATAATGTTTGTAAACCAAAGGTCTCGCAACATTTGATGTTTGGCAACTGAGTAGGTGCAACTGCTTGGATGTTGTGGTCATGGAAGAACAAGTTGAATGGCAGAGTCACTCAAAGCAGTGCATGCCCAGTGCCCCTCGTCCGCTAATCTACGCTGTCAGTAGCATCTCTAATTGTGTCCTCTTGCTTGTATGAAGTCGCTCACTTCCCATGTCAGTCGAATATTCATGAGTAAGCTTAGCGAGTTGTATTCGTCGTTGCAACTTCCTATCATAATAGTTGTGGGACAGTCGGAAGAAAAGTGATGAGATTTCTACAACGCATGTGTGAAAATTGCATCCCATGGCTCAAGAAAGGACCCTGTATTCTTTTTGCTTAGCTTTTAAATGACGTCCATTCTCTCTGATATCGAGTTAGCATGTGAATGAAGGTCGCATGCAGTCAAATAGTCTCGTTGGAGGAGTGTGCAATCTTTGCTTTAGAATATTTGACACGTTAAGATTTTATTCGTCTAACCTGTGCAACTTGTTTCAAGCATTACAGATTGGAGCAATTGTTCTCTGAACGTGTATTAATACATCCTGCAAACTACAGTGCAAACACTTGAATTCAAGTGTTTGAGCTCTGTAAGCGGAAGAAAACTGCTAATGGGGATTAAATTGTCTATTAGTGTATGCAGTAGAAGCTCAAGCGGTGGGAATGTTGAAAGCATAAGCTATGGCGTATGTGGTCTAGCACTCGCGGATGTAATATATTGCAGTAGTCTCCCTGTTAAATACGCAACCCATTATGTATGCATAATTTCACCCCAAAAAACGAGTATCAAGATTTATTTGGTTCAAAATGTGATTGATTGTCATTTTTGGCAAGTTTTGAAGTTTCTTGTATTTGGAAACCAATTTTTGATTGTCGTTTATTCATTAGAAGGCTATATTTTGGTAGTTTTGAAATATCTAACCGGTATGGATAATTATTGTATACGTGTTCAGATCATATTGGACAATAAACATGTCTAGTTTGTCTAAAGCTTTCGGTAATCCACAATCCAATTTGTTTACTTCAGCTTCCTCTTCAATAAGCAAGACCTTTTGCAACCCTTATTGCCTTGTGATTAAACCAAAATTGATAAACTTAATGTAATACTTACTTCTTTGACTGCAATGGGTATCCAATACCAACCCATACCCATGGTTAATTGGGTGGGTAATGGATATGGGCTAGTATGCATGGGTGGATAATGGATGGGTATTGGGTATCCATTGCAGGACTGTGATGTACACATCCAGAAAAAACTCTTCCGCAACTCTTTACAAGCCAAGAAGTGGAGTCAATCAGCAGGCTCCACCTGAAAATCATGAGACATTATATTTGGGCAATGGCCATGTCACGTGTTTGAAGAGCTCGCTTGCATATAATGACATTATGTATTGATTGTCAATCTATAATCTGTTCATGCTTTTATCATATTGTTGGTTAAACACAATTCCGCAGCTTGAAGTGAAATTTTATACTGCCTGAAGTTTTTTCTCAAAATTTTGATCACGAAACTCTTGTCACTTGATTTGTACTTCTCTTGTTTCATCCTGTGACATTATGTAATGACTGTTGGTTTATCACATGTCATCCTTTTATCATATTGTTGGTTAAACACAATTTTGTAACTTGAACTGAAACTTTGTACCCCTGAAGTTTATTCTCAAAATTTTGATCATAAAACTCTTGTCACATGATTTATACTTCTCTTGTTCTATAATGGGATGAGTCCGCTAAAGCTATTCATGTTCTTATTGATTTGTTGGTTAAACACAATTTTGCAGCTTGAAGTGAGACCTTCACTTTAGATTTTCTTTTTATTCTAATCGTGACATTTGTATGTAACTATTTAAAATAAATCATTGGCTTGTTACTTTTCTTAAAAAAACTTCAAGTGCTCTTAAGTAACTTTATTTTGGTGATGGATTCATAAAAATGAATTGGGTATGGACTCATGGATAATGGATATGCAAAAGTTTCCATGAGTGGGTAATGGATGGATACAGTTGACCCACTCATGGGTATGGGTAAAATTTTGAAGCTCAATGCAGGACTTTGCTGCTTTGGCTATTGAGGAGTAGGAAAATTGTCCCTACGCATGCTGTCAATTCAAATGTAAAGTATTTACTTAGACTCAATGGAAAATCTTCTCTTTAGGTTCATTAGATTTTTAGTAAGCTCTTTTTAGAATTTGCTTCTGCTTGTATTTTTTTATAGTTGTTTCACTAATATCTTACTCGCAAGCTAGAGCACTGGAAGCATCAATGTTGCTAAACTTAAATCTCATGGCTAATTCTCATGTACTGATTTGATTTGGGTTTCTTTGATATTAAAATTGAATGAAAATATAGAGAATTGATTTGACTAATTATCAATTATGTCATAATGAATATGAATATCTCACATAATAATTTTTCAATATATTTTTTCTAGTTTCAAATTGGTGAAAAGATATAAAACTTTTATATAATTTTTTTAATAAGCTTATTAATTATTGAAGGTAGGTTATTCAAGTGACTACTCTTAGAGAAAAAAACAAATATGACTATATATATACATGAAATATTAATATATTAAATCAGTTTCAAGATCTCCAATATTGGGAATAATTTTGAAATCTTCTCCTACTTCTATTAGAAAATGAATTGACTAAGTAAACAGCTACCGGATAAATACTCCAAGGATCAAATTGCACACTTAGTTGAGAGACTACTGTAATGAAAAGAGAAAAATTTAATTTGAAGATGTTGAGAGTTTAAGAGATAATTTTGTAAGGTTTTATGTAAGGCTTAATTAATTTGAATGAGAGTACTAGCAATTTTAAGAACTAGGAGTACTTTATTAAGGGTTTGGAAATTCTGGCATAACTCTTTTTTTGCTTGTAAAGTAAGATTCTCTTGCATGACACACTATTTTTACAGTAACATCATGTCAATAGAATTACTTAGTTATGACCAATTTGAGATTACTATATACAATGTACGTTTTTATTATAAGAATGGCGAGTGTTGAATGAAAATACATTATCAATTCTTGCTTGTATATTGCTTATGCAAAGAAAAATTGATGTCAAAATGTAATTGTAATGTTATGCAGGAGATGTTTGTATGAACAATCGCCTTATAATCTGAATCATATGCTATCAAAAAGTTGAATGAGTATACAGAATGCAATATTTTTTTGTATGTGCTTTTTTTCAAATAGCTATAAAACTGAATTTGAATGTTATTGATAAAGCTAACAAACTTCAAAGTTAGGTGAATAAGAATAAGGTCAAATTTTTATTATTGAATTATAATAAAATTGGATCTTAAAAATATTACAATTAAAATATTTATGATGAAGGTTTATTTTTCATTTGCTAAGTTTTGTAATTTTATCTTACAAACTTTTGTCAGGAAAAAAAATCTTTATCAATGAGGAAATACAATAACAATCCGCCTAATATGCAACTTGAATCTGGAAAGATTGTGAATGCTTAGCTACGTGCATATTTTAGACAAATAAATTTTTAATCGTTTGATTTCAATGTAATGTTGAAAAAATCGAATGAAAAATTCTTCAATAAGTCTTAGCACTGAGATATCATAGGATGATTGCAACAAGATCTAAGATGCAACAATATATGTCTGAATGACTTCAAATGATGCAATATCATAAAAAAACTGAGGCCAAGATATGTTACTAGTAAAAAGTCTCTAGCACGAGAATACTATGTTTGTGAAGATGCTATCAAAAAGATGTAAAAATAGCAATAAAAAGTTTTAAAATGATCACTTTTGATATGTGATAAAGTTGAAAAATGAATTTTTGATCTTCTACTAATCGTTTCAAAAAGCTTGCAAAATTACATACATAATTGACATCATTACACATTGACAGCATGTGTTGTGCCAACCAACATATATTGCCATCTCTTGCCAAAGCAAATAGTACTCATTGGGTTTAATGATTTCAAAAACGTACTTTGAGACAACATGAAAATGTCTAAGTTGATGTAAAATGCATCAAGGATTGTAAAAGATGCTGCTTTGAGGAAAAGAAGATGAAGTCACTACATATGATCTGGATTGATGGTAACTTTAGACAATCTTTACGCAATTACTGTCCAATGTGATCCACGAAACCATATCAAGCATTAGAGAAAAATAATAATTCAAAGATCGGATTTTTTGAGATTGTAGTTGTGAACGCAATGGAAATTTATAATATTCAGTGCGCATTGATCAACCAATTAAAAGCTCTTGACTGTATTGAATCACCAGTTGCATATTCATTTTTAGTCATATAAAATCTTAGATGTAAGTTGAAACATGCTAGTAAAGGTTCAAGAAGTTATTTTTCAGAAGTAAAAACACCAAATTAGACATAGGGTTTTTTTGCTATTGGATAATACCCCTTTACTCATTGAGGTTTTATGATGATATTATGATTTACAAAAAATCATTTTTGAATCAGGTTATAATTAATTTAAACAATATACACACATAGTGATTCATATCATTAATTCTACAGAAATCATTTAGATCATGTTTACATGTAATTACCTTGAATCATATACGTTTTGAAAATAAAACCATATTTCAAACTTCATAAATAACTTGTTGTTTGAGAGTTTCAATCACATTATCAAAACCTTACAACATTCCTAGAAACTTCTTGAAAATATTTTTTTACATGTCCAAATCTTAAACATAAAAGCCATATAGTCGTTGGTTTGAAATGATTATTAATATATTGAGATAAATAATTTATACATTATTTATATTAAATGGAAAACAATACACTACATATGATACAAATCTAGCATGTTATTTTAAAATTTTAATTTGTAAAGGTATACTTTATGATGACTTTCAAATTATTTATTGAACGTTAAATGAAAGAGTTTATTTTATATGGCTTCTTAATAGTTAGTAGGATAATATGTTTTTCTCAATTTTGTTATCTCTATCATGATGGATATTAGAAGTTTACTTTTATTATCTCTTGTCTACTTGTTTGTCAACTAGTTTTGTAAATACAATAAAAGAAAAAAGCTATTATACCAGTCAATAATTACCAAAAAATGTGAAAATATTTATAATTAAAAAATGAAAATAAAAGATTTTATACCAATGAATTTTTTAAGTAATGTATATTTATATAGAATCTAGTGAAGAAAAAATTCAATAATAAATGTAGGGAGTGCTAGTTATCCATACTGAACAGAACTCTATGATTCCTCAGAGTTATTCCTATGTTCACTAGAGGTTAGTGATATATTCTTCGCAGCAGAGAAAATGAGAGAAGAAGTGCATATTAGCCTAGCGTGAGTTATAATTAATCAAAATTGAATGATAACTAACCTCTCACTATATTTATTATTAATTTTTTTTCACTCGATTATATATAAATATTATTTCAATAAATTCATTGGTGTAAAATAATGATTTTAATAGATATTTTACAAAAAAAATTTACAATTCTTTTCATTTTTTTTGATAATGATTGAAATATAATAATTTTATTCTTTCACTGTATTCCCGAATCTAGTTCACGAACAAAAAGATAAGAGTTGAACAAAGTTGAACTTCTAATATACCTATAATAATATAATATACAATTACAAAATCGACAGAAAACTATTACCATGAAACCATGTATAATAAACTCTTTCTACTAGAATCTCCCAGTGAGAGAACGAAGACATTTTGTTGAAGATCGATACAAACAATAATTACCACCCCTAGTGGAAGTACTACCCACAGAATTAAGACCACGCTACAACTCCTGGTGGAGGTTGTGCTGGGCAGGGACATCAAACTGGACTCGGCAAATGTCTCCGGCGATTTACTAAAATTTATAGGGCGGCTGTGGCCCACGTCTGGGACCATATATTGCCCAGAGTGCTGTGATACGATTAGCCCATTTGTTCCAGGATGAGCTGGTAGTAGGTATAGGTGGGCGTTCACGCAGGATCCAGAGACCAAATTCAAAGCTTGCTGGGAGGATCTTCCTTGCAAGCGGGCAACTCTAGTTGTACTGTAAGGAGCTACTCACGACTGCTTGCAAGTCATACCCTTCATTCATTCGGACAATAAATAATGAGTCAAACATGGCGGTGCTAGTATCGATAAGACTAGGACACAGATGTTAGATCAGATGGACAAGGTGGCGGTATGGGGAGGAACTGCTTTGCAGTGAAAAGGGTCTTTCTTATGGTAGAATCTCTCCGCGTAAATGAAGTAGTTCAACCTTTCAGATGTAAAGCAATATTGAAACCAGAACATTATCATCCACTGGTGAACTTTGTTGGCTCCAAAAGGTTGGACTCAGAAGGAAGGAACAGTTAAAGCGGCGTGGAGCCATGTTATGTACTGGGTGTCAGGAGATGACACTGACCGATTGTGGGAAGATGAAAACGTGGATGACTACGAGATCTCCGCGTTTCCCGATCAAAAGGTAGAACAGCAAGAACGCTAGATCCGAGTCATATCGACCTTTCCAGGTTTCCATCGCAGCAGAAGTTGCCAAATCTTTGTAGGACCAGACGATGCACTCTACACCTGATAGTATTTCAGATATGATGGGTTAAGTGTCAAACTTGTCAGTCTTCCATGGCCAAAAGACTTTCTTCACAGGTCGGTATAATTTCTTCCAAATCGTGCTCGGCGTACCTACCAACTTCGTCAGACTCCAGTATCTGCAAAAAGTAATGATGACGGAAAAGGAATGCAATGACGGAAAAGGAAGCTGAAGGAGTTGCTTCGGTTCAACACAAACACAGTAGAACCTCCTCGTCCTCAATTGCCAATGTTCCGATGCTACTCAGGGATCCAACTCTTCGTTCAGCACCAACATGCAGGTGTCGACATCATAAATGAAATCAATGCACGCATCACTTTCATCCAATGGAAGGTAGTGAGAGCTTTCGTCCAAAGGCAGGTCATCTGCAAGGGTAACCTTTGACTGTATGTTACTGTGCAACTGCAACCATCAGCCAGCCCATATCCTTCACAGGTCCATATCCATACGTGTATGAGTGTCTTTGACAGGTGAGAAAGTCATGGGATGATCATCTGACTGAAATACGAAGGTAGATAATAGGATGATGTTGACGATACGGAAACACTGACGTAGGAGTACAAAGACGAAGTAGAGCATCGTCACAACTGCGAGGAGGCAGAACAGAATGACAATATTGTCAAGACATGTAACCTGTAAATAATGGGAAAACTATTAAAACAAGCGAAGTGGTATACCTGTTATGAAAATATGTAAGATCACTAAGTTATAAAAGGTACATAAACTTGTAGACCAGCGAAGAATTGCTACAAAAGTTACAACTTCAGGAGGTATTAACAATGACTCACCACAACGAGCGCACAATGGCTTGTGGCTGAACAATAATCTGTACAACGTCCCAATGTGTTAAGGAAGCATGAAAACTCTAGTTTACCAATCAGTACATTAGTGAAACAAACAACTAAAAACACAATCAAGTGAAGTTCAGGATTTAGTGAAAACGAATTGCTTACTCTCACTACTATACTTAGAGAACGGCCAAACACAGTGGTCGAAATCAAGTCTCCAACTTCCTCTAGTTCCAGATATATGTCCCAAAGATAATTGGTCTTACAATATACCTACAGCTGCAAATGCTTGATCAAGCGCCGACTGTAAAAGGATGTGAGTTATTCATTCAACTGGGTCCTCTCCATTATTCAATGATCATGACTTATATTTACACCTTGAATGTTGGCCCCCATTTAACTGATTCTAGCTGTAGGGGTGTAATTGTTGCCTAACTTAACCAGTCTATATGTCCAATTTGTACAGCTACTTGTTTGGCTTCACAACAAAATGTGTTGTATAAGAAAGAGTAAGTTCCTGACGCTGGTTTTATGGCAACTCATCGAGACGCCTTGTCAGTGAAAGTCTGCTGGTGTTACTATTTCACTGCAACTAAATCTTTCACAGGTTTATTAAAGATGAGAAACATACATTTCTCACCTGTAATAATTCGGAAACACTACGAAAGGCGGAAGACTCGTAATTCCTCCCTAGCCCCACTTCGTTCAACTACAAGATTTTTGAGAAGAAGTTCGCGAAGAGTCGGAGTTGGCTGACGGAAGTTAATGAAGTTGCAAGGGTATAAGTAGCACGCCTCAAAACCTCGAAACCTCGATAAAGCTGAGACTGACGCCCCACTAGACCGCAAAACATTGAGCTCAATGAAGAGTAAAATTGTACACGTTGCAGTCATCTCCTTCTCTGTGTGACAATGGAGGAGATTCACATTAGTTATGTCCAATCTTAAATATACCCAGAAGAGGCTTGGTAAGGTTCAAACATTCTAGCATCCGAAAGTAAATTCGTCTCCGCACCTTCGGCCTTTACAAGAATGGTATTTAAGGACACAGAAAAGCAAACAACGATATTCAGTCGAACCTTAAAGCGAACGAACTCATCCTTACCCTTTCATTCCGCCGTCTCCTTGCTGCCATTTGTTTCTTCCTCTCTGCATAACTGATGATGGGAGTATCGAGCCATCTGCATGAAAATTACATATAGAAAGTAAGGAACGTATCTAGAAGTTTAAAGGGAAACTGAACGATCTGAAGGTTTCATGGGTTCGGTATTGATAAAAGAGATATAAAGTTCAAATGAAGGTACAAGGCACAGAAGCAATAAGGGGGTAATGGAGAGGGATGATAGAATGTGTGTGAATCAGTGACGAGAAATTGCTACTGCAGAATACTTAGTCGGGACAGTGTGAACATCCCAAGCCCAGGAACTTCACAGCAACACTCTATAGTCCGCATTCAAAAATACATAATCAACGCCTGAAGTACTTAGATTATAAGAGGTAATCGATCTAATTTTTACTCACATGTCCAGATATTAAATAGGTGAAGTGTAATAATGTCTTTCTCTCCGGTAAAAAACATCGCTTAGTATCAGGATCTAGAGAGATATGAACGACATTATTGGCAAAACAGGATTCTGTGGTCTCAACACTTGGTGAAGTGAAGCCTTGTGTTAAAAATGCCATGGTACGTTCTCAGGGTTCTTTATGATTATCACCACCTAGACTATTCCGATACAGAGAGACTGTGGTAAAACACAGAATCAAGAAACACACAGGTTACATACGTCTCTTTTCGTCATAGTCTGAAGACCATAGACCACGAGCCATGGCTGAGCGGTAAAGTTGACAAGCACGATTGATCCTAAACCTCACGTCTGAAAAAGACGTGAGGTTGAGGAAAAGAAAAAAGGACTAGTTGATAATGAAGATTCTTTCATATGATGAGATTGGTCCCCAAGGATAAGATTAATCCGAACTGTCCAAGTATCAGCCAAGATACTCATCAATAACTCGTCCACATATTTAGATCTGAGGCGCCAGAAAAAAATTTCGAAGGGATTGGTAACTTCGGGCTTCTTTTCTTGATTGAGAAAATTTGAGAGCAATTTTGGCTTCAATAGCTTAACAAAGTTTTGATCAGATCTGCATCCAATCCTAGTGTTACTTGGTTCTCATATCCATTCTAGTATAGGAAGCGCAGGCAGCCAATTATGTGGGTCAGGCCAAACGAAGCTGTTGAAGATGCAGTTATCAGCATTTGGATGTAAGAGAGCTGTGCTAAAAGTAACAAACTTAGAAGAAGCTTGAGAACAAAGCATTACACCTACACATAATTTCCTTACGGCTGTCGGTGATAATCTAAACCCAAGGAGGAACTAAAGCAGATTGTAAGAAGGAAAACACCGTTCCAAATGTGCTTACAAATGCATGAAGATATAGGTAAATTACACAGAGAATCAACAATCTAGCAACCGCGAAAACCACATATAGAACTTGACACACACTGAGGAAAAACTGGCAACGTAATTCACCTGAAAAACTTGCAGCTTTCGTCATTTGGATCCCCCTCCCACAGGCTCTTTTTCTGAAATAAGGGTCGGTGATTGACACACACCCAATACCTCAAACCTTGGTTAGCAGAGTTGGAGAGTACGGTCTTCAGAGCAGCACGCCTTTTCACCGTTTTGCATTCACAATAAGGAGGCTGCGTCTCATCCGCTACCTCATAAACTGCAGTAGTTCCGTCGCTGTTCTCCCTCTTTAGCATGTCCTTCAGTGATCTAATGCCTCTTGACCCACTTGGCCCAGTTTCTTCCTCGTCAGAATCAGAGACATCTCTGTGCGCTGCCGACCTCTTCTTCATCTGATCAGCTGGTTTCGTCCAGGCCGCTCTTTGTGAATCCGTTTCACAGGTGAGAGTTTTACCCCTCCTGAGGTTTACAGCTTCTCTCGCTTTCTCCTTGACCAGCAATAACGTATTGCTTGAGATAGTCGTCTTTTCTCCTGACTGAGACGCAGTAGGGAAGTTAACGACCAGGTCATGGTTGCCGGAAAAAGGGCCAAACTGCCCTACTCCGTGTATAACCTGCTGTCCTGAAAGCCCAGATTTATTTGAATCCTTATCTTCGAATGGGGACGTCAAAGGAACATCAATCCACAATGGAGCCTGCTGTTTTCCATTGTGTAAGTCACCAGAGAGGGATGTTTCAGAACCGCTTGCATCTCGACGTACTTTCTGCACATTACGCTTCAATTTCTCAACTGTTTCGATGACTTTGAATATCCTCCCATTTTGACCGCCCCTGGGAGTAGATGATGTTCTCTGACTCCGCGGTCTAACAGGAGTTTGCTCTCTCTCGGCTGAAGTAAAAGCGGGAGTTTCGACAGGTTCATCCTCCGAAGTACACACCTCCGGAGCATTTTGATCTTCGTTGGAATCCTCCTTATGATCTCCACTATCTTCATCCTCGGAGCTCTCTTCGAGTATAACTTCCCTCGACTTTTCGTAAGCCAGAGCCACTGGGAGGAGCTTGCGAACGTGGTGAGTATCCGCAGTTGCTCTCTCCATTCTACCAATATTTTTCGCTCGGGGCGTGTAAAAAGATTGCCTTGGCGGTCGAGAAGATTCTCCACGGCGAGTGTACGTGTGACCTGGGGTATCTCCTTCAGGCTTGAACCTCTTTGCCCCTTTTCGAGACAAGGTATGGTTGCAATCCCCAACAGATACTTCATGGGAAGATTCATCTCCACAAGAACTATGCCCTGGAGTATTCCTGTCATTAGTTTCTGTGATACAGGGTCCCTTTCGCTTCCTCGCAGCTGACGCTCTTGTAGAAAAAGCAACAGAGTCTGCTGTTGAAAGAGAAGGGTCTACCTTACTCAGCTTCTGCTTTTTACTGGAGGGCTCTGGCTCCTCTGAGTCCTCATGCTTGGGTTCTTCTACGGAAAGACTAGACACGGGAGGCACCCCTTCCAGAAATCCCTGGTTTCTGTGACCATCATGGTCTGAAAGTTCCGGCTTTGATGATGACCTTGTCGTATAGCTAGTCGTGACTGGTTTAACTGCTAAAATCTGTTCCAACTGCCGTCTTTTCTGCAACTTGATCTCCTTCTTATCTTCCATAGTCACTTTTGGTATATCCAACCACCTTGCATCAATATAGTAAAACACTCAGAGCTTTGACGAATTACCTTTGGCAGGGCATTTTGACTACTCACTCTTCTCAATCGTACCGACAAGTATGACAAGCAGCAATTGCATGTTAAGAAACTCAAAGATGAAAACCATCATACGAAAGCAAAGCTGCAGATGTTCACTTCCGTATCAAAGCTCGGGTACTTGACTGATAAGCAATAACGATAAGATTCTGAAATTACTGTATGCACATGCTTATAGACTGCTATAACTCATAAATTTACGCATGAAAACATTTCAGATGCAGACATAGGATGCTCGTGCGCAAGCTGACAAAGGAGCAGAAGTACGAGCATTCAGTGCGTCCATTTCACGAACTTCCACATTCAGCCAAAGAAACTTATCAAAAAGTATATGAGAGAGATTGTCACATACTGGAAGAAACGACAACTTGACCCGTCGTCATCGTCACGCTTTCGGTTCCGCTTTCTGGTGAAGAAGGGGGGTTTATACTTCTCGCAGGAGTAGTATCTCTTGCCTCTATTTGGGCTCTTGGATCCCACAGTTTTAAGAACTGCTGGTTTTCCACAATTACACCTTAAACCAAGGCCCTGTGATTGTCCTCCATTCACAAGATCAGTCGGACTTCCATCGACACCATCTGCTTCAGGTGCCCACAACACAATTACTTGTTCAGCGGCAGAAGTCTCTGGTAGTGTTGGAGCCACACCTGTACTATCCAGAATTTCTACGTGCTCCACCGGACGACTGGTCTCTACATTCTCTGAGAAAGGTAGCTTGGGGGATTTAATGGTCGTATCCTCCGCCTTCTGAGAATCGCAAGGTACTCGGTCCTGGGTGGCAGCTCCCATAGGCTTCACCTCCAGATCTGCTGCAACCTTCTTCCTTTTCGTCTGCAATTTTTTCTTCACGGCTACCGTCGGAATATTTCCCACGGCTTCTACTGCAGCACGCATCTTCTTCTTAACATTGCCTTCGTCACTGGCTATTAATTGGTTTTCCGCAGATTCAACCAACATTGTCGAATTGAGGCCGCGTATCTTGCCCACTTCCTTGCCGTCGGGGCTCTCAACAAGTACATGAGTATTGTGGCCTACATCTCCAGCCACCGTCGCAAATGTTGTGCGCATCACCCCAGGTCTGGCCCAGTTTTCCAATCCTCCTCCATACATATGTTGTGCTGCTCCCCTACAAGAAGCTGGGGAAAAAGCCACGGTTTGAAGAAGCCCTGCACCATTTGACTTCTCCTGCGCAGACCCAGCATCATTTGCGCGCTTTACTCCGTGAAACTCAGCAAGGCTCTTGGTCGATGAAATAAAACACGCTGCCCCCTTACTATCCTCTAAGATGTGTGATCTGTAATAGGTGCTCTCCATCGCTTGCTTCGCCGCCGCTTCTAAGTTCGTGACCACCGGAAGAGTTCGTTTAGCCACTGGTAAAAAGTCCTGTTTAGGGATCGCCAGAACTCTTTGGATTGATGGCACTCGGTCGTCTTCGAGAGGAGTTTCAACCTCGCTCTTGAATATAATGTGGGGTTTATCGAAGGACATGCGACTGTCCTGAATAGACGTTGCTTCAAATTTGCCCTCTCCTGACGTTCCGAGACGTCCTGCAGGAACTTCTCTATCTAAAGAGCAGGTTCCTTTTTGGATATTCAAAGTAGGATAATCATCTGGTCTGCCTGACGCGCCTTTGAACCCTCCTCTGCAGACCTTTGAGTCGTTCGAATGTCGAGATCCACCTGAACGTTGTTCGGGTCGGTTAACCTCTACGATCTCCTCAATAGTAGGTGAATCCAAGATACCAATACGAGCAATAGATTCTGCATACGATGTTTCTTTCACCTTCTCATCCCTTAAAGCTGGTGATCCATCTACAAAAACCTCACACACAGACCATCCAGATAGTCCTTCCTGAACCCTTGAACTCATAGGTTCGCTATCAGAATGAGCAGGGATCGATCCACTCCTAACGTCCTCGGTATGATCGATTGCATATTCTGCCTGGTAGGCGGGTTGGAGGCGGTCTTCGACCTGGCACCTCTCTGGACTCTGTGCTAATATTTTCGGAGCTTCCATCATCACCTCTATCTGGTGAGGTTTATGAGATGGTTCGACATCAGTAGCAGTCTCCCGACCAAGGCTCCGGTCTTCATCAATACTCAAACCCCCTGAAACTACACTTTTCTCCACCAATTCGCAAGAAACAACTGGATGGACAGCACTCGAGGATCCAGGACGGCGACCAACAGCTGCTTCACATTCACCGCCAATTGTGTTCGTAGCTTGTGCCACACTCTCGTCCAATTGTTGCGCTTTGATTTCGTCTGAAGTGTCTAAACTTATTCCCCCTCTTGGAGAACCAACGGAGTCTCTCAGCCTCATCTCCAATCCCTCTGCGATATCTGTGGCCACGCTCTTCAGCAAATTCAAACCGTTCAGTATGAGTTCTCTTAGCTTCATGCTCTCAGGGCTCTCACAGCTGACCAAGCAGTCTGAACTTTCGACAGGTTCCTCCATCTTCTGGGATGGAGAGCCAAGAAATCTCTCAGCCACCTTCTTATCAATTGAACCCGAGAAACTCGGACTTCCACTGGTGTGCGTACTCCGCTCCCTTGAAACTTCGTCTTGCTTGGCAGAAACTTCTCTGGTAAGGTTCTTCACCAGGTTCTTTACCCTCACGAGCTCGTTCTCCTTCATCGCACTACCTACGATACCCATAATTCTAGCATCATAATCAACCGGACCATCTACCAGCTCCGGCTGCTTCTCCGTTACATCTTGTACCCCGCTTGAGGAACCCCCGGCCAACTGCACCAGCTTCTCCTCTAGATTTTCGCCACCTGAGGCTTCCTTCGAAACGTCTTCCATAACAATGTCATTGACTTCTCCTTCCCGCATCACCGCTTCCTCGGGAATGATGTCTTCCATGACAGCGTCGTTGCCATCTCTTTCCGGTGCTGAGGCTTTCGGCTCAGAATGATCCATACGAATATCTTCAGTTTCAATGTTGTCGTTCAAAGGAAGAGTATCTACTTCGATAACTGCTCCCGTGACTGAGATCTGTTGAACCACCAACTCTTCTCCGGGAGAAACAGTGACCTCGTTCTCCGACGGCTCGGACCTAGGCTCGAATACTGCCTCTACTACAGAGTGCCCTGCGGTGTCTATTTCCAAATCGCAAGGTGCTGCTTTACAGACAGAGTTTCCATTCACGATCGATCCGGATAACCCATCGACTCCACCATCAACGCCCACGTTACTCTGGTTTAGTACCTGGGTAGATTGAACTGAGATCTTTCCTTCGCTAGAGTCAACAATCAATGAGGGATTGTCACCAGCCTCCTTTGCGACAAGTTGCGCATCATCTTCTGAGTCCTTCTCTTCCACCTCAGCCGTGAATGACACAGTTTCAAAAGCTTCCACAGACGTTATGAACATGGAGTCCCCCTGATTTACAGTTGCGGCAATTGCATCTCCAGCTGTAACGATCGTTGCTTCCTGCCCCAAAACATGCACCTCCGGAAATTCTTCATTATCTACACGCACGGTCAAACTACCTTGCGAACCCTCAGCAAAACCAAGCTCCTGATGCGGGTTGTCACTCAAGAGCACTCTCGGAGTAACAACGGCGGTACTCTTAACTTCCTGAACTAATTGAGCCGTGCTGGCTACATCCTGTAATCCAGAGCTTTCCGAGCTCTTCGGCTCTGCGATTCCCGTCTTCATAAGCGCTTGATCCGCGTCCTTCCCATCACTAACAGGCAGTAAAACAACGTCTTCGCCTAGACATTTCCAAGCTTCAGCGGCCCTAAGAATTGTGGTACGTACATCGGTCAACAACCTTCCTCTCTCGGAGCAGGCCGCCAGAGCCGAAGCTGATCTACTGGGAGATCCTTGCTCCACATCTAGAGCTAAACTGAGAGCTCCCTCTTGACTTTCAATACCCTCCCTGGCTTCCGGTACGACGGAACCAATGCCTGCCAGTTGACCTATCGGATCAGAAACCACCTCTGAAGCGAGAGATGGGTTCGCAAGACTGTAATCGCCTTCTACTCCCGCAACAATGGTTCCACCAACAGTACTAAGCTGGTTGACTTTCGATACCGTGATAACACCTTCAGTACTAGCGTACTTCTCTGTCCCGATGATGTCTGTGACTTCGCTTTGCTCTACGTCCTCTGGTAATCCTGCCATAGCTCCGACATTATTTGACGCTCCGACGAGTTCGACGACATCTTCTCCTTTCTCGACGGTATTCCCAACAATCTTGAATGGGAGAGCGCGATCCACATCGGGATCCAACATGGTTTCCTCTGAGCCCTGAGCTTCCTGACCATCCTCCCCTGCTTCAAGGACGACCGGCGAACTGCTCGCTGTCACCTGCTTATCCTCTCCCGTTATACCTGTGTCGGTAGCTCGATCAACACACTCGGTATGAGACCCTTGAGACCCATCGTCTCCATAGTGTCCCATACTGTTCGAAGTAGACTCGGAGTTGCCTCGCAAAGTCCTCCCTTCCACGACTACCTCCGACAGATTGTCCGGCATTGCCCTCTCCTCATGCAGTCATCCCACAGACCTGAAGAGAGTGCCCTTGAGGAGCCCCATCGAGCTGATCCAGCTTACAGACCTTCGAGAGCAGTTTTCCAGATGAGCTCCTACAACCGTAGTACGAATGCCTTCTCCTTCTATCCTTCCCGTACGTCGGGATTACTGTCATAATGACTACACCCGCCAGCGATATTCCTGCTTATGCCCGTCACCTCAAGACGTCCAGCACGTGCCCTGTTTTTCCAGATACGAGAAGCCAAAGTACTCGTTCAGTAGAGCCACGAGGAAGAGGAACTCCTGCGAAGAAGCTGGTAAGAATATCATCCATTGCCTCTGTGCAGACCGAGGAGAGTGAGCACGCACGCACGACCGGAGGGCAACAGAACCAGTCGTCAAATCCTTCCCATCATCACAAGATCAACCCAAAAGAAACGGAAGAAAAAGAGAGAACTCTGTTCCGCAATAAATTCCTCTGCTTTCAGAGACAAGACAGGAAAATTGGGCCCGACATTATTAGGGTTCAAACATCACCCACCGTTCCACCCGCGACTCTGCCGAAGGATCAATTCGGTCCAGGAGGATGGTCAAAAGTGAAAATCATGCCCTCCCTCTGACTGATATTCACTCCATCTTCAGGGGAAGGACACACGCGAACACCCTCGCACAAGCGACACCCTCTACCGCTGGTCCTCCGACAATTTAGGGTTTCCTGTCGACCTCGCAAGGCCCAGAGGACGGACCACCACCGTATCTCCTGATCCTCTCTCCCGGAACTCTGGCGTCACAGCATCAAAGTGGGCAAACGACGGGAAGTATGGCACGCACGCACGCACGCCCGCACACAGAGCAAGCAGCGACTTCTCGTCGGGCTCTCGGACCTGAACCACTTCCTTCCTGCCTGCGCTCGTTCGGTGCCCGCTGGCCTCCCTTCTCCGATGGGCACGTCACCCTCGCTCTCGTCTCCTCGCGCATACAAACAAGCGAACAAACCCCGACCTCCACCATCCTAAGCAGATGTGACAGAACCGCCGTGAGCGAGCCTGCTGGGCACGAACGAGAAGACTCTCGCCCACGGCCCTGGAGCCCAGGCTGACCGGCACCTGACCCACGCTCCGCTATCCATGGGCCTCGCCTCGTTCCGACCCGACCCAACCCGACCCGACCTGCTCTGCCCTGCCCCGGCCCTATCCAAGAATAAAACAACGTGAATCGGAGTTCGTTGACATTTCTCCCGACTGGACATTCAGTCTGGCGTGTTCTGTCGATGGCCGATCGGTCGCGAGCCCCGGGGTGGATGATTATCACGATCTCGGGCTATTATATACTTTCCGCTGCCTGCCGTCGACGAGTGCCAAGGTGCATCGCGTGGGAGAGAGTCTAGGGAATGGAATGAAGGACCGGATGAGCGGAAGCTGGCCACATTCGTGGACCGGGTGGCTGAATATGGACTTATATAATAGCTACGGACTTTGGCTCCATATCGAGTCCGAACCCTTCCCTTGTCCTCTTTTCTCCTTGCACGAGTATAATGTTTACGGGGAGCAAATCCTCTCCAAAGAAGGCATTTAATATTTCGCAGCATCCAATTTATGCGTTTGGTGCGTTTCGATATTCCAAGCTGAGTTCCTTGCTACACACTTCTCCGCTAGTGATAATCATGGAAGTGCCTTGGGATGTTGACCTCGCCATTCTGATGTGATTTTCTTGTAATCCGTGCCGGTTAATGCATATCTTTAGAGCAGAGATCCATATGTATCAATATTTTAAGCCCTCCGAAAGACACGTGCGTGCTGTACCGAGTTCCTCTGACTGCCCTGCGGCGAGCCTACTGTCCTGTTCGATTAACGGTAACAATGTAACATTGCAGCAGTTTGCTTTTTGTGAGTTATCAGTAGCAGCGCCCAACCACGTACAGTACACGTCCAGCTGTTCTCGTCCGTCCGTCGATCCGTTCGCCCAATCGAACGATCGATCGCTCGTTCGGCCGGGAGTGGGATTCGGTCACGTCCCGTTCAGCTTGACGATGAGTAAAGCAAAAGGAGGATTGATTCTCATCGGACGGTTGCGGGAGCTCCCCAGGCCGCCCACGAACCCGCAGTAGATGGAAAAAAGGGGGAACGAGGTAATATAGCGCAAAGAGAAGTTAAAATGTAAATGTCGGAGAGGGGCCACTGTCGACCGGTGGCTGCACCAGGGGTCTCGTTTAACGTCCTGCTGCTGCAGCCGCTGCCGCTGCCGCTGGACTCTGGAGCAGCTGGAGCCTCTGAAGTCCAGTCATGGAATGGCTGATATTTTGGCCGCCGAAGGTGGCGCAATACCGAACTGGAACGGAAGTACAGACGATGAGAGCCATGGGTGAGCTGGTTGTAGGCTCTTGTGATCGTTCTACGCGATGGACATTGGTCGTCTGCAGGCGCTTTAGTTGCATGCACGAGAGGGCGATTGGTCCATAGGAGGTCTCCTAAGAAGGCATATTTTTATCTTTTTCTCATGGTCTCATTCGCTGTTGAACGTTCCAGATTCTTGAAGCACCTACGCGGGGGATGGAAACTCGATGTGGTCTAGTCATGGATTACGATTCCATGGATAATTCGATTTCTTTTTCACAAGGGTTTGGCGTTATCTTCCCAACTCTAGCACTTTGCATGAGAATTTAAGATCCTGGAGCATTCATTCTCAACCCGCTGAGCTGAGATGGAGATAGATGTTGTCACTCCACCGAGGAGCATTTGTGGGTTGAAGAGAGGGTGTGCTGTTAGTGCCTTCCATTTCGGCGGAAACGAAACAATTGGGCTTGTCATAACAAAAACGAACGTTAGTCGTGCTGCTTCATTCTAGTGAGACGCCGTAACTGAAACTTAGTGACCGAAGATGTTCTCAGAGCTGGCGACCTAGAAAACTGGACATGTTAGTGTGTCATGTCAAAATCAAGCGTCTTAGGCTATTCAACGAGATGTTATCTCAAGTTGTTCTAAATTTTTAGATGACCTAAAAGGGAGAGAATGTCCTCAATTGATTGGGGCCTAGCTCCATCCTAACCATTTGGTTTATCCCTGTACGATTTGATGGGGTCTTCGCATCCTTTTTGCTATATTACTCGGTGCTTCGTTCTTCAAATTATGGGATGCGTCCGCGCACGTGATAAGAATTGAACTCGCAGGAGACTTAAAACCGGGTGCATCATAATCCAGCCTAGTGATAGCAGTGTTCCGAACCCAGGTCGAACTTTTTCACATATTGATCTCTGCATGAGGATAGTCACGTGATAGTGTCATTCTTTCTTCGAGTGGAAGGACCCTAACACGGCTTCGACAGGTTTTACTGCTGCTGGTGGCGTCGTTCATCACAAGCAAATATAAGCGAACCATTAGACCAAATTTTAAAGATAGTTTCCACTAGTGCAATGCTTTCCAATGTATTGGAGTACGAGTACGGGTTTGACGTTCGTGCCATCTGTGGTTTAAAGCAGCTTGTCTTGAGTGCCTTTCTTTTTCCGATTGCCATGCAGAATATGCCCCTAAACCCCATATATGCAGGTTGGGCAAATACTGTGTTAGAACCACACCTACAAAACTCGTGCCGGAAGAGAGTGTAAACATCTTTGTCGCTCTTAGAAAAATTGCGACTCTGGTAATGGTAAAACATGCATTGCTTTTATCCCAAGACTAATACCCGTGCACTTGCAGACCCTGCATCACTTAGTTGTCTCGTTGCAGATTGTTCCGTAACTTATCCAGGAGTGGAGCTCACACAGTCTCAAAACTGCTCGCTGTTTTCAATTTTCTATTAAACTAAATCGTGGTACGACTTTAAACAATTGGTTGTGCCGACTCACCGAACAAAAGGCTTGATAGTAATTGGTCAAAAGGTTCACGCGATTCATGCCCAATTTAGATCTCTATGGCATACTCAGGGAGGTATCCTGCTGTGATGACTGTTTGCAGATTGTTCAGGGTACGTCAGACAATCATCTTCCCGAGTTGTTCAACAATCAGGTAGAAAACTTACGATCGGCGTGTAATGTAAATTACGTGAGTGAGCGTTGCTAGCTTACAGTAGTTTCGGCTCAATCCATTCGAGGTTGGTTTTACTTTCTATTAAAGTCCACTTCAGATTTCTGACACAATTTTGTGGTTCCTGGATGTTGCGTTCTCGGGGGGTCTTGCCAAGCAGATGACCTCTGAAGACCGCAATGGGGTGGGTTTCGTGCTGTTCACAGACCACAGCAGTGTCTCTACAATGAAAGCATGTGATATTGTGTGATGGATCTTCGCTATTCCTCAGTGTCTGAATGTGGGGAGCATCATGGAACTATTACCCTAGCTTTCACATTGAAGTGATGGTCTTGTGCCTACTATAAAGTCCACGCGATTGGTACACACAGGCTCATGTGCAAGAATCACCAGAACGATAAATCGCATCAACAGCAACGATTTGACCGATCTTTGATCTATTAACTGCAAAAAATCACCGGACCCGGCCTCGTCTGATCCAAAAGTGTTGGTCAAGGAGGTGGCAGTGGGTCCACAAATAAACGTAATTATTTCTTGGACGACTGGAAGTCCGGTAGTGCTATGTGACCGGTCAAACAGGGTTGCAGATTTTACTAACCCAAACAATCACCAAATTCAAACCTATGCACTCTCTCTAAATTAATTTCTCTCAACCTACATCTTCAAAATTGTGTAACTCCTTATGGAAACCTCCCATGGAACAAGTTGTGAGCAGAAAGCAAGGAAGACCGCAATGATCCCAACCACCACAGTCAGAAGTTTGGATTGCAGATCTAAGCCTCTCGCTGTAGAAAAAGTCCAGCGTCCTCCATGCACACCCTCCTCTTAGCTCATGTGACGATACTTTACAGACTGGTCCACTTCATGCGTCAATCTTCTCATCACTCTATCATAGCCTACTTGACAGTTGATTTTCCAAATACCTGCACCACAACATTAGCAGTGCCTGTCAGTACTTCTGCTGTGGGGAAAAAGCTCACGAAGGGTATCAGTCAGCCTGATCGACACGCGGCGTGATCACAGCTGACCTGTTTCAAAGGTTTGCTGGGGTGAGAATTCCCGAAAACCGTTTTAACTTACCCCTGCCAAGACATCTGCTGCTAAGCTCGATTTAGTTTCCGAGGCCGAATCTAACACCGATTTCCTCTGGTGGAAACTCCTGACAATTCTGGGCTTCTTCGCACTACCATCTTCCGGTTTTTCTGCACCTCCAGCGGAAGAAGAGCCGTTGGCCTCCGGTTCCTTTCTCTGAAACGCACGTAAATGATCTTGGTTAGTTTGCAAGGAGATGAGAATGAGAAGACAAACTTTCCAATTTGAGCATTCACGTGTCTGTTCATTATCATGACAACGACCGATAGTACTTCCAGTCACGGTACCCTTCCAGAACATGCACAAGACGAACCTTTTTCTTTCGTTCCTCCATTGAATTTATGGCTCGAGCTTGATCAACTTTCGATAAGTAGAAGTCACGCTCCTTCTTTGCTGCTGATACTTCGGCCGCCAACTTTTGATCACGAACAGCCTTCTTGTACGCTGGATAGTTCATAACAAGTGAGCCGTAAGTGGCCGGGAATCTGAATGTAGTAATGTGAAATCGAAATGTTTTTAGAAGGAATGTTTTTTTTAAAACAGTCAAGGAACTCACCGATTTCAGCTGTGAGGTTGTCCCATTTGAACTTTTTGAGATACTTGATAGTCCATAGATCGTAGTGGTAAGCTGACCGCTTCCTAGGGTCTGTGTCAATCAAATGGATTCAATCTTCTTCAAATGCTGCCTTCGATCGATGACAAGTATGTTTAAAATCTGTGTAGTTCATTAAAATGTACGCTTCTATTGAAAGAGCATTTACACTCTGATGCCTTATTTACAAAACCTACCCAAGCTAGGCGTTCAAGTTCTTAGGAGCCTGGAAGACTTACCGACGGACTCTCCATTCAACATTGCAGCTATTCTCTTGGCGTCTCTCTTGTGCACAAACTCAACCCATCTGCAAATGCAGTGACTCAGAGTTGTCTTTCATAACGTTCGGACGAAAGCACTTTGTTCAAACTCAGTTCGTTAATCGTAACCGAGCAAAATCTCTAATTCAAGGATGCATTTCTCTCGTCTATGATTGAAAAGTATACACCTCAATTGTCTTACCCTTCTGTAAAATTTTTCCCACTGTTGCCGCCAGCTCGTTTACGACGAATTCTCGTGGCAGCATCTATTGAAGGTGAAATAGAGAGTACAAAATTCGCAGGCAGAAATTAGAGAAGGGCTTGGAACCAGCGAAAAGAAAAATTGACAATTGAATCCGAACCCAAACCATTCTAACATGACAACTAGAATACAAAAAGCTTCGGCATTTAGGACCTTACCTTCTGGTGCGAGATAGACTCTCGATACTTCACCGTATTGCGAGAGAAGATGTCGGAGCTTCAGAGGTTTCAAGTGAGGGGGTATACGGCTCAAATAAACAACCCCTGTTTTCCCTTTCTTCGCCTTCTTTGACTTCGCCTTCTTCAATGCTGCTTTTTCTGAAGCTTCCTTCGATTTCAAATTGCCGTTTCCATTCCCGTCCGAGCTGCCATCCTGTCCACTTCCGTCGCTCATCTCTTCATCGCTCCTTTCCTCCTCCCCACTCCTACTACCCCCATTTTCTTCGTCACTGGAATCCATGACGTGTTCAAGCCCTACTTACTTTTGCTCCTCACACAACCTCATCTGAAATACTCTGCTCCCCTGACATTCCTCCTGGTCCAAATTACTTTATCCTCTCCAAATCAGTTACTTAAGCGAGCAATTCCAGCACCTTCACTCACTCACAAGGGGCAGACGCAGAAACGAACGACAATCCAAAAATCCCTGCCATGGAGTCCAATTCCTCGACGCCGAATCCATCGCGACGCCAAATCTAGAACATTCACGACCACGAGACGACGATTTCAGTTCCAGAGCTCGTTTTGAACTAAGAGCGCCTCGAGAAACAGCCAAAGCGTTCGACAGGGAGCCAAATCCGTCCACGTTAAGGGGCCTCTGTTTCTGTCCGGTGACCGTGACGCTCACAGAGTTCAACCCTAAACCCTCTTTGCGGGCAGCTCGGGCTCCACCACGTAGCTGCCCGGACTGAACCCTGCGCCTGCGCTGTCCTACGCTGCTGGAACAGACGCAGCGGAGCAGAGCACGGGGAGGACAGAGAGAGTTGAGACTTGAGAGCATGGATGGCCAGAAGTTCTGCTCGTAAGCATTGTCGTGAGAATTGAATTGCTGGGATCGGGGATTCTTGGTATTGGCCGTAAATGTGAAAGTCCAAAGGGAGATGGAAAATTTTAGGCTTCGGAAGGGTCCCTACAGGGGTGACGTTTCCGCGCTCTGCCTGGTTTCGTCCCCTGTTGATCGCCGTCTTTTGCTCGCCGGTGAGAAAGTAGAATATGGGTAGATTTCTCGTTTCCAATGTTGATGAATGTGTCAATGCCGCTTTTCACTCAGGGTTTTCGAACTTTGAAAAAATTGTTATGTTATGGTTCTGGTCACGAAATATTGATCATTTGTGTAAGCTCATCGTAATCTTTGAGCTCACACAGAGTGCAAATTTTTTATTATCTCTCATAATTCTCACTTGTTGCCACTCCGCTGACATATTCTGGAGCTCCTTTTTCAAAGCTGTCGAGAATAAGTTGCTCTAACCAAATTTTGCAGGTTTCACTCTGTGAGAGAGTTTATTAATGACTACGAGCATTGCTGTCTGCAGGCACTGGGCCACATCTTTTGCTTTATGAAATTCTTACAGGAACACTTTTAAGCTCTATTGATGCCTTTGATGGTGTTAGAGTGCATGGTATATGCTGTGGACCAGCTATTAGAAAGAAATCGGATCCAACCAGTTCAAGTGGAGAAACCCGATTATTTACGGTGCTCGTGCATGGAGAAAGGAGAGTTAAAGTGTTTGAGATGCTTTCCGTACATAAGGACGAAAATCCTCAACTAAAATTGTTACAGTCTCTGCCCAGATTCAGTCATTGGGTCATGGATGTACGACTTTTCCCGGTATACACCAGAAGCCCATTACATCATCTATCTCAAATATTGAGAGTGTTGCAGCCCATTACATCATCTATCTCAAATATTGAGAGTGTTGCAGTCTTTTTTCGTCTGTGTTTTATTTTTATCATTATATTCGTGCTCAGGAGTAATCTGTTAAAGCTTTTGACCATCACCTTCATGGTTCCTCTTCAGAGTAAGCAAGCTGAAACTCAAATACCTCACGCAGCTGGCACAGAAGAAGTAATGCTCATGGCTGTTGGTTTAAGTAACAACACCATCTGCTTGTGGGATCTCTCGAATTCTGCCATTCTCTATCGAGTTGAATGTTCAGGTAAACCCGATGAGACTAGGAGTTGTCAAGTTGTCAAGTTGTCCGAGAATGACTGAACTTTGCTTAAGCCCGATGCCTTCTTACTTTCCTTAGCACTTGAAACTTTTTCTAGGATCTTTGGATAATTATCAGTTACAGTAGCACGTATAATGATTACGTAAATTTGAGCCAAAAGTTCCCGTTGGATTGAAGAAGTATCATTCGAAATCTCCGCCACTCTAAGTTTCATAATCATTTCAGTACCTTTACCATGTCTGCTCAAGCTGTATGGATGAAGTTGTTGTCTGTCATCCGAGAGAAGACTCTCGTTCCACTTTTTATTCAAGCCAAGATAACATTTAGTCAAACGATCATGGTTCCGAATAAACCGATACATCGTAATACATCAACTTCTGATAAGATGTACACCACAATATGTCGCAGAGAGGTTACTGCTGTATTCAATGAGACTGTGGGGTGATTCACCAGAGACCCTGCATGCTGGCGTCGGCACTATATTCAACGAGGTGGGCGTGTACTTAATCTGCCTAAAGCAATTTGACCTGCAAAAAGCTCAGGAGAATGAGTAACAGAGGCTTCAATGTTCCATAGCATACATATTCCACAACCTTCTGCACTTGCCATGGTAATGACTAGGATTCACTGTTTACCAACTTAATACCTTTACCATCAATCGGTCTCCTCACTCTGCCTCTGCCGTCGATTCTGCGACAGGTTCTTGTTTGGAGAGTGGGTCGCCAAGTTGCAGAGGTAGAGGATTCTTCAAGGCGTTTAACGGCTCAAAGAGAAGCTCAGGTGCTGCAAGGAGTACCCACCCATAGATGCTCAGAACCCTTAACTGCAATTGAAGAAGTTGTCGAACCCTTGCAGACGCTTGCCGGTCACGAAGGTTCGATATATCGATTGACGTGGGCAATTGATGGTCTTACCTTAGTTTCTGTGTCTGATGACAGGAGGTTGGTTCTTCCTATGTTTACTGTTCGCTCTCAAATTTCTGATTCGGTCTTGGCCTTCTGAGTGTTTTTGTAACTGGCTGGCTGATTATGTTTTGCCATTTCCAGCGTGATACCCATAAAAATACAGCTCAGATAGGAGAAGAAGGGGCGTGGATATGACATGCTGAAACGGCTTTTATGATAATGCTTCAATGTTATAATTCCATGGGCCCTTTGAACCATTGATGTTCATTCTGGCAACCGTGGATTGCAGTGCACGTGTTTGGCACAGTGGAGGTAGAGATATTAGTACTGGTGATCAGTGGGTTCTGCCTGTGAAGGTTGGCCCGGTGCTTTATGGACACGGAGCCCGTTTGTGGGACTGCTATGTTTCAGAAAAGGTGAGAACTTTAATTGTTGGAGTCATGCTTTGCGTATCCATGAGAATACAACTGTAATAGCCTTTTGGACTTCAACTCATCATGGGTGGGTTGTATGAGTTGGGCCTAGCTGTTGATTACAGCAAGCGAAGACTGTACATGCCGTATATGGACGACAGATGGAAATTGTCTGACGACTCTGAAGGGCCACCAGTAAGCACTTTCATTCATGATAAGGCACATGCATGTTCTGTTCTCAAGCTTCTGTTCAATTGTACATTTTTTTTTTTCCTTTTTTTTTATAGGCTTATCATAATTTCCAGAACATAATAGACACAAGAAGATTTTGTGGCTACAACTCGGGTATACGTTCTTGTAAGCTAGAAATACCTTCAAGTTGTCTATGTTTTTAAATTAAAAAAGTATCTACATTACTAGATTAGTGTATAAGACAACATCTATTGTTGTGTTATCTGTGACGCAGGGGTCGAGGAATTTGGCGTTGTGTCTATGATCCAGATCTGAACGTTGTCGTGACTGCTGGTGCTGATTCTTCTATCAAGATTCAGTCTTTGGATAAGTGGTCACAAAGAATTGACAACGGTGTTTTGGACCGACACATCGACTCGAATGCAAGAGGTTCTCAGTCCAAGCAAGAGGTCTTTAGTATTGATCCTGTGTGGTCAGATGCTACGGTGAAAGGATCTGGGTATCTGGATAGGTGTGCATTCAAGATGACCAACATAACACGGTTATGAACAAAGGTTGTTAGAACAGACATATATCAATACTTTAATGAGGGTAATGCTTATAATATGGAGGATTAAACACTGCTTTAACACGGTCACGAACGAAGGTTGTTAGAGCAGAGATATATCAAGATTTACATGAGGGTTACTGCTCAGAGTATGGAGGATTAAATATTATCATTCACCTCCTGCTGCATACTGCAACTCAGAACTATATAGCTCGGCAGTTGATCTGTTTCGACTGTGGAAAGTCTGGGAGATTCTCCGTAAAGATGCTAGACTGATTATCCTGGATGTTCAGCTGCTAGTAGCTTCACTCGTTCATATAAGTTCATATAAGATGTGTTTATTCTTGTCACCAAAGGCTTGAGGCTAAAGTTTAAGCTGGTATACAAAAAATAATCGTAAAGGTTATCGCAGTTGGTTGAGTTCTTCACATCCTAACGAAGATCTTTTGCATTTTGTTCATCTTTTTGCAGCAAGAGTGAATATGTGCGTTGTATGAGGCTAAGTGATCAGTCCTCACTCTATATTGGTACCAACCAAGGGTATGTGTATCATGTTCAACTATCACAAAAGCATGAGCCTGGCTGGACAACACTTGTAGACAACCTGGGAGCACCAGTTGTATGCATGGATGTCCTGGTACAATCAAAGTCAAAGAAGAACGAAGACCTGCGTGACGAAGACTACCATCAAAGCGGCGATATGGTCGTAGTAGGTGACGGGAAAGGAAATGTGACTGTTGTCCTAGTAAAGACTGGAGGTCATACGCATTGTGGTTGGCGCTATACATGGGCCGCTGAAAAGGAGCGTCAACTGCTTGGGGTTTTCTGGTGTAAATCCTTGGAAGGAAGGTCAGCTCTCCACGTTCCAAGTCTCGATCTATTGCTTAGCACTGCAGTTTTTAAATTGATTTTGCTTCTTTTTTATGAGTGGGGTCACATACTTGTTCTTAGAAGACCTTCAAGATGATATTTTTACGTGCGTTTCTAACTCATCAAGGCAGACTCTACTATTGAAGTTTCACTTCCATATTCTTCTTTGCCTTTTTCGTATATTGTTGAAGATTAATCTTAATTCCCTGTAGAACTTGTGCTTTGGCAGATTTGTTTTTACAACAGATCCTAAAGGCGCCTTCCTCATGTGGCGTTTGAGTGATATGAATCACGGAGACAGCGCCAGCAACAGGTCTCCCGACACAAGAGCAAATGACGACGCAAAAGTTGCTGAAAAGAAGATAAAAGACACACCTGTGTTGGTAGCAGTGGGAAAATGTTCGTATGGACGCGTTGTCTGCATGGATGTATGTCCCACTCAGCAGGTAAATTTTCCATCTATAGATGTAAACAAGAATGAGTACTTCAAAGGTCATCTCTTATATGCAGGTTGGTTGGACCAGGATCTGATCCGTATTATTGTAATTTTCGTGGAAAACTCTGTCATGATTTTGCAGCTCATAGTGTGTGGAGGGAAGCAGGGAAGCTTGACAGTATTCTCTTTCCCGAGGAATATACTTGAAAATCGTGAAGATAAACGACACTTATTACACAGTTCAAGTGAGACTCCCTTAGAACTGCAGAGCGTGGCCGTTTTCAAGGGTGCCCATGGTATATCTGCTGTCACACATGTCTCTTTTGTTCCTAAGCAGTCTGGGGAACAAGCTAAGATACTCTCGGTGAGTTTGCAGTCGTAACTGAGGCAGTGATGTCCTTGTATCTTTCTTCAATGTGAGTAGGTAGTTCTGTGATCTTTACAGAACAGTAGATGTACACAACTCTGCTGTGGTGTCCTCGGTCCTGACAGTCTGACCTTGCTCTGTCAAGAATCAGATGACTAGGGCAAACGATGTTACAATCCTTCCGTTTTTTCTCTAACTCAGTTGGTCAACCTAAGCTAATTCAATTATAGGTCTCAACTGGAATCCGCGGGTAAAGAATGTTGTTCTTAAGATCATTCAGCTCCTCATGTGTGTTATTATCTTCTTGATGTCAAGATTTGTGGAATTTTTGCCCGTGCGCTTCACAAACTGTCGTAGAATAATATGCGCCACTTTGTAGACATTGACATGCTGACTTGGTCTGGATGTGAGCAGACTGGCAGAGATGGGTGTGTTTGTAGATTTCATCTTGAAAGTCATGTGGCTGCTACCGTGGCTCCTCAAATGCTTTCCTGCTCAGGAATCGAAAAGGTGGCTGCAGTGTCGATGTTGGAGTGCTTGGAACACACAAATGGTGCACCCAATTGGACAAATTTGGAAAGGAAAATTGCAGTTGGTTTCACTGGCAGTGACTTCCTGTTGTGGGACACGACTCACAAGAGCGAGGTTGGTTAACTCACGTCATGTGAGCTAAATATATATTCAAGTTATGAGATCATGTTTTAACATTTTCATTGCCCATGATCAAGCATGGTTGCGGAATTTTTCACTAGGCTACCTGACCTGTTTACTGGACATAGTGTCAAACGATGAGTAATACCAAAACCATGGAGTCGCATCAAAATCTCAATTAGCAGCTTTTGGAGATCAACCATGTTTCAGTTAGATGGCTCATTATGTTGATTATGCTCAGGTCTACCTTAGACATGTATCGCGAGTATCCGAACGATGCTAACCTGCCAATCTCACAGCTGTTGAGGGTAACATGCGGAGGATGGAGGAGGCCCTTTTCTTATATTGTTGGAGAGATGCCTGACTTTCAACATGCTTTTGTGTTTGTTAAGGTGAGATTAATCATTTTCTGATATTGTTATACATCTGATTACTTACGTTTGTAATTTAGTTTGTCGTCGACGATTTAACTCCCAAACATTGCAGATCTTGGGTAGAATTACTAGGTTGTGTTGTGTATTGTGTTCATACATGGATTTATGGGCTTTTCTCCAGATCATTTTGAGTAGAGAGTTGGCACACTTCCCTGCTGTTCTAGCCTTCAAGTTGACATCTTTGTGACCTCTTTGTCTATCTTGTTGGTCGAATTCTCACTTGTTCCTTCTGCTTTATAGGGCCAAGTTATCCAAGTGCATCGACATTGGATCAACTCCATTGGAGCTGCTCTTGCAAAGGCAGAGTTGGACGTAGCAACTCAATCCCTCCGTGGTCAGTTCCATGGGAAGGAGATCAACTCTGTTCAGATCTTTCGTTGTGTAGGAGCACAGGCAGCAATCGACCAGAGTGTTATGATAGCCACCGGAGCTGAAGATGGAACTGTTAGAATTTCCAGGTATCAAATGCTTTACTCTTTGAGATTCTTTTAAGCTCATCCACTTCTCACGTACGAGTTACAAGGTCCAACAGGTAGAATCACCGTGCGTTGTCTGTCCTTTTAGGAAGATTTGACCATGAAAAGGTACTCAACAAAATCCAATCACTAAGCAACCCATATGAAATCACCAGGCTTGACTATTATTTATGTATATGAATGGACAAGACGGACGTAGTTTCCAGGTCTTCCTCAAATATTGGTAGAAAGATGACTTCTTATGGGTGTATATGTCTGTCCACATGTTTCACAGCTATCTGGAGGCCAAGCAGGAACAGCTGGATGCAAACTCGGTACTTGGAGATCATGTCGGTGGATCAGCTGTCAGGTCTTTGACCTTAGTAGATAAGATACATTCTCTCGGTAAAGGTTTAGACCTTACTCGGGATCCAGGTGAAAGACTTGAATCTTGTTCCGGAGATGGTGGAAGAAGTGACACAAGACAATTCCTTTTTTCAGCTGGTGCCAAGGAGGTTTTGACATGCTGGCTTCTTGATTGGTTACCTGAAACCTTGGATGGGGAAGAGCCTTATGTTGGAAAGGAGAAGACAGGCCATACTCCACCCTCAGCTTATGAGAATCTTCAAGACGTAATTGCTTTTAACAGTTCGAACTTTACTTCCCAGTGGCTTAGTACCCGAATGCCCCAGAGGAAACGCTTACCGGCGTCCTCCCGTGACGGGGAGGATAGCTCAGCTGAGTTTAAAAATCTGAGTAACCTTGTTACTCAGCTGGCAACTGAAGATGATGATGAAAAGGGAGACACAGGTATTGCCATGAAGGTGGACGATGATGATCATCGCTATCTGGCCATGACAGCCTTCGCAGTCAGATGTGCCATCACTCGGTAAAAAACTCAACCCCACTGTATGTACGCCTTCTTCTACAACGTCGGGTTGAAAGGTCCTCTGTGACTCATTTCAGGACGATATGCCGCAGAAGCAGTAAATAACGTAGCATCAATATGGAGAGTGTCAATGATGGATTTGTTTCCTCATTTCTCCTGTACACTCTTGCAGGAAGGTTGTGTGTTTCGTCGTGACAGCAAGTTCTCATGCTGCAATAAGCCTCCACGCCTTCCATGTGGCAACTCGGTCTTGGTAATTTTTTTATTGCCCTTGACTTCACATCCCTGCTTTCTACGTCGCTTCTTTTAAGGTCATTCGTGTACTTTGGTATCCAGGACGTACAATCATGCACTACCTGAATTCGTGCAAAGAACATAACCTGGTGCAACTTTGACCTGTGTATGATACCTTGAAGCGATACTGTTGTGCAAAATGCTCAGTGGATGCATCAGTCAGGTTGACAAGTGACATACTTTATGCTTATCTGGTGCGAGCATATATTTGGTGTTTTCCAATTACTTTTCTTCTTTTTATCACATAACGCCTAGAGTGTTTTTTATATCGTTTGATATCTTTTGCAAGTTTCTGTACAATTTCCGTGCATGTGGAGTGTATGAACGGCTCTCCAATGCTGCCTGCAGGAATGAGGTTGCGACTCTGGATTATCAAGAGGCTCCTGTCCTTACTATAGAACACATCATCGCTCCGTTGTCGAGCCAACAGTCAGGTAAGTCCCGTTATAGACAATTGCAGATATAATCTGTCCTTTGACTGTACGTGTAAGTACCTCGTTCTGTCGATCTCAAGGTAGGATCGCGCAGACGACTTATGTTCTGTTGGATCTCAGTATTGAAACAATCTACTCTTTGACAGTTTAACCATTGAACCATGGTTAACTTCCATCGATCAGAAAATGTCATATCAATTGTACACATTCTTTTCAGGCAGCGGTGATGCATACGTTATTCTGACTGGAGCAACGAATGGGAACATAGCTTTTTGGGACGTCACCTGTGCCGTAGCTGACTACATGAATTCCGGCGGCCTCGATACGCAAGAGTCCGTTGTGAGTGTCTCACGTCCATTAACAGGGCGAGGTAGTCAGGGTGGTAGACGTAGAAAGACCAGGGAGGAACTCAAGTTGGCCAAGAAATCTAAAGCCAAATTGGGGAAGCTGAAAGGGGATGATCCGAATGAGAATATTGAATCTGCAATGCAAGTTTCTACCTCATGCGGAGTAAGCGAGTTTGCACATGACACGCTTACGTCTCTTCCGACAGATTGTGTAAGGTCTGATACTGATGAACTGTTTGGTGCACAAGCACATGACACTTCGATCAATTTACAAAACATTCCAGCTACCCCCGTATTGTCCTTTCTTCAAGAAATCGTAGCTCCACATCAATCAGGGGTAAACTGCATGAGCATAGCGAGGTTACAAAATTCTGGAGACGAAGGGTCCGGCACATCAGAACTGGTTTACATGGTGATCAGTGGTGGAGATGACCAAGCAATACATCTGACAACGTTCAAGTTTATGAACAGAGAAGCGGAAGATTCACAAGGTAGTAGAATTAATTCCCTTCCAAGAAAATTTGCTTATCTGCTTGAACGTGAACAAATGGCCATCACATAATGTAGGATTATGTTAGGCTCCTTCCTGATGAACAGTATCTTCTGTTTCACGACCATATTCACATCTTGCTCCGATTTGAAGTTTTAACAAATATTTTCGTGTGGCTTTAGGAGAGGCGTTGCAGCAGACGTCTCTGGTCTTGCAGTGCTTGAGTCGCAGTACAATCGCCTGTGCTCACAATTCTGCTGTCAAGGGTAATTCTCTTTGTCTAACATCATTTGGCAGCGAATTAATGATTGAAGCAAACTTTTTTTCCTTCTTACCAGAACTTACTACTCTTTTTAATCAAGAGGTAGTATGTTGACCTTGACGGGTTTCTATCCTGGGGTTTTCAGGAATATGGACAGATGGATCCTGGGTGTTCAGTACTGGACTGGATCAACGTCTAAGATGCTGGAAAATCAAGACCGAGTTTTGTATGGAGCAGACGACTCGTTTTCAGTCGATCGTCGTGGATTCAGAAGGCCAAGAATCTGATTGTCCTTTGGTGGAGTGTATGTCTTGTGTTATAGACACTCCTGAGGCTGCTTCTTTACACGTCAGCAGTAATCCGCTGTAAGTTTGACATCTCATCTGGTTTCTCCTTTACTATGACATGGAAGAATTATTATTGTTGCTAATTATCAGAAGATTTTATTCGCTGTATATCTCTGAACATGTAATCTGTTGGCGCAGGGGGAAATATCACATTGCCGTAGTTGGAAGAGGGTTGCAAGTGATCAACTTTGATAGCATGTGTGACCTACGCTGAAGGACACTTAATCATAATTATGCTTGAAATCATGGCTCCGAAAATGCATGTCATTGAAGGTCTCAAAATAGCTTTCCCAAGGATCGCAATCCTGTGACATGTTTCGATGATCCTGTACAGCACTATTTACTTCTCTGTATCGATGTTGAACACCACTCAATCTTAATCGGCTTTATCATATGTTCCAACACTTCCAGGCATTATTTCTTGTCATCCTGTGTCACATGTCTGAGCTTTGTCATCATGAACCGCTGCACCTGCTTGATTGATACGCGCTTCCATGATGGTTGTCACTCAAGTTCTGGACTTGTAAAAGTTCTTTCCTTTACGTGCCGTCTCTTGTCGTGTACCTCGTATAGTTTGGCGGATTTCTGGTCGTCTTTATATGAACGAGTGTTTCTGACAATGTTGAATGACTTGGCAAACGAGAATTTTTGTTTTGAATATTTAACTTCATGGGCCTAAATGCTGAAAAAAATTCGAACAAATTACGATTAGATAATTATAGTGAAGTTGAAAATTATTGAAGGCTATAATTGTAGCTTAAATTGACATTTGTATGCATGTGGGACAACTAAACCTAAGAATCATTTTTTGAAAGTTAAATACTTGAATTAAAAATAAAACAATAAATTCAAGGTGCAATAATCTATACAATTCTAAACTCTGAATTTTTTATTTATTACAACCATATCTAAATCCATACTAACATTGTGAAAATCTCTTTTGTTAAAATTTGCTTATCTATTCGCCATTTTGAAACCTGAGGATATTACTTGATGGCATTTTGGTAAACTCAAAACTCTTGATTAAATCCGACAGGTTTCGTTTTACCCCATTCTACGGCCATACAGCCCACCTTGAGTATTATTCCAATCAAAGTTTCAATAGCCAGTGACGGGAACATGAATAGTAGCAATCTTCCGACCCGTTACTTGCTTGTCACTTAGAGCACCGGTGCAGCCATGGAACATTCATACCCTAATGCAAGCATTTAAGGTTAGACACGAAACAAGACAAGATGCAAAAGAAGAATGATACACAGAGCTTTCCTTTTTTTTTTGGTTCCTATCACTTGATCAATTAGCCATCAGGATTGGCCGGCCAGATGTCTGGCTTTCTGTTTTTTTTCATGCATTCCGGTTTCAAAATTTGATTCAATAAGATTTTGAAAATCCGATTGAACCAGAAAGTGGAATCATGGGCTCCAATCAATTAACTCAAAAGGTACGGGCACCATGAGTTCATAGTTAGTAGTCATGTATGACAAAGCGACGGGCACAATCATGAGTCTGAAGTACTCCCAATGTGATTATGCTGGGACTCCATCTTCTTACCCAAAATGTCCCCCGATTGTATTGGAACATCATGAGTCTGAAGTACTCCAGATGTGATTATGTTGGGACTTCATCTTCTTACCCAAAATAACCCCAGGTCGTATTGGAACATCACTGACGATGGACTGCAAAGGCCGTTGATGGGATCCCATTGGGTAAAATGAAACCTGTAGGGTCCCATCAAGTGTTTTGAATTTCCCCGGATTTCCATAATTAATTTTCTTATTGAAATCTAAACCACTATTGTTAAGACAATAAACATAAAATATTTAAGAATTTCAGCATAAGAATTTCAATATGATACCAAGTCATCAATAGTCATAATTCCCAAACTAATACTAGAAAGTGCTCTTAGCTACTAGAAGTCACCATGTTGATAATCAAAAAACTTAGCAAGCACTATATACTTAAAAATGTATAAGATTTGTAGTTGAAACTGAAGAATTATGATCCATGTACACTGTTTGTTCATGTCAAGATGTAATCATGTAATCATGATGTTTGTTCATGTAATGTAATGTGGAATCATCTAATCAGTACTTTTTTTTTATGTATTGTGATATTTGAATGAACTAAATGAGTTATCTTAGATTTTGATGGTTCTTGTTGGATTAACATCAATCATTTAGAGTTGATTAGTAGATCATTATGTAAAAGAGTTGATCCAAACTATCAAAGATTCAAATTCGAGTATCATAAAATAATTTGTTATGTTTTTGGAATATAGTTTGAAGGGATTAAAAACAAGTTTTTCTTGTAGGCTCTATGTTTGTATTTTCTCACACGAATTTCTAACAATTAGTTTTGGAGCAAAATTTGACTGACTTGACTTGAGTGTGACATGAAGTAGGAAAAAATTGAGTACTGTGTAGGGAAAAGTTGATTTGAATGAAGTTTTTATGTGGCGTAAAATATTTGGGAGAATCCTTCTCTTTTGCTTCATAGATATAGCTCATATCAGCAGGATATTTCATCTTGGAATCTTGGCAATCTTTGATAATTTTTATCTCTTCTAAAGACCATTTGAATTTCTCGTGGGAGTGTTTCATCAAGCTTCTAATTTTCTTCTTGTTTTAGATGTCTTTCTGGTAAAGTTGGATACGAAAATACTTCTATGAGATAGTTAGAATACAAGAAAACTACTAGTAGCAGCGGAAGTGAAATAAACTGGAAAGGTGCAGGGTCATGACTAGATCGAATGTTTGGTTTTTCACTACTTCAAATATTTCAATGCAAGACTTGCCAAACTGGTAAACAAATCTTTCAAAGGGCTATTTAATGTCAGATTCAGTAAAATCCGATGTTCTTGTTGGCAATATCAAATATTTTCTGCTTGATTTATCAACAATATACAATTTGAACCTCTTCGGCAAGGTTTCAAAGATTGAATTTGCAACGGAAAGAACTAAAGAATCAAAAGAATCAAGAGAGTTAAACACATACTTCATCTTGCCAAATTTCTCCATGTCATCTTGTTCATCAATCTTTGCATATTGTCTTGCAAGATAGTTATATTTTGTAGTCAATCTCTTTTCTATCTTACTCATTAAAATCTCAAAGAATAAACAACAATTATGATAAAGGAAAGTATCATAGATGTGAGGAAGAAAGTTTGTACTTGAAGGCAAAACAAACCAAAACACTTTGTTTTGAAGATCAAATTGACAAATCTATCAGATATGAAATTGCAGCTTTCACTCCACTTGTCACGGATTGCAACATAATGTGGAAATGCTCTAAAATAGATGGAGTAGTTTCTAATTTATAGGAATTGAAGTAGCAAATGATTGTTAATGGTTCTCAAAACACTATAGGAAATGATAGATATCCACAAAAATTATCTACTAGCTATTCATAAAATCAAATTAATAGAGCTTGAGAAAGATATGAAAATCATATGGATTCATTTCTTCTTAGATATTATGTACTAATATCTGATATGATGATCGTAGTGTGTTGATCTTATAATAAAAGCTATGAAAATTTTAAATACATCTAATTAGATTATTATTATGAATAATGAGATGTAATTGCTCACTGATGACAATATATGAAAGCTAGTGTTGCTTTCAAAGTAAAAATTATCTCTGTAATTAAAAAATGGTATGATGGTTTGAAAATTAATCCAAGAGATAGTTATGAATTATAATAAAATTTTATCAGTGACAAAATAGTCTACAATTAATTGTGAATCAAATGTATCTTGCTACAACATTTAGTAAGTAATATACATACTATTATCATTTGACTTAAATTAGAAAAAAAATCATGTTTAATACATTGCTAGAATCACTATAAAATTTAATGAGATCAAAAAAGCATAAGAAGTTTCATCTATAAAATTTATGTGTGTATATATAAAGATGAATAATTTTAAAAAATTCATTTTTTTATCAAATATCCATGTGATTTATATAATAATTCAGGGTATAAATCAATTTGATATTGATAGATGCAAGGATTAATTAAAATTTGCATTCAAGATGAAATATTTGAATTAATTCAAGAATATATTATAAATATATATTTATAAAAACTTAAAAAAAGTGGATTAAATCAAAACGAGTATATCTAATGTTTATTTTACACATCTAATATGGCAGGTTTTTTTAATAAATTTGTATTCATTTCTCATCATATTTTAAGCTTTTTTGTTGTTTCATGTTCAATGAATGCTATTCAAAAGATAAAGATTTCATCAATATTGTATGACAACGCAATGAATGATATTATTGTATTTAATGATATGCATTATGTGTATGGTAGTTATAGACAAGTTGAACAAATTCATTTCAAATCCAAGAAAATTTCATTGAACATTTTTGTAATGCTCAATCATGAAAATTAACTCAAGAACATTTTTATGATTTTTAATTTGATGATTTACTAAATAATGTCTTTATATTTGATGATAAATGCACTAATAATAAATTCATAAAAAAGAAATTCCTCACTTAATCACAAAAGCCAAATATATAATTGCAAAAGCTCAAAACAATTTTGTTTGATTGAAAAATTTTAGCATTAAAATATTATGGAAAGGATTTGTCAATATTTATCTAATAGTCCAAATGCATTATATCTTGTTGCAAATCAAATGATGAATAGCAAATTGAAACACATGAATATCATATTTCATTTTATGTGTAAGTCTTATGGTAATTCAAGTTAGCTAGATTAGGATTTAGGTTTAAAATCTAGTCAAATTCTAAACATCAAAATTCAAATCTTTTAACAATATATAGCAAAAGCTTTTGATGATTCTCTTAGATCAATCTTTCATTAAAGACTTAGAGATTTTTATAGATGTTGATCATTGTGCTCATCCATTTATCTTTAGTATTGTTGTGTGTACAATGTGTGAATTTTTTTCAATTGTTTGTGAAATTTTTATAACAATATGAAAATAATCAAGAGTGATTAGTTTATTCAATTCACCTAATGCATTATCAAAATATTTACTTCGAAAGATTTTATAGTTTGAGTGCATTTTTATTTTATAGTGCATTATGATAATTGTTTTGATTTTCATAATGAACAAAAGTGAAGTTTATTAGCATATTTTTTGTAAATATGATTTTACTCTATCTTGTTTTGGCTTCGGCTAAGTTTAAGTTTGATCTTACATAGATTACACTGAAAAATCATGAGAATCAGAAAGTACAGATAGATTCAACACAAGAAGTATATGATTCGCCTTCGGTTAGTCCATAAGAACTTGAGAATTTTATTGCCAAAAAATTTGAGACAATATTCAGGATAATGAGCTAGATTTTTCTGCGCCTTTAGTAGTCAAAGTCCAATCTTGAAGCAAGTTTTTACAATAGTAACTTACAATAGACATGAAATCCTAAAATTCTCTTCCTTGACCAAATTCAAGGAGATAATAACCTCCATAGCCTATATAATTATTTTACAAGATATTTTAGAAGTAAGAATAATATATTTACTTTTTCAAACTAGAGCTAACTAAAACCAAGTTGTATTCAGAACATGATGAAGTAAAAATAAACACAAATAACTAAAACTGCTGATAAATTTTATTTGTGCTTCTCATGCAAAATTTGAATAGTAGCACAATGTCTAGTTCAAATTTTCAAATAACTAATTTTTATCAACAAATCAGCTAGATCAAACTTATTGTTAATCTTGACTAATTCAACACTTTTATCACAAAGTACATGTTAAATAAAGTGATACTTGATGTCAATGTGTTTCAGTCTACTATCCATCATTTGAATTGCAACAAGATGTAATGCACTTTGGCTATCATAATCAAAATCGACAACTTCATGTTTCAAGCCCATCTCAATGATAAACTAATTCCACCATATTGCTTTTATGAATGCTTCTATTGTCAATACATACTTAGTTTTTGTTGTACACTAAACTACTCAATTTACAAGATAAATATTCAACTAATAAATTTAAAATCAAGTATAAACATATATTCAATTGTAGAATTCATCTTTACGCAGTGTTGGCATGACTTTTCACAATTGTTTTTCTGTGATAGTTTTGCATTATCACAGAATGTTGTACATATGCCGTTGAGCACTGATAAAAATTCCTTTTGCTTTTTGTCAACGTCTTCATCACATTGTCATAACGCTTGTTCTCTACGCACGCTCGCCTCGACGTTCGCTCGCTTGTTGGCTTCTTATCCAAATGACTGTGCGGTGAGCATAAACTTTTTTCCCCGTGAAAAAATACTCACTTTTTGTTATCCATGATGTTCTCTTTTCTCAAGCATCAGAACATCGACGCTTTCTCCTAGCAGTTATCTCAACCAACCTCGCACTTTCTATCTTCAAATAGAAAATTCACTTTCATCACAAACTTTTGATCTCTCTAATTCGCCCCAAAAAACTATCAAAGTTTTTCAAAAGAAAAAACCTTTTAAACTCATATTCTGATATTTCTCTATCATTGTCAAGAATTCAATCTTGGACAATAAAACCATCAGTATTCAATCTTGAAAAAACCGTTGGTAATAGAAATCCGTCAAAAACCCATCATTAACAGATTTCTATCACCTGTTAGGTGATATTGATAGGTGATAAATTTGTCACAACCCCATTAGGTTAGTCATTTCCCGAACATAGAATATCACTGTCAAAATCCACAACCAAATCAAATTAAACTATCTCCATAACACAAAGCACCATCGTCATAAGCTCTAAATCGAAACATTCTCAAAAACCAAATTGAAACTGGCTCTAAAACCAATTGCGAATGTAAAATTGAAACTCAAACAAAGCCATCAACACGAGAGACAGAAAATAACGTGGTTCACCCCAAAGGCTAAGTTCACAAGGGAATAGCTCATGATAGTATACAGTGCGTTCTCTTTGATAATACACAGACCCTAGGTATATATATCCAACAAGGAGCGATCAATCTCAATTATAAATAGCTAAACATAAGGTTATTCTTTAACCGGAGTTAACATCAACATCAATGACATCTGTTTGACGTTAAACTGAGGAAAGTTTGAAGTGTGATGTCAAAGATGACCATATTACTTTAAAGTTTGCCTTGTTAAATTTGTCAAGCACAAGTTAAACTTATTTGCTTTTATTCAACCATAATCTATTCTTCTTTAAAGCCCTATGAATTTGCATCTATAATATCTTAAATCAATCAATCAATCCTTAATCAATATCATTAATCAAAATAAGATTAATTTTTGAAATTTCAATAGCTACAAGATCTTATTATTCATTAGTGATTGCATATGATGCTCCATGACAGCATTTCACTCAAGCTTATTCACAAAGGTTTGAACATCTTTACAGTACAAAATTCTGCTCCTTTAAGACCTTTCAACGCAATGTCATCATCATAGTCTATAAAAATATTATAATTTTCAAAAATGGATAAATCAACCCATAATTCATATCTTCCAGCAACTTCACTTATCCAATTTAATGGTCTTCCAATGGAAAATTTTGATTCATTTCTATTGTTTGATGTAGATATTTGAGAGTCATCAACAATAATTTGTTTCACTTACTCGTGTTCTTAAAAAATTTGCACCTTTTGTAGTGGAGTTCTTCTGTGTGTTACACTATTAATTATTATGATCAATTTCTTCCTTAACATACTTGAATGAAGATTATTCCTTGTCAATTTAGAGAGTTTAAGTACTCAACCTCTCTTTCAATGATTTGAACTCATTGAAAGAAACATCTTTATTGATAATAATTTTACAAATTTTGCCTCCCATAGTTTATAATATTTCACATCACTAGCATATCCAAAAAAATTGAATCTTCTTTAAGTTAGAATTCAACTTAATTTTACTCTTTTGAGGTATGAAAGAATACATATTAGAACAAAAAGTTTTGCAAACAATCATAATCAGCTATTGATTTGTGACTTAGTTTAAACGGTGTCCAAAAAATGATTGCATCAAGAGGAAAAATGTACCAAATACATTGTGGTATTGAAAGTTTCAGCTCAAATTTCATAACTAAATCATATTGGCTTACCATAGTGAACATCTTTTTCAACATTGTTCAATTGAGACTCTCAAAAGTAAATTCTAATGTGGAATGTACATCATAATAAGATGACAAGTAATACTCCTCTTTGCAGTATATTGACTCTAAAACTTCTCAAAAGTAAATATCATAAATATATACATTACATAAATATCTCATCTTGTGTTTAGTTTGAAACTCAACTTGGACTTCCAACTCCTCAATGGTTTAAAAACCTTAAACTTGTGTGTGAGTAAGTAAACTCACACATGCATTATGTATAAATTGTACTAACTCCTTGAAACTACAAATTTCAACACCAAAAATTGAACTATGATGCTTGCCTATAACACAATATTTGCAAAACCCTAAATCAATATTAACTATGCCAGATAATAATTTACTATTGCATAGGAGTAAGAATCATCTATTATGCATATGTCTTAGACTATAATGTCTATCATACATGAAACATCTCAATTTGATTTAGTAAAATCGACTTCATCACATATGAAGTTTTCTCTAGCAGATATAGATTGTTGTGTTTATGAGCTCTAAACATAATATCATGAGGCATTCTCACCTCAAACATTAACTTCTTAGAGCTTCACTTAGGGCCTTTTGAGTGTAACATTTCAAGAGATATCAGATTTTTTCTCATATTGAATATAGATCTGATTTAAGTCAATATACATTGAACTTCATCAAACATTTGATTCTTAACAGATCTAATATACTTAATATCACATGTTGATCATTTTTTATAAAAATTGATATGTTTGACATCAAAAAAGTAGCCAAAATAAAATTGATGTAACAGATTTGATAAACATTAGCACAATAAAAATTTTTACATTATCAATATACTTTGATGAATTGCAAAGGTCATAATTTTGGCATCTTAAGTCAAGGTCTAGCAAATAATGCTTCTTGAGCCATATTAGCTAACAAAATATTAGGACCTCTAGTCTTCACACTACAGTACTTCTTGACGTGATCATTTTTGTCACATTTTTTAACACACCACCACCGGCTTACTCTCTAAGGATTTATCCCTACACTTGAACTATCCTTAGATCCAAAATACTTGCTATCGTTGTCATTTCGTAAAAATGATCAATCTTTAATCACATTAAATGACGTATTGAAATAAGAGGTTGAAGAAGATAACAACATCTATTTAAATTGTAATTCATCAACTTACAGAAAACCTATAACAAATTTGTTAACGATTATTTGCCTATCACAATAAAGCAAGACAAGCGACATTTACTAATAAGAGACAAGCAACAACGAATACAAAAACTGAAGAGACTTTTCCTCATCAATTATCTTCTATCCAAGATTATGAATATCAATGACAAGATAATCAAATGCATCAATATGATCTTGGATTTTTGTACCAAAATCTTTCTCCTTGAAGATAATGAGTTTCAAAGAAACATATAACATGTTTGAAAACATTTTGAGATAAAACATCACTCAGGATTCTCAAATTATAGAGTATATTCATCATACTTATCCACTTGTTTCAGATATACAACATTGAATATTTTCATACTCAATGTTGTGTATAGATCCATGGACTTCAGCTTGCATTTATCACGTTCATTCGAAAATGCACCCACGAGCTTAACCAAAGCGAACTCAGAAAGCTACAGCAAACTTATAGAAGTGTCGATTAGTGAGTCTGGAGCCACAAATATCTAAAGTTAAACTCATATTCAAAAGAAAAAACCTTTTAAACTCATATTCTGATATTTCTCTATCATTGTCAAGAATTCAATCTTGGACAATAAAACCATCAGTATTCAATCTTGGAAAAACCGTTAGTAATAGAAATCCGTCAAAAACCCATCATTAACAGATTTCTATCACCTGTTAGGTGATATTGATAGGTGATAAATTTGTCACAACCCCATTAGGTTAGTCATTTCCCGAACATAGAATATCACTGTCAAAATCCACAACCAAATCAAATTAAACTATCTCCATAACACAAAGCACCATCGTCATAAGCTCTAAATCGAAACACTCTCAAAAACCAAATTGAAACCGGCTCTAAAACCAATTGCGAACGTAAAATTGAAACTCAAACAAAGCCATCAACACGAGAGACAGAAAATAACGTGGTTCACCCCAAAGGCTAAGTTCACAAGGGAATAGCTCATGATAGTATACAGTGCGTTCTCTTTGATAATACACAGACCCTAGGTATATATATCCAACAAGGAGCGATCAATCTCAATTATAAATAGCTAAACATAAGGTTATTCTTTAACCGGAGTTAACATCTGTCTGGAGTCTGGAGCCACAAATATCTACGAGCAAGAACATCTCATTCTTCAGGGCATTATTCCTTCAAAACATATCTCTCTAGGAAAAAAATGAAAAAAATTATCAACTCGAGTACACTCAAATCATGGTATGTGAGTCTACTCTCAAAGTAAACTCAAAAACTTTATCCAAGATTTTCAAGTCCGTCGCAACTTGACATAAGAAGAAAACGACATTTATGGCATTCTGATCAATGTGCAAATTGCGAGACCTTTTACATTGCAAGTACAAGTGCGGTGGCTGATGCCTATAAAACAATGATGTCTGCATCTCTGAACAAATGAGGATCACAAAAGAGCTTTCCTGTTAGCAGGTATGTGTGAGATATCAGCTTCAGTTGTTTGTCTTTTTCCTTTTAGATTATTTGTCGTTTAGTATTAGCTCGCAGATGGGTCTATATCCTATGGGCAGTGTAGGAGTTTACGGTTTTGATTCATTCTGATCTTTACCGTTTAAGGTACCGGTAGAAGTCGGGATGATATAAGGCCAGTCAGCGAACTAGGGCAGTGTGCATTACAGAGATAAGGTTTTCAAGAATAGTCGAGAGTGAGAACGGGGAGACACCTACGGGAGGGAATCACCTTTGAGGAAGTGTTAGTCTTGCTCGGGACACAGTAGTGATTTCTCGTGTGTAGTTCTCAGTAGACTGAAACCTTGTAATGGCAGATAGGAAGGTCAAGTCTGAAGAAACTGATCTTGGATATATATACTCGAACTGCTTTCATTGAGGAGTTCGCAGGGAGTAGGCTTTCAAGCTGAACTTCGTCAACAAATGCTTGTGTATCTATGGTGTGTGGATCTAATTATCCACAATTGGGAAGATTTGAAACTTAGATTTTGAAATTGTAACGATGATTGATTTTGAAATAAAAAAGTAAGGAAAAAAAATACAAATAAAAAAAGTTGTGAAATGATCGTGTAATTATGCTTTGAATAGAGGAAACAAAAAAAAAAAGAAAAAAGAAGTGGTATTTTGACTTAATATCTATTCGGGAAGGATTCTTGCGGAGGGATAATGTGAAACCTTATCGGAAATAAAGAAAATTCGGAGAAGTTTTTAGTTTTATTTTTTATTCGGCTACACGTGTATCTATGGTGTGTGGACTGTGATTTTCTGTAGACTATGGGGATTGAAATCCCTACAGTATGTATTCACTCATCCTAAGTTGGACATAAGAACGTACCTAAGAACCCAAACAAATCAAACTGGCACAAAGATGTTTGTCTCTTAATTTACCTTTCACAAGTTCTTTTCTTTCTTTGCCAGTACTGATATACATTATAATGTAGAGCTATCGAAACAACGGTTCTATCAAATTTCGGTTGTTTTGATAGCTCTACATGATCTCTGAAGACATAGAATTCGTCTGCAGAATACAGGCCAAAAACTACACTGGCATTATTCTGACATTTTGGACACATTTCTCCGACAGCTTCCAAATGCAACGGCGGGTTGAACTACAAAGATACATTTGCCGAATACACGTACACGGATAGATTTTACATGGATTACGGAAGACAACAGAGCTTTATTTTGGCAATAGAACACTGTTTTACATTCTTCGCCTCCAATCATTCCGGAAAAGCGCCATCTACAGAGAGATTTTCAATCTTATATATTTCGGATTCATCTAGTCAGAGACGGTTTCCTCAGTCCTTGTACGTGCTCCGAGTTATCCATACATCTTCTGACCACTGCAATCAATATTTTTTCCTGGGTCGACTTTCAATTGCTTACAAAAGTGTATATACTTCTTGACACGCTTATCAGGTTGATATCCATTTATTATATTGATAGTCAATCCAAAGCCCGGCAACCTTTTATCTTTGATGTCCTTCTTTGTTGGAGTCCACATTCCAGTCATGACAGAATGGCACGATGGCTTGGGGCACTGGGGCGTACACCAGAACCAGAGTGCTGCTTTGAATGCAATGACGGGATCTTCTGATAGCTTTTCGGGACAGGACAATAGGCTGTCGTCACCTATACCTTGGCCGCAGAGTTTGTAGTTGTAGTTCCTGGACATCAACACAAATGTCTCAACCCGATCAGAGCCAGCTGCATTTCAGCATTAATACATGCGGCAACCTAGTTCTTCAAAACATCACACTCTAATTCGCACGTGCATTTCACAGCAGGCAATATTTGGATCATTAGTAGAAAATTTACACCCAAGCTCGTTATGATGCTGACAAATGAGTAAATGCATTGACATTAACATATTCAAGCTTCGGAAATGAATTCATCCCAGAAATCTTGATCAACGCGATTCGGTACAACTTTACATGCATAGCTGCAATGGCCCTCGACCATGATAGCTTTTTCCTGGATGACAAGGAAACTCGTTACTGGGTCGACAATATGCTTCTGCCGGTGGGAGGTACTCCTTGTATGTGAGTCCTGTGTCAACCAAATCAAGGTGTGTCCACGTTGAAACTGGTCAGCAGAAGTTCAGAACATTTCTGTTATTTTCATATGTCTGTTCATCAATCGGACTTGTGACTGATTTCAATATCTCTTCAGTTGCAAAAACTTCCAAGCATGGATAACAGATTTTCAGATAAGGAAACTGCAAAGAGTTACAAAGGAAACTCAAAACCAGCGCAATCAAATGCATCACTTCAATCACTTACCAGAGGTTCCATGGTCAAAATGGGCAAGAAGAGCTGCGATCTCCCTTCTCTTTTCATCCTCGGATCCATCGACACCAAAGCCTTGTGGGACAAATGTCTTGGCAGCCTCCACGAATGCTTCGTAACTGTAGAAAGGGAGTTTGTAAGGAAATAGGATACTGAACCGCTTCCGGGGAAGAATTTCCTCCAAAGGGTTTCTAATAATCTCCGGGGGAAGAATTTCCTCCGAAGGGTTTCGAATACTCTCCCGGGGAAGAATTTCCTTCAAAGAGTTTCTAATACTCTCCAGGGTAGAATTCAGCTGACTTTCGAAGCACTGATATGCAACGTCTTTTGTTGACTGGTGTCTGCAGACATTAAAATGGTCACCAACTCCAAACATGAACACTTCGCAGTCCTGTCTGGCCGTTCCCTCTTTAACAAAGGTCTCTGATCTTTGCAAACCGCTGCGCTGCATCGCAATAGAGAGAGTATGTACATTCAGTCACTACATACGAGGAGACGGCTTTAGCATACTCTTGAATCATAATACAGTACGCAGTGACATCAGCAACATAACAGAATAAGGGGTTATAATTTTCGAATGAAGCACATTGCAATCATCCCCAGCTTTATAGTCTCTCCATCGTGTCCATATGCCAATCTGCAGTTCACGCTTTCACTAATAATAAAGGAGTGATAAGCTGAAAGTTCAGTTCTTCTTAGAGGATCACCATAAACTGAAAAGAGTTGAAAAGAAACTGCAAACTTCTCCAACGCCATACATCTCATGCGGATCAAAATTTCAACTACTACTTCAACTGTGATCGCAAGAAAAATTCACCGTTCTTGACTCTGTTTCATGTGACTCGCAGATAGTCAAAACCTTCCACAAATTCCTCGACTTTCGCTCCTCCTTCATTTGGCTTCGAAGGTTTGCGAAATCTGCATTGAGTTCACTAAGATCTGGATTGTGTACTTTCATGACGTCCGTCAGTGAATTACTTTTACCAGGCTCATTTTCATACAAACTCGTTTCGGCTCCGGAGTTGAAAGGAGAGTAGAACACAAAGCCACCTACGTTCTCCAACAGCTTCGCCCTTTCCTTTTCGAACTGACGATATCGTTGAGATACTTTGATGATCAGATTCTTAATCACAAAGCATCCCATACCATGGCCGACGAAAAAAACTGGGCAGTTGTTTGTCTGCCCAACATTGCTGCTTGAAAGGAAAAAGTTGACCAATAGACTTTCTGCAACGGTGGACAATCTCATTCGGCCCTGGGTACTATTCGTAATCACACAAGCATCATAAGACACCGATAATATACGAATTCTTGGGAACCTTGTTCCCAAGAATTCTCTTGGCCAGCATGTGCCATCCTTGTTGGTCCATGTCGTCCTCCAGGGATCACTAGAGCCTTCAGTATAAAAGCCGTGCACAAATATTATCTCCATGTCATAATTTCCATCCGACGGTTCATACAGCACATACAGTTGGTCATTTATTGGCTCGGCGAAGCTAGTCTCGCCAGTTGCTGTCTCAGTTGCACTCACGTCGGAACCATCTTCTTCTGAAACCTGCGCCTTGACAAACTCGAAAATTAAATCAAGATCATTCACAATGAAAGGAAACAACATTACGAACAAGGTAAATTTTTCATTGTGGTCTACAATTGACGGAGCATGTAGAGCCTCGTTCTACTACGCCGCTCGTGGGGCAGCAAGTGAACACGGCCTAAGCAGGAAATTTGTCTTCAGATGTAAATACTCGTCGAAATTTGATTACAGTTCATATGACAGATGCGTGGAGAAGGATGAAGAAATTACCTTATTTGAAGCATCGATCTTCAACCTCTCATCTCGACTCCGGAAGCCTGATGGCCCGACGAACCAGCTCTTCGATTCCATCCAGATTCCGCTGAGAACGACTCTGAGGATACTGCAATCCCACTGCTCTCATCAGCACTGCTTCTGGTATGATCTTCCAGACTTTATAGTGGTCGCTCTTCTCATGGACAGTACATAGTCCCTTGTGAGCTTGGGGCTGACATTGTCGTCGTTGTTTTACGTAAAGGCATGTAGAGCTCGACATTGTCCTCTTGAACATGCGTAAAGTACGAAACGAGAATCACGTCAGAGAAGGCCTGACCGTCGTCTTGTAATGACGTGTTCTGAGCGACTGTGTTTCGCTCGGTAGTGCAAATCTGGCCCCACAAATTGACCACGAGTGCCTCAAAAGTCGGAGCCCGAGTCAAGAGTGATGATTCAGTCGATCCATGGCTCCACGGAGCTTCACTTTCTCGTCTTGGTGTCAGTGGAGTCCCTCAAAAACTTTTCGTGAGTAAGTCGGGACTCAGATGTCTGAACTTGTAACTCCTGTTAGCTGCAATAATTCCGTGTACATTGTAAGTAGCCCTCATTTCTGCTAGAGATTGAATTGTACAGTGTTCTTGTTCAACATATGTGCAACTTGTGTCCCGAAATCTATCACACTGGTTAGAAAACTGGCAACAGCAAGATCAAAGAAGTCTTACATTACATACTAGACGATCACCTTTCAACCAAATTTGTGTCTCTCAGAGAAATTATGTCACTCAAAAGTTATATTGTTATTTGAAGTTTTTATTTCATGAATTGTAAGGAAAAGTATACTGATATGAAGACTGAATTTCTTTTTAAATTCAAAACATCGATATATTATATAACAAGAAAAATGTTTTACATGTGCCACGTTATCGATCAGATCGATATCAACCTTGGGGATTATCTAATTTTGGGTTTAACGATAGAATTTTGTGTTTTTCATGAAAGAGTAGCAAAAATAACCATATAACCATATATCGCTATGTTTGATTTGTTATAAAAGTAAGTAAGTCAGGAGTCACGAAATTGCAAGTCCAAATTGAATCTCATGTAAGATTTTATCGTGTACAAACTATTGCCTTGAATTTTGTTCGGTTTTGATATTTGTTCGAACATTCGTAAACTTGAACTCAACTTGAACATTAACTCACTTTTCTTATAAGTTACGTTGCTGGAGACGTGTTCAGGTCATCAAGGCCTCCCAGTATTTAACTCCAAGAGATCGAACTGGTAGCCACCAGGTCCTACCAGTGGTAGGACCTGGTGGCTACCAGGACCTTCTGAGCACGCAAACTTTAGTTTACGCTCACTAATTATTTAGATGCCAGTAGTTTATTGATAATTCAAATCTAGGAAACGTCAACCAGCAATTTTCACTACAGGCCCTTCTAGATTTACACGCTCCAAATGACATTCTGAGATTGAATCTTCTTATGGAGCATCGTATGAGCTGGAATCGATGTTCGTTCACTGTTTCAAGGATGACAATAGATTGACGACTAAAAGTAAAATTGGGTCCCACAAGTATTTGGCCTCGGGAGTTGCCGGGAAAGCGTTTTCCTAGCCCTTACGTGTTCTCCGCGCCTAGAGTATCTTCTCTATAACCTCGAATCCAATTATGAGTAAGAAAACAACCTACGTTAATCTGAGCACGAACATACAAAGCTTCAAGAGTGAGGAACAGAACTTTTCCTCATCATTGTACAAAGCTTTAAGACTGTAAATTGTCTTTCTCATGAGGATCAAATTCTACACGAAAATTGTACCTAGACTGGTATTCTGCCCGTAAATTTCATAAGATCATGAAAAGAATCTTTCTACCAATACCAACAGAAAGTCCTACAGTACATATGTAAAAAAAAGCTTCTTAGATTGGGAATCCACCTTCGCACACTTATTGCCAAAAGCTTAGTTTATCTACACACTCCTTTCCTCATACATGTGGTTATAACCTGATTGAATAGGAAACTCTAGAATACATTATCTCAATTTTTCCTTTCTCATAACATTGGACATGAATTTATACACATGAAAAATTTGATCATAAAGATAAGATTCATATACAAGAATGAATGTTGCCTGAGATCTTCCATTGTTAAGACAACTTGCACACATTATGATCACTTTGTACAATGTAACTCTCAATGATGAAAATAAAAAATGTTATCTTCAAACCTAATGAATGATTTGATAGATATGAAAATCTTATGAATAATTTAAATTTCCGATCTGAAACAACCATATATTGGCTTTCTACTTGTAAAGAACTTGTGAAATCTCTTCATGTTGTTTAGAAATATAAGTTATATGAAAAAAAAAATTACTAGAAGATTGAATTAAAGGTTTCTGGTGAAATTCTTTACTGATCAGTTCTAATTTCATACTGCACTTGAAAAGACGAATCATACTGAGTTAAATCTGTATTAAAAATGAGAAAGAATCGTGAAATTCACAGCGTTTATATTGGTGGAGTTGAATCAAGATTTTTGAGTGAACATCAACGATTATTTTCATAATACTCGGGCATAGATATATTTCAAGCCTTCCACACTCGAGGGCGCATATAATTTCTTTATTATTGTTGTTAATACTGCTTGAAGACTACAAACATACATGGATTGAAATGGAAATCTTCAACATCAACGATGAAAACAAAGGGGGTTGCTTAATTCCTAGATAATATACGACATATATATGAATTAGATAGATAAGCTTGAAAATGGATGTAATATGGTCAATGTAACGCATGAAAACAACACTTCGGAAAATGATGTTAAAGCTATTATCATCGCAAGTTTCACTAACACCGAATTAATGCTTCAAATATGCATTGGTGAGTAATCTCGAATCGAATAATAACCGTACACGTCATCACTCATTTTCATATGAGTGATGACGTGTATTCACACATATGAGTCATATGTGTGAGTACAGCACACACTCGCGTGATTATGTGTACGGTACCCGAACACACGGTTGACTCTCTGGCGCGGCTGATCCGATACTTTACTGTATTTTTATGCTTCTGAAATCCTTTTCCATGTATCACCATAAAGTAATGTCACCATAAAGTTCAATATACTGAGGGTGATTGCCTTCGGTATGGACGTGTAATTTTAGCTATGAAAATGTTCGTCATTTCAGCGTGTATAATGTAAGACTGATATTTCTATAAATCATATCCACCACATACGAGTTGGATTGCAATTTTAGCTAGTATTCAAGATACAGGAAAACAAGACCAAAAATCAAACTATCAGAGACGACAGCAGGCGATCACAGAATCCACAAGTAACTTTCAAAACTGAAGAGAATCAGTTGAACTTCAGATCACAAGAATAAGACTGTCCTTGGGAAAAGCCATCCGCATGAATTGAACCATGAAAATGGTGGCCGTAATCAGGTTAGTCGTGACATCCATGTGAATCCACAAAGAGAGATCAACACGCACACGGTTTCACGGAAGCCTCATGGCAGCTGCCGAATACTCTTCAGCAAAGTGAACGCGGTTATAAGATTGTCATTCTTGTCTTCTGAGTCCAGAGAGATCATCGCAATTATCTAGCACGTCCCATTAAGGAAGATTTCTCAGATAGAACGGACTTCGAATCTCAGCTACATTTGATGCTTTCATAGACCACAAATGAACTACAGCAAAAGTATATGTTGGTACAGGATTCGACCACACGTATGTGAATAGCATATGATTCTTCAGTCAAGGGACTGGTCTTACACAGGGTGGGTTAAGAAGAATCTACTCGGGCTCAATTTTTAAAGTAAGGACGCATGCACTACTTTCCCGTAGAGGCAAAACATCAGAAACACGTTACAAAGTCAATATCTCTCGGCAAGGGTAATAAAGCACTAACTTGCAGCATAGATCATTATCTAGGATTTCGTAATTCAGGTTGTAGGTCTCGATGTTCAAGCTATTCAGCTAAGAATGATTGATCTCCAAATTCTGAATACTGGAAAGCAGAAATTCACGCAGTTGCATAGGCAATACAGATCATCCGAATCTACTTTACCTTAGCCAAGTTCTCTGATATCCTGTCGTTGGAATTTTTGTCATATTTCAGTACATGGAGTTGACCTCATTAACGATCAAGCAACGCTTACGTCTGCTTACGTCCAATGGGCTTGCCTGCAACATTTTTTGTCGGCGATAAGTAGTATAGAAAGTCATATAGATTTGTAGATTACAAAAAGAAAACAAGTGAGAAATTCTAGTCCAATGCATTCTTTTGCTATTTTACATTTGCTGTAAATAATATTGGCTTCTGGATATCACTCCCGGCCGCCTTCAATAATACGGTTATTGCTTTCAAAACTAGGACTTTCGTCAAGAAAGCTGTAAATTTGTGGTGAACCTTGGATCATGTCCCTATATCACATATGTAGCTATAGAGTCAGAAAACACTAGTGTTGGATGTAGATACAATTGAAATAGATGAATCTCATTCTTGGTATGATCCGAGACCAAACTTGTAACTTACTCTTCAATATTTAAGAAATCCAGTAACAATTGATTTTTAGATGATGATTACGCAGTACATGTAAAAAAGGCCTCCTGTTACTGCTGTAAAATTGTTGTTTTCAGTATAAAGTGACAAATGTTGATGCACGGAGATTCATCTTAATACTCATGTTATTCATCCGTTACTAACCCCTGATCATGACACAAATTTAGGGGTTAGTAAAATGAGTAGATTCACAACCCAAAAATTGGGTTCGTTTGAAGTTATTCGAGGATGTTTTGATTGGCAGATCAAACAAGAAAAGGTATGGTGACGTACACACGGGTGCTGGTCTGATAAGTATCTTCATCTTAATTACATTGTATCGACAGTATAAGAATATACTGACGAACAAGGGCCTGCTGGAGTCGGATGTGGCGCTCTTGAGTGACCCTCTGGGCCTGGAATAGGTCATCAGAGCGGTGCAAGATCACATGGCCTTCCTGAACGAGTTCGGATGGGCCATGATCAAGATGGGCGCCATTCCTGCGACTACATTTTCATGATTGTTTCGTCCCGGTAAGTCGAATCACAATTTACTCTGAAAGAAATGCATTCACGCGTATACAAGTTTGAGTACAAGACTGAAAGACACCTCTGATACCGACCAGTAACGTGCGCATTTCTTATCGAAATGTACACGGTTGCGATGGATCTGTCTTCTCAATGTCTACCGAGTCAATGCTGACCGAGAGAGAAGCATTGCTCAACAAAGGCTCTCTGAGTGGATTTGAGCAGACTGATGAAATCAAGATGGAGCTGGAGTTTGCATGCCCAGGTGTGGTATCTTGTTCTGATATTTTAGCACTGGTTGCCCGAGACGCTAGAGCTAAGGTACGACTTATGGGGATGAAAATATTGCTAGGAATCTACCCGCCTTGATTCACTCGTCACAATCCATGTAAATACTATTCACTACAGAAGAAAAATGAGTAGAGTGAAGTATTGATGGAGCATATTTTACCTTCGAGGTTGATGGCACTAGGTGCCCGTGTTTTTCGGAGGAGCTTCATTCACCGATGGGGTCAACAGAATTTTACCTGAACGTACAGACAACTTCACGCAACTCGTCGCCAGGTTCGCTAGAGTCGTACTAGATGCCAGAGACATGATCATACTACCAGGTACGTAAGCAAATAAGTATTAGTATGAAACATAGATGGGGCTTCTTATGATTTTCTTCTTTTATTGTTCATTGCACGAAAAGATTTGAACTACAACACAGCAACGACAAGACTTGGGGTTTAATAAGTAGCAATCATATGGGATCATTTCCCGTTCTTCTCACATGTTCCCAATTCTCAGAAGCTACCAAAATCGACTGTGAGACACAGAATGTTAGTCGAGGTGGAATTATAGTCAGACCAGGACACAACACCTTAATTATCATTTTGTTGTCCTGACCACATTGGAACTGATGCAGGAAGACACGCGATCGGACACTTTCACTGTGGCTCATTTTTCGAGCGCCTCTACAATTTGCACGGACTGAACATAACCCATCCGTGGACCCTGAGTTCGCTGCTATGCTCAAGGTCCAGTGCCCTCCGACCAAGCCCTTCGGATTCATGACTCTGGACGCCACCAACGGCACATTCCCAGCTATTGAAATCATTCGATTCTGAGTATCACATTCCCTGATTGATCATGCGTAGTAACGTATAAAAAGGAGAGCATAAAGTTGTAAGATCTTTGGCCTTTCCATGGATCTAATAGACACAAACTTTTTGCATTCTTATAACATGCAATTCCAAAGAGGACTCCTAGCTTCCATGATTCAACTATCAATTCCAATAGGATATGGAAAGGCTCGTGCTACAGGATCATGGGCAGCTTGCGGTATTGTAGTACGAATTCTCAGGAGTGACAATCATATTGCGGAGAATATTCCTCCGACCACTTAGAATGCAGAAACTGAGGCATAAAAGACTACCCAAATGAATGACTTATCACAAGTTGGACAGATCCAGATCTTCGACCTCAAATCAGCTCGTAAGTTTTATCTCCTTCCTTTCCTTGGATAAATATAAATGCTCTCGAGTCTTTGTAGCTCAACAAGTCTCAAAGTTACAGACCTTGGTTCCTTCAAGACCGCACGAATCTGGATTTTAGCAAGTCTAGATGAAGACGTGTAGTTGAAAGGGAGGTAGGATTCATAGCTTGGATCAAAACATGATGTCTCAGCAGGTCTGTCGGAAGCAAAGAGAATTCTTTAAATGTATTATATGAAGAACTTTCGTCACGTCAGGCAATGTAGATAATGAATCTTATCCAGTCAGTCAGTAACGTGCAGGATTGGTGGAGAGGAGATTTTGATATTATACCTGCAACTATTTATCCTTAACGTCGTCGCGTCAAAGAGCCTAACTTGAGGCAAGTAGTAGTTGCAGAATCAACTGTGAATATTTGAAGAAAAATCGTCCATCCGAAGAAACGATTGAACATCTTATGCTAACCAAAAACAAAGTTCTAACCGTGCTGGACAATTGAATTCAATGAATTGTTTCCTGGAATAAACATTTCATTCTCCAAATCTGATATGATCTCCATCTGACTTTATGCGATATTCACTATAACAAGCTGGAGTAGTTTCCCTGCTAGAAAGAAATGATCATAAGGATCCTCGAATTTTGCAATCATAAGAAGCAGTAACTGGGTTTCAAATAATGAACAAAAAAATAGGCATGCTATGATTTGTGTCGCAATTACTTTCAGATCGATTATCGTCTACGCAAAAATTCTAGCCAGCGAGCGGATGAAAATACTGCTGCTCGAAGAGGATTGTGATCATTGCATGTTTTGTACATCTTTGGAACTTTCAAGTTTACTGTAGGGTCTACATAACTTAAGACGTGATCAGAACAGCTCAAAACATCTCTTGATACAGCTAGTGAGGCAATCTGGAATCCTGATTACAGTAGAAATACTCCTGATCGCCATGGGTTCAGATAGCTCTGACTGAAAAGGCAGATTTTTCTGTCAGCTGTAACTTCGGCAGAGGCCCAATTCTGATGGAAAATGATGTTCTCAATCTAAAGAAAAGCTGGCTAAGTCGTATTTTATTGAGATTGTCGATTTCAGATATGGACTTCAAGTCTATATTTGAGTATATTTGCAATGGCTAAGTAGTATCCAATTGCGTAGTGAGTTGTGGAAGATGCTGCTTCGAAGAGACTAAATAGAAATCTTATCATGGACTCTAGAACCATCAAAAAATCTCCACGCTGGTATAACCCAATGTAATCTAAAACATCAAAAAAATGATATAGTCTCTTCCATATTTTATGAGACTGGCTTGTTTTCTCCCTACTAAAGAGATTTAGGCTTCAAATGTTTAATGAAGATATATCAACCACTAAAGTTCCAGGTTTCTAATGCCATATGAGACAATTTCAACCCCTAGGGGGAGAAACAATGACCATGAACCAAATGAAACGACATGTCCTGTTTAGGATTAAACCCTAAACTTGAACCCTAATTTTGTAAGAAAAAATTGCGTATTTAAACGGGTGCGTACTTAACCAAGAGATCAGCAGAAAATGTTTCGAGGGAATATGGAAGCAACTGTTTCGGTGGTTGTGCGGTAACACAAGTCCCACTCACTTGGATTTGTGTCACAACGAAGTCGACGAAGAGGCGTTCATGGACCTGACGGGGCTCTGCAAGTGAACTTGACTCTCCGGGATAGATGTTTCATGGGAAAGGGAAGGAAGAGTCTCTAAAGCAGAACAAGCAACGGGCGCCTCCATGTAGGTGTTCAAAGAAGTCAAATTAGCATTTGGAGAAGGAAAACCAGGTCGACTCTTCTTATGCTCTGTAAGTAATCAAATTTTTTTTCACAATGTATGCAAATTAGCAATCTGAGGTTTACATTTCTACATGTATCTGCAGTTGCGTGAAAAAATTAATAGGAATAGAAGAAAAAGAAATCCGAATACAAATGATATCGAATGAAAAGTAAAATTTGTATCATTATTTCAAATTTTGATGCGAAATTTGGATTATTTTACTATCCGGTTTATCTGCACAATATGTTGAAAGAAAATCGTATCAAGTAATCTGGAATGATATCACTGGTAACAAATTGTATTTGTTGTGGTAATTCTAAACCCTAAACCCTAAAAAAACCCTAACCATTAACCCGAAACCCTTACCCCTTAACCCTAACCTATTAAACCTCAAACCCCTAAATCCTTCACCCTCAATCCTTATCGAGCATTTCAACAATCTAAATCCCTAATTTGAAGGGTCGTGTCTTTTGGTTGATAGATTGCGTTTGAATTTATGCCTGACGATTCATTTTTCTGTTTTCTAGAAGTTCAAACCCATCGATTGTGGATTGTTTGTGTTGTGAGTGTAAAAAAGTTTGTTTTATTTTATGAGATTACGTGTTGGATTCTATAATGGAAGGCGAAACGTTGAAGGAATGGTTAGACAGGGAGGAGAAAGAGAAAGCTCTTGTAGAACGAGATAATATGATATCATTGTGCAACATGATGTGGAGGCTAGATTGTGAAGGGCATGGGGTAATAAAATGGGTTCACCGTTCAAAAATCTTCCATGTGTGTCTAGAAAGACTTTACAAAGAAAGGGTGAACCGTGAAGTTCTTCTCCAAATGCTAAGGTGCTGTGTCCAAGTGATGATGCAGTTAATACCTACGTTTCGGGGTGTGGTGATCGATGTAATTTGCGAACGAAAACGCATGCTTGAGGGAACAAAGGGTCGTTTTACGCAAAGACGAATGCAGAACACTGTTATTCGCTGGTTTTTAGACGGGCTGCCTAACAACTGCACAATATATGTTCAGGAAGAGCTACGAGATCTTGGCTTGCAAACTCAGAGACCATACTGGCCCTCAGAAATCCTTAATCTGCATTGCTTTGGTGGAGATGAACTAAAGGTTGAGGCTTACAAGGATGATAATGTTAACTAACTAACCTATACACTAACTACGCTTTGTAGAGAGCACGGGGGCAGTTCTTCAAAAAAATATTTTATTCTTAAATCATATACAAATTCATGACGAATTACAACTATTCCAGAACTATCTGAAAAAGGTTGGAAGCTGCGATGCATTTACAAACACCGCTCAGTAACCTGTTATTAAATCTAACTTGTCAAAGACCTGATGTAAATCTCAGGAATGAGATTTGTCAAATGAACAGCTGCAGTGCAGCAAATTTTTGTTGTCAAATAAGGGTTACATTTTTCGTTTTAAGTCTGATAAAATCCATTGAAGAAACTTCTACACATTGGTTATTCTCAATCTATAGGCAAGACTCAATTAAGTCAAACCCTGATGAGGATAATCCAAGGCAAAAGTTGGCTAGGGAACAAATGAGATGCTTTGTTGAGAACTAAGAGTTTTGAAGTGGAATTCTTGCAATATATACCAAAAGTCAAATCTCAATTTGAGAACTTGGAGAGTAATGTATTTCTGATACTTTTTGAAATGTGCTAATCTTTTAAAATAACAAGTTTTGTATTTTTAGCACTTCTGCAAAGAAAATTATTCTTTGAGAAGTGAGATAGAATACTGGTTGAGTTTCATCACATCCAGCAATAAAGTCACGGAATATAATCTTCCACATGTTCTTATTGAGATCTAAGAAGGATAAAGCTAGATCCAGTTCTTTGATTTTGGCTCAGCCCATAAGAAACAAAATCAACAAAAGATTTGCAAAGTTTGTGATGCCGTACTCCACTTGTGGCTCGAAGACTTCGGCATTGCTGTGGCCAAAGTCTTGTCCGTGTGTGTTTCGGCGCCAGTCTTGAGTCCCACCTTCCAGGATTTTCCTCCCGTGTAGGCTTCGGCGAAGGTTTCTTTCTTCAGAGGGTACTCTAGATGCAGAGGGTTGCCAGAGGGCTCCTAGAAAATTTGATTGATAGACCCCACCAGAACGTTGATTGCTTGATGGGACCGAATAAGTTCCATTTTACCCGATGGTACCATTCCGGCAATTCAGTCCACCGTCACCGACGTTCTACTGCGAGTTCTTGTAATTACTTTCAAACCGGCTCTTTGTTGAAAAGTGAAATGCTCTTCACGGATCAAAATACCCAACTGACATGATTTCGACCAAGAGATTTAGAAAAAAAAGTAAGGAGTAAGTAGATTATGCCTAAACATTATAACTGTAAAATCATTATGGGACTCAAGAAATTGGGCTCTTCCACGATGTAAATTGGGAGCCATGTAATATCTGATTAACTTAAATTCGGGAAGAAATAAATTTTTTTCAGTGAATTGGAAACAAATCAGTTACAAGAACATAACTGATGGTGATCCGGAGTAGGGGTCCCATCAGGTAAAATGGAACTTATTGGGTCCCATCAACCAGTCAGCGTTCTGATGGGGTCCCATCAAACAAATTTCTCGAGGGCTCCAGATGCAAAGGGTTGCCAAAGAAGCCACAAAACACAGGGTTTAGGAAGGAACAACTTCAAATTCGTCCATGCGTGCAAATGCATGCGCATGCGCCACATATTTTTGTCTATTTGGATTTTTTCCCTCGCGAACTCATATTCCCTTGTCATTGGCAGAAACAAACGGATAAAAAGAGATGTACATTTTTCTAATTTCTGTTAAAAAAATTATCAAAATTAAGATATATAGTTCATATTTAGATTTTGAGGAAGAATTTTCACTGGTATTATATAAATTTACGGTTGCTGGATGTTGTCAATACATATTTACATTTGGAATTTATGACGGTTAATGAATATATCAGGATATTTGAGGACCCAGGAAAATCTTATAACTTAGATAGATTCAAATCTGAAGCAGGCTAGGAAAGCATGATGTCAATAACTGAAGAGATATTCTCTCAAATTATGTATGTAAATGGTATCATATGCGCTTGTACCTTGATTGGATATATATTCTGAATGATCTCAACCTCATGGTTATGGCATGTCAATGAGTTGGTTTGTGTTCAAATAATTTGAGACGACGCGCCTTCCTGTTATCTCATTGTGCCTAGGTTTGCAGATGGAGCATTTGGTTGAGGTTATTTTTTCCCACCAGAATTAGTGCTTTTATAAGACTCTAGAACCAGCTCTCACTTACATTGCTCACGTGGTCACGGACATTTAATAATATTTACAAGTGCACAGTCACCTATTCTTGCATGGAGAAGTGTCTAGGACCTGAGACTTGATAATTTTGGTAGCAATGGGACTATGAATGCAGATAGTGGATGGCTGGAAAGAAGTCTGGAATCGATAATCGTGGAGATTAATAATGATGTAATATGATAAATCAGACACAGTGATGATAAAGTGAGAGATACGGTATTTAACTAGGGATATTGGTAGGAAAAAATTTATAAAATAAATACAAATGTTTTACTGAAAATACCATCTAAGAGCATATATCGAAGGAATAAACAATATTTTAGATAACTTTGATGTGTCATATAAGTGAGTCCTGAGGTTTCCACTCTGTTCACATTGAAGTATGAATGCAATTGGGCAATCTCTTTATTGCGTCCTGCTCTCCTGCTTCATTCATCCCAAAAACTACAAACTTCTATAAATACCCCGTCCATTATCCCGAGCGTCTCCTTCGTCTTTTTCTTCCGTCTAATCTCTTCCTCTCCCGCTCTCACTTCTCTCAAATTTCTCCCATCTTGTTTGTAGCGTTGCTTCTAATCTACTGTTGAAGTTGGAGCTTTTGACTCCAACTTGACGATCTCATAGTAGGATGCTATTCAAATCCCATTTCGAATCTGATCCACTACTTTGAGGAGAGGCAATGAATCGATTTTAAACATTTCAAAAATTTTAGAATTTTTTTAATAATTTTTATTTTTTAAAAATATTATTATTTAAAATTATTTATTTAAAATTTTAATATCTAAATTCAATATTTTATTTTCAAAAAGTTATCTTAGCATTTTTTCTTCTGTTTTTAGACTATTTCTTTTCAAAATAAAGTAATGATCAAATTTTAAGATTGCAAAATCTTAATTTTTGCTAAATATATGTAGAATGCTTAGAATATTTTATCTGGTAAGTAATTATTAATTTTGCATGTTCAATTTGAAACATAGTGTAATTTATTCCAATTCCAATTCCAATGTTTTTTCCAATAACAATCCAGTATATATTATTGAGCATTTCAATTGCAGTCTAATATCTTGACCAAATACGTATGATACAATAATACATACGTACAACATTTGATACAATAATTGCTTGAAGAATCAATGCACATTATTACTCTTTAAATTTTACATAATATTCAATATATCAGTGAAACTCCAATCAAATTACAAAGTTTTATAATAACTAGTATTGTTTATTTTATATTTTTCTTGTCAAATGAGTTTCCCATAGGTTAGCTTACTCCTATTTTTAGAAATATTTTCAATAATTTATGTATTTCATGGCAGTAATTCTCTTTACCTTAATTCAAATAATTCAAAGTATGTTGAATTAAGGAAAAAACAACGTCAACTTAATCAAACGACCAAATGATTGGTGCTATTAGTAGCAGGTCGAATTCTGCGTGAACATTGTTAACTTATTCTGTAAGCAACTTCCAATATTTTGGAAAACTGAGAGGCATGGACTTGAAACTCAACAGCAAATGAAATTACTACATAGAAGAAGATTCCCGCAACAAAATCGGTCACTGTCAGTCGATGCACTCTCTTAGCGATCAGTTTCGCGCTTCCCATTTTCAAACGGAGCGAATCGGAGCGTCGACGCTGCCGTCGAAATCTGGTTCAGGATTTAGAATTCAAGCGGTTGATCGAGTTTTCGAAGGTTTAACCGTTAGGTCGCTCTCGCGCTTGCCGGAGAAGGTTTCCTGGAATTGCAGCCGACATTGGAATCCATGTCCTCGTCGTACGAGAAAGTCAGAGGCGGGAAGCTCACATTCAAAGGGGGTCTAGGTTTAGGGCCGGAGAAGAAAATTTCGAAGAAGAAGAAGATCAAGCAGCCAGCAAAGGCCGAAGGGGATGAGGAGAATGCTCTCGTTGCTGCGGGCGACGCGATCGAGAACGACGGAGCGGAGCCCAAAGTCGAGCAGGAATCCGATGGAAAGCAGCAACCAATTGCCGAAATAGACACGGGGACAGGCCACGCTCCGGATGGGAAGAAGAGCAAGAAATACGAGGAGCTCTTTCCGGTGGAGACGAGAAGATTTGGATATGTTGTTCCCACTGAAGAATCCAGAGAGGCCGCTCTTAACGAACGCGTGAAGAAGAAAGCGGATCGTTACTGCAAGTGAGCGGAACGGTGGCAGTTCAATCTCAAGCGCAATTTTTGTAGAAAGGTCAACATCTTTGTCTAGGCCGTAAGACGGCAGTTGTTCGGCTTGTTGACAAGGGAATCGGCTGTTGTCGAGGACTTTCATTACGATTATACATTGTAAATACAACCCTAATGCGGGATTCCAAATTCGCAAGCTACTGCAGCTAAGAGAATTCTTTACAATGGTACAGAGAAAATGTATGACGTATGACTTGCTCATGGTTGCCAATCTTCTGTTTTCGTTGTTCTGATTTCATCGACATAATGCTGGAAATTGCTACTGTTACAAGAGGTGATTTTTGATACTGTATGTACAGTACAGACTGCATCCAATATTTCGGACCTGTCAAAATTCAAAGTCTTGGGTGATGTTTGACAGCCTGCAGATTTGAAGAGTAGAGGTAATCACGCTTACATTAAGCAGCGAAAGGGAAGCAATCCATATCAGTGTGCAATCACTGGTCAAACAACCAAGACGACAGCAATGAGATGCAAGCAGCTAAGAAAAATTAGTCTGTCTAGAAAGGCACTCAGGCATAAATGTGTTGTCAACCTCCATCTATATCATAAAGCCTGGGTTAAATTTCATGAGACAATCACGAGGCCATAATAACCCTGAAGAAAATTCTCACGTAACATTTGCCTGCACTAATGTGTCAATCATCCTGTTTTCGTCGTATTGTACCATCCTGTGCAACTCTGCCGAGACCCAACCCAAGCAGAAATTTCTCGAGGACACTCGCTTTAGATATACAACCGCATTGCTCAGATGTTGTAAGAAAGCCAAAGAGATATAGGTGGGAATGATGGGGTTTAAGGACATCCACTGGAAGTCTTTAAGATAATGACATGTTTACAATTTGCGGAAGGGTTATCATGAAACCACTAAAGCACGGCAAAGATAGTTTCTTAACCGACCCGCCAACGAGTGCGTTCAGGTCTTCCCTTAAAAAGGCGAGAAATAGTTAAATAAAAAAGGGAGTGAAGGCAAGGATTCCCAGGAACTAATCACAAGAGCTATGACGACATGATGGCGGGTACCAAATTTGCTTGATTGAGTTTGCGCGAAAGACTCGTTACCTGTCCGAAGAATTCGCATTGATAAGACTGGCATCTGCAGCTTTCTACCCCGGTGTTATTACATCCGGCTCTCAACAAGCTCACGCAGGTTCTATTGAGTTTGACCAAATTCCCATGCTTGGCCGGGGAGACTGTCACCGAATTGCTGCTTCGCACACATTGATTTCATTGTACGCTGTTTATTGATGACATGAGCAGGTTAAACTCGATTCCGGTGGAGATTCTCAGAATTTCTTTTAAGGAAAGATTCTTCAAGTGGTTTTTTTTAAATTCCGTGTCTGGATTGGAAAATCCCTAAATCTGAGCAGAAGTGGACCTTTCAGTTTCTACCTCGTTAAAATTCAGTGCAAGGCCGACCTTGTTTGATCTGAAACGCATTTTGCTAAGTCAGAAAGGAAGATGTGCAAGATATTACATGCGGATGGGAAAAAGGTCAAAATCTCATAAGAGAAATTCCACTAAACATGCTACTGAAACAGAACAGAAAACACGAGTACACGAAACACGGGTCCATATAGTATTGTGCAAGTCCACACAAATTCATTGTGGACAATCGATTTCGCATTAATAGAGGGAGCCGAAGAGAGAGATTCCTTCTCTCTGAATAAAACTCGTTACAAAAAGTGATATTTCATACAGATTCACAGAGTGTTGCAACAAATTCCTCTGCTTGTACAAACTGCATTTATACAAGCAAGACTGCGTTGATGCATCCATCGTTCTCTGGATTGTTGGTGACCTGGGCGTATTTTCCTGCACAGAACCATGGTACGACTCAGACTCGACTCAGGTAATCGCTTCTACCTCACTGAGAACAACAGCACATGTAGATAAGTTTTGAACGTACATATTCCAAGTAGGAACAACCAAAGGTCAAATGAAGAAGTCGTTACTTACCCCATACGACTTTACCAGCAGGAGTAACAAGACCCAATTCACTAACGTTAACCTGCACATCAAGTTTCCATTTCCTGAGTTACCTAGAGAGACCCTCGAGACATGATAAACGAAAGCTCATTAAAGCATGTACACTGCATGTCCTGAGTTTACCACTCACTCCATTTAAACCCGGACTTTTGGGAACAATATAGCTGTACGTAGCTATTATATTGACTAACCAGTAGCCTCCTCATGTCCACCTAACATATGCATACAAAGTTATATCCTCAGAATAAGTTTGGAGTATGAGTTGCGACGTACCTCAATTATGGATCCTCTCGTAATGACACCCATCGAAGTATACATGGGACCGTTAGGGTTCTTCTTCACACCAATAATTTCTAGATTGAAGGTGCACTTCAACTCTGGATGCGTCACGTGAGCCTTGGTGAAACGAAGAGCCATCGGCCTGATGAAACGCTCGTACTTTGGAGGTTTCCTGGTAAATCCGGGTCCTACAAAGGTCACCTTGGTGACAAGTCGCTTCCACTGTTTAGCTGCGATCATGCAAAAGACGTGCGTAAGCGGCCATTGTGGATGATAAGATTGGATAGAAAATAACGAGAGAAATCCGAAGTAAAGGAGGAAGCAAAAACCAATTCTAGCTCGATGGCTGCCATATCCTGTAGAGCTCATGAGCACCGCTGGTTGAAACTTGAATAACAGAAGCAAGATACAGCACAATCTTCGTGTATTTTGAAGATTTCCAAGAGTGTCGAAAAAACTTACTCTTTCTTTTCCCAGATTTTATAACGCGGAACATCTCATCCTCAGCGATAGGTCGAACCTGCAAACACACTCACGTAAATATGAATAAACGTCCATTGAAGCTGTGAATTATGTTCGGACTTATCATCCACAATTAAAGCAGGACACAAAAACCCCAAATTTGGAGGCCAGATGTAGAAAGTAACACAATCCCCATCGACAAGAAGTCAGAGAAAGGGTAATAGACTGAAGCTACTGGACAATCGAGGAGGAAAGAACTGCTCACACACCTTTGGTAAAGGAACATCCCACTTTCCAGCTTTCTCCTTACGCTTTTGCTTGATGGTGTTGCTAAGAACCTACAAGGCCGCCCATTTTCTCAGATCCAAGTATCACATAAGACGAACAGAAACTTGATGGGAAAGCCTGGCAAACTCAGCCTTGCACTTAGAAACTTTGTGGTATAAATGTGAAAAATGTCTCACCTTAGCACGGGCTGTTTGCTCACGGTCAAGCAGATAAGCAGGAACGGCTCCTTCTTGGACTTCATCGTCTGCTTTGTGCCTGTTTGATCTCTCTGAATGCATGGCAAGTCTGCAACCATCCACAGCAATGAAGTTTACATTTGTATCTTTGCCCCAATGCAGTTGTCAATTTGCTTTGCACATGTACATCGAGGCCTGACAGCATATGCAGTGAAAATGAATAAATACATAAATCTACTCATTCGTATGGATCAAACAGCCTGAAGACCATGGACACACGCCCTAGCTGAGCGGTGCTAGTGTGAAAAGCCAAGGAAAAAAAATTTGAAGGGATGAGGGAGAAAGCAGTTCTACGTCAATTCAAACCGCGTTCAACTGATTATATACTAATGAGAAAGGCTAAGAGAGTTGGACTGGACCGTTAACACTCTATCCAATCGTCCAGTTCGAGTGCCCAGACAGGGGCACTCTGTCCGCTTCATGAGGAGGTCCATGTAGGCCCGCTTGTCACCCCTGAATACCATGACTGCCAGACTGAATGGACAGTGAGCTGCCAAAAAAAGGGAGGCATTTCCAAGAAGAGATAGCTACATCTAAATCTACAGGAAGTCTTAACTGTGTATAGCAGAGGTCGATATGAGTCTCTACGATGCTGGTAATGTCAATATGACAGAAACCTACCACCCAGGAAACAGAGTGACGAAACAAGGAACAACTAGTGTACACTGCTGCTAAAACCTCGTGATGTTAGCCCTGGCTAATACGGGTACACAGCATCAACAAATGACAGCAATTACAGTTGATAATGCTGGAAGTTCTGTCCTACAGAGTTCAAGAATGCAAGTAAGTTGGTCGGGTTCGGATTCTAGACTCTAATTTTGAGTTGGCCACTGAACCTTATATTTGCTTGGCTTTGTGACAAGTGAACTAACCCTGCCTTGAGTGTAAGAATGAAAACAAGAGTTAAAATCTGGCAGTCATCGCAAACGCGAATTCATGTACAGAACATACAATTATACTAGGCAATCTTAAGTCAGCTTTAAACACAACTGTATCTTGCAGAGATGGCAGTAAACTGGTCATATTGATCGAGGCATTTGATGCCAAGATTTGTGGGACGCGCGACTGGCAGAAATGTATCCAAATTCTTCAATACGTTGGGTGGTATGAAAAATGACAGATCAAAAAGAAGAAGCGGGAGAGAAAAGATGCCAACGGCGGCCAAAACTCAGAATGCATTAAAAAACTAAAATTGCTTCAGAAAGCATTGAATTGGATCGTTACGACCACCGCCATATCTAATGGAATCTGGTCTATATCCTCAGAAGAAGAAGAAAAAAACAAGGGAGGTGCACGTATATGACAAAATTATCTACTTCTGGTTTATCTCGCAAGTCAATGAGTTCCGTCTTGGCAGACATTACAGAAACCGAATACTAACTTTGTAAATTGTCAAACAAGTGCATTTCAAATTAGAGCTCATGGAATCGAAATTTCAGTTTAGTGGAAAATCGGCTAAGCTGAAATTGAAACGAGATACGTACGTTTTCTTCATGGTGGCCTTCTCTTGGTACCGCTTCTTGGCAAACATCTTACCCTTGATACCCAAAGCCTTCTGTGCGAAGGCCGCACGCTTGTGAACCTCCCTGGCATCTTTTTTACGTTTTCTCTCGAAGTAATCAGGACGGTATCCAAACCGCTTACGATGCAACTCTATATGATCTCCCTGCGGCATTTTGCCGAACTTTTCTCAAACGACCGTCAGGTCGAGTCTCTTCTTCTCGATTTCAATCCTTCTTCCGGACCTAAATTCAAAAGAAGCTCTCAAGGGATGGATCAAATTGATCACGTCCTCCTAAAAGAGAGAATTCGAAGCAGTAAAGATTGAACAAACAGAATCAAGGGAGTCAACGATCAATTTCAGAGAAATTCGAACCACGGACTCGAGTCCGGGACAACTCAAATCGCAATCAGTGACCTGTGTCGCGTCGCGACACGGAAAGAGAACTGGTTTCTCGAGCTCGCGTTGCCAAGACAGAGCGAGCGCAGGACTTTGCTAGGGTTTACCAGAAACCGGGCCAAGTTGCCGGCAATCTCTCCCGGCGAGCAATCCCCGGTTCTCGAAACTCCTCAGGTGTTCCGAGCTACAGAGTGGATGGGGTGTGGCCGGTGTTCATCCCCACCCCGTTCTCCTCTTTCCGATGATGACTTCTACCGGGCATAGCCGGTACTAAGGACGGGGCCTTCTCGTACCCAAGACCTCCTCTTCAGCCCTTCAACTCACGTGACCGGCTACAGAAGGTAGACACTGTAACTGCGAATTTAATGTCATGTAATGGGTACCAGCAAGTACTACAGCCAGAAAGGAAAGGGAAGTGTGAATACAATGGTTTTCTTTCACAATACTCAAAAGGTAATTACACTTTTGTGGAAGGGAAACTACAATCTAGTTACTCTGTCGTAATTGTTATAAGCTTTGTTCACTTAGCTTGGATGTTCATCATGAAATATTATTTTTTTTTAATAAGAAAAGTGTAAAAGATACAGAGGAAGTGCGAAGTTAGTACAGTGCAACTCACCCTTTTTTACCGAGGTAACAATGGACACTTGCAGCGTGCATGTGTGAAATATAACACGCTAATTTGTCGATAGGGCTGAGATATGACATTTGGTATTTGTTAGGCAAGATTGCACTCACAAAGTTTTCAGATAAATAAATGCAGGCATTGAATTCTCGACATATGCAGTTTTTTTCTTGTTTTTGTCTAGTGAAGATGTTAGAGACATGCAAAATCTTCCACGTTGCAAAAGTAAGCCTATTACTCCCCATGGTCTGTGTGTTGATAGAGTCTAGTAATAAAAGCTTTTTTCATGCATCTCAAGAGTAGTATCCTTACAATGTGATAGATATCTATTAAAACTTAAAAGGTACCAAGTAATATAACAAAAGCAACGAAATGGCTAATTTGTGGCACATGGTATCTGACCTATTCGGATGGATATATATAATTATCACATAATACTATTAAAAATATTAATATTTATTTATCGTACCAATCAATGATCTATGTAGAATAATAATTATTTATTGCAATTAATAGTCTATACACGAGAGAGACATCATACATACTACACTTCTGTTTATTTGCCACCATCGATATCTTTAGTTTCATATATTTTCAAAGTCTGAGAAATAAAAACGATTGATTTATTTCGTTTGGAATTTTGGTTTTTGCAACTCTACATTTAGTCATCCAAGATAACTCATAATAAAATCAAAATGTCCACCTGACAATTATTTATACAGCTTTACTACACATATTTCAATTATATATTACATTTCTGTTACACATTCACATGTATTATTACATAATATAACTGTTCACTATAACATTAGATACCTAGATGAGCTTACTTCACGTTGAAACAATATTCTTCGTCGAAGAATATATTGTGATTCCAACTAAGACACAAGACAAAAATAATTATGATTATAATTGGACGACGGCGAATGGAACAAAAATCACCGTCTTCAAATACATGGGTATCGAGATCCCTCATTTGTGCTGCTAAGATAATCCAGCCTTTGTATGTACAAAGGTAGATGTCACCCGAATGAGGTAATTCACATCGGCGAGTGCCTCACTACAGCTAAGGACTGTCAGCTGCAAATGCGCCAAATGGCGAAGCTAATCTCTTTGTCAAACCTCAGCGCAATCAACGCCTCCTTGGCGCACAAGTTAAATGCTCCCGAGAAATTCTTGCACAGCAAAATGCATGATTCTAAGTGAGCCACCACTGTTCAACACGACTTGAGAGGAACTCTATTGCTTTCATGAACGTACGATGCTTGCAATAATTAGAAAACGTGATCCCATATGTTGTCACCAGATTCTTTCCAATCTTCTCAGTTCGGCGTCCTTCACATTGTTGAAGAACTCAAGCGCCCATTCGGCAGGAACGGTGCAGATTCTACGGGCCCTTTAACGTCCTGAATAATATTCGTTACCATCTCTGCAGTCGCAAGGGACTGCAAACAGAACCTTATTAGTAACCTCGAAGTAGAGATTACGAAGAGCTGATTCAAAAACTTCTACGTAAAGCGAAGTCATTACAAGAAAGGGCGTTTAAGTTGGATGTCTAAGAAGCAGGATTCTGGTGCAGTATATGCACCAGAATCCTGCTTCCTAGACACCGTCCAGTTCTTCAACTGAAATGCGCCTAATCAGTGACGTCTTTACTCACCAAGCATAATCCAGACCCTTCATGGCCAGTTGCAAATATAAGGCCGGGTACATCGTCCACTGGACCTATCATAGGCCTTCCATCATTGACTGCCAAGACATCGAGAATATATTAGAGCTCTTGTGTGAAACCATGCCTCGGCAACAATGCTACCCTTTCCTGACAACTGACGTTCTGTGCGAAACTTTATTTGCAAATTGGAACACAACCTTATGAGACTCCATTAGAGGAAGAAGAAAGGGGATGGGGAAACCCACTGTATGGCCGTAAGCCTGTCCGTACTCTCCCCTCCATGTTTGAAACTCCGGGTAAAAAACGTGCTGCTCTTTCCACCATCTTTTCTATGACCTCGTCTTGAACATCGATGTTAAAGCCTGCAAATTCTCTGTAGCTACCTGCATAAATGTACTGAGCTTAGAACAGGTCTAGGCTCTGTTACTATAATTCAAACTTACATTTGGGGCTCGAACGTCAAGCCTTCTAGTTGCAAGCCTTAAACACAACATAGAGACAGGAGATATGTATTTGTATCTAACCTATCTAACCTACAATCCGTTAAAAGCGATTAAGATGCTTGCAGAATGCGAGGGAAATAGGGGACTTGGTAGCAAATCTCAGAACTCTTAAGACCTAAGCAGTAGATGAGGACAGAGGCCGAGGCTTGAAACAGTAATCTCGTTAAATAGGATTCGGATGGTAGTGTAAGCTTTCACTCTCTGCTTGACGGAGTAAGGTCCATTCTCATTGGCTTTCTCACATATCGTTGACATGCTGGCCCATACTAAATAACAAATTCCGTAACCGTGACCGAACGTATTAGACGGCGTGAAAACTCTTAAAAGGAGTGGATGAAGATTTGTGTACGGCCTCATTTCAGATCTTCCTCCACGATTCCATAAGACAGATTAGAAGATCTCACCTAATAGAAGGTTCCCATTTGGGTCCAAGGTGGCCGTCATGACAATGGAAGGACCTGGCTCCGTTGTAGCTTCTGTTGATTTACTTGATTGAGAATTATAGGAGAGGTACTCGCATTCCATGATTCCGCTCTTCAGCTGAATGTCATGAGTTCCCTCAATAACAAGCAAATGTCCCTGAATGTTGTTTAGGAACAATACTTAGACTACATCCTGGCGAAAAGATGACTTCGTACTTATAAAACTTTCTTCAATTTTTCTTGATAGACAGACAGTATCTATAAAGTCGCTAAAATCCGTGCTCTCCTCTTGAGACTAGGTGACACGGTTCAAGGAAGAGTGAAATCACCTTACGAGGTTTCATTGGAGGAACAAGTGACATTCCCCACTCGGTTGTGGCAGTTTTCATTAGTAAAGAACTCCAAGCCCCAGTTGCAATGACTACTGCACTCTTGCCAAAGACCTTTCCTTCAGGGATCTCAACTCCAATTAACCTTCCTTCTCTTGATGACCTTCACCATAAAACAACAGAAAGCAAGTACATGTCGTAAGCCCTGATTTTACAACTCGATAATAGCTTCATCCGTGATCACAACCACCTGAACTATTATCACTGAAGTTAGTTTGAAATTGATATTTTGCTGAGCATCGTATCAAAAGAAATCGTGCTATTGTATTGTGTCTCTTCTACATAACTCTCCTCATTCACAATTGACTTGGTCGATAAGGGCAGCAAGAGGGAAATGGTGCAAATAGATCTACAGCTTCATGATCTTAAATTCTACATACCGTATGAAGTGCTGGACTGGACTCTGAAAGAGCTCCTTGTAACGTCCCCTTGATTCGAAATCTCTTACTCTCTTAAACACGAATCAATACATTCTGTAAAGATGTCAATTCTTAAAATTTTCTGGATCCATTATCGAACTTCCGAAGTCACAGTTATCCTGATTTGATACAATGTTTACATAGAGGACCTGATGAGGTTAGCTCTTATCTCAGCCGAATGGACGGTAGGAACATATATTGAGGAAAACTACAAGGTGTTTCACCTGCAGTAGAGTGTCAATTGTCAATCTGGCATCGATTTGTAGGTCATCATGGCATAGCGCAGCTGCAGTAAGGCAGCCGGTTGCAAGAGCCGGTTCCATGTTTACAGCCTCCAAATGTGTCAAGAAATCTGTCGCCGCTCCTGCTTCCGAGAGAACTTGAGCCCAGTTTTGTAGATATTTTGCCTGCTCATCTGTGGAGGCGACCAAGAGACTACCTAACAGGGAGACAACGTACCTGCACCCAATTAACTTCCGCTGCACATCCAGCAGCAATAGTCTCTTTTTAAAGCTCCGCTTATTGCTATGATTCATTCTTATCATTGAACATCTCTCCATGGATTGTGTGAACCATCCTTCAAAACCGTGTTCACTTTCTTCGCGTACGAAAACAAGGTAATGTAAATTCAATGAACTTGGGCATAAGATTCAAACGGTGTTGAAACACTGAGCAACGATAGTGATGCAGCGTGGACGCACCTGTTTTTCTCCAGCCTAGTGCTTCTGTCGGGTTCAAACCGCTGTCCTCTACTTCCATGGCAAAGGTTTCCCAAAGGGCTTTACTGCGCTTTGCAAGATGCCATCCTGGAGTTCCCGGTTTCCTGTGGGTCATCCAGATGTATCCCTGTCCTGAATATCACAATCATCATACAAGAAGTTCAGTCACCAACACAAGTACAATCTCTGCTTGCTTTTGTATTCCAGTAAAAGGGATTTTTAAGGCAACAATGAACACTTGCAAGCTCTCAAAACCTGACAACTTCGAAGAGTTTGCACTTGCAACTCTCAACACTTGCACTCACACTTTGATCCAACTTGCCCAAACTGCACAAATGATATAACACAGCTGGAAGCATTGTCATCACATCAGGATTTTGCTGCCGGACTGCGCTGTAATCCCATCGTAAGAATTCAAGTTTAGGTCCAGGCACGGAAAAAGTCAAGGCAAGGCAACACATGAAGGCAAGGCTCGACAGAAATATAGTCTATCACGATGGGCAGACTTGCTGGGAGAAATATGGACAGGTTATGATTCGGAGTTCCGTATGAGAATGTTCTACAGGCTTTCCATTCAGATGCAAAGATGGTAGAGCTTGCACTGGGCTTCAGCTCGTCTTGAAAATTTTGTTATCCCCGTTGAGCAGCCATAAATAGTGCTGCAGAGAAAATGTCATTCACGATCTCCAAGAAGACATTACCAGAGGCTTAAATGAAAAAACTGGCCCATACCTGCACCGGTCGCACCCGCACAAGGCTCACGAGCATCGACCAGAGCGACGGACAAGGGAGTGGTGGTAAGAATATGGTGCGCGGTCGCCACTCCGATGACGCCCGCCCCGACAATCACCACATCATACTCCACAACAGATGCACTCGTCGCGAATCTCCTCGCCCTTCTCTCTGACCAGCACTTGCGCAGCTTCACCTCTCGATCCGACCCAAAAAACGCCCTCCGCCATTGGCCTTGGGCTGAAACCCCAACCCCAGCCCCTGGCCGCAGACATGCGCTGCCCACCCCAGACGTCAACAAACACTCCATGGCAGCACTGCTCCGCGCTCCGATCCGACGCTTTTTGATGGCCGAGACTCACAATTAAGAAAACTTGCACATGCCAACGAAAAATATCGATCGACGAGTCCCGTACTGAGAAAGGCTCATATCGCTGTCATGGTCCGGGACCTTGCGCACTTTTTTAATGAAACTATTTTAATCTCTTACCAAAACAGGATTACTTGCAGATTAGGCAGGGCTGGGGAGGGGAAGGGCGGAGGTGCGGAAGCCGGAGAAAGTCTCAAGTACAAACAAAGTTTGCGGATCGACTTCCGGTGAGTTTTTGCTCGGAGAGAGGGCGAGGCGCTGACTTGGCATGAGCGAGGCATGTATTGGGCGGTGCTGCCTGCTGCTGTCGAGAGGCTGCAGCGTCCGAGGTTTGGGCTCATCGATCGACAGGGCCATCGTCTGCGCTCGGGGCGAGCGATTGCGGGAGCGCAGTGGTGACTGAAATTGCATGAATGTATGAAATTACTGGAAATTCTGTTCGCCTCTCGTTGCCTTAGGGTAGTGCTTTGCTAGCTGACAGCCTGCCTGCCTGCCTGCCTGCGAAGAGTGATTTGGTGGGCGTATTGTGTGTCCGTAAACTGCAGATGCTATTTGCTCTCTGTGGCTTCAATGTCATCGGAATTGACCGACGACCAGCAATAATTGCTGGCGCTCGTAGTCTCGTAAACAGTGACTGAGGACGACGCAGGAGGGCAGATGATTGTGGCCCGAATGAGCGATTTAGTGGTGATTTGAGCGTTTGCTGAAGCCAGTGGCTATTGTGATTCCTGAATACGTGATAAGCTTCAAAAGTAGCTTCTCCGGCTGCAGGAATTCACCAATTAGACAGCGATCTCTGGAAAAATCTCGCTGTGTTGTCCTAGAGCGCCTCTCGACTCGGATTGAGTGATCAGTTCTACGTGCAGGAGTGACCTGCGGACATCTTGCGATCGCCAAGCTTTAGTCATGGCTCTCTGTGCTCAAACTCGGCCGATTCGGCTCAACATTGAGCAGAGATCGTTATCTCACCATGGAGTTTGTGGAATCATGGGTAGAACTCAGATACGACAGATGCCACGAGAGGCAAGTGAGTTCACAGAGCTCTCTGCCAGTTCGATGGTTCTCCACATCTGAGTGTTTGTCAGTCATACAGTCGTTCAAAGTCACATTTCTTGACGTAATTTCCCTTTTATTAGTATTTAAAGTGGAGGAATTAGACTAGAAAGGCAAATCTCAATGATCGTGGCACCACTGACGAACTGGATTTCTGTGTTCCCACAGGATTATCGACACTGGGCTTTGCGCCTTCAAGGATACTATGCAATGAACTCGGTACTATATGTACCCATTTATTCACTAGTGGATTTCCCAGGGTTCAGATTTGAGTTGTGTCACTTTTCAAAGCTTTCCAATCTCCAGTCAAAATTTTGGAAGGTTTCTGACGGACTTTTCAGAGGTTTTTCAGAGGTTTTTCCTGCATGGTACGGGGTAGCCTGATCCTCAGCTGAAACAATCAGGCGACTAATATCGTCATTAGAGACATGTTGTCAATTCGAGAGAGGCTGGTACCTGCAACGAGCAGTGCGTGTGGAAAGAGCCCCCATAAAGACATTGCAATCGGAATAAAGTAATTCCAAGGCCTGATGACTGACTGGCTGGTACACTGACATGTTGTTCCAGGTCTGAATAACAACCTTTTGGAGAAGAACAGGAAATTAAATGGGGTGACAAAGTGCAGCAGTGAAAATGTTGGAGAACCAAATTTCGCAGCCGACTCGTCTTCTGAGGTACTAACAGTCACATTCAGCAATCGGATTTGTTACTTGTAAACTTTCACCTGTTGGTAAACTGAAACACAGCTACCTTTTCGTTGCCTGATTCTACTCACCAGAAAAAAGCGACGACATTGGTGGAGGCTCTGAAGAACGGGCTGCTAAATGCAAATGCTTACTTTCCATATGCCATTGTTGCAAGCACAGCATTGGCTTTTGCTTATCCACCTTCTTTTACGTGGTTTACCACAAAGTCCGAACTTTCTTCTTTTACCATCTGCTATTTTCGCTTTTGACATCCCTGAATCTTATGGTACTTCATAGGCCGTGCATTTGCTCTTCTTCATTCAATCAGTTTGGCAAGCTTTGACGACCGATTTGTGTCCCCTGTTTTTCTTCCCATCATGACGAAGCTCGGGTGTGCTAACTTGGAGGCAAAATCTTCTCACGTGATGTAGGTACTATGCTCCAGCGTTGGGATTCTTGATGTTTGCTGTTGGGGTCAATCTGAGCATAGACAGCTTCCGCAAGGCCCTCGACCGGCCAGGAGTCATAGCTCTGGGATATGCCGGCCAGTTTGTTTGCAAGCCTCTTCTGGGTTTACTAGTTGCTTTCCTCTCCGTTCAAGTCCTCCACCTTCCGAAAGCTGTTGGTACGTTCCCAGCATTCTTGTTGTCCAACATAGTAATCTACTGAATTCTCAGAGCGCAATAACTTCGAATGCTTTTTTCTTCGCAAAGATCATGAGAAATGTTCAGAGTTCTGAATCTCATTCGCTCGAAGCTTACGAAAGCGTCGGAAAAGGCAACCGGAACTCCAGCAAAATTCGAGCAATGTTCTGAATGTATGCAAGCTGAAGTACTAATAAGTTCTCCATTACCTCGCCTCCGCTGCGGCAGGGTCTGGGTTGGTGCTGGTAGCATGTGTAAGCGGTGCTCAGTTGGCGAACTATGCAACGTTTCTCGTCGAGCCCAGCATGGCTCCACTTAGCATTGTGATGACGGCTCTCTCTACCATATCCGCCGTGGTAGTCACTCCTGCACTTTCCCTTCTGCTTCTGGGAAAGAGGTTGCCTGTGGATGTCCCAGCCATGATGGCCAGCATCACGCAAATTGTGTTGGTGCCTATCGCAGGTGGCCTTATCATCAACAAGTAAGGACAGTGCCAAAATACTGAAGCATCAGTTCTGTTAGTCTGTTTTGTATCTGTTGTACAAGGATAAATCACATGAAAGCAAGGTTGAAGTTCCCGCGTTCGTCTTGTTCTTATTCCAGCATGGATTCCACTCTCAATATATGCGCTAATCGATTCCCTTTTAGTTCCCTTCTTGTCTCTGACATGTGTAAGTATGTCTCGTAATAAATGGATATGGCTATTTATTCATTGTCCACTTATGTGACCGCGCGCAAAGTGATGGCACATTTACAGAAGTCCATATAATTACGCTTGCTTACTAAAATGCACACTCTGCGCAGATTTCTGCCAGCCGTATCGAGAGCAATTCGACCAACTCTACCCCTCTCGTCAGTGCTGGTGACATGCGCATGCATAGGAGCTCCCATGTCTCATAATATTGTTGTACTCCGCTCACAATTTGGTCTTATGGTCCTTCTACCAGTGTTTGCCTTTCATTTCCTGGCGTTCATAGCAGGGTATAAGGCTACGGAGGTGGTCTTTCCTTCAGAACCAGATCTAGATGGACTGGCCAAAACAATATGTTTTACAACAGGTAACGCCTCTAACAGTCATAAACCATCTGTCTCCTGCTGTTGATTCTACCGTACTGAACCGAGTTAAGGACAGCCATGACTGACAGACATATGAATGGGATGTTTCTGTTACTTTACCAGGAATGCAAAGTGGTTTATTAGGACTTGCGTTGGCAAACAGATTTTTCGAAGATCCTATTGTGGGCATCCCTTCAGCAATCTCGGTATGATTCTATGCTCATCATTTTCGACCTTGCAATTGTGGTCTGTTTAACCACTTAGTTCAGAATCCTGTAAACTATGAGAAGATCAATTCAGTACTTTGCAGTTTCAGCTTGTTTTAATCACGTCACGAAAACCCTCTGCTTCATGCGTGGCGAGATGAATGGCATCGTTTACCTGAGCTGCTAATCTAGTCAGTTTTAAAGCAGGATTGTAGTTTTTCAAGATTTCAGTTGAGGTTTCCTACTGCAAGAAGACAAACATGTTCCAGATTTCTATACGATTAGTCTGTTCTAGAATCAAGCGTCTTCGTTATCAGAAGATTTCGAGAGTAGATTTCTTTTAAGTTCAATATGTAGGAATTGCAACATGTTTAGCTTCCCACAATTTACTCCGAGAAGAGTGACTCACAAATTCTTCATTTTGTTTCGTCTACTGGACGACCGTTGCGTCTGATTTTGTTGTAACAGACGGTGTTGATGTCTCTCATGGGGTTTGGCCTCACGATCGTGTGGCGTCGACCAAAATCGGCAGTCTGATGTAGCGCCTTTCGCTTGTCACTCCGATTTTTTAACTGTGAAGCGGAGCTAGACAAGGAGCGCATTGAAATTAGTTAGCGGTCAATCTCTTAAGGAAGCTGCTACTAACCGTGTATGCATGTACAGCTCACATGTGCTCCTTGTCGAAATAAAGAAATGTGAAATTTCAAGTATTATGACTTCCAATTGCTCCAATAAACCATGGAAAGTTTTTGAGATTTTTGTTTGTGAGATTCTCTGTCTCCCAGAAGCAAAGACAGGTGGAAGAAACATTGTGCAAAGTGTTCTTCAGAATGTCGAGAGTTATTAACCTACTACACACCGATAATAGTACCTCAGCATCCTAGCCACCGAGTACTTGCGTCCACAACGTTCTGCCGGAGGGTAGAAATATGAGGTAGTGTGTCTATGTTCATACGAAAGAGGTAACATTTATTGTCACCTTGTAGACTTGAGGCCTGGTATTTCCGAAAAGATAGGTAAAGTAATATGTGAGTTGGGAAGTTAAGCTTGCCTCGATCGACGAAAGAAAACAAGAAGCTAGAGGAGCGGACTTTGACATGAATGTCAGAAACTCAACAACCAAAACCAAAAGCTAGTGGTCAATCTTAAGCAAAAGATATCGTTTACATGATGGTCTCTTTTCCCACGTGGGTCAGACCTCGTCTTCTACACATCTTGGAATGTGATGAAGGTATGTGTAACTTTGGCAGAGCCGTAAATTGTATTTGATCTCGTGTAAGTACACAATTGTAAGAAGTGATCACTCTATACAACGCAGTTTAACCAGTGTATTGAAGGTGCGATGTCTTCTTGTACAAGCTTGATATCTAACTTGTGAACTTTCGACACCTCATTTAAATTGCTCATTTAACATTGTGATAAGGATTTGGAACATCAATTTTGGTCTATTTTTCCTATCCGAATGTTCAGCGTCTGTCCAAGATTGCAACGATTTACTATGTAATGTCGGCGAGTATGCTGAAATTTTTCTATTTGCCTTTCAAAATTTAAGAACAATACCCTGGCAGCTTTGTTGTTACGAATTTACTTCATCCCATCGGACTTTCACGACCATCGAGCCAGGAGTGAAGCAATAATAGGGTTCAGACGACCTTTAGGTAACAACAGCTCTTTGTTTGGCATAATATCCTTCTATTCATATCCTCATGGGTTTGATGTATCTCTCGAGTCCTCCCACCTTCAATTCTGAAGTACGATACAACTCTTGCAATTCTCTGTATACCCATGTAAAGTTTTCGACTTCTTGGCCATAGACTAATATTGGAGTAGCGGACGTTTGAAACTTCATAGCACTATGAAGTTCACTACGATCTACCATACACTTCCCTCCACTATATTCTCCTACCTATCTGTATTTGTGGAATCGAAGGTGGGAATCAAAAACCTTCTCATGCCTTCAGTACTCCCGCTTCCATACATATGACCTCACATAAAACGAAAGTGGATTACTTTCCTGCGGCTCCTTTCTTTTCCCACACGAAAGAACAGAGGTCAAGTAAATCCAACACAACCAAAATACCTCAGTATGTGACTGATATATTCCGGATTAGTTGCAAAAAAAGATTGACCTCACACAACTACCAGTCAGAATGATCGAGTAAAGGATTTACGGGGTCAAGAAACTACCGACAGTCTCATAACAAGTGCAGGAAGGGCAGGACCTGCTCTGGTCACCGGAAGACAAAGGACATTTCAAAATAAAAGGAGAATTAATGCAAGTCATACTCCAGATTTTGGTCAGTAGTTTCGCTGGAAAAGATATCCTGCCCGTCGATTAGATCCGCACTAAACAAACCCCTCGAAAAAATGGGAGAATACAGAAAAATCGCTGTCTATTTCTCTACTACTCTAGATAGCTTAAGCCGCTGAGGTAAGCGTTTCTGGGCTTTAGGTACTTCCAAACTTCGAACCCCGCTCTAATTTCTAATCCTTCTAATAGTCAAGAATGCCTGCCCCATGACAACAAGCCCAAGTCCACATTGCGGTCAAATGAAGGCTCGTCAGTGAGTGTTGCACCTAATTCTCTGTGATATTGGGTAAGACCTCATCGACGGTACAGAAGCGGCGAGGGCAGTTCTCAAGTCGCGGAGTCTCATCCATAGTGAGTCGAGACTAATTACCAAGAGCCTTGTCACTCCTGATTCTTCCAGAGCACAATGATCGTAATAAAGAGGCAGGCATTCCCGAAAACAATCCAAGGGAAAGCAGTTCAAATAGTAAGGTTTGAAAATCTCCTGCACAAGTAAAAGTGCATAAAATAGATATACTGGTACAAATGAACGAAGTTCGAAAAGAGCACATGACAGGCTAAGAAGATGAACCGAAGGCAACGTGTCAGGAAAAATTGTATTTTAGTATACGGCAAAATTCTTTGACAAATGTCATTGAATTGGTTCACTCAGGCAGTTCACCGGCCTCAGTGAATGATGCTCTACGTGTGAAACTCTTACAAGTGAAAGGCGAGCCTGAGCGGGAAAAAAGCTTCCCGAAAGCTAATAAATGTAGACAACTTTGATACCAATACATGACGTACAAGAATGATCTCTAACTATGCTCGCCAAGGACACGTCCGCTTCTGTAAACTGCATTTTAAGGCCTAGCCTTCAAGTTTGGCCAGCAATTTTCAGTTCTCAACGTTGAGACAGTTGTCGACATACCTTAGTCATTTTAGCAGTTTATTTCTTGCCATTCTAGAACTAAGTTTTAAACCCCCCTCGTATTCGGTTTCTTACACCCTGCAACCATCCCACAACGAAACTTGATTAGCTCAGGTATCAAACGAGTTCTATAAATGTCAGCGAGTGACGTGTAGGCACAGCGAGTGACGTGTAGGCACAAATCTGTGGATAAAACAAGGTCTGAGCATATATCCTTGACAGCTGCTTTGATTGCCAAGCAGCGTTGCGAATCCACCATGAATCGATATCAAAAAGGTTCATCTGAGCTACACTAGAGCTACAGGGTATACAGAAAGAATCTGCGTTACCTACGGTTTCACTTTAGTTTCACGAGACAGACCTATATGCTGCAAGAGGTCTAACGTCCAAGTTGATAGGCCCCAGACTGTAAACGAGTGCTGCGAGACTGGATAGCTACCGTTCACAATGCTCTCCTCTCATACTCAAGTACCAAGGATGAAAAGACTGGAAAAAAAGAGACGCTCTTGACAACAACAGATACGTCTACTTCCCCAGTGGGAGGACTTACAGAACAAATCAAAACGGGGACTTGAGACGGACAGTTCACCTTCACGTAAACTAATCACATCTCTCTCTAAATGTCTGCGTTAAATCATCCACGTCACCTCCTATCATGGCTTTGACAGCAATAACAAAAAATTTACGTCCTTAGTAAATTTACGCACCTGCTGCCAGCGGCCTTCGGTTTGCTGAGTGCTGCGAGCTCTTCAATCAATTTTCTCTCTTCGCTACTTATCCGCTTCGGAATCTCTACCTGTACTCGAACTAGTTGGTCTCCCCTCAGATTATTCTTTCCTAGCAAAGGCACTCCACGTTTGGCCATGACGAGTGTTGTTCCCGGTTGTGTTCCGGCGGGTATTTTCAAATCGACAGTGCCGTCCACAGTTGGGACCTTAACCGTTGTTCCAAGGATTGCATCGATGTACGACACCTTGCTAGAAATCAAAATGTTGTTTCCATCCCTTTTCAACTCCGGATCTGATCGGACGTTGATAAACACGTACAAATCACCTGGGGGGCCACCACGCCGACCAGCATTACCCTCGGATCGAACCCGGAGACGGCTCCCAGAATCAACACCCGCTGGTACTTTCAGACTTATTCTCTTCGTTTTCCTCACCCGGCCATCCCCACCACAAGTATTGCAGGGCGTGGCGTTTTCACCTGTTCCTCCACAGGCAGGACAGGTGGCCACCTGCCGAAAGTCACCTAAAGGTGTTTGTGCTGTCGAAACCACTTGCCCTTGTCCTCCACAAGTGTTACAGGTTGTGGGTGTTGTTCCCGGTTTGGCTCCGGAACCGTTGCACGTGTTACATGACTCGAGGCGAGTAACCTCTATATCTTTGTCTGTTCCGAAAACGGCATCTCTGAAGTCAAGGAGCAAGTCATACCTCTCATCATCACCCTGCGTAGGACGGCTTCTTTGAGCTCTGGCATTTCCTCCCATTCCACCCATACTTCCAAAAAATGTTTCGAACAGATCGAAGGGATTGTTGAAATCCTGAACAGACCAAAAATTCCGCTTCAAATAAGATGGCCACCTTAAAAAAGACTCAGCAATCAAACCAGAAAATTCCTATTTTCTCAAAAGTACTTGAGCTTAAGAAAGGGAACACATACCGCAGCTCCGGCTCCAGCGCCCTTGAGCCCAGCTTCGCCATATCTATCGTACAATGATCGTTTTTCATCATCGGACAGCACCTGCAGACAGCAAGGAAAGCAGATAGTTAATCAAGGGAGTTCACTTGGATTAAGGATACAACAATTTGCCCAGTTAGATAGATGTCGAAAAGACATGGCAGGAACCTAATGAAGATAGGTCGCTGACAATTATGGAAATATACTGCTTGCACTTATCACTTAATGTTTCTACTCGGAAGGTGATAGAAAACACCACTCAAAGCAACACCCAATGAAGAAATATCATCCAATTGTCTACATCAAAAACGAAGGTGTTGCTTGACGTTGAAAGATATGTCGAATGCCAGTTCATGTTTTGAGGAGTACCTCATAGGCATTACTAATATCCTTGAACTTTTGCTCAGCTCCAGCCTCCCTGCAAACGATAGGCCCAGCACAATGCAATTCAAAAATGTCAGCACCGAACAATTCAGGGTGTGGGAATAATGAAAGGGAAAACAATTAAGCAAGGAAATCGTCATGCTTGACAAGTTTGATGTCAATACAAAGCAATTTAAGTACACACCCATGAGTAAGGCTTAGATAAATTGCTTTCTTACTTGTTTACATCTGGGTGATATTGACGTGCCAACTTCCGGTACGCTGAATGACATCGGTCAAAAAAAAGGCAAAAGTCAGTTTCAGGGAGAAAAAACAATTAAATCGACAGCCGTATCTTCAGTGCGCAAAATATGCAGAGAAGATAATCGGCAGCGCCTTAAGGAAGACCTGAGGTCCAAAACTTCGCCGAAGAAAACCAAACTCACCACTTTTAATTTCGGCTTTATCGGCGCTCTTCGATACTCCAAGAATGTTATAATAGTCCTGCAAGGGGAATTCTCTCAAAATTTAGACTCCACACGATCCTTTAGCGAGCTACTTCGGAATATATGACCAAAAAATTCTGCTTTAAATTCAGGGACCCGGAGTCTAATTTATTCAACAAGCACATTCTTCAATGAGCAACAACAGAGAACCGTGATTCCCAGGAATGAAAGGAATGGCCGAATATACGCTCAAAGTGATAACAAAACCCTAAACCCCCTGTCCAAATCGCTAAGATGCTCGACACGAATTCGAAACCGAAAAATCCCACAAAGAATCTCTAACACATAAGAGAAGAGGATGAAAAACATGCTCTGATTCTGCGTTCAGTATAACCACTTCAGCCTCTATCAATCTACTCGGCTTAGAGATTCAACAAGGAAAAATCAAGGTGATTATTCCAAATTCCTTAAGTGTGTGCCTAAGCATGGCTCCATGGCTGGGGACAAGACCCTATTCAGAGAGGCAAAATTGCAAATCTCAACGTCTGCAAGGTCGTTGAGCATTTCGAAAGAACTCGGACTTCATATGCAACCAACCTCAGAAGCAGCCCTGGCTCGTCCTGCATTCGCGACTCTTTTCTTCCCCACTCCCGCTGCGGCAACGTTGGCAACAACTCCTACTTGCACCTTGCAGCCCAAAAATCCACTTCTCAGAGAACTCGACCTCGGTCTGACAGAAGCAACCATGGCCGCTGCGCTACTCTCCGCCGCTCCTCCGGCTGCTGCAGAGGAGCTCCTAATCCCAGGGCCATTGGTCACAGCAGGCACCACGGCGCGCGTCGCCATGGAGGTCGCCATGGAAATTCCAAATCCCGTCGTTTGCCAAGCCACTGGCCCTGAAAATTGGTTGCAACTCCACTGATTAGATCGACTAGCGAAGAAATTGCTCGCGGCTTCCAGCCCCTCCCTGGACAAACTCCAGAGCCGCAGGCGATGGAACCTCACCCTCTCTTCAAAGACTGAGCTCCATGCACCTTCATGATACTTCTCCACTTGGTTCGTTGGTCCGTTAATTTTCCGTAATATTTTCTCGCATTTTTATAGATTTCGTATATAGCGACAAAAGAAAATTCTGGAAAAACATATGGACGTTAGATGTGGAAGTGATGCTGTCGTCGGATAAGGGAGCCAGAGTCTAGAAAGATCCAAATCTCCACCGTCGGAAGGATTCCACGTCACCGTCCTCTCGACCCATGAATCTCCCTGGAGACAGGAGATCCTCCAATTGACTACAGACAAAAATTAATGTCCTCTCACGGTGAATTGTCAGCCCTGTATATCATCGACGCTATCTCCTGGTGTACCGACGGCCCTCAGTCTGTGTACAGTGCCCTTGCTCCGGAGCCTACTCTCATCCAAGCCCTACAAGACTTGCGTCTCCAACTCTAGTCTAATCCCTATAATCCATTAAGTTTAATAAAAAGACCTCACCTTTGACAATCTTATATTTGTCAAAAGCAACGATTTCCACCTACGAAAACTACAGTTTGATATTGCATCAAAAAATCTTATTCGAATGGAAAAAAATTTGATAAAGGCAGTTCCAATGATAGTACATAGGAAATGTCAATTATGTATCTTGTGTAAACAAATCGAAACTTAAAAAATCTACAGTAATAAGTAAAAATCGACTAGAACTTTAACTTTTATTTGTCACATGTAGTTCTTTGAACTTTTGAAACAACAACTATGATCACATAATGTTTTAGGAATTCTTCGTTGAAAAGTCTGAAACCTTTCAGACTACCGAATCCGTTGTGATAATGATATTCCTGGTTACTGGTACAAGAAATTACTATAAATAATGTGAACGGGTAACCAAAGTATATGTACTGTATTCGTATTAAATCAAATTAATATTCAGATTATTATTTGAAAATAAAGGGCTTCACTTAACTTTTACAATGTTAATTCAATAATTGACATTCATAGCCATGATCTTACAATGAAGGTGGGTTGATGTATTTTATCTTCGTTTTCTACAATAGCTACTTGATTGAATTTTTTAATCTCATCATCAACAACAAATTTCGTAACGGTTTTAAATGAAATACTATTACATGCTCATAATACCAGTAACCTTTCCAAGTAAATACTTTGCTGAGATTTGTTTTTCTCAATATTTTATTCAAAAAATCATTACCTTATTATCTTCTTCTTCTTTTGTACACAGGTTTTTTCCAAGAAGAATTAAAATTTAATCGATTATGTAAAAACTGCGATAAATATTAATTTTTATATGAAGAAAAAAAATGGCCAAAAAAAATGATTGTGTGTTCAATTCAATGATATTTCAAAATTTTCATCTGTTAAAATATTCGCTTTTTGAGATTAAATAAAAAGATAATTTTTATGGACATTTTTTCAAATAAGAAAATTTAATGTTATAAAATCAATATTTATTTAATAAAAACCAGATAAATTGAATTGTCTTAATCAAAAATACGTCTTGTTATAATTTTATTTAAAAAATAAAAAAATTCATTAAAATTAATTTATAAATTTTTGGATAAAATTACCTCAAAAAAATAAAATAAGCAAAATCTTTCATGTTTTCTCATAATATATCAATATTTAAAAATATAAAATATTTTTGAAAAAATATTCTATTTTTCCAAATTAACAAGTGGATTATAATATAATAACTCATGTTAAAAAAATATTGAAAGTAACTTTTTTAGTATTTTAATTCCATTTTTTTTTATCGAAGCTTATTGTATCAAATGATGGGTTTGATAAATCTCACAAATACCACGTTAAGAGATATGTGCTGAGTATCAAATATGAAAGAATTTGTATACCGACAGTCATGTCAAGAAAATTTGAAAATATCAGTAGAGATGATAACAAGAGAGTGATAATAGGTACATTTTGTAATTGGTAAAGATAAGCAATTACAATTTTAGAGGTAATTTAAATCCAGAAGGCATACTACTTTTAAATGCATTCAGACTTAAGACATTTCATTCTCCAGTATATTTGTAGTATCAAAGTGAAATTTAACTTTGTACACACAAATGTGAGAACAGGAGAAATTTAAGTGAAAAGCTATATGATTATCTACTGTATGAATTTTTTTTATAAAAATTCATAGAGAAAAAATGTGCTAAAAATGCACCTCTTAATTCGTTCAATTCTATCAACAGTTTCTTATAATTTCTAAGATGATGAATTATAGATGATATATAAAAATTCAATTTTTATTCATATTCAATATAATTTTAAGTTATTTTTCTAAATTTTGATTTTTTTTCTTGATTCAATATAGATTAAAGTAATATACTATCTTGATACACATTGCTGTGGTTCAAGAGTTAAATATATTTTAAAAAATATATTTACATATAAATATAAATTCATTTAGATTTCAAAGTTATTTTCTTATTTTTTGAATGATTTTGTAAAATAGATATCATTCCATTATTTTAAACATCAATAAAAAATAATATGCCTTCAACTCATAGTCTATATATCTCAGTGTTGAAATTTCTGAAAATTACTTTATTCTTCAGCTTTAATCTGAGTAGTATGTTGCAAATCAGAAGATATAAATTAGGAATGATTCCAGTTATTTATTGTGATAATTTTTTTCACATCCACAAAGATCTACAACAACTTTAGAAGATTTTATTATAAATTGAGAAAAAGAAAATTTATTAGCACGTATATTATTTGTCATTTGCAAGTCATTATTTCGTGATAAGTTGTCATTCTCCCCCATTATTGATAGGGTACGGGCCACACCCGTTTTTACTAGGGCCACATACGCTTTTGCTACGGCCACACCCGCCCGTGTAAGTTGCCTCGATCAAAGCCGCCGAAGTGGGTTGAAGCGGCATGGCAGTCGAAATAGATCAATAGAACGGCAGCACTGGCTGCAGCGGTACAAGCGGCAGCAACACGGTAGACAGCGACGGCCGCAGCGGCCCCGCGCCCCTCGACTACGCTCTCCTCTGCCTCGCGGATCAGCTCGAGTTAGCAGCTGGGTTTGAGGGGAGGCGTGCTTTGACGCGCAATCAATTGTTTGTATGTAGCCGGTGTGGCCCTAGCAAAAGCGGGTGTGTCCCTAGTCGTACCCTTAATGATATTGTTAAGTTAGTTACTCCTCAACATATTTTATATCCCACTCTTTTCGCTCCTGAATGTCACCTTATCATAAATGCATGACAAAAAGATAAGGATTGGCTTTATAACGAGGTGTCATCTCGGTAAGAATTGTTAGCTACATTTGTTGTTCATTTCTTCTCTTATTATAATGAAATTTTTCAACACTTTCGATTAAGTTTTTCAGTTTGCTATCTATTAGGCCCGCCTTGTGATTATGTTCTTCAGTTATAACAAAAGAATCACGCTAGTTTTTCAATCCACTAGAAGACAAAGTAGAGGTTAATTACAATGAAGAGAGTGGAAAGTGAAGAGACCTAAAGCTGGTAAACATCGGCAGGAAAATATAGCCATCTACTCGCAGTGAATAAAGATGCCCCACTGCCAGTCACTTGTTCAAAAGTGAATGAAATCGCGACGTCGGTTAAAGGAATTAATGGCATGACCCAGCTGTTTTAGCTGTATGTCCACAGCTTATAGAGCTGATGTAAGAGATATCTTCAGCGAGCAGAATAGGAATAAGAAGCAATTGCGCAACTCGTATCCTCGTTCTTTTGGATCATGATGCTCTTGCCACATGGCCACGTTGCTCCTCATTTACAAGATCTGCGGGTGAGAATCTGTGCATTTTCAGAATTCTTACTCCGAAGAAGCCTATTGAATCCTTTTCTTCAGGGCAAGAGCGTGCCAAGAGCGCTTGATTTAGCAGCATGATTGACGATGGAATCGTCTTAAGTTGCATGCATATGTAAGAATTCGTACGTAAGAATACGCGATTTCTGGCTGCATCGTCGTAAGTACGACGATGGAATTCGGCTCATTGTTTCCTCAAGCATGACGTAACACGATCCAAGTCATCATCTATATTCATCATTTCACTTTCGTACTCAAAGATCGAACTCGTGTGTTGATCTATGAATTGTGATTGTGTACATGTTGTCTTGAGAGTGTCGTCTAGCTCATGGACTGGCAATCCCGCACAGCTGTGTGTACACTGCAACAGTAATTTGTTGGTGGGGCAGACGTATGTCTTGTATGGGTGGACTTTCGATCAGCAGATGTGGAGGCATAAGCAGTCCTCTATCAGGGACCTCTGTCGGGACAAAGGGCTCCCCTTCGTCTGGAGAACAAAAGCGCCAGCAGTTCAATTCCAGTAACTTTGGAGTTTTCGTACTTGTTCGCTGTTATTGCACGTCGATACTTTCTGCCATGGGTTCGCAACTGCTTCGACAGGACGGACGACATTGGTCGCAATTTCAGGTTGCCTTCGCTGCGGAGTCGTATACTGCAGTTGGTATACCTGTGATGAGAGGCCGACCATTATTTCCTTTCATCCTTCTAATTTTACCACTATTTGTGAATGTAACTGGTTTGAACATGCGTATGAGATTGCCTCTATGCTGGAGAGATATGTATCTTTCTTATAAATTCTTAGAAATGCACTGCACAGCTTCGATAAGCTCCAGACTCCAGCGAGTGAGATGTTCAATAGAAGTTCTTTCCTGCAGAGCTTGTTTCCATGTGTTCTGGAACTGCGATTGAAGGCCATGCGCTTGGCAATGATCAACTCGCAATTGGTGACGTAACTTCGAAATGAATCGCAAAAATATGTTGGAAAAATACTAAACATTCATATTACAATTGTCGTTTAGAATCTGCTTTACCAGTCACGTTCTCCTTCATCCGATCATCTTCAATGATGCGCGTCGGGAATTGCTTACAGAAATCATTTCTCACCTTGAAGACATATTGTGAAACATATTGTCCATCGTCCGTTGCTCATGTCTTACTCATCTCGTCAGAGGAGACCAGGAATGTCGTCGAAATTCAAAAAATAGTTCGCTGCTTCTCATAAACCGTTCTGTTTAGATACTGGATTGCGTTTCAAAATCAACTGAACAAAAGTCTTCAAGGAAGATAAAGCCACCAGCATCAAACAAGGAGTAGAAATGGAGGTCTTGTTACATGAAACTGTACGTTCCGTTAGTTAAATTCATTGATTGGTTCTATTTTACGTCATCTTTTATTTGCAATATCACTACCAACTTGAAGTCTGACAGCACTGATATTAAGTTATGATCTGAAGATCATAACTTCAGATCTGGAGACTAGTAATCAGGTCCTCTTGGCAGACCAAGCATTCAGAAGTTTTTTTGATTTCACACTAACGGATTCTCATATAAATTGATCAACATTGAAATTAATCGTATCGAATCAGTAGATTTCAGATTTGGATGGATGAAAATGAGTAGCGCCGTCGTAATTGATCTAAAACATAATTCAATCAAATCTTGATAAACAGAATAGCTTAGAAATCTAACTGACCTCAACCTGCTTTCTAATTATTATTCTTGAATGTTCTAATGAGGTCTTAACAAAAGTACTGTTTTCTTCTACTCTGGTCCGATTGAACGTTTTTCAACATTTATTATTAAGAAAATTAAATATGTACTTCTTTTTCGTCCACAAACGACAACCTTTAATTTCTTCGATAGGAAAGTCTAAAACGTCTGGATTACTTGTCTTCTGTTACCACTGAGCAGTTTTCAAAATATCTAATTAAGAAATCTTAAACCAAACTGATATATATTCTTATTGAAATTTCAATTGATCAATGACCACTTTCACTACGATACCTGGGCTCAAAGAATTATTGAACCAGATCTGATCACAATCATGACGATTAATATAATTTTTAGCAAGCATATAACCAATAGTACTAACATAACACAAATCACATACCTAGGGTATACTTGATTCACCAATATGCAACCAACACAATATAAAAAACACAAAGTATTGAATATATCTGGTTCATTAACAGACATCATATATTGACAAGACCAAGCAATTTCGAACTTCATGAATCTTAATAGTGATACTCTATAGACTGATAACCTTGTGTTTTAATTTTAAAACTAGCAGATGACTAACTGATGCTTGAGCAAAACTCAATATTTTCTAAACAAACCCAAGTCAACAATAACATAGGTGAAGTTAAAACCACTAGATTAAGGCTTCAAAGTAGCAAAAATGAATATACTTCTGGAAAAATTTCTTGCCATTTACATTTCATGGTCAAAGCCATATTTCCTGCAAAAGATATCTGCGCTCTTTAAATTTTACCACGACCACGTCACATACATGATTTGTTAAGGGATGACAGTCAATGTTGTTGAGATAACGTTTTCAAATTATGAACTTTGATTGTGCGTATTTTCATATTATTGTGATTCAACTTTTGATTTATTAAAAAATTTAACTAAGTGCTACTCAAATTATCTTAAGAGTTTGCCGGTAGAGACGTAGTGTAGGCTCAAGCATCAACTATCATTTATGTTCTTTGTACTTTCATCCCGGTAGCCAGTAAAGTTGACTGGATCATCTTTGAAGGACCTTGTAAAAGTTGCCCTTGGGATGCTCCCTTCTGGGTTCGAAGAAGCCCAGAAGAAAGCCAGTGGTAAGAAGGTAGACATTCACAGCAAATTAAGCCTAATTAAAATGTCATAATAGATTATTAACTTCACTCCTATGCAATACCATCCATCTTTGTTCCTTCATCCTTCTCATTTCTAGAGTTTGTTTGGTAAGAAGCAAGATTCAAGCTTACATCTTCAACAACCTTCAAAAGCTAAGGGTATGAAGGCGTACGATAGTTTTTTGAAAGTGATTAAAGGTGTAAGATGTACAATCTATGATTTCAATTTCATTATATGACAATACCTTTTCTATTTTAGCACCCAATTTCCACAGCTACAATAATTGATAAGAAGTAAGCTCTAAGTTGGAGGATCTTCAAAGTTTTAGTGTTCCTTGATTCCAAGCGTTAGTAGAAAGCTTGGAGAGCATAAGATGAGAACATAACTTCATCTACTTCTATTCACTGATTTATTCATACATCTTCAATGAAAAAATATTCTTGCTTGCAATCGTGGCTTTAGTATCCACCTGTAATCAATATTCTTTGTTACTTCATTAGCTTCCTTGGAGTTGGCTACATAGTAAATTACTCAACACCTCTCATTTTCATTGACTGCTATTGGTTGTTTCATTGCTCCGTCCCTTCACTTTTACCTCGGCATGGCAGATTATTCAGACGCAGCGTCCATCCTCATGTGGATTTCAGGTATCTATTTTATACATTACCATAAAATGTAATAACTTTAAACATCAGAGGGATATTAGATGCTATATTATGCCTCTCTCTTACCTATTTTGACGAAGTTTCCGTTGGTCGAGAGTAAATAAAAGGTTTTATACTCTTCCCGAGCACTAAGTGTCCCTCTCTAAGGTCTTTCTTGTTGGATTGCAGGAAGACGCGCCATCAGCTTGGCTGTGACAGCTTGATATTTTTTTGTTAAAAGTCTTTGGAGTTTCAAGAGCTGGAGGCACTGGAATGTGCAGGGATGAGAGGAAATATTACAGCACTTACAGATTGTGATTTGGCTGTGGTATTGACACTCAGAACTTTACTTGTTCATTGCATAGAGATTTCCTTAAATAATGAAACAAAAAACTCCTCTTTGAAGTTGAGGAATTAATCCTATCCATTTTTTGAGATGCACTTAATGATTTACTGGTAGAGTCTATAAGACTGTATTATAGAATCCCTGGGTACACTTATCATGATCATGTCCAGAACATTGCAAGCAAGTAGAGATGACATTCATTGCATCTTTTAAAAAGTACAATATGTTCGTATCTATTAAGATCTTAAAGCTATACTGTTCAAATTGAGTCTCTATTGTGTATATTCATCTCATCGTTCTCCATGATTGTACAGGCGGTAAGATTTTGCGTACTGAGTCCGACTCAATATAAGTATGTCGTTAGGCTCAACCGAGCAAGACATGGAAAAGGAAGAGATTTTTTATTTTTTACAAATGATATGAGAAGAAAACGTAGCAAGGTTCTAATTGTAGTCACCTTAAGAAAGAGCTCATGTATGTTATATATATGCTCCTCAAGCAGCGGGTGCCGTAGACAACGTTGTGATTGATTGTCAAATAGGTGCTTGTTGCTGAAATTTGGAGCTTGATCTACTATAAGTTTTGATCAAAATTTCAAGACGATTGCAACATGACACTTTAAAAATTAGGAGCCCACATAGATTTTTGACATGATTATAACGTCAGCTTGAATTATTTCTTTCTCAGTTGTAAATCAAACATTTCAACTGTAGGCATTTTTGCAATAGTTTGAAAGTCATGATTCTTGTAATCTTACCTTTCGATCTCTCGGCTTGATTTTTAATATAATTTGAGTTGATGCGCCTCAAATTAACATGTTGTGGTACAAATAAATCTTTCAGTTAAGATCAGTTTACTAAGTATTCATCACTCCTATTTTTGCTTGAGTGCCATGTATTCTGTATAAAACCAGATAGCTACAAGTACAGATATTTCTAATTAGGTTTGGCTAAACTGCAATGTAGCAGGTACATTAATCTTGGGAGCGTATATATATATCACGATCAAAGAAGGAAGAAGGTAATATAAAATGTTCAAAGATTACATTATAAAAAGTAATGTTTATAGCAAAGAAAGTGTTAAAAAAAGTTATGGCGTTCCTCTTGGATCTACGGTCATTACAAAACATAATAAGATAGTGGTGGTTGAAGTCTTTGACCGTGCTTGAGTAGTTCAAGTTGTAACTTTCACCCAAGACTTGAGGTTTCCTGACAGCTCTTTCCTGGGTATATTGCATCGAGACACAATTATTCTCTACTTCATTTGACAGCTCATTTAATACTACAACAGCCATGCTCATGGAAATTTTAAGAATATGCTTATAGTGAGGTGGCTGCATACAGTCTACAACTACAAGGACATGAACAAAAATTGCACAGTACTTGTCTCGAGTCCAGGAAAGATGACTGACATGCAAGTCATAAGTCTTGTGTAAGATTTTATTTCATGATTGTTGAAGACAGCCTCCAATATCTAGAACATGGCTTTGGTAATTTCAGATGGATTATGAAAACGACGGAAACTCTCGTTTGGTCTAGGTTCTTTTACATATTTATACGTTAATTATTTTTAGAAATTTGTGATTTTTTGCGCTGTTTTGTCCCTGAGTGTGGAGAGGATATCCAGCAGATGGATGAATATTTCTTATGCATCTGCTGTCAAAGTAAAAGTTGCTTGGTTCCATACCTCTCCATGGTGACGATTGTGCTTTTGGTCATGACTCATGAGCACTGTACATTAGGCATTCTAAAAATAGATGCCTAATATATCTAATTTCAAATATGTTCAGTGACTAATCTCCAAATTATTTTTCAAGTAGTTTCAGCAAGAAAAACTATTTCTCGACTAGTTTCAGAACTAAAAATTTCCAAATGGCTAAACTGTAAAATGATCGAACGTATTAGTAGATTTCGTCAGTAGATTCGGTTTATTGTGTCCATATACAACGCTTGTTGAGAGTGACATCTCAATGTTGAAATTTAAAAGGAACCATTTTAACAGATCACTTTTGATTTTTTTCTATAAGTATTTTTCCAATGTAAACATAATGATATGTTGTGCATCTTGAAACAATAAAACAATAAGTATGATATGTTGCGCACCTTGAAGCAATAAAATAGGGAGATAATGTTTTTTGAGAGAATCCCTACTTAAGATACATGCAAGAATCATTCTCGTGATTGTACATAACCTCGCTGATATGCTGTATGTTACGATAGCTAATAGAGACCAAGAAAGTAAGAGCCATTCAGATAATGATGATTGTACACGGGCAAGATACATATCAGAAGATTTCCTGTAGTGGATCAAGCTGAGGCCCCCAACTTGGGGTTTAGACAAATAGGAAAAAAATAGATACACTCGCCTGAACAAGAAGTTGAGAGAAAATTATTTAGATAGTAAATTTTTATGTCTTATTTTTGTGAAAAGTTTTGGTTAAATTTGATAGAATAAATTTTTTTTAGAATTATTTTCTATAAGATCTTGCCAAAATTGAATCACTACTACGTAAAATTTAATTAAAATTGATAGAATGTATAACAAGAATTTTTTTTAATTGATGTCTAATCGTGCCTAATTTCATTACGAATATGTGCCTAATATACTTAGATTAGGCACAAATAAGCATATGCCAAAACTACAGAGGCCTGGTCATGAGGTTCACTTCACGTCATGGCAAACAGGTGGCCATCACAATCAGATTCTCAAGAACCTTTAACTTCGTTCAATGGTTCTATATGATCTGGCGAAGAAAAGCTACCTGCAGTTGTTTCTTTCACCAGAAGCGCTGAAGCTTTCACCATTGATAACAAGCTTCTTTTTTTGTGAAAACACAGGTGACATGTTATGATTCGCAAGACCATTACTGTAACGTACACATGAAACTGCGACAAGTTGAGTTAAACAAAACCAGCTTCAATCCGATTCCCTTCTTTCTTCTTTAAAATGCCTTTCCTCTTGAGAGAGCATTGCGAGCATCTAGATGCTCAGGCAAACCCTCAAATATACAATGCATGGCATTCCGCATCTTGTACAAAGTTCATCTACATCCATGGACTTAGAGTGGTTATAATCTTGATTACATTGAAATCAGCTTGTTATAATTTGCTTTGACAACTTATGCGGATCTTGTATTTAATTTGGGGATAGGCTTTGCTTTTTGAGTGACACTAAATTCAGCGTGATTATGAACTGTTGTGGACGCAAGGGCTGAGATGAGGTTTCCCTAGATATATCTCCTTCCAGCATGTCCGGCCAGGAATGCTCAGGTCTCTACTACAGCAAATGAAAGCAGCCACACATCCACAACGCAGCTATCCCAACCTACTGGAAACTTTGTTTGAAGTAAGAAAGCAGTTGCAAGTGGATAACAAAAATGGATAGGAAGGCCCCATCAATCAAGCCGTACAAGGACTCATTAAGCCTTTTGGAGTAACCAGGTTAATCTTTAGCGTATAGAAATCACGCCTCTTGAAAATCTATGGAATTATATAGCGCTATTTTAAAAAAAAACGCTTATTCAAAAATATGATTCTCAGTATTGGTTCAAAAAATTTATATTCGTATTTTGGTTTAATTTCTGTATACATTAAATAATTATTTCTTACAAAAAAATATTTTGGAAATAGGAAATGGAAATTTTTGGATATGAAGGCCCCATCAATCAAGCCGTACAAGGACTCATTAAGCCTTTTGGAGTAACCAGGTTAATCGTGACCCAAAGCCTGACAAATCCCAACACCTGTTTATGTAATCGACACAGCACAAAAACTAGTAAAAACAATTACTTCCTCTTCTCACATAAAGTTCAAAGTAAATTGTTATATATAGCGCTTTTTAGAAAAAACGCTTATTCAAAAATATGATTCTCAGTATTGGTTCAAAAAAGTTTATATTCGTATTTTGCTCTAATTTCTGTACACATTATATAATTATTTCTTACAAAAAGAATTTTTGGAAATGATCTTACTATGTTATTCAACAAAATGAATAATTCCATATAGTAAGGTTAACCATATCTAAATATTAATAGCTAGGTTTTAAATGATATATAAAGCTAGCATACTTATCATCAAACCTATCGATTCATTTTTTGATAACCTCCTTTATATTCTTATTTCTTAGAAATGTATCATATCTAATGACAGCCAATAAGCTACACTGAAGGGTTGAAGTTCCATAAACATCGAGGTTGTTCATCACCCCATGATTCTTGTAATTGAATACCTTTGAATATAGACTCGAACATTCATCTTTATTTATTGTTCTTTCAATCTCATAACATAAATATTTCGTTATTATTTATGATTCCAATATTTAGATGCACTGAGTTATTCATTTCATTGTAATGTTTTGAATCCCTAAACCAACCCATTGGACGTCAAACTACCACGTCTAACCACGTTTTGCACATAAATAAACTTCGAAATGTAAAGAGATGTACAAGCATGTATGCAAGCAGTAAATTATTTTCCCACAAAATATACTGAAAGTCACTGCTTTCGATGTCGATTGCAGTTTCATTTCAATTAGAATTTACATGTAATCACTTGAATGTTGAATATGACGATGCAAGTTCGTTCTCGTGTGTGCAGATTATAATTCGATATGATATTTTCTAACATTTTTTACATCATTATCTTTCTGCTTTAGACCAGCTGCGCCTCTACCGTACGGAGCTTCTTGTTTGACCTACCTCTAAAGTGCGCTCATGAGACATGAACTAGGTCTATAGTGTGACGTCTACTCAATTTAATTGCACGGTTTTCCTCTCCCATTCTAATCCAGGGTTTCGTATCTAAGTAGAATGTAGTCTCTTCGACCTTCGATAGCTTATGATCCACACACTGTAAGTCAATAAAGTATCTTTATTTTTTTCTAATCTAGTTCCATCGTCTTCTACCATGACCCAGGACCCGTAATTATCGGATTCTTGAACGACGGAAAATGTGAAAATGATCTAAACAAAGATACTTTTCGTTTAAATCCTTAGTAAGGTTAGGAGATAGGACTAAAATATTGAAGTGGCGTAGTTGATATCAATGTCTTGTGGAGTCGCTTTTTCATCTATCCATGTACTCTTGTGTAACAAAGTATTACAAAATATTACAGCGAGACAAGTGCGAATGATTTCAATGTGTAAAAGTGACATTGCATGTCACTCAAGTGCATACGTTTGGCTTGACCAAGCAAATTTTGTTGAAAATACCGTAATTAAATCACAAATGTATGATGTACATTTGTTTGTATTTGATAGAGATTTGATGTACTTTAGAGTAAGAAGCTGAATCAGCTGCTGTAGAAGGTATATTTTCTTTCAGGACATCAAATTTTATTTTGATCGCTTTCTAAAATGATACGTGTAGTCATTTCACCCACGAAGATTTTTTATATTTTTATTTTGCTTTTAGATTTTTCTATGGAGCACTCGGCGGAGCACTCCACAGACATATTTCTGTTATTTTTTTCTTCTGACTGCTATTTCCAGAGCTTGCTAACTTTTTACCACATAATCAACTATTTATGTACCATTCTTGAAGGAAAACCTCGTGCAAGCTAATATTCCAAAAAGGAATTGTCATAACGGCCGCCAAATGTCTTCACGACAACATCTAAAATGCAGAAGTCAACAGTCGGTGATTCGTCTACGTGAAACCTCACAGCACAAGAAATCTTTTCTCTGCGGAAGGAAAATGGAAATTGATATTGCGTACATCCGGAACTCTTAAAAGACTAGAGAGGAATGAAAATCAAACCGGTTCAAACATGCAAAACAAGGGCATTTGCATGGGGTATTTTTGTCCGATGCGGATGAAGAAAATCGAGGTCGTCCACAGAGGATACCGGGCTGCGGCTAGTCAGGACCGGGGCCCGGGACGAGACGGCCATCGTCCTGGGCCTTCCACCCTGCGATGGAGATCGGAGGGCGTGAAAAAACCCACGCGGGCGTAAACGTCGGTGCGTGCGACGTGTCTTGGGTCGCAAGCAACCAGCGCTCGAGGGTGGTCCTCGGACGATTGACAGTCTCGTGCTTCCTGATCGCCACCTTTGCTTCGTCGGCATCCCGTGCCCTCCCTCGGTCGGACCTCCAAGAGCAACAGAGGAGGCGAGAGTCAGCGCTGGACCATCACCCTTCGACGTGTTTCTATTCTTCGAGAGAGACGAGCGACGAGCGAGGACAGGAAGAAAGAATCTCATAAATGCCGAGACGATTCACGAGGATTAACGTTTCGATCGTGTCCACAGGGTTAGTGCGTTCTTCGCTTGTGCCTCTTGTGCGTCGGTGCGCTTCGCTAGGAACAGGAATTGGCTCAGGGACGGCTCGAATTTGCAGGGAGCGATTGGATTGTGGGTCGGTTTGAGGAGTTTATCTGTAAATTCTGAGGATACGGAGAGTAGTTGGTGACGGGGAGGGCGAGAGGAAGAGGAAGAGAGAAAGAGAGAGATGGCGGGAGGGGGCGAGGAGACGAGTATGGACAAGGTGATGAGAGATGGAGGAGTGGTGGCGCTCATTGTGGAGAAGCTGCGGAGCGCGCACGATAGGTACGCGGCAGCTTTAGTTTGCAGGTTATGGCATGATGCAGTGGTATGGCAAGCGACGACGCTGACATTGCGCTCGAGGGATTCGCTGCCGCATTTGGTGAGGACGTTCAAGCACATTGTGGCGTTGGATCTGAGTTGCTGCGACGAGCAATTGACGAACTCGGAGCTGGAGTTTTGTGCTTTCTCGTTCGCCCATTTGCGATCGTTGAGTGTAGGCCAGGCGGATTTGAATCAGGACAGCATATCTGACGAGGGAATCTTGGCCTTCGCCGAAAGATGTGGGCATTTGGAGCAGATAAAGCTTGCGAATCTTCCCAAGGTAGGAGATGCGGCCATGCAGGGTTTAAGTAAGGGGTGTCCATTGCTACGGTGCTTGAATCTTCATAATTGTATTGCAATGGCCGATGATTCTCTGGAGGCCATTTGTGAATTCTCTAATCTAGAGGAACTGCAGTTGAAGGGCGAGTTTAAATTCACAGCCGGTGGATTGGAGAAAATTGGTACCCACTGCACAGGCCTGGTCAAAGTTTGCTTCGATCTTGGGGCCACAAAAATTGATACGGCATTGAGGTCTCTGGCCGAGAGTTGCCCTAAATTGCAAGACCTTTCTTTGAAATTCAAGCATGCAAACTTGAGGGAGCTTGCGAAATGTAGATCGTTACGGTCCTTCTCCGTTGAATCTGACCAAGCGTGGGATCGCGAACTGAACCTGGATGAGTCTGTAGTCGCTATCGCGAAAGCAAATAAGAACCTGAAAGAATTTTCTTTTCTTATCAAGGGTGGGCTATTGAGCGACGGTGCGGTTACAGGGATCATTCTTGCCTGCCCACTGCTGGAGACGCTTCAGTTGGAGGCTTGCAATTTGACAGACACAGCGTTGATGTGCATTGTGTCCTGCAAATCGTTACAGCATCTTGTTTTGGACGGTTTAAGAAGTGGAGGGCATGGATTGACGGAAATAGGTCAGTGCGGATTGGGACTGACGACCTTTGCGTTGAAGAATGCTAGAAGAGTTAAAGACGTGGAGTTGCAGACTTTGATGGATGGTAACAGGGGGTTGGAAACGTTAGACCTGCAATCCTGTCAGGGACCTTCCGGGATAGGTTTTTCAGCAATTGCGCTTTGCAGTAATCTGCAATATTTGGATTTAAGTTCAACGGATGTGGATGATCTCAGCTTGCTCGCAATTGCCAGTGGTGTCCCAAACTTGAAGCAGCTTAATCTTGTTAAGTGCAAACGGATCAACAGCATGGAAACTATTGCTCGCTTCACTTCTTTGGAGGTGCTTAACGTGGACCAGTGCTCCTTCGTCGAAAACCAGGGTCTGGGAAGAGTTGCAGCAAGCTGTCCTCGTCTCAACAACCTGAGTTTGGCTTTCACCAGGGTGAATGATGAGGGGCTCCAAAAGTTGACTGTCTGCAGTATGTTGCGGACTCTACGAGTTTCTTACTGCCGGTTTGTGCTTGGGGAAGGCGTGGTCGCAATAGCCAAAGCCTGTGGTGGATTCAATCATGTGGTTCTAAGCTACAGATTCCGGGATACCCCTACTCACAAAGCTCTCAAAGAACAGTCCTGCAGGGTTTCTCTAGAAATGGACGACATGGCTTTGGTGCCATTCGGGTACAATTTAATGATGTAAATATCTTCAAAAACGGCCGAACATTTTCTGCTGACTACAGCTCATGCGACTCGGTAAGGGCCCACGATGGCCACTTACGTGTTCGGATGCATCAAGGCACGCTCTGTGGTCTTTTTGAAGAACGTCCTGAGAAAGAGTAGTATGTCCGGTATGCTGGTGGGGCAGAACTTTTCACAGAGGCTCGTAAGACTCCCATTTGGATTGTGAGTATGCTTGGACTGTGAATATGTAACAACATCGTGTGTTTCTCATCCTATGGCATAATCTTCTCTTTAGGGCAGTGACAAAGACAGTTTTGACGGCAGTGGTACCATCCCTATCCAGAGCAGCTTGGACTCAGCTGGACATGCCCTGCCATTAACAATTTCATGTCCTGCCTTGAGGAAGGCTCAAGACAGGACTCTTAACATACCGGTTGTCGTTGTAGAGTAGTTTTTGCCTGTATATTTTTCCTGGCGCGCCTTGTACTCCAACGGCTTGTATAAATTTATTGCTCGGTTTCACCATCTTTGGAAACAACTCTCCATAATAATGAACGTCGTTACGGAGCTGTGCTTGATAAGGGGATTTATCTCTTTTTGATTTTGTGGTGTTGTGGTGTTTCTCAATTACTAGCTACTCTGTACTACTGCTTTGATGTGGCGCTTCGTTGAAAGAGGCTTCGCTCCTGAGAACAAAGTTTCTATTGTTGGCGCTCTTTCTCTCTCCACGGTTCACAATTTCGTGGTATTTTGATGAATTGGGTGCCATGCAGGTACATTTGTGTTTCAAATGAGATTCTGCGCCTATATCATATGTGGAGGAAGCTTTCTGTACAAGCAACCAGAACAAGATGAGGGATTTTTATCATCTCTCTGCTTCGAAGTTTTCAAGAACTATCCAGGACCATGCAGGAGGTGTTATGATTTTTTCCAACCTACTCAAACACTGCATCCTTCTGCAGTGTAGCGGATTCAATTTGAATTACCGACTGGCTTTGAGCAGCTCCTAACAGTGAATGGACCTGCATACTGTCGCGCACCAACCGAATATTTTAAGCTAGGCTTTTGACCTGAGTTTAAGCGTAATCAACACATTAAGAGAAAAAGTTTGCCTAAGCTTTGTGTTTCCTCAGAAGGAGCGTGCTTGTTGGTCCTTGACAAACGACTAATGTCGTTTGTTTAAGTAGACTCTGTTCTAAGCGTGTTCGTTTTTCTTTATACGTTGGCACCATGGTGCAGGTCGAGGTTTCTAGCTCTGCCCATCTTTTTACTTAGACCCCTATCTAAGGAAAGCGAAAGAGGACGTTTGAGTTAGAGGATGGAGGTTTTAAGTGAGCATGTCAGTCCGCCATGTGATCTACATGGACAGAAAGCTAAATTAAGTCTCTAACTCAAAACGGAAGGAAAACAGAAGCTTTCAGTGCTCAGATCATCTCATAAGAGCCCATTGATAGAAACCTAAGACCAATTTCTAAGTTGAAAGGCAGGCTCCTTTAATGGTTGATCCAGCTCAATAGCCGAGATACCATCTCAGACCGTGAAGCCCCCAGTATTCCGCTCCAGCTTTCCAGAGCTCTCTTGGCTGGGCCTTTTCCAAATCAGTCTACACAATCCATTCTCTTGAACTGATGAAACAGTTATATCACAAACTCTCTTCTGAATCGAGTCGATTAACATGACTACTATTTTCCGTCTCCTTGATGACCACCCAGTCTTGTAACCATGGTTAGAGTCGGCCTCTACCAGGAGAAGACTTAGGGGATACCATATAGAATCAAATGATTATGCATCACAGATATGCTTTTTGTATCGGTAATGGTGGGTGGTGGAGATCCAAACATGCAAGCACCTTCAGTGCTCTCTCCCTGCTTAAGGGGTACTTGGTTAGTGAGCTTCAACATGTCAAACAAGGCTGTGGCTGTGGAGCCACATCCGTGCTTTGCTGTCGAACCAAAGGTTTCTAATCTCCTAACCGTTCTTTTTGAACGTGAAATGGGAATATGTGAGACTAGAAAGTGCTGTAAACATAAACACATTTTATATACATCACTAAGGATTCGTTCATATCTAACAAAGCGAGTGAAGTGCGACCGAGCCCCAAGGCATAACGGCCAAGGGCTTACGGAGAAGCCATAAGCAGCAAAGTTAACAGGCACTGCCCACTTTCGGTGTGTGGCTTATCCATCCGAGGGGGAGAGAACCTCTATAACAGCAATTAGTTGCGAAAAGACCCAACCCTCCAATTTCTGCATTCAACTGACGACGGATGGTAACAAAAGGAAATTAGTGACGGAGTCATATAGCAAGATCCCATCAAGCATGAAAGCAAGCGGGAATCATGGGGCCAGCCCCAACAGCATCGTAATGGTAAACATTGCATATTGCACTTGAAATATCTAAACTGTATAGATTTATATTGGCTGCATTCTCCCTGAGCATATCAAGAATTATCATATGATTCTTGTACTGTAGAGTTTATCATTATAATATCCATGAGCATATGAAGAATCATCATGTGATTCTTCTACTGTAGATTTCATTTTTAAATACCCATGATGACGTTACCTATTGATACAAAGTGATTTAAAAATAATGTATATTACAACAAATATTTTACACCACGTCGCGTGCACTCTCAAGTAAATCAATCAAGATCCATAGATCCGGAATTTTAGTTGCAATTACTGCATTATTAAATTGTGAGATGAATCAAAACCTTATGAGATTGTCAGCTTTAGTACCTGCCAGGACTTGTGTTCTATCAGCGGCTCCAATTGCCGATGAGAAACATGTGACCTCCTCCACCCTCACTCCGGAAAGGACATAAGGACGAGCCCGCTTTAAATAATAAGCGCCCGCTTTTTTCTGATGTTTCATGGAGCACTTCCATCTCGAGACGATTTAGGCTTTGGAATCTGCAAATCTGTCGGAACATGCGAGATCTGTCAAATGAACTGCGTTCGTAATTTCCGGTTGATAATGTTAGCCCTCGCGCCACGGTTTCGCCGTGAGCATCGGCTGTTACCGGTCTTTCGGACTCATTCATTACCTTTGGGGTCTGCGACGATTGTCAGGGATTCGATTGTTCTGTCGGGCATCTAAGATGCTCATAGAAACCATTCGTAGTGCTCTCTCGGTGAGAGTGCGTATGGGCCAGTCGAGCCGTCGGAGAGATGTCACCTGGACATGAAAGTGAGTCTCTAGGTTTTTTAATGTATGAAAATTCGAACCGCTGTAGCATCGCTAACAGTCAGGAGAATTTTGGCATACCCGCCGTGGAGAGTTTTGTTTGAACTGCCTATTCTGTGCATTCATCCGCAAGTGGATCGAGGCGGAACAACCGCTTGCGTCTCTGCTCGATGCGGCCTGAGATATTCCCACATGAGCCCTGTGAATCAAACAATGTGCATCTATGCTTCTTTCTTGCCGATCAGGACGATAAGAGCAGCTGTCACACATCGCAGTCCTCAGTCTGTCGCGTATCATGTGGAGGGACAACTGTGATTTGTACAAAGAAGTGATGATGGGAATTAACAGGTGGAGATTGCATTGTTGTGTTCAGCGGGCTTTGACTCGACTTTAGCACCGCAGCCCGGATTGGCCTCGTCAAATTGTCGTTTTCTTGGAAGACATGGAGATACTGATGCAACCTGCCAATAAGGCGGAGACTCACCAGAAGGTCAAGACCCAACGGAGACAGGTATCCGACGCGGAATGATAGAGTGCGCTAAGCGGTGACATCATGCTGTCGATGCAGGAAGAAGACTTCGAAAGTAAATATTCTTGCGTAACAAATGATGTATCTCACAAATTCCTCTTGCGTGCTCTTTCGTGTTGCAAAGTTGCCCAGCCGAACTACCTTCACATACAAAAAGAACGAGCTTCTCCTGTCGGCGAAGTCGAATGCGGTTGAGCATATTTTATTGTTGCCGAGTTTGAACAAAAAAATCATGGAAATTATTCTCCAAAGAATGTGGCTAACAACGGAATAATACGCTCTGAGTGCGTCACCGAAGCTCCATGGACTGAGCACAATTTCGATCTGTATTACCAACTACAGTCCAGCCGTATACTACATTGTTGGCTAGGTACTTAGTGGCTGGCGGCCAATCTTGGTTTTTGGCAAGGAGGCCTGAGTAGGACTCACGTTCCTTGTGAACATGGCGGTGTGCAGGAGAAGTGAAAGTTGTTGTGGTTGGAAATGGATGTGTTGGAAAGACGAGTATGATTCGGCAATTTTGCAAAGGCGTTTACGCTAACGAGTACAAGAAGACCATTGGCGTAGATTTTTTGGAAAAGCTTCAGTAAGAGACTTCAACTTCCCATTGCGATGTGATCTCAAAATATACACCTCCCTGCGAAGTTTCGCTCGGAATTTCAGATTAAGATCAAATTCACTGAATGAACATTGGAAAGAAAGAAGCATAATGCTTTATCTGAAATCTGAGGACCCAGGCCTTCACCGGGATTCCACAATTCTGAGAGCAGACATGAGGTGATTTTGACACAAATTATAAGAAAGGATAATTCTGCGAGACAAGTTTAACTAGATCTGCTACCCAAAGCGTTGCAGGTTTGTAAGAGGCTTAGACGAGGAAGTGAAGATGATGCTCTGGGATACTGCAGGGCAGGAGCAGTTTCATGCTTTGACTCGGGCTTATTATCGAGGTGAGTCTTGACTGTTCTTGCCTCAGGTCTGGCTTTTGGTCTTGTCACATAAGGAAAGTTTCTTACAACGCACAGTGCGGCGTGGTTTCTGTATTCAGGTGCTAGGGCTGCTGCCTTGTGTTTTTCTACGATCGACAGGGATTCCTTTGAGGCAATTAGGACTTGGAAGGAAAAGGTGCCAGATCCCTCCCCAGACTTCTCCGGCCTCCCCATAACTGACCCTGCACTAAAATCATCCTGGTTAACCAATGGCACCAATGGCACCTGTTACAGGTCGAAGAGGAGTGCGGGCAGATTCCGATGGTCTTGGTTCAAAACAAAGTTGATCTCTTGGAGAATGCCGTCGTCTCTAGGTGTGTGATCTCCTGACCGCATGCTCAATTTCCTTCGTCTTCCGGTGTATGAGGAGTGCTTCAGATATTATTACCGGACTGCAATCATTACCATCAACAACGGAAACCTCTTCAATCTTTTGATGTGACAATGGCGGGAAGCAAGTCCTAATTCACGCACTTCATGCATGTTGCAATAATTAAAATAAACTGGATGGTTGTAAGAAACATTCAGTGCAGGAAAAACTGAAAATCTGATTTTGTTCAAACTAAGGCAAGACAGCAATAACGGATCCATTCGACACCCCTGCAGAAAATTTCTCATGCGCAGGACGTATTTAGACAGAGTGACAAATCCCTGCACTTTGGGACATGGGAGATAGTCTCCGAGGTATGAATCTCGTTGGGATGCTTCGGTTTGTCTTCGATCGTAGACGTTCTGACACCATCCCCATCTCGCTGTGTTCTCATGATACTCTGTAGGCAAGAGGCAGAAGATTTAGCGACTGAACTAGGACTCCGATTTTATCGAATCTGTGTTAAGGAGAATCTCTATGTTGCTGACGGTAATTGAATCCATCCAATGCGCCTCGGTTATCTTCAGTGCTTTGCTCTATTTCTACGCATTTGTTATTCGATTTTCAGTTTGGAGAAGTCATATTTTTTCTTCATGTTTCCTATTGCCAGTGTTTGAATACTTGGCGGAGATGTACCTGCAGAAGGACATGCGTATCTACCATTGCCAACCGAGACCTAACATTAGTGAGTTTCAAATCGCAACAGATCTTTTGTTATCCCAGCATCAGCCACTTCTTCAAAGCTCTCCCAGCTTTGCTTCCTTCTGTCGATGTCTTCTTATTTGTCCCTGGAACGTGCCAAGACTTCAGAATGCTTTTACTTTACATTCTATAATCTATGAATTGTGTACCACATTTTTCAGCCAAGGCGGTTGCTTCGAGGATTGCAACTTCTGCGCCACCGCAAGTTGACATGAAAGTCGACACCGTTTGTAAAAGATCGAAAGTCATCAACATCAGAAAGAGGAGGAGGCGCAGATTGCAGTCCGAGTGTTCAATTTTGTAGCTGCCCCATTTCCTCATCCTCAAACTTGAAGTCCACTCCCATCTACAGACCCTCAATGTGGATCGAAGTTTGTGACATCTTTTCGTTGAGCTGATTGGAGGAAAGCAGCAAACCGAAGTTTAACAGAAGCTAATCATTCCCTCCTTCTGCCACCTTTCAGCATCCTTCCCACTGTAATCTTCTAGAGTCCGTGCGATACTCGTGTGCATCGATCTGCAAAGATCCGATGGCCGATGCCCATTTGTAAAGCTCCTGTGAAATTCGCTACGTTTCACATCATGGGCTTCAAAAGTTGTATTTTCGAAAAAGGGTGAATTTGTCCCAGTTCCAAACTTCTTCTTTACTCGGGTAAGAGTCAACATCTGCAACTGTGAGTGGAAAATTAGGAGTGATTTGACTTCTAGTGCCAAAATTGGGAAGAATAAAACATGCACAATTGTCTACACATACTTTCATGGGAAACCAAATCCTTTCGTCGCACGGTCACTATCACGTTGGAGCACTCATCTCAACCTTGAACGCTGAGAGAAAAGGCAGTGACCGGGACATGCAAAAAGTGAGGGGATGTGACGGACGTTGTGCACCAATGTTCAGCCTAAAGTTTGTGAAGCGAATGAAACCTATCTACGCACCGTACTTCTGCACCAGAGCAAAAAGCACATCCATGTGTGGGCAAAGTATCGGAGCTCACCCTCTGTTCCTGTCCTCACGTGGCGAGGACTGACATCGTATCAACCGAATGTTTACCATCGGTTCCAGAAATTTACTTCTTAGTGGAATGGATAAAGTCGAAGAGACTAGTGCAGATAACGTTCAACTAGTTGACTGGTACAATTTTCTGGTAGCCAGATACATTCAGCGAGTTTTGGCTGTTTTTGTTCCCGTTTCCTCTCGGAGTATCTTGATCTCTTCATTCCCTTTTCACAGAAGGCTACTGTATTTCAGCTTTCATGTCACCTCGTGGAGTTTATACTCTAAAGTATCTTGCAAGTTCGACGTCAACTTCTTGTAGCTGATTTACTTTATCTTGCCAACCAGTACAACTTTGACGGTAGATATAGAACATGAAGGACTCACAGCAAGCCTGAAGGCAGAATTAAACATTTTTCCCACTATTGAGTGGTATTGAGATATATTTTACACACTCAGCAAGCATCGCCCCAATATTTTCAGATGCTTTTCTACGCTAAAGCTAATTGATGGCCAACTCAGTAGTAGATTTCTTCAGATTCAGTTATTCTCGACTAGATATTGCATCAAGGTATAATTAACAGATGTTATCTGAGTGTTAAAAAGTGTATACTTGCTGGTCTGAAGGCGTAGCTATTATCACTTCTTATGTACTTATTGTGGACATCAAAAGACTGACGAATAGAAAAAAAGAGATCTGTAATATTCAGATTGATTTCAAAGTATAAAAGTAAAGTTTCATACTCAATACTATATGATTCATCAAGAGTGATTACTTCAAGAATTGAAATCTAGATTGATGATTGACTTATACATCAAAGTCAGTTGGAGGATGTTTGGTTTCTTAAAGTCTTAAGTTGATCCATTACATGTTTACATGGAATTATATCATTATGAGCTGGGAGTTCCATCTTGATTAAGTATGAGAATTGAAATGATTAACAGTATACTTTATTGAAATACAATATTACTATATAAAATAAATATAAAAAATCTCTTTAGCTTTAATTATAATTTTCTAACATTATTTAGATAACCTTAGTTTTTTGTTAAATTTGTGTTTTTTGAGATTTATTAATTAAGAATATTCTCACAAAGTTATGAAGTTTAGAATTTGAAATTGTATGTAAGTCTATCCGAGTTCACTAAAATGATCTAGATTTTAAGTAAAAATCACTTAGTGCCAATAAATAATCAGTAAAAAACTAAGTGGCATTTTACTAGAAATGAAAAGACCTATATACATAGAAAAGTTCAATGTTAAATACATTGTCAATGGCCAACATCACTACAAATTCTAACCTGAGAAAAAACTACCAACGATTAATTAACATTAACAATTGCTTTCTTAACACATGTTGGGGTACAATAATCTCCTTAACCTAAATAATTATTACACGGAAAATCCTAAATAGAAGTAAACTTAACAAAAGATACTCTTTAAATTAGAGTTAACTATAATTAAATCATAGCAAAAATGGTATGGAGTAAAAAATATAGAGAGGTAATCATAAATGCTAGTAAACTTTACATATGCTATTCATGCAAAACCTCCATAGTAGCACAATGTCTACCCAAACTTTTCAAAGTAATAACTTGAATGAATGCATTAGTTAAATTTAGCGTCAATCTTGATTAGCTCAATACTTTTATCAAAAATTACATGTTTAATAAAGTGACCATTTGATATTGATATGTTTCACAATGCTTTCCATTAGTTGATTTGCAACAAGATGTAATGACCTATCACATTAAAGATTCACAACCTCATGTTTCAATTCCATCTCAGTGATAAACTTATCCAACCAAATAGTTTTCTTTGTTGTCGTTACATATCCAGCTTCTATTGTAGAGTGAGTTATATGCTTATGCATGGTAGATCTTCAACTAATGCATTCACCATCAAGTGTAAACACATATCCAGTTTTAGATTTTTTTTGGTCTAAATTTTGTCCATGGTCATCATCAATGTAGTCTAACAAGGATTTAGCGTTGTCTAATAACCATCAAACAATGAATCATAATCCTCATTACTATTCAAATATCTGAGAATTTATTTCACTGCTTCTAAGTGCACATTTCCTGGATTTGACATGTACATGTTCATCTTTATCATCTTTAAAACAATATTATGCCTTGTGCACACGATTAAATACATGAGGCTTCTCACAACTTTGTCATATGGATCACAAAACAACTTTATTTTTTCAATAGCATTAATTGTACATTGAAAGTTTAAAATGTGTTGCCAAAGGAGTCTATCCTCCTATAGAGTCGGTTATGTAAAACTTGTCAACTACACATTGAATGTATTTGGCTTAATTCAATCATAGTCTCTTTTTCATCTCATACTATGAATGTTTTATTTCTAATATACTCTTGGACTACCCAAATTCTTCATCTTAAATCTGGACTTCAATTAGTTTATGCTAAACAACCTAAGTCTATCCTCATACAATATTCACAAAATTGTAAGTCAATTTTATTAATGTCATGTGATAATTTTCTTTGGTTTAGAAAAGAAACATGTTTATTACTCATGTGTTCTAAACTAAAATATTATACATGAGACATTTCAATTCAATATCTAGTAAAATTAAACTACCTTTAGATAGTAATGTACTCTAGCAAATATAGAATTTTGTATGTATGAACTCTAAATATAATTTTATCATGTGTTCTAACCTCAAGCATTCTTTTTTTAAAGCTTCGCTCAAGAAACTTTGAGTCTAACATTCCAAGAAAGATCAGGTTTTTTCTCATATAAGATATAAATCTAACTTGAGTCAATGTACGTTGGTCTCCATCAAAATGCAAATTTTAATAAATTCAACACACTCATTTACAACGTTGATCATTTTGCGTAAAAATTGATACATTTGATATTGGAAAAGTAGATAAATTAATTCTCTAACATATCAACAAATATGATAAAAACAAACACTATATTTATATAGTGTTTGTTTCATATTTTCTGATATATAATGTTTGTATTCATACATCATCAAGAATTTTTGATGAATTGAATGGAGTATACCTCTAGCATCATAGTACATATTCTAGCAAATCATACTCTTGAGGATTAAACTCTTGAATCACATATGGCTAATGAAAGATCGACATCTTTGATTCACGTGCAAACATAGAGTTATCCGTTTAACTCATCTACTTGTTTTAAAACCGAATATTAAAAATGAAGTATAATTATATTCATTGCTTGTTTTTTAATATTTTCCATTTTTTGTCGTTGTATGTGGATGATTTTGTCCTTAGCATCTTGTCTAGACCTATGACCTTTAGCTTGTTATTCTCTTGGCTCTTCAAGAGCACATAATCATCACATCCATCATATTGACAATGTTTTATTTTGCTTCTCCAAACTTAATGCTTGGCATCTTGTTACAACAAATACTTGAAGTTGTAGCTGGAAATGTTTGAGTGAAAGATTTTTCTTTTTCACTCATTCCTTAATCTTTTATTTTGCGAATGCGATTGTTGATCTAATACTTCTTGTGAATGTTGATCTTTCAACAATTATGTTGAAAGATCAACATAGTTGTTGTATTGTTGGTCTTCCATTTTTTGCAATATCTTTTCTTTTGCGCCTTCTATATCTTGCAAGTAGCACAAAATTGAACTTATGTTGGTTTTGTTCAAAGATATGTCTATACTCTCCTCCATCCAAGCATGCCAAAAAACAGATTGATGCACGCAGATTTTACTAGCTAGCTCTAGCTTATCAGAGGACACAACAAACCTACATAAGTGGCAACAACTGGCTGATTGTTGTAAAAAACACAAAAAGAAATCAAACGATGCAACCGATGCTTTCATACATTTATTGTACATCCACTCTTTTTCTTCTTTGTTTTCAGGTCTAACTCAAATCAGTGAAAAGATATGTAAGATCTCAATATACTCTTTAAGTACAAAAACATTGCTCACACTTTGAATCTGAAGCTTCCAAACTTCATTTGCATTGCTATGTTAATGCTCCTTCAAAGAACTAGCACCTCGCACTTCAAACTTTCAACATGCAAAAAAAAACACGTCAAACACAAGCGAATAAGATCTTCTTAGTTCCTTTGAGTTAATGAACGTTGTCACTCACACAGATTATATGTTCAAATTCATGATAGCAAATGTCAAGAGCCGAACAAAAAGCATGAGCATCACATTTGAATTTGTCAAATTTCTTACCTCCACCTGTCTGCATCAACACCTCGTTAGCTCAGCGCAGTCTTATCAAGACCTGTTGGTGCTCAAGTTGATGTTCACCATCTCAAACAGGCGAGGGAAACTCTGATATTGATTGTCAAGAAATATCACGTAGTGTCAACAAACAGTCGAGAAAAATTGAGGGTCAATTTTTTAAAAAAGAAAATATCAATACACAAAAAACTCTAATGATAAATGCATTGACATCGGACGACATCCTTGCAAACTCTGAGTCTAAAATACTTGTTGACCGCCTACATCCCTACAAAGCCTAATTTGAGAAAAAAATTGCATACAAAGAATTAACACTAACATATTATATATATATAGATGAATGATGGTATCTATCATGTTTGAAATAGAAATTCAGAAATAAAAAAAAATTGGTACCCAAATTTCAATTATTTTTATTTGATTTTTTGTTCATAACAAAAAAATAATGCAATGAACTTCAAAAAAAATATTGGATACTATTATCAAAAAAAATCCACAAACATAAAAACATTAACATAGATTTAATGATATGCTACTGCAGACTGTGTCCAAGGAAACAAACAAAGTTTATTGATGAAGTACTTAAGTGCTTATCAAAAATTTTGGCTAACTCTATTTTATAATGACATCATAATTTAAATCAAATCAGGATTAAATTACTCAAAATAAAGTACATTTGAATAAACACTTACAATCTTTTTTTTAACTTAATGTTGTAAGAATTGTAAACTTCACTTTCATGGTAATATATAGAAATAGTTTGCAAATTTTTTTAGAGAAAAATCTAACATATCACTCCTTTAATAAGACATAACTAGAACCAAGACGTAGTCAAAACAAGAGAAAGAAAAATAAAATAATATATATATATATAGTTAACAAAATTGCTAGTAGATTTTAGAGATCAATCTAACATATATCATACTTTAGATTAGAAAATACCAGAACCAAGACAAAGCCAAAAAAAAATTAATTAAATATATATATAAGTAACAAAACTAATAAACTTGTAAATTTAACTTGCGCTTTTCATGGATACCTGCAAAATGGCACAATATTTTCTAAAACCCTCCAAACAAAACTTTGATTAATATATCAACTAGATTGAATGTATTGTCAATCTTGACTAGCAAAGTTTTTTTTATCAAGAATTGCATTTGGGATAAAATGATACTTGATGTTAATGTGTTTCACTATGTTGTTTATCACTTGATTAACATCAAAATGTAACACATTTTAACTATCACAATGAAGATTGACAAAATTCTTCAAATTTATCTTAGTGATAAGCCTATTTAATCGAATGGTTTACTTTGCAACTTGGATTGACTTTGTATATTCAACTTTTATTGTCAATTGAGTTACAGAATTTTGTAAAAGATATCTTCAACTGATACATTCATCATCGAATGTAGAGACATATAAGTTGTAAAATTCTTCTTTTACAAATTTTGCGCATAATTAGCATCAATTTAATTTAACAAGGATTTGGCATTGTTTGATAAATCATCATACTTAAATACTTTAGAGATACCTTAAAGTTTATATCAATGAATCTCAATACAAAATTCTTTGAATTTGACATTAATATGTTCACCTCAATGAATTTTTACTAGTATTCAACATTTGGTTGATAGATTATGTATCTTGCAAGTAATCAATTTTTGATTTATAGCAAATGGATGTAAAAACTCAAGCATGATCAATACATGACAAGGAAAAAATCTTCAAAGTCTGACTAAAGTTGTCACCTAAGAAAAAAGTGTGAACTATAATAAAATTATTTCACATGGAGAAATAAATGTTATAATATGATTCGTAGGTTTGTATATGTACTTTTTTTATATGTATTATGATTATGGATTGTAATGAATTTTTTAAGTAATCAATCTTTGATTGAGCAAGTGGATCTAAAAACTCAAGCATATCAATAGATCACAAGGAAAAAATCTTCAAAGTCAAGTTGATGGCTCAAATTGTCACCTAAGAAAAAATTGTGAACTATAATAAAATTGTTTCACATCTAGCAAAAAAATGTTATAATGGGACTTGTATATGCATTTTGTTGTAATTTTTAGTATGATCATGGATTGTATGGATGTAGTTACAACATACATTTATGACTTTTTATGAAAAAAACAACTAGATAAGACAACTAATTCATTTAAAACAAAAGTGATCAGATTTGGATATGGACGTAGTAATGACATACATCTATGGATTTTTTGAGTAAATCAATGGAGTTTTTAAAAAGTATCATTGAAAGCGAATCTCTAGATTAAAATTGTAAGTGTAAAACACACAAGTGGCAGTAAACACTCAAGATGTAACGTGGTTCATCCTTTCCAAGGGGATACATTAACAAAAAACACGCTACACTTTACTTCAGGTTTCTCATACAAGAGTGACTTCATGTACAGAAGAACCCGGGTATTTAATTTAAGTGCAGACGAACGTATTAGCTAAATATAGCTAGTATATGAGTTCAGTCCTTAACATGAGTTAAACTCAACAAAAATCATTATATAGATCAAAACAAAATCTTGAACAATGAATTGAAGAGTTGATCAATTCATTAAAGCACAAAAATTTTCACAATGTGTTCAATCCATGTGTTTATATGATAATAATCTTAATTATTAAATGATTAAATAAATACATAAACAAATAAAAAATTTTGTTATGCTTGATATATAATAATAATTTTGTATTTCTAAAATAATTCCAAAAAATGCGTTATTGATGTTTTTTTAAAAAAATTTATCATTAATACAAAATTATTCATTGAATGATAAAACATATAATAATAATAAAAATTTATTTAAAAAAATAATTGAAATTTTAAATATAAATATGATATTTTGATTCAACCATATAAAAAAATTACAATTTGAAATATAAATACATTTCAAAATTTTAATAAAAAATTTAAAAATATGTCTATATTTATAAAATAATGCTAGTTTTGATAATCATGATGAAAAATTTTCTTAAGTTATTACTAAACACTTTACTTGATTTATATAAGCAAGTTCAAATATATAAAACAATTTTTTAATTAATTTAATTCAAGTCTGCTACCAAATTTTATTTTGTCTAATTGATCATTTTCAAATTGATCCAAATGTAAATTATTTGTTTGAAAATATTAAATTTATCTTTCTAATGCTGATTTTTGTATCTTCATATATAATATTTTTTAATGATACACAATGTATAAAAATTTTGTTTATGAATGTTATGTGTGAACATAAGAAAATTGAGTTCACAATCTATCAAGGGTAGTTCAGTCATTACATCAAGCATATTTTATCCAAAAATAATTTTTTTTCTTAATTTGATTTATAACTAGATAAAGATGTGTGATCAACAAAGCAAACATTTGAATCATTAATTTCATTTTTTTTCATATGCAGATTTAAAAATAAATATCTTTGGTGTTTCAAAACTACAATTCAAATTCAATAATAGATTAAGCTTCAAATTTGCAATAAAAAGTTATAAATTATTGCATTAATGCTTAAATAATAACATAATTAATGTGTAGATTTTTAATATTTAAATGTTATTAATAATTTTTGTCTACATAGTTAACTGATAATTTAATGTTTAAGATTCAGTATTTGAACTATTAAAATCTAAATCAGATCTTCATTCACTTTAATTTATTGTATCATGATGAATTACATTAGTTTATAAAAGTTATTAAAAAATGAAAGCATACAATATATACAATCATAAATAAAAGTTACAAATTGAATCTTTGTTCTATGTGAACATAAGCTTTTTGAAATCAATCAGCTATAATTTATTTGTCTCTTTGTGAATCCTAATAATTATAAATTTAAATTTTGATGTAAAATAAAATCAGCCTCAATGAAACATTATGACATTATTTTGTAAAGATTTGACTGATAATTTTTATCAATTCTTAGTCTTATGTTTCTAAATAATGACAAAAAAAACTTCAAAATTAAAACACTTTATTTTTCAGACAACTTTAATCAAAATTTCAATAAATCAAAATAAAACACAAATTCATCAAAGTGATCTTGAATTTATGTAAAAATTACTTAACATTGAAGATGATAAATAATATTTAATACTCATTCTGATGACAATTTTATTTTAATTATTTAATAACAATAATTTTGTTGTATTTATTAATTTTATAAATTATAGAAAATTATTATATTGATATATTTATTATAACTAATTTGTGTTCATAAATCTTTTCATTGTAAACATTGAGTTTTTAATAGGAATTGATTATTATTTTTTAAACCATTGATTCTCATATTGTATTTTTATTGCTTATGTATGAGAATGAAAACTTTGAACAATGCAGGGCGGACCAACTCAAAATAAAAAGCATCTGTCCAATGTTGCTATTAAAATAGCCACTCATGGCTATAACAAGCTGTACTTTACATTTTCAAACTTATGTACGTTGCACTATCAAATTTGGCTGATTAAATTTTTTTAATTTATTTTTCTTCAACAATAATTATTTCAAATTTGAATTTAATCAGATTTTTAAAATTAAATCTAATTAAATTAATAATTTATTTACTTTTAATTAAATTTTTTATATGTTGCAAATCTAAAATGTAAATTTGAATTCAAGTAATTTACAATTTAATCATCGTGTTTTTCATCAAAAAAATATGTTCTTTTTCTAGATTTATTTCAAATGTTGCATCATATATGTTATTTAATTTGTGAAGATGATTTGTTGAATGAGTATGATTTTCATGTTTTTTAATCAAATATATATGACTACATCTAATTCTAAACTATGTCACACAAAGTTTGAGATAATTTGTAATAAGGATGTTCACAACTAATTTAGCATAGTTAAATATGACAATGAATTTTTTCATTTCTAAAAAATTTTATATCTATTTTGTGCTAATATTTTGTATTCATTCATCATATCACAAACTATTCATTTATTAAAAAAATTGTAAAAAAATTCAAACTTTCACTTCAAATAATTAAGATTCTCACATAGGTTTGTATACAAATTAAGTTAAAAGATTCCTAATCATTATCGTATTTATTGATTGATTTTATACTAACTTTAAACTCATAGTATGCATCTAAAATTAATGAAAATAGTTAAAAATTAGATATTATATAGATATTGAGTGAAAAAAATATTTGTGTATCAATTTTGAAAAATAATACTCCTTAAATAGTTTAAATGCTCCTTTTACATACAAATTTGAATAATTTATTGTGAGTATCAATTTCAATCTTGCATTTTTTCCCTTGTTTTAAATTGAAATTCCAATTCGCCCAAAAATAACTCAAACAAGTCAATATTGTAAATCAAAGTAAAGAATGAATAGTATATTTGTATTGTCAACTGAACTTGTTACAAAATTTAAAAATATAATTTTCATTGTATTAAAAATTTCAATAAATCTCAATTTTATTAATTAAACTCTGTGGAAATATTTTCAATTTTTCGTGTTCTTCAACGAGTATCTTTCCACATCTCACTGTCTATTAATGTTATTCAATGACTTAACATCAAATTTACATGGTTAGACTTAGCAGGCTAAGTTCAAAAAACAAAGAGATCATTTGTCAAAATCAGAAATTAAATTGTAAACAATCATATGCAAGCATAATTATTAAAGGAGAGATTTAACTAATTATGATGCAACAAACTAAATACAACCAAGATCTGACTTGAATAACTAAAAAAACTTTTTTAAGTCATTAACATACAAATCTTTATTGATTACATTAGATTTAATGTTTTTTATGTCATTTCAACATGTAATATTCAAAATTTGAAAAAAACCTGTTTGATTGTGTTAATCCTTTTTTTAAAATCAACGTGATGATGCTTTTGTTATCATCCTACACACATAATAGCAAATAGATAAAAAATAAAAATTTTAAAAACATTGTCAAAATTTCAGAAGCATTCCAATATGTCATTTAAAAATTATGTGTTATGATTCATGTAAAATAGTAAACATTACAACAATTACCGTTAATGTAAGCAGGATGAAAAAAGTCTGATAAAAAATTTTGCTTCAAAAATGCTTTGAAGAAATTTTCATATTCTGATTTGAAAAATTGATTTTCAGATATTTTTTAAATAGAAAATATATTGCGCAACTCAGAATATGTATAGATGTATGTATATATATTTAATTTAAAATAAATAAATAAATAAATAAAATATAAAATATTAAATTTCTCATTAATCATATATTTATTTTTTATTTCTACTAGAAACAATTTCTTCAGCAGAATATATATGATATAAATTTAAAATTTCACTTTAAATGTTAATATCGATCTATTTGAACAAGAAAAAATTCTAATCACGAACAAATTTGCTGTAACCATTTATACGTAGTGAAATCTTGAGATATATCTTGTATTTAATAACATTAAGATTGATGTTGATAATCAGTGATGAGCTGAACCAGTCTGTTTCATGTCAACCTTCTTCCTTCTGACCTGGTCTTACTGTACATCATTGATGGAGTTACATCGGGATGGGCAATTTCAATGTCAAGTCAAGTAACTGTTTGGACATTCATTTGACTGCATATAAGACCTGGTGAAGGTGGTCAAATTTAGAGAGAAAGTATTTCCATTATTGGACTGATTACCCGTATGAACTCCCTCCGGTTTGCAACAGTTCTCTATAGAAAGCTTGACATACATATTTATGATTCCGCAATGATTACTCAGATGGTTTCAAGTCAATTTTCGTGTGGGTCTTGAAGATAGTGATTGCCCCTAATTTTTAGACATAAACTAAAACAGGCATATGGTGCAAACTAATAATACAAAGTATTCAAAAATTATTAACAAATAATTTAAATATTTCTCATATAGATGCAGTAGATTCTCACAATTGTATGGATAGAAAATACAGGGAAACCGTAAGAATAATCGTGCAGTGTTACCCACTCATTGTGAGGTTTCAAATATAAAGATTGGAAAACATCTGAGACCTGCATGTAGAGGAATGCCCTAGTCTAAGCTCTAAGTCTAAGGAGGTAGCCATCATCCCAATCTGGTAGAACCTGATCATTTGACGAGACCCAAGCATTGCACGGATCCTATCAGCGAGCGTCGCTTGAAACTACCGTAGGGAAGTACATCCCAAACTTCTAATTAGACAACTTCGGCGAACACCAGAACCCGGTAAAAAAAAGGCTCCACGACTCACTTTCCTCCCACATCTCCCATGCAATCTCTATCCGTAATTCCTATTCTCTGCTCTGTGGCCCATCACTGATCGGTCTAGAGCTCTTGTCTACTCAATCAGAGCCATAGGAGTCGTAGCAGCGGACAAGTTTGCTGAACAGCATTCTGGAGGAGACTGCTTTCCATGCCCTTCAACTCATGAGTCTCTTAAAAGTATGCAGCTCTTGAGCTGGTGGTGAGTGTGCATGGCATGGATCCGACAGATAGATGGAGAATCAAATGTACAAAGCTAATGAAGCCTTGTTGAGGAGGACTTCTTCGAAATTTGTTTTTGATTCTCTGAGAACGAAAGGCGATTTCCAGTACTTTATACATATTATTCCTCAGAATATAATTATGGATGGATCCGGCTCAGTGACTTTCATAAAGTCCAAGTACGAAAACACGGAAACCTAGGGCAGCAGATGACATGGGGTCCTTGAATTCGTGGTGTCGAAAGACATCCCGTAGCTATTCAGTCTACTGCAGTAGTAGCTGGATGACGTGTGACGTACTAAGATACTGTACATGACCTGGAGTTTAATACTTTATCGTGCACTTTAACTCAGGAGCTACAATTCCCTCAAGTGAAATTCGAAATTTCTTCCGAGGCACGAACGACTTTCTTTTCATTCCGTCGCTGAAACTTGTCCACCGTGCATTAATGGAGCCCCAGGATCGAACCAGGGTGGTGTCGTAGGAGACTGCAGTCTTGCACTACTAAGAAACACATTGATGACGCGCTGGTTTCAACTCGGTCGCCACAAACCATGTAGGACACGACATTCCGGTTGAGGAAAACTGTCCATTGCAAATTATGAGACCTGGTGATCAAACCACGTAGTATCTTAGGGATATGATCACAGTAGACTCCACCGTACCAACAAATCCATGGAGTAGTGTACTGTACTCCGCCTACATCCAGGTCCGGTTCACCATCTTAGCTTCCGCAACGAAGTATAAATCGACATACGTGTACCGTTGAGGTAACTGTCCGTTATGCATTGATGGGAACGACGGTAGAGTTTTAGGTGAGTACACAACCACCGCGAAACGCTTGGACTTTGATTAGGGTTAGAGGGGCTCGACGCAGCCAGTGACCATGTTGGACTCGGCTTTTCGTTTTCGTTCACAAGACTTGTTGTATGGGAGAAGCATCAGGATGTATCTCGAATCGAAGCCGTGACGATTGACTTGCTTTATCAAGGGACGCAACAAGCGGGAGGACTCCAATACGAAGATAGAAAGTGACGACCACTACATGATATAGATTTTTTCAGATTTTCTGGGCAACGCAAGTTGTTGTGTAAAAGCCTTCCCCAACGAGGGGGAGGTCCATCAAACCGTACAAAGGAGAAAAACCAAAAAAAGGCGAATAGAAGAAACCAGCCCCCAAAGGACACAGAGCCATTTCTTATGCCTCCTACTGCTGTGTAGATGCAGCTAGAGTCTACCGCGACGAAGCGAGGGGGATCGCTTTTTGCAAAGGTCCAAGTTCAACAACTGTATGGTCAAGAAGAGCATATTTATGCGGACGAAGCACAGGGCACCCGAAACTCATGTCTAAGAAAGGGAAACGCGGGGAGGGAATTAGGCACAAGTAAGAAAGTACATTAGCCTATTCGCGGGCTACATGACGAGGTCCCCATTCTTGGTTAGCATCCATCCAGACGCATCAGCCGTGGATTAAAGAAAGGATGGAAATGGGCCTGCTGGTACGACGGAATCAAGATCAGTTTATGAGAAAGGAAGAGGGGAGGAAGAATGAAGACGCGCTTTTTCACATGAGCACTTATTAATGTGTTTTTCTTAAGATTAGAGCCCTCGCATAATCATTCGCATCCGCATATTTTAAGGTAGTTTAATCTCTGGCTTTGGACGCGTAGAACTCATGGACCCAACTTCATGACGACGTTCGTTCGTTCTTCAAGTTTAATCATACCGCATTCCCCCCACTCACTCGCTCGCTCCCCCGCCTCGCCTCTCCCTCCCTTATCTTTTCAGTTGGGCTCGAAGCACGGGGTTCCATGTGAAGTGGTCCAGCGATCATTCATGTTTTCCTCGTCCCACTCCCTCCTCAACGTTTCAAAATTTCTTTTGTTGTTGGCTAACAAATGAACAATAGTACCAAATGATCGGTCAATGTTGGCATCATTCACTCGCTTTCTCACATCCATCGATGGATTTAGGTTCGCGAATACCCAAGGACGACAAAGTCTGGGTTATAATATTCACAGGAGCCCATCCAATGCATGCATGCGTTCATCCATCCTTATATTCACCACGCGAGCCAGCGAGCTGAGGCCAACAGGCGCAATTCTGTGCAAACACACTTTACTTTCTGTTCTTTATGCAATTCGTTCAAGTAATAATGTAATGTAATCTAAGAGCGAAATTAAAGGCCTGTAGGGTACAGCATATGTGTGTACCCATGATTCCCTGCCTGCCTGACTGCCTCATCCTCCTCCTTCGTCTCCCTCGCTGCCGGCCAGCTCTTGCCTTATCCAGGCGCGCGACCTACGGTAGGGTACCTTGGACGGCAAGGCAAGCATACACGCTGGACTAGAGTCAAGGGTCGAAACCACTACAACCTGTTCTACTGCTGCTTACCGGTCGCCACCGTCGGCCCATCCCGTCCCGACTCCCGTCCTGTCCTCTCACATCTCCCTCCTCTGCTCCCAGCTACTACGTTACAGTTCCAGAGCCTACTCTGCACTACAGTACTGAACTCTACTCTAGTCGAGGTAGGTGTACGTTTAGGTACAGTTAGGTTAAGGTTTTGTCCTTCTTCTCGTTGGGATTTTCCCTGCCTCACTCGCTCCGTCCTCCCGCTTGCTCGTGCCTGTTTCACACATGGTACACTCTGCGCTACATCGGCATCGAAAGGGTCGATAATATACAGAATCGACGACTCGGAGTGGTTCACCACACGTGCAACGTCCATCGAAAGGTCGGATGCCTCAAAACTCCTCTCGATCCGTCGATCGGTGTTGGTTAACTCGAAGTAGTGGAACCGGGGCTGGAGTCGAGTTAGTTACACAGGTGGTTCTAGGTCGGCCTTTCGATAGAGATCATACGTGTAAGAACAGCTGTAGATCGTCGATAGGGTACATCGAGCGTGCGGTCCGTTCTGGGTACCACTACTGTAGCGTAAAGTATTTCTAGGTTCCGATGAATGAGTGAGGGAGCGAGTTGGTTTCATAGTACATTTCGCCTTGTCGTGCTACCACGGCGGTACACGAACCTTACCAGGGAACTACCGAAGTATCTCTATTGGTATAGAACATTGCGGTGCGCACTGCGTATCGGAGACTCAGAAAAATACTCAATGGCCAGCATAATATTATCTTTCTCTTCAGTGCATACGACAATGTGCAATTTTTTTCCCTCGCGTGAACTTTCGTGATTGTTCTCGACGATGATAACAGTATTTCCTTACGTGATACGTTTTTCACCAGTACACTGACTTGGTAGTCCTGCGATAGTATTAAAGTGGTTGAAATGAGTGCGCTACTTCGTATTCTATACTAATAAAAACGATATATAGTATCGTTGGAAGACATCATCCTCGGTACTCAATCCACGTTAACGTTGGAGCTAAATTAATCCGATCGAGTTCCGAAAATACCTTCAGCTGCAGCAGTGTATCGGCAGGCGCGAGGCCTACCGACGTCAAGAGGCTGGGGGAGGAATGAGTTAATGTGTACACCATCGCACTCTTCGGATTTCGTGCAACACGCTCCCCCCGCCCGGCCCTGCAATCGCACTCGCCTGCCCTGGACTGCCGACCATGGAAGGGCAAGCCAGTGACTGCGAGAGTGACCGAGCGTGACGGAAGACTTTGTAATCTTCCGCGCCGTCGCATGTGCTGACCTTAGTGACCAGTGACCAGAGTCGCCAGACCTGTCGAGGGCGTGACGAAGGCTCGGGTTTGTTGTGGCTCGATTCGTCTCGTCGTTGTCGTGGCCCGGCGTGGCCTGAGTCTGCCCGAGTCGGTCAGTCTCTGTTGGTTGCAGCAGACCTGAAAGATGAAAGAATCGGTAAGAGGGAAAGCAGGGCCAACGAACAGTTCGTTTAACAAAACTCCAAGACAGGAGCGAGAAGTGGTGGCGCCCTCGGTGGTCCATGTGGGGGAGATTCCGACTGAGGCGGACGGAGTAACGATTAACGAGTGAGGTGCGGCCCCCTGCCGAATTATCCCGGTTGGGCCCATTCGGCGGCCGTCCGTCTTCCCTCGCTGGCTGTGATCCTGCCACGGCGGGACGAGACCGAACCGTATCTCCGTCCGTTCAGCGAGAGGAGGTGGGCAGGAATACCTGCTGCGACCGGAAGGGAGGGGCGGAATGCCGGTGGTGATAATCGTGGAGATGAGTGCCAGCTAGATCCCACCTCCGCCGGAGGACGTTAATGCGGAGCCCGAAATTCCCCTCCTCTTGCTCTGTGGCGTCGTCGACTCGTCGCCAGCACGACGACACAGCATACGGTTTTCCTTTCCGAGGGGAAGAAAAGGGAAGAAGCACCTTTCGCCTCGCGGGGGGTTGAGTCATAGGTGAAGGGCACGGACACCGGGAGGCTGGTGGGACACGGGCTTGTCTTATTATCCGACGGCAAGACAGACAGAAAGACAGACAGACAACCGGAATTTTTAAGGACGAAGGAAGGACGACGACGTCGTCGTCGTCGGGTCGGTCGGTCGTCAGGATCAGTGTGTCGATGAAGAAGAAGAGGAGGAAGAAGAAAAGTGGGGCATGGAAACTGGTGGAGGAACTTGAGTCGCCAATGGGAGGGCAGAGGAAGGGCGAAAAAGTCTGGGGCCTCTGGACTCTTCGATTGCAAGGAAGCAAATAGTGCGACCTCCACTCTGGCTCCTTGGCCGCATGCATGCCGGAAGGCTGGGTGACATGGACATGGTGCGGGTGGACATGGACATCGGACATGGGGCCTTTGCCGGCGACGCAACGTGCAACTCGAGACATGGCAACGGCGCTCCCTGCCTGCCTCGCCTCGCTCCATTTACACCCATTCTGCAGGTGCCGCTGCTGCCTGCCCGGTCCGCCCATCGCAGCACCTCGCGTCCACTGATGCACTGGCCGCGATCCACATGCAAGTGGGGAACCGCGCGGTGAATGACGCAGTACTATGAACAAAGCTGTAAACGCAAAGTTGCACCCGAGGGGGTACGAGGGCGGTGCACTGACGGATCGGCACCTGGCGCCGCCACCGATGTCGAACCATAGATAGCATGCCTATGGGCATGCTCGCCATCGCCGGCGCTGACACCTTCCGCAATGAAACGGCAGACCACGCGTGATGGCGCAAAACCTTAATGTACCCTCGCGCGCGCCCTCTCGTTCGGAGTTTTCCGCCGGAAACACCGGTGGACGCGCGGGCCCTCCCGTCGACGGTTCGGAGCGGGCCGGGCTGGGATGACGGGAGGAGCAGGTGGGCGGAGGTAGCCCACGGCCGCGAATCCCCTCTCCCCCAGCCGTCTCACCTGCAGCGCGGGCCGGGTCGGCGGGGTGCCCGGGTGCAGGAAAGGGCGCCTCGCCTTCGCTGCATCGGCTCCCCCCCCGACGCCCAGTCTCCCCCCCGATCGAACCCGAGGCGCAGCCTCGCCCCGCCCAGGCCCAGCGAGTCTACAGAAGGTCCGGCTTCTGTTCCGGCCCGGTCGGGCCAGAGCCGTCCGTCTGTCACGGCCCCGCGGTCACTCATCGGTGTGACCGTCGAGAGGGAGGAAGAGAGCGCGCGGGGTGTCTGCCCGGCAGGTGCTGCCCGAGGGGTGGGTCAAAGGAGAGCGGCCGACGGAGCCAAGGAAAGGAAGGGAACGGGGGAGCGGGGCGAGGAAAGACGAGCGGAAGGCGGGGGGTGAGGTGGGGAAAGGGAGAGGTGAGGGGAGGAAGCGCGTTATAGGTGCCATGCCCGCGCCTGGCTCCCTTGGCCGCTACTTTTCCTGCTGCTACTTGTTGGTGCTGCTTGCATCATCTCCCATCCCATCCCCATTCCGCTGCTACAACCTGTGCCCCTCGCACCGGCTGTTGCTCCACGACGTCGTCGTTGGTAGCCTGTGTGGGTTTGTGTGAGTTTGTGTGTGCGAGTGAAAGAGACGCGCCGGAGAGGAGAAGAGGAGAAGAGAAGGGGGAGGGAGGGAGAAGAGCGAGAGAACAGGAAAGTGGGAGGAGGTGGGGGGGAAGTGAGTTGATCTAAAATCGTATATTGGTGTTGCGGATCAGCGATCCTGGCACCTCCATCCATCCGCATTTCTTTCCTGCTGCTCCACTTGCTTCCTCCTCCATTCCTGGCCATCGGGGGCCGTGGCAGCCTGCCTGCTGCTTGCTTGAGCAGTCGAGAGTTTTACGCCGATGTGTGAGATGCGCCTGCACTGATCAGATCATATTCTTCTCGTCCTTGCCTTCTTTTTTCTCATTCTTTCCCACCTCCGGTGTCCTATATCTGGTTTAGAGGCCGTGTAGTATCCTTCCAGGACCACCTTCTGCCTTCTGTGCTTCCCTCACCGTTTCCTCTCGCGGCGTCGATCGGCAGACTGGCGAGTGCTTCTCATCTGGGTTGTAAGAAAAGTATCATATTGCTGCGGCGGAATTTTTCGAACGCTTGTTCCCTCTTCTGTTCTCTGTCTCTGCAGATGCTCTGAAGAAGAAGAAGAAGATTACAGAGGAGGCAATTGCATATCATCGAGAGCGCAACCGAGGAGGAGGAAACTGATGATTAGTTGTTAGTTTTTGGTGTTTCGAAGGGAGGCTTCTTGCCGCGCAGAGAGAGGATCTGGTTGTGTGTCCCGTCTGTCTAAAGTAGTTGCGTGGGACAGATCCTGCTTCTTTTCGCCTGTTTACGTTTACCGTTGTCGATATAAGTTGTTTCGGGTTCGCTACAGGGCAAAGGTCGGCAAGTTCGGCAAGTTCGGCAGGTCGTCGCGTAGCCAATCTATTCCGCAGATCTTCGTTCTTGTCTAGGGGTTGCACCCGCGTTAAATGGCTCAGGAGAGCTGGAAGCGGGATAAGGAAGAGACAGGATGTCAGCCCCCGGAAGGGCCCGTTCTTTGTACAAATAACTGTGGTTTCTTTGGGAGCGCCACTACTTCGAACCTTTGTTCCAAGTGCTATAGAGATCTTGTTTTAAAGCAAGCAAAGGCGACATCGGCGAAAGCTGCTGCCGAGAAAGCTTTTCTTACGACTGCGCCTAACGACTTTTCTCTCGAAAGAACGGACCAGTCTGCCAGGCAGGCTCTAGAGACCCTCGCCGCAGTGGCTCCATCTGCCAGTGAGCCATCGAGTGGAGGAGGAACGTCGTCGTCGACGGCCGCAGATGAGCAAGAGCCGCCGCGCCAGCAGGCTCCCAACCGCTGCTTTTCTTGCAAGAAGCGCGTGGGTTTGACTGGCTTCAAGTGCCGTTGTGGAAATACGTTCTGTTCTTTACATCGGTACTCTGACAAGCATAGTTGTTCGTTTGATTATAAGACGGCCGGTCGCGATGCCATAGCCAAAGCCAACCCTGTAGTGAAAGCCGATAAGATAGATAAGATCTGATTTATTACTCACTCCTGTACTTTCTAATTATTTAGGATAGCGGTTCAAACCAGCAAGAGATGCGTTTCCATTAGGTGCCTTGCTTTGAAGAGAAACAAATCATTGGGGCTCATCGTCATGTCATTCATGTTTCTCGGCAGGAGATGGGAATTTTAGTCTAGTTTTCTTTTTTCATTCCAGTGATCCTGCAGCCTGAAACACATTATTGAAAGTTGTGATGTGTACCTATCAGTAATCCACGATTTTTTGGTGGGCCTTGTACAGCAGCTTAATATGTTTACTCACTTTCTGATGAAATCTTGGAGTCTGCCTTCGTGTGCCTTGTGTTTGAGTGGAGTTGTTTTGGTACGTAGATCGCATGTCGATTTGTTTCTCGCCTCGTCCCAAGGTACGGCTTTTCACACGGTTCAGCGAGAGATGCGGAATGCCGGCCATGGCCAGTCGTGAAGATTGAGTTAGTGGGATTTCAATTGATGGATCATGATGGATGTGTTGGACCACCGCTCGTACGGTGTATGCTTCTGTGTCATGGTGAGTATGTCACTACTCCTTGGCCGAAACTGTGTTGTATCATTCCCCCACGTGCGTGACTTCCGTAGTAGTTGGCTCCTTTTTTAGGTCGAGTTCTGTTCAGCACTGTGCCCGTCATCTCTGGAATTTTCCGTAGGTCGTTCTCCCTCGCACCATCCACTTGCATTATCAACCGCTCGTGCATCTTAGTGGCCTTAGGAGTAAATCCTAGATATGAAATTATCATTATCGTCACTTATTTCTAGGGTCCGTGTCGATTCTTTTCCCCAAAGCCAACGAACTGTTCTGGCGATTGTTCGCTGGCAGACGTGCGAGCGCTGCAAATAACTGGTGGAAAGTGCTGCAAGTGTCTGGTCCTCGTAGAGAATGGTCCGGGGTCTTAATTTTATGTGCTAGACCATACCGGGCGAGGATGGGGGAGGTATATTTCTGCCGAACGTTACGATGCGTGTTCGTTGACCCTTCCGGTGCGTCGACTTTGAGCGTGTGTGGAAGTGTGGACGACAGCTCGATATGGAGTTGCGGCACCGGAAATTACCGACTGTTCCCGGGCGAATCTTTGACAGGAAAGGTGCTACCGGGAAATTCATAATATATTTTCAGAGGCAAAGGAGTCGTCGGTCGACGTTATGACATTAGACCCAACGTAGTGGCTACCATCTCTTGACGGTGGATGATAGGTTCCGCTTCGCGAATTACCCGAATGCAAGTTACCGTTGTCGAGATCTACTCTCATCATCCACCTGGCTCTTCTTCCAGCGTGTGAGAATCTCCTCGGGCTGTTGTCATGCGTGGAAGGGGCCGCATTTTTTGGTCAATGCGTGAAAGCGGAGGGAGGTATTAAAATAAATCCGGGGGACAAATTGGACGTTTTCGTCACCCATGCAGGCATGAGCATCCTGCAACCATCTGTGTGCCGACTGCTAATACTTTTTACAAGTTATAATCGGCTGGAAGCAACATGATAATCGCCTGTGAATGATGTCAGTGGGTCTTGCATATGTAATCATTATGGGCGGTATAGTACAGAACATGTGTATTCTTCGTAATGACCCGTTCGAGCACGTCGTACTATTGACCGCAGAGAAAGACGCGAGGACTCGTCGGGCGGATGACAAGTCCGTTGCAGAGAGGACGAGGGAAAGTTGTAAACAACGAAAATAAGTGTTGCCTTGAAAGGGGGAAAAGGGTACACGCGCAAGGCCACCTTGCGCAGGGTCGTAGGACACGAGAAGTAAGAAAGTAAGGCATCATCGCCAGTCACGCTAACAGTTAAAAGAAATGGTGATCCCCTCGATGGGCCGAGAATCGGTCCGAGCACTAGTGGTCAAATCTCACAAGGCGTCTCTGTACATCTATTCACATCTATTGACGGTGAAGAATATGGGGCCGGCCCCCCGCGATACGACGGTAGACGATAAGCACTGCTGCAATGCAGATAACGTCTGAGGTGGAAGGAACTAAATCTCAGAACCTTTGCGGTTAGGGCGGTTGCACATGAGCTGGGGTTAAGGGAAAAAGACCAGAGCATACGCGCAATAAGACAAAGCGCCATCACTGCAATACTTCCTAGTCAAGACAAGTGTGGCCCGGGTATCAGGCATGAACGCTGTCAACTCCTCCGTCCGTGAAAGTCCGGCTGGGAGGCGTTTCCATAAGATGCCACTTTCAAATCTAGCGAAAAGCAAGTCATGCTGCTTTCCTCCGTAGAAATTACAGTCAAGTTTTCGTACGCGGATGGACAGTGGATGGAAACCATCGACGAGATTGTATCGAAATCCTGGACGGACTTGGTGGAGCGGGCCACAGAGCGTATATCCGTTATGTAAGTTTTCGGTTCGGAGAATGTTACGCTAAAGACAAAAGTGCGGATTTCGAACTAGGACACATCCAAAGCACGAACTTTACTCCAAGTCCTTCAGCAAATCTGCTCTCATGTTGAAATGTGTAGACATACTTTGCTCACCTACTATCCTAACACGAAGGAACTGGATACGCATTAACTCTAAACAGCAAATCGAGCGCTGCCAAATTTAGTTTGCTACATAATCATCCTCGCTCTGCCATGTAGGTAGCAACGTCTAAGTGGTCGAGAGGGTTGCCGATGAGACCATGTCTAATTCGAGGTACTGGAGATAATTCCGAAGCGTAAGGAACCGACAGCGAATGGAAATGAGACTTTGGTGGAAGCCTGGAGTTTAGGTGACATATGATTAGGACTTCGGCAAATGAGAATCAGTGGTGGTGGCATGGGGAGGCTTAACTGAAACGGAGGGACGGGCCATCGCATCTGCGAAGCGTCCAATGTTGTGGCCGTTCGCCAACCCGAAAACGAGAAAGCACTATAAGGATACGAGGACAGTAGCGGGTTGTTCGCACATTGTGACGTGATGCCCCCAACAACTGTGCTCCAACGCTTTTACCAATGTCTTCAAAACACGCAAAGCTTTCAGGGTGAACCGACCTAATTTGTTTCAACTTTACCACACTGTTGGCGACATGTGTAGATTCAAGTGGAATTAGCTCTCGGACCACGTCGACTCTCCCCGCTACACTAGGAAGGATGATATCAATACACACAAGATATCTTTTGTGAGGTGGAAAAGCGCACCTTGAAACCTGGGCTGGCTATCCATTTCAGTCATTGTGCGGATGTCAAAATATGATTTCTCTCGATCTAATCTGCGGACTTTTTCCTAATGTTTCAGAATCTCGGTAATATTTTGGGAACAATAATTCCTCGTCTTGGAGCTGATGACTGACGGAGGAGAGCATGTAGGGGAGAATTCGGTGCCGAGTCAAAGTCGCCCAACAAGAAAAGTTCCAAAACCCCTCCCCCACCACTTTTCTTATCATACTCCGGAGTCCAGAAACAAACAACCGTCCCCGCAGTCCACTCTAAGTTTTTCCGGATCGATCCACACTAGAGTGGCCGCTGACACAGAAACTTTAAAAAGCTGGGCTGGAAGGATCAGGTTCGTGCGGACGGGAACAGGTGAGGTCCAGATTGTGATGGTGGACAGGCCGGCTCGAGCATATCTCCCCAAGCATGAAATTTTCAGCAACTTTTTTAAGTTGTTATGCTCTGCCATCACCTTCACTTCCCGTGTCATGTCATCTCTTTGTATTGCTTCTCATTTCTCAAGCCAGAATCAATGTATCATTCAAATTTTAGTACACGTTAGTCCAAAGGTTCACTAAAGACTTATCTCTTTCAATGTAGGTACTGCAAACAGTATGAGTGTTTACGTGCTATGTTATATGTAGACCTCTGAATTTCAATAGTATATTTTATATGTATAAGGACATATATCCCTCTGTGATGCAGGAAGTATGATTTTTGGATTTAAACCTGGATAGGTATGATACACTAGCTGAATAAGGACATATTGACTATCGAGGTGCTATTGAAGCCTAACCAGCTGTTATCCATTTGGTTTCATTTCTTTAACAAAGTTTATGGGATCTTCCCATACTCTTTCTTACTTTACTTTTTTCTCCCTGATTGCAAGAAAGGAGGAGCGCGAGAAGAAAGATGATTTCGTAAATTGCATTCTTCCGATGTGCTTAAGAGGATCTAATTTCTGGAAGGAAAAGAACCGTTTAATAATACAAAGGTCGAGTTGTTTGTTTGGGGGCTGGCAGTATTTTCCGGCAGGTTTGAACTGCTCTGTTGGACTTTCTACGAAGAAGCCGGCAAAATAAGGAATTGATTTATCAGACGTGCAGAATATCGGCTGTTGAACTTGCAGGCTTGTTTACTTTCGGGTAAACAAAATTTCCCCGCTCATGGAATGCCGCAAGGATAATATTACAGTTTGCCAGCTTCTCGGCTAGGGTTGGAGGCACAGCAAAATATTTTGAGGCATGTCTATGCCCCATCTCACGGTCAAAAAGGCATGCCCCATGCCCCCAGGCATGCCCGTATTGAAATATGTACATTTGACGTATTTAAAAATGTACATCTATAAGAATAAAACATATTTAGAAGTAAAGTTGTTGAAAAGTTCCAGAAAATACGTATTCATTTCTTCGTACATACAGGCATGCCTGTATGGAAGAACCCGAACAAGGGGCATGCCCCTTGAGGCTGTGCCTCCAACCCTATTCTCGGCAGTGTCAAGGTTCTCACTCTCGGTTTACAGCAGCACACGAACATGGCCTCAAGGTTTACGGTAGTTTCCTTTCTTTCCCTATTGGTTTCCTGCCGATTTTCCCCGCCCTCCACACTGCCGGCCGTATTTTAATCCAAAATGACAATTTCTCCTTTGTTTATCTCTAAACAAACGAGAATTATTTTTGCTTTTGGACTCAACCTCAATCTTCACTCAAGTAGATTTTACTACAAGGGCTTCAACTGCCACGGGAAAGCTTTTGTCAACTGTGGTTCTTGGTTCCGGAGCCAAGGTGTTAACATTTCTCTGCCTCGTTTCAACCCCAAAGATTCCCCACTGCACCTTCTTTTTGCGGCTTTGCATTGATTCATCCAAAGAATCAGCATTTAAAGTATGAGAAATTAGCACATAAAAACTAAGCTACAATAGGAACAAAACACTACACCAAAATAGAGAATTCTGTTAGTCAGTCATATACAAACAAGAGTTTACAAATTCATCTTCCAACATATGAAACATATTGTAGGAAATATATCTCAGTAATGTATCATTAAGGTTGACACTTGGACTTTTTTTCTCAACCTTTCAGATGCGGTAGTTCAAAAATTTGGTTATCTACTTCAATCCGCTATCAATAACGAATGTCAACAAGATTGGCCAAATTCATTTCATTCACATGACAATTTCAATATCATTTTTTAAAAAAAATTTAATTTATTTTTAGTAGAAATTCAAGTTTATTTCAGTTTATTTAATCATAAAACTCACGGTTTGATTGAAAATATTTTCTGCACTATTCTCAAAAAGTTAGATTTTAGAGAGGAAAAAATGAATGTTTTGTAATTGTAACTAGAGTTATATTTTATAAAACATATATTAATTAGAATTCTTTTCTGATAAACGCCAAAAAATGTAGATCTTGAATAGATATAATTTATCTTTAAAAAATTTGGTTTAGCATATATATTTTCATCATATATAGGTATTATATAAGTTATACAAATAAATTTTAAATTTTAAATTATTGTATTTGTTTGAGTTTTTCCAAAAATTTACAGATTTTTTCAATATTTCAAATCAATCATAAAACTTCCAACATCAAGAATCAAAATATGATAAAATTGCCGACAAATCCACTATCTACGGCAAATTTTGCCCATTTGCATAAACTTCAGCACCACAAATTTATTCATTTGCAAAATACCAAACAAAATTTCTAAGCTAAAAATTGCAGCTCTCACATCAAAATTTTAAGAGCTTTATTTCAAGTCTAACAACATTTCAAGTTTCAAAAATCTGTTGTAGTACTCATAGCTTCTTGTTATTATTGTTTTTGACCACAACAAAGTTTGTTGTGATACTAAAAAATATTGATGTTCGCAAACAAAAAAAAAACGTCATGACAATGAAGCCGTTGTTGTTGTCGTAGTTGGCGGACATAGCATATGATGACAAACGAAATCATATTTTTGCCTATGTCAACTATTATAACTTACTTTATGGCATGAGTATCAAGGAAAACTATCAAAATTCAAGATGTTTCTGTTTACTCTTGTTATACTCATCATACTCCATCTTGATATTATCATTTCACAAAACTTCAATTTTTGAAAAGTCCTTAATGCATGTATCTGATTTTGAAGCATCGTTGACAAAAAAACAAAGAAGTTATAATGTTGCTTTCAAAATCCTCCTATAATTTTATTTGCATACAATACAAAACATTTTGCTCATCATTGCTTGAACTCAAGATGAATTGTTCAATTTTGAAGAAAATATTTGAAACTTCATATTTGAAAAAGGTTTTTTTTTTCATTTGCTTGCTTTTGTGATTCAGACTTGTTGGCTCCCAATAAATCTAAACCACAAGAGCAAGCAAATGTTGATTTGACCAGAATTCATTTGACTAGCGCCAGCAGAAGCAATATCACAAAAACACTGGTGCAAATTAAAATTCTAGATTTTGCCATCATAAAAATCTGCTCTAGTTTCAATCTGATCAATCACACCTTTGTGATGATAACAGCCAACTACAACAACCAACTTCTCAATAACGCAAAACACGCAAAATGTATCAAAATGCAATTTTAAGCTTTGATCTATGTGGACATTAAGTTTGCAATCCAAAATTTTGAATTGTCATACTCTTATATCAATTGTTGTACTAATAATCAAAAAATTCATGAAATCCAAAATGTAAAAGCATGCAATCAGTATAAGTGATTCATCATTGTCAAGTTACATCCATAGAATCAAAAACTTTTACTGTATTCTAAACAATGTTCACCAAGATTCATGTCTCTGCTTCATATAGAGTTGCAGCAAGAAATTTTAAAAATATCCTAGCTAGATTTAAGTCAATAAAAATTAATCTTTACTTTTAAGTTATACTAAAAATCACAAGAAATTAACACTTGTCATGTTTTAAGTACAATGAGATAACACACATAATAAAAAGATGGTACAGCAGAGATCAAGTGTGAAATTATTTTTAGTTATCAATCTTTTCATCAAAATTTTGCAAAATTACTGAAACATCAATGTATTTTTGCATCTTCATTCAATTGTACTTCATCTTGAATTTTGTAAGGTTTAAAAATGTGTGAATAAATTGGACTAATTTTTTAATTATTATTTTGTTGAAATTCATTGAAAAAATATCAAAATTTATATACTTATTCATTGTTTCATAATATAAAACTAATTATTTATAATAGTTATTTATATATCATTTCATTCATTTTTTCAAATCAATTTAGTCTTTGGCATCTATAATTTTTCAAAAATATTATCCATAAGAATTATATATGATATATATAAAAATTGTAATTGATAATATCAAACCAAGCATTGTTCATCTTCATAGCCTTCATCTTGTGTTGCTTTCAATTATTAGATAAAAAATCATTTCACTATGAGTCTAATAAAATAGGATTAGACTTTCATTGAATTTTAATCATGTGATTAACCATTATTGATATTTTATTAATTCATTTTTAATTTTTTATCAATCAACGCATTTATTTTCTATGATCTTGTAAAATAAAAATTCAATACAAATCATTGACTTGATTCTAAGAGCATTCAAAGTGTCTACTTTTTCATGATTATTCAGCAGAATACTTCTTTTTTTAACTCAAGATTGTGCCTAATGTTTGTGATAATCAATGTCATAACAATACCTTTTAAGCTTTATTGAAAAATTTTTTTTGCATACTTTCACTCATTCATTCTCATTTTACCAGACAAAAGAACAAAATTTTTTTTTTTTGGTTTTGTAAATTGGTTATCAAAATTGAGTTTGGTTTTGTATCAAACAAAATTTGTTTTGTATATATCAGTAGACACTCATCATTAACACAAACCGCGACAAAATCATGCAGGTATGAATGATTTAATATTATTGACACATATTGATTTCATTGAGTAAGATACTTGCTATCATCGTTAAAAAATTTGTATTCATGTTGTCTTGCATAATACAATATATAATAGTATCACACAATTTGATTAAAGAGATTACTTTATTAACAAAAATTAAATAAGAAAATCTTGACTTTTTCTATGCATGAATAGTTGAGGTATAACATGATCAATTTTTTAACATGATGATGGAAGATGTCTTGAATGAAAAACGAATCTGAATGACATGAAAAAAGTCATGTTGGTTTTCCATTTCATATCTATAACACTGACTGTCACACAACATCTAGAAGGAATGTTGCATGCAACAGCTGTCATGTTTTCATGTTGGTATGTCCGGGCTGGCCAAAACAAATGTTTTCATAATTTTGATCATGTGCAAAAATGAATTGACAAATTTCTCTAACGCCTGAATTCTTTCTTTTCAAAGCATTCTCCAGTTCATGAAATTTTCACACACATGACAATTGGGAGGTAGGTCACATCCGTCACTAGGTGCTCACTCCGGGATGCATTTCTTCTTCATGCATAATTAGAACAACTGATGTAGAGGAACATGATTATGTTAAGAGATAAACAAGACACATCAGGTCGGATTAGGAAACTCAGGATATTAAAAAGGAATAAAGCTTCTCGGAATTATTTTTTTCCAGTCAACAAATAAAAAACTGTTAATTCTCCTTTGCAGTGAGAAGATAGAGTTACAATCCACAATTCGGGTCAGACAATATAAATTAGGATTAACTGAGTGGTGGGAAATGCGCAGTACGTGGTGCAAGGCTGAATTTGAGGCCTACTTTTACAAGTACTTCCACCATTTCACCACGAAGCCAAAATTTATATTTCTAGAAATTCGATTTTGTAAAATTGCTTCTATTCTGCACCAATTCAATGATCACTGTTCGAGCTGGCATGCAAACGATTCGCACTTTTGGAAGTCTGGCTCTCCCTCAAACACAGTCGTCACTCAATCAAGCCAACTCAGAATCTGTTACCATGGTGCTGTCAGAAGATTGTAGAAATAAATAAACACAATAAAAATTACACCCCAAATTATAGATATTCAGAGAGATGGCCAGCCTTTCTTTGTGTAGGGAGTGCGGGGTGTTAAGGCCTCTCATCATCTCACACAGTCGTATGCGGAGTCAATGTTGTAACGTGTCCGTCTTCGATCAGTGCAGGAGCCCTTTTTTGAGTCCTGGATTATTAACATACCCTATATACCGATGTGTTCTAGGGTACACAATTCGGCTGCTGAAAGATTAGACTTCTTCTGTGAGCAACGACTGTCAGGTACATTTCTAGGTGATCCGAGTCATGCTAGAGATGTTTAATAAGATTCCACATCGTTTGTGAGCATAGAAGAACTCGATATCATTCTAGGAGCTTTTGCACTACATACCAGTCCACTTGCAGATAGTTCGTTGATTTGCCACAATCTGAGCTAAAGAGAGAAGTAAGATTGTTCGGTCTAGAGGACTGAAGAATTTGGGATATCTTGAAGTAGAAACTTGTAAATCCACGCCCATAATTAAAGTGAACTCAGAAGTCCGGGTGAGGATTATAATCAATGCCTATGTTAAAACGGGAACTGACTGACGTAGAAAAACATCTAGCCGTCTCGTGTGTTGACATTACATTGTGGCAATGGGGGAGTTACGAGCATGCATGGTACTAACGTCTGCTGTTCCCACTGTCGTGGGTGGCAAGGCTGTCTGACTGCGTTTCAGAAGTAATTATCTTGTGGTTCGTCTGATTCTTCCCGACGTGTTCGAATTCGAGTGTTCTTTCGAAGAAAAGGTTACTGTTGTAGTGTATAAGAACCACATCTTATGAAATGTAAATTGTGTTTCATTGATTGCTATTCATAGTAAAGTAATGATGCATCGTCATGAGTTATTATTACTTTCTGTTATAATTTTAAAGTATTGATACGGGAATGATGACAAGACGTATCATTATTTTTAAAATTTTAATTTGGATATTTAAAGAATTGCACACTATATTATTCATCGTTAGGCTATTAATGTTTATTTCTTTTGATTTCTATCGTTTTTCACCATTATCATATTTTCCATTTGACCATTAAAAAGGATTCCATTACTTGCCAGCTACGAGTATCGACTCTTGATTTATGTGCTCTGAGTACATTGTCTTGATCACAATCATAGAGAGCACACAAGTGGAGGACTAGATGACACTCCGCACTTGGAAAAGGTAGATTGCGGGATTTACTTGAGACTGGTGGGCTCGTCGATCTTCTTCAGCTGCAGCTTGTTACTAGTTGAATTATGATATAGAAAGGATCATGTGCTCTTGTATGCGCTTCGATGGCAGACCTTGTCCTGTCACCTGATGTATCTACACGGCAACTAAACATGTTGTCTTGGTAATGGCAGAAGCCTCCAGAGAAGTTTGATTGAAAGATAGCAAAACCGTTAGCAATTTTGCATGATTGTGCTGATGTGACTCTCTCTACGTGTGGTCCGAACCAGATCCAACACAATCTGCCACTTTATATATTATAATTTCCCACGGACTCCAGGTGGAGCAGAATGCTTGTGGCATGGGATTTGTCTACATGGCGTGGCAGGCAATTGCAAGACTTCTGATTGATCAACCTGTGCCAGAAGTAAAACTAATTGACATTAAGCATGGATTGAAATGAGTCCTACGGTGGGATGTATGGGTTTGCATGTGATAAGGGGAACTTTGAAGGAGAGTTTGTTGGGGGCACGCAGAAAGCTAAGCCTGTTCGGAAGATGATCCCTATTGGTCATCGCTTTTGTGGCCTTGTCATCAAACAGTGTTGCTGTTCTCTTGTGATTGATAATGGTGATGAGATGAGGAGGTTACTGGTTCCTGGGTAGGAACAATTTCCTCAAAGATGAGTTTGTGAGATGGAGGACTTCTCGTAGGTGGAAAATCTATGGCGTTGCAGACACGCAGGTAAGTTTCTTTGAGGAAATTGTGCTCTCCATCTGTTGTTTCAATCAGAAAATTTTATGCCCTTCTGCAGTCGCTTGTATGAACTTTGAACTCGAGTTTCTGTCACCTTCTCACAAAGTTAATTTATAAATTTTATCATTGGTTATAATAATTTCTGTAAATAGGTGCACTTAACAGTTGGAAAACTCAAATGGACAGATACCTCGTATCGGAAAGAAGCCAGTGATCTCATGCACTGGTACAGATTTGAAATGAATGAAATCTGACAACATTGGGCGAGAGTATGGCAAAAACCGTCGCCGAGAACTCTGGTTAATCCATCAACTCCGTCACTTATTGAAGACAACTTTGAGAGTTTTTAATCTCATGAGGAATTTATCCCAAAACTCTTAAGATGTGGCATTCTATTTATAGATGCCACATTTACAAAATCTTAAGTTTGAGGAAAGCCCAAAAAAAAAAAGTGCTCACATTGATTAAAAACACTTATGTTCGCCAACCCAAGTCTCAATCTGCAATTCTTTTCTTCTCACACTGATCTTTACCGCTAAGGATAGATCACGGTGTCCGGCAAGAATACCTCTTGCAAAACGCCTTGTCAGGATCAGCACACCCTCGAGTTAGGATTGCAAATCAGTGCACGAGATGTCAAGTCTCAGGTAGTGTCCGTGATGTGACGTTTTTTCGCCAGTTTTAAATAAACCAAACAACAAAAGAAAGACGCGAAGCCCCAGCGCACCGAGAACACCAAATACTTTAGCGTTCTCTTTTGCAGAAAAAACCATGACAAGCACAACTCTATTCAACAGGTTAGAATGTGAGCAGTACATGAGAGCATCAAAGGAAGAGAACATACATTTTTTTAACAAGGCAAAACAAACCTCAATTTTAAACTACGTAAATATGAACAACGATATCATCAACAAACTATTATTTTGTGCGGATGAAGAGTTGGAAGCTTTATCATTGAAAAGTATGGAGCTTTTCATCCCAGTTTTCAATACCATGTACTTGTACCAAGTCTCTTTAAAAAACGTGAAACGTTTTAAATTCTCCCTTGATCACACCTGTATTGGGTTATCTTTTTGTGAAACTACTGTTGTTATTGATCAACATAAAAAAATCTTCAACAATGTCAAGTTTATTAGCCTCAACGATCATCTTCTCAACAAATATGTCCGAGTAGGTGTCGCCATCAATCTGCAACGCATCTTTTATGTGTTAAAATCTCAACAAGTTTGAGCGCTCTCTCTTGTTGGTAATTGCTTTATTCATCAATTGATTTCGTATTTGATATTCAATTTGTTTCTATGCAAATGATCAATCGTAAAACTTGCATTTCATGGTTCATTATTCTATGATCAACATACCGCATTTAACATAGGTACAATAATTCAACACATATTCGATGCAATTTTTCCAAACTAGCAATGCAAAATTGTTGCTTTTAACATCAACAGCAAGAACACAATGACGGAACAGCATTCCGGTCTTATGACTCAAATCTGCAAGGAGGCCGGCTTTGATTTTATGAGAATTTTATGTGCCCCACATCAGATTAATCTTGTCATCAATGTTTGATTTATTCGATGCATGATGGATTATTTTGAAAAAATCTCCATGATTTTAACGTTTATCTACTCCGCCAGCACAATTTGTAGCTGGAAAAAGGAAGCATTTGTCCAAAAGATACAAATTGATGGACTCATCTTGAGCATATTCTATACTTGATGCTCCAACACCGCCTTCGTCTCCTGGTTTTAGTTTGATGAAAAAAAATCCTGCTTGTGTTTTGGACGACACATGATGGTTGATGATGGTCTCGATTCTATCATTACTTGAGTTGCTGAACGTCACTTTGGTCATTTTGAAATCTTCAAATCTTATTATGTTATAGCAAAAAAAACAAGACCAAACGTATGAATGTCCATCTGATGTTATCAATGAATATTAAAATATTGGAATGCAATCCAAATTTTAGAAACCTCCCGTTTGAGCAATATGTCATTGTGAATTGCCTTGGAGTCACAATCAACAACATGGAGCGCCACATTTGTAATCAAGGCTTATGGACTCGTGTGTCATGTGTCTTTGTGTTTTCTATATTTAGCATCAAGTTAGTATTAACTCTAGTTGAGTAAATCCTAGGTAGAATCTATGTTAGATCACTTTCGTTGAATAATTTATAGTTGAAGAAACTCAAGGAACATTCAATTTTTTGAATTGAACCTTTAAGCGTTGGAAGTAGTCTCTTGTGGATTGGCTATGGTGGCCCGTAAGCTTTGATCCGGATTCTCTAGTGAGTGAGTGAGTTGGACTCGACTTTGTATGATGTTCGTGTTCTGAACCAGTGGGATTAACACGATTGATTTCACTTGAAAATTTCAGTCGAATGGAGACGATAGAGGCAATGGCTGGGTACAACAAACTAGATGTTTGTCATCCTTGGGATGTGACGAGAGTACTTGCTAGAGTTGCAGTCCATGCAGTTGAAATAGTTTCTCAAGTGGAGGTTGATCCAAAGGAGGATGCGGAGAGCCGTAGTGATTCTTTGGATTAGGTGGCATAGCAACAAGTGAGAAGGTCGTCTCCCTCTAATGTGCCTACAGAGAAGGATTAGAAGTCATTGATTGATCCCTAGATCACGGGAGGAGAGACACTACGGTTGGCACAACTCCTACATGCGTATAGGAATTGTTTTGCCTTTGACATGAAGTAGTTGGGTGCTTTGATTGGACTTGGCATACGGATATAGTTGGTTAGTGATATGCCAATCTTTCGTCGTTCCAATCAATATAGTGATATGGAGAGGTACTTCATTTGGAGTAGGACGTTGGACCTACTGGAGACTAGGTTAGTGGAGTTGTCGCATGGTGAGTATGCAGAGTATACTCACCATGTGAGTATGGCAACTACACGGATAGACAAATGTGTGAAGACTATCATGTTATCAACCGATGACCAAGTCTGATAAGTATGTCATGCATTCACTTGAAGAGATCTTCGATGTGGTGGGACATGCGAGGATTTTAAGTACGTTGGATCTTCGAGCAAATGATCATCAATTGTTGATTAGAGAGAAGTACAAGGCCAAGATAGCATTTTGAGACGTCAACTTTCATGGCAAGGATTGTTTGTATTAATGTTGATTCTTGTCTTTTGGATTGAAGAATGCTCTTGCCAAATTTCAGAGGATTATAGACAGTATCTTAGCTAGGCTGTAATTTTTTAGGTGTAAAATTGATGATATCTTGGTGTTTAGCGACACGGTGGAGCAACACCAATTACATTTGCAAATTGTGTTTGAGCGATTGAAGGCTGATGGTATGTAATTGAAGGCTCATGGTCTGTGATTACATTCAAAGAAGTGTAAGTTATTCCACAAGAATGTTGAGTAATTAGATCATGTGATCAATTGAGATGTTTTGGTAGTTCAGCAAGCAAAGGTGGAGGCAATTGCACGCAACTCTCGTCTAACGGATGTGAGTGGAGTTTGTGCATTCATAGGTTTGGCAAACTACTATCGGAAGTATGTGAAGAAATTTAGTGTTATAGCCACGCTTTTGAACCAGTTGCTGAAGTTGGATCAGGAGTAGCAATGGATAGATGAATAGAAGATAACTTTTGTTGAATTCAAGGTCAGATTGATGGCCGCTCCCATCTTGAGGGAACCCATTAAAGGTTATTCATATCAGTAACACACTGATTGGAGTATGTTGGAACTTGGAGCGGTGTTGACGCAATGTGATGATGAAAGCAAGGAGTTTGTGGTTGTGTATGCTAGCCGTTTGAACAATGCAGCAAAGTTGCGGTATAGTTTGAACCAAGGAGAGTGCTTGGCAGTAATATGGATTGTGATACACTTCATATGTTACTTGTTTGACATGCAGTTTACCTTTGTCATTGATCATCAGCTGCTCAAGTGGTTGATGGAGTTTGAAAAGCTCACAGGGAAGCTTGCACGGTGGGCTTTCATCTTGCTGGAGTACGACTTTCATGTGATGCATAGACTCAAAGTTGCAAACCTTGATGCTGATGGTTTGAGTCGAAATCCATGCACAAGCCAGGAGAATAATACTGAAGCTAGAGGGAATGCATGAGGAGATGGTGTCCGATTGACATGCATCTGCTTTCTTGTATTTATTACGTAAAGACTCTAGTATGGAGTATCACTTGACATCTTACTCTAGTCAAAGAGTGGATGACCAATCTTCAGATCTTGAGATTGAAGATGATGCTACGGATCATCGTGATATTCACGGTGATGCATATGTATTGAAGTTTCTACAGAGCAGTATGGTGTCAGACACAGTGAGTGTCAAGGAGCGATATCGTGTTCTTCAGCGAGCGAAGAAATACCGATTGGGAGTAGCACATGTTCTCCAAGTGTGGGAGGATGATATGATACAGGTAGTACCGCATCCACCTCAGAGAGTGCGACACTTGAGGTGCATGTTATGTGAATTAGTTGGTCATGCGGCCGTATGTTGATGTCTGATAGGTATTCTAGGAAATGACAAATGTTGTGTCTAACTCCACCTATGGATGTTGTTGCGGTTGGACGATGAATTTGTCCTCAATATACTTTGAAGGGGTAAATGATTTGATCTTCACATGTTATGAATTGCAAATAGGCAACTAACGATATGGTGACATATCATCCTGCCTACTGGTTCGCACACCCATGAAGATGTATAGCATGTGGTTGTAGACAAGATTTACCTCATAATTTTTCTCCGTAGCTGGCGGAAGGAAAATTATGATACATTGGAATGTCTAAGCTCTTGTTTCCCTGTGTGTGTGAGTATCATGTCAGCGATGTAGATTGTATGGCGATATTTGCACGACGCGTGCTCTGTTGCAAGTTTCAAACTTGGTTAACTAAACATCCATTTTGAAAGAGTTAGCTTTGTTTTGATTGAAATTAACGGATAGTATGATGTGCATTAAGTTTAAGCGTGACCGCAATCACTTGTCGACTAACGACCTCGCCATCTCTATGATCGTCATGTGATTTCATCAATGATGTGTTCAATAAGTATTGTGCATAGTTGACAAAGTCTTGGTACGTTGAGAAGATATAGCAAACACTATACATCGCCTAATAACGTAAATTCCATAATCAAACAATTATCAAAAATCAAGACTACATCACATCTTTCAACAAGGTATGAGATGACTTGGGGGCGTATCGTTTTGCTGCATTGCGAATGTTTTGTGGTGGATTGGCGAGCACTTTTGCCAATACAACCAGCGTTGAATCCAATTTTAGCATTTTGAAATGAGAGAAAGACGTCTTTTGACAAATCATGATAAATCTTACATTAGAAGACATTTTTCTAATGAAACAACATCGTATTGGAAATGAAGATTTTTGATCTGTTCCAGTGAACTGATGTCAAATATGCTCATGTGTTTGTCATGAAGTTGAATAAAATTGAGAAAAAAATACATTTTTGCTATTTTTTTATTGTGTGCTACTATTTAAGATTTTTGATCGCTGAATCTAAGCTATATTAGTCAAAAGCAGCATGTGACGAGTCTTAGAATGCCTGATTTATCCTATATATTTCTCTAAATGCTTCACTTATAGTTTCAACTTAAAGTGGCCTTTGATATTACAAAGTCATTTGTATATTAATGATATTTAAGTTTTGCAGACTATTAATGATGTACTTTATTGAATACATAGTTTATAATATTTAGATTAAAGAAAATTTGTGGAAACAAAGAAAGAAAAGAAGAATTAAAGTCTCCATTAACCGTAACTAACAAAAAATAATAAAATGTGGACAGTAGCTACATTGATAGTGATGAGATATATATCCTAGACCAATCTAAATCTGCTTTATCAAAACAAAATTATCTACAAATAGCACTAGCATCTAATTACTTGTAACATGGACAAAACTTCATGAAAATTTTATTGTTTCCTAAGATTTGAAAAGTTCAAGTATCATAAGGTCTTGGAATAAAATATCCGTTGATGAGGTATACAAAGAAATATTGATTTTGATAAAAAGAAATAAAATATAAGAGCTAGTAAAGATGATAGAAGAACTTTTTGATGAATTTATTATGATAATTTGTTCTCAAAGTGAGCACATACCAATGGAAAGTATTGGTATGTGCTCACTTTGAAAATTTTCTTGTAGAAAATGACGATGTGATACAAGTGGATTGTAAGACTACAAAGAGAGTGAGTTAGAGAACATAGACCTCGATGCTGATTGCATCAATGTGTAATTAGGGTTTTTGACAAAAATATTGCTCTCAATAAGAGTATTTAGAAAAGTATTTAGTACCCTAATGATTCATTTCATAATCATTTCTAAATACCCTTTCATCTGGATCTGGTGTAACTTGGGCTCATCATGCCATAGTTGCAAACTCCTTGCAGATCCAGAACGTGAGACAAGATAGGCAAGTAGTGCTCGATTCGATAGGTTAAGCCTACATGGGTCCCACAAAGTTTGTGTAGAATTTGTAGTTGGGTTGAAATTTTTTGAAAACAATTGCAAGGTTTTTTATTTGCAAGAAGTATCTCAAAATTGCAAAGAACTTGTGAGCATTAAAATTTGGAGGAGTAGCAAAAGATGACCACAATTATTCATGCATCTTGTTATGCAAGAGGTACAATACTAATGTGAAATACACTACAGCTTTAAAGTTGATCTTTACAATCTAAAAGTGGCAAAATCTAGAATTGCTCATCAATATCTTGCATACTTTAGAGAATTAGTAGAGCATGACACTTTTTTGTAAGTAAAAACAAGTCCTACAGTGCTTTGCAAAAGATGAACAAAAAAAGATTGCTGAAGATTGATAACGACTTTCTAATCAAAAGATTCAGTAGAAATATTTACTTTCAAAAAAAGTAAGAACCCTTAGTGTGGACGAGATTGAAAAAGAAATAAGCATGAAGCGGAAGTTGAAGTATGTAGCAAAACCAAGGAGTAAAACATCAAATGCATCGTGACCTAAGGTAATAATCTCAAAGTCAATTCAAACGAAATTGCAATCTTAGATGATCTTTTGGAAGTGACTTTAAAGAAAAATGACTGTAAGGAAAGTCGGTTATATAGAGTTAAACCTTCCAATTGTGACGTACATTGGTTCTAGAGTTTTATGTCACTATTGGGAGGTGTCACTCACACGAGATTGGGTAGTATTTAGCAGATGATATAGATATATTCTTATTTTGCGTTTAGCGGATCATTTGGCTGTCAAAACTTGAACCTCCATCAACAGTGATCAATGAAATTATATTTGTTTGATGTTCACAATGAGAAGATTTCTATTACAAAAGATTTCTGTACTCAATTGTATATTGACAATTTCTATTGCTCAAAAAGTTCCATGGCTCAATCGTGGAGAGATTTCTCTCGTTTGAGAATTGTTGGTAACCAATTTTTCAAAATTGAATGCTCTCTAGCTTACAACATGGTGAATGGTGGTTATAAATGGTGGTTATAATCAACATGAATATCAACTGGGACGAAATATGTCATGAGCACAGGAAGAGTCCATATACAGCCATGTTTTCCTTCATAGAGCGACATGATTTTTTGCAGACATGTATATTTATCTGTCATGTCTCTGGCTTCAATCGAAGAATGTCCTTGGACTCGGGTGTAGTTCACACATCCTCCCTCAAAAAGGAAAATTTTTGATTCGAGAACAATCATAAAGTGACAATCCTAAATTGACAACTTCATGATGGATGCCGACACTTGAAACCATGAGACTGATTCTAATGATCACATGAGACTTTCCAATGAAAAACGTCAAGGGACTCGGTGATGATTCGGGGTTTACAAGTGGCCAACCTTGTCCCTCGAAGTTCTCTACAAGCAGAAAGCAGCCTATCTTGCTTTCTTGGAGGATTCAGTTTGAGTATTTCCTTCACAATGGATGAAAAATTGCATATTGGCTCTTCCCAATTGATTCATGATTTTGAAAATGAGTGAGAAATCAGTTCAGAACCACAAGTTCAACATCAGAAATTGTTTGAACTAATCGAAGAGCGCAAGACTCCAGCGAATATTTCATTTTTCCCCCAAATAACACAAACTATATTCACACAAAGTGTTTGGATAACACCAAGCACTAACGTCACCCCGAGACAGCCTTTGTATGATGTGCAAAATGATATCAACTCCTCTATGATACGCTTCATTGCGCAATTTAGAGCACCCTTACTTAGATTATGCTCCGAGTATAAAATCAGAACATACACGTATTTTTGAGACCTGTCTTGCTCCTGGACATAAATTTGATGTTTGTTAAGGAAAAGTAGCATATAATAAGGAGAGCGGTTCACAGTTGACGCATTCAATCTTCTCACATTATAATTGAAATCATGATTCAATCTCACTAGAAGCATGGAAAAAAAGCATGAATTTAAACTCGCAAGCTGTGAATGGATACTTTCGATAATTATGACAGTCATTAAAGGTCCACGATGTCATTATTGTCTCATGTCACTATTGCCGATAGTGCCGTACAATTCTTATTGGTCAAATTTATACGTTAAAAAGTAATGGTTCCACACTTTCATGCCACTAATGGGAGGATGTCACTGGTAGAAGGTGACACTATTGGGAGGGGTTAACTCTGTAGTGAAGAACCGTGACAAGAAGGTTCTCAGTCTTTTGAAGGTCCATGGTATGCTTCTTTTGTGTTCGATTTATAACACGAGGATGCAAAAAATTGTTCGTCACGCACGATTTGACAAAAAACTGAAAACTTCCAGGGGATCCTTGAGGAATTATTGAAAATATGTGCTGGCTTGCCCCTCACACTAGCTCGGCTAGTTCGACATCTGCAAGAGTAACGGATGTTCGTACTTGGGCTGAAATTCTTGCAGCTTTCAGGAGAGCTGAGGACATTCTATCGTTGGAGAAAAGAGTTTGGAAAAGCTTTCCTTGAGTTATTGAAGCTCTAGGGAAGGTGCAGCAGCAGATGTTTCTAGACACTACCTCAATCTTCAAATAGTTGCTTTGAAGAGGTTTTGTGTTCAAGGAATTATGTCCAAGGTGGAGGTGCACTAAACAGTTTGGAAACTCTGGTGGACAGATACCTGGTTTGGGAAAGTAGCAGTGACCTTATGCCATCGTACACGTATGTAATGAACGGAATCTGACAACAATGAGCGAGAGAAATGCAAAAAATGTCGGTGAGATCTTCGGTCAATCCATCGACTCCTATGCTTACTGAAGATAACTTTGAAAGTTTAACATCTCATGAGGTAATTTTCCTATATTTTCTTTTCTTCCGTCCCTCCCACTTTCGACTTCAAGCGATCGAGTACAAAAATATTCAACTGATTAAAGAAATTCTGAAGTCACCCTAGTTTTGACTTTTTTCATAGCTGCACAGAGAATTACTGATTTAATTACTGTGTGATACACACAGTTTCAACTACTGAGAAAAAAAAGACCTGGTAGAGAGGACTGCAACTTAAGTGTTTAGATACTAAAAGTGCTGATACTTAGTGTTGATGCTGCTGAAGTGCTATCAGGCGTTTGTTTGCCGTAAACCGTTCTTACTTGTGGCACTGCCGAAGTGTTCTGTTCCATGCGTCTCCCTTGCCTGTGCTTTTAGTTCACAGTATTAATAATTTAATACGAACTCTATACCCTTGTGTCTCTCTTCGGGAGAGTATGTCCAGTAAGCATCAGGTAAGCATGACACGTGGTTCTACATTCAACTCATTCTCATACAGTTTCACTGGAGCTAGAAATGACAGACGATCTCGAGCAAGAAGGACCAGGAAGAATGGAGTTGATCTTTACTCTAATTTCATCCCAACACTTGATATTCCTTCAAGATCGGTAAGGCATGGAAGAAAGAGGGTCGGAGTTTCAATCCAGTACATCCCCCAATGCGTTTTTTGTGACTTATTAACGAACTTGGAGCATATGAGCATTATAAAGGTTTTGGGACAGTTGCTGACCAGGACTGGATCTCCATAACTTCTCACAGATCGGCTTTAAATTCTCCACAATCCCATACCCTGTCCATTGAGATTTCAAGGTCCTGGGTGTAAGTAGTGCTGCTCACATTCTCTTAACAAAGACATTTTTGAATCCCAAGATACATTATCGGGGATGACTTAGGTTTTCGCATTCAGATCTATATCAATTGCAGCCCAAGGACTTTATGCAGAACTCGCTTCATAGACAATGTACCTGCGAAGTGAAACTTGGTTGTGAGAAGCACCTGCACTTTGGCGAGAAATTTCAACTCATTTCTCGTGACAAGCCGCATTTACAAACGGCTTCCTTCGTTGCATTCGGTAATAACAGCCGTTCAGTGAATATTAATGAGGCTTCACAGATCAAGAGAAAGCCCCTGAAACAGGAAAGATGCCAACCATCAACCCTGGTTACATGTGTTATCAGTCGTTCATTAAACCAACATTCAGTCACCGTTGGTTACTCGTTAACCCTGGTTGACATCAATCGGTCGTTGATGTGTACTAAGTTAACCAACAGTTGTCAAAGTTAGTACGTCCTACAATTCAGATGAGCTAGAGAACTTTAGCAAATGGACTTTAGCTGTCCGAACTTCTGACGAAGGTCTTCCGTATACATAGATTTGACTTGCAAAAAAATCTCTTCAAACCCAAAGATGTAGGACCAAAGAGTTGTCATGTAATCTTATCATTTGACCACAAAACACGATATTCAGTTGATGCGGTAATCTGGTCAACCGAGCTTGAAGAATGTTTGAAAACATCTGCATAAACTCTACTTCTTCGAAGCCAATCAGGACTGAGTGAAATGAGCAGCATTTAGACCCAAAAAAAGCACGCAAGATTTTCTAGACAACGCTAATCAACATCGGGTCTTGATTAAAAGTTGCGCGTTTGCAGCACATCATAACTGCCATAGAAAGACAGGAGCAAGTCATAAGATCGAAGAGCGTATTAGCAGTCCTCGGATCAAAACGGAAAGAAGATTCTGCGAGGGGTCATCGTCCCACTGAAGTCAATTATACAGAGCGCTCGCTGGTCCTCTTCATCTATTTCTATATCTCATCAAGCCTTGCTAAATGCTGCAACCCTTTGTTTAGGAGACTTGGTTAGGAGCTTCAAGTCCTCCGTTGACCATGCAGATACACATGGGTCTGCCTACCAAGTAGATAGACGAAAAATTTCGGCCGAATCTCCTCTTCAGCACAAAAGGCGAACATTGCCCTTTTCATGTTCCATATAAATTGAACTACATCTGGACTACAAGGAGATTTACAGAAAGGTACACGCGCACACCTTCCATCCGATTTTGACCTTCAGCAGGTCCCACCTTTTGCAGGAGATGTGATTGTTTCATTCTAGTGGTCTAACTAACTTGGAATTACTCGTCTTCGTTGGAAGAAGGAACATTGCTTGAAAGAATTGTATATCTATGTTTTACACGGCTTTAGCATGCACATGAGCACTTCTCACAGACCCACAGGTTTTGAGTTACACTAGAACAAAGATTGAGTCGTCCGACGTCAAGACAAACCTCCGGCATGGACCTTCAAGACAGGAACAATTGCTTACTACTGTCATAAGCTCCAGGCCACTTACATGACTATCTTCGAAGCGTCTTCTTTCAGATATCCTCTCTCGTATCGTCGATGGACACTTTCCACTAGGTAACCACCACACGTTCCCACATAACGTTAATAGTCTCCACAATAGGACCTCAACACGGATGTCTTCGATTCCTTGAAAGCTCAGTATGTCCACCCAAAACATTTTTGGCAATCGACATCAATGGAGAAAAACCTGGATCAGGCACTGCAGTCTCACAGGACACAAAATTGACGCGTGTATCCTCAGAGAGTATTTGCCAATCCACTTGCCACTTGTGAAGACTACAATCTGACTTGCTCCAACCAATGTCAAAAGCTCTGTTGGTACCGAGATAGCCCATGAGGATGCACGCTAGTCAAAGTATGATTTCCTCCTTGACGGTTGTTCTTCTAGAAATGGATTGTTTCGAAATGATCGATTTTCACTGTCATCGCCGTCAAATTCTTCCTCCGCTATACTGCTCCGTGGCATATGAATATCCTCCCTAATGCTCGCGTGCCCCGTCCGTGAATCAGTTCTAGCCAAACTATGACTTCGGCGAGGTGTCATGCTCGCACGCCGTGCAACGTCCCAAGACTTCGCTGGAGCTGGGACTCCCTCTTGCATGGCGAAGAAGGACTCGAAACCAGGAGAATCAAATGAGAACCCAGTATGTTTCGACCACGTTCGTTCTCTCGGAAGCTGGGCCATAGCCAATGACCGCTCTTCTTCAGCACTAAGAGTAGTAGGACCGTCCAGCATAGCCATCATTTCCAACTGATGCTCGGGATCATTTATCTCCAACTTACTTCTGAACTTCGTTTCTTCTTGGATTATCTGGTAATCGAAGGGGAAAAACCACCTCTGGAGTCTGCAAACCCCACGAATGCATCAGTAGAGGCAACTAATACACATGTCAGGGAAAATGAAAATCATGCGCTACCTGCTCCAAATTTATAGATCCACTGACACATTCTCATTAACCAATACGAACGAAATTTCTTTACCCTTGATAGATGAAATCGCCTGCAAGGGCCATCGATGGGACCAGTATAATGAGGAACCAGAAATACCAAGTGCTCATCAAGTTGAAAATCACCCAATATATGTTGTCCTGTTTTCAAGTCAAAAACGGTCAGGACAAGAAGCAAATCACCAGCTCAGACACCTAAAATTTCAACAGGAAAGACCAAGTATTGTGTGTTCTTGTGTAGCCGAGAAAGGAGAGAATAAAGGAGATGAAACCAGAAAGCACCTACAGTGAGGTAGAGACTATAAACATACCCACCCTTGACGCAAACTACGGTGACACAATAATAAACCCAAAATGAATGCAGTGGAAAGGCACAGAGATCCTCATACCTGTAGATTAGGAGTCTGCACTCCAGAGTAAAAGAAGATGAACAGGAACCAAGAAACTATGCTGCCTTCAACTGCAACATGATGCCATACAGTGATGGAAGATGATGCCATTAAAAGACGAAGATTGACGGTTATAATGATGCACGTGTAGGCCATTGTACCCACATCCCAAAGCCCCAGATTAAGGCCGCCGTTAACTCCATGTTCTGCGGCTTTGGTAGGAAAAAAGAAGAAGATCAGAGACTGGTAGATGGCAAAAAAGAGCCACACAAGTAGCACTCGCCAACTAAAATATAGGTTGTCTATGCCAGCTTTATAGAGCTGGGGATACTTCTTGGCTCTTCTTGCACTCACATCCTGCGACCAAGTATCAGTGAAACCTAAAGTTAGACGGAAAGCCACTAATCAAGACATTCGCGAAACGATAGGGCCGGGTGCTCAAGATACTTTCACATACAAATGAAAAATTCATAAAGGACTCTTCCAAATCACGTTCTGCAAGAGTTATCATGGGAAATAAAACTTTCACTACGGCAAATTGAAGAGTTCCGACCTCTTTAAGTGAGTGCCTTCGCAACAACACAACAGCGATCTGAATATATTTTGGTTGCAGAAAAAGAAAGAAAAAACGAGGGCTTTAAATGGACGCCGAAGTTGATATACGGTCATACCTTGTCGAAGACTCCCACAGCAAGCACAGGTAGAGCTGTGAACAACACGTTATACAGTGACTGGAACCAATCATCATAAAATCGCTGGCCCGAATTACCCGCGTATAGATTGAACCAAAACTGTGTCATTGTGAAGGTTAAGTTCTTGTAGAAAAAATAACAGACGACCTGTAAACAAATAAGGGCAGAATCAGTAATTAAACACCAGAAGAACGCATCGACAACGCATAAAACGACTGAAAACGCATTAACAAAACACAGAAGAAGTCCGCAAAGGAAGTTGTTCGCTTATCGATTCACCTTCGATATACGATTATAGGACCACCGACCGTGGACTAGAAGTAAATCGGTGAGAAAACGGAACTGCGCGATTGCAAAGTCACTGGCCATAACGGCTTGCATTCCCTCTTGACCACTAATACCAACACCGATATGAGCTGCCTGGATCATGCTCACATCATTGGCACCATCGCCAATACTGAGAGTGATTTTTTTGGCCCCGTCTTTGATAAGCGTTGTGACCTGCAAAACAAACGTTTTCTGTAACTCATTCTGCTAATTATGCAGAGTTTTGCTAATTATGCGTTTTTCTTTCTTTTGCTTTCAACAATTCTATGGTCTCTGCATAATTCTAGTAACTCATTCTATACAGCCTAGAAACGATCTAAATCTATCTTCCCGAGGAGACAGAACAATTGCAACTCACAGATTGCGACTATAAAGAGAAACTATATCATTTTTATACCACAATCAGATATGAAGCAAAGAAGAAAAGAGCAGAATATTGAGTGTTCGAAATAGCCTTCAGTACTTATAACTTCAAAAGCAGAGACCATAGAACTGTTGAAAGCAAAACAAAGAAGAACGCATCGAGATTGCGCCGAGCGTAGTGGAGTGAACAACAAGCGTTGATTGCACCGACCCTTAAAAAAAACTGTATACGACAACAGAGACTAAAAACTCACATTTCTCTATAATTTGACAAACAAGTCAGAATTAGGTCCAATGTACCTGCGCCTTCTGTAATGGTGAGACTCTGCAGCATACAACAGCTTTGCACTTCATGCATATCCTCAGAAGAGCACCTCGAAGATGAGGATCCAAAGCATACATGAGGCACCTTCCATCGATGACAAGGGCAAGATCGACGCCAGACTGTTCCTGACGGATCTCTTCTGCTGCTGAAATGGCATCATAAAGCTGTCGTTTTACTTGTTCTTCGAGCACACGAGCAGTCTCCAAGGGATCACCCTATATAAACACACGAAGTCCAACTTTCATCAGAAGTGAGAAACACTATAATCTGAACTCATTGGCAAACAAGGAAACTGCTGATTCTCAGTCCATCGATGGTGACGACAAGCGATGAGATTAGAAAGAACTGAGAGGGTGGTGATGACAAGCAACTGAGAAGGACGTAATATGCAATGGCTATAGACTAATCATACTTCAGAGATACCCACTTAAATGCTCTAATAACTACAAGAGACAAAACTGAGAAAACTAGAAGCACATTTTGCATCATGTCTACGCCTTCGAATTTAACCAAATCCAGAAGAGTCTTTTGCTTGGATCGCGACAGTACGAATAAAGAAAACAAATTGACAATAAACCTCCTTACGCAACAACCATTACAGCACTGTTGTGTTAAGCATGAACATTGAGCATTGTTTAAATTATGCCCATCATGCAGAGAGGGCCGTACCCGCTCTTCCACATCCCGGATAGACTTAACGTCTGAGTTGATGATGAACTGCTTCATTTCATTGCTCAGAAGACTACAAGCTGCGCATTTCAAACAGCAAAAGGCGATGTTAATGGCACCGTAATGTAAGTTTTTTGAAATAACAAAGTCCTCTCAATTGGTTTTAGAACTGCGAGTAGTTTTAGCATACCATAAGCAATGTTGATTGCTGTCTCCATTTTGTCGCCGGTTAAAACCCAGATTTTAATTCCAGCTTTCGAGAGAGTTTCTATGCATAAAGGAACACCTTCCTGCAATTTATCCTCGATCGCTGTGCAGCCCAGTAAGATCAGGTTGCTCTCGATGAGCTCCGCAACCTGAAAAAAATTAGATAGAAAAACCTCGTCAACCCGCTGAAAAACCATAAAAATAGATGTGGAATGAAAGAGGGATGAAGTTCCTTCCGAACTTATAATATACCTTGCGCACCTCCTCGTCCTGGTAAAGACTCCATGTCTTCAGGCAGCAAATGACTTAAATGCAAAATCAAAATCATCAAAATGCACTTTAAGATGACTTTGGGGAGCCTTTGCACTTAAAGAACGGACAAAAAGCTTAACATGTATCATGACAAACTAACTTCGGGGTTGATTACGGTGAGACCCCACCTCATCAAGTTTCTTCTCGCGGTCTCGAAGGGCTGACTTTGCTTGAATAAACTTTTCATTCCAGTCTTCGTACTGACGTGGATCAATATCGGCGTAAGCCAAGCAAAGGGTTCTTAATCCATCTTCACCGTACCTCTCCAGGTGATCGCGTGTAATTTCTCTGTAGGGATTCTGACCGTCCGCCATCCTCTCATATATTACTGAGTCAGCACCCTGCCAGGCATCGTACATGAGACGGTAGTTTCAAGCAAATGAAGTAGACCGACTCTAAGCCCGATACCCAGAAGGTCATCCATGCACTACACAGAAATAAACGACAGAATGATGGCAAACGATGACGGAATGACGTAGAGCATAACTAGTCGAGATAAACTGCAACGAAGGACCAAACAGGTCTAGCTTGAAAACACTTGAAATTTTGCGAAAAGACATTACACTGTAACTGCTACGGTGAAGCAGCTACTTCAGGCAAAAGCGCAAATTTAAAGGGATGAGCAAAGGGACCTAATAACAGAGAAAGGAAGACAGTTGTTGGGTATAGCAGTAGGATACCTTGCAATAGAGTACCAACCTACCACTTGGATAGCGGCAGATAACAGACTGCCGCTTCCTAGTGCTGTTCGGTGAAACACAAGAATGAAGAGAGATGTCAGAAGTGTTATGAGTGTTGAACATATCTTCGACTGACTCAATCAAACTCACTGAGCATAACTGAGTCTTGCGGGCAAGAAACAAGAAAAGGGATTGTCAATTTCAACTACCTATTAAACTCCAAAACGTTGAGAATCTCATATTCCGTATCTTGAACCTTCCCCAATCTCTCGATGTGAGATTCTCGTACTCTGATCGTTGTAGGAGAGCGCCTATAAGAAATAAAGGGAATTCCCACATATTAGAACAAGGTATTATATCTGGATCAAATCAAGTATCATAAAAGTTGCACGATAGACAAATCTGGATGTTTAGTAGGGGTTATCGTACGCATAGAAGAAGAAACCAAAATTTTTGGCGGCGGTCACAAGAGCTGCCTCATCTGGTGAGGCGGCTTGATACACAATTTTCTCCGGTAGATCTTCACCCTCTGGCAGTACGGTATGACATATCGCTAGACATCTGAAAAACTCCTGCACACACAAAATCCAGGGTTGACATCAATAATCACAACCAATGCACATCAAATTTAGAGGCATTTCTGATAGAATGAGTAGAATCACGCTCGCTACGGTCCAATCTGGAGCTATTGTTATTATATTCAACTCTCCACAACGTTCTGAACGTCTCTGACCAATAATATTGAATCGAAGCGAGGGAGGACCCTTTTGGACTTGCCATGACTGCTAGGTCATGGCAAGTCCAAAATCACGACCTTGTTGACAAAATGTATGACAAAAGCAGCCTAATAAATTGATGAAGCACCTTGCAGATGTCAGGATGCTCTTCGTTTCTCCAGTTCCCGCGCATTAACCTCTTGTCATCGAAGTTAAAACCTTTTTCTCTTATATAATCCTCAGACCTTGGAGCCTGCAAACAAGAAAAGAGTAGAACCAAATTCAGAACTAATAGATTGGGAACTTAGGTTTGCTAGTAAAGCTAACCATAAGAAAAAAGCGCTTCAGAAATCCCTGCACGATAGAACATTCTGAATGTCTCGTTTCCATAAAAAAACGTTGGACCAGTTTCAAAATTTGAGAACAAACCTCCTCAATAGGAACACCTGTCCGACGAGATGCGGCACGCTGGATTTCTGTAATACCAGTCCCATACATTACACCACCAATTGAGCACTTGAAAAACTCCATTAAATTTCGGGTGAGCGTGCCAGTTTTATCAGAAAAAATGTACTCTATCTGCGAGAACATGAAGAACGCAAAGCGATGTTATAACAACGAACTAGGCCTCTTGACTTTGCATTAAGCGTTGTAACTACTACATGGGAAATGCTGAAGAACGACTGTAAATAAAATTGTAACAAATAAAACTGGTCTATCATCAAGAGGGTCACTAACTTCTCAGGAGAGCTGATGATAGAAATTTCTGAAAACAACAACAGGTTACACCTACGAGAAATTTGAACGACATTTACCTGCCCAAGTTCTTCATTGAGATTGGAGGTCCGAGCCAATGCTGGTGTGTTACTTTCCCGATGATACATGTGGATATCATTGTTGATAAATTGAGTTGACTGGATAAATTTTATCATCTGAATGACGATAATATACAGGAAGTGAACTCAGTAAGTGACAGACCGTAAATTAACTTCGAATTCAGATCGAAGACAGCACCATGCGCCTTACGGAAAAACACAAATCCGTAGCTTTGTACAGAAAAGTGTTTGGCTTTACCTCAATGGACACGTACAATGAGATTGGAATGATAGTAGAGTACAATGTCACGAGAGTAAAGAAAGTCAGTACAGCAACCTGCAGTTCCCCAAACCGAACAACAATTAATCATTTCGCAAACTCGACATGTCCAGAGAAATTTCAACATCTTTATACTTGAATAAGAAGCGAAGATCTGAAGTGGAACTTTGTAATATTTTTCCCTCTTTTTCCTGCAAAAGGAGGGGCAGTGTACATCATGGGCAAATGTAAGATAACCCACAAAAAATCTGTTGCTGGGATTGTACTGCTCCTCTATTCCCCGCTGGGACAAACCAAGATACCACCATTTGCGATCGATGAAGATAGCACTGCACAAACGCAAACACCAATCATAACATTAACCACCATTCGGAGCTAAACTATGAGCGTAAATTTAACAATATCTTGACCTATTAAATAGAACGAAAGGAACAAATCTCAGGAAGCTGACCTGCCAATACCACCTATGAAACAGAGCATGAAGAGGATAGCGAAGAGAAGCAAAATAAGCTTGTCGAGCCTTCTCTCCAACGTGCTCCGCTTGGAAGGCACATCCATGGTATTCATCATCACCTGCTCAGAGTCATCCATAGATGGAGCGTGGTTCAGCAATAGATGAAAAACGTAACTTAAACAAACAGGTAAGAAACCTTGAACGACCACTTAAAGACATTCACAACTATCAGAGAATGCCCTATCAACTCCAAGAACGCTCTTAACTGAAAACAAATTCCCAGCTCGTATTGTGCTTAGAGACATCTTTGAAACTGTCCATAGTCTTCGTTGGTTCCAACAAAAGCAACTTCATTTAAGATATTGATATAAGGATTTTTTAACGTACTAAAGATCATGATTACATATCATACTGGAATCCAAAGAACAAACCTTTGTTTCGTGACCCGTAAAGACTACGACACCCACAATTGCGTCTGTATTTCGTAAACTGCACCCCTGCAAAGTGCATGACGAATAGACTTGTCATTCCATGACAATCAACAGGTAAGCACACATGATCCACATGGCTAAAAAGTCGAATGGTCGGGATCCTGGAAGTGAGAATCCTGGAAGTGAAAATCCTGGAAAAGGAAAATATGACTAGAATTACAAGAATTATGTCGTTCTTGATCTCCAGCTCTATCATCAGCGCATATATAAATGTTGTCCTAGGGTCTTACTCGCAAAAGAATTTGATTTGGAGTGATTGGAATTGTCTGCTTCCCAATGACTAAATTTCCCGTGAACGTGTATAATGAATTGTTCGGTTGTTCACATTCGACCATTCCTGCAATGTCAATATCGACTTCTCAGATGAAAAGAAACTACACACGCAATAAACACGTTAAGTACGAAACGAAAATTGTATTAACCAGTTGATTATTCCGTTCACATTAACTGCAGAAACACCGTTAGAAATGTAAATATGACTAGAGTACAGATGATTGTAAACGAAGGTCAGAATAGACAGGATATTAACCTTTGAAATCAACGGCTTTCTCCTCGTCGATATAATCCCATGTCCGCTCCAGAGCTTTGCGAATTTTCAAATTTGTCTCCCCATCCAAATTCGAAGTCTGCAGTTGCAGAAAATTCATATCAAAATCTTGATATGATTGTAACTTCTGCCGTCCAACTGAGCAGTGCACATGGAAGGTTGTACTCTACCTCGATATAGCAGATTCCATCGGCATTTGTACTGGCCAAAAACAGAAGATCGGCAGGGAAAAACTGATCCGAGCGTACCTGAGTGGACCACGAGAATGTCATCATCGAATGATTCAAAGGTGATCAAGCTCGGCGGACTCAAAATTCGAAACTTCCAGTGAAAGATCTCTTGACTAGGTAGATATTAGTGTCAAGATTTTTTTCATTATTGTCACAAATCCACAATACCACAGAGCAAGATACGAGGTATACCTTCACTACATCACCTACAGCCAGTTTGCTCCAAGGTGTTTTGATCCAATATTGTCCTGACAGGACCTCAATACAACTTGAGTTGATAATTTTGTCGCTCATAAAACGTTTCTGCGAAACCAGACAATGTTAGAACAATAAATCGTTTCAATAGATGTCCGAATCGAAGAAGAAAAAATATCGAAAACATGACTTCGTTGAAAGACAAACTATCTCACTGTTCAACTGATAAAGTTAGCATCAAAGGCAAGTGACGTCAAAACAGGCAGTTCTTTCAATTTCATCAGCTGGAAGAAACTTTGACCAAGCAAAATCACTACTTTTGTGTCTGTAACTCACCCGATCCTCAAATGCTTCCTTGATAAGTGATACGGCAAGCACCAACACTAGCGGGCCTACATTGGTGACAGGATGTACAGGACTGCAAAACGTTGGAAAATATCTCAGTTCAATGTGGAACACCAAAACCTTCTTTAATATAATTTGCAGTCACCTTTTGTGAGTTCCAATTGACAAAACTATGAAGATAAAATCACTTTTGAATTCATCAAATTGATCAAGTGAGTGATGAATGCTGAATGAAACTACTGGTAGAAACATTGTTCTGGAATGCCACACCTGATGGGAGTAGTAGACAAAATGGCGATCATAAGAAAGTACATGTTTGCAACTCGCCGAAACTGTCAACATAAGGTTTCCCAATTTTGCCATCCAACATAGCAACTAGATCAGATTTCGGATAGTATATTTCAGGTCTCTCTACAGACAGCAAAATTTACCAGGTCGTGCTGTACTCTAGTCAAAAGGTCGACATAAGACGTCACAATGAAATGGCCTGATTTTCAGTTACAAAGCATACACCGATAACAAACCAAAACTCCGCCGATATTCAAACACTTCACACAGAAACTTGATTCGGCTTCCCGATCATTTCCAGCACTTTTGACATGACTGACAAGAGAAATCCTACATTTATCTAGTAACGGTTGACAATACCTGCTCAAAAAGTCCCTTGGGTAGAAAGGTCCAGAAATTGTACTTTGTTGTTGAGATTGAATTGTGCTGTCAGACACCGAAATAGGCAACAAAAATTGAAAGTTTTGAGTTAATTCAAACTAATTCATAAGTGACTTACAAGCAGCACTTGACATGCTTGTAAATACTTGACATCGTCAGTAGAGAAACCCGATTAACGTAAATTTCTCTGAGAGGAGTACGTTCAGTCCGTACATATTAAGCATGAATGGCTGCCACGTTTCGCTCATATTACAGAACCAAACGGGTTTGGTTCTGTAATATGATTTTTCAATCGATCATTGAATAATCATTTTCAGAGGCATAAGCGTAAAATTTGTTGCAACACGGCTCCATCAGATATCGCCCCATCAGATTTTGCAAGGACCTCCTTCCTCAGCGCCAAGCGCCCAGCTTACCCCACCAAGGGCTCTAGAAGCGGTATCTTAAAATCTCAACGTCCATCTTTAAACAAAATTTTCATTTCGTGGATCACAACGAGTAAGAAGTCTGACCTTAAATTTATATGGAAGATTGGCACTATGGTCATTGCAATGTATAACGCGATGACCCAAATGGGCGTCAGCTCCACTGTTGCGCATCATTGCATCCATGGAAGCTCTCCCCCTCCGACTCATGGATGGAGCCCTGTCCATCCCCCCCATTCTGCCCTACCTCTAGCCTTCTTGAACTGCTACAATTCCACCGTTGTATAAAACAGGTCCAAATCAACTTTCATAAGTGTACAGTCGAAAGCAATTGGACGACACGAGCCCGAATTTTTCCACCCAAAAATCGAGCCGATCGTGACAATTTTACGACCTGGACACTCCACCCTTCTCTGATTCCTCGCTTGCCTTCACCCATCCATCTACCTGATCTGTTCCGTGCCGTCCTGTTCCCTAGATCCCCATCATTACACTGCCTTGATCCTACTGCTTCAACGCGGCTAATTCGATCCAAGCCATCCAGAACCAGAACCATGAGAAGAACCTCAGCTGCTGCGTCCTCATCGTCTAGCACTTCCGCCCCGACGCGCAATCGAGTAAGAACTCATCTCGGGATCTGCAAAACCCTCGCTTCTCGGCCCTGCCCTTCTTTTGCTCTCCTTCCCTGGGCCTCACTTCCTCCGCAGCAATCCCAATCGATTTCAAGGCACAGAGCGCGGAAGGAAGGGGACAAGGGAGAGGAAAAACAAAAAGCCGCGGGACACAGATCCGAAAGGAAGATTGCGTCTTCGAAGGCGAGGGAACAAGAAGTTTACACTAAAGAAGCTTTTCTTCCAAGCGAGGCAGGCAAGCGGTCGCAGACTATTGGGCTCTCGCTCTCACTCCTCCTCCGCTCCGCTACGCTGCCCTCCTCCTCTTCCTCCTCCTCCCCTTCCCTCTGCAGCACTCGCAGCACCAGCAGCAGGGCGCATCATTCCTTCTTCTCTTCCATCGATTCCCCTCTCGCTCTCAACAGTTTCGTCTTCTCCTCCTCCTCCTCGTCCTCCTCCGCCTCACTCTCGCCCGTCCCGGTTTGAAATCACGCATCCCGCGACCTGACGGAGCGAGCTTCGTGTCCTGCACCAGTCACTGCCTTCCTTCTGCTGCAGCCACCATGTTCCTCTCCCTCTGGCTTCTTGCCCAAACAACGTCATCTCCTCTTGCCTCGCTCTGACACCTTTGACTCTCTTCTTCTTCCGCGCGCTTTGTCTCTCTCCCTCTCTCTCCGTCTCCCCATCCCTTCTTTTCCTTTGACCGGTCAGTTCGAACTCCGCGGTTCGAACCCCACCCTGCCTTCACCGCGTCACCTCCGCTCACCCCACCGCGCCCATCTCTAATTCGTTTTTAACACCTGGTCCGATCAATTGCCGTACAGCCTGGTTCCAGCACTACATCGAGTGAGATCCGTCTTCGACCCTCGTTTCGCTTCGCCGGGGACGAGAACGCTGAATTCCCTGTTGTCGCCTGGCTCACATCTTTGACTTGCCATCCCGTCCTCATTACGCATAACTTCAACACAATTATTCGCAGTAGCAACACGGAGGACGACAAGATTGGGCATGTCAAAATGGAGCAAAGACTTTCTAATTCCATGTGTAATTTCCATAATATTATATCTAAATTCTCTGGTGACGGAAAATTGAACCATGTAATGACTTACGTGATATTATGTACGGCTCTTGTTTTGGTCAAAGTACCTGTCATGTTCTCGGATTGTGTCTTTTATAAGGTTGTGAGCAAGAATAGTTTACTTCCTACATTTACCGAAATAACAGTGTGACTAATCTCGTGACAGTCCCCGGTCATCACTTGCGACAGTATTGATATTCAACAAAGTTTTGATTTATTAAGTACAAACATGTTATATATATCAGATACTCGATATATTATACTTTAAGAGAAGTCATGACATCATCTGCTTCATGAAACTTCAATCACTTCTTGGTTTAGTCATCATTAAATGTAATTTTAATCTAAATGAGATCGTTTTCCTCCCACATTACAAAAAAACTCAGGTATAACGTATAGTGATATTTACTGTTCTTGTTCTAAAAATTGAACATCACAATATAAAAATGTAATTTATATTTTTAAATATCTTTCATTGCCTTTTTTGTGGAATAAATTGTATGATCATTACATTCTTACAATCATTTATGTAAATTTGTATGCATTGTTAGGTTAGTGTTGGCAAGAGACTTATTGAACATTGTAATAAATATTTCTCTTAAAAAATGTAGTCATGTAAGATTATGCATTGCATGAATTGAAGTTGTTTGCGTAAATCAGACTTAATGATACCATATATAGATCTTCACAGAAAATACGTGACAATATTACACTTGAAAAAAATTATGTTTTATAGGAAGATGTAACAATAATATATCTTTCTTCCTTTAGCATTTATGATGTGCTGCCAGATGAAATAATGGAATTTTCTTTTGAAGATTTAAATATTTTGATGAGTAATTTTAATATTTTAGTCTATTCATCTGTTAAAAAAATTGATTGTTTCTCCTACTTGTATCATTTTTTATGGGTTTTTTTTGTGAAATATTGAGGTACATGTTAATTTATGTTTATAATATTGTTACTACAAAACATCTCACAATGATTAAATCATTCACAATTTGATTTGAATTTCAGAATTATGTATTTTATGTAAAATTTTATACTAATTAATCATTAAATATAAATAATTTATTGATCAAAGTTTAGTTCTTTGCATATAAAATAAAACTGAAATTATTTTTTATCATTGCTATTATATTTTCAAATAATGTGTAAAATACACATTTAAGACCTTTCAAGAGGATTATAAATGTGAGATGTATTTAGTAATCTTGTAATACATAGATACTATTTTGAAAAACAAAATATTTATGTGAAACAAAACAAAATCAGATATGAGTGAACATCATATGATATTTCATTGCAGTCTGAATTATATACATGCTGGCTTGCTTAATATAGGCAATTCTATGATGTGACGCCTAAACTACCTAAACTAGACTATAACAACGAACCTACTTATGGTTCCCTTCACTTATGCATAGAAATCGCCTTATGATTATTTAGAGAAGTGGAAGCTTTTTGTTGCTTCTAAGCCTACAAGTGACTTGACTTTGAGTTTGAAGCTATATTGGAGTGTTGCATGGATAGACTAGAGATTGAAGAGTAAGATACTCTTCTGTTAATTACTATTTTACAACACTTATTCCTACCTCAAATGTTGGACAAATATAACTTGCCATCTAATCTACTATGTGTGGCCATAATAACATTAATTTTAACTTCAAAACTGCATCTCTCGCTAATGAATGACTTTGAAGATCATGTTAATGTAGGATTACTAAACTTTGGCGTTTTATGTTTAGACGCCAGAATTGCCAAAATTAAGTGGGTCAGAATTTCACACATTATATGGAATTGGCCAGGAAAAATCCAGGTTAAATGAGTTAAGGTATAAATGCGTGAATCTAAAACAACTTTTGAATGCATGCGCTTGAATTTGTTGATGAACTACATATCAAAAATCTAAATGTGCTTCTAAGTTGATATAAGGTGCATATAGATGCTTAAATTTTTGGTTGTACTAACTCAGAATTTGAGAGCAAGTTGTGCACAAAAGAATTAGAAGAAGAAAGAAAAATACTTAGTAGTGAAAAGCAAGTTGCTTCCAAAAAATATAACAATTATGAAAAATATAGTTTGCATACATTTTTTTTTTAATTTTTTTTCTTTCATTTCATTTTGTAGCATGTTTGTTTTGATCATTGTGAGTATTTTTTAGAGGTATTCATTTGTCATGTAGTTTTTGGTTTTACAATATTTAGTAGACGCCTAGGGTTTCAGGTTGTAGGGTATAGCGTCGAAGGAGACTCCAAGAACGTCAATTCTTCGAGTCGAGCCTAGCGCATTGGGAGTAGTGCTCGTGAGCGTGAGACCTGGAGTTTCCGAGTGTGGAGTGGGTTGGGTTTGACTATGTTTGTGACGGTAACTGTGACGGTTTGTTGTCAGTAGGGTAAACGACCGACGTGAATTCCAGTGGGGAAGTTCTTGTTTATTTCACTCGAAGAACTCAGTGAATTTCGTCGCATCTGTGATTAGGTTTATATGTATGTTCGAACCTAAAATTCTCTTTCGATCAATTGGGTACGGTTATTTGGTTGCGGATCAAAGCTTGTTTGAGGTTTGGTTGTTCACGTCGGTCCGGTTCGAGAGATTTACTTGCAGTCTGCATCGACAGTGGTTCAAAGATTGCGGAACGTTGGTTAGGATGTAGCGGAATGGCAATGCTGTTAGTCGGATGAGCTTGGAATTCCTTTCGGCAGGAAACGAGCATAGAGGTTGAAGGTTGTTGCTGCGGCTGATCTTTAGGCCTTGCATGTGCGCGAGAGCGAGTGATGGTGATGGTGACTGGTCTGTGGATTTCATAATTAGTCGAGAAGAGGTCTACTTCTCTCTTGTCCGGCAGCTCAAGGAATTGACAGCAGCAGAGACGCTGTGCTTTTCCAGTTGGAGGGACGAGGGATATGACGGTGGAACGGAGGGGAAGGGCTCGAGACTAGGCCCACTTCGCTCTGTATAGTACTGTTGTGCGCAGCAATTCTGGCTTCCGCAATCAGTCAATTTTTTGCACTTCTCTCGTTTAAGTACTTTTTTTGCCGAGAAGTAACCTTTAAACTTGTTAGGTTGTCATTCGCGTTGATGCGTAGAGGGATAGATACAATGTTATGTGCATTGTTAGGTCCATTCCTGATCTCGCTTGTTGGTTGTTCCTTGGTTGAGCTACTTTGTCACACGTCACCGAAACGAGTTCACTCTAGTTGAGAGTTGAAGAACCCTGGAGATCAGACGAATAGAGTTCAAGTGAGTTACTCCGAGACGTGCATACAGTTCCGAAGTGAACCAAACAGACAAGACCTCTTATTACAATCTCCTTATGTGTATCGTCGAAGTCCTGGAATCTTCTTTCAGGAACAGAGGAAGAACATGTGCGTAGAAAACTAGTTGTTTTGTATTAAAGGAGTAAAGATACTGTACCCTCAGCCCGGACGATGAGAGTGATTTGACTTCCACCTCTACAGTCGAGGTGAAGGCAGTGGATATTTGTGATGGGCGAGATGTGGGTGTAGAAGTGTTTTTTTTTACTTCAGAGCTAAAAATTCTGGCTGGGCTTAAGTCAGTCTCAGAGCGAGACCCTCGACTAGGCACGTATAGAGACGCTAACTTAGCAAACGCGGAAGGACTTAGGGATTACGCTTTTGTTGCTCTTGCTCCCGACCTCCCGATTAATTCACTCAGTGTTGAGTTCTTTTCTACGTCGTTTTACTCCTTCCTTCCGTATCAGCGATAAGTCGTTTAGTGCCTTCTGACAGCGAAGTGGGGTGGACGGTGTAAAGTATGTGGAATTGGAAGAAAGTTTGCTACAGCGGGAGGAGGAACATATGCGTGACGAGGCCGTGACTATTCAATCTTTCAGGATTGGGATGACATTTATTTTATTTCGAGAAAAAAGATATAAGGACAAAAAATTCAGGTTGGCTTGAGTAGCAACCTCTACTGGTTAGTGAAAAGCGGAGATACGATACATTTCTATTGTGATTCATCTCTTGAAGTTTCTTTGTTGGACAGGAACTTATTACAAAACATTAACGTTTTGCTCGCTGAGAAATATTTCCAGTTCTCATGTCTCTAACCATCCTTGTTCTTGCAAAGTACCGAGTTTGCCATCTTCTCTACACTTTTCTTTCCTGTTCAAGATAAAAATCTGACTGTATTTCTTTTGTCACACGCTGACACTTCTCCTGGAAGAGCATCTGATCGTAGCTGTAGAGAGGGAAAACTCGGACTTGGAGACCTCATTTTGGTCACGAAGAGATTTCAGATCGTTATGGTACACAAGAAGGGTTGTCGAAGTCTCCCAGGATGGTCGAAGGAGGTACTTTAGAAAATTAAAGCGTTTGTATCAACATATGTTAGTTGCAGTTCATTAGCTTTTGGACGAAGTGAAGTGTACAGAGATCCAAGACTTGTGTGCAGCGTTCTTTGATCCTCTCGTTTTGTAGCCGTGGTGCCAGCCTGGTTCCGTGTCTTGCTTCAAGTGTTGTGACAGTATGTAGCCCATGTGACAACTTACCATGTCTGAGTGTTTAGAGTAAAATACTACACAAAGGCAATGTAGTAGAAGTATAGTCAAAGTAACTTTTCCACTATCCACCTTGTTACTGTTATCGTACAAATGTAGCAGAAGTATGTAAACTCAGGAAACTAAAGACATCTCCAAACTAGTGACATTAGTTTCTTAAATTTGAGATTATATGGAGGAGCTTCTATCGTCTCACTAAGTTCAGGATGAACTCCTTGTCACCGGAAGAATGTAAAAGCCATTGTGAGTGAAGATGTTTCTTAGAATTTCTCCAACGTGTGGAAGTGGAGAAGTCATTGCTTAGTCCATGTGTGGAGGTTGAGAGGAAGCTAAGGTGATGATGTAAGACTATTAAATTGGTTTAATAGTTTTAGTGTTGAATTGTGAAAAACGTAGAGTAGTATTCTGAAACCAAAGCACATTTGCTTGGTGGATGTTAAGTCTGATGTGAGAAAAAGAAAGAAAAAAATAAAAAAGAAAAAAATAAATATTAGGGTTCAAAATTATAAGAACTTATCTTGAAGAGATCGGAGTTTGCATCCAGTCTCACTCATTGTAGTTTGACAGTACTGCATTTATCGTTTCCATATTGTATGTGACTATATCGATGTGATATTGATTGATGATTTTTGATGAAAATCTTTGTTAATGATTTCCCCATCAAATCATAGTTTGATAGATTGCTAGTAGATTAGAGAGTTAGTTTCATTGTTTGACGTGGAGATTTTTTCAACGTCCGATTGGTGATGGAGTTGTGACAGACCAATTGTTGGAGACGTGAGACTAAGGAGAAAGCTAGCAGGCGAGCTATCATTTGTACGTGCTAAGTTGCTGGTGATAGGAATGCGATGGAGATCGAATCGGGATTGCGAAGCGATGCGATGTCACGTGTGTGTTGTCTTGTTTTGTGTTGTGTTTCCTTTAGACATGAGAGTTGTTGCTAGCTGTTTGCTTGTGTTTGAATCCTCTCCAATCTTGCTTCCTGGTGCGCGCCCGTGTAGGGAAGACGCTAATTTCCGGAGTAATTTTACTCATTTGTGGTGTCGATAGGGTGCTGAACTTGATCACCGGCCAGCCTATCTATGTTTTTCTCACGGTGAGATTGGAATGATGACCAGTAGACCGTGAGAGTCTTCTTGATGTGATGACAGGTTAGGTTGCCCATACCCCTAAGCTAGTAGGGCTAGAGTAGCTTAGTGCGATATGACGTCAGGTGCGGATAGGGTTATTGGATGGAGATCAAGCAGTGGTGTCAGTTGAGGTTTCGTCATCACGGAGCAGTCTAGTGGCCTTGTTGGGGACCAAGGTGGATTTACGCGGAATGGGTTGAGGTATCGGCTACCTTCACCTATCTCGCCGGTTGTTGCGGAGAAGTACCAGAGTGTCGCAGACACAGAGTCTTCTGTGATGATATCGTCCAGTGTTTCAACCCCATTGATTTGGGACATGGATAGGATGTACGGGGCCGTGAAAGGCCCTTGACGGTACTCTGGTGTAGTGGGCACCATCGAGCTTGATGATTTTATTCAGGAGTTCTACACGTGATGTGATATGGAGTTTCTGCGTAACCCCACGTTGTTTACACCCTTCTTTGCGTGAAAGGGGTTATTTCAGCATTTGGAGGAGCCTTCCATGGACGACTATCATGAGTTTGGGAGAGATTATGCTGCAGAGATTGATGCATGAAGACGTCATTGGTCTCCGAACTACTTATCCACTACCTAGGGTGGTGTGGGTACTTGTGGAGGTGCGAGTATCGGCATCAATGGAGGTGCCAGTAGTAGCATCAGCGAGGGTACCAGTGGAGCAATTGGCGCAACTAGTACCAGTACCAACAGCGGTACTGTTAGCATTGTTGGTGATAGTACGCGGGAAGATGCTAGTGGTGTACCTTCGTTCAACCCCATTCATGAGTTCTTCCAGAGGTTGAGGAAGAACTATCAGGAGATGAAGACGGAGAAGTTGAGTAGTCTCCAAGAGTTTGAGCGGAAGACTGGTGAGAGTCTTCGTGAGGCATACACTCGTATGCGACGGCTGATCTATGTTATTCACGATGTGACTGAGGCACATGCTGTCCAATATTGGTATCGGATTTTGGACACAGAGTTGCGGAGGAGAGTTCGTGATGCTACTCTCATGAACGACGTAACACCCAAATTAGCCCATGTGTTTGCTCTTTCTGAGAAGATTGAGCTTAACATGATGGAGGAGAGGGTGATGACGTCCACATTCGTGAGGGACACGACCACTACCTCACGTATCCCACATAGCACAGCATAGTCTCGCCCCATGGGTGGTGGTAGTGGGAGTCATGGAGTTCATACACGACATCCTTCAGGTCACAAAGAGTCTAGTGCGCGCCCACCACTGCCTTCATTTTCGGGCCAGCCATAGGGACCATCATGTTGGACATGCGGAGGTGGTCATATGAGGAAGTGTTGTCCCCAGGAGAGATGGGAACAAACTTCACAGGCTAGGTCACAACCGGCACATGTGACGTGTCTGGTCGATCGGGTCATCCTCGAGAGCATTGTTTTGACCTCCATCCGGAATTGAGATCTTGAGGTAGAGGTCGTGGCAGTGATGCTCCACGAGGCCGAGGTGGTAGGGGTGGTAGAGGTACTGATGTCATTGAGCGTACAGCAGCGAATGCTACTTCCACCATAGAGAACGCTATGACTGCTCGGATTGAGCAATTGGAGCAGAGGCTGGCTGATATGGCTGGTCTGGGGGCGAGTACTTCCACATCTTACGAGGGAGAGGATTTCTTCTATTTGGCCAGTGTAGCACAGGTTGAGGCATCAGTTGCAGTGATCATAGGTGGTGTTTGCACTTCAGAGTCACGTGGTGCGACTGTGGAGTTGGATCCTCAGAGAGATGAGGGTGGACGTTATTCTAAACTTCCCCAGTCCTTTTTGTTGTCAGAGGTGGGCAGAAGTTCATCAATGAGACCTGCACCGTCTAGTGACACTGCAGTGAGAACTTAAGTTCTTACATCGTCTATTGGGGACGCAGACGTGCCATCTAGTGCAATCATGTGGATGGCCACTTAAGTCTTGCGATCTCCATTGTTTTCAGCCACGGAGTTGATGGACTCTGGTATTGTTTTGGCTCGAGTATTTCGGGTAGCCGCCACGTCGTGTGAGCGTGGGAGAGTCATTGCTACGAATGCCGATATACGTGAGTATACGGTTGAGGGGCCATCCTCAACGTATACATTGTTCGAAGAGACGACTTGACAGGCGGCAACGGCAAGAATGGAGTCCTTACTAGCTCGACTAACCATTGATCCTAAAAGGATTGTCCGTGGTGTGTGTATGGTGGACACCTGGGGTGGCTTATTTCACTTAGTGAGCTCTACCGGACAGGTCTATGTCCCAGCCAGAGTTTTGCTGGATTTTGGTGCACAGCTCTTGATGTTGGACAATGCTGCATGCATTAGTTTGACTATTCGGAGGTCCGAGTTGGAACCTTGCTCATTCGAGATCCAAACTTCACTTGGTGGCGCTAGCGATTGGTCTTATTTTATGACCAAGGAGAGCATATCGGTGCAGTTGTGGCATGATCATGCTCATGATAGCTCGCAATTTGTAGTTCGTGCGGTGGTTACATCATCAGCGTCATATGATTTGCTTGTTGGTGGAGTTGTGTTGTATCGGATGGTAGTGCATAGACTTGGAGTTGCGAACCTGGATGCCGATGATTTGAGTTGGAATCCATGCACGTGTCAGGAGGATGACACTGGAGCTAGATGGCATGATGAGGTTGACGAGGAGATGGTGCCTGGTTGGCAGGCATCTGCCTTTATGTGTTGATTACGTGGAAACTCCAGCAGAGAGTATCATCTAACATCTTACTCTAGTCATAGAGTAGATGGTCGATCTTCAGATCCTAACGTTGAGGATGGTGGTGTGGATCAGCGTGATGTTCACGATGATGCATTCGTGTTGGAGTTCCTACGGACCAGCATGGTGCCATGCACAATGGGTGCCAAGGAGCGAGATCGTGCTCTCCAGCGGGCAAAGAGATAACGATTGGAGGGAACATATGTTCTCCGAGTGTGGGAGGACGGTAGGGTACGAGTAGTACCACATCTAGCTCAGAGAGCACGCATTGTGAGGCATGCTCATGAGGAGTTGGGACATTTTGGAGTGAAGCGTACATACAACTTACTACTTGATCAGTATTGATGGTGTGGTATGCATACTAAGGTACAACAGTTGGTATCACGTTGCATAGTTTGTGATCGGGTGAGAGCATCGTTCAATGCCCCGACACCAGAGTTATATCCATTATTCATCATGGGGTTAGGTTACTGTTAGAGTTTGGACTTTGCTGTACCACTACCTTTAAGTGTACAACATCATCGGTATGTGTTGGTCATGGTAGAGCATTTTTCCAAGTGGATTGAGTTGGTGGCACTACCTGACAAGGCAAGTGAGGAAGTAGCATATGCTTTCCTTGACATGGTGCTTAGTCACTATGGTGCACCAGCTAAAATGTTGACTGATAAGGGGATAGAGTATCAAGGTGAGTTTCAAGTCTTGTGTGACAAGGCACTGATTGATCATTGGATCACATCGCGAGATCATCCAGAGGCGGATGGTTTAGCTGAACGTATTGTACAGACGGTGAAGAGGGCGTTGCGCAAGTATGACATGCAGAAAGGTCATCTTGGGGACTGGGATATCCAATTATCGTGGTTGGCCATGTGATACCGTTTCAGTCGTCAAACATCCTTGGCTTCCTTCTCACCATATTTTCTATTGTACGGCCGAAATCCAGACTTGCCAACATCGATTCGTCGTGAGTCTAGCTAGTTGGTGAAGCTTGATGACCCGAATATGTGGGTGATAGTTTGTTCTCAGCGTGAAGAGCTCTTTTGGAAAGTTATGCCTGCAGCGTTTGAGAATCTTGCGATTGCTCAACATAGAGATACGTTGCGATATGCAACCATTCGGGAAGGAGGTTATCGACCATCGATTCGTAGATTCCATGTGAGAGACTACGTCCTTCTACAACAGACTGCATCGACGACATTGGATGTGACGGCGAGACGCACAATCTTGCGAGTGCATGAGGTGTTACCTTCTGGAGTTCTCTTGTTTGAGGGTCGTGAAGACGTTGTTTGGAAGTATCATGGGCACAATTGTGCGCCATGCCACCTCCCAAACGTAGATGGTACTATGGACCCAAGCTTAGCAATAGTACGTGCTGGTTTGAGGTGCATGCTATGTGGGTCTGCTGGTCAAGCGGCCCGTATGTTGATGTGTGATAGGTGTTTTAGGGAATGACACATGTTGTGTCTGACTCCACCTATCGATGTTATTCCAACTGGACGATGGGTTTATCTTCGATGTACTTCAGAGGGGTAGTGTAACCATCTTTAGTTAGTTAGAACTAAAGTAGAGGTTACTCTGAATATTGATGTAGATACTTTAGTGTGCACTAGTCATAGCTGCCACGTCAGCGATCCGCGCACTTGGTAGGTACAGAGTGGATGTGTTAGTTGACAGTGCCACGTCAGCAATCCGTGTGCTTGTAGGTAAGGATTGAGTGTGTTAGTTAGTGTGTTAGTTGGGTGTGCCACGTCAGCGATCCGTGTGCTTGTTAGGGTTATCCGCCACGTCATCCATCCACTAGGAGTGGTATGGATGGTGGGGATTAGATCTTATCACCTTGTACTTGTTGGTGAGAGCTATATAAGGGAGAGGAGAACCATTGTTGGTATCTCTCATCTTCAGAGTTTACGTTTCTATCTTCGAGTGAACTTCTCTCTCAACCCTAGTGTTACAATGGTATCAGAGCGACCTTGCTCTTTCCTTGAGTGTGGATTACCCCTCATGGAATAGCAAGTGAGTGATGATGGAGTGTAGTCTTGAGAGTGTATAGAGGCTGGCAGAGGTCATTCATCTGCATGTAGAGAGAGGTGGAAGGGGGACATTGTGTTTTTGCAGATATGGACGGGATTGACAGGAATCCAGTACCGCACTGGCCAATTCCTAACCTATTCGATATTCACCTTCGTTGCATGGAGAAACATCATTTTCGGATGTACCTTGTGGCTTGTTGGGGTGCAGATTTTATGACTAGAGTGATGGAGTCAAGAGTGCCACTGATTCTTCCAATAGTTACTTATGGAGAGACTTGGGATTGTACTATATACATTCTATACTGATTGTTTCATGGATTTGAACCGCGAACCACCTGTCCCGGTTCGATTCAGCACTTATGTAGAGATTAGAACAGTATATAGACAGAAGAGGATATGGAGAGATTTTCTTGTGAGGAATTATGGAGAGGAGTACTATAGAGCTGTGATAGAGTCACCTGCACCTTTTGTGACTCCTTTGTTGAGAGGTCACATAGTGATTATACTCACTTTGTATTAGAGGGAGTGTGAAAAAGCATGGGAACATCAATTGATATGGGTGAGGTTCTCAATGCAATCATGGCGGAGATGAAGGAGTTGAGAAAAGCGATAGTAGATGGTCATACCAAGCAGCAAGCCATGGAAGATAAAATCTTTGCATTAGAGAGTGAGAAAGTAGAGAGAGAGAGAGTTGGAGAGATGGAAGTTGAACCTCAAGTTCAAGCTTCCCAAGTTCAGCCAGAACCAACTCCTATTGATGCAGCAGAGGCAAATAGGAGACGTCTTCAAGAGATTGAAGATCAAGCAAATCTTTTGCTTCGAATGGGAAAATCCTGTAAGGTGGAAGCTTACAAAGGGAGTAGAGCAATGGGAGTGTTAGAGGGATGGATTATGAGGATGAATATTCATTTATCCCATTTTCATGTTTCTGATTATATTGCAGGAATGTTCATGAGATCTTATCTTACGGATAAGGCTCTCACATGGTACACAACATGGGAGAGAATGCTTTCAGAACGAGGTGCTACCATTTCGTGGAGTGGAATGCAGGAAGGACTTCTGCAAAATTTTCAAGCGGTGGATTCTCTTCAAACTGCAAGAATGAGGTTGTGGGATCTGAAGCAGAAAGGAGGTATTCATGAGTACATTGAAGAATTTCGTGATCTTCAAGTATCTATCATGGATATGAGTGGAGCTGAAGCCTTGGACGTGTTCAAACGAGGCTTGAAAGATCGAATTCGAAAGGAGGTGATGGTAAGCAATCCATCTACTGTGAATGAAGCAATCGCAATTGCTCAACGAATTTCAGGTGCTTTTGGTGTCACACACGGTGAGCCAGTGAGCAATTTTAGAGATCCATCTGGTCCAACACCGATGGAGTTGGGAAACCTTCGACGTAGAGAAGGTTTTGCACCAACAAGAGGACCACCACCAAGATTTGGAGGTGAGATTAGGCGACCAGGAGTTCCAAATTTGCAAGAAGGTTATGCAAATAATAGAATGGTTCGAGGAGGAGCTGGAGTTCGTGACAATCGCCAATGCTATGCATGTGGACGAATGGGTCACATAGCCAAGTTTTGTCGAGTTCGGCCGACACAACAAGGAGGACGGCCCATGCAACTACGACCGTTCAACAATATGGAGGGGATAGAGTATGAAGAGGTGGAGGAAGCAGTTTCGGGAAACGAAGATCACCAGTAATCTTGCCTCGCGGCCTTACTGGTTCTACAAAGCGAAGAAAAGGCGAGGTTGGAAGAAAGCAATGGTTGGGAGCTCATGGAAGGAGTAAGAAGCAAGCTCAACTCATTGTCACTGATGGTTTCATGGAAGGACACAAGGTGAGAGTTTTAATTGATCCTGGAGCAACTGAGAATTTTCTATCAAGGAGTGTTGCTATGAAGTTAGGTTTGATGTTGATGAAGGACGTGAGTGAAGAAGTTGAATTGCCAAACGGGCAAACTGAAGTGATAGAAACACTACCACGGAGTGTAGAATTATCCATCGGTAGATACAAGGAGAGCATTGAATGGAGAGTAATTCGTTTAGCTCGGTATGATGTCATCCTTGGAATGCCATGGATGGAACAATATAATCCGAAGGTAGATTGGAGAAGAAAAGTGATTACAAGTAGCGGATGGAAGATCTATGGAGATAGAATTAGATCTCAGAATAGGAATTTACCCCTCTTTGTGATGGGTACAGCATCCATTTCTAGAGATGATGTATGTTTCCTTGGACTTATAAGAGATATTGGGTCCACGGACAAACCTTACATCCCGGAGTCCTTGAACGACATTTTTATGGAGTATAAAGATGTTTTTCCAGATGATCTACCTGCAGGATTACCACCAAAGAGGCGAGTTGATCACAAGATTGAGGTGATACCTGGAAGTACACCAACTTGCAAAGCTCCATATCGTTTGGCTCCAAACGAATTGGAAGAATGCAAAGCTCAAGTGGAAGAGATGTTGAGCAAGGGATTCATTCAGCCAAGTGTTTCACCTTATGGAGCTCCAGTACTCTTTGTGAAGAAGAAGGATGGATCCATGAGACTATGTATCGATTATCGCGGGTTGAATCAGCAAACGGTGAAAAACAAATATCCATTACCTCGTATGGATGATTTGTTTGATCAACTTCAAGGAGCGAAGTACTTCACCAAGCTAGATTTGAGAAGCGGCTACAATCAAATTCGAATTGCAGATGAAGATGTTCACAAGACAGCTTTTCGTACTAGGTATGGACACTTTGAGTATCTGGTGATGCCTTTTGGTCTCACTAATGCACCAGCTACATTCATGGGATTGATGAACGATATCTTTCGCCCTTATCTAGATAAATCTGTCATTGTTTTTCTAGATGATATATTGGTGTATAGCAAAACTTTGAGTGATCATAGAAGTCATTTACGAGAGGTACTTCAAGTTTTAAGAGACAATCAATTGTATGCCAAAGCTTCAAAATGTGAATTTGGCAAGTCAGAAGTAGATTACTTGGGTCATAGAGTTACAGCTACAGGAATCCAAGTGATGAGTGAGAAGATAGATGCCATTCAGAAATGGATAGCACCTGAGGATCAAACTCAATTGAAGAGTTTTCTAGGGCTCACTGGATTCTATCGTAGATTTGTGAAAGGTTTTGCTCGACTAGCTCAGGCCTTGACTTCCATGTTAGGGAAAGGTCAGAAGTGGAGATGGGGAACAGCTCAAGAGTTAGCTTTTCAAGCATTGAAAGATGCTTTGTTACACGCACCTATTCTCAAGTGGTATGATCCTAACCGTTCTATCAAGTTGGCCACTGACGCATCAGGTACAACAGTAGGTGGCATACTTCAACAAGAATGGGAGGATGGATGGCATCCAGTTGCTTTCTATTCTCGAAAGTTGGTGGCGGCGGAACAAAATTATCACACGACAGAACGGGAGGAGTTAGCTATCGTGTTGGCAACCAAACATTGGAAGCATTATCTGGGTGATAAGGAGTTTGTGGTGGAGACTGATCATAAACCCTTGGTTTATTTGGAAACTCAGAAGGATCTGTCCAAACGACAAATTCGATGGGCAGAGTGGCGTCAACGCTTCAACATGAAGATTGTGTACGTGGAGGGAAAGAAGCAACTTGCAGATGCTCTCACACGCATGCCTTGTTTGAATCATGTTGCAGAAGTGAAAATTCAGGCGGATTGGTGGAGCAAGATGTCACAAGCCACAAAGGAGGATGAAGAGATCACTCGAGCACTACAAACTGGAAAGGCAGAGAAATCTCGAGGTTTGGCGTTTTACAATCAGCGTATATGGATTCCACAAGATCACGATTTGCGCACAATGATTTTGGCAGAAAGTCATGATACAGCCATTGCAGGTCATGTGGGAGTGGAGAAAACCGTGGAGAGTATACAACGAGTGTACTATTGGCCCAAAATACGTGAGGATGTGGAGTCTTACGTTCGAAGTTGTGTTGCTTGTCAACAAAACAAGGCAAGTAATCAAAAACCAGCGGGTTTATTACAACCTCTTCCTATTCCCGAACAGCGGTGGGAACATGTCACCATGGATCTTGTATGTGAGTTACCAAGAACTTCGTTAGGACATGATTCAGTGGTGGTTTTTGTGGACAAATTGAGCAAGATGATTCACATCAGGCCAACCACAAAAACAGTAACAGCTCCACAACTAGCTCAATTGTATCTAGATGCAGTTTTTGTGAATCATGGCTTAAGCAAAGTGTTAATCACGGATAGAGGTACTCACTTCACTAGTTTATTTTGGAAAACTTTATTTAGTTTTTTCAAAACAAAACTAGCAATGTCAACGGCCTATCACCCTCAAACTGATGGACAAACTGAGAGGGCAAATAGAACCATAGAGGATATGCTACGAGCATTCACATTAGAAGAACAAGAAGAGTGGGACAACCTTTTGCCACTTGTGGAATTTGCATATAACAATTCTGTTAATGCATCCACAAAAGTGTCTCCATTTTTTCTTATGTATGGAGCTCATCCGATAACTCCTTCAAGTTTGATGAGACTTCCGAAAGGAGAGGAGTTTTCGACCAAAGTTGCAGCAGTCAACGAATTCGTGGAGCATATTCACCGAGGACTACATCAGGCCAAGGAGAAGTTGGTGATAGCTCAAAATCGGCAAAAGCAGCATGCCGATGCTCATCGTAGAGAAGTGATTTTTGAGGTTGGAGATCATGTTTGGTTATCTACAACGAATTTGTCTCTTGTAGGAACACCAAAGTTAAACCCTAGGTACATTGGTCCATTTTTGGTTTTGAAGCGTGTTGGTGAAGTGTCATACAAGTTGGAACTTCCGTCACATATGAAAATACATCCAGTATTTCATGTGTCACGATTGCGAAAACATGTACCACGACCAAAACAATTCACCAATCAACCAGCACCACCTCCTCTTCCAACCTTGATAGCAGATCATGAGGAGTTTGAGGTAGAAAAGATACTCAAGAAACGTATTCGAGGTCATAAATATCCCAAAGTAGAGTATTTGATTCAATGGAAAGGCTATCCATCGTATGAATCAACTTGGGAACCAGCTAAAAATTTAGCAAATGCACCTTTGATAGTTCAGGAGTTTGAACGTATGTGCAACGAGGACGTTGCATCTTAAAAGGAGGGAGGTTTGTAACCATCTTTAGTTAGTTAGAACTAAAGTAGAGGTTACTCTGAATATTGATGTAGATACTTTAGTGTGCACTAGTCATAGCTGCCACGTCAGCGATCCGCGCACTTGGTAGGTACAGAGTGGATGTGTTAGTTGACAGTGCCACGTCAGCAATCCGTGTGCTTGTAGGTAAGGATTGAGTGTGTTAGTTAGTGTGTTAGTTGGGTGTGCCACGTCAGCGATCCGTGTGCTTGTTAGGGTTATCCGCCACGTCATCCATCCACTAGGAGTGGTATGGATGGTGGGGATTAGATCTTATCACCTTGTACTTGTTGGTGAGAGCTATATAAGGGAGAGGAGAACCATTGTTGGTATCTCTCATCTTCAGAGTTTACGTTTCTATCTTCGAGTGAACTTCTCTCTCAACCCTAGTGTTACAGGTAGATGACTTGATCTTCACATGTTATGAATTGCAGAGAGACGACTAACGATGGGGCGACATAGCATCCAGCCTACTGGTTCGCACACCCATGAAGGTGTATAGCATGTAGTTGTAGATAGTGCTACTTGGGAGTCAAAGGGACCTGACCGCCAGCTAGGATGGCCAGTTGTGACATTTGAGTGTGTACTCTCTCGCGCCTTATATGTGTGTATGTGTCTGTATGTGTATGTGTATGTGTCCGTATGTGTATGTGACTAGCATGTCAGCGATGTAGGATGTATGGCGATACGTATTCGCACGACACATTTAATGGAATCACATTAAAAATCTAATTTGTTTACGAAAACCTTATAGATTTCGTTTTACCTAATGAAATTCCACCGACATTACACATCACATATGTTTTAGTATCACCAGACGGTGCAAGAAATGAAATAATAGCGATTTGCACAAGGAAGTTTGTTTAATCTTGCACGCAATAGCTTGAATGTTGTTTCCAGCAAAATAGTGTTTATTTTGTATTTTTGAATGATTTGAATAAAAATCATATACAAGTCACAAGTTGAACAATTAAATTAGTTGTTCACGGATGCGCGACAGAATAGATTTACTGTTGATGGTGTCGGATCTAACACCAACATCTTTATAATCTTTCGTCATTTCTTGACGAATTTCACTTCATTCGAAGAGTGAACCAATCTGCAACGTGCAGCGGACATAGAACAAACCAAATGCGAGATTTGACAACAACTAAATTTGTTAATTTTCTTGATAGATTTTGACACAAATTTTACTTGATCGATCAGATCATCTAATCGATCGAATAAGAAATTTGAAAAGCAACAAACAATTGCAAGGGACGCGAACAAACATGAAAGCTCAAAATCTACATCTAGCGACAGTTTATGTCAAAAAATTGAGAGATATCTATTGAATTTGCGATAATAGCGATTTGCGATCACATAAAAATACTAAAGCTCACATCATATGTGTTCAGAAACATGTTTTAGACTTTTGCAACGATGTGCCGTAATTGAGGTTCCATCGGGTAAAACGAAACTTGATGAGTCTCATCAAGCAATTTAGTTTTAGACAAGATCCTATCAAGTAAATATCTTGTATTTTTTAGCTTGAAACTAAGGTACTAAATATGTTACATACATTTTTTATACTTATTTAACTTGCATACATTTCTATAGCATTTTTGTTTTGATAATTGTGGGTATTTTTTTGCTAGATTTTAAGGTCCAAATACATTTCATTTTTTTTTCATTTATTTAAGGTTTTTGAATATGACGTCGGTTGTAAAAAATATCTACGTCACTGAATGGAAGAAAGATGACTTCGGCACGAGACTTATGAGTCTTTATTTCATGTGTTTCATAAATACAAAGCAATTCACAAAATATTTGCAAGGCATCCAAGAAAATATAGTGAAATGACACTATCAATGCCAAAACTGCCAAAATTAAGGAAGAAAATTTGCCAAAATTATCTTAATGTTGGCAAAAGTGGCATTTGCCAAAAGTTAAAGGTCATGTGTTAATGTGATACCAATGAAAATAAATTGTTTCTTGTTCGCAGCAGATTCCAGGTTCCAGGGATGAACTTAAGCAATTGCGGATCAGTAAGTAAGCCGGTGGAGTTTATATGGAATTTTTCAAACAATATTGTAGTGAAGCCTTGCAGTTTGGATGAGTTTTGAAATGTTATTTAGGAGTATGTGTTGCAGTAGATGTTCATTGAACAATTTGAGCAGTGATTTGCATTGTAAATGTCAAATAAGTTTCACATTTACACACCGTCTAAATGAAGTTCTCTTGGTGCGACTAAATTAAGCTAATATAGGTTTTTTATGCGCCTTACTAGACTAATCAAGCCGATACATATCAACGTGTTCATATATCTATATCACAATGAAATATCAATTCAACATTAATAATCATAATTCATTGTAGGGATTGCAAAATCTTGTTAATCAAAACATTTTCTATGTCATTGTCATCAAAGTTTATTGAAAGTCATACATGAATTATTTTGATAGTTTGAAATTAATTCACGTTTTAAAAGTTAAAGAAAAATATTTTGAAACTATTAAAATATTATTTTACAATAAATATATCTCTAATGATTTAAATCATTTATTTATTTAATTTTATTTGCATTTACTTCACACTACAATAATAATGCTATTGAATTCCAAAAAATTGGCTGTGGATTTTATATCATTATTTATAATAACGGCAATAAATTTTGATTTGCATTATTTTATATGAATGAAGTTTATAATCCCATAAAAATAAAAATATTTATACAAGCAATATGAATATTTTATAACTTATGATCATATATTACATACTTAGAAATGAAAATCTTTTCAAAATATGTAAATTTTAAATACCTTGAGCCAACATTTTGAGTGTCAAATAGCTATGTTGAAATCTCGAAAATTGTCATGAAATATTTTGAGCATGAAAAATACATACCGAGATCTCAAAAAATTATTATGTAATGTAATATTTTGTAGAAGAATGAAACATTATTATGTTCTGCGCTATTAATTCAAATAATGAGATATTTAAAATCTTCATATAATTGAATTATAGTAAAAGAAATGGTATATTGATTAAAACTTAAAAAATTGCAATGACAATTTAAAAAAAAAACAACATAAAAGACATGTGATTTATTTTGGGAGATTTAATGTTGCACAAAACAAACAAATATTTCAATTAAAAATTTATATTTTTGAAATATGTAATAATGAATTTTATATCAAATAGTTGGAAATAGTTGTAGAAAATCTAAGTGAAATAGACTAAGTGAGACATTAACATAAAATAATCATGATCTAACATCATTGATTAAGTTATTATATTAGTTTGGGTTTCTTGTTCAAAAATTTAACATATCGTCTCAAAAATTTAAATATGAAGCTAAACAAATATTTTTGCTTTGTATAATAGATTTTTGCACTTTCACATAATATCAAGTAGTATCAAAGCTAGAAAAATATTATTAAAATTTATATTTAAAATATAGTGTTTATTGGTGTTTAACTAACCATTTTTTAATGAAAGTTTGATAAAATATTTTTTATTTGAGTAATTTATACATTTTGATTTAAATACTCATATAGGAGATAAGTATTTGATGGAGGTTTGTATGATAGATTGTTTTATTTATTACGAGCAACATGTCAAAATTGATGTGCATAGATTCGTACATCTCATGTGTCAGAAAAAAACAAACTTTTCGTGGAATCATATTCTGAAATGTCATGACTATTGCAATTTTACTAATCAAACACCTATGAGAAATTCCAACTATACCTATGATGTTGGGTAGTAACTTTCACAATATATTTAATTATTTTATGGTACAATTTCACCAAATATAAGATGAATCATAAGTATGAATTTTTTTCAAAGTAGACTTTCAACACTTTGTCGGAATTTCATTAGATATTCTACTTCTATTTTGGGTATTCCACGTGCTTTTATCCCTGCCATAGTGGTTTGGGTTGTTGTAAAATGGTTTGGTTTGGTGTAGCGTAGTCTATGGTGCAGATGAGTGTCTACTTAGAAGCTAAGTGCTTTTGTAAATGTCGTTGAGTAGAACTATCAAAGGCTTTCCACATACATGAGGTGTTTTATATAGAGTCAACCTCAACACCTCATGGAAGGAGTTGTCAACACAAAACACGTATAGGGATACTGTATGATACTGGAGAATTTGTATCAGATTTTCCAACGAGATTCTGCATTCAAAGGAAAACGGGCACTGAAAAACTAGTTTTTTTCCGAAACCTTCAGAACATGTTAAGACTCAATACTCATGAAATTCTGCCCTATCGTGATATCCAAGACTCAGGAGAGGGCTGATATCTCGTGCAAGTTAGCTATCAATTCTTCATAAGGTTTTTCTTCTTACACGTCACTTTATTACTTTTTAAATTTATTCTTCGTGAGACCCGATAAAAGTGAATCTTTTCTGATCTCATGAAAAGCCTAAGTTGAAAATAGACTCACTGTAAGTTGGACATGTACATTTTTGATATACAGATTATAACTCACGAGAGTAAATGAGAATCATTTCACCTGGTACAAGAATAAATCCATGCTAAGCGAACGAAACAAAGTTTCATGGTTGAATTACCATGCGGTTTCGCGCGAGTGTCTAATCTAGATATGATTGTGCATCTTGCTGTGTAACGAGAATGATTGCATGGTGGCGCTGCGCACTCCTTTGGTAATGGGACGATACCTTTACAACGCCACACTACATGGTGTCATTAGTCATGGGCTGAAGTATTCCGACATGGGCACACGTACGTTCTTAACCTGTAAATTCTATCACTCCAAACCGCGGTGGTTCGAACCCGCGGGATCTCGCTCCGCTCTCTTGTCAAGATTTCTGAAACGAACCCACGCTCCGACCGGAGACGCGTACTGGCCCAAGTTCACGACTCATCCAAATTTAGAGGCACTCCTATTTGCCGCTGTTCCACTCCACTTCAGCACCGCCTCCTTTGACCATGACTGGGACGAGATCGCAGCAACATCGTGCGATTCAGTGAGATTGTAGATCCCAGATCTGTGCCAGTTGTCCGACGATTGACAGGGGACTTGAAGGCCATCTCATCCGTGGAAACCCTGTCCGCAAGTAACCTGCGTGAGACGCTGAACCGCGGTTGGCATCGGGTTGACTGGCGAAGGCTCCTGGCGGGTGAGCCGGCCGATCCCGCCCTCCAGCTTTGCGCGTTATATATTAATTTACTGTACCCGCGACTCATGTCCCTCTCTTCGTGCCTGATGTTGTGCAGTTCCATCTTCCTCCAGAGAGGCACCGGACTTCGAATGCTGCGGACACTTGCGGTGGCGAATTAATTATTGATTCTAGAGCTCTGCCTCGTTCAAATATACGGAGGCTGTGCACTGCAGAGAGCGAGCGAGAGAGAGTGTAAATCGCGCGGAAATAAATTCTCCATCTGCCGGTGCCCTCGTTTTCTGGAGCGGCAGTTGGGATTGTTCGAGGCTTGGAGAAGAAGTTTAACCCTCGTGGATTCAGAAGAGCGAACATCGAGAACGCGGGATAAGGGTGCCGGAAGTTGCCCAGTAGTACGTACGAAAAGAACTTTCTCTAGAGCAGACGGCATGACTTTGGAGGATTTCTGGGAGAAGCTTAAACACTAAGATTCCGCTTAGAGGTTGGCGAGGAAGAGCGGGAGTTGTCAAGTTGTCACAGCGAGTGGTGAAGCGAGGTCTTCGCCATCGAGAGTTTCTATTTACTATAATTCTTTTACACGAAGAATTCCGTTATAAGAAAAAGTAGGAAACTCATGGAACGAGATCGCCTACCCTTTTTGGGGTTTACAGGCAGGAGGGGATCACCCACAACGGGCTAGTCAGGTCTGCAAGAAATTCAAGAACATGAGCTCCAAGAAAGGCCAAGGAGAGGCTTGGTAAAACTTGTCGTAATCTAAATTCATAAGAAAAGAGTAGTACCGCCGCCACCTATTCTGGACAAATGTCCCTAACCTGATTACGGCCATACTGGGGTGTGTGTAAGCAGGTCCTCATTCAATCCCATCCAGTATCAATCCTAAAGTCGACGTTCCCAACTGACTTTCAAATTTGTTTTGATACGATTCAGAGTTTTGACATGGTGACTTTGCAAGCAGTTTGCAAGTCGGTGATGTTGAGCAAACAGCACGTTAGTTGCATCTTTGTCTGAATGGTCGACCGTCAACCAGCGGCGGCCGAGCGAGGTAAATGTGTAGCCGGATAACATAGAAATGGCCAACACGTTCCAGGAGCATGGAGATATCGTACGTCTTTCTCTATCAGTGACGTTTCCAGGTTATGATGCCCTCTGCATAATGACAATGAACCACTAACGCCGGGAAAAAGTTTTGAATGGAGCATTTGTACTTGGTTTGCGGATATCTAGATTGTGATGCTCTTTTCCCACAACTAAAAGTAGCTCATGTCATCACCACGAGGAAGAATCGTTGCTACCATCGAATATTCATAAGCTGATAACAACATCCTTTTGAACACTTTAGATACCACCTTTCCCGAGATCGTAATATCCACTAAAGGATTCGAAAGGTGAACTCGAAAACTGTAAGATTCAAAATTATCGCCTCTACGGCTGCTAATGTACTGCTGCCAAGCAATCATTCTCTTGGACCTTTGATAGAATAAGTCGTAAAGGGACCACCTTATCCTTGGCCGGTCAAACCATTTTTCGATCACATTCATGAGCCGTATTGTACTCTCCTGCTTCACCGAATTACAACCAACTTCTACAACTTCTAGAGACGCTAGATTACGTGATCGGCATGTAGACTAATGGACTAGGATCACTCTGTGTTTCGGAGCAAGAAGCCAACTAACCCTCTCTCCACACAGCATTTCTCCTTCGCCGTTCTCCAGAAGTGCAAGAAAATAGTTGTCCTCAAAGTTCTCTCTATCGGTTTCATGTCTCAACAGAAAGCACCAACAATTCACAGGCTTGGAAGTTACTCTTCGACTCCGGCCAGCTTTTAGCCTCGCTCTTATAGGTAAAATGGCAATCAACAAGACTGCGTTGAGAACGTCTACTAGATTAGGATGAGTCCACTCTTGCTGAATCCAAAGCCATCACCACAATATCGGGTTCACCTCGTAGAGCTGACAAGGATGGATGCATTGAGTTAACTTCTTCAAAATAATGACGAAATTCTCATGGTGTAATTACCATGACAGAATTTTTAGCATAAAACTGTGCTCGTGTCTGCTGCTGTTTTCATCTGGAAGACCAATGTCCCCGCTCCTTGCAGGTGCTATGAGAAGACTCCGGGTGAGCGGAAAATGATAACTTTTTAACTTTCAAAAGACTATATGTACTTGTGAGGGAGTTCGTTCCGTGAGAGAAAAAGCCAAATACGAAGGCCAGACAAGAACCTTCAGGTAATATTAACGTGTACTGTACTAGATAAAAAATCTCATCGGCAGGCCTTGATAAAAGACCTAATTCCACAGAACTTCAACTCCGTGACAACTCTGCTCTTCTCGAATGTTGCATACTTTCCGACAAAGGTTAGAGATTTCGAGCCGTCCGAGCAGTGACAATCACCAGTGGAACTGGACTTTGCAAACACAAGGTATTTGTAGAACAGAGAACAGAGCCCATCACAACGAAGGGAGGACACGAATGCAACTTGTAGAAGCAGAGAAGTCATTGATAAGGACAGGTAGACGGTTGCTATATTACACGAACGGTAGGAAAGGATTACCGCTTGGCGTCCTGTGTAAGAAATTCGATTCGTACGTACATTCTTAGCGTATGTAGATTTACCACGAGTCATCTGTCGACGAACAGGTTTTAGCTTCATGAAAATACTGTGCGCGACACCGTGACATTGTTCCATCCATATTTATGTATCCAATAAAATATCCAGCTTATCCATCGGCAGATTTGTACATTCACGAGTCCTCTGGCAAGGCACTTTCTTCAAAATAATGCCCATCTGACGTCCACAATTACCATGCATCCGTCACAATAGAATCTAGATATTGCTAGTTCGTCCAGATAGCACAGAAATCAGGTTGCAGATCAAGGAGCTTCCATCATTCACTGGACAAATTGTTACTCATTAGCATGTGCCAGTCATAGCGTAGAAAACATGAAGGTATAAGTCAAATCACTGGACAGATAATCAACGTAATATATCACATTCGAAATCAAGATACAAGAATGACATCTACTCCCATATATGGATCAAAATTCTTCTTTACTAAAGACTTCAGCGTGAGGAAATAAATTTCAGTTCGGAAAAATCTTCGAAAGTAGTGCTCACTTACAACACACCAGTTTCTGTCGGGTCTCGACAGTACTCTTCAACTACATGCACAGCTGTTGAGCACAAGCTGAATCCTGGAATGATTGTCCGAGTCAAGAACATAATGATGGGAAACGACCGTGGCAAGCAAATACTGCAATTTTCCTCTAGAGATTACAGTCCAAAGTCGGCTACAGAAGTCTGTGGTGCAAGACTTCCTACAGTTATAAAACCCATCTGAGATGTCCGACACCTAACTTAAGCTACTGGTTTGGATTCAACGGGAGACCTTTCTGCGATTCAGATGTCAAACCACAAACTCAGATAAAAAACTTCTGCAGCGATCCTTTCATCTGCGTATTCCCTCTTGGCACAACAGTAGGTCCTCGCACGACCAGTTTCAAAAACGGATCTGAAGGCTCTAGAAGACTTCTGCAGACTTCTGTCCATGTCTGATGGCTGTACATCAAGGGTTGTAGATATCTGTAACGTAAATTACACGCCAACTTTTGTGGCCATGAACAATCTCCGATAAAGGGCCAGAAATGAAGAGCTAGAGAATGTGTAGTCTTGCCCAGTCTAGGGAAGGATGAAATTTGTGGGCTCAATCATAAATGGGACCTTCTTCAGGTCCTCTGACGTTCTACTATCTGGGTCCCTTAGCTGCCGTATACATGCTGCTCACCCAAAGTGCCGACACGCGACTCTTTAAGCAAAGCATGAAATGTCTCAGATCGTCTCAGCTTTTCGCTCCAAGCATGGCAATTTCTACTAGTATTTTGTGAAAGGCTTGTGGTTTAGAGAAGAATGGCGCATGGTCACTGCCCTTTACTTTGAAGGACTTCTCCGGAGGATTAGACTGCAAAACAGCTTCCTGGTTTGCTCCAGGTAACGCGTTGTCTTCCGTTGTCCCTATGAAGAATCGTCGCACACTCCCATAATTTTCACTAGTAAGAGTCAGCTTCTCCATCAAAGGGGCAAATGGCACCGGTCGAATTGACACAGTCGCCAGTGCTATATCCTGCACACGTTGGTAATTCATAGAGTAAATCAGGCATTGTGGAAACTGACCGTTAAGAATTAACAGTCAACAGTCCTGAAAATGTTCCCGAATCGTAGCATGGCAATGCGCCTTCTGTTGTTCCGTAACTAAAAGCTACATTCTCATACGCGATCGTACAGAGGAGCAAACGCCCACAGATAAACAGATGTAACTCCGCCGTCATCGGACGATTTTTTTATCAGAATCAAATTTCGTCCAAGAAATGAAGGGGGAAAATACGAACCTTTGCGGGACTCGCGTTGTAAAAGACGTCTCTGATGAGATTTTTGTCTACTTCTAAAGCTGTTGGAGCGCTTGTATTCCCATTCGCATAAATAAAGGATTGAGCTTTCTGTAGCAAGTCATCTCCAGATCCCGGCTGCAAGTATCATCATTCAAACATCAATCTCAGAACATTTCGCACACCTTTCAAGAGGAATGCAGCCATCTAGTACTACGAGTCTGCCATTCTAGAAGGACTCGGGATACCCCGAAGATAGAGCTGGAACAAAAAGTGGTACTACATTCTTGAATCAAAACAATATACCTGTGAAGCAAAAACGTCAAATGCTCTTTGTCCGTTGATAACCATGGCTGCAGCTACAAAAATGGCTTTGGCAATTTTTTTGGGATGCTGTTCCATGGCGTACGATATGCAAGCTCCGCCCACATTGTGTCCCACTAAGATTACCTTCACAATCAATCCACCATGGGCAGATCAAAACATGTTTCGCAGATTACTGAACACAGTTAGCACGTAAAGCTCTATGTATATACTAGTACTATCTTCACTAGTTCTGTCGTCCATCTTCCGAAATTACGTGTGGTTTTCCACACCACTTTAACCACTGAAGGTTTAAGTATAAATTGTTTCCTCATGCTTTGTGACTGCATCTAGCAATTGCCCGCTGAATGGACAGACGCATGCTGGCAACCTGAGGAACTAACCTTGTCATTTTCACTCAGATTTTCCAAAAATTCGAAGAGGGGCTTGACGTAATGCGCTAAACTCGTAATTGTGTTCGGATCTGTGTAATCGCGTCCAGATCCAGTCAGGTCGATTGCAGATGCAGTGAAACCAGCTTCTTCCAGAAGTGCAATTGTCTTGTACCAACACCATGCACCGTGACCCCCTCCATGGACCAGCACGAAATGCTTGGTTTCTAGGCTCTGTAAGACCTTTTCGTCCTGGTAAAACAAAGCATGGATTTAAGTACAAGCAAGAGAGTATGTTCTAGGTGAAACAGCCTCACTGTAAAATCTTTAGAGAAAAACGCAAACAAATGCGTTGGAAGAAAAATCAATGCAATTGCCAAGAAAACCAAAATCAGTGTCATTACATGCTCGTTAGAAAGAACTGTTATGGATTACGTATGACGGACACAAAAGGCTTGCTACATATAGCACACAGCGGAAAAAACAGTCGCTGTGAACGAGAACAAGGGTGCCACGATTGTCTCTAAAAGGGCTGCCATTTACTGGACTGGAAAGACTGAATAAAGAAACAATTCTCTAATCAAAATCAACTAGCCTGATCAAAGTTGAAGCTGAAAGCAAATAGCCAAGGACACTAAACAAGAATTTTTCCTTGAGAAATCGTTGAGGGATAAAGTTTCCGTGTCATGAGGGAGCAGTAGTTCGAAGGAGTATCGATGGTAAAAGAGCTTATTGACACTAGAACTACTGATACCACACTTGCAGCATTGATGATTCATCTGTGCTTGAAGGGCCTGTCTGTTGTGAGGAAACGTTACCGTTGATCGGCGTGCAACACGAAGCGCTAGTGCAGAGAGAAGTAAACAGAGGCCACATCACACGGTTGAAATACACGCGAAGTCATAAATCTTTTAGGTCCAGAATTTCGAAGAGAACGGTCTTCGATAAATTATTATCTTAACACAAATAATACAGTTGTGCGACATCCCTCAGAATTGCTATGTAGTGCCTTGACTAGAGTTCAATGTGCTGTGAAGCAACTTATGCTGCACCCTCCTTGACAAGCGGTTATCGGCTTTTATTACGGAGCCCGCCCACGACGAGAACTTGAGCTGCATGTGTTATTACACACTCACATTCGATCATCGACAGGAAGTAGAAGACGCAGGTTGAAATTATTCGACACTTTTCATTCGGACTCACTCCTTGTGCCTCCGGGACATACGGACTGATAAGTTCAAACAGCTGAATAATTCTTTCAAATTAACAGGTTTCAGATATCCGGATCCTTAAAATAACCCTAAATACCCGGTCAATTCTTACGGCTTAGAAGGCTAATTTCACGAGAACAACGCTGGAAGAGAGCACCATCCTGCATGTCAACAGAGAGAAAAGCGTCGAACGAGGAAGTTTCAACGGTAAGAGCTGACACAAACGGAAATTCTTTCCATAAAAAAAAGAGCGCCAGAAACGAGAAAAGAAAGCCCCCAAGCCTCAAATCAGTTCAATAAGACAAGCTTTTCGAAATCAGCGAGGTACTGACGAAGAAACCCTGCGCTAGAAACCTGATAAGACAAAACTAATGACCTCCCCGTACAAGATGATCATCTGACCCGCACAATATAGTTCAGATAGAAACACAAACGCTGTTCAACAGCGCAGCAAGGCTTGAGAAAACCCACCAAAGCTCCGTTGATTAGCTGCTGAGGATGGACGACAGGATCGGTGATGGAACGAGCTCGAGTACTAGCACTGCGCGGCAGCTTGCCACTGCTCGGAGGAAGCGGTCCTGGAGCCATGCGCTGCGACATGGTGCGCTCGAGCCGCATCTGAGCCTTTTGGTGCTGCTGCAGAGCTAGTGCCAGAGCCTGTTGCTGGATCACCTCTTCTTCCAGCGATCCCTTCCTTACGCCTTTGATTTTCCCCCGATGATGACTATTATTATTAGTCTTCTTCCCTCCCTTCTTCGTGGTCATGCCTTTCGCCATGCAAGCTATTTGGTTGCCCATCTTGAAGCGGCAGTCTTGCACTACACCGGCTTCTCTTTCGCCGCAGCTCTCGACTCAATTCTCTCTCGTACAAAACCGACCTCCGTCCGAGCAACTAGTCTCGCCCGTCGTCCACTACTCACACGCCTCTCTTGCCCACCTCCACTCCCCTCTCCAATGCTTCGCTCCAACAACAAGCCAACGCCCCATCTCGTTCTCCGATCCCCCACTCCCGGCCTCCAGCACCACCATGACTCTCCTCCCTAGTGCTCATCCATCCAATTTCACCGTCTGCTATCTCACTCTCCCTTCTCGCCCACCCGCCAGTCAGTCAGTTACTCCAGTCAAACCTCAACAACAAAATTCCTCGAAGTTCTGATGCGGCAGCAGCTGCAGCAGCTAGCCAGCTTTCAGTCCAGCTCGGCCCCCGATCAAAGTCGTCTCGAAAGCTTCTTCCTTCCACGGAATGATGACAACGACACCCTTCTTCTCTCAGCGGTCCAGCGCTCTCACTTTTATCGGAGAGAGTAGAAAGAGACAGGAACCAAAACCCAGGGGCGACAACAGACTCAGACACTCCCTGAGAGACAGGAAGAAGGAGAAGAGAGTGGAAGAAATGCAAGAGGAGGGCAAAGGAGAGAAGGAGAGGCAGCAGCAGCAGCGGCGGCAGGAGCGGCAGGCGCGCCAGAGCTGAGGAGAGCAGCGGCAGCAGCGGCAGGCAGCTGGTGAGTGCAGCTGCCGGGTGGTGGTGGTGGTAGGCAGACGCAATGCGAAAGGCGATAGGGGAAAAGACACTTCATACAGGGACTCGGAGACCAATGAATTCCATTACAAGAGCAGGCAGCCTACGGAATCTAGCTCTTGTACGGCATTCTCGCATCGGGAAAACTCGGGACTGGAACAAGTGAATTCAGAACTCCATGTAAGAGCGCACTCGCTTTCGCTTTCGCTTTCGCTTTCTCGCTCGCTAGCTACCTCCGGGGGGAAGGAGTTTGAACGGGGCAAATAAATTTTTCCACCAAACTAACCATTTCAAATCAATTATAAAATTCAGGCTCCCGGCGAAAAGGTCCGAGCTGGAGCTCCGAAGCGAGGAGTTATTGCATCACATGAGTGGACAAAGTTCTCCTTTCACTGCCCATCACCCTTTCCGATGCAGGCGCCCGGGAAACCGCCCGACGCCCACTGTCACGTGCCGTATAAGAACAAACTCGGGCCCGCTTTCTTCTGCCCTCAATTCCGACTGTGCCTGAGTTTTCGGCGATTCTGCATTATTCCCTGCCTCCCGTCTACGTGCTACAGTGACCGGTAGGCATCCCCGAGTCTCGACTTCCATCACGGATTGGCGAATTCGCGAGAAAATCACGCGCTCGCTTCATGCATTTTTGTCACGGAAACTCCGAGTCCGTCGCCCCACCAAGCAGTTCAGACGACCGCGATGTCCACCGAATACCGGGCGGCAGTCCGAGAAGCCGCTCCCGGGAGACGTGTCGGCCTGCGATTCGTTGCCTTAAAGCCTGGGGCATAGTTTCCCATGCAGCCTAGTTTTGAAAACGTTCTTGGAGACTGTACGATGGGATTCGGATCACAGAAACTCCGAGAGATAATGTTCTTGTAAGAGGGAGGGGCCATTCAATGCGAGGAGGCCACATTACTTCGCAGAAGTTATGATGCGAACATGATCTACCACCTAATTGTGTGTTGTGGTGTCGGCCCTCTCCACTCGACGTGATCACTAAGCTCAGAATAAACCCATTAAATATCCTTTTCAAAACGTAATTAGCCAAATTACGTGCTCGCATGTTGGTTCAAGACACAACGAAGTCGGTATCAATGGCTGTACTTCGCGCGGAAGCCGTCCCACCTGTACCTCTACTCTACGAAGGAACCGGGTGACTGTCATAAAGCGACACTTATATCTCAACGGAGAGGGTTTGACCGAAGGTCAAGCTACCAAATACGACCGCGCTGCGTATGAAGACTCGCCCGTGAGTCAAGTTATTACCGGTAGGTATTTTGAGTAACTCGAGTTTGGTATACTGTATATACGTATCACTCTCTACAGAGGCAAGTCGGATTCTGTGCTTAAATACTCTTGATTAAACTAAACCTGGATCGGGGGTTTTTCAAAATCATGGGGAAAGTAGAGACTGTCCAGATGTTTCCCTGATTGGAAGTGTTGTAAGGTCAACAATATTATCTGTTCAGAGAAGAGCTCCATGTCTCCATGTCCCCATGTAGAGCTCCCCTTCTGGAGCCATTTGTTTCGAGGGAAGAACTTAATTTAGGAGTCCTGTATGAGGTCTCACGTGCAGTTCCACCTTTGTCTTGTCGTTTTCGCCTCGCGTGTAACCGTTTTCAACTTTGTCTCTTATTTGCTCCTTGTGCTTTGCTGGACTCTTGCCCTCCTTTTCACTGCCAAATTAGGTCGTTTCGTTCTCCCGTCTCCTTCACATACCGTTTCGAGGTTCAGCCTCGTTCGGCCTGACACAGCCAGCGGTACTTACTTCTTCGGCTTCCCGGCACTCTGAAATTAGTGCCTCTTTAGTTGCGAGCACTTGGTGGTTAGGCACTGGAGACCTAGGCAGAAATCTCACATGGTTGCAGCAAATTTCGTTTTATCATTAACATTTCCTTGCATGGGTCGATGCGGGGGAAATTAGATTTACTGGCTCAGCCCCGCCATGAACTGCAGAGCTTAAAAAGCACATTGCAAACTCATAATGTTTCTCATAATTACTTCATCTATCGCTGACATGCATAAGTCGGTGGAAAGAATGTTAAAGGTGACAGTAGCCAGTTTATACGTTCTTATGGAGCTCAAGCTATACCTGGGTAGACGAAGAACACTTGTAACACACAAGCTTCTATATCACTAAGGGAAAAAGTGCACGTTAATGAGAAGTAATACAAACATAAGCCTAAACACTAGCTAAAATCACCCACTGTGTTGGAATGCCTTATAACTCTCAAGGAAGGAAGAAATATGAGTAGATGATACGTGACACAACTTATCAATGAGTGAACAGTATGTGACATAAATTATGAAGCACGTAGTTAGATGTTGACTATGACATTGCTCCGTATGAATATAGCCTTTATAAAAGAAAAACAACCACAAGTTGTACATTTCTGTCTCAATCAGGTAAATATAGTCTATACGTATGTGGAATGTTACATTACGTTATAAAGTAAAGAGTGATTTATCAATATCTTAATTATCACCGTCTGCATAAAAATATTATCATATTGATTCAATTATGAAGTTCATGTTTAAGTCCAAGGCAGCGTATTTTAACGAATTTAGATAGCGAATGAACGTGATGATGGACTACATGGCCTGTGTGCTAAAGAATTTGGGTGGAACAAACGCGCATGATATCCAGCTCACTTCATTTACGTTTGGTTTGAGTCGGTTCAAACGAAAGATTAAGTGAATATCACGTAGGAGTAGTACATGCAGAAGACAAATTCTCATAAACCTCTCTGGCATAAAGAAAAGTGGCATAATCGCACAAAGAAAGAATTCTCATAATTCATTCTCTGTCATGAAGAATAAAAGATGAAAATGATTAGATACACGGAAAGTTATGTCCATCTTACTCAAAGCGTCATGTCTTTTAAGATGCATAACGAGAAGCATGTGCTTTTATGATTGTACGTTACAAGCCTGCTACAATAAAATATATGAGATATTATTATTCACCTCATGCCATATCCTCGGTGAATGTCGAGTAAATATGTTAGTATCAGTAGTAATCAACATAAAACTCACTAAATTTTCATATAATATATACACCCAACGAGTGAAACTTTCATCTTATTCTACGCAAAGGATGAATATATTACAAATCTTATTATTAATTAAGATATAAAGAATATATGCAAGAAAAATATAAAGTGCACAATGTTCACACCTGACAAATTCTCCTTGGATGGACATAAAAAAATTCGAATAACATGGGTGAAAATAGAATTTTAGGCTATAATTTTTCAATAAAAACTGAACATAAATAAAACACGTATTAGCTGAACCCTTTTTCCCCAAGAAAAAACTCTCTTTCAGATCCTGTTGTTGTTTTGGTCGTTGACGTTCATATGTCCTATGAACAGACTATATAGTCATATAGTCTGTACATTGAGGGGGACTTCAAGTTGCTAAACCTCCTGCATTAAGGTGGAACTGAAGGATTGGAAAATATCGTACATTCTTGTTTTACACACGCTTGTCGCCTACGTGTACATTTGCTCGACGTCTGTTGGGCTAGCTCTAGAGGCTGACCAGGAAATGTCCACCAAGAAAAATACACTAGATATTTAACATGAACTAACTTTTTACCTTAAAAATCTCCCAACCTCTTCACTGATCTTTGCGCATGGAGTTTCACTGGAATGCCGCGTCAAATTCTTCAAGCAATACTTCAAATAAATAACCAATTCGCCTAGCATACATAAAACCTTCAGTTGGAAATTTGCTCTAAAAAGAAGAAGATGTCGCTCATGAGGAAGCTTCTATATATCCTGATGTGTTCCTATGCTGTAGCTTGTGGAACCTCCATATCTGAGAAGTGGAATAGCAGACTCTTTCATTCACATATGATGGGTATATACCGATCTGAATTCAACAAAACGGGTAATTAGTTGTTTATAATTTTCACGGAAAGACATCTCTTAGAACTAACTTGAAGCATATCAACAAATTATAGAAAGAAAAATTGTGTGTGGGTTTAAGGTTTAATGGGTAAACCCTAAAAACCCTACAATATGGATAGGTAGGGTGGAAGTTAAAAAAAAATTATTATGAAGCTTGATTTACACAATCTATACAATCTTTATCTGTTAGAGTTAAACACATTTTGTTTGTGAGAAAAAACCAGATATTTCTTTCTATTTTAAAATTATGTAATAAAAAATGTGTTATCGTTCTTATAATCTATAACCAAGAAAAAAAAGTAGCCAAAAAATGAATCTCAATGAAATAAAAATATTTTAAGGGTAAAATTGTCAGATTTCAAGACATATTATATATAAATATATATATATATATACAGCAACTCAATTTTTCTCTTCCAAATATCTCATAGAATATCATATATAATTTTAAAAATACTGATTTTGATTTATACTTGTCTTTTATATGATTTTGAAAAAAAATAGACTAATCACTGATTTGCACTTTTCTCTTTTCATCTAATAAAAAACCAATTTTTGAGATTTTCAAACTTCGTTCATCATGTTTATCATTCTCTTTATATGTGTACAAGAAAAGTCAATCAAGTTCATTGTTAATATTAAATAGGCATTTTACATTGATAAATTAGTAAGATTGATGGTTCTCTCACTCTTCAAGATTATAATCTAAAATCCAGTCTATGATTGAAATCTAACATTTATAAGTTGTAAGAATAATGATTTTTTAAATTTTGGTTAGATTTTTCAATTATATATTTTATCAATCTGAATCCATTAAATTAATAAAAAATCTGATATTATATTATTTCAGTTTTAACAAATCAAACCGAATTTTGCCATGCTCATCATCACAAAACTTGAAACATAATTTAAAACTCACAAACGTATTCATTTTGTGGAAGTGTGAATATATATAGACTATCACTTGCAAAATTGCGAACTCCTATTTGCCAAAATCAAACTCAAATTTAATTACAAAATAGATATAATAAAGTAAAATTGAAAATATGGAATAAATTCGAATTAAGAATAAATTCACAATAAAAATAAAATTTACATATTCTAAAAAGGAATTTACATTATTGATAATATTTTATGTTAATGATGTATTTATTGATTTTTATATATAATGAGATGATGAAGATCATAATATATTTATATATAATGATATTTAAATAGGATAAAACATTATATTTTAAAATTTTTAATGTTTATCATATATGAAAAAATGATGAATTCAATATAATCAATTTATTCAATGAACACATTACTTTTATGAGAGAACAAAATATAACATCTTTGAGCAAAGTGGATGAATTCAAAATAAACTATAAAAAATTTGTACCAAGCAGGAATTACACCTTCTGATACAATCTTAAAGTTGAGAACTTTCAGAGATCTATTTTGTTTGTTCTGATAGAGTTCAGACAGTTGACCTATATGGTATTATTAGCTTAATCTAACGGCTAAAAATATTGTGCCATTAATATTACTGATTTGTCTTAATACTGATCCATTGTAATGAGTTTATTGTAACGAGTAAATTTATTTGAAACTTAAAAAAAAAATAGTTTCAGAAATATATATTTGAAAAGTAAAGTTGAAGATGGAAGAAGAAGAGAAGAATGATTTGTTGATGATTGACGTATTTGAATACATCCAGTTAACATGGAATGATAAACTCTAAAAAATTGTAAAAAGGTATATCTTCTTGAGGAAGAGCTGGAAGGTACTCAATACATCCGAAAAATTGTTGGAATTTTAACGTTCTTGATTTTTCTTCCATACTAGAATATTAGTAATTTCGTCATCATAATCATTGTTTCAAGTGTGACTATCAAGCCACACATAACACTTCAAAGTCTGTGAAGGGTTTACCCAATCACATTTAGAAACTACTTTTTGTGCAAAGCTTGATTGTTAAAGTGATTTGATGTCATGGCAGGAATTTATTATTCAATGGATTTCCATAGAATGACGAATTTAATGATACCCTCAAATACAATGTAGAAGCTCTTTGCATATGAAACTGTAGTTAACATCAAGACGTTAAGTTGTTCGATCAATTTCTTGTTCGAAGATTTTTAACTAAATATTTCTCACCATTCCACTAGTTTTTTTGGATTAAGAAGGACAAAGTATCAAGTTTACTAAGTTCGCATATAACCTAATCCTTAGCAAATCCTTTTTACGTTTTCTGTTCATGTGAAATCTTTTAGCATTCATGAAATTTTTTTAAATAGTGGGTTACATGATTACAAATGTCTTCAATCGCTGTCATATGTACTATGTCTGTATGCACATAAGATCACATACAAGTTGTTAAGGATGATGATGTACTTAAGAGGCTTAGTGCTCCGGCGAGAAATATCAAACTAGAACTTTAAATTGGCAGATTTGAGGCTGAGGTTTTAAGTATGAAGTAAATGGTTTGATGAAAGATCTATAAGGCAACAAGGTGGAATTTTTTTTGGATGTGACTTGATTGCGAATTCTTATAATTCAATGCTCATGAATGAAGATTCTCGTACCAAAAGAACTATTTCCAAAACCTCACTCTACACCTTGTAAAAGAAAGCGAAGTCGTGGAGCACTAAATGACTAAATCGACATTTTTTTTCGAGTCTTCTTTAGACAACAAAAGTATGTAACGAAGCATGTAGCCGTTTGAAGTTTATGTTGAGAATGGTATGAAGTGAATTAGTCTGTCTCTGAACGCTAGGCCTACGCTCCCTTGTTCAAAACAAAGGAAGATCATATGTACAGTGCTTCTATTTCCTCGTCTCATTTTCCATACACACTGTGATGACATTAAATTCATACGAGAGAGGTATTGGGAATCTTATAGGGAAGATAGCAATATGACTCCGTAAGGAATGCCCGAGGTCCTGAAACCGCGGGAGTAAGTGAGATGGACAGGAAGTAAAATATGAAGGGCATTACGTAAGGGGAGAAGAAGACACCTTTCACTCTTGGAAGGATTATGGACGTCAACTTCGGTCCTGTAACTGCATTTTTAAGATAATGAACAGTAGAAGGAATGACCTACGTCGAGAAAGATTTGTAGGCCGCACTTTTAAACCTATACGCTTGGTCAGCCTTAAAATTAGGTGTATATAAACCACAGCTGCAGCTCTTCCCTCGTCCCTTCGGGGACATCCGTTAAAATTGGAACGATACAGAGAAGATTAGCATGGCCCCTGCGCAAGGATGACACGCACAAATCGAGAAATGGTCCAAATTTTTTTCGATGCTTTTTTTCATGGATTTTTGCGTAACAAAGTGGTATAAACACTTGTTGCCGCTTGCTTCATCGCCCAAATCAAGCAGAAAACAACCCTATCAATCGATACTGATTGAAGGGGTTCTTAATAATGGTCGTATGAAGTGTGTAACATGTGGATCAAATTCATCATTTAATGAGTACATGGGAATAAAATTTTTGAAATTGTACTTCGAATACAAGTTGTAAGCATTTAATAAGTATATAAACATAGAATCAATTCAAAATTATATCATCAAGTTTTTTAATTTTTTTTCTTCATGTCATGCTTTGAGTAAAAATTATATAGATCATTGAATAAGCAAATTAAATTAACTTCAATGTTTTGCTTTTTGCACTTCATCTCACCAAAAGTAGATGAATTACGATTATATTATGCATATTCATATCATGTGTCATTGAAAAAAAATTAGAAGAATGTGCCAATAAGATCTAAGAATTTGAGGAGAATTTTCTAAATTTGAACACAAGTACACATACCAATATCAAGTGTAATGATCCACGAGTAGTACATTTGGAGCTATGTAATCTTGAATAATTTGAATAATGAGAATGATTCAACTAAATTATAAGACCACGAACTTCATTTGAATGATGATATGACATGACTATGATCTTGGCAACAATTCTTGGAAGAAGATGAATTATTTTATTACAATAGATTCAAGCTTTGTTATATACATTCGAGTGATATGCATCAAAATAGTAAAGGATATAAATGATGAACAACAATATGTGAAAGATGGTGATTTAAATAACGAATGAACAACTTATAGATATACAAATCAAGAAACAATTTTATTTATGAATTTTAAATGACATACAAAACCAGATTGAAAGTAAAATGAACAATTATTGTAGTTTACAATGTAATCTATTTTTAAATTGATACATGCAATAATAATCTCCTTATTCTTGTGTGTACTTGTGATTTGGTTGATCTTATTTTATAAAAAAAGATACACAAAATAAATAAAAGTTCTTGAATATACATTTAAAAGTCAATCACCGGATATTTAGTTTTTAATATCTTTATATTTTATGCAAATGATATGCTTTTTATTGCTAACAAAATTTAAATGTTAATATTTGAAGGATTTTTTACTTTTAAGTTTAAAATAAAAATCTTTATGCATTCAAAAGATTTAAATATGAACTTTGAAAGAAATTTGAAATATAAGAGAATATGATCAAAAAAAATAAAATATGCTAAAATGATAACTTTAATGCAATGGATAATTTAATGGAAAAAGTGAAGTATCTGAATATTCATTTAGTTCATGTGTTTGAGTTTTTATCAGCGTATTGTAAGATAAATGATAAAACCCTGGATCCTTCAATGTGAACTATCTCGAAAGATGAAAAGTTGTGGTGCTAGTCCATCTTACAACCGTTGGCTGAGGTTTCATGTTTATGATTATTTGCAATGACATTTATATCTTTTGGCCATAAAAAATAACATATGCATATTGAATCCAAATCTTTACATGTTTGAGAAATGAACTCTTGAGTTAGTTTTTATCTTTACTTTTTACCTTTAATTAGCATAGATATTAGCTTGATATAGATCAGAAAAATCTTTCACAAGTTTGAGATAAAAACCAAGAAGTTGTAATAAATTCTTAGTTTAGTTTCACACTAAAATATATTTCAATACTAAATAATTTTATTTTTTTCACTCATCGTCTCAATTTTTTCGTTTGTAATCTATGAATAAATGTATATAATTTTGACTGGGCAGATTTACATTTTGAAGCTTTGACGTATAATTCATTTCTTTGCAAAAATTTAAGTATTTATTGTTAATGATAGATGATGAAATTTGCTAAAATATCAAAAATTCATCGTGAAAAATTTTACATTATTATGTGGATAAAAACAAAATTATTGTTCATCAATTTCATAAATGTAACAAATACATGATTGAAATAAAAATGCATAACTAGATACAAAAATTAATCATGTATAGTAATAAGAATGATCTAGTGAATGTGTTCATCTGCAATTTAAATTTGATGATAGTTGCTACTCAAATCCAATTTGATGAAAATTTTAAATTTTTGAAGTTGATCAATCAAGTCATTCATATGAATTAAGTACACTTATTTTCCCCCATTTATAATTTTTTTCATTGGTTTTCAATACATGACCTCATCTTTTCATTTTTCTTCTTCACAAATAACACTTAAGCTTTGCAAAACAAATCGCTAGGTTGAATCAATCCTTTGTTCAACATCTATTTTATTTGAACTTTACATTTTTGCAATTAGGTTAGAGCTTTAAAATATGGAGCTTTGCACATTGATGTGTTTCCATGCATCATTTTGATCTTGTCATCCACATGTCTCCTTGATAATCTTAGATTTATATCATATGAAAAAAATAATTTGTTGTTCATAAAAATGTTGTTCAAGTATTACCAAATAAAAATATTTTTTGTGAAGCCAAAAATGTCTCATATATACTTCAAATATTATACACCATTCAAAAAATAATATGCTTTATTTATCACAAAAAGAGTTAAATTTCTATTTTGAAATCTACTTCTATCTTAAAAAATTCTTCAGCCACTTTATTTTCTCGTTTTTGTTTTTCAAAATTTTTTCCAAATTGAATTGCTTCATAATATAATCTTACATCAGGCTCATTGACTATTTTTCATTTTATTTTATTTTTTAATTTTTTTTGAAAAATTTATTTACGTAATGATTATAATATTTATGCATTAAGAAGATTATCTGAAGATGTGAAATCAAAATTATCATGACAATCAATTCAGTTTTACTTTTTATATGATAAATTTTATTTAAGACTGATCTCAATATCAATGTTGAACATTGTAATGCTTTTATACTATAAATGTTGAGTAAATGAATTTTAAACCTTTTTTATTCAAAAAATATTCGTTTAATTTGATTTGAAACATATATATTGTTTCATATATTTGTTTTGAATGAAATAAAAAGCAATTTTTCCTCTATGCTTTATAAATAATTGATAATTTATCATTTTTGAATATTCATAGTAATTTTACTGAAGATTTACTACGAGATAGTCATTTTAGATTTAACTATGTTTTTTACTTAAGTTTGATCCTTTATAACACTTTTTTTCAAAGATATGAAAAAAATAATATTTCTAAAAGAAATACTTGGGGTTTCAAATATAAATTTTCATGAAAGATATAAATTAAATTTGTTATAAAAAACATACATCATGAGATATATCATAAAAGAATTCATTCTTTACATGTTGTTTCATTTTTTATTCATTTATCATTAAATTACATAAAATTATACATGTCCATATATAGGTATAAAATTTTTAATTTTAAATAAATCAGTTAATTATTGAAATTAAAAATGAGGAAATTCGTTACAATACTTAAAAAATTGTTTAAATACTTTATAAATTGCAAACCTGTCATATTTGATATCATGACATGTGTATGAGATTAGAATGGTTAAATTTACATTTAGGATGAGTACGCTTTTGGTTAGTAAGATATATTTAATTAAAATTTTTAATCTTTAATATTTTTGATAATTTTACAAAGGAGCTCTTTTTGAATGGAAAAGAACATACATTTATTTCTTACGTTTTCTGATCAAGCAGTTTAAAAATTTAAAGGTAATATTTTGAAATATCTTGAGGCATGTTAGGTTGGGAATAATTGTCAGTATTGCATATTAGCATGTGCAAGGAATATGTGCATGACCCAATGATCGTGCTAAATGTCAATGTAAATATCTCCGTTGGAAATATATAATATATAGACACTATATATAAATATAAATATCATTCCAAAGGTGTTCACAAAAGATAGTGTACTTATCGACTTGGACTTTCGCTATCGGCTGTGTACTTTTGCATCCTTCTTGGGTTGGTATGTAAAATTTTACATGGCTTGGAAATTTCTCGTTCATTTTTTCATGATCAAATTATTACAAATTTTATGCATATTTTTCAAATTTCAGATTAATTCCATTTACAATATATTGGTGTGTTTTCATCTAATTAGTAAAGATTATCGTTCGATCTGGATGGTCTTCTTTTCAGTCCCTTACAAGACTTGAATATCAAAACTCCATGTGTTAGAGATTTCTCTGTCGCTTTTCGTTATCAAGTAGAATCCGTCAGAATTTTTTTTGAATTTATTAGTACTTCTACTAACTATCACTGTGACTGCTTGAATGGTTCCAACGTTGATCAAAATATACTTCTATTTAGATAGGAAGATTGCACGATGAATTTGGAGTATTCCCTCGCGACATCCAGCATGCTGGTGCATGGAACCTTGAACTGCACTCAAAGCACAGGCAGTGGTGCGTGGAGTATTGTTCAGGATAGAATAGCCGGACTTCGATGTTCTTCAAGCTGCAGTATATAAATCCTCAGACAGTCTCAAGGAGCCGGATTGCAGCGAGTGCGATAGCCGCGCGTGGTTTGGCCGGAGAGAAACAGCGTTCCAGTGCAGCTGACGAGTCATGCTCTATCCTAACGTGGCGCAACTCTGGAAGCAATCTCCACTCGTCTGACGTCAGCCCACCAGGTCAGACCAGCGTTCGTGTCCCGACAATACAGTAGCGAGGAAGCAGAAGTCACATGTCACCAAAGAACGTTGTCCATGTCGTCGTTGTGATGATGATGATTTAGTAGATCCTGCGCTCGCCCGATCCAGTCTGCGGAGGGACTCACTCGCAATCCCCACAATCGATGACAGCGTTGAAAATCGGTGGCTTCCTTACCGACCCCTCGCATTTTCAGCGATAATTGGAGCGCTGAAGAGAGCTGGCACCTGCTGGTAGTGAACTGACAGTGAAGCAAGCGAGTTTCTGTGTGGATTTGGCCTGATTGGATTTCCCGCAGTGGATTGACTAGGCGGGAAATCGAGTGAGTGAGAAAGGGAGAGAAGATGTGCCTCCCCTGCCTGCCCTTTTTCGATCGGCCGAATTACTACTATGAGCCGCCGCCGCGACCTCACTGCGACGAACCGGTGATTGGATTTCCGCAGCCGCAGTACTTTCCACACCACCACCATGACCTTCATCATCAGGCACCACCTCCCCCGATGTTCTACCCGCCGTGGGAGCCTCCCCACCACCACCACCACCATCATCATCACCACGAAGACGACCATCACCACGAGGTGTGCGAGCCTCCGCACTACGACGACCATCACCACCACCATCACTGTTAGGCAACCAAGCAAGCCAAGCGCCCGGAAGCTCAGATGGATTTCAGCAGGCGCAGGCAGATGCCGGTCGCCGATCATTGCAGTGGCAGGTGAATTGATTCTCTTTCACGTACCATCTCGTTTTCATTCCCATGAGTACACTTACTAATGACCATCCCATCATCGCATGTCGCTGGAGGTGCCAATTCTCCCGTAATGGTCGGGCTCCTACTCCTACCGTCATGATTTCCTGGGGAACGTCCGGACGCTGCTCCACTTGTCGAGCTGGTGCAGCAGACCGATCTGTGGACGTTGCATGGGAATGTTCTCAACACGTCGAGTCGTCAATTCTAACTCGAGAGCGCATGGATTGCTGCAGGTACAGCAGTGGCAACTCCATATAGATAGCAACGATGGCTTATGTGCACGACGGCGGCGGTGGCGATGGCATGAGATGAATCGATGAGCAAGACAAGGACCTTGCCCACCCACCAGTCCTTGAAAACAATTCGGCGATTCGGTACAACGACGAGCTCTCTGCGCAGGCGGGCAATGGATCGATCACTTCCGTCACAACCATCAATTACATCACGTTCGAGAAAAGCTGGTCCGACTTGAGCGAATGGACAAACTTGTTGCGCTGATTGCACCCGGCAGAGCGCAACGCAACGTGATCCTTCGGCCTGCAGCGCAACGTCCATCGGAGCTTGAAGAGTTTCACATTCGCAAGTGAAGATCGACCGCTTTACAAGCTCATCGGGAACGTCGAAGTGCTTCCTCGTACATAGTTTGACATGACTCATGGTTATTTGTTTGCTTAGCTTAGCGCTCCGCATGCAGAATAGCTCCGTCACCAAATTCGAACTCGGAATTGTCTGTAGATAGAAAGCGCTATTGATCTCCATCTTTCCATCGTATAACATCGGATGTCGAAACTGATGCATGCGCGCCATATGTAAATATATACATAAGAAGTAAAACCAGTTTGAAAGTAAAGCTAATGTTAAAGGGCTTTGTGTTTGTGTAGCACTCCACAAGCGAAGCAATTGGCCCAAGCGGTCCAAGCTTCCAGCATAGCCGAGCCTTCAATGGGCTGACTGACTGACTGGCGATTCGATGACCTTAGCAGCACTCACTCACTCACACACTTTTCCTCGAGAATTTACGATGGCTCGCACGGTGGATTAATGACTCAACGGAGCGACTGGATCGAGCACTCTCTTTCCTCCCTCCCTTCCTACCTGAAATTGATTGCCTTTGTGTGGCACAGAGTACCCTCTGAAAAAATGTCCCACATTTAGCAGGCACGATCCAGTCAACGCAAGCAAGGTTGTCTCGACTCTCCCACCGCACCGATCAGAGCCACAGTTGCTGTGCGCCGACGGCTTTAAAGCTCCCGTTGAATAATCATCGAAGATTATACTCCGAACGCACCCAGCAGAGAATGGTAAGCGCAATGTTACGTCACGATGTCGAGGTATTATAATGGCGGATTGAAGGTGTTGGAGGGCATTCACGAGGCTAACCTGACCGGTCAACACCGTTTCGTTGGGGCTCCTGCTCCTATGGCACGGTTCACGTCATTCATTCTGTGTAACTCCCCGCTGAAACTGAAATTCAATGCACGAGACGTGACCGTGGGCGATCGGCGCCATTGTACTTCCAGTCAAGAGTGAGTGGCATGCCGAATGTTGACGTCAGACAGAAAAATATCTCGTGGCTTTATTGCCCTTGTGCGCTGTGTCTCGTTCTCGAGCAGCTAGGAAAGTCCGTCAAGGCAAGCATCAGCTTTGTGCATCGAAAAAAGTTCGAGGGCTCGAACGGGTTTCATTAATGGATCGGATTGAATACTCGATCCAACACTCGAACGGCATGCCATTGACTCCTTCGACATCGAGCATAGAGTACACGCCGATGGTACGGCTTCCGGGTATCCGAATCGTGCTGCAAAAGCTTCGGGGGAGCAGAAAACCAGGATCGAGGTCTAGACCGCTTCTTCGAATCGCACACGCCACATATCCTCCAAGATTCGCGGGCTGCTTTAGCGTGAACTCGCTGGCAATTCTCGAACTCGTATCCTCGAACGCCTCGAAGAAGTCTCGCCGTCTGGACTCCGCACGCAGCTTTCAAAAGAAGCGGCGGTTCACGAAGAAAATCGGCAAGGACGTAGAGAGGATCCGAGTAGATGATGAACGGGAAATCACTCGAGATGGTGAACGCGCATACGCTTTAAATATTGAATGAAAAACGGAGACATGTAAGACTCCGGAGGAAAAAGCGTCGCGGAATCCAGGTCTGCTGGGAAAAACCAGGGCTTGATCCGGGACGACAGTTTGGAGGCGAAGAAGATGTGACCCAGAGCTCGTGTCCTCCTCCTGCTCCTGATCTCGTCGCCTGGCGGGACCTGCTGCTGCTGCTGTGACTGCCATGCATGAGCACCATAAGCAGGTCCGAGGGAGGTCCGAAGATTCGAAGGAATATCAGAATCTTGGAAGATTCGCTGGCTCGCCTTCCTTCCTTCCTTCCTTCCTTCCATGTGTGCTCTCTGACATGGCGATCGGCACCGGGGACAGGGTTCAGGAAGAGACCACATCACTGTCTGAGAATGGAGGCGGGCTATCACTGGTCCTCCCCATGGCCGGCACACGCTGCGCAGCAGAAAGCGCAAGGTCCAGCAAACACGGCGCGCGGTTGGCCGGCCGGGGCGATGGCTGATGTGCTGGTTTCTAGGTCGAGGAGCTTCTGAGGAGGTGGTGGTTGGTCGGTTCGTTGCGCTGGGACTTTCGGCCGTGGGTTTCAGCTGAAGCTCGGCGATGGAAAGCTCAGGTCGTCTCGTCCGGCTCCGTTCGTTTCGTGCCGACAGACGATGGTGAACTCTGCGACTGGTCGAGGACTGGCGTCAGAGTCAGAGTCTCCTTGCGATTCGCTCGATTCGGAATCTGGATGAACCCTGGCAGAGGAATTCGGACATGGAGCTCGGGGATTCTGTTCCCTTTTCGGATCGAGTCGGGGAGATTTGAAGCTAGGTTTCAGTTTGGTGGGTGTACTTGTTCGCTTTCGCGAGTTGCAAGGGCGCGATGGGTTCGGCGTCATCACGGAGGAGAAAGGATCCAGCAATTCGTGAATTTGTAGTTGCGAAGAGGGTTTCGGGAGTCGATTCTCGACATCCCGATCGGGAGATCGGATGTATGCGCTTAACTGCTCGATTGGACCGTGGAAGTGCTAGCGAAGTATGATTCATGAAGTTGAAGCCTTCATGGCTCGTGTTATAGTGGCCTCGAGAGACTCGGACAAGCTCTACCAAATTCACAGAAGGCTGTGGGAGGGGATTCATATTTCTAGAATACTCGTGCCTGGTCCAGCAGGCCTTTGTCACCGGGATTTGTCGACGAATCATCGAGTCGTACCTCCGCCGAGTTTCACACGCGATGTTCATGTCGAGGACCTGCATTCCTTTCAGTCGAGAGCAAGAAACTCCTGTTGTTTCCTGGAGCCTGAAATTCTGGGAAGATTTTCGAGATTTCCTCATTCCTTGCAGCCTTACATTGTTGATACTGATGGGTTTGAAGACGACGACCAGCAATTTCTGCATCGTCCAGCTGCTGGAACGCATTCTTGCAGATCATCTTGCGGCAAAACCGGCAATTATGAAATCCCTACCCTTCAAGGAGGCGTGGAAGTGTACAGCATAAAAACCAGGCACAGCCACAAGTTTCAAAAGGAGTCGAGATCAGGAAGTCGAAGGCTGGAGTTTCTGACATCTCCGTCCTTGTGGAGAGAATCACATAAAAGCCACATGGCTTCAACGAGCCTTAGGACACTGAACCTAAGCGCGTTCAGACTGGATCTGAGGGTTGCACATGATCTGACACCGTTTTCACGGATTATGTTTCGAGGCTTTCATTTTGCTAAAGGACCCAGCAAAATTGGAACAGAGAAGTATCATAGTGCTTTGACTTCTGTACAGGGTATTTCTGACTGTTCTAGGAAGAATATGTCAGAAGCAAAACGAGAAGAACCAGCTTCACGGATCGAAAAGGGTGCAGCAATCGATGAGCAAGAGCCGGACAAGGGCTTGCATCTGGGCAGAGAAGACGAGGATAGGACAGATCAGTATGCGAATGCTATTCTGCCACCTCCGATGGGTTCATCTCGGCTAGCTAAGAAGATAAAGTATATCCTGGGTGGAGGAGCTGGATCCTGGCATGCACTTTCAAGTTTCCGGATGAATTTGAATCCCTCGCTGGTCAGTAAAGTGCTGAAGGTGGTGGAAGATTTTCGGCTTGCTTACGGATTCTTCAAGTGGGCTGGTGAGCAACAAGGATACGAGAATACTGCCGATGTGTACAATATTATGGTGGGCAAACTTGCTGTGAACGGACATGTCGAGGGTGCAGTCCTGCGTCTGGAGGAGATGACAAGCAAGGATTTGAAAGTCAGCGTGGTTACTTACACTACTGTAATTCATGCTCTGTGCAAGGCAGGTGATATCAATGCAGCGCTTAAGCTGTTCTCAGAGATGCGAACTAGCTTGTGTGCTCCCAATGTGTACACCTACAACGCTGTGATGAACGGGCTCGGTAAGATGGGGAGAGTGGACGAGGCACTGAAGCTTTTTGCGGATATGAAGTCCACAGGGTGTTCACCGGATGTCGTGACATTCAACACTCTGATTGATGCCCTCGGAAGGTCAGGAGACATGAATAAGGCTGGCCAGCTTTTTCAAGAAATGGAGGCAACGGGATGCACCCCAGATGTGGTGACGTATAATTCTCTCATACATGGCTTTGGCAAAGAAGGCAGATGCAGTGCAGCTTGTGCAGTTTTTGAGGGCATGAAGAGAAATGGTTGTGCTCCTGATACGGTCACTTACAACACCCTGATGGATGCCCTCGCCAAGGGTCAGATGTGGGACCTGGCCTTTGAGCTTCTGGAAGAGTTTCAAAAGGAGAGCCGGTTCGCACCCGGGGCAGGGGCAGCTCTCTACACAAGTCTGATTGATGCTCTGTGCAAAGCCAAGCTGGGGAAAGAGGGATTCCGGGTGTTCGAAAGCATGCAACAACATGGCAGCACACCCGATCTTTATACATACACTACGTTATTGGTAGGGCTTGGAAAGAGCGGACAGTGGGACTTGGTAAGGACTGTCGTGGCAGACGTGAAGAGAGCCGGTTACACCCTCAACGTGGTCACTTACAACTCACTGATCGATAGCCTGGGTAAGGCTGGACAAGACGAAGCAGCTCGCAGGCTTTTTGCAGAGATGGAACAGAGTGGTGTTTCTCCCGACGTCGTGACCTACAACTCTTTGATTGCCGGCATCGGTAAGGTCGGCAGCCTGGAGGAGGCTTTAGAGTTACTGGAAACAATGAAAACTCGTGGGATCAGTCCGACCGTAGTCACATATACTTCCCTTATTGATTTACACATCAAGGCAGGAAACATTAAGGTAGTCTGGAAGCTACTGGAGGAGATGAATCTGAAGGGTTTGAAGCCTAACGCGGTGACATATAGAGCTCTGATAGATGGCTTTTGCAAAGCAGGGGAGCTGGAGTTGGCATGGGACTTTTATCTGAATATGCTTGATATGGATTATCCTCCTCACCTGTTCACTTACAAATCCCTCATAACTGCATGTCACAAGGAGGGTAGAGCTGACAAGATGCAGGAGCTGTTCGAAAACATCAAGCAAAAGAGTTATGGTCGCAAGGCAGGGCAGCTGGGAACATTGGAAGAGTTTCTGCGAGACTTGGAGCAATCAAGCGAAGGTCGTCGCTCCAGGAAAGGTGACTTATTGCAACAGGGCATCTCGAAGTGAGGCCGATCACATTGATGGAGAGCAACTGCATGGAGCCTTCCAAGTCATTTTGGCCCTGAAGTGCAGGGCAGAACAGTCCAACTTGACAAGCAGTGCTTGCCCTAGACTGAGAGTACGAATATGAATCCCCTTCTCCAGTTTCTCCGTGTTGTTCACAAGTAGACTGTTGTAAACCGAGAGATGGTAGTCGTTGCCATGATCAGTTGTAGGCCATGCACAAATAACTTTCATGTCTTTGCAAGCTTTGATTGGAGCGTTCGAGGTCTCAAGGTTAACTTTACTTTTTTTGGCGCAGATTGGTCCAGTTTATCCGACCTTCATATGATGAACAACTCAATCTTTGTTCCAGGATTTGAAACGCAGTCAAAGTCTGAAACTTGAAATTACCTGCATCGACTCTTGGAGCTGCTGGGTAAAGCATTACATGGACCTACAAAGTCAAAATTACATTGTGACTTTTGATGAATAGGTGTTTAATTCTGGCTACTGATGAAAGTTGCTCGAGGTCTGCTCCTCCGTGGATGGCAAGGATAGAGTTTCTGCATTTTACAATACAAAGCGCACCTGTTGGAATGTTGCTTCTGCAACCAAATTTATAAAATCATGAGCTTAGCTCATCAGCTTTGAGAATGTTGCTTGTTTTAGTGATGTCCATTTTCTCCGCATAAACGTATTGATTGAAGTGCATAAGTTCTTCAAACGAGATATGGTGGCTTCTTCTGAGTTCGTGATTTCACTAGTTTGCAAGAGAGCACATGCTTATCTTGTCAATAGATTAAGTTGGTTTAAATGTAATAGACGAACTGCTTCTTGCATCTGGCAGGTACCGTGGTAGTATGAATCGTCAGGTTATGTCCGGGATGCGAGTGATAATACGTGGGACGGATTAGCTCTGAACTTTACTGTGAAGGTAATTATATCTAGGGACGCAATTGATGAGATTTTTGAAAGTAAAAATCTATTTCATTTATTTCTCTGTAAGCTATGTTACTTCACGTCAAGTTCAGACTACTCCGCAATCATTGTTAAGTACATTAAGTGGTTAACAAACATCTGAAGCGAGTGCCTACATAAAGTGTGGATCGTATTGGTGTTAGTTAAGACAATTCTCTTGCAAAGTCGCAATATGGCAGCGGGTCCCAAGTTGCTTTCTAGACCTCGATCCACTGGATGGATCTTATATGGAAAAAACTTTCTGCGAAAGGATATTGCTCTCGGATATTTTTCGGAATGTTTATAAGTTTAATAACATAATAATCAACATGTTTGGTGGACGAATGAAATGGCAAGAGGTCAAAACATATAATAATTTCCCACATTTATCTCGGTTCTCAATTTTCACGCACATCAACCTTTATTGTGTTCAATGTACATAACCCTTACTCGAATATTCAATTCATTTTTCATGTTAGAATATGTGATATATCATTATAAGTTGCTCATTTAATACCACGGGAACTATGATCATGGAATAACCTTATTTGTTATGAATAGCATAGATCTCATTTTCTGTTGATTTGGTTGTGCTAAATCATGTTTTATGTCTTTTGTGACTAAATCATGTAACATTTATTGATTAACTAAAAGTGGAATTTTATGTTTCAAAATCGAGAGTCAAAATGTAAGAATATAAAGAAATCATTCTGCAGACATCTACATACAATTTACACAATTGAGAAGTGTTAGTTGGAGGTATAGATTTGTTATTTATTAATAAGCTTTCACTTGTGTGTGAGTAGTTAATTCAAGGAGGGCTAAGTTGCTATGTGTTACTCTAGTTAATACTATAAGACTTAATATTTCACTCCAATATCTTGTTATCATAAACTTTTTTAAATTTTTAATATTGAAACTGTTTATATTAGCTGCGATCGGTTGGATTCATTCGGGAGGAACAGGGTGCATTCCCTAAATCCCTGTCCCAGAGCTTGAGGATATTCAAATAATCGATTTTTTTAAGCAGAAGGCCTATGGTCTGCTTAACTTCTACCAATGTGCGGACAATCGATAGGAGGTTACGAAGATCGTGAATTGGATGCTTAGATATTCTCTCTTACACACACTAGCGCACAAGTATAACACTACTGTGTCAAAAATAATGGGCGTATACTCCAAATCTCCGAAAGTCTTCATTGAAGCTGGGAACCCTCTTTTTGGTCCATCTAACCTAAGCAAAGAAACGGAAGTACCACCCACACAGGAGCCAATCCAACCGGTTACTGAAGAGCATAAACCAGAAAGCGGGTTCTAGACTAGGTTATAAGCATTCTAAGTAGACCCGGGATACGAGGCGACACCCGGTGCTGACTTGTATCGCGGGTGACAAAACCCTGCTATAGGGAACGCTGGAACCAAAAGCTTTGGGCAACACAGGTTGCCTAGGCCTGTACTTCCTCTTTGTCATTTGAGCCCCAATTATTTGGTGTTTGATTAGTGGTTTCTATGAGCCTCTCACTACGTCCCGCGCACTGTATGCAGGACGCGGGGTCGTGTTTTCGTTTCGCGTCTTTGTTGGGATTTTTGTAGAATTTTGTACAATGAGGGTTATATTCACGGATTCTCTCAGGAAGCAGACGGAAGCTTTTCCTGGTTAGAACCTCTAACAATGAGCTATCCATGTCGTTTCGCAAGATGCTAACTTAGATCAGGTTATTAGAATGTTGTTGAAGTCCCTGCAAAGCTAGAACTTATGATTCTTGGAGATGACTTTTCTGGATGTTGAGGAAGATTGGTTCTAAAAGATTTAGAAAACCACGAGTGGATAAGGAAGAGAATGGATTACAATGATGGACATGATTCCATCTTGTCCATTCTCTTCATTCCATGCGACTATGAATCGAATCAATAGAAATTGGACCGACAAGTCATTTTTTGTGAGAGTCAAAACATAATACTGAGTGATGGAGAATAACCAAAATGATTGAAAAGAAGATCATCAAATTGGATGGATTGAGTTGCAAAATAGTATAAAATATGGGCTGACTCCTTTAATATTGATCATCATGACATTGAAACTAATGATAGTGACAGCAATGTATTGAAAAAAAATCTTTTTCCTAAAAACAAACTCATATATCAATCAATGAGCTTAAGTGAAATCGTGTTTTGGTGCGTGATATGCAATAATTGATTGATTTCAAGACATGGAAGGTAGTTAAACTTTCAAAGAATAAACCTTTGGTTGATGTACAAGTCCAAACTTAATCTACCAGATGATAAGAATAATCTCTTCAAATACAAATTGATGGCTGAGGTTTTCAAACAAGAGAATGGCATGTACAGAGTTTCACCTCCCAATAGTGACGCATACCCGTCCTACACTTAAGGGTCACTACTTGGAGGTGTCACTTAGAGGAGGTTTCGTAGCTTCAGGGTTTGAACTATAGAGTTACACGTGTCCGACATTAAAGTGATCCACGTGTGCCACAAACTTCTTCAAGTTCATTGTCTCTTGCGTTTTTTCTCCACCAAAAGAACCTTAAGACAGACCATCTCTTCCTTCTGCTCGACCGGGCGGAATAGAAACTCTGCCGACATCCCTAACACACGAGACAATTTCATGGATACAGATTTCACAGCCCTTAGTGAGCCTTGACATTCACGAATTACAAACATGTTCAAACATAATCTAATCTGACATGAAAGCTTCAAAACGTACAAGGAAATATTTACATTTACATGTTGCTACAAAGAGAAAAAGAGAAAGAAAGAGTTATGTGATGGCATAACATCTGGCTCTGAACTGACGCACTGACATGAGATTTCTTGGTGAGGACATCTACATTGTGAAGAATGCTTTGGAGTTTTCTTACGAAGCTCTGTTATGAATTCTGTTACGAGGTCTGTCGATGAGGACATCTAGCTCGTGAAGAATGCTCTGAAATTTTCCTCCGAAACTCTATTACGAACTATGTTACAAGGTTTGACTTTGAGGACATCTCGTTCGTGAAGAATGCTCCGAAGTTTTACTACGAACTTTGTCGATGATGTGGAATAATTTTGTTGAAAATGTAGAAACATGTGGCAAATATTTGCCACGTGCCACGGACGGTCATTATTTGAGATGTTATGTCACTATTAGAAAATAGTGACGTACCGTTCTTATTTGATAGATTTTCAAACTAGGACCTAATGGTTCTTCACTTTTAAGTCACTATTGGAAGGATGTCACTACTAAGAGGAGACACTATTGGGAGGTGAAACTCTATACTGTAACAAAAATATTCACTTGTAGTGAAATATGCTACAATTTGACTTATATATGCATTTGTTGAATTCTATGTTCTAGTTAAACACCATATGAATATAGTCACACAATTTTCTATAGATTTTCAATGTAATAAATCTACATTAGACAATAGGTTGATTTTGATAGAATTTTTCTTAGATGTTTAGATTGTTGAATAACTATGTGATTAAAAGTAAATTTATAGTCAATGAAATGCAAGAAACAAATGGTTCATGAAAACACAAAGATATTATGGAGTGTGTGATTTGTGTAATATACATGAAGAAGTAAGATCTATGATAACACATTTAGTCTATTATTCTAGTAGTTTATGTATATTACATGCTAATTCTGGTCAAAATTCAATTTGGCATATACAAAGATTAATTAAAATTTGCACTTAAGAGAAAAGATTTGGCTAAATTTAAATGAATTTTAAGTATGTATATTCTTAAAGATTTGAAAAAAATATTTATTTTTTTTAAAAAGAATATGGTTCTCGAACATGTGCTTAACAAATTTCACACGTAAAATTTTTAATAATTTGAAATTGTTTGACATCACAACTTGAACTTTCAGCGATTCAAGGTCTAATCAATGTTAATGAAATATGACAAATCTCATCAATTTTATATGACAATGCAATGGGTATTGTTTCGTATTTGATAATGGGAGCGGCTAGCTATACTTTAGTTTTGGCTTATTATCCCTCACCCTCTTCTACTAGAGATTTGTGATTGGTGAGGAACAAGATGGACACTTGGCAATGACGGATCCGCATTCTTCACCGTCATGCATCGAGTACTCCGTCCGCGTCTCACTCTGAATGCCCTGCTTTGCGAGCTTCCTCGACTCCACACGAACTGTTGTCTGGAAACTAGCCTCACAACAGCTTGCAGCTGTAGCAATCTGTGCATCCAGATCTGGCCTCCTGCAATTTTTTTAAAAAAAATCAGAGCTTGCTTCATGTAGGATCGAATGTTAAGAGAATTCTTCTCTAGATGCAACAGTCAAAGAAACAAAAATGGAGATAATTCGAAAACCTTCGTTGCATCTACGGTGACAATGGCTTAGAAATTGCTGCACCTAGCAATGCCATGGCCAAGAGATTCTAACAACATCGAGCTGGATTTTTGTTGCATTTTCACGGAAGACAAGAGCTCATCGTTGTATGCTTGAGGAGGTGGGGCTCCCCTATCCCCGATGACGACAGAATTAGTAGGAGAAATAAGGGGCCAAACTTTTACTACGTGAATACACGAGGGAGTGAGAAAGGCGGACAGACAATGGCAATGACGGAGATCTTGTTTAATCTTTGCATTTGACCAATTGCATAACTTTACTAAAGAAAGTAGAGTAGGGTGACTAATAATGAGTCAAAAGTGAGAGATAACTAACCGCTCTCTTGATAATATGCATTGAAATTCATATTGCTCTTACAAGCTATGTACAAGATGAGCACTTACATGTCAAATTCAAAGAATGTGCAGTGCAAAGTTGTGAAGTGTGTGTATTATCAAGTGTCTCAATAATACTAATCTTGCAATATTTATAATACATGTTGCAACAAAGCAAATGTCAAATAGCAGGTGAGAAAAAATCAATATTCAAAATTAATTTCTTCTAATAAAAGGATATTAAAAAAATTAGATTATCTAGATTGACTATATTTTTCAATCTAGTTTATACATTGAACAAAATTATTTATCTGAAAAATGTTGTGATATTTAAGAAGCACAAGTAAATTTTATTAGTAATTTTGAAATTATTGTAAGTTGTGCCAACAACTTATTTTTAATTAGGCCTAGTTTACAGAAATCATTGTGTTCAATTTTTGTCTCATACTTTTCATGAATACCATATTGATTTGAAATAATATATATTTTAAGACATGAAACAAGCAACTTATTGTTCGTCATTATCTCAAGTAATTCATGTTCATGTAAATTTAGTTAGTAAAATTAGGATTAGAATGTCACTATCTATGAAATCTGATAATAAATATCTATGATATAAATTCGATTTTTGAAAAAACGATTTCTGTTCAATATGAGATTACATGGTGTAACCTCACAGAGAATAAATAAATCACATATTCTTTGGTCAGATATGATTATTTTCATTTTTTGTGATAATTATCTAACAATTTTCATATACGTGATATTACAATTTGTGTCTACATCTTACTTCAGTTTCACTACTTTTTAATCTTAGTCAATTTTTGATGTACTTCATCATAAAATAAATAGAAAAAAATTGATGGCATAATCATATTAAAATATATTGATTGTGTGATATGAGATTAAGCATAATTGTAAGAATTTATTTGACAATTTATTATGCATAAATAAATTTATTATCAACAAGATAAGAAATTGACCTCTTAAAATAAATAAAATGTTCTTTCCATGTTTCTATTTTTTTTCTTTATATTTGAAACATGAATCATTATCAAGTTTTGCATTGCTGATGCATCTAAAATTATCAAAAAATTGTTGTGAAGACGGCTTCAGTTTCAAAACTATTACAAGGAAATATTGAAATAGCATAAACATTTACTGTACGAATAAAAAAATCCATTTTGGATGAAATTCTTTTTAGTAATTTAATATTTAAAAAATTCATGATTTCTACTTGACTTAGAAGTAAATTCATGTCTGTTTTAATTTTTATAACAAATCTACAGATTGTAAATTTACTCCATTCCTTATTAGTACTGTGATAATGTTCATGTCATACAATTAAATCTAAAACATTAATCAGTTTTACTTCAAAATATAGTCACATTAAATAATTTTACGATTGTGATATACATCATCGATATTGCAAAAACATCTGTTGTTTTAGTGATAATTACTTCACATGACATCTTCATTGATGAGTGTAAAATGAAAGTTAGTCATGTAAGTATGGGTGAAAAACTAACTACGAACTCTCACCACAATTAAAGTATTTTAAAGGAAAGAGGCTTGGTCAAGGTGCAACTCAAGCTGCTTGGCACTGGAAGGTGTCACCTAGAGTGGAACATCGTCACGGGGTGATATGCAGAAGAAACCAACGACGGGCAAAATGTTCATATAACCCAATGCGCAGGATATGTATAACAGCAAAAGTTTTTGCCAAAATTATAAAGTTGGCGAGCAATGAACAGCAGACGAGTTTTATACGCGTGCAAGGGGAGAAGGTAACGCGAACTTGGCAGTGTTGGAAAACTACGGGGCTATGTTAGTCGAGGTGCTACGCAATTTCACGCAATAAAGGGCGCATTTGGCGGAACTCCCGTCCAGCTTGCGCTATTCAATGAGAAAGTCGATCTTCTGTCGCGAGGGAGCGGGTATGTTCGATTACCTTCTACGCTGTTGCATGTCATGTGGTACAAAACAGAAAGCAATGAGAAAAACGTGTGGACTAATGCTCTTGGAGGAAACATCACCGGACTGTCACTTTCCCAAAGTCCAGTATGTAAGCTTCATTTACCAATAGCCTATCTTCTAGAAAGAAATCCATCATATCTCAACCCCAACATGAAAGCTCATACAGGAAACTGCATATGAAGATAATAACATCGGGATCACTTACAAGTATTTTTCACATAACATCATCTTAACCACCGATGAAAGCCTATCCTTCATTACTAATTGCTGAAACGTAACGAAGAATGCTTGCGGGCGTTAACCCTTACACGCCATGTATCGATTAATCATACATCTCACAATATGTACCAAAGTATATGAAAGATTTACGTGCTTCTATCCTCGATAAAAGCTTTCCATTAGAGACGAAAAACACACATCGTTACAGGTAAATAGACATTTCCCGGTCTCAAAATTACACTCGCTTTGTGAGCAAGGTCATTACTCTCGGTTCATATTGACAGAAGGGTAAGTAGAAGAGGCCACCAATTGGCACCCCGAGAACTGAAATGCCTCGACAGTGATGTACAACAGCTTACTCCAGCTCCCTCAAGAAGTCCTCATTGTCAACAAAAACCTACATAGCCAACCAACATACAGAGATATGAAGTCTCAACAATAAGACAAGCAGTAGTTTGATACAAGCTTGAAGACAACAACAAAAATCCCAAAAGCCCGTCTGATCACTGTAAACAAATATCTAATCGAAAAATGGGTGAGAAGGAAGCATTTGATCTGTCTTGTTGAAATTGCGTAGGAAAGACTACGGGAAACTTACGGATTTCCAGCCATCTGGATCAGTGATGGATGTGATTTTAGTGTTGATCCCGGGAATAGCTCCAGGTTCTCGCACAATCTTGCCACCAAAGTGCCTAATCGCTTCGGCAGTCTTATAGACATCGTCCGTACCAATGGCAATCTGCAATTCGAAGAGCAGACCAGGTCATCTATGTATGTAAGCGTACCACTTATTCAAAAGAACCATCGAAGCAACCAGTTAGCAGAGAAATACAAATTTCGTAGCTGCTTCGGATATCAGCGTGATAATATTGACATCGGTTAAACATGAAGCAGATCTCAAGGCAAGAATGAAAACTCTATGCTTTTAGCGGAAACATAAACAGACGAATCCACGAGCATTACCTGTGCATATCCAGTGCCCTTGGTGTACTCAGTTACTCCATAATTGTAAGTCAATTCCAACACGCAATTCTTATCCTCTGGTCCATAACCCATCATAGCGATTGTGTACTGCCAAGACAAACAACAGGTCCATAAGCACTAGCAATCAAGAAAATGTATCATCGTGATTGTGGAAAAGTGAATCTGCATAGAATTTTCCAGCACGAATCGAGAACACATTGAGCAGCCTCGAGGTTGACAATCAGAAAATTTGGAAGAGAGAGGTATGTCATGATCTTACTTTGTACTCAGGGACATCACGCTTGCGCAATAGCTCCATTCCAAAAGCCTGCAAATTCGCCTTAAGTGTTATGTATAGACACTCGAAACTCAACCCACTTCGAGCGACAAAATAGCCATGCGACAAGAACGAGCCTCGCTAAGATCAACCTCGAGCTACAGCAAATTTCGGCTATAGATAAATACTGCTGACATCACATCCATAAGGTCTGCTCTCGGGAAACAATTAAACATTACCTTCTCATAGAAAGCGATAGCTCTGTCCATGTCACCAACACGCAACATTACTTGACAGAAAGGCTCAGGGGTTGCAGGTCTCTGAATGAGCTCGAATTTGTAACCATCGGGATCATCGACGAAAGCGATGACTGACTTTCCACCCTTAACAGGGCCTGGCTCACGGGAAACCACACCACCTTTCGCTTTCACGAGATCGCATACTTTTTGCACCTATGTAATCAATCATGCCTCATCAGAATTAGACATGATTTCTGATATACAAAATCGACTAGTCAATTTGAAATAGAAGTTAACTGGAATCAAATCGTAAATGTTTCATGATAGATTAACAAAATACATGAAAGGAACTCACATCCTCGACTGCAAGACCGAAGTGACCAAATCCAGTTCCAATATCATAGCTAAAGACTCCGTAATCTGCAACCAGAAATCCCACGGGAAATGTGGCTCTTCATTGGGTGCGCTAAGGAGACGACATTTGACCAATTTAGCACCAAGTTCCTCCTTGTCAGAGTATACATCAATTTCAGGATGAGATCGTGATATTGAAGAAATAGCCATCGCATTATGTCAAAGTACGAGTATAAATAATTCAGTAAAACAAGTTATACAGCACCAAAATCAACAAAGTATCGATCTACGACATAACAGAAGATAGAATGGTATGGACGTACTGTATGTCAGCTCAACAACAAAATGGGAGTCCTCAGGACCGTAACCAAGGAAGGCATTGGTGTACTTCTCATCGGGGAAGTCTCGCTTCCGCAAAAGCTTCATCCCCAAGCATTCGGTGTAGAACCTGTATAATAAGAACCGAGTATCAAATACCCCTGCTTACCAGCTTCATACTACCGATCCTTGTGCGAGTTAGTTCGCGAATTTGAGATGACAAGGGAAAACAGCATGAGAAAGAATCAAAAGAGTATCTGAATAAATTCAATTCAAATTTCAGCCCTACTTGATGGTCTTGTCCAAATCTCCAACTCGATAAACGACGTGAAGCATACGACGGTTGTCCTTCTTGCTCCACTCCAAGTGGTTGTCATCGGAGACTGCGGTAGCTTCTGCGGAGGCGGCAGCAGCCATGTTGCCTTGTAACTGGGATCCAAGGGCTCCTGAGAATGTACCAGCTAAAAGTGATACTACTTCCCTTCCTGCATCCAACCTCCAACGTTAGGCTACTCCAAAGGAACGAGCCGCAAGGAGTCCATGTGCTTCTCGTCGATTAAGATGAATAATACCATGAGAAGGACTTTTAACCCTGAAATGGTTCTCATAGATACTTCTAGATGCTCAAAATTCCCTACACGAGATACACGTGCAGAGGTAATTGCAGTCCCATTACGACACGTGCTCTTCCCTTCTCCGACATTGTCCTCTCCGCATGTAAACAAAGCGTAGCAGTGATGGGCTTTGGAACAGTTTGAAACAGTGTGGCATTTTAGTGAAATGTAAAGTAATCAAGGGTGAAAAACCTTATGCAGAGTCTAGAAAAGATCATGCGCGGCGGTCTGGGCTGGCATATCGACTTCAACTCCTATATGACGAAGGTCGGGGACTGCTATCACGGCTTGAGGGCAACATGCAAAGAATACCCTTCTGCATTACATGCTGCGATACTGTAAATTCTCGCCCCGTTAAAGCTCTGCTCAGATACTGACAGTCAAATCGATGTTCGGCCACATTGAGTGCAGATTATGCAGCTGCAGGTTACTACATACGACGAAACTTGGAGAATTGTCGTTACCGGCCGGCTTGGACGACATATTTTAGTACTCAGCTTCACGAATGACAAAGTGGCCAACGCTAAATTAGATGAATAAGGAGTGGCAACTTCTGTCATCCGATCGTAATGAAGATACCGAACAAAAGCTGAGTGAAGAGGGCTGAGACAAAAAGTGACTCGCATTCGCACATTGCTCCGATAGTTCACAATTCAATGAACTTTGATCGAGTCAAGCTGTTACTCGAGATCAGATTGCCTTCATTGAAATAGAAGGATGGAAGAACTACCACATTCACAAGGGAGAACGTGTACGAAAGATCCGACCTCAAGTTTTACTAATAGCTTCCTCGGACAAAATTCCGGGCTGATTGGAAAATTCACACACCTACAATCTCAAATCTAGAACACAAGTAATCGCATGCAAAACAATTACATTCCGCAAAGATCATTCGAGTTTGAATCGACAAATTTCTTGGGGCAAGGAAACGCAACCGGAATGGCGGACAGGGATGAGAAGCAGAACCCGCTCGAAAACGAGCCCAATGAAAAGAAGGCAGGACTTACGTTGGACAAAAATCGGAGTTCCAAGAATGAGGCTCCTTGGCAAAAGACAGTTGACGCGGAGAGAAGTCGCGGATCTGGTTCTTAAACGCAAAGGCGCGGCAGCGCGGGCGAGAGCAGTGCAGCAAAGGGGCGCAGCTGCAGCAGCAGACATAGCCATGGCTCCTGCCCTCGTGCTCAGCCCTCTTTCCACTTTCCTTCGTCCTCTCGGCCCGAGGGAAGAGGGAGGTTGGTCTGGACGTATGATTCTTGCTCCCGCTTTGCTGACTGGGCCAGAGCGTCCTTGTGCACGGATTTCCACGCGTCAGCAGCCCAACGATCTCGCTCTTCCTAGGGCCAATGGCATACGAGGGCGATGCTGGAAGGCTCTGTCCTGCCCACGTCGTCAGCCAGTCACTCAATCACAGCATTCGGTCTCCGTACGTAAACCCCGGCAGCAGAGGGCAGAGGAAGAGGCCGCAGCAGCAGCAGAGATCGCTCATCGCCCACTTCGCTCCTTCCGATTGCGTCCAGGCCATTAGTGTCAACTCAGATTCCCTTCTGAGGACAAATTGCGGGGAGCGGATTTCGATGCGAACCCGAGATTCAATAATGTAAAACTTGACAGGGGAGCACGAAGCGAAATCCGGCAGCAAACGGGACCACGTTCTTGCGTGAATGATTAAAGAAGCCTGTGGTACTTCAATGAGATGATGATGATGGCTTATCCACTTCCCTGTCCTGTTCCAACAGATCAGTTTTCAACAGCGCACATCAAATAACGCAGGAAAGCTCTGCTCGATTCAATTACTCGACGAGCATGCGTTCTTCGTGGGTTCGATTCATCGTCTTCCGACCTCTACACGTCTGCAGACCTCCGACCTCTGGACGATAATTATCCATTTTTAGCCCTTTGCCCGCGTGCGAGGGGCGGACCAGTATAACGGTCTGAAATAGTTTCGAAGTTCTTTAGTTGGCATCGGCGCTCCTTCGATGCATTTGATAGGTAGAATTTGAGATCCTCTTGTGTTCATTTCAGATTCGAGTCGATGAAAACCATGATGCACAGGTAGAAAGGACTTGGAAAGAAGTTACAGAAACCCGGGAAGACCCCATCCAGCGTTACAAAGATGAAGTCAAGTGATTAACACGTGTTAAATCGCTTATAACATCACAATTGAACCACTACATGAGTTCTCCAATATATTGTTCGAGGTGAAGTAAAGGGTAGACATGAACTAACGAGTGTTGTACATCATGTTCTTTAATATCATAGGCTAACCTGATTTTTTTCACAAATAAACATGTTTCACATGAAAAAATCTCATATAACTTCAAAACTTAGAATAACAAAGAGAAAATAACATAACCAATGCACTTGAACATGTTTTTTGTTGACGTTACTGTTATCGAAACATTGTGTCATCTATAAACATAAGGTTTGTACCATCCGAACTAGTTTATAGATCGCAAGGTACGTACGAAGCTTATGTGAGTGTATTAGTCCACTCATTTTTATAACATAATCTATTGCAAGGCATAACAATGCTATTTACACTAACAGTAACTACGCACACCGCAATACCAAAAACAGATACCCCTGGAGATCATCGATAGCTTTCGTTGAGCCATATAAACATATGCCTGAAATGCCCTTGAACGCCCAAAAGTGCAAACTTCCAACTTTAGCTCTATTAGAAACCATGGCCGTTAGAGTTATAAATGTGATACCACAGCAAATTACGCTTTTCCTCTAAAAGGTATTTGGTTCTTACAAGTTATCGAGACCTTTTGTTATTAACAATTTCTGTATTCTGAATCATCCTCATTTGCTCATATCATCGACGCACTTCATTTTGAGTCCACACCATCTATACAGTGCGTACTCATCTACATGTATTCCACAAAATGAATCTTTGTACTCATGTATGTAAGCATCATGGAGCAGTCATGTCCCTGAATCCTGCAAGTTTCCCAAAAAGTTCTTGAACTGCCTCCCATGAGTACACAGTCCTTGCATCTGACTACGTAGAGTTCTTGGAACTATCAAGTTACTGCGGTTGGTGTTAAGCGAGTACCACGATTATGGTACCAATCGAAAGTACACGGACTCTATAAATCATGAGAAGAGAGAAATGCCAGTGACGCTAAATGATAATCTATTCCTTCGGGCACTTGACAGTTCCAGTACAAATCATGTATGTAACGTCCGCAGATATGGAAGTTCTGCGTCTGCTTCTTAGCACCCACAATTTACGCGTGATCAAACTCCCATTACGGTGTGTTTGACAGAACGGATTATTTGATCTCCGGTTTTGAGAACGTAAGCAAAAGCTGCATACGCAACCTGTGAGTCATCCCACTAGGCCTCGAGCCCCCGTCCCGTGTGTCACGACATTTGAACCATTCAAACATATGATAAAGCGTTTCAAATTGGGGGCATAATATAATATTCGTTAATCTGGTAAATACTGCCAAACGGCACCTGTTCTACTCCCAAACTTATATTCAACTTGTCAAAGTCAGAAGCTACTGACTGTGATAAGTTGAATATATTGAGTGAAATACTCGCAACAATTTCTAAGATCTGGCAGGTAATAACAGATGATTAAGATCACGCAAGAGATTGTGATAAGTTTAATATATTGAGTGAAATAATCGCAACATTTTCTAAGATCCGGCAGGTAAGAACAGATGATTAAGATCACGCAAAAGATTGAAACTTATAACACAAGCACTACTCGCTTAATCCTTTACTTGGATTCATTCCGCAAGTAGTTCGGAAATATTATGTGAACTTTTAATTTCAAAAACCTGATCCGTCTCTGGCAGTTTTAACATAATACACAAGGCATCGTTATGTCTCGATAACATCGCTCTCACCCCGTGGTTGTATATGTGACGTACATCTCATAAACATGACCAAACTTTGCTTTATCCAAACATACTCTTCTTCATATCCTCTCACGACTATCTTCACAACTATCGATGTCAAGGATACAATAAAGAAAGCTCCAGATTGTTCTATGTACAATCTTCAAGCTCAAAGCACTTCTCAGCACAACAGACATGCATACTGGCCAGAACTACAAAATCATTTGAACATGTTTAGGCCTGCTTTACAATTCTAAAAATAAATTGAGGGTCATTGCTGAGAAATCAACAAGAGCTACTGCTTATCAGATGAAGTCAAATTCCTTTCTCAATATAAGTGGAATAATTCTATTCCCATATGAATCTCGTATAAATGCCGGTCACTTCACACTCTGATACCAATCAACCTGTCCTATGTGGAGAATCAGCTGCAAGGACGTGAACTGCTTAGGGAATCTCACGATTGTAGGGCATGCTAGCTCCCACCTCTCCATGCTCCTTCCTCTCCTGCTTAACCTGCAAACAACAGGCATCCAATACTCTCATCATTAGATTTGGTTTATATTACCGACTCCAACCATGTTACCCTATCGTAGTACGACTGAAACAAACAAGAGTTATCCATGTGCATACGCTATGATATAAACGACGAATACTGCAAAATTGTAATATGTCAGGCAGATGACAACGTTGATAGTAGATATTGTCAAACTTCAGTAACAAGCGTTTCGTTTGTGAGATACAAGAGAATAAGTTTCGAAAAAACACACAACAGGAATGAGTAACAAGCGTTTCGTTTGTGAGATACAAGAGAATAAGTTTCGAAAAAACACACAACAGGAATGAGGATCCGGTCAGAGTGCAGAGCTATGTCATTGGAGATTTGAGATACAGGGAAGCAAAAACTGTCAACGCATTTCTTTAGTCCATGGGCAATGTGGAACTCTGTAACCTTGGCACTCTTTAGACCCGTTCATTAGCGAGTGCTTCGGCCTCCTCATTTCAGATTAAGGTCAACTAGGTCTTGGATGTGCGCGAATGGTGGAATTTGATGAAAATAAACAAAACAGAACAAACCACAGTGATAGTTTTCTCCACATACCTGGTCCAACGCATCTTGCAAATAGTACTGGAAAGGAGTCTGCTTTGCCTGCACAAAACAAGAAACAGGTCCAGTCAAAGAGTGATCTCAGGTTACGAGTTTTCAGATTACATTTGCTTTCATTTCGCAGGAACGAAGTTGCAACACAGGGATGGCAGTAATTAGAGCAAGAAACTGAGTAGAAGACAATGCTATCTTCGGAAAATAAGGAAATTGAGACACACACCTGCAATTCTTTGGGCAAGTAGACGTGCTTCATTGAAGCATCCATGGCTCTCTTAATGCGTGCGTTACGAGCTAGAATCTCTGACTCCGGTAGGCGAGACATAGCTTCCTTGATGTCCAGATCGTACATCTCATCATACAAATCATCGTAACGCAATCCTGAACACGATCGTGGCAATTCAGAACCAATTCATCGCTCCAAGCAAATCCCAAGACAGATGCGTCGTCACGGCTGGATTCAATCGAATATACACAGTCGAGAAATTTTAAGAAAGGAGTCTCTCAAAGGCCACCGGTAGCAGTCGATCCGATGAATCCGTTCACGAGAGAAAAGGGCTTTAAATAAGACGGAACAGGTGAAAACGAAATATTCGAACCAACAACTTCAAACAGGATACCGAAAAATAGATTCAAATCCTCGTCAATATTTCCAACTTTCCCGACAATATTACTCCGCAAAAGATTCCCCTTCTTGATACGTCCACAAAGCTTTGACTTGCGAGGTTGCTGTCTGCCCATCCAATTCCCCTCTGATCGATGCAGATGAACAAAATTCACAGTCTAAATCCACAACTTACCCCTAACCCTACTGATAAACTCTCGAAAAAAATCTTTAACAAGCACGCAGATCGATCCATAGATCACTCTTCAATTGATCGCGAGAGATGATACAAAAAAGCCAAAAAACATGACAACCCCAAGAGATATCCAAAACAAAAAATGACGCCCGGAACCAGTCCGAAGTGATCGACCCATACCATATTTCTTCAGCTCTTTCGCCACGGCTGCTTGGTATCGCCGAGATGCCCAGTTCCAAATTGGTTCGCTCAGCTTGGTCAGAAACGAAGCCATTTCGTGCAACGAGAATCAATCACCGGCAGCAGCAATCGGCAATCTCGAAGCAAAATTTCGGCTCCCGGTCGTCGACGACGATGATGATCGTTTCGGCTCTCTAGTGGTCGCACTCCTCTGCTTCCCTTGACGCCGTCCTTACAAAGGTCTTCGTCCTTTCTCCCCCTTCGGACTCTCCGGAGAGCCACTCCTCCCGTTTCTCAAGGCAGCCTTGTAGGAGGCATGTCCTTTTCTCCGGTCGTTCGTCCGTCCGGCACAGACGGACGCTTCTTCTATCCGTCAGCCCTTCTTCTCCGTCACTGTACTTCGGGATACGCATTCGGCAAAGTCTCACGGAAAGGGAAGGACCCTGCGAAGACGTGGCAGTGCAGGTGAGTGTGACGTGGGATAGCGCACGCCGAAAGTCTTCGCATCTCAGCGTCCATCAACGTTCTAGATTCCTGCATCCTTTTTACAGGCAGTCTTGGTCTTGGGAAGCCAACAGTTGCGTACCAACTATTTAACTTTCTCTTGCTGCTTCCGAGTTCTCTTGGTTATTTCTGGATAGACATTGCTAATGAGCATGTTCCTAACGATCTGACTGTACAATATCGCGCATCCCGATCTAATCTTATATCCACCTACCAAAAAATTCAAGATTTTAGGTGACTTTGGCCGACTGCTGTTTTGGAGTATTTGATAAATATAAACACGCAAAACCTGCCATTTGCAAATAATGTAGTCAGTATGTCAGATTCTTTCTCTGATAACTCCGTTTCTATGTTCTCGAACTCGGTTCCTTCATTGCATTTTACTCCAAGCTTTCAACACGGTAACTTAGCTAATGTATAATGTTTAATAGATGTAATAAGGTAACCCAAGGCCATATGAAGAGGATCTGACTGGCTAGGTGCTCCAGTAGAGTATCAGGAACAGCAATGTAGTAGCACAGTTTGCAAAGAGTGAAGACGCTTGTACTGAGATTTACAGGAGCAAAAGAGCGTTTGAGACGAGTAAAGTCTCTTGGATTGAAAACTAGCCTGTGATTTGCCCACAAATGCTTTTGTGCCAAAACGAACGATGCAAACTACATGACCATAAAGAAATAGCTGTGAATATACCAAGCATCGCCCTGACTCTTTCAACTTATAAGAACGGTAAGTAGTACCACTTCGATATAGTGATTAAATGTAGAAGAAATCTTTCTGCAAAGACTTCTTTAGGTAGAGTTACATATATATTGTTACAGTGTAGAGGCAAAAAAATTGCGGAATGGTTTGATTATATTTTCTATTGTGTTCTAATGTATAAAAAAATCATAATGAAAATTCTTTTACTCTTGACAGGTCAAGTTTAATTCACATAATATTCACAGAATTTAATTATTTATACATATCCATGTCTCTAGATTCTATTATTTTTTACGTCTTTGGTTTTATAAAACCTAAGAAGAAAGATTCAAATAGATAGGTAGATTATCATTTCCAAATTCAAAAGAACACTAGACATACAGAATTGTTCACATGAGATGACAATAAATCAAATCTCAACGATTTGCAATCAAAGCAATAACAATATGTATAATTATATCCATTCTTTAATTTTTTTTCCAATGATAATAAGCTCTAAATTACTTGTAAACATTAAATATGTATCCTTGAGATTCATCACAAGGTTAACAATTCTGATATAAATATCACATACATATCTTTCAAGTATAAGCAACATGTCCATAATAAATTGGATGTTAAACTCAATATACAACTTACAGGAAAAATCCTCTAGGCAGGGTTGGCACAACCAGATTTTATTGCATGAGGTTTAATTAGGTTAATTAAAAGCCTTAAAATTGATACAATCAAAAATAGTTTGGTTTAAATCCGCAGACTCATTAAAGGTTGGACCTCCAAGCATTAGTCCATTACCCACACTGAGCGTTGGCGAGCTGCGCGATCATGAATCACCATGAAGATGCAGTCAATAGTGATGATGTAATTCTAGTCAGTGACAACAAAAGATTTGGTTGTCGTACAACCAAGTTTTGGGTTGATTTTATTGACATTGTCAATCCATACAAGCTGAAGTATGTTGTGTGAAATCACTGCAACGAAACCGTTGCAGTTCATAAGAAAAGCGAATACTGATATTCCATCTTGCTTAAGGGTTGCTTTCGGATCGAAAAAAGCTCGTTGGATTGCCGCTTGAACGTTGTTACGAGGAAGTCCAAGATAAATATGCAAAGTATTTGAATTTGTTCATAGCTTGCCTAGTCTTCAATGCATAATTGAACATCAGATATGAACGGATTGTGAACTATACGACCATAGTACCGCCTAGTAAGACACTCTTTTCGGAATCTGTTTTGAAAGAAGAACAATGTCATAATGCCGAATGGATCGTCGGCAACATCAAAGGTGTCTTTCGCAAGTACACCAATACAAAATTTGAATGAGTAGTCACCTACAACACTTATGCGAACAAGAAATTGTGAGAGTGTTCATTACCTAACTTTATTTCGTCATTCTTCCAAGGATGTACATCACATGGCCTCCATTTATTAGTCAAAGATGTTTTTGGATCATCAAAAACAAAGAAGAAGGGAGATATATAGCAAATCTTTCCTCATGGATACCAGTTTGCGTATTTTATGCTAGTTGTTTCAGATGTTAAGGATGTGGTGAAATTCTCCAACATTAATCACTTCATCAGGGCAAAATTGTCAGAACTTCAAAGTTCACAAAAGTTCTGAGCACTCCCGATGACTGGACCAACTCGATGGAGATCTTTGTAGAACTGCTTGCAAATAGTTTTCCAATTTGAATCTATTTTGCATCGCCTTGCATGCAAACAAGATCTAATATTTGGCACTGCATATGAAAAGAGAGATGGCACGAGAATCAAGAATATCATTACCGACTCGAAGTTCAAATCTTATCCAGTCAAATGTTTTCAAATTATTTGACCTATTGATTAGTTTGTCGTAAGATATCAATCAGATTCCTGCTCTAATTTGGAAATAGTCCTTGATTTTATTTAGTTGCCAAAAGATTACGATAGTTTATGTGAGGAAGCAAAGCTAACGAGTACTGAACTCTAATATTTATCAAATGCATCATGTCGAAGGTTCCAGTTCTTATAGCCTAAAAGACATGGCTTGTCGTACTTATTAGATCCTCGGTTTTTTGAAGAAGAGCTTAACCGTGAAAACCGGAAAGATCTCGAATACAGGCTGGTCAAAATACTTATTGACGATTCTACACATGTAGATGAATCGATTGTGTGATCTATACATGTAATTTATCGACTTTTTCATCTCTGCTCAATCCAATAAGCAATCAGATTCGTTTCGGTTCAAAATGCTAAGTGAAAATCAGAAAACGCCACTGCAATATAGACAAACCAACTGTATCGCATGGCCGTTGCTACAACATATAGCTTTGAAGTTGTTCACAATGGCGACATCAAATGCAACTTCTAAAAAGAACTTCTCGACATTTGGCTTCGTTCACTCAAAGTTATGCAACTTTTTGGGTAAAGAGAAGTTGAAAAGCTTGTCTTCATTAAGTCAAACTTTCCAACTTTTGAGTATACTCTTGTCGAGTACAATAAGGAATCGGACTTTGAGAACTATGAGAAGTACAACGACATATTTGCGGTTGATGGTTAGCCTTGACAATTATGATAATGGAACTCAAGATGCACTGTTCTCAATCTTGTATACATAAAAAAAAAACCTTAAGTTTCATAGGTTTTAGTTTAACAAACATTTTGTTTTGGGAAAAAATATGTTCAATTCACCCTTGACTATGCATTTTGAACTACGTTTAAAATTTCTCTTGTTTTCAAGGATGATGATGAAATTCTTCAAACAAAATCAAACAAAACAAGATAAATCAACTTTATATGACAAAACCTTGTAAAATATATACTGATGTTTTTGTCACTCTTAACTATATTCACACTCATAAAAAAATATTTAATGTGATCCAAAATCATGACTTAACTTTTCATATTTGTTCAACCTGTTCAAATTTTCATTACTAATTTTTTAATATTTAAAAAAAATTAGATCTACATATTTTCATTCTTTGTTAATTGAATATAATTTAAATTAAATTATATGTTTGTATTGAACTAAATATCTTTCTCACACAATCAATGATTAAGCTAATTTCATTTATTTATAGTATTTGAGGTAAAAAATCAGTTTAATACTATGTATATTTTATCATTATCGGCATTTAAATTTAAGTCTGAGTTCTTCGTCACTAAAATACATTTTAATTTGATTTTAGCTGATGATAATGAACTTTAATAACTTTCAATTGTAAAACTTACTTGATTTTTTTTCATTGATGATGTAAAATAAATTTCTTGAATAATTTGAACTTAAAAATGTTACAATATCAATTATTCAAATGTAAGAATCATAAGATTGAATAGATATATTTTAAATTATAAGTATAGTATCCAATGTTGAAAAATGATTTATTCAGGTGTGACATAAAAACATGTGTTGTTGTGTAAATGAGAAAGATGAGTAAATAAAGAAAATTTATTACGGTATGAAGTTGCTATGAACATATAATATGTGATTTATTTACACTAAAAATAATAAAACTAGGTTTTGAATGAGATTTTGCTAAATATGTAAATTTTCTGATTTTTGTATTTAAAAAAGTAAAATTTTAAAAATATAAAATTTACAGAAATATATATCACTATATACTTTGTATTTGAAAAGATATTGAGAAGAAAATAATAATAAAAATGATTTTGCTATGCTCCTAATTATAGTCAAATAAGCATACTCTATCTTAAACCTATGGTTGCACCCAATTTGAACTTCATGAATTCTAATTTATTAACCTCATATCTGTGATAAATTTTGCAAATGATAGTTTTTGAAGAAGATAACAACACCTAACATCAACATCGTATTAGGTTAGAGAATTTATTTCCTATATGTAATGCATTTCTTACAAAGAGTTCACACGTTTGAAAGAGTTGGAGTTTGTAGTCAAATAGATAACAAATTCAAAGTAAATATCGCTTCAACATTATATTATGTTAGAGATTTCATTTCCTACATGTTATATATTTCTTATAAGAAAATTCACATGATAACAGCTTTGGAGTTTGTAGTCAAGTAGATAAAAAACGAAAAGGAAAAATCCCATCAGGTTGTATAAGAAGAATCATTGCAAAAAGCCATGAGGTAAAATTTAATAATATCACATTAAATGATATGCTATACGAAACCTAAGTTGTCTCAATGTTAATTTTCAAACCATCCACAATCAAACGATTTATAAGTAATAGAGCAGTTGGCATCTTCTCAACTAATGTGCTAACGATTAGTTGATTGTTAGCGTTGGATATCACTAGCCATGGAATATCAAGGGAAGGCAATGTAAACAGGTTGCTTGGACTAGGTTACACAATTACCCATGGTCCTTCCAGTCAAGTAGAATCTCCAACAATTTGTCACAAGGACATTGAGTTCCTCTATTTAGACATATATTGTACTGTAGATATCATGCCGAAAGTAAATATGCAAGTCAGGTTTGGAAAACATTTAGGAAGACAGTTATGATGATGGCTGTTCGTTCTTCATCGCATGCAAGACTACGAGCATAGAAACCAAGGGAAGTGATGTCAAATGTAACGTCTGATGGTTTATTATGTGATTCCCCTGCCATGGGGGCAACCAGACATAGTAAATTTTCCACCGATATTTCATGTTTGACTCAGTCACAAGGCAATTGTACAGTATTTTATTTGAATGATTCGCAGTTGTGGGACATATGGGACAGTTGTTGAATGGTTTCTGTGGTCTCATCCCTCTTCGATTTGACGGGGTCTTCCTTTACTTTTTGCTGTGCTACTTGGTACCTTTCCTTCTTCCCATGTGCTGAGCCTTCTTTTATGTAATTATCGCTTGATATGGAAAAGCTTGAAATACCTCCGTCTATAGCAAAGTATCAAAAAAGGAAAACCGTATTATGCTATTTTAACTTATATCAAGCACGTGGTAACAAACAAGTCGACCATAAGATTCTTAATCCATGAAAATCGGAAAAATAAATTAAATAATTCTCCTGCCCACGCACGTTACATGATTCCGGATAATAGGGCGTTTCAGAAAACAATCATCCAATTCAAAACCAAAAAATACCACATGTTGACCCTAACCCTCTTCTCCGTTCGCTGTACACCCTTGTAGGTTTCTACCATAATTTCGCGAAGACTTAGTTATAGCAAGCAAAATCCATCGCTAAAATTGGAGCGGTTTCCAAAACTTGGAATGAACAGGAAACTGTATATTGCACCATTATATACGGCCATTAACATCCTCATGTCTAAGGAAGTGAAAATAGTAAGTATCCAGTAACTCTGGGTAGTTAAAATCACCTGCCTATCCCGAAACACAGTAGAGTCACAAATTTTTTGTGATTTTCTACGAATTTTACGGAAGTTGACCATAGCGGGGTGTCGGGATATGATACAAATAATAAAATGCGCGTGCTTTTCATACAATGTTTTATGTCCAGCCAACGAACTCTAGATGACCTAAAATAACTGCAGCAAAGCAAAGACCGGACGCAGAGTAACACCAATTGCGGTATGCGCTCCAGTCAATCAGGAAGAATATTCTGGCAGAACCCTAATAAAGCGCGCTTAGGATGCTCTGACCGTGGTTCGCAAGGGGGGAGCGCCGATAAGCGCAGAGTTAATGAAGTGATGATTAGTGCATGGAGGGGCTGATTCCGAGAATAGGGTTAGTGACTCCAGTCCTTGTACGGGGCGTTCTTAAAGGCGATAGGAAGGCCGCGCGTGGGGCCTCGCGTTGGCGAACAGCGGAGGGAGGGAGTCCGAGAAGCGTCGGATTTCCAGTGGAACATTGACAACGCGCGAGAGCGAGAGCTGAACGAGAGGGAGGGAAGGGAAAGGAAAGGAAAGGAAGGAAGAGAGGAAGAAAGGGAAGGGAGGGTTGGAAGGAGAAGAGCAGGGTAGTCGCGGACTGTTGAGGGGCCGCGGTGATCTGCAATCTCTGCCCGCAGCGAGGGAGGTCGAGAGGATCGATTGATTGACTGATTGATGGGCCGGAGCACGCAGGGAGAAAAATTGCACTCGGGGGTCATGTTGCGAATTCGCGAAATGTTGCGGAGCAGAGGATTTAGGGGATAAGTTGGGGAGGTGGGACGAGGGAAGGGATCGGGAAAGAGGAGGCAATAGAGATTGGAAGGAAGAGGCAGAGGACTGGCAGTGAGGAGGGCGACGTCGAAACCAGCGAGGAGGGGAGGAAGAGGAGCAACAGGGGTCTAGAGTATGGGAGAGGAGGGGACGAGGATAGTTGCGGAGGCGAAGAGGAAGTAGCAGGCGAGGTGCGGCGGGAAGCCGCGATGAAAGGAGGCGATGTCATGTCTTGGCCCGGCGTGGGACAAGCCGCTGCAGCCCCGACGCCGGTGCTCACTAGTAATGGGAGTAGCACTCCGGGACCCCGCGAGAGGGAAGCGAGTGCTGCTGCGGATGTGGGGCGGCAGCAGCAGACGAGGTTGAAGCGACGACCCTCATCTTCGTCTCTCGGCGATGCTAGTAGTGGAATGCCGATGTCCAGCTCGTCGCAACCTGCGAATTCCGCCTCTCCGCGGCGGAATTTGGGTGGCAAGGATGCGCTGTCTTACGCAGCCATTCTGCGGTCCAGGAACAAATTTGCGGATGCTCTGGCTCTGTACGACAGTGTATTGGAGGCCGAGCCTAGGAATGTGGACGCCCACGTAGGTAGAGGTATATGCTTGCAAATGCAGGGACATTCTCGGCAAGCGTTCGATAGTTTTGCCGACGCTCTCCGGTTGGATCAGCAGAATGCGTGTGCACTCACTCATTGTGGAATTTTGTATAAGGAAGAGGGGCATTTACTCGAAGCTGCCGAGGTGGGTGCAATTTACGCTTGCGTTAGTATCTCAGTTAGGGATGTTCATGTTCTATGCTGCATTTAGACATTTTGCTGCTGTAAACTACCTGGCCGCTCAAAGGTCTTCCCGACGCGCTTTCCTTTATATCTGGGACGTGAGGTGTGTCTCTTGCAAGGAGAACGAATTTAGCGCGGTTCATCTGGTTCTAGCAACTGAGTAAAATCGTGCTGGAGGCTTGTTGGAGGAGCCCATGTAGATACTTAGGATCCTCTCCCAACATGTAAGATTTATTTTTTTTCTGAATTTTTTCAATATATTGTCACGAACTTATTTACAACCGCCGATGCGTCGCGTAGGGTAAAAAATGCTTCGCCCAATTTGTCGTTATTTTTTCCTTTGTGTGCATTCTCAACAGTTCTCCTTCATATTGTCAGTATTGAGCCAGGATACACTGGGGTCGTTTTGCCCGATTATTTCAGTTTGATTTGTTGTACTGGACCATAGACGTTCTCTTGTTCGTGAGAACACATCACGAGGGAATTCTGGCACGTGTCTCTTGGCTATCAGTCGGTCTGCTTCGATGGAAGCTGGATTTGAATACCTTATAGAAAAGTTGGGAGGATGTTCCTGTTATCACCGCTCATTTCGATCATGTACTCCACGGTTTAAAATTCCAAATTGTGAGCATTGACGTGAGATATATAATCAAAGTTGGCCCTCTGTAAGTACGTTACAGTACTTGGCAGTTGTTTCTCTAAGGCATCAAGCGAAGGTACCTCACCAAGGTTTTGGCGAATCAGTTGCTGTCAGCTACTTTAGCGAAGATGACGGCGGAAAGTTGTTCTAGAGCCTCCCTGCATGATGAGTACTACAGATGACAGTCCTGATTCAGGAGATATTAAGCCAGCTGTTTAGCGTAACTAGTCTTTTGTGATCGATGGGAGGGAAGCCGTATATGAAAGAGGAGGATTCTTGCTGGCATCTCAGAAATTGATTGGGTCCGATAAGTAAGTACACAGTGAACATGTCCCGCAGTTTGTTTTTCTGTCATGTTGACGTGTGAATGTTTCGGTTATGATGCAGGCATATCACAAGGCTTTGCAGGCAGATCCAAGTTACAAGGCTGCCTCAGAAAATCTCGCCATTGTTCTAACAGACTTGGGAACCAGTCTGAAGCTTTCTGGAAACGTTCAAGAAGGCTTACAAAAGTATTACGATGCTCTGAAGGCGGACAGTCGATATGCGGTAATGTTCTGCGTTTGATGTCATAACAATGAGTTGCAATGGAGCTGGGTATGTTGGCATGTTGGGGTTGTATGGTGATTTGAATGGAGAAATTATCTGCTGGCAAGATAGGCCCGGACTGACGAAGTTGTGCTTGTTCTCGATTTAGAACGCCAAGTGTTGCTCAAGGCTTTTGCTAAGAAAATTTCCTAAGCCTATCTACCTCGTGCCTCGTGGTTTTCTGTGTCATCAGCCAGCTTATTATAATTTAGGTGTCGTATACTCGGAGATGATGCAGTATGATACTGCATTAAAATGCTATGAGAATGCGGCTCAGCACAGGCCCATGTACGCGGAAGCCTATTGTAATATGGGTGTTATCTACAAAAATCGAGGTGATCTCGATTCAGCCATTGCTTGCTATGAGAGGTACTTTCGAGACCCGCATCTCTCTTCTGAAGTTTTTTAACAAGATAAAGCTACTGATGAAGTTTGAGAGTGGACCATGAGTACAAGCTAATATCTGCTATGTGTGCCATCGATATGGACTCGTGCTGTTCTTCACAGGTGTCTAGCAGTATCACCTAACTTCGAAATTGCGAAGAACAACATGGCCATTGCTCTTACAGATCTCGGTACAAAGGTAATCTCACTCCCGCAATTGATTTAACCCTGTATGTCGCTAACAGTTATCAGATTATGCACTAGCCTGGTGCCTGGTATTTGCGCTGTGTGTCAACCATGGATGTTTCTTGTTTTCGTGATTCGGCGTTATCCTGATTACAGTTTTTCTTTGGTGACTGGTAGATGAGTCCGAGAGATCGTACTGTATTAACAGAAGTTAACAGATCAAACTGTATTAACAGAAAAGTAAAGGCTGCGAGTGATAGATGCTTTTTTTCTGAAAGTGCAGGTCAAGCTTGAAGGCGATATTCACCAGGGTGTTGCCTATTATAAAAAAGCTTTGCTATACAACTGGCACTATGCCGATGCCATGTACAATTTAGGCGTTGCCTACGGGGAGATGCTTAAATTTGACATGGTCAGCACTAATACATTTCAATATCTCTTGGGATGGTATCTGTTGTACGCATGTCAAGTAGAAGCTCCTCAATTGTTTTGTTTCGCCAAATGTCGGAAACGTCATCTTTTGACAAATATATCACACATGCTGTCTCATGGACCTTCCGCATTTTTTTTGATTGTTTATGTATTGACGGGTCTCGTGCACGTCTAATGTTTTAGTTGAGAATCTACTTTGAGCAGAAAAGCACTGCTAATTTTGAGTGAGCCCGGGCCAGCTTGCTTATCGCCGTTTCTGAACGTGCCCATTTGCAAGTTTCTAAACGGCGCGCTGGTTTTAAGTGCTGCTGAACTAACACGTACTTTTATGAGCATTGCGACTGCAGGCAGTTGTTATGTATGAGCTGGCGCTGCATTTTAATCCTCACTGCGCTGAGGCCTGCAACAACTTAGGAGTTATCTACAAGGACCGAGACAATCTCGATCGTGCCGTCGATTGCTACCAGGTTTGTCAGTCATGTTCCTTTTAACAGTGGTAGAGGAATGCAGCTTGTCCCCAAACTTCGTGAGTATCGTGTCATGACATGTTCACGATACTACTAAATTTATCTGGTACATCTTTATTGGCTCCTATTCTGCCGTCTTTCTCCTCTTTGGGATGTCAAGGTTTCGTTAGTGTGATTTAAGCCTTTAGTTTTATCATCGTGGAAGCTTGAGGTTACTCGTGTCGAAATGACTCTGACTGTTTTACTTGGGAACGACAACTTGTTCAAACAGATGGCGTTATCAATTAAGCCCAACTTCTCTCAGTCTTTGAACAACCTCGGGGTTGTCTATACCGTGCAGGTAACCAAATAGTACCCGCAGTCTCTTTATGAATATTTTTTTTGCCACAAATTAATGTTAACTAGTCTTACATTAGTTAAAAGTTTCTATTTTTGCTGCTTTTGCGACAGGGTAAAATGGATCAAGCAGCTGGCATGATCGAGAAAGCCATACTGGCTAACCCTACTTATGCAGAGGCATACAACAATCTCGGTACTCTTTTCTGTTGCGAATTCCAAGTTCATCTGGTGGAAGTCACTTTGCATCAGTGTTCTGTCAAAGTAGCCTGAGCTTTTCAAAAGCTTTAAGTGGTCAGTTGTCATGCGCAGGCATCTTCTATGGACTGTTCTTATTAGACTGTTTATTTTTGGAAGCAACGGCAGCTTCTTTACTTCCTTGTCTTGTTATATATGTTGATCGATGCCACGTTATGGGAGATTAAAGCGCAGCGTTTCCGTTTTTGTGGCTACCGTCCAGAGGAGCGGTCGCCTTTGATTATCTAATCGAGTTGTACATTAATTGAATTGTGATGGACACGCAGGCGTTTTGCACAGGGACGCTGGCAGTATTCCTCTCGCTATTGATGCTTATGAACGCTGCTTGCTTATCGATCCCGATTCTCGGAATGCTGGGCAGGTAAAGCACTCATCAAATGGAGGATTTTTGTGGATCGTGTGGACGCTAACTGTTTGCCGAGTTATTCTCTTACTTCACCACAATATGAAGCAAATATTGATCACTCATGGTTGTGCTTCTTTCATGCACGGAGTACAAAGCTTCGTCCTTTCGAACTTACGGAGCTGTTAACGGAAATGCTTAGACCTGATTTAAACCTCGAAGGAGCCGTACTTTTGAGTCGTAACCTTCACTATCTCATCTGGCGGATGAGGTAGTCATTTTTGAGCCTTTACGATTTTTCATTAGCCAACGGCAGGTCTCGGTTGACGGGAATAATTGTCTCCAATATTTTAGAACTCCACAAGTTACTTTGCTTTCTGTCACGGTGGTTCAGGCGAATCACTGCATGTATGGGGTGCTCTATTCAGGAAAGCTGGTTATTCAATGATGACCTCTTTTTGTGCAGAATCGGCTACTCGCAATGAACTACATTTACGAAGGGGAAGATGACAAGCTGTATATCGCCCATAGGTATAAGCTTGTCACGTAAGCTTTTAGGGGTATCGATCAATAATGATAGATGTACCAATCACGCCTGCGATCTTTTTTCATTTCCTTTGCACTTATTTCCTTCGGATGTTTGCTTGGGTCATTTCCTCTGAATCGTGTTTCTTTTTTGTCCCCAGGGATTGGGGTAAACGTTTCAACAGGCTCTATCCTGAGTTCACTACCTGGGACAACTCGAAGGAACGAGATCGTCCCCTGACTATAGGATATGTTTCGCCTGATTACTTCACTCATTCAGTGTCATATTTTATCGAAGCTCCCCTCGTTCATCATAACTATACGAACTTTCGTGTTGTCGTCTACTGCGCTGTAGTCAAGGTGCGCATTTGCGAACGCTATCAGAATCTTGAAAAAGGATCACCTGTTTTCCAAGATATGCAGCTGCTCTGATTTGATGTAATAAGATCCTATGTTGATAGTAATTGTTGAAAGTGCATTCTTTTTGTCTTAGGCGGACGCTAAAACGCATCGGTTCAGGGACACCGTACTCAAAAGGGGTGGAGTATGGAGGGACATATACGGGGTCGATGAGAAGAAGGTAGCAAGCTTAGTGAGGGAGGACAAGGTCGATATACTTGTTGAGCTCACGGGGCATACTGCCAACAATAGGCTTGGTGTGATGGCTTGTCGACCTGCCCCTGTACAGGTGAGGCGGGCTCCGTAGTCAATTAATTTTTTGTTATCAAGTATTTTCTTTATAAGAAGGTGCTTGGAGAGGTGGCAGTAAAAGTGTTATTTTTGAAGAGCTAACTTTGTGGGTCACGCGTCTCTACCTTTAGCAGTGTCGAATTGATTTTATGGAAGTGTAGCAGGTGTCCTCATTGAGTCTTATATTCAATCAAGTTTTAAGGTGATGTTGTGTGTCTCTGTCGTTTTATCTTCTCCTGTCAACGGTCAGGAATCTGTCGATACTAACGCTGTGTAGGAGTAGATATAAAGTTTTCTAGTCTGACGGTTTCACTACCTCGTGCAGGCAACATGGATAGGCTATCCAAATAGCACAGGGTTACCAACGATAGATTATCGATTCACTGATGCTTTAGCTGATCCACTTAACACCAAGCAAAAGTAAGAGCTGAGGGGCAAGCACGTATACTTTTTCTCATCATCATCCTTTCATCAATAAGTTCATCTGATTTGGAGTTTTCTTCATGACAAATGTCATGATTTACGTGGGAAGTCTTCGTATTTGAGCGCCGCTTACATCCTGTCGTGCAGGCATGTCGAGGAGCTTGTAAGGCTACCAGGGTCTTTTTTGTGTTATACACCATCAGCGGAGACGGGTCCAGTTGTACAGACACCGGCTATAAGCAATGGTTTCATCACTTTTGGTAGTTTCAACAATCTTGCAAAGGTGTGTGCTTTCTTTGCTTTATTGAAGATATTATCGGATAAATGTAAGATTCATATTGTGAAATTTAGCAAGAGGACAATGAGGAAACGCATGGAGTCATCCATGGCAAGACGATGGTCATACGTGGATGTAGTGACGCCCAATTTAAGAACGGTACTTCCGGTGGGGTGCTAACGAGATTGTGAATCTGAATATAGATGACTTAAATGTGGTCAACTGAGCACTGAAACTGTTACTTTTTTCTGCTGAATGTCCAGTTTCAAAACTACAACATTTTTCTCCTAATCTGCCGTCTAGGCGAGATGGCCCTCCAACATCTGCTACAGGACGTCAGGCCCTTACAGTGGGTTTGTTTTATTAACTACTAGTTGGGACCATATCATTTAATGAACAATGAGCCTAGTTAAGCTTCGACCCCACAGCGAGTGCTGGTACTTTAGCGTAATCGATTCTTGTTGGAGAGCAAAGTCAGCTCAATCTCTTCAAGTTAACCTTCAAGATTGCAGGAGATCGGCTGTGTAGGCACTAAAAACCTCTACGCGGAGTGTAGTGAGTGAACCTTCTGGCTCGTTATTCACTGTAGCACTGGGTATATTGAGGACAGTTTAAGGAAGGGGAAGTAGTACGGGTTAGCAGACCTGGATTGAATGGATTAAGGCAGGAGGGAAGAAGGAATGATGCTTTTTGGTTATCACGTCGTATAATACCAGTGGCGAGAACACTGATCTCAATGAGAGCAACAATTTACATCAAAGGGAACAACGCTTCAAGGTAAGAATATGTTCTCGAACGTCGTAGTAGCAGTTACGATCTATTGAGTAACGAGAGGCGTTTTATGTGAGTAGGGTGGGGCTGAAGGGATGTCGCATGTATTCGGGTTCTTCTCAACCTTTAACTCATTCATATATCGCTCCATATCCGTTAACGGGAGGAACGGGCTCGCTTACAGGGGTCCTTCATCGATCAGAGGGATGGTGTTCTTCTTCATTGAAGTTGTTAGGTGATACACGTGTTTGGAAGAATAGCTTAGAAGGCTGGGAAGATGAGCTTCGAGAATCCTAGTTGAGAAGTTGGGGTTGGGTTCATATGCAGGATTATATTATCTATATGCGAAAGGGAGATTAGACTTGACTTGGAAGGAAGCCAAGGCGTTCAGTGTTAAAAGTTAAGACACACACCTCAAGAATCTGAAGCGACTGAATGATGAAATCTCCCATTCTTAAATTCACAGGAAGGTACAGATATAGCAAGATATTCTCAGACGGGAGATATCCATGCGTTCAGTTTTCTTCACATCTTGCGGTAGAGTTTGGAGCTGGTGTGTAGAAAGCGAACATCGAACAACGAGATCGATATGAAGCAAGTGAGCTGAAAGGTTTATGGCACATGGTCGGTGAAATACTGGAAGAAAAGTTACGAAAGGCCACGAGAGCCACTGGACTTTTGAAGTCCTGAGAGTCAAACATGAACCGAATGGTAAGCAGAGTTTATTAGGCAGTGGAGACCCGCTAGTTTAGAAGGTAGAAGCTTTCTTACAAGGCTTTCCTTTTATCGCGTTTAGAATTGTTGTCGAGGAGCCAGATTCCGATATATACCTGAGGGCTCGCGCACCTTGGACAACGCTCGATATTGAGGGTCAGTTCAGAAGCTCATTTCTGAACAGGAAGAAGAACTAACCAATATGTTGAGGTAGTCCTGGTAAGGTTGAAGACGCGAGAATATAGCCGTTTTTACTTCCATATTGAGATAGACATGATGAGGACATGAGATCATAATCGAAATGCAGCTGTCTTTGAGACAGTTAATTTTATGAAATCGATTGTTTGCCCTGCCTTCAGGTCTGGCGAGTAGTGTGTGAATTCCAATTGCTTTGTGGAAGTTTGTGTTCTCTTTAAAGTTTGTGTGTGGTCTTTATTGGTATATTACTCTGAAAGTGCCCGGTCAAATTCACCTACATTTTTTTTTTTCCTGTTCAAACACTCGCAGGAGTTTTACTTTTGTGCTTGCTATTGAGTAAGTAGATTTTTTCCTTAGCATTGGCTCCTCCTGGACATTATCTTCGTTCATTGGCCTTATTTACGGGCCTGGGGCTTCTAGAGAAAATTTTCTCTGACGCGTACTGACGTCTATGCAACCTGAGAAGCGCTCTGAAGAAGGCGCGTAAAATTTACCTTCTGCTCGTATTGTGACGTGAACTACTTCTCTACTCTAAACTTGCTCCCCTGGATATTTTGCAGATAACACCTCGAGTTCTGAGGGTGTGGGCGAGAATTCTCTGCGCTGTACCCTCGTCAAGACTGGTAGTGAAATGCAAGCCGTTCTGCTGTGATAGTGTACGAGAAGGTTTTCTTGCAAAGCTTGAAGAGTTGGGAGTAGAATCACTGCGGATTGATCTTCTTCCTTTGATTCTTCTCAATCATGACCACATGCAAGCGTATTCGTTGATGGATATCAGGTTTGTATTCGAGTCTTAAGGTAGTCCTGCAGTATATTATATCACCTAGAAATTGTTGCTGCACTCGGTAAATTGGGGGTCAAAAGTACACAGCGTATCTCTTTTATGTCAATTCTATTGTGCTTTTTGCCGATCAGTAGTGCTTGTTCCAGTTGTCCGTAACCTGCAAACTGGGAACAAATAAATTGCCGCATCTATGGTTTCATAGACCTCTGAGAAACTATGCTAATTATTGTTTCATGCTCTTTTATGTTGTCATCACAGCTTAGACACGTTTCCATATGCTGGTACTACCACAACCTGTGAATCTCTTTACATGGGAGTGCCATGTGTGACGATGGCTGGAAATGTGCATGCTCACAATGTCGGAGTCACTCTGCTACATCAAGTTGGTGCGTATCATGGACCACTAAGATCATTCCTTGTTTGAAAGTCATCAGTCGTTTCGCGCTTTCGAATGTTATAAACTATGTGGATTTTTTTGGGGCTTGGAGGGTAAGATGGGGAGTTGAGAGCTTGAGCTTGGGTTACAGTTCTTTGATATTTTTAAGGAAAGCTTCAGGTAACGAGGAAATTGACCCTTTGACTTCGGACATCATGCAGGCTTAGGGAGATTAGTTGCAAAGACGGAAGACGAGTACGTTAACAAATCCATTGATTTGGCATCAGACAGCAATATGCTGAATACGTTGCGGCTTGGATTGCGGGAGCGCATGCTCAAATCGCACCTTTGCGATGGACCGAATTTTGTGCGTGGTCTAGAAACGACATACCGAACACTGTGGAATCGATACTGTGACGGGGATATTCCCTCGGAAGCTAGGCGAAAAGCCGAGGCCGAGGCTGTTGCGCTTTTATCGGAAGCTTTGTTGTGTGATGATCGCGCGACTGCCAGTAGGTGCGCCAGCAGTAGTGGAGAGTTAACCACAGATATGAGTATGAAGGATGCAGTGTATGCAACACCTAATACGGTCAATGGTACTCCTGCTCCTTCGCCTACATCTACTCTCTCTACCACGGAGGGCAGTAGTATGGAAAATTCGAGGATCAAATCAGCTAAACGAAGTAGTAATGGCATGGCCAGTCCAGTTGGTGGCGGATCATGAACAATCCTGATGAAGTAGAACTCGTATAAAGTCATGTAATTGTACATTTCAATTACATAGACGTGTTATCTGTTGTCGGCTGAAGTGAACCTTCCAGCCGCAAGTATCTGTCGTTGCTGAGGAGCAGTGTGCCTGGAATGTCAGAGGTTCAGCGGTTCACGCCTCCCAAACATTCTTGCCAGGGATTTTTTTGGGCCTGGACGACGTCTTGCTACTCAACATGTTACAAACGCACTTCGAACTCAAATCGTGGTTGGGCTCTTACCCTCAGGTACGTCTATAGCGCCAGCTGTTTGTCAAAGAAACGTCTCCATTGAACTGCAGTAGGCAGGTCAAAGGGAACTGATTGGCGCTTCCTCTCGGGAAGAGGAGAGCTGAGCTCACTTGAAGGTTTCGAGGCCTAAAGAAGGTGATCATGTAAACCCGCGCGGGCTTAGTCCCTGTTTTACATGTTCTTATCACCAGTTGGGCCAGATTTTAATACCCTTTTGCCGAAGTTTATCCCATATTTCAGGTAGTGGGGTAGCTCCGTGGAGAGTGCCCCATGGCTTGAATTCAGCACGCTCCGAGAACTGAAGGAATATATTATCTGTCGGAGTAAGAGGATCCGTGTTTACGGCCATTGCTTGTGTGGATACGCAGAGGCAACCAAGTTTTGTGCACTGGAGATTTCTGTCTGGAAGAATATGAGATCTTCATCATGCCTTGAGTTTTTCGTTACCACCTGCGCTTGTCTTCTCTAATTGACTTGGTACATCTGGATCATAGTTTCTAAATGTGAGTTGAGGGTTACATGCCTCATGTGGTGAAGTAGATCTTCATGAGCCCGAGAACCGCGAGGATAATATATCCAGAGTTAGTAGAAGGAAATTCATTGGTTGGCTTCCTAATTTAACAAAACGATATTACTTGAAGCAATAATGAATTCTAACTCAATGTGGTATTTTTTTATCTCAAGATATTTATGCCTGAATCTCGTACGTAGTCTTCCACTACCTTTTTCAGGACGTGAAAAGAAGGGTCATGAAATCTGTCTTCATAAATATGTGATGCTGGCTGTGATTCTACGTGAGGTTGTGACATGCCTTTACGTGAGGGATAATTCAATACGAGCAGCAAAGCAGTTTGAATAATGACGAACCTCTGAAGTCTATCATTGTGACACTTAATCTAGACGGAGACTAGACAATTTCACGAAAGTTATCTTGAAATTTCAATTAACACGAAAACAAGGAACTCTGGTCTGCCTTCATCGAAGCTCAGTCCTTGAAACTGTCTTAAACGAAGAGTTTGAAGAAGGCTTTCAACGAACGATAGAATACTTTTCACTCTTCCACAGTGAGAGAGTTGTCACTTGTACATACGAGAACATTCAAGTAGTAGAGCGTTGAGTTGACTGAGTAGTCAAGATTCTTCTAATGTATCGAATTTCACGTAGAGCTTAGTCACATCAAGCCGTATTTCTCTTGAGCGAGGTGAAAACATGGTAATTTTCGATGGTAGCAATGAAAAGAATATTAGCCCAGAAGAATCTAAGTCTAATCTTGATAGAATAACGAATACCACATTGGAAGGAATTAGAATAATGAGTCGCACGGTCGAAGTGAAAACATGGCAATTATCGATGGTAGCAATGAAAAGAATATTAGCCCAAAAGAATCTAAGTCTAATCTTGATAGAATAACGAATACGACATTGGAAGGAATTAGAATAATGAGTCGCACGGTCGAAGGAATGAATCTGCAGGTATAATATGTGGAACATGGTATTGATAAGCATATGAAACACGATATACTAAGTAAGGTATGATTTTTCAAATTTCTTATCTTCACCTAAAGTACACCTGAACTCTTATAATACACCTCTGAATTGTTTACGTTTATCGTGTACTTTCTTTACCTTTTTTGTTCATACTAAATATGATCGTAGATAGACATACCTTTAAGTTTGAGGGATGTATGTCAGTGATATAGATTTACTGTATTCATTTTCATCTAATATCATTACAGAAATGACATGTTTTACTCCTTAAACATGCAGTTTGAGTTTCACGATTTTTTGAAGCTTTATATACTGCAAGTTCTTGCTCCATGAAACATGTAAGTTACATCCGAAAGATCTATATGTATATAGTTCGACCAAGAAATCAAAGATTTTGGGGAAGTGTTATGGATATGTATATCAATTAATTTATGACTTGGTTTGACTAATATATTTATCTTATCATTAGTCACATGTGGAATTTATATAATGCTAGATATAACGAGTGTCCATGACTCAATGTATCTTTGTAAGAAAGCTGATAGTTATCGATTTAGGGTGTATGTAATTTTTTTAGTTGATTCACATATATATGCAATGTTTTGTATGCTTTGCTATCCATTCCAAGAAATGTAAGTAATGTTTGTAGTACTAAATGAGTATGGAATTTATCGTGGGTACATATCTTATATATCTTTGTGTTTTTCCAGGGTCTAACTGACCATCTTCTTCGAATGTCAAATTTCAAAAACATAGATTTTCAAGTATTGAGGTATGTAAAAATCTATCATGATCGTTATGAAATATACTCTTTTCAGCTTTTTGTAAAGATTATTTTTTCTTCTCTCAATAGATAGCAAATTTGAGCAATTACAGATTATCACTCTCTTTAGTTCATTGAATAGACTTGATTTTTTCTAGATGTATATATAACTTGTATAACTCTATTATATCTTAGATTGGGTTGAACATACTTTGCATTTTGATGGCCTTCGATCCTAGCTCCATGGTTTGACTTTGGTTACATTGCCGTCGTGTTTTTCAACCGTATCATTAAATAAATATGATCTTATTTGGGACTACTAGGGAGCAAACATTGCTTCATACTTAGCACTTCAAAAATATAGCACAATCTGTCAATACCATCCTCTTTGCTGTATGCTTTACCTTGCACGAGGTTTGTTATACTACTTGTTGTTACTCGGTCATAATGGAACTTTTCAACTGTGACTTACAAGGGTCTGATCAAATTATCCCACGTGCTGGGCCACGCATTTCATCCTCGGATGTCTGCAAGGGTGCGTCTGGTCTACGGCTGGAAGATCTCCTTGTTGGGACTTATTCAAGTTTACGATTACAACACTATTCAGTGTATCGGGAGTCGGCCCTTCTGCTGCCATGCTCTCCGACCTATCCTCTTGGAATTATGTGTCTTGGACTGTTGGATATGGACGAACGACCTTGCGAACCGGCCAGAACTTGGTCGAACGCAGACAGCGTCCAATAGTAATCTAACAATATTAATTAATTTATTCTCTCTCACCCACACCACTTTCAATCATTACCTGCTACACATCACATCAAAAGCTACGCAAATATTGACATTAATAGTTACCATATCTTAATTAGAATAAAATACACTTCCCATGCTAATGCTATGGGAGTCTAGTCCAGTCTCCCTCCGCTTGTGTCATTCATGCAGGAATTTGTACATTTCTTGTTAGTTTATTTATTTTGTTCCTTCCGTGTATCGCTCAGAACACTTTATGCTAGGCTGGAGTTGTAGTAGAAGAAACTCATAACGGTAATCATAGAGTCCAGGATTCATGTGTCTATCCTTCTCAAAATCGGCGGGCTTATGTTACGGACGTACGAGTGTATTTTTCCTCAAATCGTTCGCTATTTGTGGTTAAACACATGCCAAGGAATATATGACGTTAAGGAATGTACGGGACAAAAGACAAATTTGTAATCTACGAAGAATGACTAGTTGAACGCCCTAAACTAACCAAACCTAGACAATACATATGTCACGTCAACAATAAAAAAAATTCAAGCTAGAATCTGGTGGTTCTGATATACTTTTTGGTGTGATTTTGATCAAGGACATGAAGTGAAACAAATTACTTGTTTACTTTTAAGTTAACTATATTTTGAATTTATTTCATTATTAGCGATAACCATAGTTAGGAAAATTAAATGTGGTTAGATTAGCTAAGATGTGCATATTATCTATTCCGATATAGAAGATAGAAGTAACTATTCATTAAATATTGTTTAGAGTTGCACTTTGAGAGTGAGCATTGAGAAGTAGAGTTTGGCTATGGACGCCATGTATACACTTATGTTTTAGTAAAGTTTTTATTCTTGTGGACGTAGTCTGTGGAAAATGAATCACGTTATCTAGATGTTGTGATTGTCGTGCATGCTGATAGATTTTGATTGTTGGGCCTTACAATTGGTATGAGAGTTAGTTCAATGCACGCGTATTTCTGATTTCCATAGTTTTCTTAGAGACCAAGTAGCAAAAAAGCGTTGTCAAAATTTATACTTGCAACTTGAAGTAATTATTGGCTAATTCTATATAGAAGAGTAGAGAGAGACGATGATTACTTTTTGTTGAAAGAACTGAATTGTTTCATAGAGTAATCACATATATTCTTAGAATCTGAAGCTGTTGAGATCTATTACACTTCAATGTTAAAAAAAAAACTGCTTTGATTTTCCAAAATCTGAATTTTTCATCCTGTATTTCATGATTTTGCATATATAGATTTGACCTACTCTCTAAAGCTATAGTTTTGATCTACATTTTGATCAAATTTTGTTGAGAGATTGTAAAGTTATGGCCGTTTGAAGGTTGGAGTCAAGTTCGGCTATGGTGATCTCACGGTGAACAGAGACGCAAATTAGAAGCAAAAAATTGCGGAAATTAGGATTTGAGTAAATTTTGAGCGGGAGGCAAGCGACACGGACGAGCTTCAAATTACTCGGACTGGGAAGATCAAAGAAGTGGTCACTCGTTCCATAGGAAAAAATGCTTCCTATGAAGAATGTTGGCAAAAAAGAATCAAACAGAGAAAGTGTGTTTTGGCAATTTTGGTAGATTAGATCAAGCAAACTACATATGTTTGAGTTCAATTTTTTCAGGGCGATTAAGAAAGTTGAGCTTGCAATACAAGAGACGATTTTGAAAACAAATGTGTAAATGGTTGGTACGAAATATTTCATTGGGTGCTCTAGATTCAAATTTTTACTTCTTTGACTTTGGAATGAAGTGAAGTGATTTTAAGACACCATTTTCACATTACAGTGTACTATCTTGTGGGCTATGCATGGATGATGTTAGATTTTAAATCTAAAAATTTTCAATTTTTGACAATTTTTGAGTTGAAGTGTTGAGAATTGTTAACACTGTGAGCATTATCTATGCACGAGTAGCTTGGAGCAAGGAGTGGAACTTCTTCCAATTGTTGCGGAAGATGCTAAATTCTTGCATTCAGACGATAAAAGTGAGAATTCAAGTTTTCGTTCTGAGGCTACTATTCAGGTCATTTCAGAACGTCTTCAAATTGGGAATCGACTGATCAAATCTATGGCGCTATCTAAGATTGATAGACCGAGGATAAAATTGAACGTTTTTATTAAAATTGAACATTATTTATTTAAATAGTCGTTACTATCACATGAACGACTATTTTCTATGGAAACGGCAAATCAAGAATGTTATCAAGGCAATGGGCTTGGGAAGATTTTCAAACCAAAATTCCTGAATGTTGATGACAAGGATTATTAGGACTTGTCATAAAGTATTACACCAATAACACTCTTATGTGATGAAAAATACCTTGTCATTATAACCGAATTCACTGGAAGGGGCTACTGAGTAGAGAAAATACTAAAAAAACCACATTACATTCAGACTTACATGTGATATATTTTATTTCCGCCATTGGAATAACAACACTACTTAAGAATTGCAAAAATCTATTTCTACCCTCACTTCTTTCTCGATGGGGTAACACCTTGCTGTCATCAAGGTGTGCTACCTCCCGTCTGGAAATAATCACCAAATATTACTCTCAACCTTCTAGACTATGTCTCACAGCTACCCTACGAGGAAAGTCCAGGACTTCTCTAGAGTACACAAGGAAAGCTGGCGGCTAGAAATCTACATGCGTCACACGAGGAAAGTATCACTAATTTGCGTCTCATAAGTCATGAGGAAAAGAAAAGTGACACTAACTCTCGAGCTCTGAGCTCGTTAACTCTTGATGCCACCTCCCTCTGAACTGTCCAACACCAGATTATATAGTATGCAAAAAGTCCCAATCACCCCCGGAAGTCCAAGGCCAAAGCATCCCTGACCCTTCTCCAAGGATCGAAAGGTATTTCTACAAGTAAACACTGAAAAAATCATCTGAACTAAAAATAGTCTCACCTAATCTCACCCAGAATTCTGCCTCTTCACTCTCAATGGGGGTAACTTGATCCTTGGTGATGTATAGGGATCATACCCTCTCAAATTCCTAAACGCCTACTCCTCGAGTTTGGATTCAGACAAATCCAAGTGAATCTACTCTCATGCACCAAAGCAGGTTCTAAATATCTTCCGTAGAAAATAAACAAGCAAGTTGCTTCACAAGATAGAAAACCCAACTCGCATGCATCCAACTACCTCAAACTTTCCTTGGAATTTCTTGATTTGAATTTTCATCTCCTTGGTCAAATGTACAGATGCGTCCCGTTCCACTTCTCTTACTTTGGCACGCAAAGCCAAAAAGTTCAACGAAATGAAACTACTCTCGCCAAAAGAGAAAACACTCTTCAGCAGCGAGGCAGAAGATAGCTCCAAATACTCCCGCTCGCCAACTTGCAATTCTTCTTTGATTGAGAGAACCGCTATAGCAAATCCGCTACTACCAGTACCACCAACAAACCTCCTTATGTCAAGATAAACCACAATAATTCATGAAAAAGGATCATTTGCATCATCAGCTGCACATTCAGATTTGGATGTTTTTGGTAAAAATGAACTCCACTATGACCCCTTTGTTTTTCCTGCTCAATGAGCTTATGTAGCTGATTAACTAAAAAGGCAGTGTGCCAATGGTAACCCACGGCTTCGGGAGCATGTTTGATCCTGGCTCCACCTTGCTTCAGTCTCAATGTAGAAGAATCAGTCTAGATGAAACTCGCTGCTCGTGAGAGAATCAGACATATCATGACAGTCCCCTGACCTACGCATATCTCAGACACTTCTCTATCTGCGAAAGCATAATGAATCTAGTGATTAAAGCACTTGCACTTTATGTGTGTATTGTACGACAATCTCAACATAAACCCTCTCGTTGATTACTGGCAAAAGGGATTACTGAATAGATTATGATTCTTTCCACCTTCATACCTCCCAACTCAAAATCCTCCCTGCTGTACTCGTTGAAAACCACATCAAATGGACCATCAGCATCCGCACCTAGAAGCTTTGCAGCTTCTCACAATAGTCGAGGAGAAATGGCCACGTTACCAGTGGCGAAAAAGGTAGTTGAGTAATCAGTGATCTTGACTTTCTCAGATTGGGGATTTTTGAAGTTTGAAGTGTTAACGACGCGATCGTAGGTGAAGGTCCGGTCATCTCCGTCTTCTAGGAAAGCATCGCGAGAGGCCTGTCCATGGGCCTTGAGTAAACTCCTCGTCACTACAAGGTCCGGCATGTAATGGCACCACTGGCGTGCTTAATGGCACCACTGGCACCACTGGCGTGCTTCAGTCCGAGATTCCTGGCCGTCGTAGCACCCGCATGCTTCTGCCTCACAAGTTTTACATGAGAAAATTGTATGCTCTGTTGAGCAAACGGCATGCTCCCTGCTCCTATTTCTTGACCATGCACTCTGCAATTTCTACTGTTTCTCCCCGAGTCTTCATCTCTCGTCTCGTCTACCTGACTATCCACATTTTGACAACCCTCATGAACTTCATCTCTCTCACTCGTATGAAATTCAACCGTCCCGTCTGTGGAGCCATCATCAACAACGATGACCTCAAATCTGGCAACTCCGCAAAGCTCGTAGTCCACCTGCTCCTCCAGGGCTTGCAAGCACTTGGTCAAGATGGACAGTCGATTATAAGTAGGAATCACAACACTCCATAGTACATCCTCCTTATTTTCAACCGTCAAAACTTGCTCATGCACCTTCGCAATTTGACTCTGCATTCCTGATGAGCTTTCCCTCTTCTTGACTACTAAACCACTGTTGCCTCCCATCAAATTCTCTGTAGTTTCGAAGCTCCCCACGTAAAATGCCATGACATTCCCAAAATACTTTTTTAAAAATACTATCACACAACCTATGTGCAGAACAAAGCCCTCCACACAAAAGACTCCTAAACAAATTCCAGCTTGAGCTCTCAACCCCAAAATCAGCTGGCAATTCTCTTGACTTATGACTCGAGGATATATCAAACATCTACATATTTGTGGGACTTTTCTAACTATATACTGAAACTATAAACTATAAAAACTATATACTGAAAAAACCAAAAAAATTTTTAATCTAAAAAATAGCCACCTCACAAGGATTGAAATGATTCAATATCAAACTGTGAGTATTGTGACTCTCTATTTGAAGCCGAATATGTTGAAACAAGTCAAAAAATTGAAGACTGGAACAACTATGTTTCAAGCGCTTCAAACAAAACATCATCTAAAAGAGTTATCAAATCGGCTTTTCAAATCCTTAAAACTGATGAGCTTTAAAATGGTTGAAGATACAAAGATGCATAATCACATTGATTCTTTCAATGATGTATTGATGGATCTTTTGAACCTAGGTGAGGATTTGAGTGATAAGGCATTGTAGCTTTTGAGCTTATTTTTAACTTTATACCACACTTTATCTTGTGTGTTGTTTCATCGAAACAAAAAGAACATCACTTAGAACGAGGTAGTGACAATTTTGTTCATGTACAACATCAAACAAAAGCTGGTTTCTTCTTCAACAACTGCTTCTTCTTATATTGACCTCTATGTCATTCGTGGTATGTTGGAGAAGCGATCTTCCAACGTGAGCAAGTCACAAAATTGATCAAAGTCAAGGAATTTCAACAAGAAGTAGATGAAATGTTGAAAATGTGCCAAGATGTGCCACATGAAAAATGATGGTCAAAGTAAGCCGCAAGAGAAAAGAGAGTAGTATATTGATACTTCCACAATTGTTATGACCAACAATGATGAAGTCTATGTCTTGTAAACATCTTCCTCACTATAATAGATGAATGGATTTTGGATTCCGCTTGCTCTTATCACATATATTTTATCCAAGAATTTTTTACTACTTATGCATCATGTCAATATTCAGTCTTAATGAAAAATGATTACTCTTGTAAGATTGATGGTATTGGATCCATTCGGATTCAAATGTTTGATTGAAAAGTAATAACATTGACAAATATTCAAAACATTTCTACTTGCGTAAGAATATAATTTCATTCGGATAAATTCACATGCATAGCTTTCATTGAAAAACTGTTGATGGAATTTTCACTGTCAAAAAAGATTCCAACGTGATAATGAAAATTCACAAGCGAAAAAATATGTACATCTTGGAGAGATTTAAAGTTCTTGATGAGACTTATGCTATGACAGCATTGAAATGTGAGACTAGATTATGGCATGTTCATCTTGACCATATGAGTGAAAAATGTATGAACATTTTACACAAAGAAAATTTATTACCTAGGTTGAGGTCTTGCAAGCTTGAATTTTGTGACTACGGTGTATCTAAAAAGCATATGCGACGTGCTTTTGGAATTGGCATTCACAGGTCCAAGACAATTCTTGAGTATGTTCACTATGATGTGTGAAGTCCTTCCTTTGTTCCCTCACATTTTGGAAAAGAGTACTATGTTAGGTTTATTGATGTCCACTCAAGGTATGTGAGAATCTACTTTCTTTCACACAAGTTTGATATGTTTGTCATTTTTACGAAGTGAAAAGCCTAAATTGAACTCAAACAAGAGAGAAGTTGAAGTTCTTGCGATGAGATAACTACGGAAAGTATGTCTCCGAGAAGTTTGGCGCATTTTGTGAAAACGAGGAGAAAATCTGTCATTTATAACCATCTAACTAACTAAAGTTAGTTAGATATAAAGTATAGGTTACTCAAGATTGAGTAGAGTAGATGATAGTGGAATATGTACAGTGCCACGTCAGCAATCTTTGTACTTGTTAGTATGTTAGTTGAAAATGACACGTCATCAATTCGTATGCTTGTTACATAAGAATGAAATGTGCTAGTTGGTGTGTTAGTTCAGAGCGACACGTCAGCAATCTGTGTGCTCATTAAATATATCCGCCATGTCATCAATACACTAGGGAAAATTGGATAATGGAGAGAATACCTTATCTTTGTGTATGTGTTTGAATTATCTATATAACAGGGAAGATGATTATTCAAGAAATCTTTTTTTTGAAGTTTATGTTTCATTTTTGAATGAGCCTCTCTCTAAATCCTAGTGTTATAATGGTATCAAAGCAACCTTGCTCTTTCCTTGAGTGTGGATTACACCTTATGTAATAGCAAGTGAGTGATAATAGAATGCAATTTTTGAGATTGTATAGAGGTTGGCAGAGTTCATTGATCTGTATGTAAAGAGAAGGGGAATAGGAAAAAATTGTGATTTTTGAAGATATGGAGATGCATGGCAAAAATCTAGTACCGCACTAGCCGATTCCAAATCTATTCAATATCCATCTTGGAGAAATATCATTTTTAGATACAACAAACTTCCACTAGAAGTGAATTGGATGATGGAAAGAAGATGTTTCTTTGTGTATATGTTTGAACTATCTATATAAAGGAAAGAAAAATCATTCAAGGTATTTCATTTTCAAAGTTTATGTTTCATCTTTGAGTGAGCTTCTCTCTAAATTCTAGTATTACATCACATCAACAATGTTTATATTCCACAGCAAAACGACGTGTCATAGAGGCTCAATCAGATGCTGTTGGATAGATCATAAAGTATGTTGAGCCATGCTGGTTCATCATAGTTTTTTAGCCCGAAGCTCTCAATACTACAACTAATTTGATAAACATGTATTCTTGTTAAGCAAAAAATTACAAAACTCCGTTTGAAATGTGACATAAAGAAAATGCTGATTATTTTTATCTTAGAGTGTTTGGATGTGATGCATATACATATGTTCCCCGGGAATTGAGGATTAAGCTAGGCATCCTAATGTTACAATGTATATTTTTATTGCATATTAGCTTGGTGTCAAAGAATACCAACTCATGTAATATGTAAACTTGTCATTAGTAGATGTTTCTTTCAATAAATCCATATCATCAAAAGAGGAAAAATTTGTTGATCATGCTACTAATGAAGGCCAATTAGCTTCTCAAAACATCATTGATGGGAAGAATTTTTATGAAATTTCTCATGATGGGCCGGAAGGAGGTGCTTCACAAGTAACAATCAAGGCAAAAGAACAAGATTTTGTTCCTAAAGAGGTCCATGAAGAGCTACATATTGCTGGTGAGCCGTTACATAAACTAGCACACAGTGTGCTGGTTTACGTAGATCAACTTGTGATCAACACGAGTTTTCAACTGCAAGAAACACGTGTAAGTTGTGCGTTCAATAAGTATACTACTTGATTTTCTACTAAACAAGCCGTTAGGAAAGAGGATCTACTTGTTGATGATTTAGAAGAAGCGTTAATCACGGAGCATGAAAGTTTGTACTCTTATACTAATTTTCAATCTGTCTCAAAGAAGCTTGATTGAGATGGAGCAATGCAAAAGACAATGAAGTCACTTCATGACAACCAGACTTGGAAACTGTAAGACTAGATTTTATACGTGTGAAATAAAACCATAAGTAGCGAAGGAGTCAATCATGATTAACTTAGTCATGACTAAGTTGAGCTAGTTATAACTAAGTTTATCAAGTTATAACTATGTTTAGCTATAATGTTTATACTTGACGAGAAAAATTGTAGAAGATTTGAGTGAGCACTTCTGTTTTTTCTTGTTTAATAGTTCAAGAGAAAAAACTTTTGACTTCATGTTTAGTTTTGATTGGTTTGACTAAGTAATAAGAATTTCATTGGTTAACATTAGACTTAGTCAACATTAGACTTAGTGGCAAGTGGAGTTTCTTGATGTTAGGAAGTCACAAATATCATGTGACCACCTCAATCTAGAGATGAATATACATCTAGAAGATTTAAGAGTCCAATAACATATTGCCACGTATTAGTAATCGTACAATGATTTGTCTTTGTAAAAGTAAGTTAGATAGAAATTACCATTTATTACTATGATGTTTTCTCAAATAGTATATATCAAGAGGTAGTAAAAAGTCTCTCAAACAAGTTTGGAGAGTTCATGTATAGAGACTTGTTTCATACATGAAAGGTTGACGTTTTTCAGCATCTTGGAGTGTCGATATGTGGATGAATTTGAGTGATGAATTCAGAAAATGTGTGAGAGTGTGTTTGAGACATGATCATGAAAGATAATCATAGTGTTCTGGAACCATGATGAACTATCGCAAAGACAATTGAGATAAATTTGAATGAGAATTAGCCCAGAAGTTATAGAACTCGAGGATTTGTCTTATGAAAAACGGGTTATAGATTGCAAGTGGCTCTATATGATGGAAGATGATACTACTGATGCAGCCGAGAAAATCTTCAAGGCAAGATGGGTAGTCAAGTGCTTTGAACAGCAGAAGCCATCGATTGCATTAAGATTTTTTCACTAGTTGCTAAGTATTCAACTATATGCTTATTGTGTGCACTTGTCACATTATTTGATATATTATTCAACCACATGGATATTGTTACAATCTTTTTGCATGAGACAATAAGAGACTTTCTTGAAAAGATTAAAGTAACGTTTGATTTGTCAATTTCTTAAATCCTTGTACGGATGTAAACAAAATTCTTGAATTGTTCATATTAAATTCGGAATTGAGCTAAACCTTGAGTTTAATAACTTCATATCTATCCTTAACGGCAATAAGCATGTCATCTACATACAACAAGCCAAAGTGTTAGAGGTTGACACTGATGAGATATGCAAAGAAAGTACTTGCTACGTTTAACATGTCAAACCCTAAATTTGTAATTACTCCATTAGCTACACACTTCAACCAACAGATGCAACTGCAAAATGATTGATGTATTCTATTTTTTATGAAAGTGTAGTTGGCGGCATTATGTATCTAATGGTATGCTCTAGACTTGATATAACCTATGCAATTGGGAAGATAAATAGGTTCATGTCAAATCTCGAACAAGAACATTGGGAAGTTATGAAGTGAATAATGAGATATGTCAAGGATTTTATTGATATTGGATTATTGTTGATGCACGATCAAATAATTTAAGTTTGCACTTGAATTATGTTGATGTTGATTATGGAAAAAAATGTGGATTGAGATCAACAACTGAGTATGTTTTCACTCTTGCTAGTGGATGCATAAGTTGGAGATCTACATTTCAAAAATGCATTTTTCAGTTGTTCATAGATGTTGATTACGTTGCGGCTCCATAAACAGCAAAGCAGACAATGTGGCTGAATAAGTTGGCCATTGAGATTGGGTTGCCACACAATGATGTGAATCTTTATTGTGACAGCTAGAATGCATTATTTCTAGCATCAAACATTGTGATGGTTGGTAGGGTAAAGCAGATTGACATCCAATATCATCATATCAGACAAGCAGTGTCTGATAGTGCACATAAGCTCATCAAAATTTGATGGTAAACTCAACCTTGCTGACGCCTTAATCAAAATGATTTCATTGAAAAGTTTTTCCAAGCATCGTGCAAAATTGCAAATTTTGCATAGGATCATTTAGTCTAGTAACTTTTGTACATGCATTCTCCATCCAATTTTTGTTGGTTACGGCTTAATTCTAGTTAACTCTCGACTATAGAGAAAAATCGTGATTTAGCTTTACCTTCTAGAACTTTTCACAGTGATACATGTGGAATGCATTAGACATTTCTTCAAACAAGGGCAAGTTCGTTAGGTTAACTCTATTTTGGATTAACTTCATTTAGCGATAATCATGCTTAGATTGACTAAGATGTGCACTTTATCATAACTAAATAAACATCAAAAGAAAAATAATAATACAAATGAAGTATTTTCATACTTATATATTTTTCTAAAGCAAATGAATGAGTATGATAAATGTATCTACTATTTCAGGTTGTTTGAGAATTTATGTACGACCTGTCAAATCAAATTGTATATATTTTCAAGATTGATGAGCTTCAAGATAAAAAAATTTTGGCATGAAAATTTAAGATCACATCGATGCACTTGATGAAATTCTCATTGATCTTTGAAATCTCGAAGAAAAGATTGCTGAAGAGAGAAAAGCAATTCTTCTTTTGGATTCATTGCGTGACTCCAAATCACAAATTCACAGATTTGTGAAATTGAGTTATAGAAGTCTAAGATGTCTACAAACTTAAAAGTTGAAAATTCCAAGTTGAAATTCAGATTGAACACAAAATAAGATATTTACGTACGTATAATGATGAAGAGTATAATACTGAGAAGTTTCAGAATTTTTTTTTCATAATTTTTTCATCATTCAGTTCTAAAAAAAATTGGCTGAAGAGAGAGACACATGAATTTTGCCACATGAATTTTGAACTGAAGTTGTCAATACCGCAATGTATTTGATAAACTTTTCCTTTTAGTGTAATCAATTTTTTATTTCTTTTGAATTGAGACACAAACAGATGGCTCATTATATTGGTCAAATTTTTTTGATTGTATGATTTATTCTCTCATATCTAAGAAGAATAAAACTAAGTTGATTAGTACATCCAAGAAGTGTTATTTCTTTGGATATACCTGTGATGTGAAAATTTATAGGCTATGTGAATTAATAGTTTGTAAATTTTTTGTCAGTAGGTATATATTTTCAATGAGTCCAGATCAACAAAAGATGTGGAAAGAGTTTAATTGCTCCCCGTACTAACAAAGAAAAATCAGATTATGAATCAGATTATAATCAGATTAAAGTGATTAAACTATGTACAGTTTAGAGTTGCACTTTGAAAGGGAGCATGGAGGAGAAAAGCTTGGCTATGAAGACCGTGTATACATTGATGCTTTAGTGAAGTTTCTACTCTTGCTTGTTTACGTAGCATCTGAAAGATGAACCATGTTATCTTGGTGTTGTAATTGTCAAGCGTGCTTATTGATTTTGATTGTTGGATCTTACACTCATTTCTAGACAACTCTAACATGATGTCAATCTTGTTGTGTATGTTATCAAAAATAAGTGGAGTTTGTATTTTTACCTTAGACATTCGGCCATATTATGCTATTCGTCGAGGTGAATTTAAATTTCAACTCCAAAACTTAGTCAATTATTTCTCTACATTGAATGTTTACTATTGGTATTTATGTAAAATTTTATTAAAAATTTTATAAACCAAAATAGTTTACATGTATTGTTGTTTAATAAACTTATAAGTTTATCAGCCATGTTCCAAGCTGTGACTATCAAATCCAATGCCTTAAATGTCAGAATGAAGCTTCTCTCAAACTTACATGACCTTCAATTTCTGAAATAGTTATCCATACTTTGATTTAAGATAAATATTTTTTCATACGGTTCTTCTCTAACATAATCATCTCATAATTAATTTTTCAAATGCCGGTAATTTGGTATAAATTTATATATTTCTACATAAAAAAATTTCGTTATTTAAATTTCAGATCAAGAACTGAAAAATTACATTAAAATTTTAATATAATCCATGTCAATTCAGAAACTGATATCATGTTAAAGTAGTGAATATTTTTTTAAATTGATATTAAGATTTCTCGTATGATATTTTTCAGAAGATATAATCAGATTTTTCTTCGGTTCTTTATCTACCATCCTAATTTTCTTCTTCTTCAGACCAGCATCTCTGTTGAAATAAATGATATCACTGAAACAACTAATTTACACCAATTAGATCAAATTATCAAATTACGCAAGACCACTCTGATAAAGAAAGGATATAAATTCTTTCATCGTGTAGATTTTTTACCCTTTAAGAACCAATTCAAAGTATCACTCGACAACAGATTCAAGCTATTGAAACTTCCGAGAGCTTATATTAATTTTTTTTTTGGAGATGTTTAACTTTCGAAAATTTAAATTATTCTTGTCAACAACTGAACTGATATTGTTTTTCAATGGGCATACCACTCTGCACAAAGTCAAATATTTCCTTGGGTATGTGTTTCGGGCTGGGGTACCAATCTGCTATTATAGTATATTATGACGGACCCGAACGCTTTATCAAGACAATCTACTTCGATTGGATTCTTTCCATGAGTGGTCCGAGATCTTTAACTAAAGAAGATTTAAAGCGATGAGGAGATTTTTTTTCCAACAAGTATTGACACGTTAGAACAAGCTGACTACGCTGAGAGGTTTGCATTTCTCTTGATGACCCTGAATTGGTGGCATCCCAAATAGAAACTGAGAGGAAAAGAATGTAACAATTTCGATTAGCTATAAGTCGGCTGTCTAACTTCTTGCTGATGATGGAACTGAAGGTTCACGTCATCGATGATTGTCCTGGGTACGTATCACAGACAAGTAGGAGTCCACCTGAAATACGGGTCAGTACTTTCTAGTCAAGCATGGGCATTAGTAATCGAAGTGGGTAACGGTCTGCACATGTTCGAATATTCCTGTGGTTATTTGTTTTGGGCTGAGGTTCCAATCTGCTAGATATGGACTATTATGACGGCCCGGAAGGCTCTCGTCGGACCATCTATTTATATTGGTTTCAAGCACTCCGTGCCTCAAAACCACCAAGTAATCGGGTTTTTCCGTCATTCTCGAAAATTTTCACACGACCATTTTTTTTCTGGTTTATAATCTGGGTAATTATATTTAGGTAATAAATTTCCAACACAGTAATCTTTTACTTTAGGTGAAATTTAATATGACATACTGAAACTTATTTCATTTTGGATTTGAAGTGTAAATAGTTTCATTGATAATTATTACTTCTCATCATTTATCTTACTATGGGTTACTTTCAATTCTTATGGGACGGGTGGTCAATAATTGTTTGAGGATATCTTGAAACCCGCTAATCAGAAGTCAGTTACTGCGCAGTAAGACGACGTCTTCTTCGGTAAGAAGCTGACGAGGGGCGATACAGCAAGAGAAAGGAGTTGGTCTTTAAGGCGTGTCTGACACTTGATACCGCCAGACCCGTGCCGGGACTTGAACGGGCGAGTCTAAGTACGCCAGGAGGCGACTGACTCAGTGAGAGCAGCAGTTGCAGTCACAGTCGCATGCGCATTCGTTCGTTTTTTCCTCCCTCCGGGAAATTGGTGCTTGCTGACTTGACCACTCTGCGCCGTCCAGTGCCGATAGTCCTCGAGTCCATGCACAGCGAAGAGATCGACACGGCTTCGTCGGAGCTGTTCGGACCCCGGATCCCCGGACCCCCGGACCCAGATCGGCGCCATTCGGTCAAGCCGCCAAGATTCTCAGCTCCGCCTTCGTCCTCTGAGCTGCTCCTTATTTCCCCTCTCGCGCGCGCCCCCTTCTTGTCCCCGGGAGAGAAGAATCAGAAGCAGCTGGCGGAGAAGGAGAAGAGTACGGCCACCTCATTCCCCCGCGAAGAGTTGAACAAAAAGCAGACGCAGCTGACAGAAAGGAGGAGAGCGCGATCACTTCGTATCCCCGCGAAGAGCAGAATCGAAAGCAGAAGCAGCTGACAGAAAGGAGGAGAGCGCGATCACTTCGTTTTTCCTTGAAGAGCAGAATCGAAAGCAGAAGCAGCTGAAGAAAAAGGAGGAGCACGAGGGAAAAGGAAAAGAAGAAGAAGATGGGAGTGATAATTTCGCTGCCGATAGGCATCGCGAGGACGGTGGTGGGAGCACTTCAGAAATTCGTGCTGAGGCAAAACAAGCCGCTGCGGATCGACATTCCGCTGCCCTTCATACCAATCGACGTGGTGCTGGTGACGGATGCGGCGCAGATCATGACCCTCACGAACCACCCGGATGTGGATCACTTGCACGCGCTGCCGACGGACAAGCTCCCGTTCTGGAGCACATGGTTCTTCTCCGGCACACGATTCCACAACAAGAGCCATGACAAGTGGTTCCTGGCATTCGAGCCGCAGAGCGAGGCCGCGCAGTACAGCGAGAGGAGGAAGGTATTCGAGGACAAGCTGAGCTCGGGGTTCGCAGGCGAGGATGTCAAATCTCTGGCCGACCAGATCGCGAGCGGAGCCTCGGAGGAGCAGGTCGCTGTGTCATTGGCCCAGATCGTCGATGCCCGGTTCATGAAGTCGGAGCTGAACTCGATCCCTGTGGAGGTCGTGCGAGAGACTCGGCATGTGCTGCCGACGAACCTCGTCGCCGCTCTCGTGCCGGGGAATCAGAAGAGAGGAGTACAAGCTCAAGAGGCGACTTACAGCTTCTGTCAGAAGAACGCCCAGCCGGGACTCGACGTCATGGATGTGACTCACAACGTGGGCTCCGTGGTCACGATCATGGCCGTGGCCGTCTTGAAGCTCAAGGACAATCTGGACACTCCCATCGAGCATCTGTTCACGCGCAAGAGCAACTGCCCCACCCCGCAAGTTCCCAGAGTGGTCATGCGTGAGACCAACTTGAACGGGCTGCTGCGGTACCCCGGCCGACCTTCGTCCACCATTGTCATGCTCTCAATCTCGTCCGCCGCCGAGCAGGCCAACAGCCTCTTCTTCACCTTCGGGACGGGCACCGAATGGCGCGCCTGCCCTTTCAAGGACTTCTTCTTCAACTTCATGACCGCATTGCAGGCCGAGCTCAAAACCCGTCGACAATCGTGATGGAGCATCGTTATCGACGATTCGTCGATATCGTTTCATGTCTCCGATCTCCCGGACCTTCCAGCAGGTGGTCGGTAGACCTCCATCGACGATTGGTCCATTGGCACGTCCTCTTCCGTATCCTGAAGAATGACACAAACCGGTGGAAAATCGGTGACCTCAGCGTTTTGCATCAGAAGCTGGTTGGCACGCCGTGAGCTGTAATTCCATGGATTGATCCGGACTGTGGTGTGACCTACATTGATGGCCCTGTTAGAAATATCGACATCAACGATCTTCACCCACCAGTAGTATTTCTGCTGTACATCTTACTACGGCCCCCATTTCATAGGACAGGACCCCTCGGCTTTGATAACTTTTCACAGAGCATTTCACATTTGTATAGTTGGCTTCAATATTGTAGGATGCAATTTGTAAGTATGAAAGAAAATATTCCTTCATTCGGTGGGGGATTCATGTACGTGCAGTCTTATGGACATCAGCACGATGAGGAGCACGAGCTTACGCAGCCCTGAGCTGATAGATGACGAGGCCAATCCATGAGCTTCCTTCCTTCCAGTCAAGTTGGTCGAGAGTATGACTCTCTTCTTGTATGTGATGTGTGATTACGTCCTCACCCCGACACGATACGACGACGGGGATGCTAATATTTCATGAAGATCTGAGCGGCAGTCAGTACCTTTGCAGCAGCAATGATGAATATTCTGAAGCGTTGGAGAACGGGCGAGGAGAAGGGAAGTGAAGATCGTGGAGGTTGATTAGAGGAGCGGGAAACGACTCGGAGCCTCGGCCAGACGTAATCTTTTCTTGGTTACATCTGGTCCCTTTCTGCTTGGTTGACAGGCAGAGAGAGAAAGTTTGTCGAGTGAGAAAATATATAGAATCCGAATGCATACGAGAGTCTAGTTATTCTAAACAAAAAAATCTGATGAGGATATGAACCCCTCACTCAATTTGTTCTGTATGCGTGAAACTAGTCAACTCTGTAATTATTGTGATTTTCGGAATATAAATCTCACAGAAGACTACCCCGACCAATCAAAATTTTACTTGAAAACAGTCATAATTGGAACCTGTGGGTAACCCTTAGTAGTGTGCGTAGACATCGGAAGTGGGACCAAGACGGTATTAATATAGATACTCCACCAGGACCCACGAGCAATGAAGAGTGTAAGCTTTTTAATAATACTACAGTGGTAAATTGATACTAGACACAACGTCGGCCACGATACATTATCTACTTGTTTACTAAGTTATTCACCTCTGTGTCCAAGTCAATGATTATATTCCTTCGCTTTTTCTTTGTTCTCTCGTGACATGCAACGTCACTTTGCAGCCTTTGTCGCCGCCTATTGGATACAACTTGTAACGTACAGGCTTTTAACCCAGCGATTAACTTATCTCGTCCAATTTTTTCGATAGAATTGCATCAAGATTTCTTGCCGATACTCTATTAATATATTCGTTGCAACTAGTCTTGGCTGTGAAATAGTTAGAGTTATTGTGCAACGCCATCCAAATTCTTGCTAAACCCTAAACCCTTAGTCATCTATCTCGACCTGATGTACATGTGAACCAAAAATAATGAGATATAAATTACGACTGTTTCTTAACGCCTAATGTTTTGTCCAATTCTTGCAGATGCTACGTAAAGTTTTTTCACCAATTTATCTGTGACTTTTTCTTATAACAAAAGCTCATTTGAAGTTTATGCAGTGTTGCACAAGTCACATGATATACTTTCAAAAAAGATCATGGATCATGTGAATCCCATATTCATTCATAGTACTTAATTCCCAAGTTTCAAATCACTAAATGGGTTGATTGCAAACACCGTGTGGATATTTTGCCACCTCAAGATCGTAGCTCTTGCAATCTGTTTGATATTTTTGTTATATGCAGTGTAGAGTCCTGCATTGAGCTTCAAAACCTTGCCCATACCCACTCATGGGTCAACTGTACCCACCCATCTTACACCCATGGAAACTTTTCCATACCCATTACCCACACATTATCCATGAGTCCATACCCAACTCATACCCATGAGTCCATCACCAATATAAAGTTACTTGAGAGCACTTGAAGTGTTTTCAAAGAGAGTGACACGCCAATGAGAATTGTGAGAAGAAAATTTGGACAACTAAAGTTTCATTTCAAGCTGCAAAGTTGTGTTTAAACAACAAATCGATAAAAACATGAATAGTTTCGACGAAAGCATCACATGATGGAACGAGAGAAGTACAAATCATGTGACAAGAGTTTCGTAATATAAAGTTTCATTTCAAGCTGCGAAATTGTGTTTAACCAACAATATGATAAAAATCATGAACATGTGATAGATAGACAGTCAGTACATAATTTCATTATATGCAAGTGAACTCTTCAAACACGAGACATGACCATTGTCCAAACAGAATGTCTTGTAATTTTTGGGTGGAACCTGTTGATTGATTCCATTTGTCGGGTCCAGAAAGAGTTGTGCAAGAGTTTTTTCCTCTGGAGATGGACATCAAAGTAGTGCAATTGGTATTATACCCATTTGTAACCAATATCCAATAACCTTCCATTCCTTCTATCCATCCATTACCAGGCCAATTTAATATATCGCAAAATTGTTAATATACCACAATGTGATATATTAGGGGCACATCATAGAGATATATTAAGGAACGCCGTTCGTCCGTCGCCGCCGCGCCGCCACCGCAGTATCCCCATTCCTGGAACGGAGATACTGCGTTTGGAAGCTCAGCTGCCGCATTTTGCGCCATTGTGTTGTGGTTTTTGTCGCTTGTGATCGTTGTAATGCCTCCGAAGCGAGCTTACCCTTGGAAACAATCTTATGCTTATGAATTTGGGTTTAAAGTTGCCAGCATCAACGAGCAGAGTGGACGGGTTGATAGAGCTGTCTGCTAGTTTTGTCAAATTTTTGGTCGTGAGGTTGATGCCGTTGTTCGCAAACTAGCTAAGACAAAAACGTTTCAGTTCTTTAAGAAAGATGCTTTCAACTGCAGTTACAAGAAAAAGCACATGTAGCGGCATCATCCGAAGCAGTGGACGAAGTACATTGAGTTCAGGTATGAGAAAGAATCAAATCCGGATGCATTCAATGCTTTTTTTGAGCAATCTAAGCTTAGAGAGTTCTTCTTCAAGAAATCTGAGGTCAATGATGATGTGTCCTATTTCATCAACAAAAAGATCGTTGAAATCATAATTCGAGAGATGTTTTTTGACGAGAACGAATTGATCTTAGACGATATTGCGATGAGATCATTCGAGTAGGTAATAAACGAGTCTGAAGAAATCATTTCCTACACTGTTCATATCAAAAACAAGGCCCAATTTAATCATGTGCTTGAGCTTTTGAGCGTGGTCTTAGTTTCTACCAGATATCAAAAGTTGTTCAGAGCGATCGAGAGAATCTTGGCATAGCAGCGAAAGTGAAGTGATTTTTTGCTGGTGAAGCCTCAAACTTCTCGCGTTTGGCTTGTGCGATTAGATTGCACGTAATGATAGAGATAATGCAATCATGCTGGACTTACTCTATTGGAGCGGACAAATCCAACGACTAAGGTGGTGATCAACATCTTGATTTGAGTATACTTTTTCCTCCCGTTGTTGGATATGATGGCAAAGCAAAAACTCAACACGGCTTTCATCTCTTAGCAATTCCTCTGTTTTCTCTGGCCCACACCAGGCAAATCTATGCCGATCTGGTGATTAAGATGTTGTATGCACTTTGCTCAGATTGTAGAATGAAGTTGATTGATTCATCTACTGACGGAGTTGGAAATATGACAAGCCATACCAGTGGTTTCTCGACACTTCTTCTCAATCAATCTTTGTGTAGTGATGCATTTTACCGTATCTAGTGTCTTGCCCACCAGCTTGACCTTGTGATCAAAAGATCAATCGACGTGATGGTTGAAACTGGGGTGTTCGTGTATATGAATATCTTCACCAAAGTTATTGCCTATCTTTGATGTTAAAAGAAACTCATTTGTGAGATGGTATACAAATGCTCTTATTATATCAATGTTCGTTGGACGTCCCTCGCGAAGGTGCTGAAGTGATTGTTGGCAAACCAGATTCACGTCTCCATCTATATGCAAGAAAAAAGTTTTGCTCATTTCCATCTCCTGCCTTGTATGTATTATGATATTCCTCAACGAGTTAACATCATCATTACTTCAAGAGTTTATTGAGTATGGCGTTTGATTTTTAGGTGGTTAGTTGCAAAGGTCGTACACGTCTTTTTGAAGAATGTTGTTATTACTTTCGACACTCTACAAATGGCTAATGCGCATTTGTCTCAGAAAATGGGCAATTTGGAAAGGCTTTGTGAGGAGTTAAAGTCAAATTGTGGAGTCGCTGTTGACGACATTGTTGCCGAGTTTGGAGGTCCGATAACTATCTTGTCCCTGATTGAAGTTCAAATGGGTTCTTTTATTGTTAACTCTGACACAATCAAAGACAACATTTTATCCATAGATGTATAGGCGATGGACCAGTTTGAATCACTAAAGATGGTCGACGCCTTTACCGTTATTCGAGCAATGGTAGTGATCTATCTCAATTCATTGAATGACATCATGAAAATGAAGGCCGCAAGGTACTACTATAATCAAGAGTTTGATTTGGTGCCAGCAAGTTCTTCGATGGATTTGATTGTAGTTTCTGCCATCGATTTTGTTTGAATTGTTCAAAAACACAAGCCTCGAATATTGAACACATTCGATGAGGCTAAAATGATATAGATTACATATCAGCACAAGGAGTTGGCGTCATCGGTAGCACGCAAACGTCAACTTCAGGCAGCGTTGGAGAAAGTTGTCAAGAAATCCTTCAATCAAGCTTGACATCATGTTGTCCATTGCTTCGAATTCCTGCGTTGATTTGCTGCAAGTTTTGACTTTGTTATGCCAACAACGAGCCGCGTTGAAGCAGACTTCTCCTTCATGAACTATCGCAAAGATGATTATAATTCAAACTTGTCGGACTATTCTCTTGAAGGAGTCATGTTTGCACGTCAGCTCAAGCAACTTGATTCCTTGATAGCCTGCATCTACGACTAGTTGTTATACACTTCTCTTTGTAGATTTTATGACTTGCGATATTATAAAAATACTAAGGGCTCTATTTTGCGATATATTAAATTTCAAAATAACGCAAAGCGATAGATTAAATTTGCCCTGTGCATTATCCATCCATCCATCCTAGCCCATACTCATTATCCATCCATATACCCATGAATATGGGTGGATATTGGGTATCCATGAGTATGGATATCCATTGTAGTACTCTGATGGAGTGTGCTCAAATCATTCCATTCCAAAATCTTGGATGTACACTTTATACAAGATCTTGTTGCAACTTCATGACAAAAATGAAAGTACTTTGTCTTATGCAATCTTGTCAATTTTTTATCCAACCCACATTGACAATCTTGATCAATTAGCAATATTTATGTATCTTGATCATGGTGTGCTCCAACAGTCCAAAAATTTCAAATCAAATTAATTTAAATCAGGTGTTAAGTTCATATAGTTGAGATAATTGATACTTAATTGTTCATACATCTATCATTTGGCGATATGAACTAATATTAAGTATCTGATATTCATATGTTTTATACTAAAATGCCTTGTATGAACATTTCAATCAAAGATCTAGTGATATTAATTTCAATACATATGCTATTGGTTTCTGTCGTGAATTTCAAAACTTTTGCATTTTTATATTAATCTTATCAACCCTTTTAAATATCAAGCATTTGATTTAACACCACAAATTTTTTTTGAATCTAACATTTCAAAATAGATAAATAATATTTTACTTCATGTGAATTTTATGTACATTTGATTATATCAATGTTGACTCAAAATTTTCAATTCTACAAGGTTGATCATAATCATACAAACAATATTATTTGATTGCAACAAAAATATTAAATAACTGTATACAATATTAAATCTTGTGAACAATTCACTCTGCAAAATTTATACTTGATAGATTGTAACTCACATTGACTATTAGTTAGGGTTCGATCTGTTGTTAGTTAGAATTTTGAATGTGAATATTTAAGACGACAAGACCTAGCTTGCCCCCTCAACATTTTTTGTCAAGTTCATGTTTTTTTGAACGCAATCAAATGGTAAACCACATTTATTATCTTGTGTTCTTATGCTTTTTTGTGAATGCATTATTACATTTGATATCATAGCAAACTTGTGCCAAAGTTTGTAACTATGATTGTAACTCACATCAAATGCAAATTTCTTTCGAATTTGACAATTATGCTACGGAAATGAGTAAATTTGCAATAGTGATCTCAATACGTCTTGAACTAAAAATTTATAATCCAGTAAATTAAATAGAAAGAGAAGAAACATAACTTTGAGGTAATGAAAAGCGTTGGTGAAAAAAATTGAACTAACTTGTTTCCGCAAGAATGATATCTTGGCGTAGAAGTATATGCATCATGTATGTAATGCTAATGAGATTTGTGTTGTAAGATCTTATGCCCACTTGCCCGTGATAAATGTAGCTTGATTTACACTTGCTTCCTAATTTGATTAATATAATATAATCACAAGTGTAGCACAAATTACGGCTTAAAAATTAATGATGCAATATTTTTTGCTGTGCTGCAACTGCAAACCGTAATATTGACAATATCACAATCATCAAGTAAACAAAGCTTGAACCACATATATTTTATTTCTCTTGATGTGATGTAACGTGACCAATGGTCGTCATTTTGACGATTAGAATGAATTGGAAAGTGAAATGATCATCTATCCAATGACATGGTGTTTCGTGCCACTTCCATACATCAAGTGTGTATAACTATTGAGAACTCTCAGTTTATTGAAAAAAATACTTGGCTAGTTAGCTTTGAATTGATGAAAGATAAATTTTGTATACTAAGTGTTATATGAATAGGTGTTTTAATTGATAAGTCTATTGACTTATCAATCTCGTGTGCCCTCAAAGATATTGTCATGACTCACTTGTCATCAAGGTCAGATGATATGGAGTAGATTCGCATGATCGGTATAGTTAAAAAAATCTATATCAAAATTGTAAGCTTAGCAATTGTAGAGCTTAAACCCGAATCTCTGGTTTCAATCCACTAAAGTTGTTGTTCAAGGAGGAGACATGTCAGTGCATGTACAAGACGAGCAAAGTGTGGTGTTGTAAAGTATAGAAAGGAGTAAATGAATAAGCTTTTATTTTTTTCCTCAAAGGATAAAAAGTATAGCTCCAAGTTTTTGACAAAACAAGATGATGGCTACTAAATCTGAGTAGCAGGATATGACATAGTTAAAGAAAACAGACTTTGATGACTATTTGCTCTTAAAAAACAAATGAAGGTCAAATTATATGCATTGAATCTAGACAAGACATTGGAACCAAATCATTCACTTATAATCATAACTAAATAAACATCAAAAGAAAAAAAATAATACAAATGAAGTATTTTCATACTTATATATTTTTCTAAAGCAAGTGAATGAGTATGATAAATGTATCTACTATTTCAGGTTGTTTGAGAATTTATGTACGACCTGTCAAATCAAATTGTATATATTTTCAAGATTGATGAGCTTCAAGATAAAAAAAATTTGGCATGAAAATTTAAGATCACATCGATGCATTTGATGAAATTCTCATTGATCTTTGAAATCTTGAAGAAAAGATTGCTGAAGAGAGAAAAGCAATTCTTCTTTTGGATTCATTGCGTGACTCCAAATCACAAATTCACAGATTTGTGAAATTGAGTTACAGAAGTCTAAGATGTCTACAAACTTAAAAGCTGAAAATTCCAAGTTGAAATTCAGATTGAACACAAAATAAGATATTTATGTACGTATAATGATGAAGAATATAATACTGAGAAGTTTCAGAACTTTTTTTTCATAATTTTTTCATCATTCAGTTCTAAAAAAATTGAATGAAGAGAGAGACACATGAATTTTGCCACATGAATTTTGAACTGAAGTTGTCAATACCTCAATGTATTTGGTAAACTTTTCCTTTTAGTGTAATCAATTTTTTATTTCTTTTGAATTGAGACACAAACAGATGGCTCATTATATTGGTCAAATTTTTTTGATTGTATGATTTATTCTCTCATATCTAAGAAGAATAAAACTAAGTTGATTAGTACATCCAAGAAGTGTTATTTCTTTGGATATACTAGTGATGTGAAAATTTATAGGCTATGTGAATTAATAGTTTGTAAATTTTTTGTCAGTAGATATATATTTTCAATGAGTCCAGATCAATAAAAGATGTGGAAAGAGTTTAATTGCTCCCCGTACTAACAAGGAAAAATCTCCACCCATGGATGTTATTGAGTAAAAGATTCATGATTATGTGATTAATGATGTGATATAGAAAGAAACTCCGGTACAGATGGATCAATTTTTTAAAGAGTAAGAATTAAAGAATAAATTTATTATTGACAAGTCTCAATTATTTGCTCCTATAGAATTTAACAAGAATTGTCTATCAGATTGAATTAATATAGCTTATGCAGGATATAAAATTGTCCTCTTCCCATGAGTAAAATTATGGATACTAAGCCAATAGGACAACGCAATAACAGAATCTATCATAGCATAGTTAGAAAATTTCGTAGGGTTTTCATTAATAAAAATTTTCATAGTCTTTATATTCTCAGCAATATCCCTCTTTTCAAGTCCTACAAATTTACCTAAAGAAGCCAAGTCTTTCTAACCCGCAGGTGCTAACAACGCGGTCCTTTTCTTCTTTGCATAGACGCCATGACTTTTCGTTCTGCTAGTACTAAGAACGCGACACCCAGTAACAGGGGTATTATAATTCCAAGTATCTTAGCGACAAGATCAATTAGATAAATTCTCATATTTGTTGGCTTTTTTTTATTGTGACCAAAATAAATTACGTAGTAATGGCATAGCCGAAAGATTGGTCATCTTGTATTATCCATAAAATTACGTAATAAACTCACTAGGGGTAAGACAAAAGTCTTAAAATATTCAAGAACTACTTTGGTTGGTTAAAAAGGGATTATGGGTTTTTAACCTTTTGCAAGACTCGTTTTTTTCATTATTATTTGTTTTACTGCCTTCAAATGGAGCTCTGAGAGCTTCGTTCGTCGGAGAATACCGTATGAAAATTTTTTATGGTCATATCCATAGAGCTTTCTTAAGCTTATTTTGCACTTGGTATAATAACTATTGGGGTAGTTCTTATGCAGAATTATGCCATAACGTTAAGCTTTGGCTAGGCTTCTCACTGGTTCTGTAAGATAATTAAGCTATATAAGCGTGAAGAACTTCCGTTATTTAAGCGTGAAGGAGGTATATTAGGCCTTTCATTTGTTTGTAGTCGTTACTGATCGCAATTTATAAATAAAACGAACTTCGGCCGACGAAGTTCTTCCCTACGCTTAAATTCGTCCTTCCCTACATCCGGACAGCGCTTTGCGCTTTCTCGGGCCTTTCAAGAAAAAGCAAGCTTGAGAGGCCAAAAAATATATATTTTGCTATAGTTTCCGCTGAAAGGACCTAATCTGTTGTGGGGGATAAGGGCAGACTGCTATGCATTATAGGTTGATTCATACATTCTTGAAGATTGTCATATGATGTTGATAATATTTTGTTGATCTTGGAAGAAGTAAGTTTTTTTTCTTATGGAAAAATATTTCACTGAAGCCTTTGGTAATAAGCTTGAGTGAAAAGTTGTTATGGAGTATGAGATGTAGTAGTTAATAGAAAAGAAGACTTGGGAGCTAGTGTATCTAAAAAACTCAAACTCCGATTGATTAGAGCTAGATGTCCAAGTTGAAGTCTAATCCAGTAAATGACAAAAATTGATAAATAACAAGATCTTAGAGCTAGTGAATTTTTTAAGTAATCAAGCTTTGATTGATTGAAATTGAATAAACAAGTTGAAAAACATTTCAAAGCATGACATGAAGAAAATCTTCAAAGACAAGATGATGTTTAAAAGTTTTACTCAAGAAAAAGGTGAGATATACAACTTCAATTTTTCATTTGTGGCAAAATACAATTTGTAAGATACGTGCACTTGTTGCAATATTTATTTTGATTATAGATAAAACGCATGTAGTTATTGCGATTTTTTGAATGTATCTATAGAATAAAAAATCTACATGAAACAATCAGTTGGCCAACTGATTGTCTCATATGTAAACTCATATTCAAAAGTAGATTTGCTCTTGTCTAGATGCTGTATTGAATATGAGTTTACATTTGTTCATGTATTCAATTGTTGAACATATATCTTGCAAAATTGCGTAGCTCAATGTATAATGAAAGTTGTGTATATAAAACCAGTCGAAGTAAAATAAAAGCTATTTGATTAAATATATATATCACTAAGATGAGATTAGCATATCATATTGTCAATCTTTACAATAATAATCAAAATGCTTAAAAACTTGTTGCAATTCAAGTGATGGATAACATAATGTAACAAATCAACATCAAATATCATATTATTAGACATGTAGTTTCTGATTAAAAGATTGAGCTAGTCAAGATTGACAATTGATTTATTATGGCTGATTGGTTCATCAAAATTATTCCTTTGGAAAATTTTAGAATACATTGAGCTACTATGCGACTTTAGTATGAAGTGTTTAAGTAGACTTACTAGCAATTTTATCTTTTTATTTATTTTTACTGTATCATATTTTGGCTACAGCTTAATTCTAGTTAGCTCTAGTCTAAAGAGCAACTTTGTTAGGATTTTATTTAGTACTTATCGCAGAATTATTTTATAGTTTATGATGGTTATTGTTCCCTAAAAAAAATCATAAATTATAAAATGTAGATTGTTGGGTTGTAACTCACGTCGGCTATAAGTGAAGGTTGATTCGGAATTTGGTCATGAATACTTAGGATGAAAATATCTAGCTTGATCCCTTGAATATTATCAGTAAAGCTTGTGTTTCCGTGGACGTAGTTGACTGCAAACCAGTAGTTCAATTTTTTTGTGTTATTTTGTATTTTTATGCTTTTGTGTGAATTTGTTTCCATAAAATTTCACTTAATAGAATGCATATGTCACACATCTATCTTCATAATTAATATTTGAGCAGATCGTAATACTTAGCTTGAAAATTTTAACACAATATTTTGAAAATGGTATCATTAATTTTGTTTTTCACACAATACTTTTGTTTATATATAACGTAAAAATTTTTAATTTTAATTTAATGTTTTTTGGTCTTGAAATTTAGTTCTAGATGTAGTCTAAAGATTTTTTTCATGCTTATCGTTACATGAATATGATCGTGCAATATTTATAGTTGATGACATAGTTGAAAAAAATATAAAAGAGGTAACATCATTAGAAAATTTATTAAAAATATAATCATGAATGTGTTGTTTATTTACAACATAATTGATAATAATTATAGCCTATCACAACGATAAACCATTGCCATGATTGAAAATAATCAAGTAAGAAATAAAATAAATAAAATAGCCCTTTTGCATGAATCATGTTTTTTTTCAAACTTTTTAAGGTTAATCCTTAGAAAACCAAAGTCATAAACTTAATCTTGGATATTTTTGTAATTTTAAAACTTTCAATCTTAATATAATGTATATGAATTTTAAAAACTCTTTTTAATGAAATGTTATTTAAATAATAAAATAAATTATCTTCATATCTACTTGCATTAGATTATAGGACTGTAAATATAATATATAATAATATTTATAATTTGATAATTAAAATCATTTAGATGTTTGTTGTTGAAAGAGGAAGGTATATGATTCAAGATAATACGCAAATTCATATACTTTCAAGTTGCTTCATCCATAACAAAAGACTATCACCTTTATAGTATTTAAATATGTCAAATTCAGCTTTACTTGTCTTCATATCAATCATCTTTTTGCGTGAAATTCATAAGATTGTTTACTTTGTCACATGGTAAACCAAGAACTTTATCCACTCATATGAAAGATCTAAAATTCATTTGAAGATAAACTTAGATCTTGTAAATCATCACTCATACAATCTTCAATGGACGAACATAACCTTACTGAACATTTAAAATTAAACCCAAAACAATACATTAAAAACTTCATCAAAATGAAAGTGTTTAGATGAAAACACTAGACTGTATGATAACCTAAATCATAGAATTCATTGACATCTAACAATGTTGATACCTCCTGCGCTTGCTATTCTTGCTTATAGATTAGAAGCTTGGATCAAAGGCCGATCTTGAGAAGATAATTTTCCAAGAGAGAATCAAACTCATCCACGAAAAAAATTTCAAGATTTAGATTTTGCAACACACGACAAAGTTGCAGTTGACAAAGTGATTAAACTTTAAATTTGTATCATAAGATACAGGAGTTATATGTCTGGGCTACAAAGTTGATGAAACTATCTTGGTCTTTACATTAATATTATCTTTTTTTATACGAACTTGGGTACAAATAAAAATCTCAAATTTTACATATTTTTTTCATTTCGTTTATCACGAAGATCATAATGAACAACAATTATTGGTGCGTAAAGAACGGCTGGTTCGTGGTCCACAATGTGATTGTTGTCCAACAATCTGTGAGTTTTTCTATTGATCATAAATATTCTACTGATTCAATCCATGAGTGAAAAGCTTGCATCTTGCTTCCATTTTGCATTGATGGGAAACGCTCACCGTGAGCCTCGCTCTATCCACTTCCGAGCTCTAAACGAATATTCGTGGATGTAGCAGATCGAATCCCTTAAGCCAGACACCGATGATGAAATACGGGGAAGAGTTGCTTCGACGAGAAGCTTGAATAAACGTTATGGTAGCCTGATCACGGTACAGAGCAAACCCCATCCAAGGTTAGCTCATTGAACACGAGACTTTGAGATTTTGGTTTTTCATAAATAAGCATCACTAAATAATTTTGTTTTTGACATATACACAGAAGCTTGGTTGTCTATAAAGTCATCATACCAACGCCTTAACGAAACTTGACTACTCATTGAAGAAATCAGTTCCTCCAGCATTCCGGAAAGGAACAAAGCAAACTGAAAGTCCAATTGGAAACTGTACGTTCATCCCACTTATGGTATTCAGCTCGCTTTGCATTCTGGCTTGTTGTTCTGCCATCCTCACGTGCTTCAATCATCTTGCGCTTACGCTGTACAGAAAGCAATATGTCACATTTGCCTGGAAATTGAATTCCAGCGCATATAATAATCCTTTTGATTGCACCTCAGTTCCTGCAGTGTCATAATGCACAGACATAACCAGGGAACGAGTGTTAAAAACACTTTGCTGGCTTGTTGAATATATTATGTTGTTGAGCTCCCACAGTGTTTGATACCGCGGAACAACAACTAAGTAGACCATAAGTACGGTTCTCAATCTCGCATTATTTTTTACATGACTGAAGTATTGTTTCTCGTCGTGCTTGGTTTAACACAGAGATAGGCATAGAGCTTGAAATTGAGATCTTGTCTTCTGTCAGCAGGGCTCTGTGCATAAGTTTGGTTACAAAATTTTACAGATATCAGAAACTTGGAATTTAGTTTATCGTGAAGGTACTTACTGCTCGTGGCCTTTTGCTTCCTCGAGCATCCGTGAAACTTGAAATACTTCGAACTCACGTTCGTTAACAGCGCACGAGTTCGAAATATCTGAACACTTTCCTCTTCAGAAGAAAGTCTCAAAGTTTCACAAATTCATCGCCACTCTCTCTTGAATCATGATTGCTTCTGATCAGCAATATGCTGTGTACTTCACAATCCTAGCAATAGCACTGGATGCCCTGCATTGGAAGCAGACTGTTGGATGTGGACTACGACTGACACAAAGACAAAAAAAACATCAAGCCAGAAGGCTCGTACAGCTAGAAAAGGTCGAAACTTCTGGGAATCGGGTGGAATCAACCATAAATATTCATCAGAGAAATCTTCAATTTGCGTATTAATTACACAGGACATTTCGCCAATCACGGCTGCTGCTATTGTACATGAAAGAATGAGTTGTTAACTAGCCACTAAATCAAAACTGCACATGCGAACCTTTTATCTCCAGCTTGTGCGCCTGCCTGCATATGTGTGTTTTCTTTGGAAGGTTCATGATATGTTGAGGCAATCTGGATTCCTAACTTCCAAAGAAAGGTAAAAATAGATAACCTAATCATTCGTACAGCCAGGGGGCCTAGACTATCTTTCTAAGAATAGGCTCTACTTACACATGATTATTATCCCTATTACGGTCAGGTGAAAAGACGTTACTACTATTATCAGAACCACCAAGATGTTGCCCAAAACGAAGATCAGATTGCATGCTGCTCACTCTGTGTTCAACGTGTGCTGTCATTCCAACTGACGTCCTCCTGACTCCTTTCTTGCGTTCCCGCTTCCACATTTCCGGATCTGTCACGTGCTTCTGCAAATGTCGGATCTCTTGAATAATATGGTGATCTTGAGGGTAGAACGTTCTTCGGTATGAGGTGAACACGAAGTAGGGCAGGATACATCCGAGCGTCGTGAGGACCGTAATCAACCAGAACATGGGTGAGGGAGCAATCACTTCCGTCAAAACTTTGTAAGCGGTCGTGGATTGTACAGGGTCAATGTTTCCATAGATGAGTAAAAATATGTACCACAATGCGATACTGCCCCAAATGGCAACATGCTGCATCCATGTGAAGTAGCTGAGTGCAAGCACAAGCTGCACGTTTACTACCCAAACGATACAAGTGTACATAATTGCTCCCATCGCTTCCAGGCCTGGAACTTTACCATCGCTACGGAATGCGATGTAAGAGATGGCCAACCTGTTGAACACGAAGGCCATGACAGAGCTGTACAGCCCATTGATCATCCACCCGAATATGCGCGACCAGCCAAACATAAGATTTTGTGGCCCTTGCTGGTAAAGGGCAGGAAACTGCAATTCCAGAAAACACCACGTAGTTCAGCTTACAGATAGCGGAATGCTATCGGAACCAAGGCATAGTCAGCTCGTTCCAGCAATTGTACGACAGCCATGACAGAGTAGCTAATCCCACAGAAGTAAATAGGCAAGAATTGAAGGGCAAATTGATCTTACTTGCATCAAAATACGAGGAGAAACATCCTGTTCGAATACTCCGAGAGCGATAACAGGCAGTGAAGTAAAAAATACGTTGAACAATGACATGTACCAATCGTTATAAACTGTCTGCCCAGAGAAGGTGGAAAACGCTTGATAGTAAAAGAGAGTGAGACCAAAAGTTATGTTTTTGTAAAAAAAGTAGCAAATCTGCACAACACCGAAGATCATGTCAGACACGGCCAGCCAATGCGCATCATCCAATGTTCAGAAGTATCTCAAGGTACAACTGCAACAAAGACTCACCATAAGGGCAATACGTTTGTAGCACCAATGACCGTGCACAATCAACAGCCTTTCTAGGTAGCGAAATTGGGCGATTGCAAAGTCACTAGCCATGACAGCCTGCGACACGAGAACGATACGTCAAATCAAGGTACAAGAGCATTGAAGATTAGCAGACAAGAAGCTAGCTTAACTTTCATGTGAAATAAGTTGGCATCTGGAACTAAGTTTGCGTGCGTGGTAATTTTATAAAATTCAACTTTTTTTATTCTACATCTAGGACAATGCACATGTCCATGAAGCCTACCTGCATGCCTTCGACTCCACTAATACCAATCCCAATGTCCGCTTCCTGAATCATGCCGACGTCGTTTGCACCGTCACCAATTCCAAGACAAGTCTTACCAGTGCCTTCTTTCACTAGTCTTGTGATCTAGACATATCGATAATAGCAGAATCAGTGAAAGGCGACAGAAAACAAAGACGTAAGCATTGATGTAGGTAACACTCATACTCCTTTGAGAACATCTCTTATGCAGATCAGGCAACATATACATTTACTCTCTGGTACGACCATCGCAGTGGAAAATACGCTTTATCAAGAGCATCTTACCATGGCCTTCTGTTTTGGAGAAACACGACAACATATGACCGATGCACAGTTGGTGGCAAGATGAAGAAGTTTCTCTTTCAAGCCATCATCCAAGGCAAAGATTAACGATTTTCCATCGATGATCAAAGCGAACACTACATCGGCATTGTTTCGTTCCAAATCAACCTGCTGTTGTCCAATCATGAGCTGTTGTGTAATACTTTCCTTGGATACCTACAAATTAACACAAAAGTTGTTAGTCAAGTAAACTAACCGAGAACTTTCGCGACAACATCAAGATACGAAAAGACCCAAGATCAAGAAACAATCAGCTTACCTTGGCTATGCTGTCCTTATCTCCAAACTCCTCCGCAGCTCTGACTTCAGCGTTGTCCAGACTGACAATGATCTGCTTCATTCCTTCTCGGAGTAGACTACATGCAAACCTGTTCACGAAAAGGACAGTGCACATGGACTGAGGATTTTTAAACAAAAACTACATTCGAGGCTACTAATTCTGAACCTATTGTCACACCTATCTGCCTGGAACCAAACTTGCACCGAGTTTCTAAAGAACTCACCCAATGTTGATGGCGGTTTCTTGCTTATCGCCAGTCAGAACCCAAATCTTCAGCCCAGCCAGTGCAAGCCGATCGATACATTCCGGAACCTGTTCAAATGAAAACGGAAATGAGTAATTCAGTGATTGAGAACACCCAAGACTTGTGTATATGGTGCAGATTCTGCGTCACAAGATCTACCATCGGATAAACGGAAACTCTACTCACCCCAGCTTGTAGCTTGTCCTCCACTGCGGTCGCCCCTACAAGAATGAGGTCCTTCTCGATCAGTTCAGATGCGGAGTCCAACATAGCGTCGCGATCCGCACCGACTGTTGTCTTGGCCTTCAGAAATATTGCATTCCATTCGGTGTACTCAGCCTCTTCCATCTTGCGATAAGAAAGGGCCAGAGTACGTAACCCAGCCTCTCCATACGTCGCAAGGTGGCCTTTGGTTGATTCGGCAAAGGCCTTGCCGCTCTTTCCCAGTCTCTCATATATAACGCTGCACCCCACCACATAAGAGAGGTTTACATAAGAAAACGGCTGACAGAGAAACGATGTCATATACAAGTGAGATCTCATCACCAACTAATGCGGACTGAAAGTTGCAAGAGGGCAAGAAGCGCATGCATCCACACCTGTCAGCGCCCTTGCACATCACGAAAATCTGGTCGTTTTCATCTTTAACGACCACTGACATTCGCTTGCGAGTACTGTTGAATTCCAACAGGTTCAGCACTTTGTACTCACTGAACAGAGACAAGTTACGTAATTAGGATATGCGAAACATCTTTCCTCAATCCTCAATAGAAGTGGCCTTCAACATAAAGTTCATAATGCCCCACAATCAACACACATCTAGACATCTACGCCAACTTCAGGAGACAGCAATACAAACGAAGACGAGGGCTTACCGCTCTACTTGACTGCCGGAAGAAGGATCGAACTCGCGCACAAGAACTGTGTTCTGCGTGCGCTTGGAAAACTCAAACCCAAACTCACGAGCAGCTATAACAAAAGCTGCTTCATCTGGTGACTCAGCTTCGTACGACACTGAACCTGTGGATTCATCTTCCTCGGGGATCGCGGTGTGACAAACTGCTAGAATTCTGAAGAACTGCAGTATGACATCAGGATTAGGTTCGTTGACCCAGGCCCCATTGGTTATGCGTTCGTCCTTAAAGTTATAACCCTTGATATGAGCTTTCGCCGACAATTCAACACCCCTCACTTCACCTTCATGTGAAGAATCTTCATCGTACTCATCCAAGTCCTTGATATCCTTTCCTAACCTTTTCGCCGTGGCTTTCTCAACCTCCGTTATTCCCCGTCCATAACTCACACCCGCAATTGAGCACTTCAGAAACTCCATTTGATTGCAAGTCAGCGTGCCAGTCTTGTCCGAAAGAATGGTGTCGACTTGTCCGAGCTCCTCGTTCAAATTAGATGTACGAGCTCGTGCAGGCGTGTCGCTCTCAGCGTGATACATTGTCAGGTCCTGATTGATGAACATGGCTTGTAGGACCTTTACGACCTCGATCGACACGTACAAAGAGATGGGGATGAGGTACCCGTAGAGGATGAGCGACGTGATGAGCTGCAGCAAAGAAGATGCGGCAGCATTGTTGGGGTCGTTGTAGATGTCGACATCCGTCGGCTCGAGGTACCACCAGTCGGGCATGTCGTTCTTGGTCCGGACGCCAAAAACGACAGCTCCGATTATTGATATCATCACCAAGACGCCAAAGAGGAAGTAAATAATCTTGTCCATCTTCCTCTCGATCCGGCTCCTCTTTGAAGGCACATCGGTGGAATTCTGCATCACCTTCGTATCGTGGCCACTAAATACAACCACTCCATATACGTACTGAGTGTTTCGCAGCTTCGAGTCCCTGAGAAGAATTTGCTGGGGTCCGAGGGACAAAGTCTCGCCCTCAATTGTGATGTTGCCGATGAAGGTATAAAGACTGGGATTGGGATCCTCACAATTCATGTCCGCATGAAATTGCCCGAACTCGGCATCTTCATCTAACTCTATCGTGCGTTCCAAGGACCTCTTTAATTTCAGGTTAGTCTCGCCATCAAGATTCATCGTCTCAACGTAGCAGATTCCATCCGGGTACGCGGAGGAGAGCATGAGCAGATCGGCCGGAAAAAACTGATCCTTTTCCACCTTAACGACATCTCCCACTCTCAACTTCTTCCACGCTCTTGCTTCGAATTTCCCCTGTCCCGAGTGTACCTTGATCTTCCGATTGTTTATTTCCTGATCCTGCAAACAAAAGTATTTTACAGATGTACGAAGAATTCAGCCGCAAGCAGTCTAGTGATATCCATCAGCAAATAAAGGCTCAATTCCGAGGCCAATCTCGGCAATGGCTTTGGGTTCGTCTGCGAACGGTCGAGGGAGATACGATTTGAGATACAAATAAGCGAGCACCAGAACAAAGAAGAGCAACTAACTCGGAGTGAACGATCCGTCATGAGCACGAACCTGAGTGAAACGACGAGAATCCTCGACGGCCTCTTTGATCATACTCACTCCCACGACAAAAACAAGGGGAGCAATCAAACTGGCAGCTGAATACGGAGCAACGGGAGTGAGAGAAATCGCTGCCGCGAGAAGAAAGTAGAGATTGGCCACCCTCCGAAACTGCTCAAACAGAGCTTTGGGTAAAAAAGTAATGAGGTTGTATTTGGTCGTCGAGACGTAGTTGGATTTGTACTTGGTAGCCGGTTGTTGAAAATGCTTCTCCGGGGTGTTACAAAAAACCACTCTGGAAAATCCCGGCCCTCCTCCCGCAGGAACCTCATCTGTGGTGCCACCACCTGGTCTTACACAAGCTGCGTACGTGTACAGCTTACTGAACCGCATCCGTTTTTCCCCTCGACTTCGCGACCCCCGAGCCATGGTTCTCGGTCCAGCCCACAGGCACTCGGTCGGGCAGTGCTCTGAACCCCGATGTCACAGGCCTCAGATCCGCGCTTGGAGCTAGAAAGAGCTTTTTTTTCCTAAGTTTTGTATCGCAAATCTGCAATCGTCCACTCTTAATCACCGAATTGGGGTGACAACTACTTCTGACCTACTTCAGTCGTGCCTTGCAACCTGTGTGGGCGAAACCCCTTCCTAAATAAGACACCACCGATCCCCTCCACCCAGAGGAGGAGACACCACCTCGATGAGGTGCTCAGATCAGGACGCAGAACCAGGATACGAATAAATTCCTGGTCGAATGTCCTGGATCAAATTCTAACTTTCCGTCAGCGAGCGCTGAAGCACTGACCGAGGACGAGCAATGAGTCTCCGCGTTACAGAGGCAGAATCGGAGTCAGCTTCACAATCATCCGCACAAGCTTCGATTCCCAGTACGAAGAGAAAGCAGACAATTCCAGAGGAGCTGGACAGATTTCGAAAACGGCCGGAGGAAAAAGCCATCATCATTCAACATCTGCCTGGCAAGCCCCATTCCATTGTGGCACGAACGAGCTTTGGAGAATCTACCATTCTCACCGTGCCTGACCCTTACGGTGGAAGGAAATTAGCTAGTCTCCACCGTAAGAGTGCAGAATGTGCTGTCTCTACGCGCTTCCCTCACTCAACCTCCTCCCCTCTCCTCTCCAAGTTCTGAAGCCAGGGAAGGGATCACACAATCCCGGTCGAAAATTGGATTCGAAGATCACCCCTGCCGCCTGCCTCGCCGAACGACCTCTCGATCTACGCAGAGAGATCTGTCGTCGTTTTGCCAGAGCGGCAGAGGAAGAAGGAACGGCCACGAGGTGCAGATCCACTCGCGCAGCTTCTCCGCTGACACGAAGTGTAATCGTCAATCCTGCATGCCTGCCTGCCTGCCTGTGCCTTTCTCGGTGCAACCACTAACTACTCTACAAGCTGCCAAATGGGAATGGAGATGGAGCTTCGCTCCACGCTACGAGCCTGCTCCATCGAATCACGATTCATGAGTAGTAGTGGTAGTAAGAATAAGGTTTTCAGTTCCAGTTCTCTTCTCGAACGAAATCTCGGGCCTGCCGTTCTCTTCTCCTCCCCTCTCCTCTCGTCGCCTCCCCTCGCCTCGCCTGTCCTCTCGTCGCCGCCCCCTCCTACTCCTCCCTCCCTCCTCGGCCCCTACGGAACCAGCAAATGTAAAAGACGAAGCTTTACCACGAACCAGACATTAAAACCCAGTAAACAAATCTGCTCGACCAGCCCACGTCGCACCGCGAAAACAATCGGGCACTGGATCGGAAATTGAATTATTCCTCAATCGGTGCAACACAGACTGTGTGTCCGTATGTATGGCTGTGTCCGGCTCTCCTCCTTCACATGCTCGCCCTCACCCTCACGCTCACCCTCCTCACCCTCACCGGCAGGGCCTCTCTCTCTTGCGCTTCTGCCCTCACCCCTCTCTTCACTCTTTCCTCCCCGGCTGTCAGGAGGAAGAGAAGGCGGAGGTGTGACATCACCCGAGCCTATTCCAATCTACCCCAAATTCCTTCTGGAACCGACGACATTATTTCCACGCTCCCTTCCTTCCTTCCTTCCTTGTCCTCGGGCCCGCGGCACGGACTTGACTTGCGCCTGGACTGGACTTCTCTGCACTGGACTGGCCTGGCCTGGCCTGGACTGGACGGCGATGGAGGAAGCCAAGGACGAAGCACTCGCCCCGCGATCTTCTCAGCTTCGCTCTGCTTCTAGACTCCTCTTCCTCGTCGGGAATTCCAGTGCGCCGGCATCCGAGCTCGACCTACTCGACCGATCGGCACGCGGCGTTGAACTCCTGCCACAACCGACCGGACCCGACCCGACCCGACCCACCACCTCCCCCTGATTAGCCCCCGTCCTGTTCTCCTTCTGCTCTCGGTCTTTTCTCCTGCTTCCTTTCCTTTCCTTTCCTTTCCTTCCTTCCTTCCTCGTTCTCTGCCCCGTCTGTCAATCCGAAGCCAAATTTGCCGGCGATGCGGACTCCGATTCCTCGCGTCTCCTGCTGCCGCGGCATCCACCACCCGCATCCTTCTCCTGCTCCTGCTTCCTCCTCGTCCTCCTCTTCTTCCTCGCCCTCCGCCTCGCCATTCTTCCCGACCCTCGCTCCCCGTCTCGGAATCGATCGGCCAATCGCCCGCGAACTCCGTCTGCTGGCTCTGGTTCGCGGTGCAATCACAGCATTATGCGGTCCGAACCGGAGCCCCGCGGGCCCGCCATAGCCAGAAGAAGGAACGCCCTGATGCTCGCTCGCTTGCTCGATCCCTCGCTAACTTCCTCCCTTCCTCCCTTCCTTCCTTCGTCCGCGACGAGCCCGCGCTGCGCGGGGCAAGCGTTGGGCCGGGTCGGGCTGGCGGGCTCAGCTGGCTCGGCCTGTCACTACCGCTGTCTGGGATCTTTGCTCCCCTGGCACGCTTTGTCCCTTGCACATTTCCTGACTGCATGTCCACCGCCTGCCTCGGGTAACTTTCACCGAGTCCGTCGTCCTCTGACCCGCCCCTTCTTGACTCCCCCTCAGCTTACGGTCCTGCGCCCGAAGACTTGTGACAGCCTCCCCAAGTTGCCTGCCGGACCGACCCGGTCTCGGCAGCCAACTTGGGGAGGATGTCACAAGTCTCCCCAAGTTGTCACACGCTCCATCGTTGGATATGCTTGAACCGGTCGCACCTGTCACCCGTTGTTTCCCCCCCGGATTCCTTTCGTGCCCCTGCCCGGCCTGCCTGCCCGCCCGCCCGCCTGCCATTAGTGGCCTCGGACCCAAAGTAACTGGAATCCGGATAGGGGGAACTTTTTCTAACTAATTCCGACGCACCTCCGGACTCCGGCCCTTATCGATCGTTGAGAATCTGACTAGATCCCGGCCTGAACCTTTGACTGCCTCTCTGCTGGTCTTCCCCCGTTACCGTGGTAGACTTCTCCACCACGCAGTAAAACTCTATTCTACTCCGTTGGGTCTACTTTCTACGGGATGTACCCTCTCTCCCGGTTCCTTCCCCTCGAGACCAGCCCCGTCCTTCCCTTTGGTTTCATCTCTGTACGTGGTCTTCCCATCTCTTTTACTTGGTTTGCCTATATTACCAGTCCCTTCCAGTCCATGACTATGATCGTCCTATTTATGCCTTTGGTTACATATGAGTGGTGATGAATTAAAATTTACCGTGAGGATTCAATTTTCATTTGATGAGATTTTTCATCAAATTAAGGAAACCGATACCCTGTAATTTCCTCTAAAGTATGATTTTGTAAAGGAAATGCTTTTCGGTAGATGCTATGTATATCTCTCTTGTGAATTCTTGCAATAAATATCAAATGTTTGGCTTAGTTCATTGTAGTGGGGCAGGGCTTACTTTCGTACTAAATTTTCTCATCATATTAATATGAAGGAGGTTGCTTTCTAATGTTAGATGTCACGTTTTTCGAAGCGGACTGCAAGCCAACTCTATAGTAGCCCCGGGTGCCTTTTGCGGTCTAGAGGTTTAGGCAGCGTATCTGGCATCCCAATTAGAACCTTGGACGGATTCTCACCTTTAGCGAACGGTAAGGCATCTAGAGGAAGGCTCGAAAGCATATGCCGTGGAGACTGGGCCAACATATCTGACATGGACAGTGCCATGGCCTGACGGACGGAATATCGGGGCTACATGCCACACTGGCGTTGCTCGTCTGCACGAATCTGTAACTGACGTCGCCCATGGCCCCGTACATTTGGCACCGTGTCGCCTTCACTGAGAGACCTCACCGTCCGTACCACGAGTCCGTCGCAGGGTCGTGCTGGCCTTCGCTCTCGTGGGAAAGTCGGACGGAATGCCACGACGGGACAGTTCATTCGCTGCCCGTCCCCACTGCCTCATTAAACCTCCGCCCTTTCATTCCCCTGGCTGCTTTCCTCGTTCTTAGGTGTGACCTCAGTGTCAGCTCCAGTTGGAGCTTCGTGCAGTACGCTGTAGATTCTTTCGCTTGTATATGGTCGGATGGCCTCCTTGGGGTCTGGTATGCCGAGTTTAGACTCCAGGCTCTAAGTCCAACCCTTCCAGCTCCAACGAAAGTCCGACAGTCCGCAGCCCACACCTCCCCCTAAATTGGCGGGACCAAGCAATACTGCCAAACGGGGGAAGTAAACTAATATTTGTGGACACGGAGGTAGATTCGCTTTACTACGCGATTCTGCGTCCTGCGCTTCTATTCTGTCTTTCTGTGTCGTCTCTCCGGTCGCAAATGGAAAGGAGCTGGGGGTCACTTCGGATGTGATTGGCACACCAAGTTCCCAACTCACTCGACACAATTCCTTACACAGACCACGTGCGGTCAAAGGACCTCTCACGTTCAGGTTCTTGCCATCTTGAAACTGGAGGCCTTTCACGTCGAGGTTGTGGAGCTTATGCAATTCTATGAAGATAACTTCAGGATCCCCGAGGCCCCCGGGGGCGAGTTGGAACAAGAATGAATTTTCTTTGGGACTCCTGCTGACCAGCTGAGAGCTGCTATATTTTGTAGTGCAGACAAACTCTGGGTTCTGAGTTTGCATGTACCATGTGAGACGTTGAAAGACTCTCGTCTGATTCTTCAGTTCTTGCAGCAGACACGTTTGCTCTGCACAATTTTAATTGGGCGGTTTTTGACTACTCACTTTTGAAGTTTCACCTTCCAGTGAGATGCAGACTTTCATTCATGCTGGATCTTTTTATGAGCCCCGTTCAGCGAGTGATACCCTTTGCCGACAATGTGAAATGGTGTTTTTGAAAACTAACCTCCATTATTGAGGGCATGAGTTTTAGATATGGGATGGATGGTAAGAGTTGGGGCGAGAACGGACCGTTGAAGCTGGGCCTAGGACAGATGTAACCGTCCATGACAGCAAGTCAAGCCTACCACTCGGCTTGTAAGGTGGCCTAACCATGTGACCTCATCATCATCATGGGCCCCCTGAAGCTCCTCTCCGAGAGTATAGTCCGCACGAACCACTCAATATTGCTATATTTTTGTCTATGGCAGCTACACCCTGTGTTGCTTTTCGGCCTGGGTTGCTATCACAGCCAACTACTCTTCGTAACAAGGAAACCAGCACATACCTTGTTAGATTGTTTGGTTGGATTCCCATATTTTCGATCAAAGCTTGGAATTTGGTTTCTTCACTTCCGCATCCAGGCCCACTATAAATATGAAGCCTTGACCTCCTCGTATTCTACTCTCGATGCAGAGAGGCGAACATGTGAGTAGATCAGGTTCAAACGGAATCAGGTCAGTCTGAAATTATGCGTATGATCTTGGGGAAAAGAAGTTTAGGACGAACGCTCCATTATAGAGATTAATGTTGTGGTCAACTTCATGTGGGAAGAACGGACGTGAAGTTTTGCACTTCAGCTCTGTTCTTTCCATTTACGTAGGTTAATTGACTTTCATTGTCGGTTTTCTTTGCGCTTAGTTCCAACCAATAAATAGATATAGATAAACATAGAATAGGATTTAATTATGTAGATATCTCATGGACACAAAATCCTAACCCGGTAGTACATTCGTTATATATCATGAAGATAAAGATCTAGTTAATAAAGCCTCTGATGTATGAAAATCACACTTACAAATCAATTCATCTAGCAAAAAACTGATGAAAACAGCTCATTATAGCAATAGTACATCCTATCCCTACAATTTGGACTTAATAAATATCTTTTCAAAAACCATCACTTGAAATTATTGGTAACAACGGCTAATGTTGTTTGATAATGAAATCTTATTGTCCAAAAAAAAATATACACTCTATGATTTTAAGTATAGCTTTTTTTGCAAAATCTAAAAAACTGAAAAGGTTTAAATAAATTTTATGAAAATATGGATATAACTTCATAAATTTATAAGCCTAAGAAAAAATGATCTTCAAAAAAAACATTTGTATTGAAAAATTTATATTCCTTTTATATTTGATTTAAAATAAATACATGAAATCATAAATATTCTGGTGTATTATATAATAACAAAATTTCACTTTAAAAAAATGATGTTTTTTTCTGTATAAAAAAATTCTAATAATTTTGTGTGATATAAAATAAGGTTTTGTATTTGAGTTCATTTAGATTGATAAACTTTACTGAGTTATTATGAGAAACATATGAATATGCATATGATTTTATAGAAAAAAATTTAGATATATTCTAGAGATATAACTCAAGAAATTAATTATTTCATTTAAAAAAAATTATCATTGAGGTTTGAGAATTACTATAAAAAATAATATCAATTACCAGTATATATTTACCCAAAAAATTTCTTAGTTAAACAAAAACTAGATACACATTGCTTTGGAAAGACATACAAATTCAACTCAAATGTAAATCATGATCAATATATGTAGCCAAATTCTTCATAATTAGAGACTAATAATAAGAATACTACAAAAATGTACCTTATAAAAAAATTTGTATATAAAAAACGACTTTATTCTATCAAAAATATACAGAAAAAGCTAATAAAATTTTTGACATTTTTCCAATAAATATGATTATTGCTTGTTGAAGCTTGAAATTATAGATAATAGTCTTAAATTATTTAAAACCAAATAATCCTAAAATAAATTTTAACATTTCATATATGACAATACAATTCACAAATTTCAATATCAAGTTATTGAAAATGTTACTTGATCTTGTATGAAAGATCGATAATATAGATTTATTAAGATCCAAAGAACTATATATTTAACATGACATATCTGAAATAGGAATTATAAGAAATCTATGAAAGTTTTATGAAAAAATATATTTGAGTTATAAAAATTATATGAAAATCATTGTTCATGTTCGAGTTATGAAAATAAAAGATTAACATTCATGTCATTATTTTTATCTAAATAATAAACTTGTTACTTTTACAAATATCAATTTTCAATAGCTTTATAACTATATCAAAATAATAAATAATTTATCAAATATAATTGATTTATAATGACAAGTGATTCTATAGGGATTTAGCAGTTTTGATTACAATCATTCAGATTCTTCTAACTCCTGAAAAAAAATATTTTGTACATTTAAATTTAATTGTTTAATTCCTTGACCTTTGCTTTCTACTATTAAATCAGGAAACTCTGTATATATTTCAACTTGAATTAAATGTTTTTTTTTTTTATTTCAACATGAGCAATTCCTCCATAGTAAAAGCTGTCAATCTTTTATTATAAAATATAAAATTTTCATATTTTGCAACAACATCATTTTATTCACTATATTACATATTGATGTTTAAATTGGAAGAATTTACTTGATCTTAACATAAATAGCTCATTGGGACACATCATGTATCATTTTACCTGATGGGATTCCACCGACGACACATTGTCATCAAGTTTTAAATCTTGTTCATGTAAATACATGATGCGGGCTATAATGAGAGTAAGTAATCATATGGAAATTGCAACATGTGAGTTTTTACCATGAATGTCACGGTCTCCAATTGATTATGGGGGCTATAATGAGAGGAAGTTACCACATGGAAAATGCAACATGTGAGTACTCATGATGAATGACACGGTCTTCAATTGATTTGGGGTAATATGTGATATTATGTGGAAGCAACCTACCAACAAAGCAATTCCTTGAGCTCTTCATGGTAGAATCAAATTATTCTAGCAATTAAAATTGACTCAACTTTCATGCAGTGTTTTTCATCAATCTGATCTCTTATCGTGCTATTTGTGCTATAAGACTAGTGAAGAATGTGTTAAGTATGATCATGGTCATTTATCTCTGTTTTTTTTCAAAAAAAAACCTTGTTTTTACACGATCAATGCATGCTTTGACGACGAGTTGTCAACTGTAGTGTATGTTGTAAGCATTACCTGATTTTTTTTTGAATGAACGTTAGGAAGGATGCGGATTTGCATTTGTGTGAGTATTCTTTGCTCTATGCATGTTGTTCTTTTGTTGGTTCCTTGGAATCATTGGGCTTTTTGTTCTGAATGAAGCTTCAATCAAACCCGCACAGTTGTTGATAAAATTCTTCCTGCTTTATCTTTTTATTCTGGATGGACCGTGCCCAAACTTGATTTGTGCGCGAGAATTTGAAGGTTCTCTTAAACTTTCAAAATGTTTCACTGAAAAGGAAAGTTTTTTTGATCCGCGACCTCCCCTCATAATCTACCGCGCTCCAGCTTGTTATTCCTCTCACACCCTTAAGCTTTTTCCTCCTTCTTCATCTACATGCTCTAGCTTCGATCGGATTCGAATAGAACCCAAAATTATGAGTTCGGATCGAATTCAGGTTGAGGACTGTACTTGACCCGAAACCTAGAGGATAAAGTCTGCCGCCGGCTGATGACGATGGTGTACGCCGGCTGATGACGATGGTGTACGTAAACCATGGAAATGATAGAGTACATAAGGAGTGGAGTGCGCTAGGGCTCACATTCTGGCTATTGACACGAGAGTGTCAATAGCCAAAATTTTAGCTGAGAGTGTTTAGAGACCTTAGTGTTCGGAGACGATCCAAGACCTGATAGTGAGAATTTTCTGATCCAAGACGCGAGACCTGAGTGTTCAAATCCGAGACGAGAGTGGTCTGATCCGAGACCTGCAACCTCTAGACTGACTCTCATTCATGTTTACCTCAGATGGCTTTTCTGTAGCTCATCATGGTTCTAGAAGACTAGGACTCCTCCTCATACTCATAGCCCAAACATTCTCTCACATAGGGATGGGCACGGCTCGGCTAACAGCTAGCCGTTGGTTCATCGGCTAAGCCGGTGAGTGCTACATGTCGAGATATGATGAGTGTTACGTGTCGAGATATGGTTGACGCAAAATTGGTCTGACGATTTAGTGTAAAGTACTCTTTTCTCTTTTGCATTGTCAATGTAATCTGTCTGTATTTCACCTTGTGTACACGAGTTCCTTTGGAGGCTTACACTACGAAGCAACTCTGATTTGGGATGTTAAAAACTCACCAATTCTTTCCATTGATGACAAATTCAACAGAGATTAAAATTGCCAATCAAGAAGCAGCCAGATCACAGATTGAATGAAATAAACACATATAACACTTCATTCTCAAGAAACTAATTTGAGAACTTGAAAATTTTGAAAATAACTCACGAATTAATTTAGTGATTCACGAAATTAACAAAAATTAATCATAAACCATCACTCACGAATAAGCTAGACCACAAATTGAAGTAATTAAATAGAGATAACACTAAATTGCTTCATTTTCAAAAACTGATCTGAAAACCTGAGAACTGGAATGATTTGAAAATAACTCACAAAGTAATTCGGTGGGTCACGAATTTAACAGAAATTAACCATAAACTATCATTCACAAAACAAATAGATCACAAATCGAAGTAACTAAATAGAGATGACACTCAGTTTCTTCATTTTCGGAAAACTAGTTCAAGAACTTGGAATGTGAGTAATTCAAAAATAACTTACAAATTCATTCAATGGGTTATAAATTTAACAGATATTAATCATAAACTATCATTCACAAAACAGCCAGACCACAAATGGAAGTAAATTAAACTCAGATTGCAAAGTAAATTCAGTTTCTTCATTTTCGGAAAACTAGTCTAGGAACCTGAGTAATTCACACGAATGTTTTATTTATTTCTTTAAATAGTCTCTTCCATGATCAAAACTTCATGGTAGTTTTGATAGATGTGTCACACAAATGGTATCTTTCAGCAGTGACAATAGCACCGTTTTCTGAAAACGCAGATTCAGATGGCATTGAAGACCCCATGCACATTAAGGTGTTGCGTGCAACGAGTGACAAACGAGGAAAACGCTTGCGTCCAATTCCTGCCCATCAGACTACTGCATCGTCGCATGATTCATCTCCGATTTTCGTAAACTGCAAAAAATTTGTAATTTCTTTGGAGACATCATCTCGATCACTGTCAAATTCAAACACTAGAGCTCGTGCTCTACGTGCAACAATAAGCATACTTCTAGTACTTTTTTTTAAAGCAAAATAAGAAACTTGTTCATGTGTACCTTCAATACCATATTGTTGTCAAAGAATTTCTTGTAGGCGTGTCGTCAGAGGTCCTATTTCTTCATATGTCTTTGGAACTGCAGGATCAAGTGCTAGTGCTAACATTGGTAATGATCCAGTCAAATGCTCATAATATTTTTCTAGTTTTACCATCAATGCTCTTGCAGCATTTTTAGACTCAGGTGCAATGAAACCAAAATTAATCGTACCGTTAATGATGTCTTGGCAATGTGTTTTCAAAGATTCAAAAACCAAAGGTTGATTTGACAAGGTTGCATATTGTCTGCTAGATAAAATAGTGATTTCATAAGCAGGAGCAAGAAAATCTTTAAAGCACTTCAATACACTCCATTCAATTGAAGTCAAAGTCACAAGCTTACTATAATGTTCAGATATGTTTGACAGAGATTGAAAGACCTCCATGAGACTGTAAAAGGAATCAATCATTTAAACATAGTTTTCCACCTATTCTTCACATCAAGTCCAGGAACATCCTTCCTCTCGTGTTCTTGCGCCCCTAGAAGAACTTGGACCTTTTTGATATTAGCACACATTCGAGATGATAAGCGTATCGCCTTCAACATTGCGCGGAGTTTTTCCACCTTGGGTTTGAAAATTGCTTTACTGTCAATCACGGCCCGATGCATGATATGGCACACACAACAAAGGTGCCATCTATAGTCTAGATTAACGGCAAATTTATTATTCAATTCGTCTCTTAGATTTTGGAAAGCAGGAATCATTTTACTGGCATTGTGAGTTGTTGTAGCTATATTTTTTTTGTGCACATTTGCTGATACTAAAGATTCCAAAATAAATGACATTGTTGACCACTGATCGTGAGGTGGTGGAAAATACTAAAAGTCAAGAATACAGTCACGCAACATCCAGGTTTCATCAATCCAATGAAGTGTAATAACAAAATAACTTCGCAAAGTTCTAGTGGACCAACTATCACATGTAATTGCAACTCTTCCTAGAATAACTTCTAGAATATCACAAAATATTTGGTAGCAGTTTTCATCTCGTCTGACATGGCACGAGTAAGATTTTGTCGTGAACAGCCAGGCCAAAACCGATTTAGAGCGTTCGTCATTTGTTTGAAAGAAACTGATTCAACTGAAGAAAAGCTTTGCTTCATGTCAATCACCCAATCTACCACACTTGTCATGATCTTTGACTTCGTCTCATCATCAAGAACGTAATGCACTTCTAAATATGAACCGGATTTTGTAAATGTAGTTTGAGAAGGATCACCTGGCAATGCGTCTTCTAGTGATTCGTGCGTGATGCCATGACTGTTCCTCAAATGTAGATTTGAGGTTGCCGAAGTGGTTGAATAATTTCTCGAACAGTACTTGCTTGCAATGCAAGCAAGTCTATTGGATCCTGGTACAGATACAAAGTACGGACGAATCCAACATGTGCGCTTTCGTTTTTCTATATGACGATCGTTGGACGATACTCCCAATGAAGACAAAGGTAGAACAGCAAGTTCACCATTCTCAGATTCTTCGTCTTGGTCCATAACGCCATCAAATCTTCCTGTATTATGTGAAGAGTCTGTCATGTTACTGTTTTTGCCGTTGAAATTCTTGTGTGCAAGGATGATATGTGTTGCTGTTTTCAGAAATATTGCAGCATTAAAACATGGAGGGAACTCTCATTCGCGCAAAGAAAGTACAAACTAGACACGTGTATGTACTTTCAAAATATGTGGCGAGCCTTTTAGCCAACGGCTAGCCGGCTAAACTTGGGACACTAGCGGGCTAGCCGTTTGTATCGGCTAGCCATAACTTAGTCGACTGCGTGCCCATCCCTACTCTCACACAATCTCTCAAGGTATCACTCCAACTCACACACACATCGACACTCCAAGGTATTGAAAATTTGTCACTCTTTCATATATGAAACAAGTCTATACATATGAACTCTCCAAACTTGCTTGAGAGTATCTTCCCTACCTCTCAATATATACTACTTGAGAATTTAACATAGTAACAAATGCTAATTTCTATCTAACTTACTTTTACAAAGATCAACCATAGTAAGCTTGACTAGTTATCAATATGTGGCAATATGTCATTGGCCTTTTAAACCTTCTAAATGTTTACTAATCCATAGATTGAGGTGGCGACATGCTATTTGTGACTTTCCAACGTCTAGAACTTCCACTTTCCACTAAGTCAACATAAGACTTAGTCTAAGCAATGGAGTACTCCTCACTTGGTCAAACCAATCAAAACTAAACATGAAGTCAAAAAATCTTGTCTCTTGGAATCTAGACTTTTGTACAAGACAAAATAGAAGTGCTCACTCAAATCTTCCTAGAACTTCTCTAGTTATTCCGCCAAGTATAGACATTATAGCTAAACTAACTAGACTTAGTCATAACTAGCTAGATTTAGTCATAACTATCCTAACTATGATTAACTCTTTGGCTAATTCTAGTTCTAGTTCACACATACAACATCTGGTCTTACAGACCGAAATGTTTTGATCCGAGCCCTGAGAGTGTTTTGATCTGAGACGGAAATGTTCTGATCCAAGACATGAGAGTGTTCTATTTTGATCCGTGACCTAAGAATGTTATGAGACCTTAGAGTGCTCTGAGACAACCCGAGATCTCAAAGTGTTTCATATATGTGTTGGTGTGACATATGCTCACCTTTTGTTTTCTATATGGATCATTTTTTTCATAAAATTAAGATAGTAACATCACATTTCTTTAAAGTGAAATTTATAATATAATAAAAATTGTACTTTAACAGAAAGAAATTTTTTGTTCTTTCTACTATTCATTTCAACTTTTTGAAAACTCACTAACATAATATTTTTTTTCTTTAAATCTCTGAGAACAAATTAAATTTTGGAAATGCATTTTTATCGCAATACATTTCATTTTTGAATTTGATCAGTATTCGCTCTTGGTCCCAAATACTTTTGCCCAAATACATATAATAAAAAATCAAGTTTTAACCTCTTTCTTTTCTTGCTTGTTCTTGTTGCAGGGACTATCCTTGAAGCAAATCTCAAGCAATTGAACTACTACAACATTGACCTCCGCAATTTACCTTTCATTTGTTTGATTACAATCTAAGACTCCGTTGAGCTAAGAATGAAACCTCCTGCAAAGCGTACGTCCTCATATTCATCGTCCCAATTACAGCTTCAAGATAGAGTGTGAGCCGAAACTCCCCACCCTTCAGCGTTTGTAATCCAGGTGGGGGTTCTAACTCCCATAATCTAACTTCTCTGTTATCAAATCTTGTATTGCAAACCTAGCCTTCTAAGTGTATTCAAGTGCTTTATAAGTATATTTCTAATGAGTATCACTTCACGAACACACTGCTTAGTACGAAGGTAGGTGACAGTTCTGCCGACAGCGATCTTCACACACAAGAAACACTTCGTTGAGGCCTCTCCTCTCAGCAATCAACTCACTCTCGGTCCCACAATATTCTCGGCCCTCTCAATACTGTCACTACTCTCGGCCCTCTCAGCGAGCACTCAGCCCTCGCATACACTCTCTCGCTCAGCCTCCCGGCAATACTTTCGGCTCACACACAGCCCTCTCTCTCCAGATCTCTCTCTACCATCCCCGAATGACGTCTCAGCGATCCAGCACACTCAGCCCTCTCAGCGATCTTCTCTCACTCACGCACACAGCCCTACGGCGATCATCTCCCACACTTAGATCCTTCTTCCCAAAATCTGAACTGAGAGACACTCCCTCCCGGCCAGACTCCACCCCCCCGTCCCCCAGCCCGAACCAGCCGCAGGGCCCAGAGTCAAAAACCCTAAAACTTTTGACCCCATTCCAATCTCCAACACCTGGCAGCCGTAAGGTGCGGCCGACCTAGATCCAACGGACGCCGTCAGGTGCTGCCCAGGACGGCCGGACACTTCCACCTGCGCCGCCGCGCCCAACCTCTGTTCAAATCAATAAACCCTACCTTGCCCTAAATCTTCCGCAAGTTTTTGTGATTTCATGCTTGTCTTCTTTCGAACTCCACCTTGGCTGCCTCCACTTCTGCTTTTCCTCCGTCGGCCTTTCTATTCTCTCGCTCGCTCTCACCACATACTCTTGGCTCTTCTCCTCCTTCCCGCGGATTGATCCCCACTTCCTTGCCAACACCAATCCACACGCACGACTTCAAAACAGTGCCCTTCCGCGACCTCTCCTCTTGCCTCCCTCCGCTGCTGAGAAGCATTCAAGAAAGCCGTCGAGTCGAAACAATCTTTCTCTCTCTCCGAGATGTTCTCAACCCTCTCCTCGGTAGCTAGGCAGTGGCTGATTGAGTCACGCGGCTCGACAGTCTAGATTTTTGAGCTGATTCCTTCTCCATCTCCTTCGGAAGTTTGCTTCTCGTCGCCGGTGACCTTCTCCTCGCCGTCTCTGCAGCTGATATTGGCAATAGTGTCCAGAATTTGACATCGCCCTTGAGCCTGAATGGCCCTTTCGGAAGATATGCTTGCTGTTGCCACTTTCAATCAGCTGATCAATCATCTCCTCGTCGTTTTGACCCCTTTCTTTCTCCACTCGCTCTGCATTAGGTTTCTCTTGTTCCTGAAATCTCAATTGCTCCACGGTGTCTGGTAAACGAGCTAATTCTTCTAAGTGCTCCTTTTCAGCAGCTTCTTGCCTGATCTACTTCCTCTGTAATTTTATTTTTTCAGGGTTTTTTGTTTCTCCATCCGACTTAGTGACTCAAAAGGTTTGGATAGAGGTTTGAAAATCGTTGTTTGGGCCTTATTGATCACGTCTTCCCCAACTATAGCAGAATTTGGTTCTTTTGAACGCATTCCATAAGTGCGGCTTCCAACTTTCTCACGCTTGATTTCTCCTTTTCTTGTCTGAAAGTTTCTATGCTGATATACTTCTGGGTTATTCTTGCTTGCATAATCGCCAGTGTTTTCACACCCCCTTCAGGTATTTTCTCCTTCGCTGGAGAATTAGGTAGGCGGATCATGGTCTTGACTTGAGGCATTGCTGCTATCAAGCTTTAAACAAAGACTCGGAGACGTGGCAGCCAGCTGAGCAAAAGGAAACCAGTCTCCCCGACACTAACCAGGATGCAGATAGAAGCCTGCCCTACCTTTGAGCCTCAGATAGAATGTGAGCAAATGATGTCCTATTCCCAACATAGAGGGATTGAAAGATAAAAGACTTTTGATAGCCTTGGTAACATACGAATGTATTTCAATTTATGAGAGCCATATCCGAAGCATTTCTTCCATATCAGGCGAAAAAATCCGTTTCCTCTCATCATTCTCATACTCCGAAGCCAGAAGAGCACGTTTACCTGCTCCATGTGTTTTTCTGGTAATATCGCCTGCGGTTTTTAATTCCGATTCTTTCGCCTTTTTTGACTGGCTTTCTAACTTCTTTCTACCCTGAATATCTTCGTCGTCCAAATCCTTTGCTACTTCTCTCGAATCGCACGGAATACCTCGTTTGTATTACCCATGATCTGCAAGCTCCTTCCTCCCTTTGCTCTACCGAGAGAAATGTCCACTGTAGCATCTCTTGTCTTCAATGGTTCAGGCGAGACAGGAATTTAATTTAATTTAGCCTTTTCCCTTTAATTTAGCATGCGGCACGCTGTTTTGTTGATGCAATGAACGTCAATAACTTCAGCTTCATAGTCGAATCCGTCTTCATCCATGAACTTTTTCCCTTCCACGCACTCGGCAGTCCTTCTTCTCCTATGGCGTTGCTGTCGTTCCGCCGTTCGCTACCGTTCTCGCAGTATTCTCGCTCACTTGCACTTTGGTGTTGCACTTCGTCATTCTCGTGCACGATTGCATTCTCGGTACTATCGTCGGCCTCCTCATTTTCGTCGTGACTGTGTCCTCCCCTCTCTTCGGCACCCATGAAGTTGGCCATGCTATCCTCCTCACTGCCATCATCCTCGTACTCCGACATGGTTTACCCAAAGAGTCTATACACCTGCCTGCAGAAATTCAAATAGAGGATAGGGAGCATTTCTCCATCACAATTTCCACTCTAGGCTATCAGGGCCGAGTGTGTGAAACCTCTCCTGCGCTCGCGCGGAGGCCTGCTTGCTCAACTCCTAATCGATCAACCGACAGCCCGTGACCCTCATTTACATGTAGATTATCTCAAACTTCCAGACTCCATTTCCGCCCATTTACCTTTACTAATTCAGTATCCTTGAAGAAACTATCTTAACACGAATGTCTACTCTCAAACCCCATCGTTATCCATCCATTACTCAAAAGTATCACTTTGTAAAATTTGTAACGACACGAAAATTTTATAAATTTCCGAGAATCCTTAAATCCAGAATTTTGACTCTCTTTAACGTTGAATTGACATGCAAGCACATTTTTGTGCTCACATAGAGGAAAACGAATCGCCCACAACTCAAAGAATCTTGCGCTCGTAAAGCAAGTTGATGACTCATATTTTGAAAATGAGGAAGAGATTTTTTCTACCAATGATGACATTGCACATTTATTGAAATATGATGATCTGATACATGCTACTAAATCAACAGACATAGAACTTTTTTCATTTACTTCAGAAAAATCCGTAACAAAACCAAGAGGTGCAGTTTATGAGCACATTAATCATGTAGATCTAGAATAAAAAATGTTGCTATAATTGTAAATACTGCACAAAATCATGATGCTATTGTGAGGATGTTTTCAAGAAGACTGGATCAAGTACATCAAATCAAATGAAACATGTGAAGAGTCAATATTCTGGAAGCAGTATCACATTGTTGGAACCAAAGGTTTTCTATCTTCAGAATTTCTCAGCCTTGGAGAAAAAAATAGCATCAACCTTAGATATATCTGATGATCTTATTTGTGAGGCGATTGAAATTTTTGTGATGTTTGAGGCCAAAGCGTTCACTATTATTGAGTTGAAGTCATTTTTAACGCTTTTGAAAATATAACTCAAATGCAAATGTGACAATATGATCATCCCGTAAGCTGATGCACTTTGAAACGGTATATTGAAAAGAGCCGAGGTGATGAAAACTCACCTTAAGAAGGAATTGTCTAAAATCAGTTCTACGGTACATATGTCATTGAACATGTGGACATCTCCAAACCAATACTCTTTTTTGGCTATAGTCATCCATTTTTTTGGGCCGGACTGGATCCTTCACGAAATTTTTTTGAATTTCACGGATACAACTAATCACAGTGGAGCTGGATTGGTAGAAATTGTCCAGCACACGTTGGAGGATTCTGAAATTGTTAGACTTATTGTATGTTTGACTATGGACAATGACTTGAACAACAACACTCTAATGTCAGTTCTGGAAAACTCTAAAGCCGATTATTGCCCCGTGAAAAAATATTGAAAACTTGAAACACAAATGATTCAAGTATCAAATGTTTGCCACACATTATCAATCTGTCAATGAAAGCTTTTTGGAAATCTTTTATTATTATTATTAATTTCTTATCATTTTATATTCACAATTTTCAGATTGAGTAAAAAATATCATTTTAAAAAATTTTATTTATCCAAAATAAAGCAATTTAAAGTATCTCAAATTTTATATCTTTTAAAGTAATTTATCCATTATAAAATTTTTAACAAAAATATTTGTAATTTGAAGTTTTATTTTTTAATTCTTAAAAGAATTGAGATTAAAAAATTTACTAAATGTTATATTTTATAAATACGTTTTATATATTCATTTGTGAATGTTTAAAATCAATTTTATTTATTGTCTTATAAATATTTTCAGTATCCAAAAAAATAGTATTCAAAAAAAATATTTGAAATTATGTATGTACTTATATTTATAATTTAAAATTATTAAATATATAGATTAATATATATATATATTATTTAAATATTTTTTATATTTTAAACTTTCTTAATAACAATTATCAATTGATTAGATTTTAATGAAAAAAAATTATAATTTAATTTAAATAATAAAATATATTATAAAATTCAATGATAACGTCATGAAAAATTTTATTTTTAATTAGTCATAATTAAATGTAAAATTAATATAAAAAATTGAAATATAATGCAAAATATGAAATATTTTTTTCATAGAATTAAAAAAGAACATAAAAAATAAATTATTATTTTAATGATTCTTATGCAAAAGTTGGATGTTAATCTCAAATGAATTGATAGAAAGTAATACATAAAATGTTGAAATTATTTTTCAACATAATAATTTGTTGAAAAATTATTAATGTTGGAAGTCTCTATCAAGACTTCCAATTGCAAAAACCTACTCCTTGGTGCTAAAGTGTCTAATCATATTCAACTTTTTAAGTTGATTCTCAAATGTCCGCCATTCATCTTCCCCATCTTCTCTTTTGCACTAGCTTGTATTTCTGCTATAGATTTTCATGCTCCATCTTAACTTTTTGTAAAGATATGTGTGGACTTTGATCATTGTAGGAACCATGACAACGCTGGAATACAATGGTAGAAGAGTTAAGTCAACTCTCTCACACACAAGATCCTTAATAATGTCAATGTCAACGATCTGAATGAGAATGATTTACAAACCTAATGATGATCTCTTGAATTCTGTATCAACAAACTCATAGAGAAACAAGTTAGAAGTTTGTTTGTGTTAACATAATAAACATGTAAGTTTTAGTTTTTTCATGAGTCTAGGAGGGTGGAAAGATTTAGTCTGTATCCTTAACTCAAGACAAAAGGTTGAACCTACTTGATATAACAAGATTGTAGACTTCTTCACACATAACACTTTTCATCACCACATATATCCTAACCTTGATAACGTCACACTTGTTAATAGAACACCTTGATATTGTCACCTAAAATTTTGAAACCGATTTTCCTAGTGTAAAACTCCCTCGTTATTATCACTATCATCCTTGATAAATCCACTATTTTTGTCCAAAATTTGTTATGTAAATGTGATAATATCATGTATGGATGGATTGTATGTGACAGTTGGATGGACATATTGGTCATGAGACGTCCCTGTGATAAATGAAATGCTATTGAGAGGGTCATGAGTCACCCTCTTGCACCAATATTGAACAGTGTTGATGATTCAAAGTTTCAATTTCGTGACCATTTGCTGGGTCAACATTGTGTTTTTTCTGTTTATCTAAGGTATGAGTACTCACATTGCATTGCACTCATAGAAAGATGTAGTGTTTTACAAATATACTAAGGATCTTTTGAATTTTATGGCTAGCCAAGGTTTTCAGATTTTTAACACTCAAAAGTTGTTAGGAATGGAAAAAATCTATGACAAACTCATTAGAATTGGTGTTGGACATTTAACATCACTAAAACAATATGACATTAGAAACAAAGAAGTTTCTAATGAGAGTTCTCTGTCGGATCTCAATGACACATTATGACGTGTTCTTGTTGTCATTCGTAGTTTTGAATTATATTTTACATTCAAAATCTTTGAAGCTTTTCATTTATTATTATTATTGTAATTTTATTTTGTTATTTTACCTATTTTTTCTGATAATATCACATTATGCACAAATTTTCAAAAAGTGACATTATCAAAAATGTCACACCTTGTTTATATAACACTTTATAGTGAGACGGAGGTTGTGATATTATCAAGGTTAGGGTGTACTCATTTTTTTTAACAAAAGAAATAAATTCTTTCTTCCTATTGATTCCAACCACAATGAATAAATGACATAATGGATTTTTTATCAAACGTGCTAAATTTATATTTATAAAAAAATACTTTGTAAATTTATCTCATTAACCTGTAAAATAAAATTAGCAAGAGTGGCATTTTGCAATCATGGAAAAAAGTATGAAAAAATATAAATTTGTCATAACAAACTTTTTTATACATTTCAATTTAATAGAATTGAAAAAAATCTAAATTGATGTACTATCAATAAATTTTTGATGAAATTGACGTTGACCTTCTTTTAATGAAGAAAGAAATTAATTTTTTTAAAATATTACAATATTAAATTTGTATTAAATATACTATTTTTACTATGTCATAAAATATAAAAATAAATGATTTTTTGAGAAAATTCATTCATTTTCAATCTCTTTACTAAAATTGAATAAAAATATTTTGTATTGCTGTGATCTAAATTTTTCATAAAAATCAAAGGTTATGTTAATTCCATGATTTGACAATTCATAAAGATTCTTCATAATAATGAAGAATATTTATTATTATAAATATTTTTAATGTAGATAATTAAGAATATATTATTGGCGGGCATGTATGATTAGGTTCTATTTGTATTTTTGGGAGAATCTGGCATATTTTAACACAACCTTTTGCATGGATTTGTCGTGTTTTGGTATGGTCTAGGAAAGCTTATCCAAAGTATTTTCGATACAATTGAAGTGAATTTATTACTATGAGTAAATTAAAATTATTATAGTTTACTCATGATCATAAGATTGATAAGATGTCTATAAATTTAAACTGAGATTTGATTCATCTTCAAATGAAGTCATGATATCAATATTTTGTTGAAAAATTTTACCCTATGATAAATTTAATACATCTTTTTTTGAAAAAAAATTTTGTACGTGAATAATTCATGTAACTCAATTTATAATTTGAATGTATGTACTTATATCACAAGATAAAATAAATGCATTGAATAAGATTTAATTTTTTACAGAAAATTGATCAATTGAAAAATTATAAAATTAAAAGATTTCTTATTAATATTTGATTATTATAATTATAAGATTATAAAATAAATTTTATAAATTAAGTGAATAAATTATTTTATGAAATTTTCTTGATTTAGAAATAATATTAATAGTAATTTTTGTGAATTTTTTGATAAAAATAAACTAAATATCTATACCAACTCTCATAAATTTATTAAACAACGTATGAGAATTGGCTAAAAGGCTTTTTGAAATAGATTTGAGTTCAAGATTAAGTATTTATACTTCCCTGGACGTAGAATCAATTATGTAATCTGATATTAGTTCTGTGTTTGATATTTCTTGTGAACTTTTTTTTGAATTTGTTATCAAGTTTTAACTAAATAAAATGTTCATTTCACATTCTCATTGCTTTGAGTTTGATGTCATTGAAATATTTTCACAATGTGTCTATACTGGAATAATAACAGAAAAAATGATATTTAAAATATGATTGATTTTCTCAACGAAAGTATCAAATATTTTTAGCAATTTTTTTAAGAAATATGATATATAGTATTCTTCAAATCATGTAAATTCTCTTGAAATATGAAAACTCTATCATTATTTATAAATTTAAATTGATATTAAATAAATGTTCATTTAAAAAAAAATTGCTACTTTATTTCAGCCTAACAACTAAGTATCTATATCATTCGAACATATTTAAAGAAAGATTTGAATGAATCAATACTCTTCATTAGTATTAACATCTGAAAAATTCTTTAACATCATACATTTATTTTAAAAATTCTCAATTTTGCATGGTATAAGACATAAAATTTTGTCTTTCACATGTAACAATCTAAATGCACCTACAGTCATTCATTATTCAGATTGAATTCTAATGAAGAAGATGTAGTCATGATCAACTTTGTATTGTTATTTTTACTATTTTTTTTGTCCAAATGAAATCTGACATTGCCTATAACTTTAATATAAATATTGCTCAAAGGATGCTTATGCAAATAATTTTTCATGGCGATTAGAAGAAAATCTATGAAAAAGAAAGGAGGAAATTCATAACAAATTGTGCATAAAGTCCATTGATAGGATATGCTTGAGATGTTATGACAAAATAAAATTATATCCTATTTTATATATGATATCATTTTATCAATTCCAAAATTTTCAAGGACGTATATATAAAGATGATGAATTTTCTATGATTTGCATCAATCAATGCATTTTTAAGCAATTCTTAATTAATGTCTATGAAGACCTCGTAGCTTTTGAATTGTCGAAGTTAGAATTCATAACCCCAAAGCTAAAGTATGCACATCTATGCATATCTTTACACTTGAAAGTTTGAGTGCTATCAATTCTAGAGGATTAGCACTCATCTCATTCGATATTCAATCAGCTGTAAAATATATAAGCTTATAGACTAATTATATGCAAGGTACTAAAATTTGGGCAATAAAGATGTAAACTGTTGCACCAATCCAATATGTCACTGTCATGGCTTCAAGATTGAACATTCTTTTGTCTTGAAATGGTCATACTTATGAGTATAATTATACCATGTTAGCCAATATGTGTGTATTTCCTAGTCCTTTTTATCATGGTTTATTCCATGAACGATAGAAGTACAAACGCTAGTGAACATCTGTTGGTGTTGGCCGGGCTCCATTATTCCCATAACTGTGCACCTTGCAGTCAGAAGGAACTTAGTGTGCTTACGACGACTCATGAAACACTTTTCTCCATAAACTTCACGATGTAATAACTCCAGCGCATAACACCAAATCCAATTTTCTGTTCAAAAAATATTCCTTTGACGTCTCCTAGTATTAAGTCCGGCTCATAAGGTCAAGTTTAGTTTTCCTTCAATAAGATCCTGTTTGAAATTTATTCTAGAGTCTACAGTTTGGTTTCCTTGGGTTCTTAATGAACAATGTGCACGTTTTATCAGATATATAATTGGCCGCTGGATTATTCGGTAGATTTTCAGCACGAATGTCGAGCAGAGATGTTCTCCATGCTGCCTTTGGCAACCCCAAAACTATCCGGTTAGTATAAGATCGCAATTCTCGATCCATTTGTGAACAAGCTATCCTATCCAGTCACCATCATCATTCTCAGTTTTGAACGAGGTGTTTCTGGTCAATGTTTGTGGATAAGATTTTCCGAAGGTCCACTCTTTTACCCAGTGTTTTACTAGTACTCCATGATGGTTTTCCTATCTACCTTTCCAAAGTACAAAGTAGCGAATATAAAAAGTCCATAACTGATGGCTGTGATCGAGTTGCTGTATCACTAGTGCTAAACCTATACTCCACGCCTAACCAAATTTATGATACTCCAGTTCAATGATGGATGCATATTTTGGACTATTAAATTGTTCAGATATTTGTTCGAGGCTCACCTGATGCATATGGAAGACAAAGAAGGTTTGGTATGCAAGATAAACATCAATATCTCAGAACTCAAAATTTTCTATCGGTCAAATGAGAAAGGTGCCACAATCTACCTCAGAGACAGCTACGCTGCGGTAACTTTGAGATGAAACAACGTGAGATGATGAGCTATGAATCGATTCTTTACAACTGTGATGGGTATTGTAACCTTCCTATCTTTTTTCTCATTGGTCACGGGAGCGTAATGTAGGTTATGAGGCCTGGATTAGTTTTCAACACGTCGGGGAGTCTATTTTATGGAAAATTAAGATTGAATGAATGATTCTTTATTATATAATCACCTAAAAGATTTTATTTTGTATTCACCTCCATTGATATCAAAGTTGAGCGCTATGCAGATTCGTATAGAGAGGTGTTAGTGAGTTTGTTAGTTTGAAGATTCCAAGTTATTTACCTAAAATTAGAATAATACGTATATTTTTATCCAATCAGAATAGATTTAGCGTGAATGTTTTCTCACACTTCTATTTTGATCCCTACATGAGCATAATGGACACAGAAAAATGTCATTGTTGTGGTTGGAACATCAAGGCCATCTCATATGACATACTCAACTATCGTCAACATCGTGACACGTGAATGGAGATAAAAATGACTGCAATGTCAAATTCGACCAGATAGTCAACATGTCCTTGAACAACTCTTCGAGAGGTTGGATAAAAAGTTCCTTTGTCCAGGTTCAGGCAGACCTGCGTGCAACATCCACTCCCAACAATATCTCGTTGTTTAGTGGTGTAAGTATGACTACAAGAGCTGCACAGAAGGAATATTGAGATGGACAAATTTCACATTGCCACGTTGCAACACATATATAAGTTTGTCAGTAGGCAGACATATTCGGATTTCATCAAGTCCAAAATTCCTGCTTGCCCTTTCCACCAAGAATTCACGATAGGAGAAGATGTAGCTTGAAACCTCAAAATGTTTATCTGTCATAAATATGTAAAGATCAGCAGTCAACTATTATGGAAAATCTGTTCCTAATATCTTGCGAGCACACAGAATTGACAGGAAGTTTACATTATACATTGACAATACCTGTTATTGGATGTTTTCAGATCCATATCACTCCCAACGGATGATCCCTTCTATGTCTAAGCTATAACTTGCATAACTTGTATCCATCCTTCATTATTGCCATGAGCTATAGCTTACTTTTAGTAGAAGGAGATGGGGTTTTTCGTGTTTAGTTTGTTTCCTGGAGTGTTTGCATACTTCATCTTGAAAAGATGTTAGTACATTTTCACGTGTATGCGTAGTACTTCAAAAAATATTCTTTTGTGAATTGTGCGAATATTTATATAATTTGATCATCTTCATCATGGAGTCTTGCATATCATGAACTTGATAGAAAAAATAAAACACACAGGTATTTAACTTTTTATAGCGTTTCCAACCTCCGTACCATCACTATCGTTCAATCTCGAGCTAACGATATGATTAGGACAAAGCAGGTAGTACTTGTTTGGTTATAATAGTTAAACTTCTATCCGAAGTGAATTGTAGTAAAAATTTGACGTCTGGGCTCACGGAGTCATCAGCCTTGTGACTTCACTTTGGAACATTATGTTGTAAGTGAAGAAGCACTCAATCAACTCATAGAAGAATAGTCCATACGGATTGAGATCAATACTTTTATATTAAACATCACGTCTATGGAGCTGAATCATCCGATTCAGCTCAGACGTGACTTTGTGGTGTCCTTGCTTGAACCCATGAGCAGAAAAACAAAATCTTCCAGCATAGGGCAATCTAGCACATAGATTGTGGAAAGTAACATGTCTCGTCGTGCCTCTTAAAGCAAGTGCCCGCTCAAGTTGCTCAATAGTGATGGTACACTGCACAAGCAAGGACGGGGTTTTCCTACCATCCGTCTGGCAGGGCAAGTATCTAGCTGACTAGTAATTTATACATCCATAGCCATTTTCTTGAGGGTGCTTAGGAATATTTTTTTGAAGAGAAAGAAGGTAAATGAGAAACAGTAGCCAAACTCAAGGAGTACAACAAAAATTTTCGTCTAGATTTGCACATAGCACGGCTTGCAACAATGAAGATGGGTGAGGGTTCCAAGAACATATAAAATATTTGGGAAGAACACATGAAGACTTCAAATGAGAATTAATATCATAATGAAAAATATTTAGTACATCAACTAGTAAATCCAAAAGTATCTTGATTAATTGATCCACTAACAAGAGTCAATACCATGCCACATCGCCTAGAAAAGATTGATGCATCACAACATTACAAGTACATAGAGTGAGAAGAAGAAATATAGTGGAATCATAAAAGCAAGGGGCATGGGCTTTGTTGAATATCACCATTAGTCAAAGGAGGTACATGTATTGCTCACCAACAAAAAGTACCAGTTGTACAAGTGAAGCAATCCAAAGCACATTGACAGATTGGTTCAAAGAGCACAACCGTAGTAGGTTCTTGTGACATCGGTGAATCATTTCTTTGGATTCGACCGATTGCGTTGAACCAACTACTCGAATGCCAAGTATGAAAACACAGCCAGATGGAAGGAACGAATCACATTCGGAAATGCGAATCATGGAAGATCTCGTTCCAGCAAAGTCTTACTCCTAAGTCTTCGAGCGACTTTTGGTGACCTTCTGGATGAGGAAGGTCATGGAAGGTTAAAAGCGACAGTTTGCGTCGCCTCGTCACACGACGGACGGATTCTGATTCTGGTCTCACATTCCTCCCGCCTGCCTGACTTTGCATCCTTCCAAGACACAGTACTCGACTTCGTTGCAATACTTGGTTCTTCATGCATCTCACGATGTGATCATTTCGAAGACTCAGATCAGATCAGATCCTGGTGGGAGTCAAGCATGTATGCCAATTATGGAGATACTGCAAAAGCATATGTTGCGACACAATAACTTTGGCTCGTTCTGGGCCCACCAGAAAAGAAACATAAGAAGAAATCGCTATTTTTAAGGCTGAAAAGAAGGGTATGTGTAAGAAAGGTCAATTAGAGAGTTCTGCAAAGTGACCAGGTCCAAACGGAATCAAATTGAATACTCCAGAACTAGTTCGAGGATTTAAAAAAGCAAACCTCTGTAGATTGTATGTATTGACGTTTCCCTTTTTTCTACTTAGAAGTGCAACTGGCTTCGACGATTACATCATCGATGTACACTGCTACTAACCGCAAGAAGCTATTCTGCATGACACATGGAATTAGATGTTGCAAGAGCATATTGTTTTCTACTGCACTAAATCACTTGACAAGCCTTAATGTTCCGAGAAACACAGTCTACTGTAAAATCCTGAATCTTACTATCTGACAGTAGTTGCTTATTCTTAAATACTTTTCTAGTCGGACTGTAGACACTGCAGGTATGAAGAGTCGTATTTTAACTTCCTAGCATTGAAATTCAGATACTCATCGCATAATGATGTTAGCTACAGTTCATGTCTCGCATAAGGAGGTTTGTCAAGCGATTTCTTTCCATCGAATCTCTGTCGTTCGTCAGTAAATACATGTCATTACATTGCCTAAAATACTGACGAAAACGTTAGGGAACAATTTGAAACTTCGAAAAGTTGTAATGTAAACCTGGTGATGCGTTGGTGGCAAGGAAGATTTTGGAAGATCCACATCTCTTTCTTCTTCATGTGCGTGCATGCACTGCTCTTCCCTCCGTATATGTCTGGAAAACAACCAGAGCAACAAATGATAGAGGATGAACCGCAATTGGGGAAGTAGTCCAGGAAAGTTTCAACTTTAGGATGGATGCTTCTCTCGTGCGTCACAGTGTAAGATCACCGAATCCACAAGCGGCAAATGCCCAGATGATCGTCAGGGGTCCAGAGACTGCTGCTCTTTGGCCACATGATGACAGCACAACTTCCAAACCACGCTTAAAACACTGGCCTCGACTGTATTGACACGGTCGTCACCGGCACTCCCCTCCGACAACCTGTTTTTAGTCGGTCAAATTCACTTCACATTTACATTTACTCTACTGATTGACTTCATGCATGCAGCGCCATGTTTTTGTGGAATAAGTCAATTGTGGAGATTTCTTCGTCCCAATGTCGTCAACTTGCTGTTCATCAGTCTGAGTCATCTGAGTCATTGTTCTGACGTTTCTCGTTCCTGCTATGCAAGCTCTGGTTCTAGAATCCTATAACGGTTTTCACTGTGAATTTGACTTACTCTCAAGATATGAACGTCCCAGTTCCCAACAGCGAGCCCTTGATTGTTTCCTTTGGATCCCTGGTTTCCTACGTCCAGATGGGATTTTTTTTTATGCATAAACACAAACTCAACAAGAAACGATTGATTTGGACATAGGAAACCTTACGACGAGGATTTTGTTAATAATTATTTTTTATGAATCTTATCTTATGCAAAAAAATTATCAAGCATAAGAAATATTTTTTAAAAAAAATCTGATCTCTCCTTATGTACATATCAAGATGGTGTGTTGAATTTTCAGCAATTTAAATGTATATTTATGGTATTTATTATTGAATATTTGGTTGAATATAATATTATGACAGGTTTTTCTACAAGATCTTGCTGTTGTAACAATCATTATACATTATATGTTCAAACCTAAACGAGTCTATGTAAATTTAAAAGTATAACAGGGACTTGTTATATAGGAGGAGAATTAGCATAATCAAATTGAAAAAGATTAAGTAAGAAATCATAGGTTTTATTATAAAGTAAAAAAATACTCTAAATTATATAATTTATAGTTCTAATTTTATTAAAATTCAGAATAGTTTTTTTATTTTTAATATCCCTATGCCTTTTTTTTAACACATATGTACATGATCTAATAAAAAAAATTTCATTAGATTCAAGATAATATATAAGAACAGTTAATAACTTGTGAATACCCATTTCAAATATACTGTCTTAAATATATACATTTAAAAAATTCAAGTGTGATTAATTCATTGTGATAAAGAACAGGATATGGTCATGATAGATAGTATATGGATAATCATCAGAGACTCAATGGTACAATCGATATATTGTAGTTGATCACATTCTTAAATGATGTTAAAAAATATTTATATAAAATATATTAATCTAATAAAAATTTTCCCCATACTCATACTTTATAGACTTTGGACTCATACTTAAAAGACTTTGGGATCAGGTAATTATGTCTGTCGGTCTCTGAAACTGAACAATCTTTAAAAAATGAACTAGAATGACAGGTAATGGTGAAACGTTTTTGATAACTTGATTTTAAAAGATGATCGTAAAAATTTATACTATTTAAATAAACCTGATCTCAAAGAGACTTCGAGCCATTCCATACGAATCCAAAAGTCGGTAAAAATATATGGTAAAATAATCGTATAGAAAATTGAATCATAAATATTTTGCTTAAATATAGTCTTTTAGGAGTGTACTAGTTTATAAGTGTAAATTTGATGACTTTTTCATCATTACTTACATTAGCAAAAAACTACTTGTTATATCACATTCTTTGCATCTGAAATCTAAACGTGATGAAATGCATACTTGGATACAACTCTCTTCATGTGAAAATGATACTGAAAGTCTCAATACACATAGATTATTATTATCAAAAACATCTAGATATATTGCGTCAAATAATGTACACAACAAATTTCAGACATGACTTAAAAGTCATATTCAACTACTAATCTATGCTCTCCTTATAAGCAAACTCAGTACAGATGTTAAAAGTGATTCGCGAATGCTTACTTATTACTTACTTCGGTATTTTTAAGGGGGAAAATGTATCGTAAAATGGTTGAATATACATGTACAAAATCAACATAATATTGACTACACTAAAAATCCAATCTTTCAAAGTTTTGGAAAAGTTCCAAGTAGGAAAGACTTAAAAAATTGTATTTTTCCGAAAGCTTATAAAAGTAAATAAAAGCTTATCATTACTAACATATTTACATAATTATTTCAATAGAGCACATATGTTCAGTCTTTGCCCTTTACTTGTATCACACAACTATATATGTATTATATTATAGTATTATAGTAAAATTTATTTATATAAAGTATTGTGCTTCATCATATTTGAAACGTGAAGGAAACACATGGAATTGTTTAATATATCACATTGATAAATAACTCAATTTTAGAACTTACCATCCATAAAGAGTCTTAAGTTGAAGACAGTTTCGAAAATCTATATTTTCTTGTCTATTTCAAAAGTAGGTTACTTGATATCCATTCAAAAATCATAAAATGAATTCTTTTCTCTGGATGGCCTTACCTCAATTTACGGAGTATCTGACACCAATTTATTAAGTAATTTGATCAGTTTCTTCACAATGTGGTGGTGGAAAAATAATAGGAGCGAGAAATTTCCACAATATCTCAGGTTTTTTCCATCCATGGTTATCGATTAAAACAATGTTTCGATCATACGAAACAACTACGCACTTGTCATATTATTTTTTGGTTATCGATTTTGAAATATAAGGTAAAGTAAATGCCATAGAATATGAATTTTTTTTTTAAATCATGGTAAACTTACACATTCAAGACTCACAAATATATGGGCTTAAGATATGTATCTAGTAAGGGAGTGCTAGTTTAAGATCTTATTCCCAGAGAGTTATACGCATGGCTGTTTGATATCAAATTCTAGCAATCAAGTAATCGACGAAGGGTGTAATAAAATTTTCTTTTGTGTCAACGGCTTGTTGTTAGAATCTATCATCAGACTACATTTCCTGTTATAAAATATATGGTATGCAAATTTTATGTGTTAAAGAATTTAGAGTTTAAAAGAAGTGTTTAAAATCTTAGGTTTGAAATTATTATTGTGTTTAGTTCAAAACATGCTGAACGTATAATTTCGTCGAGTGTGCCATGAAGCCGCGGTGCTTCATTTTGGTTGCCATTTCGAGTACGTCCATGTATTAAAATGGTATGTGTAACATGTCTTCTTGTAGGAGTGTGTTCAATGTATTGTAGAGTTTTGTTGTGTCGTGCGAGATGGAGTTCTTTAGTGATAACGCATAAGAATGGAATATGTCCAGGTGGGATGCGGTGGTACGGCAAAAGATATTTTGCAAGCCACCTGGGCTTTTGTGGGTCCATTCGTGATGATCTCTTATCTAGTAAGCATTATCTGTATGCGTACATGGTTTCTCTTTTTGGCTGCTTTTGGATTGGACCTTCAAAGTGCTTGCTCGTGTGGGGAGGCTCTGCAGGTGATAAGTAAGGTGGTCGTTTCTATATGGAGAAAGTAGTACTGTTCATTTGGAAATACAATGATATGAAAGAGACTCTCAAATTTGAATTCGATAAATGTATGACATTTAGTTTGCCCTTCAATAAATGTATAACCACTGATGGTATTTGCAAATCAAAACACATTACTTACTTTAATACCAGAGTTTAGAGATAATCCATTGTTATGTTGTTTAGAAATGGTTTAGGGATTGGATTTTGGGATCTTTTCACTTGTTTGTATTGTGATTTTCAACCTTTTGGGTCCCCACTGCTTGATCTATTACCATTTTACCATATAATTGATAGTGAGCTCTAGATATGCATAACTACGCAGATGGTATGTAGACTACTAGGGCATGTCAACGCCCCTGGAGAGAAATCACACTGAATGTCTTCCAAAAAAAATAGAAACAGATGACATTTCTAAACGACATAGTATATTCTATTCTACTGGAATTTTTGCTGAAAATTAGTTTAAAGAAAAAGAAATAAGATAGCTCAAGTATTTAGCAGCACGTCTAACTACGAACTCAGCACAATACAGTACAAAGCCATATTCAACTACAGGCGGCTGTAGTTGACTGTAGTAAACTGCATGCCATGAGCATGCAGTCTTAGAGACAATGGCAAACCCCCCAGATATTGTGCATCCGGCTTGTGCGAATCTTCCAGACAAAAAAGTTTCTCTCCGAAGGGAATCTTTTTTATATAAATAACTTTCAGAGAATTTGATTAAAGAATTCCTATCTTCCAAATCTTACACTCATGAAAACTTGTCATATCTAGAGTTCACAGTTCAAGGATTATAGTGCCACTAAGTGCTTTCGTTTATGTAAAAGTTAAAGAACGGGTGGAAAGAAAAAGGTATAGTCCAAGAGAGGAAAGTACGTATGGAGTCAGGGCACTGATGTATATTTCTTCTCAAATGAAGAAGCTCAAATTGTATATTGGGAACTTGGAATCTTTTACATGGACTCTCACACCATTAAACATTGATCATCTAAAAGAATCTGTAAAGAGGTATCAACCATGATGCTGAGTTTTGGAAGAGACCATCCCTCCACATAAGTTTCTTGCGGACACACGATACAGACTACCCTCAGGCTGTTGAAGATCACAAAGATGCAATTACCTTTACCTTGTGGAATTATTTTCGGTTTTCTCATATTTCCCCCCCTACGCTAACAAGTGGCGGGCTGGCTGTAAGAGTAGAAAATCCTATCTAACAGATATCGGTCCACTACTTATGTGGAATGAGGATTCGGTCTGTTGCTGTAGTAAAGTCTCACGAGGAGTTGGGCTTAACCATCCCACCTCCTTTGTCGGCCGATTATAACTTAATCTACTAATGGATCTGGGATTTGAGTTGTACATGATCTGCTTTCCTCCAATGGAAGATATATAATAGTTCGTGTGATAGTGTTCGTGTATCGTGTGGATCCTGTCTACATCTAAAGCGGATTCAAGACACCTTCAAGTTGGCAGCTCGATGAATTCGAATACCAAACAAACGTTTTAGTTTTTATCGTTGCAGCAAATGAAGTAATCTATCATGTCAACAGCACTCATAGTCCTGCAGCAGCTGTGAGTGGGCCTGGCTGGCTGGCTCTTCAGCTGCGAGGGAAGGAAAAACTGCTTACAGTGCTGGGAGCCGTAGTCATGGGCACTCCGAAGACTAGCTGATGGGAATGACTGTGGGGTTTGGCGGGGTTCCTACTGACGTTGCTGACGGGAAGGGAGGCAGTGGCTGCCAGCAGATGCTGTTGATGGTTTTCCTCGACGTATAGAGCGTCGGCCAAGGCCAACAGCACCTTCTCCATGTCTGGCCTTTTCGGTCCGTGGAGGTCCACGCAACACATGGCTAAGTCCGCCACCTTGCGCACCGACTCCTCCGAGTACAAACCTTGAAGACTCGGGTCGACAATCGACAGGACGTTTCCGTCTTTCAAGCTGGATTTCGCCTGCAAATCATCAGTTCTTTAAGTCATCAGATGCTTCCTTTTGTTCAATAATTAAGATTAAGAATAAGAGAAGGCTTTGTTCCTTTGTTCCTGACCTCCATTCGCGTCTCTTGAAAATTTCTTACTGCGACTTCTCTCGAACTGCAATAGCATGACAGTGTCGATGGAAAACTCGACAGCATCGACAACGACGCAAGTACAAACAATTCAAAATGAACACATGACAACTTATGACAGGACAGAGGATCGAGGGTTCGAGGAGGATGTACGTACCCATTCAACTAGACTACTCCAATGGTTGCCGTCCGGGCTGTAGCTTATCGGTGGCCGGCCAGATATGATTTCGAAGAGTACTACTCCGAAGCTGTACACGTCACTCTTCGGAGTCAACTTTTGTGTTGTGAAGTACCTGCGTTCATCGTCCAGTCAAAGCAGATTCACTGTGAGAAGTTGGGTGGCGGATTTCAGACGAGGAAGTACCCCATGACGAGGATTTAATCTTAGGTGGATGGATCAAGAACATCAGGGGCTAGATTCTCAGATGGAGATATTAGCAGTGATGAATATTCTTTATGGGGAGCAGAGGAGAGCGGATATTTCAGAGGACATTATAATCATTGAGGATTCACTGCGAGTGTCTGAAGAGTGTCTGAAGAGGAGATGTTCATACGGAAAATCATCATTGACTGTATTACATTGATGGAAGAGAGAGAGAGAGAGAGAGAGAGAGAGAGAGAGAGAGAGAGAGAGAGAGAGAGAGAGAGAGAGAGAGAGAGAGAGTACTCTGGGTCGAGATAGCCAGCCGTGCACTTGAGAAGAGTTGGGATCCCAGAGTCGTCATCCAAAGTGATTTTCGAGACTCCGAAGTCGGCAACTTTTCCATTCATGCTCTCATCGAGCATGACGTTGATACTGTTGAAGTCCCGGTGAATGATGACCGGGTTCCAGTCCGTGTGCAAGGAATGGAGTCCTGGAAGACCACCAGTTGCATATATTCATGTTTGATCAAATTCGGTGCTCAAGCATTTCTTTCTGCACGACGGTTGACGCGAGTCAATCCCAATGCAAACGATCAGTGCAAGTCTTACGATTGTACTGATTGATCACCTATACAGCCAGGCTGCCCAGAGCAGCTCTGGATCGATCGTTAAGATCAGGTAATTCCGATCAAAACTGAAAATCATACACAATCATCTCCTAGGTCACACTCAACCAATCCGAGTCTAATATAAGCACCCTCAGTGGAATGCCACTGCAGTGATCATAATACCATCCATGTGCGAAGACTCGATCATAAAGATTCAAGCTTGACCTTCCTGGACGTCCAAGTTGAATGGAAAGGAGGAGATGACAACAATATCTTTCTAACTTGGCTACTCATAACAATTGAGGGAACTATGATAATAAGGTCCTGGTTGATGTAGCTGCTCCAAAACCTGGATAAGAAATTATTCAAAACATGATCTATGCATCTCCATCCAACACTGACAGACAACGCATAACCCTGATTCTCAGCTACTGCAGAGGTGATAGTTGTCTGTTAATTACCTCGAGCTGCGTCCATGATAACGACCAATCTGGTCCGCCAATTCAGTAGAGGTTGTTTTCCCACACAGCCTGCGAAAGGTTTGCACACCAGTTATTCTCACGAGTCAAAGTAACTAAGACTACTGGATCAATTTCGTAGCCTTCGTAGTCTGACCAGTGTTCATAATGTTTCATGATAGTCGATACAGGCAAGTTCATGATTCAAAATATGGATTATTATATTCCAAAGAAAATTGGATGCTCTGTGTATATCAATCCCTCTGCCTGTGTTTAGAGCAAGCCTCCAATACATAGCTGTACATACAAAAATACTCAAACATACTCACATCACAAGTCAAATTGTACATGTCCAAACTCAATAGCTTTGGATGCATCTCACAAACTTTCGAGATAACTGCAACTTGGTCGCTTGATATCAACCAACAGATCTTGCGGGAAAGCAGGAGTTTGTGAGACTATTACCGCGTTGGAGATGGTTCCGGAGAGTCCCATTGCGCATGAACTCGTAGACCAACACCTGATTGGTTGGATCAAGACAGTATCCAAGCAGAGACACCAAATGTCGATGATGCACTTTGGCCAGAACATGAACCTACATAAATTACAGGGCACCATGTTAGCTTCACGGTCCTCGTACACCATGAAAACCCGGTGAGGTGCGCAAGAGCATTGCTGCAGTGATTAACTCACAAATATCCAAACTTTGATCACATCCACAACGATAGCTGCAACCTTGTGATGCAAGATTAAACCCCGACATGTCAAATTAAAAAGTTCCAAAATTTTCGTGACTCCAAGGACAGTGTAGCAATCCACAGGTCTATTCACAGGTGAGAACAGTAAAGTTAGAATTTAGTTGGTGTATCCAGGGGCTCCTGAAACATTGGTGAATTCCAAAGACAATTTGTTGAATGTGCACCTCAAGTGTGCATGTACTTGAATTTAGATAAGTGTCACAATCATAGAACGTTTATAATGTCATGAAACCTTTATGCGCCAGGAAGAATCGATACTCTCAAAAGAACCCATCTGAATTCTCGTAAAGAATCAGTTCAAAAGGCTTGGACATCACATCTCGTAGTCTAGACTTATAGATGAATGAATACAGAACAACACAAGGAATCCCAAACTTGCTTTGACAATGACAGATTCTTTCCAGTACATTCCGTGCAGCGAGTGGAGCAACAGCAAGATTTGGCCAGATTTAACGAAATCAAATTCGCTCGCACCTCAGTGAGAAGGTGGCCATCGCTTTCTCCCCCCTGAGCATAGTTTGTAGATCTCACTTTGACAGCTACCTCCTGTCCATCTGGGAGCTCGCCAAAGTACACGGGCCCAAATCTTCCTTCACCAATTTTGTGGCTGAATTCCCGCGTAGCAGCCCTCACCTCATCAAACGAAAACGACCGCGTCTGTCTTGTGCACGGAGTGACTTTACCTGCAAATGATCTCGCCGACCACGAACTTCAGTCCCAGATTTTGACGTGACAAACATCGACGAAGCTGTAAATCTATCTATGATGTGCGTTGCAGACGAAGGGCTGAAACACAGAGCTCTGTGAGTGGGAAAATCGGTTCGTCGATGTACTCACCGATTGCTACGTTTTTGGCTCCCGGCGACGAGTTCGTGGTGCCAACTGCGCCGGCTCTTCTGTGACGAGAGTAGAAAAAAGCTAACAAAACTATGACCACTATGAACAGAAGACCTATAGAAACAAAGAATCCGTAAGTGATCGCCATTTCCCGATGGTCCTACACTAAAAGGTCCAGAGATTTCAGTGGGAGGTGGTTTTTGGTTGGAGTCCGCCCGTCCACGCTAACGATTCTTGCAGCATCTATAGATCGAAAGATCTACAGATGCTGCCGATGCTCGGAGGCAGACGATGGGAAGAAGATGAAGTGGCGATCGAAACTGCTAAACGTCGTCTATGGAATGTTGGACTCGCACTCCTTGCAATGAAATGGCCAGCGCAGCATCGATTTGCACTTTCCTCCCTCGCCTGGATGAGTCGGAGACGAAAGAAAAACCATGGAGCACGAAAGTCAATTTCTCGAAACGTAAAAGTGAGATTCAGAAACCCTCTGAGAACCTGACTCCTTCACATCTAAAGGTTTCTACCAGCTGGAATGACATATGCTTCTGAGACCTCTAAGTTCACGTCCAGATCTCTGCATCAACATTCCGCAGAAGAAATCCAAAGCTGGTTCATCGAAGATTGAGCTCGGAATCCGGACACATCATCCCTCCCTCCCCTCGACGCATCTACTGAACAAAAGCAAAGACTCTGAATCTATACACCGCTTCAAATCTGACGGTCTTCGCATAAATTTTCTGCAACGGACTTCCTGAAACTGAAGCAAGACGAAAGCGTGTCTCGAAACTGTAACAAGACGATATAATGATAAAAAAAAATAAAAATTTAATAATTAATTGGACCGAAGCTACAGAGACACAGCTCTAAACCTCCCAATAACAAGGAAGCTTCAGAAAATCTCTCGGAAGAACAATCTTCGAGCTGAAAACAGAGTATTGATAGAATTGTGTCCGAGGTGTGGATGTGAGTCAGACAGGGAACCAGGCGTGGAGACAATTCAGGACAATTCAATTCGAAATCTTCGTTGCGGAAATGAAGTGAGAGATTTGTTGGGAGCTCGAGGGATATGGCATTGCGTTCAGGCCCGTGGTGGTGGTGGTGGTGATGGGGGGAATGAGGCTTGTGATTCTGTACCTTGAAGGGTCAGCGCCTGGGAGTGAAAGAGTCTGTATTATCCGACACGATCTTGATCAATTCCTTCTCCAGATGCATCCAGATGTCATTCTCGCGCTCTCGATCTCTAGACATTTCGTACGCTAGAGTCAAACTTAAAATACATTCCGATCGGGCCAATTGAAGTCTGGGGCGATCGATTCTGCACGAATTTGCATGCACTCGTCGACGCACCTATTACTCATCGCATCACTCCCTCAAAGCCTTAAACAAGCATTACTGACAAATTTCACCAACCAACCGGAAGCTCGCAGCGCGGACCTTGCAGCAGAATCGCGCTCGTGAAGCATGCTAGCTAAGCTTGTACTCTAGTGCAAATTCCAACAGTGCCTGCTCTCCAACATGCATCTCCGATAGGGCCGGAAACCGCAGACCATCCTCATCACCAGACTCGGAAGCTTCCCCACGAGGCGGGCGCGGATCGATCCAGCAGGCCAGCAGTGGGCCACGGTCTCTTCCTCTTTCTTCATATGTTGTGGACATAAGCCAGAGAGGATGCTCCCGAATGCCGGATCCCATCCCATCCCATCGCTCTGCCCCGGCCGAGCCTCAGCTCATTCCGGCCGGGCTCGGAGGCATCAGGAAAATTTTACTGACTCACTCACGCACGCATGAGCAGGACGAGAGGCACCGGCTCGGAGCCTCAGGTGTCATATTGTAATCGGAGGGCTGCAACCCGACCCTCGAGTCTCGAGCGACAGCTCGGCTCCGAACGAGCTCGTGGACTCGAGCGCAGCGCAGCGCTGGACTGGTGGGCTGCAAGATTCGCGGCCCTCCGTAAGGGAGGGCTCAAATTATCGGTCTGTTCACCAGCTCATTGCCGGTGCTGCTGATGAGTCCGCACGCCCGCCCGCCCCCAAAGCCTATCAATCTATTGCTCGCTCGCTCGCTCGGTTCCCCGACACAGTGTACCAGTGGGGCGGGTGATCGATGGCGTCCGGCTCGCACGATCAGCAGGCCAGTTTTGTACACGTGATCGCTATTGTGGGTCTCGGATCTAGATCCGCCGTTTCGGCTCGCAAGCTTCTGCAGTGTACTATTGTACCTCTCGGTCAGAGTGATACTGTGACAGAATTTGATGCTTACGAAGGAGAGAGAGAGAGAGAGAGAATTCTGAAGCGTTTGTTTGTGGGGGGTAACATGTGCTGGCGCTCGCGTTGCGGGCTGCGCTCGTGGGAGGCCTCGGAGCGACCGGTTCTTGGTTCCAGACGCGGCCATTATGAGCGTTTCTTGTTGCCCCCCGGTCCGCCTCGTACCGTTGCTGTGGGCTCGCTGACCTAGAGAGCCGGTCAGCCGCGTTCTGACAGCTTGTCATTCTAATTCAGTAGTCCGAGTCCCCCTCCTCATTGCATGGTCCAGCGCTGCATCATTATCCTAATCGGTTCCACTCGCCCCTTCCAGTTCTTCCGGCCGGTCTCACTTCTTAGTTTTCGGTGGACCTGGGGTAAGGGTCGAGGGATTGTGTGCTCGTCTTAGCTTACAATACGTCATCTGAGGCGTGCACGTCCAGTACTCGAGGAAGGTTTGCACACACAAAAATAACTTTCAGATTACTGACAGACTGGATTTGGCAACATTTTATATTTCGGTGAAGCTTTTTGTCTGTTCAGAGATATTGAATAAGGACGGAAGTTTTGGCCTGTGATCTGTACTTTGAAAGAAGAAATTTGCCCGTTGGCATTTCATCCCAGAGAGATGACCATTCTCTCATTTGGACAAGTCTAATCCACTTAGGAGGACATGCCGGCTTCAGATCTGCGAGAACGCTCTTCCATCTTTGTGTCAAACATGTAGACTCGAGTCTTGAATCGACCGAATAATAATGCGTTGAATTGATATAAGGAAGCTGATTTAATTATGTACATGTCGTTCGCTTCGTGCAGTATGACACTAATCATGCTTGCAGCTGGAAATGGCCTGCAGTCGTGACGAGAATAAAGAAATCTTAAATATGAATCGGCGGTAAATATACAAGCTCGTTGACGAGCTGAGCATATTGACTCGGTCGATGAGTGGCTTCGTTTCTGCCCGACCCCAAGGATCTCGAACGACACTGTCAGAAACTGTCGGGAATGAGTGAAATATACTTGCGACTTTTCAAATTAGCAAAACTTAGTTAAAGTTAAGGTTCACGTTCGAGTTCGAGATTCCATCGTTCCAGCCCTTGTCAGCTCGAACAATCGCTCTCTCTCTTTCTCTCTCTCGGACTTCAACGAGCTACGAAGAGTTCCAGCTGCCTCTGAAGGTAGGATCTGCTGGATGATGAAGTTACCTCGACCCTCTCGTTAGGTTTATCTGATGTTTCAAATAAGTTCATTAATAGCATGTTGCATATGCACCGCACCAGTCCTTCGGTTTTCAAACTCCTCCTCCTCCGAACTGATCTTTGGATGCGTTAAAGCTCAGCTTCGCCGAGTGGCGGCCCGAGGCAGATCCTCGGCCGTTTCTCCTGCTCTGCTAGCCACTAAGCAAAAGCTCTGATTGTGTCTTACCAATTCTCTTCTGAGCGGCAGGCAAACGCGTACCGGTCCATTTATCATCGGAAGACTTGCAACTAGGGCCCTAAGGGACTCGCAATTTCATGACCCTGGACACAACCCTCGTTGTTGGCCGTCAATATGTATGTACAACACATCGACGGAATTTCATCGCAGGGACTTCAACCAGACACGTGTGAAACATGGCATCTGAGAGCCTAAAGGAAAGTCAGATTCGACTTTCGTAGTCCTATCTAGTGATTAGATTTCACGGCAAGAAATGAACCCTTCTTCACTCATGGTTGACTCCCATTTAGAGCTATCTACAGCTGATTAACGCATATGCTCACCAGGAACCGATCCACCACCAGGTCTTGAGATATCTGGGTCCTGACGGCAATAGGTTCACCAGTTCGGTGGGGCAATCCAATGATTAACCTGAGTTTTAAGTCTCAACGATTCCGAAAACTGTATTCATCTAGCATCGACTTGAATGATTATGTTTGCGGGGGAGCTGGGACCAAGGCTTGCTTCTAAAGCTTCTATACATTGAGAAGAGGGAAACGAAATTAAAGCTTCCGAGTCTGCAGTGCTGTACTGCGAAGACGTGGACCTTCTGGCAGACGTGCCGCTTGTCTGATCCGAGCTCTTGGATATTCCGGATGACGACGGGCTAGAGTGGCTCTCCGATTGTTCCATTGCAATCGCTTCCAGCAAGCCTGTCACAAGTTTGCACGCTTTCGGCCTGTTGACCCCTTGAGGCTCCACGCTGAATATGGCCAACTCGGCCACCTTCGCCATGGAATGTTTCTCGAACCTGCCCGCTAATGCTGGATCGACCATCGAGCTCAGCTTTCCCTCTTTAATCAGATTGCGGGCCTGCACAGGCAGATCGAGCACGAATCATAAACTCAAACCATACCCACATGCATGTGAAACAAGATCCGCCTCCTCTCGCTATTCTATCACACAAATTTTCACACCTATCGTGCCAGCACGACCGGACCCGACCCGACGTGTTTGTTCAAGACACCTGGATGCTGACGATGAGAGTCGTATCAAACAATGTAAAGAGGACTGACATGTTCAAGAACGATGAAGTCGAAAGGTGTGCACTTACCCAATCGATGAGATCCCACTGTCTGTCGGGTTTGCCGTGCGGGCCACATTGAATAGGTGACCGACCTGATATCAGCTCCAGAAGCACCACTCCTAAGCTGTATATGTCACTTTTAGCTGTGAGCTGTTTCGTAGACGAATACCTGAACGACATAGACCGACCACACGTCAATGACCAAACACTGGAATCGGTGGGCTCACATAGTGGAGCGTGGAGCTCGAAACAAGAAATATCTAGGCAAGTTCATGTTAGTAACAGATCAGATCAAACTGTTTGTAAGTGTAGTGGAAACATGTTCTTAGTTTGCGAGGAACTGCGAGCGAAGAAACCACTTACTCCGGATCGAGATAGCCGGGCGTGCCGATGACTTGCGTTGGAACTCCGCTGTTATCCACCGATGCAAACTTGGAAATCCCAAAGTCTGAAAGTTTTCCGTTCAGTTTGTCATCCAGCAAGATGTTGCCTGGCTTCAAGTCTCCGTGAATGGTGATCGGTCGTCCCGTTTTGTGGACATTGTGCAGATAGTTCAGCGCTGAAACGGAAGTAAGTCGTATTATCATACTGAAAGCCATGAAATTGAGGAGAAAACAGGAAGTCATGCTTTCTTGCTTGCTTGCTTATACAAACACTCCGTCTGGCGGATCGTAGTGAATATACGGTCACTGGCACCGACGACTTGACATAAGACCGAGGATGAAATGTACCTTCTGCTGCATCGAGTGCAATGTGGAGTCTTTGCTGCCAGGTAAGGGCAGGTCGATCTGGTTGAGTACCTGTGACAGATAATAATAAAAGATTGGTAAACTGGGAGATTGATCTAGAATTTGGGGAACGGAGTTTCTCCCACCATACCTTGAAATCAGACTTCGTCCGCCTTAGCGCTCGACTCGGAAAACAAAGCTGTCTCTCGACCAACCAAACCAAAGTAGTTCCTTACTTTGATTGTGTAGATGATCGCGGAGAGTTCCATTTGGAACGTACTTATAGATCAGCATCTGATGCGGTGACTCTTGGCAGTGTCCGACAAGCGAGACGAGATTCTCGTCGTGCAAATTTGCAACGAGATCCACCTGAAACCACCAAGACAATTGTGTTTGTCGTCGGTTTTTCTGACACTGCAAATCCTAGACCCTCACACTCATTGCGTTTCTTTTCTTCCGTGGCAATTTATCACACGCATTGCGCTCACTCACAAGCTCCTCGACAGTGTTTGTATTTGGCGGAACAAAACTAACATCACTGCCAAGAAAGACCTACAATATTGTTGAGATTTGGAATCAAGCTGAGGAGCAAATTGAGGAGTGAAATCTCGAAAGTTTTCTTCCTCCATGCTCAGGATTGAGTTCGTCGGAAAAGTTAAGCCATACTCGAACAGCGGCTTCAAGTTGACAGGTGATGTATGCAATGCCTAAAGGGAAGTCTTTTATTATAACTAGCTCGAGCACTTTGAATACGGCAATACCTTCACATCTTGCAAGTAATGGTGCTAGTAGAGTCTGGATGAATGTATGAATGATTGTTTGGTACGTACCTCCTTGACGAACTCACTGGCTCCTTGACCGGAATTCACCGAGATAACCTTGACGGCTACTTCCTGGGCAAGAAGCCGACCATGGTACACGGGGCCGAATCGTCCTTCACCGATTTTATTGCTGAAATGCTGCGTGGCAGTTCGCATATCTTCAAATGAATAAGCCTTAGACTTCACCGCAGGTAAACCTTTCGGGCTTTTCTGAGAAGATTTTGATCCCTTGTTCGATCCACTGGATGATGCTGTCAGACCTTTATGAGCAGATCCGTACACAGGCGGAGATCCGAACGATGTTGTAGGAACGCCCAAAGCGACTCCCTGCTCCAGATCTGCGTCACGAGCCATTTTAACCACGTTCTTTTATTCTCAATTTCACATACGTGATCGGAGCATCTTCAACACTCTGCACCTTGCATGCTGACCTGATCGTCGTTGGGCGTATATAAGAACAACAACAACTCTTCCGACATGTTGTTTATCTTTTGTGAGCTCTAATTTAGAACCACTCGCAGAAGGATGGTGGATATAAACTAAACAACCTCACACAACACCCTTCGGGGTCCCTTGTGCTACAAAGATCAATGCCTTCGCTTTGAACGCCGAACGATGAGTGAAATTGCTTCTCGACAATTTTGAGGATTCACAGTAGAAATCGAAGATGGGAAAATCAGATGACATGAAATTCATGGAGTGCATGAACACTCTGTTGACATGAACTGATTGAACTTCTAAGACATCGTCATGACAACTAAGAAGTTGAGAGCACGAACCGTTCCCACCTCCCAGTGGACAGATGCTGCGCGGGCAGCGAGTGCTGTTGTCAGCGGCAGCTGCAGCTGCCTGCTTGGGGGATCCTGGAGAATCGCGTTTGACGCAGTAACAGCAGTAGGCCTTGTACGCCATTCCAACGAACGCAATGACAGCACTTATGCCGCCAATAATCGAAGCCACAGTCCCCATCAGTAGGCTCTTCCAACGTGGAGTGACGAGCGACCTTGCGGTCTCTCTCTCCTCTGGGCTCCGATACTCCAGAACTCGATACTTTCAGGTAATCGATCTGCACGCTCCGAGTGATGCTCTCGTCTCCCACTGAACCTCACACTTCAGCTGCAACTCCCGAGCAGTATCAATTGAGGAATTAAAACGCGTAGAGCTCTCAGTTTGGACTCGAGTTTAGCAATGTAAATCTGTTCATTTACTTGCAGATGAAGCGTACTTATCTTCAGACCAAAGAGTATGTACTCTTGATGTATGAGTGCTCATTCGTACAGAGCCAAATGTCAACGTACAATCACAAGCATCCAATTCAGAATCTAAGTTTGCTCTAGAACTCGAGCCATCATATTGAGTCTTCCGCAAGTGAAAGCTATCGGGTCTGCAATCTATCGGCCTGACCTCCCTGTCCGGCTGTGCCCGGCTGTCTTTGCAAGATATGTCAGTGCTGATTGATGTTGCTAGGATCTAGTAATCTATCCACCAATATTGCTCGAACTTATGCATATAGCACTTTAGGGGCAGTTGCTTCAAACATCGACCTGCTTTCTTGGTTGAACCATCTTCGATATTGTCTATCTGTGACAATGAATCACACGCCCAGCTTCATGCGTTCAAATTCCGAGGCTTAAGATTTGGGCACCTTTCCAAAATTTTCCAAGAGATTTCAGATTTCAGTGTCGGTCAAATCAGTCACACCTCCTTGGAATTCCAGACCTCTGCCTTGTGATTCTATGATCTGGATTGTCTCCAGCACTTCCTGCAGGTTTCCTCGAGACAAGCGTAATCCCCTCAAATGTGATGCGGCTCAAAACGTCTCCAACTAGCTAAAATCCATCTAATTCACGACTTCCCCCTTCGACATGCCTCCTGCTCATCCCCGTAGGTGCGAATCACTCAAGTACTGCCTTGAAACATGGACAAATAATCTCCAGTTGACAATGTCAGGCAAGATATATTGGGCGACCTGTCTCTGTATGTTCGCATATGCTTGTGACACAAGAAGACTCGTGGCTCTAGGGTGCTATCTGGGACCATGATCTTGTGCAGTGAGATCCATTAATGGTCGAAACCAACCGACTAGAAAATTTATGTGGACCCAAGGGAACAGTGCGCGCATGTACGACCGATCATGCAACGGGTTGCGAGGAAGTGAGAGAGAACGGAGCTTTGTTTCTACTCTTGCTGATGCCAATCTAGGTTCTACTGTGTGCTCGATAACAGATATGATGCTGATGATTCCCCTCTCGGAGCTCCGAACAGCACAGCAGGAAGTCCACATCTACGGAGAACAGGATCAATGACAGATCCTCGCAAAACTTCCTCACTGAATAGGACAAACCTCGTTTGCAAGAAAACATTTGGACTTTGATCAAGATGCAATCGGTGGTTTTCCAAGTACACTTTTTTTGCATTCTCAGATGTCATGTCCTAAGGCTCGCCTTGGACCTGTACTCACTCCGTTACCTCGCGTAACATTTGTCATTATTTTCATGAGGGATGTTAGTACATGGGATAGATTGTGTGTTTTTCAACCAAATTCAAGCTCAAGGACGTACGTATGTCAGTTCTTGCTTTCTTCACATCAGCATGATGATACTGTTGGCATTAAGGCTACAAAATAATGAGCAGGCATTGATAAGTCCTGCAATGCAACGCAAAGGAGCGAATGTGATCCGTCTCAAGAGGAAGCTCGCTCACTCACTCACAATATTTTCAATACATATATATGTCATGAATCAACGTACAGTACAGCCATTTTGTGCTTTAACAATAATATATATAAGCGCACGAAGCGACAGAATATCAGTCGACGACATAGTGCACTTCCAACGTGAGGATGTCGAACTGACCCAGCCATCCCACGGCTGTCAAGGCTTGTAAGCTATTCATGACCCGGCCTCTGGACTCGAATTGACGTGAGTACAATAGCATTCATCTTTGTCGAATGCGACGGCCGGAAATTTAGTACTGTTCTGAAGATAGAGTCGCTTGATAAGAAAGTCAAATGCACGTCGGAGCAATTCGTACAGTGCGCCAAGTTGAATCTTATGATCTCCTTCTCCAGATCTCAATCACATGAGGCGAAACTGTGGCAGGATCCGACATCACTGCGATCGATTCGATATCGACCGCACCGGATACAAGGGATTGAGACGCTCTGATTCGGGTGCTGTTCCCAATTGTCAATGAGGGATTCTGTCCATTATCCAAAACAGATCAGTTGACTCGGTTGAAACCTCCAGACGGAGCATATCAGGAGACGGCGTGTTTAGACCTGAGTTGCTGGAGCATTTCTCTAGATTAGCCAAAGTAGAGAGACAATCCCTCATGACCAGTTTGTTTTACCTCTCACGATGTTGGTCATTCCATTCATTCAATTTATGAACGGAGGGCGTTGTGAATGTACATCTATCGCGCCTCGGAGGGATCGACCTCGGAGGATTTTGTTCAGTATCTCGAGGCCCTTCACTTTGATTCTGTCTCGAAGATTGCTCTCGTCGATCTAATTTTCTCCAGCCTGAGTACATCCTGTTCTACTTCTTTAACTGTCGATCGGACCGACGCACACGTGTCGTGTCGTAGCAGTGAATGGACATGAGAAGAAGCAGTGTTGCTGGTCGTTCGAGTTCCTGCTACTTTTTTCCTCTCAACATTTTTGTTCCTGGGTACGTTTGATGAAAGTTCCAAACTCTTACCACTTTTGAGCACAGGATTCTTTGTGCATGTTGCGTCCAAGTACACAACTACTGAGTTCTACCGAGATGGAAGGCTGTAATTGCACAACCGCTTAACAACGAAGGTGGGCAGACATAATTCGCCTTCCTCTTTCCACCTCCATATCTCGCCTGCTATGCAAATGCTTTGAAGATCGATTGGTTAATGATGTGGGGTGCATAATTGTGATCACATGTTTAATCCGGAGTATACACGCATTCTCTTTTATTCTACATTTCACAAAAATAGTACTGCTGAGTGGTGTGGGATAGCTGTCAAAGACTTTGTTATCCCAATCATGAGAGAAGCTTGGATTGTTCATTTTACTCATGTGTTGCAAGCAGATAACATGTGTTGCTCCATTTATCTTCTTGTCAACTTTCATAAGTCAGTGACATGGCTAGAAGAAGAAGATATTAAAAAAATTGGTACTACTGTGATTATGTGATAGATTTGCTAACCCACTCATGAGAGAAGCTTTGATTGTTCATTTTACTATAAGGGACCCTCCTCTCTTTTAGTAATTGTAAGTTTCTCATAGATATAGAAGTCAAACTTTGGTATTACAAATCCAACTTCCTTTCGTACAATAAAAATGCATTATATGAATGACTCAATAGAGAATTGCTTACTCTGGTAGGTTTTGTTAACCCGAAAAATCAAGTTTTATCAACTTTACTTAATTTGGCGTTGAACTGATTTCATACATTATGCCGAAGTCTTCATCTTAAATTGGTCCAATATGCTAGGTAAGTAAATTTTCTCATTTATAAAGGGAATCAACATTATTGTATATTTCACATTCGTTTTTACATCAATCAGAAATAAGATATCAATTGGTAAGTACCTCTATTTGATTGCATCCAATGCAATGTATGTCAGAATACTATACACCAAATGAGTAATGCTCAGCCCAAACGAAAATGTAGCTGCAAATAATTTATGGCAATTACGGGATTTTATGAAATGAGGAACCGCTAACCAGATCTGCTCTTGGGTAAGGATCAAGATGAGATCAGGTTAGAGGAGGAAATTTATTCTACACGAAAGGAACATGCCAAGCAGCGTAGCGCGCAGCAGAATAACTGTCGTTTTCTAATAAAGGGAAAAAAAGCACGAAGCGGTCGACAACGCCGTCCGCAAGTCCAGTCAAATTACATACATCGCATATGTCTAAGCTAATTTAATGGAGGAAGCTTTCTAGGAGATTTTGTAGCACTCATCTTCGAAGAAGGCGACGCATAATTCTTCGACCGAGCATCATGACGGCGACAACGGGCACAGACGCGGGGACAAAGATGTGATTTAAGGTCGGAAGCGCGGGGGGAGGACGAAATGTGAGAAGGAGACGTCGCGCCAGCCTCGACGGTGTGAATGGCACGTCATCTCTCTCGGATCTGACCCCGACCGACCAACCGGCAGATCCAGAAAATTAGCGCTAACTTAGGCAGCCCGTCCGACGTGGTGAGTTACACGTGGCCGCAGCAGTGTGCTTTGTGGCTATGTATTTATTTGCATAGCAACGCGCCGGTTTGGGAGTTCACCCCATGCGTAGCATATTTCTAGTTTATGCCTCTAAATCCACTCATGCTAACTTCTTTGATAAACAACTTCCACTATGAAAGAATTTCAAGATGACGAAAAAGTGTGTTCCACGCAAAAAAAATTATTTTAATTCCACTGATCATGAACTTCAATGTATTTTCTACAATTTGTTATATGAACAGCAGGTCTTTTTATTAAATTGATATGGGGTTTTACGAGGATCTGGTGCCTGAATGTGTTCACCACCAGCTACACCAGCTATGTGTTCCGGTTGATGAGTTGGATGTACGTCAGCCTCTGGCTATGGTGGAAAGAATGTCAATGACTACCTAGAAGGTTTGTGAGATGAGAGTAACGCATGCTCACTCATGCTAACCGTTAGATTGGCTTGTCACCATGGTATATTTCTACCAATTTTGATCACCGGTGGATAAAACCAATAAATCTTTTTGAAATCAATTGGGTTGATGGTTTAATGCAATAAAACTTGATATTTTGTAGGTTTAGTTATTGACACATGAGCGTCTCTGAAATGATTTCATCAAGCGAAAGTGACATGTGGAAGTCTCTAGTAAAGATTTGCACTTGTTGTAGTATACAACTCTTTAAAATCAAATTAAATTCCATTAAACCTCATTTATGTGACCTTAGTAACATCAGATTAAACACTAAAACCCAATAAATCCGCCCCTCATATAACCGCGTCATGCCAGCCTTGGTTTTGATGCACGGATGATGTTTATATGTGGGGAGTCTCAGCTAACCATTATAACGTAGTAAGAACTTGAGGGCATGGTAAGGAGGTAGAATGAATTGCCCACTGATAACATACTTCTATGAATCTTTCTTAACTAGAGGTTGCTGAAAAACATTATCTTTCAAACGAATGAATTGTATTGGATGGAGACACATAATCGCTTCAACAAAGAATGCCAAGTGCAAGAGGTAGTGTTGGAATCACAACAAAAACAAATTGAACGATGTCCATCGTGCCTTTCAAGGTTAGAAGTACAAGTTATAGATCTATATAAATACAAGTTTGATTATTGACATTCATTAAATGTTGTGAAATCCTAGGTAAAATTTCAAGACGACAAATCATTTACACTCTAATTTTTCAAATCTACCACTTTTTTCTCAGTCTCCATTGCCATCGCGGTGATATTTGGATATAATCAGGCATGGTTGTATTAGGCGACCGTATATAAGGTCGCCTAAATTACCCAAACTTTATGGTGATTAGGCTACTAAATTAAGGGAGTTACAATTTGGCATGTACATGTCATAACCAATGGAGAGTGGACACGTATGCAGAATTGATGGATGTTTTATTTTACTTTTTATACATTAATGTAAATATTTTAGGAAAAATTTTAAAAAAAATTCTACTCTGAAAAAAAAATTTAGTAAACTAAATTAGCCTAAATTTAATTTTTAGAAATTAAATTGGTCTAAATTACCTTTTTAGTGTAGTAAATTAGCCTAAATGACCTTTGTAAGGAGACATTTTTGCCTAAATTAATGTTTTTGAATAGACTAAAGTAATCTTTTCGAGGAGACTAAATTATACATATTTACGTAATTTAGGCGGGAGAATATTATATCCATGCTTGGATATAACTCATGTTTGTATCTACCAAAATCAAAATACATTTACATCATAAAATCATCATTGTCGTCCAAATTAAGTTCTAGATCTTTCAAAAATCAATTTATATACTGGTCTTATATTAAGATCTTTATTTTTTTCAAATGTTATGCTCGATGATCTTTCTTAATCTAGTGCAATAGTGTACATCATATTGAAATGGTTTGGAATGTAGTTTAAGATTGTATTGGATAAAGAAATCATCTTCATGAATTCAAAGATTTTGCATCGAGAACAAATTGCCAAAAGTACATCGTGGAGGATTTGTTTGAATCGTTTGTGAAAGCTCTACTATGGTTAATGTAGTCTTTTAATTTTGCTACCAATGATATCGTATTTATCTTGATAAATCTTCATCCTTTTGTAAAATTTGCAATATCCTTTTAAATATATGTATTCTTTCTAAATATGATAACGGATTAGTACTAAGGATTTTTTTTAGATACAATCAATTAGAATGTAGATTCTAACTCAATAGCACTCTTTTTGAATAATCTTGATTATGAGGTTTTTTCAGCAACTCATTTCTTGGTAACGTCTATGTTTTTCCAAGTTGTGTACAGTTTGATGAGCTTGGCAAAGACTTAATGCATAGTGGTGGATTTTTTCTTAAGATGGGCTATAATTTTAGTGATGGACTTATGAGTTTGCATATCTTCTTGTTCATTGTCCAATGATATTTGTACCATCAGCCTGGACATATCTTTATTGATAGACTCGTTGACTAGCTTTGACTTGTTCACGCAATGTTGAAAATCTTAATGGTTTGATGCAATACAGAGACATACAAATACTCCTGAATATCATCTTGTTTGACAAAATTTTGCAAATATTTTTTTCTTGACTCATGAAAAAATTGATCACCTTGCAATTTTTCTTGAAGACTTGTTTCATAATGGCCTAAACTAATATATACTTTGTGATCAGATGAAGCGGTTGGAGACAACAATGCAAGGGTACAATGTTCACATGCGAGCTGTGGCTAAAGTATTTCTCATTTTAATCATGGTAGTTGACTTTCAAAGTACAAAAGCTACAATTTCTATCAATGAAAGTAAACTTTTGTTAGTTGACAGCATGAGCTATGGATGTAAAGCATTTGCAATTGACCAATCTATAAGTTGCACTATGTTCATGATACATTGTTTTGCGCTGGACTCTCAAGTCAAAACCGTTTGACTTGAGAGATGTGAATTTTGAATTCTAAATGTGATAATGTGGTTGAATTTTATTCGTTTATTCGTTAATCGTATAGAGGAATGAGTCATGGTCTCGTGTTCTCATCAAAGGCTATGTCTGTTTAGTTTGTGACTCCAATCCTAGTAGGAGTCAAGAATGTGAGCCAATAGATCTGCAACACGGTTGGAAACATGAAGTTTGTGATGATGAAATCAAGCATTCTTGTTTGAATCATTATAATTCAGCTTGATATTTCTCATGATTGAAAGGTAAATATAGTTTCATACAGAAGCTTTGCATTATAAAGTTGCAGCTAGTTTGAAAAAAATTGGATGATAATTCATGTATATTTTTGTGTAATGTATTATAATTACATATTGAAAAGTTTAGAACAATACTAAGAATTGAAGATGTGAATTTTGACTATACTTACATCTCAAATAAAGAATATCTGCAATCTTATATATTAGAAAAATATAGCTTTGATTTGTTAAAACAACTTCACATTGAAAGGATAGACCTTTATATATGATCTCGCTCCGAACATTTTTTTGTGTTAAAAGGATGCAGTATGTGAGGTAATCATTTCATGAAAGAACTATTGAATTGTTCAAAAATCAATAAGTTTGAGTTTGGAGATTGATATGTTCTACCTTGAATTACATATTGCAACTAATCTTCAGGATGTTGTGATATGACAAGTAATTCTACACACTGTTTCTTTCTAACTCTGCCCTCATGCTTCTCTATTTATATATTTTTTGTTCTCACTAGTGAGGAATTCGAACCATTAGTAGTATACTATCATTGTATTGGTTTATATTTCTCTCTCTAAATATCTACAATAATCACTTACGTTTTAATTTTTTGATATTATGTACATGTCACCTTGTCGAATTATTGTGTGTACTTTAAATTTAAAGCTTAAAAAATTTAATGACAGCTGAAGTCTAAAATTTCGGTAATAATGCAGTACACACTAAGTTAAGAAGTTAACGGCTAGAGAATTTGTAACTAGCTACTTTTACTAAAGTGAGTTTTGGCAAAAAACTGACTACAACCATTTAAGTTATTTTTTGAAATCAAAACAGTGCAATGAGATGAGAATTAGCTTCAGACTTCATGTGAAGAATGCTCTTGCATCTGCTTGTAAGAGCTACAATTTTGCAGTGTACAAAGTACAGTCTGTATACAATTTCATACATTGTATATCTTCCTGAACTTGTCGCGATTTCCATAAGCTTGCCGGCTGGAAATCATAATCAGTTAAGTAGGAAAATAAGTGTGACACTCAAAGAACTAAAGTGAAGTGTGACGCGTACTGTATGAGTTAATTTCTATTGCACCATCAGTGATATTTATCTATCTTTGGGGTTCATACTCTCTTAGGCATTCGGTAATGGCACACAGCGTGGCTGTTTGTCAATTTATTCATCTCACTTTCCAGTGTAATCAATACTTGACCTACATGTACATTGGCAAAGCTTACAGTATATCATCCAGGCTTTTAGGGGCCTGGATGATATGAATGATGAGGTGACTTGCAGTGTAGTTTATATACGTCCAGTTGAATCCCTCGTTGCCTGGGAACCTAGTGTTCACATTCGGGTGGCAAAAACGCGGTACTTACTTCGGTATCGGTCGATGGCACAGGACGGATGTGAAGAATGCAGAGGGTGCTTCCTCAAGAATTGGATGGGAAGGGACGTGACTGCGACCGCTACTAAATTTTATCAGAGAGATGCTCAAATTCACAGCTGCGTAATAGGTCCATCTGGAAGATCAGAAGAGGGAAACTGATCTGGAAAGTCTGCTCGTGTGATCACTGATACACGCGATAAAGTTCGCATATGGCCACAATACCATCAACGACGACTACATCGAAAGCATGAACATATTTGCCTATATTTTTAAACTCTTATTCGTATACGTAAAAGACAGTCCTCAATGTGCAACTCACATGCGTGTGGATTCACATCACAGTAGACAATACGAGTATAATCATTCTTCGACTGCATATTGAAGAAGAGCCATTCGACAGCCATATCTTTAGTTCATCCTCCAGTGAGATCAAAAGCGGAAACAACAGTTAACTCTACACAAACTTCGCATGGTCGACTCCATGATCGAGCTTTAGGGCATGATCGACCCCTAAAACAGACTCGGCAACGCCCAGCCAAATGGAAAACGGAGGCAATGACTTGAAAATCTGCTCCACGTTAAGAGATAACCGACTCAAAGCACAATACAGACCGACGATGTAGTCGACACACCACAATAGTTACGCTCGTCTCAATGTGCTCATGACAGTAATCACCCTCAATACGTGTTCAATTGGTGTTTTGTATTAAATTGAACTGATTGTTTCTGCCGAGCCAGGTGGCCCACCATATCTACCTGGAGCGGGGCAACCCCGATACATTGCATCCTAGACGCCTAGACCAGCGGATTTCATACTGTCCTTCCGGTACAAACAACTCTGAGCCTATTCGTCAAAGCATATGGAACTGAGATGTGCCAGTAACGAGTTATAGCCATCGAAACGAGTGTGACAAAGGTGTGACTAACTTTCCATCAATCTCTTGTAACAGTCGAATACAAACAATGACAATTGAGCCGTGTACTAGCTGCCTTTGCAGGCAATTACTTGATCCTAGGATACAACAAGTGGTGATGAACTTAATTTGAGAATATATTTCAAAAATTGGACCTCGAAGGCCTTGTAAATCCTACATACTCAGATGGCGGCAAAAGCCTTCTTGCTACCTCCGTCGGACGAACCGGCCGGGATCACCTTCAATACGTTGAATCTGACAGTCTTTGACAATGGTCTGCGTGAAACACATCGGATGTACAAAAGGTTAATAACTGACGCAGTTCACATGATTAGAAACTCACATCAGAACATGCTGTCCATGACACACTTTCGACCAATGGAATCGGGAATTACCTGCACTGCCCAACGATAACTTTGTCTCCTTCCTTCACACGGAAGCATGGAGAAACATGGGCAGAGAGATTTGAATGACGCTTCTCGTACCTGCGGATGCCAATTACAGGCCAGACAGTCAATAAGCTGCTGATCCTAAATGACTCTTGTCATTAACTTAAAGGTAAACTTACAAATAGATTATAGGTCAATATATATATTCAATTATGGCAACAACAGGCATACCTTTGGTACTTCGGGACAAAATGTAGGTAGTCCCGTCGCACAGTAATAGTGCGGGTCATCTTCGTGCAGTACACGGTGCCCATCAGAATACGACCTCTGATGGAGACATTTCCAGTGAATGGGCACTTCTTGTCAATGTAGGTACCTGATTTGGCAGGTGAAAAAATGTCAAGATTCAAATGAGATCCATTCAGTGAGTGCATACAGGCACAAACGCGAGATCACCAAGTTCTTCTTACCTTCGATTGCTTCGCGGGGAGTTTTGAAGCCAAGACCAACATTTTTCCAGAATCGGCTTCCAGCCTTGCCGGGTGCCTTTGCCTTCAGTACAGACTTGGTACTGAACAAAAAAGAGCACGAAACAAGATCAGATTTTCGACGCATGAAAACAGTTAACAAAATCCTGAAGCTTCCCCTTACAGCACTACTTACGGGATTAATATCAGGAATACACATAATCCACGAGGAGACAAGAAGCAGCTACCTGAGGAAAACCTTCGGTTGCTTCAAAAAGGCGCGCTCAGTCTGCCAGACAAAATACAAAAATCCTTATCAGCACATCGCGGATGTCTGTCGCAGCAGACAAAATTTCGGGAAATTCGTGCTACGAGTGGCATTGGTAACAAGGCTTGGGTGCAAGTGGCACAGCCTGGAGGAGGTGCATCCGACGCCAAATTCCTTGCACGAGCTACTTCGGTGCGGCCTGGTAACGCGTCCATTTTTCGTGAATTTGCCCAACGAAGTATAAGGGCAAACCCTACAATTCACCCATCTATTTGAGATTCTATGGTACAACACAACCGATCAAAACGAAATCATCATCCAGCATACAGAAATTCACCAAATTCTTCCACAAATTCTTTCATGGTGTTCAATTTCACGACTGACCTGCTCGGCCATGGTGGCGGTTGAGAGTGTGCGAAGCGAATTTCGTTTGCAACTTGAGAAAGGGAAGAGGAATTGGAGAGAGTTCGATTATGCACAACGAGCTTGGGAAGCCCTACTCAGGAAGAAACGTCTATCGTCGATCTATGGCACCAAACCCTAGATCTAAAGGCGAACATCACCTCCGCAATTCTCTTCGAAGCAACCAAAAAGAACAGTGAATAGGTGTCCCAGTTTTGCTCTTTGAATTGACTTGTTTTTTGCTTTCGTTGTTTCTAAAGACCTACGCTTCCTGATTATTTTTTTGCTCTTTCGAAGTGAACGGGTGTACCGAAGTCGAGCGATGTCATATATCTCGTTCCGTCTAGTAAATGTATATATTATTTTCGATGTTATTATCCGATAATGAACGAAATACTTTTGGACAGATATTTATTTCTTAAGTGAGTATTTGTATTGCCTTGTACTTCAAAGAAAAGACCACGGAAGCCATCTCAACTAACAACTTCACAACACTTGCGAAATTAATCACAAGCAAATTGCATGAGGTCCTACAATTTAACTTGAATATTCATTATAAATAAAATATGATTAACAGTTTCAAATCACATTAAGCTCACTCGTAAAGTGTTATCCAAGATCCGGCCTACTTGCATTCAGTGTAAAAGTGGAGCCCTATTTCCGAAGTTTACCATAAAAAGAAAGCAACATTAAAAAATCAACCTAATACACACAAATTGCATTTAGCAACATCTCAAGACTCAAATTACTTGAAGAAATGAAACATATATTTCATCTACATAGCAACGATGTTGAGAAATATATGCATTTCATGATTCTTGGTAAAATTTTTTTAAAGAAAAATATCTCCTCTAGTCATAGACAACAACCTCCTCATAGAATTAAGAGTTTGTGAGTGAAAGTAGTAAAATATATATGAATTGGTGATACAAGTAATATTGCTTAAAATATTTTAAGTAATATTCTGTACGCAAAATGACCAGAATTGTAAATAAATTCCATTCATTGTCAGAGAATAATCTGACTTTTTACATTTGAGATTGTTATCACCTTGGATAGATTATCACACTTTAATAATTTTCTGTACAGCTAGTATCATATCCAAAAAAAATTTATCCTCAAGATTGATTAGCCATTGGTATATTTATTTTTACAAAAAATACGATATAAAATGAATTGATAAACATGATATACTTTTTAGTGATCTTACATGATAAGAACCATTCTTGCATTGAACTGTGATAATGTATAAATTTTTTCTGATTAACAAAATTCTTATTTTATTTCTTCTATATCTATGAAAGAAATTTGATCATTTATCATAATTGATTCAAAAACCGAATATATCATAATGATTTGACAAATTTCATAGATTCTTTCTGTTACCATATGAAACATATTATTGAAATAAGTAATATGTTATAATGAAATAAGTCTAATGTAAAAGTTTATATAACATTCAAATTTTGAATATACACAAATTTATATAAGATGATGCTCACATTAAATTCCTCTTATTCAAGTGAATTTTTTTTATTTTTTTATTTTTATATTAAATTCAAATTAAATAACATTCATCAAAAAAACAATGAAGGTGAAAAAACATGAATATATTTGAATCTCATGTCTATAATTCGTTCTTGCACAAAACACTTTCAATTATCATCATGCAAAACATGACAACAAATTCATGAGCTATTTGGAGAAGCTTAATCCATATGTATGAGTTAATCTTCAAATTTAACTAGTATATGTTTGATACAACCTATAAACAACATTTGATAAAGATATTGATTCAATAGATTATTTGTAACCATACTTAGATTGACTGTCTTTCTTCAAAAAATTTAATAATTTGATTGATGAAGATTGTTTGAATCTTATATAATCTGATGTGTATATCATGTTCATGTTTGTTTGTTACTGATTTGATTTCATCAAAATTCAAACTTTTAAAAAAATTCAAAGTTTAATTCGTATAAAATTAAATTCCATAATCATATTCTTTCACGTTTTCATTATACTATATTCATTACATTATAAATTATCAATAATAATATATTATCACATATATCAAATGATTGCAATTTTCAATGTTTGATGTTTCACAAATATGATAAATGATAAGAAAGAAAAAGAATGAAAAGAGTTTTGATAGTTAAGTGTATAAAATCATCAAACATTCTCTTAATCTACACGTTTGTATTAATATATGTATATGAAATATGATAATGTAAAACTAATATCATGTACTAAAATACAAAAAATTATCATTGTATTCACATTATTATTATTTATCTTCAAATGCTTTCATTATATTTCATAAAAAATGCATCATAGTAATAAAAAAAAAAATTCTACATAAATTATTTCTTATAATAGAACAAAATTATTGTGAAATAACTTAGATGCTAAAAAATTTAGTTTGTATACTTTGAAGTAACATGTTTTCATAGAAAAAAGTTTAAACTATGTGCAAATAACACACATAATTTAGATTTTTGAATAAAACAACTTGATTTTGTCATATAAAAATCAATCACATGTTAACATCATAAAATAACATCATGTGTTGTTAATTTTGATATGTTATGTGGAGTTGCTTCTATGAATTTGTTGCATCATTTTGATATTGATCCAAATTTTAAATATACAAATGTTGAATAAATATGCTGAATAATATGTTTAATGTTGAATTAATTTGACATATAATTTGATATGAAAGTAATTTTGAGTATGCAGCAACAAACTTGTGATTTGCTTGAGATGTAAGTTTTGCTAGCTTGAATACTTTCACTGGCTTCAGGTTAAAGTTGTTTTATAAAATAAAGCATGAAGATTTGTTGGGTTAAAATACAAATTGTCATAGATGCAGAATTTTGATTGTCAAATTGATTTAAGATCAATTATACACGGTTTTATAAATAAAAAATTGAATTTTAAAGTTGTGAAATTTAATAAAGATAGCCAACAAAATTAGATTTTGCAAACTTTGCAAATTAACTAAAAGATAAATATCAGTTTAAATGGTTTTCAATAAAAGTAAAAAATCATGACTTTCATGAATTAAAATCTTGATCAAAATTTCAAAAGCAAATATTTTATCAAAATAGATTAAACAATAGAATACTTAAGATATCATAAGCAATGACATCAAGCTTGAGTGAATGTAATTGAACATAATAAATGATCATCTATTTCAAAAATAAGATGTCAAATACAACATGATATTATACAAGATGTACTGTGTTAAATCTTTCATTTTTTTACAACAAAGTTTTACAATATATTGAGGAGCAAATATATTTGAAGTTTTATATTTTAATATTCATTTAATCATTAAAAATATCATTTACAATAAAATAAGGATTGTAAATTATTAAGACTCTTGAATCACATTTTCTTCTTAAAGAATGCAGTTTTTTGGAGGTTATTGAACGTTGAGATGGATAATTTTGATAGAGTAAATCATAATCATATTGATTTTTTTGAGAATATAGTTCTTAATTAAATTTAAGATAAACGATGAAAGAAATTTGTTAGTATTTACAATTTAATACTTTCTTTGTAGTCATCATTGCTTTGAATGGAATTGTAAAGTGAAGATACAAATCATCTACAACAGCATTGTAGTTGATTTATAATCAATGATCAATTATTTCATATACTTTTTATTCAAATAATATTGAATGTTATTTGTCTTTAATTTTTTAAAAATAATAACAAGGAATATATTTATATGATATATAAAGATAGATCTCAATTCAGGAATTTTTTTATATATTTTTTTGGGCAAAATGTATATTTTTAAAATCATTGGCATCTGAATCATATTGTTTTAAAACTAATATAGTCAATTTTATGTAAAGCATATCATTTTCATTGAAGTGAATTTGAAAACCTAGACTTATATATTATGCAACTCACTCAATAATATTGGTGATGATTTGATAGTGTTTGTTTTTATCACATTTTTAGATATAAAGTTTATTTATATATTTATACTGATGAAAATTATTATTTTTATTAACATGTGATCAAACTGACAGATATAGTATATTAGGTTATCAATTTGTAAATTTTTGATATACAAATATTTTAAATCACTCACCTCATTTCATTTTATACATGTTATGAATACGTAATTTAATCTTTTTACAAAATCATATTCAAAAACGTTTGAGTAAAAAAAGTGATTGATTTGATAATATGCGATTAGATTATTACAAAATTACAAATGCACAAAAATTACTAACTCATGAAGTTCAATAATGTTTTTGAATAAGTGAACTTGATTAGATCATATGCTACATTCAACTTTATTTGATACATCTCTTGTAAAATAATATGTTGTGAGATATTTGATACTTGCTGATTATGGTTGTTCGTGATCTGATTTGCAATTTTGAACTTTATAAGTATCATATTATTGACTTCATAGAAATGCTTTTGTTATTTGAAATAATTACTGCAAAAAATTATTTGGATTTGTATCTCATGATTTGAAATGTGAATATCTAAGCATAAATCCTCATTATCTAGATTATGATTTAATGAATTTTTATTTATAACTTATTTAGTTTAACTTTTCAAACAAAAATCCGAAGTCTTTGAAAGTTAGAACTTTCAAATGAGACTTATATCACAAGATGAAATATCTACTTGTGGATATTGACAAGATGCATAATAAATAGAAAATCAAGATTTATTGCCAAAAATGTCATTTGTTAAAGGTCAATTCTATTTTGCAAGTTTTTTGAGATTTAATGTAACATTGTTGAAGAAACTAAAAAATCTAAACGTTATTATTCACATTGTGCTTACCTACTACGAATATGCTGTATCATTTGATTTTTTGAACTGAAGAATTTAATGTGTATTATATGTTTTACTTGATTGCAATCAAATTTTTGATACATTTTGAATTGAATCACAAATCATTGATTGATTATAATATTTTATAAGTTTTTGATCGTAGAATGAACATGATCAAATCAAAAAAAATAAAAACTAAATTTTATATCAGAAAGTTATTTTTCTATGAATATGCTGTCATGTAGTTTTCGGTTTTACAAAAAAAAAATAATCGTCTAGGGTTTCAGGTTGTAGGGTATAGCGTCAAAGGAGACTCAAAGAACGTCAGTTCTTCGAGTTGAGCCTAGCGCGTTGGGAGTAGTGCCCGTGAATGTTAGACTTGAAATCTCCGAATGTGAGTCGGTTGGGCCTAACTTTGTTTGTGACGATGACGGTTTTGTTTCCAGTGGGGTAATAAGACCGACGGGTTTCAAGTGGGGAAATCCCGTACTTTTCACTCGAAGAACTCACTGTGAAACGGTAGGTAAGTCGTGTTCCAGAATTCAGCCTATAGTCCTCGTATTAGTGATTTCAATTTTGTTTGTGGATTCTGGTAGTCTTGATTGGAGATTTGAAGTATGTTGATCGACTGGGAGCGTTGATCTTGGAAGACGGTCTGGGGCCGTCAGTGACAGGAATACAAAGAACAGTGTTGGATTTCGGTCGATAATCTTCGATGGGAAGAGGAAAAATTCAGTCGGAAGCTTGATTTGGGTACGTTGGTTCGGTTTGCGGGAGGAGTTTGGATTGCTCTGCGGTGTAGTGGACAGATTGGATACTCTGAGAACTTGCAACATTGGAAGATTTCAGCTTCAAGCGGGATACATTCTGCACGTAAACGGAGTAATCTATCACAGTAGTACTAAAGTGGAAGTAGTAGTGCTGTACGTAGCACCGCGGAAGCAAGCGAGCGTCTCGAGTAAAGGCGGATCAAGAAAGAAGCAATAGGCGAGGAGTGGTACAAGGCTACCCCGAACAGGAGGACAGAGAAACAAAACCATTGTGCGAGAAGGGAGGTTCTTCCTTCTTTCTGCATGTCATGCTGAATCCCTCTTCGGGAAGGGAAGAGGTCGTTGCACGACTACCTGGCTGTCCTCCCTTCGTGTTCGGTTGTGCTCTGTCATTTGAATTGAATTGAATTGAAATCAAATTTGTTTTTCAGTTCAAATTTAATTCAAATTCACAGAATTTGAATTCAATTCGAAGTCATAGAATTCGAAAGGAGAGATTACAGGGAGTGAGAGAGGGGATTGTCTCTTCTTTGTGATCTCTCCCCGCAGGCGAGCAGGGCGTGCGTGGCGAATCGGAAGCAATGGTTGCTGGATACTTTCGAGGTAGAAAGCAGAATATCAATCACGAGAGCGACTTCTTTCCACGTTTTCAAACTTGAATGAGAAAGATTTTTGTCGCTCGCATGGTATAGACGTCAAACAACAGTCAAGATCAAGCGAGCTTCATCGTGTGCTTTTATTTAGCCGTTTTTTTGTGCAGGAACCACCGCCGTGCAGCACTTCAGATTTCCGTTCATGTATAAATTGAAGGTTGTTCTTGGTCTTTGCACTCAGCGCAATCCTTTGGCTTTTTTCAAACTTTTGTCATGTCTGGTCGATGAGAGTGGAGAGAGCAACGCTGAAAGTGAAGATTTGATTCAGTGTCGACGGAATTTTGTGCGTGGAGTCGGCTACTGTAAGTGCTAAGTAAGATAGAGGGTCGTCACGTTTTCATCTCAGTCTTGTGAACTCTGATAATAACATACGAGAGCTTAGTTGTAGAAGCCAGTTCAAGCTGGAATATCGATTGTCTTCATTCCTCGGGTCCATGTAATACTGCACTCTGTGCGTGCATCAATCTGTTCGTCCATGGGTTTGGTCACTCAAAGTTGATATTCCCGGTACCTTGTGATTATTTTCCCTGTTTTTGGTGTCGAAATTAGCAATATACAGGCTTGGAAGATTTTACACATGAGGAAACCAACTAATCAGGCTAGTCGTGAGGTGAGAGACAGAAAATGAAGAGAGCAATAAGCTAGTCCCCTCCATAGCAGAATAGTGTTCTCTTCCTTCTTTACTCAATAACAGTACCTTGTGATCTACTTCTTCCCTGCTGCGTGCTTGGGCCAAGGTGATGGGTGTGCATCGGGAAGATTTCAAGGAGGTGAAATGAAGTAGGTACAGTATTGGTAAAACTTAAGTAGTTGTTGAGGAGGTTCAGAAAGGTAGAAGTGAAACTACGGAAAGGAGCACGTGCTGATACAACTGTACAATTCGGAGAGCTGGAAGGTGCACTTAGAACTCAGTGTACAAATTCAGACCAATGGTGGAGTTGGTACTTCCCGATGAGAGTGGAGTAGCAGGACCAAGTTCACGGGAATAATCAGGCAGTAGCATGTACAAGCTACGGATAGTGATAAAGTAGATATGCACACTTAGTTTCAACCTGGTAATATTGTTTGAGCAGAAGTTATCTCTCTTGGATACTCGTGGTGTGTTGAAGATTTTTTGTGGATTTTTTTGGAAGGTAGTCAGCTTCGTAGGCATACTATCCGTCAAGCATCTTTTACAAATTCAATACTGCTGGCAGCTAACGGTAAGAAGGTCCTTGATGTAGGATAGAATCTGCTTTCTGAAGCTCAAGTTGTGGTGCAACAAGGGATACTATACTCACAACTACAGTTAGATGTTTTTAAACCACGTACTCTTCCAGTGGAGAAAAGATCTAGCTCAAAATTGCAAATTTTTTGATTACAATCAGATGTGTGATAAATACAGCAGTGCTAAGTTTGCAGTAGAAAATTTTGAATTCATTAGTTAAAGTGAATTTGTTTATGCAAAGTTCTTTAAAACTATTAAAACCTTTTAATAGTTTTATAGTTAAACAATTTTCAGTTTTTCCTTCAGATTTAGTTTACAGATACTGTGTAAAAAATCCTTGAACATAGTGAAGTGTTGACGTGTGAAGGGAAAATGCTGCTAGGAGAAAAAGCGGACGACAGTGATATACAAGAAATCCATACAGTGGAGGTCGTTAGCAGCGAGGAACGTGAGTAGGAGCAGAAGCAGGAGGTGACGGTGCAGCCTTAAGTAGAAGAGATTCCGGTGAACACTTCTGTGGTAGAAGAAAAAAATTATGGACTAGATTGGGACGAGGCACTAACCGTAGAAAACTTCTAGAGGAATCCGGCCTGGAGTACAAGATATGTGAGGATGAGTTACTAGACCTTCCGAAGAATATTGTTGATCATTTGAGAGATGTTCAGTATGTTCAAGACTGTATGTCAGAAGAAATTCTTGTATTAGAGAAATTTCTTGATAGTCTTAAAAAGGATTGATAGCGAATAACTGTAGCGTTTAGAAAGGATGTATTGAAGGGATTGAGAGTTTGCACCTGATCCCACTGCCTATAAACTTGATGTTTTGAAAGCATTGTAAACATATATATGACGTGGTCAAGGATATATTGAGCTTTCAGTGTGTAGTGTGTTTGTTGAGGTGGAGTGTGATCCAAGTGTGAAGGAGAAAAAAAAAAGGAAAAGAAAAGAGGGGGAAAAAAAGCAAAAGTTTTCAAACATTTTTTGTTTGCAATTTGGTGTAAGAGGGCATCGTAGGCCCTCAAGGTTGAAGTTGATGGCGGGCAATGAAGATCGAATCGGGATTGCGAAGCGATGCGATGTCCCTTGTGTGATGTGTTGTTTTGTGATGTGTTTCATTTAGACTGGAGAGTCGTTGCTAGCTGTTTGCTTGTGTTTGGATCCTCTCCAGTCTTGCCTCCTGGTGCGTGCTCGTGTAGTAGTGACGCTGATTTTCGGAGTAGTTTTACTCCTGTCTGCTGTCGATAGGGGGTTGGACTTGATCACCGGCCGGCCTATCTATGTTTCTCTCACGGTGAGACTGGAGTGATGACCAGTAGACCGTGAGAGTCTTCTTGCTATGATGACAGTTTAGGTTGCCCATACCTTTAGTTAGTAGGGCTAGAATAGCTCTGTGCAGCACGATGTTAGGTGCGGATAGGGTTATTGGATGGAAATCTGGCAGTGGTGCCAGTTGAGGGTTCGTCATCACGGAGCAGTCTAGTGGTCCTGTTAAGGACTACGGTGGATTTACGCGGAGTGGGTTGAGGTATCGGCTACCTTCACCTATCTCGCCAGTTGTTGCGGAGGAGTACCAGAGTGTTGTAGACACAGAGTCTTCGGTGGTGCAATCGTCTAGTGTTCCTACTCCATTGATTTGGGACATGGACGGGATGTACGGGGCCGTGAAGGGCCCTCGACGATACTCTAATGCAGTGGGCACAATCGAGCTCGATGATTTTATTCAGGAGTTCGACAGGTGATGTGATATGCAGTCTCTGCCCACGTTGTTCACACCCTTCTTTGCGTGGAAGGGGTTATTTCAGGATTTGGAGGGGCCTCCCATGAACAATTATCATGAGTTTGGGAGAGATTATGCTGTAGAGATTGATGCATGGAGACGTCATTGATTTCCGAACTACTTATTCATTACCCAGGGTGGTGTGGGTACCAGTGGAGGTGCGAGTATCGGCATGAGTGGAGATGCGAGTAGTAGCATCAGCGAGGGTACAAGTGGAGCAGTCGGCGCAACTGGTACTAGTACAAGCAGCGGTACTGTTAGCATTGCTGATGACAGCACGAAGGGAGATGCTAATGGCGTACCTTCGTTTAGTCCCATTCGTGAATTCTTCCAGAGATTGAGGAGGGGGTGAAGACGGAGAAGTCGAGGAGACTCCAAGAGTTCAAGCGGAAGACATGTGAGGCATACACTCGTATGCGACGGCTAATCTCAGTTACGCACGGTGTGACTGAGGCACAGGCTGTCCAGTATTGGTATCGGATTCTGGACAGAGAGTTGCGGAGGAAAGTTCGTGATGCTACTCTCGTGAGCGACGCGTCACCCACATTAGCCCATGTGTTTGCTCTTTCTAAGAAGATTGAGCTCAACATGATGGAGGAGAGGGTGGTGACATCTACATTTGCGAGGGACACAACCACAACCTCGCGTATCCCACATAGCATAGCACAGTCTCGCCCCATGGGTGGTGGTAGTGGAAGTCGTGGAGTTCATACACGACATCCTTAAGGTCACAGAGAGCCTAGTGCGCGGCCACCACTACCTTCATTTTTGAGCCAGCCATAGGAACCATCATGTTGGACATGTGGAGGTGGTCATATGAGGAAGGATTGTCATTAGGAGAGAGGGGAACAAACTTCACAGGCTAGACCATAGCCGACACATGTAGCGGAGTCGCGGTATAGTTTGTACGAGGGAGAGTGCTTGGCAGCGGTGTGGGCTGTGGCACACTTCAGGTGTTACTTGTTTGGTACGTAGTTCACCCTTGTTACTAATCATCAGTTCCTCAAGTGGTTAATGAAGTCCGACAAGCTCACAAGGAAGCTTGCACGGTGGGCCATCATCTTACAGAAGTACGACTTTTAGGTAATGCATAGACCTGGAGTTGCGAACTTGGATGCCGATGGTTTGAGTCGGAACCCATGCACTAGCCAGGAGTATGACACTGGAGCTTGATGGCATGGTGAGGTTGACGAGGAGATGGTGCATGGTTGGCATGCATCTGCCTTCATGTGTTGGTTACGTGGAAACTCCAGTAAAGAGTATCATCTGACATCTTACTCTAGTCAGAGAGTAGATGATCAATCTTCAGATCCTGAGGTTGAGGATGGTGGTGTGGATCAGCGTGATGTTCACGATGATGCATTGATGTTGGAGTTCCTACGGACCAGTATGGTGCCGGGCACAATGGTTGCCAAGGAGCGAGATCGTGTTCTCCAACAGGCAAAGAGGTACCGATTGGAGGGATCACATGTTCTTAGAGTGAGGGAGAACGGTAGGGTACGAGTAGTACCACATCCAGCTAAGAGAGCATGCATTGTGAGGCATGCTCATGAGGAGTTGGAACATTTTGGAGTGAAGCGTACATACAGCTTACTCCTTGGTCAGTATTGATGGCGTGGTATGCATACTTAGGTACAGCAGTTGGTATCACGTTGCATAGCTTGTGATTGGGTGAGGGCATCGTTCAATGCCCCGACACCAGAGTTACATCCATTACCCATCATTGGGTTGGGTTACCGTTAGAGTTTGGACTTTGCTGGACCACTACCTTTGACTGTACGACATCATCAGTATGTGTTGGTCATGGTAGAGCATTTCTTCAAGTGGATTGAGTTGGTGGCATTACCTAATAGGGCGAGTGAGGGAACAGCATATGCCTTCCTTGATAGGGTGCTTAGTCACTATGGTGCACCAGTTGAGGTGTTGACCGATCAGGGGACGGAGTTTCAGGTCTTGTGTAACAAGGCGCTGATTGATCACCGGACCACGTCGCGAGATCATACAGAGTCGAATGGTTTAGCTGAACGTGTTGTATAGACGGTGAAGAGGACGTTGCGCAAGTATGGCCTCCAAAAAGGTAATCTTGGGGACTGGGATTATCAGTTACCATGGTTGGCCATGGGATATTCGTTTAGTCGGCAGGCATGCTTGGCTTCCTTCTCACCATATTTTTGATTATACGGCCAAGATCCAGACTTGCCAACATTGATTCGTCGTGAGTCTAACGAGGTGATGAATCTTGATGACTCGAATATGTGAGTGAGAGTATGTTCTCAGCGTGTAGAGCTCTTTCGGAGAGTTATGCCTGCAGCGTTTGATAATCTTGCGATTGCTCAACATAGAGATACGTTGCGATATGAAACCATTCGGGGAGGAGGTTATCGACCATCGATTCGTAGATTCTATGTGGGAGACTACGTCTATCTACAGCAGACTGCACTGACGACATTGGATGTGACGGCGGAACGCACAATCTTACGAGTGCGGGAGGTGTTACCTTCTGGAGTTCTCCTGTTAGAGGGTCGTGACGACGTTGTTTGGAAGGATCATGTGCGCAATTGTGCGCCATGCCACCTCCCAAACGTAGATGGCACTATGGATCCAAGCTTAGCAATAGTACGTGCTGGCTTGAGGTGCATGCTGTGTGGGTCAGTTGGTCAGGCGGCTCGTATGTTGGTGTGTGATAGATGCTCTAGGGGATGGCACATGTCGTGCCTAACTCCGCCTATCTATGTTATTCCGGCTGGAAGATGAGTTTGTCCTCTATGTACTTCAGAGGAGTAGATGAGTTGGTTTCATGTTCAAAATGGAGAATATTCTCTATTGACTATAAAATACTTTTCTACTTTTGAGAAGACTCTTGGGAAGAAAAGCTATATAAACAGGTCAGCCCTCGCCTTTTGTATCGTCTTCTGCCCACTATGCGGTATCTAATCTCACGACCTCCTTTTCAGGAGCTCGTTGGGTTTACCTTGTTGACATGTTGACTCTATTACAAGATTTCACGATCATGTGCTATACTCCAGTGATCTTTTGCCGATCGAGGCACGCAAAGGCCCATCGTGTTCCAAATCACATCCCGGGTGTTTCCAGTGCCTTCCCCCTTCCCGAAGCGAAGGCTTCACATGTTATAAATTGCAGATAGGCGACTAACGATGGGACGACATAGCACCCGGCCTACTCCTTCACGCAACCATGAAGGTGTATAGCATGTTGTTGTAGATAGAGTTATCTAGAAGTCAAAAGGACCTGACCGCCAACTAGGGGGGCGAGTTGTGGTACATTTGAGTGTGTACGCTCTCTTGTCCTATGTGTGTGTGTGAGTATGTGAGTAGCATGTCAGCGATGTAGGATGCATGGCGATACGTATCCGCATGACAGCTATCATGTAGTTTTTGGTTTTGCTAAAAAAAGTAGTTGCCTAGGCTTTCACGTCGTAGGGTATAGCGTCGAAGGAGACTTGAAGAACGTCAGTTCTTCGAGTCGAGCCTAGCGCGTTGGGAGTAGTGACCGTGAGCGTCAGACCTGGAATCTTTGAGTGTGAGTGGGTTGGGCTTGACTTTGTTTGTGATGGTGACGGTTTTTTTTCCAGTAGGGTAATAAGACCGACGGGTTTCCAGTGGGGAAATTCCGTACTTTTCAATTATGGTACATTTGAGTGTTTGCGATCTTATATCTTATGTGTGTGTATGTGAATAGCATGTCATTGATGTAGTATGTATGGCGATACGTATTCACTCGACAATGCAAATGATATAAAATGTTAATAATGATGTAAAATGTAAAATTGTAAGTTGATTATTTATAGACTTAGTTTATTAAAAGATGAAATATTGTCAAGATTTTTCATATGAACAATGAAAAAATTTCATTCCTTGAAGTTTTTAAAAATAATAAATGTTCAATATGAATTTAATCATGTAAAAAAAAACTCAAATACAAATGAAAGAGAATGCTTTGGATAACATAGTTGAAAATATATTGATAGTTGATAAGTGTGAAGATGTACAAAAAATGATGAAATCTGATTATATATTATTTATTATCATATCCAATTGATAATGTTATTTAAAACATACATTTGGATAAATTTATCATATTATTATGACCATAGATATATGTATGTGAATTTGAGGGGTTGTATGTTTTTGAAAAATCAAATCCAAATATTTGATAAATTATTAAATAATAACTTTATATTAAAATTGTGTTGATTTTAAATAATAATAAAATCTATACAATAGAAAATTTATTTGTGATATTTATCTATTCGCTTGAAAATAGTTACATTAATCAAAAATTGAATTTTTAAAAATGAATAATTTAATAAACAATAGAAATAAAAAATAAATGTTTGGATGTTTGTATATTTCGGAGCTCAAATTTCCGGACATCAATACTTTCATGAGAGCTGAAAATTTGTAAGAAACGCTTTTGAAACTTCAATATCAGGCTCGAAAATTTGGCATCTCATTTCGCCAGTGAGTTTAGGATCGTTTTCAACAGTTGTATACTGCGTAGGCGTTCTATATATCTGATTAGTTCGACCTGTATCCAAGACGTGTGTCAAAACCGCACTCAATTCCAGCTATTGGCATGGCTAACCCTATTCTTCCTAATCCACCACAATATCAACCGGACGAAACTCGACTTCCAGTGCCACCAACGCGTCTTTCGTGTACATCGCTACAAACTTCTGGTGTTGCATTTCCGTCACTCCCCCAGCACTCGGAGAAAGTTTTGTTCTCTGGGTTCAAATCCGTCTCCAACAATTAGCAGTCGAAATGTGCAAGTTTGTCCGGATCAAATCACCACAATTACCGTTGAATTGCGCGACCCAGTCACTCTAACTCTCGAGTGAGCGAAGAAGCAGCACGCTTACCACTGAGCGTGATCTATATTTGTGCGGTTGGACAAGCTGTACTCAAATAGATAAGAGCTGTCTATTCTTAGCAGCATTTGGGGTCTCTCAGCATGCCGCACTGCGGATTGCTGAATGTCAGCAAGTAGCAAATGATGTCATTGCAACAGTCCAGTCTCACAAGATTTGGGAACATGCTTCTCTGTTGAGAGGACCATCCGAAAATGAACGCGGTTGAAGCGCGACAAAAGTGAGCTCATCAGTTAAAATCCTTCACACCACTCGAAGGTGAAGAATCCAACGATGGGTGGAATCGAAGTCGGGATCCTCCTTTGCGAACATGTCCGGAATACTCATTTCACTGATCTTCATTTACTCGCATGTGTCCAAGCTTCTGTTGTCTCCAGCCCTCAACAGGCATCTCGTCATCGCCTTGAATTGTAAGATGACAGACAAGATCGTACACTGTTGGGATTTGATATCAGGCTCACTTGCAGGCAATGAAAGATTCACACCTGTCAGCTGAAAATGTCCGAAGTTGACCAACGCAGCGTTCACCATTTACTCCGTAATCTGTTATTTCGATTCACTGTCAATGAACTTGACAGAATCTCTCTCCTCCAGAGTGAGGCCGATCTCAAGCTTCTGACGTCTCGTTTGAAATTCTATCTCCAGTTTTAGCTAATAAAGAGACTGTTTCAGGAATGCCGTGAGTCTGAGATCGCAGCAAGATACGGAGTACAGTACTGTCATTTTTCGTGACACTGGAGAGTAGTGATCAGATATTAGTGAGTGGATTTGGGCTCATCCATGGCAAGCGGAATTCTCGTCTGTCTCGTATGTGGCTTTCTATGCAATTGTCATAGCCTGCCGAGAGGACCTCCCTAGAAGCTATGTAGGATACATATGGAGTTCAGAAAAATGGTTGAGTCAGTTGGACCAGGTCACTGAGTTTGCACGCTAATTGGACCTCAACAACAGTCGGACACTCGAGTGTCGGACCGGAATTCGGAGATGTAAGAATGGCCAGATAAGTAGGCAGATGAGACTCTTGTTCAGAAAAGTCGAGACGGGGCAATGATTATACGATCTAGTCAATGTAAGAATAGCCAGATAAGTAGGCAGATGAGACTCTTGTTCAGAAAAGTCGAGACGGGGCAAAGATTATACGATCTAGTCAATGTCTTATCCATCTTGCACTGCTGTTAGGCCAGACAGCTCAGAGAACAGCTGATGTAGCCTAAATAAATTTGATAGCAATTCGATATGAGTGGTTGCGTAGCTTGTGAGAGCCACGGAATCAGGAAAGTCTTCTGCCAAAGGATGACTGACGTGTTTACGGCATGTTTGACGGGATAGTTCAGACAGCAAATCCATGAGGATCACGGCATATCGTGCATGAATCATGCTTAAACATTTGAAAAATCTTTAATCATGATGTAGAATGAAAGAGATCAATTCTGTCTGAGCTCCTCACTCCTTTCTATCTACAATTACACTTCTGCTGGTACACTGGACTATTGAGGTCAACCCCAAGCCTCGAGTCCATACACGAAGCCAACGAAAATCAACTCCTAGTTTCTAGGTTTTGTCTGCCCTGGTTACAATGAGCATAAGTTGACGCAATTGACGCTCAACAATTGAGAACCGAGAACTCTTCTATCTACGGTACAATGGATCAAGGAATGCTCGGGACATTTCCCTCAAACTGGTTTCCGGACAAATCCAGGAAGTTCAAATTGTCCAACCGGCTGAAAGAGGCTGGAATGGTGCCGTTCAGAAGGTTATTGGACAGATCCAGCTCGGAACAGCGGAACAAAGAAGTCCCGATGTCTTGAGGCAGCGGTCCTGACAACTTGTTGTTCTTGAAGTAGATGCTCACCGCAGGATTCAGATTGAATAGGAACTGGGAAGTGATCGGGCCCGACAGCTGACAGTTGCTCAAATCCAGCACGCTCAAGGAACCAGCTTTGAACTTGGCGGTGGGCAGAGTCGTGGCCAGAGGGTTGGACGACAGGTTCAGGTTGCTGATATCTCTGTCAAAGAACGGGAGTGGGGAGCCTCGGAATTTGTTCCCGGAAAGATCGAGCTCGATGTAGGAAGGTTCAAAGATCCACGAAGGAAACATGCCAGAGAACTTGTTGTTTGCCAGGTTCAGGAAAATGAGCTGGTTATCGATTCCGGTCGGGAGAGTGCCGATCTTCCTGGCGTCACTGAGCCTGTTGTTGGCGAGGTTGACAGTGCTCAACCGAGCGAGCGCCAAGTTGAATCCACCGGTCAGAGCATTATTATTTGCGAGGAAAGTTCCACCACGCACTCCTCCCACAGACGGAGGCACGGGACCAGTCAATCTGTTGAAGGAGATGTCAATCAGCACACTCTCATCGTCGGTCAAACTGCCAAGCTGTGGTGGGATGCTTCCGACGAGCTTGTTTCTGCTCAGGTCCAAGATTCGGATACTCTTGAAGTTTCCCAAGAAAGTAGGAATGCTTCCGGACAGTTGGTTCCTGTCGAGATATAAAGCTGCTAGCTGGTCAAGGTTACCAAGTTGCGCAGGAATGCTACCACTAATTTTGTTTCTGCTGCAGACGAGATCAGTGAGACCTTTCATGTTACCAATTTCCTTCGGAAGGGGCCCCGAAAGTTGGTTCTCGCTCACGTCCATACGTTCAAGTTTAGTGAGCCTCCCCAAGCTCGACGGCAGACGGCCACTGAGTTTGTTCTTGTTCAGCCACAGCAGCAGGAGCGATTGCAGGTTGCCGATATTTGGAAATGGACCAGTGAGTAAGTTGTTTCTGAAATCCATCTCTTCTATTTGTAACCATGAAGTACCTATGCAAGCTGGTAGATTACCTCCGATTTGATTGCTTCCGAAATCCACATCCTTGATGTTGACGAGTTTGCAAAGCTCCACGGGCAGCGGTCCCACGAGAGCGTTGCCGTTCACATTGAAGTTCTGAAGCTTTACGAGGTTTCCGATGGAGGCAGGGATCTTGCCCACGAGGCCCATGTTCCCGAGCACGAGCTGGAACAGATTGCTCAGCTGGCCGAGCGACGCAGGAATTTCGGATTGCAGATCGAAAAACTCCAAGACAATGCTTCCGATTCCCGACAGACGCCCTAGAGACTCGCCGACCACGCCCTTGAAGCTGGGATTGCGAGATGGGCTAGTGCCTGAGCCTCCCAGATTCAGCTCCGTCACTCGCCCCGTAACCGGATCGCAAGCCGCCACTCCATTCCACTGGCAGCAGTCGGTGCCAGCCACCCAAGTGTTGAAGATCCCCTCTTCGTCGACCAAAGACGCTTTGAAATCCAGTAAAGCTTGACTGTCTTGAGCATTGCATCGAGCGCCTTGCGCAGATACTCCGTTGAGAGTTGCTAGCAGGAGCAAGGCTGCAGCCGCAGCTGCAATCGCCCCTCTGAGCATTGATTTGGCTTTCATCGAACGAATCTAGAATCCTGCAATTCACATAGATGACCAATTGTTAGATCCTTTCCAGTGAACTCAATCCAGCACGATTCAAATCAAAGCTAATACGAAATCGAATCGAGTGCTGGAGCTATGAGATCGAAAGGAGCCACTGATGGTGAGCCTGAAAGATGAGTCTACGGACAAGCTCCTCAAATCCACATGCATGCGGATCGGGTAGCTGTTACTAAACAGTCGAAGAGCTTGAGAAGAACATTTGATTCGATTCTTACATGCAAGAGCGAATCAATTTCAGAGAGACAGACGTGGGCCAACTTAGCTAACTCAAAGCTACCAAGCCTGTCCTAGGTCCAGCAGCGGGCAGCTTCAAAGAGCCAGAGACCTCTGACTTCGAGATGCAAGATTCAAGATTACCTTCCGCACTGCGACGTGTATTTTCTCAAAGGGGGAACTGGATTGCAGAACCTTACTCGCTTCCGCCTCCTCAGACTTGCTGTGATGATATGACCGATCTCCGGGAACTATTTATTCTGCCTCGGCATCGCCTTGATTAGCATGTATTCGGTCAACGCAAAAAAGTGGACCTGAAGGAAGTTGGAGCAACCAATCCCAACCATTGTCTTACGAGCTTGAGAGGCTTGTGTCTAAATCACGGGGGCGCAAGTCAACCTCCTCTCGGCCACGATACTCTACAAGAGTAGAGTAGCCTCATGTGGTGGACTGCCGTGCTAGTCAACAACGGCTCGCTCGAATCATGCTGTCTGATATGGCGGCGGGGGCCTCCTATCTCTAAACCGACCAGCCACTGGAGATAAGCTAACAAAGTAACGAAGACGTACACGAAGATGTACTCGAGGATCCTCCACACTGATCCACCCTGCATCCAGTAGTGGAGGTCGTGACTGTTCGCTCCATTTAAGGCCAAGATACAAAGTTGGCTGAATTCTGTATCGAGAACTGGTGAATCAGAGTTCCTCTTTCGGGAACCGACATGCGAAAGAGGACTTTTTTTTTCATTCATCTTCCATGTCAACGCCTGAGATAACTGCAATTGAGTGCTCGGTGAAACTGTAGAGAAGGGGTTTTACGAATCCAGCACTGTGTTCCGATCAAAGGTGTCATCGATCGGTGATCCCACAACAAGGAGACAAAACCCAGAGCCTGGTCAAAGCGAATGGTATCGTGATGAGCTATTTGTCGCTATTACGTTTGAATGTTTCAACTGACCGGGCTTCCAAAACGCGTTCGTGTTATTGATAGATCTTGTTTGGAAGTGCCGTCCAGTCCAGTCCAGCAAAGCCCAGCCCGCAAACACATTCATTCTATCCACAGCCCAAAAGGGAAGCCAACACTCTACATGCAGAGTCGCATATGTTATCCGCTGTGTTATGCGGTTGCTACGAGTCTCAGCGTCGGAGCACGAGGCCCATCAATATCGAAGCTTGAGTGGTAATTGCATCTAGGAATATTTTTACCCTCCACTATGCGTATCATCGAGAGAGAAGTGATGATACTTGGAACAAGCCATGATTCATTTGCGATTTCGGGCTGGAAAGCTTTGACCCGCGTGACACTTAACTTGTCATTTTACACATGCAACAAGTTCTAGTAGCCCTCCCATGTTACGCATATCTTGCTCATCCAACATGGCATGAATCACTGAACCTGCACTCAACAATACAAGTGCTTTGTAACGCGGAAGTATTGCAAAAACGTAGAATTAAAATTAAAACAGAATTTACTAGATTTATGGCACGAATCCCATAGCGCCTGAGGATTTAAGAGAAATAGGTTTATATGGTCCAGTTTTTGAACTGTAAATACGTCTGCTTAGTTTATATGTAGGTTGAGTGTATGTTGAAATACCTACTTTTGGGGCTGAAACCCGAGTACATATGGAAATGATTTTTCCATTTTACGACTCTATAATGTAAGATCCACAACGTAAGACCTCATCAAAAGTAACATTTAATGTGCTCTGTGTATTATTACAAGTTAATGAGATCACCAACTTGAATTTTCTAAATGGATGTTCATCTTGTAGGTTAATAGGATAATGCGATATATCCCTACGTTGAAGAAAAGCCAAGTTGACAACTTCCGTGGACATATTTGTGAAAAAATGATGGCCCTCGAAAACATAACTTTACTGAAAACAAATTCTATCCATATCGAAGACTTTAGTTGAGTCTTTACAAATAGCAGCAGATAAGTCTAGAAATTAACAGTATACTAAAAGTGAGACTGTCTGCAACAACGGTAGCTAGATGGACTTGTTCCCTTGTAAAGTTTCTACAAGCCAAATTCTCTTAGTAACTTCTTTAGGATTTGAAATACTTTATTTCGCTATGTGCTTGCTGATAAACTCATGTAGTCTATTAGCTTAAACTGTTAAAAGGATTAGATTTACAAAAAAAGTATTGATTGTAGCGATGAATCTGACAGTTTATTATACATGAAATTTTTTTCATCATATTGTAGTAGAGATTTTATTGAATAAAATTTTTAACAAATTTCAAAATTTATATGCATTCTTTATAATGACAGAAAATTTTCTTTGATAAAATTCAATAAATATGAACTTCACTTTTTAAAAATATCTTCAGAGAATTTGATACACCAGTTTTGATCATAATAATAAATCTGTGATGAAAAATTTGTGAGTCATTTTGATGAAATTTGAATAATATTTGTTCAAGTTTCTCTAAGTACCATGAAATGAAAAAAATAATGAAGCTCATTTGTTAAGTTACTTGAACAATGTCAAAACAGTCATGTCATTTATGATATATCCAATAATCGTTATTTTACTTTGACTATGTCTAATCATGAGTTCAAATTTGTAATGAATTCAACTTACAATAATCTAGAGCATCTAAAGCTATGATGCAAAATGCAGCAGTTTTTTTTCCATATTTTCAATTCAAATGAGGAATTTTATCTATTTCTCCTCTATTTTTTCGAGTCAAAGTTAAAATAAAATATGCAATCGTTTTATTACAATTCAACTAGCTAAAATTTTGCCAACGGACTAAACGAGTGTCTAAATCTTGAGAATTTAAAGCGTCAAAAAATTCAAGGTTTAAGAAAATCTGATAATTTTGATTTTGATTCTTCATCAAGGTTATGAAATTTCAACTTGGGATTAGGATAAAAGGCTCTATTTTTCTGCATTGCTCATATGAGGAGAGTGAGCTGATTCAGTTTTGTGCTACCCAATAGAAATCTACTGTATTTCACAAAAAATGATCATTTTTGTTTAGCCAAGAAATAGCGTAGAAATACTGTCCAAATTTCATCACCTTTTTCCTTTGAAGCGGAAATAGCAGTTTTTTTTTGAGTTGATATAATAATTGTGAAAATTTTGGACCCTCATTTTCAACTAACTTAGTCAGCAGAAACTAACTGAATGACGCTAGAGCCTATATCTCTAGTTTCTTAAGTAATTCGACTCGATGGTATAAGAAGGAAAAAGAAAACCCCTATTCTCCTTTATTCATTTTGATTCAGATCACCTTGGGTTATGTGCTGTGTCAAGTTCATGGCAAGAGACAAGGAAGTAGTCCGTGCTTTCTTTGCAAAACGAGACTTTCTTGTGTTTGTAACGGAAAAGCTCAGTGTAACGCATCTATTTCCTTGTGCTGATCGTAGACTAATCAAGTGTCTAACCTATCACGGTTGCAGGATGGATCTCTCAAATTGGTGCAGTAGGTTGATATTCAACACCATCTAAAGCTACTAGGATAGTGTTGGATATAAAGTCTGTCATCAAACAACGTGAGATAGATGCTGTATTGCTCAAGTCAACTCTTGGGGTTGATTTTTAGAATTTTCCAGCGTTTACGGAGAGGGTCAATTCATAGAATGGTCGCCAATTTAGTTTTTTGAAGCTAGAACATTAAGCCACCCTGACGGAATGCATACGGGCTGATGATTGGATTGAATCCCAGCTCGGTGTACCGTCTGAGAAGCTTATTCTTTCCTTCACTCGTTCAACTTTTGCTGCTTGGTTCTTATTTGTAAACAAGTGAGGGCGGTACAATATTGATTTTATTTCACTTAGGATTGTGCTCATCAAAGTGTTATGTGCTTGGAGGTTGGTTTTTACGTTTTTTTTTTTTGTGGGTTTTTTAGGCGGAGTGAGGGTTATGATGTGGAGGAGGTTAATGATTGACATCGCACCTCATTTGGATGAGCATATGTTTGAAAATATAATTATCTCAAACTAATCCGCCCAAGGAACAGAAGTTGCTCGAATGATGGCATAAAGTTAGCAGAAGAACTTTCATATGACATTCGATGTTTCACAAGTAGTCCCAGTCTTCTTGCACAAGTTTCCTTTGATGTACAGTCTAGAAGAATCCATAGCGTTGTGTTTTTTGTCACAAACTTTGCTGTCGTCTTTGGCCCATAGCTTTGTGTTTTGTCACCAGCTTTCCTGTCGTCTTTGGCCTCTATGTGCATGATTTCTAAAAGCCTCAAGTAGCTTTCTCTTGAGATGTTGTTTGATCGAGTTTTAGATTTACGCATAAGATTTAGGGCACAAATTTCAAAACGAGCAATGTATGTGTTAAATTTAGTCTTATTGAGAGCTTTCATCATTGAAATCATCATCAACCATTCAAATACAAATATTGTTAGCTTTTTTTTCTTTAAAACTCACAAGATAGTTTAGTTATTTTCAAAATATTATTAGCAGATTAGTATCAAGTATCGATCATTTTTAGCATAATTAATAATTCCACAACCAAAAATGCTTGTGAAACAAAATGTCATCATAATTTTTTATCCAATTACTGGAAAATATCTTTGACAATTTGGATATTGTTTTTTCTTCAAATAACTCATCAAAATATTTTTCATGATCTTTGCATCATGAATTTGTCAACAATTCCTAGCCTTCTATTAATATTAAGCCAATCAACAAACCCAAATTCAAATACAATAACAACAGTTGACAAATATATCAACTATTGTTAGTGTGTCTCTTTCTATTGCTAACTAACATGTTGTTGAACTTTCAAGTCATGCATTATTTACTCATCATAATTTGTGTGCTTTGCTATCACTCTAAGTTGTTATTATTATATTTGCATACAAATCTTATTTGATTTTTCAACACACATATTTTTTTTATTAGAATTTTTTCCTATCAATGTATTTGATTCATCTTGATTCAAGTTTACATTTCCATAATCTTGCTTCATCTTGAGATCTGCAACATGCTTCCATAATGAGTGAGCATTATCTTTTAACAATCATGGAGCATTTGTAAATCTTAACTCTTCATATTCATCATTCAATACATATTTCATGTTGTTGAATAATGGAAACTACTTGATGTACTTGGCATATTAAAATCTTGAATTGATATTTGCACATGTTTTTTTTAATACACTGAAAAATATATGAAAAAAACATAAATAATAATTTTAGATATTTTAACTAACTTCTGATTTTGGAATTATCATCTCACCAAAGTTTGGTTGTGAAAAATTTGGAAACTTCATTTGAACAAAACAATACTACAATGTCATTTTTCATAGTTTGGTAATGGAAATGGAAATAGTTTTCAACCAGCAATTGACGCGTCTCGGTTTCACCTCACTAACTGCGTCATTGCCTCAAGCGCAAAGATAACGATATGAATTGCACAAATTTCATAATCAATAATATATTAAAATTTATTTATTTATTTTTTCAAAACTAGATAAATAAATAAAAATCAAAACTAGCAAAGTTAGCTAATAATATTGGTGATTATTAACAATCCATAACTCATCATTTTTCATTTCATTTTTTGAAGCACATACATTAGAATTAGACGATCTTTTTATTTCAATTTATCTCATTGAATTTCTGCATCTGTTAGATAGAAAAAAACTAACATGTTCTTTTTAAGCAGGTGAATTGATATATCTAAATTGCAGGTTCTCTAACTATTTATTATTCTTATAATCATCTTTTACATAATTTGATGTTGCTTCATCTATCATCTGATTTGCATTTATGGTATATGTATTATATAATGACAAATCAAAATTAAGAATTAAAATGATGGAGAACAAGAAAGAAAATATATGAAACTACAATAGTTATAAATACAAGCATATAATTTGTATTTATAACTATTGTAAATAGTTATAAATTTGTTATAAATTTAGAGCAAGAAATTTGTTTTGAAAATAGTGTATTTTTGTAATCAACTTACCTCTGGATTGTAAAACAAACATGAAGTATTAAAATGATAGACCAACTATGTGAGTATAAAAGCACAAAATAAGAATCTAGATTGATTTTTGAGAGTTTTGATGAGATTTATATGTTTGTATGTTGCTTTTTGCTCTTATGTTATACAAATTTTATATTAAACATGTAATCATTTGCTTCTTTGATGGATCATGGAAAAGTAGCTGTATCATTTAAAAAAGAATTTGGCTTTTTTGTTTGAATCTATTGCTTCAAATACATGTAAAAGTATTGTGCAACAATTGAATGACATTTGAACAATTATTTTATATTTTCCTAAGCTTGTTCATGATTCTTGAAGCATGTGAACACTTTAGACTTCAAAAAACAATAATAAACTTTGTGATAGTTCCATAATATCTCTCATTTCTGTCATTACAATGATTTTTACAATTCATATGTATGAAATCAATCAAAATTGAAATACTTATATACAAAATAATAACTAAATAAATATAAAATTTCTATAAAAATTTTTATATATGAAAATAATTCAAACAATGTAAAAAAATCTTTGTTTGCAATGTATGAATTCAACATCAAGCTTGAATTTATAATACGTAACAACTATTTTACATACATATAATCTTTCTAGAATATCATTGAATTTTTTTCCTTGCCTTAGATCTATTATTTTCACCTTCATCAAAAAACTGATAAATGAGTTTTCTTGATATTGTTTTCAAATGCAAAAAAATATGTTTTCAATCTAAAATATACACAAGTTAAAAATGATTGGTTGATAGATTCTCATTTCTTTCACATGAGATTTTTATTTTTCCAATATTTTTGAAACCAAGCAATATGAAGTTTTGCAAATTGGCTTGGTTTTCTTGATAATTTACCAATCTTGTGATCTACACAACTTTTTGATGATAATACGCTAGATAGATATTTAAAATGACATATTTAAACTTCATAAAAATGTATTTGTACCCTTGAAACAAAAAAAATCTCATTTAGCGGATGCATTTACACATCTAGATACTTCGGCGGTTCCAGTAGAATCTAAGACATATCACCAAGGCATGAAGATTATAGATTTCACATAAAAAATGAGATTGCTGTCGAGCTAAATCCAGTTAATTACTCTATGTTCTTGCACAATTTACTCTCCGCTTCTTAACTTAATCTAATGGAGATCTAACTCAAACTCTAAACTTTGAGCCATATATATATCCTATTACTGTTATCAACACAACTTGTGTAAAAGACGCTAACTGGCGCGATCATTTGTTATTGTTTGATGTGATACTACATTGAGTTTAATACTATATGAATCGTGACATCTGTCGTTCACATACATATTGCGTCACAACATTCATTGCTATCTCCTCAAACATCACAATACACATTTTTCTGTACACCAACACAAATGTATAACAATCGTCCCCTACCTAGCGGATAGGTTCCTCTAACTCAAGGTAGCCATCTAGTAACCAACATGAATGCACATTGTGAGACTATGATCACGAGCTTGGATTCTTTAATGGCATATCACAGTTGACTATTTACAATCCATATCATGAATGTGTCAAACCATCTTGCATGCTAATTGCATAAAAAACATCTTCATCATCCACTATGCATTGCATTGAGAGATGATTGCATATGTCATACTTTAGATTAAAAATCTCAAGTAAGCATATATTTATGATGCAGATGTATGTGTGTTTGGTTCTGGCTTGTGATTCAAGTGTGTGTTGCAGTTGTTGTGGTTGGTCTTAGGAATCAAGTTTGTGCGTGATTGCTCTTCTAGTTTGTTTAGCTCCTTTTGACTGCTCCTCACAAATCAATCTCATGACATCACCCGCAACAGTCAAAACGTATGGCTAATGCGCGGTGGTTGTAGATCTGGCTTAAGTGACAATCTCTATTAACTAATAAACACCTCAGGTCCTAAAAAATATCAATTTGTACAGGTTCTATTATATTCATTATGTCGTGCGACTCAGTATCGCCATACATCATACATCGCTGACATGCTCTACTCACAACTCACACATACATACACAAGGAACGAGAGTGTCCACACACAAAGGTATCACAACTCGCCCCCCTAGCTGGCGGTCAGGTCCCTCTGATTCCCAGGTAGCCCTATCTACAACTACATGCTATGCACCTTCGTGGGTGCGCGAACCAGTAGGCCGGGTGCTATGTCGCCCCATCGTTAGTCGCCTATATGCAATTCATAACATGTGAAGATCAAGTCATCTACCCTCTGAAGTACATCGAGGACAAACCCACCGTCCAGTAGGAACAACATCGATAGGTGGAGTCAAGCACGACATGTGCCATCCTCTAGAACACCTATCACACACCAACATATGGGCCGCCTGATCAGTTGACCCACATAACATGCACCTCAAGCCGGCACGTACAATCGCCAAGCTTGGGTCCATAGTACCATCCACGTTTGGGAGGTGGCATGGCGCACAGTTGCGCACATGATCCTTCCAAACGACACCGTCACGACCCTCCAACATGAGAACTCCAGAAGGTAACACCTCTCGCACTCGCAAGATAGTGCGTCCTGCCGTCACATCCAACGTAGTCGGTGCAGTCTGCTGTAGATAGACGTAGTCTCCCATGCGGAACCTACGAATCGATGGTCGATAACCTCCTCCTCGAATAGTTGCATACCGCAACGTATCTCGGTGCTGAGCAATCGCAAGGTTCTCAAACGCTGCAGGCATAACTCTCCGAAAGAGCACTGCACGTTGAGAACACACTCTCACCCACATATCTGGATCATCAAGGTTCACCACCTCGCTAGACTCACGACGAATCGCTGCAGGCAAGTCTGGATCTCGACCGTACAATAGAAAATATGGTGAAAACGAAGCCAAGGATGCTTGACGACTGAATCGATATCCCATGGCCAACCATGGTAACTGAATATCCCAGTCCCCAAGATGCCCCTTCTGTAGGCCATACTTGCGCAACGCTCTCTTCACCGTCTGTACCATCCGCTCAGCCAAACCATCCGCCTCTGGATGATCTCGGGAAGTAGTCCGGTGATCAATCAGCGTCTTGTCACACAAGACCTGAAACTCACCCTGAAACTCTGTCCCCTGATCGGTCAACACCTCAGCTGGTGCACCAAAGTGACTAAGCACCCTGTCAAGGAAAGCATATGCTACTCCCTCACTCGCCTTGTCAGGTAATGCCACCAACTCAATCCACTTGGAGAAATGCTCCACCATCACCAACACATACCGATGATGTCGTGTAGTCAAAGGTAGTGGTCCAGCAAAGTCCAAACTCCAACGGTAACCCAATCCCATGATAGGTAAGGGATGTAACTCTGGTGTCGGGGCATTGAACGATGCCCTCACTCGATCACAAACCATGCAACGTGATACCAATTGCTGCACCTGCGTATGCATACCACGCCACCAATACTGACCTAGGAGTAAGCTGTACATACGCTTCACTCCAAAATGTCCCAACTCCTCATGAGCATGCCTCACAATGCGTGCTCTCTGAGTTGGATGCGGTACTACCCGTACCCTACCGTCCTCCCACACTCGGAGAACATGTGCTCCCTCCAATCGGTATCTCTTCGCCCTCTGGAGAACACGATCTCGCTCCTTGGCACCCACTGTGCCTGGCACCATACTGGTCCGTAGGAACTCCAACACCAACGCATCATCGTGAACATCACGCTGGTCCACACCACCATCCTCAACCTCAGGATCCGAAGACTGACTATCTACTCTCTGACTAGAGTAAGATGTCAAGTGGTCCTCACTGCTAGAGGCCCCACAAAACCAACACATGAAGGCCGATGCATGCCAACCGGGCACCATCTCCTCATCAACCTCACCATGCCACCTAGCTCCAGTGTCATCCTCCTGGCTAGTGCATGGGTTCCGACTCAAACCGTCGGCATCCAGGTTCGCAACTCCAGGCCTATGCACCACCTGAAAGTCGTACTCCTGTAAGATGAGAGCCCACCGTGCAAGCTTCCCTGTGAGCTTGTCAGACTCCATCAACCACTTGAGCGGTTGATGATCGGTAACAAGGGTAAACTGCGTACCAAACAAGTAACACCTGAAGTGTGCCACAGCCCACACCGCTGCCAAACACTCTCCCTCGTACGAACTATACCGCGACTCTGCTGCATTGTTCGAACGACTAGCGTACGCAATCACAAACTCCTTGCCCTCATCATCACACTGCGTCAACACCGCTCCAAGTCCCAACATACTCCAATCAGTGTGCAACTGGTATGGTCGACCTCTGATAGGTCTCCTCAAGATGGGAGCGGCCACCAACCTGGCCTTGAGCTCAACAAAAGCTCTCTCCTGCTCATCTCCCCATTGCCACTCCTGATCCGACTTCAGCAACTGGTTCAAAGGCTTCGCTATAGCACTGAATCCCTTCACATATCTCCGGTAATAGTTCGCCAAACCCATGAATGCACGAACTCTACTCACATCCGCTGGACGAGGAATGCATGCAATAGCCTCCACCTTTGCCTGCTGAACTCCCAAACCACCTGGGTAGATCACATGACCCAAGTACTCCACCTTCTCCTGGAAGAACCTACACTTCCCAGGATGTAACCGCAGACCATGAGCCCTCAACCGCTCAAGCACAATCTGCAAATGTATCTGGTGTTGCTCCACCGTGTCGCTAAACACCAAGATATCATCAATGTAACATCTGACGAAATCTAGCCCCGCTAGAATCCTGTCCATCACTCTCTGGAACTCGGCAGGTGCATTCTTCAACCCAAAGGGTAAGAATCTCCACTGATACAAACAATCCTTGCCGTGAGAGTTGACACCCCAAAACGCTGTCTTGGCCTTGTCCTCCTCTCGAATCGGCAACTGGTGGTATCCCGCCCGAAGATCCAAAGTACTAAAAATCTTCGCATGTCCCACCACATCGAAGATCTCCTCAGGTGTAGGCATGGCATACTTATCGGCCTTCGTCTGCCGATTGATAGGACGGTAATCTCCACACATCCGCCTATCCGTGTAGTTGCCATGTACATCCTTCTTCGCTGGCATAACAGTGGCTGAAGCATACTCACCATGCGACAACTCCACTAACCCAGCCTCCAATAACTCCAACGTCCGACTCTTAATCAAGTCCCTTTCCATATCACTATATCGATAGGGACGACGGAAGATTGGCGTATCACTAGCCAACTCTATCCGTATGCCGGGTCCAATCAAAGTACCCAACTCCTTCATACTGAAGGCAAAACAACTCCTATAGTCACGTAGGAATTGTATCAACCGTCGCCTCTCTCCTCCGGTGATCTGAGAACCAATCGATGGCTCCCACTCCTCCTCCATGGACCCACAAGAGGGAGGCGATACTGTCACTGGTTGCTATGACACCTCCTCCAAAGGAGGGTTCTCTGTACCCTCCTTCGTAGCAACCTCCCCGTGACCAACATCTCCAACTGCATGGGCGTCTACTCTCGCCAGTCCTCTCGTCACGTCCCATGAACTCCAAGGATGACGAATATCTCGCAGGTCGCCCCCAGCCATTGCCACTACCGTCCCGGTAGGCAATGAGCTAATAAGTGGTGTAACAACCACCAAATCTGTACGCAAACGGCGTTGCTCGGCCAAACCCAAGCTCACAATCCATGTCAAGCAGTTCAGGTCCATAGCCTGACCTAAAACCTGACGACGCGATGCCTCTGAAACTGAAGAAGCCGCGGTCACACCAGTAAGAAATCCCATCGCACGTTCTCTCTCATCAGCGTTGGGCTCCACCAACTGATGTAGGACATTGTCCCAAAGTAGTCCAGGTCCCCCATCACGATATGCATGTGATGCCGGATAACTGACCAACGTAGGCAAAGCCATCCGAGGCTGACCTACGTGGTTCACCAATGCCATGGGTGATCTATCCGCCACTCTCACCATCTGAGAGTATCGAGAGACATCCAAGATCCTGTCAACGGTGAGGGTAGGATCACGATGCACAGAATCATACGCATGACGCAATATCTCTCGTGGTACAAGGTTGGTCCACCACAAACGTGCACGATGAGCACGTGAACCAACCCTCGCAGCATCCAACAACACTGCTGATCCAATCCATGCCCTGACCTCATGGACACTCGCCATCAACTGGGCCCGAGTGTCACCCAACAATGGTACGTTCTCTAGAATGTATGAGGGAGAACGTGTCTGCTGCTCCTGGAGATGACGTAACACTCGTAGCATCTCCCAAAACATCCGAGATCTCGGGTCATGTAACCCTGCTCCATGCCCAGCGCGTGTGTGCCCCTGACATGGCCATCCCGCAATCACCAAATCAATATGTCCAACTCGATCGAGGTCTAGCGCCCCCAGCAATGAAATGTCTGCAGGCAACGCCTTCTAGTATCCTCGAACAGCTGATCGCGGCAACAACAAAGGAAAACGCTGCATCAACTGTGTAACATGTCGTGAAGAAACCCGACGTGCAGTCTCGTCCTTCTCCACGTACAAGTATCTACGTACAAGAATACCTGACTGCAACACTGCAGCCAAACCCGTGCTGATCCCTCCAAAAAGATCCAGCAAACAAACACCCTCTGGGGAATACTCCCATACGATAGGTGTAGTAACTAATGGTGATAGGGTGCTAAGACCACATACTAGCCGACCATCTGAGACTCGCTCTGCCTCTGCTGGTAAAGAGGCCTCACTCCAAGCCTTCTTCACCAACCTATCAGCCTCCTGCTGTAATGCGTGGCAAGAATCCCAAAGTGGAACATCCAAAGATGATGACACTGCCGCTGCGAGACTCACCATCTCCTCTACCTCCTCATAGACTGGAGTATCCTCGGCTGACCTGTTCCCCTCCAACAAGTCATCAGGCCATGTGAGCACTCCACTGAAACCCGCAATAGAGGCTAAAACTGCAGGAGAAGATCCAAGAGGTCGATCTCGAGAAATGAACCTCACAGGCAGCTCACTCGTACGTCCATCACCAGACTCCCAACCAGGGCGATAAGCTGCCGTCTCCGTCCAATAATCCATCCGAAATCCCATCGGATATAACACCGCTCCACCAACAAGCACATCATATGACTCTGCTGATGTAACCACCGCTCGAACTCCAAACCGCGAGCTATCTTGAGCATGACCATGCCTCAACTACACTGATATGCGCTCTCTGGTCATCCTGTAAGACCTGTCGCTGGTGCCACCGAGTGATGTCTGAATCTGGAACGGACAAGGCTCCAACTCGGACCTCCGAACTCCCAAACTAATGCAGGCAATCTTGCCCAACATCAAAGGCTGTGCACCAGAATCCAGCAACACTCTGGCTGGGACATACACCTGTCATGTAGCACTCACCAAGCGAAATACACCGCTCCGGTTGTCCACCATACACACACCAGGGACAACCCTCTCCCGATCAATGGCTGGTCGGGCTGGCAAGGACTCCATCCGTGCCGCTGCCGCCTGCCATGTCGACTCATCGCTCGATGGAGTTGTAGAGGATAGCTCCTCACCAATAGTCTCACCTATGTCGGCACTCGTAGCAGGGATACTCCCACGTTCACACAACGTGGCTGCTGCACGAAAAACTCGAGCCAAGTCGATCCCAGAGTCTATCAGCTCCATAGCTGAAAACAATGAAGATCTCATCACTGAGCTAGCCATCCGCGTCACTGCACTAGATGGTGTGTCCGTGTCCACCACACGTGACGTAGATGTCTCAGTCCTCCCACTAAGGCCACTGGGTGGTACAGGTCTCATGGATGAAGTACTGCCCACCTCTGACAGCAAAAACGACTGGGGAAGTCTGGCCTGACGCCCACCCTCACCCCTCTGAGGATCCAACTCCCCTGTCGCCCCGCGTGGCTCTAGAGCTCGAGCTGCACCTCTAGTCACTGCAACCGATGCCTCCACCTGTGCTGCACTCGCTAGATAAGGGAAATCCTCTTCCTCGTAAGAGGTGGAAGTGCTCGCCCCAGAACTCACCATAGCAGCAAGCCTCTGCTCCAACTGCTCAATACAAGCAGCCATCGCGCTCTCTGTGGCCGAAGTAGCACTCGCTACAGGACGTCCAACTACACCGGCACCTCGACCACCTCTACCAGCACGGCCACCTCGACCTCAAGAAGCATCACCACCACGACCTCTACCACCAGATGTCAACTCTGGATGAAGGTCAAAACACCGATCTCGAGTATGACCTGCTCGACCACAGTGGTCACACACCACCTGTGCTGACTGGGGTCTAGAATGTGAACTCTGACCTCCGGCCTCCTGGGGACAATCTTTCCGCCGATGATCCCCTCCACATGTCCAACATGCTGGTCCCTGCTGCTGGCCAGCAAACGACGGCACTAGTGCACGTGCCCCTGTATCTCTAGCGGCTGTCTGGTGTCGTGTCTGCACTCCGCGACCCCCACCACTACCACCACCAAAGGGTCTAGACTGTGCCGTGCTCTGCGGGACACGAGAGGTAGTGGCTGCGTCTCTAGCAAATGAAGAAGTCACCACTCTCTCCTCCACTATGTTAAGCTCAATCTTCTCAGAAAGAGCAAATACATAGGCCAATGTCGGTGACGCATCGCTCAAGAGAGTAGCATCCCGAACCCTCCGCCGTAGCTCTCTGTCCAGTATCCTGTACCAATACTGCACCGCCTGTGCCTCAGTTACACCGTGAGTAACTGAGATCAACCGCCGCATACGAGTGTATGCCTCCCGAAGACTCTCACCAGTCTTCCGCTCAAACTCCTGGAGACTCCTCAACTTCTCCGTCCTCACCCCCTGATAGTTCTTCCTCAACCTCTTGAAGAACTCAGGAATGGGGCTGAACGAAGGTACGCCAGTAGTCTCTCCACTCGTGTTGGCAACGCCAACAGCACCGCTGGTGGTACCTGCTCCACTAGTACCATCGGTGATGCTACCACTCGCACCTCCACTGGTACCAACACCACCCTGGGTGATCGATGTATAGTTTGGAGACCAATGACGCCTCCATGCGTCAATCTCCACAGCATACTCTCTCCCAAACTCATGGTAGTCATCCATGGGAGGTCCCTCCAGATGCTGAAACAACCCCTTCCATGCAAAGAAGGGTGTAAACAACGTGGGGTTACGCAAGAACTGCATATCGCACCACGTGTCAAACTCCTGGATGAAATCATCCAACTCAATGGTGCCCACTGCACCAGAGTACCGCCGTGGGCCCTTCATGGCCCCGTACATACCGTCCATGTCCCCAGTCCACGAGTGTGGGACCCTAGACGATATCATCACCAAAGATCCGATATCTGCCACACTCTGCGCCTCTCCAACCACTGATGCGCTAGCCGATACCTCAACCCACTCCGCGTAAATCCTCCACGGTCCTCAACGGAACCCCCAAACTCCTCCGTGATGACTGACTCACCAATCGGCACCACTGCCACAACTCCACCTGCCCTCGTCCCTGCACTAACCTGCTCTAGCCCTACTGACTATGGGTATGGGCAACCTAACCTGTCATCACCGCAAGAAGACTCTCCTGGTCCACTGGTCATCACTCCAGTCTCACCATGAGAGAAACAAAGATAGGCGCCGGTGATCAAATCCAGCCGCACTATCGACAGCACACTGGAGTAAAACTACTCCGGAAATCAACGTCAACCCAGACATGGGCGCGCATCAAGAAGCCAGACTGGAGAGGATCCAAACACAAGCAAACAGCTAGCAACGACTCTCCAGCCGAAATGAAACACAGCACAGAACAACACAACACACGGGAAGTCGCCTTGCATAACGATCCCGAGTCGAGCTCCATCGCCTCCTCTCATCTTCCACCTCCCGCGCCTGCAACGCTATCTCGCTCATCCCGTCGCAAAAAAAATAATGACCTCCACGCCGAGCTATCCCGTACTTCACCTCATACCTCCACTTCACACTACAAATAGAGGCGTCGAATATAACAAATATGAAAAGTCTATCTACCCTAACTGTTTGCCATAGAAAAAAAACAAAATAGAGATAAAGCAATATTTTTACAACCGACAAACCATAGTAAGTGAGACGAGTACAAATTCTCAATCTCTTCAGAATATTTTCCTCTTTTTTTTTTTTTTTTTTTTTTTTTCTCTCTCTCTCTCTCGCTTTTCCTCTTCCTCTCCTTCCTTCCTTCCTTCCTTCCTTTTTGTCTCTCTTGTCAACTCACATTGACTTCAGCGAAGACAATTCTGTCCGACGAATTTACAAGCCTCCCTACAAATTCGGTTTGTAAAGAGCCACTATACTACTCCTGTTGATTAAAGTTTCTACTACTATAATCTCAGGAACTCTAACTTACAAGAATTGTAGTTGAATATTCATCCTAGATACCTGGATACTGAACTGAGAATACATTGGATATCAACGTGACTACTGAACTGAGAAGAGTATATGAAAACTCTGCTATAATGGAATTGGTCCTTCTGCAAAATCTTAATATGTCTAGCAGTAGGCGATAAGGTCGGTGGATAGTTGAAAAATCCAAACACTTGTAGCAGCCAAACTTTTCGCACGAAGGCCCAGGCCTTTCCACTACCGACCAGATGGATGCGGCACGATGGAGTTGGTAAGAAGAGGTCCTGATTCTCAAAATCTGGATCTGCTCCTGCCTTCCCTTAGCTCTACGGGTGCAGACAACACCCTGGAAATGTTGCAGCCATCGCCATGTTCAGGGCATTTTTATCCTCAAAGCCAGTACGTTTATGAGAAGAATCCCTGGCAGGCGTGCTGTCTAAACACCTAAATTCGTAGCACAGTTTCAAACTTTGGGTCCGAAATCGGGTCGTCTGATGATTGGTTGTAGTATCTGTTGCCGAACGAAGTGATAATTCTTGCTCCGGTGTAAGTCTCTTTGCCTCCGGGTTTGTTCCCGTTGAGAACCGGTACCTGGGGATCGTCGCAGTTCATTTCGGATCCAGTACCTGCAAATATACGAAAACAGAATCGCAGCGTGGTTTCCTCCTCTGCGTGCTCTTGTATTTGACGGTGATAGGCCAGCCGATTCTCAACTTCTTATTATCCTTGGTTTATCCTTCGGTTTTCGTCACAGTCGGTATGAGATCCAGTAGTGTGATTGTTGGATAATTTGCACCTTGACTGCAATAATTTGCAGATCCTGCTTCATCTACGGCTATTTATTTATGCCACCAATGAGTGATGGGTTGACGGAGTACATATATATGTCGCCAACTTACCCAGCAGTAAATCCTACGAAGCGAGTCTTCATGTTGCAAAAGCAAAACAAGAAAGATATATCAGTATATCAGTCGACATGTAGCTCTTGGAGAAGTTGAAGTATCTGCTGAGCAAACACCCTTGACTTCGTTTGTTCCATCACCGCGCTTTAGTAGATCACCAGATTGAGAATGAAGACCTGGACCCAACGTATTCTTGTTTCCTTTTGACGAAATCGATCACGTGCTTGTCGTGAAAACTGCCTAGCCAAGCTGGACCTGAACTCAGATAAATCCTTCGTGTGTAAACCCGAAAGCTAGGTTCCAACTTCGAAGCAAGCTATGATCCTGGAACCCATGGCTGATCCACCACCTGCCAGCCAACACACCTGCAAGCTGAATAGGCTAATGCGAATCAGAATCACAATACAACAACACGCTTGGACCCTTCGAACCCCGAGATTCACTCCCTCCGCTTCGAGAAATATAGAACTCGCCCTGGACTACTCAATCTCTTTGCTGGGGTTCCATTTGGAAGAGAGGTCTACGACGAAGCCCTCCCCCAAGTACGTAGTAAAGCCGGTTTACTGCTTCGAAGTTCCGAAAATATTGGTCTTCCCTTTCCCACATACAGTCCTGGATGTCTACTCACAAACCCGCATCCTTGTTCACTTACTCTCCACGTACAGATCACGTATTCGATGTAGTGAAAATATATCGCCCAGCCACCAAAGATCTCATCGAAGTCAGCTTGGAATCAGAAATGGGCTTTTGGGTATCAGTCTTCGATTCGGAAGCTAGTCCTCGGCTAAATAAAACAATCTGTACCTTCTCGGCACTCGCAAACGCTGCATCCGCTAAGAGTGTGCATAGTACACTGTCGTCAACTATGAGACACAATGGTGAAAGTTTCTGTCGAACAGCTTCCACAACAGCTTCTTTGAGAACTCTGCGATACTTCTTGTTACCTAGTAAACCAATGCTTTTAGGTCCCAAGACCAACCCATGTGAGATACTTCCATCAACTCCTCCTGGTCCTTCCGTTTCCCCAAACGATCGTAACTTGTACGTAACACTGATCTCATCATGTATGGCTTCAACTGCTTGCGACTGTCGGACAAAAACTTTCACATAGTTTCCAGAAAAGTACCGAACACATTATCTCCATTGATCTCCACCAAATGAGCTAGGACACAATTCTAGGAGAGAAAAGATGGGAAACAATTTGCACAAAGAAAACCACAAAGAGAAAACTGAGAAAGCACTAACAAAAACCTGAACACAAAAACAAAAGCACGAACAGAAAACCAAGAAGAACCCAAGCAAAAATCTGAACACACTACATTGACTTATACTGTCAGTTCTTCAAGTAAAATGTCGAAACACGAATACATCAAGAGTCGAGCCAAACTCACTACTCGTAGGTAGACTAAAAGTCGAAGCTAAGGGGAAAAACCCCGACGCGTAAGGCTCAACTCGAAGAACTGACAGTTCTTCGAGTTCGCCACGAATATAACCCACGGAAGGTGTCGACTCCATCCAACGTTCCTCGCCCGTCTGCCGCGGCCCAATGTTAGCCGACTCCCAACGTTCCCCGACTCCAACTCGAACTCAACGTGTCTCCACTCAAATCGACCCAACGTCTCGAGCCATGACAATTACTGTGTAGTTTGTATATGTATAGCATAGAAGTAGGTTCCAAATACTGGTTTTCACTAAATATGTCCAGGCTCTCAATAAGCATCTAGAACCATTTTTCTTCCTTAGAGTGAATGCGGATACATTAGCGTGTTCAACATGGTATCAAAGCAATACAGTACTATAATTTTTCTTGTTTCATGATTTTTTCCTAATCAAGGATTAGAGCCAAAGGATTTTCATTTTGTTTTATGCAACAATAATTTTTTTGGATTATATTTTGGAGTTGTTTTTTCACTCACCTACCATCATGTTTGAGACATCTGTCTTAAATGACCATGCTATTAGCAATATGGAAAGAATAGATCATGGAATGATGCCACAAACTGCACCAATTAGTAACTCTCCTCCGATCACTAGAATTGATGATTCTAATAGATCTTAGTCAAGAGAAGATCCCAGATTTCTTTAGACATACTACTTCAAAGGAACAACAAACTTTGACATCCGGTACTTTAGAATTCACCATGCACTCAAGAGTTTTGCTCTTTCTAATAATTGCATTCTACCACCCTCTGTTCATGCTAGTCTACAGGGCAATCTGTTTTAGAATCATGAACATTTTGATCAACAATGCAAAAAACTCAGGGATGAAAATCTTAAAGAGGTACATTGAACCTCATGCTTGTTGGTCATATCTAAAGCATGAATACGAGTCTTAGGATGACATATGTAAAGCTCTTTTGGTTGATAAGTTTATTGTCTTGAGAAAAAGTGAAACAATTACAATGGTAGTTCTACCTACAGAGTTCACGATTGTTAATAAACTCCTAAAAGAAGTTAATGTAGTTCTTTTAGACAAGGTTGTAGTTTATGACACATTGAAAAATCTTCCAATATACTACAACATTGTTCATTGCATGTTGATATGGGATATACAATATCATCATCGCTTGATGATGGAGTCTACATTGCTCAGTGCAAAAATTACAATAGACATAGTCATTGTAGATTAGAGTAACGAGGCTCTTGTAGTTTATAAAGATTGTAATCGTAGAGTCTCGTTTTGTACTAGATCAAAAAATCAAGCTAGTTTCACAGATTACTCAAAAAACTGCATCTGTAGAGGTAGTTTTTTAACACGTAACGATCACTTTGGCTTCGCATTTGGATCTTCAAATCATTCTTAATGATTGCAATCTAGCGAATCTAATTTCTAACAACCAAGATTTAAATCTTGCGGAGCCTACGATCCGAACCAAATATTGTTTGTGATTTTTGTATGCATGAAGATAATCTTGACCGTGAATGCAAGATCAATGCGCTAGTAGATCAACTCCACAACATGGAGCATCGTTAGATGAAACACGACGGCGTCTTTGCAATGGTGATGGCGAAGTTCATTTAGTCAATGTGAAGTTTTTGGAAGATGATATACAACCTGACAAGAACTTGACAAGAAGTATGTCCGCCTCGACAATAAAACTAGGGAATTGCTAGGCACACACCTCCCCTTGCTAGGCACACATCCCCCTCCAAAAGAGTGATGACCGCCCGTGACCTTAATAGCACGCTCTGATCGACAGAAGTAGCCGTCTCACTCGCAAAGGCACCATATCACTAAAAATGGAGCCACCGCCGCTGGATCGCGTCTACGCGTCGTTGGAAGAAGCCGAGATGGAGATCCTTGCCTTTGCTCACAGGAAGCGATACAGCTTGAGTCGCATACGCTCCAAGGTCAACAAGGGCGACGAGAAGTGCAAAGTATGGCTAGCCTGCGCACAAGCTAGTGACTACCGCAATGTCCGAGACTATTTGACATAAGAGACCAGGAAACGAAAAACAAGCAGTTGCAAAACGATGTGCACCTTCTGTGTCGTTCTTCAACGCTTTGTCACGGAGCCTGACGCGGAAAATGTGCTCGGCAAGACAGAGTGGCGCCTTGAGTTGGAGAACGGCGAGCATAATCACCCTGCCGCCACTGACATCTCCGCATATCCCGCAGCTCGCAGGCTCAAAGGCGATGAGCAACAAACAATATGGGAGATATCCGATGCGGGCGCAGATCCCAAAGTGATCTTGGCAACTGTGCGCCAACGCAATCCCAAATGCGAGCTCATTGTGAAGGACATCTACAACCATAAAGCCCAACTCCGCAATGTCAATCTGAACGGCCGTACGCCGCTCGAAAAGCTGCTCGATGACATGCAATCGGACGGGGTTCTTCATGTGTATGAGCGAGACGCGGAAGGGAGGATCACACGTCTCTTTTTTGCTCTGCCGTTGTGCGTGGCATTGGCTCGTGAATTCTACCATGTCTTGCTGATGGACGCAACGTATAAAACGAACAAGTAAGTGCCTTTTCCCATCATCCTTTTCGCATCATCGTCACAAAGTAGTGTTTCGTCTCATCTGTACGTATTGCAGATTCAAGATGCCGCTCCTTCACGCTGTCAGCTTGTCAAGCACATCGCAAACATTCTCGGCGGCATTCTGCTTTTTAAGGAGTGAGACGGAGGCAGATTATACCTGGGCGCTAACGCAGATCAAAAGCATCTTTGATGGCGATCACCTGCCCAAGGTCATTGTCACCGACTGCGACCAGGCGCTCATGTCCGCTCTTGCCACAGTGTTTCCAAATGCGCACAACTTACTGTGTGTTTGACACATCAATAACAACGTCCTCGTGAACCTCCGCAAGCACTTACGCATGGAGGAGGCCTGGATGCCCTTTCTCAAGCAGTGGCGTGACGGGGTGGCGTCGCCTGATCAGGAAACATTTGCGATGCGTTGAGCGCAGGTGCAGCGAGACTTCCCGCCCAAGGTGTGCGACTACCTGAAGAACACCTGGATCGTTCATAAGGAACGCTTTGTACACGCCTGGACGAGAAACCACCGGCATTTGAACAACTTGGTGACATCCAGAGCAGAAGGCAAGCACGCTTCGCTCAAGAGCTGGGTTTCCGTCTCCTCGGGGGACCTCAAAGATGTCCACAGCATCGGCTTGCTGTGGAGCATCAAGAGAAGGCAATCCGTCAGAGGATTGCATATGAGCGGGCCAACACGTTGATCGCACACCGCAACGATATCTGGGCGGACGTACGACGCAAGGTATCGCACTTTGCTCTGAAAGAGGTAGAGAAGCAGGTGCAGAAGGCGCGCCACTTCGGGGACGTCGTGAAGCCGTGCACGGAAACATTCCAACGCACGATGGGTCTGCCCTGCGCGCACGCCGTGCGTGACATACTTGCAACGCCGCCTGGAAGGTTCCAAATGGAACACTTCTTTGAGCATTGGTGGCTCGATCGTCCTGCACCGGCGGCTGCCGGCAATGGCACACGTGACCTCGTCGCGGTCATGGAGAACGTTGCCGCCCGCCATGATCTGTTGCCACCACATCAGCAGCGCCTTCTGCAAGATCAGCTCGAGGTGCTGTCACAGGAGCAAGTTACTGCACCCGTGCAGGACCCGCCGATGCGACGTCCACGCGGACGTCCGCGAGGCGCGCGCGGACGACGAGCGCCAGCTGACAACAGCACTCGACGGGATCCATCCGCGTTCGAACGTGTTCCCAATTAGGTACCTTCCAAACAAAAATTGCAGCGTTACCGCCTTGTTTGCCGAAGCGCCGGCATGTTTGGACCCGTAAACAGCTTTTCCCCCTTGTTTGACGAAGCGCTGGCATGTTTCGACGCATATATGTTTAGCTTTTGGTGTTTTGATGCAGAAATGTGCTTTGTGGACAAGTGGATGTATGCACGGGAGGGGGGTGTGTGCCTAGCAATTCCCTAAAACTAATGTCAAAACCTATTTGCTTGAAATCAATGATCATGAACAGTTAAATTTCTGGGTGATTAGCCAAAGTCTTGCGATTGAACTCAACATGCTTGAAGAAGCATCATCCACCGTCTCACATTGGCACTTAGACTCTGGTGCGACTCATCATATTACCGATAACATATATAATGTCCACAATATGACACCAACATTGCACTAGAATTACATCATCCGTTGGACACAACCACAACCTTCTTGGTTTTGAAAATATTCATGTTCAACTTTCCAACGGTTAAGCTCAAACCGTGCCACAAGTTATATATTTTTCAACTATACGCAAAAATCTCCTTTTCGTTGAACTCATTGCAGATGACAATCATAAACTTGAATTCCTTAGTGAAGGTTGCTTTATCCGCAACAACTTCATTCTTGACTTCATAGCTTATGCACCTCAAAAAGATTGCTAGGACTTATATAGATGATAAGGAAACAACATCACAAATGTGGATGTCAACATAGTTACAGTGGAGAAGACGAGCATTACCAAACTTTGACCTAAGAGACTTCGTCACTTCAGCCATGACGATCTCTGTCAAATGGTTGCTTTGGAAACTCTTCATGGGCTTTACAACCTTCATGTTTTGGACATATCATGTACAAGCTGTTTTTGAGGAAAGCAGACTAAAACAATAATTCCAAAACAAGTCACCAGTCATGCTTCTGCATCATTGGAACTGATCCACTAGGATTTTGTGGCCCAATTTGCACCTGATGGTTTTGAGATGCACAATATTTATAAACTTTATTAATAACTATTCACAGTTTCTTTGGCTTCATTAATGTCTTGCATGGATAAGATCTTTGACAAGTTCAAGCAGTTTCAACACGGAGTTAAAGCTCAATACAAGCAGCCTATTCTTATGTTGCACACATATAATGGCGGAAAATTTACTTCTTGGATGTTTGAAGCACTCTATTGTGACCATGACATCAAACGCTAATTGAAAGTACTTTATATTATTCAGCAAAATGGCATTGCTCAACTACGCAACTGCTCTTTGCTGAACAAAAATTTACTGAATATTACATGTTGACTTTTGCTTGACAAAAATCTACCAATTTCAATCAAATTGATATTCGGTATAAAATTGATTGTCTCTCATCTTTGAGTTTTTGAGAGTACCGTCTTTGTTGACGAACATCGTCCCTGCCAAGAAAAGCTCAACTCACATTCAACTGAGTGTTTCTTACTAAGCTTTGATGATTGTGCAAAAGGTTACCAAGGCTATGAGCTTGGGACTCGTACAGTTAGTGTAGATCCTAGAATCTTCACAACTTGAAATATCTATCACTCATGACTCGAATGGTAACAATTCAAACTCCTTGCTTTCTTCTTTAGGTATAACACCAATTGATCACATTGCATCGCCAAGACTTCAACTATCCACAACAACACCACTACACTTTCCAGATCCTCCATAACCTTCATTGTCACAACATGAGCAAATCACGCATGAGCAAATCAAGACACCGCTAGTCTTCCCAAACATTCAGGTCGTGATTTCGTTGATTTAGAACCACCACTACTGATAACTTAGCAACTTCGCAACACTTTGATCCCACAACTTCACCACCCACAACTACATCATGATCTTGACCATGCTTTGTCATCATCGTCATCCCCAAAATCTTCACTACAATCTTGCAATCATCTTCGTCTAGTGAACACCAAATTTTTTTATAGCATGTTTGGTAGCAATTTCTTCATTGTGCCGCTTATCTCTTCTCAAGCAAATGCTGATCCACCGCTACTTCCTACTCCGCCTTGACAAGCTAAAGAAACTCATCAAGTAATCCGACATCTCATCACTTACATTAGTGTTAAAGCTGATGCCAAAACTGAACTGCTACCTAACGACAATAAAACCTTGCAATTTCATGACATTTGCAATAACACAAACTGGATTGCAGGCATGGAAGCAGAATATTAATCAATTAATTGCAATGACACAAGGGATTTCATGTTAGTTTCATTGGGCAAGCATGCAATGATTGCTCCTTAGATCTACAAGCTCAAGCCCGGCTCATCTTGTCAACCACCGCTACACAAGACAGAACTAGTTGCTTGTGGATTTCAATAGCAACATGGCATTGATTACGGTGATAGTTTTGCGCTTGTTATATGTTGGAAGATTATTCGCATTATTTATGCATTGCTTCTCATCAAAACTGATCCATACATCATCTTGATGTCCAAGATGCTTTTCACAACGACGTTCTCCAAGAGAAAGTCTACCTGCAACATCTGTTGGTTTCATCTCTCCAAGTCTCAAGCACAACGTTTGCTCTTTATTATCTACGTTAGAGTTCATGAGCATGTCAGAGTCCAAAATCTACCATCACATTAATGTTTAACTCTAAAACCGAGGATTTGTACAAAGTCAAACTGATCCAAACCTCTAACTTTTACAAAACTAAGGTGACATTCTCAAGTTGATCTTGTATGTAGACGACCTCTACCTCACAAAAAGTCAGCACAACTCATTCATGATATTGCTGCCACGTTCATAGAGAAGTTTGTCATGATCAATCTAGATACAATTTTCAAATTTTTAGATGTTCACTTTGTACACACTTCGGGAGAATTATTGCTGCATTAAGCTCTGTATGCGCTTTCATATTGACTGAGTTTTTCTATGATGACTGCGGTCCAAGCTTCATCCCACTTAATGAAAACATCTAGCTTTGCCAAGATACTGATAGTCCTTCTATCAATGCCATCTTGTACAAACGGCTTGTAGACAAACAAATGTATATCACACGCACAAGATCCTACATTTTTTACGCCACAAATCTGACCAGTTGCTATCTGCACGAGCTCCAAAAGCTTCATCTGACCCTCGTTAAGGCTATCCTCCGCTACATTAAGAGTTGTGAGATTTATTTAACGCTTGAGACTACAATGTAGTTAGTGTTTTGTGTGAATGTAAATTAAGGTAAAAAACCATAAATAGTGTGGGTGATATGTGTGTTTAATGTAATTAGAGTTGAGTGTAGTACATACTTTCAAGTTGTACTACAAACTTGAGTATGTGTTGTACTACGGTTAAATATAGTACGTATTTTCAAGTTGTACTACAAACTTGTACAAGTTTGTATTACAATTGTACTACTCACTATCTAAGTTTTACTTTTAAAGTTTTTCTTGTAAAGCTATGTAGTAAATAGTGGACGGCTCATTCCGCTCACTTCCAATTTTGCATTTTCACATGTTGACGACTTGAGGATTTTTGCATTTTTTAAGGATTTTGCGGATCAATTGTTTTAGTAAATTTGTGTGTTTCAAGAGTTTTTTGTTTTTTCCAGTTGACTTAACATTGAATGTTGCGGCATTTGACAGAGGCGATAGAAGTAGTTAGTAGGGAAGGTGCTCTTTTGCTCTAGAAGACGAACCTTTAAAATAAAGGTGGTATTAGGTATCAAAAAACATTTTTTCAAAGCATTTTCAAAACTTTTTTATTAATTGTAGAGCGGATAGTGAGGTATGTTTCAGTTTTTGTTTCAAGTCTAGATACTATGTAGATAAAATGTTACGGATGTTGGAAGTTAAGGTACCAAAAGTTTGCTCTTGGATAAATTTGTACAGAGTAGATATTTTTATTCCATTTTTTGTGTAGAAATTTATAAGAGTTTGTATTGGAAGATAAATAATGTGTCTATCAAACTTTCACTGAACGATCACTTCTAGAGAGTAAGTTATGTTATTTTGAAGTTCAAGGGTTACACATAAAAATATCAAACTTTTTGGATTGCTTTATTAGTCATTTTTTTCATGTAGAGGGTGCTTTTGGAGAGAGATATTTTGAGTGTTTTCACTTTACAAAATTGCCTTCTTAGTGTAATGGATTTTTTTTGCTAGCAATCATAGTCCTGGTGCCTTCTTGAACAACCCTTTTTCCCAAACATCGTTATATTTTTTTTGGCATTTTTTACATCAATAGGGAGGAAACAAAGGTCACTAATTTACTCTGACGCCAACTATGCAGCGGATTTGGATGACCACATTTTTACAAATGCTTATATTTTCATGTTTGATTCATCACCATTGTCTTGGAATTCTAAGAAACAAAGTTCAATAGCTCGATCCAACTGCAAATATGAATACCTAGCTATTAGTCTATGTGCAATGGAAGCTATTTGGATTCGGAGACTAATGAACAAACTCGGATGCTCTTCTAGCACTCCTATTCCATTGGCATGGACAATCAAAACGCCATAAAAGAAGATAGATAGAAGCATTTCAAAGTTTACTTACACTTCTGTTGCCAAAAAGTTGAAGCGGGCTATATTCTTGTTGAATATATCTCTACTGCAGAGCAACCTGTTGACATGATTACAAAAGAAGCAAGTTCGAGACGGGGAGAGATCTATTACACTTCAGAATTTCAATAGAGGTATCTGATTCCACATTTCTTCGTAGTTCTTGTTGGGCAAACTTAGCATTCGAGTAAGAGGTGGTGTTGGATGGTTTACTCTCTGCTTCTGTTCAACACTATAGTTAGATTTCATAGTAATCTTCTTTGTGTAGTTCGTATTAGCAATAGAGTAGAAAAAGGTATCGAGATACTACTGGTTTTCACTATATATGTCTTGTCTCTCAAGACAAAGTCATTCACAGCGAGTTCTGTGAATACCTTAGCTTGTTAAAAAATAAGCAGGCTGCTTCTTTACGCTTACTTCTCATAACTGGATCTTGTCATCAGAAGAGTACGCAGAGATTTATAGTGTACTGTCTGCGGAAATGACAGGTACCTGGCAGTTTAGTATATGCCACTTAGTACCATGACTTTCTAAAAGATTCTAATAAAATGAGCTCTGCGTATGGAGAGCTCAAATCTTGTCCTTATATATATCCACCACGCGGTCTATTGGCGTGGGTGGATACATATGCGGACAAGATTTGACGCTCTCGACGCGCGATACTACCTCCACTTCCACAACATTCAACCAACTAGGTATATCATACAGCTTATACTTCAGATGAAAAAAGTTCGTAAGTAACTACCATAAGAACGAATATGAAATTGTTAAGAAGCTTCTCGAGTGCACTTATTTATTTGCCATTAGTTTCACTGATTTTCTGACCATCGTTCAGTGTTAGAATAAAGAAAAATTTACTTAAAAATGTTTCTTTCTCTGGAATTGTGAGTATATTTACGCATTGCACATGTACTGAAATAGCATGTTACCTTTGTTGAGTAGTGGCTATGAGAAAGAAAGACGGCTCCACATAATGTGAACAGAACTACATGTAAGAAGGATTTCTGCCAAGAATACTGCCTTGTATACAGCGAGGTACAAGGCGTAAATACAACACGAGTTAGAGTTGTACTCTTTCTGCCGATTCTCCTTGCAGTGTCAAGAGCAGCCTGAGCTTGTCACTATCTCATGGGTATCAACAGTCAGTTAAGCAATCTTTGACAATCTCATTTGAGTTCACTCCATGTATCTGTACCAATTTGCCTATCTATCCTCTCATTTCATAAGAAGCTTACTGCACAAGATTTTCAGTCTGGTAAAAAAAGCAGATGCTGATGAGAAAATCAACTACGAAGAGTTTCGATGATGATGATGATGATGATAGTCGACAACGGTTCGTTGACGTGGATTTGATTCGTCAAATGGACTATAGTTATAGTGAAGCTGCTGACTATTTGCTCTTGATTCAGGAGCTGGGGATTACTCTCCTCACACTGAGGTGAGCCAATCAAACGAAAGTTATATATTATTTGCTTACATTTTGCCATCCTCATGTGTGAAGGACGGTATCTGTGTCATGGTGGCCCAATGCACGGGTGGATGCTGAGCCTTTACAATGGGAACAGGAATCACCATACTTCGGTTTGGAATTTGTGATTCTGAAACCGATCATGAACTCAGTTCGTGGTTCAATCTTTATATCTGGCTGCAAGTTGAGATTGAATTTATTGTATTAAAATCTAAGCTTGAAGAAGATTTGCTAGCGATCGTGCGCTTCTATGCTCTGAAAAGAGTGCTGAATACCGATTTGCTCCATTTGCAGGTTCCAGGTTTAAAGAGCTCCCTCGGCTTCGTCACATATCATTTCACTTTGGAAACAGGGTCTACATGCAATTCCATATACTTCTGACAAATAGAGTAGTCATTTGCTGGGAGCGTTGTACAAAACTACGATGAATCTTACGTCATATTCCTGTGTAACTTAGAAACTTAAAAAACCTTGGTGCCCTGCTTCAGGATGATTATCAACTGACTGCTCTTTCTAACAGTTTTGAAAACCAGAAATTTAAGTAAACAGATACCTCCTGTCCATGGATTTGGTTCTCAACGTTGCACATGTCAATATTGAGATAGATCGAAAAGCGTCTTTCACAGTTAATGCTTGGATTCATATATCATACCGGTCAAAATCATGAGATGAGAATCTACACGCACAGTGTCCTGGTTTTTAGAAAATCCTACATGTAGAATTCAATCTCCTGGAAGTCGTTCATACAAGAAGATGCATTGTTTGTAGGAGTTCGATCGTGTGTTTCTGATCTCTTTTAGCACTTTCCATCATCTCAGGTAGGCTCAAGCACCGGAAAAATAAAATAAAATGACGAACAGTCCTAGATAAGATGTACCATATGATGATATATGGCTTATCAATACAGAAAGTGAACCATGCCCATATTCTGGGACATCGTTTGGATATTCTTTCATAATTTCTCTGCTAGAGTTTTCATCTTCATTTATCATTGTCAGCAGTGCAATGAGGTGTTAGTAGCAGCTTTGGGACTGCAAGAACTGACCACGAGATAGAACTAAGGAGGAACAAGAGCATGAACTCTGCTCCAAAGCTGATTTTGGTACCGATAACTTCTGAAAGAAGTTCGGTAGAATTTCTACCTCATTACATGGACATCTATCGACATGAGTGATGGATGGCAGAGCCGTGACAGGCCAGTGAGTACTTCCAACTTCACCAGGTGCGGATTCAAGACTACGGACTTAACCATATTCAACGAAATTAGAAAGAATCTGATAGACAGAATATTAATTTTTTTCCAACACCCTTCCAGAACGCTCAGAAGATACCAGGAAGTATTGTGTAACAACACAAGGAGTAGGAGGTATGATTCTGCGACGTGAACTATCTTTCAAGATTAATCAAGACATCGTCACATGTGCGCCATCGTGTACGTTCTGTTCGTACTAGATACTTTTCATGCGACCAGCCACGACATCACTTCAGTAAGAAGACTTCAAGCAGTTGTCAAAGAATTTCGTGAATCTCTAAACAACACGCATACGTGATAAGGGTCAGTGAGAGACCACTAGTTCATCGCACATTTCTCAACATGACAGTGCAGTCCGATTACATTGTGTTGAGGCTTTTGGTTGGTATCAAGCATAGACTTTATTGCGCCAATCAGGATGTAAGAGCCAGAGCTAGAAGTTCGTACAAATGACGCTGATCAAATTTAGGCTAGAGACAAATCGTTTCTTCCCAAACAGTGATGTTATCCCAGGTCATCAAGCAAATTATTTCATAGCATCATCAATGACAAAGATATTATGATGTTCACAATCGGGCTCCAGTGGGGTCAGAGGAATTCTTTCATTTCAACCCAGAATGAAATCAAGCGTGGGAACTGCAGAGGATTAAAATAATGGCCCGCACCAAAATCTCTGCCTGAGGTAGGTCCTTGGATATGCTACGGGAATCGTACTGCTGCTGCTCGTTTAGGAAAGCCGCCGTCTTCACCTCTTACGTACAATCTGGAAAGAAGAGCAGTACAGAGTGTACACATATTCGCGGCGATAAGGCCAGCAGAAGGGAAAGAGCATCGTTTCAATCGGGCCAAAGACTGCATTACAGTGCTGTTTGATACCGGGCTAGTAAGTTTGTCTCAGCAGTTCATCGTCGGCAAACCTCGGCGAAGCGTACTGGCCTCATTCTCAATAAATTTCTCATGCAGGATTTACTACACGTCTTCCAAAACATGAACAAAGCCATCGGTTTGATGAGCTCGGGCTTATGACAGAGCATGCTGCAAGTCTGAAGAACTGAAAGCTCCAACATTCTATCAAATCTCGACAATATCGAACATTTGATACTTCCAACGAGACGATCAATTCATTAGACTCAGCTCAGAGTCATTTCTTAGAGCTTAAGAAATTTGGCTGTTTCTTCAACACGGCTTGTTTACTAAAAGGACTTGTCAAATATATGTTGCATGGAAGATAAGCGGCGACATACCCCAGGAACGTCACACTCGTTTACACTTCCGTCTTTTCAGAACAAATTCGCTGTAACATTTCCAAGGCCCATTATCAAGTTCAACATCTACTACTCCATAGTTATCATTCTTGATCAGCAAAACTTGTTTCGTAGCCGGTTACAATTATAATAGGCAAAAGGGCTCTGCTCCATGGAGTGAGTATCGATAGAGATTGACACATATTACTCAACTGATCGTTACAGTGACACGCTCAGGTCGCTCTTGACAATGTCAGGAGAAGCTGTAGAAACAGTTAAACTCTCACTGCTGTAAAGTGTAGGCCACGTGTTTTGTGTAGTTCAGTAGAAATCATGCAGAACCATTGTTCTTCAACGTAGCCAGTACTGGACAACGCCACATGATATTCTATGATATGGATATTGTACTCGTTGTAGTACGTCATGAGATAGGGGATAGATCCCAAGTAGAGGGATCACCTCATGATGATGAGGTGATCCCTCTACTTGGCACATTTTTCTAAGTTACATGCAGTGCATTGTCTGACACTCAATTTGAAAGTGTTTTCAATGTTTTTAATATTTAAGATATTGAGCATATTAAGATATTAAGATTTTTTTTGTACCAAATCCTCTTCCTGCCACCTACTTTGTACAAAGAGTTTTCTTCAACACTTTTCATCTTATTTCTTTGGAGTGACACTTTAAGTACAAGTGATTCGAGGCTTTAGCAATATAGAAGTCAATTACAATGTACGACCGTAAGTTGCTGTAACAAACTTGCAATTTTTCAAATTGGATCTATTTTGCATGTCAGTTTAGCTTAAACTTTTGACTTTACCAACAAGTGAGTTTTTAGTTCAATTGCAATTTGCACCTACTCAGAGTACACTATCTAATCATATGTGAGTAAAATTTCAAGACATAAGGAAATAATTTTTCATTCTATCTATCTTGCGATATGTACAATATTCAGGTAGGCAAATCCTCTTCTTGCACACACAATTCAAAATCATTTCATATTTCTTATCAATCGAGAGCGGTTAACCATCCAACTAATCACAGAACGAAACATCTTGAAGTTGCATTGAACTCTAAATGTGTATCTAAAACTAAAAGTTTTATGATTATGTAATGATTATGATAATTTATGTGCAACCTTTTTGCAATGATTCAAATTTAAATATACAGCTATGTATAACTTTCATTTCGTTATTAATTTCAGAGAGCAGAGGGCTCCAAATCAAGTGTATTATTCAGTTAAAAGCACTAAACACCTCAGACTCAAATGCCTTCGTGAAAAGGTGTACTCTTCCCGTGAAAAACGCTTCCCGTGAGGTGCTCAACGCTTGATCAGACGTCTGATGAGTATACCAAACCACTAAAACAGGATAGTTTGAAGAAAGTGGATGAGATCTTGGTCTCTGGAAAAATAGGTCTTCAAGGGGTCCTCGTTGAGAGAAAGAGGGTTCCGTACATCGCTGATGATCGTCAATGAGACTGTCGTAGCTTTGCATGTGTGGTTTGTATTGTATCAATTTAAAGAAGCCAAAATACATTCCCTTGTTCGAACTTGCCTATAGTTGTGGTAAAATCCAGCAGCTAGATGTTCAATCCTGTTTGAAGTACAGTAGCTGTCAGCCTGAGAAGCATTCACCCTGCCAACTTGTCTGACCTTGTGTATCAAAAGGACTGTGATGCTGTTGGCATCTGATTCTCAAAGAATTAGCTTTTGGCAGATCAAACTCTGGCATGAGTTCTCGAGTGTATCTCAGGACTAGATGGATGGATGGAGACATTCAGCTCGATGAATGAGATGGGCATTTCACATTATGTCAAATGTCCGTATTGTAATGATCTTGAATTGTTGTTTGAAATGCAAGGCATTCAAGATCAAATTTTGGTCTGATGTGCAACCCATAAGAAGGTTCAGATTTTGTGCCTTTTTTAGACAACTTTGAACGTTCAGGCTTCCCTGACTTCAGAAAAGCAACTCTCCACCTCCCTATGTTTGAAATCAGGGTAGACTCAACTGAGCTCGTGCTCTATGTATCAGTTATGTAATGCACGCACTTCTATTTATGCATGTTTGATGTTCGATCATTTCACATCTAGCCAAAAGCCATCGAGAGAAATGTTCCATCGTGATGAAAGGTCCAAGCAGAATTTGACTCCTTGAGAAAGGGTGGAGAAAACATACAACAAAAGAGGTATTGGCTCATGAAGATAGTACTGTTTCGATTCTGAAGAGGTAAAATTAGACGAATTCGGTCGTCGGTTCGAATCAGTAACAGCTGTGCTTCATTAAACAGCTGGTAAAATATCTCAGTTTTCATATCATATCCTGAATTTCTGAACCAAGTTTCTCGTTCTATCTAGGCTCCTTCATACGAACTTCGCTCGCGTCCTTGATTTGGGTAGACAATGTGCGCAGGAACTTACCTCGAGTTCCAAACGATGCAGGTAAACCCCTACATCTATCGTATTCCTTTTTTTAACAATTTTATTTACATATTTTTTTTATTCCCTTCGCCTGTCACACTGGCAGCTTAGGACTTCGGGGGAATAAATTATTAATACTTTGGCAAAATTGTCATTTTGAAATTTGTAAATACGCCTCTTTTAAAGATGTTTAGAAACCGATCTTCATATGAGGGAAGACATTCATGATTTTTTTATTTGTTTTTTCATCCTTGAGGGCTCCATCGGGTATTCACATTTTTTTCTATCCATTTGGTTCTCCATTTTGAACCAAAAATGATATTAGGGAAGAAACCGCGTTGACACTTCGCTCTTCGCACTTTATTTGCAGGCATATCGAACCTTTTGCCACGCTTTCAGATAAGTAACAATAATCTGAGTCTTGTGCTTGAGAAATTCAAACTCTCTGCAAAAAATTAATGTGCGGGTTTCCCTCATTACAGATCGAGATTCAGTTGATCCCTACAAACGAATACTTCCATCCTTAAACAATCTACGTCAAATGCGTGATCTGATTAGCTCAATCATGGATTTCTTTTATAGCTCTAATCATGCAGTTCAAGCCCTTTGTTTTTCATTTGATTTAGCACCCGTGGTGTAACTTCCATCCTCCGTGTGCAACCGCCCCAAGTTTCACACCTTCTGATGTGTCCAGTGTTGTCGGTAATCAGGTTGACTTTACTTCAACATCATCACCAACAACTCGAGAAGGTTCTAATTGCACAAGGAGTGTAGCCTGAAGGAAGTCCTCTCATCAGATCTAGTTTCTTCTCTTACACTGCCCATATTGGGCTGTTTCAATTTAAAAAAGAATTTACTTGTGACAAGTGGATCAACGATTTGTCACAGCTTCAATCTTCAGATATGCTATCAACTTTTTTTGGAAGCATTTTATTTCTTCAACGAACTTATTTTTTGTCTGGATTGCTGCTTCTATCAGGTCGCACTCTTGTATCTTGGTTATAAACTTAGAGATTTATAGATTGAGAATAATTTTAGAATTTTGTTGATTGCATAAAGTACTTTGGCAATATCCTCGTACACAAGATGTCTCCCGCGTCTCGGTTTGGAATGAACGCTTTACACCGACTGCGAATACTAGAACCTTCAATGAAAACCTTCAAGTTTCAAAGCAAACCTACTGATATGTCTGGTAGAGTCTCTCGGTCAGCTTTTAAACCGTAATCAATCTGATTGATTGATCTTGCTCATAGATTAATGGTGTACATTGTTAGAATGCCTTTTTGAGTCAAAACCTTCAATATTATTTCTTTTCAATTATCGGAAGTATTTTAACTGTAAGAACATAAGACAATCATCCCACAACGTAAGACTACTCAATACGCAGGTGATATGTTGTACACGTCAGCACAGAGAAGTGTCATTTTCATTCCGACCATTTGCACTGGAGTTCTACAGAGTGCTAACTGTGCAGAACTCCAAGGCAAACGAATACTAAATGTTCGTATTGAGCAATTCGTTTTTTATGAAGTTGTTCGAGCAATAATTGAACTTACTGTTGAATCGGAAACTGTCTTATCTAGATCTATTGCATGTCAATGCTCAATACGAATATGTTACTGGAGAAGACGTTTAGTTACATGTTATGCTTGTGGTATTGTTTAGAAATGTCTGATTATAGGTGAACCCACTCACCACCTGGATCGGTGATAAATTTGTTTACATCTTTATAATATTATGGATGTGAATGACATAGTGTTTCGCTGTCTTCACTATATCAAACAGTCTTTTGGAGTCTTGTGTATCAATTGATTTATGTATAGCAGTAGTCAGTGCAACCTCATTGCTATACTATAGCAATGAGGTTTAAGGTTTGCTTCTTTGGATGCATTTGTTGATACTCCATGTAGAAGTTGGATGGGTATCCCCATATTTGATCTTCTATTACTTGAGCACTTAGATGATTACATCCTTTAGATCCTTTTGTTGACACAGTCCGATGGGTATTCCCTCTTTGAATCTTATATTACTTGGTAATTGACATAATAGCAAAGTTTGTTAAAAGGCCAAGTGAATGCATTGAACGTTGCGACGAAATATGCTTTTGATCTTTACAAAGGAGAGATTAGTCGAATGAGGTATATAATTTGGTCTTCAGCATGGGACTTCGAAACTTTATATAGATCTCGGAGACGCTTGGACTTTGACCCATGCAAGTGTGCTGTCATCGAAGAGCAGAAAGAGCGGTCAGTAAAACATATGAAAGAGAATCAAACTCGTCGAACGAGTGTTGGACGCCAATCTCCAGCTAGGTAGGTACTCACACAAATTTTGCTATGATTCCCTTGGCCACATCGGTTCTTCTGCGCTGTAGTTGGTGTAAGAAGTCAAAGGTGCTGTGCACGTGAAAACCAGAGTTTCAAACGTAAGCTTCGAACAATCGACGTAATGAAAATGAACTGTAGCTCTTCATTCTCGCGGGTCGTTACACAACGTGATGCAAATGTCACCCCGTGATTCTCGAAATATTAAAGTGTTGATTTGCCGCAGAAAGTTGTTGACTGTCACTACATTATAAGCCCCCATTCTCTCGCTTCTGCGACTGTTAGGTTCACCCTCGTGTCTCGATGAGAGATTTCTGTGCTATTTAGTCCTCCATGCAACAGAAATCGAGCGCAGGTGTCTGAAAGCACGCCTCCCCTCACGGCCGAGAGAGGAGAAATTCCCTCGACTGTCGACTAGAGCTTCTGATAAGGACGAGACTGGTGGAGTTCTGATCGCCCGGAGAGTGCGTATGATGAAAGCCTCTGGAATTTGTCAGCCGGCTCACACCATGCGTTACTGATATCCGGAGGGATGGATGGGAACAGGAGGAGCCTCGAGAAATGACCTGCTGAAGTCATGGTCATCGAAGAGCAATTCAGGGTGCAACTTGTTTGAAAATGGCGATTGAGATCAGAGATCATTCTTCCTCTTCTTGTAGGTTCGAAGAACGGTCTTGAGTCTCATGACCGGATCGGTGTGGGAGCCGTCGAGATGATGAGTGGGGAGGTTCTCTTGACTTACAGCAATAAGGCCCTTCTGGGTTTAATGCTGCTCTTGCTGCTGTTATGCAATCTCCACCTTCTACGAGGCAGCACCACGAGCAGTTCCGAAGCTGCACAGGTTCAAGGTTTGTCAGCAGTGGATCGCTGTGGCAGTCCTGTGTCGTGCAGAAAACCGGAGGCAATTCTTCAATTGGAGATTCTCTTGATGGCATGCAAAATGGCAGCCCAGGGCCGGGAGATACCTGTAGAACGTGATGAGTGCTGCTTGACCATCAGGGCCCTGGATCCGCCTTGTCTATGTCGGGCCTTTGATCTAGCTCTTCATTACCCTCCGTTCCACCTTAACATCACCGCTGCTCTAGGATTACCACGACATTGCGGATACAATGTGCCCGCCAACTGCATCTGTAATGGTAAGATTTCCTGTACTTCAATCTTCTGTGTTTCAGATTTCAATGGGCATGGAACATTAAATTCCAAACAATTTGAGTCGATTGTGGACTCTTATGGGTTGAAATATCGTGTTTATTCCGTAAGAGCACCTTCGCATGATTTGGATTTTCCCACCAGCTTCTCAACTTGAAGTGAGTGAGCCTCGAAGGTTGCATCTCATACTGAAGTTGCTTTCCTGATGGCGTTCACCTTTTACAGGCTTCAAGGTGCCAAGTTAGATGTCAAGATCATTGCTTGAAAGGACTTCCAGAAAACAGGGTACCCTTGTAAATGTCAAGAGAGTTGATGGTTGAATTACGAACTTAGCAGTTAAACATTTTCTGAAGCCAGCAGCAGAAGACGAGTCATCTTGGCAAGCGATGCAGATCGTTGTTGTGAGGAGAGGACACGAGAGAATTCCGACTTGCCAGATAGGAGTCGCAGAGCTTTTTTTTCCAAGAAGCATTGCAGAGCATGTATGTTAAATGGCAAGCGCAGCAATCCTTCCGACAGATGTATCACCAAGAACTTAGATTCGAAATCTGTAAATTGTATCCTGAAACTCATTTAGATTCAATTCTTACACAGCTTGGATTCTACGAGTTGTTTCGTTGGAAAGCTTTTGTTGCAGGAGGTAGGGATGAGTCCGTGCCTGAAAGAAATGGAACTTTCCAATTTCCAATTCTTTCAGGCACAGAGACTATAATTGTAGGGACCATTCTCGACATAATGAGTCTGCCCTCTTTTCTCAGTTGCTACTTTCTTCTCTGTGCATGTCTCTCAGCTTTTGAGGTCTTTTCAGGACCGATATTTCTAAATTTTACATTATTCCAGAAATTCTGTCTTTATCTCTCATTTTCCGTGTGCCCCATGTTAGAGATGCGGAATCCAGCTAAGCGCTATATGCGGTGTTGCTGTCAGATCGGCAGAGTGTACGTCAATCTATTCATGTGTAACGAAAGTTCCAGACTGTAAGGCAATCTGCAGGAGTCCTCTGTGTCTCTCGTCACGACTATTATCAGTATTTCGTACCGTAGTCATTCATGGAGGACGTAAATCGACCATACCCATTTCAGCTTGCTGCGGACTAACATCGTCTCTTCCACGCGTTTAGCAACATCCAGCTTCTCCAATGTTCATCATTGTTTTCGAGATTTTGATATTTGCACAAGCGAAAGTTTTCCTGTATTTCCAGCAGGTTATTCGCTATATTTTGAGCATCAGTTATGAAGTGGTCAGGATTTTCCTAATATTATTGGTTTAAATAATGCATTAATTAGATTATAATTTGAGGTGAATTTTGGTCCAATGTTACACATGGTTTGATTTCTCAACTATAAAAACCTATTATTATTATGATCATATGATTATGAACCATACAGGTGATAATGATATGATTTATGTATATTTCATTATAAGTTCTATTACCAATTTTTACATTTAAAATCGTCTTGAGTTTTATTTCTAATAAAAGAGATATATATATATATATGCAACTTTCAAATTCTAGAGATTGTTTAGAATATTAACCTTCGTCGATTCAAGCAACAAAGTGTACGCGCAAGAAACATATAGATTGATACACCATCTTAGTATCTTTAAGATAGTATGATATACTAAGTATCACGTGAGTGGATACGATACTATCGTATCCAGTTGTGATCTTAAAATGTAATTCTCTGTGATTAATTTTAAAGAAATACGTTTTCATCTTTTTCTTTAAAGCTAGAAGGTAATTGAATTGGATTGAGTATATTACGTGGAGTTATAAATAGAAGAATATACAAGACTTCAAAGATGCCGCTAAGAATATTTGTTGTGATTGTTATTATTTTTTCTTCACTAATGTCATTTCTAAGTTTGAATCACATAATTATTTTTCTAATTTTTTATACGAGAATTTAAAAATATTTTGTGTGTTTCAATACTGATTTTTAATTGTAATTCACAATAAGTGCATGTATTCTCAACTTGGTGATGTCTATCTCCCGTTTGTAATCCATTTTGTTTAAATAAGTTTTAATCATTTCAAGATTGAACTACCTCCTTGATATATTTTCAATCGATTCTATCTCTTTGTTGTACTCGTTTATTGTACTTATTTCAAGCTTTTTCATTGCATGAACAAGGTATGAATAAGGTTGAACATATTCAACATCAGGTCTTGAGGAGGAAATATATCGTCATCCATTAATAAAATTTTATCAACTTAAGTGTAAACTGCTAAACAATATAAAATCAGAAATATTACATTTAGATGAATAAGACTTTTCGTGATAAGTTATTAGTGTGAACCAGCTTGTTTAAGAAAAAAAAATGCGATTTGCGTGAACACAATAGTCAATAGTATGTAGAACTTTGGAGAAGATGTCACGCAAGACTCATCAAAATATTTTAGGTGCCATCTAACATTTATGTTTCAAAAGGAGGGATTTAGAATTGTATTTCCAAGAGGTGAAAAGGCAATATACTGTACTCTCATATGCGAGGATGACGCAAAAGAAGACAGGACAATATAACAAAGTCCACGCGATCAGATTTAAAGTTCGGGCGAAGGTGACGTGGACAAAATGGTAAATCCAATGTTCCTCGAAAAGGTGCCTGGGGCTCGGGATGCGGGGCCCTTTGACTAGGCTCCCATCTCATCTCAGGGCAATGATAGATGCTAAAAGTGCACCGACCGGATAAGGAACGAAAAGCGACGAGTTTTCGGGCGAATTGGAAGGAGGGAACTGTGAGAACTTGCGGATTCGAAAAGTTCGAAGAGAAATCGGCTCCGATTCAGTCTTGCGCCGAGAAAAGAGAGCCCATCGCGTCTCACGAGCGGACCGGGGCTATGGCTGCGGCCGCTGCAGCCGCGACCGGGCTGCTGCTCGCGGTGCCAGCGGGAGTGGGCAGCTCCATCGTCGTCCGAGCTTCTGGTTGTGGACGCTGCAGCTGGAAACAATGTTGGCCTTCGCTCAGGTGGAGCTCGGCGTCGACAGGTCCTTCGCGGTTTCGGTCTGGCGCCGTCGCGGTGCAGGTGCAGAGTCGCTATGGAGGCCGAGACCTCGCCGCTCGAGATCGGGAGATAGAGTTCGGTAAGTTTAAAGGCAGTCTGCTGGGAACAATGTCGTCCAAGTACTTGAAGTGGATGGTCAAGAATCTGAGGGGCGGGCCGATGTCTGAGTGGGTGGCTTACGCGGAAGAGGTGCTCGAGGACCCTTATTACAAGGACAGGTTGGAGTGGGAGAAAGTGGAGAAGCTCATGACCATGGCACACGATTTGGACAAAATCACAGGAAACAGGGACGTTCTTGCGCCTGCGAAAGTGTTCGGGTGGAACCTCGAGGATGACAGTGGATGGAGAAAGGTCAATTTTGCTCTGCTCGGGACCACTCGCGGTGGCCGAATTCCGCGAGTCAAAGAGCCTGCGGCGGGTGCAGCGAGCCCGGTCGGGAAGAAGAGAGTGAGGCGACAGAATGTTTCCATCAGGACTCAACCGGCTGCTTTGTCCACTCCGGAGTCTGCGTCACAGGGAAGCTTGAGGGATGAATTAGCGAGGAGAAGAGAGTTGAGACGAGACAGGCTTATGGCGAACAGAGGTGTTAAGTCGGCCGACATTGAAGAGGAAGCGAAACGGATCATGAATCCGTTCCCAGGGCGTGACAGTATCGTCAGTAAAGTGAGGAGCTACGATATTTCGGATTAGTTGAGAATGTCAGGTCTTAGAAATGTAGGATGTGATTGGACTATACTGATTGAATGGCGATTGTTGAGAAACGTTTTGCGTCACATGATGCAAATTTTCGTCATATTTTTTTTGCCCTCTGCCTTATCTGGAGGTCGAAGACACAAGAAGAGAGCAGCTGGGCAGGTAGTTATGTATAGATTTTAGAAAAAAAGCACACGCACAGTGTGCAGTTGAGGTGATTTGACACTTGCAAGTCACCATCCAGAGCAAAAATGTTACAATGCGTCGGACGAAGCTATCAATTGGAAACCGGAAATTTGCTGTTCGAAGCTCGAGCTATTTGTATCTATGGAAATGAATGTCAATCGTTGACCTTCATGGTTATCGTCATCGTCTAAACCCCCTTCGGCCAGCCGATTGAAAGAGTGGTTGTTAAAAGATTCAAATAGTCTTCTCTAATATCTAATTGCTTTCAAGCCTGACTCGGGCATGGTAGTTCCTGTCGTGCACAGCAACAGTTCTGGGAGTAGGCATGGCGATGCTGCCAAAATATCTTATCCTGTCAACACAGTGGGGAAGCGAAAGACATCATTGTCGAAGAGGATTACCTGCATGGTTCGTAGTGAGAAACAAGCTACACATTCTCTGCAGTTTCCAGTCAAGGACACAGCTTTCATTATGTTGTATATCTTACCCTGTGCATTATCTTATGCAGCACCAACGTTTCACTAGCTTCGAGAGCTACTACATCCATCGCTGCCACAACTAAGCCGAGTCTCGTAATACGAACGTACACATGACTCCGGAGAACCATGTATATCGCACTTGTGAGTAAGTCTCGCTAGATCTCACCCCTATTTTTCCATGTTGCGGCCGAAATTTTTCCCTTCATCATGTTTGGCACCGAGAGTCCAGTGAAGGAGCAGGCCGTGACGCTATAGCTAGTCGACAGCATATCCCGTATCTGAAATGGGATTCAGTACTACGTCTCAATATCGTGAAGATTTTAATTGTGTACAGCCTTAAATCCATGAGCACGATTTCCCATCAAGAGTTCCTGCGAGGCAGAGTAACTGCCGTTACGACTGAAGGCTTCTTTCCCACTTCCACAAAACTCATCGCAATGACTACCGTGAGAACTGGCCGTGAATACTTGAGGATGTAATAGGACGGCAAGACTTCATCTTGCCGTCATACCTTCAACTACTTTTCTCATATGTGAGCCGCTTGAACTGATACCGGGGTCAATCTTTACATTAACAATCTCAACTTAGAACGAAATACGACAGTGGAATCTGAGAACAGAGATTGAGAGGTACAACCTTGGACCAAGGACACAGAAACTTACAACCACCTTTCCTTCTACCATAGAACTGCGAAGAGAGGACCTGAGCATGTAGAAGAATCTGAATCGCTACAGAAGGTGAGGTGGCCAGAAACGATCATAAAAGACGTCTGTATGACACGTGCACTTCAGATTCACTAACGATTCTCGAATACAATCGCGATGCCGGTGGCATCGTGTAACAAATTCGAATAAAAGGCTTGAAGCAACACTCAGATTATCTACAGATCCACTCCCGATCTTTCATCCACTGAATAAAGGACTAAGAAAGTATGTGGCTAAGGCAATTACCTGTAAGCCATAAAGTTGCCAAAAATTCCTACTACTGAACTATCTTTGTTTAAAACTCTCTTCGAGGTGACTTTCAAGAGAAAAAAATGTGCTCGTATTAGTACAATGATGATAATCCCAAATGTCTCTAAGAATCTAAAACCGTGTTTTTCTTTTACGCCCAGTGTACTTCGTGTCTCGTGGAACATTTGTTACACCCTTGTTTCTCCTTTGCTCTTTCTTTTTGAGAAGCCACGCTCTCCCCTTGACTTTCTTTCCGTTTTTCAGTCTTTTCGCCGGCCTTTGCCTTTCAGCTACATCAACCTGAAATCAAACCACAGCATTGGATCTAAAAAATATGTCGGAGGGAGAAAGTTTGAACCTGAGTTTGATTCATACCAAGTGTTATGTCATAAGATGACCGTCAGTCAACTTAACTGACACTTTGAATCGACTGACCTAGAGCAAAAAGCATGAAGCAAGTACACTGAGTGCTTACAGTTTCGTTTTCCTCGTCCTCACTATCATCCTCACTTTCACTTCCTCCGTCCTCGCCCTTTGCTTTCGGAAGGGGAGTGCTTGTACTGGGTGGACCACAAGACAAACACAAAAAGTACTTCTTTGCTCTTGAACTGCACAACAAAGCATTCGGCTTCAGTATCCAGCGGGGACTACAACAACAATTCTTGATAAGCGTGAAAGACCTGGACCTCCCTTACCTGTGAGGATAATCGACAACCAAGCCTCCCGAAAACCCTACTCGCATTGCAGCTGTTGAAATCATCTCCAATTGTTGTGTATTTTCAGGATAAATTTGCAAGATCGCTCGAGCTCCTCTCGCTAGACACTTGTACAGAGATGAAAAAAATGCTCTGTTTGTCACAGATAAGTAGGGCAAAACAGTGTGTTAGAACTGCTAAGACAGAGCGTACCAAAAGATCAAGCATATCCATTTGAACAGTAAGCTCCGAATACTGGAAACACGACGATCAATGTCAAACACGTTCACAATGAGAAATCGATGTGTCGTAACTACTTACTTAAGTCGTGCCCGGGGATCATTGCAACTCTTATCGGCATTGCAAAGCCACTGTTCACATTACCAAAGACAAGTCATATTTATTAGTCTGGGTAGGAACTGTCTATAACAAACGACATCTGTAAACCTACGGGTACCCAATTTGAGCGACATTGAACTCACTACGAGTTTTGTTCCTTTCACACCATGAGTTACAACTGTCTATCACCAGACTGAGATTAAAGATCGGGCAGCAGCTCAAGATAAGAGGAAAGGAAGCAAGCAAGTACGAGACAAAGAATGCTTACCTGCACAGCTGAAATACTAATGGCTCCATCCAATGAGCCAGGGCGGAAACCCAAACCCTGCACAAAACCCAGGGTTCACCTTACAATTAGCGCTCGATCTCATGCTCACCACGATAATTTTCCATAACACCAGGAACAGGTCGCCCCAGATTAAATTCCATTGACAAGGTGCTAGCAGTAGTCCGAAGGAAAACCGGATTATGAGCTCTCAGTTTGGCTCCATGATTTCGATGCTTACCTGCCCAATGTCGCTGACCAGCAAGTCTCCATCGACCTCGCGTTCAAGAGCGATATCTGCAACCGCAGAATAATTAGAGCACAATTAAAAATTAATCCTTGTCAAACAAGAAACTTGCATCGTCTACTTAGGAATGCATTGCTAAAGTCAGGTAGCTGAAAGCAGCAGGCAAACCGGCCGCACAGAAACGGGAGCAATCGAAATTTACCTATCATAGACTCGGAAATGTCCATTCCGATCCAATGATGCCCATTCTCAGTCAACGTCTCTCCGCTTAAACCTGACCCACATCCTGTGCAACCCACAACAACAACATAAGTGACTGGTAGTAACTAAATACGTCTCTGACATCGAAGTGGCGGACGACAGGCCAGTAAATGATAGCAACCAAATGTCCGCATTCATACCTATGTCCAACAGAAGACGAGGAATACCATCACTAGGCAACGCCAGCAGTTCCAGCGCTCGTTCTGTTAGTTTGGCCTGCAGAGGGAAATCCTGATGTCAACACCCAACTGGGCACAGCGAACTGCAAAATAAGAGTTGACCCAGACATTGCACGGGCAGACTAAATAAGGACCGAAGCGGCCGTCGACGTTCAGCCCAAACCTACAATTCGTTGCAAAATTCAAGCCTTGTCCTTCACCTGAATTTCGATAATTCGCGACGAAGTGGTATACTTCCGAGCTTCAGATTCATTGTAAAAAATCTCCGGAGGAGCTTGACGCTCTGGCCGGAGCGACATCTCTTACTAGCTAGTAATCTTCCTCCAACTTCACTGAATCTGTGTCTTCCTCCTAAACATCCGGCTCCAGGACCCACAAACTTGTCCCGACCCAATCCACCTATAAACGTTCTAATAAACCTCCGTCCTAGCAGCAATCAAACAATCCAACCACCCGACCGCGCTGCCAAATCGAACACTACTCCCTCGATCTCCCACACCAGAATTGATGAACACACGAAGTGATCGAGGCAGCACATCGAATTGTGCAAGAATCAATCGACCCGTCAACTCTCTCTCAACTGCACACAGCAAAGCAGCAGAGATCTCCGTTCAGGCAGCTGCTCTGTTGCCCTGCCCTCTCCCAGTATACTTCTAGGGTTTACTGTAAACCCTCCCGAGACCTAACTGCGGTTAAGGCAGGTCCTAAACAAGCGAACTCTATTACTTTCACAACCTGCACACGCTTGCAGACAAGGATCCGACACCGTTCCCTAGGCCTGGCATCAATGGCCTTCTTCCTGTCCTTTGCGACCAGATTTCCTATGGCAAACTGCGAAATACAGTATCGAACAAAAATGAATTACTGCTTCTTACCAGTTTGTACGTGGCTCTTGAGGCAGCAAGTAGTTTGATGAAGGCAAGGCTTACTGGGTTGAAGTCCTGTCCTTTGCTATCAGATTTCTCATGGCAAACTGCGAAATACGAATTTCTTGAAGTCTTGGACAATTTCTTAAATTTCGTGAATTTCTTGTCTCTAGCAATCTGTACGCGGTTCATAAGGCAGTAAGCAGTTTAATGAACTAGAAGGCAAGGTTTACTGGGCTAGAAGATTATATGTTTGGTGCATGGTGGTATATTCTCTTGATGGTTTAGACTACAAATCAATATGGGAATATTAAAGGTAGCTACCACAGTTATTCTTCCATCAGGGCGTGGCGTGGGCTGGGCTGTTTGGAAGAACGTGGTACCGAATGGCTTCACATCAGGGACTGTTGTGAGATGTGGTTCCGTGATTGTACTCGAACCCAGTACTTTGCCACTCGGAGCTACTGAGCTAGAATCGCGTTTGCGTGGCCACTTTAGGCCACATTAGGCCTGAGGCCACTTTAGGCCACATGAGGCCTCCGTAGTCGGGCTGCTTGTAACCGGCGCAGACTGTCGTCAAGGGCAGTCTCATGTCTCATCCCCGCTCCGGACCGGGAATAAATGCCAGGAATCATGATCGATCCCTCCAGCTGGAGGTTCGATGGAAAGAGATCCACCAGTCACTGGCATAGACCTTCAATACTAGCATCTCCACTTCACAGCGCCTCGAACAGGCGGCGCTTCGGATCGGGAACCACTGCCACCTCCCAGCCAGATTTGGCGGCTCCCCCATTCTGCAGCGTATTTAGAGCGGAAATCTTCCCCAGCTCAGGTTCCCTGACGCCAGTGTTGGAGCACCGCTGCACGCCCCCGCGATCTTTATAGTGCTCTGGACCTGAAAATAGCCTCTGCTAATGGCTCAAGTCGGGTCTCCACCGTCTCCAGAACGGAGTCGGGTCCCATACAACCGGAGTTGGGTTAAGGCAGTGGTACCAGCCAAGGAAGTGGGACACATTGGGGCACTTTTAGCTGATGTCTGCGATGTCCGGAAAGGGAGGAGCTGGGACGAGAATAGAGAGAGAGGGAGGGTACGAGGACGGAGAGCGCATTCTCAACGACAGTCATTTGGTTACGAGACGAGAACGAGAGTGGAGTCGAGTAGAGTGTATGTGTAGTGTGGACTCGGGGGAGTGGAGGTGGTGGGGTGGGAGTGGGGGTGTGGTGCGACGGACTCCTGCGTTTTCGTTTTCCTCACTCTTTGCCTCGGACGGGAAGCTACAGGACGTTCGGTGTGAGGAAGGGGCTAAATTCGGGATCGTTTGCTGTGTTGTCTTCAAGAAATTGGACTCGACGCTCGTTGGTCACTGATCGTTCTCGTTGTCTTTCCTCTGTCTGTCTCTCTTTCTCTTTCTCTTGCTTACTTCATTTGCTACCTTCCTTTCCTCGTCCTTGCTCCGTTCCCGTGTTGTCACATTGCTATCGCTGAGGGGAGGATCGCGTACAGAGGGTGGAAAGAAAAAAGTTGAACTGACTGGGACGCGACCATGGCGATGACCTTACTAGGTACTTTTCGTAACCTCGGGGTTTTGTTTCTCTTCTGTTCCCAAGGTCGTCTGTTGAATTGGATAGCGAAATTGCGAGATGAGTGCGAGCCACCACCAATTTTTGTTTTATGGCCGCGAGGGCAGTGAGGAGGAAATTCTTCTTTGTTTTGGGAAATTTGAGTGTGCAAAAAAAATCTCGTGTTTTTATTTTCGAGTGAATTGGCGTGTCGCGAACTGGGCTTACCACCGTTGACTTCCGTGGAATTCGTGAATCTTAAAAGATTATAGTGTGGAATTGAGGTCCATATCTGAAGATTTTGTTTTTTTAATTGTTCCCCGAGACACTTCGATCACGAGAACCTAGGAATTTATGGTCGAAGTGGCTATTGGATCGAATTACGATCGGTTGTCTTACTTCACTCATTCTATAGTTTAGGTCGGTCTTGTAGTTTTTAAAACCTTTTTATGAACTCTCTCCTTCCGTAGCATAAATGTGGATCCTTTTGCAAAAGCTTCGTTGTCTGCACTATACTTGTAATCCCTGAGACCCGCATAATCGTTCACACGATCTACGAGGACAATTTATAGAAATCTTCATCTTTTCGTTGCGTTGTTCCCAGAGCAGCATGATTTTTATTGTTGTCATATGTTGTCACGAAGTATCCAACATGCACCTGTTTTGCGTTTTCTCTCATCTCCATGCATTGTACTTCTCCGGTGTTGGCTTTTGACTAGGCACACCGGTATTTAATTTGTCTTCGGAGTGCAATCCACCAGGTTGCATGCGAAACATGTTGTTGCTGTACTGCTGGTACAAGTGGAACCTCACTGTATTGGCACAAGTTTTGATATCTGTTATAGTACTAGTAGGGGGTTAACAAGTGAAACAAGTGGGAGGGGAAGTCGTCAGCCCCTTGAAGGATCCATAACATTTCAAGATTTCAATTGGAGGTTGTTGCGCCGGGTTTCGATCCAGTTGATGGGTACAAACACTCAACTCGAGAGGCGGAGCTAAATTCACTAGTTCTGTTATCCCGGAACTCTGGAACCCTGAGGACCTTTAGCGGGAGCTCCTTGATACTGGCTCACTTTCCACGTTGACTACAGCCTCCCATTTCGCGTTCTGTATCCAGAAAATCCAAGCTTACATATCCCTTCCGCTGTACTTTTTTGCTTTTCTTTCAACAGTTCTTTCATTTTGAATTTCCTGGCTTGTTATCTGCACCTTGGCATTTGTTTTCAACTGCATACATCGGCATCGAACTTTTTCTCAGGCTGCATTCAAGTAGGTTGCATACCCATTCTGTATGCGAAGCGGAGCTTGTTCACAAGGTTGTTTTTTAGTTTACGTCAGCCCTTTACTTTCCCTTTCCTTTTTAGCTTTATATTGTCTTTCATATACACGTTCTATATTCGACTTGAAGGGACAAGTCGAGCTCCTTGCCGATCAATGAATAATTCTTTGAAGTAGCTTATTAAGTGCTGTTTACAGTGGAATACCGCCCAGTTTGAATTTCATCGCTAGGTTTTGTGTTATATATCATTACATGTCTCTTTCTAGTTTAGTTTAATGTTCTTCATTCATTATCGTTCGCATTCAATCTCCAGTCGAAGGAAATTCTTTCAGCTCTCTGGCATTGTGTTTTCCTTGCGCTATTCCGGTCTAAACCCTAAACCCAACCATGGTCTACACCTTCGCTTGTTGGGCGTTGAGATATAATGAGCCCCTGCGCGGTCTAGTGTAGAAACACATGCCCCTTGGTATCCACGGACGAAGCAGCTGAGACTTCTTGACTGGAATGTGATTCTTCCCGGTCAATTATTGTTTATGGTCAAAGGAGGATTTTCTTGCATCCGACTGATTCCTCTACACTGCACACTTACTACTCCCAGCACTGTCATTTAGATAGTTGCTCTCCTCGCTGCTTTCCATATTCCAGAGCTCTTCTTGGACTTGTTCTACTTTTGCATTCGTTGCTCTTTCGCTTTTTCAGCGTCTTTTTTGTTATTTCCATCCAGTAAAATATGTTAGCACATTTGAGACGTAACATCTAGATATGATACGCTTCGTTTTCTAGCACGCCAAGCCCCATAGGCTGATCACGTACTGCCTTATCTGTATGCGAAAGAATTTGGTTGCTAAGCTTCCGGCGCAATTAGATTCTTACTGTATTGGCACGCCTTGTACTTTCTGGCAGAGCACTGCCCGCTCACATTGAACTTGTACTCAGTCTTGATACATATATGTAGATAATAATTCTTATGTCCAGTGGTCCTGAACGTATTACGAGACCTTGCTTTGTATAAGCATATTTTCTTCAACAGTTTATGGTGTGCTAACTGCCTTACTTTTAAGACATGTCTTTCAGTAATCTATTTAGCGTATAAAATATGGATCAATTCTTTTTTTTATTTTGCTCTGGAGCTTTGTATGTAGGACTTTAGATCAAATAAATGCATGTTTCGCCTGACCCGCTTTGTCCCTTGTGGTCCTTGTGTGCATCCGCCGTGGCTGTGGTGATTCGTGGTTTTCTGCCGACTTCAACATCATCGAACTCCGTGAGCAGAGTGAGTCTTCAGCTCTTTTGAGGATGCAGCATTATATATAAAAGGAAAAAGGAGGTATGGCGGACTGGGAAGCTCACTTTGCTGGTTGCTTGGGACCATGCAGGCTAGCAGGATTGGCGTTTATGTTTTCTGTGGGGATTCTCTTGCAGATTCTGGTATGTCTTGATTCAGAAATTTTTGTCTTTGATCATGCACGTCTGTTGGAAAAGTAGGTATGGTTAGTATTGTGCTTCTCGTTCATATCCTACAAAGTCAATTATGTGTTGCAGTTCGAGATTGCATTTGGGTTTACATTCTTGCATCTGCATGGTCCACATAGAGGACATGTCAGTTGTGGTTTTGAGTTCTGCGCAGCGGATATGTGATCTTCTTGTGCAGTCTTGATGGCATCCTCATTTTTCATAGATTATACGTTTGGGAAGACATGTGAAGTTTCCAATGTGCTCTTACCTGTGAACTCCTTGTATTGACAGGGTTGTGCTCTGTACAATAATTGGTGGCCAATGCTTTCAGGTACTTGTGCTAAACATTCCTTTACAATATGAATAGGCGAGTGAAGTAATCGAGGCTAACACTATTATTGTGAAATATGTTTTACCTACTATGTTCGTGCATGACAGAGGTATGAGGTCATATAAGGTTGAGAAACCAATCATACCATTGCCAAAACCTCTTCAAGTAGGAAAAATACTCTATAAAAACTGTTTACCACCTCCAGTTAGCACGTCAATTATCTCCAACGCATCGTTTACATAATCAGAAGGTACTGTACAATAATGTTGAACATCCTAGAAAGCTTACTGAAGATTGGGATTTAGTTTATACGCGTGAAGCAGATCCGTTGCTTCAAGGTCTACGGAGAACATCGATTTCATTCTCTTAACTTTTTGGATCTGGATAATTGTTTAACGTGGATGTATGTCCACATATCGTAAACGTCGCTTCCACGTCTCCCGTGTAATCTGTATTGGGTTTGCCTTGCCGCAAACACCATTCACCTATACGCCTGAGGAGGCTGTGCTGATTATAACGATAATGGATTCAAGTATGGTACCAATTTCCCTGTAGCAGGTGACGTGTTATGTATTCTCCACTAGGAGACATAGATAGCTAGTATCTGCACTGGCCTCTGGTTCCAAATGGCCTCGATGTATTTATTTCTATCGATAGGCTGTACTTCAGTCATCTTCGGGTCGAGAATTCAGGATAGCAGCTTTTGGAAGTTACACACTCAGCTTGCTTGAGCCCTACGCTTAGTATGTTCCTTGTCTTGCAACGTCTGAAGAAAACTGTGAATAATCCTTGGGTCAAGAACGGTGCCTTCACATTGGCCCTGTGGTGACCCATCGTGGATGAAGTAATACACTGGTCACACGCGCAACTCTTTTGAGAAAAGATCATGCTTTAATTGATGCCTTTGATTTACTTGTAATGCCCTTCTCAAGCTCTCTTCAAGTCGCTGCATAATGGGCCCAGATGTAAAGATTCTGAACTTTATGCAAGCGCTTGCATCTTGGACACAAGTGTCTTGACCAATAAGATATCTGTATCCAAACGCCGGCTTAAGATCTACTCACACTTGACACACTATGATGTCTTTTGTGCAAGTGTTGCTACCATCTCAGTGGCCACGAATTCGAAAAGATGCATCCTGAATCGAAAGAGCACGGAATTGATTACTTCGTTATGCTAATTTGCTCGTGATGTCAACTTGCAGCGCTGATGTACGTAATGGTCCCCATGCCGTGCTTATTTTTCGGAGGAAGTTCTTCTTCCGACTTTCTCTCGATGTCCGAAGGAGGAGAGTAAGTCACTTCACATCTGTTACCTTTGTTGAAAGTGTCATAATTTTGAAAACTTTGTCCTCCTTTATCTTGATTATATGGCAGTCACCAGTATCCGTGAGTGGTAGTATTAGCAGGAGGCCCCATCAACGAATGAATTGTTTATCTGCTTGTTTGATCTTCGTTTCTGTTTGAGTCTGGGTAAGCCTTCTGTTCGATCATATTCGGAGTTGGAGACGTGCTTAGATGATAAAGGGATTATGATTTAGACTGCCGAGAACTCACGTATCATCGCACAACAGTTTGCAACCATGTAACCTTTACTACAGTTTCAAAAATACCAGCAAATGAATATGTCCGCAACTCCTACCTTCTGAAATTCTCGTCCTCTCTCTCCGCTTTTCCTCTCCCGACGCATTACTAATGCATTAAAAGATATTCGATGTTCCCTAAAGATTCCCTCATATCACTCTCACTAGTCACAATAACTGTTAGTAACCTTCGAATCAAACATCATCAATTAGGGACCCACGTATCTCTATGTGTACGCTGTTAATATTGTATTGTAGATGTTTGAAATTATGATTTTGATGTCTGTGTCTGTTCTTTACAGCTGGAAGGATGTGGCGAAATTTCTCACGGGATTCTCAGCAGTTATGAGTGTCGCAATTCCGGCTATACTGCATCATGCCGACCTAATAGAAAAGGGGGCAATGCTCCTCGAACTTTTGTCCTTCGCCATTCTACTTTGTACTGTAATATTGTTTCAAAAAGTAAACCAAGAAGATGACTGGTGATGATTTTGTCTCGGAACTCATCCCTTGAACGCGACCATTTGTCGTTCTCAAGGTAGCGTTGCCATCTGCATTGTTTTGCATCAGGTTCATTTGTCAAATATTCATATGGAACAGCTAGTGCTTACAGTATAGGGACCTTTTTGCTCGAAGAAAAGAAAGGTGATAAACTTGTACAATTTGTCAAATTCTTTGTCGAAGTGACAATCTATATGTATGTGGAACTGTGCGATTTCCTGTCCTGCTCGGAGTTGTCTGCAACTTCTTACAGTGCGTAAACTACTCATTCGATTTGATTTTTCAAGAAGACCCTTGCGACTCTTGACAAAGAGCCCCACTCGATGACATGGTAGCACGACTTTGTGGTAAGCCTGCCATGGAGCTCGCTGTAGAGAAGGATGGAATGTGGTGGCAGGCAGCGTGTAGCGTGTGATGAAGGCGGTGATTGAAGGAAAGATTAATGTTCTCATTTCTTTTCAAGTCTTGTGGGTCCTGATAAGATCCAAAAGCGTCTGCTCCTCCCGAGTACACAGACGGAGGACGACAACTGCGGCTTTCTTTCATATGGAAGCATTGAATACCATCTTTGCTTGAAGCTTGAATCTGGAAGCTTGAAGCGTGTGGGCCATGTGCAGAACCGCCGTGGGGATAGTGTAGGTTTGAAGATTTCGTTGTAATACTTTGGTAGCACCTGCGAAAAGGAAAGTCGGCATTACTCTCCCTTGTGCTAGTAGACCAGGTGGGTCCGAGAGCACACCCCCTTTCCCACATAACCAAGTGGAGTCCGTCTCTCAAGACAAAGGTCAATGGTCTCATAGTCCACTGTTGACACGCTTTGGAGGAGACTGCCTGTGCTCGCCAACTCGAGATAAGTCTATAACGACCTCCTCCTATGCACCTTCAGTATGTCGAATACTGTCTTCCACCGGTCGGACTAAAGAGCAGCAGATGGTCTGCATCATGACCTACTCATGAGTCCCAACATCTGACTATGCCCCACACACATACACACTCGACCCCACCACCCACATCCCAGAGCTATCCTCGCTAGCACAGGCCAACAGTTTACCCGTCTCTCGGGCGCAGCCCTTTCCAAAACTGTCAGTACTTTTCCGTGAACGACTTCATCAGTCCAGATACCCCGCAGCATTGCTGGAAATCTTCGACTGTCCCCTCCCTTCTTTCTCATCTCCCTCTCTCTCTCTCTGTCTCTCACTAGTATCAAGTAGTCGCTCCTTTTCCGTGTGCCTACATCAATGCGGAGGAATTTGGCAGAAAAGGAGGAAGCAGAATTTTCGCTAGTGCGAGAAGACCTCTCCCCGAGGGTTAGGTGTACATTACAGAGGAGGCCAACGCCCCGACGCACTCCCGGATTGGCGTGGAAAGAAAGGGATGGTTATTGGGGCCGGCCTGTAACGGCTGACCGTGCATGTGTCTGAAGGACGACGCAGCCTGAGCCTGCGCCTGCCGGCCTGCGCACAAGCGCTTTTGATCGCCGAGGGCTGCAGGGCCGTACCGAGAACGGATCAGGCCTGCAGAGGGCAAACAATAAATGGCCGAGAAGATTCAAAAGCGGCTTGGAGAGCGAGAGAATGAGCGAGCCATCGAAAGATTCAGCGAGTGATGTGATAGTGCGGTAATTCTGACGAGGAACAGGCGGAGTTCACGGGACGGACGAGACTCTGATGCTGGAATGTGAGGCTCGGTGCTTCGGGGTCCCACCATCGGCGTCTCGGCCCCGGCAGCCTTGCCGATGGTGCCTCTCCGGCTCTCCGGGCCTCCGGGCCTCCGCTCCGTCCCGAACGTGGGTCGGCTCACTCGAGCCCGATGGTGCAGAGCCGTCCCCGAGGTCGGGCGGGCAGACAGGGACGAGCTTGTCCACGACTGACACGGCACAACATCGTGACTTCTGAGCCACGCAGGCTCTGCCCAAAAGCTTCGCAGAAACAGCGATTTCGCAGTTCGAGTGAATCCGGTCGCTGCTCGGACTCGGACCCTCTTCCTCTCATCCTCTCCCCTGTCTTGGAGCAGCTCATCTCTCCCACTGTCATTCTCCTTGCTTGCTCGGATCTCGTAAATGGGGGATGAAGCTATGGTCGCAATTCGTTGTTGTTGTTATTGTTGTTGTTGAGTAGGGCCCGGAGCCTAGAGTCGAGTCGACCGACACATGCAACCCCACACGGCCCTTTAACATTTTCCGGCAGATCTTGGAATTTTGTATGATTTTTGACACGGATACGACGGACGAGGACGACTTCCAGCAGCTGGTTTGGAACAGGAAAGGGGCACAGATGGTTTGCTTTCCGTCGACTGGCGAGGATTGTGAGAGGGCTTGACTTCGGATGCAATTCATTCTCGCCTGCAGGCAGCAGCTGCCGAATCGGGGATTGCCGCTTGTCTTTCACTTGTTTTGTACTGTGGGAATTCATTGCCACACTGCGCAGTGGAAAGTGAGGTGGTCATTGAACAGCCGAAGTCGGTCCCACCTAATCAATCCTCTCTGTCACTCACGTTCACCATTTTAACATCCCTCGCCCGCACATACCTCATATAGAAGTCTCTCTCTCTCTCTCTCACTACCGCAACCCCGCCACCCTGCCCTCATGCACATGCAGCTGCATGTCTCTTCACCTAATACTTGGGTTTCGCTCGAGCCTCCTTCCGTCCATGCCTGTTCATGTGGATATATCCTGTTGGTCGTGCGCCTATTTCCCCCCCTTTTTCTTCACGCCTTCAGTTGTACATCCCCATTCTGATTCTCTGAAGCTCCCAAACTCCACCACACCACACCGTCAGCTGAAAATTCTCCAGAGCAGACATGAAACAGCAGTTGCGGAGCAGGTGTGATGCGCTGATGAGTTCCCCATCGCACCTCACCTCACCTGCTGTGGTCCGGCAGAGCCCAGCTTCGGGTCGAGGATAAGGATCTATGGCTCTTTGCAATGAGGAAATTCACAAATTTGTTCCTTCGAAGTGGAAAGCGTTCGTGTGTCCGGGGTGGCATTTAACAAGAGTCACCGTGAATAGAATAGAATAGGGGTGTGTCTTTTTCTCACTTTACGTGCGCCAGATGGATAGAGTTGTTAAGAAATGTGGTATATGGGTAGGTACTGGAGGTGGAATATCAGTCTGCTAAGTTTGATGATATCTAGGGGGCATCTGAGTCCATTATTCTGCTTGGAACCAGACAAGTGCAATTGACCTCTCTATGTTGGAGGATATAGGTCGAGCAGCACATCATACCAGCCGAAGTTTGCGTCACGGCAAGATGTGGAAGGTGAACTTGAGGCCTCGAAGAACACATATGGGGAACTAGAGGAACATTTGCTCCTCAAGTAAGGATGAAATATGGGTGAAATTGAGCCCGAGTTTCCTCGAACCTACCCGTTGACAGCTTTGTTCCTTACAGGTACATTTAGGATATCATATCGAGAATAAGGGAACTTGATTTGAAGCTGGAGGTCAATTTCAAGTGGTCTAGACATTGACAATGATGACTTCATGGAGTGCACACTCAGATTTCTGCGAAACTGGTGACATGGAAGATCGATCGCATAAAAAGTATCTTGCTGCCATCCGTTGTTTGAAACTTCATTTGCCGATTCTATCGATGAATTTACACCATGTAGTTAAGCAAAAAAGCATGAAAATACACATGAAGTCCGACAGCGATTCAAACAAGTGAGTATAACGGGCTAGTCTCCGTAATGTCACAATGAGGAATGGTAGTTCTTCCAGCTAAAATATTGAAAGTAGTGAACTTAAACAATCCACTGGCAAAATAGCATAAAGAGTCATCATCTAATTGTCACGAAACACCAGCTGGTGATCTTGGGGAGAAAGGAAAACACATTGACTAAAATAATATATACCATAAAATATTGATTTTTTAACCTCTCAAACAGTTTATTTTACAAATATGTTGCATAGATCTATGTAGTTTGCATAAATATATCAAGCAAGCTAGAGCAAGAAATATGATTTATGAGTTATTATTGCTCTAGTTGCACTCTATATAAATCTACGGAAGCTATCTAGGCCCTATGAGAAGAGCGTAGCTATGAGTAAATTTTGTGGGTCATAACATTCAAAACGCCAAGCTTTTCACCGTAAACAGTACTTCTTCACAACAAGCTTGGAAGGTTCATTCATTGCTTCTCATTTTCTTCCTCTTTTCGTACATTTTTACTGCTGTCAATTCAATCAGGAAGATCATGTGTGGTTCACGGGAAACTTTTCAACCAAAAGAACGAAAAAAACGTTATGAAAACATTATTATCGTTATGAATCGTCTTCCCAAAAAGACCATCCATAACCAGCAAGCAATTCCACAGATTTTCAAAGGAGGAAACATCGAGGAGATCACAAACTTCTGAAAGCAGGTCTGCATATCTCGAAATCTCGAGAACCTCTCACCGACTCTATAAACTAATTGGACAATCCAGAAGTAGGAAGGCCCGACAATCCGGGAAGGTATCTCTAACATGTCCGCACCGAGAGAGATAAACTATACGGAATCGCCTAAAAACAGCCGGTGCAGGAAAATATATTCCCAGAAGAAGAACGGCTCATCATACGATTTCTGGGCTCTGCCGTCGGGAGCCATGCAAATTAAGGCTGTCTGGGATCTTCAGAGCACGGTCAAAACCCTGAGCCGAGTATGGGCTTGAAGCCAAGTGTAGAAGATTGGGCCGACCAAGTGTGATTCAGTTTTGGGACGACCAAGTGTTGGGCACTCGCCACAACAAATATTTCCGGTTAGGGTAGGTCACATACAGAGGTGTTCGGGCCTACAGGTGTGTGTGCGTCTGGTGGACTCGCCTCTCGTTGGGTCGCGAAGGACAGACAGCATCGGCAGCCGGCCGCTCCACCTCCACCATCGCAGACGCCTGCGCCGGGGGCCCCAACTGCCTCCGTCCCGGGCCGTGGAAGCTCCCGGCTCCGCGGGCCCGGGTTCGCCTGAAACTCCCGGTCATTCTGAACTGCTTTTTCTTTTCTTTCCTTCCTCTCTGTATCGGGTAAATCCGATTTCCTTACTTGTTACTCCGGATCTTACCCAGGGCGTCGGAGGAGGTTAATGCGTTGAATTTACCTACCCAGGGAAAGAGGACGGGCTAAATGATTGTGGCGGTGTGCATTTTGTTCCCGGCGGAATGCGTTTTTCGTCGGTGGTTTTCTAGGGCCACATTTCCTTCCGGATTTATTTCGTTGCGGCGGTTTGGACTTGTGGAAGAATTCGGCGATGGAAGTCGTATGAAATTTATGCTATTTGCAGCAGACAGGAGCGGAGTAATATCGTCGGTCGACGAGTAAATGATTCTGTTTCATCGGCTTGATTCAATAATCAATCATTTACACGAATCAGACGAAAGAGCATCTCAATAAATAGGAATATAAAATATTATATTATATATTCTCTCATGTCATCTGGTGGTCTAGTTTTTTAGTCGTTAGAACTTATATAACACTTTGACTTGGCAGCAAATTTTCCGTTGGATTTTCATATCTGCTTCTCAAGTTCAAGGATTGTGAAGTAAAGTTTCAGATGTAAAAATCTAAGCAAATCATTGGAGAACATGCTTTGATGGATAAAAGGTGGGACGGAGGCAAGAACAAGCAAGGAGCTTCTTTATGTACATTTCGTGGCGTGCCAGCATCGGTAAGTTCAGAATGATATACATCTTTGCATCTACGCGTATTTTGTACAAATAAAGTGGAAGCAAGTTGCTAAAGTTCTACTTTTATTCTCTTTCATAGATACTTCTTCTTATCCTAAGATAAGATGAAGTGAGCGTTGAACTGCAACTTATATTTTGATAGCGTGAAGCGATTACGTTGACTAATCGCTCAGATATTGATGTCAATTTAAATGGTTTTAGTGGTTGCATTCAGAAGCCTGTGAGTAGCTAGCTACTCACATACTCCCAGCTGTGTAATCGCGTTGCGCAACCAGACTCGTGGATCCTTGTAGCGGTACCTTCTCAACTGATGATCTCTCTGCTCTTATTTTATTGGTATTTTTATGTTAGAACATTATTATAACATGTAAATAAAGCATACGATAGACTTCAACATCTTATAAGATCTCACGATATCCATCGTCGATTTCGCGGGAATTATTCTTTGAAGGTGGACACCATCGCAACTTCAAGAAGTCGACTGCATATTCATGAACCCCGAGACCGAACCGAACATTGAACTGCATATTCATTCGAATTTCGTCAGCAATCAGAACATGATTATGAGTCAGGTTCTACAACTTTCACAAATTCCACCGGTTGACCACAATAAAGGCACAACTGGAGGATCTAGAGATGCAGAAACTATGATTGATAATTCCAAGAGAATGAGTGATCTTTAGTTCCAAAGAAGAGCAAGGATCTGTGGGCAGAATTCGCTGAATCAACGAAGGATGGAAGGAAATAATGGAACACGGTGAAGTTCCAGGACTTTCTTTTCTTGCGTGGAAAAGTCACAGCGTAATGAACGCACAGTGCAGAGGTCATTAAGGTGTAAAGTTAAAGGATTCATAGCAGTCCACAACAATGATGTTTCACTTTCATCAACTTCCTCACATATGCGGGCACTACTCCCATTTCTCCCGTACATCACCTGGAACCATTTCGAGACAGTTTCGTACATGCTCCCTTTAATACCATCATTGACCTTTCTCTTAGGAGTTCCAATCCAGCTCGAGAAAAAAAATTCAAAGATGAAGATGAAAGGTTGTTAAAAAATACCCGTTTTCTTAAATTTGCTATGGGTTCCAAACTGTAGTTCCCAATATTTTAGAATCTACTGTTCCATACTTAGCTCGACGCATTAAACATTAAACAACACTCCATGGGCATTTAGTTGAAAAATGCTCTCCAGCATTTGACCGTAAAAAAATATGTGTCTAGATAGGCACATGTTAACTCGCGGAGCCCAACCGAATTCTGCTCTTCTTGCATGCCAATCGAACAAGCTAACATGAAACAACATCATGTCACGATAGTGATGCAAGACAAAAGTCTCGACCCTATCGATGGCAATTCCAACTGCATCAACCTAGGCATGCACATTAAAGGAGGATGTCAATACTCCTGGGATTGTCATGTTCCATAACAGGAACGTAGAAAAAGAGCAAAAGACATGTTCGTTAACACATGAAGATGGACCTATGGGTATGCTGGAATATATGAGGCTTCAGGTCTTGCTCCTTTTCTTCCGAAGGAAATCAATTGTATCGCATGTGCTCCTCTCCTCACCTCTATGCAGATTGGCAATTTTCAGCAGTGGACTTTCAACTTCCTAGCCCGGTGACAAACCTCCTACTCAACGAACCAAATCATCATGGCATCAACTTTCAGGAAGACTATTTCTCTCAGTTTATGCTACCAGAGCAAGCCATTTATGTAAGGTTGGTGATGCTACTCATACATAAAATCCTGCCATATCCCAGGTGTCGTAGAGGATAGAATTTATTGCTGTAAAGTGTGCACTGCAACTGCAGTCGAGGCCATCCATCGGCCCACCCCACTCGAGCAGGTGGAATTCTGCCTCCAGGCATGGCGACCTTTTGAGCTTCATGGAAAGCACCTTTTGCCAGAAAATTGCCGTAGCACGCATACGTTCCGCAGCTCCAGCGCCTGATTCAATAAAGACATAAAACAAAGTCCGGGCCGAGGAGGTGTCCAGGCGCGCCTGGCTCACAACCCCGTTACGAAACGATGCACAAATTCGAATTTGCATGCGTGCGCCAGCGGCCAGAGGAACGGCCCGTTCCAATGGACTAACAGCATTCGAGGCCGACACTTGGCTCCCCCGACCCCACTCCACTTCCGGCACAGGCGAGCGAGCTTGCTTTTCACGGTGGCCGGATTTACGCGCAGGGAGAAAATTCTCAAAAGTTTTCAAATTCTCTAGAGGACGAGGGCGGAAATGGGCGAACACGTGGCGTAGAAAAGAGTCAAGATTGCGGTCAAACTGTCGAGTGTCCGTCGATACGGAATCTTGACGGCTGACGGACCAGGAGAGTTGCCGGTAACCGGAAGCGGGAGGTGGACCAGAGGCGATCGCATAAATAGCGGCGGGGGCGCGGGGGCGAGTGTTAGGAGAGGGTCCAGTATAAGTTCTTTCCTTGCTCCGCAACAATCCTTCCCTTCCCGTCCCGTTCTGGCCCGTCCGTCCTGATCCCTCGGCCGCAATCCTCCGTCCCTTCCCTCGACAATTGCTTCTCCTTCCGTTGTCAGACGGAGAGACGGACAGAGACACAGACGACGCTCCTCCCTCTTTGTCCTCTGGCCTCGTTCGCTGCGCTTCTCTTCTCTTCGCTTCTCGTATCGTCTCGTCTCTCGTCTCGGCCCTCTCTTGACGACGGGTCGGGGTCGAAGCGGATCCAATCTTTTTTGAAATCGCCGACCTTCGAGCGCAGATTGAAGCGAGGGTGAGCTGCAAAGCGCCCCTCTATGTATGTACTGTATTTTTTGGGGGAATGCGGTGAGATTTTCCGGCCAGTTTTGATGAAGGCGCGGACGTGAGTGCACACCCGAGGCAGGACAGCTTTCTTCGGGTAAATATCGACTGTGATGCCGGAGAAGGTTGTCGAGGAGACTGAAGAAGACTGCGATTTTGCTACGGAGGGAGGAGGAGGAGGTGGAGGAGGAAGAGCAGGTTTTCGGGGCCTTGGTGGCTTTTGTGGAGGAAGGCTGCCGGGTGGAGCAGGTCTGCGTGGTGGTGGCGGATTTCGCCGGATCGATCTGTAGTCTGGATTTGGTTCCTTCGAGTTTTAGGCGGGACTTTGAAGTTTTTTTCGGGAGGCTTGATAGTGTGTGTATAATTGTTGTCTAGGTCTTTTTATTTTTAATTTCCTGAGAGGCGGGAAGGTGGTGCTGCCTTCCGGAGGTGTGACATTTCCGCACGGTGTGATGTTAAATCGCAACTTTTAGGCTTCCACATTGAGATCGTTTTGAATCTTTAGCACGAGTCGGGTCCGAGCGAAGCAGTGCCCCACTTGCATTACTGATTGTGACAGCAGAGATGGCAGCGACGGCTGCTCTGGGTTTGAACTGCGTTCCATCGGATCACCGATGCACGGCGCAGGTCTTTGCTTCACAAGAATGTGCTTCAGCGAAGTTTGTATCTGGCTCCTTTTGGGAGACATGTAAGCTGAGACCGGGAAGACTAGAGGCTCGAACAAGGAGTATTTCATGTAGATTGGCCTACAACAAAGTTGGTGAGAGAGATGATCATGGGAGTGACCCAAAAGATCAGTCCGCAGGAAACAAGAGCAGGAAGCCGAAGTATTCAAGAGCTGCCACCGTAGGATCAGGCGCGGCAGTCGTGCAGGAACGAAGTGCCCCGCATAATGGAGCCATCATGGGCACTGCCTTATTGACTAAGGAACTCACCGAAAAGAAACCTGCGTCGCTACCGGATGGCGCGTTGGGCGGCCTCATCGACAAGGGCCTCGTGTACAGGGAGAAGTTCATCATTCGATGCTACGAAGTCGGGACGAATAGGACAGCCTCTATGGAAGCAATGGCAAACCTTTTGCAGGTAAATTGAAATTTCTGTTTGTTTTCACGGCTGCCCGCGTATGACGATCAATCTTCATTTCAAAGATTCACCATTTAATACGCCGTATTACGTTTTGTAAACGCAACATGGACCAGCGGCAGTCACTTATCGACGTCCGTGGTCAAGGTCTTTTCACCGTTTTTTTTTCCCTTGAGCTTACTCATGATCTGCCACATGAAGATTGTGCCGAGTTCATTCCCTCGAAAACCCATAAATCTAAACCATTGCATCTGATATCATCTCCTCCCATCAGCTGGTCTGGAGATTGATCGGAGGAGTCATTGTGCATACGATTAGTCTACTACATGATTGACGGTTGCCTGAACATCAAGAGACTGAATACTCCTTTACACTGTACAGGAATGCGCATGTAATCACGCACAGAGCGTCGGTTTTTCTACTGATGGTTTCGCGACGACTCCAGCCATGAGAAAACGGCATCTCATATGGGTCACCACAAGGATGCACATAGAAATTGATGAGTATCCAGTCTGGTACGTCACTTTCAACTCACAGCCTGTCGGCCGTATATTTACGAGTTTCCTCATCAGAAGAACGAACGCTAAAGTATGTCGTCGGGATAGGAAACACTGGAGATGTACTTTTTGCAACTGCCTTTCCCATTGTCTACAGTGCACTTCGAAGGTGTTAGCAATCTCCTGAGTATGTAGTTACTTTGTCCCGCACACTTCCGGGATTCGTCTCACTTCTCAATCTATGGACCAGTCTGCGGGCCTGCGCGTCCACTCAAGTAACAGATCAGTCTACTCGCACGACAGGTCACGTGTTCTGCATGTTTCTTTAAACTCTTAATGGCAACAGTACTGCGAGCTGACTCTTTCGTGTTGTCCATTCAGGGGCCAGGTCGTTGAGATTGACACTTGGTTTCAAGGAGAGGCAAAAATAGCTACTCGGAGAGATTGGTTAGTCAGACACGAAGATGGTCGTGTTATCGGGAGAGCCACCAGGTATCATGCACGTCCCTGGAACGTCCTTCTGTACCTCATACGAACATTACTTCGTTCAAATCTTAACTTCCAGTATTTACTGCTGAAACTGTCGACTTGTATGTACAGCGTGTGGGTGATGATGAATACGGAAACCAGGCGTCTTTGTAGAATACCCGAAGACGTGAGAGCAGAGTACATGGACTTTGTTCCTCTGCCTCCGAGGTACTTGAATTCTAATCTCAAGGACTCTGATGATGTTATCCTGCGTCTCTGAGCACGAAGAACAGCCTCAATTGTTTTCGAATTTATGAATTCAGACAGACGACAGTGCTGACCAACTCCAACTTTTGTCGTTATATTGGGAAAGACGTTTATTCAGCGAAATTTACGGGATCGAAGCCACTTGGACTGTCCCAATTCCTTTGTCCGGCAAGTGCGACAACATGGGGTTATACTCAAGTGCAGTTTTCGCCTATAGGTACAGTATCGCTTACATATTCTCACCACTAAATGACCGTTTCGTAGGTGGGCTATTCCTGGAGAAGATTCAGCCGCAGTCAGGAAAATTGGAGCTTTGGAGGAGTACGATTTTGTCAAATCCCCTCTTCTGGTAATTGAATTCAACAAAAGCTTTTTACGGTCGACAGGACATTCGTATTCTTGTATTCCATTTTTTCTCGGGGCTATGTTTTTCTTAGTGGTGATGATACGAATTATTACGTGTCTTCGAAGTAAATGTATCTTACTGGTCGCTGTCATTGACAGTATTTTAATCACAATTCTTGTTTCTGATTTTCACTAATTCGAACTTGAAGAACCCTTACATGTCCATTTAACGTGTAAGGGTGTCTGTATTGTTCTTCTAAGCTCTAGGACAATAGTCGCGATTCGAGACTAAGTTTTTGGAACAAATTGTTACTTCTTCTGAGTAGGCAAGGCGTAGCGACTTGGATATGAACCAGCACGTCAACAATGTGACGTACATGGGATGGATGTTGGAGGTAAACTTGCTTGCCTGGCTTGAATCGCAGTTGTTCACTTGGTATACACGTTAAATTAAAGTTTCATAATCTGATCGGTACTCAAAATTGTCGACTTCTGTTTCTCGTTCAGAGTATGCCAAGAGCGTTCGTGGAGACTCACGAATTGATGTGCATAACGTTAGACTACAAACGGGAGTGCAAACACGATGATGTTGTGGAGTCTATGACGAGCCCTGAGTCAGTAGAAAGGAACCCGTCTCAACCAGATATGAAATCATTGAACGGGAGTCTTGAATCTGTCACGAATGCGACCGCCAGACAATCAGGTGACATACCTCAGCCACGGCATTTCACTCATCTGTTAAGATTAGTGGACAGTGGTATCGAGATCAACAGAGGGAGAACGGAATGGAGAAGGAAAGTTTTGCGGGATGATAGCCACTGATACAGGCGCATGGCTTAGAACCCAGGTTGAGATCTACTACATGACTGATTTTCTTCCGTGACCAGCACAACAGACTGATCGATTCAGAATTTATCCATTCATTCAGCTCAACTAGTATAGTTAAGAAAACATATCATTCGTTTCCCAGGAAGTAAGTTGTCCTTCATGTATACATGTGTCATTGTGGTCTATTCTTGACTTGTAAAGCTGTCGCACTGCGGAATCCAATCCTCATGGGCTTAGAACTTGGCAGAGGTTACCCGGAACATTTACACTTACTTCGAGCAATACACAGGAGCAGGTTCTCTCTCACTCTTTTAAGTTTATTTGTGGTATCTCTGGGAAGCGAAGTCGCGATGCTGCAAATATTTGGCAGAGAAAGTCAGATCAGAAAGCTGAACATCCCGGCGGAACTGGATAGAACGACATAACCATGGGAATATCAGCAGCTCCAACAGATCTGAGGCGATAGTCCAGCTCGAATCCCAATTGTAAAAACTGCAAAGTTTTGATCAAGTTAAATACGTGTAGTCTGTTTTATCTTGAATTCCGCCATTTGAAAATATGAATGAGACTTGAAATTTCGCCCCGTTATTTGCCTCGTGAGTGTCTCGTCCTCATGTGAATGTTTTGTCATGTCATCTCGTCATTTTACTGTGTGGTAAGTCGCCTGTTACATCTTCGTTCCTTGTGCACACGGTTCGCATCACAGCAACGAGATCTTAAGCAAATGCGCGTGTGATGGTTTATGATGTCAATCCTGTCGGCAATAGCCTCCCGGGATGAAGTCGTCGCCTTTCACAGTTCTCTGCATGTGTTTTAAGGGTGGCGTTCATATCTGTATTTTCAAATGTGGCATTTATATTTGTATCTACGTATAGTTTCATATGATCATATACTTACTTTAGCTAGTTTCCATTATCCTCATTGCGTCTAGCTGAGCTAAAGCTTTGTCCACACTAGCAGGTCTCGATCGATAGCATTAGACAAGACAAAATGGTGGGCTCAGGATGGGTGTGCCCAAAATTTTCATAAATTCCACCTACTACCTACACGAAAGTACCGACGATGTATGTGGGCAGCAAGGGCCTATGGACTTTCAGTAACAAAAATGGATTTTTTTACACTGTACACACTCCGTTTAATAATATCGGTCTATAACTCTTGCAGCTCGATACCAGTCTGGTTTGAAACTCATCTGATAACGATTAGGTTCAAATAATAACTGATCACACAAACCATGTAATAGTAACCTGGTGGTGGAAGCGACACGAAAAGAGAGTTTTCTAAAGGAATTCCAAACAAGACTCGAGATTATAAACAGCGTTGTCCACTTTCCGCTTTCGATTCTTGAAACTTATTCCCAGGCAAGTTTGGTACATAATTATTTTATATCTGTTCGGATAACATAGAAAATTTATTTTGCTTGCTCAGTGGAGATCATAAGATTATTTGTATATTACCTTCTCAGACTGAATGTTGATTACAACGCCTCAGACCTTCTGTGAAACTTTCTCGAACTATCATCATTGAAAATGAAAATCCTGACAATCTACATGCTTTTACCACTTTATTTGCATTCTCCGGAAAATCCAGCCAACTGATATCAACTAGTTCTTACAACTTCCAAGTCATTCACTGAACCATTCCCATACATCACACTTGCAATTTTATAGATTTCAGGTAATAAGAAATATTTCTTGAACCGATACATTTGACATTTCAGCCTTATATTAAACCTTCAAACATATGGATATGTTTGAATTTAAACAAACAGATCCATAAGATCGGGTCGATTTCATTTCTCGTTTTGAAAGACATCAACATACACCATCGTAAGACATGGAAAGTTACGTAGCTTATATCTTCCAACAGCAAAAATGATATAATCATAAACTTTTTACTATATTCTTCAACCAACTATAAGTCTCCTTTGCATCATAACACCTTGTACTCTTCCATTCAACTCAATATTTGAACATGCTGATTTTAAAACCATCTGCAAAAGCTTCAACATGGCCAAGATTTATTTATGCATAGAGAAAAAAGAAAAACTAAAAATTCACTTCAATTAATGATTCTTTAGTTTATTGGATTCCAGCATTCAATTTTTGATATAAATTTACAACAATTCTTTTATTTCATGATTATATTATTAGCCTACAATATATTCTACTTTTGAGCACACATCAGTTTCATTTCTAATATGGAAGGTTTGATGTGGCAGCGCAATTCAGAAATTAATTTTTACTATTCCATTGATGATCATCTTCAACTTTAATATTGTCTTTCATTGAATCACTTATGTCTTTTTTTCTTCACTTCCAATCAATGATTCATTTACATTGAGATAAAATATGAACTTGATATAATCTTTCAATAACTTCATAATAATCACGTAAAACATATTTTTATTTGATATGTAATATGTAGATATTGCAATTTGAATTTAATAGTGTACTTATCCTTGCACAATTTTAAAACTTTGGTATGTGCGTTTGATTTTTGAGTGAATAGAAGTTGTAGATGTGAATTGGATAGAAATATTTTTCACATCATTATTATAAATTGATTGATCTTTTAGTTGAATTATTTACTAAATTAAATGTATGATTTTATATTTCTAAAATGACCAATTTTATCTTAAACATAATCCAGAATGGTAATGAATGTATCTGCAATGTATAGGTTATAATATGCTTGTTTTAATTCCTATATAATTTCAAGAATTGATGTGATAATTGTACAATTGTAAGAATGTTATTGTGATTATATGAGCTCATTTTTTAGAATTTTTATGAAGCATGAAGCACCCAAAATTATAGTTTATTCTTTCCAAATGCCTATCTTCTCAAGTAATAATTCAATATTGAAACTATTCATTTGAAATATTGAAAAATTGACTTTTACTTTCAATCTTTGGCTAGCTTGTTCTTGAGCTATTTTTTTATATGATATGTTGCAATATATAATATGTTTTACTTTGTAGAATTTTTTTTCCAATCATGTCTATGGATCTTGTTATATTTTTCAGATATTTTTTTTCTCAAATGAAATTCTTGTTCATTACATGATTTTACAAAAAATCATCAAAATAGAAGATATTGATATCATAGACTTAAATTTTTGTGTGATCAGCTTTATATTTATAGATAAGGTTAGTTATAATGTTCATCATTATAACTATGAATATATTTATGAATATATCAAAATTTTCAAATTTTTTTGATAGTTTTGATAATTTTCAAAACGGATAATCATTGAGTAATCTATTATTCACTAACTTATTTTCTCTTATTAAGAAATTTATTCTTCCGTGATTCTAACCCACTGTGCATTCAGCTTTGGTTCCATCCAACTCTGCTGACTGAGTCATATGACTTTCTTGTTCTACCTCAAATTGAGTTTTTTCCTTCTTTTTAGCTCCAACAGAAACCAGTCAAAATAGTCTGCATGGTCATAGAGTAAATGCGTCCACGTAACATGACGTGCAACAATATTCAAGTGCCGTGAACTTCTCCACATATGGTGTTGCACTTTAGCATGTATAGATTATTGTGCTTGTGTCCTAGAAGTACTATCTTATCACGTGATCTTACGTCTAACACGTCCTTCTTAGAGCTCCACTCTAGGCCGTGTGAGTCTAGCATTCCAAGAGAAATTAATTTCTTTCTCATCTCAGGAATAAACCTAACTTGGATCACTGTACGTTTGATCCCATCAAACATGCAGATCTTTACAGAATCAACATCTTCAATTCTACAGGGTTGATCATTCCCCAAAATAACTAATCCGTCTAATCATAAGAAAGTATAGAAGATCTCTCTAATGTAATATATATGATTGTAATAATCCACCAAAGGCTAAAACTGCAGTATAGCAGCAAAAAGGTCGAACCCACAGGGACAGAGGCAACACACAGAGTACAAAGTGTCACATTTAACAGACTATTGAAGAGTTTGAATTCTCAGGCGACTGTCACTCCCAGAAATACTGCAAGTGCTCAACTCGGAGGTCACTCGAAGGACGCACAGTGTAGCGTAGTTCACTCTAACACACACCTGAAACTATAGAAACACAACTCAGAGGTCGGTTAGGACCTCTACTTAAGATTTCAGGGGGAAAGCCTCTCACGAGTACATTCAGCGGATCTGCAGGTAGTGACTCCCAACTCCAGCTTTTACAACCCTTCCACTAGTTTCTGCTAGCAAAGGGCACCCGGTTTGGACTTCCTACTTCGGATGCGGTATCTTCGTCAAACCAAAGTCACTCACACACTAAACTCACAAAACGCGCAGAGAATACAGGTCCGAACTGAGAAACTCAACTGAGAAAAGATCCAGTGGCACACCATAACAGTCTATTGAAGAGTTTGAATTCTCAGGCACTAGTCATTCCCAGAAATACTACAGAGGTTTGCCCCGGAGGCGCCTTCTGCAGCGTAACCTGAATTACAACCAAGGCTTACTCGAAGTAGCAAAACTTCACTTTGGCATTCAGGGGAAACATCCCGAAGGAGTATAAACAGGAACAATCACCCGAAGGTGTAGCGACGAACTGTTCAAGTATCTAACTAGTTACTAGCTCTGAGCATTCAGCAATCACCCGCAGGTGTAGATCCAAACTGCTCAAGTATCTAACTAGTACACTGGCTCTGAACATTCGGCCGGAGGCCTTCAGCTACAAAATGCGGTATCTTCGTCAAGCTGTAGCTCCTCTTGCGTGGTGACAGAACTAAGGACACAAACACGCAGAGAAAATGAGTTCCTAATCTGCACTTCCGAAACTGGAAGAATCCCAAGGCAAGACGCCTTGAACTAATTTATACCTTCTAAGTCCTAACTAACACTCTACACTACACTACGCTGCAGGACGCTGCATGTCATCTACACTGTCTCTTGCGCGACGGACTGCCGCGCACTAACTCCCTACCCGACCAGTCTTCGGCTCGACTGCGCAACCCCAGCCGCCTCAACACCGTAGTCACCTCCGCCTCGAGGTTACAATGGCGTCCCGCGACTTGGCAAGGAAGACATCTAACTTCTTCGCCACTCGCCGTCGGCTCCGACTGTCACCCGACATCAAGCCCGCCGCACGAAGCTCTAACTCGCGCAATGTGATTTTATCCTGCGCAGCCACTTCCTAGAGGGTGTAACCTCTGAAACAGTGGTTTACACGTTCCACCAACTCTTCTTTCGTGAGATCTGCCTTCCGCCGGCGATCGTCTTCAACTACTACCAGCTGCAACTCTGCCTCCCCACGCTGCGCTCTCAATTCGCCGCACTGCGATTGTAGTTGACGGATTAAGTCCTCATCCGCTTGGCGTGCGAGCTGACACTGCTCTAGCAACCGTGTCTGTCGCACGAGCTCCTCTGACAAGATGCGATTCTAAGTTTGCTCAGATTCAAGCTCATCAGTGAGCTTCGCCTGCTGCTTGGCGAACTCCTTCTTCGCCTCCTCGAACTTCTCGTCTCGCGTCTTGTTAACTACCTTCTGCAATTTCCGCACGATTGTGAGGTGTCCGCGGAGGGCCTCGTTCTTCAACCGCAGGTCCTTGATGTCCTCGTCCAAGGAAGCCAACAAGCTACTGGTTCAGACTTTGGTGCGAGTTCGCCTGCGCACCAATTCGACGTAGGATCCAGGGTGGTGGGGGTCAGCATACTTCGCCACCTTGCGATCTAGGTACCCCAACAGAGGTACCACCTGTTCGCACAATGCTGTCGTCAACGTGCCTTTCACCGACTGCTACTCCTCCTCAACAGAGCCCGATTCGTCTGTGTCATCCTCTGAATTGAGGATTTCGGTCGCCACGGAATTCCCTGGCGATTCCCGGGAGTTGGGCTGCTAGCTTCTGCTTCTGCTGCTGCTGCCGCCGCAATACTCCCTGCCAAAATGTCTAAGGCGGTGGGGGATCCTGTCCCCGACAAGCCCGCACCGCCTGCCTGATCTGTCGCTACCAAAGCCGCAGTGCCGAAGGCGTCCACCGCCGAAGGCGCTTGAGCCGAAGGCGGCTGCGCCGAAGGCACACGTGCCTCCCCCTCCTCTCCGTCGTTTCTCTTCTCGCATTGGGCTTCTGCCGGCGGCGCTTTCGCCGAAGGCGCCTCACCCGAAGTCCCTTGGGCCAAAGGTCCTTGAGCCGAAGGCGCTTCAGCCGAAGGCTCTTGCCCGGAAGGCTCTCTACTCAAAAGCTCTTGGGCCGAAGGCTCCTTCCCACTTCTCCGCTGCGCCGAAGTCTCTTGACCCGAAGTCGAGTCAGCGAGCGGTACTTGCTCGAACGCGAAGCACCTGTCCACCGCCGACACGTTCGTCGATGCCGCGTGTTGTTTCTCCTGACCTGAAGGCCGTCTTGCTTGCGCCGAAGGCGTTCGTGCCTTCGGCGCAAGGAGGTCCGTTGACCTCTCTGCAGTCCGCGCGCTCCTATCCTCCCCCGAGGATGGTGAGTTCTTTCCCTCTGCAGCACGCCCCGTCTCCGCGCTGCTTGTAGACAACACGAGCCTGCATGCCTTCTGCTTAGGCCGACTGCAGAGCTCTTGCAGTGGCCGCTTTCGTTTGAGAGCCGTAGCATCGCGTTGTTGGCCCTTCTCTGCTCCTCCTTCCCATCTTTGCTTCCGCGGCACTCGTGCTGCGAGCAATTCTCCTTCGGCCTTCGGTTGGGCTGGTGGCGTGCAGGCATGAGTCTCTTCTTCGTCGGTGTCGACCTCAACGTCCTTCACATACCGCCCCGGATTGCTGCGTCACAGCAATGGAAATTGCACCCGCTTGGTCGCGGTCAAACAACCCATCGACCGATAGAAATTGATCAAGAAGGGAGAGAGGTGATTGATCGATCCTCCCTTCTCCTCGAACGCATGTTGCCTCGTTATCTTCCACAGAATGCGAACTCAATGAATCGGAGCTCCGGCCAACGCCAGCTCCACGAATGCCATCTGCCAAGAAGTTATGTAGGTGGTCATGTGCGGCTGCAAGAGCTGAAGAAGTGCTACCGCGACATTTATGCGGTAGCGATCCTTGTAGTCCCGGGTCTTGTACCCGTTCTTGCTAGACTTGCTACTCTTGAATAGGGTCGCGAAGGAAATCTCCTCCTCCTTCGTGACCTTGATGCTTTCACTCTCGAATAAAAGATGGCCGTCCTCTCCCGCGCATCTTCCCAACATCTGCTCCCAGTCACTGATGTCCCGTCGCTCTACGTGCGGTCGAAATCCGCGCGTAAGTTGGTCCCTGCCCTTCTGCCACTCGCACACCATATCTTGACACACCCAATTCCACCCCCACAGGAGGAAATTGAGTTTCACCGCAGTAAGCTCGTGCTGGAACGCGCGCAACCCAATCTGCGGTAGCTTCAGCGGAATCATCCGCAGCTACGTCATCTTCGACATCGCGTTCTTGAAATTCCCCGCGCACTTCAGAAGTCCGCGACTTGCTTTTGCTAGCTCCTCACTTCTAGTACGCGGACGCGATCTCTCCGCGAACTCTCACTCTCACTTCCTAGCAATTCCCTCGGCAGCGCACTCAGCTCTCGCGAGAAATCAAAATTGCAATTCCAAGAATGAGTTGCCCGTCTTCGGCACACAAGATTTCATTGTCGACACTTGGGCGTGGGGATCGACCCACTTGATTGCCGCGCCGGCTTGGAGGCGTAACGGCCCCCCTCTCGCACGGTCGGCTTCACGCTCCGCTGTTGTGCGGGCTCACACGCTTGAAACTTGAATTCGATTTCAGCAGTTGTCCGTCGTCGTAGCCCTACTCGCGCAGCGCCGAAGGCGTGGCGGCGGAGACCTTCGCCTCTGGCCGATTCTCGACTCTGTACTTCCCCGCACCGCCGAAGTCGTTCCGCCGAAGGCGTAAATCTTCCGCCGAAGTCATACCCTTGAAGACGTCCGTCGACTTAGGTGCATCGCCGAAGGCGCTTGAGCCGAAAGCGTTGACCGAAGTCAACTTGTCTTGTCCTTTCCGCTGATCTCTCTTATCCCCCGAAGGCGCTTTTGGCGCAGGACTTCCGTTTCGCCGAAGGCGCACGTGTCCGATTATTACGTACCGCCGAAGGCGTTCGGCCGAAGGCGGATCGTACGGAGTCGCTTGCCCCGAAGGCGTTGACCTAATCTTGATGCGCTGGCGCCGAAGGCACTCATACGAAGGAGTACACCGCCGAAGGCGTTGACCCTTGGGCTGAAGGCGCATCGTCCGTCGCCGAAGGCGTTCCGCCGAAGGCGCTCCCTATCAGTAACTTCCGACACTTGTAACTCATTGATCTCTCATCCGTTCCAAGAGTTCTTGGGCTCGTTAGAACGAGCGCGTCGAGCTCTTTCTAACAAGACCCTAACCAGATCAAGGCGTTACGAATTGGGACAGTCACAAGGGATTTCCCTAGCTCCAGAGGCGTTCAGCTCCGAAGGCGTGTTCTCCAGCTTGCGCCGAAGGCGATTCCCCTCAGAACCGTTTGTTTGGGCCAAGGCGCATGTCCCGGACATTGCGCCCAACTCGATGATTTTTGATGATTCTAGGAGACCCGCGATCATCCATTTTCACTCTATTTAAGTGTACCGATTACTATTTACAGTCGCTGCTGTGGTACTGTTTTTCAAAAATGTTTTAAATTCCGCACTAAAACAAAATGTGGGTTATCACAATGATAATAATAAACACTATCAAGAATCCATACGTCACGAACAACCTTTAGTGAATTGCATATGGCATACCTCTAACATCATAGGGCATTCTCTAGCAAATCATACTCCTTTGGGTCAAATCTTTTTGTGTCATTTGCCAACAGAGAAAAATGTGCACCTTTGACCTTCTTCACATGGCAGTACTTTGTGACATGGCCACTCTTGTCACATCGCCAACAGACTACCATCTTACTTTCAAGGACCTTATACTTGAACTTGAATTTCCCTTTGGATTCAACACTTTTCTCATTCTCATTGTTCCTCGAACGTGAGCAACCTAAAATCACGTTCAGTGTGGTACTAGAAGAATTGGATGAATGAGATGATAACATCATTTTTTTGACGAAGAACATCTGTCAAAGAACACTTACAACGTCGTTGTAAGTGATAGTCTTTCTATCACGATGGAGAACTATACGTGATAACGTCTGATACGATGCCGACAACGAGGTAAGGAGATGAAGAAATTTCATTCCATTTGATATCTATTGGCGAAGATTTTGAAGATCTATCACAAGGTCTCCAAAGGCATCGATGTGATATTAGATCTTAGCTTTTGGAATCTTTCATTTTGAAGTTCATTAACTTCAAGTGAGTGTACAACTTGTTCGACAATTTCATGTGATGAAATCATGGTTTTAAAGCCTCAAACATTATACTTACCTTGTCATACTCCTCCACCTACTTAAAAACCTCAGGTTGAAGATATTCCAGAATGATGTACACTTCTTGTTCGTGCAAATTCTTCCACTCGATATTGCTGAGGGTGTTGGGTTTTTCCCTCAACAGCATGCCAATATCCTTGGCCTTTAACTTACTTTCACAAAGCAAGTAATCTACGCGTCTATCAAACGTGATGATCTCATAACCAGGTCCTTCAACCTATCTTGTTGACATCTTCTTTCGATAAAAACTGGTACATGTGAGAATTTACTCCTTTCTCTTCATTGGTTAACTTCCCTGGTATACGCCAATGCATTACTAACATCAATAGCTTTCCAACAATATCCAATTTGTCTGTTGGAAGAAATATGTTCGTGAATAAAAAATTTCTACATAATTTTTTTGAATCTGCTCGGAGCTTCGCGAACTTGCCCGCTCATTGGCCTGAGGTGCCTAAACTTGCCTATCACTGCTCAGAAGATGCTCAAACTTAAACGCTTTCTGCTCGAACCTGCTTGCTCGCTGCCCGTTACTGCCCAAACCTGCTCGACTTGTCCGCTCATCATGTGTTGCCAAAGGTCGCGTCGTGACACGCGCAACCGCCACGTGTCGTTAAGAAGGAGTTCGTGTGTCGGCTGACCGCAGCTCGGTCGCACCGCACCGCGCGCAATCGCCACTTTTGTTGTTCGCGACGCAGTCCTGCAGTACTGTGCGTTCGTGTACTTGCACAATGCGCCTAAGCGAGCTAGTATGTCTGCGCTGCCGCTGCTCAAACTCGCACTGCAGGTTCTCGCTGCCTGAGCGAACGTGCGCTAGCTCGCGCATTCACCAGGCTGGATTGTCGACAGATCACCGACCCGACCTCGTCAAAATCTGATGGTTGATTTTGGAAAATCTGTCAACTCACAAAATCGGTCAAATTTGCTTTCGCGTGTTACTGCCTACTCCTTTGTCTATGTTCCTGACTTTTGTCTGCTTGCGCTAGGATTTGCACTCTATGGCTCGCTTGATGGAGGTAGTTCATCCGCTCGTGTTTCAGATCCTGTCAGATTCTTTCAAATTTTTTGTGGAAGAAATTTGACAATTGGAGTTGCCTCATCCTTGTTTGATTTGATGCTCAAAACAACTCTTGATATCTTCCCTTCTCTTCGACTCGATTGTGGATATGATATGTTACAACAAAAGTCTTGAGTTTATATCCTTCATATTCGACCTTATTCATGCAGACTTAGCTAATTTCCATGGAAATTAGCTAAGTTTTGAGCCAAGAAAATTTATCCAGTCAGATTCATAGAAGTAAGCTTCGCCAGTACAGAGTTAAACCTCCCAATAGTGACATATATTGGTACTTAGGTTTTACCTCACTATTGCAAGGTGTCACTCACAAGAGTAAAGTGCGTATAATCTCATAATAGTAATATACATTGGTGTTTAAATTGGATGTCATTGTTAGGAGGTGCATAATTTTAATATAACCTCCTAACAGTAACATACATTGGTGTTTGGGTTAGATTTCACTATTGGGAGTTGTAAATTATATAAAAAAAATTCATAGATTTCTTATGGTGCAGTGCATCAATCCTAAGACTTTCTATAAATGTGTTGTTTGGTTTCAAAATGGCCTTCATTTGCACATCTGTATTGTTAACATGGGCATTATAGTTACATTTAAATTTAGATTAATACACACAAATTTGAGTGAAACAATTAATGGTAATATATGTAGCAAATTATGCGTTTAGGGTTAAACCCTAAAGCCTTACTTAAATCTAGAAAGTGTGAATTGTTGAGATATACCTTTAAATATACTTATGATACATTTTTTAAGTCTTATAACTATGTATTGTGATAATGATAGGAATTTTTACTCTGAAATAACATTTGAAATTGTCACTATTGTATAGTATCATGTCACTATTGGGAATAGTGACGTACCGTTCTTATTATGTAGATTTACAAGTTAAAAACTAATGATTTTGGGATTTTACGTCACTAATGAGAGTATGTCACTCATAAGAGGTGACACTATTGGGAGGTTTAACTCTGTATAGCTTATACATTCCCTTCAATCGACTGGATGTTTGCAAACTTTATTATCTTAAATGGAAATCTACCATCTAATGCTCATTCATGCCCCTTGCAATCGAATTGCACATGAGCCCCATTGTGAGCAAAATCACCTTTTTCCACAGTTGACAAAACTAGCCAATAGAGTGAATACTTTCTGGAAACTCATAAGAGAAGTTTGAACGTAGTGATTACAGTATTACATTTATTTTTCAAAAAGTTGCCGTTGGAACTGGGATGAACCGTTTTACTTCCGAGGTTGTGGGACCTTCGGAAGTAAAAACTGTCACCGTCCACTTCCTAGTAGTCATGTTGTACACCAAAGCCCGATGCGACCAGAACAAGCTTGAAAGGAAAATGATATGATCCCCTTGCCCGTTCCAACTTCCTACGTACCTTCTTCCCTTCTGGTGATGAAACAGCTCCTGAAAGTCCTCTTCGTTGGGGGGCACGGAGACTGGAATTTCGGTCCAGATGATGGAGTCAGGGGTGATTGATGGATTCCATGAATATATTCTAGGTTTCCATCCTAGAGACGTCCTCCAATCCGCATCTTCAGTCCGAGTCAGCTCCGCCAGTACCAGTGATCCATCTCTTTCGAACATCGTGATGTTCTGAAAAGTTGCCAGACCTTGCGGCAGATTACCAGCCAGCACCTTCCAAGAGTTCTCCTTCCAATCAAATGAGAGGTGAGGCCCATTCCACTCCACATCGAAATCCCAGTTCTGCAACTCCGCCGAGGACTCAAACTCGCCGATCCAATCTTGTAGATGGCCAGAACTCAGAAAATAGTAGACGCAGTGACCAATTGCGATCGGCATGGCGATACATTGCACACAAGGTTTCACCTTCAGGTCTGTATGGAAACAAGGACCTGCTTTCCACTGCTTTGATACGGAGTCAAATAATTCAGTGTGCAAAGAAACGATTTCTCTGCAAGGGCATCCTCTCTCGCTGCAATGCATCGCTACAGAGATCAACGTGAAGCTGGAGGTCTCTTCGTCCACCGCTAATGATAGTATTCCCTTTAGATTCGGCATCACGATCAGGTCAGAACTTGGAGATATCTCTGATATAGACTCTGAAGATGGTCTGCAAACCAAGAGACCGGACGCTTCTGGATGTTTTGTGACTCCAACGTACAACAGATGCCACTCCTTATGACGAGACTGGAGAAAGAACTTCTTGTTGGTTGATTTGAGGAATGATACTGGACGTGAGTACCATCTGTTGAGCAGGGGGTTGTAGATCTGCACTTTTGTGCAGTTCACATTGTCTGCACACAGATAGAGAGGGTTGGAGATCCACTCCATATTCTTGATTCGTCCAAATCGATAAACAAGTTCCAAGAGCAGAAAATTCGTTTTCACCGAATTTGGAACCTTGCGTCTGATCATCGAGAAATATGGAGAATCGATTAGAGATTTCCATTGCTTGCAAACGATTTTCAACTGGACCAAGTTCTGCATGGGCAGGCGAGCTAGGATCATTTCCAGGAGTCCGTCGTGTGCATGAAGCTGACTCCATATTTTCACGTCCATTGTCCCCCTCCTCCTTTAGCAACACAGATTTTTGCGTAAATGGAGTGGACACATGCCTCGCTCCTTGCTGAACATTATATACTGTTACATACAGAAGAGTAGGAGCACGCCGGCACAGGTCTCGAGCGGAATTTGGAACGTTCGCCTTGGCTTGTCGGCTATGTGATGCCGATCGCAATATTCAGTTCGAATGTGCATTTCAAGATCAGAATGCTCGTTCGAGAAGAGGACTTTTCTCGCCCCGTAAAAAATCGACAACAATTTCCAACAGGAACTTCTAAATATATCCGTCGCGTCAAATCTACCTAAATCCAATGAAGCGAGTCAGCTCGTACGCGCCCTGTGGCGGATGAGCTGACTGGATTGTAGCGGTCACCTGCTTTCGAAATCCATCGCTCACGGCCTCGCTCATGGCGCCATATAAGTGCACGAGAAGGACCGATTCCGAAAAGTTCACTTATCGAAATAAACTCTCGATTTGGTCTGGAATTCTGTGTTGCTGAGGTTCTAAAAGCCGATCGATCTACGCTGTTGACGAAGAATCAAGTATTCATCTGTCGGTAACAGGCTCACAGACTGCAGTCCTGATGGCGTGTAAGAGCCGCGAGGAGGAAGAAATGGCGGAAGTGGAGATCTGGAGTCAGCTTGACGTAGATGGTAGACTCTTGGGAATGATCCTGGCTCGCCTGCCCGTGCCAAAGTTGCTCCAGTTCAGGACAGTTTGCAAAGACTGGAAATGTCTCATTGATTCTTCGTATTTTTCTGAGATTAGACGCCAGGTTCCGAGTTGCGTGAAGATAAATTTTCTGGTCTTGGAACTTCGTTATCCTCATGGTTATTTCAACCAATTTGACCGGCTCCCCCTTTGTCCTCAATACTGTGCAGTCAATATAAACTGTACAAACTTGCGCATGTATGACCCTGTTCTCGATACTTGGTACAGAGGTCCGTCTTCATTTCTCACACCCACAAGGCATAAACTCTATTTACAATCACATCATAAGGATTGTCAACTGTTGTACGTCGTATTAGAAAATGGACGAGAAGGATCCGGTCTCTTGGTGTGCAGACCAACCTCAGGCTCTATATCAGAGAGATCTTTGAACTCTGATCGCTTGATTGCTATGCCAAGATTATCAGGGCTACTGTCATTAGTGGTCTACGAGGAAACTTCCAGCTTCAGGTTGATCTCTGTAGCGTTACATTGCAGTGAGATTGCATGCCCTTGCAAGGAAACCCTGTACTTTCACACCGAAATCCTTGATTCTGAATCCAACGAGTGGAAAGCAGGACCTTGTATCAATACAAACTTGAAGGTAAAACCTGCTGAACAGCTTATCGCGATCCCCACTGTAATTGGCCACTGCGTTTACTACTTTCTGGGTTGCCGCCGCCTTGAAGAACGGATTTACAGTCCTGATTCACCTGCAGAAATTGAGGACCTCGATTGTTCTGCCGTGTGGAATGAGTTTCACATCTCATTTGACTGGAAGAAGAGTTCTTGGACTAAAGTTGCGGGTAATCTGCCTCATGGATTGTCAACTCATTTCGGCGTCATCACTTTCGAACGAAATGGATCAATCGTACTTGCGGACCTTACCCGCACTGATGATTCTGCCTGGAAAGAGTCTCTAGGATTGAAACTTAGACTCAATTCCTGGAATCCTTCAGTCAACCCTGACTCTGTCACTTGGACAGAGATTCCAGTGTCTGTGCTTCCCAAAGACGAAGACTTTCAAGAGCTCTTTTCTGATCAGAGACGAATCAGTTATGTAGGTTGTTGGAGTGGACACGAAGACCATCTCATTTTCTTCTCTGGGTTTTTGTGGTCTCATCGGGCTTTGGTGTACAATATAACAAGTAAGGAGTGGACACTTTCAGAGTTTGGCCCCAAAACCTCAACCTCAATAGAACGGTTCCTGCCATTGCCGGTAGAAATAAGATAATAGAAATCTCATCTTCCGTGTTCACGTAAAAGTTGTTCATATCCTCACTGTACAGCCGTGGAGTAGTCTCTAAACAGAATTGTGAAACAGAATCAGAGGTAGATGCAAGAGGCTCCAGTCCTCCACGTAGATTCACACTAGATTGTGAATTTCTAAGGAACTACTATTGACTACTAAATTCGAAATCTGGAGGTGTGATTGGTACATTCACATGCCAATCTATTGCATGATCAACTATTGCAGCCACCGTCGTGCAATGCCTTTAATTCAAATGCTTCCAATTTCCAACATGTTCCTCGTGAGGTTTACATCATTCTTTGTAGAATGTGTCGATTTGTTTTACAAAATCAGCCTCATATGTATCTATTGTGATCAATGTGGATGTGATGTGGTACATTAAGAGTGAATAATATGACGCTGAAACAAAATAGGCTCGGTAGTTACTTTGCGTTATTTTTCAGATTGACAAGCTTATTTGAATTTGAAAAAATATATGCCTGTGGCTACATAGAAATTTATCCTCAAATAGGGGTCCAAGTTTAGTTTAAAACAGATTCTTCTTCTATCACATAATAATTCAAATGAAAATACATTTCTTTCAAATTATAAAAAATAATTGTCATTTTTTAAATTAAATTTTTAATCCAAATTGAACTCGTGTGTCTGTGTTCATGAGTTAAAATTATGTATTGAAATTTAGGAAAAGAAAAAAATCACATTTATTTTTTCAAGAGAAAAAAGTTTCTAATTACATTTTTTGTTATTTAAAATTTGATATAATTACCTATGTATATATTCCAAAATTGATACATAAATATCATAATATTTGAAACATGTGAAATATTGATAATGAAGTATAGCTTCCAAAATTCGAATATAAGTCAGGTAAATGAGTGTGATAAATTTATACAAATTTTTGATAAAATTATGTGAATTTTTTTTTTCTAAACATAACTTTTTAAAATATATGTATGTAATTAAGATGAGATGTGTAATCAACATACATTGATAACATGTCATAGATAGATTATACATTATTAATATCTCATCTACTTTAAGAAATTATATATGATTAATTTTCATATATTTTTCTATATCGTTACAATAACATAAATTTTTTTTTATGCAACTTCATTTAAATTACAAATTTCACAAAACGTAGCCATATAGTTATTACATACTACATTGTTTTGACCATACTTAAAGCTATGGCTTTGAACATAGTTTAAGCTATGGTTTTTAATTTGTAAAAAGAAATTTGAAGTGATTTTGATGTAGATACGTTGGTCAATTTAAAAATAAGCTCAAACGCATCATGTTGCAATCTTTCAAGTCGAGATAGGCTGCTTTAGTACCTGCTTTAGTACTCAATTGGACTTAGAAAAGAATTTATCCACCTGAATTCTTTTATCCCCAATCTAGTTCACAATTGAATGAATTGAGTTGATTGAATGGAAGTAGTAAGCTCTACACACCTGGTGATTGAACATGTCTAAGTGAACAAGATTGCGCCACTCCTTCTACTTCGAGATGGCAATATCAATATATTGATACTGATCGGCAAAAAATTGCACTACACGTTCAACCACAATCATCATATCCCCAATGCTAACCTGCAGTTGCTCCTTCAATGTTGAGTGTGCGCCTTCCACGTGCGACAAGGATGACAACTCAAAATGCAGCATTTTGTCAACATATGCACCAACAAAGAATGTCTTTTACTGCATCTAGGTAACCATATATTGCATAGCATGTGGCTGGGTATACCATCACTCCGTTTGAATTTGCACTAGCTTCTCTAGCAGCTCGTCCTCCGTGTCTGCTTGTATCACCCCTGAGAACAATGTCATGAACATCTACCAGTCCTCCTCGGTGAAGCCTGTCCGATGCTTTGCCATTAGACAGAGCATCAGATATGCCATCGGCAGAGCATCTTGTGAACGAAGAAAAAAGCAATCTCGGTCGCTCGCATCAGCGCCAACTGGCGATCGATGACAATGGCGAGCCACACATAGTTGTCCATAAAACTTTTGTAGGCGTTTAGTGCCCACTCGTAATCCTTAATTGTCTCTACATTGAGAATTGCAATGGCCGATGTGAAGATCGATCTAGTGCAAGCAAAACTAACAATGTGAAGTAGGGGCATCTTGAATCCGTTCATTATGTAGGTGTAGTCCATGGTCAAGACCGTTTCAAAGCAACGAGTAAGCTCTACAGCCTTGATGCATATGAAGGCGAATTGTATTAGGCGCCCGTTAGCATCAACATAATGGGTGTTGGGTACATTCAATTCAATTAAGCGCAAGAGCAAAGCTTCAATTTGCATCAGGCTCTCAAGCCGCTTGATTTTGTGCTCCCTCTTCAAGTGGTTTATGTTGCGCGCAATGACGTGCTTGTCCGAGGGTTCCAAACGTATCAACGTTAGAATCTAAGCAGCTGCAACACCAGTGATAGACAAAGTAGGAACGTGTTTTTTTCGTCATTGATCATCTTGAGGTGAGATGAATGCGTAGCCTCAGGAGTCTCATGTAGTTTACTCTTTTACTATATTTAGATGTTGAGCTTAGAGTTATTGGTCGCGGGAGACTATAGAGTCGCCGATGACTCAAAAAACGTTTAGTTTTTTGAGTCGAGCCTCTAGCGTTGGGAGCAGAGCAACTGCCCGTAAGTGTCGAGTTGGAGTCTCTTCGGAGTGGGTTGGACTCGACCTGTGTTGTGGTACATTTGAGTGTGTACGCTCTCCCATTTTATATGTGTGTATACGTGCGTATGTGTATGTGAGTAGCATGTCAGCGATGTAGAGTGTATGGCGTTACATTCTCGCATGACACGAGTCAAAGTCGGATGATTGTGCTCTCTGCATTTCATAGGCACGTCTAGCTTGCGACTCGATTATGAAGGTCTTGCAAAAGAAAGGTACAGCAAGTCAGGATTGAGCTCAAAGGGCGCTGGCGTGTCTCTTCTGCTAGACAAAGAGCATAGCGTGTATTAGACTTGCAGCATTGCAAGAATATGACGTCCATCTTGTAATTTTATTGCTTAGAGATTAGCGATAGCATGCTCTACGCACAAAGCCTTCAAGACATCGATATTGTTGTAAGTGGCATCGAGAGGGGACTTCATGGTGAGGCTGTACAAGTAATGAGGAAGAATAAAAAAGGTGTTGGGGAAGTCGCATTTGAATCAAAGTAGAGCCCGCGTCTTTCCAAGGAATCGAGTAGGCATAGACACAAGGTTAGTAATTTCCCGCGCGCATCTCCAATTTTACCTTTTTCCGATGCCGGGAAAGGGAAGAGAATGAAAAAAGTAAATCAAAAGGCTAGAACTATTGTGGTAACACACTTTTTGTTTTTTTTCAAAATTAAAACATTTTAGAATAGTAAGTACCGCGGTAGCAATTGTAAATAATAATCGATACGCCAAAACAGAGTAAAAAGGGAATCTCGGGATCTGGGAAAATTCAGTGCAGTCTAGGGGTTTTGGGCTTAGGCCACAGTCGGGCGCCCGGAACGGAACAGACGGTTCATGCTGAAGGACCCGCTTCGAGCACCTTCGGCAGTAGATACCTCATAACTTTTTCAATTCGTAACGCCTGGACTTATTTAGGGTTTTGTTGGATAGAACTCAACATTCTCGTTTGAACGAGCCTAAGAACTCTTGAAACGGATAAGAGATCACTGAGTTATGAGTGTAGAAAGTGACTTCGGCGGTAGAGTGCCTTTGGCGGAAGAGTGATTACCTCATAACTTTCTCAATTCGTAACGCTTGGACTTGAGCAGGGTTTTGTTGGAAAGAGCTTGACAGGCTGGTTCTAACGAGCACAAGAACTCTTGGAACGGATAAAGGATCATTGAGTTATGAGTGTCGAAAGTGACTTTGGCGAAAGAGTGCCTTCGGCGGAAGACCGATTTCGGCGGTAGAGTGACTTCGGCAGAAGAGTGCCTTCGGCGGTAGAGTGATCCCTCATAAATGTTTCCATTTGTAACGTCTGGATTTGGTCAGGGTTTTGTTGGAAAGAACTCAACAGGCTTGTTCTAACGAGCCTAGAAACTCTTGGAATGGATAAGCGATCACTGAGTTATGAGTGTTGAAAGTGACTGATATGAAAAGGCGAAGAAGCTGAAGGGTGCCTTCGGCGCAAGGGCCTTCCGGCGGTACGCGGAAGAAGATTTCTGACGGCGGAAATTGGCGGGATTATGTCAAGTGTGGGAAGCAAAACGGCGGGGCGTGAAGTTGCATATGGGAAGCAGGCTGTTATCCATAATCTAGGGAACGGCATTCAAGCAGCCTATGGGTCCCCCGGACCTCGGATTTTGGAGAAGGAATTTTGGCCTTGGATCAGAGATCTTGCGGGGCCCATATCTTTGCGATGGAGGGTGAGATGGACCTGAAATTTGATGGGGCCGTTGATCTCAGCCCGCCGCGCATGCTTGCGAATTTTCAGCCTCAGATCTTGGATCTAAAGCTGTTAAAGACGCTGGCGGCTCTGGTTAGATACTTGAGCAGTTCGGACTTACACCTTCGGGTGATTGTTCCTGTTTGTACTCCTTCGGATTTTTCCCCCTTAATGCCAAAGTGAAGTTTTGTTACTTCGAGTAAACCTTGGTTAACAATTCAGGTTGTACGCTGCTTGAGGCGCCTTCGAGAGTAGCCTCCGCAGTATTTCTGGGAATGACTAATGCCTGCGAATTCAAACTTGTCAATAGATTGTTATGATGTGACACTTGAGCTTTTCTCAATTGAGTTTTTCAGTTCGGTTCTTGTATTCTCTGTGCGTTTTGTGAGTTGAGTGTGTTGTTCACCGCGTGTGAGTGACTTCGGTTTGACGAAGGTACCGCATCCGAAGTAGGAAGTCCAACCCGGGTGCTCTGCTCTAGCAGTTAGAGTTAACAATCCGGAGTTGGGGAACACTACCTGCAGATCCTCTGAATGTACTCGTGATAAACTTTCCCCCTGAACCTTGAGTGGAGGTCCTAACCGACCTCTGAGTTGTGTTTTTATAGTTTCAGGTGTGTGTTGGGGTGAATTACGCTGCACTGTGCGTCCTCCGAGTGACCTCCGAGTTGAGCACTTGCAGTATTTCTGGGAGTGACAGTCGCCTTAGAATTCAAACTCTTCAATAGTCTGTTAAAACGTGACATTTAGTACTCTGTGTGTTGCCTCTGTCCCTGTGGGTTGACCTTTTTGCTGCTATACTGCAGTTTTAGCCTTTGGTGGGTTATTACAAGGATCAGCTGTAATAACCCACCAAAGGCTAAAACTGCAATATAGTGGTAGAAAGGTCGAACCCACAGGGACAGAGGCAACACACAGAGTACAAAGTGTCACATTTAACAAACTATTGAAGAGTTTGAATTCTCAGGCGACTGTCATTTCCAGAAATACTGCAAGTGTTCACTCGGAGCTCATTCGGAGGTCGCACAGTGCAGCGTAGTTCACTCAACACACACACACACACACACACACCTGAAACTATCGAAACACAACTCAGAGGTCGGTTAGGACCTCTACTTAAGATTTCAGGGGGAAAGTCTCTCGCGAGTACGCTCAGCGAATCTGCGGGTAGTGACTCCCAACTCCGGCTTTTACAACCCTTCCACTAGTTTCTGCTAGCACAGGGAACCCGGATTGGACTTCCTACTTCGGATCGAAGTCACTCACACGCGGTGAACAACACACTCAACTCACAAAACGCGCAGAGAACACAGATCTGAACTGAGAGACTCAACTGAGAAACGATCCAGTAGCACATCATAACAGTCTATTGAAGAGTTTGAATTCTTAGGCACTTGTCATTCCCAGAAATACTACAGGGGTTTGCCCCGAAGGCACCTGCCGCAGCGTAACCTGAATTATAACCAAGGCTTACTCGAAGTAGCAAAACTTCACTTTGGCATTCAAGGGAAAAATCCTGAAGGAGTACAATCAGGAACAATCACTCGAAAGTCCAAGGGGGAACTGTTCAAGTATATAACTAGTCACTAGCTCTGAGCATCGGCAATCACCCGCAGGTGTAGATCCGAACTACTCAAGTCTCTAACCAGTGTACTAGCTCTGAACATTCGGCCGAAGGCCTTTAGCTACAAAATGCGGATCGCTAAGTTGTAGCTCCTCTTGCGCGGTGACTGAACTAAGGACACAAACACGCAGAGAAAATGAGTTCCTGATCTGCACTTCCGAAACTGGAAATTCAGGGGAAAAATCCCGAAGGAGTACAATCAGGAACAATCACTCGAAAGTCCAAGGGGGAACTTTTCAAGTATCTAACTAGTCACTAGCTCTGAGTATCGGCAATCACCCGCAGGTGTAGATCCAAACTACTCAAGTCTCTAACCAGTGTACTAGCTTTGAACATTCGGCCGAAGTCCTTCAGCTACAAAATGCGGATCGCCAAGTTGTAGCTCCTCTTGCGCGGTGACAGAACTAAGGACACAAACACGCAGAGAAAATGAGTTCCTGATCTGCACTTCCGAAACTGGAAAAATCCCAAGGCAAGACGCCTTGAACTACTTTATACCTCCTAGGTCCTAACTAACACTACACTGCACTACGCTACGCGCCTGCACGGAACCACGCTACACTACACTCCGCGAAACCTGTGCTTCGCCTTCTGCGCGACGGACTGCCGCGCACTAACTTCCTACCCTGCCAGTCTTTCGCTCTACAACTAACTGCAATTCGGCCTCCGCACGCTGCGCTCTCAATTCCCCGCACTCAGATTGCAGTCTGCGGATTAATTCTTCATCCGCCTGCCGTGCGAGCTGACACTGCTCTAACAACTGTGTTTGTCGCACGAGCTCCTCTGATAAAATTTGATTCTGAGCTTGTGTGGTACCCCACTTTTGGTATTTTTGAGGAAATTAAAACATTTTTGGAAAACTGTACCGCGGCAGCAGTGTAAATAGCCCTCGGTGCATCAAAATAGAGTGAAACTGGAAGATCGCAGAGAATCTCGAGAGAACTCGTAGAATCCAGGATTTGGGTGCAACGTCGGGGACAGACACCACCCTACATGCGGGCTCTGAAGGAATAACCCCTTCGGCGCAAGGCGCGAAATCCGCCTTCGGCGCTAGAGGAATCCTTCAGAACCTGGTCAATTCTCAAACGCCTCGACTTGATTAGGGTCTTGTTGGAAAGAGCTCGACGCGCTGATTCTAACGAGCGCAAGAACGCCACAAACGGAGGAGGATTCCGGGAGTTATGAAGGTCGCATGACACTCAGCTTCTCGCCTACGAGTAGGCGAGGAAAGTTTGTCTTATGCGCGGATGAGGGAAGTCCGCCTACGCGTAGGCAAAATAGGGTTTGACGTCGGCGGGATGTCCGCCGCGAATGTCGCCTACTCGTAGGCGGGGAGGATTAACACCTCTGCGCAGGCGGACGAGCGAAGTTCGACTACGCACACGCGCTTCGGCGTCGGCGGGAAATCCGCCTTCGGCCCTAAGAATGCGCCTTCGGGGTTGGAAATTGTACGGCGCCTTCGGCGTCAGTGCAGCAGCGTGGACGGGCGAGGACCCAACGGAGTAGTAAAATCCGTACGGACCGCACAGACTGTACGGATGGAACGGACGATCGCCTTCGGCCGGTCGGGGTTACGGAGACAAGAGCGCCGACGGAGAGGCGAGAGAAATGGACAGACTGGACGGAGTCTGTTGACCGCGGTCAACGCCTTCGGCACAGCCGCCTACGGCGGGGGACCGGCGCGGACGAACGTTTGATACGCGGACGGAATTCGCCTACGCGTAGGCGACCGCCTACACACAGGCAGATGAAGTTCCGCGCCGGCGGAGATTCCGCCGGGGATTCCGCCTACGCAGAAGGGAGTTCGACTTTTGTCCGATGCGCGGACGATCGTCTTCGGCGGAGCGGGATTGGCCAAAGATTAGTACGAACGAGTGTAGCGCGCAAGGCGAGAAATCCGCCTTCGGCGCTGCGCACCCATGTCCACGGCGTAGTACGCTAGCGGAGTTCAAATTGCCAATTCAAGCGTGTGAGTTAAGTCGGCGTCGGCGAAGCGTGAAGCCGCGCGTGAGAGAGGAGCCGTTATAGCGCGGAGCCGGCGCGGCCATCAAGTGATTCGACCTTCACGACCGAGAGCCGACCATGACCTTCGACCAGGAGACGGAGGACGCCCCATTCTTGAATTCGCGATTTCACTTTCTAGTGCGAGCTGCGCGCGTCCACCTACTAGCTGTTAAACATTCTAGACATCGCTGCGCGGAGGATTACTTGGTGACTGAGAGAGAATTGAGTGCGCGCGATTTAGAATTGAGGGAGATTAGAGTTTGCAGAGGAAGCAAGAAGCTCGAGCAGAGCAGAGAGAGAGTTGTTGCGCAAGCAAAGTTCAAGAACGCAATGTCAAGAGTGAACAGGTTGCGGATGCTGCCGCTCCGGCTTCCACAGAACGGGTTGCGTGCTTTCGAGGAGCGGCTGATTGCAAGAAAGCTTGATTTCTTGCGGTGGGGGTGGAATTACATATGTGTAGACATGGTGAGCGAATGGCTGGACGCGGAGCGACAACCTACGCGCGGATTGCGTCCGCACGTAGATCGGTGGACCGTCCACGATTGGGCGCAGGCATTGGAGAGGTGTGCCGGCACCGACGGGTACCTCCTATTTGATAGTGAGAGCGTCAAGGTGACGAAGCAGGACGAAGCGCAATTTGTGGAATTGTTCAAGCGGGAGAGGTCTACCAAGAATGGGTACAAGACCCGCGACTACAAAGATCGTTTCCGCCGGACTGTAGCGGCGGCGCTGCTGCAATTGCTGCAGCCACACCGCACCTCGTACATCACCTTGTGGCAGGTTTCTTTTGTGGAGCTCATCTTGGCCGGAGCTGCAGTTCACTGAGCGAGCATCCTGCATAGGGTGATGCGACAGCACGCTTACGAGGAGAAGGGGGGACTCTCAATCACCTCTCCACTTTCTTGATAAACTTCTATCGACAAAGGAACTGTTTGACCGCGGCAAAGCTCGCTCGCTTTCCGCCATTGTCCGTCGACCATCCCGGGAAGTATGTGCGGGATAACGAGGTCGACACCGATGCAGAGGATTCACCAGCTTCTACTCCGCCGACCCGGCGGGACGAGGGAAGAAGCACACCCGCAGCAAGAGTGCCGCGGAAGCGGAGATGGAGAGAGGAACCAGAGGAGGAGCAACATCGAGAACCCACTGCTCCCATACGACAGCGACCATTGCACGAAGTGTGCAGCCGGCCGAAGCAGAAGGCGCGCAGGCTTGTGTTACCAGCCAGCAGCGCGGACACGGCGACGATCGCCACGGAGAAGGGAAGTGCGTCACCGAAGACGATCGGGAGAGCGCGGACGTCCGCAGGAGCGGTGGACCACGCTACACCTCCGGCGGACGAGAGGCGGCCTTCGGGCCAGGGGCCTGCGGGACAAGGTCCTCCGGAGTTACCACGTGCGATGCGGACGAGTGTTCCGCCTACGCACAAGCGCTTCCCAGCGGATAGGCGACCTCTTGCAGACGTGGACCTCTGCCTACGCGTAGGCAGAGAAAGTTCGCCTACGCACAGGCGGCCGCCTACGAGTAGGCAGGATTCACCCCCGGTACAACGTAGGAAGGGGAAGGAGCCGGCGGAAGATCCGCCTTCGGGTCAAGGGCCTTCGGGGCAAGGCCCTCCGGCGTATAACGCGCCGCGATTTTCGCCTTCGGCGCCAGGGCCTTCGGGCCATCGAGTCTTTAGCAGGGAGCGTGCGGAGACCGCACCTTCGGCGGGTAATCCGCCGGCATATGCGCCTTCGGCGGTAGGGCCTTTGGGCCCAGGTACATCAGGCGAGCGGCCTTCGGCTCTGTCGCCTTCGGCGCTGCGCCTACGGCGAACCAGGCGCCGGAAATTGCGCCTACGCGCAGGCCAGACGCAGCCCTCGCGCAGGACCAATCGAGGGAGCCGGACCTAACGGAGGAGCAGATTGTACGTCCGCGGGACGAAATTCGAGTGCGCGATGCGCAATTACACCCCGCGCAGACACATCCCGCTCAATCGCCTTCGGCGGCGGACGTCGGTGGTGAAGGAGCGACGATCGACGCTCGACAGGCGGATGATGGGGATGTAGCACGGCCACATTCACCCACCGCCTTGGACATTTTAGCGGGGAGCAGCGAAGCTGCAGGAGTGCCATCGGCGGCAGCACCCGCAGACCACTCGCAGCCCCACTCGGGCCAGTCGCCAACGCAATCAATGGCGACCGAAATCCTTCCCTCGGATGATGACGAAGGAGGATACACAGAAGCAATGTCGGGGTCGGGAGACACCGAGGAGGAGGAGGAGGAAATCGTTGGTGTGCCGGCGGCGGCGCTCTGTGAGCAGGTAGTACCTCTGCTGAGGTACTTGGATCGCAAATTTGATAAATACGCGGATCCTCGCTAGCCTGGGTTAGTGCGCCAAGTTAGTGCGCAGGCGGACTCGCACTAAAGTCCACACCAGCAAGCTACTAGCTTGGGTGGACTGGGAACTTAAGGAGCTGCGAGAGAAGCATGAATGCTTGTGGGGACAGTATAATCTCGTGCGGAAGTCGCACTTTCACTACGACAAGTTGAAGAAGGAGAGACTGGAAGAGCTCACCAGGGATGTGGTGAGGACCACAGAAGAACTGATTTCCGAGAAGACTCAGAATCAGGTTCTGTCAGAGGAGCTCGTGCGACAGACGCGGTTGTTGGCAGAATGTCAGCTCGCACGACAGGCAGATGAGGATTTGATCCGGAGGATTTGATCCGCAGGCTGTAGTCCGAGTGCGGAGAATTGAGAGCTCAACGTGAGGAGGCCGAATCGCAGTTGGTGGTAATTGAAGATGATCGCAGACGAGAGGCAGATCGCACGAAGGAGGAGATGGCAAGGCGAGTCGCCCACTGTCTCAAGGGCTACGCCCATTGGGAAGTGGCGGCGCAGGAGAAACTCACACTGCGTGAGTTGGAGCTTCGTGCAGCCGGGTTGTTGTCAGGTGATAGTAGGAGTCGGCGGCGGGTGGCGAAGAAGTTAGACTCTTTTTTGTCGAAGGCGCGGGATACCATGTCCACCCTTGAGGCGGAGGTGTCCGCGGCGTGGCAGCGTTTGGGACTGCGCAGTCGAGCTGAAGAATGGCATGGTAGGGAGTTAGTGCGCGGCAGTCCGTCGCGGAGGAGGCGAAGCACAGGTTCCGCGGAGTGTAGTGTAGCGTGGTTCCGTGCAGGCGTGTAGCATAGTGCAGTGTAGTGCTAGTTAGGACTTAGAAGGTATAAAGTAGTTCAAGGCGTCTTGCCTTGTGTTCTTTCCCAGTTTCGGAAGTGCAGATCAGGAACTCATTTTCTCTGCGTGTTTGTGTCCTTAGTTCTGTCACCACGCAAGAGGAGCTACAACTTGGCGTTCCGCATTTTGTAGCTGAAGGCCTTCGGCCGAATGTTTAGAGCTAGTACATGAGTAGAGACTTTGAGTAGTTCGGATCTACACCTGCGGGTGATTGCCGATGCTCAGAGCCAGTGACGAGTTAGATACTTGAATAGTTTCGCCCCTACACCTTCGAGTGTTTGTTCCTGATTGTACTCCTTCGGGATTTTTCCCCTGAATGTCAAAGTGAAGTTTTGCTACTTCGTGTAAGCCTTGGTTGTAAATTCAGGTTACGCTGCAGCAGGTGCCTTTGGGGTAACCCCTGTAGTATTTCTGGGAATGACAAGTGCCTAAGAATTCAAACTCTTCAATAGACTGTTATTGTGTTACTGGAATGTTTCTCAGTGAGTCCTTCAGTGCGGACCTGTGTTCTCTGCGCGTTTTGTGAGTTGAGAGTGTTGTTCACCGCGTATGAGTGACTTTGATCCAAAGTAGGTAGACCAAACCGGGTTTCCTACGCTAGCAGCAAGCTAGTGGAAGCGTTGTAAAAGCCGGAGTTGGGAGTCACTACCCGCAGCTTTGCTGAGTGTACTCTTGAGAGACCTTCCTCCTGAAATCTTGAGTAGAGGTCCTGACGGATCTCTGGGTTGTGTTTCTGTAGTTTCAGGTGTGTGTGTGTGTGTGTGTTACGCTGCACTGTGCGACCTCCGAGTGCGCTCCGAGTGGACACTTGCAGTATTTCTGGGAGTGACAGTCGCCTGAGAATTCAAACTCCTCAATAGTCTGTTAAATGTGACACTTTGTACCCTGTGTGTTCCTCTGTCCCTGTGGGTTCGACCTTTCTACCACTATATTGCAGTTTTAGCCTTTAGTGGGTTATTACACCTGCGCGTAGGCGGGTTGCGCATAGGCGGCCTACGCATAGGCGAGTTGCGCGTAGGCGGCCTGCGCGTAGGCGGGTTGCGAGTAGGAAGCCTGTGCATAGGCAAACGCCTTCGGCGGAAGAGTAAAACAGCGATAACTTTCTCAATTCTTAACGGTTTGACTTAGTTAGGGGCTCGTTGGAAAGAGCTCAACACGCTTGTTCCATTGAGCCCAAGAACGTTTCAAACGAAGCAAGGATCTGTGAGTTATGAGCGATGGGGATGACTGTTATAGATAGGCAAAGGTGCGGATGAGTGTCTTCGGCGGGAGGATGCCTTCGGCGGTGCGCGGAAGAAGATTTCGGACGGCGGATGTTGACGTGGTCATGAATAAAGACTGTACATGTGTGGCAGTGGCGGCGGCGTGAAGTCAAGCGTGGGAAATAGGACGGCGGGGCATAAAGTCGCACATGGAAACCAGGCCGTTGCCCATCTTCGCGGGAACGGCATTCACGCGGCCTGCGGGTGACTCGGCCCTTGGACGTTGGAGAGGATTATTCGGCCTGCGAGCTGGGATCGTGTGGTGTGCCATTGTGTGGAGACGCTGGTGGGGTCGGTAGGACGAATAGAGTGTGGACGTGAGTGATTTTTGCAGGGAAGTGGTGAGAATTAGGAGGGGAGTGTAGAGAGTTCGAAGTAGGAGGAAGCAACCTCTAGTGGGTGGAGAGTTGTATCTGAGAGTGAAATTAGATTGGGATATGAGATTGAGGTGCGAAATCTGTGAGTGGGAGCTGAGATTGAAGTGTGAAATCTGTGATTGGAATCTGAGATTGAGGTGCAAGATCTGAGATTGAGGTGCGAGATCTGAGAATGGGAGCTAAGAGTGAAGTGAAATCTGAGACTGAAATCTGACAGTCGGGATCTGAATTTGAAACTGAAAAGGGAGAGTTGAATTTGAGAGAGGAATCTGGTGGGATCTGAAGGTGAAAACTGGAAAATTGACACTGAAATTTGAGTAGGAATTGGGAGCGGGACTGAAATTGAAGGTGGGAACTTAGGGTGTGAGACTGAAATCTGATACTCAAAATTGTGGGTGGAATCTGATAGGAGGGTGAGATCCCTGAGGGCGAGGGTGTTGAAAGCGTGGAGTCGCTGAGAGTGTAGCCGGAGGGCTGAGCGGAAGAGTGTGTGCGACAGACAAGAGGATCGCTGGGCCGAGACTGAGTTGATCACTAAGAGGAAGAATCGAGCAAGTGTTGAGAGTAGAATCGTGTTCCCTAGGTGTGAGGGTTGCTTAGGAAGGGTGTCACCTGGAGTTGCTGGTGTGTCACCTGACTGTGTCCGGGGCAGGGTGTCTAAGAGGTGGAACTCAAGCTAGGATAGACCACAGCAGATGTGGTATTGAGAAAGTCACCCAGAGCTGGGTTAGATCTTTATGTAACAAAGAGCTTGTCTGCTGCTCTTGTGGAAATAGCAGACAGCAAGTTATTATTTTCAGTTCTGGATAAGTTGTCTGTGAAAGAGCAAGTGTTCATGATCTCATTGTCTTGAATACACTTTGACCACATGGTTGAGATCAGAGAAGTTAGATTATGGGAGCTCGAACCCCCACCTGGACTACAAACGCTGAAGGGTGGGGAGTTTAGGCTCACAAATGAGATTTCCATTAGATTGAAACCGCGAATATCTACGTCTGGCTAACTTATGCCTCACTCACAACAGCCCAAATCCACTTTAGAAACACTAAGTCACGCTATCTTATCAGTCACATCAACCAACCAACCATCACCAGCGTTGTGGTGTCAAAAACAACCGTAACAACCCTATGATTGTTACGGTTGTTTTTGACACCACAACGCTTCTGGATCTGCACAGTGATGGACTCTTCCAGCTCTCTAGAATATAATAACTTATGTGGTAAGAAACATTCGTTTTTGCAAGTCGATTATCAAAACTAGCAGATTGAAATGAAAGTAAAATGGGAAAGAAGCATACGCAGGAAACTAAACAGGTGAACTTCTCCTCATAGGATAATAGCAAATATTAATTCAAAAATTAATATGTGCACAATATGTACATTGTAAATGTACATATTGTGCATCTACAATGACCAATGTGCACCAGTCAGTTTGACTCATTGTTAACTACACATAACCAAGTCTCAACCATGACCAAGAAGCCAGAACTCCAAGGGCCACTATGGTGACAAAAGCTCAAAATAACATGGGATAATTGTTCAGTGTGTGTTCTAACGTTAGACTATACACCACACAGTTTGCACCAAATCTCAGCAATGAAAAAAGAGCCAAAATTACAAGATACACTTTGGTAGCTAAGAGCTAGAAATAACACGGTAGTCTTCTGTCTATGTGTTGCGGGCAGTCAACGTTGAATACACACCACACAACTCTGCACTTCCGCTCTAAAATTCACCGATTATGAGATTCTGGAATTTTATAGAGCCACATTGGAGTAACATACGAACATAAAAAATACAGGGCTCACCGTTGACTTCACACCAAACAGTTCTCCACTGAAACTCAACCATGATTAAGGACCACTCTGGTGGCAGAGAGCCCTGAATGGCGCTGAAGTGCTGTCCTGTTTGTGGGCCATACAGTTTGACTTCACTGTTGATTTAAGATTAACGAACTGGAACTCCTCAGGGCCATTTTTTAGTAACAGAAGATCATAAAAACACGAAAAACTCCAGAGAAATGCTGAGTGTGGGCGGGCGGGTCGTTCTACGGCTTAATTCCCACTGCTTCCATACTACAAAGTTCTGCACTTAAACTCTCAACCATAATATAGCAGCTGAACCTCCAGGGGCCACTCTCTGGTCGCAGGGAGCCCCCAGGCATAAGAAAAGACGAATATTGTTATCTGTGTGTGGGGAAGGGGGCTACAGCATAGCTCTGGCTGTTGATAGCAAAATACACAGTTATGCACTTAAACTCTCAACCATAATATAGCAGCTGAACCTCCAGGGGCCACTCTCTGGTAGCAGGGAGCCCCGAGGCATAAGAAAAGACGAATGTTGTTCTCTGTGTGTGGGGAAGGGGGCTACAGCATAGCTCTGGCCGTTGATAGCAAAACACAAATTCTGCGGTCAGACTCTACTGAGCTGGGAAATCCGATGTTCACTATTAAATAGCGGGACCGGTGGTAATACAAAATCTATAATATGTTCTGTGTGTAGATCCACGGTTGGAGTTCACTGTCGAATTCCATACCACATTCACTCAAACTCAATCATACAGGGCCATTCTCTGGTAGCAGGGGGCCGGATATAAGACGGGATGAGTGATGTTGAGTGTGTGGCGGTGAACAGCTCTCAAGTTGGTTGCACACTACACAGTTTGCTGTCTGGAGCATTCTCCTTCCACAATATCTCTCTATAGTCATCATTGCGGTCCATCATTGCAGTCACTCATCCCATTGCCGTTGGAACTGGGATGAACTGTTATTCTTCCGAGGTTGTGAGACCGTCAGAAGTAAAAACTGTCACCGTCCATTTCCTAGTAGTCATGTTGTACACCAAAGCCCGATGCGACCAGTACAAGCTTGAAAGGAAAATGATATGATACCCTTGCCCGTTCCGACGTCCTACGTACCTTCTTCCCTTCTGGTGATGAAACAGCCCCTGAAATTCCTCTTCGTTGGGGGGCACGGAGACTGGAATCTCGGTCCAGATGATGGAGTCAGGGGTGATTGATGGATTCCATGAATATATTCTAGGTTTCCATCCTAGAGACGTCCTCCAATCCGCATCTTCAGTCCGAGTCAGCTCCGCCAGTACCAGTGCTCCATCCCTTTCGAACGTCTTGATGTTCTGAAAAGTTGCCAGACCTTGCGGCAGATTACCAGCCAGCACCTTCCAAGAGTTCTCCTTCCAATCAAATGAGAGGTGAGGCCCATTCCACTCCATAGCAAAATCCCAGTTCTGCAACTCCGCCGAGGACTCAAAATCGCCGATCAAATCTTGTAGATGGCCAGAACTCAGAAAGTAGTAGACGCAGTGACCAATTGCGATCCGCATGGCGATACATTGCACACAAGGTTTCACCTTCAGGTCTTTATGGAAACAAGGACCTGCTTTCCACTGCTCTGATACGGAGTCAAATAATTCAGAGTGCAAAGAAACGAGTTCTCTGCAAGGGCATCCTCTCTCGCTGCAATGCATCGATACAGAGATTAACGTGAAGCGGGAGGTCTCTTCGTCCACCGCTAATGATAGTATTCCCTTTAGCTTCGGCATCACGATCAGGTCAGAACTTGGAGATATCTCTGATATAGACTCTGAAGATGGTCTGCCAACCAAGAGACCGGACGCTTCTGGATGTTTTGTGACTCCAACGTACAACAGATGCCACTCCTTATGACGAGACTGGAGAAAGAACTTCTTGTTAGTTGATTTGAGGAATGAAACTGGACGTGAGTACCATCTGTTGAGCAGGGGGTTGTAAATCTGCACTTTTGTGCAGTTCACATTGTCCGCACACAGATAGAGAGGGTTGGAGATCCATCCCATATTCTTAATTCGTCCAAATCGATAAACAAGTTTCAAGACCGGAAAATTCGTTTTCACCGAATTTGGAACCTTGCGTCTGATCATCGAGAAATCTGGAGAATCGATTAGAGATTTCCATTGCTTGCAAACGATTCTCAACTGGACCAAGTTCTGCATGGGCAGGCGAGCTTGGATCATTTCCAGGAGTGCGTCGTCTGCATGAAGCTGACTCCATATTTTCACGTCCATTTCCCCTCCTCCTTTAGCAACACAGATTTTTGCGTAAATGGAGTGGACACATGCCTTGCCTTGGCGTGTCGGCCATGTGATGCCGATCGGAATATTCAGTTCGTATGTGCATTTCAAGATCATAAGGCTCGTTCGAGAAGAGGACTTTCTCGCCCGTAAAAAAACGACAACAATTTCCAACAGGAACTTCTAAATTATATCCGCCGCGTCAAATGTACCTAAATCCAATGAAGCGAGTCAGTCAGCGCCCTGTGGCGGATGAGCTTACTGGATTGTAGCGGTCACCTGCTTTCAAATTTCTGTGTGCAGTTCACATTGTCTGCACACAGATAGAGAGGGTTGGAGATCCAATCCATATTCATAATGTGTCCGAATTTATTAACTAGTTCCAAGAGCAGAAAATTCGTTTCCACCGAATTTGAAATCTTGCGTCTGATCATCGAGAAACATGGAGAATCTATTAGAGATTTCCATTGCTTGCAAACGATTCTCAACTGGACCAAGTTCTGCATGGGCAGGCGAGCTAGGATCAATTCCAGGAGTCTGTCGTCTGCATGAAGCTGACTCCATATTTTCACGTCCATTTCCCCCTCCTCCTTTAGCAACACAGATTTTTGCGTAAATGGAGTGGACACATGCCTTGCCCCTTGCTGAATATTACATACTGTTCGTCACTCAGAGACTAAGAAGCACACTATTCAAAAAGATGGAAAGCTCATTTGATCACGTGAACTTTCGGAATCCGTTTTCCTCTACGGCTAGGCGGAGCGTCGATGCTATCAATGAATAAGGAAGTGGTGGCTGTAGCAAGGCAGACAGCTCGTTTTGAATCAGCTCTTCCACAACACAATGCTAGCTGACTGATTACGTTCAAAGTTTAGCGGTACAGCTGATACAGGGGTTGTGTTTCATACCGTTTTCAGATCGGACTTCTGGTGATGAATGTAGTATTCTCATCCGCAGGAGCAAATCCACGTGCATGAACTAACGTTCTCAACATGCAATTGACTAAAGCTATCAAGAATCAACACCTGGAGGACGATGCGAAGGCAATAATTACCGAGGCAGTTGTGCAAAGATATATATGTGCAGACTTATCTTGTTTTTCCATCCACTGGTGGATATCATGGTTGATATACCATGATATCCACCTTTCAGCGCTCATCAAAGCTCTTGTCGTACTACGTATAGAAACTTGAAACGTTCTGTCCACGAGTAAAAAATTTCGAAGACTTCAAAGTAGAAAAATCTTCATACATGATCTGCCGACTTCCAAAGATGCATGAGGTGCTTGGACACCATAACATTGAGGGGACAAAGACAATCGAACAAATGGTGCACGCTGAGTTTCCAAGCCTTGGTCAGTTTTGTTGGACATTTTAACTTATAGATCGGCACTTGTTCTCATGAATTTTAAGCTAATATCAGACTAATTTGTGACATTTTGAGTATGCTGTTTACATCAGCTAGCATAAGGTAGGAGCAAAGTACAAGAAGGAAGCCAAATATTATTAAAAAATAAATTTTGTGGTTTAAGTTCATGCCATATTTGAGCTACATAGTTAACAACGAACGGCTTTCGATGGTTCCGTGGTTTTAAAGCTATAAGTAGTGTTATCTCAAATTTATGCAGACTTATATCAAAAGTATTTGAAAAATATTATCAAAGATATTGAAATGATATTATAAGATATGTAGTAAACAAATTCAAGTTTTTCAGCAATAGTTAAATACAGATTATAGATCTTTCTGCAATCCATGATAAATAAATAACACACCTCATACTTCAGACACACATCAGCATAGAATTTACCACTTTGATGTTTTCAGAATAATTCCTAGTTTTGCCCGCGATATCCATTTCTATCAATATTGTGTTTCCTTATTGTATTTCGAAATCTTATTGTAGAACACAATTGTTTCAGGTTTTTTATGCCGTAGTTTTGTACATGCAGTATTATTATTACAGGCTTTGAATTAATGTTCTGCTATTCTAATATTGGCACCGTATATACAAGCTTATAGTGATGCCACTACATATGCTTGTCTTCTTCATCCACAACCTTTCACCTTCGTTATTGTGATAGCCCACCCAAGGCTAAATTGCAGGAAAACAGCAAAGGATCGATCCCATAGAGACAGAGGCAACACACAGAGTACAAAGTGTCACGTTTTTACATACTATTGAGGAGTTTGAATTCTCAGGCTACTGTCACTCCCAAAAATACTGCAAGTGCGCAACTCAGAGGTCGGTCAGGACCTCCACTTAAGATTTAGGGGAGAAAGTTTCCCAAGAGTACACTCAGAGTATCTGCAGGTAGTAACCCAACTCCGAACTAAATCCTGCCACTAGCCACTGCTAGTGCAGAGCATTCGGGGTGGACTTCCTCCTTCAGATGCGGTACCTTCGTCAAACCGAAGTTCCTCTCACGCAGTGAACAACACACTCAACTCACAAAACGCGCAGAGAATACAAGAATCCGAACTGAGAAACTAAGTTGAGAAAAGTTCTAGTGTTACAACTTAACAATCTATTGACGAGTTTGAATTCTTAGGCACTTGTCATTCCCAGAAATACTGCAAAGGCTACCCCCGAAGGCGCCTCAAGCAGCGTAACACACACAACCTGAATTCAACCAACTCTCACTCCGAAGTTAACAAAACTTCACTTTGGTATTAGGGGGGAAAATCTCGAAGGAGTACAATGCGGCAAAAACGTCCGAAGGTGTAAGTTTGAACTTGCTTAAATCCTGACTAGCCAATCTACTAGCACAGAACATTCGGTTGAAGGCCTTCAGCTATAGAATGCGGTAACTTCGACAAGCTATAGCTCCTTTTGCGCGGTGACAAAACGAAAGACACAAAAACACAGAGAAAACGAGTTCCTTAACTGAATTTCCGAAACTTGAAAATCCCCCAAGGCCAACGCCTTGGACTACTTTATACACTCCAAGTCCTAACTAACTAACACTCTACTTCACCGGCTATGCCTCCTCTGAGAAGGCCGACTACTCACTAACTCCCTACCCGTCCACTCGTCTGCTCTCCTACGCAGTCCGAGCCGCCGCAACACCTCGGTCACCTTTGTCTCGAGGTTCGCAATGGCGTCCCGCGACCTGGATAGAAATGACTCCAACCACTTCGCCACGCGCCGCCGACTCCGACTGTCGCCAGACATCAAAGCTGCCGCACGTATCTCCATTTCGCGCAACGTCATTCTCTCCCGCGCCGCGATCTCCCAGCGAGCATAACCTTTTAAACACCGGTCAACCCGCAAAACTAACTCCTCCCACGTGCGATCTGTCGCGCGCCGGTTGTGGCCTTCAACCTCTGCCAACTGTAACTCCGCCTCCGCACGCTGCGCCCTCAATTTGTCGCACTACGATTGCAATCGACCAAGTAATTCTTCGTCCGCTATCCTCGCGGCCTCACTCTTCTCTAACGTCCGCGTCTGCCGCACGAGGTCTGTTCCTCTAGCTGCCGATACTTCTGGTCTAGCGCTATCAACTCGGGATTCGTCGCTACTTTGATTCGAATCCGATTCTTGACCAGCTCAACATAGGATCCACGATGGCGGGGATCTCCGTACTTGGTCGCCTTGCGATCAAGGTACCGGAGTAATGATACCACTTGCTCGCAAAGCACACCGGTCGGTTTACCTCGCACCGACTCCACTTGCTCCTCCTCCAAAGTCGTGTCGTCTTCGGTCTCCAGGATCTCTGTCGCCGAAGAAATCCTTGGCGATTCTCTCGCACTGGGTCGCGCAGCTTCCTCTGATGCGGCCTCCACTCCATGTCCTGCCAATACTTCCAACGGGGTGGGAGAATCTGCACCAGGTAGGCCTGCTACACCTGCCCGAACTGCTACCACCGAAGGCGCTTGTGCCGAAGGCACACGTGTCTCCCCATCCTGCCTTCGCCCGCTGCAACTTGCTCCAGGGGTTTCTACGCCGAAGGCGTTTGACCCGAAATCCCTTGGGCCGAAGGCTCTTAAGCCGAAGGCTCCTCCCTGAACCGCTACTGCGCTGAAGGCGCTTGAGCCGAAGGCCCTTGACCCGAAAGCGAGTCATCAAATGGTACTTGCTCGGAAGGCAAGCACCTCTCCATCGCAGGCATTCTGGCCGTTGCCGCATGCCTTCCTCTGTGGCCCGAAGTCCTACGCGCTTTCTCCGAAGGCACTCGTGCCTTCGGTGCATGGAGGTCAGTTGATCTTCCAAGAACCTCTGCACTCACATCCTCCTCCGAGGATGGTGAGTTTCTTGTAATTGCGGCTCGCCCTGTGTCCGCGCTGCTGTCCGCCGACAGTACTAGCTTGCCCGCCTTCTGCTTCGGTCGGGCTGGCTCGTTGTTTGCCCGACGCCTTACTGGGGCAGTGGGCACTTTCCGTTGACTCAGATCCGCATCTCCATCCCATGTCCGCTTCCGGGGTGCCCGCGCTTCCCTTGATTCTTCTTCCGTTCTCAGTCGAGCTGGTGGTGTGCTAGCGGGCACTTCGTCTGGGTCTATGTCAACTTCAACATTCCTCACATACCTTCCCGGATTTGCTCGCGACAGCAAGGAAAATCGTACCCGCTTCGCTACTGTCAGACACCCCATCGACCGATAAAAATTGATCAAGAAAGGAGAGGGGTGATTGATCGATCCCCCCTTCTCCTCTTGCGCATGCTGCCGTGTGGCCTTCCACAAAATGCGAGCCCAATGAATCAGAGTACCCGCCAACGCCAGCTCCACAAATCCCACCTGCCAAGATGTCATGTAGGTGGTTATGTGCGGCTGCAAAATCTGGAGGAGTGCTACCGCGACATTCCTCCGCTTGCGATCTACGTAGTCACGGGTCCTGTACCCGTTCTTGCTCCACTTGCAGTTCTTGAAAAGTGCGCCAAAGGAAATTTCTTCTTCCTTCGAAACATGCACACTCTTGCATTCAAACAGAAGGTCGCTTTCTTCTCTCGCGCATCGTCCCAAGACCTCCTCCCAATCGCTCACTTGCCATCTCTCCGTGTGCGGTCGATAACCTCGCGGAGGCTAGTTCTTCTCACACAGCCACTCCCGGACCATCGCCGGGCACACCCAATTCCATCCCCAAAGAAGAAAGTTGAGTTTCACTGCCATCAGCTCATCTTGAAATGCCCGCAATCTGACCTCTGGCACGCGCAATGGTACCATCCGCAGCGGAATCGACTTGGCCATTGAACTCTCTCTGCAACTCTCCGCGAACTCAGCTGCAAAACTCTCTTGTTGTGCGCTCTTGACAAACTCTCCACAAACTCCCCGCGAATTCTCCTGTTGCGCGTCGCGAACTCGAGCGAGTGCAAAATTGGAAAATGCGTGAGTCTCTTCCTTCCGCGATCAAGAACTCTCATTGTTCGACACTTGGGCTGGCAGCGACTATCTTGAATGCTATGCCGGCGCTGAGGCGTAACGGTCTGTAAGACCGGGTGTTGCACATATGTACTAAGTCTTAGAAGTGGTCAAGGGAATAAGGATGATTAGCCAAGGCATAGCTAAGACTAGCTAGTTATGACTAAACTAGTTAGTTATAACTAAGTTTATCTAGTCATGACTAAGTTTGGCTACAATGTCTATAGTTGGCGGAATAATTAGCGGAGTTCTAGAAGAATGGAGTGAGCACTTCTATTTTGTCTTTTACAAGGAGTGAGCACTTCTATTTTGTCTCATACAAAAGTTCTAGATTCCAAGGGATTAGATATTTGACTAGAAGCTTGGATTTGATTGGTTTGACTAAATGTATGAAAGATGATTGGCTAGACTAAGTCTAATGTTGACTTGGTGGCTAGGAAGCTTGTAGAAGTTTAAAAGCTTCAAATGGCATGTCGCCACCTCAACCTTGGATTTCGGAAGCTTCTAGAAGGTTTAGGTAGGCCAATGGCATGTTGCCACGTAGAGAAGGTTAGTCAAACTTACCTAGGTAAAAGTAAGTTAGGAGAAATTACCACATGTTACTATGGTAACTTCTCAAGTAGTATAAATAGAGAGGTAGAGTAGCACCTCTCAAGCAAGTTTGGAGAGTCATGTTGAGTACTTGTTTCAGTAATGAAGGAGTGAAGTTTTTGAGTATCTTGGAGTATCGACGTGTGTTTGCGTTTATGTGAAGAGGGTGATGTGAGGCGAGTTTGCGTGTGAGTTGGAGTGATACATGAGAGTTTGTGAGAGAAGGTGTTTGGGACATGAGTGAGAGTATGAATCTTAGTCTTCTAGAACCATGATGCGCTACCACAAAGCCATCAGAGGTAAACCTGAGTGAGAGTCAGCCCGGAGGTTGCAGGTCTGATTCGCATGCGCGAATTCACGCTCCGCCGTTGCGCGGACTCTCACACTTGTACATTCAATCTTGATGCCGCCGATTTCCGCCGGCGCAGTTCTCCGTCCGCGTACTGCCAAAGGCATCTACCACCGAAGGCACTAGCGACGAAGGCACTCGCGGCATAGGCACTAGCTTCCGCCGTTTTCATTTCCTTTTCTTCTTCCGCCGAAGGCGCATCCTTCCATCAAAGGAGTGTACTGGAGGCGAAGGCATTGCCTTCCGCCGAAGACAAACCCTAACGAAGAAGACGGCGCTAGCGACGAAGGATCTAATGCCAAAGACGCCATGCCCAAGGATTCTACCGCCGACCGCTGGGCACTTGGGTTGGCAGCGACTATCTTGAATGCTATGTCGGCGCTGAGGCGTAACGGTCTGAGTCGCACGCGCGAATTCACACTACGCCATTGCGCAGACTCTCACACTCGTACATTCAATCTTGATCCCGCCGATTTTTGCTGACGCAGCTCTCCGTCCGCTTACCGCCGAAGGCACTAGCGACAAAGGCACTCGCGGCGAAGGCAGTAGCTTCCGCCGTTTTCTTTTCCTTTTCTTGTTCCGCCGAAGGCGCATCCTTCCACCAAAGGAGTGTCCTAGAGGCGAAGGCACTGCCTTCTGCCGAAGACGAACCCTAACGACGAAGACGGCGCTAATGCCGAAGACCCTGGGCCGAAGGATTCTAGCGCCGAAGTGTAATAACCCACTAAAGGCTAAAACTGCAATATAGTGGTAGAAAGGTCGAACCCACAGGGACAGAGGAACACACAGGGTACAAAGTGTCACGTTTAACAGACTATTGAGGAGTTTGAATTCTCAGGCGACTGTCACTCCCAGAAATACTGCAAGTGTCCACTCGGAGCGCACTCGGAGGTCGCACAGTGCAGCGTAACACACACACACACACACACACACACCTGAAACTACAGAAACACAACCCAGAGATCCGTTAGGACCTCTACTCAAGATTTCAGGGGGGAAGGTCTCTCAAGAGTACACTCAGCGAAGCTGCGGGTAGTGACTCCCAACTCCGGCTTTTACAACACTTCCACTAGCTTGCTGCTAGCGTAGGAAACCCGGTTTGGACTGCCTACTTCGGATCGAAGTCACTCGTACGCGGTGAACAACACTCTCAACTCACAAAACGCGCAGAGAACACAGGTCCGCACTGAAGGACTCACTGAGAAACATTCCAGTAACACACCATAACAGTCTATTGAAGAGTTTGAATTCTTAGGCACTTGTCATTCCCAGAAATACTACAGGGGTTACCCCAAAGGCACCTGTTGCAGCGTAACCTGAATTTACAACCAAGGCTTACACGAAGTAGCAAAACTTCACTTTGGCATTCGGGGGAAAAATCCCGAAGGAGTACAATCAGGAACAAACACTCGAAGGTGTAGGGGCGAAACTATTCAAGTATCTAACTAGTCACTAGCTCTGAGCATCGGCAATCACCCGTAGGTGTAGATCCGAACTACTCAAGTCTCTAACCAATGTACTAGCTCTTAACATTCGGCCGAAGGCCTTCAGCTACACAATGCGGAACGCTAAGGTGTAGCTCCTCGTGCGTGGTGACAGAACTAAGGACACAAACACGCAGAGAAAATGAGTTCCTGATCTGCACTTCTGATGTTGGGAAAGATCACAAGGCAAGACGCCTTGAACTACTTTATACCTTCTAAGTCCTAACTAGCACTACACTGCACTATGCCATGGTGCGAGCCGCAACAGATCCTACACCAGAGGAGTCGGCGGCTGCCTTCCACTCTAACTTACAACCTAAATCTAACCCTAACCCTAAATCTGAATCCTAAGCCTACTGTACAGAGCCGCCAGCGCCTTTCCATCCAAGATCTGAGGCTGAAAATTTTCAGGCATGCGTGGCCGGCCGAGATCAACGGCCCTACAAAATTTCAGATCCATCCGACCGTCCATCGCAAAGATATGGGCCCCGCAAGATCTCTGAACCTAGGCCAAAATTCCTTCTCCAAAATCCGAGGACTATGGGTCCCACGCGTCCTACACGCAAGCCGCCTACTCGCAGGCCGCCTTCGGCCGAAGGCCCCTCTAACTGTTAACGCCGAAGGCTCCTCTATATGTTAACGCCGAAGGCCTCTCTCCTAACCATGACAGCCGCTTTCAACGCTCATAACTCAGTGATGCCTTATTCGTTTCAAGAGTTCTTGGTCTCGTTGAAACAAGCGTCGCGAGCTCTTTCCAACAAGACCCTAACTAAGTCAAACCGTTAAGAATTGAGAACGTTATGACGGTTTTACTCTTCCGCCGAAGGCGTTTGCCTATGCACTCGCAGGCGTCCGCGTCGTAAGCCGCCTACTCGCAGGCGTCCGCGTCCGTCCGCGCTGTTGCGCTGGCGCCGAAGGAGCCGTACAAGTTCCAACCCCGAAGGCGCATTTCTAGAGCCGAAGGCGGATTTCCCGCCGACGCCGAAGCGCCTACGCGTAGGCGGACTTCTCTCGTCCGTGCATAGGACAAACTTTCCTCGCCTCCTCGTAGGCGAGAAGCTGAGTATCTTGCGACCTTCATAACTCCCGGAGTCCTCATCTGTTCGTGGCGTTTTTGGGCTCGTTAGAATCAGCGCGTCGAGCTCTTTCCAACGAGACCCTAACCAAGTCGAGGAGTTAGGAATTGAGAAAGTTATGAGGGATTCACTCTTCCGCCGAATGCACTCTCCCGCATCGCCGAAGGCGTTGACCCGAAGGCGCATTTCTAGGGCCGAAGGTGGATTTCCCGCCGACGCCGAAGCGCCTACGCGTAAGCGGACTTCTCTCGCCGAAGGCGCATCTTCCGGCGGTTATTCCGCCGAAGGCGTACCGCCAAAGTCGCTCTACCGCCGAAGGCCCCCCATCAGTAACTTTTGACACTCATAACTCAATGACCTCTCATCCGTTTCACAAGTTCTTGAGCTCGTTAGAACCAGAGCGTCGAGCTCTTTCCAACAAGACCCAAAGCAATTCAAAGCGTTACGACCTTCATAACTCCCGGAGTCCTCATCTGTTCGTGGCGTTTTTGGGCTCGTTAGAATCAGCGCGTCGAGCTCTTTCCAACGAGACCCTAACCAAGTCGAGGAGTTAGGAATTGAGAAAGTTATGAGGGATTCACTCTTCCGCCGAATGCACTCTCCCGCATCGCCGAAGGCGTTGACCCGAAGGCGCATTTCTAGGGCCGAAGGTGGATTTCCCGCCGACGCCGAAGCGCCTACGCGTAAGCGGACTTCTCTCGCCGAAGGCGCATCTTCCGGCGGTTATTCCGCCGAAGGCGTACCGCCAAAGTCGCTCTACCGCCGAAGGCCCCCCATCAGTAACTTTTGACACTCATAACTCAATGACCTCTCATCCGTTTCACAAGTTCTTGAGCTCGTTAGAACCAGAGCGTCGAGCTCTTTCCAACAAGACCCAAAGCAATTCAAAGCGTTACGAATTGAGAAAGTTATGAGTGATCTACCGCCGAAGGTGCTCGAAGCGGATCATGTAGCATGAACCGCCCGTTCCGTCCCAAGCGTCCCACTGTGGCCTAAGCCCAAAACCCCTTGACTGTCCTCGATCCTCTTTTTACTCTGGTTTCGCGTACCGATTACTATTTACAGCTGCTGTCGCGGTACTTACTATTCAAAAATGTTTTAGTTCCGACAAAAAACAAAAAGTGGGTTACCACACGAAGGCGCACCGCCGAAGGCGTAGTCTAGTAACTAGGTCGTTTTCCACCGACGAAGTAGTTCCGTAATACATGCTTCGTACGTCTTCAGCGAAAGCTCATCCGCCAAGGAGCGTGAGCCGAAGGCGCTTGCTTCTACTTGCGCCGAAGGCGCTTCAGCTGAAGGCTCCTCAGCAAAGGAGATTTTGCCGAAGGCGAGTCCTTCAGCATGAACCGTCCGTTCTGTCCTAGGCGTCCGGCCATGGCCTAAGCCCCAAAACCCCTAGACCCCGAGATTCTCTTTTTACTCTATTTTCACGTACCGATTACTATTTACAACTGCTACCGCGGTACTTATCTTTCAAAAAATGTTTAAACTCCCACAAAAAACAAAAACTGGGTTTATTTATGCACAAATTTCTTTATCCCAAACACCATATGATAAATACCTAATATACTCTTGGAATAATCTAAATGTTTGATTTAAATGCACACCAGAGTACTGCAATGGGTATGGTATTGGATAACCATACCCATGGTTATCCAATACCCACCCATGGGTATATGGATAGATAATGGGTAGAGGCTTGTACTCATGGGTGTATAATTGTATTTCATCCGAAGCCGACTCGTGTGGAGGAGGTGGAATTGAAATCGGAAGATTGCATGGGTTGGGTGGGTGGATAAAGTCGACTCGCGTAGCTGTGGGTCCGATATGGGTATAATCTTCAAAACAATGCAGGACTCTGATGCACACTCGATTCTACGCTGCAATTTTATTTTACCAACATGAACATGTAGTCTTACATTAATAAAATAATGATATTTCAAATTAAGAAAATTCATTTTTTCCATATATATATTTAAATCATATACATTTTATAAAAATCTTTGTGATTCATGAACTCAATGAAGAGTGCATAACACTTGGAAATATATTTCAATTCATATAGTAATTTTAGTGTTTTAAACATCATCGTATTTTGAAATTTTTTTCAAAATCATGGGTTTTTTTATGCAAATTTTATTATTTTAAAAATCATAGAAAAAAAAATTTTGTTTCATCTATCTGTATCATATTTTAACTAAATATTGCAACATGTGAATCTATTAATTTGTTGTAGTGCACGCCGTTCTCTCTAGTGCAAATTCCTAATTATCAATCTAAATTTAGATATAATATTTTTATCATCTGCTAAATTGACTTTTAACTTGTATATCCATTTACTATTAATCAGAAGTTTGATATTTGAAAACTTCACTAGTTCATCCGTTTTTTTGTCAATTAAAAATTGCATCTCAGTTAACTTCACAAATACACACATGAGCTAATCTATAAGAATAATATTTTTACTCTTCTAATAGTCATGCACTTCATCATTTTTTAAATTTTAATAACACAAAAAATGGCTGAATCAAATTCACGAGAAGAGATTTTACTTGATCAATATGAGGATTTTGAAAAAATATATTTTTATATATATTTATTTCATAAAAATATACATTTATACTGAAAATCTCAGTGAATAATACATAATTTAACTTTTCAATTAATTTTCAATAATTCATTTTGGAACATTGCCCAAAAACTATTCTTAAATTTAATCCTCGATTGGAATCTAACTCTAGATCTATTTGATTGCTAGATTAGTTGTGTAGATTTTTTCATTTTTTAAATATGACTATAGTCAAGTCACGTTTGATTAACTTGATAACAAAGTTTAAGGAACTAATTTTATCAATTAAAAAAATTAGCTCTTTAAAATCATCAATGTCATCTTGTTTCTTTGCGATACAATTATTATCTATAATATTTAATTTTCTTAAAAAATTGGATGATAACTATGTGCAATGAAATGATATTCAAAATGAACAACAAAAAAGCATACTCATCATACTCATTCATATTTTTTGAAAATTTCAATTATAAGTATAATTTGATGATATTCATAGCATATTCTTGAATTTTTATTCTGTTGATTGTACTTGAAAATGAAGAATTTAGTTTTCAACAACATTTTGAATTTTGAATTTGATTTTGACTTGAATTTATCAAAACAATAATCATCATGTACATCGTAACTGATTATGTTGCATCAGTCATCTCATTTAATTTCAGCAGGATATTATTCATAAAGAAGTCTATTTAAATGATCACTCTCGTCCATTCATATTACAAAATAATTACAAATTTTATGAAATATTATAAATCATATGAATCTGTGAAAAAATGAAAAATCAAATTTCAGATAGATACTTTTTAAAAATTTTATAACAAGACTATTACATTTGAGAAATAACGGAAATCACTAACAAGAAAAATTTCAATATAACAATATAGTTTTTTTAAAAAATAAAAAAATACAATTCTCGTTAGAAATATTCTTGTAAAAGCCGTACCTAAGTGTTGCCTAATTTTGTACATCAAATATTGACAACCTCTTGGACATCGCTTTGAGGGTAAATCTCCAGCATGACACAGGCACTAAGGAGAACATCTAGCAACAGCCGCTTACTTGCAGGGAACTCTCCTTTTCTTGTTTTTGGGCTATTACAAAGACTTACAACTCCCATTTTACTGGAGAACATCAGACGAGGAGTATGTACACTTCCTGTCGAGACCTGAAACAGATAGAAAGCTTCTTTCCACACATCATGGCCTCCTCGACGTTCTCCCGTGGCCTTCAAATACCATCAATAATGTTCAGCCGTCAAATTCACAGAAACTGACCATTTTGGTCATCACTCTTCCTCTTGGGGTCACGTTATTGTTAAGAGATAGTAAACTGATGAAAGGTGAATCGGCTTCGAAACCTGCGGAATGTATGTTGAAGGATGCGTGTGGGGTGGAGAAACACTCCATTATTTGTGGTTTTTTCGATAATCTACCACAGAAGGTATATTATTATATAGAGAGCACTTCTCATATACACCGCTTAGAGCACTCAAATACAGCTTCACTAAGCCCTCGGGAAGATCTTCTTAGCAGAGGATTTGGAAAGAATGCTTCGACCACATAGACGGGGCTAAAGACTTTACCCCGTACACTTTAGCTAAGTGTACCTGCTGATGCAGCCTCGACGCACCTCAGTCCTGCTAAGTGAACATTACGATTCTATACGAGACAAAGGCTCAAATCCTCACAGCCAGAGAATTCTGATATTGGACGCGCGATAGCTATATCCAGAAAACGGAACCTCCTCAATGCCCACCTCCTACCTGGACCTGTAAATCACCATCGATAAGCCGCTCACCAGAAGATGATCACGAGTCGGCAGATCGAATTCCCAGAGCCTACGCGAAGAGAATCCGAAAGAATCCAAAATCAATCCTTTCTGTTCTCTGGAATTCCCACGTTATACTCTTGCTCCCTCCGCTTCCGTCGCCGCTGCAACCGAAGCCGACATTGTTCCGTGGCCCCGACGATTACGCACCGAGCAGATGCGCATCCACCAATCAACAAGCTGTCAAGCCGACGCCCCTGCGTTGTTGCGCTTGAGTCTTAGATATCTAACTCTCCATCTTGAAATTCTCTCATTCAACTAATGCCACTGCATGTACAAGGAAACTGTAGGAAAATTGAAGAGCACAGGTTTGAAAGCTTTCTCTCGAAGTCAAATAAGAATAAACTCTACATGATGCTGGTGTATACAAGGTGATAAATCTTGTTACCATATGCCGGTTAAGCATAGCATTGGTTCTAAAGACTATTACTGAACACTGTACCAGGACCAACGTCGAACTGGGAAACTCATAATCTCTGAACAGAATGAGGGACGCCCCATCTTCTAGAACTCATCATGTGATCGAGGCTGAGGACAAGCACTTTTGATCTACTCTTGAACATTTTGTACAATTCAGCATGTCTCTCTATGTGCTATGGTGCCTAAGCAAATTATCCTAAGAAGGTAGATCACGCACACCCTCCAAATTCTGGAGTGCTTGTCCTGATAGACTTTTGAATCACAGACGTTTGTATATCTTACGAAAGCGCTCTAAAATTTTGAACGAACATGGAAGAACAGTTGAAAAGTAGAGAATCACGCCGGCACAGGTCTCGAGTGGAATCTGGAACGTTCGCCTTGGCTTGTCGGCCATGTGATGCCGATCGGATTATTCAGTTCGAATGTGCATTTGAAGATCATAATGCTCGTTCGAGAAGAGGACTTTTCTCGCCCCGTAAAAACCCGACAACAATTCCCAACAGTAACTTCTAAAATATATCCGTCGCGTCAAATGTACCTAAATCCAATGAAGCGAATCAGCTCGTAGGCGCCCTGTGGCGGATGAGCTGACTGGATTTTAGCGGTCACCTGCTTTCGAATTCCATGGCTTGCGGCCTCGCTCATGGCGCCATATATGTGCACGAGAAGGACCGATTCCGAAAAGTTCACTTATCGAAATAAACTCTCGAATTTTTCTGGAATTCTGATTTTGTCTGGAATTCTGTGATGCTGAGGTTCTAAACACCGATCGACCTACGCTGTTGATGAAGAAGCAAGTATTCATCCGTCGGTGGGAGGCTCACAGACTGCAGTTCTGATGGCGTATAAGAGCCGCGAGGAGGAAGAAAGGGCGGAAGTGGAGATCTGGAGTCAGCTTGACGTAGATGGTAGACTCTTGGGAATGATCCTGGCTCGCCTGCCCGTGCCAAAGTTGCTCCAGTTTAGGACAGTTTGCAAAGACTGGAAATGTCTCATTGATTCTTCGTATTTTTCTGAGATTAGACGCCAGGTTCCGAGTTGCGTGAAGGTAAATTTTCTGGTCTTGGAACTTCGTTATCCTCAGGGTTATGTCGATCAATTTGATCGCCTCCCCATTTGTCCTCAATACTGTGCAGTCAATATAAACTGTAAAAACTTGCGCATGTATAACCCTGTTCTCGATACTTGGTACACAGGTCCGTCTTCGTTCCTCACATCCACAGGGCATAAACTCTATTTACAATCATATCATAAGGATTATCAACTGTTGTACGTCGTATTAGAAAATGAACGAGAGGGATCCGGTCTCTTGGTGTGCAGACCAACCTCAGGCTCTATATCAGAGAGATCTTTGAACTCTGATCGCTTGATTGCTATGCCAAGATTATTAGGGCTACTATCATTAGTGGTGGACGAGGAAACCTCCAGCTTCAGGTTGATCTCTGTAGCGTTACATTGCAGTGAGATTGCATGCCCTTGCAAGGAAACCCTGTGCTGTCACACTGAAATCCTTGATTCTGAATCTAACGAGTGGAAAGCAGGACCTTGTTTCAATACAAACTTGAAGGTAATACCTGCTGAACAGCTTATCGCGATCCCCACTGTAATTGGCCACTGCGTTTACTACTTTCTGGGTTGCCGCCGCCTTGAAGAACGGATTTACAGTCCTGATTCACCTGCAGAAATTGAGGACCTCGATTGTTCTGCCGTGTGGAATGAGTTTCACATCTCATTTGACTGGAAGAAGAGTTCTTGGACTAAAGTTGCGGGTAATCTGCCTCATGGATTGTCAACTCATTTCGGCGTCATCACTTTCGAACGAAATGGATCAATCGTACTTGCGGACCTTACCCGCACTGATGATTCTGCCTGGAAAGAGTCTCTAGGATTGAAACTTAGACTCAATTCCTGGAATCCTTCAGTCAACCCTGACTCTATCACTTGGACAGAGATTCCAGTGTCTGTGCTTCCCAAAGACGAAGACTTTCAAGAGCTCTTTTCTGATCAGGAAGGAATCAGTTATGCAGGTTGTTGGCGTGGGCACGAAGACCATCTCATTTTCTTCTCTGGGGTTTTGTGGTCTCATCGGGCTTTGGTGTACAATATAACAAGTAAGGAGTGGATACTTTCAGAGTTTGGCCCCAAAACCTCAACCTCAATAGAACGGTTCCTGTCATTGCCGGTAGAAATAAGATAATAGAAATCTTATCTTCCGTGTTCACGTAAAAGTAGTTCATATCCTCACTGTACAACCGTAGAGTAGTCGTCAAACAGAATTGTGAAACAGAAACAGAAGTAGATGCAAGAGGCTTTAGTCCTCCACGTACATTTACACTAGATTGTGATTTTCTAAGGAACTACTATTGAGTACTAAATTCGAAATCTGGAGGTGTGATTGGTACATTCACATGCCAATCATCATCAGCTGATCAACTATTGCAGCCACCTTCGTGGAATTCCTTTATTTCAATGGTTCCAATTCTGATCTATTTCTTCGTGCGGTTTATATCATTCTTCGTAGAATTCTTGGAGACAGTTCGCGCGTAATCTGCCGCATGGATTGACAACATGTCACAACATCAATATTGTCGAACGGATTGGTTCAATCGTAATTGCGGACCTTCCTCGGACTGATGATTCTGCCTGGAGAACGTCTCTAGGATTGAGACCTAGACTATTTCAACTAGCCCTGACTCCATCATCTGGACAGAGATTCCAGTGTTTGTGCTTCCCAAAGACGAAGACTTTCAAGAGCTCTTTTCTTTTCAGAGTGGAAGTAGTTATGCAGGATGTTGGGGTGGGCAAGGACACCTTTTTTTTTCTCTTCTCTGGGTTGTTGTGGTCTTGTCGAGCTTTGGTGTACAATCTGATCTGTAGGGAGTGAACAGTTACGGAGATTGGTCCAAATAACTCAAGCCCATCAAGACAGTCCATTCCAATGCCGATGGAAATAAGCTTGAAATTTTAGCTTCTGTCTTCATGTAAAAGCAGTTCTTTCTCACTGTATATCCATGGAAGAGTCTCTGAACAAAACTTTGAAACATAAACAGAAGTAGGCAGTCCACTTAGCTCTAGTCCTTCGCATACATTGACTAAGTTGTGATTTTTTACTAATCTACGATCCAAGACTAAATTTTGTAGTTTATGGGCTTGAAAGACAAAAAATGAGCTACTTTCTAAATAATCATGTTATTACAAAATATGTCCAAATTTTGTGCAGCAAGAGAGTTCAAATCCATCATGTCACCTAATTGATTCTACGCTCTTACTCAATATGCAACATGCACCCCTTAGTTGTTTCTACTACTACATATAGATGAAATTCCTTAGTTCTCAAAGCCATATCCATATGTGACCTCCGATTTTCTTTCTCCCCAACCAAAACAACGTCTTCAGATTTACATTATTTTTGTAAAAAAATCCTCAAAGTCTGCTTCATTTTTGAAGTAATGCATCATAACGAATCTAGCTTCAATTTTTGGTTATGAAAATTGTCACCACTCCAGCTGATAATGATAAAATATGACGTGTGTCATTTCAGTACAAAATTGTTTTGCAACTTGACAATACTCTTGTCAGTTAGCCTCCTTCTTGTTAAAAAAGCTTCAAAAGGATTTAGATTTCCAACTATTGGGGCTCCATATGTCATGCACGTATTCAAAACAATTATTGTGACAAAAATCTCGAAGTGTCATTACAAATACAAGACAATAGTAATCTACATGCTAATTATTCAAAGTTTTTGAAAGTTACATCTCAAACTTAAGACTGGTAATTTGTTATGCTGAACGTATGTGTACCGAATTACCGCAAAAAATGGTGGAAGATTGAATTTGCTGTGAATTGGAACAGCTTCAATATAAAGTAGTCTTGATGAAGTCATCTCATTAGTAAATATCCTTATTACGACTACATGGCGGATAGAGTCACGCCCAATCACTCTTCCAGGTAAAAAACGGATTCTTGTATTGCTATATCTGAAGGATTAAAAAGGAGATGAGTTCAAGATGAGTTCCCACCTTTTTTTAGTTTTTGTTGTTCATTTCATAATTATGCGTAGATATCACAATGTAGACGTGATCTTGGCAAGTAGACATGTCCTTACCCTGATCATGTCTTGATGATGTCTTCCCATCTTATTTGTTGTTTACCTGGGTTCCCCTTACATTACCTCTTCAAGGCCTCAGATGATGTTGAGGTGGCGTCGAGACAAGAAACGAGTTCGAGTAAGTCAAATCAAAATATAATGTTGTGAAGACTGTGAGTCAAGTCTTGAAACATAATCTCCAGATTCAGTAAGATATGACTAAAGATAGGGTAATGCACACAAATATGACGTACTTTCAATTCCAATATCAACAAAAATTCGAAGCAAAAAAACTCTACGTTACTAGAAGGCATAGTCTTACTCTATATAATTTCACACTTGGCAAGTATAAATTCCATGCAACCTGTAAACTCCAAGCGATTCTAACGTACCCAGCAATGTGAAATTCAGTTTAGAAGCTCACAATACTAGTCATGAAGTAAGAATGTATCTATAACTAGGTACACTTAAATTTATGTACCTACATAGATACCGTGTGACTTCTCATTTAAAGTTGGCATTAAAGAAATACATGTATTTGATCAATATGGTTCAGTTGAATCCAAATTGCCATTGATGAGAATACGCGTATTTTCCAGGTAAAGAAAGGGGTCGTGTGAGGAAGGACGAAAAAAGACTTTGAACTATTGTGCACTCAGATCTAAAATAAGATAATGTGATCTGCATGAGAATCATTGTAAATCTAAATCCTCGAGCTATACCACGAGGCTCTTGGTACTGTTGAACTACAGTGCAACAATTGTCTTCATATACTTGGAATCTCTTCAAATATCGTAAAATTGGATTCATCAGTTTTTAAGAGATATATTGCTGTGCACCATTCAATGTTTCTTAATCTCGATCATTGAAATTCTAGTTTCCAACCAATGATGACTCAAATGATGTTCTATGTCTTAAAATTGAAGGAGAGATCTCGTCTCATGTACCTCAATATTCTCTTTAGATTCTCTAAGAATACAAAATAGAAATCAGATTCAATCACTCTTTTGAAACAAGTTGTACTGTGAAGTTAAACCATAAAGCTCTTGGTTGTTTTATACAACAGAGCAACATTTATCTTCATCTGCTTTGGGTCTCTGATATCACCATACCACGCAATATTCATAGTTGTAAGGAAAGAAAGGGCAATCATGTTCCCAAGACAGCTGCTTTGATTTTCTTATACAACCAAAAGATGTACACTTAATGTGTTGAAGAGAAAGAAAGGGTGATTCTGTGTCTAAGACAGTTGCTTTCAATTCCCGAGACCACCAAACGATGCAAAATCGATGTCTCGAAGACAAGACAAGGGCAATACTGCTTCTAAGCACTTGCTTTGAATTCCTGATACCATGGTTTGATGGATTCAGAATTAAGCGATGTACTGGGGAAATAAATGACTTTGTGTGAAACATTTCCCATAGCTGATACAGTCCCTGTAATACCACATAGTCTGAAGAAGTCAAGGAGCAAGAAGCATGTTGTCAGCAAATCAAGGCATCAAAAGCAGAAACCAAGTGCTAAACTGTTCACCAAGTGACAGAAACGCTTGAGAGCTAATGACAGGGCTAAGTTGTTTTGATGAAACCCGACGCAGGTAAACCAAAATTCTTACATTTACGCTGGAGTTTGCTAAATCAGTTCAGTATTGTATCATTCAGCCCGCCTTTCGCTTGTGAGCAGGCAGGTAACTCTCAAGCTGTCAAGTCTGTAGATTTTCGGTGGGCGAATATCTGGGATTGTCAATCAAATCAACGCCACAAAAGCTCGAAGAATCTAAACTTGTGTATGATATACGGATACGAAGGTATTTCTCAAGTTGTCAAGTCTGCGTTATAGGAATTCAAGATCGGGAATATTTCAGTCAATCAAAGCGGCGGCGCTTGGTTTCGGTGCCTTTCGTTAAACCTCATATTCTCGTGTAAGAAATATGGTTATACAGATAAGTCTTAAGTTGTGTCAAGTTTCTGGGCTTCCGCCGCCTCAAGATGGAGAAAATATCAATCAATGAATCAAATCGCTGCCACTTGGTCTCGATGCATTTAGTTTAAACTCCATATTCTGCACTCGTGTACGACGTACAAATCATTGTGCACCGGGTATCCACGTTTGCGGTCGTATGACATTCAGCAGTGAATCCGATCGACATCAGAACGCATGTCATGAATCGAGGAGAGCGCAAAACGACTCCCTTGCAGCGCTGGGCCAGCCACTCGCACGCACAACTTTGAGAGGTGCAATCGGATCCAGTCAACATCCATCGAGTACGGATTCATACATACCAACACCCAGCAACACGTTACAGTCTGGAGTCTGGACAGCGAGTGGCAGTCACGGAGCGGAGACGAGGGCGAACTTGTTCTAGCGCAAAGTAGTTGTCGCCAGCCTGGACCTGCCGACTGACCGAGCGGGCTGACAACAGCTGCATCCCATAGGCACACGCGCCTCGCACTCAGAGTCAAACCTACGACTTTCCGCACGGAGTTCGAAGACTGCATCTCGAGTCATAGAGGCCCTGATTGCAAAAGTCTAGAAGAATTCCGCCAGTGAAAACAAATCAGAGACTGCACGGTTTCCAACCTGTTCAAGCCTTCCATAAGGGAGGGAGGGAGGGAGGGAGGTGTGGATGGATGGATTCAGCGGTGGATCGAGTCCGCTTAATTGGTCGGGTTTCGATAAGTAGAGTAAACAAATTACGCCGCCCATGGAACCTGCAGAGCCGAGGAGCAGCCATTTGGAGGCTGCGGGCAGGACCGGCGCAGGAGCAAGAGAAAGGCGGATCAGGGACAGCGAAGAGGCAGGATTTGTTTCCTTGCGCCGAACGAAAGGAAAAGAAAAGAGAAGAGAAGAGAAGGATAGCTGCTTTTTTTTCTCTGTCGTAAGCGGCGAGGAAGTTGTACAGCCCAAGAGCTGATTAGACCCGAATGACTCAGATTCCTCTACTGTCTTTGCCTAAGCGTCCGTGGAAACCCTACCTGCGAAAAGCGATCGACCAGGCTGGCTGGCTGTCATGGAAAGTCGTTGTTGACATGAACGAATGCAAAGCTTTTGCGACCACGAAGCTCGGTACGCCATGTCTTTGATGTTGCCTGGCCACAACAGCCCCTGCTGCAGCCACGCAGGTTCTGTGTCCGGTACTACCACTGGTCAGACCAAACGGCGTGCACTGGAGGCTCCAGATTCTCACGCCGAGGCCTTGGCAGCCATCCTCTATCTAGCCAAAGTGGACTTAGTTAAAAGCGTTGATAATGTTGGGAATCTCGCCTGAGTAAAGCCATGGCGGTGATGGACAGAGCAAACAATCTTCTGCTGACAGCGATTTTCTCCATCGCAAAACTGTCGCCAAAACTCTCACGTGGGCCTTATCACCCATTGTGCAGCACCAGGGGGAAAACAGCAGCTTATTGCTTCCGACAGGTGTGAGAATTGTCTCCGTAATGGATCCCTCGAAGGAAGCTTGGCCAGTTTCAAGACTAGTGGAGCAATTTCACCGGAGATTTTCAGAACCTCGAAATTCAAACCTTAATTTTGAAACAGGGGAAGTATACAAACTCTGGATCCGAATCTTGCTTAATCAAGGAATATATTGAGCAGCGGCTGTACATGACATGAACTAGTATCGTTCGTGCGCGTGGACGGGTGCAGTTGAGGGGCAGAAGCCCGTGAACTGCTCACCGAGGGAGAATAGTCCGGAATCTCCTGTTCCTCGAATCGTACGTTTGGATGGCGAAATGTAGGGATCAGATTAAGAAATGGAAGGTAGGATCGTGAAACCATGACATGAGAGGCAAGGGAGGGCAGGGAGGGGCAGGACAGGGCAATGCGATCGGTATGCACTACTGTGCATAGCGATCGTATGGAATGGACGCATAAGTGCAGATTGCGACGAGCAGCCAGACTGCAACGTCCACATTAAAGTCTCAAGTGGCAGGGCCGAACTGCAATTTGACGACGATCACGAGTCTGCATAGATCCATCGATGCAGAAGGTGAGCTGTCCTGTCGGGCCGAGCCGCTCAACTGGAGGCAGGCGGCCTACCATCCATCGTTGTCCACATCAACCTGTGTGCGAAATGTCCTCTTCATCAAAGTTCTTCCACCCCGTTTGGTGAAGATGGCCAGCGAATCCCGTCAATGTCGTCAACTTTGCACCGTTTCCATCAATGTTCCATTACGTATCGTGAGAAGCGTTGAACTCGGCCATAATAGTCGATACCATTCGTAAAACGCGAGCGTGTCCGAGAATTCAGTTCCTTTCTGGACGAAACGGTATTTTCCAATCTGATGCAATAATGAGAAGCTCGTGACAGTGCAGGATACGAGTTGTGAAATGCTGAGCACACATGCGAATCCTGTGACTGGAAAACCCCAGCAGAAAGAACATCCTCTGCCGATCTAATAAAGTCCAGCACTTTTATAAGCCTGGACGGATTTGGGCATGCTGGCCGGGCAGCTCGAAGGTTTCTGTCCTAAGCAGCAGATTTGTGCGTTACATGTCACAGCACAATCCCCGCATGATCGGAAATCATCCTTCGATCGTAAGGACCGAGCCGGGAATAGAAACCAGGGCATGTCCTGTATGGGGAGGGTACTTTACGCGCCTCCATGTGAAGTTCAGTGTCCTGTTTGAATTAGTTCATGGCCTTCCCAGATCCAAATCCTGCTGGATGGCACATGTTTATGAAGATTTTGTGAGCTTGAACATGCGCACCGCCGGGAAGTGAGAACTAGGCAGTGTCTCGGGCAAATGGAATGAGAGGAAGGTCTCAACCCGAAGCTGACGGCAGAGGAAAGGTCCTCTTTGACCTACCAAATAAGAATTTTCCAAATCCGTCATGTCAATCATATTCCAATCATTGTCATTTGTGTCACACGCTATTATCGTGCCGATTACGTTTGAGGGGCCGAGAGAGCGAGATGCGTCATGTAACGGCCATAATAGAACGAGGAATCGCTTAGGTCGAGGGCAGCTCGCGCATCTGACCTCATCTCGCAGTCTCGCGTGACATCTGTAAAGACGCAAAAGGTGCCTCATGTTTTACGGCACGGAACTGACGTTGACGGAGACAGCACGAAGTGCTGTTGCCGTCACATGCCTTAATCTTCCATGAAAGGATCGGCAGTGAGCTCGCTCCGACTCAGAACCTGTTCACCTCGCGAAATTGGAAATTCCAGATCGACCTCAAGACCGAAGATTTGTACCGTCTGTGCAGACTGGTCAGAGCTTACGACAGGGAGGGAACGAGAATTTGGGACCTGGGGGAGACATTTGTCGACATCTGTGACCGCCGGTAGTCACTTGAGAGTACATGGCATGCGAGTCACATCAGGCGCTTGGGTCGTCTTGCGAGCATACCCAGTCAAACGCTAGGACACCACAGAAATTCAGTCGTTCGAGTGACTGAGTGCCCCTGCGCTCGACACCTCGAAACGTAACTACCTTGATGACAACAAGTCCCAACGAACGAAAGCGAATTCCACCATAAATCCAGCCGAGGTTGCAAGTTACGCCATGCCACCTTCGAACCACTTGCTCTCGTCAAACCTTACGAGTCAAACTGGCTCTTGACCTTAGACTGCTTTCACATGACGGAAGTACGAACGTAACCGTCTTCCACAGCTTCGGCCCCCGCTAACAACTTGGGAGCTCACCACGGCCAAACACTTCCTCCTCCGCGCCAAAATCTGAACACAACAGCCTCCTTAAAAGGTCACATGGAGAAATCGTCAGTACGAACATCACGATGTAAAACGCAGGAGGATTCCAAGCTTCATCCGAGGTCGTCGATATCTCCCTCTCCCTCCCTCTCACAGCCTTCCTACACACGAGGGACGTTCCCTGCACCTTCGCCAACTCGACTCTACGCATGACGGAGCTGCCAATGAAACAACCATCTGATTTTCCTCATCAGAGGAATCGGCAGTTGCACAGATTGAACGGTTTAGGCTTCAATTTCAAGGGGAGCAGTCCCACATGATCACACGTCTATTTACACTCGCAACTTTCTGGGCTTTCCTCGGAGGATCGTTTCACATTAGATTGACCGAAAAGGACGACATTCATTGTTCAGCCGAGTACGTCAACAAGGAGCAAGTACCATCTGCGGGTGAAGGTACAGCAGCTATAAAACTGTGGTACAGCACAAGATTCAGTGAATGGGGATGAAGAGTACCAGTTCGCCAGTTTACTTTAGTCGATACTTATGAGGTCTAGACCAGCATGCCGGTAAATACTGTAAAAATCCGCAGAGCAACTCTGACACTCTCATTTGCGTGTCCTAGTCATCGTAGGAGCCTTTCCTGCAGATGGTAAGTCCTTCGATTTTGAGTCTAGCCTGTAACGTAAATCAGCCTTGCACCCGTGCCCTGAATAACATGACGAGGACAAATGGCCTGTGGCTTATGGCTTGGACGGGAAGAGACTCCATTGCGGAGCAACCAAATCATCTAACGAGTGGTGTTTCCCCAACCCGGGGAAACACCACTCGTTATCTGCAGAAATATCCAGAGATATCCATTTCTGCAGGTAACGAAAGGTGTTGCCCCAGGTGGTGAATAACAGCTGACAGGTGAACTGGACCCCATGGCAACCCAGATACGATCGGAAGGAAAAAACTAGTTCTAGGTTTCAAGATGCGAGATACTTGCAATGGATACAAATTCCTCTTTTTCCCCATACAAGCAGTGATGTGCTCATGCTTTTGACGCCTGCAGAGTGTCTTTGATCCTTCCTATGATTTGAGGGAGCACGACTCCAAACGGTGGTACCATAGTTCAAAGGTGGCCGGTCTGAGTAGAAAGGTAGGTGCAGGAACACAGGGTCGAATACCCATCCGTACCAGAGCTCGATCGGTGTTGAAATAGCGCCTAGAATTTTCTGTAACGACACCATGGCATTCCACGAACAATACTTGCAACACTTTTCATACTCGCCATAAAGCTGTTCGGTAAAGATGTTCAATAATTATCTGTACGAATTCGTACAGATTTCAGATTCGTACGTTACAATCGCAGACTTACAGGTTGCAAAAAAGCGTTGCATCCCTCCTTTTGATGTGGCGATGGTGATGTACCCGCTGGGGGCGAGCGTCTCACCCAATAGAGTCGTAGTCGAAGCTGGAGAGAACTGACCCACAAGGTCCACAGCTCATGAATGAGGTGCACTGTGATCATTCAATTCATCCATGTCCGGTCTTCCCACAGGCTTGTGTCCACCCCACTTACCCCCTCACCTCAAAGAGGCACGAACCGCATGCGAGGAGGAACAACACTAACGACACACTCGAGCATTTAATTTGCCGATTGAGTAAGGATTGGTCGCTCGCAGGACGGATGTCTTGGATTGTCATGTAAAAAGCATGGTTGGAACCCATGAGTGATCGCCATGAACGGAGTATGGATGAGGTAGATGAGGAAGTGAGAAAGCACCAGAGGTCCATCGACACTCTGATTGACTTCCAGAAGACGGGTCCATAATTCGCAGGTGCCTCAGAGGAAAGAGTACTACGGTACTCACTAACTTCGAAGAATGAGTGGACTTTAGATGATCACTCGATCAATTTGACGAGACCCGTGAGTTGCAACTCGCACTGAAACACGTTGTGACGTCACTGGAATCTCTCGTTGACACTTTCCTCGACTACGTCATCCTCCGGGAAAGTTAATGGACTATGTGAATTTGGGAATTAGTTTGAGAGCCTGAATTCCGTGATCTGCCTGTCATCGGAAAGCCGGAAATCGATTTGCCTTACGGAACTATCCATCATCTTCCAGATCAATGTAGCCGCTCGCTTTATCTATTCCAACTTGGCACATATGGTACAATCATGACATCAGCCTAATCAGCCTCATCAGCCTCACATAATTCACGTTGAAAATCTTCGCTTGGGGGCCGGCTGACCAAAAAAAAGACGGATCGTCCGGAAGTCTTAACATATTCGACATCGACGGCCCGAAATCTGTATGAGCTTGCTACGCAAATTCGGGCAAGGGCATCGAGCTAGAGGGAAGAAATCCCGAAAAGGACGACAAGGGGGAAAATAGCGAGACGGACGCAGGACAAGAAGTGTACCACAGTGATATATGTTTATTAGATACATAATCAGCCCGCGGTCGGTGTAGGTGTAGCAGTTCTTGCGCTAACAAAAATCAGCATACTCTCTCTTTTTAGGCAAAACTCTTTTTTCTCGTTTTCTTCGTCAAACCGGAGCTGCACACTTCCGTCTGTCTGTCTACATGGTAAGGCACTAGATATGGTGCGCACGGACCAGGGAGAATTCTTCTCTCAAAGGTCCTGTGGCGCACGTCGCACCTTATTACTCTTGACTCGGACGAGCCAGAAGCTGAATCCAGTTCACACTGACCTATACTCAGCTGTGCAGAGAGAAACTTGCATTTCTCGCAGTCGGTTGCTAAACCTATATACAGAGCTCTTTCTCCTGTCGTCGTTGGCCAGCGAAAGCCCTCACACCACACCCCGCGGGGTGCTCTCCTCTCCTGGGAAGAAAGAGTCGGGATGATCGCCCGATCGCGCGTCGAGTCCTTTGTCGAGTCTATATTCTAGCTGCAACTACATGTACATGGAAACATATGTTACAGGATAGTACTGTAAGAGCCAGTACCTCTTCTCAGCGAGAGGAGAGCCATAAGTGAGGACGCTGTCTCTCGAAACTCTCCCCTACAGATCCCTCACCATATGATCACCGATACACTCCAGCAGTCCCCAAAAAAAGAAGAAAGAAACACCAAGACCCATCTGAGCTCCCAGGCGCTGGCTGCACGGAGGGAATCATGGTGGTAGACGATACTTCCACGTCTGAGTAGTAGTACTTCACGAGCGGAGCCGAACGATAAGTGTGATGGAACTCCCAATCAGCATTGTATCCATGTAGACCCGTGATAATTCAGATCCAAAATTGACTCACTGGCGTAGAGACACGAATGCCTGCGGCTGCCTCAGGCGGTTCACCAGCGCGCTGAATGCGTGCGACAGGTCGAACCACTTGAGGATGGGGCAGTAGCCTACGCAGTCGGCAAAAGTGAATCGGAAGGTGTTCCGTGGAGGCGTCATCGTCGTCGACACTGAGGTCTGCCTGGTGAACTTCAGCCAGCATCTGGTGAAGATGTTTCCTTGCTGTTGATTCCTTTCCGCCACAGAGGACTGTAACCATACATGCGCAGCTTTCTCCAGCAATCGAGTCTTGGGAGTGCGGTTAGGGTTGTCGTTCAGCCAGAATGCTGGTTCCTCTATTTCTAAAAAGTTCATATAGCTTCTTTTTCTTCTTTCCGGAGGGATAATATCACGCAGGCTCGTGTACGCCGGCTGTTCTCTCTCGAAGCAAGCCAGGTCACCGAGGCCCCGTAATTCGGTAGCCATGTAGAGCCCTCTCTGTTTGCAGCTGTCAGGCCCCGTTATGCTCGACCATGGGAAGAGGGCGCACAACCGCCTCAGACTCGTCTTCATCGACGGAACCGATAGATCGTGTTTCTGGAAGAGAGCAAATGCCAAGGTCAGCTTTTCATCGCACGGAATCCGAGCTTCTGCAGCCCTCCCGATGGCCACGTTCATGCTGAACGACCCTCGAGATCGCAAGCCAAGCCAACTTACAATCTTTTCTTTTTTTGGTTTTTTTTTTGGTAAAGAGACGACAGAATTCGAGCAAATTCTCGATGTCCCGAGACCTCGACCCGACTCTAGCTCATGTGCGACGCACAGGAGGGAACTGGACTCAGACAGAGACCGCCAGAAAGCTTGAGACGAACCGTCCTTTCATCATCATTGCATTGATTCAGTTCCTGCCATTAGCGCGCAAGGGGATGGATGCGGAGGACTGACCTGCTCAGAATTCAATGCCACCCCAACGCTCCAAACAGGTAGAGAGATTTTCGTTGTTGTCAGAGCTTCCACTCTTCGGCAAAGATCACCGCCCGTCGCGCCAGGGAGCGCACTGCTCCCAGTTTACCGTGAACAGTCGTCGTAGGTTTTCGGGTGCAATTAGAAGACATTGTCTCTCGATGGCGATCGCGCTGTTGAAGGGCGGCGACGAGGCGCTGATCACGTGAAACTGAGGGGTACAGACGCTAGAAACCAGACATTTGTCTCGGCCGGATTGCTAACGTGAAGCGGCTGCAAATGGCACGACTGAGAACGGGCACGAAATCTCGACAAATGGCGACCAAGGATGATGATATGGTGCCAATCAACGCCAGATATTCAGACGCTGATGCTGATGAAGCTCGTCTGTGGATCTTCTTCCTCTTCGTCTCCTCGTTCGTCGTGGCGAAACTCGCCTGCCAATTCGCGGCGAGGTGCAGCAGGTGCAGCGGTGTGACGAGCCTTTCCTGTCGTCCCGTTGCGTTCCGTTCCGTGAGCTCCTTTGATTGCGCGGTGTCCGTGCTCTACCGTCGTCAGTCGGTCCGAGTTCTACTGGGGCAAGAAAGGCAAAATCCTACGTCAAATCAAATTCCACACAAAACCGAGGTGGGAAACTATCTTCGAGAATAGAGCTTTTCCTCCTGCGGAGACTTGTAGAGCTCTATGGGGAGTGCGGCCCTTCGGCTGCGGAGGGAAGGAGAGGAGGAGAGAGATGTGAATGATCGTTCGCTGTTGTTGTGAATCTGGCACCCTCTGCTCTGACCATATGAGCTAGTGCTGCTGGACCAGATCGGTCCCTGCCCTGAGGCTCGCACCAGCTACAGATCAGATCTACACCCCCGCCCCACCCCACCCCACCCCACCTCGTCCGATACCGCCGATGATGCTTCTACTCCTCCTCCTCCTCTCCCTCCCTCCCCCTTACTTTACTCCCCAGGATACAATAGTGCTGTGTACAATAGCGCCGGTCATACGAGCGCGTGGGACGCAAGGCGAGGCGTGATCTAAAGGCAAGAGCTAAAGAGGTGCGGAAGGCAAGGCGTGCTGCTACTGCGATTCAATGCGGCCAGTCCAGTCCAGTCCGGTCCAATCCTGCGAGCTGCTGCTGCTGATGCTTCGTCGCCGTCGGTTTACGCGGAGAGAGCTTGCCGAGTTCTGTGGTGGCTCCAATACATACTCGCCCATCTGTAACTGCGATCTACTCGTCGTCGAGAGAGCAGAACAAGCCCGACTGCCTTCTCGCCAGGCGCATAAGAGCACATCTCCCGGCAAATGCTTCCCGGGAAAATCATTCCCGGGCCCGCCTCCTTCCGCGACCTTTCTCACCACCCCCCCACCCCCCCCCCCCCCCCCCCCCCGGTGCTGCCCGTCGTCGCCGGACTGGGTGACCGGGTGCCACGCGCACCCTCGCTCGCCCGTCTTCCGGGGCCTCCCCTATCGGCGGGCTTCCCCTCTACGCCGTACCGGCTCGCCCTCTAACGGCCCCCATTAAGAGGACGAAACCTGGGATGATTTGCGCGCCCACCGGCAGATGGCGGAGGCGCTCCTGTCCGAAAGTCTCCGGACCCTCCTGCCCGGTCGCCCCACCGGCTCCAGGGCTACTGCATGTATTATACGGTCCTCCGCATACTTTTCGCCCCGATAGGGCCAGCCATTAATTAGCCCTACCAGAACTACAGCTTTTGTTCTTCCTTTCGGTCTTTGACCGGGGTGGTAAAAGCGCAAGGCATACGTCGTATGCTCTCGTATAGATAGCGACGGTTCTCCTGTACACGGGAAGACCGATTCTCTTCGAAAGCTGTAGCCCGGGGCCCGGGGCCGGAGATATCAAATAACAATAGATGACAATCATGCGGACGGAGGACCGATGGAGCCTGAGCCTCGCCTCAGTTCCGAAGGCCTAGGAAACGGCCTGGGGCTTTCTCCCGTCCGTCGTATGCGAAAGATACGACCAAAGGGAAAGAAGTCGGCGCGAGAGGCAGAAGAACGCGATATTTGCCGACCATGGTAGCGCCCGAAAATCGCGAGCGGAAGATTTGCCACCTCCACCGAAGCTCGGGAAGCGGGGGGTGAAAGTCTCCCCGGGTAAAAAAAGGTGGGAATCCTGGGGCGCAGTGCCGAGAGTCTGATACCGTGCCAGGCCGTAGCCCGGTCCAGGATCATCCACGTGGTCTGCGAAGAGGCCAGAGACAAGCAGGCGAGCGCTGGGCCCCACGCAAATTTGCCCTCCTGGCCCACTTCCAGTAGACGACAGGCCATCACCATGAGGCATTCTCTCTGTCGCGGGCGATAAGAATACTCCCCCGGGCAGCCCGCGACATCCCCGCTGGCACGCAAAGCGGAAACAACAAACTCGACTTCAATTCAATGGACGTGGTTGCCTGCCACGTCGTCGAACGAGCTCGAGAAATCCCAGCCCCGGTGAGAAAGTATGTTCACCCCTGCGGTGGGCCCGGGCTGCCCACGTGAATCGCAGAGCCACTCTGACTCGAGTCCACCATTTGTCCGGGGCCAGTTGGGCACTCTACTCGGCAAAATAACCCAGTGGGTTACCGGCTACCGGGTTCGCCCCCTCCGCACCGCTCCGCTCCGCTCTCCCCAACTTGCCCCTCTCTGGTGTTTTGCGCCTGTTGCCCGCCTCGGCCCGAGCCTGACAACGTCCTCGAGTACCCGCCCCCCTGTATACTCACCGATCTCCCCACAGTGTAACTCCTGGCATGCAGGTGCAGAACTTACCTGCCACTAGGCCCCCTGGTCCTAGCTTCCTCCAACTCAGTGAAAGGCTGGACGTGATCGGTCGACGGTCCCATTGTGGCCGAGCGCTCACAGTAAGACTGCTTATTACTGCTAATCGACAGTTTGATAAACACGAATCGTCGCACTCGAAGAAACCTTCTCGGACATCTTCAGATCATCGTCGACTTTGCGTATGCGGAGAACATCGAGCATGCTGTTGCTTGGACGACTTCCAGGTACAACGCAGACCATCGCCACCCAAGGAACCTCCGTTCGCTAACATGCAGCTTCGGAAAGCTAATCCCGTTGTGCCACCGCATTTACGGGAATCGCGGGCTTTCTCTAAATAACCCAGAGACCGTGGACGCCATCGAGCTAGCTGCTTCGCGCAAGGCAAGCAGACGGAGCACGGAGGGCGTCTGTTGCCACAATTTTTACACAACGCTTTGTCGCGTCACGGCCAGAGAGCCAGGCCCGGGTTGCAGTAACAGTGAAACCAAGCGCGAGGGGCTGGACACAGTCGTTCGGCACAGTGTTTACTTTCCTTGTCACGCCAAAGCGTGTTAAGATACCGAAATCGATGTGAAGGTGACGCTGAAAGCTTCCATATATGACGAGGTTGGTGCCGCGAACAAAATATCCACCTTAGTTAATGATTTCTCCCACGGATGAATTAGCAGACAGTGCATGTGTGAGTTGCCCTGCTCATATAAAATCCCCCCATGTCACTATGCGCATATGGCCACTCGAAGGATCTCCTTCGTAATTGGAGTAAAGTTCCGTGAACTCGATCCACGACCGGCGAAGTCAGGGAAGAATAATCTAGGTTCATTAGGCGAGTCAAACATGTGGAAGAATACGAATCGCCATAATTTTCCTGACTGATGGAGTCCATAATAGAACAAGCTAGTGTATTTTATTCCTCGTCATAAAATTCAGGATATAATATAACAGCGAGAACGTCTTCGCATTTGGAGGTCGGCTAGATCCAGATCGGTCAGAGGTCGGGTTTTGGAGCTTTGTGTATGTCCCAGTTGTGCTATATTCCCTGAGCACGCTGAGAAAGCATACCCATATTTGACAGATTTTGTCCACACCTCTATGAAAGTCCGGAGCAAATTTAACGAATTTCAGATAAATCTTGCAAGTATTTCGCTATGTTAGAAGCGTCGCCGAACAATTGGAAAGGATATTATATGGATGTCCGAAGCGAAAGATGCCCGAGAAGTACCATTCGTACCTTTTCGCTCTTTCTTGCCTGTCTTCTCACGCACCGAGAAACAAGGCACCTTTCGGCTGGTTGAGGTGGATCGTCAGTTAGATTAGACGCAGTTAATCGAGCACCTCTCTTATAGCCAGATTCTAACATCATTTGACTAGGAAGAAACGCAACAGGATTTCAAAGATACGCAATTGGCATCCACTTGCCAAAACACGAGCCTTGATTCACCTGGTTTTGTATTTCTAGTGTGACATACTGAACGGCGCAAAGCACATGTGATTGTAATGACTCACCGTCTCTCAGTCATCGACAAATTCTCTTATAACAAGACAAGGGACAATGATTTTTAAGTGGCTCCATATCAAATTTCCCGGAAAATATGTACAAAGATTGATGGAAAGCCTAGCGCTGAAAACAAACTGATCGCATATGCTTGAAGAGGATCCCCATTAGTTTCGAAAACTCGGCTGTGCCTGGGAGATATTTTATTAGCGAACGGCTCGGCAGACTTTGTGAAGACCGAGGTTCCTGTCAAGTCAAAACTGAGGGGAATGAGGGTGCAGACCTATTTAGAAAGAGCCTGAGGAAAGATCGATCTGTTGTGGAGCAAAATGGGGGGCATTCTGTGCGAGGGAGCACAAGAGGACAAACGTAAAATTACAAACCTCGGTAGGGGAAAGTACCTGAAGATCAACTGGAGGCTATTTGACAAACGCCGATCTCATGGAGGAATCATGTTCTACGGCCAGTGAAGAATTGTGAGGACGAGGAAGGCAACAGTATCTACACGCAATGCACGTCCAGGGGTAAGAGTAGTGCAGGAGAGCAACAGTACTCTTTCCAGCTCCCGTACTGTTGGAGCTGATTATTCTTGATTTACCATTGTTCGCCCTGGCATTCATTTACTATTCATGTAATCATATTGCAACAATACAGATCTCTGATTCGATGCTACTCGATCCTTTAGAAGAAATCGTATTCCATATCGCTTTGCACAGAAGTATTATTTCTTCACACTTGCGAAAAATACCTTTTCGTAGAGAGCAGATTCCAGTGATATACTCTGCACCGTCTGCCTTACCTAGTTCGCTGTGATCGATCCTCATACCTAGAACAGCACCAAATTCAATCTTTCAACCCATCCAGCATATCCAAGTCAATAGATGGATCGGCACGTTGGAAATTGTAATGCGCTCGATTTCGATATTTTAACCCTCGATGCTTAGAGAAGATTTATCATTTTGAACTTCGGTCCGCCATGTTAAGTGAGAATCTCCATTTCTATGTGATACGATAGCACGAATCCAGTTTAAAAAACATCCGGATATAATGGAATTACGTAACATGATGACATGTACCAAAAAACTGGAGTTTAGATTTATAACTTTTCGATCTACCAGCTCGATCATAGTTTATTCACCGCATGGGATAAAAGTGCTGGTCCTTATATGACATGGAGAGATGATTACTTTTTAGGAAGGCAGGAAATTTTCAATCATAAGGTAGGCAAGATTAAGAACCCGAAAAATTATCATTCTGCCATCAATGATGAATAGTGGGCTCACTAAAAGAGGTAATGGACTCTCTTCAATGCAAACTATATATTCTCGGCTAACAGCAAGCAGGTCTTCAACAAGCCATGTTGCTCTACGCTCTGGCTGGGACCCTCCGTCCCACTGATCATAATATTTTAACAAAAGGCCCACCCTTATGAGATTGTTGCTGAGTATCTTTGGTTCCACAAAATTGCGCATTACAGTTTAGCCAAAATTGAATTCGTCATCAATCATCTGCTCTACACTTTTGGATACCAACCAAAATCCATACCAAAAATATAAACAATTGACGGAGAATGAACAAAAAGCCGCACCCTGTTGACGTGTAGCCTTGTGTGGGACCTTAAAGATTCTAGAAACGATTGCGAAAGGCTTGCAGTAATCTTATTTAAACCAGATAAGGCAAAGTTGTTGTACATAGAATAATCATTGCGATGAGATTTAGAGATCATGATTTAGACATGTCAAGGCGTAAATTCCACTTCAACTCCTTATGCTATTCTTACGTACCAACTCCTCTGGCAGGTTAAAAAGGTGCGCAGATGACATAAACCGAAGAAGTTTCTGCAATTGAAGATGATCTCACAAGTCTGCGGACAGACGATGTTTAAGAGAATGTCTTAGGCGTCATCTTCTAATTAGCTGTACAAATGCTATGATAACATGTGCCTCCAACATGTAGCGAGTGAAAGTATAAATCAACGCTCACAAGGCTCCAGCCGTCTATGAACCTCTAAATCTACTATTGGATGTTCTCCTGGAAATTGACACACATCATCCCCAGCCAGCCGCTGGATTTCTCTCATTCCCCAGTATCTCTATTGCTTACAAATAAGAAAACAATCCTGCCTTCGTAAGAAACTAATCTCGTACGGCGATTGTTAAAACTGACCGTAATATCTTTTCAGCTTAGATGTGATTTCTGAGTTTAATCTCCAGTGGGGTAGGTGCGATTTAGACTGATTTAATTCGTAAATCTTTCCTCTTTGGTTACCAACAGAACATCTAAACTAGATAAATTGGATTTTTTTAACGTTAGTATCTTAAATGTAACCGAAAGCAATATATACATGAGACTTCATGATTCGGTAAAAACTGTACAGCAGGTTTTATCTGGCTCCCGACGGGAGCCTACTAGGCCCTCGTGAACGGCCATCAATCATCATCATTGCAATAGCTATTGTATCATGCATATCTGAAGAAAGCAGTGCTGCACTCATAATATTAAATTCTCCCTCTTATATTTTACATTTGCAATATAGATAAAGCCTCTCGCGAGTAAAGGGAAAGCTCAAGGTTTGGAATGACATGAACTACACTTTACCATCTCGCAGCATACTTTGACGCAGCAATGCATGAACACCAATATAATTCATGCTATCATGTTTGGAGTTTGGTATAAAACTTCGTTCTGCTCTAGTCTCTCTTCAATGATTAGCACCTATTCCAGCTTCATTCGCACACACATCATTTTTCCCGCAAATAATAGAGACAGCAGGATTGAAACTATCCCAACGAACACATTTACTAAGGTACTGGCAAGTAAGCTACAACTTGGAAGCTTGGATCATGTGACCATGCCACATGGGCTTCATGTTTTCTTGCAGCGTTTCCACCTTCACAAGCCAGAACTTGTGCATAGTTCAAGGAACTTCGTCCACTGTGTTCTGATTCAGTTCCTTATCAAGTGCTCATCCTAAATGAATAAATTTGAGTTTCTTAGATGTTTATGGAGGAAGTATCTTTCTTCCCCATTGTTTAAATACCATGACGAAATACTCCAAGTTCTTTTACTTATTTGGGGATGAACAACTGTTAAAGGAAACGAAACAGGAATGTAATAGAGAAGTATGATTACGTGGATTCATACTTTTTATTCAACTTAGCTCATACATATGCATTATACAAACCCTTGCATTTGGATTTCAGTTAGTCTAACAAATGAACGTTTTGATAATCATTTGCTAGCCTTTTGCAATTCCTACGATCGTTTTGTATTGAAATCGGAATAATAATTTGAGTTAAAGTATCCTTCAATGTCTTTCTATGCATGTTTATCAAAAAATATTATTATATCGAAAAGATTATATAAAATTTAATATGTGTATGAAGATGAAGATAAATCTTTGGAAATAATTTCTTAAAAAAAATTTGAAATTTTTTTGGGATCCTATTTCTATACACAAATTTATAAATTTATAGATATTTTGTGTAGATTTTGCCTTGTTTTTAATACTTGACATTATCTACTTATTTTCTGAATAGATCAAAAACTAAAATTACATATGTAATTTTTTTATTATTGATAATGGAAAATTCATAAAGAATCATTATAATTTTGTAGTTTTAGATAATTAACACATAATAAGCAACGAAACATAGCTGGGTATATTTCGACATCTGCTTGAGGTTGCTAACTATTTTTACCTTCAATATAGATGTTTTTACTGTTGAAATTACGTTTTAACCCGTTGTGAAAATAATAATGAATAGGATCAGTACAATTACTACAATCAAGACCCAACTTTTCAGCCCTAATCAGTTTGAAATATCTAAACTTAATATTGCATGTAGGTGTATACCTACTCTCATCTTAACTGTGTGTCCAAGTTCGTCTAAGTATCTCAGTCCTTAAGTGCTCCCTAAGAATTTAATAATTCACAAACATAAATGAGAAAATTATTAAGTTGTTGATTTAGACCCTACTTTGTGTTCTTCTGCTTTCAATCATGCTTGCTACCAAAAACAGGTCGTTGTCAACATCTACATGTGTCTAGATGGTATACAATCAATGAAATGGTCCATTAATGTAGCTTTATGGATTGCACCTACTCTTTACACACGCTTCCAGCCTTCAAAGCTCAAGGTCACCACAATAGCCAAAAGGTTCTATCAGTGATCAACAGACAGCTCCCGGCGGCAGCATTACAGAGCATGTGCAATATGGACAGCGAACGCAAAGTTCAGAACGGAGATTTCTTCGGAATTGACCCCGTTTCTCCAGCTTCCTATTCTACTTTCAGCTTGCTTAGTGGAGTGCTCGTTGGCATTTTTATCTTCGTTTTTTAATTTCATCGTGTGCATCTAACTTCCGTTCATGGTTGACTCACACCGTTGGTACGCCTCTCATCGTCCTCCCCATCACAATCAGTTCTGTGAGTCGAATTTGTAGAATGTCGATTGACGGGATCCTCATGTTCAGACGAGCATGACTACTTGGTGAAACTCAGTTCCTCCTTCAACGGAATGTTACAAGAATGTTCTAGATTCCCTGACGCTACAACGTTCTCAGTCACAAAGGATGAAAGGGTGTACATATGTATACAACCCCATACTTCCAAGTTCTCCTTTAATTCGATCGAGCATCGGTCAGAGAATGGTTGAAACATTCTCTGACAAAAACTAGGACCGAAATCATGAATGTCACTCCGAGATATTCAGCATAGTATATTAACAGTAAGGGAGCCCAAAAAATCTTGCTCATTCCAGTGCGTGTTCTACGAGTCGTTTTTTAACAATTTCGCTTGTGACTCAGAAAAGACTCTTGTACTCGAGCACTTCCCCGAGAGCAACCGTACTGGGCGTAGTTGAGCACCGTCCACAGTTCAGATGTGGACGGTGCGTAGAGGCTGCGAGAACTCTGTATGACTCTGAACTGTCTGTCTCCGTGAACTGTCGACGAATGGCGTTGGCGTAGATCGTATGAAGATTTCTGACAGGTAGAAAGCAATAAAACCTTTATCATCCTTCGCTACGGGGTGGCATCGCCGTTTAATTTGACTGGAGTCAGCTGGAAAAGTGACCGGCCATATCTATCTTGCCCGCCGCTAGTCCGCAGATATTGTCAGCATCTCCCGACGACGGCAGGGATCAAATGGGCATGTGAAGCTGTGAATGTCTCGGCGCCTCGAAAGACGACGAGACGAAAATCACCCTGAAGTACAGAGCCTTCAGGGTCAGATTTACATCACGCACCATGCTCTGCTCTGTTCTGTTCTGCTCGTCCCTCCATACTGCCACAGGTTCTCGCTTTTCTCTACTCTGTCGCCGAGTTGGGCTAGTGTGATGTCTCTGTTCTATGACTCTGTCTGTGGAGGGAAGGACAAACGCCGCTTCCGTGGAGCTGTGAAATGTCGTCCCGCCTGGATAGCAAAAGATTTCTCCTACCATGAGTCCGAGATTAGTAGTGAGTAGTCAGTGACTCAAAAGGTTGGCATCTGCTTTGTTATCGCGTTTTTCAAGGTGGATACACTCACCGACGGGCCATTGGGGCTCCTTGACGCGCGCAGCCTCCGCTGCCTTCATGTAAGAAGCTGCTCGTGACCTTCGGAGCTGGAGGCCTTCACTTTCCGTCGAATTCGAGAACAGGATTCGGGCATTTTGCCTCATCCCGGCCAGAGTGTCATGCCGAGTGACCGAGTCCTTTCTATGTGGCCGTCAAAGTGGACGAGAGCACGACGCCGGCCAGAGGAAGTTTCTTTTCCAGGTCAGATGAGGCTTTTCCAGAATCTCCATGTTTTGCTCATGCTCCAAACATGCGGACAAAAGAATGTTTTTTTGTATGTCGACGTTTTTCGCCGACGACTTAATCCACCGGTTTCTCGCAACTCCCGTCACTGATTCATCGTTTTTTGAGAAAATCGTTTTCTCAGCTTTACCGGCAAGGAACTGCGACCCCGCGCTATCGTCGTTAACTAGGGCATGAATGATTGCGGCCAGCCCGATATAGCGAACGTAGTTGGATCTGTCGCTGCTGTTCTTCACAGTACGACTGCGGTGGTAACCGAGAAGCATCTTTGGAGATTCTCTCTGACCGGGAGGAAGAGTATCCTTCCTTTGCCGTCGGGCTGGTTTCGCCAGACCCGCCGGGACATGTTCTTTCATGGAGCTTTGCCCAGTCAGTCGCTACTTGTTCTTTACGGCGCCTGTTCTGAGGTACAGTGGGCCGAGAAGATGCCCAAGAGTTTGTCAGGGAACTTCCGGCAAGCGCCGATTTGTGAAGAACTTTCATTAATCTGTTGGCATCTGGAATGATAGGGGAGCTGTATCTCACCCAGCTTGCCTCGTAAATACGAGTAGAATTGTGGATGGATTGAAATACATGTACGTGAAACCATGGCTGTGAGACTGTGGAGAAATGACTCCGAAGGCTGGAGCCAGAAAGGTCTGCCAATAGGTACGTGGGTGTCAGCTTTTTGTCTAGCAGATATTAACTTCCAGGGAGCATTGATAACATCCGAAGAGTGCATTGAATTTAGAGACATCGGACCCCATGGAGCTCTAAAGGCAGAATGCCAAAGCAGCTGGATTTATCCCAGTGTCCTTTACAGTGTATCCATGGTTACATGCAGCTGCCGAGAATTGGAGATTCTCTGGCCAAACGAGCCTCTTTCCTGTCGAGAGTATTAATGATTACTGTAACCCAGACTGGAAACTGGCACAGAAGTAAAGTAAAGGTCATGAGAAGGATGAGCGTATTGGTCTGCGTCTGATAAAACATATCTGCTGCAGGATGACGTCCTCCTTGCCCCTAGTCGATTATTGGCAGCTGATAAGTGGTGGTCTGCTCTTCATTGTCACAGTTCGCAGGCCATTTCTTCCTTAGCGCAAGGCAAAGGACTGAAGCTCTTTCCACGGTCAGCAGGAGCTCCTTAGCTGCTAGAAAACCCACCGGTATCGGGCCAGTGGACTGCGCAGAGCTTCTCATTACAAGTCAGCCATCACAGCTAAAAGCTAAAGTTCCATGGATCTCCTCTCCGTTCTCTGCTCCTGCAAGCTGCTTCACTGAGTGTGAGTCAGCACATTTCTTCCCCTATTTTTATCAGATACGGAAGATCCCGCATTCTGGGCTTTCACAAGCTGCAAGCTACAAGATGCAGTGGGATCAATCCGCACGCACGAATCTTTCCAGTGCCACGAATCTTGTCTTAGCTGATCCACACATCGAGCAATTTCTTCGTTCATCCCTCTCGTATGCGTATGTCCCTGGCCTTCGAGCCATGGAAGTACCAACACGCCTCGCCAGGGCTCAAAAGCCAGATCTTGGCCAGGCCGCTGGCTGCTGGCCGCCCTTCCGGAATCGAAACAACAGTACAATGGCCACAATGGGCGAAGTGCATCACAACGAAGCTCCAACCTCAGAGCTGATCCAAAATAGCTTGTGCAGTCTCGTTGGCACAAGCTCCAGGCTGACCGATCCGAGGGCAACTTGGAAGGACAGGGATAATAGAGCATGGAGAGAGGAACTTCGGTCACGTGACGGCCTCCACTCCAACATCCGCACGGCGTGGCATATTGGTGAAATCAGGTGGATTCTGAGTCTCGAACCCTCCGAATGATCCACTTTCCTTCCACAAAAGTACAAGTCCCCGATAAAAATAGCGAGGCCCGTCATGATGGAGGGGGAACCGTGTCGCCATAAAGCCTTACCGCCCATAGCCCACACCCCCTCCTACCTCTCTACGCCCATAGCCCACACCCCCTCCTACCTCTCTACGTCCCTCACAACCGCATCTTGTGAAAGTCTCGAGTTCTCTCTTTCGGCCCAGGCATCAAATCGGACACGAAGCTGCACAATCTACGTGGACGGTGAACTCGGCCATGGGCACCGGCCACCCGAGTCGCCTCGTACAGTCCCCACTTCGCAAAGTGAGAAAACAGAGGAGGAGGACGAGGAGGAAGAAGAAGAAGAAGGAGAAGGTACAGGAAGTGGGCTGTAAAGGACTCGGTCTTCTCCACACACACTGACCATCGGAGCTGGATTCTTCTTTGCAACATGGATTCCTAATGCCTTACGGCCATCTGACAACATCTTTTCCCTTTCTATCCGGTGGTGGAATACAATTAATCAAAGATGTTTCCCTGCTGCATTGGGCGGCAGGCACTCTACACTCTGTGGATAATGCAGAGGGTGGCGTCAAAGGTCGAGTGAATTCTGCACTGGTCTCGTCTGGTCCAGGCTCAAGGTCAGGCTCATGTACCTCGATCGGTCTGTACTGTACTTAGCGCACTCTTTGCGCTACGTACAGTATGCGTAGACTCGGTGGACACGACTGCAGTCTCCACGACGTCGGTCTACTCCCAGAAGACGTGGTACGGGTTCTGCTCGCGGGGCTCTTGAGGACTATCGTACACAGTTGCCGGTTACACCGTGTTCCGACTCTTACGCCCAGTACTGTGGTCGTTTCAACTACTAGTACATAGTATCTGTCTGTTGTGCCGACTGTGTAGAGTGTGCTTCCTAGTGTGCCGAGGTTAGAGGCAGGCTGGTCGCTCTCATTTCACCACTGCCAGAATCCAGGAATTTAAAACTTGAGAGCCCCTTTCTGGACGTCCAATATTTCTCTTTGATACGTCGTCACATCGTGCACTGTTTTCTCGAAAAAGAGACTGAATCTCATCGAAATTCACGAGGAAAGTAATGGAGAATGATGTGAAGTGGAAATACGCATGTTTGCATCACGTATGCAAATATAGTATGCTCGAGGATAAGGTTTGACGATGCTTTGCGTCTCCTGTCGAGCCTTTGTCTCTCAAAAGTGTGAAGTGATGAAAGTGTAGTGTCTTCGTGACTCTCACTTACGCTTCTCCTGCTGGACGTCATGGTTTTCCACGATGGTGCGTGCCATGTTCGAGTCGGTCGACTGGTGTCCTAAAGCAAGTGATGTGTGGGCAAAACCTAAGGTTCTAAGGCCTGGAATTGTGGACCCCCGATGATGAAGAAAAAGTGGATCTCGGCCTGGAGGCTCATTTTCCATCATGCGAAATGAGCAGCCTGCTGGCACCATACACTTGTGTTCAGAGTGTGTTGAACTGAAAAAACGGCGTGTGCAAAATGGCTGAGGACCGGGGCGACACATGAGATCGCTGTCTTTATGTGAGCTGTGGTAGTATCTCGGACTTCATATAACCTTCTCACACCACAAGCTCCGGTCTGTATTCCGGTCAACAAGTCGGTGGTGTCGGGGATGGCTTGAGGTGGAAATTCATTTCAAAATTCCGCGTCAATGACGTTGATTTAGTGCCTTCAAATATCTGTCCTGGATGGTCCTTTGACTTTCTCTGTACGAGCTGATTTGCAAAAGGTTTATGCAGAAGCTTCCGTGCGTTTTTCTCATGATCGTACTACTAATATGGACTCAGTACGCACAAAACTTGATTAACACATTCTTCACCTGAATCACGACCGAGCATGCACATGAGTCATCAACAATTAGTTGTTACAGCCTGGTACTGTCACTAACTCCAAACTATTGTACGCTTTGTTAGCATCTAAGCCATAAAATGCCACACTTATGCCGATGCAGATGATGGGCTTCGACGGCCCTCTCTTCGCTTTTCAGAACTTACCCGGATGCAAAACCTTGCTGTAAATCAATGTTGGGAGATGCGCAAAAAAAATTTCACGACATCGTACAGCATGTCAGCACAGCGTCTTTTACTAGAAATAATCTCGAATGCTTTTTCGCAACCACGATGGCGTGCGTGCGAAATCCACCGGGGTGATGGATAAAGGGACGAAGGATGCACTCCTCCTATGCCTGTGGAATGCTCGTTCCTTGTGGGGCCTAACAACAAGGCAAAATTAAAATGGGACACTCATTTTCAAATATGTATCCCTTTATGTTGCAGACCTGATACTAAGGCATTGTGTGCCACAAGCTTGTCTTTCTCCTCCATGTTTGCGTGTAAAGCTGCCAAAGTGTCGAATGACTAACATAGTATCGTCTTTTAGTCTTGTGGTATAGAACTGGTTACTTGTTGGGACGACCTAGACGGAGAAGCGCTTATAATCTCTACATGTCGATTATGTCAAAAAGCAAAATGCAAGAAAGGGGTTTCAGATCTATTTCAGGCTCCGAGAACCAGAAACTTGTTCTCTAGTGTTCATGCGTGTGAATTTAAGTTGATGCAGTCCTAGCACATGAACGTAGCATCGAGTCACCGACTACTCTTTTCGTGGTCATAGGATTGATGAACGTTTACTTTTGAGTCATAATTGTCATGCCATACCACGACTCGTTGAGCTCGTAGATGGCATCTGAAAGTTGCACATCTGTATTCAGATGCAGTGTTGGGGTCGCACATTGCAATGCGCACCGTAAGCCAAGCTGTAGGAACCTACTTTAGGCGGCATAGACTTTGATGCAACCTAACGCCAGAAATGATGAATCTTAATGTTTCTTCCTTCCTGCAGCGTTGAAATGATTTCTTTTCCATGTGGTTTGTGCTCCTGGTTTGTCATCTTCATGTTTGCAATCGGTCTGGTTGAGTCAAAGGGGTCTCCCTTGTTCCGCATCTCACCGTGATATTTCCACAATATCTTCACGAGCCCACTTTGTCGAAGAGGTGGCGTGTGTCGGAGTTGAATGCTTCGACACTTTGGCCTTTGTAAAAGGGTTGTAATCTCAAACGTCATGATAGCTTCAAAAAAGCTACTGTATATTGTATAATTGATATCCTTTCGTAATTCCAGAGTGGATATCTATACATTGAAATACTATGAGACTGCAATTTATGGTACGTCACACGCTTATGACTTATAGTGTGATATATATGGACAGAGACAAATAGAATACTTGATGTTGCTACATAAGTTCATAATCTATTGATAGCATGCAATCAATTTCTTCTTGAATATTTGTGATGGATACACATAATATAGTGAGTATACAAAATTACCGGAGCTTTGTACATGATCAACAGAATCATATACAAAGAAAATGATTAACAAAATTGATCCAATTCTGAATAATTTATTCATAAAATATCAAATTAATTTTTTTAATCAATATACGAAGAAAGAAATTTTTTTCCAATATTTAAAAATCTGAAAGCTATCAAGAAATAAATATTTTTTGTTTTTAGTCTATCCAAATTTTTTACGATTTAGTTAAATTTTTTTAAAAATTCAAATGGAAATTTTTATACCTAAAAATTCATTTATAGTCACAAATTCATTTTTTCTTGAATCTAGTTTATAGATGTATACATTGAATTATAAATCTTTTAAACTCAGCATTATTTCCCATGTGTATGATGTTTGAGATTATAATATAAATTTTTAAATAGACACATCAATTTCAGGTGAATTATTCCTAGTTTAATTTTAAAATTGAAAATTAGAAAGAAAAAAATATAATTATCATGAATAAATAAATATTAGAAAAATATAAAATTCAATTCCAAAATATTTCGAGTTTTTTAAAATGCTATGAGTATGATGAAAACGTATCTGTACATAATTTATTTTTTTAAAAGATCCATCTGAAAACTCATAATCTTTTTACTTTTTGAGCATTAACATTTTACTGACTACTTTTGATTATTTAGTTTATGTTAAGTATTTGAAATGATTATGAGATAAAATTTATATAACTTACATATACTTTTCATTTCAGAAATTGACATGATTTATTATGGTTATAAAACTAAAATTTCTAAGTCTATATAGTAATTTTGATTTTAATTATGAAAATATAAAATTAAATTAGTTGTGAGAACTCTTTATTTTATAATCAATCACAATTCAAAATTTTATTATTATTATTTTATTCTACTCTTATTTTTATTTCAATTTCAAAAATTTTAATTCGAATGAATTTTTTTTCAATGATATAAGAATGTTTTATGATATTAAATTTTTTATCCAATAATAAATGACGTCATAATAAATTTTGAAAGGATAAGAAAATTATATAAAAGTAATAATAATTCACACCCATATAAAAAAATTTCAATGGAAATTTTTTATATTGACATGCTTTTCATTTCTCATATATATATAATTTATTTTTCAAAATTCAAAATTAAAACATCCGAAAAAATATTACTTAAGTTAGATTGATGTGATATTTGATGTTTGTTTTTAGATATAGGTACTTATGTATTTTGTGAGCTTTTATTTTTCATTTGATTTCAAAATATAATAATGTATGTATGCAATTTTTGTTGTCTTGAGGTGTTCATTTTTAATATGTTGATAATAGCAAACGTAGCCATATGAAAGAAGAAAGCATACTTTTTTTCTATTCAAAGATTCAAGACTTGGACTTTCACATATTAATTAGGTTCTTGAACAATGATTATGCAATCAATTGCTACAACTTCATCAAATTTACAAAATTATTGAATGATTCTTATTATGAGCACTGTTATTATATATCTTTGAAGTATACAATAACAGACCTTACGAGTAAACATTGATCCTTAAAATCACGGAACTTTATTATAAAAAAATTATAACTATCAAAGACACAACAACACGTCCAAAAAAGTAAATTCACATGTGTTAGAATTTTAACCAAATCAAACATTATGTGAATCTCATTTGCCAAGATTGATGCATCATTATTGGCATGACTTCAATAATAACAATGCTAACAAATTTTTACTTTCACCTGAACAAATAGTACTTGAATCCCTTACTTCAAGCCAATGCATATGATCTCAAACAATCAGATTTAAGTGCAATTATAGTATAAAAGTCCATCTTGCATTTGAGGTAAGTACGGTGCACTCATTCGTGTTAAGAAACTGTTTAATTTCTGGGATGGTTGTGGAATACCTTATAAGGTATTTGATTGACATTGTGGATTTCAAACTATACCATCAAAATGAAGTACATTGCCTTTTAGGGATTTTGCAACGCAAATTAGGATGAAAGATGTCTCCGACTGGCCCTCCACTCTGAAAAACATGTCTCGTAGACGTTAGATTCATATTTTGAAGATGCAAGTAACATTCAGATATTGCATGGTGTGTGAATAAAATGGAGTATACGGCCATTAGCCATTGCACAGATAAAGCAATTTTACTAAGACAACTTTGGCATTGCAAATTCGTGCAAGGAAAATCGACAAAAATCACGTACAACAATCAAAGATGCATAGATCTTGCAAAAAATCTCACTTGATATTCTCACATCAATCATATAAATGCACAAAATTAGTTCATTGATAAGAACAAGAGATTTGAATTATTGTCCAACATGAGGATATAATAGTAAATATGCTAAGTAAATCACTTGCAAAAAATAGGCATCAATAAACAAGGTTAGAATTAAGCCACAACATTATTCTAAATAGAGATTAATGTTATCTTATATTGATTGTAAGGCTTATGCTTAAAAAGCCATAGCCAGAAAATAAGCTATATAAGAAAAATAGAAGAGAGTATGAAACTATCCCACTCCAAAGATTGTTTATAAGCCTTTGTGTAATCTCATCTCTAGTTCCTACTACTTCTAAATGAATTCCCCTAGAGTAATTCTGAAAGTGCAATCATTATTGGATAACAAGGAGATATCTCATCGAAATTATTTCCGGTCATCATTGTTCAAAGTGAAATAAAATTCCGGACAGATAAATTATGAGAATTTTTCTACAGATTTGTAGTTCATACACGAGACTAATGGAGTTGGATTCCAATAAATTACAAACAAGGAGGGTGGGTATCTGAATATCGAAAAGTTAAGTCGACTTGAAAAAACTACAAAAATCTCAGATATTCGATGGTGGACCTGTATCCCTCATCCAAATCAGAGGCTTGTAATGACAGGGCATCCACCTGTTCTTATGTCAAATTTAACAAGATTCTTAGTTAGTATTTTCTTTTGAAAAAGGGACTAGAGATCTGAAATCTTATAATAGATATATCATTGAATGATAATGTTATTATGTCATATATATATATATATATATATATATATATATAAGGAGAGAGAGAGAGCGAGCTAGCTGGTAGGATTTGCTTCATTTACTAGAGAGAGGACATGTAGAGGTTTCTTTCAAAGAAAGGCACTGGTTACTCATTTTAGCGAACCTGCCGTTACATACTTAAATAAGTATAGAAGAATATATGTAACACGATTTCGAGAACGGCTCTTTTCGGCATCCTGAGTTTCCAGTTTTGGAGTGGTTGGAAAAAAAAAATCGTTTCCAGGACAAATGATTTGCTCTACATTTGGTATGTGGAACTTTCAATGGTACGGAGAATTCTATGAACACTTAAAATATGCAAAAGAATACATTGATGGACACTTTCAGCAACTAGCTCGTTCGAGTGCGTTGGGTCACAACAAGGAGTCTGGACAGTCTATAGTTTTCGATCATAAGTTCCCTCGTAGAGACAAAATATTAAAAATATATACCACTGCAGCCTTTTGTGCAAATAAAAACAGAAGAAGACATACGGAATATTTCTCTTTCTTCTTTAATTGCCTCTCTCTATGATTTACAAGTCATATCCATGAACAATCTTCACACGATTACTCAGGTTCATCGGACTTGGAGGGAGCAACGATCAGACCATCTTTCTAATGTCCGGCTTTTAAGTAAAAAGGCTCAAATATAATTTTGTTAGAACAATATAACAATTTGATGAAAAGTGCTGAGAATGAGGATCAAGGGTACAATGCATGGGTCCAAACTGACAGTTATGCTCCTCGATTTCTCTTTTAGTTTGCTGCGGTTCTTTTTAAACCAAAAGCTTTGAGAGGCAACGGGATCACATGCAATGAAATCCTCATCTGTACCCTCTCCTATCCTCATGTATACCCCTTCCGAGACCACGGAAGGAGAAAGCTTGTCCATTATGAATCGGGCAGCCCCTCAGATCAATCTTGGCCACATTCCGTCTTTCATTGCAGTTATACAATCATAAGGACAGAGCCCACAAGCTGATGAATGAGGGCCAAGTTGAAAGGTTGACAATAGTACGTGTTTCTGGACCTCGACGATCTATAACCTCAAAGTCTGAGACGATAATCCGATCGTACTATCCTTGTGAAAAGATGAGGCGCAGATGTATTGTATCGTGGTTTGTTTTGGAATGTTCATATATCAGAATTTTGAAGCGGATCGCTATTGCTCCACTTCGACACCAGAAGAACAGATTCTGAGAACCATCATATGCTCTCAAGTGAATCTTTTCCACATAGTTCCATGTTTGAATTTGGACTTGGATTCCGAGTCCAACAGTGAAAGAAAGAGCTCGAATAGTATAGCGATTGATAAGTCCCCTGCTTTTTGACTTTTTCCTTTGCACGTCAGATCGAAAGTCATATGATCCAGATCTGTCATTGAAATCAGCATAATGTTCATACATATCTAGTCTATTCTTCTATCCTGCTTTTCTCGGCTGAGATCTAAGGAGACAACGTTTTCAAGGATGGATACAGTCTCCTTGGGCAGATCTCGATTTCAACTGAGTAGAGAATAATTATTTTTTAGATACAATAAAGACCTATTCTTGATTTCTTTTCGATGCCTTTTCTCGATTTCTCAAATGGGGCCCGATGTTCTCCGAGCTGTGCCAGAGTTAGTCAATGGACCAACCGACCAAGCACATCTCTTCACCAAAATCATCAAAAAGTACACAACAGTAGACTCCCATCACCTCTGTAGCGATCTGGCTAGTTAAGTAGGTGCCCCTACGCAACAGCAGATACATTACAGTACTCAGTCCATATTGTGGGTAGCGCAGTTTTCATTTAAATTGCCATTAGGGTTGATAGCCCTGACACGTAAGAGATATATTTTAGATTGGGTTAGGATTATAGTGGAAATTAGGTACTGGTGGAACATGGAGGCTTTGAAATGTATAACGTGTTTTTTGAAAATCTTATATATTTTCAAGCTATAGCATTGAGTGGATATTTTGTATGAACGCTTTCAAGTTTGAAATGATTACACTTAAATACCCAATGTGTTGTAGTGAGAATTGAAAATGTTGAAGTTGATTTAGTGAGTTTTGATTTATGATAGGTTTGAATTTTTTTTCATACAGTGAGGGTGTGGCATTGATCTGAAATTTTTTGGAAATTTGAAATTTTTTTCTTTGATTCGAATAAGTATTTTGAAATACTTAAAAATTTATAATCGGATTAACATTCATATTGATTTTTTCTTGTATTCACCGTACGTGGCAAAATTTGTTGCACTGTAATTTGTTGCACTTCGAATCCAAGATGTGATGGTTTTTAGTTTTCATGTAAAAGATTAAAAGCATAAGATCATAGGATTTTCACACAGTATCTATATGTCTGAATTCAAATTTCATTGTAGAAATAGATAAAGTGAAAAATAAAACAATGCATTAAAGAAGAAGTTTAAAAATAATTTCCTTAAAAATGAAGTTAAGCTTAAAAATTAAAATGAATTAAGATTTGAAATTAGTTTCCAAATATTTCAAAGATATCACTCTGTGTTTAAGAAATTTAATCTTATGTGGATTGTATCTACCCGTTGATAAAAAAAATTTTGCAAAATGAAAATAATTTAGTTTTTATTTGATTGAAGTATATTTATCTTGTTTTTAATCTAATGCATCAAGTTTTCTTGAAATATTGTATGACTCTTTGAAGACTAAATCTTTAAATATGATGCCTATGCTACAAAGATGGTGATCAAAGTTGCAATTCAATCAAACTCTTCAGTTTTTTACATAAATGTTATGTAACTAACAATAAATAAGGGTGTTCAGATGATGACTTGAATCAAAATAATGATTAATTGGCTATATTTTATTGGAATTTTTATTTGAATAAATTTTTTTTACAATTTTCTATATAATTGAAAAAATATTCAACATTAACATCAAAGCAATATTTTAAATTGTTAAAATTAATCAGAATGATGATTATAATTAGTAATTGTATTAGTCATAGATGATGTTTTTTGTGGTTAACATACATTTCAGATATAGAAGCTGAGACTGAAAATTTCGAACTTGATTAATTATTAAATTACTTCATCAAATTATTATTTTCTGTGATATTTTAAGTATTTATGTGATCATAGTGCAATTCTAAATCAATGTCTTATTTCAAAAACATGAACAAATTTTTTTATTTATATATTAAATATTATAAAATAAATAACAAGTATATTTTCATATAATTTTATACTCATATAAAATATAATCATGACAGCCTTTAATTTTGAAAATATATATTTTAAAATTTTTGATGCAACCTTAAAATAATCAATTTTGCAGTAGACTAGCATTCATATTATAATTGAATCAAATCATGTTGAAAAGGTTTACCATTCATCTAATTTGATCATATTGCAGAGTTCTATGCATCATCAAAAAAAAAAACCAAGTTAAAAACATCAACTCGACCGATAAGATTTGTAAGAAATATATTGAATTAAAGTAAGTAATTTAAAATATATTTTATTCTAAATTATAAGTTAATTGGAATAAGAAACTAATGCAGTAACCCATTACAAATTTAAAACTTAAAAAAATAAATTTCAATTTCATAAAAATATTGCCCCTATTTCAAATTTTTTTTCACATACTTCATCTTTGAAAAAAAGATTAAAATCTTGGTGTGAAATTTCAACACATTGAAAATTGAAATTTCAATCATTTACAGCAAAATATTTAATTGATTCTTTGTAAAGCTTAATCATCCATATGCACTACAAAAAATGAAAATAATCACTTTTTATCCTCTAATTAAATTTATATTCCTCTCTAAATTTTCAAAACATTTTTAAGATCAAATCACTTTTTACTTCAAAAATTGTAAGTTCTAACGTGAAACTTGTTTTAAGTTCAAACAACTATTTTAGCTTAAAATTTTTGCAATTTTTCAATTTAACTTTTATTTCCAATTCTAATATAAGTGATATATACTACTATCACTATTACTTGTGTCTTTGCATTAATGGCTGGATAGAGTAATAAAAAATGTCTTCTTCATGAGAGCTTGATTCTTTATCATGATTAAAATTCTTGCAAAAATTGCAATACGTTCATCATTCTACAAGTTTGCAAATTTCCTATAAATTTTCAAACTTGTATGATGATTATCAATATTATTTAACTTATATTAATACGTATGACAAAATCATTTATATTCTTTTGTTTAGTGCTAACGATAAAGCATGAGATATGATAGGAAGAAATAGGTTGGCATTTGGCTTCTCAAATCTTAGTTGACTGTAACTTTAAAGCTGTAAGTTTTTATGATCAGATTGAACATCTGAGTAATATCATAAATCCATATGGATGATTAAAATCAAGTTGGAAAATATTGCATATCACAAAATTCTTAAATGTGATTGCTTGTAGACTTTCTATGACATACAACTTCTAACGTCGATCTGTGAATGCATTTAGCACTAGTGTCAAAAGTTTTCACAAAATCAAAAAACATATGGAAAGGTGAGGTATTTTGTTAAGGATAAGAAAAGTGTACACTTCGCCTAATTTTGAAAACACAATTGACAGTTGCGTGCGAAGATCTAAATAATGTCACGTATATTGAGACTTGATAGATGTTTGAGTGACACCATATTTAGTCAACCGAATTGAAAAGAACTTTTCAGCATCGGGAGATACGATGTGTTCCTACGAAGTGTTCCTGCCGCGCCAGGAGGGTCTACTAACTCTTGGTCGATCCAGAGTTTCTTTGTTGCAACAATGTGATCATTCGTTCTGTCTGGACTGAATTCCACAATGATGAAGCTCGCAGGTAAAACAAACCGCCAGGCCGGAAGGAGGGCGATTCCATGCGAAGACATGGAAGCAGGTGTCCACCGATGTAGCTGTAGAGTCGTCCTCTCATGTTTCGCTCGAGTCAAGGAATGATGTCGATGGGGAAAGTAGCGAGACTTTCGAGAGAAGAACTTTTATCATTAACTTTCGAGTTTGGATAAGTAGTGATTGTATGAAATGCAGACCAGGAAGAGTTTGCCACCGAGAAAACCATATGAGGTATCTCATTATAATCATCTGAAGCGATCGAGGTCACTAGATTTTCAGGAGACCCAAGTCGTTCGATGAGTTCGGAAAGAGAATTGCCTCAATTGTGCACGGTCTTCCATTTGTCACGTGGATTTCGTGAGTAGCTTTTGGAAAAGGTTCGGAGCTCCTATGGGGGGCCAGTTCGACCGTTTCGATACGAGATGCTAGAGTTCTGATTGAAGTCTACGAGGCGCCCGAGTGCCAGTCTAGCAGTCGCCGTCTCGCCAACCTCTCGTCTCATCTCGTCTGCACAATCTGACTTCGCCACGAGTCAAGCCCTCTTCAACGTCGACGTTTCCATATGCTGGTCGTCCGATCAATTGCCCGCGCAGCTATGCTGTACCTGCCCTTGCGTCCCTGCCTCCCTCTCTCCTGGGATCCGAGATCCTGGAGTGCCTCTACGAACATAAAAAGAACGCTTTCAACAGGAACTTCAAGCCCATGCATTCTGTGCAGGAAAGGATCCATTTCGGCTTGACCACACAATTGCCCCATATCGTTCACAGTTCTCGAAAAGCTGCGGTTGAAATTAGGCTGTTAGATCGCCACTTTAAAGACCGAATTATTCGAAGTCAAGCCGAGCATGGTGACGATCGGGATTCAAGAGGAGCCTTTGTCAGCGGCATTATCCGATCAGCTTGACTTGAAGACATGCCAGACCTCTCGAGTCTTGGTGGTGCCTAGCTGTGCTCAGTTCTAGTGAAGCTCATCTGTCCACCATTCTACATCTTCACCTTCCCTCCCATGGACCTTCTACGGGCAGAAACGAAAGTTCCTCGCTGGCTCGCTGGCTTGCTTGCTACGCCGATCACCTTGACTTTATTTTTTAGACTGTGACCTTTTAATTCTTATGCAGCTTTGGATCACTCTCGAGCACAAACCTTAAAAGTTGATTCCACTGGTCTCTACAGCTTGTGTCGGGGCTGCTAAAGGCGCAGCATAATTAAGATTAATACATGGCGAAAAATAGAGGGTTCAGGGGAGTTGGAACAAAGCTCGTTCTTGAGCTGCTAGCTGCAGTTTCGGGCACCCGTCGAGACCCACAGAAAGTTTGACGAGGGGCTTATTCAGAAAACGTCCATAGACCGATCCAGTCTCGATATGGGCCCCGAGTAGCGTAAGCGTCTTGCTCGCACTCCCTTAAGCTAACAACAAATCGAGACCAGCGAGTGAACGAGTCGTGCATGGGCCCAAGTCTCGATTCTCTGTGTCCAGGCGGACAGTGTTGAGGACAAGGCAATCAATCAGCTCTGGGCCCTCGTTGACGTCAAAGAATCTAGTCATCCTGCTGGAGGACCACTCGGCCCAGCCACTGAGATCACGGGAAGGCAGATGACATGGTGGAACCGGACCTGCAATCATGCCAATTATGACATTGACTATATTTGAGAGAAATGAGCGATCCATGTGCGCGTGTTGGCAGCGAAGCTGTGGCCGGGCCCAGGGCTGGGCGACCTCGGAGAATGTCTATCATGGCTGAGAAGGAAATTATATGTTCGTTTTGATCTGGTGAGTGGGAGGGGGATAAGAGCATTGAACTCTGGGCCCTCGTCGACGTTGCAGAATATGTCCACAACAACACTTCCAGTAACTCCGGTCAAGACGATGACGGAGGTGCGGATCACCTTTTCAGCCAGCGCATTCATGAGAGAATACTCTAAACAACAAGAGAACGCTGTCTCAGGTCGATCGTCTCCGGGCCCCTCTTGACGTCGACCCAATTCTCCCCTGGCCGTTCTCGATTCTCTCTGCTGTACTTGCACTTAACTGTAAGCCTAGGTTGAAAAAGCTTGCGGATTATGAAATGACTGACGATTCTCTCGATCTTCTCGGACACACATCACAGCCAGCTCACAAATCTGAGACTGCTGAATGCTCGTACGTACGATTCGGGCTTTTGTCCACTTCAAGGCTTCCTAGGCCCGGGTCGAGGATTTGCAATGTTGAACCCTCCTCTGTCGTTTGTCTCGTCTTTCTTCGGACAGCGCATTCGGAGGTTGGCGAGTAGAGTATCCAAGCTCGAGCTTACGCTAGGACAGTAGCTTGAGGGTGAGAGTCTTCGAAATCGGAGTAGGTTCTTGAAATCGTTGGGTCGCTACTCGAACTGCGAAGACTGGAAGCCACTCCAATGGCTACACGGGGAATTGACGACAGCACTTTCGTAGACCTATCTATTTCAGCTCATGCATCGACGATAAAGACTTTACCTGCTCGTGATATTCAGATAGACTCGGGGACTAACTACCATCTTAATCATGAGAAGATAGACTTGTCACAGTGACTCGCTCGATCAAAATGCAGTCACACAAACGAAATCCTTTCATCGCGTCTCGAAAAGCCTTGCTTGGTTTCTAAACCTCTACAGAAATTCCAGCCACATTTTCAAGACTTGAGCGGGCGATCTTCTAGATAGTTTGGCATGCATAAATGAGAGAAAATTCTAACCCGGAAGAAAATCATGAGCCGGGTAGGCAGCCCGATTTGTAGTTTTGCTCCAGTCCAATAGTTCTCCCCAAGCGAAAAGGTATATTTACTCTTCTAAGATCTTAGGGTGCTGCTGTCAGTTGAGTGCTCAATATTGCGTATATTTTCATATCAAGATACAATTCAGTCTCCATTTGGTCTGATGCAGGCGTTCATGTTTCTATTCAATGACCGTGATCAATATTTCCGTTTGCAATATCGATCTTTGTTTCATAATATCATATCCGTCGGAACTGCGTTCGGGTTATGATTTCCAGAACGAAATAATCTCATTATTAGCAGACATATGCAGCACCTCGATGGTAACAAAATTGAATCACAACCGCCATCATGACCACAAAACACGACAAATACGCAGGGATTCTTCCGGAAGTAGGAGGAGATTCATCAGCTTTTAGGAGCAGGCAGAGCCCGCTTTTGGAATGGGAATCATCATCACACAAGCGTCTATTTGAGAAGAGTGGGTTTAGCCGTATGCCGGGACAGGTTTTGGTGTAGAACTGCGATAGGATAGGGTGACGATGAGATGAAGGGAAAGCGCTTACCACGAACTCCGGATTGCACCTAGCTCGAAATCGAATCCCGACTCGGTCCCTCACTCCGACGAGAGAGCATTCGATGACCTTTAAAAAATCATTTTATGGTGCGAATCTAAGGAATTTCGTATCTGACTTTCACCATCTATTGAACAGAGAGCTGTCGTGCTGACATCCATAACCTTTGATCCTCAAGCTGTCTGAATTGTGTTTATTCCAAGTAGAAGGATAGATGAGCCCCTTCATGAAAGCTCGATCGACATGATTATCTCAGGCTCTTTGTGAAATTGGACACTTAGGTCTGAGCTAGACTTTATGTGACCTGCATTACAAGGAGTCAACTGGAAGTATCATCTCTTAAGCTTGCTTTCCTTCAAGATTCTCGATATTTATGACAGTAGCCTTCAGAAGATCATCGAGCGGTTGGTTCTTTGGGTTCTCTCTGTATGTCCCGTTTGTAAAACTAGCATGAAAGCATAAACATCGAGGTCTCTACACGCCAATGACAGAGGAAACTCGTGTTGCACACACTGTGAAGCTGCAGTTGATGGAGAACTGAATCGAGAATTATGTCGTGACTTCGATCTTGAGCGAGGGAGTTTCCCCATATACTTGAGTGGGTCTCACCAAAACATTAATAGCTAATTCTGGAGATTCTGACGTACAATTTGCTTCGGAGTGAGTCACTCTTGTAGACTTCTTAGGCTTTGACGAGGCGCTCTCACTTGGAGTCATATTATGAGTTTAGACTTTCTGGTCTATTGAGATTTCCAAGAACGTTCCGTCCTGCATGGCTCCGTCATGCATGGTCCAATACGTTGCCATATAAAGGATGACATGACATAAAATCTGCAAGTGAATAATAAAGCCAGAATTATTCTAGAAATGATTGCAACGTCTCGTGAACACTTAACTCAGTTGGACTCAGTAATCTTTCTCAGGCTCAAGAAACTGGAGCTTATTTATCAAAAGCCTGACTTCCGGGTACCTGCTGACTACTCTCTGAGGTACCACACAGTACTCATGTATTAAGCAGGACCTGAAATCGAGGAGCCACGATAGAAACGTAAGTTACCAATCTAAATGACATCATCTTTACTCTGGCCTCTAGCTAACCTTGTGACTAGAGGCCTGCATCATTATGGCTAAACGAAAGCGTAACGAAAAAAGGGTGCTGACCAAAGCGGCTGATGATATATACTCCGTGGATAAATTTCATATTGTGTAGCTAGAGATTGGTGGGAAATTTGGAGAGATGTTTTGCTGCAGTACATGGGTAATGGGTTTGGGTTATTATCGTCGTGCAGTTCTTTGTTCGACACTGAATCTATTTATCGATGATTCACATTTCTGCGAAGCAAAACTCCCTCGAATGTAATTCCCGGTCCGAAAGCCAAGGCAGCGCCCCATTCCTCTTGCCCGGGTCGGTGTCTGAGCTCATCGAGCACGTACAGAACGGAGGAAGCAGAAACGTTGCCATAGTTGGCCAGGACGTCCCTGCTGGCCCTCAGCTTCTCGGAATTCAGCAGCAGCTGCTCCTCGACGGTGTTCAGGATGGCCGGACCGCCGGGGTGCACGGCCCAGAAGACCTCGTTGAATCCGAGGTTCAGGTTCTCGGGGGCATGGTCCAGCAGGCTCCGGCAGAAGGGCGCGATGTGCTTGCCCACCAGCCCGGGCAAGCTTTTGTCCAAGAAGAAGTACAATCCGTCGGGCTTGAGCTTGCCTTGAACCACATGCTCCGTGTCAGGAGCCAGCGAGACGCCGGCCCAGTGAATTTCGAAAATCGATCGCTCGATGCCGGGCCTGGGCTTGGCTCCCACGATCACTCCCACCGCTCCATCGCCGAACAGCGAAGCTCCGACGATGTCATACATGGATTTCTCGCTCGGAGCTCGGAACGTCGTGGCAGTCATCTCGCTGCAGGCTATGAGCACTCGGCTGCCGGGATTATTCTCCGCCAGATCCTTGGCCAGCCGGAGAGCTGTGACCCCGGCATAGCAGCCGAGCATGTACAGCATCACTCGGCTCACGTCCTCGCGCAGCCCCAGCAGCTTGACCAGGCGCACGTCGGCGCCGGGGATCGCGACGCCGCTCAGCGTGACGACGATGAGGTGCGTGACGTCGCAGGCCGGCCGTCCCCACTCCTCCAGCGCGCTGGCTGCGGCCTGCGCCGCCAGCTTCGGCACCGCCTCCTCCAGCAGGTCGTGCCGCTGCTCGATGCTCGCCTGGCCCGGCGTGTAAAACTCCGAGTGCTCCTTCAGCGCCTCCTCGTCCAGCAGCAGGTACCTGGTGTTGATCCCCGACTTGTCGCCTGCACGCCATGCCCACATCACTCAGCTGCCATTCCCATGCAAAAAGTCGCAGAATTTCTCTTTTCTGCGCCGAGTGTTTTGGAGCATGATATCACTGCCGTTTTGAAGGGGATTGATTTGGAGATGGATGAAAGTCTTTCTAGGACCGAGTGAATCTTCGAGCTTTTAGAGGAGATTTGTAATATTATATCGTACTGGCACAGTTCTCTTCGGTTCAAAACTGCATTCCTTCAGGTGTAATCGGTGAATGGTCTGCTCTGTAAACAATTCTAACTTCGATCGATGTCTTACTTTACTTTACTTACTTTTGCATTTATCTCAGCTGATCTCATTTTTAGCACCAAAAGTCGAGCCTAATCTACAGACCAGGGAGTACTGATTACTACCATTATGAAAAGAAAGCTACGAGTCTCTTGAGTGCACTGAAGAGATATCTGAAACCGGATGTGAAAAATCGAGCGGATATATTTGACCAACTCTCGTGAGAAGCTCGACCACCCGAGAGAAAATCAATCAATCACTCAGGTGAAAACGATGTCATGAGTGCCGCTCAATACGCATGAACTAAGACGAGTTCTAACAGAAATATGGGTCCATGCACGCCAAGGTTTTGAAACGAAGATAGCAGAAGATAGTAATCAGCATATATAGACAGAGTTGAAAACGAGGACAAAATCAAGCCCTGCATCGGTCCACTGCGTGATTGCAAAGCATGCATAATGATGTGTCAGGTAGCCAATCTAGCGTCGAGGAGTAGTAGAGGCTAAAAAGTTGAGACGCAAACTTACAGATTCTTTGCATCCTGTTTTTGAGCTCCGTCTTGTGGGAGCAGTGAGTGACTCGAAAGTAAAAGTCCGTGTAAGTGCTCTGACAGATCCGGTTGGGTGGCAGGGCTTTCCCGATGGCCAAAATGCTCGCAGTGTTCTTTGCCACGATGCTCGTCCCCGCACCGTTCTGGCCCGATCCGCTTTGGCTTTGGCTTTGGCTGTATACGTGGCCGTTGGGTCTTGCCAGATCTGCCATCAGTTTCTCGAAGTTCTCTTGGGAAGACAGAACTCTGGTCGCCATCTTCTCCCGACTCCCGTTCACATCACCCGTCAGGCTCGAGCTCGAGGGTTGTTCTTTCCCCATGCAGACCTTCTTCAGATTACCAATGTAATTACAATGGTTGAAAAGGATCCAGGAACTCCTGATGAATTTTTGAATGCTCCGATATTCCGGCACAATATCATACAAAGTTTTCGGTTTAAAACCAAGGCAAATGATAGAGAGTCTTCGAGCCTCGATATGTGGTATCCAGGAATGTACTAGATGCTAACTACCAGCAGCATGAGGATTGAAATCGAGTCTTTACGTTCAGTCGTAAACTAGGAGCAGAACGATTCGAATTGAGAGGAAAAAATAACAGAACTGAGGTTTATGTGGTCGATCCAAACTTTGATACGATATTGAATTCTTCCTGTTCCTAACTTATCCTCCGGCTATTTGCAGAAGAGCTGCAGACCATTCTGTTATTACGTGTGGAGTTAAATAGCAGCGTTTGCAGCTATTTTAAAATTCCACACGGCCTGAACCTCAGCCCAGACACGTCCACCGTGCAGCTCAGGCGGTAATAATGCTCAAAACAGGGGAATGAAAGTTTTTTTTCCTCCACAGAACACTGGTCCACACTTTGCAGTGCTTCGAATGAAACCAGAAAAATAATGTTCAGAACCACATCGCCGAAGTGGGTACCACAATGTTAATAAGCATCACAGACCAAATCAAAGAATTTTGAAATTGAGGAACTCTGAATCGACACTGTCAGTTCGAGCACCCAAATCTCCTCACCGATTCCACACTTCGATGGATACTCCCATGAGACGTATCAAGGTTCTCTTGAAGATGATATGGATAAAAAAAAACGTGCGTATGGTGGTGGTAGCGTGCAACTGTTTGTTGCTGAGGGAAGCACCCCTAAAAGAGGCCCTGATATAGAGTTTGGCGATGAATGTGAGCAGTAAACTTCTCGCGAGGATCTTGGTGTTTTTGTTTAGTCTTCAAGCAGTAGGTCTTCAAGAAGTGGCGCACTCCTCATGCCTTTGCCGTTCATTGAACGTTCAAACTCGGATCGTTAATGGTCTGAACCGGTCATCATCCACTTGGTCTCCTTAAACAGCACTTTTCTCGTTCCAATACCGCTCATGTACTTATTACATGCATCCATGCAAGTTCCCAACAACAATCGAGTCAAGTAGCCAGAGTAGGACCGAGTGATGAGCTTTTGAGCCAGTCTGTTGAATATGGATAAATTTGAATCAGGTTTTCAGCCATTATATCTCATCAAGATGGTGGTGCTCGAGTTCCACCTCAGATAGATTTGCTTTTGCACTGAAAATTTCAAAGAAATATGTCAAATTTTCCAGATTCCAGATTTTTTATTTGAAAGATTCAGTCTTATGATCGAAGGCCAAGGTTTTCTTGGCGTGCGCTCGATTTGGTCAAAGCATAGAGTCAACCGTGATTACCATATGCATAGTCGAGGATCTACTATCCATTCCTCAATTTCTTTCATAGATTTAGGTGAGATTTTGCTCTCAGTTTGATTGGAAGGGTTTCACATTTTTCGTAAATAAAGATTGACCCAGGTTGCCCACTCTCGACATTTAGAAGTGCTCGGTTGGAAGAATACGAATCTGATTTCAGTTCAAATGGAATTCCCTCCCTGCTCCCATTGGCAGAACAGATCGCCTTTGGTCTTAAGACATCCCACGGCTGACCAAATCAATCAAGGTCTTCAGAGCCCAAGAATGATGGGACTCATTCTGGCTGCGTGCCTGTAGTCCTTTGGTGATGCTAGTTTCGATTTGCTCGGGAATCAGAAACGACTGAACTTCGAATTTGTAATTTCGAAGTTTCAAGCCTTCCTAGAGTCAATGCCTTCGGCTTCAGGGTGATGGATCTCTCGAAAATAGTGCAAGCCGTTCCTTGAGATGTCTGATAAGTAGCTAAATTAGTTTTCAGATCGTTTGATGAAGCTGATTTAGAGTTCTTTGTATTATGTCCAAAAATAGCAATTATGCAGTATCAATGATTATTACTTAGATATCCTTGTATATTTATTCCTATGTAGAGTGTAGAAAGAGCTTTGAAATTCGAGTAGTAACAATTTCCGCGAATCTAGGGCCGATTGTATCGTGATGTGTACGTACATTCAAGACATACACATTTTGCCTCAAAAGTTGTAGACCTCTATCTTTGCGAGACACAAAAGAAGGAGTTCCACCTTTTTTATTTATATAACCGAGAAAGTCATGTACACTTTCACATGGTCAAGTCCCTTCTGTGCTTCAAGCGAGCTACCCAAAACGTTGTCTATCTTTGTGCAAGGTTTGCATTGGTAGTGCTACATTCCTATGTCATCAAGGTTAAGCATCACCGCCCAGAACTTAGATTGACACTTAGCGGCAAGGGGTTAACAACAGTTGGACCTCATTAATTAGGCGCAAGTTTTTTCTAACCGCCAGAGTCAAAACAGGGCATCTCTGACCTCGGTACGTTTGCGTGTACCTAGCTCTATGTTCGAGTTGGAGCGCGTAAGATGGTACCTCTCCGAGCTCGATAAGGACCAAAATACACGCTGATTGGTATGCTGTCACCAATCGGTATACAGACGTGGAAAAATGAGTTTGTGGAATCCTATGCAGACCTTCGCACTTGGGACGTGATTCTTCAACTTCACCTACGCTTTGATCTGACTGCGGTGGCCCTCGATTCTATTAATGGGAGCCATAAAACGAAGGGTTATATACAATCAAAAAAATCAGAATGTCGATATCATACTAAATGAGAAAACGGACATAGGAGACCACTCTTTCTAGGTATCAGAAGTATTAGTGCTCGTCCAGACTAACATGTGGCCTTCCACTATAACCACCCGATATATCTGATTCTGTTGACTTAATGCTAAAATCATGGTTTTTTTTCTTTACGTAGGTCTTCAAGACCCTAGAACAGCATGTGGATCTCGCCACGGAGACCCTCGTCCTTTAGATTAACGAACTCCTCTGAACGACTCCTCGTACTCATTAGCCTCTCTGACTTCAAGATTTGAAATATGCGCTAGACTGGTCAAAATCTACAGATTTCGGAACTCTAGCATGCATATTTAAGCACTTTCGTTGCCGAGGCTCTGGACCATCAGTTCTGGCTTTAGCTTCAAGATTTGCTAATACTTTACCTGCTATCATGGTCTGGTCCTGAGGCCTCGTTTCGCTCGGTGGACTGAAAATGTCCTACATACATCTTCATGCGACAAAGATACTCTTTTGTGTGATATATGAAGTGGTTGCAAGATTGACAAACACATCTTATCAACAACAAGAACTGCTTTCTCGGTAACGGGAGACTCTCGTCGTTGAAGGCGACTTTCACAAGATGAAAAAAGAGAATCTTGCCGCCAATATGTTTTATCACAGTACAGATTCATCGTTCGTACACCCTCTCACTTCAGAGTACAGTACTGCTGGATCTAGGAGAGATGAACTCCATCCATATTTTGTTGACTTTGGTGTACTTTCCTTAAAGCTCTTAAACTCTTATTCGCCTTTGAATCGAACGGCGTGTTCTCACGCCCACGAGTCATGGAATCGTCTCCGGTAGCTGATACAGAGAAGGGTGTTTCATACTCAGCTCCCAGGACAGATTCCAGAACTTGTGAAAGGCGGTGCACATAGAATCGCTTTACTGTACAATACGGAAAAAGAAACTGGCTGATTTGTAAAGAGTTCAGAGAAGAAAACGTCTTTCACCCGAAAAACTGAAGAAGAGTACTTCATCTCATCATGGCGTGACTCCCTCATACTAAAATGCTTCATGCACGATCGACTGTTAAACTGCACGCAAGAACTCAGACTTTTAAGAGGAACAGAGGTTGATTCAAATATAAGTAGAATATTGGTCTTCTGATACGTACTCTCCTAATATTTGAGTTTGTATTTTACGTGCTAAAGTTGCACTGACTGATGGATAGGGCTCTTATTTTTTTTAATAGTACATGCCATCGGAGGAAGATCCGATGCTAGGTGGAAAACACAGCAAAGTAGAAGTCAGCCGTTAAAGTTGCAAGTATACACAAACAGTACGTCGGTGACTGTTTTGACAGAGGCATGAATGGCAGGCACATGTCGAAAAGTCGTCCGAGAACTTTTTTTCCAATCAAGTGAGTATACAGTTGATTCAAATCAGCAACACGTCTAATTTGAAGTATGCCGTCGAAGGTAGATTTGTGCTTACTGCATATGAGTCCTTTGGGGTACTAAAGTCGCTCGGTATCATAAAGACGTCGAGCCACGAGTACATTATTGTGAGGAAGAAAACGAAAGAACTCTTCTGAACTCTGAACTGGTCGGTCGAAGGACGGATTTGGAATGGACGTGTTTCAGAATCAGATATGAAGGACGGACGGGCTTCGGAAACGGATAGCCGACCCTTGACGACACAAATTTACAACTCGAGGAATTTATGCACTTTCGATGTCGACAACATCGTCATTGTAAAACAAATCGCCAAGAATCAAGAAACAAGTCCAAATTCCGATCTGGAAACTTTGTTGCTACTATCATAAAATCACGCGAGTTCTGCATCTTTAGTACGACTCATTGCCTCTCGAGGCTGGAATCGCTGAGCCTTGTGCGTGCGTAGATACATATATATGGCCCGAGCATTTCAGTCCAATACTTGTGAAAACCATTCCGGATTAGGAGTGTAGTTCTCGCAGCAAATCAATCTCGTTTTGTCCCAAATTCACTCCTGACTCTTCCCTCTCCGTTTTTTCAGCCCGGTGTCACACTCAAATTAACAGTTAGTTCTACTGAGCATGCTGACATAGAGAGCAGCACAAGAGCTCGAGACGATTCATCGTAGGAAAGATTGCTTGAAGATTCCAACTCTGTCAAACATCGAATGAAGAAACAGAAATGTACAGGGCCTCACTTGTCAAGGAAGTCTGTTCACTCGCCAGTATCAGACGAGAACAAAATCAGAGTCCCAATGCAACTGGCAAGCGTATTTCTCTTCGCCCTCGCAGCCTTGTCTCTGTATTCGAGCGTGTTCTCTCTCGCCTGCTACGATGACCCGTCGTCCGCATCGTTCCCAATAATTCCAGTCTCTCTCAGAAAGTTTCGCATGTCGGACGAGCAACTTCTGTTTCTGAGGACGGATCAAAGCAAATCGGACGGATCGAGTGAAGAAGAGGATGAAGGAGTGGACCCAACGCTGAGGAGTCTCTTGGCTGAGCCATCTGAATTCCAGAGCGACTCTTGTGCAAGTCGAGCCCATCACCGACGACGACACAGACAGAGCCGCCACGAGCCGCAGCCGTCCCGAGAGCTCGTCCAGAAACTGCGAAACTATGAGATCCAACACCGTCGATGCGCCGGCCGAGCGATGGATGAATTTCTTCGACCGGATGCAGACTTCGCAAGGCGAGGAAATAGCTCTGAAGCGCGTAATGGATCGAGGGACGAATGCCGGTACGTGGTGTGGATCGCTTACAGCGGCATGGGGAACAGACTCATGACTCTCGTCTCCACTTTCTTATACGCGCTGCTCACGAACCGAACTCTTCTGGTCGATGGGAGCACGGACATGGGCGAGCTGTTCTGCGAACCGATTCCCCGGTCCTCGTGGCTCCTTCCGACAGAGATCACGCGGGACTGGACTCGGACATTGAACGAGTCTTCGCCGCGACGATTCGGCCACAAATTCAGCGTCTCCGACCACGCCTCACCGACAGCCACGGCCGAATTCTCTTACGTCCATCTGACGCAGACCTCCGACGACAAGGATCAAGTGTTTTTCTGCGACCGAGGTCAAGATCAGCTGGACTCGAAGCCGTGGCTGTTTCTGAGATCGAATGCTTACTTCGTGCCGGGACTGCTGTTCGTCTCGCAGTTCCGCGCGGAGCTTGATTTGTTGTTCCGAGACAAGGAAGCGGTTTTTCATCTGCTGGGCCGATATCTTCTGCACCCTTCTGATGCCGTATGGGGCTGGATCACTCGATTCCGCAAAGCTTACCTCGCGGACCACGATCATCAGGTCGGGATCCATGTCCGGACCTTCGGTGCCACCCCGCCGCCTACCGTCGCCGAGCAGATCCATCGATGTGTCAGGAATCACCATCTGCTTCCCAGGGTGACGACGACGACGACGAAGAAGAACTTCTCCGGTCCGGATCTCGCGAGAATGTCGAGAAATCTCGAGCCAGCGACCATCTCGGTCCTGGTGACGTCTGGGCAGCAGTACTACTACGAAAATCTCCGAGACCGATTCCTCTCTGGACCTTCGGAAGGGGGAGAGAGCGTCTCCGTGCATCGACTAAGCCTCGAGGCCTCGCAGAAGACTGACGCGTCGGGGCACGATTCGAGAGCTTGGGCGGAGATCTACCTTCTTTCGCTCAGCGATGTGCTGGTCACGAGTGGCTGGTCGACAGTCGGGTACTGTGCCCAAGCACTGGCTGGCATCAAACCCTGGATTCTGCTCGACTCTGTCGATGGTCGACCGGCCGATCCCCCGTGCGTGCAGGCAAGATCTGCAGAACCTTGTTTCCAGACTCCTCCGCAGGTCCACTGCTGTTTTGAGGAAGTACAAAATCCCGCTGCTGCCTTGCCTTATGTCCAGCCTTGCGAAGATGTACCCTGGGGCATCCAATTGATAACTCCCGCTCCCCCTTCCCGTCCTATCTGACTCCTCGACATCATCCACTTCCCATCTTGTAGCACAAACCTTGTCTTCTGTAAATCAAAATTAAATTTCCGTTTCCACTGCACATCCTTCAGCATTCTCACAGAATCTACTGGATCACTCATAGGGACGAGTCGAAGTAGCTTAGTATACTTGAGTGGAAGGAAGGAAGGATGGGAGTCATGGAGATCTGGAGCCTCTCTGGAACCCAAAAGCTCAGTCAGTTGTTTAGCATTCATAGGAGAAGAGCCATTCCTGAGTATAGACGATCGAGAACAACTTCTTCGTAACTTCTGAAGTGATCCTGCCAGCAGCAAATCAGGAGTTCTCATGATTCGTATATGAGATTCATTTGTGGGCCTTATAATTTCTGCTGTTACGGCACCTTCTACGTATCCCTCATCTTGAATTTGTGACTGGAATAAACAAACTTCACTTGTGTGAGTGGACGCTATGAAGAACGAGGACAGACAAACCCAGGTCCTAAGGGTTGTCTTCTAGGACACCCCTAGGATGCAATTAGAAAATTATTTTCTCTTGAAAAATTATGTGATTGGTTTTTTTTTCTAAGTTTCAATACATATTTTTAATTCATGAACACAGACACACAGGTTCAATTTGGAATAAAATGATAATTATATTTTATAATTTGAAAGAAATGTATTTTCATTTGAATTAATATGTGATAGAAAAAGAATTTGTTTTAAACTAAATTTGGACCCTTATTGGAGGATAATATTCTATGTAGCCACAAGCATTTATTTTATTCAAAACCAAAAAAGCTTGTCAATCTAAAAAATAACACAAAGTAAATACCGAGCTTATTTTGTTTCAGCGTCATATTATTCACTCTTAATGTACCACATCACATCCACATTGATCACAATAGATACATATGAAGCTGATTTTGTAAAACAAATCGACACATTCTACAAAGAATGATGTAAACCGCACGAAGAAATTGTTGGGAATTGGAAGCATTTGAATTAAAGGTATTCCACGACGGTGGCTGCAATAGTTGATCAGCTGATGATGATTGGCATGTGAATGTACCAATCACACCTCCAGATTTCGAATTTAGACTTCAATAGTAGTTCCTTAGAAAATCACAATCTAGTGTGAATCTACGTGGAGGACTGGAGCCTCTTGCCTCTACTCCTGTTTCTGTTTCAAAATTCTGCTCAGAAACTACAGTCCTCCACGGTTGTACAGTGAGGATGTGAACTACATATACGTGAACATGAAAGAGAAGATTTCTATTATCTCATTTCTACCGGCAATGGCAGGAACCGTTCTAGAGAGGTTGAGGTTTTGGGACCAAACTCTGAAAGTGTCCAATCCTTACTTGTCATATTGTACACCAACGCCCGATGAGACCACAAAAACCCAGAGAAGAAAATGAGATGGTCTTCGTGACCACGCCAAAAACCTACATAACTGATTCCTCTCTGATCAGAAAAGAGCTCTTGAAAGTCTTCGTCTTTGGGAAGCACAGACACTGGAATCTCTGTCCAAGTGATAGAGTCAGGGTTGACAGAAGGATTCCAGGAATTAAGTCTAAGTTTCAATCGTAGAGACGTTTTCCAGACAGAATCATCAGTGCGGGTAAGGTCCGCAAGTACGATTGATCCATTTCGTTCGAAAGTGTTGACGCTGAGATAAGTTGACAGTCCATGAGGCAGATTACCCGCAACTTTAGTCCAAGAACTCCTCTTCCAGTCAAATGAGAAGTGAAACTCATTCCACACGGCAGAACATTCGAAGTGCTCAATTTCTGCAGGTGAATCAGGACTGTAAATCCGTTCTTCAAGGCGGCGGCAACCCAGAAAGTAGTAAACGCAGTGGCCAATTACCGTGGGGATCGCGATGAGCTGTTCAGCAGGTATAACCTTCAAGTTTGTATTGATAAAAGGTCCTGCTTTCCACTCGTTGGATTCAGAATCAAGGATTTCGGTGTGAAAGTACAGGGTTTCCTTGCAAGGGCATGCAATCTCACTGCAATGTAACGCTACAGAGATCAACCTGAAGCTGGAAGTTTGCTCGTCCACCACTAATGACAGTAGCCCTGATAATCTTGGCATAGCAATCAAGCGATCAGAGTTCAAAGATCTCTCTGATATAGAGCCTGAGGTTGGTCTGCACACCAAGAGACCGGATCCTTCTCGTCCATTTTCTAATACGACGTACAACAGTTGATAATCCTTATGATGTGATTGTAAATAGAGTTTATGCCCTGTGGATGTGAGGAATGAAGACGGACCTCTGTACCAAGTATCGAGAACAGGGTCATACATGCGCAAGTTTGTACAGTTTATATTGACTGCACAGTATTGAGGACAAAGGGGGAGCCGATCAAATTGATTGAAATAACCATGAGGATAACGAAGTTCCAAGACCAAAAAATTTATCTTCACGCAACTCGGAACCTGGAGTCTAATCTCAGAAAAATACGAAGAATCAATGAGACATTTCCAGTCTTTGCAAACTGTCCTGAACTGGAGCAACTTTGGCACGGGCAGGCGAGCCAGGATCATTCCCAAGAGTCTACCATCTACGTCAAGCTGACTCCAGATCTCCACCTCCGCCCTTTCTTCCTCCTCGCGGCTCTTATACGCCATCAGGACTGCAGTCTTGTGAGCCTCCCACCGACAGATGAATACTTGATTCTTCGTCAACAGCGTAGATCGATCGGCTTTTAGAACCTCAGCAACACAGAATTCCAGACCAAATCGGGAGTTTATTTCGATAAGTGAACTTTTCGGAATCGGTCCTTCTCGCGCACTTATATGGCGCCATGAACGAGGCCGTGAGCGATGGATTTCGAAAGCAGGTGACCGCTACAATCCAGTCAGCTCATCCGCCACAGGGCGCGTACGAGCTGACTCGCTTCATTGGATTTAGGTAGATTTTACGCGACGGATATATTTAGAAGTTCCTGTTGGAAATTGTTGTCGATTTTTTACGGCGCGAGAAAAGTCCTCGTCTCGAACGAGCATTATGATCTTGAAATGCACATTCGAACTGAATATTCCGATCGGCATCACATAGCCGACAAGCCAAGGCGAACGTTCCAGATTCCGCTCGAGACCTGTGCCGGCGTGCTCCTACTCTTTTGTATGTAACAGTATATAATGTTCAGCAAAGGGCGAGGCATGTGTCCACTCCATTTACGCAAAAATCTGTGTTGCTAAAGGAGGAGGGGGGCAATGGACGTGAAAATATGGAGTCAGCTTCATGCACACGACGGACTCCTGGAAATGATCCTAGCTCGCCTGCCCATGCAGAACTTGGTCCAGTTGAGAATCGTTTGCAAGCAATGGAAATCTCTAATCGATTCTCCATATTTCTCGATGATCAGACGCAAGGTTCCAAATTCGGTGAAAACGAATTTTCTGCTCTTGGAACTTGTTTATCGATTTGGACGAATCAAGAATATGGAGTGGATCTCCAACCCTCTCTATCTGTGTGCAGACAATGTGAACTGCACAAAAGTGCAGATCTACAACCCCCTGCTCAACAGATGGTACTCACGTCCAGTTTCATTCCTCAAATCAACCAACAAGAAGTTCTTTCTCCAGTCTCGTCATAAGGAGTGGCATCTGTTGTACGTTGGAGTCACAAAACATCCAGAAGCGTCCGGTCTCTTGGTTTGCAGACCATCTTCAGAGTCTATATCAGAGATATCTCCAAGTTCTGACCTGATCGTGATGCCGAAGCTAAAGGGAATACTATCATTAGCGGTGGACGAAGAGACCTCCAGCTTCACGTTGATCTCTGTAGCGATGCATTGCAGCGAGAGAGGATGCCCTTGCAGAGAAATCGTTTCTTTGCACACTGAATTATTTGACTCCGTATCAAAGCAGTGGAAAGCAGGTCCTTGTTTCCATACAGACCTGAAGGTGAAACCTTGTGTGCAATGTATCGCCATGCCGATCGCAATTGGTCACTGCGTCTACTACTTTCTGAGTTCTGGCCATCTACAAGATTGGATCGGCGATTTTGAGTCCTCGGCGGAGTTGCAGAACTGGGATTTTGCTGTGGAGTGGAATGGGCCTCACCTCTCATTTGATTGGAAGGAGAACTCTTGGAAGGTGCTGGCTGGTAATCTGCCGCAAGGTCTGGCAACTTTTCAGAACATCAAGACGTTCGAAAGGGATGGAGCACTGGTACTGGCGGAGCTGACTCGGACTGAAGATGCGGATTGGAGGACGTCTCTAGGATGGAAACCTAGAATATATTCATGGAATCCATCAATCACCCCTGACTCCATCATCTGGACCGAAATTCCAGTCTCCGTGCCCCCCAACGAAGAGGACTTTCAGGAGCTGTTTCATCACCAGAAGGGAAGAAGGTACGTAGGAAGTTGGAACGGGCAAGGGGATCATATCATTTTCCTTTCAAGCTTGTTCTGGTCGCATCGGGCTTTGGTGTACAACATGACTACTAGGAAGTGGACGGTGACAGTTTTTACTTCCGAAGGTCCCACAACCTCGGAAGTAAAGCGGATCATCCCAGTTCCAACGGCAACTTTTTGAAAAATATTTTTTTGAAAAATAAATGTAATACTGTAATCACTAGGTTCAAACTTCTCTTATGAGTTTCCAGAAAGTATTCACTCTATTGGCTAGATCCGTCAACCGGGGAAAAAGGTGATTTTGCTCACAACTGGAATGGGGCTCATGTGCAATTCGATTGCAAGGGGCATGAATGAGCATTAGATGGTCGGTTTCCATTTAAGATAATAAAGTTTGCAAACATCCAGTCGATTGAAGGGAATGGATCAGCTATACTGGCCGAGCTTACTTCTACAGATGAATCTGACCGGATATATTTTCTTGGTTCGAAACTTAGCTAATTTCCATGGAAATTAGCTAAGTCTGCATGAATAAGGTCAAATATGAAGGATTTAAACTCAAGACTTTTGTTGTAACATATCATATCCACAATCGAGTCGAAGAGAAGAGATCAATAGCTGTTTTGAGGATCAAATCAAAGAGGATGAGGCAACTCCAATTGTGAAATTTCTTCCACAAAAAATTTGATAGAATCTGACAGGATCTGAAACGCGAGCGGATGAACTACCTCCATCAAGCGAGCCGTCGAGTGCAGATCCTAGCGCAAGCAGACAAAAGTCAGGAACATAGACAAAGGAGTAGGCAGTACACGCGAAATCAAGTTTGACCGATTTTGTGAGTTGACAGATTTTCCAAAATCAAGCATCAGATTTTGACGAGGTCGGGTCGGTGGTCTGTCGACAATCCAGCCTGGTGAACGCGCGAGCTAGCGCGCTCTCGCCCAGACAGCGAGAAGCTGCGGGGCGAGTTCGAGCAGCGGTAGCGCAGACAGACCAGCTTGCGCGGGCGAGGCAGGCGCATTGCGCAAGTACATGAGCGCACAGTGCTGCACGACTGTGTCGCAAACGAACGGTACCCTTCCTTCTGCAACATGTGGCGATTGCGCGCGGTTAGGTGCGACCGAGTTGCGGTCAGCCGACACATGACCTCCTTCTCAACGACACGTGGCGGTTGCGCGTGTCACAACGCGACCTTCGGCGACACATGGTGGGCGGACAACACGAGCAGGTTCGGGCAGTAATGGGCAGCGAGCAAGCAGGTTCGGGCAACAAGCGGGTAGGTTTGAACATATTTCGGGCAGCGATATGCAAGTTCAGACACCTCAGGGCAACTAGTGGGCAGGTTTGGGCAGCTCCAGATAGATTCAAAAAAGGTATGTAGTAATATTTTATTTGCAAGAATATTTCCATTAATAGAATTTTTTCCTCTGAATATAGGTAAATTAGGTATTGTTGGAAAGCTATTGACGTAAGTAATGCATTGGCGTATCCTAGGAAAGGTAACGAATCAACGGAAAGGAGTAAATTTTCACAACTTCTAATTTTTATAGAAGGAAGATGTCAGCAAGATAGGCTAAAGAATCTGGTTATGAGATCATCACGTTTTATGGACGCGTAGACTACTTGCTTTGAGAAAGTCAGTTAAAGGGGAAGTTTAAATTCATGGACCTTGGCATGCTGTTGAGGGAAAAATCCAACATCCTCAATAATATAGAGAGGAAGAATCTGCATGAACAAGCAGTGTACATCATTCTGGGATATCTTCAACCTGCGGTTTTGAAGCAGGTGGAGGAGTATGACAAGGTAAGTATAATGTTTTTGTCTCTAAAACAACGATTCCATCACATGGAATTGTCAAACAGGTTGTACACTCACTTGAAGTTGATGAACTTCAAGACGCCTTTGGAAATCTTGTGATAGATCTTCAGAATCTTGGCCAGGAGATTTCAAATGAGATGAAATTCTTCATCTTCTCACCTCGTTGTCGGCATCGTATCAGACGTTATCACGTATTCTTCTTCATCGTGATAGGAAAACTATCACTTACAACAACGTTGTAAGTGTTATTTTGATAGATGTTTTTTAACAAAAGATGATGTTATCATCTCATTCATCTAGTTCTTCTAAGATCACATTGAACGTGATTCGAGGTTGGTCACGTTCGAGGAATGATGAAAATGGAAAAAGTGTTGAATCTAAAGGGAGATTCAAGTCCAAGTGTAAGGTACCTGAAAGGAAGACTGAAGTTTGTTGGTGATGTGGCAAGAGCGGCCACGTCAAAAAGTATTGCCAGAGAAGAAGATCAAACGTGTGAATTCTCCTCTGATGGCGAATGAGACAAAAAACTTTGACCCAAAGGAGTATGACTTGCTGGAAAATGCCCTATGATGTTAGAGGTATGTCATATGCAGTTCACCAAAGGTTGTTCGTGACGTATGGATTCTTGATAGTGTTTGTTATTATCATATATGTTACAATAGAAATATTTTCTGTACTTTTTTAGTATTAGACGTATTAGTTATTATGGGGAATGATCAACCTTATAGGTGTAACACTATGGTTTGGAAAGAAGTTCAATCTAAAATAGAAACGTAAATTATGAAGAGTAGATATATCAACAATGGTTATACTTTCCCTTATATAGCTTTCACCAACAAGTACAAAGAGATAAGACTTATCCCCACCATCCATCCCACTTTTAGTGAATGGATGACGTGGCGGATAACCCTAACAAGCACACGGATCGCTGACGTGACACTGTCAACTAACACACCTACTCTCTATCTACCGAGCACGCGGATCGTTGATATGGCAGCTACAACTAGTGTACTCTAAAGTATCTATATCAACATTTAGAATAACTTCTACTTTAGTTTTAACTAACTAAAGATGGTTACAATAGGATTGAAGATGTTGGATTTGTAAAAAGATCCGCATGTTTGATGGGATCAAACTACACCGATCCAAGTTAGGTTTATTCATGACATGAGAAAGAAATTAATCTGTCTTGGTATGCTAGATTGTAATAACCCACCAAAGGCTAAAACTGCAGTATGGTGGTAAAAAGATCGAACCCACAGGGACAGAGGCAACACACAGAGTAAAAGTGTCACATTTAACAGACTTTTGGTAGAGTTTGAATTCTAGGCGACTGTCACTCCCAGAAATACTGCAGTGCTCGACTCGGAGGCTCGACTCGGAGGAGGATCTCAACTCGGAGGATGCTCGGAGGATGCACGGTACAGCGTGGTCACTCAACACACACACACACACCTGAAACTGGCAAAAAGCACAACTCGGAGGTCGGTCAGGACCTCCGCTTCGGATTTCAGGAGGAAAGTGTCTCGTAAGTTCACTCAGAGGTTCTGCAGGAAGTGCCTCCCACTCCGGCTTTTACTGCCCTTCCGCCAGGAACTAGCGGGGGTACCCGGACTGGACTTCTCACTTCGGAACGAAGCCTCTACGTACGCCGTGGACGTCACCCTCGACTATCACACAAAACGCAGGGAGTGCAGACCCGACTGAGAACTTACTGAAAACACGATCCAGTAACACACACACAACCTGAATTACAAACCAAGGTTAACACGAAGTAATGAAACTTCACATTGGCATTCAGGGGAAACTTCCCGTAGGAGTACAATCAGGATATGTCACTCGAAGGAGTAAGGGGGAACTGTTCAAGTATCTAACTCGCAGCCGGCTCTGAGCATCAGAAATCACCCGCAGGTGCAGATCCGCACTACTCAAGTCTCTAACCGGGTGCTAGCTCTGAACATTCAGCCGAAGGCCTTCAACTACAACATACGGTAACTTCGCTATGCTGCAGCTTCTCTACGTGGTGCCAGGACCAAAATGCACAAACACGTCAAGAAAGTGAGTTCCTGATCTGCACTTCCGAAACTGGAAGAGTCCCAAGGCAAAACGCCTTGATCTACTTTATACCCTCAAAAGATCCTAACTAGTACTACGCTATCCTATCTACCACTCGCAGTATCTGCGCGAAACCAAACTACTCTACTGCACTCAGCAGATCCGGTGCTGCGCCTCCTGCGCGCCGGACTGCTCCGCGTACTATCTCTACCTTGCCAGTCTTCCGACCGGCTGCGTAACCCCAGGCGTCGGAGCGCTGTGGTGACTTCCGACTGCAAGTGCGCCATAGTGTCGCGCGCACCCGACAAGAAGGTTTCTAATTTTCTCGCCACTCGCCGCCGACTCCGACTGTCACCTTCCGTCAATGCCGCCGCCCGAAGCTCGAACTCCCTGAGTGTGATCCTCTCTTGGGCTGCCACCTCCCAATGGGTGTATCCTTTTAGACAACGAGTCACCTGTGCCGCCAACTCTCCTCGCGCCCTGCAGCTGCTCTCCACCTCGGCCAGCTGCATTTCTAATCCCGCACGTTGTGCCCTCAAATCCGAGCACTCGGATTGCAAGTTGCACAACAACTCCTCATCCTCCTTGCGGGCTCTTTGACTTTCTTCTAAGGCGCGCGTCTGGCGCGCAAGCTCGGCTGCTAGGACTTTGTTCTGTCTCCGCTCCTCCTGCAGTTCCAACTCGATCTTTGCCCGTATTAGTTCGGCATCCGCCTGACTTTTCGTCGCCGCATCCTCCTTCTGCTGCTGCAAGGCTTGGTATAGCTTCTGGGTGACCGCCAGGTGTTGTTTGAGGGCGGTGTTCCTTTCCACATATACTTGGCAACTAGAGGCCCACTTTGCCACCTTGATCCTCGTCCTTCGCCTGATAGTCTCCACATAAGACTGCGGTTTTAAGGCACTTCCGTATTTGGATGTCTTGCGATCCAGATATCGCAGGAGTGGAACTATCTGTTCGCACAGCACCCCTGTTGGCGTTTTCTGCACCGAATCCGCTTCCTGCTCTTCCGAGCTCGTATCATCTTCAGTCTCGAGGATTTCAGTCGCCACCGAATCCCTTGGCGACTCCCTGGAACTGTGGCGCGCAGCAGCTTCTGCTGCGACTGCTGCTCCACTGCCTGCTAAAATATCCAGGGCAGTGGGAGATCCCACTGCTTGAGCCCCTGTTCCGGCTCGATCTTCGGTTTGTGAAGGGGTCGACGCCGCAGTGACTTTTGTCACTCTTGCACCGCCCGCTTCTGCTGCCTGTCCTTCCGGCGCAATCTGCGCGGAAGGTGTCCTTGCTGAAGGTGCGTCCGCCGAAGGCGTCCGCACACTGGTCGTTGGCCCCATCCGTCTCGCCGTCGGCGAATCCGGCTGACTCTCTGTTGTCCGACTCGCAGTCGGCCGACCAGCAGTTGTCCGACTGGGAGTCGGATACACCCTGCGCGTCTTGACTCCACTTGGCCTGCTTGTTGGGGGCGTTCTTCCAGAAGTGCCTTCCGCCGAAGACGACCCTTTGAGGATTGTTGGCTCGTCAGCCAAACTCTCTTCTGCTTCCGGCCTGCTGTCCGGTTCAACGCGCCGTTCAGTTGGCCTTCCTTCCGCTTGTCGACCTTCAGTCATCCGACTCGCAGTCGGCCGGCTGTCAGTCCGTCCATCTCCTCCCGAAGGCCGTGGTGCCTTCTGTGCAGAGGTATCTGCCGTCTTCCCTAGAATCTGAGCGATTATCTCTTCCTGTGTGAGATTCCGCCGGGTCGGAGTTCGCCTGGTCTCCTCAGTAACAGTTGGCATTTTGCGTGCCCTCTGTTTTGGTCGACTGTGAGGCTCGGGGGTGGGCCGACCACGAGTCGGCGCAGCTGGTACTTCCGGCTGCCTGTCCTCAGGTCTCTCATCCCACTTCCGCTTTCGCGGAATGCGCTCACTTCGACGTTCTTCTGCTGCTCTTGCTGGAGCCGGAGCCGGAGGCGTACTGGCAGGTTCCTCGTCCGGATCTGTGTCTACTTCGGCCTCCCTCGAATATCTTCCTGGATAAGTCCGGGTCAGCTGCGGAAATCGAGTTTTCTCAGCATTTGTCAAACATCCCATCGCCCGGTAAAACACGATTAAGTAAGGCGATAGATGATTGAGGGTTCCTCCCTTCTCTTCTTGCGCATGTTGGCGCGTCACCTTCCACAGGAGCCGTGCCCAATGCACCGGAGCTCCTGACAGCACTAGCTCCACGAACTCTACCTGCCAACCATGCATGTAAGCGGTCTTGGTCGGCTGCAATATCTGCAGCAATGCCGTCGCGACATTTCTCCGCAATCGATCCTTGTAATCCCGTGTCCGGAAACCGTTCTTGGGATGTCTGGCCACTTTGAAGAGCTCATTGTAAGAGACTTCTTCCTCCTGGGACACCTTCACGCTATCGGCCTCGAAGAGGAGATCCCCTTCCTCGCCGGCACACCTGCCCAACACCTGCGCCCAATTGCAAATGTCCCATCTCTCTGGGTGTGGGCGAAATCCGCGAGAAGGCTTGTGTCTCTCCTGCAGATACTCGCGCACCATCTCCGGACATGTCCAATTCCACCCCCATAGGAGAAAATCGAGCTTCAACCTCAACAGCACATCTTGAAATGCGCGTAGACCGATCTGCGGCACCCTGAGTGGAGACACTCGCAGCTGGGGAACCTTCGACATTGCGTTGCCTGCACACACACAAACGTTCTCCCTTTCGCTCGCTCTCTCACAATCGCCACTGTGCGTCGGCCACTCAAGCACTGACTGCTCACTCTCTCTGCGCTCGTTCAAGATCGCTACTCACAATTCTTTCAAGGTCCGCCAAGATCCTTGCGCAACTCGTCTCCGCACTCTCTACTCTCACTGCAGGTCGCTCCGCCCTTGCGCGTAATCTTGGAACTGGAAATCGCAAAGTCAAGAATGAGAGAATGAGACTGGAGCGCAGTCTTTTCTTCTCCGATTTCAAGAACGTCCAACGTTCTTACTGGTTGCAACGTACGCAGCCGGCTATACGGCTTAACGGTTCGCCCTTTGCATGCGCGAATTCACGTCTCCGCATTGCGCGCATTCGCATGCTTAAACGTTGAATTCTCCCGCCGCCGCCACCTTCCGGACTCGAGTCCGCTGCAGGGTATACGTCGGCCCTGTTGTCTTTTCCTAACCCGCCCTTCTCCGGAGGCGTGTCGCCGCTGGTGCGTTCATTATCCGTCGGCGCCTTGCTGGAGGCGCACATCCAGCCGGAGCGAATTACGCCGGCGCGCAGTCGTACCGCCTATTTTGTCCTTTATGCCTCGTCCGTTGCTGCCAGCGCATATCCGTCAGCGCAACTCATGCCAGCGCATCCGGCCGTCAGCGCCACGTCGGAGGCGTACATCCGACCGGCGCTTTCCTTCCATGAACAGCCGCCAAGGGCGCTTCCGACTCTGAGTTGGTTTCCTCCTGTGAGCGCGTGATTCCGCCGAAGGCGCATCGCCGAGGGCGTACGGGAATCCTTTCCGGCTGTGAACCCTAGCGCGAACGGCGCATGTCCGGCTACGAGTTTTCCGACGCTCATAACTTCTCCATTCCTGATCCATCTCCGGCGCTCTTGGACTCGTTAGAACGAGCGTCCCGAGCTCTTTCTAATGCAACTTCAACCAACTGGATCTACCGTGTATCCCGATTGTTATGAAGGTTTTCCCTTTCCGCGCTAGCGGCGCTTCGCCGAAGGCGCACTCATGGTCGGATGCCTTTAGAGGTCCGGGCCCTTCTCCTGACGTCTTTAGCAAAACCTCCTCCTGAGGTGTCTGCGCCGGAAGCGTAGCTTCCTTATACGCTAGAGGCGCGTGAGTAGAGACACCTCAAAAAGGAGCTTTTGCCGAAGGCGCCGAAGACGTTGGCGTTGGTACATCCGACTACGTGATTCTTTGTGCCCTCGTGACGATCTCATCAATCCACTCTATTTAGCGTACCCTTCTCTAGCTACAAACACTGCTTTGGTACTAGTTTTCTAAAATTGTTTAAATTCTGCAAAAAAACAAAAAGTGTGTTACCACATGCCCCCCTCCTCAATTGTGAGCGCCCACGCGAACATTTACACGTGGTATTTCTTCAGACGCCATCCGTTCACGCGGGTGCCTAACCATTCTCCCGTCAGTTCTGCGAGTTGGATGGATCCATTTGGGAAAACTTCTATCACCTTGTAAGGTCCCATCCACCTCAAGTGGAGCTTGCTTGGAAATCTAGCATGTCTGCTATCGTATAGCAGAGCCAAATCGCCCTTCTCCAGCAGTACTGGTTTGAGTCTTCGATCGTACTTCTCCTTCCGCCTGAGTTGTAATTGCTTTGTCCGATCTTCGGCCTCTTGACGTCTTTCCTCCAGTGCCATTACCTCTTGCAGTCGATATGCCTGACTTTCTTCCGCGTCCAGCCTTCTCTGATCTAAGGTCCTCTTGGTAGGTATCTCGAATTCGATGGGTAAGATCGGATGCTGCCCGTAAACTAGGAAGTAAGGTGTTTGCCTGGTGGTGACTTTTTCTGCCGTTCTATATGCCCATAAGGCGGCCGGTAGCTTGGTGTCCCAGTCATGAGCATGGTTTACAGTCACTTTGAGGAGTATCTTACAGAGTAATCCATTGGACTTCTCTGTCAGACCATTTGCCTTGGGGTTGTATGGAGTAGTCTTCCGATGCTTAATCTGGAAGTGCCGCGTCAAACTTTCTATCACCTGATTCAGAAAGTGCGTTCCTCTGTCACTGACTATTTCTAGGGGGCACCCGTAGCGTGTGATGATTGATTCGAATAGGAACCGTGCTACTGCGGCTGCGTCGTCGTGCCTTGTGGCTTCTGCCTCCACCATCTTGGTCGCATAGTCTGTTGCTACCAATATGTAGCGCCTGCGCGTGCCTTTAGTGACAGGTTGTATTGGTCCCACGAAGTCGATCCCCCATTTTTCAAACGGTGCCAATGGCATGATTGGTGTAAGAGGCCATCTCGTGGTCGGAGTCGGCCTTCCCGTTCTCTGGCAGCTGTCGCATTTGCGAACGTAGTCGTGTACATCTTTGAACATCGTCGGCCACCAGTATCCTGCATTCACAATTTTGGTCACTGTGTTTCTGGTGGCGTAGTGACCACCAGCGTCTTCTGTGTGCATGGCTTTGACAACTCGCGGTACTTCGGACTCCTCTAGACATCTGCACAACCTCTCGTCTGCCATTTTCTTGAACAAGACCCCTTGTTGGAGCTGGTAGGGTCCCGCTTTATGAACGAAGACTGTGCGCTGCTCTGCATCCAATCCTTCCGGACATTGGAGTGTGAGCAGGAACCTGTATAAGTCCGCGTACCTGGACTCATGGCTGGCGGACAACTGAAAAAGTTGTTCGTCGGGAAAATCATCCACTACTTCCTCTTCTATGGGTTCGGTCCATAGTCGGGAGAGGTAGTCCGCGTTCTCATGGTGAACGCCTTTCCGTGTCTGTACAGTATAGGTGAATTCTTGCAGCAGTAGTACCCACCTGGCAATTCGTCCGGACAGATCCGCCTTCTTCACCAGGTGCTGTAAGGCGTAATGATCTACATGAAACACGAACTCATAGCAGATCAAATAATGTCGGAACTTCTTACAGGAGTACACCATTCCCAACGCCTCCCTCTCAGTTGTCGTGTATTTCTTCTCTGCTGCTGACAACTGACGACTCGCGAAGTAAATCGGGTAGTCTTTCTTGTTGTCGTCCTTCTGACTGAGAACCACTCCGATTGCAAACGCCGATGTGTCTACATAGACATGGAAAGGTCTGTTCCAATCCGGACTTCTCAGAACCGGAGCAGTCGTCAGTTTGGCTTTGAGCGTTTCAAAGGCCAGCTGTTGCTCCTTGCCCCACACATAGGGTTCATCCTTCTTAAGCAGCTTCGTCAGATCGGCTGCCAAGATGGCATACATATTTATGAACCTTCTGTAATAACCTACATGGCCAAGGAAGGCCCTCAACTCACGCAGATTCGTTGGCGGCTGCAGTTCGAGAATAATCTTCACCTTCTCTACATCCACTGCAATGCCATCGGACGAAACTCGGTGCCCTAGCAGGATTCCGCTGGTCATGAAGAAGAAACATTTCTCAGGGTGTAAGGACAAGCTGCTCTCCCTACATCTGTCGAACGTTTGCCGAAGATGGTTAAGGTGCTCCGACCTCTTACCGAAGACACAAAAGTCGTCGATGAAAATTTCTAGGAACTTCCTCAGGTGCTCTTGGAAAATGTTTGTCATCATCCGCTGGAACGTCGCTGGCGCGTTGCACAGACCGAACGGCATCTTGTGATAAGCATAGGTTCCCCAGTCGGTCGTGAAGGTTGTTTTGTCCTTGTCCTGTTCCCTGATGGACACCTGGTTGTAGCCGGAGAATCCGTCTAGGAAACTGTAGCATTCATGCCCTGCTACATGGTCTAAAATAGAGTCCGTGAAAGGAAGAGGGTGATGGTCCTTCCTCGTTGCTGCGTTCAGCTTTCGGAAGTCCTGGCACACCCGGATCTTACCCGTCAGTTTCTTGGGCACGATCACGATAGGCGACACCCACTCGCTACTGAGTACCGGGTAGATGATTCCTGCGCTCAGGTACTTATCGATTTCGTCCTTCACCAATAATGAATATTTTGGGTTGAGCCTGTATTGGCGTTGGCGAACCGGAACTGCCTCGTCCAACAAGTCGATTCTGTGCTCTCCATACCTTGCAGGTATGCCTTTCATGTCTTCAATCTTCCATGCGAAGACATCCTCATACTGGCGAAGAAACGCCTTTACCCTGTTCAACTCTTCTCCTTGTACCTGGCTTGACACCTTCAAGCCTTTACCTGGACTGAGCTGCAGTTCGCAGCAATCACTCGGGTCAACAATCCCCTCTGTGTGACTGATCTCGCTTCTGCCCAGTCCGGCTGCTAGTTGCTATTCGTCATCCGGATATACCGCGTCTCCTTCCTCCTCAATAGAGCAGCAAGTGACGTAGCCCACAAATTCTTCCGACGTTTCGGTCTCTGAAGTGCATGATGAGCTGGTCTCCCCTCCAGTTGTGTAACCGGAGGTGGTGGAAGGTGTTTCGCCCTCATGGGGTACCTTGGTCCACGGTACGGTAATGACAGTCGGAGGGTCAGCAGGGCTACGGAACTGTAATCTCTTCCTACTCCAGTCACACCTTGCTTTGGCATCGTATAGCCAAGGTCTGCCAAGCAGCACATCATAACCTTTCTTCATCAGAGGTTGCAGTATTATGTAGGATAGTTGAAAGTCCACTCCTCCAATGTTGGTTCTCACATTGCTCAACATTCCTAGTGGCATTCTGCGTGTTTGATCGGCCAGTCGCAATACTCGGGATGTAGGCTCGAAGGTCTGGAACCCCAAGGAGTTCGCTGTCTCCTCGGTCATGATATTCACGCCCGAGCCGGAGTCCACTGGTACCTTCTGAATGACGCAGCCTCCGATCTCTACTTCGATCTCTGGAGGTCCCAGGTCTCCTCCTTCCACTCTGTACACAGCCGGAAGTTTCTCTTTTCGGGTTTTGCGTGGTCGGCGCAACGAAAGCATCAGCATTCTTCTGTACGTCTTATTGTCTTCCAACAACTGGTGGAAGGAAATATTTGCCCTCTGGCTCCCTATGTCTTCCACTATGTCGTAGGGAGTGTTGGAAGTCACAGCCGGAAGTTTTCCTGTACTCGCGGTCGGAAGGGGTGTAGGGGGCCTAACCGCCTTCCGGACGTCGGATGTCATTCCGGCGCCCAGTGCTTCCTTGATGAGGTGACTCACCTCATCTTTGATGTCCGGAAGGTAATCTCGAGTCCGGAACTCTTCTGAATACCTGTCCGCTTTTTCTGAGTTCTGCTCCGGCTGGGTGTTTCTCATAGCCGGAGGTGTACCCGGCCTTCTCCTCGGGCCTTCTCTAACTTCTTTAGACTTCCTCCTCTCTTCCCTACGCTCGAGGCGGCGAGTGTCCTCGTGGCCTTCTCCTCTCCTCTTCGAACTTCGAGTTTCTACCCGACCGCACATTACTTCTTCCTCTGGCCATACTTCGTCTCCTTCAGCTGGGTCCAGACTCAGTTCTACCTGGTTGACCTGCACTTCTTCCTTGCCAGGTGTTGATACGAAACGCACGGCTGGCCTAGGGAGTTGGGGCTGGTCACATTCGGCTGCTGTATGTCCAGACTTCTTGCAATTGCTGCACAACGGTGCATACCCCATTGGCTTCCTCGGGTGGGGACAGCTTGGCGCGTAATGCCCCATGTCTCCGCAGTTGTAGCAACCATCGAATTGTGGTCGAGGTCGGTTGTGATTGCCTGGAGGTGCCATGCGTCTTGGTGGGAGTGTACCCGCCATTTCCCTCGGAACAAAGCGCGGTATATGCACCGGTGGGTTCGGAGTTGTAGCTGGAGCTGTCTGTACCGAGTAGGCGGTGTCCTCAACCTGCTCAGCATAATACATAGGCGGCTCAGCATAATACATGGGGTTCTCCCACTGTGGTGCCCATTCGACCGCATTCACTGGGTAAGATGGCCTCGCGGACATGCACTCCGTGTTGGCATGTCCCACCTGTCCGCACGTAGTACACCAGAGATTCGCTCGTTGTCTCGCAGGTGATTTACGTCGGTCTTGGCCTCCCACTACATGAACTTTCAGATCCGCAAAATTCTTCACCAGGTTGTCTACCTTGGCTGCGATGTCCCCTTGAGTCTTCACTGGGATTCCCTTACCTCGATCCTTCTTCTTGATCGCACTGCGTTTCTTCTTCCGTCTTTCTTCTTCTGAAGATGACGAGTCCTCTTCCTCTTCCGAGGAAGAACTTGATTCGGAGGAGCTTGATTCTTCTGTCGAGGAAGGCGAGTTCCTTCTCTTCCGACGTCCGCCTTGCGACTTCTTCTTCGTCGACCGTCGGTCGCGTCTTCGAGTGTCAAGGGTTGACGTCTCAAAGGTCTCCGCGGAAGCTATCACATCTTGGATTGTGTCAGTCTTGCCTCTCCTACAGAAGGTCTCCATTTCTCTTGAGAGCCCTGTCACATACCAATCCACTGCCTGTTGTACCGAATACGGTTCTCCCGGGCCTGTCTTCGGAATTCGATCTAGGAGGTCTTGGAATCTCTCAGTGTAGTCTCGAAGATTCTCCTTCCGCTCGCGTCGAAGATTTCGAAGCCGGGTCAGAACTCGACTGTCATATCCGAGTTCGCGGAACCGCCTCAGAAACTTTTCCTTGAGCTGAGCCCAGGTCCGGATGCCAGTGGGGTCGGTGCTCTCATGGTTGTACCAGCTACGCGCTCGTCTGCGTAGCAGGCTAGGAAAGATTCGTAATCTGTCTTCATCACTGGTCTCACGATTGGCGATGGAGACAGACTCGAAGAGCTTTATGTATGAATCTGCATCATCGTCGTCGCCCGTTCCCGTGTATCTTGGATACGAATGTTTGGTGGTAGGTTGGGAAAACGCCTGGCGGAGATTGGCTTGATGTTCTGCCATTGGTGATCCTGTCGACGGACTGATCCTAGGTTGGCCAAACTCAGGAAGAGTTCCTGTCGGAGGGATCCGCACTACTCAAGTCTCTAACCGGGTGCTAGCTCTGAACATTCAGCCGAAGGCCTTCAACTACAACATACGGTAACTTCGCTATGCTGCAGCTTCTCTACGTGGTGCCAGGACCAAAATGCACAAACACGTCAAGAAAGTGAGTTCCTGATCTGCACTTCCGAAACTGGAAGAGTCCCAAGGCAAAACGCCTTGATCTACTTTATACCCTCAAAAGATCCTAACTAGTACTACGCTATCCTATCTACCACTCGCAGTATCTGCGCGAAACCAAACTACTCTACTGCACTCAGCAGATCCGGTGCTGCGCCTCCTGCGCGCCGGACTGCTCCGCGTACTATCTCTACCTTGCCAGTCTTCCGACCGGCTGCGTAACCCCAGGCGTCGGAGCGCTGTGGTGACTTCCGACTGCAAGTGCGCCATAGTGTCGCGCGCACCCGACAAGAAGGTTTCTAATTTTCTCGCCACTCGCCGCCGACTCCGACTGTCACCTTCCGTCAATGCCGCCGCCCGAAGCTCGAACTCCCTGAGTGTGATCCTCTCTTGGGCTGCCACCTCCCAATGGGTGTATCCTTTTAGACAACGAGTCACCTGTGCCGCCAACTCTCCTCGCGCCCTGCAGCTGCTCTCCACCTCGGCCAGCTGCATTTCTAATCCCGCACGTTGTGCCCTCAAATCCGAGCACTCGGATTGCAAGTTGCACAACAACTCCTCATCCTCCTTGCGGGCTCTTTGACTTTCTTCTAAGGCGCGCGTCTGGCGCGCAAGCTCGGCTGCTAGGACTTTGTTCTGTCTCCGCTCCTCCTGCAGTTCCAACTCGATCTTTGCCCGTATTAGTTCGGCATCCGCCTGACTTTTCGTCGCCGCATCCTCCTTCTGCTGCTGCAAGGCTTGGTATAGCTTCTGGGTGACCGCCAGGTGTTGTTTGAGGGCGGTGTTCCTTTCCACATATACTTGGCAACTAGAGGCCCACTTTGCCACCTTGATCCTCGTCCTTCGCCTGATAGTCTCCACATAAGACTGCGGTTTTAAGGCACTTCCGTATTTGGATGTCTTGCGATCCAGATATCGCAGGAGTGGAACTATCTGTTCGCACAGCACCCCTGTTGGCGTTTTCTGCACCGAATCCGCTTCCTGCTCTTCCGAGCTCGTATCATCTTCAGTCTCGAGGATTTCAGTCGCCACCGAATCCCTTGGCGACTCCCTGGAACTGTGGCGCGCAGCAGCTTCTGCTGCGACTGCTGCTCCACTGCCTGCTAAAATATCCAGGGCAGTGGGAGATCCCACTGCTTGAGCCCCTGTTCCGGCTCGATCTTCGGTTTGTGAAGGGGTCGACGCCGCAGTGACTTTTGTCACTCTTGCACCGCCCGCTTCTGCTGCCTGTCCTTCCGGCGCAATCTGCGCGGAAGGTGTCCTTGCTGAAGGTGCGTCCGCCGAAGGCGTCCGCACACTGGTCGTTGGCCCCATCCGTCTCGCCGTCGGCGAATCCGGCTGACTCTCTGTTGTCCGACTCGCAGTCGGCCGACCAGCAGTTGTCCGACTGGGAGTCGGATACACCCTGCGCGTCTTGACTCCACTTGGCCTGCTTGTTGGGGGCGTTCTTCCAGAAGTGCCTTCCGCCGAAGACGACCCTTTGAGGATTGTTGGCTCGTCAGCCAAACTCTCTTCTGCTTCCGGCCTGCTGTCCGGTTCAACGCGCCGTTCAGTTGGCCTTCCTTCCGCTTGTCGACCTTCAGTCATCCGACTCGCAGTCGGCCGGCTGTCAGTCCGTCCATCTCCTCCCGAAGGCCGTGGTGCCTTCTGTGCAGAGGTATCTGCCGTCTTCCCTAGAATCTGAGCGATTATCTCTTCCTGTGTGAGATTCCGCCGGGTCGGAGTTCGCCTGGTCTCCTCAGTAACAGTTGGCATTTTGCGTGCCCTCTGTTTTGGTCGACTGTGAGGCTCGGGGGTGGGCCGACCACGAGTCGGCGCAGCTGGTACTTCCGGCTGCCTGTCCTCAGGTCTCTCATCCCACTTCCGCTTTCGCGGAATGCGCTCACTTCGACGTTCTTCTGCTGCTCTTGCTGGAGCCGGAGCCGGAGGCGTACTGGCAGGTTCCTCGTCCGGATCTGTGTCTACTTCGGCCTCCCTCGAATATCTTCCTGGATAAGTCCGGGTCAGCTGCGGAAATCGAGTTTTCTCAGCATTTGTCAAACATCCCATCGCCCGGTAAAACACGATTAAGTAAGGCGATAGATGATTGAGGGTTCCTCCCTTCTCTTCTTGCGCATGTTGGCGCGTCACCTTCCACAGGAGCCGTGCCCAATGCACCGGAGCTCCTGACAGCACTAGCTCCACGAACTCTACCTGCCAACCATGCATGTAAGCGGTCTTGGTCGGCTGCAATATCTGCAGCAATGCCGTCGCGACATTTCTCCGCAATCGATCCTTGTAATCCCGTGTCCGGAAACCGTTCTTGGGATGTCTGGCCACTTTGAAGAGCTCATTGTAAGAGACTTCTTCCTCCTGGGACACCTTCACGCTATCGGCCTCGAAGAGGAGATCCCCTTCCTCGCCGGCACACCTGCCCAACACCTGCGCCCAATTGCAAATGTCCCATCTCTCTGGGTGTGGGCGAAATCCGCGAGAAGGCTTGTGTCTCTCCTGCAGATACTCGCGCACCATCTCCGGACATGTCCAATTCCACCCCCATAGGAGAAAATCGAGCTTCAACCTCAACAGCACATCTTGAAATGCGCGTAGACCGATCTGCGGCACCCTGAGTGGAGACACTCGCAGCTGGGGAACCTTCGACATTGCGTTGCCTGCACACACACAAACGTTCTCCCTTTCGCTCGCTCTCTCACAATCGCCACTGTGCGTCGGCCACTCAAGCACTGACTGCTCACTCTCTCTGCGCTCGTTCAAGATCGCTACTCACAATTCTTTCAAGGTCCGCCAAGATCCTTGCGCAACTCGTCTCCGCACTCTCTACTCTCACTGCAGGTCGCTCCGCCCTTGCGCGTAATCTTGGAACTGGAAATCGCAAAGTCAAGAATGAGAGAATGAGACTGGAGCGCAGTCTTTTCTTCTCCGATTTCAAGAACGTCCAACGTTCTTACTGGTTGCAACGTACGCAGCCGGCTATACGGCTTAACGGTTCGCCCTTTGCATGCGCGAATTCACGTCTCCGCATTGCGCGCATTCGCATGCTTAAACGTTGAATTCTCCCGCCGCCGCCACCTTCCGGACTCGAGTCCGCTGCAGGGTATACGTCGGCCCTGTTGTCTTTTCCTAACCCGCCCTTCTCCGGAGGCGTGTCGCCGCTGGTGCGTTCATTATCCGTCGGCGCCTTGCTGGAGGCGCACATCCAGCCGGAGCGAATTACGCCGGCGCGCAGTCGTACCGCCTATTTTGTCCTTTATGCCTCGTCCGTTGCTGCCAGCGCATATCCGTCAGCGCAACTCATGCCAGCGCATCCGGCCGTCAGCGCCACGTCGGAGGCGTACATCCGACCGGCGCTTTCCTTCCATGAACAGCCGCCAAGGGCGCTTCCGACTCTGAGTTGGTTTCCTCCTGTGAGCGCGTGATTCCGCCGAAGGCGCATCGCCGAGGGCGTACGGGAATCCTTTCCGGCTGTGAACCCTAGCGCGAACGGCGCATGTCCGGCTACGAGTTTTCCGACGCTCATAACTTCTCCATTCCTGATCCATCTCCGGCGCTCTTGGACTCGTTAGAACGAGCGTCCCGAGCTCTTTCTAATGCAACTTCAACCAACTGGATCTACCGTGTATCCCGATTGTTATGAAGGTTTTCCCTTTCCGCGCTAGCGGCGCTTCGCCGAAGGCGCACTCATGGTCGGATGCCTTTAGAGGTCCGGGCCCTTCTCCTGACGTCTTTAGCAAAACCTCCTCCTGAGGTGTCTGCGCCGGAAGCGTAGCTTCCTTATACGCTAGAGGCGCGTGAGTAGAGACACCTCAAAAAGGAGCTTTTGCCGAAGGCGCCGAAGACGTTGGCGTTGGTACATCCGACTACGTGATTCTTTGTGCCCTCGTGACGATCTCATCAATCCACTCTATTTAGCGTACCCTTCTCTAGCTACAAACACTGCTTTGGTACTAGTTTTCTAAAATTGTTTAAATTCTGCAAAAAAACAAAAAGTGTGTTACCACATAGATTCACACATTCTAGTGTGAAGCTCTAAGAAGGACGTGTTAGACATAAGATCACGTGATAAGATAGTACTTCTAGGACACAAGCATTATGATCTGTATATTCTAGAGTGCAGCACCATATATGAGAAGTTCATTTTTATCTCAAGTTGAGATGTCTCATGTATGGGATTCTAGACTAGGACACATGAGTGATAAGTACATGACGAGAATAAGGTGCTACTTGATTTGGATAAAGTTGACTTGACGTTTTGTGAACATTGTATTATGGCTAAGCAGCACATGGAAGATTTTGGTGCTAGAACTCATAATTCAAAGTAGTTATTTGAGTATATACATAGTGATGTGTAGGGACCCTTTCCTATTGCTTCACTCTTTGGGAAGTTGTACTATGTATCATTTATTGATGATTACTCAAGGTATGTGTGGATTTGTTTCCTCACACACAAGGCTGAGGTGTTTCCGACTTTCAAAAGTTGGCGGGCCCAAGTTGAGACTTAGATTGGACACAATATGAGATATTTGTGTACAGATAATGGCGAGGAGTATACTTCTAAGGATTTTCAAAGTTATTGCAAAGAGTAGGGTATTATTCGCCATCCCACCACGATTTATATTCCGCAACAAAAGTATGTTTTTGAGACTCTTGATCAAATATTGTTGGAAAAAGTACGGAGTATGTTGAGCCAATTAGATAATCATATGAATTTTGGGCCAAAGTTGTCAACATCACAGTTTATTTCGTAAATCTTTATACTTTTAGTGCAATAAATTTCTTGACACCGTTTAAATTGAAATACAAATATATGTCTAATTATAGTAGTCTGAACTAAGTTAGATCCTACATCCAAGAAGTGTCATTTTTTTCGCTATGCTAGTGGTGTGAAGGGTTACAAGCTATGGAATCTGGTAATCTGTAATGTTATTGTCAGTTGAGATGTTACTTTCAATAAGTTCAGATCATTGAAAGAGGGGTAGAGGTCTCAGACTCCTCATATTGACAACGGAAAATCTCCCCTCACATATGTTATTGAGAGAAATCTATACTCTCGGGTGTTGTTGATGGAGAGTTTGATCATTATGTGATTCATGATCTGACACAAGGAAAAGCACTAAGGTAAAACAAGTTATTAAGGAATAGGAACTAGAGGAGCAAGTTATTGTTGGTGAATTTATGTATTTGCACTAGACAATAGAGATGTATCGGTATCTTCTAATAGAAGATTATCATATCGGATTAGTAAAGCTCTTGTTAGGTATGATAAATGGACTGATTCATCCATTTTTGAAGATCTTGACATTGATATGGAGGATGTTGATGACATTGCATTGATCTTGGAAGAAGTGGAACCTTATTTGTATAAGAAAGCTCAAGCTTCAATCAATAAGCTTGAGTGAAATGCTATTATTGAGCGTGAGTTGCAATCGTTCATTGATAACAAGAATTAGGAGTTAGTTAAACTTCCTATGGATCAAACATTGATTGATTGCAAGTGGATGTGCAAATTGAATGATAGTCTAGCAAGTGACAAGATGAGAATCTTCAAAGCTAGCTTACTTTGTTGGCTAGAGTCTTCACATTGGAATAGTTTGAACTACAACAAAATTTTTTCATTTGTAATTTCTTTGGAGAATCTCTTCAACTTGAGTGTTGTCTTCCTCCTTAGTGCCTTCATCCGAGTCCAACGTCAAGACCTCTCTCTTCTTGAGAAATCGCTTCTCTTCGTTCTTTGTCAAGAGTCCCATCCCGCAATAGAAATTCACCAAGAAGGGTGTCATGTGATTGATCGAACCTCACTTCCATCTATTATGAACATTGATCCAAACCAGGTCGTAGAAGATCTTTGCCCAGTGAATTGCCTCCCTCCGCAACGTGCATTCAATAAATCCTACTTGCCACACTGTGACATATGTCGTTCCTTGTGGCCGTATGATGTGCATCACTGTTGTCGCTACCGCAAGCCTCTTCGGGGTCGCAATACTCCATTGTTTGCCAGCCGTTCGTGCTCGATTGCGGGTTCTTGAAGAGTGGGGCGAATGTAAACTCTTCGGCTCGCGTCACCTTCACACTCTTCTTTTCAAATGTATAATTGCCATCCTTGCCTGCACATGGACCTAAGACGTGCGTCCAATGTTTGAGCGTCCAAAGCATCGGATTGCCTCGGAGGTCGGTGCCCTCGAGCCGATTCTTGTCCATCATCTCCTGCAGATTGTTGCCGACACGCAATTCCAGTCCCACAGCAGACAATCCAAGCGCGTCGCGATTAACTCTCGACGATACTTCCGCAATTCGACATCAGGCACCCTGAGCGGAACCAACTTTGGTACAGCGGCTTTCTTAGGTCGCGTCATGTCTCTTGCAGTGTATTTCTAGATGCTCTTGATTGCAAATCCTTCTCTCACACAATGTCAGCGCAAAGTGTCCGCTTCGTGCCCTTATCGTCGACGTCCTAACGGTCTTCACACGCGCGCGAATTGGCATTTGCAATGCAAAAAGTTCTTGTCCAGCCTTTAGCAAATTTGAATTGTGACAAGTTGTCTTCATCGAAGGCCCAACTATTACATCGCCAAAGATGTCTGCGCCGAAGATCCAAAGAACTAAATTCCATCCTGCTTATTACTGGTTATCCAATTTTCATTAGATCTCCTAACTTCTACGACTATGAACTTATATGTATACGTTCTACAGCCAGTATATTTTAATTTTACTTCTTTATGCAAAAATCAAAAAACTTTGGCACCATAGTGTGTTAGTTGATAGTGCCATGTCAGCGAACCTTGTGTTTGTTAGGTAAGGATTGAGTGTGTTAGTTGAGAGCGTCACGTCAATAATTTGTGTGCTTGTTAGAATTATACGCCATGTCATCCATGAGTGGAATGGATGGTGGGAATGAAATCTTATCTTATTGTACTTGTTGGTAAAAACTATGTAATGGAGAGAGAACCATTGTTCATATCTCTCATCTTCAAAGTTTATGTTTCTATCTGTGAGTGAGTTTCTTTCTAAACCCTAGTGTTATAGTGTGCCCAAGGCCTGATATTGCTCTAGCGATGGGCAGAGTGAACAAGTACATGTCAAATCCAATGAAGATTCAATGGGAAGCAGTGAAATGAATTGTAAGGTATTTGAAGAGCACTAAAAATTTATGGCTTATTGTTTGATGGTTAATTTAACGATGCCAAATCTTTTGTTATGTTACGTTGATGTTGATTACATACAAGATTTGAATAAGAGGAAATCTAAAACTTGGTATGTGTTTACACTTGATGTGGAAGCATTAGTTGGAGATCTAACTTGCAAAAGTGTGTAACGCAATCAATCATTGAAGTTGAATATGTGGCGGTAGTAGAAGCTGCAAAGTAAGCTATGTGATTAAACAGGCTTATCATTAAGATGGGATTGAAAAAAGACGTGATTTATCTTTATTGTGATAATCAAAGTGTTTTACGTCTGACTGCAAATCAATTAATGGACAGTAGAGTGAAGCACATCAACGCTAGGTATCACTTTATCAAACAAGCAATGTCTAATGAAAGTATTGAACTAATAAAGATAGATGGTAAACTCAATTCAGCTAATGCATTGATCAAAAATTTTTTTTAGAAATTTTTAAATGACATTGTGCTACTATGTAGGTTTTGTATGAAGAGCAATGGTAGAGTTTGCTAGTAGTCTTTTCAGTTACCTTTTTATATTATTACTCTATCATGTTATGACTACGGCTTGGTTCTAGTTTACTCTAGTCATAAAGAAGGCCATGTGTTAGGTTTTTTTCTAGAACTTACAACGGAGTAATTATATATGTTATAGAGGTTACTATTCCTTCACCATGAATTAAAGGTAAGATTGTTGCGATTAATTCCATTTTGAGGTAATCTTTTATATTTAGAATATTACTCCAAAACTCTATTGGCTGAAGTTGGTTGGAACTGGGGTACTTATACCCTAGTTGCAAGTCTGTTTTCCCGTTGCCTGTTTTATTAAGGTCATTTTTACTTGTTACGTTGACGTAGTCCAGAAGGGTGAACCACGTGCTCTTGTGTGTACTTGTGTTGTATTTTGATTATCTTTCAAGTTGCAAATTCATTGTCACTAGTTGCTCCTGTAAAACATATATCTAACTATGAAAAAAATTTCATGCATTTTTATATCCTTGTCAACTTATCTACTTGAGAAAAAAAATTCACGAATATGAGGTAATAATATTTTTGAGATAATATTAAGTTCTTTTTTTTTTCCAGAAGACAAAAGATATATTAGTTTTGATATATGCCCTATGGAAATATTCTCCGTTGGCAAACAAGTTGGTTACATTATCAATGGAGATATTTTTTAATGATCTTGTACTACAAAGGACGAATAAAATATCAAACTTAATCGTTTCATAATTTCGTATGGATTCAATGAACATTCATGATTGCAATGCGGTACATTTGTATTCATGATTCAGCATAAAACCTGTGATGTTGGATAGGAAACAATCTATTTTATATTCTGACGTGCTATATATATAAGTGATACTAACACACAACACAACGTTTTAAGTAGAACGGAAAGGTTTCGGCATCGGTCTTTATGGTCAAGAGTGTTCTTATAAATTATAAACCTTAAGCTTTGAACTTTCAGACGAGACTTCTAAATGCAAAAGGACAGTACTTTAATTTTTGGTCTTCGAAGAACATGAGATCTTGTGGAGCATACGGGTCAAAAGCACCAATATTACATCTAAATCTAATGGGACAGAGTTTGATTTAGTCTTAAATGGAGGTACATTTTTAAAAGAGCAAAATTTATCGAAGAAAACTCCGAGCTAGAGATCCTAACTTTGTTCTGGAGATCATCAAGGTTTCTGGCTCTTGTATCAAAATACTTCTATGTTTCTGTATTTCGTGACGCAGATTTCAAACCTTGTGGGCCAGTTTGGTGTCGCGTGAAGTCTTGCAGTCTAATAAAGTTGTACGGCTCCTCTTACTGTACTATCGAGACATAGCCTTTGAAGAGTGTGGGCCAGTTTGACGTCAGGGTGAGGTCGTTAAGTGAGGTCAAGTCGTGCAGATTCTCTTCCACTTGACACCAACAGGTGCTAAGTCATATGGGTATGGCACGTGCTAACACACGGACATAACATATTCATCAAATACAGTAGCCTGGACAAATCTATAATGCAATTAGAATGTCAAGAGAAGATAAACCTTTGACTTAGACGAAACTAAACACCAAAGCGTCGCTGCTGCCTTTTTCTATGGGAACTATTAAGTTCAGCGGTTGTACGGATAACATTGACATTGAGACGATTCAGGAACTAACGAGATCTTATTTCTCAAGAGTCAGAATTCTACATCATCTTCGGATGGAGATTACTCATGGGCGAAGATCAGTCAACTAGCACCTTGACATGTTCATCACATTGAAATTAAATGATTGAACAGAGCATCAGAATGTACTTGCGTTGAGGCCAACAGATCGCAACCGCGCCGGGTAATGAAGTTCTCGGCTGGAAAGCCGAATGTTTCCCTGCAGAGAGCTTAAGTTGTTGCGTCGGTCGATCAGTTTAGGCCCTGGTTGACCTCGCCAGACTTCAGGTTGAATTTCCAATTTTTTTGGTCTTCTCATTGATTGAGTCTTTTCCATTATAATCGATGCCCTACTAAAAGAACATAGCAATGGTAAATCAGTGAAGATTCATTGAAGAAGCCTTATACATCACTATCTATTCACCTTTTCATCATTCACTACTGGACAGGTGGACTTCTTCAATTGATGACGAGATTCCATCATGTGTGTGCGATGTGTACGGTAACGAGAGTCTGTGGTACTTTTTGACTTTCGAGCCCACCCTAAAATATCTACAACGAATAAGGCGAACATTCAGTGCAGACGATGTGGGATTAGTAGGAATTTGTCTACGGTCAATTTCACTGGCGCAGTGTACGAGGAGCCCAGAATCTCAAAGATCTTGAAAAACGGTGTCATTTCTTCATTAAATAATCTCTGTGAAACTTCTCCCGTGATCTCGGGATTCTCAGGGAGTTTGTGAGTTAATACCCCGTTGACATTTTAATCAATGTAATAGTTGACCAGACAATGACTTTACCTTATCTCACCAATACTATTTAATTTTTAATTTTATTTAATAATATTCACCCATCGTACACTATATATATATATATACATAGATATAAATTAATCTAGAAAAGTGAAGAGAAGGTTTTGCATCACACCTTTTCATAGCCATAAGGGTTAATCCAAAGATGAAATCCAATGAACTTTGAATCACCTAGTCTTCATAAGATCTCGCATGTTCATGATAAGCTAGGAGCATGGCGAGAAGCAACTGACGTACACTTCCATAACCAGTTACTAGATATTAGATGAGAAATAACATGATAAACTAGTATTTAAAACTTGCTTTCAAAATGAATGTGTAATGGAAATCACATCTTTAATTTCTAAGGTTCATCAAATATCTCAAGTAGACTTGAAAAATGACAATGTATTAAAACTTCATAAGTTATAACATTCCAGTAATAGCATAACAAGTACAACCCCGAAAGAGTAGACAGAGGAGTAAATAAGGTGGAACAAAAGAGGGAGTCAAAAGAGTGGAGACTACTTAAACCCGAAACCCTAAAAAAATTACCACTAGAAACTGAGTTGGAACTTGTAAGTATGTTGCGAACTACACAGCTCTACCATGAACTCCGTGGTGGACTTTTGCAATGGTCAAGGTTTACCCCGTAATTATCTGGTGATACATTCAGCTTTACTTGTACTCAACCCGTTACCGTACCTATAGCTTAACCTTTAACTTTTAATTCTTCCTTTTATCGAACTACCTAGTATCAGCAAAAGGTTACTTTATCTTGCCGAGGCTTAATTTTGATCCAAATTTTGTCTAGCAAGATACAGAGTAGAGTATCACTGGACTCGGCTGCGTAGTTGTGGCTTAAGAAATATGACGAGAATATTGGGCACCTTTGAAGAACAATACAGAACAAAGAAAGGAGAAAAATTGTCCCTTATGGTCCCGAAATTCATCCTATGCTTTTAAATCAAATTCTTATCCTCATCATTATAGCTCCAGAGCAAAACTTTACCCATCATGATTCTCGTGCTTAGAATGAGTGGGAGAAAACCTCATCTTAGAGGTGAAGGCAGAGAGTAAAGCCCGAAGGGCCCTCTGCTGGGATGAATCTATGAACTTGAAGGCCAGGTCAAGCCGCTCCAACCATGGAGACAATTAAATAAAGCACGCTATGTGAAACCCACGGCAAGATGTACGGAAATTGAGATGAACTTTGGTCTTATAAAATCAAAATATGAAATTTATAACATGTTATCCATGAAATCGGTTCTTCCTCCGGCAAATATAGTACCCAAGGACGTATAGATAAAATGCTTTTACCGGGGAGCTACCATAGGAGTTTTGTAGTTATGGCCACTCCCGATTTGAGCAATTTATGGAAAACCCCCGTATTTTTGTAATTTTGTCAAAGTTGATTTTCCTTTAGGATGTGAATAAGGATGAGTTCGTTTGCATAACAAGACATTTTTTGCCTAAGGTTACGCAAGCTGGGCGTTGGCCCATCTCAGTAACACCAACGTCAGTCACAACTGAAAGAGTCAACATTATATACCAAACTGCTCTAGGTAAACATGCGAGTTTCTCATGACAATAACAAGCGCTGCATCAAGTTCATCAAGAGTGATCAGGACAGAGCAACAAGGGGCACTAAGTAATACAATAAAAGAGGTCGAGGACAACATCAAGCTATATTCATGAGACGAAAAGTGTAGCGTATCTTACAGTGTAATGCTATTGATCTAGGAGCAGCCTCTTCTCCTTTATACGATATTGTCCATATAGTTAACTATTTTACCAGCTCAACGAATATCTAAAATATTTTGTTTGACCAGATCTCCGTCCGTCATAACTGTTAATCTGAGCACATGACAGTTCAGCGGCTTCAGTGACTTCGAGACGAGGCCTCAACGTTTTCTGTGCGTTATTTCAGCGGCTTAAATATTGAAAATATTCTGAACCTATGGGCTCTAATTTATACGAGGATGCATATCTTATCCTTTAACTATCCGTGCTTCAATCGTCTTTTTTTCTTTCCATCCTTATTCTTTAACAATCGAGGACGCTTGTGGATAGTGTATGAAATCGAGTACTCAAGCAAATCCCGGTAAATTAGACCCAGGTAGATTTTCCGGACCGGTGACTATTAGGTAGTGCTGGATTAGCGGAGGATTACCGTGTCTTGCATGAGGAGGCCCTGTTTGAGATATATTCTGGCATGTCGTCCTGCCATCTAATAAGAAAACAGGTCACTTTGCCGATTGAAGCCTTTGGAGGGTTTATGTTTTCTCCGATCTCTTCCACTTGCATCTGATGGGTGACTAAATATCTACAAAACCTGTTGCAATTGCAATGGGCTCAGGCAAAATGCAATTCTCCTCACATCGAGCAAAGAAAAGACATCACCGACGTACAAGAGGACGAGAATCTGGTCTACACCATATTCCCTTCCTACTGTATTAATTTTCTTCCTTCCAGTAGAAGCAGTTTTTGCAGACCTGGCGTGGCTCACTATTGACCATGAGTAATAAGGAATATTATTTTCAACTTTTTCTTCATATATATGCGAAGCAGCTTTCTGTGAGATACCGTGCTCTTAGATCAGTTTGACATTTGGGGCTCTTCGAAATATTTTATGATTTCTGCTATCTGATCCAAGTCTTCACTGAAGATCATACACTACACAACGCTTTGCAGTGGGCCAGGCCAACTTCACTAAGTATTTATGAGAGAAATCCCAGAAGACCCGGTTGTGACTCACGTTCTCAGCTAGTTCTCGAACAGAGGAGAATCGAATGGAAGGAGTGGTGTGATCTGGAAAGGATTTGTAGGACTGAGGATCAAAATGGTTTGAAAATTCTCATCGGAGCTTTAGGTTCCATCGCGAGTCTGGCAGCAGTCGTGTTCATCACTCTCGGATATCAACGTGCAAATCGTTGTCTATAGATGCTTTTTGTTGCAATTGATCCTGAATTGGAGCGTCAGTGTATATAGTTCAGATTTTCTTTTTGATTAGATAGCTCACGTGGTTAGAGCAAGAGCTGCCCGACTCTCCATTTGACTTCAACCTTGGCCCGTAAATTTTGAAACAAGGTTAGAATTTCAGCTCTTCTAGAATGGTATTACACTGATGACTACAGCCCCCACAAGGGGCCTTCTTTGCCTTCCACGCCAACAAATTCTTCTTCGATTTGGTAAATTTCTTCCTTCTCAGAGACCTCCACTCGAGCAATGTATGTTGTGGGAAACTATCTTACTTTGCAATCAACGTCCAATCGTCTCGATCACTGCATGCAGCAAAACAAGAACGCCGTCAAAAGTACAGTGGCAGAATGTTAATGATCTTCTGTAAATGTATGTGCAGAAACGGAGATACGGAGCTATACGGCCCAGCCGAGCTGAGCAGGAATTCATGCTGATACAGACTCGTATGGTTTTAGGTAGTTGACATTCTCCGGATTTACATTCAAATTTTCAGTGACTGAACGAATGAAAGAATGAAGCATAAAGTCTTTGATTTTACTGAGCGCTCGAGTTCATGTGAAAAGATTCTATATGCCTTCCACTGCCAGTGGTCAGCGAGTCTCAGAACGAGTTCTTAAAAGTTAATGAAGACATAGACTTTCCAAACCATAGCTAGAGGAATCCACCATATCCGTCCAACAACTGAATGTTGGTTAATATGTGAAGTTAGTATCATCCATGAATGAGTGATACAAAGTGCAGTGTGCCAAGAAAGCTTTATATTGAGGACTGGTCGATAAAAATAGAGATTTTGGAGTGTGAACTACAACTAACTGATCTGTGTAATATGTGCAGATCCTTCTTTTGAGCGGTAGGTCGAAGCGTTTGTTGAAATACTCGGAGCAAGCGCATTCTTCCGTCGGACCATGAGCCCAACGCTAGAAAAAGATACAACCCCCTTGGCACTCAATATCATGAAAAGCGACAATCCTGCAGTGCAGAGGGATGGGAAACTGGAACCTCCGGGACGAACATTCTCAACCTTCTGCAACGTGTTCGAAGTCCCATCTGGAATTCCTTTACCCTGGCGCTACATCGTAGGGAGCCTGCTAACAGTTATCTATCTGGTAGGCGCGATCCTTCTCTTCAGTTTCTACCTAATACAACACAACAAGAATGGAGTGAGTACGGTAATGGACGACAAGTTCGTGTCGTTGAAGGACTTGAAAGAAGCAGAAAATGATGGCTACATCTGCACTTGTGACTTCCCGCCTGAAATCCGGAGCGTCGTCAAAGAAGACACAAGGAATAAGACCTTCAATCGCTGTTACACTCCAGAAGAAGCGGAGACGGTGAAGGGAGAGTTAAACATTTTACAGTACAATTCTGAGTGGAACGACGTTCTATATAACGATATTATCTCACAATTGACGAACAAAAAGTTCAAAAGCCGACTCTTTAACGACGGTCTGCGACCGAGGTGGAAGTCTTACGAACTAAGGGCTCAGGCAATCAACGATTCTTCAGAAGCGACATTTGGAACACACCTGGCCGATTTGTCCTCAAAACTGGATGAAACGGGCTATGTAGGTTTGTTGCGTTTACCGAGCACTCAGACTCGTCCTTAATCAAGATTCCATCTCGCTTGATCATTCTTACCAGCTGGTATGATGTGGTACTTTATGGCTGATATATCTTCCTTCTGTGTATGTTGCAGGTAAGGTGGGATATGCAGATCTGGAATATCTGAGAGGAGACGACTTCCTTACTGTGCCCCCTGGCTTCATCCAAGCGAGAATCGAATACAATTGCACAAACTGCAGTGCGTGCGAGTCGCTTTGGAAGAAGTACGATTCTGATCAGGCACTAAGTAATTCAAATGATTCCTGGGTTTTCTGCGATGAGTATTCTTCTCATGTCCCTGGTCAAGTTGAAGGGTGCTCCGGCTTCTGTCGGTATTTCCGAACACACGACAGGCCATGGGGTGTGGAACTGAATAAGAAGGCTGATGAACTCAAGACATATGTAGATGATCCGAAAAATCCGACGGTGATCTTCCACCCGCGTCTTCTCTACGCAAATATAAGTGAAGTCGAGCACAACGTGAGCTACAATCTCACTTTCTTGGAGGTGGATCGAGAAGGGACAACCTGGCTATTACTTGTTGCGAACTTTGGCAGAATACCGGAATGTGGTGAGAACAAGACCAAGTTGGTGGTTTGTTCTGGCAGTTCGATTTGCGAGATCGCGCCCACTTACTCCTTTCAGTCTGTCAACTCGGAGGAACTCAATGCGCAGTGCGAGTTCTACGCCACCGGACCTGACTATCAGATTAATCGAACGAAGTGTGAGGAAATTGTGAGCGGAGCTGATTTACGCTTTGTGATCGATTCGAAAACCCCAAGCGAAAGCGTGTCTGACATTCTGTGTCAAGATTATAAGTGCCAAGCGGTCATACCAACACAAGTGGTTTATGACGGAGAATGGTTCACTGGAGAAGCTGCGTTAAACAACCTCGTGTCAGAACCTGCATCCAAATCTCGTGTCGCGGAGTTCTGCACGAATAAATACACTGACGTTCTGGTGGTGTACGAGGACGAGAACGAGGGGAAGGGGTTCGAGGAGCGGATATCGAGGATACATAAATTGAACTGCAGTTCCGGCAATTCCAAGGGCTCCGGCAACTCCAAGCTCTGTTGGCTGACTGTGTGGTACAAGAACATGACCGACACTTATCAAGATCCTTGGAAACAGTACAACTTCAGTGAAGACGAAGATGAATCTGGAAAGACCATGTTTGCCTGCTATAAATTCCGAGAAAAATCATTTAGATCAAGGATGTGGGACTTCTTCGGCATTGTCAGTGGCATCATCGGATCCTGGCTTCTGATCCTCAGCTGCATCTACTGGGGTTTTCTGCGAACTTCTCCAAGGAAGTTGGCGTTCTTGTTTGGGCCTTTGCCGAGCCAATCTGACGACCCAGCACCAGCTCCATCTGTCAGCTCGAACATTTACGAGGGAGAGAAGACCAAATCAACATGGGAATCTAGACTCGACGTCGAAACGAACCGTAGAATGGCGGACTTTCCAAGCGAACGTATTGGTCCATATACTCTGTAAGTCCGATTTCACAAGTGAGAGATAATCACTTCCGTGGGCGTATTTTTAAATTGAGGATTCTTTTCTTGCACGGTAGGCATTTGATTTCCACCTGTGGGTATTTAGTCATAACGAAGCAAAGGTCTCGCACTACCATTCACTTTGTATATAGGTCGTCCCTCTTCTCGTAGTTAGGAATAGCGCTTGATTGGTTATTACAGTACATAGAATGGGCTCATCAAGTCGCTTGGATTTCGCTTGTATCATACTAAGAAGACATGATCTCTTCTTTTTCCTCTTTGTACATAGGTTTGGAGGTCGTCCCTCTCCTCGTAGGTAGAAATAGCGCTTGATTGGTAATTACATTGAATGGGCTCCATCAAGTGCTTGGATTTTGCTTCTATCATACTGAGAAGACATAATCTCTTCTTTTCCTCCACATAATTTTCTCCAGCGAGTTATATATCATACTTTTATTTGTTTCAATATACAAAAAATATGAAGATGAAACCTACTTGCAGATATTTATTTTATAAGTTTGTATCCGGAGCCTTTGAAATAGATGCAGAAACTTTCAAAACGCGCATTATAATTGCTCGATCATTTTAAACAGTTTTTATTAGGTCCGAATAAGAGTCAGGTTTGAGACACAAAACATAACCGTAAAATTTTATAGCTGTTAATAACATATGAAGTTTCTAGCTTCAATTCATTCTACATTTGTGGTAAACGACAACATCACTGAAGGATATATTAAATTGCCAAATATTTTAGAACTCAATTAGGACCAAATAAAAAAAAAACGTTAAATGTAACAACAACCTTCTAGTAACATGAAGGACGCAGAGTACAAATAAGTTGATGAAATAGTTTCAAAAACAAAGATTTCTAATGAACTTGCCACGTGGTCTTATTGGTTTCACAAAACAAACAAAGAAAGACAAGGTTGGAATGAAACGTAGATTAGAGACTCATGGAAACAGAAAGAAATTAAGTCTAATTGACTGTAAGCAATGTCATGATAGAAAAATACAAAAAGAAAGTTCTGATTCATCCTAGAACAACATAAAACATTCTATCATGAAATGTTGCAATGAATTTCATATTAATGTTGATGAATGACATGAGTGCAAAAAAGAAATTGTCAATAAGGCAAATCGAAACAATAAAAACATTATCACTTAATGTATAATTTTCTTTATGTAGATATAATGAATAGATTGAATGAAAATAATTCGTTTAATTCAATATGATATCATATTATGAATGCCATGATGAAACAATATAACCTGGATGTATATTGGAGAAAAAATAATAAAAAAAATTAGTGATTAAATCATCTATGGATATAAGATTAGATATCAAAATAATAATTTACCTTTCATTGTGATGGATAAAACATACCTTCGGAGAGACTTCAAAAGATTTATAAAATATATAGTTGGATCCAAAGAAAAATTTTATATTCCAAATATTTTAAATGATCTTTTTATGAAATATAATATTATCTTGATTTAATTTTAATATTATATTCAAAGATTCATGTAGATAAAAAGAGTGTAATGTAAATCACACTTGCAAAACTTCATATTATTTAGCAAAGCTCAAATGAAAACATTTTGAATAAACAGTTTATTTAAATAAATATTTTACCTCATTGAGTTTTAATATTATTTGTGAAAAAGAAAGATGGGAGCATGCGGTTATGCATTGATAACCCTAAGATGTGGAATTTCCTCACATGGCATTCGCAACACTCGTCGTGCATTCTAGCCGCAGGCTCTAGAAGAGATGAAACCAGCAGCCCAAACCTCCTGTGTCAGATGTTTGGCCTGTCATTATTAAAATTATCATTACAAGAAAAAAAACAAAAAGAAGCAAAAGCCACTTAAGTAAAAGACACTGCAGTTTCACGTTGAGAGATGGTGCAGATTTTGTGAGAAAAAGGGTAAAGATATAACGATACGAAGGACTTCTTAGATATGTGACTGCAGCTAGGTAGATTTGTCCCGCCAAATTTGTCATCTTTGCTGAATTTCCTCAGAAATGGTTGATTGCAACAATTTGTGAAACAATCATAACAGTTTCTCTGTTTTCTTTTGAACTGCTGTCAGGATGTGACAGCGTATCTGATTGAATAGCAGCCTGGTTGTGTGTTGTAAAATTCTATGCGCAAGGGAGTTTATTAACAAAAATTGATCTCGACGTTGCAGTAGAAGAAATCTATATGTTCTTGCATGTGCTAACGCTGAGATCAGTTACGGGAAAGTTTTGCCCAGAACACATGTTGAGACAATTTGCTCGCTGATTCTCGGATTCTTTTGAATCGGCGTGCTGGCAAGGTGGTGCCGATTTGCAGGAAGAACACATTTTGAGACAATTTGCTCCCTGATTCTCAGAGATTCTTTGAAATCGGCGTGCTGGCAAGGTGGTGCAGATTTGCAGAAACAGCAGCAGATTTTGTCTCTGGTGGCAACACTGATGTTGTCGTGAGGTTTGAACTGGTGATTAGTCTGTCATCTAAACCCCACGAACTCAACATGCTTTTGCTGTATTCAGGTTCATTCATTTTGGCTTTGCGTTTTTAACAAAATCATGAGCTCCGCCATGGACTCCCAGACTGTCAAAACTCGAAAATGTGTTGAAGATTGAGAAAGGTTTGTAGTTTCCACTATAGCACTTTGAGTAAATCTCTTCTGCAGTACTGCCCACTTCAATAAATTGCAAAAATTCACCCATCACCGGTTACTGCAGCAGTTCATCAATACTGATTTGATTGTAGACAAGGGCACGGAACTGTGAAAGTGGATAATGGAAAACATACAGTTCTTATGACAGGCTCGGGACTATTGAGCTTTCGTGAATGCCCTTCCCCGTAGACAATCCCGAAAGCCAATTTAGATAAAAGGTGGTACTGTGGGAGTTTATTGGAATGGAGTGCATGTAGGCCCTGGCGACGGCCAACGTAAGGCCGAGGGTCCACTTACGTACCTTTATGGCTAGTAGCGTATGTATGTCATTAATTTCGTGCAGGTAATTGCACGAAATTCACGAACTGATAATTCGGCTGCAGGTAATTGCACCTGCAGCCGAATCTGAGCAGGGAAGAAATGTGAAACCAGATCTCCTGACTCTCACTTGTATTCAAAAAATGTAGCTAAATTGTCATAGTCTATGCGTGCCTCAGTATAATATGATCTGATGCCAAGCTGTATTCCTAATGTACATTTCGCCTTTCGTTTTAGGCAAGGGTGAATCTAAACTACCCAAATCAGACAAAATCATCGGAAATGATCTAGACAGGGAGGAACAAATCCACCTATTCAGTGACTGGGTTTTATGTACTATTTGGTCACAACAGTGATAGTCCATGGAACGAACTGACACCGGTTCATGACAATTCAAAATTGTAGCGATCATCTTCACAAGGTTTAGGAAGTTCTGATTTGAGAACGCCGAGTTCCTCATACTTGTGCATGACTGGAGTTGCACATGAGTCACCACAACACTGAATACTAGTGCATGACGTGAATTCGGCTGCTTGACTGTGGCTCGTTCCTGGATTCTTTTTTGTCGCCGGGCATCTCCTACCTCCATGTGACTCAAGGCGGTAGAGTTATTTGTTCACTGAATACAATCACTGGAATCTCGAGGAAACTGCATGGAAAATTCTTTTCTCGATGTAACAACGAGACAAATTTCGAGATTGAATTCGATGGAACTCAGCAGCGTCATAGCGCTCTAATTGTACCCACATGGTGAATGATTTTTTTCCAAAGACCCGTAAGCTGCATTCCAGAGGAGCAAGCATCAAGACAGCAGTCAGTCAGGGTATGCTTTAGAGTTGCTGGTGCACCAGAGTTTGGCGATTGTGCGTGTTTCAGAGCATTCTGCAGAAACCATTTTCAATTAACCCTCAATATAGTAGTTGTGCTAATCTCTGCAATTCTGATTAATTTTTATTGTTCTCTTACCAGCAAGTTGATAATACTCCCCCGACACTGTAGCCGGACAGGATACTTCATAGTTGCCTGAGAGACCTGAAAAGCTATCGGTTAGACGCTGATGCTCTTGGAGTATTGTGTAGGATTTGCAGAAAATCAAAACAAACTGAGTTATTTAATTTCGAAAACTTCTTTCACATGGCATGCGCGTCCGTTAGACTAATGCATCACCAAACGGCATACACCTATTTCTGAGTTCAACGTTACTCTCTCGTGGGCATCAGATGCAGCGAAGAAGAAGACGGAGGATGATTACATATTGAAATCAGCTCAGGGTTGCTCAAAAAGAAAAGAGGCTTTTAGATGTCCTAGGTGTTAAAAAAGAAGATAACGTGATTCTGATGGACTCTGCAATCGAGGTATTGCCCTGTTCTTTGTACTTGTTAGCTAATATCCCCCGAAGATTATCAAAATTGGCCAGCCCAGCATCTTCACTTTCTTTGTACTTGTTATCTAATTTCCCACACAGATTATCAAAATTGGCCAGACCAACATCTTCACTTTCTTCGGTGAAGTGATCCCAGATCTTTATAATTAACAACTGCCAGTTGGGGTTGAACCAATTTTAACATATGAAATAATTTGTGAAACATTGAAGAAAGTGTATATTAATATTGTGCATTTACTAAGAGATGTAACACTAAGAGTTAATGTTAAGGATAATGTAGTAGTTAGCTGGTGTTTTTAGAGTGAGTGCATAACACTTTTCACACTTGTGTGAGCAAAAGACACTCTTAGCAAACTATGAAATGATAGTTGCAACATACCATGTGAATACAATAATTGCGCAGTACCTCCAACATTTTATTAAAGTTCTACTTCAAGTACACCAATGGACACCTCCAGAAACCCAAAACATTTTGGGCTTTATCAATGATGAGATTACTCAAAAAAAAACGGATAAACATGGAAAAAAAAGTAAGATGATAACTTCGTATTTAACTTAAAATCTAAGCTGCTTACAATCCTTTTAGATAGCATATTTATTTAAAATTTTTGGCAAGGGAGTAAATCATGTATTTCAGCGGCTTAAATATTGAAAATATTCCGTACCGATGGGCTCTAATTTATACGAGGATGCATACCATATCCTTTAACTATCCGTGCTTCAATCGTCTATTTTTCTTTCCATCCTTATTCTTTAACAATCGAGGACGCTTGTGGATATTACATGACATCGAGTACTCAAGCAAATCCCGGTAAATTAGACCCAGGTAGATTTTCCGGACCGGTGACTATCAGGTAGTGCTGGATTAGCGGAGGATTACCGTGTCTTGCATGAGGAGGCCTTGTTTGAGATATATTCTGGCATGTCGTCCTGCCATCGCTTACGGTACATCTAATAGGAAAACAGGTCACTTTGCCTTTTGAAGCTCTTGGAGGGTTTATGTTTTCTCCGATCTCTTCCACTTGCATCTGATGGGTGACTGAATATCTACAAAACCTGTTGCAATTGCAGTGGGCTCAGGCAAAATGCAATTCTCCTCACATCGAGCAAAGAAAAGACATTCCGACGTACAAGAGGACGGGAATCTGGTCTACACCATATTCCCTTCCTACTGTATTAATTTTCTTCCTTCCAGTAGAAGCAGTTTTTGCAGACCTGGCGTGGCTCACTATTGACCATGAGTAATGAGTAATATGATTTCAACTTTTTCTTCATATATATGCGAAGCAGCTCTCCTTCAGATACTGTGATGCAAAATCAGTTTGACATTGGGGCTCTTCGAAATATTTTATGATTTCTGCTATCTGATCCAAGTCTTCGCTGAACATCTTACACTACACAACGCTTTGCAGTGGGCCAGGCAAACTTCACTAAGTATTTATTATAGAAACCCCAGAAGACCCGGTTGTGACCCACGTTCTCAGCTAGTTCTCGAACAGAGGAGACTCGAATGGAAGGAGTAGTGTATAATCTGGAAAGGATTTGTAGGCCTGAAGCTCAAAATGGTTTGAACATTCTCATCGGAGGTTTAGGTTTCATCGCGAGTCTGGCAGCAGTCGTGTTCATCACTCTCGGATATCAACGTGCAAATCGTTGTCTGGAGATGTTTTTTGCAGGAATTGATCGTGAATTGGAGCGTCAGTGTATATAGTTCAGATTATTTTTTGATTAGATACCTCACGTTGTTAGAGCAAGAGCTGCCCGACTCTCCATTTGACTTCATCCTTGGCCCGTAAATTTTGAAACAGGGTTAGAATTTTAGCTCTTCTAGAATGGTATTACACTGATGACTACAGCCCCCACAAGGGGCCTTCTTTGCCTTCCAAGCCAACAAATTCTTCTTCGATTTGGTAAATTTCTTCCTTCTCAGAGACCTCCACTCGAGCAATGTATGTTGTGGGAAGCTATTCCATCTTACTTTGCAATCCACGTCCAATCGTCTCGATCACTGCATGCAGCAAAACAAGAACGCCGTCAAAAGTACAGTGGCAGAATGTTAATGATCTTCTGTAAATGTATGTGCAGAAACGTTGATACGGAGCTATACGGCCCAGCCGAGCTGAGCAGGAATTCATGCTGATACAGACTCGTATGGTTTTAGGTAGTTGACATTCTCCGGATTTACATTCAAATTTTCAGTGACTGAACGAATGAAAGAATGAAGCATAAAGTCTTTGATTTTACTGAGCGCTCGAGTTCATGTGAAAAGATTCTATATGCCTTCCACTGCCAGTGGTCAGCGAGTCTCAGAACGAGTTCTTAAAAGTCAATGAAGACATAGACTTTCCAAACCATAGCTAGAGGAATCCACCATATCCGTCCAACAACTGAATGTTGGTTAATATGTGAAGTTAGTATCATCCATGAATGAGTGATACAAAGTGCAGTGTGCCAAGAAAGCTTTATATTGAGGACTGGTCGATAAAAATAGAGATTTTGGAGTGTGAACTACAACTAACTGATCTGTGTAATATGTGCAGATCCTTCTTTTGAGCGGTAGGTCGAAGCGTTTGTTGAAATACTCGGAGCAAGCGCATTCTTCCGTCGGACCATGAGCCCAACGCTAGAAAAAGATACTCTCAAAATTATGAAAAGCGACAATCCTGCAGTGCAGAGGGATGGGAAACTGGAACCTCAGGGACGAACATTCTCAACCTTCTGCAACGTGTTCGAAGTCCCATCTGGAATTCCTTTACCCTGGCGCTACATCGTAGGGAGCCTGCTAACAGTTATCTATCTGGTAGGCGCGATCCTTCTCTTCAGTTTCTACCTAAAACAAACCCGAGAAAATGAAAAGAGTACGGTAATCGACGACAAGTTCGTGTCGTTGAAGGACTTGGAAGACGCAGCCAAGGATGGCTACATCTGCACCTGTGACTTCCCGCCTGAGATCCGGAGCGTCGTCGAACGCGACACAAGGAAAAAGACCTTCAATCGCTGTTACAATCCAGAAGAAGCGGTGGCAGAGTTAAACATTATACAGTACAATGCGGAGTACCACGACTTTGTATGGGAAGAGATCTCACAGTTGACGAACAAAAAGTTCAAAAGCCGACTCTTTAACGACGGTCTGCGACCGAAGCCGGAGTCTTACGAACTAAAGGCTCAGGCTATCAACGATCCTACAGACGCGACATTTGGAACACACCTGGCCGATTTGTCCTCAAAACTGGATGCCATGGGCTATGTAGGTTTGTTGCGTTTACCGAGCACTCAGACTCGTCATCCATCAAGATTCCATCTCGCTTGATCATTCTTACCAGCTGGTATGATGTGGTACTTTATGGCTGATATATCTTCCTTCTGTGTATGTTGCAGGTCAGGTGGGAGAGGCACTACTGGAATATCTGAGTTCAGACAGCTTCCTTACTGTGCCCGCTGGCTTCATCCAAGCGAGAATCGACTACAATTGCACAAACTGCAGTGCGTGCGAGTCGCTTTGGAAGAAGTACGATTCTGTGCAGGCAAAAGATGCTTCAAATGAGTATTCCTGGGCTTTCTGCGATGAGTATTCTTCTCATGTCCCTGGTCAAGTTGAAGGGTGCTCCGGCTTCTGTCGGTATTACCGAACACACGACAGGCCATGGGGTGTGGAACTGAATAAGATGGCTCTTGAACTCAAGAATATTGTAGATGCTCCAGAAAATACGACAGTGATCTTCCACCCGCGTCTTCTCTACGCAAATATAAGTGAAGTCGAGCACAACGTGAGCTACAATCTCACTTTCTTGGAGGTGGATCGACAAGGGACAACCTGGCTTATACTTACTGACGACTTTGGCAGAGTACCGGAATGTGGTGAGAACAAGACCAAGTTGGTGATTTGTACTGGCAGATCGATTTGCGAGATCGCGCCCACTTACTCCTTTCAGTCTGTCAACTCGGAGGAACTCAATGCGCAGTGCGAGTTCTACGCCACCGGACCTGACTATCAGATTAATCGAACGAAGTGTGAGGAAATTGTGAGCGGAGCTGATTTACGCTTTGTGATCGATTCGAAAAACACAAGCGTGTCTGACATTCTGTGTCAAGATTATCAGTGCCAAGAGGTCATACCAACACAAGTGCTTTCTGACAGCCAATGGACTGGAGAAGCTGCGTTAAACAACCTCGTGTTCGAACCTGCAACGAAAACATCTAGTGCCTCGGGGCTCTGCACGAATAATTACACTGACGTTCTGGTGGTGTACGAGGACGAGAACGAGAAGGAGGGGAAGGGGTTCGAGGAGCGGATATCGTCGATACATGAATTGAACTGCAGTTCCGGCAACTCCAAGGGCTGTTGGCTGACTGACAGGTACAAGAACATGACCGACACTTGGCAAGAACCTTGGAAACAGTACGTCTTCAGTGCAGACGAAACTGAATCTGGAAAGACCATGTTTGCCTGCTATAAATACCAAAAGAAATCACTTAGATCAAGGATGTGGGACTTCTTCGGCATTGTCAGTGGCATCATCGGATCCTGGCTTCTTATCCTCAGCTGCATCTACTGGGGTTTCCTTCGAACCCCTCCAAGGAAGTTGGCGTTCTTGTTTGGGCCTTTGCCGAGCCAATCTGACGACCCAGCACCAGCTCCATCTGTCAGCTCGAACATTTACGAGGGAGAGAGGACCAAATCAACATGGGAATCTAGACTCGACGTCGAAACGAACCGTAGAATGGCGGACTTTCCAAGCGAACGTATTGGTCCATATACTCTGTAAGTCCGATTTCACAAGTGAGAGATAATCACTTCCGTGGGCGTATTTTTAAATTGAGGATTCTTTTCTTGCACGGTAGGCATTTGATTTTCACCTGTGGGTATTTAGTCATAACGAAGCAAAGGTCTTGCACTACCATTCACTTTGTATATAGGTCGTCCTCGTAGGTAGAAATAGCTCTTGATTGGTAATTACATAGAATGGTCTCCATCAAGTCGCTTGAATTTCGCTTGTATCATGCTAAGAAGACATGATCTCTTCTTTTTCCTCTTTGTACATAGGTTTGGAGGTAGTCCCTCTCCTCGTACGTAGAAATAGCGCTTGATTGGTAATTACATAGAATGGGCTCCATCAAGTGCTTGGATTTCGCTTGTGTCATACTAAGAAGACAATCTCTTCTTTCCCTCCACATAATTTTCTCCAGCAAGTTTTGTATCATACTTTTATTTGTTTCAATATACAAAAAATATGAAGATGAAACCTACTTGCAGATTTTCATTTTATAAGTTTGTATCCGCAGCCTTTGAAATAGATGCAGAATCTTTCAAAACGCGCATTATAATTGCTCGATCATTTTTAACAGTTTTTATTAGGTCCGAATAAGAGTCAGGTTTGAGGCACAAGACATAACCGTGAAATTTTAAAGCTGTCAAGTCCATATGAAGTTTCTAGCTTAAATTCATTCTTCATTTGTGGTAAACGACAATATCACGGGAGGATGGATAAAATTGCCAAGTATATTTAAACTCGTAAACTCGACTAGGACCACACAAAAAAAACAGTAAATGTTGCAATAATCTTTTAGTAACATGAAGGACGCAGAGTACAAAGAAGCCGATGAAATAGTTTCAAAAAACAAAGATTACCAATAAAACTACCAGGTGATCTTACTGGTTTCACAAAACAAAACAAAAATACAAGGTTGGAATGAAACGTAGATTAGAGACTCATGGAAGCAGAAAGAAATAAGTCTAAATGACTATTACTAATGTCATGATGGAAAAATACAGAATGAGAGTTCTAATTGATACTAGAACAACACAAAATCTTCCATCATGAAATGTTGCAATGAAATTAATGTTGATGTTGTCATATATGTTGATGAATGACATAGTGAAGAAAAGAAATTGTCAATAAGGCAAATTGAAGCAATAAAAATACTACCACTTAATGTAAAATTTTCTTTAATGAGGAGATTGAATGAGATTAATTCGTTTAGCTCAATATGATGTCATCCCATGAATGCCATGGATGGAACAATATCGACTGGACGTAGATTGGAGAGAAAATAATAACAATAAGTAGTGATTAAAGCATCTATGGATACAGTATTAGATCTCAAAATAGTAATTTAGATTTCATTGTGATGGATAAAACATACCTTTGGAGAGATGATGTATACTTCTTAAGACTTATAAGAAATATTGTCCGATCCAAAGACAAATTTAATATTCCAAATTTTTTGAAGAACCTACTTATGAAATATAATGGTGTCTTTCTAAATGATTTAACTATAGAATTATAATCAAGTAGTCATATAGATCATAAGAGTATCATGTAAATTATACTTGCAAAACTTCATATCATTTAGCAAAGCTCAAATGAAAGACTTTCAAATGAGGAAAGAGTTTATTCAATCAAGTATTTCACCTCATTGAGCTTTTATCCTATTTGTGAAGAAGAAAGATGAAAGCATGTGTTTATGCATTGATTACCGTCAATTGAATCAATGAACATTGAAAACCAAGTTATCATTATCTAGAATGGATAATTTGTTTTATCAACTTCAAGGGGCAAAATACTTCATAAATTTGGATCTAAGTAGCAATTACAACTGAATTTGAATTGCAGATGTAGGTAATAACAAAATTGTTATATGTACTAGATATGATCACTACAAATATCTATTGATACATTTTGGTCTCATGAATGCATTTTTTACCTTCATGCAGTCTAAAATAATATGTTTTGCTAGATAAAGTTTTTGTATATAGCAAAATCTTGAATGATCATAGTCATCTTTCTTGAGAAGTAATTCAAACTTTGAGAAAGATTGAATTATATGCCAATGTTTCAAAATTTGAAGTTGGCAAGTTAACAATATATTACATTGACCATAGAATTATAGCATAAAATATCCAAATGATGAGTGACTATAAAAGATATATTCAAAATGAATAACATTTTAGTATCAAATTCAACTAAAGAGCTTTGTAGTATTTTCAGGTTTGCATTGTAGATTTGTATAAGAGTTTAATCGACTTGCTCAAATCTTGACCTCCATGCTAGCCAAATGTCAAAAATGAAAATCTTGAACAGCTAAAGACATAGCTTTTCAAACCTTCAAAGTTGATTTGTTAATCACATCCATCTTTAAATAATACAATCCTAATTGATGTATCCAGTTGAATACTAATACGTCATGTAAAATAGTGAATGACATATCCCATTATAAATGATAGGATGCATGTCATTAAGTTGTTTATTAATTCAAATTTTGATCACATAAAAACAAAATTATTACACAATTGAACAAGAAAAATAAGTCATTGTGTTGACAACAAAACATTACTGGGATGATTATTAATTTGTGATGAAGATCAATTATAAATCATTGTTAAGCATCAACTTTCCAGCATACATGTTTATTATGTTGAAGACAAAAAATAATTTGCGGATGTTTTCACATGCATATCATGTCTTGATCATGTTGCAAAAATGAAGATTGAAGCTGATTGGTGTAGCAAGATGACTCATGCCACACAAAAATATGAAGGTGACATGATATCATTACAAGACACACGAAAGAAGTTTTGCATTTCATAAACAACGTATATGAATTCCACAAAATCAAAAATTTTACTCAATGATTGTATCATTTCAGGCCATCTGAAAATGTATAGATCTTGGAGAGCATAAAGTAAATGTTCAATTGACTTGAAATTAAAAAAATGTGAAGGCTTATATTTGAAATTGCGTAAATTATCAACAAAACAAAACAAATAATAAAAAACTAGCAAGTTTATTACAACATCTTTACTTTCTAGAAGAACAATGAAAAAATGTCACAATGAAATATTTATGTGAGTTATCAAAAAAATTTGTAAAAAATATGATTCAATTGTGATTTTTGTGGATAAATTGAGCAAGATGATTCACATCAAGCTAATCACCAAAATAATAACATCTTCAGAACTTGTTTAATTGTATACATATATAATTGTATCTTAATCATTAATAGAGGTAGTGATTTCATTTTTAAAAAACAAAAATTAGTTCTTCCAAAACAAAATTAACAATATCAATAGTTTATCATTTTCAAAGTGATGATCAATATGAAAGAGTCAATAGATTTGTAGAGCATATACTAAGGGCATTCATATAAGAAGAGCAACAAGAATGAAATACTTTTTTTTGACTCCTGTGAAATTTGCATATAACAAATTAATGTACCCATAAAGATGTTTTTTAATATTATCTCATGTATAGTGTTAATTTCATAACTTCATCAAGTTTGATAAAATTTCCCAAAAAAATATAATTTTGATCAAATCTCAATCAACAGTTTTGTGGAGCATATTCACAAAGTATTACATCAAGCTAAGAAGAAATTGATGATTGTTCAGAATCAACAAAAACAACATGCAGATGTTCATTTTTTAGGTAAAAGATTGCGGTTGATTATCTATAATAATTATTCTCTTATAGGATATCAAAGTTTATTACTTCATTGATCCATTTGTGATATTGAAACGATTTTTTTTTTGATGAAATGTTATACAAGTTCAAACTTTTGCCACATATGAAAATCATAACATTTTATACGTTCTGATTGCAAAAACATGGACCACAACCAAAACAATTCACCAGCAAATCAACATCACTTTTATTACCAACCTTAATAACTAATTATGATAAATTTGAGGTAGAAAAGATACTCAAGAAAAAAATTCAAGTTTATAATTATTCCAAAAGAGAATATTTAATTCAATGGAAAGATTATTCATCATATGAATCAACTTAAAAACCAACTAGAATTCTAGCTAATGCAACTTTCATAGTTCAAGAATTGGAACAAGTTCAAGAATTGGAACAAATGTGCAACAAAGACATTGTATTTTTAAAAAATTATTTAATTCATTAAAACTAATGTACATATAAAATTACGATAAAAATATAGTTACAATATAGTGAAATATCTATAATCATCACATGAATTTTTGGAAGGTAGAGAGTAAATGTGTTACTTGAGAACGACACATTAACAATTTTTGTGCTTGTTAGTATTATTTGTTATGTTATTAATTTGCTATGAATGGATAAGATCTAAATGATGCAGAAAAAAATCATTCAAGATATCTTTGATATCCATGTTTCTTTTTCATCTTTGGATTTTCAATGCCAACTTTTTCACTTTAGAGCATACTAGTAGTATAAATAGAATATAAGTAGTATAAATGTCTTGGAAATATGATCTTCATGCTGATTCTCATTTAGTTATAACTCATATGGTCTTTTGATAGCTCATCATGGTTTTAAAGAAGAAAGAATTTTCAACTTGCTCATGTTTCAAACATCCTCTTGCATACCTACCCGGCCGATTGCCGTTAGAAGCCCATGTAAGCTATAGTACGTTGAGATAAACAATTGTACAAAAGCCTCTGACAAGATAGTTGAATGGCAGGATGCTGGTAGAACTGCTTTGCTATGGCGATCCGTGAACACCACAATCTTGTGACAGCCATTGCTCAGAGGAAGAGGTCCAATGGAGTTGACTGAGATCTCTTGCCATTGCTGCTTAGGAACCAGGAGTGGGCTTAGCAAACCTTGCTTACAATCTATTCACACCTTGGTACGTCCAAAAACTCCACAGTTATGCACAAAGTGCTTTGTGGTGTACTATAAATTTGGTCAAAAGAACTCTCGTGACACTATTGCAATTATTCCATTCTTACTATGGTGACCTGTAGGTGCTGAATCGTGAAGCTCTTACACAATAGCTGTCCTTAACGGCTTGTAATTAAGCATCCAAAGTCTGTTGTGGAATCATAAATATCCATTGTCTTCTACAAGGCAGTACGCTTTTGACACCTTTACTAGAGAAGAGAGGTCGGTTGGAAAAACTCTCTCCTCGTGTTATGCTACAGCTGTGAGCCACTCAAAGTCTTTGTCTTGATCCTTTACTTCTTCACATTGTACCTTCAACAGGTCTATGAACGAGTTTCCAATTGTCGTTGGCGCCGTTACTACTGGTGCTAGCCAAAGAGTTGTTTCTTGAATCATGTCGTCTGAAATTAGTTGAGACATCCTATAGTCAAGCTGTTGATCCCCCTCCTCTGGCAGGTCCTGATTACTCTTAGTAAGAGCGTTCGGGAGGCATCCTTGTGTACCAAGTTGATATTTAATCGCTGGATTAAATTTGCTCAAGATTAGTTGTCAGCGCATCTGCCTTTCGAATAGCTTGCATACGGTTGGGAATTACTCTAAGTTCTTCTGGTGCGTAAGGACTGTAAACTGACCAACGCTCTTTAGCTCAACTTTCCATTCTTCAAGAGAGCGGATGATAGCTAGCAAACCCTTATCATAGATTGGGTAGTTGCATTTTGCTGGTGAGTGCTTTTTTGAAAAGAAGTCTATCGGCCGTAACACATTACCCTGAACCTGCGAGAGCACTCTACCAGAGCAATAGCCACAAGAGTTTGTTTCTAATATCTTTTTGTGATCTAGATCAAATTGTGCAAGTACTGGTCCTTCGACAAAGGCTTGCTTAAGCAGTTTAAGTGCCTCGTCTGACTCCTTAGTCCAGCTAAAATCCGTGTTCTTTTTTATCAATTTGTAAAGAGGAGCTGCAATCTTTGAGAACTTCTTAATAAAGCGTTGGTAAAAGTTGGCAATAAAACCAAGAACATCCTTAGCACTTGTCAGGGGCTTTCCAATCCATAATTGCTTGAATTTTAGCTGGATATCGTCTGTAAAGATCAATATGTTCTCGACATAAGACGAAACAAAGTCATCCACGAATTCTTAAAGCATACAGATGATATAGCGATGAAAGGTGCTTGGAGTGTTTGCGAGAGAAAAGGGAGTAACAAGCCACTCAAACGAATCGGGTACTAAAAGCTGTCTTCCACTCGTTGCCTTCTTTTAATCTGTATCTTGTGAAAGGCAACGATAACATCCATTTTTGTAAATCATTTAGCTTTCCCAATCTGCTGCAGTATCTTGTTGATAAGAGGTAAGGGGTATTGATCTTTACGAATAAGCTTGTTCAAAGCTCTATAATCGCAGCAGAATCGCAAGACGTCTCCTGGTTTTTGCATGAAGAGGATTGGGGCTACTGCCGTGGAGTTGATTACTCAAATGAACTCCTTGTCCAATAGCTCTGTCAACCTCTTACGGAGCACCAATAGCTCGTCCCGTGACATGTTATAGAGAGGCCCCCCGGGGAACAGTCTCTTCTCACCCGTTTGCCGTCTGTAAGAGCTTGATACCGTGGTCAACTCCTTCTCGGTGTGGCGGTAATTTGTTTGCATGTCTCCTATTGAATATTGGATATAGTTTCGGGCTAGTCCAACCAAGCAGCTTTGTTTGCGGATCCGTGTACTTCTTTTGGACCAATGCTTTGTTGAAATCTATAAGACTAGACATAAAACCCTGTAGCATCTTATTTTGAGCCGTGAGAAAGTTGAATGTGTTTGCGGTAACCAGCTTGTGATCGTAAGGGTTCTCTTTAGACTCGCTATAGACTTCCAGACCTGAATCTTGAAATATCAAACATGCTTTTGAGGCGTCAAGCAAGAGTCGTTCTTGCCAAAGTCATGATCTCCCAAATATCATATCGTAACCCTCGATAATTGCGACTACTTAAAAATTAAGCTCGTTGCTGTTGATGCCCTCCGATATCAAAGTCGAATGAATTAACCCTCAAAACTTCGTCCTCTAACACTCTATTCATTGACTGTAAATGCCTGAACTCAATCTGAACGCAAAAAAGTTGATGGCAACGAATAAAACGGTCTGAGAGAATTTCATGAACAAGCATCCTGAATCAACCAAAGCTTATGAAGTTATAGTTCCATTGACTACGGTTGATACTAAAAGAGGTTTCTTGTCCATGTATTTTTGCTCAAACTGCCTCCACTTGTCCATTGCTAATAGCTGTTTCCGTTGCTCCTACCGTCACTTTTCAACATGAAGCTCTAGTTTTCCGACTCAAAGGACGGCTCGGTATTCTTCCAACTTTGGTGCCACTTCCTTTGCTACTTTCTTCCCTTTGTGAGCCAAGCCTATAGTCACAGACCATAGCAAGCGTCTGTAAGGACATTCGCGGATCATGTGGCCTAAAGCATCGCAACGGATACATCGTCTTGTTTGTCATCTATCCTCTTGTTCCTCCAGTGAGGCCCATTTTGCACGCTTAGTGCTAGTCATCGTGGCCTTTACAAACGTCAAGTCTCAATCCATGCTTTCAACGGATGTTTTACAAGCAAGCTTCAGTCCGTTAGAAGACCTTGTGTCTGTAGATGCCCATTTATCATCCGCTGATTGTTTCTAGGTAGATCAAGAGGCTCTTGGAGTAGCTTGGTCCTTAGATCTAGACGGTTGGGCTTTGTAGGCTCGTAAACGGTCATCCACTTCCTTGATAATCAAGCAATAGGCTTCAAAATCCGGCTGAGAAGGGATCCTAATCATCGCTCGTAGTATCCTAATCATCTTCCCCATAGTATTCCAAGAGCGAGGAAATAGTATTTTCCAACTTATTTTTGTTTTGAATCAAGTGTAAACAAACCTCCCTAGCTTTGTTTTTTTCGTCCGTTATCCATAAACGCTCCTTCTTTTGATAGCTGCCTCTTGGCTCTGCTTCTCTCAAACATAATGTAAGAATCACTCAAGCAGTGCATTTGGCATGCTGTTTGATCCCGGTTCTCTCATTTTAATTCTAGTATTGCCATCAATGGCCATTATGTTCCAGTAGTGCTGTCAATGGCCCTTGTGTTCCACTATTGATGGATCAAATCTAGTGTCAAGGCTTGTAGTCGATATTTGTGATCAAAGCTACGGAGTCTTTCTTAGTATAAAAAGATTCAATTAGCATAAGTACTATTATAAGTTCACTGTTGATCTATATACATGTTGTGAGGGTTCTAGAAGTTCACTAATTGCTATCGTGGCTCTATCTTTATGTGTAGACGTCACTAAGAGAGTTCCAGAGACTTTCGTCATCTATGTTTTTGTGGCTCTATCGTTACGTGCACACGTCACTGAGAGCATTCTAGAAGGTTCCGTCATGTGTTGCTGCCGTGATTCCACAAACATGTGTACACATAGCTGAAAGTGTTCCAAAAGGTTCCGTCACGAGCTGCAGTCAATGGAGAACTCCGAGACCACTTCACGGGTGTAATCCTTGCCATTATATAAATGAAATATATATTTACACAATAAACTCTTCAAACTTGCTTTAGAGTCTCGTCTCTACCTTTTTATATATACTATTTCAGGAATTATCATAATAATCCATAGTAAATAACTCCTAAATTACTTTTACTAGGATAAACTTTAGGATACTTTAACTATGGTATGTTTGATTGGTTTTTAATACGTGGAAACATATCATTAATCTAACTAAATCTTCTAGAAGTTTTTTTTTTCCTAGATTGAGGTGACAATATGTCATCTGAGACCTTCAAAGTTCTAGAACCTCCACTTGCCACTAAATCAACATTAGACTTATTCTAGTCAATAAGATTTTTATTAAACAATAGACCTATCAAAACTAACATGTAATCAAAGTATTCTCTCCTTGGAATCTAGACTTTGACTGAAAACAAAATAGTAGTGTTCATTCAAATCTTCTATACCTATTTTATTTATTTCATCAAGTATAGATTTCATAACAAAATTGAGTCATGATTAACGAGACTAAGTTATAATTACGCTAACCATGATTAACTCTTTACCTGATTCTACTACTATTTTAGATATACAACAAGCGGTATTACATGACATTTTCCTTCACTCTCAATAACACTAGTTATACTTGACCTTTCAACATCAATATTGCATCTCAAAACTACTTTCATCTTTTTTGCTTCGCATGTTACTATTTTCAATTTTGGAATTTTGAATGTTATTCTAAGTTTTGAAAAGTATTGTTGGAAGTGTATTTTCTACAAACGGTTGTTCACAAGTTTGTAGAAAATACACTTCCAAGATGAATGACGCTTCTCACATCCAAATGCACGTGGTTGTCATGCTCCAACAACTACAACAATCAGCTACAATTGAGGGATACTTGTTGTTTGCAATGGACTGTGGATTCCCAAGATCATCTTGCTAAACTGCCATTGCTATTCAAGATGAGAAGTTTTTTTGGAAAATCTAATTTACTTTTGATCAAATTGAATATGATGCTATTGGTATCCAAATCCCTGATATACTAGAAGATGTCATGCAACATTTCCAAGTTGTTTGCACTTCAATCCACGTTCCAGTTTCCGCAACAAATCTAGTTTCACAAATGCCAAACGATCTTCAAGTGAGTTTGTCAAGGAAGTTTTACAAAGATTCTACAAATTTCAAGATTTTGTCAATAAAGTAAAACTTGTCTTTTGTCTCTAATCACACATATACGCGACAGAAATCGCAAGTTGAATTTTTTGTATCACTGTGTAATCTTGATTTTTGCCAATATTGAAGAAAGATTTTTCACTTTTTGCAAATATTCATCAATTCTTGGAAGAAATCAATACAACATTTTGAGAGAAATAAACTCTTATAACAACAATAAAATTTCAAATACTGCAACAACAAACACACCCAGCTTTAGCAGACATTGCAAAGTATTTCGTATTTTGTTTAGAAACTTTAGAGTTGTTTTAAATATGTGTTCTTACCAAGTTTAAGGATATGAGATCAAAGTTCTATCAGTGATTGGTGTCTAAACCTTTATGAAGACTGTCAATAATGAAAATATGTCTGCAATTTATAGAATTTTGATATTTCAAGCTGTTCAAGAATCAATCAAATTACTAGCATAGTATGAAAAGTATAAAGAAAAGATGTATGTTCATACACTTACTCAGCATCAACCTTATGATTGTGGCATCAAACTCCAAGAAGGTGATTAATCTTACTTTGGTCCAATCTACGGCCTTTCTCAAAAAAAGCTTGTCGCACTTCAATATTACATTGATGATAATCTTAGGAAGAACTTCATTTGACATTCCAAGTCACATGCTTGAGCTTGTATCTTATTTATCAAGAAGAAAGAATACTTATTTGAAATGTGTGTGGATTATTGTGGATTAAACAAGGTCATCATCAAGAACCGAAATCCAATATTGCTTATTAAAGAGCTTCATAACCAACTCAATCAACCAAGATTCACACCAAGATTGATGTTTGTGGAGCTTACAACCTAAAACGTAACAAAGGAAAACAACAAATGAAAGACGGCATTTCAAATTGGATGTGTACTTTGAATACAATCTCATGACTCTTGGTCTTACCAACGCACCTATCATCTTTCAACATTTTATGTACGATGTATTTCAAGAATATTTAGACAATTTTTGTTGTTTGTTTTCTCCACAACATATTGATCTTTTCTAAGAATGAAGAAGAGTACATCAATCTCGATTATAAATCAAACTGGAAAAATGCATTTTCCATCAATCCAAAGTCAATTTTCTTGTGCTACATCATTTATAGAGAGTTTATATCTATGTAGTCAAAGAAGATTTAGATAGTTAACCTGATTGACTTGCAAAAACAAATTCAAGTGAAATGCGGAAGTAAATCAAACATTTAAAATTATAAAGAAATCTTTTACAATGATGTCTAAGACATTTTGAATTCCAAATCTGTTTTTTCTAAAAATGGTGTTTTTGACTTTGCCGTTGACTATACTTTCAAAAACCAACAATGATGGCCGTTTCCATCTTGTAACGTTTCATTCACAAAAATTTAGCACTGCCGAGATCAATCATGAAATTCACAACAATGAGCTCTTAGTCAATTTTTTCGAAGGGAGAATTAACAACCGTTAGTAACATAAACACAAGACAAAACGACTACACACTGTATAAATTAAAAAATTAAAATTAAAAAATTAAAATCTATGAAAATTAAAAATCTTCAAACAACATTTTAATGTAAACGGATTGGCATGGAAAACACTGGAAGGTTAACCTCATGCAGAAGGTTTTCATGTTTATTCGTCAATGAGGTCAGAATAATCACTGCTCAGAGATTTGCTTAATAGTCATCCAAAAATGTAGTAGCATTACTGTCCGGAATCAAAAAACACTTTCATTCCGTGCGTCGCATCTAATCCCTCGAGTGCGTGCAGCGTGAATGAAATCAACTATACACTAGATAAATTTGCAAGAAGTTTTTATGGGTAGTAAATCTCGAGAACTGTAAACCTTCTTGTTGAGAGGAAGTGACACGCTAGCCACAGTTCTCAAAACTCAATACATATGCAATGTCGGACAGTTTCCAAAGTTTTCTAAGCGTGAGAAAAATATGTAGACGTCTAGTCTTCGCTAAAATAGAACTTGAATCTTAGTTAACCTTTGGACGATCTTGCCCAACTAATAGTTTACAAAGCAGACAGGGAAGAACCTGAAAAAAATCCGTGAACTGCAGAGTGTAGCAGAAAACTACTTCCAGCAGAAAAAACATTTCTCAATTTCCCAAACTCCTATCCCGAAGACCGGCGAAGAACACAAGTAAAAGGGCTTTGGTATACCCGGGTCCTTCGAAACGACGAACTTGAATAGGTACCTCACCTCCACTACAACCTGGGTAGCCTTCGTGCATTCGTCGCCAGTTAATTGCCTTCAGAAGTATTCTTTCACGTAGGAGTCTAATAAAAGTGAGCATGTCAACAACGATCCATTCTACGATTTCCCTCACGCTGGCCAACCTACGATGTACCGATCAAATGCGTATATTGCCGTAACTTTCTATTCGGGTGGCTCACTTCTGAGTCCACTCTAAAGTTTATCAACTATCTACAATACTCAGAACAGATATCTGAACCATGACAAGCTTGGCCGAATTGTCAATCTCAAAAGAGACCGACATTAATTCATTCGACTAGCCGTTGACATGAACCACTCCTTCGAAATTCATTTTAAAACGCAGTCTTACAACTTCAACACGAGACTGCTAGACGGAAGACAACGCACTTTCGTTGATTACCAAAATCCAGAAGGAAGGCACTTTTGCAACATTCTCCCTTACAAGTGTTCATACATCTCTTTGTACCGAGATGATTTTATCGCTCTAAATGAGAAACTAAGGCTTCTTTCTTGTCTCATAAGGATTTAGATGGAGATCTGCGAAGTAGCGAGGTCAAGGAATTTTGTGGTCTGATAACCCGATTTACAATACAAGCAGCAGCAAGTCTTGCTCCAACCGAAGAGGATCCACGCATGACCACCACAGCACCACCTAGTAATAGAAGCCCCTTAGCCAGTTGTCTTTTAGACCTGGTTCTTGTCAAACAGGACAAGCTTGATTCTCCCAAAGGGCTCAAATCAGAGCTAGACGACTCATCCATAATTTCCTCCAGATGTGTTGGCACCTGCACCATATCGACTTAATTAGCAGTACAAACACTTAAAGGCGTGTAAAGTAGTGATTTTGGTGCTGAAGTTTTAATCCATCTATTAGGTGCATTTAAGAAGACCGAAAAGAGCAACGATTGCTTGTGCTATCTCGGCTGAAGAATAATGTTTGAAAAAATTTACCTTTTGCGCAAGGGAAACCGCGTTTTTGCTTTGATGGAGGGTACGCGATGTCAGGGCAAAGAGACGCAAACCTTTCTCCATTTTTACCATGAAGTTCCAGATTCCACTACCAAATCCCGCTTTATCCAGCTCCCTCCCCGATACCGAATCCTCTTGATGTATGAGCGTAACTTCGCAAGCATTTCTGCCTGGCACTGCAGCAAAAAAAACGTCACAAAATGCCACATTGTCAGTAGACTCATCTTTCACAGTTCATGATGTCATCGACTCCTAAGTAATTTAGTCTTCATAAACAGCTTGAATGCTGGCCCAGAAGCTCACCATTTCGTATCCTCCAACCCGAATTGTAAGTCTCTACACGCTTAAACTTGCGCTGCCTTGGAAATGATTTGTGCTCACATTTCTGAGCCACACAGAGATATTTTGAGATTGTTAACAACACATGGAGTATTCCAGTTTCAGGAGATAATTTGACAACACCAGAACACAGGAAACACAACACATTTCACTTGAAAAGGCAACCAGCGCATTTTGCTTGACTTTCAGATCACCTTGATGTAACAATAGAACGTCTTGTCATTCCCCTCCCACACACGCCAAGTCTGGACGTACTCTCTGGGTGCGAAAAATGGAAATTTTTTCACGCTGCGCCCGATTTCCACCCCTGTTGCTTCATCGATTTCCAACTGCTGACTCTGCTTAACTGCCTTATCCCAGATCATTCGGTAATCATTGTCCATGTAGAAATCGCGAACCAGCTCGCTCGTCACATTCTCAAAAATAGTGCAGCTCAGATACTGAGTGGGACCACCGTCCTGTAAAAATTATACCAATTGGTCCGTTCAGTAGAAGTGATTCATGTGGTTAAGTGAAGGTCAAAGCGACGCACCCTGGCAAGAAAATTGATGAAGTTGTCATCTACACCTTAAAGCTTGGGGCCAGCAGCTTTCCAGATGTTCCGAGTCCAATACACAGGGCGAACTCAAGAAAGCAGGGATGTAAACAAGTGTATTCTAACTCAGAAACGAGCAACGCCTAGGGCAAAGTAACGTCCCATCTTCCACAGATGAGATCCGAAAAGGCAACAGTTAAATAGTAGACCCTAACTTTGAAGGTGACCCTGCGTAATTCGAAATCACTCAGAGGGAAGCGTAATTGATAAGGAAACCAATTTCCTCGGCGATAGCGAGAGAACTTCAAATCCTACCTTCGGATCCCGGCGCTTGGCAACATAAGACATCGTCTTGGTCTTCTTCTGGAAAGCGGGCTCCCAAGGCGATTCGCCGACTTCATCTTTTCCTTTCAAATTTTCTATAAGTTTTCGCAGATCCTCTTCGGTGATAGTAACTTGATTGACTACTTCAGGTACTCGTTCGGGTGTGGGTGCACTGACAAAGCAGATTTAGCGGTCGTACGTCAGCACAAACACTAATTCTAATAAACCGTGAAATTCGACCAAACTTGTTAAAACAGGTGCACATCAGAAAACAAGAGAACTAGCGGGAGCGCAATCAAATAAAAACTCGATATGTTCAATCATACTAATCCCATAACATAAGTCCGCAAGCACCTGAACATCAAGACAAAACGAAAGTGACGCTCAAGCAATCGGTTCGACTAAACTCATACCAATGAGCACGAATTGAAGCCAACCGCCAATTGCAAACGAAAAGGAGCTCACCTGGCTTTGTAAGAAAACACAGCAAATGTGACGCCGGACCGAATGAGAAGGCGCAGCAGATAACAGCAGATCACGATAGCCAGAGCAACCCAGGTGGCTGATCCAGCCGTCTTCGCCACCCATTCCTCCCCTGATATCATTATCGAGAAACTTTCAATTGCCTAACCAAATGCCGAAAACCCGCTCTCCATTCTCTGCCCGCCCACCCCGGTCCACTCCAGACCCAATCTATCGACACGCGCACAATCTCTGCTTCATCCGGTGCACCATGCACCACTTCTTTGGCCTCCCTGCGCTAAATCTTCAATGCTTCCCAGCTCGGTCTGTCCATCATTCTTGCCCTGCGTCTCAGCCCGCCTTCCTTCGTTCCTTCTTTCCTTCTTCCAAACCCACGCCTCCACGCAAGAAGAGTCCACGACTTCGACGCAGAAAGCTCTCCGACAGTGCACTTACGTCCTTCCCGAGCCAAAATCCACGGCACAAGGGGGCAGCAACTCTGAGCTCCGGCCGTAGACGAACAGCACGGATGGTTATATACGATCAAGACCACGAGCCGAATTTGAAACTCGAACACCACCTTCGAGGGTAGTAATGACCAGTAATGACAGGCGAATTATCCCGAACAGACGTGAGCGTCAGTTCAGACGCACGTGCGGGGAAAAGGACGCGGGAGTGCGTGTCACGCTGAGTTTGGATAAACTCGAGGCAGCAGGGGGCGACTCGCGAGCTGCTGCTACTGCTCCACCACCCGCTTTGGCCGGGAGGCAGCACAGCCATAGACAGTCTCCCCGAGATCAAACAATCAATCACTCTCTCTCTCTCGTTGCCTCGGTCGCTGACCCGCGCACAACAGGAAAATCTTCTCTGGTTGGACCTGTTCTGCTGCTGATAACATTATGTCCCCTCCCCTCTATCCACCACTCCCCCCTCTTCTCGCCTCCCCACACATCCCCCATCCGCCACCACACGCGGCCGCCAACCGCCGTGGCGCCCCGGTGGCTGGCTGGGCTGTGAATCTATTGTCCCGCGGCCCGACTCGCGCTTTTCGTTCTTCTTTTGCTCCCTTCCGGATTCCCGAGCTCCGTTCTGGGAAAGGTGGCGAGCCGCGACGAGATTTATCGTTCGGGCCTCCCGGGGAGATCAAGATTCGAGATTCTGAGAAGTTCAAGCGCCCGCAGTTTCGCTCTGAAAGTCGTTAAAGTTTGATTCTTCTGCTTCGTCAACCACTCGATCGTTCTTCTGACACCTGCTGCTTGTGCCCGCGTGGCGAGGCATTCAATGCGGTACACTCGATTAAATATTGTTCCATGTAAATCGACAACCAATCAGAAACCTTATAGTCCAGTCCTCTTGTCAATATTCTGCATACGATTTCATATGGCATGTTCAAAATGATACAATCATATGATGGTATGTTCATCATATTATTGCATTTTCATATAAGATGCTTAAATTTTCACTAAAAAAATCAGGTCAATTAAAAGACACATCAATGCCTTCAAGAAATAATATCATACCAATAAATATTATCATTCTTTATTTACTATGCTGAGAACAAAGTACATCAAAATTAATTCTATAATAAAATTCTGCCAAGGAAACTTGCTACTCTTACATGACATACATAGATCTTGGTGATGGAAAGATATTTTGGTGAGGGAGATCCGAACCTGGTTCCTGGTGTGTGAAGGATGAATTGGTTTGCCATTGATTCACCACCGTTGAAGTGATCATTTGTGTGTCAATAAAGCTTGAGTTTACAGTAAAACAGACCATGGAATAGCATTCACGAACATAGAGATGCATGATAAGATACATCGATATGGAACAAAAAGGTGACACGCTATTGACGGGTGTCGACTACCCGGAAGTGGTCTACGTGGTCGCGCCTGGTTGTAGATTATCAGACGTACCAGGTGAATGACGCGTCAAGGACTGCCTTGTGTCGCCTACATGTGGTTGTGGCTGCCTTATGTGGCGAGCGAGTTGTTCTATTCGAGGAGTTTTGCGTCATGATCGTGGACATAGATTTACCGAACTTCTTGGTGCGGATGGACACCATATTTGAACTGGCGGTGTGTCTTCTACTTGTGTTGTGTCCACTACTTTCGAGTTTCACTTTCGGAAGAAGTCATCAGATGTTTGGAGATCTTTGTTTCCTGACGACCTTTTCCACGTCAGGGAATCAAGATGAGTATGAATATCTGCTTTTCACATTTTTCTTCTCCTCTCTTCCTTCAACCTAGAGTATAATAATGTAGACATTGTATATATATTAGTTCTATAATTTTCTAAGCATCTTAAATACATAAATTTATTTTAATATTTCGATTTCATTGATAATCACCGTATGAAGGACGTTAAAATCTTTCCTGCCGAGATCTAAGTTATACGGTATGTAACATAACTTCATCTTTTAACACAATTTAAACATCCCATTTATCAAATACTTCAAATTCAGAAATAGACAATTCAGTCATTCTTAGCTTGATCTTAATATTTTTTCATGTGTTTAGGTTTGTTCGTACGCTTCATGCTCTTGTACATACTTAAGTTTAACAAATAATACTCTTCTATGGAAATACTTCTTCCAATTTTATAATTACAATGATTATTAAGAAATCGTCTATCAATATTATTGGGAAAAAAAATTAAAAATAAAATTCTTGTAAAAGTACACCAAATTTGTTCTTGCTATTTTGATTAGAAGTATCATTTTAATGAAATTTATCTATATAATAATCATTTCCATCACTCTAATATCAAAGGAAAAAAAAAATTTTCATCTTATATTTATTAATCTTGTACTGCAAAAAAAATTACTCATTGCATCCAAATATTATTTAGAAATATTATAACATTTTATTTCATTTTCAATCATGTACAAAAGTACATTGCAAAACAAACGATATCAAATGGATTATCTCATTTCATATCATGTCATCTAATTATATGATGACACATTCTGAAACATAATTTAAAACATAGATAAATTTAGCACAACATGCATGTGAAGGATGTGACTTATTCAACAAAATTTTTATATGTTTGAAATTATTCCATTAGTTTTTTCAATAAGATCCCGTTATGTTTATATATTATGTAAGTGTAAAATTATGTACACAAGCAAACATGCATTCACTCCAAGAAAGGAATACAAATGGACAGCCAACAAATATAATACAAGATTCATTGTTAAGCAAAACTCAAAGGGTCAGCACAAAAATCAATCAAACACACTTTACTATAATTTTTCATCAATATAGGCTACATTGACTAAACATCTCAGGTTGAGAAACTGAATTATATTTTTAAAAAGTGTAGTTAAGAGTTTTGATCTATGACCTCCAAACTGACTTTATTTAGATTTAGTTATATATCTTTTTGGATACTCATCATGAGTTTAAAAGATTGGTCTTCATCTACATGTCCATGTGTTAAGTATACTTTCACACAATCTCATACTCATCATTCAGAATCTATTCTCATTGACTCTTCAAGATACTTAGTCCTCATATCAACATTTTTCAAAAATTTCTCTATTCTCTATTTTTATATTTATTAGCATGATAAATTATAAAAATAATTATCTAATTTACTTTCATTAAATATAATGTTGATAGTTATGACTAATTTCCATGAAGTATTTTACATTGCAACATGTTATTGGTCTATTGAGATATTCTAGAAGCATCTTTGTCCCTAACTTAAGACCAGTACATGCTATTGGCAATCTTAAAATTTCTAGAAATTTCACTTGGTTAAATTTTAGATTGATCTATGCAATAATGATTCTACAATCAAGTAAAATCAATCAAAGTTATTTTTCATTGAAATCTACATTTTGATGAAAAATGCTACTCATCCATAATTTTTAAAAATATATTGATTATTTAGTGATAAGTAAATTTAATAATAACTAGCTAAATTTATCTCTAAAATAACATTGACTAAATATAATATTTTATTAATTTTACATATAATATACTCACACAACTATGAATCTTACAGGTTGATACCTTTAAATAGTGACGATTGAACTAGCTTAACTAACTTGGTTTGAAGCTAACCTGAATCAATTCAAATCAATTCAATATGAACTTCTAACATTCACATTCACAAGTGTGTACTATATTCAGTTCAATAACTCTGATGTTACTCATAAAATGTTCTAATCGTATCACTGAAAGCATCAATTAATTTTTTATATAATGTAAATCAATTAAATTCATTAGCAGCGAAAACACACTAAAGATAAAGCAAGAATTGAATTAATAACTAAAATGTTTCCTCTTCATTCATGACTTTGCAATCATGATTTTCCTTTCTTATATAATTATTCTATGCCATAATTTTAAAAGAAATCTCACATATGCTTATTTATAAACCAAAGCTAATTAAAATTAGTTTGTAGCCAAAACAAAATAAAATAGAAATATATTTAGAGATAAAAATTTGCTTGTAAATTTTATGTTAATTCCTTATCCAAAATAACACAATGATTCATGCAACTTGTTAAAAATTTAACTTTGATCAATGCATGATTCAAATTTGATTTATTATACATCTTGACAAGTTCAACTGTTTTATCAAAAACTGCATCTTTGATAAGAGAATATTTGATTTCAACATGCTTCCACCTGTGATTCATCATTTGATTTGATATAATATAATATGTTATGTGTTTTAACTATCACAATGAAGACTGAATTTTTCTTTTAATCTTATCTCATTGACAAGTCTATTTAATCAAATAGACTATATTTTGTTGTTGAAAGTTCACTTCACAACTTTCTAATGCGACTTTTTGATTTACTCATAGCTAGATAAGATCTAATGCACGTCATCAAATAAATTATTATATACACTGTCATGTTATAAAAATTTGATAACATCTTGTACTTTTTGAAAGCATCAACTACACATTGAATGGAAAAAATTTCGAATTATAACTATACAAAATAACTAAATTGCTAGTATTCTATATTTGTACTTTGTAAGCAAATCATTATAATGCATCTCATAAAAACTGCATTTGTATTATGTCTAGTGTATATTATCAAATATATAAGGTTATGCATTGCTTTATCATAAAAATTTGATGAAATCTGTGATGTCTAAATGGCATTGATTATACTTTGAGTTGTAAAAACCTAAAAATATGTTGTAAAAAAATCCAAACATCTTTGAAAACTACTATGTTAAATCTATTAATTAGACATTGAATAAACAGGTTTTGACTTGATCATAGTTTTTTCTTCTCCAAATTTCCATAAACCTCCATACATAATATGCTTTTAAATTTATTGAAATTCATCAACTTGAATGCAAATTTTAATTTAATTTTGCATCTATTAACATTGTGTTGATAGTCAGGCAGAATAATCATATCATATACATAAAATACTAAAATAATGAAGTTTATTGTCTCATATTCATCATGTTTCATATCTACATGTGGATCATATGATATAATCCACTCCGTAAAATTCTTGTGGTTTCATAAATTCTTCAAATCTTACATTTCAATCCTCATACATATACTTCAATCTATGTGTAAATTCAACAATCTTAAAATCAACTAAGTTTGAAATGTCTTCTCAAATTCAACTAGTTAATTCATGTACATTTTTTCCTGTAAAAATACATAAAAAATTGATATGACTACATAAAACTTATTCATAACATGATTATATATTTTAGAAAGTAAACATCTTTCATATTTTAACAAATTTTAAAACATGTGAAAAATCTTTTTTCTCATTTGCATATTTTAGGTGTGAAATTATTAGCTATCTACTTGATTTTGATGCAATTTTTTTTATCTGTTAGATTTTACTTTATCTTGTACATCCATTTGCTATCAACAAAAGGTTGATGTTTTGTTAGTTTCGCTGGCTTCCATGTCTTGCTTTCAATCAACTACTGCATCTCAAACTACTAACCAATATTTCATTACAATTTATTGACAAAAAACTAAATTTTTTCATAAAAATGATGATTTTTTTTTCAAGATCAAACTATTATCATAATATTCTAAGTTTTACTATCATGATCTTCAAAAATAAATGAATTAGTTTATATTTTATACCTTATATATCCTCTATTACTTCATGTTGATGATCCTTTAATAAAAATTGGTTATTGATATTTACTTATCTTTGAACTAACTTAAGCCTCATTGATTATAACTTGTTCTTGACAGTATTAACAAAGTTCATTCATAAAGTGATTTTTTCTCTGATATTTCACAATTGTACTCTAAGTCCTTTGAATGGACTCAAATTGTTTGCAACAATGCTGAAAAAATATAAGTTCTTTGATGTTTGCTCAAAATCTTTAAACTCAAGAAATACATTTAGTATCAAGTTTTGACATAAATTAAAAAATTATTTGTTTCATGATGTTTATGGATTATATTTCATCCATTTAATTGAATATATTTGAGCTCTTTTGAAATTGATGAATAATGGAACCTTAAATTTTAATTATTGCAGTAGGTTTTTACTTGATGATCTTGTTGTGAAGATGTGAAGATATCACTACAAACTCTTTTGCATTCAATCTTGATGCCAAGTTTAATGTACAAAAACCTTGGTATTTCTGTCACTCCTTGAAAATAAAACGATCGATCCAGTAATTCTGCAAGTCTGGCCAACTTTTATGGAGCTGTGATTTTTAAATCTCACAATTGTCATTTCGTGCTTCTTTGCAAGGACTTACATAAATGTTCTATTTTTTTATCTTTTAAATCTGTCATGTGATATCCGTATATAAAGAGAATGACTATCAACTATCTCCTCATTCAAGTCATTTGTGAACTTAGAATAATAAGATTTCATATTTTGTGACACGATGCAATAATATTAGCATATAAGATGAACAATTTGTATATATAAAATTAATGTATGTTCATAGAGATTTGGAGGAAAAATTACTACGATTGAGTCAAAACAAGTACATTTAATCTGCATTTGACTAATTAATAACGTCAAAAAAATATAAAATCTACAACTAAATATGTGTTTATCTTGATGATAGATGCATTAATTGGAGAACTCTGTAGCTAAATTCACAACTGAAATTGCATATTTAACGTCATGAGAAATAACAAAGTAAGCTTTGTGGTTACATAAGCTTATCATTTATATGTAAATTGAAATGTGATATTGTTTCATTGTGATTGTCAAAATAGAATTAAGCTTGTTGCAAATCAAATGATGAACAATAGAATGAAACACAATTACATCAAATTTCACTATACTAGAGATGTCGTTGTTGACAAAAGGAATAACTAATCAAGATTTACGGTGTATTTAACCTTGCTAATTCATTCATCAAAGTTATTACTTTTGATTTTTTTGGTAAACATTGTGTTACTTTGTAGGTTTTGCATAAATAACACATGTAAAATTTACTGTCATTTTTTTAAATGTCTGAGCATATTTTTATTTTATCTTGTTTTGATTACTATTCAGTTCTAGATAACTCTAATCTAGAAAAATTTAGAATGAAATACTTTATTTTAACAATCGATTTTGAACGTTTTTTTAATAAAAAGCATCAATTATTCTTATTTTATATTAATAATAATAATTTTCAATTAGTATATAACTAATTAATGATTCTAATAAAAATTAAAACAAACACTGAAATTTTTTTTTATGTAACTTGGAAATCCAAACAGATATCAAACAGTATTTTTAAATCTTTTCATAAATAAATAAATAAATATGCATATATATTAAATATCAAATATGTATTTATTGTATGTATAAATTTCACAAAGATTTAATTCAGCTTGAATATCATAAACAAAATTTTAATTTTTAAGATTTTAATTATATTGTACTTCACAAATATCAATTGGAAATTCAAAAAATGCATATTGAAATGATATTTTAAAATTATATAAGAAAAAAATAAAATGTTGAGGTTGATGTATGATATGTTTGCATGTTTTGATGCTTCACATAGTTTTACAATGATAGTTTTGTAACAATCACAAAGATTATGATTTTTAATGATTTCAATTTCAATCCATAGAAATTAATCTAAGATAAAAATCATACTTTTCTCTAATGATTTTTTTTCATTTATGAACATATCATAGAAAGTAAATATCATTCTTGGAGTTATGAAACTTAAAATTCATAATCATACGTTTGCAAATTACGTAAGTTGCATAAATAAATGACCAAGCTAATTCCTATTCATGGTGAAAATTAGCTAGTTATAATTCAGTTGACCAACAATGATAGAAAACTTAGAGACTATATATGTGATATAAAAAATTTGAATTGAAAACATTCATTCTATTGCAATATTTAACTTACATAAGTATTTGATTTTCTTAACTACAGATTTGTAATGAAGAAGTGCATTTAATACTACTCAAGTTCAAGTTGGATATATAGAAGTTCTAAGAATTTTGATTGTTTGTTGTCATGTCAATCTATGCACAAAGAAGCTTTTAAACGTCCCAAAGTATTAATGACAATTTGCCATGTATTTTGCTTCATCAAAGTTTGTGATTGCAACCAAATTTAAAGGTAGTGAAAGAAGATTATAAAATAATTATCTTGAGCAACTATGACATATTTCAATGTGAATAAATAGATTGATGAATAATTCTCAAGAAAATTTGAGGAAGCCTTATATTGAGGATCAATTTGGAACAGATAGATCTAAATCATAAGTTTTTTTTATCATTTTTTCGGAATTCTGTATTGCAATCACAGTTGTGCTACTAAGGTTTGTTCTCAATAAAGATATTTGGAGCTGACGAATAGATGATGAGGATTTATTTTTCCAGTATAATAACAAGGCTGAATTTACAAGTATTTACATAACACCTTCTGATATAATGAGGGTTAATGAATATTTTCGGATAGAAGACCACAAGGTTGTGCAAATTTACTTCTGATGAATGTTATACAATCATTTGACAAAAGTACAAAAGTTTCTGCTACCGTATCATGGGGCTTCAGAATAGCTCTCGAGTTCTCTCACTTGGCCATTCCTGTCGGCCAAAAAATGGTACAATTCTTCCAAGTTGATCTTCTGAATCATTCTGGTTTTTTTGCGTTTTTTAACACAGCACCATAAATTATCAATTGTGTAAACCCGGTATTTAAAAAAGAATTCTTCACCCTAAACGCGTACAATCCCGCAAAGATGTAAAACGCTACTACAAACTACTAACAAGAATCCCGTACATCATGTCTACTTAAAAAGTTAAGTAGCATCTATTTTGACTCCAACCACACGATTAACGATGAACCTGTAGTTCGTGTAGTACATCTCAAACTCCTTAAACGTTTCACAGGAAAGTAATCAATATACGCAAGCTAGATAGGCGGACTTATCTGAACCGCCGTCAATATTTCCTTGTGACTAGTCTATTCTTGTTGCTCATCCTAGGAGAAAACTCTTTCTTCTTTGTTTTGTTGGTTCTCCACTGATCTTTGAACCTAGTTACCGAAGTTGATATGTCAAGTGAAGGTACTCCGTTCATTTACTACAATTTTTTTCCCAGTTTTCCCATTTTTCCCATATTTTGCGCACTTAAAGTGGGACAAAGAATATACTGTACCGAAAGATCCTGAAATAAGCAAGGTTGGCAAAGAAAGGAAGAGAACACTCAAATTAAATGAGAGGTGGAAGCCCTTCAAAGCAAATCTTTTCCAAGAGCTAGTTTCAGCTACCTGTTGCCAAGTGTAATGAAGTGATCTACAAAATCAGGTATTGGTCCGTAAGGTCCCTACATACGAGAAGACGTCAATACTCCCGAAACAGTCATGAGGTCTAGAGTTAAAGAAGGCCTTCAGGATATCGTACCTGATCATCTGAAAAGAATATTTGATAAGCACACCCGCAATATGCACAATAGGGAAACCTTTTTCGAATTTAAAAAGTAAATGTAATTACAAAAAAATCAGGTATTTCTTTCTCTGTAAGCTGATATCTACGATAACTTTGACAGTTCATTTTTACATCTTGCTGTACACAATGTGTGATTTCCACTTCAGATCATTACGGAGACGGTGACTTGTAAGAAAACAGATGGGTAAAATTTCCCATACCAGGTAGTTTAACACTCTATACAGACTGTACAACGGCTTGTTGACTCACAAACGCCCTACGTTCTAGGAACCGGACTAATATGTACACCTTCCCGAAAGTAAAGCATATTAACAAGGTGTAAAATAGAATGCGTCATGGGAGGCATGTTTCGAGAATATGGGATGTCGACCTGAAGCCTAGAAGAACAATCACCAAGTTAACTCGCCGCTCATACTCTCGAGAGCAATCCGCTCACACCTTGGGCTTATATGACCTGTATATGACTTGTGAAAATCATGTCGTGAGGCCCAAGGGGCTGAGTTATGAGAAACGCCATTTGTAATACATGAAGCAGGAGTACAGAATGTATGAAAAACGAGCTCGTCGTTTGAGGTAAAAGCATGATGAGTAGCTCTGAATATCGCCAGACGGACCAGAAATACTTATTTAGCTTCCAGGCATCTCTCGGATGGTCAATGTGATCATTTACCCTGCAACCGCTGCAAGGCAACAGTGTTTTGGCTACGCCTTCAATGTGTGTTGCATGCTTTCAACGTGCACGTCAACAAACAAAAGCAAGTCTAGAGGACTCTGAGCTGCCAACGAAGGAATAGCTGAGAATAGAACAAATACATTATGGGCATCACGTCAAGTAATGAGGATGAACAAAAACTTGTTCCAGAATTAAAAACTCCACTTGCTTATATCTACAAGGGTTGGAGTTTACCACTTTTTTCTTGTTCAGTTTGTTCAGCAGGGCTAGGAGAAGCAGAATAATCGCTGAAAATGGAGTACACCTGCACCGTGCAAGAAAATCAGATTCTGACATGAGAAATAAAACATGTGTTAACAGCTGTATCGCCGACCAAAGGAACAACTGCCATTTCTTCATTTACTTTATTTATGTGACATATATCGTGCCTTAGATATCAATCATCTCTACCCACTTCAAATCAAAATCTCAGTTCATTCTACAGCTGATCCCGTTTATACGACTTGCATACTTCAACCTTCTACATCTCAGACACCACAAGCTACATATGAGATACCTTCACAGCCTTTTCTGCAAGTGCCACATACACGTTGCTCCCATCAGAGACCACCGCTGACACGCCAGGTCCACATTTCTCCTCCAGTACAGGCAAAGGATTGGATATGATCTCCTCAATTCGCCAAATCTATGTCAACATCGCAACAAAAAGTTCGATGGTTGACTTAATAGCTTACATACTTTATCATCCCCCAAACGAAGACCTAAGATGGACTCGAAAGGAAATCGAAAGGACTTCAGTGAACCTTTACTTTTTTAAGCGACTTACTTTGAAGGATGTCTGAAAACATCCTTCACAATTGATGAAGACTGCCACAAACTCAAGCCTAGACCCAATGTCGTTCAAATCAACCTCTCCAAATAACCAGACTAGAGCAGACGATACTGTAGTATGCAGCTTCAAGTACCTATGCCAAGTACATTCAAAGAGTGCCATGTATTTCGCCTCTGACAAACCTACCTTTATAGATTGATCCCAGCTTCCTGAGTACAAAAAAGACCCTTCCACGCATAGACTTGAGACGACAGTCTGGTGAGCTCTTACTGCTGTGATGTATTCTTCGTCCAGCCACACCTGTTCCAAAGGCATGCAGTTAGACTGAAGGGGTTCACTGCATTACATGAATTTGTTAATTACGATATTTCCAGATATCTTTAATATAGAATATCATCTAGATGTATCCTATCAAGATAATTGGACACGAATCCAAGTTCAAAGTTGTGAGGAAAAAGACCTCGGAGACAAAAGAACAGAATGGGACCAAGACAATCATATCGTCTTGAAAAGATCCCTCACAACGGGCAATCGACATTGAGGAATAAACGCACATAGAAATGAGACACACCTGTATGGAGCCATCATCACGGCCTGCGAACAACATGCCGTTGGACAAGCACAGTGTTCGAACCCCACCCATCATAGGATCTGCAGTACCAAGCACTGCCATAGGACTTATATCATTACGCCACCAAACCCGGATTACACCATCCCAGCTTCCACTGTAGAGCAATTCTCCATCGACAACTAGAGTTGAGACGAGTGCTTTGTGACCTTCCATTGTCCCAAGATGTTCAAAAGTCTGAATGACGGCAGAGTATATTCTCTTATAAGTTCAGGTCAAGAATGACTAGGTGACAAAATTCACAAGATTTCGTGCCCTAGATGAATGTCGTTTATGTACATAGGAATATGGGGCCTTATCTTCGAAACATACTCATCAGCTTGTAAGGAAATTTAAGTAGCACCTGAGATGACCAAGCTTTGACAGTTTTGTCCCCGCTTCCACTGTAGAGCACTCCATCTCCTGAAACTGCCAACGATGCGACACCTGTATATCGCCAATCAGTGTGTTCTTGCCAAGATGCGAGAAAAGGTGTTTGTGCCTCCTCGGACTCCTCCTCAAGTCGCCAAGCACATAGGTGGCCCAGACTGTCTCCACTGAAGCACCTCATGGAAACTGGGTCCACTGCTAATGCAAGTACAACTTGAGTATGATGACCTTCTAAAATTTTTAAAAGTTGCTGGGTCTGTTCCAAATTGAACCATACAACAGTCAATATCATGCTCGATCATGCTCGATAGCCAATGTTTGGAGCAGCTCCTTCGTAACTACAACTTCGTAACTACCTCAAAATGACGCATTTGCTGCAAAAGCTGGTATGACGTGAAAAAGTCAAGATCTTGTGCTAGGGAGGGTGCTTGAGGAATATGAAAATAGTGTAGCAAACTAGCAAGTTGTGATTTGAACTCTAGAGCTCGGTAGGACATTCTCATCCAAGATATGATAGAAAGTGATCTTCAGCATGGTTTGATCCACTACCGAGGATCAAACTTCCATCCAAACGTGAAAATAGTATTTGCAACTCAGGTAGAGAGAAGGTCAAAGTACAAAACTGTGTGATGTATAATGAGTTGAGAATGCTTACTCCGAGAGACCAGGCACGTATTGTCTTGTCAAAAGAAGCACTGAGCAGATAATCTCCTGAACAACGAGAGACAAATCAGATATAGCAACCTTGACATAATGCTGCACATTTTATCTCCGCCTGCTTACTCTTAATGTTTAGATTAGGTGTTAGAAAGAAGAAAGCCCATCGAAATCTGAGCCTTGAAATAATCTGTAGACGAAGCCTTACCACTAACAATCAGAGCTGTAACGTAATCTCGATGTCCTTCCAACGATCCTTTTAACTCCATAGAGCATACTTGCAAAGGTTCTGGTTCTCTCTGAGCTTCATCTCCGTACTCTTGCAAACGTTCTGCTTCTTCTGACAGTTCTGCCTGTAGGGCCTCACTGTCACTGATCTCCTGAGAAAGCTTAACGTGTTTCTGTGCCCTTGCCTTTCGTTCGTATTCGAACCAACCCTTAAACCCAAATCCAGGTAAGCAAAGAATCCAGTACTCTTCATCTGAGGTTTTGACGTCGTTCCTTGTTTCCATTTTAGGGAATATCCTCTTGTAAGCAAGGTTAGCAAGCTGTAGTTCCTTGAAGCCCTGGAGCACCTCATAGATATCTGCTCTTTTGCTCGGATCGTGTTCGAAGCATCTCCCAAGCAGATTCTGCAATATATGATGATCCAGGTCCAAGCAGGAATAGGTATCACAACCATGCTCAGAAAATTCCAGACTTTGAAAAAACTTGGGCTTTCCTTGCTCCTTAAGCACATGTTCGAAAATCTCCGTGCAATCCGAGCCTGCGTGAGGAGACTTTCCAGTAAGCAGTTCCAGAATTATACATCCCAGGGACCAAACATCTGCTTTGCAACTGATACGAGCTGAAAGTGCAAGGCAGAACAAAGGTACAAGGTCGCCAGAGCAACTGGCTTCATCAGACTCATACTCAAACACATCCTCATACTCATCCTCTGAGAGAAGCAAATTGCTGCTGCTCATAAAAGCAAGTACTTCTGGGCTCATGTATTCCCAGCACTGACCATCATACCGAATGCTCCCTTGGTTGTGGACGGACTGGGAGTCGCAGTCCGAACCGTCTGAGGAGTCCAATTGGCTGGTAGATACATGTACCAGCCAATTACGTAGATGAAGTCGTGCTCCCAAAGCTCCATTCATATCAAGAAGCATGTTGTCACACGAATCAAAAGCGATGCTTTCCGGACTCAAAAGACCTACCATGAGTCCCCTTTCATGGACTTCAAGCAGAAGCTCACACAGGCGTACACCTATGCTGGTCAATACTTCCAACTCTGCTCGTCCATTAGACTTTCCCAAGGACTCCTCAACTGAATTCTCCACATCTGAGTTCTCCGGTGATATATCTCTGGACCGGGTTTTTGTGCTACATCGTTGCAATAAATCCCAAGGGGCTTCTACTGAGCTCTGTGGGGATTCGCCCACAAGATAAAGCTCCTCCTTGTCATTCATCCATAATCCAAAGGTCTTACAGACCCGATGACAAATTGATGAGAAAAAAAACATAACAGACATCTCAATTTTTGTATCATGGTCTACCCGTTCCACAAGATCAAGCACGAGCTGCTCATACAAACTCTCCCTGGTCTTACTGCACTCGGCTTCAATGACCTGCTTGTCCTTGCTCCGGTCCACATGAGTCTGCACAACTTTCGGAAACTCCCTCTTCGGCACCTCAATTCGTAACAATGAAACACCAAGCCTCCAGTAGACCCCGTCATCCTCGTGGACGAATTCACCGTATAAGAGTCTGCTATCAGAACTGGCTGCGGAATCCTCTCTCAGATGAATCACCTCCTGCGGCAGGATGCACGCCCTGAAATCCAAATTGTGAGGCTGTAGACGCAAAATTGAACCAAGGAGAGAACTGCGCAAAGTTTTAACAATGCTCGTACTCAGCGTAGAAGAAGTGGTGTCGCACAGCGCGTCCGAATTCTCCTTCGGCTCTCCACTCTGCCTCCTCTGAGAATTGCGTACACTCACGTCAACACGTCTGGCTCCGCCATCCGATTTCCTAAACCTCGGACCCTTGAAAAATTGGGCCGGTTTCTTGACAGGAGGAGATTCCGAAGAACTTGGGAGCAGGCGAAGAAGTGCGACATTCTTCGGGAGGCATTTCTGGCCGCCGAAAGGCAGCTTAGTGCGGAAGTTACACTCGGGGCACCTCAACAAACCGCCGGACTGCGGGTCCTCGCCCGCTTTACTCGTCGAAGGCTGCCAGGTCGTATGCAGCTCATACAAACACGGCTCGCAGAAGGAATGACCGCAAGAAAGCACGCGCGGGACATGAATCGTATGGTCGTAAGGCTGGAAGCACACGATGCACTCGGGCACCTGAGTTTGAGTCATCAGACTCGAATACTGCTCCGGAGTCTGATCTCTCGTCCCCATAAACAACCTCGCGCACCGGACACAGCATCAGAACAAACTCCTCCTCCTCCTCCTCCTCCATGCTTTATTTCCGCTACGAATCCTACGCCCGCCCTTCACTCCACACTTCTGGGAGAGGATTCCGTGCTCAGCCCTAAGGCCTGCGCTCTCTTCCACCTAGGAACATGGCAGAGCAGGAGAATCTTTGTGTCTGTCATTTCTTCGTTCGTCTCTTCAGCAGTGTAAATCCCGCTTGATTCCTCCCTCCCCTTCCCTTCCCTTCCCTTTCCTCCCATCATTTCCTTCCACCGTTCAATTGACGCACTCCCTGCACAGACGGTGACCACTGAGCTGTCGGTCATGTTCCAAGACAAACTGTCACTAGGTTTTAGGACAAACTGTCACTAGGTTTTCAGGCGAACCGCAGTGTTTCGTGCCTGGCTGGGCAAGGCTTCGTTTGTGTCAGAGAGGCGAAGAAACTGGCCAAGCAACCCCAACAAAAAATTCTTCCCTTTAGTGACGCGGCGCCTGTTCTTGGAGCTTCCAGCCATCACACGCGTGTGATGGGGTGTCAAGAATATTTTGAAACTAAAAGGGAAGTCATACAGAAATACTGGTGGCCCAAAATGTGGTCCAAAAACATGAATTTGCCTATCGAGCCCTACATGGATGAAACCAAAAGTGGTGACTATGAGCTAGCTCCAACATATTAAAATGTCAGTTATGTCCTAGGGCACCTGGATATCCTGAATATCTAGGCTGCAAAGGCCTCAAGGCTTGATAGAGTTAATTCCTGTCTAGCGACCGCTAACTGGGGTTTATCATAAACCCAAGTTATCCCATAAACCGTTTATGGGATATAGAAGACTTGCCACATTCGCGGCTGTGGTGAAGAGCAAATCGTGGTCAAGTTCCCACAACGAGAGAGGTGATTTGATCTCCTCGGCTTGGCTTTGCAGCGTTGCAACATAGCGACAAAGTTAGCATTAAGCATATTCATGCCAAATGCGCAGCATGAGCAAACTACTGCGGTTAAGCGAACCGCATGGAGTTGTAGAACATCCTCAAGCGACCACCCCGGATCAATGTAATGAATCAAGAATCTGTTGTGTTCATAATTTGCCTTCAAAAACCCGAGAAAGGCCAAACAGTCGCAATACTTTGCACATATATTGTTCAATATTGCTTCGTAAAGTGGTGCAGTCCAGCAGTGGCGCAATGAAATGTCCTGACCGAGATACAGTACGGGAGATGCAGCAACGCACGCCAAACAGGAGAAGCATCTATATCTTTGTTACAGCCAGCACCAACAAAACAACTCAATCGCAGTAAAATAACCAATTTACACGATAGGGCACAGGAGAAACCCAAAAAACCTTCAATTATTTGTTGAAAACAAGGTACAAGAGGAAAATTTTGAGAATGCAGAGGGGAAGGAAAGCAAAACGAGCAAGGAGGGAGACAAGTAATGTCAAATCAATGTTCGAAGAGTAGTCTTTAATTGATCATTGTCTTAACTCTTCATATAACATGAACGGTATGTTTTGAAAATGATTGGTAAGAGGAAAGGTGGATCAAGAAAATATAAAACTAATGACCTTGGATCTATTTGCGTTAGTTTTCGTAACCATATAGACCAAATAAGCGAAAATAACTCCATTTTGTTAATGTTTTTCAAACCTTCTCACAAAGGGATTATGGATCACTAATCTTGGATCCATGATAGTGACAGATCCAAAATCATGTGTTTAGAACTCTTGGAGTACAATTCAAATCGAGCTTGTAAGCGATTCACTCAAGATGAAGTTAATAAGATTCATTTGATATTGTAGTTCATCATGCAAACATCATTGGACTTCAATAAGAAGCTACTTGTACATTATCTTACTATTCAAGTTTAAAATTGGTAAAGGTTAGCATGCAGTGCATATATAATACCATTAATTGAATCAAAATACATTATCATGTAACCATATCATAACATATGAAATTGAGATATCGATAGAGAGAAATAATTTTTTGAATTATTCAATATTTGTATAAAAATACTGAACATGTTCAAAAGTGAAAGTTATTTAATAGAGTTATTTTATCATTTTGAGATAATTGTTAGGTGAACACTATCTTTGATTAGCTTTAGTTAATGATAATTATGATTCGGAAAATTAATTATGGTTAGGTTAGCTAAGATGTGCAACTTATCTTTCCTTTTTGACTTCTCAAAATCTCAAATTTTCATCATTTTATATTTTGATTTTTGCATACATAGGCTTGATCTGCTCTTTAAGACGATTGTTTTGACCTGAAATTTGTTGAATTTCATCAAGAGATCTCAAAATTATGGCCGTTTAATGTTTGAAATCAAATTCAGCTATGATACTCGCATGATGAAGAAGTACGCGAATTTGGAGAGACAAACTGCGAAAAGCCAAAGAAGGTATTCACGTACGCTCCACATTGGAAAATGCTTTATGTGAAAACTCATGACCAAAAAGAATCAAACATATAGTGTTTTTTTTTTGCAATTGTAATAGATTGTACCAAGCAAATTAAGTACCTTTGAGTTCAAATTTTTCAAGGTGGTTGTCAAGCCGGTTGAGCACGCGATTAGGGTTTGACAGGCATGGCTCAAAACCACGGGGTGACCCCGGAAATGCGCCACAAAACGTCCGGGCTACGCCCCGACGTTTTGACTAGAGCATTCTTGATTTCTCGGGGTCGCCCTGATATTTTTGGAAAAAATTTCCGGGGGTTCTCAGTGGATTGAAAACTATTGAGTCCGCTATTTACGTGTGAGTGCTCCCAAAATTTTTTCAATAAAATGACATTTACAACGGGTGTCCCCGGGTTTAACCCTTAAAATCCTCCGGGTGTAGCCCCCTCTTAGCAAGAGTGCACCAGCGGATTCCTCCGGTTGTCCCCCTGTTTCACCCCCTGTTCCGGAAGTAAGTTATCTATTCCCAGGGGATTTCCGGGGGAATGTCAAACCCTGCACGCAATACAAGATAAGGTTTGGAAAATATGCTTTGTGTAATTTTTTTTAGTAAAGATTCCATGAGGGGTCTAAATTCAAGTTTTTATTCCCTTTAACTTTGGAATTAATAACTTTTTACTCGGAGATGATTTTGACAAATTTTTTTCACATTCCAGAAGATTAGCTTGTGAGATACGCGTGAATGTGATCTCAAATTTCAATTCTTAGAATTTTCATTCTTCAACAGTTTTTGACGTTAAGTGTAGAGAACTGTTAACATTGTGAACGCTTTTTGGGCATGAATAGCTTGGAGCAATAAGTGAAACTTCTTTCAATTGTTGCAGAAGGTGTTGGACTTCTACATTCAGACGACAAAAATGGAAAGTCAAGCTTTCTTTCCAAAGATCTTGTTGAAGTCATTCTGGAACGCCATCAATTGGAATTGACTGATCAAACCTATGACGCTATCTAAAGTTGATGGACCAAGGTTTGAAGTTGAACATTTTGATGGCCGTACCAACTATCTACTATGAGAACGGCAACTCAAGAATGTGATCAAGGCAATGGAATTTGGGAAGCTACTCAAACCGAAATCCATGAATGTTGATGACGAGGATTGAAATGAGATTCAAGATCAAGTTGTGAGTATTGTGATTCTCTACTTGAAATCAAATGTGTTGAAACAAGTGGAAGAGTTGAAGACTCTGACAACTATGTTTCAAGTGTTTCAAACGAAGTATCACATGAAAGAGTTGTTAAATTGACTTTTCACATCGTTAAAGCTGATGAGCTTCAAAATGGTCGAAGGTACAAAGATCTAGAACCACATTGATGCTTTCAATGATTTGTTGATGGATCTTTTAAATCTGGATGCTGATTTGAGTGATGTGAAAAAAACATTGTAGCTTTTGAGCTCTTGCCAGCCTCATATCACACTTTATCTCGTGTGTTGCTTCTTCGAGACAAAAAAAGCATCACTTACAACGAGATAGTGACAACTTTATTGACGGACAACATCCAACAAAAGCTGGTTTCTTTCTTCAATATTTCTTCTTCTTCTTTTGTCCTCTATGTCACTCGTGCAAGATTGGATAAGCGATCCAATAGCGTGAGCAAGTCGCAAAATTGGTCTAAGTCAAAGAAAGGAAACAAGAATGAGATGAAGTGTTGGAAGTATGGCAAGCAAGGTCACATGAAAAAAGATTATCATAGTAAGCCGCAACCGAAGAGAGAGTAATATGTTGGTTCCTCTGTGACCAACAATGATGAAAGCTATGTCTTGTGAACCTCTTCCCTCATTAGAAGAGATGAATGGATTTTGGAATTTGCTTGCTCTTATTACATGTGTTTTATCCAAGAATTTTTACTACATATGCAACATATCAAGGTTAAGTCTTAATGGAAAATGATCACTCATGTAAGATTGATGATATTGGATCCATTCGGATTCAAATGTTTGATGGGAAAGTACAAACATTGACGAATGTTAAACACATTTCCAGTAAGCGTAAGAATTTAATTTCAATCAAGAATATCGACATGAGAGGCTTTGATTGCAAAGTTGTTAATGGAATTTTCATTGTTGAAAAAGGTTTCAACGTATAATAAAACTCACAAGCAAAAGAATCTTTACATATTGGAGGGATCTACAATTCTCAGTGAGGCCAATGCTACGACATCATATTGTGATGTCGTAGCAGATGAGACCATTTTGTGGCATGCTCGTTTTGGCCACATGAATAAAAAAGCTATGAACATTTAACACAAACAGAATATATTACCTAGCTTGAAGTCTTGCAAGCTTGAGTTCTATGAGTATTGTGTATTTGAAAAGCATACGCGATGTGCTTTTGGAACTTGCGTTCATAGTTCTAAGACTATTCTTGAGTATGTTCACTTTGATGTGTGGGGTTCTTCTGTTGCATCACATTCTGGAAAGTAGTACTATGCTACGTTTGTTGATGATTATTCAAGATATGTGTGGAACTACTTTCTTCCACACAAGTTTGATGTTTTTGTCACTTTTAAGAAGTGGAAAGTTCAAGCAGAGACTCAAATTGGAAAGAAGTTGAAATGCTTCCAATCAAATAACGGCGAAGATTCTTGTATAGACTTGAACAAAGTCCCCAGCAATGAAACAAACGTTTTGATGAGTTCATGCATACGTATGGCTTCATACGAAGTGCATATGACTCTTGTGTGTACATGAAGCATGTTAGCAACACAAGTTTTGGTTTTTATTATTCGTGCGGTATGTAGATGACATGTTTATTTCCGCTAAGGATAGGTTTGAGATTATTAAACTCAAAGTTCAACTTACTTTTGAATTTAATATAAAAGATCTAAGTATTGCTAAGCGTATTCTAGGCATGGAATTCCACAAGGACAAGGCATCAAGCAAACTTTGGTTGACACAGACACAATATGCAAAGAAAGTACTTGCTAGATTTAACATGTCAAATGTTAAAGCTACAAGTACTCCATTAGGTGCACACTTTAAGCTTTTGGCAGCTTTATGTCAAATTGATGCAAATGCGAAAGGATTGATGTATTCTATTTCTTATGAAAGTGCAGTTGGCAGCATTTAGTATCTAATGATATGCATTGTACCTGATATAGCATATGCAGTTGGGAAGATGAGTAGGTACATGTCAAATCCTGGACGATAGCATTGGAAATCTGTGAAGTGGATGATGCAGTATGGCTCGTCCATTGCAATTTCTTCAACTTTTGTGGCTTTGCCGTATAAGCGCTATTAGCATCGAGACACGCTTGATACTAAATAATTGTTTGATGCACATTCAAACAATGCAAGTTCTCTCTTGGGATATGTTGATGCTAATTATGAAAGAGATTTATATAAGCGGAGATCAACAACTAGATATGTTTTCAATCTTGTTGATGAATGCATAACTTGAAGATCTACATTTCAATAATGCAATTCTCAATCATCCACAAAAGTTGAATACGTTGTGGCACCAAAAGTAGCAAAGAATCAATCTGGTTGAACAAGCTGGTCACTAAGATGGGGCTGCCACACAATGATGTGAATCTAAACTGTGACAGTTAGAGTGCATTTCATTTAGCATCAAACAATGTGATGGATGGTTGGATAAAGTCTATTGACATACGATACTATTTTATCAAACAAGGGAAGTTTTATAGTGCGCTTAAACTCATCAAAATTGATAGTAAGCTCAATACAGCCGACGCGTTGACCAAATTGATTTCATTGGAAAGTTTTTCCAAGAATTGTGCAAAGTTGCAAATTTTGCATAGGGTTGGTTAGTCTAGTTACTTTTGTACATGTATTTTTCATCTGATTTTTGCCACGTACGGTTTAAATCTAGTTATTTCTTGGCTATAAAAGAAAGCGTGATTTAGCTTTACTTTCTAAAACTTCCCACAAAGATACATGTGAATTGCATTAGTTACCTCTCCAAGACTTGAATCAAGGGGGGAGTTTGCTAGATTAACTCTATATTGGATTTTCTCTAGTTAGCAATAATTATAATTGGAAAAATTAACTTAGTTAGATTAGCTGAGATGTGCATGTTATCTCTTCTTGTATAGAAGAGAGAAGTAACCATTCACTATGGACAGTTTAGAGTTGCACTTTGAAAGTGAACAAGAAGGAGGAGAGCTTGACTGTAGAGGTCGTGTATACACGTGGAAGATGAACCACGTTATCTTGGTGTTGTGACTGTCGTGCGTGCTGATCAATCTTGATTTTTTGACGTTACAATAAGATCAGATGGTTGAATCATAAGACACTTTTGTTTTTCCAAACATTCTATAGAAAGCTTTATTTATGCTTGGAAGAGAATGCTTTAATTTTAAACTTTTCAACTTTTATGATATTCAGCTCAATGTATCTATCTATTGTTAATCTGCATCAAGAGAATTTGATTGTTATGAGCTTTTCTATGAAGTACTAAGGTCAAAGTATAAATTCTCCTCAATTGTTGTTTACAATTACTCTGTATACCATTGTACATTTCTTATCAGTTTACTTACAATTATAAATTTTGACTCGTGTATCTTAAGATGAAGAGACTTATTTCTCTTCTGATTCAAAATCCAAGTTCAAATATTATTTTTTTAGTCACACTGTGGGCAACCAATTGTAATGTTCTCATATCTACTATGAAGTTTGGACATATGAAGTGCATTTGATCAACTAATTTTAGGTTTTGGTAAGTTTAGATTATGCTATTATACAAGATAGTTCATGATATTTTCACTGGATTTTGCCTTCTTACTTAAATCTCAAGCCTGGTTTGATGTGAAAATATTTCCTGAGATAGTTTTTGCTCTGATGTGAAGGTTTTTCTTGTTGTGGCATGCTATTGAAAGACATTGAATATTTTATTTTACTGCTCATACGCAGATATTATATCGGTTTGTGCGATGACTTGTTCGTTGACATTTGGGCAAATGGAAGACTGCCATTCCATTCAAGCAGAAAATAAATTTGGGTGTCCTACGAAGTGTTTCTGTACTGTTTGATCAACAAGATATTTGATGGCTTGAGTATATTTTGGCCCCCTTTGCAAATTACACGACCCACAGTCTGAGGTGAAATGTTGTAACGGCTTGTTGATGAACTGTATGGATCAGAATGTGAGTTTTACTTGCATGCAATCTTTTAATGTGTTCCCTTGGGATCATTGACATGTAATCCTCATAAAACCATGTAAACGAGGGGGTTTATGATTTTAGTGGTTAAGATGGTTAAGATTTTGGGTAGAATTCTTTCAAGCATATCCTATCCCATACCCATGTTTGCCGCGGGTGTCGCCTGTTCTGCACCCTCGGAAGGTGCCAGGCGAAGTCCGGTCAAACCTTCTCTGGGCTCTAGAGAGTTGAGAGGAGAAAATCAGTGGAGATGGGCACAGAGGATGTAAACATGGATTGTAAGCGGTGACGGTTCATATGCCAATCCGCTATTTGTAGACAACTCTGCCCGTCCAGACTCTTCTCGACAAATGGACCCCGAATTCCAGGGCTCCTTTCTTTTCACGGTCAGAAAGAGTAAGTAACTCTGGGGAAAAAGTAGGTCAGGGATTGCTTCCAGAGGAGATGATCCTCCCGGTCACGTAATCTCCCAGCCTTGACTGCAACTCCGGCCGCTCGATCCCGTGGGCCGGAAGATCCGATGACTTTTGCGCAACGCGATGCTAAGACGTAGAAGCTTTAGAAGACCCAACTTCCGATAAGGACGCCAAATGCTGTACATGTGCTGAAGTTGTTTTTCGGTGAAGTTCCTTCCGTTGTGCATAAGTTTTCATATAGAAATTGAATCAAGTATTGAAATATCATCGAAAGTTGTTGATGGGAACACGTGTGAGAGATATAAGAGCTGAAAGACTTTGCTTCACTGCGTGACAGGGTCCCATTTGCTTAGAGTCGAGCTAGACTGTCCCGTAGCGCACTTAAGTTCTGTACGAGGAAATCAGTTACGAAAGGGCATGTCTTATGTGCGGGAAGTCCCATTTGGGCGGCTAGATTTGGCGGAAGCGATGCACATATCACCGCCGCCCACCAATTTCGCATTTCATGATCTTATCCATTCGGACAAAACTCCAGAGATAACGTTGTGGATCTTTACTAGCATGACAAGTTAGCTTTACAGGGGACCCGATCGAAACCCTCGAGCATGTGGATTTTCTCTGAAACTTAGCATTTTTGTTCGTATTTATTCTATGGACGCCAACCCTGGCACTAAAGTTAGCTAAACCCGTCATCTGGGACTCATCACCGTGGCGTGAAAGAAACTTTTCAGATTTGGTTATGACATGCGAAGGTTTGCACATACAAGTGAAATACTATGTAAGATTCCGGCGTCAACATAGGGCTGAATAATTAACAAATGCAGTGTTTACACCAAATCCACGGGAAGAGAACATATAAGAAAAAATGGTAACTGCCAGTTATCCTTAGTCTATACTAATTATCACTCATTCTAATTATAGGTTTTTTTCCAACGATAACACACAACATAGAATGCCTTGATGATTCCATCTTTCTTGTTATCAATGTTGCATCTGCTTAATCACCACATTGTAGTTTTGATTTAACGCATAAATTTGCATTGTTGATAGCGCAGCGTCCAATTTAGGTGGAGCGAATGTGTTCATTTTGAAATGAAATACTTTTGACCAATCAAATATCTCATTTTTTAAACAGTTCATATAAAGTGAAAAATAATTAACATAAACTAAGAGATAATTATTTGCTATCCAAAAACTATAATAACCTGAAAAATAAAGTAGCTATCAATTCATTATAAAATGTATTAATAGTATATCATTTTATTCATGATAAAAAATATTAATAATACTAGAGTAATTAATTGTTTTTAAAGTTTGACATTGTACAGAGTTTAATCTTCCAATAGTGACACATATTGGTGCTAGGTTTTCACTTCACTGTGAGAGTTGTCTCTCATACGAGGTTGGGTAACATTTAGCAAATTATATACATGCATTTTGATTACACTTTTAGCAGATTTGCTGAATATTTAGCGGATCATTTGGTGGATAGTATCATTCTCAATGACTTGTCTTTGGGTTCAAATATCGTATTGTTTTTAGTAAACTTAATCTCAGGTTGCCAAAATAAAGCAATTATAAATTGTAAAAAGTGAGCAAGCAGGGTTGAGGTCTTCAAAATAAATTAACGATATAAATGATGAAAAGTTAACAAGCAAAGCTGATTCTCCAAAATAAATCATCGTTATAAATGATGAAATGTGAGCAATCAAAGCTGAGAAAATTTGTAGAGTGATTTGTGTTGCTTCTCACCTGTAAAATGGTTGAAACAACAAAATGAAAGTAATATAACACAAATAAGAATGGACCGCGTTGTAAAGTGGGATTATGTGGACAGAATTGTTTTAATAAATTGAGGTTACAACATCACCATTTTTGCTTTTTTTTTTAGCATTTATCCTATAGCATGGTGTGAAGGAGCCAAACATGACAGATGAGCGAGTGCAAGTAAGGTCGGGAACAACGAGTGGGTCAAGGCCGGATAAAGGGTGTGATTCCACGCCATGTTAACAACAAGTCAAAGGTTGGGAGTTTTACTAGAATAAGAGCAATAAGTAATAGATTGAATTTATTTTTTTTAAATACAATTTGAATTTTCACTATTAGATAATATTATGTCACTATTGCCAATTGCGACAATATCGTACTTATTGGATAGATTTATAAGGTAAAATCTAATAATTCTTAAGTTCTTTGTCAAGTATGCCACTAAGAATTGACATTAATCATGAGATTTAGCTGTATAACTGAATTGGCACTATACTAACTTGGTCACTAATGTACATTAATTGATGCAAGTACAATAGTCTCGAAGTGTACACATGAGATAATTTCTGATTTTTCTTATGTGTGCAAAGGTTTTATACATCTTGAGTATATCAAACCATAGAAAGTGAATCCAGAATTGATGCCAGATGGGGTTGGGAGTGGAGGTTTTGGCCAGGTTTTATATGCATGCCATATGCTAGATATTTAAGAATCGTGATAAAATCATAATTATATAATGCATGTGTTAGTTTGCTTCAAATCTAAGAAGGAAGGGAACAAAAGTTATGGAACAAAGTTTATTTCCTGAACTGAAGTCATGTGTCACTGATTTTCTTGACATTGTTCAATCGGACATAATTTTCACAAGGGTAAATGTCTCTCTTACGGTTAAACAATAATTTTTTCCCGCTGTGGCGCAGAAAGTTAAAGTCTTTTACTAAACCTCTAATTGTTAGATTCTTGTCAATCTAGGTATGCATGGCAGTGGACCAGTGCGTCAAATGATGATGAACTTACCGAATGAAGCAATATATAGAAGAGCTGACCTTCTATAAGAGAATGTTCTGCACTTTAGAGGAGTTTCATTCCAGTATCCCACTCAATCAAATCTCTCATGCGTAACGCATGCAGATTCTGGGGAAAGTGTCACATTTGCAGTCCGATCCCTCTGTCCTTATCGTTTACAACCCAGCTATGCAGACCTTGAGTGTCCATGGTGCATCGAACGGTGCTAGTTTTACGTTCAAAAGAAAGGTAACTAAGAAATATGGTGGGTGATGTTTGTTCATACACACAATTTTACTCTGAGTTAAAATATGTTGTCTAGAGAAATCTAAGACATCACCCTCCAGGCATCGGTTGAACATCCTACTTCTCCTTTTGTTTGACATGTTCGTTTCGACATGTTTGCGATTGCGCGAAAAGTTTATAAATAAAGACATAATGTGTTCTTTTCTTTAATATATTTTATCAAAAATTCAAATATCTGAAATATTTTTCTAGGAAAAAATTTAATTAAGAGTTCATTTTTGTAATGTTAGAAGATATGAATGAATTTTTCAATCTTAGAATTTAAGCTACCAAATCAGAAAAAAATGTAACATTTTAAGTGATGTGGTATTTATTTATGAATATACTGATATTGATATTTGATCATAGTATGAAATAAAAATCTTCATGAAATAGGTTAGTCTCACAATGTAGAGACTAACTTATTCATCGGTGTTATTTTGTTACTTGTTTTGCTTGCCGGAGTCTTCCCAAGTTTTTCCAATGGATGTGAACCCATCCATGTCATATTGGACTCTGAGAGCCTTGATGTGGAACCTTCCTTTGTCTATTTGTCGTTTCCTTTGCCCAAAGTCTGTTGACCGATGCACTCAAAATGTCTGCATATCCATAACACTGTACAACTTTAGAATATATATATGTCATACAAAACTATTTCTTTGTCACATTGTGCTGATATAAGTAGCAAGTTTGACTTGAACGTGACATATGCATCGTCCCGTAGAGACCAGAAATTTGTAACCTAGCTCGAAGTAGCAGTTTCTCTCTCAGTCCTTGACAGGATACGGTCACTATTCAAGTACGTACCCTCGGAATGTTAGTCGGCGTGTTCAGCTCCCTGCTCCGAGCTTAGCATTTGCACACTTGGAAGGAGAGGGCCCGGCCTGCAAGGAGGCCGGCACACATCATGGTCAACACGTCGCTTTGTCCTCCGGTGACCATCGAGTATTCTCTGGTCAACGGGTCGGAGAAGATTGACATGATACTCGTGTGTTTATTTCTCTGACTTCTCCCAGAGCACGAATAAATCGCTCGATGACATTTTGACCCACGACTTGCCCTGAACCATTAGGAGGCACGCAATGAAAGTGGAAGAGCTTGGTCATGAGAAGTGGGAACGAACCAGCTTACTGGATTCAGTAATTCCTTACTGCTGGCCTCGTAAATCTCACGATTTTCACTTCAGACAATCACGACTTCCAACAGCGAGGGTTGACGCGCGCAGGTTGAACAGCGGTGTGTGATCGACACACCTCGAGAAGAGGAGGTGAAGTCGTGAGGGGCGTGCCTGGCACTGACAGCATGGAAGCACTGTCCAATGCCACTACGGAGGCCGCTGCTTGAAAGACAAACTTGACAGGACCGACAAATGGATGAGGATAACGAGAATTGACCCAGCTCGGGCAGGAAAGAGAGATGAGACAGTGGTGAGGAGGTAATACTGAGAGGCTGAAAGAGAGGACTTGTTTACTGAATTGCCCATTCTCTTTGCTAATAGATTAACAAAGCACAGATGATCGAGAGGACCCCTCTGGTAACTAGACGACTCGCTTCGTGCACCTTTGATTCCATCTACCATTATTGAAAAAAATTTGGGATGGCTGGTGGACATGAATGCTGCACCATCCAGTCCTATATAATTGCCACTGCCAATGCACGCTCTGACGGCCCATGTGATCCTATGTCTCCGCTACGCATCTCATGTAATGGCTTTCCGGTCTCTGCCAACCAGACGTTTGCTGATACACGTCATAAATCACCAGCACAATGTGCACGAAACACGCTAGGCAAAAAGAACGAATAGCATGTCCTTCCTTCAGCTCTTAAAAAGGCCACAAGTAGATGTAGAGATGCAATTCGTAGACACGAGCGATGGCGTGTTTCTCACGACAAAAAAGATTTTAGAACCTACTGTACAGAATTTGTAGTGAGGCATTATTGAGTCTCAGTAGTCTATGATAGGTTCTCCGAAGGTAAGGTTCTTGGAAATATTGCACGGAAGATCGAACAATTTGGCGACGATGACTTTGAAAATTTTATGTACATTAATGTTGTGGGTAACACTTGAAAAGAATAATGAAGCATCCATGGCCTGTGCGTACAACCTCGCCTGCACCAAGCACCCAAAACCCCCACGTCACTGTCAAAGCCTTGTTGTGTGACAGGCAACCAAAAGATGAACTCCGCATGTACACGATAAATCTTGATCGCTGATTACCAGCGTAACAGAAAAAACCAGAAAAATTCTAATGTTACGCCGCTTTCCGTACATCACTTTCAAAAGATCTCTATCTCGAAACCAGCTCAGTTCATTTCAATACAAGTTGCGCAATTCACCGACCTGTCTCGTTATGATCCTTTGCGTATCTTCCGGCAGATTCACAAAGTGGTCGTACTTGGTACCCACCAATATAACAATGGCACTCTGCAGAACGATGAGTTTTCCAATTAGGATGCAGTTGAGTCAAGAACCATTCCCGTGATTATATCTTCAGAGGCAAGCTAAGCAGCAAAACCTACATGGAAACTGTTTCAGGGGATGACGAGTACTTGGAGGAATCAGACGATGCTACGCTACATTAACCAGGGGTCAGAATCATAGACTACCTTGTTGCAATGTCGCACTTGTACGAACCACTGCTTCACACTGCACAGAAGCCCATGCGACGAGCAAAATGTCAATTCACAATCAACTGCCGTACATTGACATTTGAATATTATTGAAAATTATCTCCATTCAGAGGCGTGGAAAAGCGGGTTGACGGGACGTAATGCCGACCCTCGTTCCCATCCGCGCGACTCCTCATAATCAAAATTTCATAATCGTAGCGTGCATGCATGCAAAAGCTTCACATATACGTGAAGCATCGCTGCTAAGCAGTCAGGAGGCTATCCAGAGGACCCTTCAAGTACTGCCCTCACATTCGACTGGGGCCAACCAGAGCGCGAAGAGTACTTTCGGCAGGTTGGCATCGACAAGATCACGGTTGGATGGCCATGCCACACGAGTGGCACAGAGCGCACGGACGAGGCGAGCCGATTTCAAGAGCACAGCCAATTTTGACGAACAGAAGACACGGGGAATGGCCAATTCGGCGCGTAGGGCATAAAATCGTCCAGGGCAAAACACGTACCTATGAAGCGTCGATCTGCGCGTCAAATCGAACATGAGTAGTATGGCATCTGAGTCTTTGCAGACTAGGGGCATCATGCTCGAGAACTGGCGATGACCTGGCAATCAAAGCACACATCGACCACTGTTCATGACACACTCAAAGTCCACGAGTTTCAAACCAATTTCAAATGCAGACACACAACGCAGAAAATTGACGAGCATCTCTTGCTTTGGGCCAGAGAGCAGTTCGAGAACGACTAGTATCAGCTCTCCACTCTGCATGGTTAGGAGCATCAATTCAAGTGGGCGACCTCACAATCAATCGACCACTGTTCGATGAATTTGAAGACTCTTTCCGTAACTAGGACCTGCCTTCCCAGTAAGATGGTGCGAAGGTGGTGGTGCGAATAACGAAACCTTAAAGAAAACGAGTCTCAGCACATTTCAAGCGTCCTTTGGCAGTTTAGCTAATAAACGAGTATCTTCAAGTGCGCCAACAAGGTCCATCGATCGAATTATCCGTAGGACTCGCGGAAGTACAGAACATTGGTCGATTGACGGCAAAGTTGAAACCCTCACAGTGGTCGTAAACATCGTGCCACGGATGAGAACTATACCGATGACCGAAGCCTGCTATTGGACGAAAGACATCACCAGTTCATACGAGGGCTAAATTTAGCCACCGATAGACAACCCCTACCTCCGAGATCCCATATACTGAGGGCAATGTTGGCATTCTGGACTTTGAAGATCTTTTCCATCGACGTTACTCCGATGGTCTGTACATAGTCCTCATTCTTCTGGGATGCCACGTAATTCACCTGAATGATAAATTACACAGAGAATGAGACGGAGTCACGGATTGTGGGGAGAGAAAGTCGAGAGCAGAGCACCGGAGAGAAGAATTTGGAAATGTCATTCGACCAATTGAGGGAAGAGAGGACGAACCATAAAACTCGTTTTGCCGGTCTGGCAATCGCCAACCATGCCAACTTTGACGACGACTGTGTCTTCAGCTTCTTCGACGCATCTAAAACTTCCAAGGGGTCCGAGGCTCGCTAATCGGCCGAGCGAACCCCAACTGGGCCATTCGGCGAGCGGGGCGATTGGGTTGGGAATAATTCCTCCTAACAATCGCTCGGAATCGACCGAGGACGACCTGGAGAGCTTGTGGTACCCAATTCCGCGAGCGCTCCCGGATACACAGCAGAGCGACCTGACGGAGTGTCGTCTGAGCTGACGGCCCAATCGCCTAGCCCCGCGCTTGAGAGCACGCATCTGCCCTGCAGCGCCACCTCCAGTCACCCGCTTGCTCCCGGCGCTCCCGCCTCCTACTAAACCCGCCGTCCGTAACCGAAACATGAGCTTCGAAATCCGCTCCTTTTCCACTACCTCTGTCTCTGCTGCACCTCCCACAACCCATTCCTGATTCTCGTCCTGCCCTGCGTCTGCTGCTGCTGCTACTGCCGCCTCCGCGTCCCCGCCCGCGCGTCGCCTCCACCGACGACCTCCGCTGCCGGCCATTCAACCTCCGTCGCTGCCCGCCTTCCCCCCCACCCCTCGCGAGGGGGATCTGCGCTCTGCTCCAGCGCCTTGCACTCTCTCGTTCTTCAAAGAACTTCTCGACTCTCGCCGATTCAATCAATCCATCTCCCCCGCTCTCCCTCCTCCTCCTCCTCCTCCTCCAACTCCACGCCCCCACCCCAACCACCACAACACCTCCCCCTCCCCGTCACTCGTCACTCGTTCCTCGTTTACTTTCTCGTTCTCGTTTTTCCTCCCCCTCTCGATCTCCCCCCGCACTGCCTTCTATTCCTATCTCCCCCTCCGCCGCAGCGCCTGCTCGAGTTCCACCATCTCCGCCCCCACGCCCCACATCCTCCTCCTCTGCCCCTGCTGCTCCCTCCCTCCCTCCCTCCCTCTCCCCCCACCTCCGACCTCGACCTCGCTCTGCTGCTACGTTCTCTATCTCCCCTCCCCTCTGACTACCTTCTGCTCATTGACTCACTCGCGAATTCAATAAGTCGTCCATTCATTCAACGTTCATTCGTTTGTTCGCTAACTCACACCCTCCCCACACTGGCAGCGCTCCGACCCGTCGCTCGTCACTGCGCCGCATTCAAATAATCCTCCTCCGGCAAAACGCACTCCGCAGTCTCCTCCGCTCCGGTGCTCACGCGCTCCTCTCTCCCGTGCACGCGGCCAGCCTAGCCTGCCCCTCCCCGCCCCTCCCCGTCCCCCGGCCCGGCCCGGCCCGGCCCCGGGCTCCCCTCGGCGAGGCGGGTCGGCCTCCCCATTTCGTTCCCTCGCTCGCTCGCTCGCTCGATCAGGCGACGCGTCTCTTGGCTACCTCATCTCATATTCGCGTCACGAGATGCATCACGCTCCGCTCCGCGGTCTCGCCTCTGAGCCTCCTCCCCTCGTGTGCACTGCACTGCAGCCCCGGCGAATCCCGTCGAAACCCGACCTGCCCCGAACAAAAACCCGATCGCAGTCCCCGCTCTGCGCTCCACGATCGGTGAAGACTGATGTCTTCACCCCAACCGAGCCCTAGTCCGGGCCCGATGGCCCGAGCCTACGGACTCCGAACCAACACAGCAGCCCAAGGCGACCTCGATATACCCCGATTCCATCCACGCTGAGTTGACGACCGGCACGGCCAATGCCGATGCGATTTGACCACCGCGGCGCAACCGTGTGTGCGACTGCGAGAGCATGTGCCGGTGCGCTCCGGCCTGCAGTTTACGGAGTCCATGATTCCACTACGGTACAGTACAGGACAGAGCGGTACAGTCCAGTGGGGCTGTGGGACAGTCCAGCGGATAATCATGCGGCCGCAATTACAGCCGATTTCGTTGCGCTGTAGGTGATGCCTTGAGAGATTTATTTACCGCGAGGGGAGATTCATTTGTGTGTGTGTGGGTGTGGGTGCGTGCGTGCTGCTGCGTGAATATCTGCGATTTGCGGCTGTAGCCGCGAGCTGTTGATTCGGTTTTTTATATTGTCCCCTTGCTCAGAAGTGTGAAGTAAAGCGGATCGTGGATATTCGCGGGCCTTCCCATGATTGACCGGGTTTTTTTCCTTTTGTTGGACCCGTTATGACGCCTTTTGGCAGCGGCAGCGGCAGCGGCTCCTTTTTCGCTGATGAGCTCTTCCTCTTTTTTGGTCAGAACAGAAAGATTTGCACATTCCTTTTGCCAGGTCCAGGTTGATAGTCACGGCCTTTTTTTCGTTTCAGTATCGTAAAGGTGAAAGGAAGCAAAAGTTGGTGGGAGATGGTGCCCGGGTCGAAAATACTTGGTTGGCATGATTCGTGTGAAGAAGTGTCTTGAATGTGCTAGCGACTGGAATGGCAATATGTGTTCCCTGGGTTCTGCTGTATGGCTTTCTATGTTTTCTATGTTGTATGGCTTTCTATTTCTTCCTAAATGTTTTCTGTATTCAGTTGTGAGTTAAAATTTTCAAGTCAGAATTCTTATCAGGAGTCCAAGAAAAAAAGTTGGCCTCTTTTTTGATTGGTTCTTGAAGTTTGTTTCATTTATTACATTTTTTCATCAAGTTTTCTGAGTATTATATCCTACATACGTGTGAACCACACATGTTTTTTTAAATATATACAAAGTATCGAACATTGCAAAGTCTGACTATGCCCTATTTGATAAAATAATCAATTTCACATCATCAATTTAAAACTTAAAATATATATTTGGACAGAACTCCATAAAATTGAAAAGTGTCATCATTATACAAAAGTCGCTAAATTTGTGAGATTTTAAGGTTAATATGTCACATTATACACAATCTTTTAAAATCAATTTAAACATAATTATAAATTAGGAATTATATTCTCGCTTTCCATATCTCAAATATTAAATAACTCTCCTCATATGTTTGGTTCAAAATTTAAATCTTTTATTTAAAATTTTAAATTTTCCCATATAATTTTACTTAAAGTTATCATTTAACCTCATTGATTCAATGTGAAAATATCAAGATTACTGATAAAATTGATATAAATTTTTTTTTTACTTTTTTTAAATTTGATTTTAGTAGATTTTTAATTAAAATTTTATTACAGTCGAATTAATCTCATCTTAAAATCAAAATTTGATATATTTTTATTTTATTTATTACATTTTTTCACATCTTTATATGCTGAAACATCAAAATCAACATTTCATTATATTATTCATTTCATTCAAGAACATGTTGGCCAAATTTTTTGCCAAATGAAGCTTCTATAACACACACAAACATATAATATGTCTAAGTATCAAGACTGCAAAACTATGTATCACGTCTCAAATAATTTTTACATTGAACATCATTATATTATGATCTGCATTCTTTTACTGATACTATCATTCTTTGAAGGCTTGTCTATGCTTCTGTTTAGATAAAGATTCTGATTACGGACCTTGGCTGGACAATCGATCAAGGCTTTTTTAAACTATTACAGGTTTGTTAGTTCCTTCTACAACGATCTTTATTTGATTCATGATATCAATGGAGATTAATTATCTGCTATGGCAGTAGAGTATATATAGATGATGTATGTATAATATTTCGGAATTTTTAGGAGAGATTATGGAATAACAAAAGCATATCACATCACATTGGCGTTGCAATCGATACAAATGCTCTTGTAGAAAGTAGATGTATGTATAGACTTGGATATACTGGGTGCAATGTGTTATAATTCCCTTTTTGTTGCTTGTGGAGCCTAGGTGCATCTTACCCCTCGGTTTCAACCATGTGGGGCTTCATGGCTCTTCACTTTTTTTGGCTATATTTACTTGGTTCCATAAATGCGTCAGGTTTTATCGAGGTACTCTCTCTCAAGACGCATTGACGTGGGCCCGCATCCTCTCCGTGGCTTTCACTGTCCAGGTCAAGACTATCATGAAGTGCAAATGTGAGAGTATTATATACATAGAAGAGTGAAGCACCCATCCAAAGAGGACGGACCATCTGATTGTAAAACGATAAAGATATTCATGTCAACGACGCTACATTGTCTTCGAAGGGTTACAATTCAACGTTTTCTACCGAGAGTCATAACTTCCGATATCAAGCCAAGTCGTCGAAAGCGGCAATTGGTCATATCGGTATTGACCTGGTACCGCTACAATACGAGGGACGACTTACCAGCTGATCAGGCTGAAGTGCATTTCAGAAGGACGACATTCACCGAAATTTACCGTTGAATTTCCTCACTACATGCCCATTGAAATGTATCTTAGGAGGTCCACACTCTTACACGCCCAAGCTAGAAATTGCAGTTGAAGATAGATGTGAAGTTGAGGTTCTCTCGAAGTCGAGTATTGGAGACTTTCATGAGGATTTATCACCTCAAAACGGCCTGAGCCCACCAGAGGAAGCAAACAGAGATTTGTAGTCTTCGCTGACGATGAACGTTGTAGAGTCACGTCTCTCTAGAAGTAGGTCGATAGTAGATTCAAGTTTCGTAAACTCGACAGTCTTCGAAACTGACTGCAAAGAAAGGATAGCTTCTAATGATTTAACTGCTGTTTCAGTAATTTCAATATTTTGAAACTGGTTACGTGTCACCCGGTCATGAAATTGCTTGTCACGCCCAAGTGCAGAAGTAGAGGTGCAGATCAGGATGTCGATTCTCTTCAGGCCTACGGTAAGCTATCATGATATAAGACTATATAAGTACAATACAAGGTCTCCAGAACGAGATCTACCATACAAATCATTCACCTCAGACAAGCAAGAGACCTGCGACTGAAGCAAGGATGGCATTGCATCGTAGTGTTTCTTGAAGTATAAAGATGATGGAAAAGAGATGCACATCTTCGAAAAAGTCACTCGACATAAATGATGGTCGGCTTTCGACTTCTAAGAAGATTCAGTCCCAAAAAAAGCTTCCGCTGCTGATTTGGCAGCCAATGTGTAGTTTCAGTCTTTGTAAGTTGGGCCATGTCAAGCAATCACCTCTTGAAATGACATGCCCATATGTTCCAGTTGATGCACATCTTATGCGGTTGATTTCCAATAGGCCCACGGAGGCAAGCCTTAATAATACATGCAACTTGAGGTTGTATCGTATGCAGGACTTGTACGATGACATGGTTCAAATTGATCAATGGACTGAAACCAGCAAGAGTCCAGAAGGGGAAGCAAGGTAAGAAGTGCATGAAAGTCCCTGCTGACAAACTTGATGCGGACAGTGGAGAGGAATTCACTCTCCACTGATGTCACCCAACCTCACCCTGGATACTTGACCTCTGCGGCAACTGGATCACTAATTGTGAAAGTAGGCTTTCTTCCCTTTGCTGATTTGGCAGCTATTTGTGTCATTTCATTCTTTTGGCGTTGGACCATGTCGTCCAATCACGCACCCAGTCGCCAATAGGAATGGCATGCAGAAAGCAGAATTAAGGAATATTAGAAGATCATCCGAACAATGTTGCGACCAATATTCACCAGTAGGTGGTAGGTGGTGGCCACGAGGGTCCCGACCAGACAAACAATGAGAAGGGTGTGGCTGTTGACTCATGGCACTCTCTTTTCCTCCGCATACCTCCTCTCCAAGTGGTCTATCAACGCTCTTTAAGGGTCTGCGCACACCATGATACTTTCTGAAATTACCTTGCACTCGGGCACAAGATACTTACCTCTTTCCATGATTTAACTTGGCAACGGCCAGAATCTCAATGTAAACCTTGCACATACACATGTTCTCTCAGCCGAACATATTCGCACTCACCGTCCCCGAACTTCCCATTTCGAATGTAGTAGAGATGGGGAGCAGGTTTGTATAAACCTTGACAACAACACTTCGAGCGAAGGAGTTGTTAGCGCATGGACAACGTGGACGGGATGTTGTACCTGGGTAAGGCGATGTTGCGGTCCAACTTGGTCACGTGGACACATAACAGCCGAATATATTACAATTTGCATCTGTAGCACGGCTTTCTGAGACTTAACATCTCCTTCTTGTGTTGTGATGACAATTTTTCATGACATTTACATGTGACTCGTGTGTCATTTGTTACACGTACAAAGATGCTCAGTCGTCAGTGCACTTTGGCTGCGCGTTGCCTTTTCCACCTGGCGCGTCATGCTGAGTGCGCACACGGCAAGGACATGCCGTCCTCGTACAACCCTTGCCCAGCGTGCATCCTGGCATATAACACCATTGTTTTGTTGGCCCAGGCCTTCGTAGTTTATACTCAGGGCGTACGTTTTGGTGAAAATAGTCCTCTTCCCGCAGTTTGCGGTGTGCAGAAGAGTATTGGAAGATCACGTGCTTGCAGTCTGACAAAAGACAAGTTGAAATAATTTGGGTGACTCCTAGTTGCTGAAAACCTCTGAAGACTACAGACTTCAGTATTCTTCTTGCGCTGGTTCTCTTCAGTATTCGTATCACTAAAAAAGGCCATGGCAGGTACTCCGGGTGGCTTCGACACACGTGCTCGAAAGTACTCGAAAGTTGTGTGTCACTGAAAACACAAATTTTATTTATTGCTATGTGAAAATAAGTTGGCGAAATTGAGAACACTGCCGTTCGCGTCTACCTTTCCAGCTAATTTTGAGGGGAAGTATCTCCGGATACCGTAAATTTCAGCGTCCAGCAATTTCCAGGATTTACAAATTCAAAAAAATGCATATTACATATCAAATTGTACAATAAAAGCATTACGACAGAGCTACCTTGATGTAATAGTGTGACCTTCAAGACATGAAGGTGACACGTAGCTCAATGCACCACCATTTTGGTGGCTCTTGGTGGCACAAGAGGGAGGACAAAGAGCTGTACAGAAGCATCCAACGACGTGCCAAGGAATCCAATGCCTCCACTAAGAAGCTTTTGTTGCAATCTTACGAAATTTCTCAAAAAAGCACGTTACACTGGGAAAAAATTGCATAGATTTTGAGAGACTAATCCTAAGTAGTCTAGCACAGGAACAACACACATTTCACAACTTTTTCTTGCCCTCTTTCGTCTCTTCTGCAGCTGTTGAAGAACTGCTCCCCTCAGCAGCTTTTGAGCCGTCCTCCGAGAAGCCAGCAGTTCGTAGGACTGCTTTAGCCTCTTTCGCTGATTCTCCTGGTCTCTTTATGATCCTGTCCGCTACGGATGCTTCAATTGCATTACTGGGTTCACTGCCGTCTGCCTCAGCTCCTCCAAACCCAAACTCATTGACTCGCTTTTTATCAACCGGGTAGACCCAACGTTGATACAAGTAAATCAGGAATATCACATCTGGAATGCAACAAGACCACGGTTCAATAGTGTACATTGCACCTCTTTCTGTAAGTTTCTCAAAGAATAAAACAAACAGAAGTGCTAATTATCAATCGGACATCAGCTAACTCTGTGAAACTGCTACAAATCATTTGCAAACACAGTAAAGTAGGCCTCGCTTGACATTATGGCTCTGCAATTCGAAAAAAGGAACTGAAGGCCTGTTCCCAGTTACGGAAGCTTATCAACAAGTCCGACAGAGAAAATGTTCAGAGTTCGTTACTGAAATATTTTACATTGGAACTTACCATCACGGAAGACTGACAAACGATGTAGCCACGGCATCTTGATGACAAATGCAAACAGATCATCGATGATCGTATTGAGAAACTTGTACGTCATTTGACGCCAAGGCAGGTGAGCAACTGATTTCAGCTTGTAGTTGATGAATAATTGAGGACACATCATGATGAACCCTGAAACCACTCAACATGGTAAGATTCCAGCATAAAAATGAATGAATACGAAAACGGGAATTTGGAAACTAGGATAAGTGAACATAATCATCCATATCAGGACGAAGGAGGTATGTTAGATTACCGAAGGTGTAAACACAGCTTGTCAGAGATGACAAGATCCACGAATACCAGCTCCTATGTCGCTCGTACATGAGAGAGTAGATTGCAAAACATGCCACGATAGGATACAGAGCATAGGACAAATACTTCATAGCCAGATCATCGTATTCCTTTGTCTTATTCCCAGCATACGAATCGCGATGTTTGAATCTCAAAAGAGGAAACCTTCCACTTCGGTCAACCTGGGAAACAAATGTTGCGTAAGCTAAAACAAGTCTAACAACTGCCTGGCAAATGGGTGAAAGAATAAGGGCGACACTGTAATGCAATTTTCTTGGTTTCTGAAGTCATTCAAATTCCAAATTGAAGACTTGTAAAGAGGAGATTCCATGGAGCAAACCTCAATGATCATCGCCTTCCCGATTTTCCAAAACTCAATACAACACCCAACACCAGAGCTAAGCAGTATCATCCAGGATGTCTCATTGTCTAGCAGATATAGAAACACTATGAGCTGGCAGAAGAAGTTGATGACCACTGAACGAGCTGACAAGCCTTCCATGGACTTGTTTTTGTTCCAAAACTGAATATCTGTGCCATCATGCAAGATTACACATAATTTTGTCAGCGCGATCCTGGTTCCCTCATTTGCAAACTCCTAAAAGAGAGTGGGGTTTGGCAAGGCGTAGCAAGATACCAGTGAACCAACTATCGGGCTATCACATAGATAAACATTAGCTTAGAACTACAATGGAACTTCCTGCCCTTATCCAATATCCTTGACTACCCCATTTGACTGATTAAATGTTCTAGTAAAACCTAGCCTATATTGCTGATAAATACGCAGCGAAACGTCTGACAAGTCCAGACATACAGGAAGGTGATGCACGTTACCATTTTTGAAGGCCAGAAAGTCAAATACTGAATGAAGAAGGGAAACAGCCATTGTAACTGCGAGCAAAATCGGATTGCCCTCTACAAACACCCTCTGCCATGAGAAACAACGTATTTTTTAAATTTGCCAGGAAAAAAAGTTCAAACTTCAAAGATAATATATTGTTCCAACTCACACCATCAAATTGTCAAGGAACCTTTTACTCTTCTGCCCACTAACCTTGAGTTCATCGGCTTCTCCTTCAATCATACTGCCATAAGACCGGTGGATCTGGAAAGACTGATCTATTTGCAAGTAAAGCTGCCATCTTGTCAAACTTATGGGTCCAAGTTCCATTTCCAAGTAAAGTTCGTTAACGGTCTCGTTGATTGCTATAAGTTTGTCTCTCAACAACCAAAACTCGTTGAAATAGACAGTTGGAAAGTAGTTGCCTGTGTTCTCATCCACGTTTAAGTCTGCACAGCACATGGCCATATTTTTCAATCAATTTAGGACAAAGAGATGATTGCAATGTCACAATCAGTGAGTTAAAGTTGTCAATTCAAGGCTCAGGGAAAAGGGGTTAGTGTCCATACGTTCGGCAATTGTTGGGGGGGCTCCTCCTCTTGGATAACTGTAAGTGATACAATGGGGATATGAACGTGTAAGTATATGATGGAGCTCGATAGAAGAAGCTAAAGCAATCATATGTAAAACCAAACGAGAAGCGCAGCTTGAAAGCATCTCCATCCTCGTACGTATAGACTGCCCTAAAACGTACATGAGACCTAAATACTTGCTGCAAAAAGTTATATCTCACCGTGTGAAATCATCCACAAGATTTATCGTGATATTCGGCTTCCAAAATGATATCCATATCCTTTCTTCGCCTTCCTCAGATTCCTTTGTTTCCAGTCCTGTCTGGAGCACGACACAGGACGATAATTAGATACACAAGACAACATCAGAGGGACGTGCATGCATCTTGCCATTTTCGGGGAAGGAAGGGCATACAGAAAAAAAGACTTGCGGAAGGACGAGCTAACAGGAAAATATATACCTCCGTTTCTGCGGTTAGCTGATCACCTTCAGCATCCTTTGATAACAAGCTTTTCCGATTGTCCACTTTCGGCTTTGGAAGGTAGGTTACGAGTGCTGTATTGAGAAAGAAGTTTGCCACAACTATAAAAATCCCATACTAATTCATTTGCAGTGCTAATTTGAAATTCAATCTAAATATGTGGTGGCCTACCAGAACAAAGAACCTAAGATCTCAAGATACATTGATTAACTACTCAAAACAGTGTGTGAAAACTTACGATGAGTACGGCTGAAAGTGGATTCTTTCATATAATCAGCATCTTGTGGGTCGGGAGAATATCCTGATCGGGCGAAAAAAACATGGGCAAAGATACTCGCATTGTGCTTCTGTACTGCCTAAGATCATCAAGGACACGAAACTTCCGTTATCAGTCGTACGTCATAAGTCGTGACTTCGAATTTCATTTGGTCACCGTAATGTGGTTTCTTATTTTTTTTTAAATATACTAAATATATTCTTAAATTTGCAGACATTTATCATAAATTTTTAATAAATGTCCTGAATTGAGCTCAATGTTTGTGATAATCTCCTGACTGAAGGATTAGTGGAATTTCCACTATATGATTATGAACTCCCAGTTATTAAAACTATACGCCATGGTTGCTGAATCCTTCAGCACTCACGGTGATGGGCTTTCATAAAGACACAGCAAATTCCTAGCAACATACAGTCCTTCGTTTATAGTTTTCACGCATGAAACACAGCTCCTATATCAACGACGAATTGGTGAATCTGAAGTGAGAAACAATACCTCTGACGGAGTAAAGGTGTAATTACGACGTCTAGTACTTCCCGGTGTCCAAACGGCATACGGCACCTTTGTTTCATGCCAAATAAGAGTCTCCTCATTGCTAAAGTCCTTGAACTCCCTGCTTTCTGATATATACATCCAAAAGTCCTGTTTGCAAAATCATCCTGCATAGTCAAGACATGACAGAAAAATGCGATTTTGACATAATCAAATGCAAAAAATGCGGGACCATTGTGAACCTCCCTCGTAGTGGCAGTATTATTACAAGTCTTATCCATTTTAAAACCAGCTACCTGCCAAATTATGTTAAGTGAAGACTCAGTTTGGCAACGCAAGGGTTGATGTAATCTGGAACAGTCACCTATTTAGTTTAACGAGGTCCTTCGTCACCAATGAAGCGAAGGAAGTGAGCTGGATGTTCGTGTGTCCGTAGGTAATAGAAATATCTCATAATAGGATGACTACGGTGGCCATTGTGGGATGTGCTGATCTTAGAATACAGTAACTATGGGTAAGTCGATGTTTAAAATATAGCTTCCGAAGTGGTATTCCATCATCCATGCTCCTGACAGAATGTGAAGGATAATTCCATTGAACAATTTTATACAAGTGCTAAAATTTTGAAAATTTAAAATTGGAAAGATTTGAAATAATCAGGAGCACTGACGATAAGCTCAAGTTACCAGTGCCAATTCTTTTTCTCTTCACACTCTCAAGAATAGGGCAAAGTTATGATTGATACTTCGGGATCCATATAAATAATCACATCAAAATCTTGGCGTGTGCGTCACCGACATGTTCCTCACATGGTCTTTATTAGTACTACAACTAAACTGTTCCATTGAAACTGGCTCCCTGAATTTTTTTCGTTTGATTAGACCCGACTGACATAAAGAATCATTTCAGATCCCGGAAACGAAAGGTATCTAAGTCACCCTGCCTGACTACTAAACCGGGATGGTACACGATCTGGACACTGTGGACCAGACTCCTTAAGATTGTTTAAATAGAATAAGAGACGTAAAACAGAAGCTATAAATCTTCGAGTATCCAGGTGTTTGTGAGGAATTTTACTACGCAGAATTGGATGTTATACGAACTGGACACGTATCTAAGGCACTTGGGAGACATCAAGATCACAGATCGATCATGTTCTAAATTTGACAGGAAGCACAAAACGAAAAGGCCAGTTATGTCCATAAATACAAGGTAAGAGAATTGTCTCGGTCCAGATTGTGAAAACTCACCAGATCCTCGCCTTTCATGAACAGATTGTTGGTCAGGAGATCCGGATTGCTGGGTTTCTTGGGAGCAAACATTTGCATGGCGAAGTACCAGAAGATGCCCATTCTCACCACACCGAACAGCATGCCTCCAAAGCTCTGCTGAGGCTGAGCCTGAACGGGCGCTCCCGCGACCGCGGGAGCCCCAGCCCTGGCCACCTGCGCTCCTCCTCCTCCCGGCGGCGCCATCAGGAAACACCTTCGCCTCCTCCGCTCTCAGACCTCAGAGCGCGAGCGCTTCCCGATCAATCGAGTCCCGACGCGCCACCGCCTTCAGAGACAGTCGATTCAAATTGCATGTCGCAGCAGCTGCGTTGCGGTGCGGTGCGGTGCGTCGCGTTGCCTGCAGGCTCACTCCCTCGAAGGCACTCACTCACTCACTGATCTGCCTCGATCTCCCGCGCCATACAATGCCCGCTCCGCTCCGCTGCGCTGCAATGGGATGCGATGCCCTGCAGAGGAGACCGACCGACCGACAGAGGGACCCAACAATTTTCCCTGCTCGCTTCCGTGCGATGCTCGATGGATGCTCCGCGAGCAGGGAAGGGTCGAAGTGGGGGGCAGATGGACGGAGGAGGACACGACGCCACCACTCTCTCCTCCGCTCTCCCCGCCAGTCCCGCTTCCTCCGTTCGTACTCGACGGTCGCTCGACCTCCCGTCCCTTCCGCGTCCCGTTCCCCCGTCCCTGCAGACTGGGCGCCGAATCCTTGCAAGGCTCCTCGACCGGCTGCTGCCGGCGACCCAATTATTCCGCGGTGATGGGTTTATCGGTTAGCTGCGTCCTTGAACCAGGTGCCCGGCGCTGCCGGTACGACATCCACTTCATTCGATGGATTGGAGGCCCTGAACCGTGTTAAGGAGCAGAGCACCGGGCCCTGCCGGTTTCACATGAGTGCCGTCTCTTCTCAGACACTTCTTAGCTCGAGGTACTGCCACCTACTATTCACTACCTTCAGTACTGCACGGGACTGACCTGCCTACCTCGAGAAACGCCCCACCGGATACTGCCGGCGTCACATCTACTCTTCTGCAAGTAGTGACCGGCTATGATTGCGAGGGTAGTTTTAAACGATGCCATTTGACGATGAGAGACTGACTTCCTCTTAATTCCGAACAGAATTCTCAGAGCCCATGGCGTGGAACTAGACCGGACGAGGCTCCTTCCGGTGCAACCATGGAACATCACATGAACCTAGTCCTCATCTCTAACGTGGTACCAGACAGCAGTGGAGGTGGGTCGTATTTCACAACGGAATAAATCTACAAAGGAATGCATTGACATTGAGTCCATGACGAGAAGATGCAACTCGACTGTCAACCGGTTGCCCCGTTGTAAGAAAATTGCTCTCCATGACAACGAAATATGTCGCAAGGAGTATGCGTTCCCAAACTGCAGAGAGGTCTTGATCGCGGTGAGAATTGACGTAGACGTTCCTCACAAAAACATTCTTCTAGTGAATGCTTCTCCATATTCAATGACAAACAACGGTTCGTGGCAGGTCTCACGTGCGTGGGGTGTTAGGGAGTTTTGTTTTCATTTAGAGGTATGATGATGGAGACTTTATTTCTGTTTGAGTTATGAGTGAATTTCTCCCCGCATCATGTAGGGTCACCTGATGTCATAGATGGAGCTATTTGATGAAGATTCTCTATATATTCTTCTAACTGTCAGCCAAAGCAGTTTCGCATAGTGACACATCTTAGATTAAACCCAGTGTGCATGAGTAATCTTTGGTGGTGTAAAACCATAATAGCATGTACTTATTGCTGTTGAGTATGTCCATCTTACCAGATTACACCTATTGAATCAATGTTAAAGCATTATATATTTTCTATTTTTCAAAATGAGAGTGAGACAGAGGTCAAGAGTAAACTTGTAAAATGGTGGATCAAGAAAAAGGAGGTAAAAGAGCATGAAGAAAGAGATTGGTTCTGAGATATTTTGCTCAAATGTTGACTTGCTATGAAGTTCATTGACGACATTATAGTATTTGTTCTAAATGAATCTAATTTACATCTGTTTAGAAACAGTTACTTAAGAACCAGGGAGTCAAGATATAAATGACGTGAAATGTCTAAACGATGTAATGACTGTTATATTCTGAACAGCGAAGAGACAAAATCCTCTGCATATACAAAGTAAATTTTATCTTATTTCAAATGTATTTTTTCTAAATTTTACCATGTCGCCAATTTTTTAGTTTCAAAATAAAATATAAAATTATATCATTAGTATAAAACGATTTTAAATTTGAATTATAAGTACACAATTTGAAATAAAACTGAGAGTTGATCGAACTTCATTGTAGAGTACATTAGAGTTTTGCTGATCTGAATTATGAGGTTATTGTGTGGATTGAATTGATTAACAACACAATCAAATATCATATGTTGGAAAACCAATTTTCAAAAAAAAAATTGCCAGGGGAATTGAATATGTAATTTTAACATATACTTAAGTGGATTTTTTTTGGATGTTTCTAATTAGATTAACCTTATTTATCCTGGCTTACCTCGGATTCGTCCATAGCTTTGGTACGGATGCATAACTATCACGTATGGTAAAAACATTTTATGAGCATTTTGTGTGCGTTCTTACTATACAGTCTGATCTCATTTTGTCAGGCTACGTGAATCTTCTTTAACAAGAACATCTATAAGAATTCTATAGTGTGCAGTGTCCTATTGGATCTAGAACTTCAACCACTTTCTCTATATCTTCTCAAAATTCCAAGGCATCATTCAGTTGGCTAGGACAGACTAGTTACGTGTATACTGCTGAAATATCGGCTTCAGCTTCACTAAGCGTCGAATTTTTTTCACCATCCAAGGGAATGCGACTTGCTTCATAAGTGCTAAATTTCACACAATTTTTTTCCTGCTAAATCATAAATGTTAAATTTCAAACGTTTTCTATGTTTATAGAGATTCATGAACGACGTTTAGTACAGATATTTAACTGCTGGATTAATTTCATATATATTCCAAGTCACATGTCATCAAATACAGCTCAAAATCGTGTTTCTCAACTCATAGCATTAAATCGTTACTGTTCTCACTCTCCAGCGCCTTGCACTTCCTACAGATTTATCCGCGTGATGTCAATAAGTATTCTGACTAACCCCCTTGCAGTCTCTCTAACCATGCTCTAGTGATATGTATCACTGCTAACTGCATACACTGAAGAATGAACTTGTTGGAGTAGTTCAACCAGTTTATTCTCCAGTGTGTGCTTGGAATCACATTCTACCCACTAGATTCTTCTGTGAACATAGCCACAAGTTAGGAATTTGGCCTTGTCAATGCACAAAAGTCCATATTGTGCTTGAACGTCGTTCCCCACTAGAATAGGACTAGAATATGCCGAGAGAGAGATATGCCGAACCTGTGGTAAGTCAAAATACATCGGTAGGGGAGCGTGCCGCAATTGTGTTCCCTAGTTCGAGATACATTCGGCAGTAAATGTGAAGGAAAGAGTAGAATCTGCGGAGACTACATAGTGCATGGAATGTAAACTTCTCTGCTCCTCACCACTCTCTGTACCGGTGTCGACATTACCACAGTCGCTGCTGAGCATCCTCAGTTAGTTGGCACCTAACTGGAGTTTTTACATATGGCAAAGTGTTGCAAAGTGATTCTGTTCTGCTCGAACGTCGTAGAGTGTTGTCAGATCAATGACTGATAAATGACCAACAAAGAAAGGGTCACAATCGTATAGGGTAACGAAACAGTTAACTGAAACTCAATTTATTCAAAAACACATGTCTAAGGTGATACATCACCTACGAGTCATGTGCCTCCCGTCATCTCTAATACCGTCTACTTCCTCCAATCACTGCTTCTCTCGAAAGAAGAATATCACAACCAATCGCGTACGCTATCAAAACCACCTCCATGAGTACTCATACCATACACTCGGCATTACAAGCAAAGTCGACATTCAGAGATGAGTAAGATCTGATATTTCGTTATGTACTGGAATCAGATCTTCACAACCAACCGGAACACCATCTGCAATAGATTGGAGAACTTCCGCCAAACATCAAAACTGGCAACGAAGGGGTTCTGGCTAGCAACAGTTCTCTTCAGAAATTGCAAGTATGAAAAATTAATTAGAGTACTAATGAGAGAAAATCAGCAATTGCTGATGATGGTACACAGGCCTCCAGGTTTTTACCATCTTGAGCCTGCTCCATGACAAACTTCTAATCTGGGGTCACTTCAGCTTGTTAAAAAGCTTCGTTGCAGCCTGCACATCGAAGCCAGGTGTTAGATTCTCCACTAAAACTCACGCAGCTGAAAATAGTATACGTTAATTAGAAATCAATGGCATCGCTTTAAAAAATTTGGATATCCATTCAATTGTAGACGAAAACCTAATAGTCTAAAACATCGTCAAAATCCAAGCTGGATTCTAACAAAGGAAAACCGAAACTGTGAGATTTACTTACACATTTGTCAATGCAACCCCAGTAGTCAAAGTATTGACCGGTACAATGTTTTGAGCCCGTATCATCGTCTTCAACCCGCTTGGTACAAGCCTGTAAATCAGAAGGTACTAACTTTCAGAAGAGCGCTCAAATTTTTAACAAGAACGAAACCAAATTCATTACATCAAGTAGTCTTCAGAACACGATATTGTCGGTGGTTCCTAAAATACAGCAGCGTGAAATTAGATATAGACGACTGTAGACTTGAATCTATGAAGGAAGCATGTTATTCGCAAACGTGAAGTAGAAAAAAGAATGAAGCTTTATAGCATCGCGTAGAAATAATCGAACGGGATGTTCCTATATCGACCATCTTAAAAACTCCATGCTTATAGCATGCCAGATACACATTGCAGCATCTATTCAAAACATAATTAGAAGTATCAACTTGAATCTGAAAGGAGGCAAATTCATCATCACATGGACAAGCTCCTCTGTGTTACTAGCTAAACTACAAAATATACATCGAATATCAACAGAATCTGCAAGTGTGATGGAGGATGCATCTGAACCTCAATCAACACCACCATCGCCGTGTTAAGACTTTATACATGCATCTGAAACCTAACTTGCACCCAAGAAATATCATACAGCTTTTGGGTTTTTGTCCCCAAAAACATCATTCTCTTGGTGAGTACAATTGAAGCGATTACATGGTGAGACTAACAGCCATGGTCACGATAAGTGAAAAAAAAGTACTGCGACTTTCCAATGAGTCTTATTAGGTTCCATCCATTATACATCTTCGACACATCCACGAAGGCTACTAGTTCAGTTCTTGTACTTCACATGCATGTTCCTTGGAGGTCCAACTCCTTGACCGACACAACATGTGCTGACGCATATAGCCACCACGCATCTTCAATAACAATTTCATGTTCTCGATTGTTTAAGGGGCAGCCTGTAGGATCCAAAGCTCCCACACGGCTTTCAAGATGAACAATTCAGATTGCCTACATGCCATACTCTAAGACACTGCAGAACACTGTCCTCATATTGCTATTGTAACTCGAGCCAAAAATTCATGAAGATTCCATTACAGCCAAGGCACTCAGAATATGGATGTTTCTCAGATCCCCAAAGGGATCCCAGTGGGGATCCAACTAGGCGTTCCCGACGTGTCAGATGACAGATTCCTCACCTGGTATTGGAGAAGCTGTTTCACGCATTTGGGTTTGCAATTCTCCTCAATTTCGGGCTTGGGATCGACGGGATCTTCAGCATCGTCCGACCTGAGAGTCACAGAACCACCAAAAATTGGCGTTGTATGAGCATCTCAATCAAAAACAGAGACCAAGCTATTTCTATAGCTTCCATCGCGAATCAGCACACAAAACAGATCGCTCTCAGTAGACCTAGACCACGGCCGCCACAACACTCCACCGCCGTGTATTTCGTCTCCAGAGCTCCGATGGCCTCAGATTTTTTAGACGAACTCAACAATATCCACCCAATCAGATGATAGCTTGATAAACAGTAGCGCAGCCGAGATCCCAACACAGAACAAATTTCACCGAGCAGAAAAGAAGAAGGGAGGAATGCGAGGAGGAACAGCTCAAATCTACAAAACATTTGAGCACTGATCCGGCCCAAGACCTACGAGGGAACCTCGGTCCCCTCCGAACCACCCCTGAACACAGAGATCTTCTCGAACCACAAGCACCCCGAACAATTGCATCGGAAATGACAGACTCCCATCTCGACACGAGCGACGAAAAAAAATACGAAGCGCAAACCAACCCAGGTCGCAACGGGGACTCGGAATCTTACATGATGAAGCTCTACGACGACGGTAGAGATGCCGTGCGGGATTGGGATGCCTGCCGATCGGAGCGAGCGAAGGCAATGCAAGCAAGAGCGAATGCTGCTGCTGCTGCTGCTGCCACCACAACTTCTACAACAACAACGACGCCTTAGGCCAAAAGCGCTCGACACAAGTCTTTAGCCCTCTGGACGCTCTCCCCTCGCACCTCCTAACCTAGGCACGCACGCAGTTCGAACCCTGATCGAACCCTGATCCCTGGAGTCGGTGACCGGCTTGCCTTCCACCCTCCCTTGACCTTTCGCCATTTGCCCGATTTAGCAAACGATGGGACGATGCACATTTCGTCCCCATCTGACACAGCGAAGTGACCGCGAGCGACAGGTTTGCTTCTCCTCGTTGTTCATTGTTCTTCCATGTCTCGGTCGCTGTGGACATTGATCCTTTCATCCATCACGTCCCTGTGCGTCAGTCGTCTGTGGTTGTGACCTACTTGGAAGGGTTCTTTTCTCTTGAGGGACCAGAGAGGAATTGACAATCCACGATAATTAATTAAAACTGCTCAGCCTAAAAATGTGGATTGAAGTAAGTGGATCAAAAGAAAGTTTTATAACATTGACAAAAGGGTCGGCTTTGTTGTATTAAGTGTCCTAGACGTATAAAAAGTTTATTGCACGTGCAGTGGATTTTTATTTTTTTTCCAATATGAAATTTACTTTGCTTTCACTTACTTTTTTCTTTTAGAGATGTAGAAAAAAAGGAAATAGTGATTTATACTTGAACTTTGACTTTATTGACTTGAATCAAATGTATATTTAAAAAAAAAAGATTATTTTTCCCTAGGAAATTTTGGACGGATCAAAAAGTGTGATGGCTTAAACATTTTATCGATGGAAGATTCAAAGAGTAAGGATGTGTCAACATTTTAGTACGATGATTAAAAGATCACATATTAACTTTGCAGACGCTTCTGTACGTAGAACTGAAAAAAGATGAAGGCCCTTCTTGGTGGTGTCTCTTTAGCAGCGGTGGTCAATGTCAAGTTAGTCAGAACCCCCAAGCGTCGCGATGATCGAAGTTAATTCAGAATCGAAACAAAAAGGATACCTAGGAATAGAAAAGCGCTTGATAAAAAGCGCTCCATCCACGACTTGGTGGGCCAAAGCAACCCACCCCGAAACTGCCATCAGAATGTCCTCGGATTAGCAGCAAGTCAAATCACTCGACTTTTATTTTTTATTTTTTGGGTTTTATTAAAATAATTATAAACGCAAATGGATTGAATTCCTTCCAGTTATATTAAAGTCTTCATTAATGACAATGTCCAACATTGACACCTCAGATGTATAAATTTGTAAAACAGGTACTGGCTCATTTTTACTGACAGATGGTCAAAGTTTTTGTTCGTTGTGCACAAAAGCATAGTTCCAGTTCTTGAGCACCCTAGACAGCCTAACGACAAACGTTTTACCTGGCCTCTCTTACTTATTCACTAAAAGGGTTGTCTACTGCGCCGTGACTAGTGTTCTACGTCAGGGCGGAGCAGAGAACAGAGAGGATTACATCGGCGCAGTCTTAGTGCAAATTCAGTATGTTTATCAGATATCATTGCTTTCACTTATCTGTTTTATTCTGCTGATTCGTAACTGTTATTATAATTAACTCTCGTGTACACGTGCATAGGCGAAAATGCCAAAATTACAGTATTCAACGTGACTCTCACAGATGAACAATGTCTACAGCAGACTTCTGCCAACGAGGTTTCCACGACAAAAGTTGTTCAGAGCATAGATTCGCACAAAGATGACTACATAAGCAAAAAAATCCTTATGGATCGCTCCAGAGTACTACTGTTTCAGAAGTGGAAGCTCGGTTGATGGTAAAGATGGGGCTGCCGTCGAAACTCAATCTGGTTGACGTTGTGCCTTATAATGTTAATGTAATTTCCATCTATAACTGATACGCAGCAAAACTAAAAACATGTGGGGTTCGTATCCAAGGCAATGATTTTCAACAATGTCTATTCGCAAATACAAATTTGCACCTAGACGTGGACCAAACATAGTCTTCTTAGTAATCATGCTAAATGCTCACACATGCTAAATTCTAAATCTCAGGCAAGCCAAGCTCAACGTCCTTCGTTGATCGTAAAGCGGTTGGCAACAGCTGCCAAAAAACTCTACATATTCTCGACATTTGTTCGTCACACGGGACTCAGTACAAACAAGTCCATTTATCCTGACTGTGTTCGAGTCTTCACTGTCTCATCGATGAGTGCATGAATGCGTTCAGATTAGAATTCCAACATAGAGACTAACTGCCACAATCAGGCTTCAACGAAGACTTGAGAAATAAGGAGCTCAGAGCGACAACCCTAGAACCCATAACATAACGAAACTTACATGATATGTTTACTGCTATACTCTTCTCATTTCTCTCTACATTTTCAGCTTCCAAACGGACAAATCTATCAAGAGATGAACTTCTGCTCTCGAATAAATTTTCACTGGATTGGCTGTTTGTATGTCAGAACTCTACCTGCCAAGCTAAGCCAGAATGGCAGCCGGAAAGAACTTCATCGGCTATCGGTGAAAAAGTATTCTACGTGCGAATTACAGATACCTGAATATTACTAAACTGTAAATCTGGATAAGAAAATTATATCTTCGTACTTCCTGTTTCTACAAAAAAAATTTGGACTCCTATGTTCTCCTCTCTTTTACTTAAGGCGTAAAATGAAGCTCGTGATCTCTTCGATAAATACAACCTATTTTCAATGATAAACATCTCACACTGCAACCTTCTTAAACCTGTGACTTATTCACTACCGAAGCTCCTTACCGACAAAGTGATAGCAACAGGATTATGTCGCTTGATATGATGCACTACGTGGCAAATCAATGGGGACAACAAGAAGGTAGTGACGGAAGGATAATTGTGCACGGTGTCTGAGGTTAAACACATTAGTTCATTACTAGAGTAATTGTTTGCTTCCTGCAACGTTGATTGAATTGTTCAATGCTCTGAGGCCGGCTGGTGATGGTCTCCGCAGCGCGTGCAAGAGCGTCAGGACTACCGTGAAAAGGGTGAGAGCTCCGGCTTGGTGAGCAGATCCCAAAGAGACCGGCACGTACATAAGCAACGTAGATACGCCCAAGGATACCTGCTTTTACAAGCAGAAGTCAGTCTTTTACCGTCATAGTTAACAGATTACGAAGAATACGATAACATAACATTTTGGGAATAAAAGTTGTCAATAACCAGCACATCCGAGCAACAGTTTTACGGTCGGTTTAGAGATATACCATTTTAAATATAAATGATGGCGGAGAGAAGCAGTACCTGGAGAACAGCCATTCCAAGAGTAGCATCCAGTATGATCTTCACAGCAGGATTTAGGGGCAGATGTCGAGCGGCAAGCCACAGGCCGCCGATAGAGGTAAGAGTTGTTACAGCAAGAATACGATGATCCATCTGATGGTAATCAGGGGTTTGGCAATCAGTGCTTGGCAACGTAGCAGACTTAAACTACAAAATGCATAACTACTAAAAAAAATTCCTGTCTATTAGGAACAAAAGGTCGATCGCCATAAGTCAAGAAAATCGAGTGGACGAAAAGAGCAGAGAGTAAATTGATTACCTGTACAGTAGCAGTATTTTCAAAAAAGTTTCTAATGAAAGGTGACATCTCGAAGATCCCTTCAGGAATCCAAGTGTCCCCCATTTTGGGGAAGGTATTGTAAGCATGACCCTGTGCATAAGCGAAATAAGTCAGTGAACATACGTCCCCTTTCATATTTACCAATGCTCTTCTCATAATACAAAGACGAGATGCAATCGTTGCTCTCCTGTAATCTCTGCAATTCTAATACTACGAAAGTCGAAATCCGGCGTATCCACTATGGAAACTGGTTTCGATTCCCTTTGCTATTACAAAACAAGTTTCTCAAGTAGATATGATTTCTGTTCTTACCGCATCATTGCCAGCAACAAAGGCCCCTGAAACGGCTGTCAAACCAACCAGACCAGCAACGGGCAGAGCCAGCGCACGAATTCTTCTGCTGGCATCTAGCATCAACTTATTGACAGCAGAAGGAGGTTCAGGCATAGCAACTGAGAGTGCTGTCCAGAAGAGGCCTGAATAGATGACGAATGCAGAAGTCAGATGAGCTGCAAGCCGATACGGGCTCACCCTCGGTTGTGCATACTCAGTTTCTGGTTCCTGTAAAAATACAGACGCGTTTACACCATAAAATACTTTTTACATCTCCAGAGACTAGGATTCTGTCACTTATATAAGATGCTCGTGAGAAAAACCAATTGTAAAGCAACTCTTTACAGGTTTATTAAACTTGACTTCTCTGAAATCAGTTGTGCTAACATTCACAGCAACAACGTTAAAACATGTCCATCCAAAAGTCCTCAGCTTTACTCTTGAAAGAGAGACAATGACAGGATGAGTACCTCTAGGCCACTTTTGACCATCCACCAGCCAACAAAGCCTTGTCCTGCACCCATAGCCATGAGGGCCGACAGCCTTAGGCCGAGTGGCCGCGTAATGTAGCCCTTGGCAATGAAGTAGGCAAACGGACCAGCGAAAACGAGACCTAGGGCCCTTCCCCACATGCGATGCGCGTACTCCATCCAATATATAAATTTGAACTGCTCCAAGCTCATTCCCTTGTTTATACTAGACACCAACCATTTTAACGTGAGCACAAAGGCGAAACCGATCCACGAACACAAACTAGTTTACAAACAACGTAAGCCAGCATTCTATATATTAAGTAAAATATCTCGTTATACAATGTTCTGGCCTCTAGAGAACATATATTAGTGTACAATCTACGAGTGGAAAATATCCAAAATAACGCATCATCAATTGACTTGTAAACATTCATGATGTAAACGCTCACCGTCTGTACTCTGGAGAGGCTTGATATTTTGCAAACTCTACTTCCCATTCCTCGCGGGTAATTGGAGGCAAGCCGCCAGCAAACTTCCAATCCGTCATGGACAGGCCTGACCTAGTAAGACGTGTCACACCTCCCAGCACCACCATGCTGAATACCCAACCGCTGCATCCAAATAGCCAAAGTGCGACTCTCCTCTGAGCAGCATCGCCGGCAACTACCAGTGCTCCTGCCTCCTTGGATGACCCTACAGAGAGACTTGCAAGAGTTGCTGAAGATAGTTTCCTTGTCACAATTGTCGGATTGACAAGGCCGTGTGTCTGTATTACAACAAAGTCAAATGATTTTTTATGAACATTCGCAAAAGGTGGGAAGTACTTCTTCGGTGCTTTTACGGAAGCACTAAAAAATAAAACTTACACTGTCCTAGGGCATATTATCCAGCTTTCAAAGCTCAAGTAAGAGCCCAATGACCAGAGGCTCATTTGGCTCAACAAGCTATCCAGCAGTCAGAGTGCTCACTTACTCAAGTTCAGGTCTCTATATGAGACCATCTTGGTACAGAATACTGGAAGAACTTTGGTCTTTGTACATTCTACAATTTGCAAGAATGACAGAATATACAAGTACCGAATGGACAATATGGAACGAACTCTATGCACAACTGTATAGTCATGCTCTCATCACGAATTTTTCACCTTTCAAACGAAAAGAGTTCAGAATTGCAGTTCTATCTTCAGCGAAAGCTGCCCATAAAAGCTGGTTTGGGTTTTTTCCAGCTCGGATATTGCTTTCGTGCAAAGAATGAGTTTGCTGCCCATAACGAACTCCAAAGCGACCTACCTTGCTTATATACAGAAGACACTGAAACAACGTTTGATATAAAAATTGGGCGATATAGTGTTAAAAAAAAGCAGGGAGCACGACCTTGGCAGGTAAATACGAGCCGAAAGATCGCCAAACGTGAGCAGGAGGTGGAATGAAAGGTGTAACTGGTGATCGTGTCCGAGGTACATAGGTTCTAGCCGGAGCTACATAACGAGCAATGCCTCGAAGCAGCGTTCTCCCCTTCATGGTTCAATTTCAATGTCTCCTGCAGACCCAAATCAGATTCAGCAATCGATATCACAATGCGATAAGAGACATGCCACTAGAAAGTCATGCAGAGGCACCAGGTAAATTTTGGCGTATAAAATTTGGAGTCAACAATGAGGTGAAGACGGGTACAAACTGTGAAGCAATGTGGGGTTTATCAGAAGGGGTTCAAGGTTATAAACCCCACATTTCTCTTTAATTCGGAATCTAAAAAGGCAGGCCTCGAAACAAGAATTTGAAGACACCTAGATCGGCAAATAGATCGTCAAGTAGGAAGTTCTTCAAGGTCGAACGCTATCAAATCAAGAGGATCTGAGAATCTGAGAAACTGAGAATCTGTCTGTATGCGTCCACAATGAAACAGAATGGCCCTGGATCGCTAACAAAAAACAAACAAACGCTTTCCTCCTACAGCTTTCGGAATTCGGATGAATGTTTCGCGCAACAAAAATAGTCACCGGGATCACGGTTAGATCAGAACATCACTTACATTCTTGACACGAAATTTCGCACTTTCGCGGATTCAATTCTCTTCTCCAATCATGCAACTTGGTAGCTAAGATCTGAACCTTTCGACGCTATTTCCTGGACGCTGATTGCATTGGCTCAAGGATCCGATCATACGTACAAGCAAAAGTGGTGCGACGTGATTTCCAGTCGGTGGAGCCCCTCAAGAATTAAGGTCACGGGTTTCCGGTTTTCGAATGTGGTGAGGTGGACATTCACTGAAACTGAGTCATGAGCCTTTATTGGAAGGAGGGCCGTAGTAACTCGGTAGCTCGAATGTGCAAGTTTGCAACGTGGTTGAATAAACGCCACGCTTAGTGAGCCGCTACTTGTAACTAGTAATGTACCCTGAGATTTGTTTTCAGATGATGTGGCTGGCAATGTGCTTCATTGGAGAAAACATGCAAATAGAGGTTTGTGTAATTAGAGTACCATCAACTATCTGTATGTCATTGTCATTGCAGAGGAAAAATCTTGAAGTGAAATAAGTATAGAAAATTTACCAGCCCATGTTACTACATCTTAGAATGAGATTACGATATGTGACATTACCATGCTAAGATCATATTCGTATATGAGAATAACAAATTCATTCTTCACATGATTCTTTGCATTCTGGTCTGGAATTTATTATTCGATTATTTAAAGTAGACAAAAAAATTACGACTCTATTTGGAATTACAACTCAGAATATCTAAGAATACATTGGAACAAATCCAATGAAGTGTAGGTTCATGGAAGAAGCGAGAAAACAAGTAAAACTAACACTTTCGTAAAATTTGAAAAACATGTTCATCAGAAAGAACTAATTAATTACAGTATATATTTCACATCAAATGGTGTTATTTAGTGGCTCAATCTAACACAATTGAAGTAGAAGAGTATGATGTTAATCCATTTAGGTCTTTCACATGGGTTGAATTTTAAAAAAATTGGAACTCATTTGATACTCTTTCACAATTCATTACATTGGGATCAACTATAAACTACCTAGTGATAACCATAATATACTACAAAGTGGATGTAAGGCTTATTTTCCTCATATAAATTGAAAGTCAACCTAGCTAGATCTTACTTCCTCAACATTTCATTCTCATCGAAGTGAATTAAAATTAAAATAAGCTGTTCAAATTGAATGATTATAAAATCTTGACAAACATTAGAGCATGCCAGCACAAGAAGATCAAACAAACTCATCATAACACTTAAAGTCTCTAAAATTCATAATGAAGTCACATGTACATAACATAATTAAAAAATGGGCTGATTCAAGTAGGTAAGGAGAACATAATATAGTAATAACCTTAAGAAAACAATTTAGGTTGAATTGTCTTGTTATGAGATTGATTCAAGACATTGCGATGCTTTTGATCCAAAATTGTAGTAGAGTGTGGTGTTAGTATTACTCAAAAGCACTCAAATTGTCACTAAATATTTTCCAAAGTAAAGCACTCCGGTTTTGTTCCCACAAAGATCTACGGTTTTCTTCCTTCTAGACAATAACCTACCTTTACCACCCGAATCCTAGCCCTTTGAATCTCTCACTAGTGTTTCGCTCGCCCGAATTATCATTCTCTAGATCTAGACCTCTGAGGATATCCACTATTCCTATTCTAACAACCTATAGGTTGGTAAGTAGTTCGAATCGCCTACTTCATTCATCCGGATGACGGTTTGGAACCGGAGAGTACTTTGGACTATGTGCTCGACTACAGCGCATTTTGCTCCGACTATCAGTATTATTACTGCAATGAAACTCTAAATGGCTTTGGGAATTTTTACTAGTAATAAAATAATTCTGACCGGAGCGACAATAGACACACTCTCTCTCTTCCGTTGCTACTTGGAATCGAGAGACTTTCAAAACAATACTCTCAACTTCAAGAACTAACAAAATACAAAACAAGGCGTTTGTCCTAGCAAAACTTTCGGTTTAAGTACAAGGGATCTAACAAACCTCACCGAAAAAATCTATAGTCAAGGTGTAACTAGATCATGAAATTTGAAATTCCATATTACTATAAATCCGGATCCTATAAGTCCGGCTACGAATACTATTACTGTCACTACCTAACTTCCATATTCGTAGCCGGATGCAACTAAGTCCCATCGTTAATCGCTACCCGTTATCCAAAATATTCTACTTACTTTTATCCCAATGATCGGGGGAACTCCGGCAAGATTTGGACGTGGCCAGAATGTTTCTGGCAAATTCATCTATTATCAACACTTATCACCTGCACTTTTGGGATTAAACTGTAATTTAATCCCAAACGGAATAGCTTTATTTAACTAAATTTACTATTTTTTGGTTATTTTCTAAAATCACCGTCTCACTTCATCTAAATTTTTTATTTTCTGGTCAAAAAATCTGTGAAATTCTATGTGAAATTCATTTTTCACAAAAATCATTTTTTTTTTACATATAGCTAAAATTAAACGCTTGATATTGGATTGTAACACATTGACATCAATTATTATCATTTTTTAGTCCTAAATGATTGCATCAATCACCATTTGCTTTATAGATTATTATATCATGTGATTTAGTAGATATTTGTTTTGAAACAATGTGATAACATTTATTTATTTATATTTATATACGAGTTAAATGAATCAAATTTTATATAATTTTAAATTTTATGTCAAAAATCAATTTAGCTATTGATATATTTCAATTAATTTTATTGCAGTTACTTAATCTACTATTTACTCAATATATAAGAAAAGTGATTGTAGCTTTTAATGTCACGATTAGACCTTTTTAAAAAGAACATTATTGTGTTATAATAAATGTAACCTATCATAATGAATTACAAAATTATCTTGTGTATCAATTGGATGTGTGTTTTGACTGCGAATATTTGCACTTAAAAATTACAATTGATATCACAATAAAGATGAAAAACTAGTATAGATAGTTAACTAGATACTATATTATTTGTATTCCTTGTAACATTAAGCTATGCGCACATATATTCCAGCTCTTAATAAGATCCAATCAATACTTGCATCTAATTGATTGCACATATAGTTGTTGTTTTGTTACATCCAAAGCACAATACCTTTATCAATGAACAAGATATTGATTTTAACTAATGAGAATTTTTGTACAAGGCTTCATGTAAACAATATAGAATTTTCTCGTTTTTTAAAAAAATTGAAAATTTTCAAAAAATTTTAAAAACAATAAAATTCTAGATCACTGTTTTTAAATAAAATATATCCAAAAAAAACAATTTTTTTGACTTGGTTTTTGAGGTGATAAGATAGAATAGCTGTGATATGAGTAGTAACCAAACCAAAATCACATATACATAAAAACTATTATAAAGCATCTAACTAGAGAGTATTTTCTTGATCAGTTGTGTGAATAGTATATTTTCATGTTCACCTTCTACCTATTACTTTATGCTCTTTGAAACATTGTCATACGAAATTTCTGGCAACTTGTAATTGGGTAAGCTAGTTAGAAAAAAAAAACAATGATATCTAGATATCTAAAAAACTATTTCTACAATAAGGATGAAAATGGTAAAGAAAAATACTCTTGATTGATTTAGACAGATGAGAATTTGTTTGTACAAATAATATCAAAGATTTGAAAACAATACCACAAATTAATTCAAAAAGTTGTAAAAAACAACTCTTAACGTGTCCAAACAAGTGAAGAACTACTTGTACAAATAGTATGAAGATGATGGTATAGTTTTGTAATCTTCTTTGAGCATTTTTTCAAAGATGCTCAAATAAAGAAGAATAATCAATGTAAAAATGTCCAAATTAATGAAACAATACTAGTACAAATTCCAAATTGTGGTCAATTTTCACAACAAAAATGATTAGGTGGAAAAAAAATTGATGCTACAAAGATGCTCACAAGAATGTTAAATTACTATTACAAAGATGCTCACATTGTTAAAAAAGTGATGCTGCAAAGACGCTCGGATTTGTGATACTCTCTTGTTACAAACTAGATAAAACAATTGCATTAGTGATGTTTCACACATGTTTAGATTAGTGTTAAAGTACTATCGATAATCTCTTGTTACAAACTAGATAAAACAATTGCAATAGTGATGCTTCACACATGTTTAGATTAGTGTTAAAGTACTATCGATAATCTCTTGTTACAAACTAGATAAAACAATTGCAATAGTGATGCTTCACACATGTTTAGATTAGTGTTAAAGTACTATCCAGATATTACTATAAGTGATAAAATGTTGTTATACATAGTTACAAATAGATGAAAAAAACTGCTATGTCCAGATTTCTAAACAAATAAACAACTGCTTGTACAAATATGGTCAAAATGGTTGTAAATTAATGCTATGGATTAAAAAGATGTCACAAATATTCTTAGATTAGGAATAAAATATTGCGACAAAGATGATGAAATTGGTGGTAAAGTGCTGAGACAAAGATGCTCAATCTTGGAATAAATTACTATTTTAAAGGATTCTCAAATGTTTGTTAGAAATATGCTTAAATTGATGAACACTGCTAAAGAGATGCCTTAATGGATGAAAGAATATAAGATAAGTAAGGTCAAATTGACAAGAAAACAAAGAAAATAGATCTAAAGAGATGAAACATGATTGACAATAATACAATCAAATACATGAAGATTTGTGCACATATAGGCCAAAAAAAAAAAACTGTTATGTATAGTTTAAGATAGATATGAAAAGATTCTATGAAGATTATCATTTAGATGGCAAAAACAGAGAAAAGAGACTTAGAACAAGATGATAAAATAGAAAAAAATGAGAAAAAATATTGCAAAAAAGTAACAATTCACTCACAAAACCAAAATTCTGTTCAACAAAACAATAAAAAAAGGTTTTTGATTTTGTCTCCCCTCTTGTGCATGATAATGATACAGGGTCATGTGCACAAAATTGTAGTACTACGTACATTGAGAAGTTCTGATTTTTCTTTTATTTTTTATTTTTCATTGAAGTTTTGTGATAACACATTTTTTATGATGATATATTATTATGAAATACTTATTGCAATAAAAAAAATTAATTAAAAAAATTATAAAGATGTCAAATATATCAAAAAATTTTGATACGGATAGTACTGAAGTGATGGTAAAATGTTAATACAAAGATGTTAAGATGTGGTGATATATTGAAACAAGATGTTTAGATATGTGTAAAATTGCTACTACAAAAATATTAAATTTGTTGCTAAAAAACTAATATAATGTGTTTGCAAATGATGGTGCACTAATGTTACAAATTGATCATAATAAATGGAGAAAAAAATTTATGTAGATATTTTCATAGATGAACAATCTAGATACAAGTAGTATCAAAGTGATGGTAAAATCTCCTTGCAAATTCAAAAGATGTTGGTACAAAAATCTCGAAAATGATAAAAAATATACCATAAAACTTCTTGTGGAAAAATGATGGTACAAGAATGTCAAAATTGAATATGAATAGCTAGTTCATGATGATAAAGTGAATATTAAATTAATATTAAAATTTGATCATTAATAATATTTAATTTTTTTGAATCAATTTAATCATAAATTTTGAAGTTGATTTGATTATATTAAAAAAATTCATTCTTGGATTTAGTTCAAATCTAACTTAGTGACAAGTTGAGTTTTTAAAAGTTTAAAAATTTTCAATGTTATTTATTATTTCAACATAAAATTTTAGATTATTTAAGTAGATTTAGAAATCTTTATTATTTTTTATAAAAACAAATAATCTTTAATGTACGTCTTAAGAATATTAATTTCCATGATAAAAGGATTTGGACCCTTAACCTTTGGCATTGGAGAAAATTTCAAATCAAAGTTATATTAATAAAATAAAATTATTGAAAAGTGATTCTTAAGCAAATTTACATTGACTTTTGTGTGCCTTAGTCTATGAATGAATATAAAAATTCTAATTGAATGAAGACCAAGCGATTTTTTGATTGTAAGCAATTAAAGTAAATATCAATAACTTTTTGCTAGACAATTCATCATTCTCCTACTAAAACATAAGATGTCAAGATTCTTCCATGATTTTTTTTTACCATTTTTGGTCTGAACATTTGTTTCATAGAATCTTGCAATAATATTTTAAAATTTAGAAACTATAAAACAAGCTCAAACTATAGTTGATCATACATTTGTATCGTCTCTGTTTTCTCTAAACAAAAGAAAGCTTTTATAGAGTGTCTTCATTATCACATAGTTAAATAATATTCTCGTTCAGTGGTATTTTGAATTAAATTTGAACAAAGGAGTGGATATTTAAATCAATAGAACAATGAACGACATAATGATGAAGAAATGAATATCTATTAAATATTCACCTGCAAACAAGCTAGACATTCTTCATACATGTACATAAGACTTTTCTAAGATCATTGAAATATTCATTTGTATTCATTTGAAACCTTGATGTGAGTTGTGTACTTTAATATTTACTTTGATATTTTCATTTTAACTCATTAAAATCATCTTAAAGAAAATATGTTTTGTAAGAATTTATTTTTATTATAAAAAATATGTAGATTATCTAATTTAATTTCTAATTTTTTACTATAATCAATTTCACACTAAAAAGCAATTTAATCTAGTTGAAATATGAATCTGGTTTAAATGCATGTTTTAAGCTTTTTCGGTTTTAAATACAACAAAGAAAAACATGTAAGGTGCTTGTGATTCATTGCATTATTACATTGATAACCAAATGTAGTATATTAATTGCATCTTTATGTCAAGTTTTTACCATCTAAAATTTTTCAATAATTATCCAAATAAGTCAAAACTGAAATGAAAATAAGTTAATAAGGCAAGGTACTTTAAACATTTAATATCAAAAAAGTGTATGATCAAAAAATGAATAATCCTTTTAGCTTTTAGATGAACATTCTTTTATTTTAAAGTTTTATCAGCACTTTGTTAGACATATGACGTGAAAAAATGTTAAATGTTCAAATATTTTGACAATTTTTTAAATTTATAATACTCTGTTTTTGATCATTTTCACTACACTTGAAATTATTCTTAAAATGAGAAAATTTTAAAAAATATATGCCAAATTTAGAACTAATTTATTGAAAAATGTAAAATGAATTTTAAGATATTCAAATATACATTGGATTTATTTCTTGTAATTGATGCAAAATTTTACAATGTCAAAGTAATAATGGTCATTTTAGATGCGGATTTTGAACAAGTTTTGGATGATAAAAAAAAACTACAATTGAATATGTGTTCAAACTTGGTTACGAATGAATAAGTTAGAATTTCATAATACATTACAAGATTTGCACATGATGAGGTAAAAAATGTTATATTAGCAATAACTTAAACTATATATATAACTACATGTAACATTTAAAATTTAAGTTTATTACCCAGAATTAAATCTTAAATCTGATGCTTTAGACTCTGGCTTTTATCAATACGATTGAACGTCATAAATTTAAAATGCTATCAAAAATATTTGATTTTGATGTTTGTATTAAAATTTTGAGTTTAGTTTAGGAATTTTAGTCAATTAAAACCTAAAATACAAGTGGATTTTAGTGAAAAGCTTGTGTATATACTTTTTTCCTATGATGAATTTAACAATTGTGACAAGATTTTTCAATTTTGCGATTAACAATGAAGCATCAGATTTTTAAGCTTTGAGTATTACCAAAATTACTTCGTGATTCAAAGATTCGTAAATTTTAAACTCCATATTATGCTTAATATCACTTGAAATTTATAAAACTTTCACCTGACAAGATGACATGGCTATAGTATGTCATACTTGAAGCAAAAGCAATCAACGTTCAATGAAGAAATACAAAGCGTAGACAATGCATTCAAGAAAAAGTATGCTTGCTATTTGATCTGTGGTAGTTGTATGTGTAAATTAGCTGTAAAATTAAACAAAAATTTGACTAGTAATAGGTTTGGCATGACTAAATTTTGTTACTTATGACTAAATTTAACTATCATGTCTTTAATTGGTGAAATTATTAGAATAATTATAGATGAGCATTATTATTTTGTCTCATATCAAATTCTAAATAGAAAAATTACTTTGATCTAATGCTGATTTTGATTGATTTGATTCAGTAATAGAAAATTGTCTAAACTGAGTTCAAAGCTTGATTTAGTGGCAAGTGAAAGTTATAGCATTTTTTAGTTCCTGCTTGACATGTTGTGATTTCAAACTAAGTACAAAGTTTTTAGAAGATTTAGCTTGTCCAATGACATGTTGTCACGTATTAGAAATTAATCATACCTACCAAGATTTATTTTAGTAATATAATGTAGATGATAATTACCATGTATTTTTATGATGATTTTTCAGGCTGTATAAAAAAAGAAATAAATAAAATCTTTTCAAGCAAGTTTTGAAAAATAATTGATGTGAAGAGTTGTTTCATCAATGAAACTTGGATTTTGCAAATTATAATTGAGAATTAATAATTTTTAGTTTTGGGGATGAGTGAAGAAATTGTGTGATAGGATATTTGAGACGCGAAGATATAGATGAATTTATATCTTCTAGATTCATGATGAGCTATCCAAAATTTCTTTGGTATTAACTTGAATGACAGTACTTCCAAAAATCACACACTTTGTAATCTAATTTTTATTTTAAAAATTTTGAAAAAATCATCCATTTTAATAAATCGTTTTTAAAATTTTTTTTATGCTAATCAATGCATAATTTCATGCTTGCATAATTTTTTCAAGAAATTTTACTTTGTTTAACATTTTATAAAACATTGATTGAATAAATATTTTGCTCAATATTTTACTTACTTCATCTTTGCATTGTTTCAATTTTTTTGAATCAAACAACATGGAACCCTGCAAGATGATGTGCTTTATATATTACATTCATTTTTCAATTCACATTACTTTATGATGCTAATTGTGCATGTAGATAATTTGAAAATAAATTATTATATTTCATAAAAATTTGGCTCAACAATCTTAAATGTAAAATATATTCTTAGTTCAAAAATATATTTTAAAAATTTCAAAAATTATACATGATCTTACAAAAAAATACAAGCATATAGATTGCTGACGTGTTGTTTAGAACTAATAGACTAACTAACACATTCAATACTTTCCTAAGAAACACACAAATTGTTGACGTTTTGCTATCAACTAATGTACTTACTCTTTATCTACCAATTACACGAATCGACTTGACAATTATGAATAGAACATTATAAGCTAATTATAACTTCATTTTGAGTAAACTATATTTTAGTTTTAACTAAATAAATATTTTAACATTTATGTGTAATTAAAAAGCATATCTAAATAATAAATATTTTTTTTGTAATAACATCATCAATTAAAAAAAAAAAGTAGATTAGTGAAGAGCAAAAAGAAACTAACCAACGTTGCGCTTGTATCTCATGTTTGAATAAGCTTGTAAAATTTGAACTCATTGATAGATAGAGGAAAATGACACATGACACAAAACGTTCAAATTTATGTAGTCTATCAACAAAACTAGGCAAATTATTAAAAATCAAATGATTTATTACAACTTTTTTCTATTACATAAAAAAAATAAAAATATATGATCATTGATTTTGTATATAAGTTATCAAAATTTTTGCTAAAAAATGATTTGATATTAATTTTTGTGGAAAAATTAAATAGGATAATTTGTATCAATCCAACCACAAAGTTGATAACTTTAAATTTAGTTCAATTGTGTTTAAATGTAGTTTTTGTGATTCATGAATTAAGTAAAGTCTTGATAATTGATAGAAGTTATTTATTTCACTAGTTTGATTTAATATTTTTGTAAAAAAAAACTAACATTTACAACAATCTACCTATCATCAAACAAAAAGCCAATAAAATTATAAAAAATACATTACGAAATTTCACATTAAAGAAAAATAAAAGTGATATACTTTTATGATTTATATGAAATATTTATTATCAATTTATGCACAAAGATGTATTTATATCTGTATTCATATTGTAAAATACGTACGATACTTATTTCATAAGTACATTAAGTTTGATGCAACTTCTAAAAGAAAATTATTTTTGATCAAAATAATCATAGTCTAATAATTATGTTGGAGCATATTTACCAAGAACTACATCAAACAATCAAAAAGTTGATGGTATTTTAAAATTGACAAAAATAGCATGTAGTGCTTATTAGAAAAAATTATTTTTTAAGTTAAGGAATCATATTTAGTTATTTACAACAAATTTTTTTCTTGTAAAAACATATTAGTTTAACTCTATATTCATTGTCTTTCTATGAAATTAAACTATGTTAATGAAGTGTCATGCAAAATTAAAACTTGTGTTACATTTGAAAATACATCATGTATTTTATGTGTCATAATTGTAAAAATCTGTATTAAGATTAAACATATTTATCAACCAACTATAGATCTCTAATTAGTTAAAATTAAAAAAGAGTTTCTTCAAGATTGATATATATATATTTTTTTATTAAAGTGAATTATTTTTAATTGCCACGTCAACACTCTTTGTGTTTGATAAATAAAAAGTGTGTTTGTTGATACAACACATTAGCAGTCGATGTACTTATTAAATAAAAAATGGACGTGTTAATTGAGAGCAACACATCATCTATCCATGTGTTTGTTTGAGATATAGGCCATGTCATCAATTCAATAATAGTGAAATATTAAAAGTTGATAACATGATTTTAATTGCAGATCAATAAACTTTTCATTAAAATTTGTGTTTCTTTGAATGAAATACTTTCTTAATCTTAATGTTATAATGATATGAGAACTATGTTGCTATTTCCTAGAATGTGAATTATGTCTCATAGAATAGCAAAAATGTGATAATAGAATTTAGTTTTTGAGACTGTATAATGGTTGATAGAGGTTATTGATCTGCATATAGAAAGAGTTAAAAGAAACATTAGTGATTTTGCAAATATAAAGATGCTTGGAAGAAATTCAATAATCTATCTTCAATCTCTTTGATATTCATCTTTGTTTTAAGGACAAATCATTATTTTTTGATGTACATTGTGGCATATTGCATTGGAAATTTTATAACTAAAGTAATAAAGTCAAGATTGTCATTGATACTTTCGATAGTTAGAAAGAGACATAAAATTGTGTCATCTTCATTATATCTTGAATGTTTGATAGAGGTGAATTGTAAATCCATGAATTAAGATTTGATTCAATAATTATGTAAAACTTAGCACAATCTAGAATGTGAAGAAATTCTCTTGTGAGAAATTATTTCAAAAATTATAGCTCTAACTTAGAAAATTAAAATTAAAATAAAATTCAGTTAGTTAGAGCTATTAAAAATAAGAGCTTCAACTTGAATTAAAAAAAAATTGTATAATAGCTCTAACTTATAGTTATTATACAATTGTGTCTATCTTTTGTGACTTATTTGTTAAGAGTTTAAATAATCATCATACTTCTTTTGTTTTAGAGTGAGTAAGAGATAGCATGGAAACATCAATTGACATAAGTTAAAATCTAAATGCTATAGTGGTTGAATCAAAAAAAGAAAAAAAGAAAAAATTGAAGTATATACAAAGCAGCAATGCATTTTTTGCATTAGAAAGTGTGAAAATAAAGAGACAACAAGCTGAAGAAATGGAATTTAAAACTTCAGTATTAGATGATAAGTTTAACCGAAAACAAATTGCATCAACATATCAAAGTCAAATAAGAGATCGCTTCATGCAATTGAAGATCAAGCTAATCTTTTACTTCAGATGAAAAAATCATGTAAGATGAAAACACATGAGTTAATCAAAGCAATGAGAGATTTAAAAAAATTGAATCATGAAGATGAATATACATTAGTCTTATTTTCATATTTCTGATTTTACTATAGAAATGTTCATGAGGTTTGATCTTATGGATAAGATATTCACACATGGAAAAAGATGTGGTAAAATTTTATTTTTTTCAAAAATAAGAATTAATAATGTTGGAAATTGAAGAAAAAAAAGTATATACAAATACATTAAAAAATTTAGTGATCTTCAAGTTCTCATCATGATTATGAGTGAAACAGAATCCTTAGATGTATACAAATGAAGCTTCAAAGATTAAATACACGTGGAGTAAATGATAAACAATCCATCCACATTTAATGAAATAATCACAATTGCTCAACAAATATCAATTTTTTAATGGAATAATAGATGATGAATCTTCAAGCAATGTTTGAGATTCAATCTATTCTACATCAATGAAGTTGAAAAATCTATGACGTAAAGAAAATTACGCACCATCATGAGTACGAGCACTAAGATTTGGAAGTGGAATGTGACAGCTATAGAATTCAAATTTTCAAGAAAAATATGAAAATAATGAATTTTTTAGTGAACAAACAAAAGTTTGTGATAACCGTCAATATTATACGTGCAAGAGAATGAATCACATTGCAAAGTTTTGCAAATCTTTACTAGAATCACAATGAAAACGTCTAATACATCAACAATGTTATTACAATATGAATAATGTTGAGTACAAAAACGTTAATGAAGAAATTTCAAGAAACAAAAACTTGACTTTTCAATCTTACTCGTTTCATGAAAACAAAGAAAAGACAAACTTGGATGAAGACAATGGTTGAAAGATCATGAAAGTAGTAAGAAACAAGCAAAATTTGTTGTTTCTGATAGTATGATAAATAGATACAATGTGAAAGTTTTGATTGATTTCAAAGCAAAAAAAAGTTTATGTTAAAAATTTATTGCAATAAAAATAAAACTGATTTTGATGAAGGATACAAGTGAAGAAGTTGAATTGTCAAACGGACAAAGTGAAACAATAAAAACATTTTCAAATAATAGTGATGTATAATTAGATTCAAGAAGATGATTGAATGGAAATTAAATTTTTTGGTTCTATTTGATGCCATCTTATAATTTTATGGATAGAGCAATATATTCCCAAGGTTAAATGGAGAAGAAAAGTGATAAAAAATAGTAGTTGGAAAATTAAAAAAGATAGTATTAGATCTCTTAACTAAACGTTGACGTTCTTTGTGATGGATAAAGCATAACTTCATAGAGATGATGTATGCTTTTTGAGATTTATAAGGTATATTATTGGATCCAAAGATATGGTAGAGTGAACAGATAAATAAACACATTCTTAAACAAGAAAAAGAAGATCGGACAACAAGAAAAACACGTGAACAACAAAAAAGTGTGATTTGTCATGCTTAGGCTACGTCTACGAAAACAATAAGTAATTTACTAAATTTACAATTGTTTAAGGTGAGCTTTGTTTTGATTCCTCATACATATTTGATAGTTAAAATTCAAGTATTAAAACTAACTAGAATTACCAATTCTAATATTAACTCTAATTCAAGTTAGACTAACTTGAATTTAATCCAAAAATTTGGTTACTACAAACAATCTTCTTCTTAAGTAATGTTGAGGAAACATGTGAACTTCTCAGCACTCAATTAAACATCCATCACACAACATCTATACTAATCATTCAATTTGAAACATTCATTGACACTTTTATAAATGAAATAAGTTTTTACACAATGAGCTCCTAAACTTGCTTAAAAATTTAACCTCTCTATTTATATTACTTAAGAAATAACTAGAGTTACATATGGTAGTTTTAATCTAACCTACTCAGTTTAAAATTAATCTTAGTAGGTTTAACTAGTTCTCATTACGTTACAACATGTAATTGACCTACCTAAACCTTCTAGAAGCTTCCTTGTTCATAGGTTGAAATGACAACATATTATTTGAGACCTTTAAAGTTTTAAAACCTCCATTTGCCACTAAGTCAACTGCATATTAAGTATAATTAATGAAATTTTCATTTCTTAGTCAAATTTATCAAAATGAACATGTAATCAAAGTAATTTTTCTTTAGAATCTTAAAATTGATAGAGGAAAAAAAATATATCTCATTCAAATCTTCTAAAATTAATAAATCTTATTAATTCCGCCAAATATAATCATATCTAATCAAAACTAACTAAACTTATTCAAAATCAATTAGGCTTAATCATAAGTAAACAAACCATGATCAATTCTTTAGTCAATCTTCTCTCAGTTCACAAACACACAACAATTAATCTTACAAACAATAATCTTCATAACCTATACAATAATTCAAAGAAAAATCTAAAAAAACTAATGAAAACTATTTTGTAGCCAAGAAAAGAGAATAAAAATTAAAAAATTTGTCAATTGAAACTAAATTTTATTTGTGCTTCTCATACAAATCTTGCAGAATAACACAATGTCTTCATTTTTTTTTGTTGGATCAGTGCATTAGCTTTATTGAGTTTGTTGTCAATCTTGATTATCTCTATACTTTTATCACACACTATATCTTCCTACATATACATGATGTAAATTTGTTTCAATCTATTATCCATCACTTGATTTGCAGCAATATATATTGTATTTTTTCTAAAGTGAAGACTAAGTCTTTATTTAAGCAATAAAGTCTGGTGAACAGATCGTGTTAAATCCTAGCTTTGATTTCAGGCTCTCAAGTTTGATGACTGAGTATCTTTTATAACTTCACTTGCTTTTTTCACATTTCATTGATAATTAAGTGGACAAATCATATAACCAACTCTAGACAATGCCAACAATAATTTAATAACCACTTTTTATTAAATGCGGCAATACAATCTTTTTCTTCGAATTGCACTATTAGACGTTTTAAATCGATTGATAAATCCACAATATGATCAACAAATTCAGCTACTATCTTCACTCTTCCTTCACAAGTCATAGCAATATCTAGTTCTAGTGCCATTTTTGAAAAGCAAAGAGTTGTGAATATAAGATGCAGGCACCATCATTTTGAAGTTCATTCTTTGGAAGGAAAACTTCAAAATGATACGCGTGCTCAAATTTGCTTGAATATTAATCAATGATGTAAGAGATTCAATCATATGCTAGTTTGTTTGTCATAAGAGTGTTGATGATAAAATCAAGGTCCGATAATGCACGCTTTGATATCTTGAAAATCAAACTCCTCTCATATTAGGTTTGAGTTTTGGCCTGCTCTTACGATGCAAAGGAAGCTTTCACAACAATCAAGCTAAAATCCATAGCAAAAATAAGCGACGTCAAAGTTTAGATCAATCAAATTGTCAAATTGGGCTTCTTGTCTAGCCTTAAAGTGTCATCAAGAGCATGATATAAGCGCCATAACTCAAGATCCAATCTTTCCAATCTTCATCCGCCAAAGACTTATTTTGAGATACGATAAACTATGTCCACGTGATTGCAAGAGAAATTATTAAGTACAAGGAAGAGAAGTAAGAACGGTTGTTATTGGATATCACAAAGTCTATGAACAAAATTTTGTGCAAAGAGATCCAACTAGAGATGAAACAAAAATCCAAGTTGCAAGCACTTGTCAATCACACAAAATTTGATCAAGAACTCATGAATATTTGTTTTGATTTCACAATATACAAATCAATACAGTTGACATAATCAAAGGTCTACAACATCACTTTTTCAATTTCATCTTGTTGTTCAAATTTCACATTGATTACTTAGCAACCAACCGCCATTGTTTTGCTCTCTCAAGCTTAAACCTATTATTTTTATCGACAAGTCAATAATTTTGGTTGACAAAATTTCATAATTACTTTGATTATATTGGATGAGCAAATTCCTTTTGTGTTTTCTTTAATGGATGAACTCAAGGATGAAGTTAATGTTATTTGTGTTGTATTAAGAAAAAAACAATCAAATTTATAATAGAAAAAAAGTAAAAGAATGAGTTGGAAATGGAGAAACTTTTGATGTTTTATGAGAAGTAGAATGAAGATGTAGAATACTTTGTTAGAGACTTAAAAAGGTCTTGTATAGGAAACAATGAGAAAAATAAGTATGAATGAGCTATGCTTTTGTCCAATTTTTTTAAGGATTCGGTTTTCAAATGTACAAAGAGTACAAGAGGGAGCATTTGGAGAAAAACATTTAGAAAATGTCAAACGAGAACCTGTTATAAAAAGTTGATGTGTGAGATAAACTTCTTGAAACAAGGTACAACAAGAACGTGAAATCTCATGTGGAGAAAACCAAGAAGTTGAAGTCAAGATTCCACGTGGTGTTGAAAAAAGATGTAAACTAAGTGGATTCTACAATGATGAGGATAAGAGCGATGTTCTTGAAGAATTTTGTTGGAGGTTTGAAACCAAAAATTTGAAGTAAGGTGCGATGTGAAAAGTCTTCTTCTAAAGCTGAAGTCATTCAAATTGCTATTAGAATGGAAAAAAACTTAGAAGATGGTGATTTTAGCTTGATGACTGGAAAAGTATCTCGCCATGTGGTAGTAAAATCCACTATTCTAAATCTTGCTAGTTACTCCATAATGATTTCTTCCAACGTAGATCTGTAACATGAATTAAAATCTATCACAGAGACTTTAGGTGAACTCAAGATCAATGTAATACAATTTTGGGAGAAGAGGAATCAGAATGTAGGAATAAGTTGTACATGGTATGGAAATTATACTCAAAGAGAGAATTCACGTCTAAGGAATTTTTTCAGTTTCTTGTTTTATGTGTGGCAATACTTATTTTAGCCAAATTTGTCATAATCCTTGATAACATGATAAAATCCGGCAAAACAACAATGCATTGGCTACACAACAAATCAAAGATAAAAAGTAGCATTCATTGATGTATTTCTTGATCAATGCACTTTTTAGAAGGGAGAGAGCTTGCACATGATGATTTTTCAAGTAGGAAATCATGTTCAATTATCTACAATAAATTTGGCTTTTTTCAAAACATCAAAGTTTAATACTAGATTCATTGATACTTTTTGTGATATTGAAACGTGTTGATGAAATGTCATATAAGTTTAAATGTTTTGTCATATATAAAATACATCATGTATTTTATATGTCATAATTGCAAAAACATTCATCACAATCAAAATGTTTCATTAACCAAACAACATCATTTCCTCTACTAGCATGTAACACTAGGGTATGGAGATAAGTTCACTTGAAGATGAAAATTTAAGTTCTGAAGATATGAGATATCAACAATGGTTTTCCTCTCTCTTATATAGCTTTTACCAACAAGTACAAGGAGATAAAGTCTCATCTCCATAATCAAATCTACTCATAGTGGATTGATGACATGTCAAATATACATAATGAGCACACGGATTGATGACGTGTTGTGAGCACAAAATTGTGCTCACATGTCTTTTTAACCTTGTGAGAGTTAAAGTTTTAGATTTAAGCTCTTGCAAAATTATGCTCGGAGTTTTCTGGAAGTTTTTTTTGGTCTGGTTTCCTACTACCCTGGAAGGTGAGGCGTATGAGTGGTATAGGGATCATTCTGAAGGTCATTTTGGGGGATGGGATCAGATGCAAAGGGAGTTATTGAATGAGTTTAGGCCTGAGGTGGGGCAAGGTTCTGCATTGAGAGCTTTGGCATCGTTAAAACAGGGAAGGGAAGAGGAAATCTCAGCTTACATTAGAAGATTTGATCTGGTTTGTGCGCGTTTTGTGGGTACAATGCTCAATGACGATACGCTGAGACAATTTTTTATCCAAGGCTTTTTCAAATCTGGGACCATCCGAGGGGTGCTGGAGAGAAGCCCTCAAACTCTTGCTGAGGCCAAGATGGCTGCCAGGGAGATAGAGAATATTGACAAGGACTATGATAGATTGTGGAGGAAGGAGGATGAATCCATTCCTCAGTTCATCCCAATTCGTCCAAGAGCAATGGAAGGAGACTCAGGTAGGCATAGGGGTCAAGCTCCCTATTCTCTCATTGAGTCAATTTCGCATACCAGAGAGCCAGCACCTGTTTTAGCATTGCCAGCCCCTACTGTAGATCCTAACCTGGCAGATGTAGAGAAAAGATTAAATGCTAGCCAAGTGGGCTTTCAAGAGACCATGATGAAGCAAATGCAAAATATTACAGATCAGATGGCCTTGATGATCAGGAGTCAACAGCCAGGGCCTCCTCCTCCAGTCGAGTCAGGTAGACATTCATCAAGCATGTGGTGTGTCCAGTGTGGTCAATCTGGACATACCAGGCAATTTTGTAGGGTGGTGCCAAACCGTGACAACAGAATGAGCGGTGGCCCACCTGTGCAACACCAAAGGGGCCAAGGACCAAATCACCAAGGTCAAAACGGGAACAGAGGACCTCCTAGGGGTCAGGATGGTCAGAACATGGAGAGAAAAGAATTACATGCATTTTGTGGTAGGTGGCACTATCCAGGTCAGTGTTGGTCTGAGGTTGGAGTTAATGGGTGTAGTGATTGTGGAGGTAGTCATCCCTCTGACCAATGTCGGCAGCCAGATAAAGTTATTAGGATGCCTCAGCCTACTGTTAGTCCTTACCAGGCGAGAGAAAATATGAGGGGTGCAAGACCGCAGAATGAGCATTCTAACAATCTTAGACCTCCTAACTTGTATTATGATCATGAGAACAGCAAACAGACATTCAATCCACCTGTTGGACTGCAGACAATGAACAGATATATTCCTATCCAGAGTGAACCACGAGATGAACCTCGTAATGACAACAGAAAACAGGTTTCTTTTGCAGATCCATGTTCTTCAAACTCTCAAGATGCTAGGTTTGCAAACGATGATGAAGATGTCCAACGTAGTAGTTCTGATCTTGGTAAGGGGATAGTCGAACAAGGGCAGAATCAGTGGCCTCCACATACTAACCTGATTACTTATGAGTTGAAAAATTTGGATGATGTGATTATGCATGAAGCTCCGGCCCTTGCTGTCACCACCAGAGCTGTGCATCGCAAGATGCAAACTGAGAAAAATGAAGATGAGCAAGGGGAGACTTCATCTGAGGAGCCTCCTCATCTCTCTGATCTTGAGAGAGTGGCGAGGAGAGCAAGGAGGATTACAAGGGCAGAGGAGAAAAGAGATGAGGTTCTACATGATGTAGAGGTGCCACCTGTCACGCAAGATTCAGAAAGCAATCAATCACGAGAGTGGGAAGGACCTGGGATTCCTGTGACAGAGTGGGAGAACATGAGAGGTCAGAGAAGGAGAGAGTCGGAGAAGTACAATTTGTGGTCAGATCTGAGTTCGCTGAAGGCAGACATTACTTTTGGTCAGCTGCTGGAAATATCTCCCATTGCTCGTAAGACTTTGAAGGAGGGCATTCCAGTGCATAGAAGGAGTAGAAAGACGAAGACTAGAGTCGCTGCTAGAGTTCATTTGCAAAAAGGAAGTCAGGATGTCAAACCTGTGGAGATAGAGGTGGTAGTGGTAGACAAGGTGATTCCCAATGTATTAGTTGATGGGGGTAGTGGTTTGAACATCCTACCTGAACACACCATGAGAAAGTTAGGTTTGAATCTGACAGGCCCCTCACCTTTCATTATCAATATGGCCAATCAGACTTCAGCTGTACCAGTGGGGATGATTAAAGATTGCAGGTTGTCCACTGGTGGTGAGGAGTACATTGTCACATTTCATGTGATTAAGATGCATTCGAACAGGGACACCTTTCCCATTCTATTGGGCAGACCTTGGTTGAGAATGGCTAATGCAATTGTGGATTGGGGAGGACTGAAGCCATCAATCACATATGGTCCTCATGATAACAGAGTCAAGGTGTCAATAGGGTCATTAGGTGGAAGGATGAGAGAGGATCCTGAGTTATCTTCAGGGAAGGAAGAAGAGAAAAACGAGGCCAAGTGTGATGACACTTTAGTGGGAGTGGTTCATTTAAATGACAGAAAAAATAGATTAGATGTAGGATCAGGTAGCTTGGGCCCTAGTTTTTACAGCAGAAGCGATGATGGAGAGTTTGCTCAGTGGTTGAGAGATTATCCTGAGTCAGGTTGTGACGCCATGATGATTTCTCATCACAAAATTTTCGAGAAGGAGGTGATCAGTTCACAGCGAGAAGAGTATCTGTTGCTAGAACCATGTGAGGTTCTTATGGAGGAAGAGTGGATACATGGAGGTCTCACTCCATGGTTGGACGAGTTGGATATTACTGAGGTGGATTCGGTGCATGATGATGGAACTCAAGAGGAGGAGACTACTGTGAAAAATGCGAAGTTGGAGGAACCCTTGCATTTCAGGACTACATCAACCGGAATTGTGGTGGGCCAAGACGTCAGGGATTATCCTCAGGTCCCTCCAGATTGGTATCAAGCTCGGAGGAACAAACTCATGTGGCAGAAGAAGACTGGAAATATGTGGAGGTGTCCATCAGAGGAGGAGAACTGAAGCAAATGAAGATGGGTTCCAAGCTAGGAGAGGATGAGATACAGAAGTATGGTGAGTTGGTGGACGAATTCAGTGATACCTTTGCTTGGTCGTATGATGAGTTGAAGGGAGTACCTCGTGAAATGGTGGAGCATCGGATTTCGCTGGTCCCTGGAGCTAAGCCTATTAGACAGAAGGAGAGAAGGATGAACCCACAGTTACAGTTGTTAGTTCGAGCAGAATTGGAGAGATTACTCAAAGCTGGATTCATCAAGCCTGTAGAGATCACGGATTGGGTTTCTCCTATGGTTTTGGTCAAGAAGAAGAATGGGAAACTTAGAGTGTGTGTGGATTATAGGAAGCTAAATGCCTGTACTGAGAAGGATCACTTTCCTTTACCTTTTATCACGCTGCTTTTGGAGGAAGTTGGGGGTCATGCGAGGTACACATTCATGGATGGATATGCTGGCTACAATCAGATTTCCATAGCTGTAGAGGATGTTCATAAGACAGCCTTCACAACTCCGTGGGGAACTTTTGTATGGGTTGTTATGCCTTTCGGATTGTGCCATGCACCTGCCACATTCCAAAGGTTAGTGATGTATATTTTCACAGATCTGTTATACAAATCTATGACAGTTTTTGTGGACGATTTTAGCACTCAGTCAAGTGCTGATGAGCATCTGCAGTGTGTTAGAGAAGCTCTCATTAGATGTAGAAGAATGCAGCTAGCTCTGAATCCTGAGAAGACATTCCTAGGTGTTCAGAGAGGAGTTCTTTTGGGTTATGTCGTGAGTGAGAAGGGAAGAGAACCGGATCCTGATAAGATTGCAGTCATTGAAGGATTGGCAACTCCCACGAATGCTAAGGGTGTAGCCAAGTTATTGGGACATGTAGGGTGGTATAGAGAGTTGATTCCTGACTTTGCCAAGATTGTAGTGCCTATTACTCAACTGTTGAGGAAGGAGAACAGGTTTGAGTGGACAGATGCTTGTCAAGAAGCTTTTGAAGAGTTGAAGTCCAGGTTGAGTACTTATCCGGTGTTGAGGCCTCCTGACTGGAGCATGCCTTTTCACGTTTTCTGTGATGCAAGTAGTGTAGCAGTGGGTAGTGCGTTATGTCAGTCTACAGGGGAGAAGGGGAAGGACCTGCCAATCGCTTATGCCAGTAGGCAGTTGAATCCAGCAGAGAGGAACTATTCTACTACTGAGAGGGAGTGCTTGGCCATGGTTTTTTCAGTCAAGAAGTTTAGACATTATCTGATCTGCAATCCAGTGGTTTTCTTCGTTGATCATATGGCAATCAAATATCTGGTGAACAAGGCGGAGCTTAGTGGAAGATTGGCCAGGTGGGTTTTATTGCTGGAGGAATTTGACTACACTGTAGAGTATAAACCTGGTCGCATGCACTTGCAGGCCGACCATCTATCTAGGTTGTCGGAGGATGTAGGGACCAGTCCATTAGATGATAGGTTGATAGATGATAGTCTTTTTGTAGTCACAGCTCAGCCAGAATGGTACGCTGGAATAGTAGAGTTTTTGACAACTCAGCAGTTGTCAGGTGATTGGACTAAGGAGGAAAGGAGGAAGGTGAGAGTCAACAGTAGACATTTTGCAGTGATTGGCCACAGATTGTTTAGAAGGGGAGCTGATGGTGTTCTGAGAAGGTGTGTGTCAGAAGTGGAGGTTCCTGCAATTTTAGAGGCTTGCCACGACAGTGCTTGTGGAGGACATTTCTCTGGCCAACTTACAGGTCAGAAAATACTTAGAGCGGGATACTTCTGGCCTAGGTTGTTTAGGGACTCTCATGAATATGTGAAGCGCTGTGATGCCTGTCAGAGGTATGCTAGGAATGACCTTCGAATGGAGATGCCTCTACAGGTTTCATTGCCACTTGTACCTTTTGAAAAATGGGGAATTGATTATATCGGTGAGATTCATCCTCATTCGTCAAAAGGCATGGCTTACATCATAGTTGCGACAGAATACTTGACAAAGTGGGCGGAAGCAAAAGCGGTGAAGACGAATACAGCTGCTCATGCTGCCACATTCATGTACGAAAACATCATTTCAAGGTTTGGATGTCCCAAGATTCTGGTTAGCGATAGGGGCAGGCACTTCTTGAATGAGATGTTTCAAGAATTAACAGATAGGTTTGAGATAGATCACAGAAAAACTACTCCATATCATCCACAAACCAATGGTCAGACAGAGCGAGTCAATGGGACTCTGGTGAGTATTCTTCGCAAAACGGTGGTTGACTCAAAAAGGGATTGGGACACCAAGCTGACAGTAGCATTGTGGGCTTATCGGACAACTTTCAAGGTGACAACACAGGCAACGCCGTTTTCGTTAGTGTATGGATTGGAGGCCACTCTCCCCATCGAATTCGAGGTGGAATCACTCCGAGTTGCAGTGCAGTCACGGCTTACAAACAGTCAGTCATTAAGGAATAGGCTGACGACATTAGAAGAGCTTGATGAGAGGAGGAGAATGAGTGCTCAACATATTGAGGCCATTCAACGGAGGAGAAAAATCACCTTTGACAAGAAGCATAAGAAAAGAACGCTGAGGCCAGGTATGATGGTGATGCTCCAGGATGGTAGGAAGCTTGAGTTCCCAGGAAAGTTTGATGCAGTATGGTTAGGGCCTTATCTGATTCGTGAGGTATTTCCAAACAACTCAGTGCAGTTGGAAACGTTGAATGGAGAAGTTTTCCCCACACGCACTGCGGGAAGTAGATGCAAGCAGTACCGGATTTGAAGCTGTCTAGCCTGCAGAGCTAGGATTCTGGAATCTTCCCCTGATGGTCGCCAATGATGTGAGCACAAAATTGTGCTCACATGTCTTTTTAACCTTGTGAGAGTTAAAGTTTTAGATTTAAGCTCTTGCAAAATTATGCTCGGAGTTTTCTGGAAGTTTTGTAAGATTAGGAGTTGGTGTAATAGCTAGTAGGCAAAGGTTCCGGAACGGGGCTTTCAGGGCAGGGTCTCCGGCGAAGAGCCTTCGGTGAAGTTCCTTCAGGGAAAGGCCTTCGACGAAACAGTGAAACCCTCATAACGTTTTCAATGTGTGACTTCTTGACTCAGTTAGTGTTTCCTTGGAAAGAGCTCGCAACGCTCGTTCCAACGAGACCAAGAACTCTTCAAACGGATGAGGAATCACTGAGTTGTGAGTGTCGGAAGTTACTGATGGGAAGGGTTGAGGCAAGTCCGGCTGCGAACGTCTCCGGCTGCGAACGTCTTCGGCTCCGGACGTCTCCGGCTGCGAACATCTCCGGCTTCGGACGACTTCGCGACAACTGCGAGCAGGCCTTCGGCGAACTCGGGGTCGGCGAACTCCGAGCCGGTGAACATCGTGCAAGGGCCATCGGCGAAACAGTAAACTCGGCATATCTTTTTCATTTGTTAACGGTTTGATTTGATTAGGGTCTTGTTGGAAAGAGCTCGCGACGCTCGTTCCAACGAGACCAAGAACTCTTCAAACGGATAAGGCGTCACTGAGTTATGAGCGTCTAAAGCGGCGGATAGGGTAGAACAACATCGAACCGGAAGACATCGAACTGGAAGACATCGCGGTCGGCGCACTCGCGGCCGGAACACTTGCAGTCGGCGCACTCGCGGCCGGAGAACTCGCCGTCCGCGAACTTCGTGCCGGCGCCTTCGGCGATAACAGGTAACATGCCTTCGGCGGTGTGCCTTTGGCGAAGGGTAAAACCAGCATAACTTTCGCAATTCGTAACGGTTTGACTCAGTTAGGGTCTCGTTGGAAAGAGCTCGACCTGCTCGTTCCAACGAGCCCACGAACTTGTGAAACAGAGCTAGGGTCTGTGAGTTATGGGTGTCGGGAGTGACTGTTATGGATAAGCAAAGGTGTGGTCGTGCGTCTTCTGCGGGTGGATGCCTTCGGCGGTGCGCGAAAGAAGATCCCCTCCGGCGGATATCGGGTGGTCAGGATGTAGAATGTACAGGTGTGGCGGCGGCGGCGGCGTGTAGTCGCGCAGGGGGGGCAGGCAGCTATCCATCATTGCGAGTGTTGCATTTGCAGGCGGGCTGTGAGTGTCTCGGCCTTGGACTTCGAAGTGGAGAGTTCGGCGTGGGAGCTGAGACCTGGTGGTGTGTTCGGCCTAGTGTGCGAGAGCTTGTAGTGTACCAGTGTGCGAGAGCTGGTGGTGTGCGTGTGTGGAGACGGAAGTGGTGTGCTCGGCCTGGGAGCTGAGATCAGAGTGGAAGACCTGAGAGTGGGATCTGAGATTGAAGTGTAATCTGTGAGTGGGAGCTGAGATCTGAGTGGAAGACCTGATAGTGGGAGATGTGAGTGAAGTGAAATCTGAGACTGAAATCTGACAGTCGGGATCTGAATTTGAACTTGAAAAGTGAGAGTTGAATCCGAGAGAGAAATCTGGTGGGGTCTGAAGGTGGGAGCTGAGAAGTCGACATTGAACTCTGAGTAGGAATTGGGAGTGGGACTGGTATCTAGGAAAGCCCACAGCGGCTGTAGTATTGAGGAAGTCACCCAGAGTTGGGTTAGATCTTTATGTAACAAAGAGCTTGTCTGATGCTCTTGCGAAAATAGTAGACAGCAAGGTTATTATTTTCAGTTCTGGATAATTTGTCTGTGAAGGAGCAAGTGTTTATGATCTCATTGTCCCGAATACACTTTGAGTACATGGCTTGCAATCAGAGAAGTTAGATTATGGGAGTTCGAACCCCCACCCGGACTACAAACGCTGAAGGGTGGGAAGGTTTGGCTCACAATCCCTGTAAGAGAAAGGCACAGTTCGTAGATTCTATTCAAGAGTGGATGAAGAGAGAGCATGCCAAAAACAGAAAGAGCAGTCAACGGCGAGGTATGAAGAAGTCAGAGATTGACATTGACGAAGTTGAAGCCATGGAAGATCTTGTGGCGATCTTGAGTGCAGATGACAGTTGCAGCGATTTGAAAGCTGAGGCAAAAGAATGGATAGTATTCTGTGGTAAGTACAGTTGGATTGAACAATCCAACTGGAATCCATCTTTGGAATGTAATCTTGAAATTTCTGGATTATCTCTATAGTCCAACGGGCAGGAAAGCTAAACTTGATCTTGGAGAAACCGTTCTAAGAGGTCGAATGAAGCGCATGGCAGACCTGGGTGTCATCGAAGATGAAGAGACAGCTCGGACAAAGGGTGAGATTTCAAAGTCAGCTCTTGATGAATCAAAGATGTATGGTTTCGTAAAGCCCATATAGCCATTTTTTATGTCGGTACATATATCACAGGAAGTTGAAAAGTGGGGAGCGAAGTGTGAGCACAAAATTGTGCTCACATGTCTTTTTAACCTTGTGAGAGTTAAAGTTTTAGATTTAAGCTCTTGCAAAATTATGCTCGGAGTTTTTTGGAAGTTTTGGTAAGATTAGGAGTTGGTGTAATAGCTAGTAGGCAAAGGTCCGGAACGGGGCTTTCAGGGCAGGGTCTCCGGCGAAGAGCCTTCGGTGAAGTTCCTTCGGGGAAAGGCCTTCGGCGAAACAGTGAAACCCTCATAACGTTTTCAATGTGTGACTCCTTGACTCAGTTAGTGTCTCCTTGGAAAGAGCTCGCAACGCTCGTTCCAACGAGACCAAGAACTCTTCAAACGGATGAGGAATCACTGAGTTGTGAGTGTCGGAAGTTACTGATGGGAAGGGTTGAGGCAAGTCCGGTTGCGAACGTCTCCGGCTGCGAACGTCTTCGGCTCCGGACGTCTCCGGCTGCGAACGTCTTCGGCACCGGGGGTCTCCGGCTGCGAACATCTCCGGCTTCGGACGACTTCGCGACAACTGCGAGCAGGCCTTCGGCGAACTCGGGGTCGGCGAACTCGGGGTCGGCGAGCTCCGAGCCGGTGAACATCGTGCAAGGGCCATCGGCGAAACAGTAAACTCGGCATATCTTTTTCATTTTTTAACGGTTTGACTTGATTAGGGTCTCGTTGGAAAGAACTCGCGACGCTCGTTCCAACGAGACCAAGAACTCTTCAAACGGATAAGGCGTCACTGAGTTATGAGCGTCGAAAGCGGCAGATAGGGTAGGACAACATCCAACCGGAAGACATCCAACCGAAAAACATCCAACCGGAAGACATCAAACCGGAAGACATCAAACCGGCAAACATTGTGCCGGCGCCTTCGGCGATAACAGGTAACAGGCCTTCGGCGGTGTGCCTTCGGCTAAGGGTAAAACAGTCATAACTTTCTCAATTCATAACGGTTTGACCCAGTTAGGGTCTCGTTGGAAAGAGCTCGACCTGGTTGTTCCAACGAGCCCACGAACTTGTGAAACAGAGCTAGGGTCTGTGAGTTATGGGTGTCGGGAGTGACTGTTATGGATAAGCAAAGGTGTGGTCGTGCGTCTTCTGCGGGTGGATGCCTTCGGCGGTGCGCGAAAGAAGATCCCCTCCGGCGGATATCGGGTGGTCAGGATGTAGAATGTACAGGTGTGGCGGCGGCGGCGGCGTGTAGTCGCGCAGGGGGAGCAGGCAGCTATCCATCATTGCGAGTGGGGCATGCAGGCGGGCTGTGAGTGTCTCGGCCTTGGACTTCGAAGTGGAGAGTTCGGCGTGGGAGCTGAGACCTGGTGGTGTGTTCGGCCTAGTGTGCGAGAGCTTGTAGTGTACCAGTGTGCGAGAGCTGGTGGTGTGCGTGTGTGGAGACGGAAGTGGTGTGCTCGGCCTGGGAGCTGAGATCAGAGTGGAAGACCTGAGAGTGGGATCTGAGATTGAAGTGTAATCTGTGAGTGGGAGCTGAGATCTGAGTGGAAGACCTGAGAGTGGGAGATGTGAGTGAAGTGAAATCTGAGACTGAAATCTGACAGTCGGGATCTGAATTTGAACTTGAAAAGTGAGAGTTGAATCCGAGAGAGAAATCTGGTGGGGTCTGAAGGTGGGAGCTGAGAAGTCGACATTGAACTCTAAGTAGGAATTGGGAGTGGGACTGGTATCTAGGAAAGCCCACAGCGGCTGTAGTATTGAGGAAGTCACCCAGAGTTGGGTTAGATCTTTATGTAACAAAGAGCTTGTCTGATGCTCTTGCGAAAATAGTAGACAGCAAGGTTATTATTTTCAGTTCTGGATAATTTGTCTGTGAAGGAGCAAGTGTTTATGATCTCATTGTCCCGAATACACTTTGAGTACATGGCTTGCAATCAGAGAAGTTAGATTATGGGAGTTCGAACCCCCACCCGGACTACAAACGCTGAAGGGTGGGAAGGTTTGGCTCACACGTGTCGTTTCCAACTAACACTCCAACTAGCACACTCAACTAACACACGGATTTATGTAGTGTTGATTCTAACTAACACACTAACTAGCACACATATTTATGAAGTGTTGTTTCTAACTAACACACTAACTAGCACACGGATTGATGACACGTATTTTCCAACTAACACACTAACTAGCACACGGATTGATGACACGTATTTTCCAACTAACACACTAACTAGCACACAAATTGCTGACATGCCACTCTAGATATTTCACCATCATCTACTCTATTCAATCTTGAATAACCTCTACTTTGATTCTTACAAACTAAAGATGATTACAAATCTTCCTCATTTTAAAATGCAACGTCCTTGTTGCACATACGTTCAAACTTCTAAACTATCAAAGGTGCATTTGCTATATTTTTAGCAAGTTTCCAAGTTGATTCATATGATCGAAAAGTCTTTCCATTCAATCAAATACTTTACTTTGAAAAATTTCTATATAAACTTTAATTACATTATAACTTATTATCAATAGTTGTCACGTTAGCTATTTGCGTGCTTCGTAACAATAGATCAAGTTTGTTAGTTGATATCAACATTTCAAAATAGATGATTTGATTGAATAAATAAGGATCCATCATATGAATCAATCTAACTAATGCATCTTTGATAGTTCAAGAATTGAAATATATGTGCAATGAAGACGTTGTGGGTTAAAAGATGAAAGATTTGTATTCATCATTAGTTAATTAGAACCAAAGTAGAGGTTGCGTATGATAAAATTTAATATGAAAAATCTTGAGTTGCCACATAAGCAATTTATATGTTTAATAGATACAAAATAAATATGTTATTTGAGAACCAAATATCAACAATCCCCGTGTTTGTTAAAATTATTTCTCATGTTATCAATCCACTAGTAGTGGATAGACGATGATGATAAACTTTTATTTGTTGGTAAGATATATATAAAGGAAAGAAATCTCACTCTTGGTAAATTTCATCTTTAGAGGTATGTTTCATCTTTAAATGAGTTTTTATCTTAATCCTTAATGTTACATCAATCAACATCAATTGCTTTTTTAACTTTGATAGTTGATCATAAAAGATTTGACGAAACAAATTTGAAATCACAAAGATTTCAAAATAAAATATCTGATTCCGTGAATTTTTTTTATCATATAAATCATTAAAAAAAATGATTACAAATTTAGCTAATGCATCTTTGATATTTTAAAAAATTGAATATATTTTTAAAAATGATATTGCATCTTAAAAGTAGAAAGTTTTGTAATCATCTTCAGTTAGTTTGAATTCAAAATGAAAATAGAGTTGCATTATAATGTAAAGTCTATTGTCACCTTGTTAGTAATCCGTGTGTTTGAAAGTGTAATCATCTTTATTTATTTAGATCTAGATTAGAGTTTACGCAATATTAAATAAAATAGATGATAGTGAAATATCTATAGTGATGTTAGAGATCAATGTGCTAATTATAGTGTTAGTTGGAAGCGACATGTTATAAATATATGTGTTTGTTATGTAAAGATTGCTGAAGTGTTGCTCTCATCAACAATCTGTGTGCTTATTAGGTAAATCCGCTATGTCATCAATCTAATATGAGTAAATTAGTTTATGAAAAGAATACTATTTTTGTATATGTGTTTGAAATATCTATATAAGGAAGAGTAAAATCATTCAAGATATTTTATTTCAAATTTTATGTTTCATCTTTGAATCAACTTAATTGTAAACCCTAATGTAATAATGATATCAGAGCAACCTTGCTTGTACTTACGTGTGTATTATACCTTATGAAACAGCAAGTGAATGATCATAAAGTGCATATTTTGAGAGTGTATAGAGGTTGATAAAGATCATTGATTTGCATATAAAAAAAGAGAATTTTTTTGGTAGTTTCATAAATATGGAAGTGCTTGACAAGAATCTAGTTTTGCATTGGTCGATTCTTGGCATACTCGATATCTATCTTTGTTGTATGGAAAAATATTATTTTCATATGTACTTTGTGGTTTTTTTGATGCAGATTTTATTACTATAATGATGGAGATGAAAGTGCCATTGATACTTCCAATAGTTGGTTATATTTAGACTTAAGATTATACCAAATACATTTTATACTGAATATTTAATGCATTTGAATCACAAATCATTTACTCAAGTTCGGTTGAACACCTTTATAAAGATTAGACCAATATATCAACAGAAAAAATTATAAAGAGATTTTCTGACCATATCCTGACCCGGTGAATTCGCAACGGTTTGACGATGCAGGAACCGGCTCGCGGGGTGTTCACCTAGGATTTCTCCGAAGGCTCGACGGGTCGTCGTCTTCGCCAAGGAGGCACCCCGGGAAAGACCCGACCCGAGGCGCCCCCATCGTCATAGATGGGGTGTACAGCATGCCTCTCACCTCAAGTCACAACCCTTAGTTCGGGCTGAGCGCTCCCACGTTCTCACGTTCCCGCCTACTCGGGCGCCCCTTTCGGGGCATTCCGATCCAGCGACCACTCGAGGCCACGAGGGAACATGCCATGGCACCCCAGCTTCGCCCCAGCACCTCGCGGCGCCGAAACTAGCAAGATGTCACAATGTGTGCCCCCATGGCGCCGTCGTGGGACCCCTCCCGACGGTCCGCTGCACGGCTTGCGCCGCTCGCAGACCACCGTGGGAGTCCCGAAACACACAGCGTGCGTCTCGGTCTATGCAACATTCGTGTATAGACACAAGCCCCCGTCAGATCTGAGGACGTGCGGTCGCCCGCCCGTCCCGCAACCCGTTGAGAACCTTCGACGCGTCCGCGGCACGCCCCCTCATCACCTGGAAGGGCTGGCGGTTCTCCGTCCCTCGGCACGGTTCGAGCCTGATGGATGCGCGTCCGCGCCCAAGCTCCGGTACCTCGGTATCCCTCGGCACGGTTCGAGCCTGATGGATGCGCGTTCGCGCCCAAGCTCCGGTACCTCGGGTAGGTTCACCTTGGGTTTGCACCGCGGCTTGCGCCGCCGGTACTACCACTCAACGTTCGCCTGCACCATCGAGACTGGGCAGTTCCCCAACAGCGGTGGGCCCGTAGACCCCCTTACCGTGGGTTCTCACCAGATGTTTGACGTCGGTTGATTTGTGTGGCACTTCGAGAGGGCATCACTACCCCCTCATATATACTTCTGGGACTCGCTTGACCCGCCCTCCTCTCTGGTCCGCGAAAATTATACTGGTAGCCGTTTTTTTCCTGTCTGCGGCTAAGTAAATGAACCACAGCTGAGACACGCGTTCTAGACATCCGGCTCGCGCCGGATGATAATTTAATAATTAATAAATATCAAAATGAAGCATAAGGTTAAAAATGCGATCCCACGAGAACAGAAACAACACTAGAGATTCAATTACTATCACGAATTAACATTCTATTGAAGAGTTTTACTTCTCAAACATACGTCACTCCTAGAAGCATATGCACTTGCTAAGGCCAAAGACGACACAAATGCAGGGTGCAATCACATCCATATTCTGAAATTTATTCAATAGATCCCACAAATTTTGCAAGCGACTCTGCAATTGATATTAAAGGGGGAAATTTTTCAAGATTATACGTCCAGTCGGCTGCACCGAGCTTCCAATGCACAGATTTGCTTAAATCTTGAACTACACTATGCACCACTCAGAACATCCGAATTGGACTCTTTGCTTTAGATGCGGTATCTTCGACACATTGAAGCAACTCGTGCATTTTGACAAAACGCACAACTCACAAACGTGCGAAAGAATGCAGAGTTAAAACTAAAAACTTACTCATGAAAAAGCTACTCGAAAGCAGAGCCTTGGGCCTATTTATTCACAATGAACACCTGGAGTAATCATCCGCTAGCTGCGAGCCCCCATCAGATGCAACTTTTGCAAATGCGGTAGTTGCCACACCCACAGAGCTCCTACCTACTTCTATCATACTCAAAACTGCTATGAGCTCTAACTCTATATTCTCCTTCGTGTACTCTAAACCGGAAATGAAAGAATTGACTATTCTACCTAATTGCCCATGTTCTGTGACTCCGTTGGCTTCCAACTCCTTCAATTGACGCTCCAACGAGTCTAATTTTGTTCACTTTATAGTTAGAATCTCTCAATTCAAATAACTGCAAAGACATCGTTCTACCCTTGCGCGCTAATCAGCATACGTGTGTTGTTCAAGTTGTTGGATAGTCGCATCTGTCTCCATCAATTTTGCTTGAACCGCGACCAACTGCTCCTCAACTGCCAACATTAGAGATTGCAATCTGCTGCAATCTGCGTTCAACTTCTTCCCATGCTCTAACTTCAAAGTTTAGGCAGCTTTGCAATCAGCTACCTGCTTCGCCCAACGAGCTAATTTGGCAAACACTAATGCCTCAAGTGCTATCGAATGCACTATCAGCTTCTCGGCGCGCTTGAATTCTCTCTGAAATGCTGCCCAAGACTCCTCCAATCCATCCCGAAGTTCTTCTTTTGACTTCAGAACTATGCAAACTTCAACCCAAAGTCCCTTCGTCCGAAGGAAGAACCTCCGAAGGCCTCCAAATCCCTTCGCGCACGTTCAAAGTTTGTTCATCCAAAAAACAAAGATCTTCACCCAAAGTCGCTTTTGGTTGATTCAAAGGCCGAAGGCTGAAGTCCCTTCTTCTTCAAAGCCGAAGGTGTCTACGCTGAAGTTCAAAGTTTGATGGCCAAAGGTACTTCTTTGCCTTCTTCCTATCCATACCAATCACTTCCAACACTCATAACTCGATGATTTCTCATCCGTTTTAAGAGTTATTGGGCTTGTTAGAATGACCATGCCGAGAATACTTTCTAAGTCAAGTCGCCACTTATTGAAAAATTATTTACTCTATCAGATTAAACCCATCTAATTTAACTTTATTGATTGCAAGTAAAACACTAACTCCAACTGATTAATATCTAACATGGGTACCAACTATTCCTAACTTGTCATGTACTACAGAATCCACTATTTCATCTACTTCTAATTATTATTATTTTAAAAGTATAGATTCATATTCATCTACTCCTCAAACTTCATCTTTTAAATAAAAATGAAAAACTACGTTACCACAGTTATACTCTTCTCGTCCAAATCTTGAATGGCTAATGCAAGCTTGGATATCATACATATCAATGTAGCAATTTCTAGATTGATCTTGTATGTTTTATTCTTGACTTCTTTCTAAGTCATTTTACTTGAGCTAGGTTTCTTCAATCATACGACAAGCAATTCTGATTCTAACTTTGTATCAATCTTCCTCATCTGACTCTGCTTGGTGACTTCTTGGATGGCCGATTCTGCTTGCTCCTTAGTCACTTCTTCAGCATCTGGAGCAATGTGATATAGAGATATATATGCTCCAATCTTAAACTCACATTTATTGCCCTTATCGAAAGTCTACTCCAACTTGGGATGATGGTTGCCACATCTTTAGTAGAGAGTTGATGATACTTTCTATTAAACTGCCTGAGTAATTTTTGTAGCTCCAAATTCTTATGCTTTTCATGCATCCAATTCATAAACGTTACTGCCGTTACACGATCCGGATCTTCAAACCAAAACTACTCCTTCATCTTTAACTCAAAATATTCCAATCTCCATTAGCCTCAGTCACAAACCTTGTAATAAGATCTTTAAGCTCCGGCTTCACAAGAGTTAGAAACTCATCTACGGCTACTTTAGTAATTAGCTTTTGAATGAAAACTTTCATCTAATACTCTTTTAAGTACTTTGTGGCCTTCCTTCCATCAAATTGCCCTTGCTTGGTCAAAACAATCTATAGGCATTTAGTAATCCTAATTGCCTCTTCCTTCTTTTGTATCTTTGGTGCATCCCTCCAAGCCTTTGCATACATGAGGCTCATAAACATATGCGTCATCTACTTCTTGCTTACAACTTGTACTTGAGTTTTCATATCGTCTTGATTGTACCAACAAGTAAAACTTCAATTATACTTGATTTTAAAAGGTATTCAAAACTAATTTTCAGCTCCATCAATCAGTAATTCTTGAAATAAACTTTCCAAAACAATTTGGTGATCAATATTGTTGATCACCAAAGGCTCTAAGTTTTGTATTGCATTTGAAGGCGCATTTTCAATCTCTTGAGACTCCACAACATGTGCATTGACGAGAATCAATTCTTATGCAGAAACAACTACAGGACGTGCTAACATCCTCTGCACTCTTGCCAGACTTAAGCTTAGCCCAGCATGGTCGCCAATTATGTATGGGATAAAAATAACTGCTGAAGAAGGCGCCAGATCTATGGCTGCTAGCATAAAAAATCTATCACACTCATACAACAATTCCATAAGATGAATACACTCAAAAGGTCTCTTTGAAAAAACGCTCTCCACATGAAAAAAATTGCGAATAAAAACTATCCAAAATTTTGATCTCTTTTCCTGGTTTTGTATCCCATGAACTTCAAAACAACATAAATGTCTCTCTAGACATTATCTCTCAGTGAAATTTGGAAAAAGAGCAAAATAGCACCTTCTTCTACTAACTACTTCCGTTCGCTCCGTAAAATCCTGCAATATTCAATGTCAAGTCACCTAGAAAAACAAATCAGAACACACAAAAATACTAAAAGAAACGTGAAAATCCTCAAGCCGTAAACCTGTGAAAACCCAAAGGTGGAACTGCATGGAATGAGCTGTTCATTCTTTACTATATAGCGTTTCAAAGAAAACTTTTAAAAGTAAAACTTAGTACGTGAGTAATAAATTTATAGTATTACTTGGAAGTATGTATTACATTCAACTCATGTGAAAAAAGTTTTTAGTACAACTTGGAAGTACGCACTACACTCAATTCATGTTGTATAAGTTTGTAATACAACTTGAAAGTACACTCAATTCTAATACCACACGTGATATGAGTTGGTAATATAATTTGAAAGTACGTACTGCACTCAACTCTAGTTATAATAAACACACACAACACCCACACAATTCATTGTTTTTCTCTCTAACTTATACTTACACAAAACACTAATTACATTGTAGTTTCAAACCTCAAATAAATTTCACTACAATGCGAATTATCATTGAAGGTATATTTTCAAAGATGTAGTGAAATTTTTCAAGAATTGTGACGTGTGTAAAACTTTTACTAAAAAGTTCGTGAGTATCTTACTTAAGAAAACCATAATTGGATTTGGATAAAGTTTAGAATTGATATAATATAGAGGCATAAAGCTTGTGAAAAATATGTATCAAGTCATATTAGAGCATTTTTTCATCAAGGCTTGGATGTTCACTTTTTATAGATCCAATGTTAATGTATTGATGGAGAGTAGCAACCACACATTTTGTATGATATTGGACAATGATGAAGACATGAAAAAATGTAAGTAGATTGAGACTAAAATCTACAAACTATCTTGTGGAAATATTTATCGATGTGAAAACTGGAAACTTCTAAATATTTTTAAATATTGTATAGATTTGAGTCAAAAATTTCCATGAAATTTTACTTGAAGATGCCTCATAATTCTTACTCCAACAAAAATTGAAGATTACAAATGAATTGGAAGACATCAAGTCTTGTCAACAACAATCGATAGAATTAGACAAGGTTGATCCATGACCATGATACGAGTGGAGCAAGCTCAACAATTGCAAAAAATATATCACAACAATCAAATTGTAAGTTAGAAGTTGATTAAATTCAAGAAAACTGATTGAATGATGTTTTTTCATGCAGTTAGATAAAAGAAGTTTGTACAAAATTTATACATAATTTGATACTTTGATTTGTGAAAAGGTGTGCATAAGTTTTATCTAGGAGTTAGAAAGACAACATTTTGATCAGATCAATCCAACAAGTTGAAATCATTTCATCAAAGATTAGATTTTTTCACTCTAAAGATGTAATAAAACCTTATTGTGAAGAAAAATGTAGGACCTATAGTTATATGTGAATTATTAAGATAATCTATGAAAGAGTTGATCATGGTTAGCTTAATAATTACAAAGTTTAAATAGTTTTGACTAGGTTTAGCTATGAAGTAAATACTTGATGGGATAATTAATATTATTTTTAAAATTTTTGAGCAAATAATGGATTTATTCACCTATCAAAATGTGGATTTTAAGGAATTTTTTGTGATTGCATGTTATTTTTGATTAGTTTGACTATGTAAATTAAATTTTATTGATTACACTACAATTGAAGTTGAATTCCTGGCAAATGAAGGTTCTAGATATCTCAAGGTTCACAACAACATGTTGTAATCTTAACTTAGGAAAAAAAAATTTAAACATTAAGATATATCTATAATATGTTGACAAATATTTAGTATTAGTCAAATCTAAGATGATGTTAGAAAAATTTAATGAATTGATAATTATTGTGTGACTATGATAATTTCTTAATAAGTATAAATAAAGAGGTAAAAAAAAATCTTAAGCAATTTTAGAGCATTCATTCTGTGAAAACTAGTTTCATCAATAGAAGATTGCGTTTTAATATCATCTTGGAATGTTGATGAGTGATTGGATTTGCATGATGAGTGTAGAGATTATATGAAAAATTATTTCATATGACATCAAATATTAATCATTGTCTTCTAGAATCATGATAAGCTACCAATAAATTGTCGGAGTTAAATTTTAATGAAAATTGACTTAGACATCACAAAACAAGTCAAATTCGTCTTAAATACTAAACCTTAACTTAAGAAATTCATAGATTTTTTATGTGTTGAACTCAACTAACGTAGTCAAATCTTTACCTTTCATCATATAGGTTGTTGACATGAAAATTATAGATTTTCAATTACAAATAATATTTGGTACTATTTTAAATATCTTCATTTTATCATGAAAAAAGTTATTAAATATATGTCTTTCTAATTACTTTAAATTTTAGATTTACTTTCTTTTATTGCATACAAAATTTCAATGTAGTTTTGTTTCATTTTTGTGATTATATATTTTTTAAAAATTTGAATGTATATGCAACATTCTTGTTGCAAAAACATTTAGAATCATAACAATCAAAAGTGAATTAATTAGATTTTTTTCCTAGTTTTTAAATTTCTTGATATCAAGATAGTATTTTTATAAGTCAAAAAAAGTAGTTTAAATTATAAGTTCAAATAAATTTTTTGAGTTTCTTGTCTATCTTGATTTTTTCATAATTTATTGTCAAGATGGATAGAGGAGTTGATGTTGCAAGATTTATAAATTACTTTTGTTTTAAATTTCTATTTATTGATTTTTACAATTGTGATCCATGAAATTCATGATATATATTCATCTGTGAAAGAATTTAGAATTTATAATAATTTATCAACATTTTCAAATTAGATTGCATCATCAATTAGATTGTTGATGGTATCATGAAGTATATGATGATATGTTTTCTTGTATGTGAAAAGTAATACAGGCCATTTCTACATTCCTATTAATACAAATATCTTGCATACAACACTTCATCTGGTTTTCATGTTCGCAATAATCAACCCACATATTGTACTTAACGTAACTTAAAAATGAAAAAAAAAAAACTAAAATCATCGAATCCAAAACAGTTGGTTCTACGAAAATCACTTCAAATTTTTGCATCGTATTTCACAACAGGGTTTATAGAGTACAAGATAAATGGATAGCAAAAGTAATGAAAAGACTAATTTAAGAAATAGAAGGAATAAAACTAGTAGTTATCAGAACCTAAGTTTCATTGATATCAGAATGGAAGTATGCATGTTGATCCATATAAATCCTTATCGCACATCGATGTCTTGTACATGTGAGACATAGGATTTCAAATTGTATATCTCACATGTACAAGACATCATATGATGATGCGTGATATGTACGATCTTACCCAACATCACGCTACATCTTTAGTGGTATCATGAAAAATATCATATTATTTACAAAAATATAATAAGATTCATGTGAACATTTGTTGCGTCTAGATTACAATAAATAATTTTGATAACATTTGAAAACTTATTGAATTGCAGTATTTTGTGTGTGATGACACAATTTACCTCATGAGATGACTTGTTTATATCATGAAAGAAAACAAATTAAAATCTATAACTGCATAAATTATAAGGAGATAATTCAAAGCAAAGTTGGTAATATTGTCATGCAAATAAAGACCTATCCAACTTCTTGCAGACAGGTACTTTCAACCATTGCGTAAAGTGGAAACCTTAAAGTATAGGTTCTTCATTCTATTTTTTAATGATTTAATTTTACATTGTTAAGCTTTTGAGTACAACCTGGAGTACTACTACGAGATGCTACAAGAAAGATGTATCTACTTCCAAATCTCAATGGGCCCATATCACAAGCAAGAAGACAACGACGATCATGAATCACTTTTTCAGTATCAGGAACACGGACAATGAGTTGAAAATTATAGCACAATGCACTGGTGCATGTCACCTTGAACCCTTGCTTATCAAAATAACTAAGGTCAAAAATGAAGAAAGTATCAAGTTGCTTGTACAAGGAAGAAAAGACTCATAAACAGGAATTACAGTCACCAAAGTTTGAACAAAATTTGTGATTTTTTTGCACGATACTTCTACCCACTTATGGATATGAGGCAGAAAATCTTTTATACAAATAATGATCAATGGATTGATATTAAATTTTGGTTATTTATATAGAAAAATTTGTTGTAGATAACCAAACACGATTTTCCAGTTTGAAAATAAAATCTTGATGATGAACATCTGGATGTTATTTCTGTGTATTCTGAGGAAATATTACCTAATCTAATCTAAAGATCATTTTAAAAAAACAATAAACTGCCATATTTTCACCAACTATCCTCACATATATAGAAATATGAATACGACTTAGATCAGATAATTCTCCACATCTTGTTTGAAATTGGTTAGGTGGTTTGACCTTAAAGGAAAATAAAATAAAATATTTAAAAATTCATTGGATCCAATACCTCTTTTAAGAAAATCAAGAAGTTTGATTTCAAAAATTGTATGTATTAAATATTTTTTTGACATCTTTGAATGATTATATTGAAATAATGAAATGATGTAAAAAATCCATGCATATCTCATTGATTATTAACTAGGAAATAATTACTAAATTCCTAGATTTATGATTATTCATTTTAGATTCAATAATATAAGTGAAATAGATTACAATTTCAAAGATTGCATATACAAATTTGATATTCATGAAGTTTTTTCTATTTATCTCATACTTATATTTCATCAAGTTTGATGATGAGTGTTAAATAGAAACAGTTTTAAAGCAATGAATGAATTTTTTATAATTTAAGAGTTTGCGTTGAGGTTAACTCCAGTTAAGGAGTAACCTCGGATCCTAGCTATTTATAGCTAGGACGGTGGCATGGAATGGGAATAAATAACTCGGGGTTCTCCCTGTATATTGACATCTTTATAAGAAGATTTGGAGTAAAGTGCTGAGAATTCTCGGTGGAAGTAGTACTCTTCCTAAGGGTCAACCACGTTATTTCTGTGTTGATGTGTCTTTCTTTGGTTTTACACGAACAGTTTGAACATGTTTTTCAAAAGCACGTTGTATCTTTGTGATCATTTCTAGTTAGTTAAAATAAAAATAGAGAAAAATTAAGATGAAGATGACGATAAAGAGTTGATTTATAATATCTTATTCGTAAATGTGACATGCGCAATCCATACATTTGTTAGATGATGATATAAATGTATTAGCATGAAATGACACAAGATCATATGATGTGAACATGGTGATGTTTATGACATGTTCTATTTCTGAAGGAGTGTTTTTGAATGGAGTAAAAAAAAGTTTATCTTTTTGTAACTTGTGCAATGATGTATGTAAGAAAAAGAGAAACTAACTGTATGTATTTCAAAAATATTTAGAAAAATGATTTCAAATAATCCACTATCTTCTTTCCAAAATTTAGACCTACTTACATGGCTTATAAGATGTGCAAATGTTATTGAATAAATTATTTTTACTCAAATCTTTTTTTTGACTGTGCATGAGGATTCTGAACATTGATCATCTACCTCTTTTACAGAATGAAAAGGTTTGTCTTTGCTTGATTGAATCATCTAAATCTTAATTCATATTTATAGGTGAAATCGAAACTCATCAAATTAACTTGACCGAAAGGAGCTAATTCCCAGAATTTTATTAGAGGGTTGGTGTTTGCATTGACAAAATCGAATCAAATTTAGAATTTGTGCTATAATATATATTTACACAATTCTATGATTTCTGGAATGGTTATGGAAGTGCGTGATGCAGCTTAATAGTGTGCTATTGTACATATTCCATTATGTGAGGTGAGTGAGAATAAAGCCACCAATATTTTTAAGCAGAGACATATGAAGAGAAATATATTACTTCCTTATTATATATTATATATTTTAAAGATCTTAATAAAGTACTTAACCAATTCTCCAACTGGAGCACTGATGGGTGCAACACATAAGACAGAAATCACTTTCAGTTGATGATTATTGATATCTTTAGAGGGAAAAAGATGGTATTTAACCAATGTTTTTGGCCTTTATCCTTCGTCTTTTTTTTTTTAACTTGACAACTTGGAAGACACTCTAACCAGGCTACTACTGCTACTAGTCTAGTTGGAGGCCGAATCAAAACAGCTGTCCACCTGAAGCTAGTATGATCAGTACGTACGGAGCACAGTCGCGCCTTCTTCGCAGAAAAATCTCGGAGGATCAGAAGTCTTTCATTCACGTGATCGATGTCTGCCAGCAGAGGGGCATGCAAGCTATCATCATAAAAACTTTAACTTCAGGTATGGAAACTGGAAGTCTTGGAGCGCGATTTCAACATGAGTCCCACTGATTAGTTAGTACCTTCAAGACTCCCAGAATCCAGATTCGAAAGCCGACGAGAAATCTCGACTACGGTTCCATCATGCGCTGGAAGGGGAAGGGGAAAAGTATTACTGTGAGGAATTCATCGACGTCCACCTACATCTATCTTTCTCCAGACTCTGAACATTGAATCTACAATTACCAACTCAATCTCTACCGAAATTGGAGTAACCGAGATAGATTCGAAAGCTTATACTTTTACCGATGAGTAACAGTAGATCACATCCGCACGTGCGCGACAGGTCTCATATACCACGTGTTTTGAAGAGATGCATCCCTTGATGAGTTGCATATTACAAAACAGAATGACGATGTCGTACTTGCAGCGCTCACAAATCAAGGTAATACATTGAGAAGTTCCATTCATGCATGGGAAGCATTCTGACAGTTTACGTTCAATACCGCAGTAGCAAAGACTCCGCAGGTGATGTCCTTCGAAAGCACAGGAGGAGAGAAAAATCGACTTGGATATCACTTGGATTTCGCGGCATCAGTATTGTCAATCAGAGACATGGAGAAAGTGAAGATATGTCCGAAGTGGTAATATGCAGCTACGAGGGACTAAGACGACAACGCTTGGCAATATTTCTGCATTTTCCATATCTCGACCTTCATCTGTGTCTTGTTATTGTTCATGCTGTTGATTACTCTTACGTCCTAAAATACTGGCTCTGGCTTTTACAGTTACAGCATACTCACTCCGCTCCGCTTTCACCACCGAGTTCTTCAAACAGCGTTGTTTAATGCTTAACATGCTTATACTCCTGTGCTACAACTGCAGCAAGAACGTAGAACTTCATGCAACGCTGTTGAAAAGGATCGTCAATCATGTGCTGAACTTGTCCATTGTGGTTGGATTCTGGTCCAGTGATCAACTCTTGAATCCCAAAGAAGACAAAGTGGAGCGCCGCCTACTCTACGCTTGCAGCCATTGCAGCTATCAGGTTACAAGGACTAGTCTATCGACTAGCGCGTCCATTCATTCCTTTTGTGTGTTATCTGGCGTGTAGACGATTTCTTTTATAGTATGTGCATCGAGGGCACCCGATCGTTTGTGAACTCTAAGTCCTTCCCAGTCGTCCAGACTGTCAGCTTTACTTCAGCTCATCTGAAACTCTTACAACCATGACGAAATGTGGTATTTTGTCTCCTACGTCTTGCGCGTTCCCGAGCTCAAGATCAACGTTTGCACTTACGCACGATTGCACTTGCCCTCGTGCAATCGTGCCCCCGGTCCTGTGGACCTGAACGGTTTCTAAAATTTTGCAGATCCCGATTGAGAATAACATCTTCTTCTTGAGCAAGTCCCGAACTACCGTCACTGGTGAGTCCCCAGCGGTCAAAAAGAACGCTGTTCTACCATGCTCCAAAGGAGTTCAGTGTGTAAAATGTAAGAATTGGGAAGCGACCTTCTTCAAGGTATCTCGATCTCTCCTCCCAGATTTAATTTCCTTATTGTTAGACGTTGACCTTCCAGCGAAGCCTTTACTCTTGCCTGCGGCTGGGCAGTTTACCCTGCAGTTGTCCCAAGGTTCAAGTTTGAGAAGAGTGAACTTTTGAGAAGATTGAACAGCAGATTATCATATAGTCTGAGAGTATCTTGGATGACAAGGCGCAACCTGTCATATCTAGTTATATCAGCATACTGTTAATTGCTGAATGTAGTTACGCCATTTAGTGGACGGGTGGTGAAGCTGAGATTTGTTTGTGCATGATATGCCAGTCTGTTGTCAGGGGTGAAGGATGCAACGAAGCCCATCTTGTTCTCTTTCTTGTTTGCTCGAGCGCTGAGTGCGGTCACCGGTGGGCGACAAAATTTTAATCTAGTAGCAGTTTGACGTGATGGAGACTTTGTCACATATTTACGCCATAGTCGTCGCGATTTTACAATCTGCGACTATTTCAAAGACAGTTATGCGGGCTCCAATATCTTGATGGCAACACCGGATCTGATTCGTGAAGACCAAGAAGAATAATTTTCACGCTCACTTTACTCTAAACGAATCAGCTGCCAGTTTGGCCATCAACGCAAACCTTACAGTAACAATATAACGTTGTACTTTATATAACATGTAAGTTTTATACTACTCGATTATGGAGATAATAATTACGTAGACCTCTTGTCCATGAGTGCATACATGTAAAGTCCCTTTTGTCATGTCGAAGGTCGAAATTTATGTTCGTAATATTCAGTTTTCGTCTAAATACAGGGAATTGAAGGTAGCATTTTACTTATGTTCAGTCATGGACTGGTTTCTTCATCCCTTGTTTTATGTGTTGTCGCTCTATACGACCGACATCAGACAAGCTACCTACAATTGTGACGACCAATAAGAAAATGACTGTAAGGCTGTCAAGTTATAGGCCCAATGCAGCGTCAAAGAGTACCTAAAAAACCGACGGACCAATCTTCATATAGCAAGCGCTGGCACACAGCGCGATTTTCAACATTCTCTCCTCTCCGTAAAAAACAACAAGCTGACAGTAAGAAGCAATCGGAGAAAAGCCGTACATGGTATTCAAGAGGATGTATAGGCTGTAAATGTAGATACAGTTTATGCTCAACTTATGACAGCGTTAGTAAATTTTCAGTATCATCTATAATAGATGATACTAGTAGAGTTACCATTTCAAAAACTCCGAATTATCAAATACCTATTATAGGAATGCCTCATGGAGAGTATTAGGGTCTCCATACATCTTTTTAGTGATTTACCTTGCAAAAACATAATGTAGAGCACCAGTACTCGGTACGATTTACATAGATCACAAATTATAACACAGTTTAGTGCAAACAAGTAAATTCCTAAATCAAAATATACTAAGAAGACTTTTTATAACTATGTTTCGTTGAGGATACTGTTCTGTACTTCTCTTTTGATAAAATTTGACAATTTCTTATAATGAGATGATGACTCAAAATCTAATAAGATGTAAATGATTATGTCTTGAATATACATTTCACAATTATTTCATTTGCATTCTAGATATAACAAGACATTCTTAGCAAATCATAAATCCGAGTACAATTTATATTTTTAATAATAAAATTATAATAAGAATTGAAGAAAGAAGCTTCAAACAACATAATGAAAAACTGAAAGCATAAACATGATAGGTTTTTGTTCAATTAAAATTAATTGAACAAACTTACAAAATAGTAGCATCAATTAATCTCATAGTGAAGTTTGATCAATTCCATCTGATGAATTAACACTAATACATAAGAACAGAAGTTTAAGAAATATCACTTTAAATTAAATAAGGAATAAGTTTCTATTGATTGATTTTCTTTAACCAAAAATTTATTTTCAGAAGATAAAATCTACATACTTTCATTACAGCAACAGGATAGCATGTTCTTCCTTACATGAATTTCAAAATATATACAAGTAATGCTAGTATTTATATATTCTAAAATTCTATTTTGCGAAGCAAAATATTTTTTAATATTTTTGATATTTTATACTTTGATGTGAGCAAAGTTTTGAATGAAGAATTAAATAAGTTTTATACAAATCATTAAGAAAATTCCAGTGATACGAATATGAATAGCATATAAAGCATTCTGAAAAACCTGAAAAATAAATATCTATCCAAAAAGATTGTGTTTGAAAAATGAAGATAATATTTTTCTTAAAAATTTGACCAATCTGCTTTTTTCCAATATATTCAATTGGAAAAAATTAACTCATTCATCCTCATTCACATTGTATCTATAAAAAACTTTTAATGTATTAAAAACATATGTTATGTATATATATGTTAACAATAACCATCATGAAATTACTGAAAGAATTTTTAATATTTAAATTTTTTAAATTTGAAATTTACTATCAAGTACTAAATGTCTTTAATATTTAATTTGAAGTTTTTTGCTGATTTCTAGATTGATTTTTTTTAAAATAAAATTAACACATACGTTTTTTTCTTTAAAGAAAATTTTTTATTGACAATTTTTTATCTCTATATGAAATAAATTTCCATGTAGTTTTGGATTTTCTAGTTAATTGGATAAAAATTATTCTTGATCATATTTAGAATAAATTTGAATTTTTTATTATTATTTGAAATTATTTATATATATTTTTCCCTTTTTTTTCATAAATTCTTGTTATCTGATAAAATTGAAGAATTTAAGTAGCCTGATTCTGATTTGACCATTGGAAAGTAGAAATAATGGTTTTTGATTTTACTGCAAAAAATTAAGAATTGTAATATATCTTTAAGTAATTAGATCTTTTACTCATTATGTTATCATAATATTTCCATTCTTAAGTATCTTTTTTCAACAGAAGTCTTTTTGATACCATTATTTTATCATAATATTATTGTTTCTATAATTGTCTTAAAATCTTACGCTAATTTGGTCAAAAAAATATATTTAAATATAATTTTATTTATCTAGAATAAATGGATACATAAAAACAGGTTTATCTTACCTTTGAATCTCACCCAAAAATATTATTTATTGATTTATAAAAATATCAGTTTTTCTAAAAATATTTTTCAATATTTTATTATAAGTTTATGAAATTTTGACTCTTATAGAATCATTTTTTTAACTTAACTTTTTTAATCAATATTTCTTTTAATTTCATCAGTTGATTTGAATCCAATTTCTATCTATCTATTTCCAAATATGAACTATAAATAGTTACAAAATGGTTAACATGTTTCATCTTAAAGTTTATAACATTTTCTGTAGTCAACTTATATAGGAATGAACAGACTTGAAATTTTTACTAATATTTCATAATGAAAATTTCAATTTTTGAAATCTCATTTTGTTTGTTAGTGTTATTTGAAGATACTTCTTAAAATCAGGAAATTCTACTGGATTTTTTTTACATGATAATTTTGTTTGACTAAAGTCATGTTCTTATTCACACTAACCAGTGTTTATAAATATTGAATAAAGTAAATACACAATGTAACATTCTTATTGAATTATGCATATATAAAAGGTAAGTAAACCTAAGAATAGATAGTGTCTCCACTTAGATTCAAAATATATCACGGTGTTCTGATCAAAATGATTACGTGTTCAAAAGTTTTGTAGACTTTTTTGTTTTATCTGAATCTTAAGCTATGCATATCAAAATTGCATAACGTTAAAGCTCTGCTTGAAGACATAAAGACAGCGTATCAAAGACATAAAGATATATAAAGTACTTACTGGTTGACATTCGCTTCGAAACATGGGAGGAGACTGTTTCTCCTGTACGAGGTAGGTAATGAGCCAGTAGCATCGTCTGGTTAGAGCACAAGTGGTCTGTTCCAACATCGAAGAAATAGAAACTTCTAACTGATTCTAACTTATTCATTCTGACGGATTGACTCTCACAATCATATTTGACGGGTTTCAATAAAGAATCTTACTTCGTACAATCTTACTTCGTCTCATCTCATAAGCACAATATCTGAGAATGCCTGATACAGCGGATTTTATTCATTGATTTATAGTCCCTGATAAGGTAGCACACTCAAGTCCTTGGTTGTGACTTTCTTCTGTCTTTAGTCCTTGCGTGTTTTCAAATCCTTCTTTCTCAGTTTGCACGCGTTCGGAAGGACAGCACTTTAGAGTATTCTATCCCTTCCTCGGATTTGTGTGGGCTTTTTCTGTCTGGAGTTTCTCCACCTCCACCTTTATCCTAGCATAGTCGATTCCTTGTGCACCTTAGACTTTATTCTGTACTTTGATCAAGTTGCTTCAGTTAGTTTCATCCACAATCTTTTATTCAGGTCAAGAAAGAGGTGAGGCAATTTCTGAAGGTTGTGAAGGTGGATCAAAGGTGATATCAAATGCGTAGATATGGATATAGAGATCATCACATTCACATTCATCGCAACCAATTTGACTACATGCAGTCCGATTTTCTTCTCACCCGTGTGTACATTTTCCAGGGAACAATGGAAATGTGCTTCGATTTAGTGAAACTTTCAGAATGTGAAGGACATGTCACTCAATGATTGATAATGAAGATAACGGACACATACTGCAAAGGTCATTTTTTCTTTGAATCAAATGTTTTCCAGATATCAAGTTCGAGAGGGCCCATTTCCTTCCTCAAAAAATTGTCTTTGACTTCAGTATGACGTAGACGTCCTTTACAACAACTCAAACGGACTTGCGATGGAATGAACTGCATATGGGAAAGAACAAACATCACAAATTATGAAAATGCACATGACCTGAAAAGCTGTACCATGGCAACTGCATTGATCGTCACTTCTTACTAATGCGCCATTTTGATGACGCATTCTGTAAAAGAAAGATAATGGCCGCATCTGTCGACGGAATTTGTAACAAAGTAGCCACCTGTAGAATGTTACCCATCCTTCAAATGACTGTGGATATCAGCTCATCCGAGCTGGAACAGGACCTCGATACCTATAGTCTTTAAATCTGGTTTTTCAGAATCCAAATGGTTACATTAAATTGCGTGTTGACTCCCCCTTCCCAGTGCGCCTCTCGTCAACTCAGACTGAAGATGGCCTGTAAATTGGCATGAGATGCAGTCTCCAGCATTGTAAGGCATTCTGAGTACACGCATGCACAGTTTTTTTATAAGGTACAAATGGCATCAAATCAACAGTACGTTGCATACATGTTGTCATAGCGAATATAACAAAGAAGAACTGTATCTCATGATCATCTCTGCAGCTCTTCATTCTAACAGACGGTCATGCAAACAAAATACTTTAGTCCAAAACGTTAAAGTTCAAGAACGATCGCTCGAATTAAAGCATGCCCTACCCAAGTAAAGAATCAAAAATACTGCCGGTTCTCATCAATAGATGATCGCAGCAGTAGACGGCCTCACGTCACCAATCGGACCACTTGAGATCATGATTTTTGATCATTTTCCACGAAGTTACATTCACCTTGCAAATTTTCTCAAAAAGTAGGCCCTTATGCAACACCAAGCACAGCTGGCTCTGTACAGTCTGCGCACTTCGTCACTCGAGTTATGTGCACGTTACCTATCATTCTGAAACTTGCCTGCTCTTCAAATAGAAGGGAGCTGAACCACTTTGGGCATTGTGACCACTCTACTTGCAAGCAGAGCACTGAGACTCATGGTGACGTCTTCCGTACAAGACAAATCTGGTTTCCTGTACACATGACACTCATGTACCCTCAGCATACATATCAGTACGGATCAACCTAATCGTTCTAAACTTATCTCCATCATTATTCGTTGATATTACGGCATCTTCATTCTTGATCTCTGCCACCTCTCCCTCAGTCGAAAATTCAAGCCAGGAGTCCCTTATACCCTGGTGGTAATTGCTAAGTGATAGAACATGATTTGACATTTCTTGAATGCATTTATAATTCCACAATCGGTTATATTATTCGCTGATGGTGCTCTTCCGATAAATAGTAGACTCGTTAAACAATTTCCTGGAATTCACCTTCTCCAGCGAAAATAACGCAACTTGATCCGCAAAAAAACTCCTGCATTGGCTGCATCTAAAAAACATTGTCGTTGTTGGTGGTTTTCCTGGTGCTTAGTGAAAGCATTGAGATCAGCGTTCAATAAGAATTGTTTCGGTGTTTTGGTTTAGTGCATGATGTCTCTGTGATTACAATGGTAGACGTATTTCGCAACGTACATGAGGCGCATTAGATTGATATTGAAACAATGAATGGTAAAATGGGGATAATAAGGGGCAGCTGAAGTTCTGAGAGAGTTTACTGAGAGTATCGCCAACGATGAGAGAAAACTTCGCCTGATAGTACAAAGAGAGAATGACATACTTTTTTCATGCATCTTGAAACAGGTCTACACGACATTCGAGTCAGATGAAATTTCGTTGCAGGAGGAAAATTCTAAATATTTCTAAATTGGAGGAAACCGGTGTGCATGGCTGACCAGTGTTCTACTAGACGTGCTCGACTAAAACCTGTGGCACACGACAGATTTAGAGATTGAGGTGAGGATTTCACGGCTTAAATTAGTGAATACCTTGCGTGTTCACAGTGCTCTTGTGATCTCCTACGACTCCAGAACAACAAATCTTTTCAGACCGGCGATGTCTTTTGAGCAGATTTTCGCGAGAGTGTCCTCTCAGGACAGCAGTAGGTAACCGGTGATGCATATATTTGACTCCGGAGCGAGAGCGAAGGTATCTGCGGGTTGTCATTAAATGCTGGCACATATTACAAAAAGAAAATACGTTACTCCTGAGCCTGAATCCAATCGGGATCAGATGCTCCAGAGTGTCATTAATAGGCACGATATATCTGATCCCAGTTTTGTTACCCTTAGTAACGCACTTGGCCTAGATTCTCATCTGTGCCCCTGCTCCTTACATCCGAAAGAGGACACAGTAAAATAAGAAAAAGTATGGGAAGACCATTCCGGTAAGAAACCATTGGGGTAACACGGGGCTAGGCCCCCAATAGCACCACAGTGCGAAGTATGTTCCCGAATCCGGCCACTTGCCTGTTCTTGTCAACTCAAGAAGCATTTTGGACAATGTACATGCACATGGGAGCAGTAAGTAAAGCATCAGGGGCGAAAACGCATCACTGTGTTGGAAATTGACATTCCCTTGAATTTAGCAACCATGTTCGCTGCGTACCTTTGGACTTTTTGTCAGTCGTTTTGTTGAAGTAGCTAACGGTAGCGCTGAGAAGTCTACCATCGACCATTGACTAGGAGCAGATCTAAAAATGACACCATCAGGACTGTTGAGGCTCACAAAAGCTGGTCCCGACAGCAGAACAGTCTGCGATGACATTGTCCTTAGACGATGGCCACGCAGAAAAGGATAGTAGACGGGAGATGATGGCAGTAGACGCGTTCTGATTTGTATCGAGAAGTTAAAAGTGTTACGCCCATCACTTATGATCCACACGGCCAACATACCTCAAGTCTACCCTACAAACGTGATAATCATGAGAGGGACAGGACCGGAGGAGATTTGCAGAGCCATTTCAAACTTTGTGGTTTTTAGCAGCGATATCGTGGGCGGCGACAGCCATAGCTGCGGATTAAGATAACAGTTTGCATGGCAAAAGCTGACCCGGAGCCAGTTACTAACTCAATCACTGGTGGCGCTCTAATCACCATTCACGACGGACGCGTCAAGGAGCTGAGTCAGCCCGGGCATGTGTGATGACTATCACTTCCGGGCATAGCTTCGTATCCGTCTCCGTTCCTGTCCCCGGCCCACCTTCGTGAAGTCAAAAATCTTGGATGTCGTCACAACCTTCGACCTAATATCAGCACGACTTGAACTGCACTCAACTGAACTGAACAGAACTGAACAGAACTGTACTGAAGTGGAGCAGGGAAGGATGAGTCCCTTTTTCGAGCAAGCGTGAATGCCACTCCTGCTCAATTCAGTCCTATGACGTCTGCCTTCATGCCGGCTGCAGCTTACACAGACTGCTGGCCTTGCCTTGCCCTCGCCTTTGCCTTCAGGTGTCAAGCATGTAAAGTCACAGCGTCACATCTTCAGGCATTTCACAAACGCCAGTCAGTGCGCATGCATGATTCCCTTGGGCGTTGTTAGAATCGCCGCACACCCCGCTTGTACCAACTAGCTAGGTTTGGGCGGGTCGATGAGCAGTAACAGACGATCAGCATATATTCTAGTCGAGTCCTACAGCCTACGCATGAGTAGCCCGATAGGTCCCCAGCCCCCAGCCGCTCGACTATAAATATTACTCGAGGCGCGTTATCTGCCCATTGAACACATTTACAACTCATGCACGCAACTCAACTGGGATAGTCTTAAGCTGCTCCAATTCCGAATACTACTACGTTTACTGCTAAAGCCGTACTTGAGACTTATCACTGCGTATGTCGCAGACAGACATTCTTCTGCAGGTAGTACGAGACGAGTACCGCATGGTACCGCCTCCCGAAGTGCGTGTCCGAGCGTGATACCGGGATTCCGAGCTGTGGAGTGTTCATGTGTTCGCCCCCAGCGTAATGCTAGCAGTGCACCGCAGTTGTGCAGATGTCTGGACCACTTGAAAAGACCTGCGAGACCCGAGCATCATAAGCACCATCCTGGCACACATTCGGTACTGTCATGGGAACATCGGAAATTTCCGACGACCTGAGGCACGAGGTCTCGGCAGCTTATCTCGGTCTTTTATCGGAGCTCAACGAATCACGTCGTTCCGGTGAATCCAGCTCTTTGCTTTCCGCTGTCGTAGCTTTCGCGTATGCAGCTCTAAACTCGATGTTTGCCGCTCTGTCAAACTCCTATTCTCCGGTTTAAATTCTTTTGTTGTCATCGCTAGCTTGTTCCGTGATAGATTCTACTCTCGATCTCCTTTAAGTTGGTTGCCTACTCTTCCCAATTCGTCCCGTCACCACTGACTGCAGCAATCTTCTCCTGTATCGTAATCCAGCCAAATCTCGTTCAAACTAGCATGACTTGATCTGCGCACACCAAGTAGCGTTTCACGGTGTCGTAATTCAGCCTTCATCTGCAAACACGCAGTAGCGCTTCACTGACACTCTCGACTGTGGAGCGCTAGAAACCGAATAGTGCCCGACTCTTTGTTCAGTTTGCAGCCGTCAGATCTCTCAGAAAGCTTTGGATCAAGAGTCCACCCGAGAGCATGGTCTCGAATTTCATCTCTGAAATGACAAGCATTAGGTCCAGTGTTAAGAAGGTTTCACAGCAGGTCCAGTGTTTTGAGAACACTGTCCCGGAGATAACAGTTTACGTCTGGCATGAAAGACATTTGGTCCCGAGTCATCGAAGTTTGCACAGCTGGAGAAGCAGGTGCTAAGGTTCTTTGTCCTTCGCACCAGAAAGACATGGAATTGCTTGTTGCTCTCTAGACACAACCGGCAGCGCTGAGGTGCGCATGGTCGTGGTTTTGCTCGTCCAAGCGTTGCCCCGCAGCGTCGGGGTTCTGCCGGTTGCAGGATTATGCCAGATACTACAGTAGTTTATTTTCACGTACGTCCCGGCTTTTACTTCCTTTAGTCACTGTCTACCTAATGCATGCAGCTGCACCCACCTGTGTATATATGGAGCCCGGCAATTTTACTGTTCTTACGTCAACGACCACGAATGAACGTGTCAATGCAGTCAATGTTAATCATTGCACATGTTCGGAGCCAATATCCAAATACCAGACAACAGCTAATCATTACATCATAATTGAATATGTATACAACTAGTAGGGACAGAGTGCAGACAAAATTGACTTTTTTGAATAAAAAATTACTAAAAAATTTGACGTAATCTAGATTATGAAAGTAGTCTAATAGAAGCTGTATGAAAATAACTTTATGCACTTTTGGAAAATGACGACTTTCATGATCTAGATCATTTCATGTTATTTAGATTAATCTTAAATCTTTTTTGAAAAAATTGGTTTTTTTATTATTTTTAAAAATATTGAATTTCATAATTAAATTTATAATATTTTAAATTATATAATTAAATACGTGCATGGAGGTGAACATTGATAATTTTTCTTTATCAATGTTCATCAACATACACGTTATTAATTGTAAATAATTTAAAAATTTTATAAATTTTTATTCATAAAATTCTTTATTTTTTAAAATATAAAAATATCAATTTCATCAAAATTTAAATATAACCAAACAAAAATCCTCAAAAAAAATTTAAACTTCCAAACAAATATGTACACACAACTTACCAAATTTTGATTACAAATAAATCAAATTTGATGATAATTAAAAATATTTATCATGTATATTAAAGATAATAATTTATTGAATACATAAAATAATTGATCCAAAAATAAAATAAAAGTCCAAGAATATTTATTTAAATAAAAAAATTAATGAATGACTAGTTTTAACTCAAGACGAAAAGTTTATTAGCACTCACCCTAATATACATTATTATCTGATTGGTCGAATATACTATAGTTGCTATTGCATCTTTATTACCCTACATCGATCAATAATAAAATTACATATAGTAGAGTGAATGCTAGTTAGTTAGTTAACTAGTGAGTGCTAGTTAGTTAACCCTAAATCTCTCCCAAAATTTAATAATAGTTAAGAAATGTTAACGATGTGGATACTAAATAAGCCTAAATTTTAGGTAAAACATTCCAAAAGACCTAGTGATTGTTTCAGGATTTTAGACCCTTATTCGCTAATCAGTATTTCGTACTACGGTATTTCAAATCCCAGAGTGCTCCTAGGTTATAGGCCGTCATATATTTCTTGATAACTTCCTTTCAAATCCAAGCACATAGAGGACAAAAATATCATGAACGTGCAAGAATGTTGCTAGAAACTCACATTATGGACTTTGTAGGCAAATCTGCACAGGATTATGTGTAGACCATATGTCATTCGTAGGTGGGAAGAAGAGTTTTGTTTCGAGAGCACGCACGCAAATCAACGTGAAGTAAAGATCAAACACTAGAACAGGATGGTTTAGGATGCGAATTTTCCTCTGGATTCCCGGAGAGTAAAATAACATTATCTTGTACAGATTCTACATGTTTCAAGAGGTGAAGAAGTGTTGTTCACAGATCCAAGTCAAGCAATGTGAGGGAAAGATCTAATGTTCGAAAAGATGGGTTGGGATGCGAAGGTCCTTGTGGATTCCCGGGGAGTAAAGTAACATTATCTTCTGCAGATTCTATGTGTTCCAAGGCTAGAAAGATGTGCTGTGTAAAGTTCACGTCAGTCAATAGATGTGACGGAAAGTTCAAACACAGCAACAAGATGGGTTGGGATGCGATGTTCCTATTGTGGATTCTCGGGGAGTATAGTAACATTATCTTCTGCAGATCCTTAATATTGCAGATTCTATATGTTGCAAGGTGAGAAGACGTGCTCTGGAGAGGTCACGTTAAGACCGTGTGACCATCATGCTACAAACAATTTCACAACATCGACGAGCAGCATGTGCAGGTGAAACTGTACGTCCGAAAATAGAGGAGTCAGATAACATGAATAGGTGGGGAATCCATCAAAAGTACCGAGCCGCATGGAGGCGAGGTAGGCAAACTCAAAAGGGCCTGGAAGAAGGGTCTTACTGCTGCTATTTGGACTAGGGAGATGTCGGTATTATCTGGCGTAGGTCCGAAACATTCATAAGTGTTGTACGGTTTGTGCCTTATTTTAGAAGGTACTCATGACGGTTGATTCTTAAGCTCTAGAGGCCTACATCTGAGGTTCAGAACGGTTATAGGAGACCTCTGGACGACAGAGCCTTGAGTCCCTCCTTTGTCTGGCACTTTTGTATCTGTTAGTTTTGGAGGTTCAACTTTTGCGGATCTAGCAGCTCGTGCTGCACTCATATCATGGATGGTGTCGAATTCTTTGTTTAGGAGTTCCGTTGACTGAAAGTGCATAACGACCGTTCATCGGATAGACGACCGATGGCTCCAGATCTGCTAGCTCTGCATCGATCAGTCTCATCGAGCTGGCAGCGGTCGGAGGCTTTTTTGGACCTGAGACCTTGCAGTATGTATTTGTGTAAAATATTCAAAGCACTTTCTCGGCCAATATGAGATTGACGGGCTGTATCGAGCTTTTGTTTTCAAGTCAGGAGTATTAGGTGTAGAGGGAGGGAAGCCTTTGAGTCTCTCTGTTAAATTTGAAGCTATGAGTATGGCCCGGTGGTAGTATCCTCGGTCTGACCACTGAACCTGTTACTGATCAACCTGTCAGACAGAGCACATCTGCTACCTAAGCGTATTGCGCTTTTTACAATTCGATGTTCTCACATTGTTGTATTCTCGGGGCTCGTGCCAATCGTGGAGAATTACATGCCAAGGCTCGGGCCTTTGCACGTATTATCTGGACGATGCACTTATTTCTGGGCCCTGGATAAAATCTCACGGGTTAATAATTCTCCACTACCTCTCTGAAATTACCATAATGCTTTCATAAAAACGATTTCCTGGCTTTCCAGCATACCATGCACGTCATAGTAATCCGGCTATCCATCTTTGGGATTTCCTGGACTAGAGTTTAAAGTAAGGAAACGGAAAGAATTAGGCGCCCCACATCTTTCCTGCGAGGAATTCTTTCATTCGAATATGCAACTGCTCCGCAAAATGAAAAGGTGAAATATATCCTACTTGCAAACACTTATGAGTGCACACGTGCAAGAGAATTTCAAACTATATTTGGGACTCTTACGTCACGCCAGTCATTTCTCGGGAGCTAGTTTTAGAGTTAGTGATATCGGACAAAGTAAATCAGTTTTTTATAAGATGTTTCCAATTGGATTAAATTGGCGTATGACTCCATGGGTCTTCCAACATTTTTGTTATGTTCCTTGTCTCCACTTTCATAAGTTGCTTTGAAAATTATTTATGTATAATTGTTTTGAAGTTTAGAGAACACTTTTAGACCTATATTCCATGCAATTGATTATCACCTTTTGTTCCCTTAACTCTTATATACACCTATTGAGATATAAAGTTACTAGACTTATCCACAGTCATATTATATTGTGCAGTATATTAAACTCCCCATATATATACGATGTTGTTTATACAAAAGATCTATCCACATGACTAATACTCCCTAATGTCATGATGACGAAAAGCGACACTAGGTAGAGTTCACGTGTGTCATATAATGGTACGTTACATGGCACCTGTTATGGTACTCTACAAGGCACACTTTTATTTATACCGCTGTCAAGGATTCGTATGACGTTGGGAAAAAAATCAAAACTCTATGAATGATATTTTATTAATGAACGTCATAATGTATGCTTTAGGAGGTGATTACTATCTCTTAAATAAATTGATTCTACTATTCTATGTTGTGAAAAAATTAAGATAAATCACACACATAAAATTTCCAATGTAGATTATTATTTATTTATTTTACTGAAAAATAAAGAAATTTGTAAGGAAATACATTTCTTTTTGTCTTATACCCATATCGCATGATATCAACGTACTATACATGTGTTGACCAAGCATGTTTGTCAAAATTATCACTAATATTTATATTCGTACTTAATGGTTATAGATTTTGATGTTGAGATTAGCTTGTGTTGACAAAGAGGGTAGAAATTTATACAATAAAACATACTTTATCTGGAAACTTGATTGCGATTTAGAAAAAATATGTTACGCTACTATATGAGGAGGTGAATGTCATTCTTCATAATTCTAACAAAGAAACACATGATGCTGCTTCAAATTTTGTCTTTCTACAACTCTGTCAAGCTTTAAACTCTATCCTTTTGGTTTTAAGTCATCAATCCTTATCATATAATCATCTACATAATTTTTCATCATAAAACTTTCCGAACATAGGTATTACTACATATTCCTACTTGATTATTGTATGAAAATGCTTCAAACGGGAGTGGAGATCAATATATTGATTTATTATTCTTACACTACAATCTTACATATGTCTTGTTAACATTTCCTTGATGCGATTGATATGCAAAATCATTTGATCTTCTTATGATTTTTAAGTCAAAAGAAAAATAATGATGACTCATTATACGCACAAATAATATTTAATCTTAGATGCAGGAAGTAAATGTTTCAAGTAATATATGTTGAATGAAAATCCATTATTGTGATATTTGATGTGCCTGCAATATGTATATTTCCAACTGTACATAAGATTTGTCCAATCTCATAAAAGTTGAAGGTATACAATAGCAAAGTGACTCTCAAAAGGTCTATATGGGGTCGTATGTACATTGTGAGTACTCTGTTCTACATCTCATGTGTATTGAGTATGATCAACAGGTTCATGGAGAATCCAAGTTGGGAGCGTTGGCTAGCAGTGAACTGAAAGGTATTTTTTGTTTTCCATTTAGTCAACTAGTTAGATGTGATATGTAGATGTAGACAATGCATGGAGTTTTTGTAGTCAACTACCTAGGCATAGTACATGCCAGCAGTAGAAGTATCAAACGAGGGTTTTAGACCTTGAAGTCTTATATATTAGGTGCATATGGTAATAGATAGATACCATTTCAATTTATTACGAGCGTTATAGAATTGACCAGAATCAAATTTGATTCAGACTCACGAGATGAACCTAATAAGCTCTATAACATAAGAGATATCGGTAAAGTCAACCCTGTAGTGTATGTGGAAGAAATTAATATAGCTTTCGAGTAAAACCTCGAATGATATCGAACTAAGTCTTTTTTAGAAGTGCTTTGTTACTGAATTAGCATCTACCTAGCGAGAATCACATAAGTTGAGTGTTAAAATATATTTTTTTGGTAATATTCTTGTTAGAACGAAGAAGGTCTAAATGGTGTTCAAACCAGCACCTGTGAATCGGGTTCCAAAGAAATCAAGTTTAGACGTGTCATGCTTAACTTGAACAAATGAGCTTAGTCACGAAGATCAAACACTTGACACACTCACAATTTTGCACACTGTCCGTGCACATGGAGCAAGTACTTCAAAAACCAAGAACATTTGATTCAAGATAGACAGGCCTACTAGAAAAAACATCCCCCAAGCAGGGCCCACGAGCCATCACTACATTATTTGGGCCTAGCCCATGGTCTCTCTGGGTTCATCCTTGTAGGTCTTGATGGGGTCTTCTCAGATATTTTTTGTTATCCACTTGGTCTCTTCTCTCTTTTAAATATATATATTCTTAACACTCGTGATATCCCGATGCTTAAAAGAAAGTCTTGGGGTAGGCTAGCTTGTCTTTGAAACTGGGTTTCACAAGAGCTAATACTTCTGGATGAGAATTTGCTGTATTCTAGAAGAAAACCCTGACAGAATATTTTTGCTCTCGTGTCTGACAATGTTCTCGGCTGCTCGAAACTTTCTTATCTAATCGTAGCAAAACAACTCACATTCTCGAATTTGACCATCATGAGTCATTGAATAATGCACACCTATCTACTTTGTCTTGTCTTTTCTCAAGAGTCCATCTGCTCTCACTCAAAAATGTTCCCCTGACTTTTTTCACTTCACGTGTCCACTACAGTCATGATTTTATTCGCGGACTGTTGGATCGCTAGGCTCAAGTCGGCCCAACGTCATCCCAAAATGTCACTTGGAAGCAAGAAATCGTATCATACTTGACTTAACACATCACGAACGATCTGATATTTATCGCTTGGGCCACGGAATATTATCTAGCCTCTCCAGTATCCTCGCCGAAGAAGATTGGGCTGTCAACTGCAATGGACCGAAAATTTTGATCTGCATCCCCGTCTGACACTAATGTCGCCATCATTGTGGTGATTTGCAAATTTCCCATTGACATTTCTCTACGCGGTGCCCCCATTTACAATCCGATCTGGACTAGTTATTCTTCAAGGTCTAGTTGTACAGCATTCGCAATCTCTCTTTTATAAGCCCGACCAGCTGAGACAATCAGACATGAACGTTGTGGCCTTGACAAAAGATCACAAGAATCTTCATACATTGGAACCCTCGATGCTGATCGTAGAGATTTCTGTTATCATTCAGAGTTTGAATTGAGAGAGATTCTGGGATCGGACTATGGTGGACTCTCACAGTCGGTAAGTTCGCGCTCCCGTCAGCTTGGATCTACCGCTGATCATGACAGTTCCAATCTTGTACAGAGCTTAAAGTCTAAGAATTACGAAGCTTTCTTTTCATTTTACGAAGCTTTCTTCTCAGAAAGAGGAGCAGTCTTTAATTGGAAACTGCCTGTAGTCAGCTTGGATCTACCGCTGATCATGACAGTTCCAATCTTGTACAGAGCTTAAACTCTAAGAATTACGAAGCTTTCTTTTCTTTTTACGAAGCTTTCTTCTCAGAAAGAGGAGCAGTCTTTAATTGGAAACTGCCTGTAGTCAGCTTGGATCTACCGCTGATCATGACAGTTCCAATCTTGTACAGAGCTTAAACTCTAAGAATTACGAAGCTTTCTTTTCTTTTTACGAAGCTTTCTTCTCAGAAAGAGGAGCAGTCTTTAATTGGAAACTGCCTGTAGTCAGCTTGGATCTACCGCTGATCATGACAGTTCCAATCTTGTACAGAGCTTAAAGTCTAAGAATTACGAAGCTTTCTTCTTTTTTTACGAAGCTTTCTTCTCAGGAGGAGGAGCAGTCTTTAATTGGAAACAGCCTGTAGTCGGCTTGGATCTACTGCTGATCGTGACAGTTCCAATCTTGTACAGAGCTTCAAGTCTAAGAAACTCGAAGCTTTCTTTTCTCTTAGGAAGCTTTCTTCTGAGGAGGAGGAGCTGTCTTTAATTGGAAACTGCGTGTAGTCAACGTGGGCGCGATTCCATAACGGTGGTTCCAATCGCTGGTGCTCGCCGTGTCGAGAAACCGAACCGACGTCTCGATGACCGGAGTCCACGAGTTTGAAAGTTCGCGATGCGGTCGGTGGTGGTCATCAAAATTTTCGCAAAGCACGAGAAAGTGTATCAGTCAGGTGAGAATGAGGAACGGGGTTCTCCGCCGGCGGGTCAAATTCATGGGTGAGGTCCCGATGGCCCTCGAACGCTACTGCCGCAGGGGCCCGAGTCTCAAACAAGTACATCGCGACTGGATCGAGGGAATAATCGTCGACATCTCTCTCCCTCTCTTTCTCTCTCTTTCTCTCTCTCCCTCTCTCTCTCTCCGCGCTTCTTTCTGCAGACTTCAAACCAAATCTTGGCAATGATATCTATTATCTAAACATTAAAATTACAAAAGGCTGCCGTCTGGTCAAGATCGTGGCTCTGATTTTGTTTTACGCTTGCGTCAGTCGCGCGTGACGACGAGACATGCCATTCTCGGCCGATTGTGTCGAGGGCGAAATAGGGGAGCGAGTGATCGTGTAGATTCTGACGAGAACAAAGCAGCGGACGCTCCGGAGAAGTCCGGCGCGCTCAGATGCGACCGAGTCTGGAAAGGGTGCGCGGAGGATGAAAAACAGCTGGGGCGGACAAGGGAAACGACTGGGAAATCTGTTCGAAAAGAAATGGACTTTGTCCGCGGCGCGAGCGGTCGTCTTTTTGCGCCTTCCAAATCTGCCACTCTGACAGGAATCAAAAACCTCATCAGACAAGCGCCTTGAAGGGCGTGAGAAAATGCGGAGTCGAGCGATAGGTTCTAGCCCGTCGTCGATCTCATCGCCCGTCGATGGCGCCCGTTCCTAAACGACAGAGCTCATCAACAGTGTGCATGCAAGTCCCAACAAGTCCACAGAAGCTGCCACAATTCTGTTCTGTCTCATTAGAATCTTCCGTCTTCGACTTCCGTGCGGGTGGTTCTTCGATCTGCACTGACAGTCAAAAGGGCCACCAGTAGGTCCAACCCGCTGATGCTTCAGTGCGTTCGAATCCGTCATGTCCTTTCTGAGTCATGTATTCGTGCCACGAGACGCTTTGTTCATTCCCGAGCCTTGCAGCGTCGTCTGATGTCACCGTGACAGTCCTCGCATTCTCGGAAGCGAAAAGATTCCTGGAAGTTCTCCCGTCTCGTCAATCTGGCTTTGCCAATGGTAATAGATCAAGCCCGTGGGACCCCAAGGGTCAAAAGGCTAGAAATCACAAAACAAATCATCCACAAATGGTAGATTTCCACAAATAGTAGATTTCCGAGAAAGCCCATCTCCTCGGTTGTGCTGGGAAGTCAAATGTCATCCGAGCTATTACGGACCCTGCTTTTTCGAGATTTCCAGTGTTTCATAGCCATGGAATGTGAACGAAAAAAGAAAGTCGGTCAATTCCAACTTGCGTTCACATCTATATTACTGTATACTTTTGGATTATGATTTGATTCGAGCTAGAATAACAACCCTTTACGAGATTAAATTCTCGAGCTAAATCTACCTTCATCCTAAATCTCATCTCTAAAGTATAATATCTGATCGTACCTTTTATTTTCAGCACTTAAACAACTGAAAAGATCTTAGATAAAAAATCTTACGAAAAGATCTTAGATAAGTAAGATCTAAGCACGAATAAGCAACTCCCCACTGTCCATGCCTACTCATAGCCACTTCGCCAAAAGCTTAGAAAAAGCCCATGGGAACTGATGGTGCATATGAACAAATACCTCAATGGCCTTCTTTGATACAGCGTGTCCAATCACGAGTATGAGGAATCGTGCATCGCCATCCAAAAGCGCCATGACATAATCTGATCTTGTGTGCTACATTGCCAACTTGGAAGTGCCAGTCTTCAAGTAGACAAACTGGAATCACTTGATCACCAAACGAAAAGAAGAAGTGGGGCCCTAAAAACTTCATTCTGACGACGACATGTCTACATTCTGACGACTGCATGTCTCGCACAGCAAATCTATCGGGACCTAAAGTTCTAACACTATGGGCCAACTAGCGTGTTGGACCTCTGAAACATTGGTGAAATCATCTCCCCACCGAGTCTTGCAACCCATCATTATCAAACAACACCGACCATGTCAACTCAGGCGACCACCCAATAGCTAAATTCAACTTCACTACGAAATGGACTTCTTTACTAGGTCTTGGCTTTTCCTAAAGCATCATGTGAGGAATTGCAGTCACCTCTTGAGTGGCTTACAATCCGTTGTCTTTTGCTACATGCATACTCTGGCCCACAAGCCTCCAGCGTTAAGTTCGTCCAGACTAACTAGGAAGACTTCTACTGTATGATATGGTGGTGTTTCCTCGGATTGCATTGTACCTCTTGAGTTGAATCTCAATGTACTCCAACATTATAAATCTGTCACCCATTTAATGGAGGAGAGATTGATTGAAGGCGAATAAGTTCAGTGTAACGACATCACGAATTACTGAGTGATAGCAAAAAATATTTCATATACGCATCCAAACCATATAAGAAGTCAATTCGAATGAAAGACCTCGACTGTCGTGTTCAAGATTACAATTTCTTGTGCGTGTCTGTATCTTCCAAATCGTTCTGTAGTTACATCGACAATTCACATGATGACGGATTCAATGGGGTAAGTTCTTTCATCGTTTATATCCTAAAAAAATTTCCCGTACTCTTTGTGTTTCCGTAACTATTTTTAAAATACGAAAGAAAACTATGTATCTAACTAAAGTTAGATTTGTAACATGGAAGTTCTTATACCGCCTTCATGTGATAATGATAAATCCATTATTAGCAAACTCAATAATGGATTTACTGAGTTATTAAAAGAATTGTTAAATCTCGAATCAAGTTGAGAGTAATATATTTTCAGAAATGAAAAAAAGAATGGTAATAAGATAGGGTAAAAAATAATAGAGATAAGAAAAGGCTATTACTTATACAAGCCTCAATCTTTTTTCATATGAAACTATATACTTAAGACTATTGCCGATTGTCTTAGGTTTTGAGCTTGAAATATATTAGTCCCAATATTCAATGCCATCAGCAGTTCTCCCTCTTATATCATTACAATGGACTTCAGTTAGCTTGAGGAGGTCATGTTTCTGGACATTGTAAGACTGGTCAAATAAGACTGAAATCTTTGAAATTTATTTCTAAAAACGACGTAAGTGATCAAAAGAAAACCCTGTATGTATGTATATATATATACTTGATTCAATTCCATTTTCAAAATTACAAGATTGTAGTTACATTGGTGGCTTCATATCTAGTTGCATATTTGCTTGCATGTAAGGTCATATAGAACATCTATTGTAGATATCATAACAATGTGTTTTGCATTAAACATATATTTCAAATTAACAACATAGTCTATAAATTTAAGAAATCAATATATGATGGACGTGCAATCTTTGCAATGAGGTCTTAAACAGGGTGTCTTTGATTTGATATCTAATGCATGAAATTATTATCTTTTAATCTAATTAATGTATTATCACTCTATGATAAATTTTTACACTAATGTTGTGAAATTGTAGATAAAATAATCAAATTTCAAAACCCACTTTCTGAAAATTTCAATGTTTCAAATGAAGAAAAGTAAATGATTACTTTTGTTAGATCAATATTTTAATCATTTTGCTATAGATTTTGTAAGTCAATGAAAACAAGAGGCCTCAATTTCAAATATAATTCGATTGAAAATTTTTGTCATTGATTTTAAATTTATTTTAACTTAATTTTTTTGCATCTTGTTTGCAACTATTTAGGCTTTATTGTTTAGAAAAGTAGTGGCTCTCTTTCATCGTAATGTGAATTTAAATAAGGATATTGAATATAAAGATACGCATTTGACTTTGAATTGATATTACAGATAAACAGTTCATTACTGACATTCAGGTCTTAAACATGAAGCAATTATATCACAATAAAACTAATTCATTAAAACTTCCTTAGAAAAAGTGATAATTCCCGGTGTGCAAAGGGTCAGCAACCATTTTCGAAAAGGATTTTCTCAATGCCGTCAACTGTAAAACTTTGGCCGCTTCTTGTGAAAGAAAGGAAGACGCTCCTCCTCGGAAACCTCAGGGTAGACTGAGATATCGGAACAATCCAAGCAGCCAACATCTAGATATACAGTCGCCTGTAAAGCATTAGCCCTTTTTCAGATTGAGAGAACATAACCTTTTAAAAAAATTTCCATCATGTACTAGGCAAATCTACAAAACGCTCAGAGTACACACTTTGTATCTGGCCCCAAGTGAGCATAGCCTACCACGTGCTGCGGTCATGTGACGATATGACACCTGCTCTCATTCGGAGTTAACAGTAGAGTATGAGTGTTTGGACACTTTTGCTCGTCTTGCCAGACGAGCAACTGATCGCCACTAGAGAAATGTCTCAACTCGTCTGCAGTTTGCCACCAAACTCTATACGTCTCTGCGGAGCCTGAAGCCAAACATGAAATGATTATCAATTTGTTTTGTTTACTTTTCGTTTGGGACCATACTGAATTGAAAGGTCGATATATTTGAGAAAGCTCCTTTACTAATAGTTAACACCTACAGCGAGTCATATGTAATGATTGCCAGGGAGTCTTATGTAATCATTGTGACATCGGCGTAATTACTAATATTCTCAGTTTTATCTCATAGTAAAAAAACAACATGGCTACTATCCAGTAAGGGAGAGAAAAGAAACTTTCGTTAAGAGAGTATCACCTATTATTACACAAAAAAAGGTAGGAAGATCAATTATGTTGTCTACTGATGAAACCAAATGGGTAACATAGCTAGCCTCGAAGAGCTTCACAATGGCAACTATTTCATTTTAAATAAAAAATATCCGAACTTGCTATTATTCGACCTCAAAACGTCCAAAGAATCAAACCATTTCAACCTGGACTAACATAGCCTCATAATTACAAGTGAAAATGAGAGCTAAAAAACTCAATTTGTAATTTGCTTTGTTCGCTAGATTGATCATATGATGCTAGTTACTTGACTGTACTACGTTTATTATAGAAATCCGGAGTTCTAATTCTCTACATCTCATTTTCTGTGTTGTTTTGTGTTTTACATAAGCATTGTAAACGATTTGATACTAATAAATTCCAAATGCTCTCGATTTCACCATTTGAACATTGGGTGAGTACTTATCACACATCTATTATTTTGATTCATTTATTCCTATATAGACATGAATAAGTAATTTTTCATTTTATATCTCTTTAAACAAACTTGTGGTAAAAATTGGTTTTGACCAGAAAAAATATCCATTTTATTTTTGAGTTTTATACATTAGTAAAAACCAAATAAAAGATTATACAATTTTTTATCTTTCCGTTATCCATAATTAGTTTTCATTATTTTTTAAAGATATCTTATATTAATTCACAACTCAAATGAAAAAAAATCACAGAGCATGTGATAAACACAAGATTTTTGCGGCTCATCTTGGCGAGGCTACATCCACAAAACACAAAGGGCGTTGAAATCATAAAATCCAAAACATGTCACTGGAAAACTATGATCGGCTCTCTTACATAATAGCAGTCTAATCAATCTTACTAGCCATGATTAAAGTAACTAGAGTTAATTAAAATCTGAACTATCTTCAAATGATCGTCCTCTTTACTCATGTCTTTATAAACTATAATTCCATAATTCTATGATTGCTTTGCCAACAATTTTAGAAGAAAATTTTATATTAATTTTTTTTAAATTTGAAGTTAACAAAACTAAAGCCATGTTCAGTACAAGATTGCAATATATATATAATATTAATAGTCTACTTTATTTGCACCATAATTTTTTTAAAAGTCTTGCAATATGGTACAATTTTTCCAAAAATTCTCCAAGTGATTTAATTTGAAAGTTATAACAGCAATATTTAATTTAGCGTAAATCATTACTAGCTCAAACATTTTGTCAAACACAACTAGTTTTAAAAAATGATATAAGATGTTCATGTACTTTAGTCTACTATTCATCATTTGATTGACAATTAGATGTTAAAGCACTTTGAATGTTACAATGAATATTCACAATATAATGCATTAGTTTCATTGCAATGACAAGCTTTTATAACCAAATTGAACCTTTTGTTATTTAAAATATTGAGACATTCTAAACTTTCCTAATGAATTGAAGAACACATTTTTGCAATGTACATCTAGCTCCACGTGTAAACACATATCCATTTGTAAATTTTTTCTAATTTTATAAATTAATCTTAATTAACATCTACATAGCCTTTCACTGATTTGACATTGTACAATTTGCAACAAACATAAGATTAAACTTCATCATACACTTTTATTACTTTAAAATATATTTCACAGTTTTCCAATGAATCTTTCTTGGATTTTACACAAATATGCTAATCTTATCCATCGGAAAAGCAGTGTCTCGTAAAGTGCAGAAAATCTAAAACATGAAGATTCGTACTGTCTTGTCGTAAGGAATCTTAAACATGAAATATTTTTCCAATCACTTTTCAGACAAAGATTTGATAAAAGTGAAAAGCTAAAGTAGTACTTGCAACCTTGCATTTGCCCATGTTGAGCATTGCAAATAATATTCTAGCATATTTCTTTGAGTTATTTATAAATTTTGATCTTTCGAGTTTTTTTCATCTCCTTTTCAAAATAATTCTTGTTGCAATTTTTTAATTCTAAACTCAAAACTCAAGCGAGCTTTGAGCGTGTCAACCTCAAATTTGATCTAGATGAGATCATCATTTCATCCAAATAATGATGTTACAAAGTCTGCAAATATGTGACACATTATAATACCTTTTGATGAATGATTATGAGCATTTTACAACAAAAACGGAAAAAAGCAAAGATAATTTGATCAATACAAATTATATATGAGTTAATTTTATGAAATTATGTCCACAAAACATGAAACAGTTCCGTTAAAAAATTCATCATTTGTATTTAGTTTTAGTGTGATCAGACTTTAAATATAGATGCAGCTAACTGGTCCCACTTATCATGATTAAACTAGGTTTATATAAGTAAGTTAATTTTTCATTTTTTATATTTTTGATGAAAACATTTAAATTGAAAAACGAAATGCATTAAAATTTTTCTTATTATTCTTTTCAAATATACAAACCTCAATCTGCAAACAAATTAGATTTGTTGTTCAGAATGTAAATTTTTATGTCATTTCAAAATTATAAAATACATATAAGATATCTTGTAATGTATGTAATTATTTAATGACTTTTTGTATCATGTTATGATTTGCTAGTAGTTGATTCAGGTCTTCATTTAATTCTTACTTAATTAAACTAGTTAATCTATCAATACATAAGAAGTTTAGTGAAACTCTTAATAACACAATTAAATACATTTTTCAACAATTGTTAAGTTTTTTGTGGATGATGCGATGAATCATTCATTCTTGCATATTGATTGTCTTTTTGTGTTTTCTTTTTAGTGAGAATGTAACTTGCTTGTATGCATAATTAAAACTAATAGCAAAGCAATGCATTGCAAAGTAGAGCCCAAAATTGAATGCTCCTATCCATCCATGCCCATGGTTTTGGATGGATTTTGAATGACAATATTTTACCATGTATGGGTATAAGTAATGGTAAGAAAACTGTTTGTAAAGATCCAACCAATAATTGGTGTAATAGCATGGGTGCGCATAGATGGTCACACTTAGTGTTATGGATGGATTTTTTCGCTGCTGATAATTATGCTCTGGTTTGAGTGCAGATTTGAAGTAAATTGTTGGCCTCTATTGCAAAGGCAGTCTTAACACTTGCAAAGATGCTATATTGCAATTATAAACAATTGACAACAATTTTGTTTTTTTCACTATTTGTAATAAAAAAAAAACCCACGCCCTTGGCTTTAATCTTGTGTGATAAGGTAGATAATTATCAAAATGAAGCATAGATGATAAAGATCCGATCCCATGAGGACAGAAACAACACTAAATATTTAACAACCATCACGAATTAACATTATATTGAAGAGTTTACTTCTCAGGAACATGTCACTCCTAGAAGCATCTGCATTTGGTAAGGCGGAAGGCGACACAATGCAGGGTGAAATCACACTCAAATCCTGAAATTCATCCAATAGATTCCCATAGAAACTGCAAGCGACTTTCCAATTGATATTTAGGGGAAAAACTTCCCAAGATTACACACTCAGTCGGTGCAGCCGACTGAGTGTCGGCTGCACCGAGCTTCCAATGTGTAGATTTGCTTAAATCCTGAGCTACACTATACAGCACTCATAACATTCAAATTGAAATCTCTACTTCAAATGCGGTATCTTTGACAAACCGAAGCATCTCGCGCACGATGACAAAACGCACAACTCACAAACGCGCGGAGGAATGCAAACTCAAGACTAGAAATTGATTCATGGAAAAGACTCCCAAAGGCAGAGACTTGGATCTCTTTATTCACAACGAACATCTGGAGGCATCAACCGCTAGCTGCGAGCCCTCATTAGATGCGACTTTTGCAGATGCGGCACTTGCCACACCCGTAGAACTCCTGTCTACTCCTATCATATTCAAAATTGCTGAAAGCTCTAACTCTAGATTCTACTTCATTTCTTTTAAACCAGAAATGAAAGAATTGACCATTCTACCTAACTACCGATGTCCTGCGGCTCCGCTGGCTTTTTATGCTTTCAATCAACGCTGAAGCAAATCCAATTTCATCCACTTTATGGTGTGGATCTCCCATTCCACATAACCGCGAAGACATCGCTCTACCCTTGCATGCAATGTTGCATCCGTCTACTGTTCCAGCTGTTGGACAATCGCCTCAGTTTCCACCAATTTTGTTCGAGCCACGACCAACTGCCGACAGGTGAGATTGCAATCTGCTGCAATCCGCATCCAATTTCTTTCCACGCTCTAACTCTAAAGTTTGGACAGCTTCGCAATCAGCCAATTCTTTCGCCCTACGAGCTAATTCGGCAGCATGAGATTGATTCCTTGCCGCCAAAATTGCCGTCAGCTCCTCCGTGCGCTTGAATTCTCTCAAATCCCTTCCGAGACAATTCCAATTTGTTTTGAAGTTTCAAGTTGTTGATGTGAACTCGAACTTCCTTGCACTCTAACTCCTTTTACGTACAAAGGTTCTACTCAGCCTCTAGCTTCCGTCAAAGTTCTGAATACTCCAACTCCTTCACCCGAAGTTGCTCTTTCCGCTCCTGGAAGGTAGCCGTCACGTTCATGCACTCAAAAGTCAAGCTTGCAACTTGTTTAGTTAGCTCAGTAGTTGCTGTCATCTTTGCCTTAGTCTTTCAGCACACTAACTCTACATAAGATAGTTCTCCAGACGCTGGCACCGAGTACTTTGCCATCTTTTCATCTAAATACCTGACAAAGGAAACTATCCTATCACTCCAAACATCAGCTTCACTAAGCTCTGCAGTCTTTGGTTCTTCAGCCGAAGGCCCTTCGCCGCAATCAAAATCGACTGTACCCAAAGACACCTGACATAAAGGCATTGTCTGTTGCTCCGCGACAGTCTTCTTCACTTCTGCTACCACTCAGTTCAGAAGTTTTTTGCTCCATCACCGGCTCTTCCAACACTACATGCACATTCAAAGTTTACTTATCCGTAGGCTGAAGATCTTTGGCTGAATTTGCTGATGGTTGCTCCGAAGGCCGAAGACATTGATCCGACTCTTTGTTTCGGTCTCATCCTCTTGTTCTTCTCCTTCCTCCGACGGACCATCCATGGACACGTCCAAAGATCGCCACTCCGAACGCCGAAGGCTTTTCTTCTTCAAAGCCAAAGTCCGAAGTCCGAAGGCCGAAGGTCCTTCTTTGAAGGTGTGAAGGCTAAACTTCCTTCTTCGTTTTCTCCTATTCATACCAACCACTTCCAACACTCAAAACTCGGTGAGCCCTTATCTGTTTTAGAAGTTCTTGGACTCGTTAGAACAAGCATGTCAAGCTCTATCCTTCCTAAGTCAAGTCGCCACTAATTGAAAAATTTATGAGGTATTTACTCTATCTAATCATAACTCATCTCATTTTAACTTTATTGACTGCAAGTAAAAACACTAACTCCAACAAAAGTGTATCTAACATGAATTTACTACAGAATCCTTTATTTAATTGCACTTCTAATTATCTTTATTCTAAAAGTGTAAATTTCTATTCCTCTACTCTGCAAACTTCAACTGCTCAAAAAAAATTAAAAACTGCGTTATCACAGTATTTTTATTGTAGACAAAAATAAAGCAAAAGTGATTGCAAGATTGATCAATGTGAGAGCTTGAAGCTTTAAGAATGAAAAAAACGCAAATGAAGGACCTAAGACAGAAATAAATTTCAAAGTGATACGACAAACGGCACTATGACATTGAGGTTGATTTTCACTAAAATTAATCTCGGATGATTTTTTAATAACTTGTTGGAATCTAAAATCTAAATGTTTCATTTATATGCTTGTGTCTAAATTTGTTCTCAAACAATTTCTTCATTCATTATAAATTATTCTCAACATTCCATGATTCTTTGCATATTTCAACTCTTTTTTAATGAAATAAGTACTCACACAAAAAGCATTTTAAAATTTGTTTGGAAGTTTATTCTCTAGTTTTATGTTTATTTTATACTTTAAAATAGCATTGAAACTTATGATATCAATTATCTAATTTACCTTTACTAAGATTAATCTCTTTAGATCTGACTAATGCTCATGAAATATATCATGTAGGAAGATGTCTTTGATTTATCTAGATACAACCTGAGTTCAAATGTGAACATGTCATTTTGAATTTTGAAAATTTTATGACCTACATTAGTGTGAGTTCAATTATGTGCCCATATAAATTTAACCTTATGATTGACAAAATCTTTGAATTAGCCTTTGTTAATTAGTTAGAGAGACAAAAAAATTAAAAACCTCCATAGTTTAGATAGAATAACATTAAGTGTTGTTATTCTAAAAAATAGTAAAGAAAAATAATCTAAAAATCTGAATAAACATAATATCTTGTGGAGTTGAGTAACGTTTAAGGAAAAAGTGACTAGAGACAAAAATTGATGTTTGAATTAGGGGAGTCTTTGGTGCAAAAGAAGAGATTAAAAGTGAAATGCACCAGAATTATCGGAGCATGGATGAAGCTGAAGACAGTTTCTTGAATCCTCATAGATTTTGCAATTAGCATATGCTCAGATACATTATGAAGTCGTCGTGGTACGACCAATACAAAATTTCAAGTATTCTATGATTGATTGGTAGGATAAAAAAACGATGGCAAAGTTCAACTCAAGATGATTGTACATCTTATAAAGGTGGATAGTTGGATCATCACATTCCAGAATAATTGTATTCAAAAGACATGAATGAATAAAAGCGGCAAATGATCTTGAAGAAGCCACTATGGAGTACCATGATCAGGTCACAACTAGTTTTATTTTTAGTGCCATCTTTGAAACCGTTGCCATCATTATTGTTTAGCTTAGACTAGTCGTGACGTTGCACCATATCGTAGCGCCTATGTCCAAACACTAACGCAGCAATTTAGCTTTTCAAATCTAACATGTGTCAATCAATCAATTTTTTTTAGGCATAAATTGCACGATTACAACTAGAGTTTGAAGGAAGCCGCATGAGCTCCATCATCAGCTCTCTTTTTTTGGGACACTCGTATCTTGCTCTCTAGGCCAATTAGTTGATACACGTTGTGCCTCGAATCTTCTTGTCAAAAGCATGATTTATAGTAAAATAATGCATAAGAGCTTTGATCAATTTTCATCACATGTCAACAGATCATTGATTTCACCAAACCTTCTAAAAAATTTTATTGTTCCTAGATTGAGGTTGCGACATGCCAATTGAAGTCTTTAAAATTCTAGAAGTTACACTTGTCACTAAATTAATAAAAAACTTAGTCTAAGCAATGATATGTTCATTGTTTAATCATATCAATCAAAACTAACATGTAGTCAAATTATTCACTTCTTGGAATCTAGAGCACTCAACTCTTCTAGAACTATCCTTATGATTTTGCCAAGTGCATAACTGATATTTCACATTTTTCATAATTAGCTAGATTTAGTCATAACTAAGTTAACCATGATCAAATCTTTGGCTACAGTCTTACAACACTATCAAAAAAATTCATATCATTAATCATATAATGATTAATTTTCCTCCAACAGAATTCATAAATGGAGATTTATTCTTATCGAATTGTGAAACTTGAAAATTTTTTCCTCTTTCAATGATCTCACATTTCATGAAAAGATGCATATCTACCAACAATGTTCTTCCAGACTATTGAATTTCATAACCTATATACCTTCACATCATTAGCATGATCAAGAAAACAATATTTTCTGGATGACGGATGACAATATTTTGATATTAATTTCTTTATTTATGAAAGTATAAGTTGTATAAGCAAAAAATTTCAAAAAAATACAATCAATCATTTATTTGTGATGTAATTCAAACAATGTCAAGAAATTGATTGCATTTGAAAGAAGAAAGATGAACCAAATATACTACGGCATTGAAAACTTCAACTCAAAATTCATATGATATATCTAATAAGTTCAACATATTGGGCATTTTTTCAAATATTATTCAATTGAGTCTCTTAGAATCAAATTTTAATAATATGAATATTTCACTCTGTGATCAGTTCATCAATCAAATCCAACACTCATTGACACTCTAAGATAATTAATGAACTCAAAATTTTATTTATCAAACAATTTTCACATATTGAACTTTTCAAATTTTCTTTAAAGTTTAATATTTGGTTCTATTACTTGACTACTTAAGAATTATTGTAATATTATATGAAAATTATCATCTAATTTATTTTAACTAAGATAAATCTTGATAGATATAATAATTTTCATTACGTTACAACATATCATTGATCTACTTAAAATTTCTAGAAACTTGTGTGTTTCTAGGTTTAGATGACTACATGTCACTGGAAAGTTTAAGATTGTTCAAACTTCCTCTTGTTACTATCTTAACTTCCACTTGTTACTATCGCTTCTCTCATCTTTGCTTTGCTAGCAATTTTAACAATAAACACCTAAATTCATCAACTCCACAAACATAATAATCACAAGTGTAATAACCCACCAAAGGCTAAAACTGCAGTATAGCAGCAAAAAGGTCAAACCCACAAGGACAGAGGCAACACACAGAGTACAAAGTGTCACGTTTAACAGACTATTGAAGAGTTTGAATTCTCAGGCGACTGTCACTCCCAGAAATACTGCAAGTGCTCAACTCGGAGGTCACTCGGAGGACGCACAGTGCAGCGTAGTTCACTCAACACACACCTGAAACTATAGAAACACAACTCAGAGGTCGGTTAGGACTTCTACTTAAGATTTCAGGGGGAAAGTCTCTCACAAGTACATTCAGCAAATCTGCAGGTAGTGACTCCCAACTCCGGCCTTTACAACCCTTTCACTAGTTTCTGCTGGCGCACGGCACCCGGGTTCGACTTCCTACTTCGGATGCGGTATCTTCGTCAAACTGAAGTCACTCACACGCGGTGAACAACACACTCAACTCACAAAACGCGCAGAGAATACAGATCCGACATGAGAAACTCAAATGAGAAAAGATCCAGTGGCACACCATAACAGTCTATTGACGAGTTTGAATTCTCATGCACTAGTCATTCCCAGAAATACTGCAGAGGTTTGCCCTGAGGGCGCCTTCTACAGCGTAATCTGAATTTACAACCAAGGCTTACTCGAAATAATCAAAACTTCACTTTGGCATTTAGGGGAAACATCCGAAGGAGTACAAACAGGAACAATCACCCGAAGGTGTAAGGACGAACTACTCAAGTATTTAACCAGTTACTAGCTCTGAGCATTCAACAATCACCCGCAGGTGTAGATCCAAACTGCTCAAGTATCTAACCAGTACACTAGCTCTGAACATTCGGCCGAAGGCCTTCAGCTACAAAATGCGGTATCTTCGTCAAGTTGTAGCTCCTCTTGCGCGGTCACAGAACTAAGGACACAAACACGCAGAGAAAATGAGTTCCTGATCTGCACTTCCGAAACTGGAAGAATCCCAAGGCAAGACGCCTTGAACTACTTTATACCCTCTGAGATCCTAACTAACACTACTCTACCTGCTATGGTGCGAGCCGCAACATACCCTACACCTTAGGAGTCGGAGGCTGCCTTCCCCTCTAACTTACAACCTAAATCTAACCCTAACCCTTAAGCTGAATCCTAAGCCTACTATACAGAGCCGCCAGCGTCATTAACAGCTTTTGATCCAAGATCTGCGGCTGAAAAGTTCCAGGCATGCGTGGCGGGCTTAGACCAACGGCCCCACCAAATTTCAGGTCCATCCGACTGTCCATTGCAAAGATATGGGCCCCGCAAGATCTCTGAACCCTAGCCGAAATTCCTTCTCCAAAATCCGAGGTACGGGGGACCCACAGGCCGCTTGAATGCCGTTCCCGAGATTATGGATAACGGCATGCTTCTCACGTGCGACTTTACGCCCCGCTGTTCTCCTTCCCACACTTAACATAATCCCGCCAATTTCTGCCATCGGAAATCTTTTGCCACGTGGCGCCGAAGGCGTACCGCCCAAGGCGTCTACCGCCCAAGGCCCTTGCCCCGAAGGCCCTTGCACCGAAGGAACTCTTCCGCCGAAGGCACTCCATATTATTCACTTTCGAAACTCATAAATCAGTGATCTCTTATCCGTTCCAAGACTTCTTGGGCTCGTTAGAACGAGCGTGTTGAGCTCTTTTCAACGAGACCCTAACCAAGTCAAGGCATTACAAATTGAAAACGTTATGAGGAATCCAGTCTTCCGCCGAAGACACTCTCCCACATCGCCGAAGACGTATCCCCGAAGGCGTCCGTCACGGAAGGCGTATCCCCGAAGACGTCCGTCGCCGAAGTCCGTTGACCCGAAGGCGCTTGACCCGAAGTCCGTTGACCCGAAGTCGCTCCCTATCAGTAACTTCCGAACACTCATAACTCATTGATCTCTTATCTGTTCCAAGAGTTATTAGGCTCGTTAGAACAAGCGTGTCGAGGTCTTTCCAATGAGACCCTAATTAAGTCAAGGCGTTATGAATTGAGAAAGTTATGAGGGATTCACTATGAATTGAGAAAGTTATGAGGGATTCACTATTCCGCCGAAGGCACTCTTCCGCTGAAGGCGTACCGCCGCTGTCGCTCTACCGCCGAAGTCCCCCATATCAGTAACTCCCGACACTTATAACTCAGTGAGCTCTCATCCGTTTCACAAGTTCTTGTGCTTGTTAGAACCAGCGCGTTGAGCTCTTTCCAACAAGACCCTACGCAAGTCAAATCGTTATGAATTGAAAAAGTTATGAGGGATTCACTATTCCGCCGAAGGCGTACCGCCAAAGTAGCTCTACCACTGAAGGCCCCTATATTAGTAACTTCTGACACTCATAACTCAGTGACCTCTCATCCATTTCACATGTTTGTGGGCTCGTTAGAACCAACGCGTCAAGTTCTTTCTAACAAGACCCTAAGTAACTCAAGGCGTTACGAATTGAGAAAGTTATGAGTGATCTACCGCCGAAGGTGCTCAAAACTGGTCTTACAGCATGAACCGCCAGTTGTGTCCCAAGCGTCAGACTGTGGCCTAAGCCCAAAACCCCTTGACTGCACTTGATCCTCTGTTTACTCTGTTTTTGCGTACCGATTACTATTTACATCTGCTACCGCGGTACTTACCATTCAAAAATGTTTTAATTCCGACGAAAAACAAAAAATGGGTTACCACAACAAGCACAACAGTGACAAAAATATATAATTTGTCATTCTTGAGCTACGTTCACAAGAACATCGTTTTTATTAAAATCTACAAATTTTTTGATGCAAACATTGACATGACCTTTTATATATGCATGTTAGCATGAAATCTTAGATCTTATTCTAACTAGGCTTAGTAATGAAAATTTTGACTAAAAAAATAGCCTTGATTACATCTAACTTAGATTAGATTAACTAAAATTTATTCCAAAATTTAATTGATATTAACAATCTTGAGGTAATCAAGAATTCATTTTTTAGGTTTTCAATGCATCTTTCATGAATTTGACATGTACATGTTAACATTGTCCATAGCTAGAATAATATCGAGTCAAGTGGATATCATCGGTTATATGAAAATGCTCACTTTTTTGTTAAAGAAGAACTGATGTCATCTTCTTATTTTTAATAACACTTATCAAAAATTGAGTTGCAAAGAATAAAAAATGTGATGCCAAAAGAATTCAAATTTCCTAATAATCAATTATGTCAAATCTCTTAAGCACACTTCCTCTAAAGTTCTTGAAATACTTTAATCTTGAATACAGACTTCAATTGATTATTATCTATCAACATCAAGTATACTTTTTGTCAAAATAAGTATATCATCCACGTAAAACACTTGAAAAATCAAAATTAATGTGGTATAGTAGTTTTTTCTATTTTTTTCAAGAAGAGTAAGTTTGAGAAGTAGAAGACAAGGAGTTTCAAACTTTTAGGATAAGAACAATTTGAAATTCCTAGTCTTCTACTTCTCAAACTTGTAATCAATAAAGTTGAATTAGATGAGGTATTTAGTCTATTAGATCATAACTCATCTAATTCAACTTTACTGCCTACAAGTAAAAACACTAACTTCAAAGAGAGGAAGCTACATGAATCCCACTACTCCCAACTTGACCTCTACTATAGAATCCACTATTTAGTCTACTTCAAATTGTTCTTATACAAAAAGTTTAAAATTCCTAGTCTTCTATTTCTCAAACTTCCACTTTTTGAAAAAAAATAGAATATTCATTCACATACATTCAAACAGTTATGTTTGGAATAATTCTTACTAAAATTCATCTAAGATGATTTTGTGTAGCTCATTATGATTCTAGAAGTTTGAATATTGTGTACATATGTGTCTAAATTTACTTTCACAAATATCTTCATTCGCTTCACTTCAAGTAAAATTTTGAATTCAAACTCTTCATTGAAGAAATAACTTTTTTACACAAAAAACTCTTTGAATTTATTTCTGATGCTGTCATCTACCTTTTAATTTGAATAAATAAATAAATAACTGTAATAATTTATAATTTATAATTTATATTATCTAACATATTGTCATCAAGAATTATTTTGATAGGTTTGATTAATTCTCAAAAAAAAAATGTTTTACAAAAACACACCATTATTGTAACTAGATCTTATTGATGGCAACATGCCATTGGGGATGTTGAGACTTTTAAAGTGTGAAGTTGACACTAAATCAAACTTTAAACTTAGTCTAACTAATAAAAAATCTACTATTTAGTTGTAATGACAAATAAATATCAAAATGGAGCATAATGGTACAGATTCGATCCCACGAGGACAGAAACAACATCAAAAGTCACGATTTGTCACATGTTAACATTTTATTGATGATTTTTACTTCTTAGGCCAATGTCAATCCGAGAAGACACTGCTCAATTACGGCCAAAGATCTGAAGAGTAGAGTATGATCACCCTCACAACCTGAAACTTGTCCAATCAACACATGTGGGAATCGCCTGCGACCCTACACTTAGATTTCAGGGGGAAAACTTCCTAGAATTGCATACATCCGACTTATTGATCCGAATACCCATATCCGAATTTGCTTAAATCCCAAAGAACCCCATGCTACTCGGAACATTCAAGCTGGACACTCACAACTCTTGATGCGGTAGCTTTGACAAACATGAGCGCATTGTGATCAATGGCAAGATCACACACCAACACACAGTAGATACAGATTCACAGTCAAGACAAGCCAATCAATAGAAAAGCCCCCAAGGAAAGAGCCTTGGGCATCTTTATTCACAATGATGGCCTAGGAATCTCAACCACCCGAGGTGAACTACTCTCAGGTGCGGTGCCATCCGACGTAGCAGTTACAGCGTCGTCTAAGCTTACGTCTGCTCCTAACCTACGCAAAACGTTTAGAATTTCTATCTCTATGTTCTCTTGTGCCTCTTCTAATCTTGAAGAGAAAGAATTAACTAACTCTACTAACTGCTTGTGTCCTGCGGATCCGCTGATCTTTGCACTCACTAACCGTCGCTCTAGTGAATCTAGCTTCAACCACTTAATTGATTGCAATTCCCACAATGTGAATCCCCGCAAACACTTCTCAACTCGCAATCTCATCTCATCGGTCGTCTCATCCCGCAAGTGACGGTATGCTGCCTCTGCCTTCTCAATTCTCCGCTGCAATTCTTCCAATCTCATGGCAGCCTTCCCCAACTGCTCTTGTAACTGTCGCCATTCGGACCCGACCATTAATCTACATTCGACCTCCGGAGATCTGGCCGATTCGCAATCTGCCAATTTCTTGGCCCAAACAGTCAATTCTCCCTCGTGCTTCCAGAATTCTTCCGCCAGACTTGCTGTAAGCTCCTCCGCGCATTTGAACTCCTTGTCACGCTCACTCACAAGCTCCGCAATCTTACTGCAAAGTTCTTCTTCTACCGTCTTCGCTTCTGCAATCTTCCCTTGAAGATCTTCGATGATCTATGCTTCTTCGGCCCTTCGTTCTTATGCCTTAGCTAACTCGTCGGCATGCATCCGCTCTCGTTATCTTGCAGTGGTAATCAATCTTTCCGCCCGTTGCACTGCCGCCTTGTATGCTTCCTTGGACTTCTCTAGTCTCCCGCACAAATCCACCGTCACCTTCTGTGCATTCTCATTAGTGGTACAAAGACTGATGCAGGTTTGTTCTAACTCTGCACAACGATCAATCTTCTTTGCTAAGTTTAATTGCAGCACTTCGCACTCCATCTCCTTCATCCGAAGTTGATTTTCTCGTTTCTGCAATGTCGCCTTCACCGCTGCGCACTCCGCAATCAAGCTTGCAGCTCGCTCCTTCGCCAATCCCACTCCCTCTTCATTGCTACCACTCTCTTGAGCTTCGTCATATTCTTGATCAGCTCAACATAAAATTCTAGCTCTTTTCTCACGATATACTTTTTCCTCTTCGTGTCTAGGTACTTTAGTAAAGGTACTACGCTATCCTGCAAGAAGTTAGGAAATGTAATCTCTAACACCTTCGGCCCTTCCTCCGAAGTCTTCGTCGCGAATTCCGATCTCACTTACTCTTCAGAAGGTGGCGGCTCTTAAATCTCTGTGGTGTCTCCTACCGTCCCACTAACCTCTGCGACAATCTGATTCAAAATTGCTTCACTCAACGTGAGCTCCTGCACTAATTCTTCGTTGGACTTGGGCTGAGGTATGTCTTCACTCCCAACAGACCGCGTCTGCTCCGAAGACAGAAAACTTAGACTAGCTATCTCTTTTCTCTCCTCCGAAGATTCCACTGCTACATTAGTTGGAACTTCAATTGATACCGCCGAAGGTTCCCCTTCCAACACTTGCTGTATCGGCTCGCCAGTAGTATCTTTGGTTGTCGCGTTAGTTGCCACAACTGTTTTCTCCACACTACGTTATGAAGATTTTGTCACCACTAACCCTCGACTCGCCTTCTTCTTCAGCCTAGCTCAAGTTCTTGACTTCCAAACTCCTACTATCCGTTTCCAAGTCCTCTTCGTAATCAGTCACTACCTTCTGTATCTTCCTCAATCAACGTTCTGATCTCTCTCGCGTTGGCAGAACATCCACCTACACAGGTTCGCGCGTTGTCGTCTGAGGTGGTATCTTAGGTCGACTGTTATCTTCTTCCTCAATCCCTTCACTGGATTCGACTGCTAGCACTTTCAGTTCCTTCGGAAATCGCTTTTCTTCCTCCTTCGTGAGAAATTCCATTCCTTGGTAGAAGTTCACGATAAAAGGAGTCAAGTGATTCCCCAATGATCCTTCCCATTGGGCGCTCGCATTAATCCAGACTAGATCGTAAAAGATACTCGCCCAATGTACCCAATTTTCTTTCATAATCCGCTCAAAGAACCCGATATTCCAAGCCGTGACATGAGTCGTTCAATGCAGTCGCAAGATATGCATAATGCCCAACGCAATCGCTCGCCTTTGCGGATACTTATAGTCAGTGCTCTTCTATCCATTCGTCCCTGATCTTCCATTCTTGAAAAGTGGACCAAAGGTGAATTCTTCCGCGCGAGTTATCTTCACACTATCCTTTTCAAACATAAGATCTCCATCATTGCTTGCACACAGCCCCATCACGCGCGTCCAATGCTCAATTGTCCACAACATCGGATTGCCTCAGAGGTCCTCACCATCGTTCATATTGTTGTCCACAATCTACTTACAAATACTTGCTAATATGTAGTTCCAATTCCACAAGAGGGAAATTGAGGTGCAATTCGCTGAGCTCCCGCCTATAAGGCCGCAACTCTTCGTAGGGCACCTTCAATGGGACCAATTTCCGCACCTTGGTCGTCTTCAGTGGTGCCATGTCTGCGATATGCATCTTCGCTGCTAACAATGTCGATCAATTTTGCTCTACCCCTATTTCGTTCGTGCTCGCTAAGAATTGCAATGTCGGCACGAATGCTCCTCTTGCTACTTTTACCTTCGATGCCTAAGCATTCTTTCCACGCGCACGCATTAGTATCCTTGGCACGTGTGAACATTGTTCAATCCATGCGAATTTCAAATTGGTGTTTGGGTCTTCGCCGAAGATCTAGCTATTGCATCCTCCTGAAAGACTGCACCGAAGGTCTGAAGATCCAAAGATCTTCGGCCGAGAGCAAATTCTAACTAAATCTCCTATAAGTCTTCTACTTCTATCACTTCTAACTTATATGTCTACATTCTACACAAATATGTTTAAGTTTTTGTTGATTTTTGAAGAAAAACAAAAAACTAGGCACCACATTAGTCAATTTTATTAAAAAAAAAAACAAGTAGTCAAAATTTTTCCTCATTTGAGTCTAAAATGAATGAAAAATGATACTAATGTTCATTCATACATTCTAATTATTCTGTCAAGTACAAACTAGATGAATGTTTCTAGTAAAAATTAACTAAGTAAATCATAGCAAATTGAAACATGGTTTATTTATTAGATTCATCTATAACCAATGTGTTCAAACAACTACAGATCTTATATATTTATAAGCAAATAAAAAAGTGTATCAAAAATACATTGTAGTAAAATTTCAACATATTTTACAAGTGGAAAAACTTTGTTGTAGTTTTCATCTTTCTCTTGTGTGAAACATCTTGCCATCAATTTTACTTTGAAATTCATTCTTTGGTGATGTGCTATATTTGTTTTTAGTTTATACACTCAATTTCTATCAATCAAAGATTGATTTTTTGAAATCTTTAATACTATCCACATCTTCTTAATAATCATCAATTGGATCTCACACTCCCTTACATCATTTTACTCAAATTTATAAACATAGACACAAGCTTTTTCATGAAAGAAGGTCAATTTTATTCAAAGATCAATGCAATGTCATCAATATACTTAATTTCAATTTTGTGATCTTGAAAAATTACGGATATGAACTTGTATTGATCTATTACTATAACGTGTATGAACTTTATTGATCTTAATTGATGATACTCTTTTATATATATCTGATAAATTTCTATCGTTTAATGTTATTAGTTTAATCTATTCAACAATACTTTGTTCTTTAAAAATTTGTTTCATTTTTTTGTACCAAGATTTTTTTTTATCACATCACTAAATCCATTATGATCAATATTCACTTCAACTACATACTTAAATGGAAAGTTAATCTCAACACTGCAACAAGTCTAATAATGAAAAACATCCTTATTGACAACAATAGTACATGTTGTTGTATCTCATATTCTTCAACACTTCACATCACCAGCATATTAGGATAACAATATTTTTTGATGAAAGATCCAACTTGAAATTATTTCTTTAGATTTAAGAGTATAAGCCGTAGAAGCAAAATTTCTGAAATGACTATCATCAATCATTTGTATGTGATTCAATTCAAAAGATGTTTAAAAATTGTCAAAGAACTGATTGCGCCAGAATGAAAAAGAAATACACTTTGATATTGATAGCTTCAACACAAATTTCATATGATAAATTAGAGTGTCTTGGCATACTACACATCTTTTTCAATATTGTTTGGTTGAATTTTTCATAAACAACACTTTGTTGTGGAGTGTAAAAGTATTTTTTTAAAGCATTGTACGCAAGCCGCGGTAAACAAAAGTTCCAATAATTAACACAGGCTTTAGGAAGTGTACATGTAAAGAACATGGAAGGCAACTCCTTGTAAGGTGACTTTACAACTCATATGTAGTAATTCAATTATTTCATGAAATATTACTATACAAAAGCACAACTTAGTAATAGAAGATAGGTATATAATAAAAACCCCATGGAGTGTCACTACTAAGAAATAATTTTAGTAGTGATTTTTCATTTATTATAATTTATAAAACGCGGTGGATTTTTAATGGAGAGATTATAGTCTTTGTGATCGGAAATATACAATCTATTTCCGGCTGTATCACCCGGCGTTTGCGGAAGAGCCATTTGAGAGTCTACGTGCCCTTCTTTCGTAAAACCAAAGAAGTATCCAAAGCACCCTTCGCATCAAACAAAATAATTCTTCTTTTACTATCATATTTTTTTTACTTTTTTGTCATAACGCATTATTTTACTATCCATCTTGGATCGTCAAGCTGAGAATTCATCTGGATTTCATCTACACCATCTAATCTTATCTCAATGACCCTCGGATTCTCTGAGTTGTACAAGGCTACGACAGGAGTCGAGGTTACCATGGGGGACTTTTTTTGTCTCACAAGAAAACATGTGAAAAAAGAAGAAGTCCCCGAGGATGATTGTTAGAGAAAAAAAAAAAAACCGACAGGAAAACATTGACAAGGCAATAAATATGAAGTTTTTTTTCCTTTTAATAAAAAAAGGTCTAGATCTATTTTATAAGGAAATTGTATTTGTTTTGGTTCATATAATACCACAGCTTTTAGTGTTTTATAATTTACTTCTAAATGATTAGGTTTCATTCTCCTTATTCGATTAGTTTGAAAATTTTGTCTTGTGTTTGATTTGACAAAATCTAAAAAAATCTCTTGAATGAATATAAGATCACCGTTGGATACTTGATAACTAGTAATATTGACCTTTTTATAATTGTCATAAATATTTTTATGACTTACTAGTTGCTTTGCTTGAAACATAGTTGAACAAAAATGAAGACGAACCAAAATAACGTCCACTTTTTTTTCTATACTGAATAGCAAACTATGTTTTATCTATATAAGTGTGAGTTTTAGCCATTTGCATCTTTCTTATGGGTAATTTTCCATAAAAAAGAAACAACTTAGTTATAGTTTGAAATTTTATGAAAAAGTCAGATTAATTTAATTTTGTTTTTGTTTTTGAGGCTCCAAAATAAGGAATCTTTTTTTTAGAGTAACATTTTTGGTCTACCAAACAGTTTCTAAAATTTGGCAACAAACTTTAAATCTTGATGCAAACATGTGAAGTTTTATTTGTTTTCTTAGCCATTGCGGATAACGAAAAGCTAACCCATGTCTTCTACTTGGAAGGCAGATACTTTACCTTTAATCTATATCCTCATTGAAAACAATATTATAGAAGTTTACCGTCATGAATTATAGCCAATGATTTATGATCAACACCTGCTTGCTTCGCAGAATAAGGTTATTTTAGGAGTGGTTATTGCAAAGCTGGTTGAACACACTAAATTGAAACTGGAAGCCAGCTAAACGAGTAGCACATCGTATACTTTATGGGATTAGAAAGAAATAATTGTATTTTGTAATTGTAATGATATGAGAATTGAATTTTTTTTCTTTGCAACAAAATCTAAACTCTTCAAAAGCATATTCCACCATGTTACTCTCTCACATTGTGTCCAATTTCAAATTTGACTTGGAATTTCAAACTTTTAAAAGTTATCAAATCTCAAAATTTTGTGTGAAGTAAATAAGTTTACACAAATTTTGAGCAATTATCAAGATATGATACATAATATAACTTTCTAAAGAGCAATTTTTTGAGAAAGCAATTCCAAACGTCAATATGAATTGTAATCTCCAAATTTGATTTAATTTAATTTGAGATAGCTTTTTGGTAGTGTAATAACCCACTAAAGGCTAAAACTGCAATATAGTGGTAGAAAGGTCGAACCCACAGGGACAGAGGAACACACAGGGTACAAAGTGTCACGTTTTAACAGACTATTGAGGAGTTTGAATTCTCAGGCGACTGTCACTCCCAGAAATACTGCAAGTGTCCACTCGGAGCGCACTCGGAGGTCGCACAGTGCAGCGTAACACACACACACACACACACACCTGAAACTACAGAAACACAACCCAGAGATCCGTTAGGACCTCTACTTCAAGATTTCAGGGGGAAAGTCTCTCACGAGCACACTCGGCAAAGCTGCGGGCAGTGACTTCCAACTCCGGCTTTTACAACGCTTCCACTAGCTGGCTGCTAGTGTAGGAAACCCGGTTTGGACTACCTACTTCGGATCGAAGTCACTCAGACGCGGTGAACAACACTCTCAACTCACAAAACGCGCAGAGAACACAGGTCCACACTGAAGGACTCACTGTGAAACATTCCAGTAACACAACAACAGTCTATTGAAGAGTTTGAATTCTCAGGCACTTGTCATTCCCAGAAATACTACAGGGGTTACCCTCAAGGCACCTGCTGCAGCGTAACCTGAATTTACAACCAAGGCTTACACGAAGTAGCAAAACTTCACTTTGGCATTCAGGGGAAAAATCCCAAGGAGTACAATCAGAAAGAAACACTCGAAGGTGTAGGGGCGAAACTGTTCAAGTATCTAACTAGTCACTGGCTCTGAGCATCGGCAGTCACCCGCAGGTACAGATCCGAACTACTCAAGTCTCTAACCAATGTACTAGCTCTGAACATTCGGCCGAAGGCCTTCAGCTACAAAATGCGGAACGCTAAGTTGTAACTCCTCGTGCGTGGTGACAGAACTCAAGGACACAAACACGCAAAGGAAATGGGTTCCTGATCTGCACTTCTGATGGGAAAGAACCCCAGGCAAAACGCCTGGAACTATTTTATACCTTCTAAGTCCTACCTAGCACTACACTGCACTACGCTACACGCCTGCACGGAACCACGCTACACTACACTCCGCGGAACCTGTACTACGTCTCCTACGCGGCCGACTGCCGCGCACTAACTCCCTACCCTGCCACTCTTCCGCTCGACTACGCAGTCCCAACCGCTGCAACGCCGCGGACACCTCCCCCTCGAGGGCGGACATGGTATCCTGTGCCTTCGACAGAAAGGCCTCGAGCTTCTTCGCTACCTTCCGCCGACTCCTACTGTCGCCTGACAACAACCCGGCTGCGCGCAATTCAAACTCACGCAGTGTGAGTTTCTCCTGCGCCTTCACTTCCCAGTGGGCGTAGCCCTTGAGACAGTGGGCGACTCGCCTCGCCGTCTCCACCTTCGTGCGATCCGCCTCCTTCCTGCGATCCTCTTCAATCGTCACTAATTGCGATTCGGCTTCAGCACGTTGCGCTCTCAATTCGCCACACTCTGACTGCAAACTGCGGATTAATTCTTCATCCGCCTGCCGTGCGAGCTGACATTGTTCCAACAACCGCGTCTGTCGCACGAGCTCCTCTGACAAAATCCGATTCTGGGCCTGCTCAGAATCGAGTGCTTCCTTGACCTTCACCTGCTCCTTGGTGAGCTCGCCCAGTTTCTCATCCTTCATCTTCTCGGAGTGCTTGTAGAATTTCTGATTAAGCTTGTACTGTCCCCACAAGCACTCATGCTTCTCCTTCAAGTCCCTCAACTCCTGGTCCACTCTAGCTAATAGCTTGCTGGTGTGGACTTTAGTGCGAGTCCGCCTGCGCACTAACTCGATGTAAGATCCCGGCTGGAGTGGGTCGGCGTATTTATCGACCTTGCGATCCAAGTACCGCAGCAACGGAATCACCTGCTCAGAGAGCGCCGCCGCCGGCGCTCCAACAATTTCCTCCTCCTCCTCCTCGGTGTCTTCTGCTCCTGACATTTCTTCCGTGGAGCCTCCGTCGTCATCATCCGAGTGGAGAATTTCAGTCGCCATTGATTGTGTCGGCGACTGCCCCGAGTGGGGCTGCACGTCCTCGACGTGTGCTGCCTGCGAAGGCACGGCTGCAGTAATTGCATCAGCGCCGCGGACAAAGTCCGGCGAAATCGATCTTTGTAATCACGGGTCCTGTACCCATTCTTGGTAGACCTCCCGGTCTTGAACAGCTCCACAAATTGCGCCTCTTCTTGTTTGGTCACCTTGATGCTCTCGCTGTCGAAAAGGAGATGCCCTGGCATGCCAGCACATCTTCCCAACGCCTGCGCCCAATCTTGGACTGTCCACCGATCAACATGCGGACGCAATCCGCGCGAGGGTGGTCCCTGTGGCTCTAGCCACTCGCGCACCATATTTGCGCAGATGTAATTCCATCCCCATAGCAAGAAATCGAGCTTTCTTGCTATTAAGCGCTCTTCGAAAGCGCGCAGCCCGTTCTGCGGCAGGCGAAGTGGCACCATCCGCAATCTGCTCGGTCTCGTCATTGCGTTCCTGGGGTTCGCTCGCCCGCTCATTCTACTTCCGCACTGCCCGCGTTTCTTTCTCTCTCGGCAAACTCTAATCGCTCTCAATTCCAAATCACGCGCACTCACTTCTCCCTCAATCAACAAGAAATCTCCTGTGTGACGACGTCGAGAATGGTCCGCAGCCAGCAGATGGATGCGCGCAGCGCGCACAAGAGATTGGAATCGCGAATTCAAGAATGGGACGCTCTCCGCCGCCCGGTCGAAGGTCATGGTCGGCTCTTGGTCGTGAAGAACGTCTCACTTGATGGCCGCGCCGGCTGTACGCTGGAACGGTCTTCGCTCTCACGCGCGGCTTCACGCTCCGCCGTCGTCGATTAAACTCTCACGCTCGAATTGGCGGATTTGAACTCCGCGAGCGTGTCACCCTCCGGACATGGGGGCGTAGCGCCGAAGGCGAGTTTTCCGCCTTGCGCGGTACACTTGTTCGTACCGCCCCTCGGCCAATCTCCTTCTGCCTTGACGCGTGTGTCCGCATGTCGGACAAAAATTCAACTCCTGCCTGTGCGCAGGCAGGAGCCTCGGCGGATCCTCCGCCGGTGCGGAACTCCATCCTCCTGTGCACAGGCGTTCGCCTGTGCGCAGGCGAATTCCGTCCGCGGCGCTGCGCTGGCGCGGAAGGCGTTGACCGTGGTCAGCCGTCTCCGTCCAGACTGTCCGTTCCTTGTCTCTCCGTCGGCGCTTCCGCCGCCGCAACTCCGTCCGTCCAAGAGCGCATCCACCCGTGCCGTCCGCCCGGTCCGTACCGATTGGATTACTCTGGCGGCTCTTCCGACGTACGCGGCGCTGCACTGGCGCGGAAGGCGCCGTACACTTTCTACCTCACAAGGCGCATTTCTAGGGCCCAAGGCGGATTTTCCGCCGACGCCGAAGTGCTTGTGCACAGGCGTACGCCTGTGCGTAGGCGGACTTCGCGCCTTCCCTAACCCTACTTCGCCTGTGCACAGGCGAACGCCTTCGTCCGCGCATAGGACAAAACTTGAATCCCCCTTCCGCGTAGGCGGAATTCGCGCCGGTGGCGAACTCCTTCCGCCGTAGGCGACCGCCTCCGTTTCTTCCAGTAGCGATAACTCCCTAAGTCCTCGTCCGTTCCAAGCGTTCTTGGGCTCGTTGGAATCAGCGCGTCGAGCTCTGTTCAACGGGATCCTAACTTGGTCAAGGCGCCCGAGGGTTGACCTAATTACGGGGGTTTCCCTACAGCCGCGGACGCAATCTCCGAAGGCGGGTTTTGCGCCTTGCGCCGTAGAGATCCTAACTGCGGAGCTCGCAGGGAGGGCGGTGCCTGTCCTTACTGCGGCACCCCAAATCCCAGATTCTACAAGATCCCTCGAGAATCCCCGCGATCTTCCGGATTCACTCTGTTTTGATGTACCGTAGGCTATTTACAATGCTGCCAGGGTACAGTTTTTCAAAAATGTTTTAATTTCCTCAAAATTGCCAAAAGTGGGGTACCACATGCCCCCCTCCTCAATTGTGAGCGCCCACGCGAACACTCACATGTGGTATTTCTTCAACTGCCACCCGTTCACTCGGGTGCCTAACAAATCGCCGGCCAGGTCCGCAAGTTGGATGGATCCATTCGGGAAGACTTCGACAACCCTGTAAGGTCCCATCCACCTTAGGTGCAGTTTGCCTGGGAATCTGGCATGCCTGCTGTCGTAGAGCAATGCCAAATCACCCGCCTGCAGGAGTACCGGTTTGATCTTTTTATCGTATCTCTCCTTTCGGCGGAGCTGGATTTTCCTGGTGCGATCTTCGGCGTCTCTTCTCCTCTCATCCAGCAGCGTGACTTCCTGTAACCTGTAGAGCTGACTCTCCTCTGCGCCCATCCTCTGCAAATCCAACGTTCGTTGGGTGGGTACTTCAAATTCGATCGGGAGGATCGGGTGTTGCCCATACACCAGAAAGTATGGTGTCTGTTTGGTCGTGATCTTCTCAGCTGTGCGGTACGCCCATAGAGCGGCTGCTAGCTTCGTATCCCAGTCGTGAGCGTGATTCACCGTGACCTTGAGTAGTATTTTACACAGCAGACCATTGGACTTCTCCGTCAGTCCATTTGCCTTGGGATTGTATGGAGTAGTCTTCCGGTGCTTGATGTGGAAGTACCGTGTCAGATCTTCGATGATCTGATTCAGAAAATACGTGCCCCGGTCGCTGACTAGCTCTAAGGGACATCCGTAGCGTGTGATGATCGACTCAAACAAGAATGCTGCCACTGTGGCAGCATCATCCCTTCTGGTGGCTCTGGCCTCTACCATTTTGGTGGCGTAGTCCGTTACTACCAGAATGTAGCGCCTTCGGGTACTTCTAGTCACTGGTTGTATCGGCCCTACAAAGTCAATACCCCACTTTTCGAAAGGTGCTAGAGGCATGATGGGAGTCAGGGGCCAGCGTGTTGTAGGCGTCGGTCTCCCCGTCCTCTGGCAACTGTCGCACTTGCGGATGTAATCGAGAACATCCTTAAACATGGTCGGCCACCAATACCCCGCATTTAGGATCTTTGTGACCGTGTTCCTGGTGGCATAGTGTCCACCCGCCTCCTCTGTATGCATCGCACTCACTATTCTTGGTACCTCTGATTCCTCCAGGCATCTGCATAAGCGCTCATCTGCCATCTTCTTGAACAACACCCCCTGCTGGAGTTGGTACGGACCTGCCTTATGAATAAAGACAGTTCGCTGTTCCAAATCCATGCCTTCGGGACACTGGAGGGTTAGCAGATATCGATACAGGTCGGCATAGCGGGACTCATGTCTTGCAGACAACTGAAATAACTCTTCATCTGGAAAATCGTCCACCAATTCCTCCTCTGTCGGCTGTGTCCATAATCGGGACAAGTAATCCGCATTTTCGTGGTGCACCCCTTTCCTGGTCTGGACTGTGTAGGTGAACTCTTGTAGTAACAACACCCACCTGGCGATTCGACCGGATAGGTCGGCTTTCTTGACTAGGTGTTGCAATGCGTAGTGGTCCACATGGAACACAAACTCGTAGCAGATTAGGTAGTGACGGAACTTTTTACAGGAGTACACCATCCCCAACGCTTCTCTCTCCGTCGTGGTGTACTTCCGCTCTGCTAGAGACAGCTGTCGGCTCGCGAAGTAGATCGGGTAGTCCTTTTTGTTGTCATCCTTTTGACTCAGTACTACACCGATGGCGAATGCCGAAGTGTCAACGTAAACATGGAATGGTCGATTCCAGTCCGGACTCCTTAGTACGGGAGCAGTCGTGAGTTTCGCTTTCAGAGCTTCAAATGCTGACTGCTGGTTCGCACCCCAAGCATAAGGCTCGTCCTTCTTCAACAACTTGGTCAGGTCCGCCGCCAGTATTGCATACATGTGTATGAATCTTCGGTAGTAGCCCACATGACCCAGGAATGCTCGCAGCTCTCTTAGATTCGTGGGTGGCTCAAGCTCGAGAATAACCTTGACCTTCTCGACGTCCACCGCAATGCCGTCTGCCGAGACCCGATGACCCAACAAGATCCCACTAGTCATAAAGAAAAAGCACTTCTCGGGATGCAGTGATAAACTGCTCTCTCTACATTTATCGAAGGTCTGCTTCAAATGACTTAGGTGTTCAGACCGCTTCCCAAAGACACAGAAGTCATCTATGAATATTTCCAGGAACTTCCTCAGTTGTTCCTGAAAGATATTGGTCATCATCCGTTGAAAGGTGGCAGGCGCGTTGCACAGACCGAAGGGCATCTTGTGGTATGCGTAAGTTCCCCAGTCGGTTGTGAACGTAGTTTTATCCTTGTCCTGTTCACGGATAGACACCTGATTGTAACCTGAGAACCCATCCAGGAAGCTATAACATTCATGTCCGGCAACATGGTCTAGAATGGCATCCGTGAATGGTAACGGGTGATGATCCTTGCGTGTTGCTGCATTCAACTTCCGGAAATCCTGACACACTCGTATCTTACCCGTCAACTTCTTGGGTACGATAACAATCGGCGACACCCACTCGCTGCTGAGCACAGGGTAAATAATACCAGCGCTCAAGTACTTATCTATCTCCTCTTTCACTAGCAAGGAGTATTTTGGGTTGAGGCGATACTGGCGCTGTCGTATGGGTACTGAGTCGTCCAGTAAATCGATACGGTGTTCCCCATACCGTGCAGGTATCCCCTTCATGTCTTCGATCTTCCAGGCGAAGACGTCGACATAATGGCTAAGGAAGGCCTGTACTTTCCTTAGCTCGTCTCCTCTCACTGCGCTTGATACCTTCAAGCACTTGCCGGGACTGAGTTGTACTTCGTGACAGTCACTAGGGTCGACAATGCCCTCAGTGTGACTCGTCTCACTCCTTCCCAGTCCCACAGTTAATTGCTATTCGTCTTCCGGCTGAATAGCTTCCGTCTCTTCTTCTTCTTCCACCGAACAGCAGGCAACGAATCCCACGAAGTAATCGGATTCGGTACCACTGGAATCCGATCGCGCGGTCGACTCACTGTCCTCGCCCGATGTGTAACCTGCACTTGTCGATGGGGTCTCTCCTTCGTGCCTGACCCTATTCCAGGGCACCGTAATGGTTTTGGTCGGTTCCGAAGGATGAGGAAACTTAAGGCGATGTCTTCGCCAATCACATCTGACTTGTGCACCATATAGCCATGGTCGCCCGAGCAGAACGTCATAGCCCTGCTTCATCATCGGTTGAAGGATGATATACGTCAACCGAAAGTCCGCACCCCCGATGGTTGTCTTGACATTGCGCAGCATACCTGCAGGCATTCTCCGCGTCTGATCCGCTAATCTCAACACACGCTTCGAGGGTTCGTATTGACTGAACCCCAAGGCCCTCGCTGTATCCTCCGTCATTATGTTGACTCCTGATCCAGAGTCGATGGGCACTCTGCGTACACAACACCCTGCTATTTCCACATCGATCTCGGGTGGCCCTTGGTCTTCGCTCTCCACTTGATATACTTGAGAGGATGTGGATGCGCGCGGCTTCCGCGGATGCCGTAGCGAAAGCATCAACATCCTCCGATACGTCTTATTGTCCTCCAAGAGTTGCTTGAACGTGATGTTCACTTTTCGACTCCCGAGATCTTCAACCAAGTCATAGTGGGTGCGTTGGGTCGCCGGGGTCGGCGACGCTCTGCGAGGTTCCACGGTGGCTGCCAACTTCGCCCCAAGGGAGGATGTCAAGTCTGGCCGCGGTGGGTCCTTTTGCGTGCGGATCGCTTCCTTCAACAGGTTGGCTACCTCGTTGCGGATATCCGGAGCATAGTCCCGTTTCAGTAGGCGCACTGGCTCGTCCTCGACTGCTGTCTGGGGGCGCACTGCTGGTGCCTCCCGCGTAGCCGAAGACTTCCGAGCAGGTCGCGAGTCGGACTTGCTGGATGTCTTCTCCTTTCCTTTTCCCGTCCGGTCGTCGGGTCTCCGTTCGTGCTTGCGAGTGTCACGCTCTTGCTCCTTCGATTTCTTGGAACTACGAGTTTCGACCCGTGCGCACATAACCTCTTCAGCCGGCCATTCTTCGTCTTCGCCATCCCCGTCTGAACCTACTTCGACCTGGTTAACTTGCACGTCCTCCTTGGCAGGAGTGTTCACAAATCGTACCACTGGCCGAGGGACTGGTGGCTGATCACACTCTGGCGCAGTGTGCCCGACCTTCTTGCAATTACTACATGTCGGAGCATAATCGTTTCACCTTTTTGGATGGGGACACTGCGGTGAGAAGTGCCCAACTTCCCCGCAATTATAACAAGCTCGCGGTGGCGGTGGGTCAAACGTCCCTGGAGGTGCTCTCCGCCTCACAGGTACCGTAGTGGCCCGATCCACCGGAATATATCGTGGGACTTGCATTGCTGAAACTGCAGGAGGGGTAGGAACCGACTGGACGGCGTAGGCTGTCTCTTCGCTAGCCTCTCCATAGTACTGAGGGTGCTCTCCATAGTACGGTTGCGCCCACTCTACTGCGTTGACTGGATATGACGGCCGGGTGGTAAGGCACTCGGTGTTTGCATGTCCCACCGCCCTGTAAGACCGGGTGTTGCACATATGTACTAAGTCTTAGAAGTGGTCAAGGGAATAAGGATGATTAGCCAAGGCATAGCTAAGACTAGCTAGTTATGACTAAACTAGTTAGTTATAACTAAGTTTATCTAGTCATGACTAAGTTTAGCTACAATGTCTATAGTTGGCGGAGTAATTAGCAGAGTTCTAGAAGAATGGAGTGAGCACTTCTATTTTGTCTTTTACAAGGAGTGAGCACTTCTATTTTGTCTTATACAAAAGTTCTAGATTCCAAGGGATTAGATATTTGACTAGAAGCTTGGATTTGATTGGTTTGACTAAATGTATGAAAGATGATTGGCTAGACTAAGTCTAATGTTGACTTAGTGGCTAGGAAGCTTGTAGAAGTTTAAAAGCTTCCAATGGCATGTCGCCACCTCAACCTTGGATTCCGGAAGCTTCTAGAAGGTTTAGGTAGGCCAATGGCATGTTGCCACGTAGAGAAGGTTAGTCAAACTTACCTAGGTAAAAGTAAGTTAGGAGAAATTACCACATGTTACTATGGTAACTTCTCAAGTAGTATAAATAGAGAGGTAGAGTAGCACCTCTCAAGCAAGTTTGGAGAGTCATGTGTGAGGACTTGTTTCAATAATGAAGGAGTGAAGTTTTCGAGTATCTTGGAGTATCGACGTGTGTTTGCGTTTATGTGAAGAGGGTGATGTGAGGAGAGTTTGTGTGTGTGAGTTGGAGTGATACATGAGAGTTTGTGAGAGAAGGTGTTTGTGACATGAGTGAGAGTATGAATCCTAGTCTTCTAGAACCATGATGCGCTACCACAAAGCCATCAGAGGTAGACCTGAGTGAGAGTCAGCCCGGAGGTTGCATTTTTGGTTCCGTTGCCGGGACCTCAATCTAGAAGGCGGAATGTTTAGGATTCGATTTCTAGCTCGAGAGAAAGTATCCATGAGGGATCACTTGGTGTTAACATTGGGGAATGAAAGAGCGGAGAGTGTGCTTGAGAGCGAAATTCCATTTGTTTATCCCATAGTCTCATATGATAGCCTAGAAGTGATTTTGTATGTTTTGTTCACGTAAACATGTCTTTTTGAGAGAAAAGTGATCTTAGACACCGAAAAGTATTTTTGAAGGTATTCTTCAAAGTTTTTATTGATTTTAGAGTGAAAGATAGAGAAAATTTACGTTTTTGTTTCAGGTCCAGATCATGTGTTAACAGAAAGATATGAGAGTTAGAAGTTGAGTGGGTTTTCACGGGTATCAAAAGTCTGCTCTCTGGAAAGTTTGTACAGAGTTGATTACTTTTTCTGTATTTCAATTTAGGCTTTGAAACTTCGTACGAGTGTGTATTAGAAGATAAGCTACGTTTGAGTCAAAATTTCACTGAGAGATCACGTCTAGAGACAAAGTTATTATGATTTGAAGTTGAGGGGGTACAAAAGCAAGATAACAAAGCAAAAGTTTTTGATTTCTTCATTCACAGTTTTCGTCAAGTAGATAGCGTTTCTGGGAGAGGTCTTTTGAGTGGTTTCTACCTTATGGGAAAATGAGTGAACAAGAAGGTTGGAAGGTTAGGTTATCCAAAGTACCTCAAGGCTTGGATGTTATAGTGTCTTTAGACTCCAATACAAGAGAATTCAAGGTGGAGTTTGAAGAAAGAGTAGTGAGTCAATCTCCAAGAGTCAAACGTGAAACTTGTTTTTATTGTGGAGAGGAGGGCCATAAGGTTGTCAATTGTTCCCTGCGGAACAAAGATAGAAGATTGAGGAGCAAGAGGAACTTGGGAGATTTGAAACTTCACTTGGGACCATCATCGCCACATGAATCCCAAAGCGCCACCTTCTGTGACAATTGCGGAGTGATTGGGCTACCAGCGGGACACGAATGCAGCGGAGTGAAGGCACTTCTGGAATCACTTGTGGAAGGGTTTGACGGCAAGCTAAGTGCTGAAACAGAGAAAGTGACCTCAGCGGGTTCAAGCTCCAACTGAAGATGGAGATCATCATTCGAATGATGGAGAAGATGATGATGAGGGTAAGACTCATCGTATGCCTAGGAGAGGAGAGAGCTTTGGCTATCTTGGAACAACCAATTCCTTTTGTGTTTCCTTTGATGAATTACTCAAGGATGGAGTTAGTGTTGTTTATATTGTATTAGGAAGCCCCATATAAATTTCCAATAGAAAAAAAAAAAAAAAAAAAAAAAAAAATTAGTTGGAAATGGGGAAGCTTCCGGTATTTTATGGGAGGGAGAATGAGGATGTAGAAGCTTTTGTTAGGGACTTCAAGAGGGCTTGCATAGGAAACAATGAGAGGAAGAAAGACGAGTGGGCTATGCTTTTGCCGGATTTCTTGGAGGATTCTGCTCTCAAGTGGTACAAGGAGTACAAGAGGGAGCATTCGGAGGACGACACGTGGGAGACATTAACGGAGAACCTGATCGAAAACTTTCTTCCCAGTGAAAGTTATGAAAAGTTGATGTGTGAGGTCACCTTCTTGAAACAAGGAGAGAACGAGAAGGTGAGGACCTATGTGGAGAGAACCGAGAAGTTGGAATCTAGATTCCACGTGGTGTTGAGGAAGGGCGGAGACGAAGTGGATGCTACAATGGTGGGGATAAGGGCGATGCTCATGAAGAACTTCGTTGGAGGTTTGAGACCAGAGATTCGAAGTAAGGTGAGATACGAGAAGCCCTCTTCTAAGGCTGAAGCCATTCGAATTGCTATTAGAATGGAGGAGAGCTTAGAAGATGATGATTCTAGCTTGGTGGCTAGAGAAGTAGCTCCACCGGTTGTAGGAAGGTCTATTGTTTCAAACACTTCTACTTCATCCACGATAGCGAATCCTAGTGTGGATTTTCAAAATGAGTTGAAATCTATCACGGAGACTCTAGCAGATCTCAAGATCAATGTAGTACAGTTGTGGGAGAAGAGGAATCAGAACGTAGTAGGAGGCTCTAGGGGGTATGGAAATTATCCTCCAAGAGGAAATCCACCTTCAGGAAACTTTGCGGTTTCTTGCTTTTCTTGTGGAGGTCCTCATTTTCAGAGGAATTGTCCTAACCCTCGACAACATGATGGAGTTCGGCACAACAACAATGCACCGGCCACGCAACAAGCCAAGGATAAGGGAGTAGCATCCATTGATGTATTCCCTCATCAATGCACTTTTGAGAAAGGGGAGAGCTCAAAATCGAAAGTGGATATCCTTGCTCATGAGAAGAAGCGGGCCCGATTTGCGGACGAGTCGATTTTCATGGAGGACACGCCAAGTCGAAGTACACGGTCAAGTGGAGTGAGTCAACCAAGAGTACCAAGGAAGAAGTTGGGCATGGATGACTTTTCCATTTCATCTTCTCAAGCTAAGTATGACGTGGTGGAGGATGTAGGAAATCAGAAGGCCAATATAACAGTTGGTCAGCTGATTGCCTTGAATCCAGCCATTCGGAAGGAGTTAAGAGGAGGTCTTATCTCCACAAGGACCAAGAAGCGGAAATCTAAGGGGAAGGCTCACATGAGCAATGTGGGAGTTGGGGTGGTGGATGCGGCTGCTTCGGAGGTATGTACACATGCTTCAAAGATCGAAGTGAGGATCAATGGACATGATGTATCAGATGTGTTGGTTGATGGTGGATCGGCTGTGAATGCCATGTCTGAGAGGTTGATGCAGAAGTTGGGTATGCAACCTTCTAGACCTTCTAGCATAATTGTTGGTATGGCCAACAAACAGAAGGTAAGACCACTGGGGGTGGTAGACAAAGTTGTGGTTAGTGTGAGGGGAGTGCAAACTTTGCTTTCCTTCCAAATTCTCAAGGAAGCTAGCTACGACTTGCTGTTGGGACGTCCTTGGTTGAGGGCGGTAAGGACTACGGACCGATGGCACAAGGGCTATTTGAGGATAGGCCCAAAGAACCATCGAGTTAAGGTTCCTTTGACGAGAGGAGGGGAATCCACCACTGACTCAGATAGACCAACTGACGAGTATTGGGAATCTGAGAGTGAAGAGAGTGGTAGCTTTTCAGAAGTTGACACAGACATCTCAACTTCTGATCAAGAAACATCATCGGAGTACTCTTCTGATGATAATGTTCAAGTACAAGTCATTGCTGCCATGGAGTTGTTGCCTAGGCCTGGAGTGAAGAAAGATCCTGACAAAGTGGAGATGAGCGAAGAGGAGGTGTGTCGACGACTGTCCACTCTCAGGTTTGGTCCCAAGGTTACCAAGGAGGAAAAGGCAAAGTTTCTGGATATATTTCGCAAATATATTCATGTTTTTGCCTTTAGTTACAAGGATCTTAAGCATGTGACGTTGGAGACTCATCGCATCGAGTTGGAGGAGAAAGCTCGTCCTATTCGGCAAAAGCAACGCCGAATAAATCCACCTACGGCTCTTGTGGTGAAGGAGGAGATCGACAAGCTCAAGGAGGCTGGCTTCATCTACGAGGTAGAAAATTCTGAATGGGTGTCTCCAATTGTGATAGTGAAGAAGAAGAATGGTAAGCTACGAGTGTGCGTAGATTACAAAAAGTTGAATGCTGTCACAAAGAAAGACTACTATCCCTTGCCTTTCATAGATGAGATTCTAGAGGAGGTTGCTGGCCATGAGTGGTATAGTTTTGGAGATGGTTATAGTGGCTATAACCAAATCCAAATTGCCTTAGAAGACCAACTCAAAACAACTTTTACTACTCCATGGGGAACCTTCGCTTTTAGAGTGATGCCGTTTGGTCTATGTAATGCTCCTGCCACTTTTCAAAGGTTCATGAATAGAGTGTTTGAACCTTTCATTGGAAAGTTTGTAAGGGATTTCATAGATGATTTTTGTGTTTACGGGAGGAAAGCGGATCATTTTGATCATTTGATCAAAATACTTCAACGGCTGGAGGAAGCTAAGGCTTCACTCAATCCAGAAAAATGCATTTTTGGATGTGAGGAAGGCCTATTGTTGGGGCATATCATCTCCAAGAATGGTATAGCGGTGGACCCAGAGAAGGTGACACGGATCATGGAGTTACCTTTTCCGGCGACTTTAACCAAGTTGAGGCAATTCCTTGGTATGGTGGGGTACTATCGACGGTTCATCTTGTCCTTCTCCAACAAAGCTCATGCCTTGACAAATTACATGAAGAAGGGAGTGGAGTACGAACTCATTTTCAAGGATGAAGCTGCAAAGACGGCGTTCGAAGTTCTCAAGAAGGCGTTGGTGACGGCTCCAATTTTGGCGAAACCGGATTGGGGTAAACCTTTCATTCTCTACACAGATGCATCAAATATTGCTGTAGGATGCACCTTGAGTCAATTAGATGATGAAAAGCATGATCATCCAATTGCCTATGCTAGTAGACAAATGGTTCAAGCGGAGAAGAATTACTCAGTGACAGAGAGAGAGGCGTTAGCTGTAATCTTCTCACTTAAGAAGTTTCGACATTATTTGTTGGGTGGGAGATTCACTATAGTGACTGATCATAAGGCTTTGAAATACATTTTCAACAAGCCTAATGCTGAAGGGAGGATAGCTAGATGGAAGCTACTACTAGCAGAGTTTGATTATACCATTGAGGATAGACCTGGAAAGAAGCATGCTAATGCGGATTTGATGTCGAGAGCATATGATGATGGAGGAGATCAGTCAGTAGATGACACCTTTCCGGATGAGGACTTGCTAGTCATGGACACGGTGACAACAGTACCGGAGGAGTACAAGGAAATTTGGGATTTCATCTCTAAAGGAGAGTTTTCTCAAGGAATGCATCAAAGGGAGAAAAATGCATTAGTGAAGAGATGTCAACCATATATGATCATGGAGAAGGTACTTTTTCATCAAGGAGCTGACGGACTTCTACGAAGGGCGGTTGGGAGAGGAGAGGCATTACAACTCATGAAGGAGTTTCATGATGGTGCAGTATGTGGAGGACATTTTGCGGGGAAGGTAACTGCCTTCAAAATTCTTGATGCTGGTTATCATTGGAAGGGTATTTTTAAGGATTGTGTGGAATATTGCAAAAGTTGTGATGTGTGTCAAGCTTTTGCTAAAAAGTCCATGAAAACCCCTCCTATGATTTCTGTACCAGTGTTAGGTCCTTTTGAAAAGTGGGGAATAGATTTTGTAGGTCCTTTGAATCTTACTCCTCGAGGGAATAAGTTCATTGTGATAGCTACAGATTATCTTACGAAGTGGGTAGAGGCAAGACCACTTAAATCTACTAATGAGAAGGAGGTTGGTAGATTTTTATATGAGAGAATCATTACTCGATTTGGTTGTCCATTGGAGTTAGTATCAGATAGAGGAGGAGAATTTGTGGGAAGTATGATTCAAGCCATGTTGGAGCACTTTTCCATCAAGGCTCGAGTGACCACTTCCTACAAACCTAACGCTAATGGGTTGGCGGAGCGGACCAACTACACTTTGTGTATGATGTTGGCCAAGGATGCAGACATGGACGGGAGTAAACACAATTGGGACAAGAGGCTCCATGCTATCTTATGGGAGTATCGCACAACATGGAAGACATCTACTGGATACTCACCTTTTCGGATGGTGTATGGAGTTGAGTCAAAACTTCCCATACAGTTTGACTTGACAACATTCACAACAATCCAGCAAAGGTTGAAGAAATCAAATGGAGCAGAAGCCATCAAGTCTCGCCAACAACAATTGATGGAGTTGGAGGAAGCTCGAGCACTAGCCATGGTACGAGTGGAGCGGGCTCAACACTTGCAGAAGAAGTATCACGACAAACGAAGTGGAAACCAGAACTTGAAGCCGTTCAAGGAAGGTGATTGGGTGATGCTCTTTGATGCAATTAGATACAAGAGAGCTAGGAAAAAGTTTCTTCCTAAGTATTTTGGACCTTTCATAGTTGAGAAGGTGTGGGGAAATTTCACTTATGACATCAAGGAGTTAGGAGGACGTCACTTCGATCGAGTCAACCACGACAAGTTCAAGTTATTCCATCGAAGATCAGATTCTTTCACTCCGAGGGCGTAGTGAAATCTTGGTCCGGGGGTAAATGTAAGACCGGGTGTTGCACATATGTACTAAGTCTTAGAAGTGGTCAAGGGAATAAGGATGATTAGCCAAGGCATAGCTAAGACTAGCTAGTTATGACTAAACTAGTTAGTTATAACTAAGTTTATCTAGTCATGACTAAGTTTAGCTACAATGTCTATAGTTGGCGGAGTAATTAGCGGAGTTCTAGAAGAATGGAGTGAGCACTTCTATTTTGTCTTTTACAAGGAGTGAGCACTTCTATTTTGTCTTATACAAAAGTTCTAGATTCCAAGGGATTAGATATTTGACTAGAAGCTTGGATTTGATTGGTTTGACTAAATGTATGAAAGATGATTGGCTAGACTAAGTCTAATGTTGACTTAGTGGCTAGGAAGCTTGTAGAAGTTTAAAAGCTTCCAATGGCATGTCGCCACCTCAACCTTGGATTCCGGAAGCTTCTAGAAGGTTTAGGTAGGCCAATGGCATGTTGCCACGTAGAGAAGGTTAGTCAAACTTACCTAGGTAAAAGTAAGTTAGGAGAAATTACCACATGTTACTATGGTAACTTCTCAAGTAGTATAAATAGAGAGGTAGAGTAGCACCTCTCAAGCAAGTTTGGAGAGTCATGTGTGAGGACTTGTTTCAATAATGAAGGAGTGAAGTTTTCGAGTATCTTGGAGTATCGACGTGTGTTTGCGTTTATGTGAAGAGGGTGATGTGAGGAGAGTTTGTGTGTGTGAGTTGGAGTGATACATGAGAGTTTGTGAGAGAAGGTGTTTGTGACATGAGTGAGAGTATGAATCCTAGTCTTCTAGAACCATGATGCGCTACCACAAAGCCATCAGAGGTAGACCTGAGTGAGAGTCAGCCCGGAGGTTGCAGCCCCGCACGTAGTACACCATAAGTTCGCTCGCACTCTCCCGGGTGATTTTCTGCGATCATGCCCGCCTACCACTTGAACCTTGAGATCGGCGAAGTCCTTCACAAGGGTCTCCATCTTCGAAGCTATATCTCCCGGCGCTCTGTCCGTAGTCACTCGTCGGGTGCCCTTTTTCTTCGCTGACCCATGCTTCTTCCTCTTCTTCTCCTCCTCCGACGATGAGGTTTCCTCTTCTTCGGATGAAGAACGGTTCTCGTCCGAAGACGATTCCTCCGATGACGGAGTTGTACCTCTACGCCGTCTTCGCCCTCCCTTCGGTTTTCGCTCCTTCGACTCCCGTCTCTCTCTCCCTCTTCGGTTGAGAGTGGAAGTTTCGAAGGCTTCTGCCGATGCAATCACGTCCTCAATAGTGTCGCACTTGCTGCGTCGGCAAAACGTCTCCATCTCCCGAGTTAAACCGGTCACGTACCAATCCACAGCTTGTTGTACCGAGAAAGGGGACCCTGGTCCTGTTTTCGGTATTCTGTCAAGGAGGTCCAGAAATCTCTCAGTGTAGTCACGCAGACTCTCCTTCTTCTTTCGCTGCAAATTACGTAACTTCGTCAAAACCCGGCTGTCGTAGCCGAGCTCGCGAAAGCGGCGAAGGAACTTCTCCTTCAGCTGGGCCCATGTTGTCAACCCAGTCGGATCGATGCTCTCGTGATTGTACCAGCTCCTCGCTTTCTTCCGCAGAAGGCTTGGAAAGATCCTTAGTCGGTCGTCGTCTGCGATCTCGCGATTGGCAATAGACACCGACTCGAACAACTTGATGTATGAATCTGCATCGTCGTCATCCCCACTCCCTTTGTACTTCGGGTAGGAATGTTTAGTAATCGGCTGAGGTAGCCGCACATTGGCTTGTCCGTCCGCCATCGGTGTGTCTGTCGACGGTCTTCGGGCGGTCGGTTCTACTTCACTAGGCGGGTCCGTGCAAGGAATATCTAGTAGAACTGTAAGCACCAAGTTTGGTTCCGAGTCGCCGGGGGTAGGTTCCCCAAGGAGGTCGGCCGAACTAGGCTTAGGTACTCTTTTTGGTGTTTTCTTGTTTTGACGCCGTGTCTCTTCCACGGCCTTCTCTGAATCTCGTCGGAACTTGCGGACAGCTCTAGCACTTAGGTTGCTCCCGCCAGCCCCAGTCGACATTCACCGAGCATGGCTGCTCGTAAAAACCCCGGTGTTGACGCAACTGTCCCCGGCAGCGGCGCCAAAAAGAAGTTGTCGGCTTCTTATGTAATAACCCACTAAAGGCTAAAACTGCAATATAGTGGTAGAAAGGTCGAACCCACAGGGACAGAGGAACACACAGGGTACAAAGTGTCACGTTTTAACAGACTATTGAGGAGTTTGAATTCTCAGGCGACTGTCACTCCCAGAAATACTGCAAGTGTCCACTCGGAGCGCACTCGGAGGTCGCACAGTGCAGCGTAACACACACACACACACACACCTGAAACTACAGAAACACAACCCAGAGATCCGTTAGGACCTCTACTTCAAGATTTCAGGGGGAAAGTCTCTCACGAGCACACTCGGCAAAGCTGCGGGCAGTGACTTCCAACTCCGGCTTTTACAACGCTTCCACTAGCTGGCTGCTAGTGTAGGAAACCCGGTTTGGACTACCTACTTCGGATCGAAGTCACTCAGACGCGGTGAACAACACTCTCAACTCACAAAACGCGCAGAGAACACAGGTCCACACTGAAGGACTCACTGTGAAACATTCCAGTAACACAACAACAGTCTATTGAAGAGTTTGAATTCTCAGGCACTTGTCATTCCCAGAAATACTACAGGGGTTACCCTCAAGGCACCTGCTGCAGCGTAACCTGAATTTACAACCAAGGCTTACACGAAGTAGCAAAACTTCACTTTGGCATTCAGGGGAAAAATCCCAAGGAGTACAATCAGAAAGAAACACTCGAAGGTGTAGGGGCGAAACTGTTCAAGTATCTAACTAGTCACTGGCTCTGAGCATCGGCAGTCACCCGCAGGTACAGATCCGAACTACTCAAGTCTCTAACCAATGTACTAGCTCTGAACATTCGGCCGAAGGCCTTCAGCTACAAAATGCGGAACGCTAAGTTGTAACTCCTCGTGCGTGGTGACAGAACTCAAGGACACAAACACGCAAAGGAAATGGGTTCCTGATCTGCACTTCTGATGGGAAAGAACCCCAGGCAAAACGCCTGGAACTATTTTATACCTTCTAAGTCCTACCTAGCACTACACTGCACTACGCTACACGCCTGCACGGAACCACGCTACACTACACTCCGCGGAACCTGTACTACGTCTCCTACGCGGCCGACTGCCGCGCACTAACTCCCTACCCTGCCACTCTTCCGCTCGACTACGCAGTCCCAACCGCTGCAACGCCGCGGACACCTCCCCCTCGAGGGCGGACATGGTATCCTGTGCCTTCGACAGAAAGGCCTCGAGCTTCTTCGCTACCTTCCGCCGACTCCTACTGTCGCCTGACAACAACCCGGCTGCGCGCAATTCAAACTCACGCAGTGTGAGTTTCTCCTGCGCCTTCACTTCCCAGTGGGCGTAGCCCTTGAGACAGTGGGCGACTCGCCTCGCCGTCTCCACCTTCGTGCGATCCGCCTCCTTCCTGCGATCCTCTTCAATCGTCACTAATTGCGATTCGGCTTCAGCACGTTGCGCTCTCAATTCGCCACACTCTGACTGCAAACTGCGGATTAATTCTTCATCCGCCTGCCGTGCGAGCTGACATTGTTCCAACAACCGCGTCTGTCGCACGAGCTCCTCTGACAAAATCCGATTCTGGGCCTGCTCAGAATCGAGTGCTTCCTTGACCTTCACCTGCTCCTTGGTGAGCTCGCCCAGTTTCTCATCCTTCATCTTCTCGGAGTGCTTGTAGAATTTCTGATTAAGCTTGTACTGTCCCCACAAGCACTCATGCTTCTCCTTCAAGTCCCTCAACTCCTGGTCCACTCTAGCTAATAGCTTGCTGGTGTGGACTTTAGTGCGAGTCCGCCTGCGCACTAACTCGATGTAAGATCCCGGCTGGAGTGGGTCGGCGTATTTATCGACCTTGCGATCCAAGTACCGCAGCAACGGAATCACCTGCTCAGAGAGCGCCGCCGCCGGCGCTCCAACAATTTCCTCCTCCTCCTCCTCGGTGTCTTCTGCTCCTGACATTTCTTCCGTGGAGCCTCCGTCGTCATCATCCGAGTGGAGAATTTCAGTCGCCATTGATTGTGTCGGCGACTGCCCCGAGTGGGGCTGCACGTCCTCGACGTGTGCTGCCTGCGAAGGCACGGCTGCAGTAATTGCATCAGCGCCGCGGACAAAGTCCGGCGAAATCGATCTTTGTAATCACGGGTCCTGTACCCATTCTTGGTAGACCTCCCGGTCTTGAACAGCTCCACAAATTGCGCCTCTTCTTGTTTGGTCACCTTGATGCTCTCGCTGTCGAAAAGGAGATGCCCTGGCATGCCAGCACATCTTCCCAACGCCTGCGCCCAATCTTGGACTGTCCACCGATCAACATGCGGACGCAATCCGCGCGAGGGTGGTCCCTGTGGCTCTAGCCACTCGCGCACCATATTTGCGCAGATGTAATTCCATCCCCATAGCAAGAAATCGAGCTTTCTTGCTATTAAGCGCTCTTCGAAAGCGCGCAGCCCGTTCTGCGGCAGGCGAAGTGGCACCATCCGCAATCTGCTCGGTCTCGTCATTGCGTTCCTGGGGTTCGCTCGCCCGCTCATTCTACTTCCGCACTGCCCGCGTTTCTTTCTCTCTCGGCAAACTCTAATCGCTCTCAATTCCAAATCACGCGCACTCACTTCTCCCTCAATCAACAAGAAATCTCCTGTGTGACGACGTCGAGAATGGTCCGCAGCCAGCAGATGGATGCGCGCAGCGCGCGCAAGAGATTGGAATCGCGAATTCAAGAATGGGACGCTCTCCGCCGCCCGGTCGAAGGTCATGGTCGGCTCTTGGTCGTGAAGAACGTCTCACTTGATGGCCGCGCCGGCTGTACGCTGGAACGGTCTTCGCTCTCACGCGCGGCTTCACGCTCCGCCGTCGTCGATTAAACTCTCACGCTCGAATTGGCGGATTTGAACTCCGCGAGCGTGTCACCCTCCGGACATGGGGGCGTAGCGCCGAAGGCGAGTTTTCCGCCTTGCGCGGTACACTTGTTCGTACCGCCCCTCGGCCAATCTCCTTCTGCCTTGACGCGTGTGTCCGCATGTCGGACAAAAATTCAACTCCTGCCTGTGCGCAGGCAGGAGCCTCGGCGGATCCTCCGCCGGTGCGGAACTCCATCCTCCTGTGCACAGGCGTTCGCCTGTGCGCAGGCGAATTCCGTCCGCGGCGCTGCGCTGGCGCGGAAGGCGTTGACCGTGGTCAGCCGTCTCCGTCCAGACTGTCCGTTCCTTGTCTCTCCGTCGGCGCTTCCGCCGCCGCAACTCCGTCCGTCCAAGAGCGCATCCACCCGTGCCGTCCGAGAGCGCATCCACCCGTGCCGTCCGCCCGGTCCGTACCGATTGGATTACTCTGGCGGCTCTTCCGACGTACGCGGCGCTGCACTGGCGCGGAAGGCGCCGTACACTTTCTACCTCACAAGGCGCATTTCTAGGGCCCAAGGCGGATTTTCCGCCGACGCCGAAGTGCTTGTGCACAGGCGTACGCCTGTGCGTAGGCGGACTTCGCGCCTTCCCTAACCCTACTTCGCCTGTGCACAGGCGAACGCCTTCGTCCGCGCATAGGACAAAACTTGAATCCCCCTTCCGCGTAGGCGGAATTCGCGCCGGTGGCGAACTCCTTCCGCCGTAGGCGACCGCCTCCGTTTCTTCCAGTAGCGATAACTCCCTAAGTCCTCGTCCGTTCCAAGCGTTCTTGGGCTCGTTGGAATCAGCGCGTCGAGCTCTGTTCAACGGGATCCTAACTTGGTCAAGGCGCCCGAGGGTTGACCTAATTACGGGGGTTTCCCTACAGCCGCGGACGCAATCTCCGAAGGCGGGTTTTGCGCCTTGCGCCGTAGAGATCCTAACTGCGGAGCTCGCAGGGAGGGCGGTGCCTGTCCTTACTGCGGCACCCCAAATCCCAGATTCTACAAGATCCCTCGAGAATCCCCGCGATCTTCCGGATTCACTCTGTTTTGATGTACCGTAGGCTATTTACAATGCTGCCAGGGTACAGTTTTTCAAAAATGTTTTAATTTCCTCAAAATTGCCAAAAGTGGGGTACCACAGGTAGATTGTCATAATTCTAGTATGTTTATATTTCAATTAGATGATTCAATTTAATCTAAAATAGCTTTACATGCCCATATGTTAACACACTTTTACACAATGTTTCACTCATAATTCTACACTAACTTTTATTGATGTCTCAATATAATTTGTAATGCCAATCTCTCAATTGATTAAAAAATATTTCACGCAAATCTTAATTAATCTGCTTGAAAGTTTTTTATTGATTCTAAATTATATTAATTTTAAAATTATTATTAATGCATGATAATTACTACCTACTTTACTTTCACTAAGTTTAATCTTTGTAGTTATTACTAATGCTCATGAAAAATATTGTGAATCAACATACAATTGATTTTCCTAGATCTTCTAAGAAATTTTCTATTCTTAAGTTAAGTTCTCAATAATTCATTGAATATATTGTAATTCTTAGTAAACTTCTTGCCACTATGTTAAACCAATTCTTAGTCTAAATCAATAATACTTTTGATAATAAGTCAAATCAATCAGTATTACGTATAGGTCAAAATCTTTCTTGATTTGGAATCTAAACTTTGATAAGTCACTAAATATATATTCATGTATAATTTTTAGAAAAATTTATAATTTTTCCAAATTTAAAAATGATAACTAAATTCAACCATAACAAGCTAAACTTAGTGATGATCAAAATAAAAATGATCAAATCTTGAATAAATTTTACAACTAATACATTCATACAATTATGGATTTAATATTTATCATCAAATTTTTCAATATACAAATTAATACAAGATTTATTTTTTTGATCATGTATTGAATCAAATGAAAACTAAGGAAATGCAAAGCAAAAAAATATTATTATTTTGTTTCTGTAAAAGTTAGCGCCCAAACCTTCTTATTCTCCATAGGTAGCCAATTTGCATATATAGAGGCACAATGAGAGTGCCGTGTAGTCTTGTTTTTGCTCAACGCACTCACACATTTGTTTATTGTGTTCCTCAATGATCTGATTAATAACCGATTGAAACCAACAGGTTATGGGTAATGTCTGTTCCTAATCATTTGGTGAGAATTATTTGAACAAGTAGGAATCAAAGTTTGAGCTCTTTAGAGGAAAATCTAATCATAAAGTGGACTTCTAAGAACCGAACATGAATGACAACAAAGCGACCGTGACGCTCCAAATTTTAACAAAAACCAATTACCAGCGCTGGAAGTTCAAGATCGTCTTGGCCCTTGAGCCAGTCGACGTACTAGAGATTGTGTGAAGTGACGAGGAGAAGCCCGTGGACGAGGATGAAGCCAAGAAGTGTAAGAAGCGTGATGCCAAAACGCATCGGATTTTGTTGCATCGGCTTGCGAAAGAAGTTCACTCAGTCATCCATGGATTTGGGACAGTGAAGTAAATGTTTGACACAATTAAGTTCCTCCACGTAGCTGATTTCAATTGCAAAGTGGAGGAGCCAATGAAGATTTCAAAGCTCATTAATGACCTGCTATCCAAGTCTGAAACCTTTCGTCACACTTACCGGATTCAGGCCGCCACGGGCGTGACACTCAAGTTTGCTAATTTGCAATAGCAATTGCAACTCATCGAGGAAGACTTGTTGACTACCGTGAAGTAAAAAGACAAAGTTGCGGCTTATGACGAAGCGTTTGTGGCCAAAAAGTATCAGCCAAAGACTGTACAGTTCAAGAAGAAGAAGGACAAGTCACAGCTTGAGTGATTCAATTGTCAAAAGAAGGATCATTTCTTTTAAATGTGGTTTTTGCACAAGACATTGTTTCGGTCGTCAAGGATGGCGAGCCGATTGTCATCGAAAATTGAGGCAAAAATCACTTCATTGATGATCAAAGTCCGTGAAGTATCTGTGCATTTCTCGACGGCAAGTCTCAAGCTTTGGCATGAGCGGCTTGCACATGTGTCTTTTGGAATGATCAAACAAATGGCAAAGGAGAACATGGTCAAAGAAATGGTCGTTGAGGACATTGATGCCTATTAGTTTTCATGCAAAGGATGCTAAAAGGGCATGATTGACTTAGAGATCTTGTGTTTTGCATGGACTTTACATAATGGAGATTGGCGCAAAGACCCATTTGGAGGTTTGTGGATCAATCGAAGTGACATCACTCGTGTAACATTCGGATTTAGAGAGAAGTTCACTCAAAAATGGAAACATAAACTCTAAAGATGAGAGATACCAACAATGGTTCTACTCTCAAAAAAGTATCTCTCAAAAATGGAGCCACAAAAGTATAGATGATTCTATCACAACTCTATAGTAGTATTTTCCATAATATTTTCACAAGAAAATCTCTCCACAATCACTTTTTTTGGTATACTATTCTAATCTCTACATAAGTGTTGAACCAAACCGAGACGGGTGATTTACAATTCAAATTCATGAAACATTCAGTATATAATGTGTATGGTGCAATCCCAAGTCTCTTCATAACTGACCATTGAAAGAATCAATGACACTCTCGACTCCATCACTCTAGTCATAAAATCTACACCCCAACAAGCCACAAGATACATTCCAAAATGATGTTTCTCCATGCAACGAAGGTGAATATTGAATAGGTTAAGAATCAGCTAGTGCGGTACTGGATTTCTGTCAAGTCCGTCCATATCTGCAAAACCACAATTCTTTCCTTTCCCACTCTCTCTACATGCAAATCAATCACCTCTACCAACCTCTATACACTCTCAAAATTGCACTACATCATCATTCACTTGCTATTCTACGAGGGGTAATCCACACTCAAGGAAAAAGCAAAGTTGTTATGTTATCATTGTAACACTAGGATTGAAAGAGAAGTTCACTCGAAGATAGAAACATAAAGTCTGAAGTTGAGAGATACCAACAATGGTTTTCCTCTTTCTTATATAGCTCTCATCAGCAAGTTCAAGGAGATAAGATCTTATCTCCCATCATCCATCCCACTCCTAGTGGATGAATGACGTGGCCGATAACCCTAACAAGCACACGGATCGCTAACATGGCGCTACCAACTAACAAACTAACTAACACACTCAATCATTATGTAACAAGCACATGGATCACTAACGTGGCGCTATCAACTAACACACCTACTCTATACCTATCAAGCGTGCGGATCGTTGACGTGGTAGCTATGACTAGTGCGCTAAAGTATCTACATAAACATTTAGAATAATCTCTACTTTAGTTCTAACTAACTAAAGATGGTTACAACTAACGGGAAAAAACTACTTTGTGATCTTGAAGGATGTAACAAGTAGCTATTGCATGACATACTTCATCAAGGCAAAGACTGAGATGCTCAATAAGTTCATCGAGTTCTACCTGGAGCAGAAAAATGTCTACGGAAGATACATAAATATTATCGGAACCGATAACGGCATCGAGTATGTCAATGATGGATTTAAAGCTTTTACTTCCAAAAAGAGCATCAATCAAGAGAAGAGTGCTCCTCATTTTCATGAGGAGAATGGTGCAGCGGAGCGTAATATTTGAACTCTTATCAAACTTGCTCGCTCTATGCTTCAAGCAAACAACTTGGATAAGTTTCTTTGGGCAGACACCGTCAATTACGCGACTGACATTATGGATTGTGTTTCCAATAAAGTATGTGATTTGACTACTCTCGAAATGTGAACGGACAAAAAGCCAAGAATTGGACATTTCAGATTGTTTGGAACTAGAGCCAAAGTGCATATTGTGAAAAATGTGGGATCCAAAGTCAAAGGAGATGAAACTGGGTGATTACACTAGAACATTTGAAAACTACAGCATGTACAACAAAGACACTCGCGAAGTCCGCAAACATAAGAATGTGAAGTTTGACATGACAAGCGAGTCATCACTTGAAGTTGGACATCAAGAAAGTGAAGTAGAGTCAGAACCCTCACAGATCCACACAATCAAAGTTGCCTCGAAAGAAAGCAAAGAAGAGCCCCAGAAGCAAAAAGGACGAGGCAAGAATTGTGTTTACGAGAAAGTGAATCGATCACTACGTTCAAACACAATTCTTGTGGCGCTTCCAATTCCGAACAACATCAAAAACGCGTGGACATCGGAGAACAAAGTCGAGTGGCGAGAAGCAACCGACAAAGAAAATAAATTGCTCAAGAAGAACATCACTTGGAAGCTCGTGAAGTTACCGTCTAGCGTGAAGGCCATTGGCAATCAATGGATCTTCACGGTCAAAGAGAATCCAGACGGAAGTATTGCTCGCTACAAGGCTCGACTTGTGGCTCGTGGATTCTCGTAGCAATATGGACAAGACTACTTCAAGACGTGGACGTTCATCGTAAACAAGAATTATGTCCGCATGATATTGATCATTGTCACTCGCAACAAGATGATTCTTCTTCACTTTGATGTCAAGTCTGCGTACCTTCATGACGTGTGAAATTAGATGTTGCACATGTGTACTAAGTTGTAGAAGTAGCCAAGTGATTAATGATGATTAGCCAAGACATGTCTAAATCTAGCTAGTTATGACTAAACTAATTATTAATAACTAAGTTTATCTAGTCATAACTAAGTTTAGCTATAATATCTATATTTGGCAAAATAATTAGCGGAGTTCTAGAAGATTGGCGTGATCACTTCTATTTTGTCTTTTAGAAAGTCTAGATTCCAAAGAATTAGACTTTTGACTATGAGCTTGGATTTGATTGGTTTCACTAAATATATGAAAGATGATTGGCTAGACTAAGTCTAATGTTGACTTAGTGGCTAGAAAACTTCTAGAAGTTTTAAAGTTTCCAATGGCATGTCGTCACCTCAACCTTAGATTTTGGAAACTTCTAGAAGATTTAGGTAGTCCAATGCCATGTTGCCATGTATAGTGGGTTAGTCAAACCTACCTAGGGAAAAGTGAGTTAACAGACATTTCCACATGTTACTATGGTAATTTCTCAAGTAGTATAAATAAAGAGTTAGAGTATCGCATCTCAAGCAAGTTTGGAGAGTTCATGTGTGAGGATTTGTTTCATGAATAAAAGAGTGAGGTTTTTCTTTATCTTGGAATATCGATGTGTGTTTGAGTTTGTGTAAATTGAGTGATGTATGGAGAGTTTGTGTGAGAGGGTGTTTGGAACACGAGTATGAGTGAGAATCCTACTCTTCTAGAACCATGATGAGCTACCACAAAATCATGTGAGGTAAACTTGAGTGAGAGTCAGCCCGCAGGTTGCAGGTCGCATCTAGGAGAAATTGTACATGAAGCAAGTTCGTTGTTAAGAGAAAGGCATTGATAATGTTTGCAAGATGTTTGGCGCACTCTACGGTTTGAAGTAAGCCGGTCCAGAATGGAAGGAAATTCTGTATGAGTTGATAACAAAATTTGGATTCAATCCCTCGTCAACCGATCATGTGTTTACACGTTGATCACCAAGGATTCAACAACAATTCTCGGAATTTATGTCAACAACGGATTGCTTGCATACTCTAATCAGGACATGATCAACAAGGTTATGTTTTGATTTTTAACAATTTGATATTAGTGTCAAGAACTAACAATGTTTCGTTGGACTAGAGGTCGACTACGACATGGAGCGCGGAACACTGAAGTTGCATCAGAATGCTTACATCAAGCGGTTGCTCAAAAAGTTTGGCATGATGGACAACAGTCCAGTCAAAACGTTGAACGAAGTTGATCTAAAGTTGGTCGGCGCGAATAATGACAACAAGATGTTCCATATCGCGAAGAAATTGGCAGCCTAATGTTTGGTGTTAATGGAATTTGAGCGGACATTGCTTACAATGTCAACATGATATCGCAATTTTTGGACAGTCTGACTAAGAAGTGCTAAATTGCCGTTAAGCACGTGTTTTGCTATTTGCGGATAACCATCGATCTAAGAATCAATTTTCGTAAAAGCGATATGGACATGCTAACATTCACATACGCAAATTATGCTAGCAAGATTGATAAGTGTTGCATCACAACAAGAAACATTTGCATGATCGTAGACGGAGCTGTCGCCTGGTCTTCAAAGTTGCAAATGACGTTGATTTACAAAGCTGAGTACATGACTGCTACGGAAGCGACAAAGGAAGTTATTTGGCTTCGTCAAACGTTGAAAGACCTTGGTTCATCAGTAGCTAGAGCCTTGCTCATACTGCGAGCAACCAAGGAGCCATCAAGATGATTGAAAATCCAATTATCAGCAATCGGAGCAAACACATCGAAGTTAAGCATCATTTTGTTCGTTGACACTTCAAGGAAGCATTCATTCGGATCAAGTATGTCTCGAAAAAAAAGCAAGCGGCTGATTTTTTGACAAAAAACTTGCATGCTCCTGGCTTCACGAAATGCATTAAGACGATTGGCATGAAGTAAATAAGAAGTTTTGTTCAAGAAGTAGTGTAGAAGTTAGCGCTCAAATCTTCTTATCCTCTAGAGGGAGCCAATCCGCATATATTCACACAATGAGAGTGATGTGTAGTGGTACTTTTTTTGCTTGCTCAACGCGCTCACACATTTGTTTATTATGCTCTTCACTGATTTGATTAATAAACAATTGAAACTCACAATTTTATTCTATTGGATTTCTTCATACTTCATTCACAATGCGAATAAAGCGGAAGTTAAGAGAAAAACAAGTTCTCACTTCATTCTTAAAATATAAAATTTGATATTTCATGAAATAGCTTCAACATGACTTACTTGATTTGATTAAAATGTTGTTCTTTTGACTTTTTCATTTTTCATAAAATACAAAAATTCACACATCCACAAACAAAAAAACAAAAGAGGAAAAAATTTGAAGTTTTTCACTCTTGAGCTACGTGCACAACGAGATTTTTACTAGAAAAATCTATAATTAACTAAGTCAAACTATGTAACTCTACTTCATATATACATGTTACTTAAAACTCTAGTATTAATTCTATATAGCAAGACTAATACTAGTTCTAACTCAAAGGCTAGTTAGGATTAACTTGAATGTCATCCGAGACTTGAATTACAACCTAACATTCAAGTTTACAAAATTAACAAAGTTAACATGTATAAAAGACTTAATGTAAATAAATGTCGCCTATCAATTGAAACATTTATATCATAAATTTAGTATAATTTATAGTTGTATGTGTGAAGTAGTTATAATATAATCAAAGTTTAATCATGATTAGTTTGATGATCATTTAATTTAACTATTATAACTAAGTTTAGCTATCAAGTCTATACTTGAAGTGATAATCAATCTTCTTTCATAAGTGATGAATGAGCAATTCTGTTTTAGCTTATATAAAAATCTAGATCATAATGATAAAAGTTTTTAACTATATGTTAGTTTTTATTGATTAACTAAGTAATAATATTTCATTAATTAGATTAACTCTAAAATTTAACTTAGTGTCAAGTAAAAGTTTTAGAAGTTTCAATATTTGCATGATGTAGCATCAGAGATTAAAGGAGTAACTCATTCATATATGAAACATAATTTTGAAAATGAAAGATTCTTGGAATGTTATTCTCTCTATTATATAGATATTCTCAACAAGTATAAGAAGATAAAATCTCAACTTTATCATTCATTTCATTCCTAGTGGATTGATGACGTAGGGTATAACATTGTCAAGCACATTGTGTTGCTGTCAACTAAAATACTAACTAACACATTCAATTTTAAACTAACAAACATACAAATTGTTGACATATGTCGTTATCAATTAACACACTTACATTTTACCAAACAAGAATACAAATACGACGCGACAATTATATATATCCACTATAATGTGACTATATTTTTATCTTGGGTTTGCTCTATTATAGTTATAACAGATTAAAGATGGTAATTATGGCACACGCTAATCCATCAATTATAATCTAGATTAAAATATTTTTTAATACATAACTTGACATTTGATGGATGAACAATAAGATTAATAGTTGTAAGTGTGAATTGTCATTAGTATTAACCAAGATATTAACAAACGTTATTTTAGTTGTGACTAGATTTAGCTAGTTATAATTAAATCTGATTATGAAATTTATACTTGGAAAAATTATTCATATACTTATAGAAAATATGAGTGAGCACTATTATTCTGTCTCTTATCAAAGTTTAGATTTTAAGAAGAAAATATTCTTACTACATGTTAGTTTTGATTGGTTAGATCAAATAATAAAAGTTATATTGATTAGACCAGATCTAAAGTCAATGTAGTGGCAAGTGGAAAATTAAAAAATATACAGATATCAAATGGCATGTTGCAACCTCAAATTAGAAACAAGAAAACTTCCAGAAGGTTTAAGTAGACCAATGACATGTTGTTACGTAATGACAATTAGTAAAACTTATCAAGATGTATCCTAATAAAAGTAAATTAGATGATAATTAACATATGTGATGCATGATAATTTTTCAATTAGTATAAATAGAGAGTTAGATTTTGAAACAAGTTTAGAGAATTCATTGTGTGAAAATTTGTTTCATCAATAGAAGATTGAGTTATTATTTCATTTTAGAGTGTTGATAAATGATTAAATTTGAGTGATGAGTGAAAAGATTGTGTAAAAATATATTTGGTACATGGGACCGTAGAGTATTTTTGCCTTCAAGAATCATAATACTCTACCCAAAAGCCATCTGAAATAATCTTCATTGAGAATAATCCTAGAGATCGCATGTCCAATATGTTGAATCATGATCAACACTTCCGCTTTTAGTCAGTTGGGGTCATTTTTGTATAAATCTAAGAAATTTCATCTTCAAGAAATAATTATTTTCCTATTAAATTTTATATCTAATTTTTAATTTTTAATTTTTAATACAACACAAATAACACTAATTTCATGCTAGAATAGTTCATCAATAGCAAAACAAAAGAAATCAAGTTTGATTGAAACCAATTTTTTCTCCAAAGTATATCAAATGAATGTTTTAGGCGAACGAATTCATAATATAATTTTTATGCATACATAGATCACTAGATATAAAAATAATACATTAATCTTCAGAAATTTCTCATTTTTTCCTTTCCTTACATCAATTCCAAGTATTTTTTTTGTCATCAATTTTTTTGCCAAAAAACTGAATTTGAAAGAATATTTGATTTTTGATTGAGGTTTTGGAAATAAAAATATCACCTTTGAAATGACTCACACTTAGATTGAACTTTAAGTGTGAGTTTTGTTTTGACATTTCATATAATTCTAGAAAGCTGTTTTCATCTACATGCTCATATTTATCATTCAACATCAGCTCTCATTAACATTCCAAAATTCTTTGTATTTCCAAATTATTTATCAATAAAAATCAAATTTTTTCAAATTTTCTTGAAATTCTTTTATTTACTCATATATATATATTAATTGAAATTTTTTAATTTTATTTTATGATAAATACAAACTAACTTACTATCACTAGAATTAATCTTGATATACATAACTAAGTTTTGTTAGATTTATCATTTGTAAACATGTCATTAATCTATCTAATTTACTTAAAAATTTGGATAAATCAAATCTTCTAGTACCTTCTTGTACCTAAGTTGAGATGACAACATATGACTGGGAGCTTAAAATCTCTATAACCTCATCTTGCTACTAAGTTAAACATTAAATTTAATTAACCAATCAAAATTCTATTATTTGATCAGATCAATCTAAATTAACATGTAATCAAATAATCTTTCATTGAAGACTAAAATTTAATATTATTCAAAATAATGATGCTCATTCATAAAAAAATTTAAAGGTATTATATTGCCAAATATAGACTAAACTAAAATAAACTTAGAGATAACTAAGATAATCATAATCAATTATTTGGTTGTAACCATCAGTTATAAATTCATACAACTACAAGTTTTACAATATGTTATTTGTGTATAAATATAATATTTTGAATTGAATTTTTCAATTGCAACTCAAAGATCTTACAAAAATTACAATCAAAATATGTTTTTTCTTTCACAATCATTCAAAAGTTCTACCGCAATGTAGATTTGAAATAAACACTTGCTTTCAATTTTGATAAATTTATTGAAAATAAAAAACTTAGCACAATAAAAAAATTTGATTCATTATTGAATCCATGAATAATAACCATCTCAAAAAGATAATCAATCAAATTTTTGATGTTGCCTTGATTGTATTGGTTGTATGACTCAAGAAAGATGTGGACAACAAAATAATTTGTATGAAAAACAAAAAAATTTGTATGATTGTCATCACAAACATTTGCTCATAACACAAATTAAATTGTGCATTTTTGCGTGCCAATCAATCAAAATGATCTAACACATCTAATATCAGTTCTATTTGACATCTCACGTAATCTACGCAAGGTTATCAAAATGCATGAAATTGCTTGATGCACTTGTTTTTTATAGTGGTATACTTTTTTCAATTGCATTTATCTTTTTTGACTAAGCCAAATCTTCTTGGCTTCGTATAATTGTTTTTGATTAAGCCATTAATATTTATCTCCATTTGAACTTTGACTTTTTTTTGGAGATAGATAGAACAACAAAGCTGATTTCACAAGAATAAAATCAATTTTGATCTTTCTCTTGTCTTCAAAATCACAATATTATATCCAAAAATTGTGATCACATTTGGATATCATTTGTCAAAGAAGCGTTGAAATTCATCCATCACAACTAATCAACACTCAAATTCTCACATGCACCAATATTGATTTCAAATTTCAAAAGTTAATGCAATTTTTTTAATTTCAAAATTTATTGCAAAAAATTGAAAATCATTCATCATCTCATTTTTGTTTATACTCTGCAATATAATAGTAATTGTAAATGTCTCAATTAAAAATCTTGCAGAAGATAAATAAGATATAAGAACTATTTGATTTTTTGTAAAAAAAAATGATTGCATGAAGCTCACATAAGCACAATTTATTTATAAATTACTTTTACTCTGATGCAATATTCTTTAGACAGTTTTAAAATTAATTTTATATTATTTATAATATTATGAAAAACATGAATTTTACAATTTATCTTTTTGAACCTAAAAAAAAGTCCTCAGTTTGATTTTACATTATATAAGCATCATATACATAGATATATTAGTGGTATGAAGGAGTATATCTCATGAAATTTTTGAGCCAACAATCTATAATCAGGATAAATTTTAATTTTGATGGGTTCATATCATAAAAAAATAGAAGTATTATTCAAATGCCCGTTTTGATAATTATCTTCATTCATAAATGTTGTTAAGAAAGTTTTTAATTATTAAAAATCTAATGATATGACACAAGAACAAAATTGATACATCCAAAGTAGATTCATGATTAAAAAAATTAAAGTATCAAGTTATTGTGAAAAAGAAGACTCAACATTTTGCATCAAAAAATAAAAATCAAACAAAAACGTTCACTAAAACACCCTCAAATTGAAAAAATCAAATTCTTATAAGATATAGAATATAGACGGTTGTCTTCATTTTTGAAGATCAAGATACTCATATTGAAGATAATGTTGACATTTTGGAAGGAGTAAAATCTTGTTAATATACAATTCTGCAAGGTTGTATGATAAGCTTAGATGTATTACTGTTGGAAGCATATTATGTAATTGCTAATAGATTATAAGGCGTAAAAACTAGTGAAGCTTCCAAAAAGTCAAACTTTGCTTGCTAGTAAAAGATGAGTAAGTTGAAGTATTATCTAACAGATGACGAGAAGAAAATATTCAAACTTAGGTTGATAAGTTTGAATATTTCCTTCAAGAAAAAGGTGTGAACGAGAATAAGTTTTTTCACTAGTAACAAAATATGCTACAATTTGATCTTTGTGCATTGGCAACAATTTCTACTGTTATGAATCTGATGGATGCAGTCATCCATCAGCTGTCAATTGGCTCTTGGTGCCACTTGCCGAAGCATGTGATATAGGGGCCACCACGATGAACTTCGCAATAATTTCCAACTCGAAATCTATAGTGATGACTTGATAAGTGCCAGCGCCTTGGATCCCTTCCTTGATTGCAGCACCTTAGTCAGAATGCTTCAGTGGTTTCCGCAGAAGATCATTTGAGTCCGAGGAATTCATGCTGACAACATTCCCTCCCTCTTCTCGTAAATTTGGGTCGACTCATTTTGCTTTGCTCCAATTTAGTAGCGATGATTTATCTTCAGACAATGAATTTTCAAAGTTCACTTTGACCTTTTTTAGAGGCATCTGAACTACCATGCCATCACCTCTTGCACACTGTTTGACGAACATTGTGTCCAGCAAATTCTCAAAGTTCACTTTGACCTTTTCTAGAGGCATCTGAACTGTCTTGCCATCATCTCTTATACTTTCTTCGACGAGCATTGTGTCCACCACTGTGCAGCTTGAACTGTAGAAAATGTTCTTTGGCATGCAGCACAGATGTGATTCTATACAGATTCTCGCGAAGCTCACTCAAGTCCTATTGTAGTCACATTATTAGTTTATGAATCATTGTATTAAAAAATTATCATAAGACAATCAGTTGAATTTGGATAAATGTTAATAACAAGTAATTCGTAAAATACTAAAATATTGTATGAAGTGAAACAAGTTTCTAGAAAATGAAATGCAAAGTTTAATGAATTCATGAAAGTACTAAAATTTTCACAGAGTGTGTAAGATCTATGTGTACACATAAAAAGTATGAACAATGAGATTCTTAAATCTATTATTTTAGCGATTCTTGTGAAGTACATGTTCATTTTGACAAGACATCAATATGAGGTCAAGAGATGTAAAGACAATCTAAAATCTCCATTCAAGATTATTTACGTAAGATTTATTTATTCAAATATTTCAAAGAAAATATTTGAAAAAACATATTTCAATTTTTTTGCAGCTTAATATAAAATAAAAAAAATTGAGTAAAAAAAATTCATGAATATTTCATGACAAGACAATGGATAGATTCATGTTTATAATGATATAAATTCGATATGATTTTATTCTAACCATGGAAAATTTTGTTATTCATGTGGATGACATGGCTATTGGAAAAAAAATATTGATTATTTGATGTTGATAATTTACATCTTGGTACATTTGTAGGGATTGAAGGAAATTTCAGAGTTGGGCTAGTGAATGTAAAATCCAGGAGAGATGTATTAATAAACTATGAAGTGAATTATCAAAAATCTCAAAGAATCCAAGGATTATTATCTTTTAGTTGATGGTTTATCATACAATGATTAATATTTGTTAGTTTGAATTAATGTTGACTATGGATCAAATCTAGATCAGAAAATATCTACAACTATGTATGTGTTTAAATTTGAAGTGAATACTTTATTTGAAGATCTATTTTGCAGAAGTTCCATGCTGCAAAGTAGATCAATCAACAACAAAAATAGCAAAGTAGACTTTTGATTTAATAGATTATCCACTAATATGGGATTGAAAATAATGAATTTAAAAGTGCATTACATCTTGCAAAAATTAAGAAATCAAAAGTATAGTAAAGTATGTATTTGTACACATGTAATCATTATGTATCATATTATCAAAGATGAAATTTTTGATAAAAAGATTGAGTTAATCAAGTTTAAAGTTAAACTAATATAGTTTATGTATTGATCAAAATTATTTTTGGAAAAAAATTTGGAGATCATTATGATATTTTTCATGAAAAATACAAGTAAAATTTATTAACAATATTACTACTTCTAATACATAATTTTTACTTATCATGTTTTGGGCTGTGATTTTGTTCAAGTTAACTCTAGTGAATAGAAAAATATATGTTAGACTCAAATCTAAAATTATTTATCGAGTAGATATATGTGATATGAGATTTATGATGCTCAAGACATGAATGAAGGGGATAATTGCCGGGAGTTGACTCATATCTTGAGTTAAATCCGATTGGCTTAAACTTGAATAATTAAGTTAATTAGTATACCATTCCATAAAAGAGCTCATTTAAGCTTTCAGTGACAAAATTAGGGTATTTTGTGAATAAAATCATAAAATTTCCAACGACGTATAATGAATCATGTGTTAGTTGTCTACTTGAGCTCCGTTCTCTGAGTGAATGTCATCCTTTGTACGACGATTTGCAACGTGAACTATAACTCTTTCATTGCTGTAGTCTTCTACGACGGTTAGAACATTCGAAAACCAGTTCATCGTTGCGTTGATAGAGGTTTGTTATTCTTTTGATTGATTCTGAATTTAATCAAACGGTCGTCGGGTAACGGTCGTCGGGTACCAAACGAAGTTGATACGTTCGACGTTAATTTATAAGCAGAAGGTCTGCATGATGTCAAATCCAAGATGTGAAGTACTGTACCAGGTCTAGAAGCCAAGATGTGATGTACCTGGCAGAGCAGGCCTACAAGGAAGCATATGCCCTGACCACCATGCTGGGCGGAATAGGCCTGATGATTCCTATTGACTCGAGTCATATATACTCCGGAGCCTTGCGTGCTGTCAAAGCAATGTTACGCGTTTCGCTTCATCCCTGTACGACCAGATGGGCAAGATCTTTCCATCTTTTTTATATGTTACCGGGTGGGCACCCTCGCTGTTAAACCAATGGTCGCCGAGTCAGTTGGCTTGCCTCGACCTTGGACTCTGATCGTAACTCGTAGTACACGGCAGTACGCCCGGGCCAGATAAGGGTAAAGGGAGCAATCATGATATGCATGCGACTATTATACTCTTGGATCGGACGCGATAACCGACGCCGCGCACCTCCAGCCTGCTGCTACCCTCGGCGACGAATAGCGACCAAGAAGACTTCAGGAGGCACTTCCGCACCCTGGAAAACCGCTGGCGGCAGGAAGCAAAGGCTTGGCTCTCATTCGAGTCTCCGGCAGACAGACGAGAGGGCGGGAGATAGCACGGCCCCGCAGCTGGGCAAATAAAATCACATGTGAGTAATTCGCGTTGCTTCTGAGTGTTCACTTCTGTATTGTGCAAGAGAATAGGCATACAATCGCTTGTGTTTATCACTTGTATGTTCAAAGGTGTGTCTGATAAGACATCTTCACATTTGGAGTTTTCTGAGAAGTTCACATTACCTCTTCAGCCTACCTTACTTTCAAGGCCCAATGATTGAGATTTGTACTGATTTGAATCAATTGCAGGCATGAAAGAAAAGCAAGGTAGCAGACAGAAAACTACTGTCATTTTGTCTCATGATACAATGTGGCTATATCAATAATGAAAGTAGCAATTGTAATGGATAGATAGAACAACCGAGGGATTTGGAGTCATATACTTCGGCTGCCTTGCACTATGGAGCGCAGGCGCAAAGAGATATATATCGTCCCACCAAACCTCAATAATCGCAAGGTGAGTGTTTTTCTGAGCATAGCTTCAAATATAGACAGGGAAAGTAGATGTTTATGCAAGTTGATGCAGCTGCTTTACTAGAAATCCGCTGTGCTATATATCGCAGTGGATTTAGCCAGACATGTTATGGGCTAGTCTTCGCTTGTAAATAGTAATATACCAAAGAGACCTGAGTCTAAGCCATGATCAATTAAAACCTTCAGTTACAAGAGCTTTGTGAGCGAAGCATACCAGCATGATGAACAAACTTTTAATGCAATCGATCCGGGCAAACAGATTGTCTCCGTGATCTCAACAAGTGCATAGTATATTTCTGGTCATAACAGCTACTTTGTACTGTCCGCTGAATGCAAAGCACGTTCAAAATCGGACATGTACTGTAAAGTTCATTACGCAGAAAGCTATTGAAAACCCTCATCTATCCCTAAACAAAGCTAGTTCACTTCAAACTCTATGTATGTATGAAATAGAGAGACTTGTAAATCGAAGAGTTCCTCGCACATTGCCTAAATACGAAACATACAATGCCTCTGCATCATTCATTTCCCTGATAGCAACGATGCAGCTTACGATTTTACGATCCTAACTCAAATACTGAAGCATCGAAACTTCCTCTCCTACATATGGACATTGGTTAGTGAAGGATCTTAACAGATCACTAGGCGTCTTAATCTAGAAGCTTGACTTAGAATCGAATGAGAAATGGAGTTCAAATTGAATCACGCAGATATTCCCTCTAGACAGCAGCAAAGACTGACTCATGAACGCAGTCAGAAGAAAGTAGCGTCTAAGCACTAATGTCCTTGTTGATAGTGAGTTTTATTTATTTCTTTGGCTTTCCTGATTCCAGAACACGAAATTGTTTAGCCTGCACAATTTCTGATCTTTCTCTTTTGAGAAACCTATCATTGCCATGGGTACAGACTGTTCTGGAAGAGTGGAATAACTAGTGGCTCGGACCATCAGATTACAAATCAGTGAGGGACATCTGCCGTTTGCAAATTAGCAGATGTCCGACTACAGAAAAATGTCCAATCTGGGTTGCCACAAAAATGTCAGACGGCATACGACCTTCATCTTTTCAAACTCATCCACGACTGTTTCCGAGCATGAAACATGCCACCACTCGTTGCGGACGAAGTGATACATTACAATGAATTCTGAGTCCAAGCGATTAGCAAAACAGCAAACGTCTCCTTCTTTATCAAAGTAAAACCCTCCTTCAGCCGACATTTCTTCATAGAAAGTATCCACGATGTCTTGCGGCATGGAGACCACATTCTCCCAGCTCTCGAGGATTTCATCATACTTCCATATGCTCACGTGGAACGGAGGCTTCCTAGGCTCTTCTGTTCCAGCCATGAGCATGAGGGCTCCTTGATACTGGAAGATTTGTAAGGCCGAAATCCCATCGGTAAACTTGATCGACATTTCGACCATATGCCTCGCGTAAGCCTTAAACAGACGATGTGTTAATCCCGTTCCTGTGAAAAGCACTGGTGTTTTCACTAAAAGGTAGACGTTGCCTTCCAGCAACGTGGCAGAGATACAAAACTCAAGTCTCTTGCCAGGCAGATCGGTAGAGTGTAGGCGCCAACCATTTTCTACAAAGTCGTAAGTGTGGACAGTCCATAGCACCAGTTCGGGATTCCCCACTGGGGTTTCTCGAACTTGCAAGCAGATAAGTCTGAGATGGCCACTGTCATCTACCATCATCCAAGTTTTTGGTTGATGAAGTTTTGTCCAGGGACTGTCAAGAACTAACAAAGGTGATGGAGGTACAGCAGGTAGTAGCCTCTGTGTTCCGTTTAAAGGATTAAAGAGGTACCTATCACGACATTGAAATGCTACCTGCATGAAGAAAAGGCCGCCTGCAGTACCATGGAGTTGGAAGCGATTGGCCTCAGGATGATGCTGCAATGGAAACATATTGTCTCGTGGTATAGCGTGACACCTTTGCGTGTCAGGATTTATGATTACGTAGTAAAACTTATGATTACTTAAGACACAGCAAGGTGGGTCAAGAGCACCAGGAGAGGAAACCGCGATTTTGAGGAAGATGGGATCCGAAAGCAACGATTGCCATTGTTTGCTTACTACTCGACATTTCATCATACTCCACCATGGCAAGCGTGACAGGATGTGGGGCAGTATGTCCTCAGGCAATTTGCCCCACAGCTCTGTGTCCATTCTCTTCCTTCTCCAATGCGGATAGCAATATGCAGCAACTCGTGGAGCGGCGGCTGTAAAGGTCAATATGGTTGATTCTAACTAATGTGGTAACCTGAAATAAAACCTTTGGAGATTGCAAGAGACACTCCTTACATCCCGCGTAAGTCCAGTCTGATCTTATGAAACAAGGTCGTCGAATGATGCTGTGTGGCTCTAGTGGCAAAACTCCTGTCGCTATATTAACAGGTCCATTACCTACAAGACCAACTGACGTAGTGGTTACTAATGACTCGAAGAACACCTACAGTCGACATTTCAACAACATTCTAGAATATAAAAGCGTCACTAAAAACCCGAAATTATTCCTCCGATATATTGCACGATGCCGTCGGTTAATCCCGACACCGACTTGTGTCTACGAAAGCATTTTAATACACAAGCGGATGGAACTCACTCAGCCTCTTGTGATACCATGGACGTTGGACTGCCCACAGATGTAGACTTGGAAATTAACAATCTCTCACGTCTCGGAGCGGAGCGTTTACCCAAAAGCCTCAGATACGTGCTCGTTCGGATATCCACTGCTTTTCATCGTCCCTCGAGGAAAACCTTCAGCAGAACACTGCACATTCTTCACACCCAAAGGATGTGAAGAAGTGCTTGAAGGACAATCAATCGTTCATAAAGAAAGTCGATGAAATTCGAGTATGTCACTCACAGAGTCAGCCCTCACTCCGCAGGCAACGAGCTTTGAGCATCATCTGATCGACGAGAATAATCAACGACCGGCCCCTTCCGCAGGACGGGATGATGGGATTGACCCACCACCTCCGATGATCTTGGCTCACCTCCAATTTTTTGAAAGAGATGAATAACCAGATAGACGGCACCCTCGAGGGAAGACGACGGAATTGCCATAATTGAATCAAGGCCAAACAATGTCATAACCGTCCAATCGTCTTCTCATTCGGTCGAGGCTCTTAAAATAGTATCTGTAGCAACAGTAGGTCAAATCTGAATGGTCGAATCAGCACTTCACAGCCCCGCCTTCCCATTTGCATACCGATAGCGTTGTGAGAGGACGCAAGAAGCCTTCGAACAACAATTCGACAGACAGATGACGCTTGGACGGCAAATCGGCGAGAAAATATCCTTATTCACACATGAGTTACAGCTACCCGTTCCATTATATATGTTCTTTAAATTATCTTGCCATAGGATTGCGCTTTTCGAAAATTACGGCACTATGGGTTTCTATAGCGGCAATTTAGTTTAACTTTTATTTATGTTCAATTTGCATTAAAAATGGTAACTATAATGTATATGTATATGTATGGTGTATTGATTGCGGAGACATGAGCATAAATGTCAGTACATTTGCATACCAGGAGAGGCAACTGTTCTTCTAAAGAAAGGGCCCTCCAGAGCCCCGCTCTATACTGGGATTGTGGGAGTGCTGCGTCTGATTTCCAAACCGTCCAGGCTTTTACTTCAATAACCCGAACTGCCCACTTATACAGTACTTATGTCTCTAGCATTAACTACTAATTTTACAAATGATATAATATCGATACATTGTTGCCATAGAAATACGTTTATTTTCGTAGTGGTAATACTGGGACTGCACAAGCGAGCCACATAATTTTAACAACTTCTCTTACTTATAGAATCTCGGTTTATGAAATACGCACTTTCAAAATCATCTCCAAAATCGTAAGTGGGTTAAATATCAATTTTATAATATAGATAACTCTACATATACCAAAAATCGTAAAGTTGAATTTTATATTATCAATCCACGTATTGTGCTTTATCTAACTCCGCCTATGTTACACTCTCCTTTAAAGTCATTCCACTCATTATATAAATTCTTTAGATCAGGTTATGTGAAGAGGTTTTTCACATGATGCAACTACTAAAACAATGTTTTGCATATATGCATTCTCATTATTTCTATATTGCGATAATCGGATTCTAATCTTTCACTTCATTATATGAGAGTAAATATAGATGTTAACATCGACCCGTATATTTACTTCATATTTGAAAATCACTCCTACTTACAAAATATGGGTCATAAAAATTTAACAGCAAAAATTTGATGTCAGTGTACTGTATCAAATTTTATTCTATGAGAAATATATCTCTATTTTATACCTGATAAAAATGAGCTAGTAGACCTGAAAACAAAATTTATCTAAATCTCTGAATAAAAAAACCTTGTACTTTTATCGCGCAGTACCTGTCAGCCTAGCGCTAAAATAGGCTACCATGACATCGTAATCCCCGCAGCTTATAATATGATTTCTGAATTAAGCTCACTTTGCGAACTTCAAAAAAATTAATTTATTAAAAAATAATTAATCACAAATCAAAATAAAAACCTATTATAAAAAATATAAAAGTCATTTGATCTTGCAGTGATGAAAAACCTCAAAAGTCTCCCAAAAGTCAATAATATCCTGACGAAGTTCGCATCTTGATCCTCGGAATCAAAACCCTAAACTCAATCAAATTTAATGTCGAGTATATCTCCGATGCGAATAATCATCGAATGCGAATAGTCATCCAAGTTCTAATCTCTTCAAATGAAACATAGATAAACTTACCAACAATAATTAGTAAATTTATGAAAGGTTCATATATAACTTTATATATGAACCTTTCATAAGTTTACTTATTATTTCCTTTTAGCCTTTTGTAGCCAACCCTAAGGTTGTCTATATTGTAATTGTCTTCATGGAAGACACGACCAAGCGCAGGAGGCCCCCAGGTCAAAATGATCATGCAAGTCACCTTACGAGTTGCAAATCACGCACGTAATGCTAGCAGCTCATCCGACGCTATAACCAAAAGGAATCCGACAAAAGCCTAGGGGAGTATAGCATGCTTGCACCATTATAAAGTTGATGATTTCCACCAAGAATTTGATTGCCGGGTTGTGCTAATTCCATACGAATTAGTACTGAAAAGCATATACCCATTACTCCAACAATGGCAGCGAAAAGAACTATATTTAGAAAATATGCCTGGTATCTATCTATAGTTTATTTTTGAAATTGGTATCACTACTCGGAGAGTTACATAATCTATAAAAGGCTGATTTGATTCCCCTGCTTAGCGATAGGCTAGGAAGCTGCCCCAATGGAAGTTGACCGGTGGGGATGGCTTGTAGTCTCGGTAACGTTTGATAGATGGCACCTTTTAGATCTTTTTCTCAGTTAAAATATGTAACAATAATTTGTACAAAAGAATTTATTGAGTAAGGTCTTCAGATTTATTATGACAATTTTTAATAGACAAATTAATTATAAAGAAAACAAAACAACCAAATGATCTTTAGATGTGATATAAGTTGAATAACATGGATGCTTCCGATAAAGTAGCTCTAGTTTGCAAATACAAAATTAGTGAAGCAACTGAACAAAATGCTTGAGACAAATGGTAGCAAATCCTAAAAAGATCTTACTAAATATCTAAACCTACAAAAAATATTTATCAATCTGGTTAGTTGTTTAATTGAATTTGAAGAAATGCTTTGACATGCTTAGGGCCAATTTCCCTCTTTCGCAAAATCCAAAGCAAAAAGTATTTCATTAAGTTTATCAATTTTGGCTAAATCAATCACAAAGCCATGAGAGTTGCAAAAGTTGTTGCTTATCAAAGAGTGAGCTGAAGTCAACAGATCCTATTGTATATTACTGAAATCTTTAGAACAACTCTGCACCGTATCCTTGTTTTTTCTTTCCCCCTTGCGGGGCTTGTACTTCGATGCGTTGTCATCTCAAAAATGGAATCTCCCACTGTTCCAGTGGTTTTCACCAAGCTTTAGAACAACTCTGTTTGTTTATCGCTCTATATTATTTGAAAATGTAAACAATATGATTCATACTGGCTAGTTGTTTTGTAATACTATCAAAATACATGTACTAATATCAGATGAGCAAACATCAATCAAAAATTGGTTTCCAAGTACAATATCTTCCAAACTTGCAAAATGCAAGTTTCAAAGTGGAAAATTTGAATTTCCAAACTTGCATTTTGAATGAAATCTTGATATCCCCTTTTTTAGTAAATTATGAGTATTTAACCGGGATGCATACTTAAACGGATATGTATTTAACTGGAAGATTACCATACTTTGACAATTCATATATGACGTATTATGCAAAACATGTACAAAGAAATGTAACAATATTAACTATGCCAACTTCATGAAACCCATTTAAAGCAGATTAGAATTTTAGAATTGATAAACATTTAGAAAGGCTAGGCCCTGAAGCTAAAAGAAAAGCTAGATTTGTAAAGACTATAATATACGTTAAACTTGTTCAAGTGCATAATTGACTAAAAATTATTGGCAATGTCAACTTTGTATATATGTACATTGATTTATGCATTTTATAAGTAGGAATAATTTTTTTATGTTATTTTTAAAAAGCTGAGTGTCATAAAAAATTACATGAAAATAAAGCAGATTGTCAAAGAAAAGTCAAAAAATCACAGTTTGATACTAGTTTAAATTACTATCAGTCAATTCTTTAAAACACTTGACGTGATTTGACATTTTACACGATGAAAGCATCATCCATATTCTAATAGTACAATTAAACCAGAAAACTAGTAATAATTATATGATAGTAGTTTTTAAATAAATCAAAAAATTTCATCATTATAGATATGAAACATTTTAAAACTTTAGACTTCAAGTTTGTGTTATTAATAAATTTCATTTTCAAAATAATCTATCATTTTTTAAATCAATTAATGTAATTCATCTGATATGCTAAAATACATATAATAAATATATTCTTCCAATAAAACTCCTTTGGATGTATGAGATAATATTATAACAAATATTGAATAGTTCTTTCATAAATGATATAAATCTTATAAAATTTTGAGTCAATTGAGTTTGTAAATATTAGAAACTTTTGTCAAGATATTTTAAATAATAAATGAATTTTTGTTTGATAGATTTCAAAATAAAAAAAAGGCTGAATTTGAGAACCGTATGATGTGCAACCACACCACATGAAATTAGATGGCTTCTATCCATGACCAGATACCTGCATCAGGTATACATACTTGAAATTCAAACCGTATCCGTCTAACCAATGATGGGTGGGGTTGATCGAGGCCAATAACGGTTCGGATCGATTCCTTGTTGAACTTTGAATCTCATGATTTCGGATAGAGGTCGGGTTTAAAGATTGATCATTCGGATTCCAGAGTAAAATAGGTCGTGTATGAGTTCCTACCTCTATGCTGACTGCACAACAGAGACCTACATTGAGTATCCATATCCAAAATCCTCGCCACTCGCGGCTTCCGTCATGATTGATAATGAGAAGACAATTGAGTTGATGTCCAAGGATATGCTCATACTCAAGACCAAAATCCTGCAGATCTGTAGAAAGATTACAGTCTCTATTGTCAAATGAAAAACCACAAAACCAAGGCACGAGTCTGTTCATTTGTCGTCATCAAGGAGACCGGCAAACATCTTCGCTGCAATGACAACTCTTTTGTTGCTACAACTAATGCCTCACTGTTAATCAATACAAACCAGCCAATAGAAACCGCCATGTTGAAACAGGTATGTCTTTCAGCAAAGACCGACTAAGAGATGCCAAGTACGGCGACGCGCTACTATCCAACTACAACTAAGAAGAAACTCATCATCGCAGCGTTGGCGGACATGTGCGTCATTGACATGCGTACATTTCATATAGTGAAGGGCAACGGCTTCAAGAACTATATGCAGACCAACCTAAACATTGGCGTCAACTCAAAAGTCGTCATGCGTGTGGACAACATCCATTTGATACTACCACAATCAGTAGAAATGTGGATAGCCAATTTATTGTTGGACGCGAGTTATTGACTACCTCCCCAGAAGCGCATGTAGCGGAAGAAATTTGGTTCGACAACACGATCAATATTTGGACCGATGACATCAACAATGTCTCTTTCTTATTGATCACTATGCACTTTATCAATGGTGAATTCACTCTGCATTGTCGCACGCAGGCAGGCAGCCCGTTGTCTAGGCCGCACCATGGATCCAACGTCCTCGAAAAGTACGAGGACGCTTAACAGAAATTTAACATCAATAGCTATGATGCGGTCACGGTTGTCACCAACCGTGGCTCCAATATGCACTATGAAAATGACATTTACGGTCCCTATAATTGGCTTTCATGTTTTGATCACATCATTGATATCATACTCACAACGGTTATTGACAAAAGAATTGGAATGGTCGACGGCAAGAAATTTGCTCATTTCTATGAAATTTATGATTTGATCCTTGAACTGTTTGATCACGTCAAAGCTCTCGTGACATACGTCAAATAATCAAATCTTCAAGACGAGCTCGCAAAAATTCTCAACAGAAGAATGCAACGCTATAGAATTTTGATCTTCGTTGCATGATCAGCGTCGATGAGGCACTCCCAAAGCTTATCAAGATCCTACGTGCACGAGATCATGGACGATTTTGGTCGATGTGATCAAGATCGATCATGAGTTTTTCAAGAGATTCATCTTCTCTCTCTCCTGCCCTTTCAGAAGTCCAATCTAACTCTAGAGGTGTTTGTAGATTTTACGCTACACCGTGTTTTCAACTTCAAGCAAAATTTGCTGAAGCATTGTCGGTTCGTCACGAAGAATATCACTACCAAGGAAAAAGATGTTACAATAATCACATTAAAGAATGACACTCTCACATTCGTCGCCTTGAAGCCAGAATTATTCAAACTTATCGAACATCCATGTTATTGCCATCCTACTCAATTCTAAAACCAACCTTTGTCTTGACAAGTTGAGCATCGAGCTCGGCAAAATAAATTTGGATAACATGATGAAGGATCATATGGTGTGACTTTGCATCGTTGACGACGTCAACGTGCGACTCCATGAGAAACATAAGCAAGACAACAAGTGCGCATCGTGCCAACTCGTCGAGTATTGTGTTGACAGCGAAAGCGCCATTGACGATATCATAAGAAATAGAAGCAAGACAATGAATGGGCTCCACGCCGTCTCGCCGAATACAGTGTTGAAAGCAATAGCGCTATTGACGATGAGTCCCTCGCCAACGATATGCTACGTGATTTTTCTTTGATGACAGAGTTCAACAACTACATTCGTCACAACTGCAATGACGATGAAAGCATACTCTAATCCAAAAACAGAATTTTATTTTGATGTAAGATTCATCTTAACAAATTTTCCATCCTTTCTCAAGTAGTCCGTTCAGTGTTGGTCATTCCAATGTCGAGCGCAAAATCAGAGAACAACTTCTCAAACACTAGAAAAAACATGAACAAGAAGCGCAACCAGCTGCACCCATCTAAGCTCAACGATACATGTTCATACGCTCAATGCTACTGTCGTGGATAGTCCATGTTGTGGCTCCACTAGAAGTCGAAAGCAAAATATAAACCATGGATTTTTTCCAATTTTTTTGACTCTAAGTCAGGTATCATCTCTAAGATGACTTGGGTATGGGTAGAGTATTGGATGTGTTCCCTCCGTGTATGGGTAGGATATGGATACCACAAGCGCACAATCCGTGGGCATGGATCAGGATTGAGTATGGATTTTTAGATGCGATGCAGGTTAGAACCCATGACATAAATTTTGCAAAGCAAGTGAACCATATACGGACAATTTGTAAAAACTTTGGTACAATGAATTTTCAATCAATATAGCTTGTGTGATTTAAATGAATCTGTGCATGTCCAAAGCCATCCAACCAAGTTAGGGCCAAAAAAGCTCTAAAGTAATCCCATGGATTGTACGTCATGCCTCTTCTTAAGTGTCTTGTAATAATTTGAAATTTAATAAACTTTCAAATAATAAAATAATAAAATTTTGTGAAAATATTAATTTCTTAAAATTAATTTTATATTTAAAAAAATTCAAGAAGCTTCAAAAAACCTTATCTGATTTATTTTAATAATTTCATATAATATTTTGTTAGCCATAAAAATATATTTAATTTATGAGACATAAAAAACAATCCAAATCATAAATATGTATGGAGATTTATGTATCACATAGGTTGGAAGTACAACACAGAGACTTATAAATAGATTAGATTGTATTTGAAGTTAGAATCAACCAAGGATAATGCAAAAAATTCTTCACTTTTTAGCATTATTCTATATGAATTTCACAAAAATTTGACTAAAACATTCCTCTATATTTTAAAAATCATTTCATTATTCCAAAATAATTGCAAAAAACATACAATCCAAGAAAATTATACAATATGTAAGTCTTTAATTAAAAAAAAAATATCACTTCAAGTTTGATAGATTATATAGTTATTTATCCAATATTATTATATGAAATGATTCCAATAGCAAGCTATCTGAAGTTAAATCTTGAAATATCATTCATATCTTATTAATTGAACTATTACAATTGAAAACCTTTGTTTGTAAATTATATTTTGGGTTAATTTTATTGATGTTATATTTTTTTCCAGTATTTTTTAATCTTTTATTATGAAGTAATTATATGTATTTAAATATTTTTCATCAAACAACTTACTAACTCAGAAAATAAATTTGAAATATTATAGATTTTTCAAAGCTGATTTTAAAAATACCATAAGAATCATCGCGATAATTATTTTTTAACAATGTACTCATAACTTAGTCCATTAATCTTATACCAAAAAGAATATTACAAAAGCAAAATATCAATCTAATAACTAATGTTGTTAAATATATTTTTATTAAATGTTAACATCTTAAAATATAGTCAAATAAAATTTGATCAAAATAATGATAAATGATATGATTTCTAAGCTTCAAACCATAATCTGTTCAAATCCTACTACTCTCAAATACCTATAGCATTATTCAACAAATTTCTCCAAAAAAATAAAATTTGTTTTAAAAAATTTGGTAATCAAAATCAAAATGGTAATCATTGATAATTTTACATGAAAGATATTTTGGATTTCTTAAGAAGTAAGTGCTGAAAAAATTAATATAATAGATAGAATATAAATACATATCATGCACAAAATATATATATAAACGAATATTTAAAATATAATTTAACATAAAAATATTAATATGTATCTGTCTTTTAAAAAACATGTCTGAGAAATTGCAAAGTTTTGTGTTTTATTTTTTATGTAATATATGTAGTTCTTGTAAATCAGTTTCAGTATAAGGTAAGGAATTGTTATAATTTCATTAAGTAAAAATTAGATGTGTACACAATTCAAAATATAAAAACAGTATTTTATTAGAAATTTCGTCAAATTCATTAAATTTCAATAATCCATTAGTAAAATTAGTATTATATTTTACCATTAATTTAAAATTTATCTGCTTTCAAACAAGATAATTAGAATTTTAATCTTCCTGCTTAATAAAATTAGCCAATTCTAACCTTTTTTTATCCTAATAAGAGAATAAAAAATATAAAAATTTTAAGGCTCAGCCAAATTTACATTAATTATCTGCCAATTAGTTTAAAAAAGTAAATTGGATTGAACGTGGAAAAGCATTTGAGCACAAATTAGATCAAAGTTTACCGATCTTATTTTGAAATATCACAATCTTCTTACAAGTGCGTCTTCAACAGCTTTATAAACTAAGACATATAGTGATGAAACTCTGATTTTCGGGGAAAAAAATTATTCATGTGGATCGTGTGAACTTTGTTATGTCTTCTTTTCAATTTGTTTAATGATAATTTATTTTTTTATCTAGATTTGAGATGAGTATATATGAATTTAGTATATGTGAAATGAATTTTACAAAATGTAAAACATGTGTTTTACGTATTGAATGAAAATGTTGAATTGAATGTAATGCATATGGTGTTCATGCTTACTCTCATCGTTCGAAACAGAACGTTATGTTCATCTCTTGGATTTCATCGTGCTACGAAGGCTATAGAAAATGATTGAATGTGGCCGTATATGTATAATATGGAAATAGTTTCAACTCACTAACTACGTCATTGCCCCAAGCGCCAAAAAAAATGAAAAAATTGGTAACCATTTGGTCGGATTTAAATTAATCAAATCAACTTAGAGAGAAGGAATAATAGGCTGTAAAAATCATAATTAGCATGTAAAAGAAGCCGAAAGCTGAAAAAGGAGAAGACTCAAGTATTGTACATGCTTATCTAGCACAGAGTAATCAAGAGTATTATAGTACTAAAAAAGTCACAAAGAAAAGGACCAAGCAACTATCGTCAAAAAGTGTGTGGCATGTAACACTTTTACGCAAGGTACTATTCACTGAGCTAAAGGAAGCATCAGTAAAGTCGTGGAGTTCATTTCAGGTATTCCGATTGAAGGTCTTTTTTTAATAAGGTTCAAAGGGGACCAACATCTTTCTCATTTGTCTGTACGTATAATCAACGTGGTCGCCTTTACTTTTCCGGTATGTTAGTTGAAATCTCAAGCATGTGTAAAAGCTGTTATTGTCAAACATGGATAGATAGAAAGAAATCTCGTTTTCAGAAACGACGAGATTGCATTGCTGAGAAACATGGTCTAATTAACAGGCTACTTGTTTCATCCAGTATGTGTCAACAAGTGATTGGTTTGTTGCAGTACTTGTGAGTTGTAGAATGGACTTTTTTCAGTATTTTTAATGAGTCTACTTTTCTCCCTTGATTTTGCATTTTGCCTGATGGAAGTGAAAAGAAACAAAATAAAGAACTGAAGTAACCATGATAAATACATGAACTATTAAAACCATGATAGCTGACTCCTTCTCATGACTTCATTCGACGTTCTTCTCTTGCTTGAGGCCAGAAAAGGCATCTGACGACGATCGGAAGGTATAGGCCCAAAACGTGGCGAGGGAGCTTGCCATGGGTCACACGTCAGAGATGCCTGTTCCAACATGGTAGGACGGGACTGGGAGGCCGCGGAAGCTTCTGGCGATATCACTGCTGCGCCAAAAACAGCAAACACAGATCCTTCGGAGGATCTGTGTTGTCTGAGCTTGTCAGCCAACACTAAGTAGTTGGATGGCCTCGCATTTCTTTTGGAGTTCATGGAAACTTGAGTGTGACTCCTGCGTAGAAACCGCTCGGGTATGGCTCTGGCTTCTGATCCAATGCATGCGACCCAGTCAAAGCACGACGAGAGCTGAAAGCCTCCTGAACCCAAACCAACCTCGCGTCACCCGATCCCAGTTGGCAGCCGCCGAGCCGAGCTCTGAGCCTCCACGTCAATAGAAGCACAACACTTGACACCCCGACGGCGTTCCACCTCCGAGCTCGTCGGCCGATACAATATATTACTAAAATAGCAAGCAAACAAAATGAGTGGCGGGTCTTCATTCGTTCCACTTTTGGAAGTTGGGCCCATCTTCTACTTCTGCTTCGAAAGTACAGAGGGGGAATAAGTCAAGTGCGACGATTGGTCCATTCGATCTGTTTGGCTGGACTTAAATCCCGAGCAAGACAAGAGTACTTCGCGCTGTTGACCGTCTGGGCTTCCCGCATGTCTTAAGGTACGCTATCTTTATTCTGGGGGCGGTGTCTGAGCTTCATTGGCAGGTTCAACCTGTCATACAGTGTTCGGAATGATGCGAAGACGGGAGATCAACAAACTCAGGCCGGACCGTACCTCGGAGCTCCGTGGAATCGCGAGGACCAGGTGAAGCAGGTGTTATGAACATCGACGGAAGGTGTGCGGGGTTTAGAGCTGGAGAGGAGGAGAGCCTCGCCTTGGCTCGGCTCGGCTCGTCTGGTGGATTTGTGCGCCCGCAGGCAAGCGCTAAGTTCAGCATGGAAACGGAAGTCAATTCGTTGTTTCAGGACAACTGCGTGACAGACGACATGGATCCGACTCTGTGGTCTCGTCTGCCTCAGGATCTGCTCGAGAGAGTCGTCGCGAAATTGCCGACCGGGAGTTCGATGAAGATGAGATGTGTTTGTCGGGAGTGGAATGCGATGATTTGCGGCCGAGACATTTGTCCGCCGTGTCTGAACGATAGTCTGCTCCTGTGCACTTATGTGGGACTGCCGTATCATCTCGTGCTGAAGTGGGTCAATCCTCGCACGGCTTCCTGGAACATTCGCCTGCTTTCTCTGTACAAATTCCGCGGTGGCGACTATCCGGGCCATAATTTGCTTACCGCGCGAGGAGCTCTTGTAGCTTGCGATGGTGGCGTTCTTTGTTTTGGTTTTCCGTACAATGTGCAACATATCGTTTTATGCAATCCGTTGACAAAATGCTGGAGAAAATTGCCCGGTCTGATCTTTCATAAGGCGGCATACACATGGCGAGTAGCTGGAATGTCATTCAATAAAGAGGCCGGACATCATGTGATTGTGATGGCCGGATTTTTTAGCGAAGAGCGCGAACGTGGTGCCAACAGATTGAAAGCTACTCAGATTTACGACTCTTCCACAGATTCATGGAGCTTCGCCCATCAGCCTACGCCGGTGAGGGGGGGAATATGGAGCACGTCGGTGAACAAGGTTGTCTTTACAGAGGATTACTTGTTCGTGTTGACTTCTGCCAGCCTAGGTAGTCAACATTTCTTACAGATATTTTCCATGAAAAAGAGAACCTGGGTAGAGATTTCAGTCGAGGGAGCCGTTGATAATAATGGCTCCGCATATTTGATCACACAGCAGGGCGAAATTTACCTGGTAGCTCAGGAGCAAAGGCATGGCATTCAACATTTGACATTCTGGAAGCTTGACACTTCCAACATTGAGGACTTATGGAGGCAGAGTTTTAAGAGGAGAGTTTTTGGAGCCAATGTTAGAATCTTATGGCACAGAGTAAGTAGCATAGCATTCAGCGAGCTCGCAGCAATGACAGATCTGCCCTTCCAGTGGGATGTTTGGGGATGTGTGGTTCACAGGAGAAAGATCTGCTTCATGTTTCCTTCTATCAATTGCCAGGCGGAGGTTTATGACATATTTATCGAGCATGATATGGAAGCAGGAGCGTGGCAGATGATGAAGGTCAATAAACCGACCACCAATCGCCATCTCTGTTCGTTCGAACCTTCTTATGCAAACATTTTTCCGACCGTTTCTGATAGTTTCCAGTTATCCACGCTCTCCATCGATTGAAAGGATTGAGTGGTGTGTCCCAGATTCCATCACTTCTATCCTCAACTGCTGAATCTACAATTACAGTGTAGATTTCATTTGAATGCTGTCTATGGAACTCCCTACCTGTTCAACTGGTCTTGCAGCAAAGTGGTTAGGAGTTTGATGGCTATTAGATAAGTAGAACCTGGCTGCTACTTGTCGGTATATTATACCATTGGATTTGCCAGTTCAAGTTTGGCGAATATGATTATGTGATATTAGATTTTTGTGTATCATTAAGTAAATTCTGACAGTGAAAAGCCATACCAGACTTTTCGAGCTATTTTACGAAATTCTTCAGTCATGCCGATGTAAAATATTCCACTTGCTCTTACCAGCATAAATGAAGTTTTGGTACACAGTAATTTGAGAACGTTTGCGCTTGGGATTTCTTCATTATGCTTTTGGGGAAGCCATTGGTCCTTTTTTCTTCTTTTCATGCAGACATTGCGAACGTGTTCTCTAGCCCGAGGTCTTGTTCCTTCTCACATGTCCTTCCATCAAATTAACATGTGTAGAACCTTGGTTTGTCAAGGTATGAGTCTACGACAACACGTGTGACGCAATGCGTGTTGTTGCGCTTGCTTTCTAGTAGAGAAAACCCTCCTCTGAACTAGACTTCTGAACGAAGTTTAATCCATTCCCCTCAGGCTTTTCCCTTCCTCAAGACCCTTTGTGCAGACCGTGATGCTTATACTGTGAATGGCACCAAGACTGCAAATGTATGTGTTCAGGTTAAGCCACTTGAATTTTCTTATTGCATCACCGAATTGCTCGAGGTATTTAAGGGGGCCTTGTGTAAGTTGTTGTGAATTTCAACTTATTTCCAGTGTAGATCGATAACAGAAACCATGAGCGATCGATCTCTCTGTTGGTTGACTTCTTACTCTAACCTACACTGTTTTGTTGTCACCAGCATGTCAAGAGATCGTGCGTTTATCCCGCACTCCATCGTCTGCATTTACCCTTTAAAGTCTTTATCACGCTCACTTGACAAGGGCTTCTAACGTCCAGTGTACAAGATACCTGCCGAGCATATATTTTGCTGCAATGTATATTGTCTGTCAAACTATCGTCTGGGTTACAGCTAACGTTCGAAGCCGGAACTTTTCGTTGAATTCTCAGTAACGATTTCTCGAAATTTTGTGGACTTTAGTGGAGTCTCGCGACTAGTTGGGAAGCATCTGGTTGATTGGAAATGCAATCGGAATTGAAACTCAGTAACTCTTCTCCCCGTCAGATATGTCGTTGTCAGACTCACGCCTCTTGCCACATCATGGTTTTTGCATGGAGCTTTGGAGGACTTATCAGTCGGAAGTAGATCATGTAGGCGAAGACAGCTAAACTTACAGTACGGGCGTGGACGGCCTGGAATATTACCACATCTAGTAATTTCGGGGTCATGGCTAATACTCATTCCTATGGGGTGCAGTGAGACCGGTGGATCCCTCTTCATTCTACTGAACGGATCTTGTATATGCCACGGATCTTTTTAAAAGATTTTAAATTTCGACTCCCCTAGTATCCTGCCACGAACACGACAGTTGTCATGTAGATAATACTAGTGGTTTATAGGAGTACATGCACTCTTATTTGAGTTACACTTCTTATGGCGTTTGGAAAGCGCGTGGAGGGTTTGCTTAGGTTATTCGAGTTTACTGAAGCTTCTTCGGAGTCATTGGGGCGTTTGAGTTTTGTTCGAGCATTTTGAAAATCTCTTGACATCAAACATCTCTTCATCGACCTCAGCAAATTAAAATCGCTTTCTATATTTACACATCTTTCCGCTTCTATTTGATCTCTTTCTCTATGTACGTGTTTGTTTTGAAGTTTTTAATCAATTATCTATCTTTTACTTGCTTTGATCTTTGACAAATGTCACGACTTTACTTATCTATAAAGGGTTCTAAAGATTACAATCTGTTGTAATATAGCACACTTACCCTCATATCCATCCGCTTCTACTAGAATTTCACATAACACAAGGCATTCTCATGGACGATCTCCACTACCATCCCCATTTCATCTATTACACCATCTCATATTTCCATCCATCGATTTTCACTGGGCTGTTTTACTAAATATACCCGTAGTGTATGTCCAGTGGTTGCTGACGTACTAAATGATTTTTATCCTGATTGTATCATTGGTATTCTCTACGTGATTTCCACAAATTCAGCTTTACTCACTAGCTGACAAACGATTTTCTCCATTCATCCATTTACATGCTTCTTACAAAGGTTGACTCATATATAGCCTCCTGCCTCATCGATGTCCGTGCGTGTTGCAACTCTCACCGTCTACAAAAGGATAGACACCATAAACGAAGTTCATGTGCCGAGTGTGTCCAAGTTTTGTTTCGTTATGAACATGAGTAGTCCATGTCTGAATCATTAAGAGAACATGTGCCGAGTGTGTCCAAGTTTGTTTCGTTATGAACATGAGTAGTCCATGTCTGAAACATTAAGAGAACATGTGACGTGGGTTATCTGCCCATAAAACTTTGTTGAATGTTCTTGTCAAGAGCACAAGGATTGATTGTAATCCAGATACAATGTCTACGTAGTGCATATGTAGTATAGTAACATATATTGTCATATCAAAATGCATAGATTGTTAATGCATGTGTCCAAGAAATAAATATTTCATTATAACACCAACAAGCAATTTAGTATATTAAGGTGTCAATGTTCTTGATTTAGGTTGAAGAACGAAATGTTGAGTATACCAATGTACTATTATGAATAGGTTTTGTAATACAAAAAGTAGTTCAAATTAGGTTGTCTCTCAACCGAGTCAACAACTATTCCATCACTTCCAAATCATAGATATTGATATTTTGATATTAGAATTTAAAATATATAAAAAAAATTCAATTTTTGAAATTATAACAATACTAAATATAACAAGTTTATACTTGTCAAAAAAAATGTGCAACTAGAAGATACATCTAAAGTGCATGATGCACAACTTAATTTTTCTCTTTCTTGGATATTAACATAGTTTCAAATATATCAAATCATTAAAATTGAAGATGAATGTCATTTCAATTAACATGATGAAAAGTGCAATGAATCATTGAAACTACTAGATATGTTAAACTGCTTCTTCAGTAATATGTTATCTATAATACCAAAAATTTTGTAGAAATTTTGTTCCAACTCATTTTGATTTGGTTGTCTAATCACAATTCAAGTAGATTAGAAATATTATTATAACCATTTAGTTCTTAATCGTAGACAATCTAAATGTTCATGAAAATAAAGATAGTTTGAAAAGTTAACTTGTTATTTCAACAAACATGTATGTTATGTATGCTAAAATTATTTATTAAACGATTTGTAAACAATGACATCAAATCAATTCACTTAGAAAAATAATGAAAATTTATGAAAATCATATTAATGTTGTGATGTAATCAGTACTTTGTAGATTAGGCACATGCATAAAGTGTCTAATCTGAAGTAAATTAGGCACAATGCCCAAGATGATTAGGCATTACCACTAACAGAAGGTTAAAAACATTAATATAGAATTAATCTATTGCTTCATTGTGCACAAAATGTCATACAATTTGCATTAATAAAACATTTCGAGGGAAAAATCAGTCAATGATAGGTTGAATAAGTACTTCCAAAATTTCAACTTCAAGATTTTGCTCTCAATTGACGACGTGTTGGGAAGTGAGCCGAGTCCACCAACAAAATCAATTAGAAAAGTGAAACGGTGTGACAGACAAGCAATGCCCACGCTTCGTTTAACAAACACATGAATCGATGACTTCCAAACACAATGAAACAATCTTGTACATGATGCAAAGCTTTGCAAGGATCCAATTCAGTCAATATGAAAAGGACTTCAACTACGGTCAAGACGAGACTTCTGTTGAATTTTAAGGCGCCTGATTTCATGATATTTAAACTTCACAAGTTCAAAAGTATACAATGATGGACAGTCGCGATCGTTGCTAGAACCACGTTCATCTCGCATGGCTAGGCAATTCATAAATTACTCAACGATGTCAAAAATAAGGAAAGCAACATTATGAAAAAATAACAGCCGAGTTAGTTTAATGAGACTATTGATTGTCATCGAAGCAAAATGACCATGATTTTCAATGAAACCTATGATGTAAATGTAAAAAGTAGAGCAATCATTACAGATGACATGAAAAATTTTGTCCAGATTGTCAACGTCAAAGTTGTGACATGCATTGATTATGAACATAAACTCAATGATCAACTTTTGAACTTTTTTTTTATTGAATCTTATACGATGATCTTAGAATTATATTACCGTCGTGTGTATGACACTCGTGATGCTACTCGTGACATCAAATCGCAGAGGTCTTGCAACAAGTTGACTTCATCTTTCAATTAATCTTATACGGTTTGCGCAGTGCAAAGCCATATATATTAGTGTCAAATATCATGCATACTCATTGAAATTTAAGTATGAATTTTGTAGCAAAATGTCAAAGAAGAAATCACAAACAAATAAATTTTTGTAGTAAATACAGTTGCAGCCGTGTGATAACACCGGCATCATAATCAATTATGTTTTGAGATCTCTCAAACGATGCATCAATCAATTGGTTCCTCTAGTTAGTTAAGAATACGTGGATTAATTTGCACAGATCTAAACAATGACAATCAATATGAGATCCGTAAAATGAGATGCAAGTTATAGAGGTAATGGCGCCAAACAAAATGAACGCAAACCTCTATGTTTGAGATATCCATGGAAGTGGAGTCATTTAGCGTAATCAAAAAAGCTCACACCATGCAATTTAATAGCAATGATCTAAAAGTTAGCACTTCATTGGACGAGTAAAATGTAGCAATCTTCAAATCATATATTTCATTGAGTTTGAAGAGCATTGCAACTTTTTTTGTCACATGGAATGACAATGCAGTCTGCTACAGACTGTTACCAATGGTATCTTACTTGATTGCGAGATGATACGTAATTGAGATCTTCATCGTCACAGAATAATTAACTGCGTCAAGATTGAGCGTGAAAACATGCATGGCGTTGTTGAAGGTTTGACCTTTAGTATCTTTAGATTCCATAACATTTTTCCAATTATGACATCAATGATGATCTTATCGATGATATAGGTCACATGTTCTGTGTTTTGTTCAAGATGTGATTAAATTGTGTTAACAAAGTACATCCCGATGTCAAAATAAACCAGCTTACTTTCTTTAAAGAGGGTTAAATACTTCTCCCAACGAAGTGTATTTTCATTCTTGAGATGAATGCAATAGTTCTCGGAGTAATGTTTGATCACAAGTCTTATTGATGATCATTTTTGAGCATTTTGCATCGACTTTGCACTCGTGATCAAATGCAATACAAAATCTGCATGCAATAGCAATGACACAATTCATATTAGCATATCTTTTTGTAATGTGAAGACCGTACTCTTGTTGATGTGATGCATGCCAATCAATAATACAAAATATAGTCTTTGATAATAAAATGGCCTAAAAATGATACATTTTGCTTTTCATATTTTTACTATAATTAAAATATTATTAGTTGAAGTAAGTTATTTAATTCTTCATAAATATATATGAAAAATAAATCTCACTAAAATCATAACTACATAGTACAAACAATATAAAATTTTCCATATGATATTTTGTGATAACTGTAACTAGATTTATTTATCTTTTTGCATGTCAACGTTTATATTATTCGTAAACTATATAAAGATATAAAAACTTTTTCATATGACTTTAAGATCATGAGAGCTATCTACTACTGAGAATCTCTACTATACTAAGTATAGTAGAGATTACTAATATACTAATATATACTAATATACGAATATATGTAAGTGTTTTTATTATGATCATCATATACAATATTTGGGATGTAAAGTGAGTATGGAATGATCACATGAGGTAATGTTGGTATTAGGTATAAAAAAATAAATTAGAAAAATTATATTTAATTCGCAAGGATCATATCTATCCACATTTTCATCACTTATGAGCTAATATAATAACACTAAATAAATAGCAGATGTTCATTACGAGGTAAAGAATTAGAAGTAGCTAGGTTAAAGAATTTCTTTAATCAATTTGAAAATAATAAATATAAATTGCGTATTTAAAGTTGTACATATATAATGTACCTTTAAAAGTATTCAAGTAGTAATGTCATAAGGATAACCAAGACCCAATATAGACCAAGATACCAAATAAATTGATATGTATGGAAATAAGGAAGGTACAAGCGAAGGTGCTACATGCTCTCCTTCTCAGCAATCAGACAATTGCTTTACCACCGACGCTTGTGATCCAATCTCACCGACCTACTCAGTTACAGGTCATGTCGGAGTCGTGACTGGATGTGGTTTCCTGCAAGAGTTAGAACCACGATTACGGTGACCTGGTAGGAAGTCGCCATCCGTTGCACACGTAGCTGATCACAAATAGGGACATGAGATTGTACCCACTTCGATGAGTCACTCCTTGAGGTATAACGGAGAGAGCGAGAGAGCGCGGGCGGGTTCACAGAGAGGCGCGATTACTCAAGGATCAATCGGACTGCGAAGCGGAAAGGCTGCACTCTCACGGAAATTCTGAAGCAGGTTTACGACTACAGCTGCGGAGGGCGATAATCTGTCGCATTTTACAAGCTCATAATTCAGGTCAGAATTCCGAAATCGGATGTGATGTTATGTTGCGGGCTTTTGGAAGTCGGCCTCTCGAAAACTCGCTCTGGTAGTGAATTCGTCAATTGTGATTTGGAGTCTGTTCATGATTTATGATGGCCCGTGCTGTAGCTGTAAATTGGGTTGGTATTTTGGCCTGGTTTCACTTGGGCGTTTACAATCCGCATGTAGTTCTGTATCTTGCCTACGTCCGATTCACGTCTTTAAGAGTCGAGCTTGTTTCTCTCATTCATGCGCGGTAGAATGATCTGTCGAGAAGATAATGTTAAAGGAGCTATAGTTTTTGTGGGATCCGAGGTAAAACAAAGCAGGTTTTAACTTCTGTGAGCTGTTAGAAGTGTGTTATTTACGGTGCTCGATCGGAAGGTCGCTAGGCGGAGCTAATAAAATAAGCTGAAAAACTGGGGATGAAGTTTCTGTTTTTTCCTGATATTTTGTAGTTGTGCTTTGATAACAGAGGTTGTGTATCTGATACTGGCGGTGGCCAGGGGTGCTGTGAGGAGGTGGGCGCCATGAGTAGCAATTTCTCAGGGGCCTTGAAATTAGCAAATCTCAATGACTTCATCGCCCCATCTCAGGCTTGTGTGGTCACCTTATCAAAAAATGAGAAACCTGTACAGAAGGGACTTGTTCAACTGCAGCGCAAACCGGCCGCCCGGTTTGATCAAACTTTGAAGGATACTGACGAACCAGTTAGAGTTACCTTGCACGATTGTTTGGCTTGTAGCGGATGTATTACCTCGGCAGAAACCGTCATGTTGGAGCAGCAAAGCACGACAGAATTTTTGAATCGCCTCAAATCTGGGGACAGCGCTGTTATTGTGTCCTTGTCTCCTCAATCCCGAGCATCCCTGGCTTCTCACTACAATCTAACTGCTCTGCAAGCCTTCAAGAAGTTGACCACCTACTTTAAATCTCTAGGTGTAAAGGCCGTATTTGACACCAGTTGTAGTAGGGACTTGTCTCTGATAGAGGCGTGTGAAGAATTTGTGTCTCTGTACAGAGAGTCTCATGGTCTGCAAAAGGACACAAGTTCGAAGAAACCTCGCAGCTTACCAGTTCTGGCATCCGCATGCCCAGGTTGGGTTTGCTATGCCGAAAAGACTCATGGCTCCAAAATTTTACCTTTTATCAGCACCGTCAAAAGTCCTCAACAGGTGATGGGAGCTATCATCAAACGACATGCTTGGAAGATGTTGGGAATTAGGCCAGATAATATATATCACGTGACAGTGATGCCTTGCTATGACAAGAAGTTGGAGGCTTCACGCGATGACTTTCTATTTGCAGTAGATGGAGCTCAGAGTGAAAGTCAGCTGCAGATTGCTGAGGTGGATGCTGTTCTTACTTCTGGAGAAGTATTGGATATGTTGGAGTCACAACAAGTGGAATTTATGTCACTAGAGGAGGCTCCTCTTGACAAGCTACTTACCAACCTAGACGAGGGTGACCATCTTTACGGTGTTCTTGGAGGGTCGGGTGGATATGTGGATACAATATTTCGATATGCAGCTAGGACGTTGTTCGGGAAGGAAATTACTGGCCAACTGGATTATAGAACTTTAAGAAATACCGATTTTCGAGAAGTCACTCTGGAGCATGATGGAAAAGTCGTTTTAAGATTTGCTTTGGCTTACGGATTCCGAAACATTCAGACCGTTGTGCGTAAAATCAAGACTGGAAAGTTTGAGTATGATTTCGTAGAGGTGATGGCATGTCCTGCCGGTTGTTTGAATGGTGGTGGACAAATAAAGCCGAAGAAGGAGCAGTCCGCCAAGGAATTGATACAAAACCTAGAATCTGTGTACTTGAAAGAGGTGGACGTGAAGGATCCTTTCAATAATCCAGTAGTGAAGGGCCTTTACGATGAATGGTTGCAGCACCCGCGGTCGGCAAGGGCTTTAGATATCATGCATACGACGTACCACAATAGAGAAATGAGTTTGGGTAGCAAACTGAATGATTGGTGATAGAAATTTCAAGGGTGTGATGGGAACCTGATAATGATACGCTACTAGTAAGGATTGTGGTCATCCATGTTTGCAATTGTAGAACATGTCGTCCTCAACGCGTTATGACGAAATTGCACAAGCGGTATGTGAAAGCTCTCCAATAGTCCTAGCTTCTGTTTTTAGAATAGACGAGGGTGGTTCGTTCTTTTAACAAACCGTATCAATTATGTAACAGATCCAGCATGTGAACCCCGAGGCAAGCTCTTTGCTACGGTAGCAGAGTGGATCCTGGGATCGACTTAAATCCATGCGACTTATGTGGGAATTGGAATGAAAGCATTATTTTGCGGGTACGACCTCTACCATCTGCTACATTCTTGATGCCATCACTGTTAAAATATATTAGCCATGAATTTTTCCTCCACTAGTGCTACTCCCTCACCCCTTTATCGCCCAGGTACATTAAATGTAATCATCTTCTATTTAGTCTTTTGAATGCCGGCCAGGTACTTGTCCTTCCCGGGAGGTGCCTGTTATCCAGGGTCTTGACTTGGCCGAATTGTATGCGTTAGCGACAGTGAGCATGACGCTTGAGGTAAGAGCTATCGTCTTCTCCTTGTCTGTTGGGCCTTGACTTATCCTAAGCACCCGCACGGTCTACAGCAGAAACCTCTGCTCCTCGGTATCCACTGATAAAGCAGCCGAGTCTACTTGACGGGAAATTTACGCCTCCCGTCAAGTATAAATATTGTTTATTGTCACTGGAGGACTTTCTTGCGACGGACTGGTCCATCCATTCTGTTCACCTGATTATGTAAGAAACGTTGATCTGACAGCTGATCTGCTCGACCTAGATTTGAGTTTCTTCGGGATGCTCAGCCCCCGAGGTTGTTCATGCACTACTTTTTCTGTAACGAGCTTGAACCGGGCATGTCCAAGATCGATAGAAAGTTTTAGGTCCTGGAATTGTACACTCCAAGCTATGTGTTGAATTATTGTTGCTCTTTAGGTTGTTCTGGTATGCTTGCTGTGATACAAAACAACTATTTTCCTGGCCACCTTTCTTGGAAAGGGACGTAGGTCTTTCAACATAGTTTTCCAACTCCGTTGGTCTTGGTGCGGTATGTAGGCTTTTTTCCCTTGGTAAATGATAAACTTTTGAACCTGAGTAATACCGCTTCCTATTTGCCGATTCCATCTCACGGATTCATCGTTGTTTGGCACCCTGCAGTTCACGTCCTTTCGTTTCTTCTTCTATAGCTTCCCAGATTGTTCTGTGAATCTTCTGGACGAGAAGCAGTACCCCTGCCTGTTTTGTTCTCTGCACCTTCTTTAAGCTGCAATGACGGTTCTTCTACCTAGCCCAGAACTGGCTCCGGTTCCTATTAATCTTAGTCCATTTTATCCCAGTTGGGTTTAGTATTTTGTTCGCTGTTTGAATTATGACAGCTTGGCCTGGATGTTGAACATTTGCGCAGAGGCAAGACGGCCGTCGATTTCACGTGAGTTCTTGACTGAAGTGTGTGAGAGCGCAATTATCCAAGGCTTATAGGTTCTCTAACTGTTCGTGATAAGTTTTAACTACGTGATTTTCATTTGTGGGGTTTAAAATGTGTTGAGGGATCCATGCTTTATGCGAATTCATGCTAAGCTTTACAAACTCTGGGATGGTGGAAAAGTTTGGGTCTTCACAAGTTTACCAGTTGTAATATTCTTGGTTCCAATCGCTTTCTTTTTCTTCTGTAGGTTTCTTGTGATAAGTTTGAGGGGTTCAGTGCAATTTTTCAGCTACATAAAATGTCATATCCATCCTATATACTTGGGTTGTCCAGGAAATGATACTCGCAAGCTCTGCTCCCGTAGGTCAAAATGTAAGCAGACTCGACACTCCGATGATTCTGCTGCAACTGCTCTAACTTGTATTATGATTGATGAAGCTGAATCTGCCAGATATTGCTGTCGTATAAGTCGAGTATGAAATATTATATCCTTTGAATGATCTCTGTAGTCAATTTTGACATTCTACTTCGGAATGCCTACAATGTCCAGTGTGAGTAGAGTGTTGAGCAAGTATGACCATGCACACAGCATGCGATGTGCAGGTATACATTGCACTGCCTTGAGTTCTTGACTGAAGTATGTGAAGCGCGAATTTTCAAGGCTCCAAAATACATCTTGGGGATGTCCACCATGTCAAGTGTCTATTAAAGGGTTGTGTTAGTAACACCAGTTCATGCCGCGTACCGCATGCGATATGCAGTATGAACTGCCTGTGTCCTGAAGATGCAAGGACGTACTTTTCTCCGGCATGTCTTTAGGTTATCAATTTGTGGAGTTTTTTGAATCAAGAGGAAGTGTCATGAAGAGAATGTTATTGATGCGAAAGGATCTTCTTTGTGATTTCACCAACTAAGAAAGGAGGGTTTGTGGCGCAGACTTGTTACCTTTGGCGTATCTCGTGGGGTTCATATCATACTACATCCAGTGCAAAAGAGGAAAGAGAGACAACCATAGTGGTTTCATTATGGTTACTTGGTAGGCTCAGCTAGCGTGTGTCAATTCCAGTCACCCGATGGAAGTTCAAATTTAGATTTACTCTCCCATCATGTTTTATTTTTTCTACAATTTTTGTAGCTGCATTTAAGCTGGGGAGTTCACACAAACTTTTTGGTGCGGTTGGATGTACATTTTTGACAATATTTAGGGTATATGAGAACCTAGGATACTGAGGACTAGAACCCTTGTAGTACGGAGTTTACATATCATTAAACCTGAGTGCAGAGATGGTCTTTTTTGACTGTGACAAGATTGATTACGAAACTAGGAGACGCAAAAGTTTCTCTTTTCTGGGTTTTTTCATGAGATCTTTGGTGTCTAATGGACAAGAGGTCAATAAGTCCATTTTAGTCGTGCAATTGTTTTTTTAACTGCTTGGAAAATACTTGTGTACTACCAAGGGCGGGGAAGTGTCTGTATTCATTCATAGCGTTTAACTTGTGTAGTTAGTCTGTCGGTATCTAGGTTGTTTGTATGTTTCTAAGAGTAGCTTGAAGGAAACATCTTGGAACAACGATTTTAGACCTGATGTGTTAGGGTGTTTGTTAATTGCTGTGAGGTTCTCTTTAGGACTTCGTGGATACATCACACTTAAACCGGAACATTATGCAGTCGTCCACTTCGTTCGCGTACTGAATTTTCAATAATGTAAAGACATGGCCGTAACTTATGAGACTAGTTTATTTTTTGAGTGGGCAATGGCCGGGGCTTGACTACTCTGCTACTAAATCTAAATGCCATTCTGAACTATTGAGTGAATAAGTAATGCAAAATGTACTTCCACTACATGCGAGGGTCCAAAGTCACTCATCTAATGCAAACTGTAACAATTCTTCAGGATGCTGGAATTTACAAATAGTACCATTACCTCGCAGTTGCACCCGAGGGATGGAGGTTGTTTTCTTGACTAGCTTCTAACATCACTTTGTACTTTTTGGCAATACTGCCACACCATTCACTACGAACGTGATTTTTATTGATGCTTGCTATACCAGGGACTGCCGGGGAAACTGTGGGCGGTGAATACCGCTTTGAATATTACTGGTTTTTTATTAACCTTCGTCGGTCAGTGCACTTCACATCTCTTCTTGTCACGTCACATGCTCATTGTTCTCATACGCAGATCTCCGGGTTATGGCCGACATGAAGTTTCCAATCAGACGTAGATTTCATATCCTGCCACATACTTCACTGGGAACTCCGAAGTTTGCTTCTATTTTTCTATGTTGGAATCCGTTTCCTCTTCGACTCTCCAGAAAGTAAAGAGGAAAAAGGAACACTCACGTCGGCGCACTGGTTAGTAGGAGATATAATCAATATTCCAGCGGGGTGCACATCTCTGTGAGATTATGGTATCACAAACAATTATTATAAGAATCCCGCGTACAAGGATAGATAATTATCTAAATGCACCATAATGGTAAACTTATAATGAAATTTCATGTATGTCAGTTTGAATTATCAGGCGTCTGTTACTCCTAGAAATATTGTAATTGTTGAGTACCAGAAATACTACAATTGTTAAGTCCGAAGGTAACACATTGCAGTGTAGATCACACTCAAATCCTGAAATTACTCCAATCAAACGCTGCAGAGATAGATTGAGTGCCAGAAATACTACAATTGTTAAGTCCGAATAGACAGATGGCGACTAGTCTTGGTATTCAGGTGTGAAAATTCTCAAAGTATACACTCAAATAGCTCCGCAGAGTTTCCAGTTACAGATTTGTTTAAATCTTGAACTAACCAATAGTTACTCAGAACATCCGAACTGAAGCTTCTACTTTGGATGCGAAGTATCTCTTGCGCGGTGACAAACACTTAATTCTCGGACGTAAGGAAAATGTAGACTCAAAACTGAGAAATTTAACTACTGAAAATCCACCCAAGGCCTGGGCTCCTTTATTCCTAATAAACACTCCGTGATATCACTCGCTATGCCCCAAGCTACGAACAGTCGCGATGCCCGCGGCGCCATGTGAATTCCTATCTATCCCTAACCTACGCAAAACGGCTGCTAGTTCCAATTCCAGGTTCTCCTTCCTCTCGTCCAAATTGAAAAGAAACGCATCTATCTTCCTAGCTAATTTTCGAGGCCCTCCTACACTACAGGCAATCACCGTGGAGTGACGACGGTGATCTGGAGCGTCGAGTGACGACGCTCCAGATCCCTCAACTGCAGCCACTTATGAGTCTCTATCTGCCATATCACAAAACCACATAGGCACCCGTTCACCTTCCTAGTCAAGGTGTCGTTCGTCTGTTCCCCCAACTGCCGATTCCTCTCTTCGACTTCCAGCAATTTCGCTTTCATTTCGCCCAACTACTCTTCTGTTGTAGATCGATGCGATCGCATCTCATTGCATTTGGCCTCTAATCTCTCCAACAGCCCCAGCTCCGAAGACTAAGCGGCTTCACACTCCGCCAGTTCCTTCGCCTTTGCTGCCAAGTCCATTGCGTGCGTTTGATCTCTCTTCGCCAGATCCGCCATCAATTCGTCCACGCGGTGCGCCTCCTCATTGAAAGCCACCCGAGATGCCTCATGTTCATCCCAAAGGTCAACTATCGCTCGCCTGGTAATCTCAACATTAGTCTGAAGACTCTCACATGCCTTCTCCGAAGACTTCCGAAGTTTTGTCTCCTCTGCTAACCTTCTCTGAAATGCCACGCACTTTGACTCCGACTCCTGAAGTTGCTTCTCCTTCACCTCTAGCGAAGCCTTTGCCGCTACAGGATTTGCAGTCAAGCTCTCCACTTGTTTCGCCGTTACTGCTTTTGCGGCCATTTTCATCCGACCCTATTACGCACTACCTCCACGTAAGATCAGACATCAGATGATCCAGCATACTTCTCCAACTTACCATCTAGATATCGGAGTAGAGGAACCACTTGCTGACATGACACGTCTGCCCCATTGATTCCGCCCGACTAAGTTTCCTCCGCCGAAAGGTCTTATACGGTCTCCAAGATGACAGTCCATGTAGACATCCGAAGTGATGTCGCAGACTGCTGCACCGTAGCATCTCTTACTATGTCTTCCACTACTATATCTTTCAACTCCTCCAATGAAGCTGGATACTCCTCTATGTCTGATGACACTATCAATACTTAAAGTTCTTCTCCAAAAGAGTGCTCATCACAGCTTCAACTGAAAGACCCGGATTTCGCTTCAGGATTTCTTCCTCCTTTTCTTCAGCTACCTTCGGTGCGTCGCCCTCCAACGCTGATGAAGATCTCCACTCTGAAGACCGAAGGTCTCTCTCCGAAGGTCCTTCCTCCTCCGTCCGGGTAACATCTGCCTCCAATTCCTCCCATTCTGCCGAGGTGAAACGGCCTTGCGATGCCGCAACACTACTTTCGGTGCTGCTACCATCCACCAGTATCACTCTTCTTGCTTTCATCTTTGTTCGAGCTCGCACGTTGGCAGTTCTGAGTTTGATGGGGAGCGGTTGGCGGACACGCATTTTGACACGTTGATCAAGCGTCTCCAAAACCGCGACCTCCTCCAGCTTCCGTCTCTTCTGCGGCCGTTCTTCCACCCTGTTCCTTGGTCTTTCTACCCTCCCTGAAAGGAAGCCAAGTTGAGTATCTTCTTGATCGGTATAGATCTCGTTGGCACCCAGAGTCTCGTCTCCATCTTTCGCATGCTTCTGCAGCGGAGACTTCTTCTTCTTTGTTGCGATCAATAGCCCCATACCTTTGTAGAAATTAATTAGGAAAGGTTACAAGTAATTGGCCGAAACTCCCGGAGTCTCACCAATGTGTTGGTGCGTGACCGACCACAGGTTCCTCGCCCAGTGCATGGGTTCTACTTGTAGCGCTCGTTCTACAAAGCCGACTTGCCAAGTAGTCATGTAGATTGTCCCAGAAGATTGAAGGATCTGCATCAGTGCTACTGCTACATTCGTTTTGAGGCGATCGTGGTACCATGTCGTCCAGTACCCATTCTTGCCGGTAGACGGTTTCTTAAACAGCGCCGTGTATGTCTTCTCCTCGGAACGCGTTACCTTGACGCTCTCACTATCAAAAGTGAGATCGTCGTCTTCACTAGCGCAATTTTCCAACACTTTCGCCCGATCCCAAATTTGCCATTTCTTGAAATTGCCTCAATGTTCATCCACCTCCGGAGCGCTTCCGTCATCCCACTTCTGGACCATCGTCGCGCAGACCCAATTCCATTACCAAAGCAGGAAATCAAATTTAACGACGATTAGCTCGTTGTGATAGGTCCTCAATCCCACCTCATGCACCTTCAGCGCAGTCAATTGAATTGCTCCGTGTTGTCTCATGGCTACTTTTGCAAATTCAAACGTTCGCACCTCGATCGCTTGTCAATTTGCAATTGTGTTATCGTGAAACATGAGGCGCGAACTCGCGTTCTCGCTGTTGTAGTCTGCCGCCGCAACGGTAGTGTCAACTCGTCCGAATTGAAGGTGTCACCATTCGAATTTCTTTTTCATGCGGCTCCATCTTTTACTTCCATTATTGAAAGTCCTTCGTAGGTAACTCCGAAGCAGAGAATAACATTTCTTGTAAAACTATTCCCTATACCTGCCCGTTACCCATCCGAAAGTGCAATTTTGAACCTTACCCGCCCCGCCCGTATCTAGAGTATCCAGTAACCTACCCGAACCCATTTCTTTCGCGATGGAAGTAGAAAATTCTCGAGGATTTATTGAGCTCGGCGGGACAGAAGCATAGATTGGAGAAATAGTAAGTCGTTCAATTTTGACGGTTGAGCCAATTTTGCTTTTTAGTCATGGTGTTGCCGGCGTCTGAGAAGTTGCACTCTAACTTAGCACTAGAAGCAGGAATGGCTAACACAGAATGAACGATTTGAGAAAGGATGGAAAAGGAGGTTTGCTGAGTCTTCCACCAAAAGAGAAGACCGTGCTTTTTGATGACGATGTCGCTGTACTTGAAGTTGTGGAGGAAATACTAGGCCAGTTCTATATTAACAATATGCGCTTCAATTGCAGTCTGGTAAACACTATCGATATGTTCGACTGCTTTCCCTTCGCTGTCGTTCGAATCATCTTCCTCGCTGTATTCTGCCAACTATCGGGTATCACGCACATCATTTGTCTTAGGCTTCTTGACAAAACCGCGCTCGTAGTCTTTTTGGTCGTGCTTAGGAATGTGCTCTTTCATCAATGACTTCAAATTCTCCTTAGCCTTGCCGATCTGTTCCTCGGACAAGCTGTATTTCACAAGGCGGCGTTTAATTCTGGGGTCAAGCAAGGAGGGGATGACGTGAATTTGTTTTATGATGAACTTTTCCTTGATTAAGTGTCAAATGATCGACTTGATGGTGAGAATGTGTTGCGAGTCCTTTGCAATCAGACTATTGATGCCGTCACTCGCTGTGCAGTACACGTCCTTCGTAACCATATCGCTATGAAGGAGTAGGTTGTGCCGGAAGTAGCACACGCGTTTAAGCGTTGGCTGTTTGAATAACTTCATGGCGAGAGTCGCCTCATGGAAAGGTTAAAGTAACGTGATGAGCTCTAGCATCAACTTCTTGTCAATCTGTGCGATCTTCGCCGACTTCTTGACGATCAACGCCATCACGAGCTGCTTGTAAGCATCTGCGATGCTTCTCAGACACTTTAACAGGAAATTCTATCGGGTCACGTTCTCCTACTTGATCGTCTTATCCAGCTGTTTTTGAAGACCAGCCTGCTTCACATGTGTGGCGAGCGCCTTGCAGTGATCGATCAGATCGAATAGATCTGGAGCAGATTCATAATGCCTATAGAATGGGGCAGTTTTCTTGCCGCCGACTTGCTTTGTTGTCTTGGCAAACACGGTCGTGGTAATTGTGCGATGATGTGATCGATGCAGGCGGACTAGTTATAATAGCTCGGTATATCATCTTGTGCGTGCATGTTGGACCCTTGATTGCGGACAACGGTCACACTAGCAGGAAGCGTGATAGAAATTTTTTTCTAGTATAGATCGGATCTTGGTCAAGACTTTGCAAGCATTGTGACTACCGAAGATCGGACAACACGCCAAGATGCGATGATGCAGAATAAAATCACAGTTGATCATGTGGCTCGTGACAGACAAGAACGATGTCTTATTGATATTGTCGGTCCAGATATCGGTTGTACTCGCCATCTTAATGTCTGACTCGACGTGCTTGATTATCTCGGTCGACAATGTCTTGCGCCATAGAGCAGCTCGATCGTTGATGTTGCAGCTGAATGTGATTGGAGTAGGGAGCAGTTCGACGACGTTCAAGCCATGCGAGGAATTGACGCCGATGTCTAGGATTGTATGCGTGTAAGCCTTGAACCCGCTGCCCTTAACCATGTGGAACGGAAGGATGTCCTCGGTACACATGTCGGCAGTTGTAGCCACGACGAGCCTCTTCTCGGCCTGGGTCGGTGCTCTGTGTGTTGAGAAAGCTGTCAATGACTGGTTGTTGATTATCGTCGAACATACGTGTTTAGCCAACGTTGACGTGCCATTCTTCGAATTGAACACATACACCGACATGCAGGTGTTACAGGCAACGAGGATTGAATCATTGAACTTGGCGAGGTTCTTTGTGGCCAGCGCGACGACGTCTGAGAATTGCTTCCAAAAAGTTGACATGTGACAATTGCTATGCGCCTATTACCCGAAGAACACGGCATCGGCTTGAGTAGATCAGCCTGGACTCTGGCCTTGAGAGCATTGACATCCTTGGGCTTGGACAGCGCTGCCGAGAAGTAAGTCTACATCACGATTGGTGGATAAATGCACTGTCACAAATTTGTTTGATATATTTTTATAGTATAGGTGCGCAATGCCGATTGTCCCATTGCAAACGGGAACGATTTAATGGCCGCCACTGATGGCCAATATACATTATAGCAATTCACGTGATATAGTCAATAGCCTAGTCTAATAACCTTCTTTCTTTACTCCGGGTTTATGGTGATATAGTCAATAGCCTAGTCTAATAACCTTCTTTCTTTACTCCGGGTTTATGGTGATATAGTCAATAGCCTAGTCTAATAACCTTCTTTCTTTACTCCATGTTTATGATTCTAGTACGCCACCCGCCACACATCTGATGATGCCACCAAAACTGCTAATGGCCGCCATCAGCAATTTTGCGCCTTCATATTATAAATAGCCACCATAACGTCACGTCAACCCAAAACCGGAACCGTATCCGAACCGTGCCTGAAGATCTAGGACCATACCCTATGTTTGGTGTTCGGGTTTGGGTACCCGATGTTATACTCTGCTTTGAAGGCATCAATGCCGAAGGCCGAATACTCTCTGCCAAAGGCTATACTAGGCCTTCGGGGAAATTGGCTCTTCGCCTCTTCTCTTCATAGCTCAGGCCCCATTGGTACATTCCTTCCATTCTTGAACTCATTGAAACCAGCAAACCAAGTTCTATCTAGGGGTATCCTTCATATTTCCTACTCCTATTCAGCATCTACATTAAAATTCATTATTCTCTCCTTTACTGAATACTACTGCTCCAAAAGTTAAAACTTACTTGTGTTTACTTCCCAAACTACATTATTTCCGAAAAAATGAGAAAATTGCAATACCACACTGCGTCATTGAATTATGTTCGACATGATAATGTGGGTTAGTCTGATTGCGAGGATGGATTGAGTTCCAAAGTGATGTGGAGGTAAAGGTCTAACATGCGGATGGATCTCAAAAAGGATTTCAATGTCAACAGGTGTTCAAGAACTATTGTAGTAATTTTGGCAGGAAGTTCGTCTTTGTTTTGTGATCAACTTTTGGATTTCCCTAGTGGCGCCAAAGGAAGCAAGTTGTCAATTCCATCTAAGAATTTATAATCTTGTGAAAAAAGTTGAGAGTTTGCAAACTTTTCATTTAATAACTCTCAATAGAGCTTTTTGCAAGGAAAAGCGTCAAGATCGGATTGCTTAGTCACATCGAGATTAATGAAAGTAAGATCCTAACACTTGTGTGTAAATCAATGACAAAAACTAAGGCGTAAAACAAAAAACCTCAGTGAAACTCTGGTACCAAAGGTAATTGTGATAATCACAGCTTACTGAACATGTACACAATTTATCCATTGCAAGTCAATTAACGGTGTACGATATTAGACCAATTGACATGAATATATTAACACATAAAGTTGTTGAATACATTTTCTTTTCAGCAAAAGATAGATACCCATCTTTTACAAGTGTATATTAGTTTTATTTGCATTGAAAGTCAATCGAATGAGCATATCATCAAATATGTGCGGATAATTTGTGCCAAATTAGAGCCTTGTCATGGATGGCCTGTCCTTTGATTCAATCTCTGTCGATTAAACATTAGATTTTAATGAGCCGAACTGCCCCGTAATTATCTTTATTACCTTGCTTCATGAAAGAGACTAAACTCCACTCGTGAGCTGTCCAATTTTTTGCAAATTCACTGTCACTTCTGGCTTAGCCCGTGATGAAGTTGAGAGTCGATTCTAGGACATTGTTAGGTTATGGCCGCCTGTTGAGAGGGCTCGATGGGAATAACTTTCACACTCTGCCTCCTCCCAGTGAGACAATGACACCAGTTTTGAAATACAGTAAACGCAATTATGATTGTCAAACCAACACGTTTGGAAAGTCTTTCAGGTAGACAAAGATAGAGAACACATTGCTTCATACTTCACAATGAAGAGCTGTCTTGTGAAAGTCCGGATCAACGCCATAACGTTACTAAGACCTTGACAATAAAATATTTAAAAAACAAAACAATTTTTCTTCAGGGCTAAACAAAGTCTCAGGAGTGCACACTTCATACATTAAGGACCTGGGACGCGTGCAATCACTCCGAGATGCAGCATGCACCTGAATTTCACACATTGCCAACTTCGGATTAACACCACAAGAAATCACAACCCAGATTCGATCAGTTTTCATGAGCAGAGCAATCGTGCCATGGTTAGTAACTCTTGCTCCCCACCTGTCTACGAAAGCATGGATCGACGCAACAGTTGGACCTTGAGTGGATCTGACGACGGGCGAGGGGAGCAAAAGCTCCCAGCCGGTCCGACTGGAACCGGCTTACAGGAGAAAGGTACACCACGTAGCAGGCTTCAGTTCAAAAGGAATGGAATAGGAATCAAACGAGTGAACGCAGAGAGGCGAACGAGAGTGTGTCTGCACGCTGACCCTTTTCGACGGCACCTTTTCTGAATATTATTAGGAATCGGCCAAGAATATCCCGGCTCCGTCTACGGTTAGATAGATTCAAGGGAAGAAGCCGTTCTCTTCCCCTCCCCTGATTAAATTGCCTTTTTGACTCAGAACCTCCCGCAACACGTGGCGGGCAGGCAGCAAGGGCCGCCGGCGCCACGTGTCATGAAGCTTGACGTGGGCGAATTAAAAAGCGGGAACCGGCCAGTTTTTGCGTCGGCACAATTTGTCGTCTGGCTGTCCCCGATAAACAATTCCAGTCGCCCCGCCTCTCTGGCGCTCACATACGTCACCGCATTAATCGTCTCCACGGCAAATTAGACGGAAATGCGCTTCGGCCGCTGCCTTGTGAGTTAGCGCGGCCCGGTTGTGGTTGATTGCCGGAGCATCAAGCGAAGGCGGGAGGCGGGATGGCAGGGAGTACAAGGCGTACGAGGGAAGGGGAGGGCAGGCATGAAAGAACAAGAGAGAGACAGAGAGCGAGAGAGAGACAGAGACGGGGACAGGGTCGGGAATCTGGAAGGGAGAGGTGGAGCGAAGGCAGTGACTGAGAGGTTGATTCGGATTCAAGTTATGATGATTCGTTTGTGAGGAGGGCGACGAACTTTCTTTTGCTGGCGAGGGACGGGGCAGCGCGGGGAGGGCAGGGGAGGGGAGGGAAATTGTGCCTTTGTAGAGAGGATGTTCAGGAAAAGCGGAGGAGGAGGAGGAGTAGGAGCAGAGGCAGTGGCATCGATTGGAGACAAGAGTGGAGAAAAAGAATAGTCGAGAGGGAGGAGAATTCCTCTAGTGGAACATGGCTCGGTGAGGAAGCCAATTGCGCTGTGATTTCGATCCCAGAGATTGAGAGATTGTGTGCGGAGGACGGCGATGTGGAAAGTGTGGTGGATTGCTTCAGTTGCAGGACCAACGGGACGAGCAAGGAACGTTCCATTTCTGCTCTAGACTTGGTAGATGCGCTGTCGCTTTGAAGTATGGGCTCTTCTAAGCATTGCAGCTGGACTAGTGGTCTCCGGCTCTACTATTGGAGCGTGTTCTGGAACTCCAAGGCTGCCTCGCCAATTCCTTAGATTGATCGCTGACCGTCCCTTCTGTGAGCCAGGTATGTAAGACGTTGACGTTCATGTGTTGCTGAAAGTAAGATAGATTTGTCTTTTCCCAGCAAATTTGGGATGTTTTGGACGCAAGATGGAAAACCAAATTTCTCTTTGAAAACATCTGTTAGGAACTCGTTGCTGCACACGAGCCTACCCCTCTCGCAAGCTTATTTGTATAGAAGATTGAGAAATTGCTGCAGAATTCTCCATGAAACAAATTTTGCTGTTTCATTAATGCGCTCATGACCATTCGTAGTCTGCATCTGAGGTTTATGGTTGGATTTGGATTCGCTGGTTAAATCTGCGGCTTAATTTGCCGCTACTGTGTTGAAAAATCACCGACATGATCTTTACACGATGGAATCTGCCTTCTGCTTGAAACTGGGCAGTGAGTGGTACTGTGGGTCAGAGATAGGAAGACGAGCTGAGCATATATCGCGCATGAGGGTTCACAAAATAAGGAGATCAGGGATTAAAACCTGTATGTTCTATTATACTCGTCCAGGGTTGGAAGATAAAGATGTAGCTTTGTAGAATTTGCTACAATCTTTCGTACCTCAATTACTGACAAGGTTATGGCGGAATTTGTGTTAAACGAAATGGGTGGTACTAAATTCATCACGTACCAGGTTAACGAGGATGCCGGTCATGTCTGACAAGAAGATGTCTTCGATGTGTCGCGCAACAATCAAATGCCTCTTCTACAAGTATCTGCTGAGTAGTTAGTAATGATTTGAAACCCTTAGGATGCCCTCAATAGGACGCTTCACAAGCACAGTACGATGAAAATCACACCTCGCAATGCAGTCTAAAAAATCTCGTTATTGAAACGATTCCTAGCGGGTATTGACCGTCCCTTTTTTGTGTGGGTGTCATGAAACTTTCAGATTTGATGTGATTCACACACTACATCGAAGTTGGGCAAGGGAGAATAGCGATTACAGTGTAGCTCTTCGGAGGCGATTAGAAGGATTGCCCATCATGAAAACAGTGAAGACGATCTTGATTCAAGAATATGAGTATCCTCACGAACACTCTCGTCATGCCATCTTTGCGGTGTTGGCGACATCCCTGTTCTTCATCTCAACTGACAACATGCACACACTTGTGCACAAGCTGGACAAGAATATCAAATGGTGGTCAATTTACGGGTTTCTTTTAGGCTTCTTCTATTTCTTCTCGTCGCCTTTCTTTGGGCGAACAATCCAGCCAAGTTATTCCAACTTCAGTCGTTGGTAAGATACTGTTGTACTCGTTGTGACTGGCTTGTGATTTTTTCGACGAACTTGTTTCGCTGCAATCATCTGATTTAGAATGTATGTAGACCTCATTAAGCAATGTCGTCTAGGCTACGCGCTGGTCTTTGTATTGTGGTATATTTGTCATGACTACTCAGAGTAAAGGCAACATGACTAGCGTGGAGGGCAATCGTTCAGGAGTAGGGCAGCGAATCACGATGCCTATATTGTGCATATCGCATAGAGTATATAACTGAGATTGATAGGATTATTTATCCACTAAGTACTGTAACGTCTTTGTAATAAAACTTTTAATTGCGAGTCTCTTGTCTGGGTGCAGGTATGTCGCGTGGCTACTTATTGCTGCTGTTTATCACCTCCCAAGCTTTCATACGATGGGAGTAGATATACGCATGAACTTGTCACTTTTCTTGACATTGTTCCTTGCCTCGGTCCTTGCTCTACTGGCATTCCACATCACATTCTTGGGTCTTTGGTACATTGGGGTAGCTGCCCGGCTAGCAGGAAAACGACCTGAGATTCTAACTATTCTGCAGAACAGCACCGTAAGATCTTCTTTTCTTTTAATATTGTGCTACTCGTCCACCTACCTTTAAGAGTAGCCGTTCAGTGTGAAAGTGTGGGTTTCTTGAGTCATTTAATATTGGAATCTCGTCAACATTGACCAGCTGGTCCATGTGTCATTTCTTTTCAGAATCGTTTCTCACTTGGACCACTGCCGGACTTGCTATTTGTTTTGCAGGTGTTGAGTATAGCATGTTGTGTATTTTACAGTCATTGTGGTAATACAGCCGCCTTGAAAGCCAAAGCAAAGTCAATGGGCCGACAGTGGTCAAGCAGTCTACTGTTCGAAGATGCGCGAAGTTGGAACCTGACAAGTTGGGGAGGCTGGCCCCAAATGCAAGAAGTGAAAGAGCAAGTCTGCAACAACTGGCTTGGTCCAGTAGGATCAGCTCGCGATTATCCCGTCTTTTCGAAGTGGGTGCTTTACGGGGAGGTGAAGATCTTTATCTGCTTTGCTTCTGTCCTATTGGAGTAGTCATTTTACTGAATTCTGATCATGTTATAACAGTCTAATACTAATGAGTACAAACTACATGACTTCTCTTTCTAGTGAAGATCGATCATCTTCAGTCACGTATCATCTGACAGAGAGAATGTCGTCATGAACTAGCGATGCCTGTTGTTATATAAGTAACTAACAACCCGTATCCTTGATTTCAACATTAACATCAGCCTTGAGAACATCTTAGCTAAAGCCTTAGTTATCGTAGGGACGTCCATGGATGATGGAAATCTTGTTTCACAGTGAATTTTATGTTGCCTTTAATTTTGATACATGCACCTAGAACAGATGGATATGGTAGTTACAGTATACATATTCCAGTGTATTCTGACTATCGACGACTTGTTTGGACTCCAGATGGTGTGCAATGAGGCTTGTGTCGATGCTTCAGACAACATATCTCCCGTTTATTCTCTGTGGGCCACTTTCATCGGGCTTTATGTAGCGAATTACGTCGTGGAGCGGTCAACCGGGTATGTATTCCCTAGTATGTCACTCCTTAGAAGTATATGATGTTCTGTGCTGATTTTCATCAACATGGGTATAGAATGCTGGATTGGTGGTTGGGTGTACCTAGGTTGTTGCAATCAATTTGGTTTGTTGTATTTGTTTACTTTGTTATACAAAGGATACTTTTTTCGAAACACCGGCAAGTATCGAAACAATTTGATAGAGCTCGTCAGCTTATCTGGAACCCATTGCCAGGCGCTACCGCAAACTCTCCCCACGAGTGTTTTTTAGTTAGTCTAGAAAAATTGGGACTAAAGTTTAGAAGCGAGAAGAAACATGTGTCGTGTGCAGCAAACATAGTAATGACGCTTAAGTCTTCTCCTTTGCAGTTGGGCTCTGACTCATCCAGACCCTGATCCTGAGAAACTTCAGCAAAGCACAGAAACAACGCCGGAGTTTCTCGATATGGTGCCGTGGTACTCTGGGTAAGGGCTCCAAAACCAGACTTATTTTTGTCCTTTGATGCTACGGGACTCATTATGTCATTGATGATTTTCCGTGTTTTGGAATCTGATCAGGACTTCTGCTGATTTGTTCAAGACTGCATTCGATCTTTTGGTGTCTGTGACATTATTTGTTGGCCGTTTTGACATGCGAACGATGCAGGTATATTACTTGTTTTCCACCTTCGTGCCTGTAATTTGCCTAGCTGTCGGTGATCTTAGCCTAAAACAGATTGCCGATACGCGTTATCATTTGACACGAAATCTTCCTAATGCAAGGTATTTGCTTTTGTAGGCAGCAATGACTCAAGCACAACAAAATGGTAATAAGGAAGGTCCCTTGTACAGCCACTTCAGTGTGAGAAAAGAACTTTGGTTTGACTTCATGGCAGATACTGGTGATGGTGGGAATTCTACGTACAGCGTTGCCCGGCTGCTAGCCCAGCCTTACTTAAGGGTGCCTGATAAAGACAATCATTATCGGACCCTTCCCAGAGGCAACTTGATGATCGTGGGTGGTGATTTGGCGTAAGTTCATTGACTCGTTCCAGTTTCCCTTCTTCAAATTTACACGTTGACAAGTGTATTGTTTTATCCTATATCTTTCTTTGTATTTTAAATTAGTTCTGTCGTCTTTGTAGTACTTTATAGTCTGTCTATTACTGTTACCTCCTGTTGTTGTGACAGCGAAAGTGTAAACTTGGTTCGAAGATTCCAATCGATAACACTTTCTCATTAAGGACCACGGACGGGACAAGTATGGATCTCCTATGTTTTGATTTTTTTTGTATCTCGACTGTGCGACTTGCAGATATCCCAATCCTTCTAGATTCTCCTACGAAGAGCGATTTTTTCGGCCATTTCAGTACGCTTTACAGCCACCTCATTGGTATAGACCTGAGCACATTGCTGTCCAGAAACCGGAACTTCCAGCTGGTGTTGCTTCGTTACAACAATATGATGGGCCTCAATGTTTTGCGATCCCCGGAAATCATGGTAAACTTTTGCTTCACTTCCACCATGCACATGGTGGTTGCCAGCAATTATTGTTCTCGAATATGTTCTATGGTATTGTGCATATTGTGAACTCTTTTGAACAATATTGCCTATGTCTTTGGAACATACATTAGTCTGAAATGGACTTCAAAGCCTCATGAGACTTGTGTTCAAAAGAAATTTGTTTTTGGAGTTTCTCAGGACCTTTTTGCGTCGTGTCATCTCGTAATGAGATAGAGAGTGAAATTTGTCCATCATGAAATCATTCACAGTCCACTTTGTAGCTCATCCAGTTATACAATCTATCATTTTTGCAGACTGGTTTGATGGGCTAGATACATTTATGAGGTACATCTGTCACAGGAGTTGGCTTGGTGGCTGGTTGATGCCACAGGAGAAGAGCTATTTCGCAATGCAGCTTCCTCATGGATGGTGGATATTTGGTCTTGATCAGGCTCTCCATGGAGACATTGATGTCTTCCAATTCAAATATTTTGTTGATATCATAAGCAGCAAGGTAAACCTCTATGATTTATTTAGATTTTCTTGTATTTTTCTCAATTAGCTGATGACTGTGTCTGATGACTAGGCTCTTTTTACTCAAAGTATTGCATAAGAATTGATATGGAAAAAAAGAGTTTGAAGATGAGCTTCTATATATCATGCATATATACGGGAAGAAACCTGTAACGCATGAAGGAGCCCTGCTTTATCCCGGTATGCTTGGTTACTAAAAACACAGTAACGAAGTTCAGCATCATTCATTTGTGTCTTACTATGTTGAGGGTGACTTGTTATGGTTGATGCCAGATCAAAGAAGATGACTCTGTTGTTGTAATCACGCATGAACCAGCCTGGCTTCTAGATTGGTATTGGGGTGGATCCACAGGAAAGAATGTTGCACATTTGATCAAAGACCATCTAAGAGGACGTTGTCGCCTTCGCATGGCCGGAGATTTGCATCATTATATGCGTCATTCTGCAATTCCATCAAATAGCACACCAGCTGTTCAGCACCTTATTGTAAACGGCTGTGGAGGCGCCTTTCTCCATCCTACGCATGTGTTCGCTGGCTTTAAGCAGTTCCAAGGATCATCTTACGAGAAGATGTCTGCGTATCCATCCATTCCCGACTCTAGGAAGGTAGAACGCAGTCATAAAACTATAAAGCCTTGAATGTCGGTCTGGTTTATCGAGGTGACCACATCATAGATTGTATTTTTTGGACTTAGCGCGAAGTCAATGTTAGCTGTAGCCTGCAAGAGGGAACTTAAGATTCTTAGCACATAGTCAGTATGTTATGCGAGTATCTGATTGATCTTTGTTCTGCTTAGATTGCCTTGGGCAACATCCTGAAGTTTCGGAAGAAGAACTGGCGCTTTGATGTTATTGGAGGTGTCGTCTACTTCATTCTGGTTTTCTCCATGTTTCCGCAGGTGTGTTCTTCTCTACTATTCACGACGTGTAGTTGGACGACTTTCCTTTCCTTCTCCACGATCGATTTGTTTTACATGTTTATCATTGTGTGACCTGGACTCATCGATTTCTGCGTTGTATGCGATGCTTAATTTGCTTTCGGGTTTACTGCATGCTCTTTACGCTGGAAAAATATTAAGTTTTCGCATTATGCCTAGGTTTGCTTTTTGCTTGCTTATTCAATTGCTCTACTTCCCAATCATTCTCAGCTGCTAGAGCTGAGAGCCATGCCTTGCTAAAAGAGCAAATGTTTCATGAAAATCAATGCTTGGTTTCTGACTATACATACCCTTGGCCACCAACCTAGCTTTGTGCTTTAAAGACTCTTTAGTGCCTCCTCTCTTCACTTTGAGAACCCACCTGCACCCACTAATTTTTCTTTCAAGTTGAAGATGCGACATTTTGTCGCATCTTCAACTTGAAAGAAAAATTTGAGTAGCTTTTTTCGACTTCTTCCAGTCTGATCTATTTCTTTTAGCTGCCTTAGAATATGAAGAAAGTTCATTTTCCTCAACAGTAGATACAGCTTCCTCCATGACAATACCATTTTGTTCTGAGACATGAGCAACCTCTGGAACATACTTCAATCTCTATATATAACGTCTTTGCCTCTTGGATCTTCTAGGAGCAACTTATTTTCTAGAATCACCGTTCTCAACGATTTTTGAGCCTTTTCATGCTTTTCTTTCTTCATAATGTATTCTTCCGACTTTGGAGATCAGGAAGTCCATCTACCAGGTCTACAGTGTCCACTTTATCAAGTACCGCCTAAGTTTCAAATTCAGATCCAGCAGTCATCTGAGTTTTCTGAAAACTATGTGTTTGGGATGAAGATCCATCTCTCATCACCAACACGTATAAACGTTAGTACTACAGTTACACAACAGGTGTAGTGCTTACAGTAAGTTTTGCAATGATTATTCTTCCATTCATATCATATTCTTACTTTCTGCTCACCTAACAGTACATCTGTTTTCCAAATTTATCTTGCCTTTTTGGATTAAACAGAATGCAACCTTTCATTCTTGTTCCTCCTTCCCCACGGCTCAAGAATCACAAAATTGTAGTGATTCTGTTTACAACTTCACACCATTCACCATCACACCGTTATACGTAGAAAAATCTCCCAATCTTCTCTTTGAGTGCACATGTGCAAGGTAAATATGTTCTTCACCTCCAAGAGCTTAGATAAGTCGTCATTAGGGACTTGATGACGTAACACCTGCCCATCATTCTCTTTAGTACATTCTCCCGTTAAGTGCACATGAAAGTCAGCTTTAGTGAGCTTGCTCACTGATGTTCGTTTAATAAAAATACCACTTATATATCTTACTTTCTGCATTTCTGTAGTGTGTTGTTAGTCTCTGTTCACTCCCCCAACAGTGCAAAGTATTTGATTCTATATTAAAGATTTGTGTCTCAGCTCCATTTTCACACTCTGCATACCTCATCATCTCCTCCAAATTTAGACTGATAACTTTCTTAGCTCATGTTAGAGCTGCACGCTGAACTTAGGTACTATCCTTGATTCACTTCTTTTCCTTTTTTAACTGCCATGCAACTGTAGTCACTGTCATTGTCTGAAGATTCCTCAACCAAGACTTTACTCGCTTTCTTCTTCCCATCCTTTCTATGTCATGAGATTTTATTTTCTCTTCAAACTTGGAAGATCTGAAGCCACCTTTCTTTTGGTTTTTCCAATTTGGTTTCTAAAATCTCAAATGCCCTCTATCACCACATGAGCAGCAATTTTGAGATTCTTTTACTCTTTCTGACCCACTTTTTTCTTATACAGTATTCATTAGTGACCACCTTTTTTTACATGTAATCCCAAGTCTCTTGCTCTTAAGGAAGAGCCTCAAGGAACAGTTAAGAGGCTTAATTTTCTAAGCAGACTGCTCAACAGATGTGCAACCTTGAAAAAAGGCTGAATGATTGTGCCTGATTGACCAATCCTAGAAAACATAATCTCAACTTAGCCGTTATGTGCAATTACACTGCAAACTTTTTCATCTTTTATCTTTTATCTTTTTACTTTTCTTCTTTTGGTGAAAAGTTTGCAAAATTTTTCATCATCTCAAGAAAATTATCTCTGTTCATTTCAGCCTAGCTTCAACAAAGATACCAGTCTATGTCACAGCTTTTAACTCGGTTCATATGTTCCAAGCATATGAGATATTTACTACCAAGTTCTTGTTGATTTGATCGAGAGTTCTTTTCAACCGACCCTTGGTTATCGCGTGCTGTAATGTGAACATCTTATCTCCAAAACACTCCTCGATGTTTTAGGTTTTTTTACAGCACTTTCAATAGCTAAAGAGCTTAAATACCTCTTCACCATCAAGAGTCTATTGTTTGTAATTTAGACTGTTACTTTTCATCATGCTCTAAGGCTCACCAACCAAGTGTGGGCCCATACCTTTTTGATATTCTTAACTCTAATGCAGCAGTTGACTAGGATGTAATCTAGATATATCACTTACACCTGATGACTCCTCTGATGTAGCTACAGCTTGCTACACTTTCCTTACTCTCAGGTAGGCGACACTGAGATCAGGAACTCCTTACAATAGTCCCCACTTTGAATTTAGATAGAACTCAAACCTTAAATAAATTGCTAATTCCACACTCAATCTCTGAGCAATCTAACACTCAATATATTGACAACTAGGTGTGTATTCTGACCTATGTTCTTTACTATTAATCTAGAAATATATAGAGAGTTCATGGCTCAAACTTGGGCCTGATGTCCTTTTAAAAAAACCTAACCTCAAGGTAGCTGATGGCTGAACCTACTTACACCCTAGCCCTAAATGCAGAAATAAGTTGACTTCGAGTTCAACAATGTATCATGATTTATATTGTGGGCACCTTTGAGATGCACCGTCAGGGTTGCTTAGTTCTCTTGGTCGCTAATTACTGACGTTGTTCATGTATCATATGATCTACATATAAATCACGACTCTTATTATAATTACTAATTGTACCAATCAACGATTTTTTTGTATGCAATGGACTAGCCGGGTCATGGGATGAGGAATGAGTGAGAAAATCTTTGTTTTGTTGAAAACATTTGTTATTGTTTCGATTCAACTTCGTTTTAACTGTGCTTCTACGTTTTGTTTCCCAGTGTCATTTGGAGAAAGTGCTGCGAGAGGATGACTCAATGATGGGACATATTCAACAATTTTGGAGTGTGATGGGCCATGCATTCGTGGACATGCTGGAGGATTCTTACGTTTCTGTCGCAGGTTTCTCCACCTTGCTGTTTCTATCCATCCTCTTTGTTCCTGTCAAAGTTTCCCGGCGAAAGCGGGTTGTTATCGGTCTGCTCCATGTAGGGGCTCATCTCACCGCTGCTATGATGCTCATGCTGCTTCTAGAACTAGGAATCGAGACGTGCGTCCGACATCAACTTCTAGGGAATACTGGTACGTGTAATGGGTGACCATAACTGCAATCAGTGGATTCACATACTGTAGCTAAGTCAAAGGTTTAGAATCCGGTTGCAATCTATCTTGGTCGTATGTTCAATCATGCGTTTTATTTTTCTTCTCAGTGAGGAATATCTTATTTAATTATGCAATATTTTGTGTTGTGGTGTAACGGTTTTGCAAACTTTATTGAATTATCCAACGTGTATGCAGGCTATCACACTCTATATGATTGGTATCATTCTAAGGAGAATGAGCACTTTCCTGATCCAACTGGCTTGAGAGCTCGCATTGAGTTTTGGACCTTCGGTCTTTATCCAGCGTGCATCAAGTATCTCATGGCAGCTTTTGACATACCAGAGGTACTTCCGTTACGTGGACTGCGCAGAAGAGTGAACATTGATTAACTATTCTGAACACGACAAAGTCTCTAACGAAAGCTTAATATGTTCTGTTTGTTGTCTCTAGTAGCCCCGAGAAATCTCCCATTTTAGTGCTTGCTATGACGCTACACTGACTAGAATGTGTAGAAGTCGGTGTAGTCAGTATGGTGGATAATTTGTAGGCCATGGAACTTTGCAGGTTATGGCCGTGACTCGGAGCAACATTTGCAAGAATGGTTTGGACACAGTTCCTAGGGGTTTTGTTCTGGCGTACTATGTGTCGGTGTTCCTTTACTACTGGGTCTTCTCCACTCCAGTTGTGTCTTTGGTTTTCGGCAGCTACTTGTATTGCTGCATCAACTGGTTTCATCTTCATTTTGATGAAGCATTTTCCTCCTTGCGAATAGCCAACTATAAATCCTTTTCCCGCTGCCACATAACCGCCAAGGGAGACCTTGAAGTGTACACACTTGCAGTAGACAAGGTTCGTCTGAGTTCTCGTTTTCTGTTGTTTTCTTCATTGAAAGAGAAGTGTGGGTTTGAATCCTCGTAACGAGACCAACTTGAGATGGAAGCTGAATAACGCACCTGATTGCTGATCGCTGACTGCTGGTTGTGAGCAGGTACCGAAGGAGTGGGCTTTGGATCCTCATTGGGAGGCTGAACAAGCGACGCAGAGAGGGGCGGTTTCTCATAGTCTGGAGTACCCAAGTCAGTGGACACCGGTAGGTCTTTACAAAGAAAGGAACTGTAATGTACGCGTCATTGATCATTTCGTCATTGAAAGATTGCCCGTCGCTAAAAGCCTTCCCAATTAACACACGATTCTTTACGGCCTTCGATATCTATCGAGTAACACACGAGCCATGGTTCTCCCGCCCACCTGTACAGATAATGCAGTAGTAGAAAAAACTCTCGATTCGAAATGATGGTAGGGGGAACTGCAATTTTCATCCCGTGTTGTCCCCACCTATTAGAAATGGTCTGCGTTATCAGAAGATAGAACTAGGACGACAGTGATAAACGTTTGAATCAACATGATGGGTACATGTACATTTACACCGATGTTGGGTTCCATCTCGTGGAGGAACTTCCCTAGTGCTGTTTCAAGGTTAGGGTCTAAAGGGCTCCGACCCCCACTTAAAAGGCTCGCGCTCGATGGGCTCAACTCAGGGAATGATATTAATGTAAAATATTCTGCTGAGCTAGTTTCTAAAGCGAACTGACTCGTAGAGGAACTCAACTTGGAGGCAGAATGTGACGAGCGAGAGGAAATGCTGCCTTCTATGACAGTTGCATCCACAAGTGTTCCCTTCTTTGCTACCACAATTTTTACCAGTTAATTGTACTCCGGTAATTGGATAAATAATCTGCAAACTCATGGCAGTTTCAGTTTGGATGTAATCTTGATATTGAGATTACTTCTTCCAGTCTTCAACACAGTACAAGGGAATGTTCCGAATATTTGCTGAAGAATTTATTACAAGTCTACTACAGTACATGGAATGAATTTTTTAGTTCACGTGTAGCTACGGTCAAGGAACATGTGCTTATGCGCTTCAATTAGCACTCTGCGGACACCATGCCCATGTTGTACCTCCAAGTAGACATTGTTATTTACTCCAGACCAAAGTTTTTCTCATGTTCGGCACCAGCTGGACTTCTAAAATGAGTCAGATTAGTAAGACTCACACGTTATACTTTGTGACGTGTTTTCATCTTACTGTCATTACCAACTTATAACACGACAAGCCATTCAACCCATAAATGAGTACTATCGTTACCAAATTATAATACGAGAAGCATTCAACGCATTAACAAGTACTATCATTACCAAATAATACCATGAGAAGCAGTTCATCCCATAAACAAGTATTATCATTACCAAAATATAGCACGAGAAGCCAACCCATAAACAAGAATGAAGAGAGTTTTACTCTTCTTCTCACACAAAAAAACTGGCGAAGTCAAAGTAAGTTATGTATTCGTTGTAGCCCAAATGAGTATCCAGTGCCTAATGAGAGAACGCTCGCCATTTAACCCGCAAGACGACTATATCTGACGGTACAGATAGCGGAGGGTCTTCACAAATTTAATTGCAAAATTGTGTCCCAGGCAACAACTGAAATGGACATTAGATCGATCCATTCGACTCATTCTGGAGCGTTACTTAAAGGCGCAGCAAGGATTGTCACCGGTAATTTGTTCGGCCAAGAAGCGAAGAACCATATGCTCAAATGGCTTGTTTAGAGCACAATAGTGATCTTCTATGTCATATTTCTCCACAGCGTAATTCAGGTTTGCCCACTTGTGCGACATCGAGAAGATCATAATCTTGCGATCATCCTGCTCACTCCACCAGCTAGGTAGAATCTGTGAAGTATAGAAAGGCAACTTCAGATCATTCTCCCAAATGAATAAATCCTAAGAACAGAGCTTACACACTTTTATTCAAGACAATGTTATAGTAACGGAAGTATCTGCCCACGATTGCTCTTAGATAGAGCCAGAAATGGAAATTGCAAGACATGGAAGTGGATTAGTCTACTCAATCTGCAAGGGACACGTGACTAGTAACGATGCATTCATTGAACAAGCAGTGAATTCTTTTTATCGTCACGTCTAGACATGTCATTCATCCAGATCTAGACCAGCTGTCTAAACATGGTTTCCAGAGCGCGATGACCAACGTTTTTCGCCTTTGCTTGATTCAAATAATCCTTGAAGCCTGGTATAGCATTTCCTAAGGCATAAAACTCGCAAATTTCTGCACCGAAAGCGTAATCGTCGTCACGTCGCAGGCGAAAGCTATCAATAAACCTCACGTAGACCTGTACAACAACGAGACCAAATTATCTTAGAATTTGATTATGATATACGATAATGGAACACCGAATTAACTTTTAAAACCAATTTAACGCGTGAGATTTGAGATTTAAGGTGTTTTGAGAGACACCTAATATTAATAACAGATCACCCACTTTAATGATATTGGTTGGTAACTGTTCCTATTCCTATAGGATTAATTAACGTGTAAGAAAACGGAACACCCAAAAATTTTAGCTCTAGAACAAGTTGGACGTCTAGGATTTTACGATTCAATTAAGGTTTAGGGTTTAAATAACGTATAAGATAATCGAAGAAGAAAATGTAATGGAGCTCGGAAGCATCTTTCCTCCAGAAGAAAGAGACACGGAGGGAGAGAGAGACCTCCTCTTTGGTGAGTCCTTCGTCCCATTTGAAGTTGTCGTCAAACAAGCTGACATCAGCCTTCCTAACCGTGGTGGGTACCTTTCCACTAGCCGTGGTAGGTCCCTTTCCGCGTTCCACGGCAGCAAGTAAACCTTCGAAAACCTCAAGAGCCTTCTTCATGCCGTTTCCTCCCCCAGACAACACCTTGCAAATCTGACACCATCGATTTCGATAGATCACAAGGAACAAAGATTCAACATGTCAGAAAAGGCTCCCACATCTCCTCCCATGTCTCCATGCTGTCCTGACTCTTCTCCCACAATCCAAGCGAGAAAAACTTGTTGCACATATACGAATGAATGGGCATAAAAGACCCGCGCAACCAAGAGCAAAATTCACCGGTTTGTGGGTCTTCCAGTCCGAAAGCTGGCATTTCCGGTCGCAGTAGTACACTTGAACGCAGGTGCTGCATCTCAACTTGACGCCTTCTTTGCCGCATAGACCGCAGACGTGTAGCTCCTCACTACCACTGCTACTGCTGCCCGCCTCACACGCTCGAGACATGGTTCGTCAGTCGAGGCTCGATTCCAGCTTCGCCCCTTCCGCCACTTGGGGTCCTTTCGCATCCACGCCGGCTTCTCTCGAACTTCTAGCCGCACTTTCGCACTCTGGGCCACCGCAAATCTACAATCAGTCAACGAGGCCGTCTTCGTCAACGGGGCTCCGGCTTTCTTGTCGTACTCTCATTTCCAAGCTCCTGGAGCCAGTTTGAATAAGAACTTGGCGCAGCTTTCTACATGTACACGTTCCATCGATACCGTCGGCATGAACGTTAGAATGTGATTTCTGATATAAGTTAAACGACTATATTAGAGAGAAGAAATTTGAAGATTCCGATACTTCAGCTTTATGTACGGGAAGTGAAATGAAAATATTAATATGAGTTGATTTCTTTTATGTTGTTGCAGAATTTTTGAGCATATATTCAACTTTTTTTTCATAACTGCTCTACGGAGTTATTCGGAATAAACTTGATAAAGACTTGACAAAAACGATTTAACTAAATATAACACAGTAATGATAGTAATTAAAAAATATGTTTAAATCTTATATAGAGTTGAACCTCCCAATAGTGACACATAAGGTTGCTAGGGTTTAACGTCCCTGTTGGTAGGTGTCATTTATAAGAAATTGCGCAACATTTTTATATGACGGAGTTTAGAATACCACCCATCTGAACTTCCTATAAGTACATTGTTTGGCGCGTTATTTGCCTTCATTTGATGCTCTGCTTGACTTCGTTTCATGCGTTATTGTTTTTGGCATGCTCAAAGTTGTCACTGTTATTATACACAATATGTCTAAACTTAAACGCTTGGACTTTAAAACAAAGTTGACAGTTCTCAATTTTTTCAATCAACCTAAAGCCAAGCATGAACAAACAGCATCAGCATTTGTTAGTTGGAGGTCCAACTCTTTCAAATATCCGGAAGGAGAGAGAAGTTATCAAGCATGTGGCATTGGAATTAAATCAATATGGGTATATGAAGAATTCTACATCAATTCAAGTGCAACTTGTCAACTTACAAACATGATGCATCAATGGCATATGCGCGTTAAGATCTATGCGTCCATACTGAATGTGACTGACAAGATGTTCAAAGATGAGATACTTTTTAAAAAAACAAGATCTTGCTTGATATTGCAGAATGTTTGACATCATCAAATTTTTTGAATATTTATCGCGATCGAATGGATAGTTTGAGAAATATCTAAAATGCATCTCAACATCTAATTGAAGAGGTGTGAAGAACATCACAGTATCAATCTTAAGCAGGTGCAAAAACATTTGCATCAAATTTGCAAAATGCTAAATGCATTATCAACATTGTACCACTCAAATGCATTATCAACATTGAGGAGTCGGCTTTACAACATCTCACAACATTATCAAGATCATACAGGAGAGTTAATTCACATGGTCGTGGAATCAAGCAAAGAAAATTTTAAATCACAAGTACTCTTCAAGTTAACTCATAAGACAAAAAATTTACCACATAGGTTATCATAAAGAGTGTTTGTCCACATGTTTTGAAAAATATTCAAAATATCAGTATAGCATTTGAAATTACCAATGATCATCAAGCTAAATCTTGACAAGATACATCATATAATATGCGCCTACTATTTAAGTAGAGTAGATTTGACAAAAACCTCTACTTTATATTCTATATACTTCAAGACAATTGTTCATCTCATGTTTGTGAGTCCAAAATCTTGAATCCATCCAAATCAATAGAAACTTTTACATATCACTATCTACGCATCATTTATTTTCATCAAATTTTACCAACGAATGTCAACTTCTTGATAAATAATTATTCAGTCTTTCAAAGAGCACTTTCGGTGTGTTCAATTGAATCTAATGTGTGAGTATGAAATCTCGCTTGTGATGAATTATTGCTACATTACATCTGCTTCATCGTGTCCACGTCACATGAGACATTTTTGTGATTGGTTTTGTGTGTGAATGATCTACAATTTATGTTACAAAGTTCATAAATTGCTCTAGGAGAATGAAAAGCTGTCATCAATACTCAAAGACAAACTATTGCTTTGTAATGACTTCTTCAATGGATACTATACGGATATTTGTGCAAAGTATGGAAGACATAGACTATTATATGAAGTCCAATTAGATGTGTGGATTCATCTAGTTTGACTTGCATCTGATTTTAAACGCGCAAACTCTCAACCCAATCCTTACGGTGATTATGATAGGAAATGTAGCTCGACACTTTCACTATTGATTAGTATCATGTCACTATTGTGAATACTGAACTACTGAAATATTGGGCAGATTTACAAGTTACAAACTAATGATTCTCTATTTTGATGTCACTAATGGGAGTATGTCACATTGTTGGGAGGTTAAATTTTATACACAAATTTCAACCAAAATAAAGTTATTGCCTTTGATTTTGTATTCAAATTTTTTTTTTCCAAATCCGATCATATATTTTCTACACAATAACTTTAGGATAGTCTTTTGAATATGATTTTTAAAAAAATTTTAATAATGTTTAAAAAAATCATTACTGAAAAAATAATCCAAAAAAATTTACACGAATATTTTTCGAAAACATAAGTAGAGTGAAATCAAAAATTTTTCCATTCAATTGATAGTGAAATTTCCCAAAAAAAATCATTAAAAATTTTATTTCATAAAAAAATTTAAATTTTTTTTGTAAGAATTCTAATTTCGTATTTTTATCTAAAGTAATAAAACATTAATTGCATAAATTATTGGAGCGTAATTATTCTTTTAAGTAAAAAAAAATTAAATTTTTTTTAATCTAGTGTTGAGTCAACATTCATTATGCAGAATAATAATAAAGTATGGTTGGATTGTTGCAATCCAACCATGCTTAGATTAAAGGGATCATCATCTAGAAACGTATTTTACAATAGTTGTAAATATTCTTCAACTTTTCCAAGTCATTTTGAAGAGTTAATAGCAATATTTTTCAGATTGCATAGGAAGTGTTCTCTACGAGTAAGGGCCTCACTTGCGGGACATTTACGCCAATGTGTATATGAAAACAGAATGAGCTTGTCTTATTCTATTCCCTCCTGTACTTCAAATAATGACAATCTAATTTATTTTTAAAATCTACTTTAATTTTCATCTTCAATAATAAACGTGTAAAATAGAATAAAAATTGAAAAAAAGTTATAAATATACACAACATATCTTAAAATATTATTCCAATATTTTGAAAAATATATTTCAATTTAATTTGAAAACTTAGAATTATTCCAAAAGTGCAAAAAATCCTTTTCATAAAGATTGACACCCTTTAAAAATATATAAATTTTTTTCTAAGATATTAGATTCTACATTTAAATTTTTATTTTAATATTACTTGTTTCAGAGTATGTAAGTTCAGAACAAACAAGACCTGATTCTCTAGAGAGATCAAAACAAGTTAACTAGCCTTTTCTGCTCCTATTGTCGTAATTTCTCACCTGTCATGACTTTAAATCATTTGTGAGTCATTTATGCCAACGTTTATATGCAAATAGACAAAGCTTGTCTTCTCCAATTCCATTCTACTCTATCCATATTACAAACATGCACGCACAAAATACAGAGGAAGAATACCTACAAAACATGCGACTATTCACTCTCCGTGAGTTTCAACTTTCATTCTAAATCACATTCAGGAATTTCATCCACTCAATTTGATTTGTTACCGGAATAGACTTCAAAAAATGATTTACTAATTTTTTTTTAAATTCTATAAAAAGTTCAACATGTATTTATTATTATTATATTTTAATAATAGATGTATAAAAATAAAAATGTATTTTTTTACCAATATAGAAAAAATATTATATATATATATTTACTACACTAAAATTTTGGCATATCTATTTGTATTTAATTTTTAAACTTAAGATATTCCAATTTTTTTTAAAAAAATCATTTTTTAAATATAAAAAGAATTGAAATATTTATTTCAAGATTAAGATTTTCATTTTAATATTGATAAAAAAAATTTCTCCAGAAAAACTTATTTTCAAATCAATAAAGATAAAAAGTGTATATTTGTCCCTATGAGAAAAATTGACAATTACCAATTTCATTTTTTTCAAAGATTTATGGTAATATATTTGATACACGATAACCAGACCACTTTAAATGTGGTGATTTGGTTCAAAACACCACAAATAGCCACATATAACTTTTGCGTAGCACCACAAATAAAGTCTGCCAGATCGAGTTGCATGAGAGTCATTCTTTCTCATTCTGTTTTACTTTCAATGGCAGCCATGCGTCAAACATACCTTATTTTATAAAATGGAGCATTCACTTGTTTTTGATGTCAAAGTCTGTGAGCGCGGTGCTGTCTCAAAAGTTATAGTATTAGCGTCTTGTCTTTTCTGCATTCACTTTGGTCGTGAAGGGCAAATCGGCGCGAAACAAAGTCGCACAGTAAATGTTATGTACTTCAAGAAGCCCTTTCGTGCAGACACGTACTAGAGGCACATGATGTCCCAACATCCAGGGCGTTGGAAAGAGTACAGTGAGCTGACCCCTACTGAAAAGACTGTTTTCTTTGACGACAATGCTCTTGTGGTTCATCACAGCACTATCAAATCACATTTTTTTGGTGCTCAAGTTCCTCTTCACTTGTTTGTGAACAAGTCTATTGTTGATGTTATCATCAACGAGATGCTCTTCCATCCTGATGATTCAAACGATGAGATTACGAAGGAGCGTGCTCTCAACATTTTCGAAGATGTGCTCAATCCTCTAGAAGCCAATGTTGCAGTTGACGATGATAATGCCGACGTCGTCACTTATAGATATCGTATCGACTTAAATAATCTTGCTAAGTTCAATCTGATTGCTCATTACCTTAGCGTCGGTGCTTTCTTTCGAATGGCCTCGAGAATTTTTATGATGACGAATGAGCGCACTTACTTGGATTCTATTGGCTCTACATGCAAAGGTAAGGTGACTAGCTACGCTCGCTTTATTTGTGCGCTGAATCTTAAAACGCTGCTCAAGCTGGTCTCTCAAGTGTGGACTTTTTTGATCGCAATGGATGACGACCTCCTATGTGGACATTCAGATTTGCTTGCACTTGAAAGTTGTTATTTTTAACTTTCATTTACTGGCGATCCCAATGTTCAACCGCCATACTTGAAGAAAAGATTTTTCTACACGCTTGCATAGCTTTTAATATTCTGGCTCCTCCGTGGAAATAAATGATCATCTCCATATCTACAGATGGAGAGCGCAAAATGACTGCACGTGTTCAAGGCATCGCAACTCGCTTCCAACAAATTGCTCTTTTGTGCTTCTATCGTCTTTGATGTAGTTTATACCAGATCAACATCAAGCTTAAAGCTGTCTTCGCGGCTTTAATCTGCGAACAGTTCTACTCGGATCTCACTTGCTTAATCCCATATTTGAAGCGGCAGCAAAATCTCATTAATGATATGCAGATCAAGGCCAAGACTGTTGCAAACACTCGATGAGAATCTATGGGAATCAAAGTCTATGGCTGGTTCAAGGCCCACTGTGTCGCTGGCATGCATATCTTGAGCTAAAGAAGCCTGTGTGTACCCCCAACCCAGCTTGATGGATTGTCATCATGTTCATTGAGAAACTCTCAGCAGAGGCGACACTTACCTTTTGGAGCCTTGAAGGGCTTACAATTTTGGTATCTCAACAGCGTGAGGGTATAATGAATTTGCATTCGACATATGCACGTTTACTTAAAGCTTATGGGTCTCTATCTCCTAAAGATGCTAACGCAATCGACCTGGAAACTGAAGTCCTTTCGGATGATCATCAGTTTTCATTGACCTAACGGATATGCAAGCAATGCTCGATAACCTCGGCGATTTTATACTAGATCAAATTCAAGAAGTTGTCGTTGAGGTAATGGCTGAGGTTGTGAAGGATCTTGCGATTTGTTCAGTGAACCTCATCGCTGACGTTATTACGATTGTCGTTGAACAGGATTCCTTGAACAAAGTTGACTCTGAAATGCCTCCAATGCTTCCGCATCAGCTTGTGGAGCAACATGGTCGCAAGTTTGCTCACATTGTGCAGACTTAGTCTAAACCCTCTTTTGAAATTTTGATGATCTTTGGATGATGTGGATCTCGTTGAACAAGACCTGCATGCGACTTACCAACGGGAGAGAGCTTTTAAGTCAGTGATTGATTCGTGTGATCACCAGAGATCATTTGATGACAGTTGGATTCTAATGCAAGGGCGATACCCAAACTTGCAAGAGTTTTGTAGTGAGCTCTCAACTGCATTTCTTGGTACCTCTACTGTGGAGAGCGACTTCTCAATTGTAAAGCGGGAGAAGAACGAGAATATGGTATCTTTGACTGACTTCTTGCTCGAGAAAATTCTCCATGCGAAAGAGTTTAGGCAAATGCAAGCCATTAAGTTCAATTAGCAAAATAAACTACTATAAAATACTACCTAGTTCCATGTCATCTTTAATTTTTGATCACATTTGTATGGGAGCCACAACCTGCCACATTTTTGACATTAACAATAACATTTTTGACGTGCCACAAATAGCTTACTTGTGGTTAATGTGACCCACGCCACATATAAAGTGGCATGACAATATTTAATGATGTTAAGACTATTTAATTTTTTACTTAAAGAAATATATAGAAAATAATAATTTTGATATGTGCTATTATCAAAAAAACTGAATATTCACTTACTTTTTAAAAAAATTGAACTTAGATCAAACATTCTAAGATTATCGACTTGTGATATAAAAATTGTTTTTGTGCTACTAAGGCCAATTCCATACTACCCACTTGGTATCATCATCTCAATCGCGTTAAAAATATAAAAAATAATCTAGCACCTCAACTTTGTATTCTTCTGAGTTAATTTCTTCAGTTGAAATTAAAATAAAAACATAAAAGCAAGATTCATTCAAGGTATAAGAATAAAATATGAGATTTTAATAGTTTGCAATCTGAAAAAAAATTTGAAAATCATTTTAAGTAAATTAATTATTTTTTAAGATTTAAAAAATTAAACATAAATTTTTTTAAGCAAATAAATATCTAAAATTATTTTTTGGATTGTTTGTTCTTTGAAAACATGGATTTTTTGAATATGTATTTCCAAATTTGAATTGAAATTTGAATTTGATATTTATATTTGAAATTTTGTTTGTAAAAAAATTCATATATGTTTTATTTTAATCCAGCAATTCCTCATTCTTATTTTGAAATCTTGAATATCATATAAAATCTTCATATGATTTTAAAATCTTGAAGATATCAAAATATGATTCTAATTTATTTAAAAATATTCAAAAATTAAATTATTATTATTCTGAATACCAAATTAAAATCAAACTTTTAATGCAATTTTTTGATGCTTTGAAATTTTATTTGATAAATTTTTGTAATAGATTGAATATTTTCAATTTTAATTTTTTGTTTCATATTTCAATTCATAAAATACGTAAATTCCAGCTAATTTTAAAATTGTTCTTTCAAATGATAATAAAAGCCGTTCAAACAAAAAAAATCAAAATATTATTTGTTCATCAATTCAAGCTATGTCAAAAACCTGATTGCACTAGAAAACAATGAAGTAATGAGTACATATAACAGTATTTTTATAGAAGATCAAACAGAAAATTAGCGTAATTTATAGGAATTGTGGATGTATATTCACATAATAATTTAAATAAATTCAAAAAAATTTACAAAATCTACTTGAATAGTTATTATCATTTTCTTATAATGATTTTGTCATAGCATTTTATTGGTTGGACAAAGGATTAACATTAACTATTTCCAATAAAGATCAAACTGTAATATTAAAAATAGAATTGTTGCAATATCATTATGCCAATATTATATATTCACAATTATTTTTTTTAATGTTCAATCATGCCACTTATACATAGTCATGTTATTATTTTTTAATGTTAGTGACATTTTCTATGAAAAAAATCCGTCATATGAAAATAAACTAACATTAATTAGCATTAAAAAATTTGTAATTTTTTTAATTTTATTCAAATTATTTTGTAAATATCCATCCGCAATTCCTATAAGTTACTCTAATTTCACTTTAAAGTGCTAAATTTAGTTTTGTTTAAGATAAATATGATTAATTTTTTTTCTAAATGTAAAATATTTACAAAAATAAAGTATGAAAAAATTCCAAGATATTATGATTTAATATTTGCAAAAAAAATAATTAATATAATACGTATATTTATATATGTAAAACAGAAATTTGGGCAAATTTGCATTTGAGTTTTAGGATTTTCAACCCTTAATCTTTGATCACTTCAGGATTGAGATTCATAAAATCATTGAAGAAAATCAATCAAAACATTTTTGTAAATATTTTGTTGCATACAACAACCAAATTCACATATGTATGAGTCATTATGATTTTTTTTCAATATGCATGAATGATACCTACAAGATCGATAATAATAAGTTTTTCAACTCCGTGTAGTAAAATAGGACATATTTTAATGATTTGAAATATGCATGACATTGTTTTTATTTTGCATTTAATTTATATGTTTCAAATCCATGCAAAATAGTTTTGAAGCCACAAAATTTCAAGGCGCTCAATGTACTAAGGAGCAAGGTGAATACATGCAAGTGGAAGCTCATTTGTCAGATATGCTGATTGGGAAAACCTTAAATTTAAACTCAGAAAAGATTCAATATAGCCTACGATTCTCTAGTTGTCGTTTTTGCCTTCTCTCACCTTCTCATGAATTCTCACCGGATTGCTTTTAAGTAGTGTAGCCATTGTCTCGCATCAAAGCAGCCGGCACATGGCTTCAAGATCTGATTTTTTTGGAAGTATGTGTTGAATTGTGTTTGATGATATATAATACAGAATGTGTCATTATATGACTATGTATAAGCAAAATAAAGAAAAATTAGATAAAAAAACTAATAATTTAATATATGTTCATATTTTAAATAGTTTGCATAAGTTAGAGTTTTACATCGTAAAATTTCCTAATGTAGATTTTATAAAATTTAATTGTATAGTTAAAATAAGTAGTCAATAATTAGCAATATGATTACACTTTCACATGATGATCAATTGAATTCATGTAACAATTCATATTTTTTATTTTTTTAAGCAAATGGTGATTTTATTCCATAGCCAGAGACACGAAAACAAACACTGCAACTTAAACCGAGCTACCCATGAATAGTTGGCACCAGAATTTAGTTATTTTTTAATAACCTGATAAATCTAGCATACCATTATCTACAGAAGGCCGCTTGTAATTCCACCGAATCCCTTGCGGTCTCCTATACAAGAAAATGGAGTCATGGACCCACAACGTTGTAAAGCTGCGAGTGGCTTAGAGAACTCCTCCTGGTTGATGTTTCTGACTCCATCGGACTTTGTGCCACGCCGTGCAAGCTAAGTCAATTATGGCGTCCAAGAGTTTACTCTCCATCACCTCTCGGAGCCACTTGTTACCACGGAACACAAGTTGATTCCTCTGAATCACAAGACTGTGCCTCTTATGATCAATCATGTCGGTTGAAATGCCACAAGCTCATGTGGAAGGTCAGTCACGAATATACCTTGCCTCCACGAAAGCATGTCCCATGGCATTAATTCACGTGGAGTTTTCGCCATGACATGAAGCACAGTGACAACAAATCCCCATGCTTGAGCCGCCATATCGCATATGTAAAAACAATGCTTCAATGTCTCGGCCACTTTACAATCACAACACGGACATTCCGAGTACAACCTTGAGAATGCACGATGGCTCAGGTGATTAACCGCTACCGACTTATGATTTATGCTCCACATAAAAGCGGCTTCTTTGCTTGGCCTTCTATTGCTCCATACTTCACCTAGTTGGGCTCAAAGGTTGCTGGAACCTAGCTAAGCCAATTCTGTCGCACTATACGCTCAAGTGTTGATTGAGGATTCAACATCTTTCGCACAGTAGGTAAATAGAGATTCTCCACTGTCTCAGTACCAACGCCCTGGTCAATGAGACACGCACAAGTGGAGCCAGGTAGTGCAGTTTGAGCTTCGACTTCTTGCGCTAGACTTTGGAGGTCGATATAACTCAAATCCGAATAAGTTCTCCCCGCACCGCTATTGTTGTTTCATCACTTGCATGATATGGGATGATGCCTCTCAATTGTTCGTCAATGCTATACCGAGTAATTGCTTTCGGGATGATGATGTCTCCTTCCTCAAGCATGAGTTGTAGTCAAAATTCCTCCGTCGTCAGAAACATCACTGTTGGGTTGACTTGTAGCGAGTCATGGAAGAGTCTGAGCCAAACATCCTTGGCAGGGGTCAATGCGTTGTCGATGAGTGGTTGCCAAGCTTGTGGGATACTCGCATGGTATTGCTTTATGTCTGGCTTCTCCTCCTCGATAAGTCCATATTGTTGCTTCAGATTCTGCCAAGGCCGCAACATCATAGAATTAGATTCCCACATGTCGCGAAGACAATTTAAACCGTTGTGAGCAAGTCTCCAAGCTCTCTGCATAGAAAACCCAAAATTCTCTCCCACAAATTGAATTGTCCATCATAAATTTGTATTGAAGATCTCTTCTGCGTTTGAAGGTGGGGTACTCCAAGGCGGTTGATAATTCCTCTCCAGGCGCGCACCATGTGTGTCCAGGGCTTTGAGCCTCTAGGAGCGGTGAAATGATGAATCAGGCCCCAACGCAGACTTGCCACCGTCCGGCTCCTGCAGGTTGGATGCTGAATAGCCGATGTCGGATGAGAATGTTGAGTGGCGCATTCCTTGGCACTAGAGCTTTGACAAGCCACTTGTTTGTTAATGCAATGAGAGCATCTTGTGCATCTATGAGTCCAAGCCTAACTGTTCTCTTATCTGCACAACATTCTGACCACTTCACTCTAGCCCGAACATTCTTCTCTCTCCAGGTCCATAAGAAGTTATGAAGAGCAGCTAGAAATCTGTTCAAGATCGTTTTGGAGCCCCATCATAAATTGATGAAGTACCACAAATTGGAAAGCAGAACGAAGTTGTCGATTACCAATCTGCCCGCAAGCGACAATTGAGTTGTAGTCCAATGTTTGAGTTTCTTAGTGATTTTGGCCGCCAAAAACGCATCAACATTCACCGTTTCTAGCATAACTCCAAATGATGTGCATAGCGGTTTTGACAGCTCTTCAAGCGCAGCAATCTGACATCTAAAAGAGTTCACTCACTGAGGAGGACCTGCATTGCCGAACCAATAGAGGGCACATTTGCCTCTATTCAAGCGAAGCTCGGTTGCTTGTCCGAAGTCATCCAGCAGCGTTGAGACCGCTTCCAAGTACCGTTGAGATCCTTGGAGTGTGAAAGTAGTGTTATCTGGTAATTGGGAAAGAGTGTGTTGGATCGCTCCATCGACTAACTTGATGTCTTTGAGGCGGCCTGACACCACCACACCTTGAGTTGCATACACGAGTGCTTAGGCGATGATAAGAAAGAGGAACAGCGCTAACGGGCAACCCCGCTGAACACTCCACCTGATTGTACACATCCTATTAATTGACACTGTTTCTGATGCATCTTCAAGAAGTAGCTTTACAATCGTTACAAGTGTCTCCGGAATACACATCCGCGTCAAAGCTTGGAATAAAAGATCCCAATTCACATAATCATACGCTTTTGCAAAATTGAGTTTCAGCATGATTAGTGCTTGGTTCGATTTTTTTGCTCACGCTATTGTTTCATGCTGCACCAACACTGTGTCTAAGATATAGCGAGTAGGGAGCAAAGCCGATTGATCCTCATGGATCATTTTGGGAAGTATAGCCTGAAGACAATTTGAATTGTCTTTGCCAAAATTTGGTAGGCACTGTAAAACTTTGTGATGGATAGTCAGTTTTGAAATATTCCAAATCTCCATCTTTCGACTATAGCACAACTAAATTTTATTCATCCCTGGTGGCAGCTTTCCATTAGCAATTAATTTGATGATCATAGTCGTAATTTTATGTCCGTGAATATTTCTAAATTGAAGATAAAATTTTGTGAGGATTCCATCCGGCCCAAGCCTCTTTTAGTTTGACATCTGGTCGAATACGTTACGCAATTTTGCATTATATGGAGTACTCCAGGCTGACTCTCACTCAGGTTTATCTGAGATGGCTTTGTGGTAACTCATCATGGTTCTAGAAGACTAGGATTCTCACTCAAATTTGTGTCTCAAACATCCTCTCACACAAAGTCTTCATACATCACTCAATTCACACAAACTCTCCTCACATCACTCCATTCACATAAACTCAAACACACATCGATACTCCAAGATATTAAAAAACCTCACTTCTTCATTCGTGAAACAAGTCCTCACATTTGTTCTTGCGTTGGACCGTGGTATATCCTTCTACGATGGTTGCGGCTGTTGGTATGGAAGCCGTCTTGGACAGTATCTTCTTCTGCGCCAATCCTGCATGTACGGTTGAGCATTTTTGGCCTGTTGAGTTTGTGGTTGCATCTGACCGTTTGGTTGTAGCCGTACTGCCTCAGCTACCCCATTTGCCACCTCTACACCTGGTCCCAGATTGCGCACTACACCTTGTGTGGGTATCCCCTGATTGATTTTAGGGCAGTATTCTATTCCATGTTGGTGGTTCTCGTAGAATGTGCATTTGAGTACAACTGCTTGATAGTGAACAGGGATCCTTGTGCTAGCGTCTGATCCGATGAATCCAACCACATTGAACGTCCATCCTTTGCTTAAATCTATGCTCACGCAAAATTTGGCTATGACATCCCATGTTGCGTCTCGGTGCTCCACGTACATTGGTACCACCTGTTCGGCCACTTTGTACAAGAGTTGTTGATATTCGACAGGCATGTCCAGGAATGAGATTCACATGGACCATATTAATCCTAGTGAATACCAAATGCGTGGATTAAAACCCTGAATTCATCGCTGGTAAATCATTGATTCCCCTTGGAAGCTATGATATCCCGTAGCCAACACGCGTTTGGTAGTTTCAAGTCCATTTGTGTGAACGTAGGCAAAGTGAGGTCCCCACGCAGCGGAAAGAGGAAACGATTCTCAAGGCCACGATCTTGCAGAGTGAACTCCACCAGGGTTTCGCTGCCGCTCCTTGTAGCTGCCCATCAACGATACAAGCGATAACGACATGTTCGGTGAACATGGAAATTGCCGTCGCGACTACACCCTGAGCTTTTCCGTTGAGTGTGAATGTGGTAACGCCCCTAGCCATTAACCCTTGGTAGTTTTTGAGCGTCCCACGCGGCAGTACTTCTCCTCCATTCATGTGAAGTGGGTGAACAGGGCTACCTCCAAAGTGATCACGGTTAAGAGCCGTACTAAGGGCGACAAGATTGGGATCTAGTACTGTTGCATTTTGAACTTGCCCTACCTGTGGAGACCATGTCAAAGCCTCCTTGTAGCTCGTGTTCTAAGCGGCCATGATGACCTAAACCTAGTACTACTATTGAACGGAAAAGCAAATCTTCAAACAAAGCCTATCTTCCAAATCCTTGAGAGAATGCGCTTTGGATTCAATGTGGTGCGAACATCAAAATTTGCTTACGAGCTCCGCACGGCGGTGCTGTCATCGCGGCGGCTGTGCGCCTGCGTCTGCCATCGCTTAAGTCCTATGTCACCTCTCCCTGCTAACACTTTTTGAGTCTTCAACAATCCATATTTGAATGTTTGAAAAAAAATTTATGATACAAAAAGTGAATAAAGTTTCAAAATTTCAATTCATGAGTATATTTTTTTATCTATTTTTGGATATAATTGATTTCATTTAGCTCTTATTTTTATCAGATTTCATAGTTTTAGTTTTCATCTTTATATAAATAATTGATCAAATTTTGGTAATAATTAAGCTAATTGAGATGATGCTATAGACTTTTTGAATCTATGTTCATAGTATCAAAACATATATTTTTTGATTTCATATTAGATATAAATTATCTTGTATTATTATTTATTCTGGTCAACTCAATCAACAAATTTATTAAAAAATTTAATACTTTTTGAATATTTTTTAATAAAGAAAGGTTTTTCAATTTACAATTTTATTTATTAAAAAAATTCAAAAATTTATAAAAAGTATCATTATAACTCAGCATAAAAGCAAAATGAAAATGAACATTTGTGAAATTTTTTTTTGAATAAGATGATTATTTTTATCTATTTTTATTTTACAATTTATTTTTTATCAAGTAATTTCTTAACATAGTTATTATATGTTTTTTGAATAAATAAATTCAATCAAAATAATTTGATGCAATCTAATCATGTAAATTGAAAATTTTTCAAAAATGTAGGTTTTCCATCTTATATATATAATAATTATAGACAAGAGATATATTTATATTACTTTTAGGTCTATAAAAACTTCAAAGTATTGTTTATCAAAAAACTTTATGAAGAAAATGAAACAAACATGTTGGATTAAAAATTAAAATTTCAACTTTAAAAATTAAGCTTATGTTTAACTCATCTTTTTGAAAAAAAAATTACTATAATCTAATACGAAATGATTACGTTTCTACAAAAACTGGTAATTATGAATCTTTGATGATTTTTGTTGCTTTTTGTTTTAGCTTGAATACAAAAGATTAATAAAAATTAATGTTGGAATGACTTCAACTTTCTTATGAGATTTATTTGTGTGTATTTAGTTATATTTGAATTAAAATATATAAAAAAAACCTAAATTCATCAAAAAAAATTATCCCAGATATTCATTTACAAAATTTTGATCTGAATATTTTGAGGTTGAAATTTTATTAATTTGATTATGATAAATTAGACTACTTACTCTACCACAATATAAGAGAACTTACATCAAAACTTTACGTAGTACTTGAGTTTAACAGCTGTTTTCCATAAATGAAGCCTCGCTTAGATATATCACGCAATACTTGTGTTTTTTTTTTCTGGAAAATATTGTTATTATGTATATCTTTATAAAGTTACAAATAATATAGGAGGATGAGGGCTTTCATTGATAATTTACAAGTTCAATTTTTAAAAACTGAAAATTGAACTCGTAACGTATTAATGGTACAAGCATGATAGATAATTAATGTTCAAGCAATTCAATGGTTGATAATTTCAAGATACTTGATGGCAAGAGCGTTTATTGATAATAATTTGAGAGTGGCAGGTGGTTGCGAAAGCAATTTAAAAATTGTGCAACCTGATTTAGCATTTTAAGACTCTTTTAAATAGGGCCATTTAAAACATCGAAAGTATTGCAAACTGACTGGATAATAAATGCCGTGTTTGTATGCAATTTGAACACTAGTACTTAAGCTCTAGCTGTAGATCTCTTAACAGTGATATTTGCAAGAATTGTGAGATACATGTGATACTATTTTAAATTTATTTTAAGAAAATATTTTCATCAACATGTTTCACTACTAGTAAAGATACAGCGTGGCTAGGACTCTACAGAAAATGAAAGCACTTGACATAAATGATTCTTCTCATGATATGTGTAGAAGAGAATGTCACAAAAGCCTTATGGATAGCCCAATAGATGTACCAAATATATGGGAAGGTACTCCCAGTATTTAAAAAATTGGAGATTAAAATATAGATAATATAAAAATCATATTGAGAAATGTGTATTCTAATACTTATATTTCAAAAATCAAATTACATATAAATTATATAGCATCCATATTTACCATTACCATAACGAATATCTTAAATTATAAACCAATATTATAAGAAGAAAAACTAACTACAATGGAAAATTATATTTTTTTTAGTCAATAAATGAAGTAGATTAAGATACATTCCGAAACTATTGGGATAAAACTTGCTACCCATATGGTTTCATCCATGTTCGTGTTGATGGGTTGTTACCATTACCTTTACCATAAAACTTGTGCTCCATCGTTCTTCGATACGATGCCTGCACTCTACTCGACGAGTTCCGCGCGAATGTTAGGACATGAGCTACACGGTAAACGCCGTGGAAACGATTGAAGTTGGAAGGCGTAAGCACGACAACCATGTAAAGTACGCGATGGACTGTAACCACATCTGAACCCCCGAGTAACGAACGAATCGAGGAAGGTGCTAAACCCTGAAGCCCTCCCTCCCTCCCTCCCTCCCTGACTCCCCCAACGAAGCTGACGGACCGACGATCCAATTTCTGGAGTTTTTTGTGCTCAGGCAGGTGGACCGAGAACTTTGATTCGTGGCGACACAAATTCATTCCCGTTTTTTCAGTGGAGTAGGCAGGTCGGTTGATCGAGGAGTTCGGATTCCAGAAGTTTGTTTTAAGGAGGGGCTTCGATTATGACGACTGTCACCAAGCAAAAATGCCAGAGAATTGGCTGCGATGTGATGTTTACGGCCGATGATAATCCTGAAGGTTCCTGCCGGTACCACCCTGGGGTAAGTTGTGTGGACTAGCTGGCGCCTGTAGGTTTATTACTCCCTACATTGCTCCGAGCCTTTGTGGCCGCTGAAAGCGTTTAACCCGAACGATCTCCGTGGATCCTTGATTTGTCTTTTATTTTTGTGCAAAGGTGTTCTTCACTTGTACACTGGGTATTCTAACCCTAGATAAGAATTAGGTTGAAGACATTGCCATGAATAAGGCCAGAAATCATTTCCATGGCACTGAATCAGTCTGCATCTGAACCAAATGACAATTCTACCCTCGTCAAGTATTCGAATTCTCGCATAGTGTCGAGAGAGGTTTTGCTTATGCCAAGATAACAGGCTTCACAAGGATCGGTCATTGTCACTTTCTGAGATTTTGTGTAACTATTGAACTTATATGCATACTTTTAATCAGCAATCCATCCCCGTTCACGCACAGTTTTTGCTGAAATAATACCAGAATAGTCGGGTGTTTTTCCCAGTCTAATTCTTTGGTTTCAGCTGTAGAAGCTCGTGTGAAGAGTTATTAAGCGGTTACTCTGTGATTATAATCTGAAATTCTAAGCATGGCAAATGCCGCTGATCAGTAGTCCTTGTTCTGATCGATGAGTTCTTCCTTGTATACATGGACATGGGCGATACCTCTCCGTCCGCTTCTTGATTGTGGCACTGAAACGCAGCCGGTATGTCTCAGTTATCCATGCCATTGATCATTCAGTTTATTTTGAAGATCCTCTTTGCCTTTGAGGGTTTGTCATGTCCTCGTCCTTGTGTTCACAAATTTTTGACAGTTTGTTGTGTAGAAGCATTGTTGCATCTTGAATTCCTTAGATTTGCAGCGAGAATCACGTCAGATATAATTCTCGTCAGAATTGCCAGTCTTACTTGCATACGTTGTCACAGCCCTTATTTCACGACGGAGGGAAAGAATGGAGTTGTTGCAAGCAACGTAGTCACGACTTCAGTCTCTTCTTAGAGCTTCCAGGGTAAGAAATTCACACCGATGTATGTCTTGGATAAGTCATTCGACTTAATGTTCACAATTGTTCAGGACACGTACATTGATGGTTTCAGTACCCCATTTGAAAGTAGAGGGGATGTACGAGTGCGATTGAAGAAAAATAAAGGTAGACAGATAGACCATGCGCTAAATGTTTACAACAAAAGGTGTGCACATAACATGAGTCAACGGTCTGTGTGCTAGTGGTTCCGTTTGTTTGATTTTGCAGATGCAAAACTGGTCAACATACTTCTGAGAAACCTTTACCGAAGATAGCTCCAAGTCCGAACAAGCCAGTCCCAGTCAATGTAACCAGCGACGCAGCTGCAAGCGCCAATTGTAATCGGTGCAGACAGGGTTTCTACTGCTCTGATCATGGTCAGTGTCCTATCCTAATCGGAGAAGCTCTATGAGCCTGGCCGCGTCTATATTTAGGAGCTGGCAAAAGAATATATGATATTATGAAGAACTATGGAATGTCACCTCCTGTTTTTCGCTAGCGAGAATGAAGTTGTAACCTGATAGTTGAAGTCGTTGGTTGTGTAATATGCAGGCTCAAGACTTCCAGTAAGAGTTTCAGCTCCTGCTCCAAAGGTGACTCCTCTTGCAGCTGTTGAAAAGAAAGTAAACGTACCTGCTCCTCGCAAAATCGTGGACCTGAACGCAAAACAGACCTGCAAAAACAAAGGCTGTGGTAAAGAGTTCACAGAAAAGGAGAACACAGATACTGCATGCAGTTTTCATCCAGGTCCCGCTATATTTCACGACAGATCGAAAGGGGTAAGCAACTGCAGCCTGTATTTCTGTCCTATCATTTTCTGGAGTTTATATTGCGAAAGATAGACGACAGGCCAACATGTCTTGATAGCTGGATCTGTTTTGGGAGGCACTAAAATCTTTCAGTCTGTGTGCTTTGACAGTGGAAATGCTGTGATACTCACGTGAAGGAATTTGAGGAATTTTTGGAAATCCCCCCGTGTGCAAAGGGATGGCACAATGCAAATCCCGACGAAGTTTAGGACTTACAAGGTTGTTAGGAGTTCCGGTGTGCTGAAAGTCGACGAGTCCTGCCCAGCTCGCCAGCCCACTTTCTTCGGTCGAGCCGAGAAGAGTTTACGTGAAGCTGTCACATCCCTCGGACTTTTACCTGTCCCTCCTGATCAGGGATCAGGCATTAATTATAGATCTAGTGTAGGAGTATTGGGCCGCTTGTGGAGCTTTCGAACTGCGAAGAATGATCTTTTCTCCAAGGCCAACTTCATTTTAAGAATCACAAATGTATGCTCAAAAGATTGTTTGTCGAGCTGTTCCGAGCGTTGAAAGCCTCGCAGAGGTTTTAGAGTATTACAGGAACAGACAAACGTTTGAAGTTCGGAGCGCAACGGTCGGTGTCTCCAGGATTGTAAACACTGGGGATCTGAGCAATTGTAATTGAAGATGTGGTGACATATGGTTTTATGGAACTCCTTCATTTCTTATCGTGAAATGCTTTCTCGATTCTGGATGTGTCCAGGTGAAGAAAAGAACTTAAGTTAACACCCTTTCTACTTCTAAAAAATACGTTTACTTTCTCCAGATACACGGTGAAACTATAGTTTCTCAGCTTTGTTGTCGAAGCTGACAAATTTTAATTGTGATTTCCGGTCTGCAAAGGAAATAATTGGTTGCCTGAAGATGTAGAGCTAGAGCTACATCGACCTGGAGTTTTAATCAAGCGGAAACTGCTAGTCCTTTATACATGAATTTCGTGGAAGTAGCTCATGTAGTGTCACCTACAGTGGCACGAGTGTGAGCGTCGATCATGTATAAAGCTCATGATCGCGCTATGAATAAAACAAAAGAACAAACCGAATTTCAATAAACTGCGTGATGAACTAGAGTACAATTAGAGTAGATTCAAAACTGCGTCCTGCTAATGAGGTTAGATATCTTTATACAAAGGTTTACTGAGTACAGGCTCTCCACAGCTAGAGAAGGTTCCAGCAGAGTCTCGGTCTGGAGTTTGGTTCGCATGGAAGCGAATTGGTCGAAGTTTCACTGGCAGTAAGATTTGAGCCCCGAATGGCAAACGTAAGCACACACGTGAGACACGAGTACCCAATGATGAGAAATGGTGTCAAGTGAGGTCAAATGGAGATTAAGTGTTGGACACAGAATATGCTCATCTAACTTCATTTGCAAAGCTCTGGCATCCAGCGGCGACGTGGTAACCACGACGAGTCACGTCATCCGCCCCGCAGTCGAACTAACAACCACAAACCCTCCCGACCAAGTCTGTAAATGCATATAGATCCAGTACCACGTTCTCGGGCCGAACGCGGTCAGATCGTTCAATGAAACCCCGTCCACTCCCATGCGCGGGAAGAGTGTGTCCGAGCGATTTCATCATGACGCCGCCATCGAAGGAAGCTTGGTGCCAAATTTGTCGTTGTCATCCGAGAACGACTTCTTTTCTCGTTGCAGTGCGACGACGAATCTCTCCTGCCCAGCAGCACCTGAGCCCGGGGGACGGGGTAAATCCGCCAGATCCAAGGTAAGGTCTCCACGAGAAATACAGCGTTCCAGTCAGCGGTAATACGCCTGCATCGCTTGTCAGAAAGTGCCGAGAAGCTGAGCGTGCGTGACAATCAACAGTTTTAATTAGAGGATTCTAGACTGATGCGTGGCCTTTGATGATCCCACGTGAAGGAATGGCCACGGCCAAGTCTTGCCTACACGTCACCGGTACCGGGCGTTGGGGGGACCGGATCGCTCCTCCGCCTGCGTCTATGGACTAGCGACGATGGCTATGAGAGGAGAAGAAGACAGGAGCGGATGAGGACGTGGGGCCTGCAGAATCACCGTTTATTCCAATTGGGCTCTTGATTGAAAGCTTCCGTGAGCGGTCGTGTTTGGTCCTCTGCTAGTTCCGCAGGTGCTGAATCGACCGCGGGGCGGAAATGTTTGAATGTCTACAGCCATGGCTTTCCAGTTCGCTACCCGACTCAGCATTCGCATATCTTCTCCCGTGGGCTGCCTGGGTTCCAATAGCGCACCATCATTGCCACCACCGGAACCACCACCACCACCGGAGGCACATTGCTCTGCGAGCATCCGACTCTGAGCTTGATTCGCTTTTGAGGAGCTTTTGCCATTGAATCTGCTCCGCACCTCGTGCGTGTGCGCTTGCGCTTGCCGGAAGGTGGAGCTAATCCTGCACTCGTGAGTGAGCGTTTTTCGAATTCCGAGCGATGGCTTCCTCTGCCGCGCTGGTCCTGCCGAGCGCAACTTGTGCACCGTCCGGATTGCGCCATCCGCCTGTGGTCAATGCCTGCGCAGGTGCGCCCTCGGTACCGACAAGCATAGCCTTCGTCTCTGGAGCTTTTGCCGGACAGCGCGTGTCCCAACGAGTGTGGAATTCTAGAGTGACCGAGAGGGTCGCGAGCGTCAGCGTGCGAGCAAGCGCTGCCGAGTCCACGAAAGAATTGGAGCGTTTTTCCGCTAAGGGAGACCTTTTGCTTTCGGTAAGCCCCTTTCCTTTTCCAGTCTTAATTCCACAAGAGGAAGACCTCGCACTTGTTGCAGAGTCTTGTTGCCAAGAGATATCAAGCCGCGGAGGATTCTTGATTTGCTCGAGATTCTTTGTGACTACTTTGAGTAACGTGCAATTACACCAGCACTAGCGACGCCTCGTTGTCCAGTGACATCAGCCTCATGTCCATTGGTGTAAATTTTCAGATCAAGGATGCTGGCGGATTGAAAGGGTTGGGCGACCGCAAAACAGATTCGTCTGCGAAAATAGACGTGAACGAGAAGATTCTTGTCTTGGAACGGATGAACCCGACACCCCGACCAACAACGTGAGAACTTCACTCTGCCTTCCCGTTCGTGGTGGTCATTACTTTATTTCACCTGTTATCTTCGTATACCTTCAGAGACTGTTGGAGTGAATAGTGGATTGCAATTATCGTTATTGTTATGTACCTCGAGCCTTCCAAGGATTCGTTCAAGTCTTAGTAAATTTTCATACAAAGGATCGGGTGTCATCGAATATTAACGTGTTTAGATACGAAAAGCGAAAACTGAATAATTTGTTTATGCGAATATCGGAATTGAATTGTTCAGTTCTCCATTTCTCGAGGGGCTGTGGGAGTTTCAGTATGCAGGAGCTCGGAGTCCTGGTCTTGTAGCGGCGAAGATTCTCCTCAAGTAAGACTTTTTGGAACTTGTGGATTAACTCCACCAATTAGTTTTGAGTTGTAAAAGTCTTCAGCCTGCTATACTTCCAGGAAATCTCGTTCTGAGATGGAGTGTGGATTGTCAATTTTTAAATAAATGCAGCGATTGTTGGAAGGGAAAACAGTCGGTAAATAGGCATGCAGCTGTAGTGGAATGACTGAAGAGGAATTCTCCAAAGACACCGGCCTTGTTTCTTATCCTTTCTTATTTTTATATTCTCACGCCCATCAGTTTCCTGTCAAATTCAAAGTTCTAAAAGATTCCTGCTCTGGTCTCCGTAACCTTCGGAAATCTGGTTGTCCAAAAATACTAATTTTTTTGGCTTTTTCCTCCTTAACAAGCCAATATTGTACACATAATACTGACAATATTAGTATTCCATCTATTTTCAGGAGGTTTCCATCTGCACTCGCTTCTCTTACATCCCTCACTCTCACGATTCTTGACGGGGAGAACGCCAAGGCCACCGGTACTTTGAAATTCTTCAATTCAGTAAGTTTTTTTTACCTCAGACGTTTACAAAAGTCTGCGAAAACATCTTTCTGAGTGCGCAAGTCATGCATCTTGATAGAGTGCTTGAAATCTGGATATTGATTTTTGATTAAGACACAAAAGTAAGCTAAGAATGAGATTTTTTGAACTACGAACCAGCGTATCACTGGCAGTCTTCACGTTGGCAATTTGCCTGTCCGAACGAACAAGAGAATGCACATAGTAGGTAACTGGTGGGTGATACATATGCTAGAGGTCCTTTTTCTACTGATATATAGTTTTGTACGGATGAAGTGGCAAGACAATAAAGTGTATCACTTATGTTGCGACAATTTGAGTAACGAAGGCACCTATGTTTGCAGGTGGAGAGTAGTTTCACCTTGACAACGAAGCTTGCTGTCGAGGGCCCAGTGAAACTGAAGGAACAATATGTTGAAGGTCTTTTTGCTCCACCAACTGTAACTGAAGGAAACATTCCGTCACAGTTCAAAGGAATTGCTGACCAAATTGCTTCAGCTGTCGAAAGGTTACCAAGTTCAGTGAAAGAAGTTATAAATGGTGGAGTTAAGCTGCCCTTGAGTAAGTGCCTGGTCTATCAGGCTTCTCTTCATACCTGTAGATTTTCATATCATATGACATATACCCAGTCATCGTTCTTATCATTGTTATATAGCTCATTGGACCAACAACATCCTTGCCTTCCACGTAGTTAATTCTCTGCGTACTTTAATATTCATCTGAAATAGAGCAGAAAAGATTCTGACAGTGTACATGTGGATGGGATGATGATTTGTGACAGCGAACACATTTTCACGCGAGCTGCTCATCTCATATCTAGATGAAGAAGTAATGGTAAGCATCCGTAAGGTTTTGAGATCATCGTGAAAGTTTTAGGTCTCAAGGAAGTTCTGACTGGTACCGCAGCAGCTGATGACATATGTTCACCTCCTTCTAGGTCGATCGGCGTTTGCCACCTGACGTTACTTCCCAAGGATTTCGTATGCTTTTGACATTTTTTACGAAGACTTCAATCGTTTTTCAACTCCTTTCATGCACTCCTTGATGACATATCTAATGTTGGAAGTGCCGGTCTTTGTTTTTAGGTCGTGCGGGACAAATCAGGTATACCAGACGTTCTTGTACGCATCGAGGCACCAGCCACAGACATGGCACCTGTAGTTGTTGTACCCGAGTACGTCAGCTGATAAAACAGACTTATTCATACCCTCAAGCAGGGTGTAATAGCTTTCTGTACATTATGAGAGATCATCTTTCACCTAGTAGCTTAGTTATACGATTGAAACTTTGTGATTGTGATAGCACTAGCGGCTCACCGCTGTGGAGCAAATACTTGTGCTTCTGATATATTGGTAATACTCACAAAAAAAAAATGGCCTAAGATTGTTCTTCGTCTATCCGACTTCCAGAGTCGGTGTTCCATATACTAGAAAACGTTATGGACCGACAAGCTTCCCCGAACACAGTGATTGCTTTTATTGGTCGTAGTGGTTCTTCTTTCTTAAAGTTTCAGCGTTATCCTTTCTAGTTGGATGTATAAAAAAGTAGGTGACCACTGGTCAGGTCTTTATCATGTGTTTCGGCTGCAAACTTGTCTTTGATCCAGTGTACAAATAGGTGTCAGCAGCCACGGGTTTCACTCACACCTTAGTTCGTGCCCGCAAGTTAGTCGAACCAGTCTGTTGTGCACACATTCTGATAGTTTTCACGATCTTGAGAACAGGAGATATTAGAAACATGAAATGCCGGTGTAATCTCGTAAATCTGGAGGACTACTGGAGAAGATCTTCATCTGCAATGCTCTGGAGAGGAAGAGAGAGTTGTATCTGAGGATAAGTGTCAACAACACGAATGAATCCGTGGACTGAATAGCATGGCTCCTAAGTAGAATAATAATATCTAGTAAACATCAGTTGAGCTGGGAAACGTGGTTGTATCGAACAAGTTGTCGATAAGATCTGACTCATTCAAAGCATCTGGCGACTTTAGTATCTTGAGAAAGGACCAGGAAAAATTGACCACACACTAAACTTGAGAGCTCAACACAACGTCAGCCTATTCTTAACCAGGACTGTAGGCGAATAAAGGTGAAGGGTCTTGGTCCATTTTTCATTTGTCCTAGAAAATTCATGGGCCGGAAATTCGATTTCGCCCAGCGCAAACTCAAACGTCGCTTGTATTTGAAATTCAGTCAGTAACTGTGCAAATCGCAGCGAAGTCACGGTATGGGTTGCGCATCAGACGAAAGACTGAAGCAAGTGAATTTTGTATCAGATGTCACTTCCCGACAGAGTACAGTGTAGAATATAGGATAATATGAACGTCAATTTGGGATATGGAATGAATGTTCTGGAGTTGTGGAACCAGGGATGATGGTATCTCGCAAACTAATCTTCCATAGTCAGGGAGTTCGGCTTGGGCTGTGTGCTCACATTGCAGAAAACTAGAGATTTTGTACACACTAGAACTTCCTTAGCTATGTCAGAGTCAAATTCATGGATTATAATTTTAAGGTTATCGTAGCAGCATCGGAACCGTGAATATGACAACCAGAGAGGATACAGTATCACATTAGGAGCTGACTCCCCCATGAGTTTGGATAGGGTTGAACTCAGTGTCCTGAGAACCAAAGGTCCTGCCTGGGTACCTGAAAACTGCAGATGCGATCACTGAAGTATCGCAGTGCGACCAGGTACCAAGTCAGGTGCATGCCAGACTCCAGGTGTAAATGGAGTTCTGATCTCGTTGGCAAAGTTGATAATAGAGAGATAAGGAAATAAACAAATCTTAAGGAATGGTCCCATTCCTGATCACAGCTTTCTGCTTATGTCACCACCGTCTGAACAACAGAATACGCTCCGGGTTTTTCTGAGGGGTGAAAGAGATAGCCCACTGGGTCCTGTCATACATGGGGGCGAGGGTGGATTGATTGGAGGTCCACTCGACCAGCACGTTCCGAGTCAGAGTGAAACAGACTCACCGCAGCACCTCGAGCTTCCTCTGGGAGTTACGCGGGGCAGAGCGGGGGATTAGGAGGTCTCATGCAGCACGACGTCTCCAGTAAGCACGGCGAGGTGTACGTGCTGCTGCTGCTGCTGCTCATCTCGCCCCTGTTGCCGATCATGCGCAGGCCCTTCATAAGGGGCACCGAAACGGACACTGCTGGATACATCCGAACAGTTCAGCGTTGCGCCGGATCGAAGAGGAAATATCGAACACGCCGATCGACGATTAATTGCGACGATGCGACGAGACGCTGCGTAGGTCTTCACGAGATGCGTTTACTCTCGGGAGCAGCGACCGAGCGGGCATGCATCGTCCTCCTCGGGCTGAGGCCAAAAGATAATAGCCGAGGGAGGCATCCGCCGAATACTTTTGCACAACTGGAAACATTGAACATTAAAAGCGACGCGTTCGGAAAAGCTTATTCAGATGATGACTTTACATTCAAACCCCGTCCCATGCTCGAGGCATGCGGACATCGAAGACTACAACACGAGCTCGCCGCTCGACGGTCCACCGCCGCCCCAGCCAGCAGCTGCGAAGCAAAGGCTTTTACAGCACTTCGGGAACAAAATAATTAACACTGGAGATCAGTATTAAAGCCTAATCTCGTTGAGACTAATTTGGTATCATTAGACTCGGACCTAATGTGCCATGGGCAGAAACCGTCGTCGAATCAAATGAAGCATAACAGATTCTCAAAAGATGCGGTCATGAACATCGAGGTTGATATGGCGGCGTCCGACTGCGTAAGTTTGTCGAGAGTGGGAGAGAGATGGAGTGAAAGAGAGAGTGCGAGTCAGAGGGAGAGCAAGCGGTCTCCGCACGACACAATGACAAGAGCAGCAGCAGCAGCAGCAACAGCAGCAGGAGGTTCTTGTACAGTCCAGTCCCTTTCGTGGACCGTCGAGGTTCCCGTCGGACGCTGCTTCCTGGTCTCCGCTTTATTCTGCAGGCTCTTCAGACCTCGAACAAAGTCAAGGACTGCACTGAAGAGTAGACCGGCCTCATGTACCACTCATCATCATATCACCATCATGAGCCAAAGCCTTGGAGTTGATTCAACGCACCACGGACCGAGACCGATCAATCTGTACAACTCGTCCAAGTACAAGCTTCCGAAACTCGCCTGGCGGGATCTCAACACTCGGATCCAGTTGTGAGTCACTCAGTGAATGATCCGGGTACACGGTCAATGGACTCGGTTTGAATGTCCACGAACCTGAACCGATTCAGTTCGTCTTTCAATTTTGTCCTGTCGGGTCAATTTCGTCGAGAAGCCAGCCAGATAGCCAGATAGCCAGCCAGCCCCCCTGTCCACATGCAGAGCCATCACCTGACACATTTCGCAAGCGGCGGCGTTAGTGTTGGGAGATGTGATGTGGAAAGGACCTCTGTTGTGATCACAGCCTGGTCACAGATGATCCTTAATTCAGTCCTTAATCGAGATGATCGTTGACAATTCTCTTAACAGGTTGGCTTACAATCTGAGAACACTCAGCCAGTTTGGCTTAGCTCCAGCGAACTGGGTGAAGACGACCGGGAGTGCTCGTGGTCAAATGTTTGGTGATCGGAATTAGTACCTGTCATGTCAGCTTGCAACCTGATCGATAGATCAACTGTCGGCATCGTCTCTCTTCATGATTCCTAGGAACTCGGTCTCGCTGACTGCAAGGGTCAAGGACTCGGGGATCATCTGCTGAATGGGCGAAAGTACTAGGCGACCGTGATTTAGTTTCCCGCTTATGGACGGAATCATCAAAAGGCTGAGCTCGAGCTCGAGCTTGAGCTTGAGCTTGGGCTTGGGCTTGGGCTTAGCGTCGTCTACTGCCCCGTGCCCGACGTCAGCCATCTACTGCAGCGAGACTTCATGCAACTTTGACTTGCCGCAACTCATATTCATGCAGTGATCATGAGTGGTCAAATCGGGACGTGAGGTCTGCGTCTGATTACTTTCCAGCAATGAGCTGCGTTGTCATTCGGGCATGATTTCACTTCTAATTAGGTCACAGGAAAGGTCAATCGTGGATTGGGGGGTGGGGGAAGGGGTACGAAGATGGGACTCACTTTCGCCATCGCCATCTTTGTCAACTGCAAAAACATACATACACGTTTGCTTCAACATATGGAACAACACGAAGGATAGTGGAACTAAACTGTCACTAGTCAAACATGCAAAACATGATCATTGCAGAAAGTTAGTGACTGCAAAATGAAAGTCTCTGCATGCCACGCTAGCTAGGTCCCTTGAAGGAGAGCGAGGTCTCGATATTGGAGAAGTGCTGGTGAGAGGAGGTACATAGGCATATATATAGATCATCTCATCTAACATCCAACCAAGGAAGGGAGAATGTCAAGAGAGTTTCACATTCATCTATCATGGCGGCAAGCTCATCATCCGTGATGTGCTCCCCCAAGTCTCGAGCGATCTTCCTCAGGTTTTTGAGCTACGAAGCAAATTTTCATGGCACACAGCAACAAGCAGTTTATTAGGCAGTCGGCCGAGATATTTTATTACCACAATGATTAATGGCGTGAAGAAGAGGAGCTTAAGTTTTGACCGAATTCAGGAACCAAAATGTCGTGGGCACGCTCTCATCGTCACAACGAACGAGTTGAGAACGTACCGAGATCTTTCCAGTATTGTCTTCATCGAAAAAGCGGAATGCTTTTGCTAGATCCTCATCCGGATCCTTTTCTTGGTACTTAGCTGTAACTGCATCAGAGAAAGTTTCTCGGCCATCAAATCGTTAAAGGAGATGTTTTTTCTCGAGTGGCCTTCGAGGTGGAACCCATGTGGGCCACCTGTGCTGCCATTGGCTCAAAATTCAGTATCCACGAGCTCTTTGATGTTACGCAAATGCAAGCATGCAGGCAGGTCTCAGAAGTGAATTGCAGAAATAGCTTTTGTGTCATTTTTCCTGATTTTATGACTTTCTTCTTTGGTCGACTGAAACTTCCCAACTTTTGAGACAGCCAAGGGATTCGAGTGGAAATTACATACGAATCTCCATGAACTCATCCTTATCAACCTCATCCGATCCATCTTTGCAGTACTTCTCCATCAACTTGCGACAGTCGGCTTTCTTAACCGGGAAATCCAGAGCTCTCATGGCTACCTGGAGGAATTGGCACATGTAGGATGCGTATATGGATAACTGAGCCTCATCAGACCTCACACTCTCCACGTTTGCACAATTCTCCGTTCAGAAGAAACGCAGTGTCAAGGCTAGCGACGGCTACCAGAGCTAGAACCATGGACCTCTCAGAGTCCGTGCAAACGAATACCAAACATTCAGTCAGTCCACTCATGCAAGTCCGGCGGCTAAGGCCTTTCTTAGACGATAAACGTGGATCAATGGAGAAACAACATTGCATCGGGACGTAAACCCCAGCTTGCAGCTGTGAGGGAACAAATCTATAAATCAAGATCGAATTTCGAATCTCTTGCAAAGTTTCCGAAACCCTGGCAATATTTCTCGTTGGGTTTCGTCGTTCTGAACACACATCTCAGTCGAGTAGACAATTCAGCTCTCCAGAAGCGAGATACGATCTCTACCCGTGAAGAGTGCTCCTGCCCTGCCAGGCAGGAGCCACAGTTTTGCAAATTGCGCACATTCTGATGATGAACGGAAGAAGCTGCTAGCTTTCACTCGCAGATCCCGTGACAGCGACATGTTGACACGCTGATGTGAAAGCAGATGCCGGGGGAAGGAAGATGGGCCGAGTTCGGTTCGAATTCGATGAGGACTCAGGCCCGTCGCCATCGCCTCGACAGCACGGTGCCGCTGACTCGGTGGACGCATCAGTGCGCCAGAGAGAGAGAGAGAGAGAGAGAGAGAGAGAGAGAGAGAGAGAGAGAGAGAGAGAGAGAGAGATCTGCCCCGAGAATCACAGATCGGAACAAAATCGTGCAGACGGGGGAGAGAATGGATCGGATTCCGAAAGGACACGATAGAGTTCCGTACAATGCGAGGCGACAATCTACGGCCCGGGGCTCAGAGTCAGAGGGAAGGAGAAGGACTTGCGACTGGACGGGACTGGACTGGGACTGGACTGGACTGTGGACCAGACCAGATCAGATCGTCAGAAGATGGACCGACGAATTTCGGGGAGTTGTTGTTGTTACCTTGAGGTCGCGGAGATTGTGTTTTCCGATCTTACGGGAATCAAAAAGCTCAAAGGCCATGCAAATTTCCTGCTTCTCCTCGGCGCTGATGTCGTTCCGTATCTTCCTGCAGGCCACCGGCCTCAGAGTGGGGCTCGCGGAGTAGAACGATCCCGGGTGCGGGTGCGGGTGCGCGTGGGAGTGAGGGTGATGGTAAGGTGCCAATCGCGAGCTAGCGCCCGGGTAGCCGACCTGCGAGTCCTCTCTGGACAGAGGCGACGTCGGCGTCGACAACGACCATCGCCTCTGAGGATTCGAGTCCTTACGAGCCATCCTCCCCCAAATCGACCTCTTCCTCTGCCCCTCGAGTAGTCCTTCCTCCCGATCTCCTCCCCGCTCCAGCAAGCGACGGGCGAGAACGATCGAGCGGGCGAGCGGGCTGGCAAGACGAGGGAAGGCAAGACGAGGCGACGAGGATGTGCGAGGAGGGGGACGAGGGCCACGAAGAAAAGGCTTCGAGTCTCGAGGCAATCCATGTCCGAGTTGACTCGGGGCCCCATTTCAACTCCGAGCATTTCAGTTTAGCTGCGGTCTAACTAACAAAAACCGTTCTCGTTCCCCCTCGAGCCACAACACAGCCCAGCCCAGCCAGCCCCTCAGGATCGAAGGCTGGCTGGGCTTGTCGCATTCTGCGTAGCTTGTGCTGAGAGCTGCAGCAGGGGCCTCCTCCTCCCAACAGGGACAGCTTATATAGCGTGCGTCTAAAGGAGATCCGCTCGGGGACAGGGTAGGTCCACGAAAGCTAAATTCGCACCTGCCTACCACGCCCGAGTCCTGTTGCGGGACGAGGCCGCGCCTAGCTGGCTAGGCCCTTCTGCTGCTCCTGCTCCTGCTGCTCGCGTCGGGGCTGTGCCAGGGCGGAATCCGAAGCATATTCCTCCCTTCGAGCGGAATGCTCGACGAGAAGCAGATATGGTCGAGGACCTCCATCGAGGATCTCGAGTCCAGCGACACCTGCTTAATTTGCCTCGTCCGTCCGGCCGTCGACTGTGACCGCCAGCGAGACGCTGGATGCGCTACGACTCTGCCTTCTCGGCGTGGCTTTCTCGGCTCGGAAATTGATCCCCGTTCCTTCGTTCTGTAGCTTGCGGTGGGACGAGGCGCCGTAAATGCAGAAACTTCCGGCAGGACGACGCGCTCCATGCCGCTTTTGGACGCTGTATCGTGCGTACATTGTCCGAATATTCTGCGTGCCGAAGAATCATGTTGCCAAGGATTGGGCTCTCGATCGATCGAGGAAGTCGAATTCGAGAGACTCGAGAGAGACGAACTGCTCTGTCCTGTCCTCTCACAGACCCGACGACGTCGATTCTAGCTCCTCTAGACTCGGTTGTAATTCTTCGCATGTGAAATCTGCGACGGGCGTGGTCCCCTTCGCCGCATGAGACCACCACGCAATCAGAAGCGGGCTTCTGTGCGAAGCCCGCCCTCGTAAGAAACCCCGTCGTATTCGCCGAGCCACGAACTCTGCCGGCTTGCTTCGCATCTTTCGACACAATTGAAGCCTAAAGCGATGCACGGGTACGGTGCGACAAAGTGCAGTCCTATCCTCGAAAAGCAGCTCCGAGCAGTTTCCTCCCGTACAACATGTAGACAGCGGGGGCCGACGCATGATCGTGCGTGCGTAGGGTTGTGAACTCTGAATCCGATCCCCCGACCGTCAAAGTGTGATGAGTGCGGGGGTGTCGAAGGCGGAGCTGGCTGCTTTATTCTCAGAGTGAGGAGAGCGATTCGATCCGACGGCGTACAGAGGATCCATGGCGTCGATAGGAAAGTTCGGCCCGAAAGAATGGAGGAACGGGGTAGTGTTCAGCAGCCGGGCAGATTATGCAACACACGTACGTACGTGTCTTTAGATTGTCGGGTCCCTTTCGTGGTTGATTCGGAATTCCCAGACCTAATGCTCTCGACGCTCGTAGAGCTGATTATGAAGGACGTACCTTCGTGAATCGGGCGATTTACGAGCACATAAACATAAACACACATACACACAAACACAAACACAGCGTCACCGTCACCGAGTGAGTGATGTTGAACTGAAGATGATGAGAGTGGAGAGATGCAGCAGAGACGATGGGGAAAAGCGATGGGAGTTTAGTAGTCTCTCTAGACCCAGACTCAGATCATGAACATTGTTGTCGAAAAGAAAGACTATAGTACAATCAATTCCTCTCTCCTCGATCGGAAGCCATGATTTGTCAGTGCTGCCAATTTTGTCGAATTTTGTCTTGGTCATCATCATCGGTCCGAGACGTAAGCAGCCGTCCCAGTCCCAGTCCCAGTCCCAGTCCTCGTCCCTGTCACGGTCCCGGTCTCAGGTCCCGGTCCCGGTCCTAGGAGACGGTCCCTGTCTTTGTCCCTACTGGGATCTGCCCAGCTCGACCCAGATGCGGTCGGCAAATTTGTGCAATGTGGACGATTCGCGTTTGATAGCGAAAGCCGAACATCGGTCGAGATATCCGAGATCGAACACAGTGAAGCCCCGGCCGGCCACGACCGCTCGGGCGTTAGGGTACGTCGCACATTGCGACGGTCCTACTCGAGCGCCTTGAGGAGTCACGCTACCTCGTGTCACCGAAACTCTACCTCGGCCGGGGCCCGTAAGCAAGAGCCGGCTCGAGCTTAAGCGCGATGAGAGAGACGGTTTAAGAGCGGACTTAGGCTTAATCAGGATCCGCGTAGCGGGCGGGGTCCAAATGTCGAGCGCTCGAGAGGGCCCGGGCACTTGTGGAGGGTTAGGGCATACTGCACATGCCGGAAAGCTGGTGCAGCAGCAGAGCCTAGACCTAGCATTGGAGGAATTGTTGGACGGGGAATCTGGAGCAGCGTAGCGTAGGCTTGACGAGCGATGCGTCTGTCCGAGGACAAGAGTCATGAGTGCGAAGGTCAGTGGAGTTCGTTAGTGATCCACAAGAAGATTCCGAGTCGGGGGCTGGATGAAAAAGCGGACAAGGTAAGTCAGTCGCCGCGACGGCAATAGGCCGAATGACCCCACATGTCGAAATTGGCATGGAGGTGACTTGCCAGAGCTTTCCTATTCCGGTCATGGTCCGAGATCCCCATCCAATGACGCTTTGAGTGCAACATTCAAGCTGACGTCAGTGTCTTAAGTTCGTCCATTTTATATCCTTTGTTGGAGGATAGGCATGAATGCCCCGCAGGGTGACCTGGACCCAGGGGCTCCGAGCTGTTCCTCCCCCGCGGATAGTCCTCATTTCCAACTCACCCTGACCCAACTTTGTTCTCCGGTACACTCACCGCGCATGCCACGAATGACGGGTTTCGTCTTCCGCTCGTAATCGTGATTCGTGAAACTCATGAATCCCTCCCTGCCATGCGCCCGAGGTTAGGTTATTCTCACGAGTCTTCATTACCCCCCTCTCCCTCCCTCGTCGAGGATTGCTTGCTTGCTTGCTGCCGCTGCTGCTGATGACATGTTTGACAGAGTGGCAGTACGATAGTACAGCCGAGTTGGGCCTCACGAAAACTGCGTGATTTTCGTCACGTCATGACTCGAGCGAGAGTCAGAGTTGGCCTCCAGCACGGACAGACGGCGGGAGCGGGAGTGTGAGGGGGGAAGTTCATAAGAACGAATGGATGGATGGATGGATCCATTGCTGGCTGACAGACTCTCACCGGAGGTGGGCACGTAGACGAGGCTCATGGCCATGATGCCCTCTCATGGCCCATGGCCCATGCCATCCACGTCGGACGACATCGCATGCCACCTCATCTCCCCGCCCTCTTCCGCTCGATGTCCGGTTAAGGCCCCGCCCAGGGGCAGTGATCGTATGGCCTCGACGTCCGCCCGCCACGTCGGCTGCGACGGAAGAGACTGTGCCAGTCGCCGCCGTGAACTTCTTTCCTGAAAAACGCAAAGACCGCCCAACTAACCCCAGGAACGCGGTGGTGCCCGCAGTAGCGCGGTAGCGTGGTAGCGGTAGGGGCGAGGAGGGGGGAAGGGGGAGCGAGGGAGCGAATGAACGAATGATTATGGGAGGGGAGTGTCATGGCATGAATGAGGAGGAATGATGAATGACTAGGGCGACGACAATCGTCTGGGAAAGAGGAGCGGGATTAGGGCACGCACCGATCAGGAGAATACGTGACGTTGGAACATCAAATGTGCCAAACAAGCATCTGGCCTGGCCGCGTCGGGCGGAACCGGATTTACTGTTGCAGCGGGGCGCGGGGGGCGGGGGACGGGACGGGGCGGGGGCGAGCACTTCCGGCAGCGGGACCGCATTAGCTAATGCGGTCCATTAGGCTCTCTTAAGCTCGCAGCATCTCGCGAGCGAGCGGCACAGTGGGGCAGCCGTTGCGGGCGCCGGTAGAGGGGGGCCTCCGGCAGCAGGTCAGGCGAGGACGCGGGGCGTGCGGCGGGGGGGCGAATGCGGCCAAGGGAGCGGGAGCGGGAGCGCTAAGCGAGCGCGCTTAGGGCGCCAGGCGAGGGCTAATCGCAGGAACTGGCAGCAAAACGGAGTGCCGTGTCGTGGGGCGGGGAATAATAAACTAGTGGTTTTTAGAGGCCCCGCGGGCAAGAGGAGAGGCGAGGCGAGGGCAGATATCCCTGCCAGAGTTCCAGTCGACAAGACGAAGAAGGAGGAGGAGGAGGAGGAGGAGGCGCAGGAGGGCAGAAGAAGAGAAGGAGGAGGGCGGGGGGGGGAGGGCAGGAGCTCAGTAGCGTAGTAGGAAGGAAGGCAGGCAGGCAGGCAGGCAGGCGGGGGAGGAGGGGGGCAGTGCCCGAGCCGAGCCGAGGAGGCGAGAGGGAGGGACGAAGGAGGAGGAGGGATGGGGGAGGGCATTCGGCGAATCAGTAGCGCGCAGGCGAGCTCTGGAGTGTGCGAACGGAGGTAACGCCCGTGCTGTACCCGCGGCAGTGCACGGGTGAAGAAAGACAGCAGCAAGGGTCTGGTCCAAACTCCGAGAGAAGCACTGAAACGCGAAGACGCACTGCGCTTTCAGAAGGAGAAGCGAGCGTCGACGAGCGTCGACGAGCGAGAGAGGAGTTTGGCCGCTTCCTCGTCGCCCGATACACAGAGGCCATGGCGGTGCACTTGCAGTGGTTGTAGGAGCCTTGCGGCCATGGCCCCCGCCCCCTCCTCCTCCTCCACCGCTGCGGCGGCTGCAGTAGTTGTCACGGATCCCAGCCCGTCCGTGCCCGCTACTGCATCAGTTGCGACTCTGGCTTCGGCTATGGGTGTGATAAAGGTTTCTTCATCGACAACCGGTGGATCTTCATCGAGCTCTTCATCGTCGTCGTCTGGGAAGAGCGATGTGTCCAATTCTGGCGCGGATCAGGAGTTTTCTTCGGAGACGTTAAGCCGATCGTTATCTGCGAGCAAATTGAACGCGAAGGCGCCCGAGTTCGTCCCTAAGGGCATCATCAGTCCCACGACTTCAGTTGCAGGGTTTATTCCCGGTTTGATCCCTGTGGCTTTATTGCAGCAAACTTCACCCGGAGTTCTTCCGGTGCACTACCCCCCTCTTGTTTCACCCACGCAATTTGATCCGATGCCCGTCATGGTCGCCGGTATGCCCCCGGTGGTTCCGTCCGGCACGCCTCCCGCTCTTGGCCCCGAGGCTGTTGATGCGTTTTTGGTCCAGGACTCCTTCCCACCCCCACCACAGACAATTTTATCTGCCCCTCCCACCGTCAAGCCCATGGTTAACGAGGAGCTGAAGGCGAAGATCGTGAAGCAGGTCTGTGCCTTCCACCTGTTCATTTTCTTTTCGATTTGCATTGAAGTTCTCCAAATTGAAATTAGGAATTTGCATCCCACGAACTATCCACCAGACTGACTGCGGTCCCCACGCCGAAGAACATCTGAAACCCGTGCCGCAAGCACTTCTGGAAGCCTTTCGGAGGGCCACAATCCGCTCGGAATCGAGCTGTAGCTGGGCATGCTAGTCGGACAGAGCAGGTGTGCAATCTGAAGTTCCGAGTTAGCACAGTAGTTGGAAGTGTCCATGATTTCGACTGAGGAGGAGCAGATGGATCATAAGTTCACAATTCAGATTGTCGAAGTGCTTTTGGAAGCGATCGGGGCAAAGTTTGTGACCAGGATGAGACTGCCCACCACCGCCTTGAGCACTTCCAAGGCTTTTGTCGTGATCTGTGGTTAGATGACCTTCATATAATCTGCGCGGCAATTGATGTGGATGTCGTGGATCTGGGATCAGGGAGGGAGTCAAGCTGTCGCGATCTCTTTTTGCGGAAGTTTTGCAAGCCTGTGTTCCAAGATCTGGAAACCTAGACTGTCCAAATACGAACGCTGAAGTGAAAACTGGGTAGTTTTTTTGTGACTGGAACCACTCTGACGTCCCGATCGAGGTACTGATTCCCGACCTCGTAAAGGTAGTATGGAGCAGGCGTAGAATTCCACATCCGCTGCTCTCTAGTATCGTGCTTATTAACAGGGATCCGAAGTGCTTGCCGGACGGTGTAGCAAGACGTGGGGCGAAATTCTCATCAGTTTTGTCTACTTGTACAGCACACACGAGATCAAACACGCCTGTAGTGGTTTCATCGCGCCGTGGACTATCTGATCAATTAGGTCCTTCCGTTTAGGTCATCCAGTATCACCTTCCGAGAAGAATTTACCTCTGGTCGTTTCTGTGTTTAGTCATCACCCAGAGGACACTGCTCCAGTTCCGCGAGCTTGTGATAGCGCCCCGAGTTTGTATTGTCAATGTGTGGTGGGGACGATTACTTGTTTTGGAGAGTATACAGAACACTCTCCCAGGCGGATTTACGCTTAAGACCTCTTTCTGGTGCTTAGATTCAACGTGACTGGTAACCAGCAGTATTTTGAAACCATCGACCTGTAACCAAAAGACCTTGCGTTTTAGATCCAAAATCAGGATTAGGTCAACTCCGTTTTATTATGTGCTTGATCTGATCGTCTGTAATCGGTGTTATGTGGCAGGTTGAATTCTACTTTAGCGATCAGAACCTTCCCACTGATAACTATCTCATGAAATTTGTGAAGAAGGATCCCGAAGGGTTCGGTATGTATATTTTTCTCCTAAACCTTTTTCTTCAGTAGAGAGCATTATCTTTGACATTGTACATCGAACGTCATTAAACTTGTTGCACTTTCTATTTGTTTGGTGGATCTTCTGCTAATGGATCGGCTTCCTTCTTGTCGGTCTGTAGTCTCTAGAATGGTGTGTTATGGCAGCAAGAACCTAGTTGAATGAAACCGAAACCTCTTCATTAAGAACCGTCTATCTGATGTTGCCCCAACGTGTGTAGCTGTCTTGCCATTTGCTGCCTGTTGTTTGCCACATCCTTTCGATATTGTTTGCTCTTGGGGCACCTCGTTTATCGTCTGATCACATTCGAATACATACTAAGACCGCCATTATGTTCATCAGATATTTTTAAAATTTTCAAGTATATCAGGATGAGAGCTTTATCTTCGGCCATCGCTCCCGCAAACATTCCTGCTTATGTCTTTCTTTTCCCTTACTACTGGACATTCCAGAAACTTAGCTGGAAGATACTTTAGGGCATCTACAGTCATTGCACTTTGATAATACAGTCCAAGAGATTTCCAGCATTTTCTCTTGACCTTCATCTCGTCTATGCCGGTTTTTTGTGTAAAGTCTGGAGAGGTTTCTTGTTCTCAAAGATTTTATCGATGTGATTCTGCTCCTGACCATCTATTTGGTTCTTCTTTCCATCGCAGTACCTATCCCTGTGGTAGCATCTTTCAGAAAAATTAAAAATCTCGTAAAAAATCATGGGATCGTCGCGGCCGCTCTTCGAAATTCAACTCTTTTGGTACGTACGCCATTTCTTTTACACATAACTTGCACAACTACTCCTGGCAGTTAGTTCTGGAGGGTTTGGAGTTAAAGTTATGCGGGAATATGGATTATGGTGTACAGTGGAAGTCCATCATATTACAGAATGGGCTGACATTTCCCAATGTACCATGTTCTCAACAGGTGGTCAGCGAGGATGGTAAGAAGGTTCGACGAGCTCAACCCTTACCCGATGTTGATCTCGAAGAAGTTCAGGTTTGGATACCGTCCTTCAAATTGTACTGCTTGATCTCACCATTTTCATCAGGAGTCTCTGTATATTAATGCATAACCTTCTAAGTGGATGGGCTAACTTCCTGGCTCTTTCGAGACTTGGAAAACCATGTCATTGTTGTCCATTGGAAGGTATTCAATTATCGGTCTTGGGGGTATATTTCTGAGTTACAGTGACGTTGTTTACTGCAGTCACGCACCGTGGTAGCTGAAAATCTACCAGAAGATCATTCAATCGAGAGTGTGGAGCAACTATTTGGCTCAGTTGGCAAGTAAGATATGCCCTTCACGTTTTCCTTTGTGACGTATTACACGGTTTCGTTACCGAAAGTGATTTGCTTCCACTCTTGTAGGAGATGAGCACCAGCGTGCAGTGAAGCACATGTGATGGGTCATCCAGCTTATTTTCTTTACGCTGCGGGTGCGGGTTAGTAGTTCAATTACTTAAGGGTCTAGGGTTTCAATCAGACGAACTTTTCAAATAGCGTTTTAAGGCTAAAACGTGGAGAGAAGCTAAATCTTTCTTCTATCCTCCGTGAACATGGGAATGATCAAGTAATGTAAAGGTTAATAGACGATGACATAAATCGACTAAATACTATACACTGCCGTAATACTGATGAAGGAAGCTTTCTAATGGGACCAAAATTGCTTCTTTTGCCAGTGTAAAAATGGTGCGTATTTGCCAACCCGAAGCAGCCAATGGTGCTAGTCAAACAGCCGCAAAATTTAAGTCGGACATGGTTGTTAGCAACAAGGTATATGACTTGTAGTTCCTATGTGTACTTTTCTTGCCTGCCAGCCGTTTGTCGTACGTGATTTCTCATTCTTTTCTAGTTCTACATGCTTCGAGTGAGTTTATTTGTGGCAGTCCCCTGTTAGTTCTCACATGTTTACTAAGACTTTTGCAAATTTTCTTGGAACAGCTGCACGCACTTATTGAATTCGAAACTGTGGAGCAAGCGGAAAAAGCTGTAAGATGGGTCATGTTTTTCACGCTTCCATCAAATTGCAGTAGGAAGATCATCGTTGGTACCTATCTATTTGGAAGATCATTTAGTTAATAATGATCAGGAGTTCAACTCATACGCCCTGCTTTGGTATGTGTGCAGGTGTCAGCATTAACAGACGAGCGGAATTGGAGAAGCGGACTCCGCGTCCGGCTTCTGCTAAGACGCACGGTATGTTACAAAAAAATGTCTAATGTTCTGTCTATTCTCGGTAGTTGTTCATTTACTCCTTCTCTTGTTGTTGTTAAGTGAAGCTTCGAACCTTGGAGACCTTGTTGACTAGAAGTGATGGCTTGCAGTTTCAAAGCAAGCACGGCTACCAGCAAGCTCCATTCCAAAAAGGTCGCAAGGCCTCAGGTGGCGAAGATAGTGGCGGCGAAGAGGAAGATCTTGTGGGAGCTCAAGATAAGAGTGGCGAAGAGTCAGGCCATGCTAATGACAGAAGTGAAGAAGCTCCAGTGAGTTTTCAATATGATCCATTAGTCTTCTTCCTTTGGGAAGGGAATAACGTTGATATTTCCTGCCAAATGAATGTTAGCGATTGCACACTACATGTCATCCCTTTGTTTTCATCATTAAACCAATTACATCTGACGCCTTGCAGTTAAAATATTGCGTTCTTATATTTCGCTACAAAGCATAGCGTTTGTAGCTTTGCCCCCATATCTGGTTAGCGTTTATGATTTAGTGTGTTTTCCCAAGTTCCTTGGCCCTTGATTTGTCTATGGCTAGTAGACGAAGACTAACTATTCCAACTTCCTGTCTGTATTGTGAATATGGTCCCATCATTGTGCACACTGAGCCTTTCTGTGAAGAGAAAACTCACATATTTGGCCACAACGTATGGTCTTTTCAAGTTTGTCGTAACCTGGACTTTTGTCTCTATGTCAGAGTTCTTACTTCGTATTCGTTCCTCTCCGTTTTTGGTAAGCGCTTACGTATCGTTCGTTTTCGCCTTGTTATGAATTGCCGGTTAATATAGCCGGAGTGTCTTCAGGGTAACGATGCTGGTACAATTGATCGTGATGGAAGCGGCAAGAGAGGAAGAGGCCGTGGACGTGGTGGGCGAGGGGGACGAGGCAGGGGTCAGCATACTGGAGTTAATGGCAGCCGTACTCATCAGCTAGGAACATCCCCCCAGTCAAGCATCACTATTTCCAGTGAAGTAGTAGGCAGGCCACCTCCAGGTCCCCGTATGCCTGATGGAACTAGAGGCTTCAGCATGGGTCGGGGTAAAATACCTATAATGGGTCCAGCTTAGGTATCTGTCGATATCATGCTTCAGCAGTACATTGGGGTCACGTATGTTTTGCTATTTGTTGTAAGAGGGTGGGCTAGGCTCCTTTATCTGGAGACTGGGTGATGGAGGCCTTCATATTTTATGTGTCTTGTCATGGTGTGTGATCTTTATTATGGCGAGAATTTGGCAGGAATGTAGATGTTGAGGGTTATAACACAAGGTTGGACTGTCAAGCTTACCTGTACCATAGTCTGGCAGACAGCCGTTTCCGAAAGAACGCTAGAGAGCGCGAGAGAGAGAGAGGGAATGCATTTACTGAAGGAGGCAGAAGGGCATTTGTGCACGCTTGACACCAATCATGCATGGGCCTTGTTTATCAGCTGCTTATTGTCGTGGATGTCTCTAGAAAGCTCATTTATTTTATTTCAGGTGCACCTACTTTGAGATCCCTTTTGTGCAATTGCCATAGTTTCTTTGTCAATAATATTGAGTAAGGGAGGGAGAGAGAGGTATCTGGGTATTCTTGAGGTGGGATCTAGGCGGTATTAGATGACAAACGACCTGCCTTGACAAATTGCCTCTAGTCTTAGCAGTGAGCTTTTGTCTGCAGAACATCAGTTCATTGATGACATGGAATGGGTATGAAATACTACTAAGGTCGATAGGCCTAGCCAGCCATGTCGGAGATGCATGGCAATCTACATAACTAGACATACCGTTAACATTGTTTCCAATTCTGCCACCTTAACAAATGATTCAAATTTTGAACTTTTTAACACCCTCGTTGTCAGTTCTGAGTCCAAGTCTCGTTCCAGCAACTTTCAACTCGAGGTGCTCTTGGCAATAAACATCAGGTCAGAAGTTGTCTGGATAAAACTTGTTCTAAACTTGACGAGATAAAAGTTTCAATTATATATTGCTTATGCGGTTCTCCGCGAATGGAACACTGAATTACCTATGGAATAAGCCTCATCTTCAGTAAGCGTGGCATTCACCATTCTCTTCATAAAGAAAGCCGTTGGGTATTTTTTGTTGGTACATCATTATGGTTGATGCTATTTTCCATGAGACGTCGGGAGAGGAACAACGGAATAGAGCCTCCCAGGGATACAACTACATATCAATGAACATTCAGCGACCCTAATCTCCTGGATGAAACCCAACAAATGAAGATACAATCTCTTAGAAACGAGAGAGTAGATTAGACCCCCTCCGTCACGAATATATACATAACGCATGCACATCATTCGATTTGACGCAAGAGATAAGTCTCGGCCATAAGCAGAATATGAGATCACTAAGGGATCTGTGTACGCTGGAAGCAAGAACTGAGTTACACAAAGGGACGGTAGGAACGTTGACCAGAAACAAATCACACTCGTTAGGGATGATTGCTTCTGAAGAATTGTCGTTACTCCAAGCTGGCATACTCGGTATAAACGGTTCACCAGTCCCACTATCAGCAGAAAACCGGACTTGAAAATTTTGAGAAATCCCGATGATGCAAGTCCCAGTAGTCATATTGCATTGCCCTATAGTACCTTGAAACATAGGTTGGAAAGTCAGGGTTGTGGGTCACGGTGTTTTCTGTTTTGGATTTACTCACAGCTGTAAATGAAAGGGTGTTTAAACACGCTACTGTGCTCAAAAACTTGAATTGAGCTTTGGCAAAAGGTCAGACGCCTCCATTGCAAATGACAAACCAGTTACTGAAGTAAAAAAATAAGGATGAGAGGACTCGTTGTTAAACAGAAAGTGGATAATATCAAAAGGGGTGAGATGGGGCTAGGCCTCGAATAGCATGACAATGGAAAAATATGTCATATTTCACTTAAGACAAATGGATTGTCATGACATATTGTTTATATATTCCAAAACTACCCAAATATACATGATCTAATGTGATTATTATCTTATGAATTGCAACCACTAACTCCTTCAGGTAGATCAATATCCTAAACTATACTAGGCGATAAGCTAAAAACGGTGATAGTGCATGTAACACAATATGCTAGGCTTCCAATCGCTCTCTTAAGAGCTTGTCTTAAATCTAGATGCATAGTTCTATATAAATTTAAAGGTAGAGTAACAAAAATTTTATCTCTAATTGAAAACAATGAAACAAGTGGATATTATAACCACAATTTGTATACAAAAATAACCTTTTTTTCTTTAAATAGGAAAAATTTTGTCACTATACTAGTTGATTGTAAATCAAGAGATTAACACTCACTTTAGATTGATTCTTGGGTAAGAGTAATCTAGATTTGTAATATAAGAAAAAATTTAAAATTCATCAAAATGGGAGATTTTTTTAGTTAATGGAAAAAAATTCCTTACGTCATATCACATAGGGTAGATCAGCTATATATAAGGTTAAAATATATGTAGAAACAAATTCTCAATCACGATAAATAATCTTTTGCAAAGTTTGACATACAAATAGGGTGAAAAAAAAGTTTTAAGATTTTTTTGAACATGTTAGCCGTGTATTCGTATCATATGTTTTGCTGAAAATTGTAGATGAGACAACTCATCAAAGAAAATCATCACCATTGTATGTACTTGACATCTTAACTCCAAGTTTATAAGATGAAGATTAGTGTTAAAACTTCAAAGTCATGACTAATATGATCTTCAAGTCTCATTATTGTATATCAATGACAAGAAGGAAACACAAAATTTGCCAAAGAACAGACAAAGAAAAACACTCCAGTCAACAAGACCGCAATCGGTAACAGAATGAAAAAGTACAGGCCCTACGAGATTCTTTGTCTTTACCGGGACATATTTTGTTAATTGGAGTGAAATGACAAATTCAGCATGCTTCGTAGAAAAGAAATCTCTTATACAAGTATTTATTTGTAGATTCTTGTCATTGAATTTTACCATTGTGGATACATTGAAATAAAAAAATTTATAATAACGGAATCTATTAATTTCCAGTATTGTAATGAATGACATGAAGATTCTACAAAATGAATGAAATTTGACAAAAGTCAACTATTTTATAACGCACTATATAAGTTAAGATTTTTCAATATAGAGATATATATATATATATATATATATATATATACATAAAACCTAAACATGTATGAACATATAGAGATGTTATTATATTTGGTGATATTATGTGAGTAGGGATGAGCATGGCTCGGCTAACCGGCTAAAATTTTTTGTTTTCCAGCTAGTCGTAGTCTCACCGGCTGAGTCCGTGAGTAATAGACTTCTATGGAGAATATATTAGGAAGACTTTTTCTCGACAAAGAGTCTTTCAAATCTCGACAGAGAATGTTATTGGAAAAGTGGAATCTGAAAGAAGAGACAAGAGTCAAGCAATAAAGAAAAAAGCTCACAAAGTTCTTCATGTTTCTTTAGACTTGTATAAGTAGAGATCAAAGTACAAGATTCTTATTATTCAACTATGAATGTTTTGTCCATCTTGCATGTGCTTGCGGTTGGAAACTTTTTCTTTCCCATTGACAATTCAAAGTACATCTCAATATAGCTATTTTGAGAGATGCATATTGTGCCCTCAAAACCCAGGTGCAACGACCAGCGATCTGCATAAAGTTAGATTTGATTTCTTTGACGAGAGAAAGTCCAATCCGACTTGGAAAATTCTCTATCTACTCCATATGCAAATCATATTGAAAAAAATTCACGAATTCATTGAGTGGGCGACAAATAAAACATAAATTAACTTTCACAAAACAGCTTGATGACAAATTGAACTAAATTAAACATAAATGTCACTCAATTTTTTTATTTTTGAAATACTAGTCCAAGGAATTTTGCACTTGAGTTATTCACAATTTATCTTAAATGAAATGAAATCAAACAAAGATTATACTTCACGGAACCAAAAGATACAAGTAGAACAAAAATTAAACACAGATTACACTTCACACACATAATCTTGTGGCTTCTAACCAAATCATTGGAAAAAAATCAAGTGGTTAGGGACAAACAAAATCACAAAGATATTTTATTAATTTCATTGAATAGTCGCTTCCATGAGTACAGATTCATGGTAATCTTTATAGAAGTATCGCACGAACCGAAACGCTCCACGGTGGCAATAGCATCGCTTTCTGATAATGCAAACTCGGATGGCACTGAAAACCCCTTGCATATTAAGTTGTCGCGTGCAACAAGTGACAATCGCAAAAAATGCTTGTGGCCAAATCCTGCTCATCAGACCATTGCATCGTCGCATGATTCATCTCTTGTTTTGATGAACTGCAAAAAATCCATAATCTGTTTGAAGACATCATGCAATTCGTTCATATTTAATTTCAAACATCGTAGCTCGTGCTCTACGTGCAGCAATAAACATACTTCGGCTGCTATTTTTTAAAGTGAAAGAGAAAGCATGTTCATGTGTTCCCTCGATACCATATTGTTGTTGATGAATTTTTTGAAGCCGTGTCATTAGAGGTTATATTTCTTCATCCGTCTTTGAAACTGTAGTATCAAGTGCTAGTGCTAACATTGATAACGGGCCACTCAAGTATTTCTGATATTTTTTCACCTTTATCATCAATGCTCTTGAAGCATCCTTAAACTCAGGTGCAGTGAAACTAAAATTCATCGTAATGTTGATGGTTGATTTGAAAAGTTTGCTATTGTCAATTAGATAGAATAGTCATTTTATAAGCAAGAGCAAGAAAGTCTTTGAAACACTTCAATGCGTAGTGTATTGATTGAAGTACTCAATTGAAGTCAAAGTTTCAATATTAATGTAGTGCTTGGATATGTTTGATAAAGATTGAAAATACTCTGTGAGATTGTAGAATGAATCAATCATTGTAAACATCATATTTCATCTATTCTCCACATCACGTCCAGGAACTTTCTTCGTCTTGAGTATTTGCGTTACTACAAGATCTTGAACCTTTTTGAATCAGCTCGCATTCATCATATGCGGATCTTATTCAGCATTGGGAAAAGTTTTTCCACCTTGAATTCAAGGTGGAAAAAAAATTGCTTCCTTGTTAATCACAACAATCCTTGATGCATGATATGGAACACACAAAGTTGTCATCTATAGACTAGATTTACATCAAATTTATTTTACAGTTTTTCTCGTAGATGTGATAAGCATGAATCATTTCACTAGCATTGTCTATTGTTGCAGCTATTATCTTTATGTGCAAATTTGCTGATACTAAAGATTCCATAAGAAATGTTATTGTGAATCAGTAATCGTAAGGTGATGAAAAATATCTAGTCAAGAATGCAATCACGCAACGTCTAGGTATCATCAATCCAATGAAGCGTAATCACAAAACAACTTCACAGAGTTTTGGTGGACCATTCATCACAAAAATTTGCAACTATTCCTATAATTACTTCTACAATATCACAAAATTGCTTGGTTGCAGTATTCATCTCATGTGATGTGACATGTAAGACTTCTCCGCGAATAGCCAGGCCAAAACGATTTAGACCGTTCATCATTTGTTTGAAGAAAGTTGACTGCACTGAAAAAAAAGCTCTACTTTGTGTAAATCACTCAATTTACCACATTGGTCATGATGTTTGTCTTCACCTCGTCATACGTCGTGCACTTCTAAATATGAACCGAATTTGAAGAATGTGGTTTGAAAAAGATCATCTATCAATGCATCTTCAAGTGATTTGCGAGTGATGCAATGATTGTTCTTCAAATGAAGAACAAGATTTGAGGTCACTGAAGTAATTGAATAATTTTTTGAACAGGATATGCTCGTAATGCAAATAAGTTTATTGGATCTTGATACATGTACAAAGATAGACAAATATATAGAAGATAAACGACTTCATGAAGTGTGCTTTTGTTTACATGTGGGGGATTCTTGGAAGATACTCCTATGAGTGTGATTTGTTTGTATGAGGATTATAAATCCAGTTTGTAGGTGCTTGTACTGTTTACTCTTGCCACAAAATTTCAAAATTTATTTGTGTGTGAAGAGTTTCGAGTGTGTAAGCAGCATATATGTACACTTGTCATCGAACAAGAAATACTCAAGCACAAAAATAGGGAGAGAATTTCTCTTTCACAAAGAAAGTCAAAATGAAAAGACACGTGTCTGAATTTCCGAAATATGTGGCCAGCCCTTCAGTCAATGGCTAGCTAGCCAAACTTGGGGCACTAACCGGCTAGCCAAAAAAGTACCCGACTATGTGCTCATCCCTATATGTGATTTCAAACTCAAATAAACAAAGCTGTGATCAAAAAATATTCAATATCATGCATAGTAAAACTAACAATATGTTTTGAATATATTACAATTGCAATCTATAAAATAGTTCCTTTTTTAATCACAAAAATTTCACCATTTTTTATTATTATGGTATAGCATATCATACTCTTCTGACTTCATCCAATTTGATGTAACAACCAAATCTAATCTTAGTCATTTGATGTGATTAGTCAAAAAAATTTGATTGCATCTTATAAGTATAAAAGATTACCAATGAATTCCAAGAATTGATTAAAAGCATGTCAACAAAAAAATGTAATAAACAAATTTGAGTTAAAATAGTATCATTTTAAAATCTATTTACTCTAATTTAAAAAAATTTAATTATGTAAGTCAAAATTTTCAACAAAACAAAGAGTTCCTGTGACAAATAAATTGAAATATTGTATATTGTTATGTTTGTCATTATTCTCTACAATAAATTACACAATAATTTAGATATCATCATATCTCATTTCACTATAATTTAAACTTGTGAAATTTGATACCTATTGTATTTCGATAACATTTTCTATAATATTGCATTCCTCATTTACAAAATTTATAAAAACAAAATCCACAAGCTATAAATATTTGGTTTTTTTTCAATTTTTAACTAAACTAGAATTAAATAATATAAAAATTTCAAGAATATTATACTTGTCAAAGTACTTAATGTGAAGTACTTTTTCTTGAGAAAAAAATATGGTGCTTTAAAATTAAATCAACGAGCAGAAATTTTCTAGACCATATAATAAGTTTAAAAACTCATTGTATGATCTAGATTTTATGTTGAAAATTATGTTTAGTTCAAATCAAAAGAACATAAAAACATCATTTCGTTTTACTTAAAAAAAAATCTGTGTATTCTTAAAAAAAATATACAAATACAAGGAAAATATTTAGAAGAATGTTTTTATATCATGTTATAATTTTATTTAAATAATACAGTTCATTATCATATATATATATATATATATATATATATATATATCCATTTCAATTTGTAACAAGAATTTGTTAAAAATACTTAATGAAAAAAACATCATATATGAATTGTGCTAGAAAAGAATACATTTATATTCATGTCTTTGATAATCGTGAAAACAAACATGTTACATCTTGTTCGGCAATATTTCACATATGTGAAATTTATGCAAGATGAACGATAGAATATTAATTGTGGAGATTATTTATCTAAAATATTTTGATGAATATGAAATTTTTTTATGCAAAATCAATTAAAAATATATGACTTTTGATAATATAAATTTGAATAATAATACAATTTCTAAAAATACGATATATATTTTTTTATGCTTTGCTATGTCCAATGGAGCTATGAGTTGCATACATGTATCTTTCACTCTTCCACATAAACCATTATATTGAAATAATATTGAAAATTTCAATTCAATGTAATCAAATGAACTAGTATTGATATTTTAATCTTTAAATGATAATATGGATCAACATATGGAGTATGTGTTGTATTGAAAATTATTTTAATTATTTTCAATACAAAAAAAATTTCGATTATATTAGTTATAAAATTTATAGCTTCATTGATTTAATATTTAATATTTAATTTTATGAGAAATTGTATAAGAAAATAATTTAAATAATTATTTAAATAAATAATTCATATTATATGTTGTATCATAAATGCAATCATTGTAGATTAGTTTTCAAATACGTGTAACTTAAAAGTATTGCTTCGTTGAATAATATAAAAATTAAAGAACATACAAATTTTTTACTACAACCAATGTCTTGTTGAAATTCATTCAGTACAGTAGAAATTTTCTGTTGCAGTCTATGTTACCATTATGAAAAGAAAAATTAACTAAATATTGCAAGAATTGAGAACTTATTTACAAACTGTAAAATTTGTTACATGATAACATCACACATATTCGCTCCGAGCTTGCTTCATGGGTTTCTAGTTTATCAAATTTACTTTCATACTTTGCATTTTAATGTAGCAAACTAATGATCTTGAGTAAATAAATCTTTTATTAATGAATCCTCATATTGCATAGATTTTATTGAAAAATATTAAACATATCATCAATATAATTTCTAACAATCTTAAAATTTTTTATTGATTCATTCAATTAAATTTGATCATTCAAATCAAATATATGTAACTAATTATATTCTTAAGTAAAAAATATATTTTTTATGTGGAGACATTTGAATTTCTGAAATTTTTGCAAATAGCTAAAATTTATCTGTTTGATATAACTAATCAAAAAGACAGAAAGATGAAAGTTTACACATTTGAAGTTGATAATCATTCAAAGATAACTCTCATGATATGTTTTTATATTTTTTTAGATATTTTGTGTGAGACAATTATGAAAATATCAAAATTCAATAAATGCAATAAATTAACAAAACTGTGAAATATAATTCAAACAACCAAAAAAATCTATTTTTAATCTAGATAAAATTTTTATTTTTTATTTTTTATAAATTTTCAAAGCATTCTTTATTCATGAAATATGATATTTATCAACTAAAAGGTAATTTTATAATATAATGAAAAATCATTTTTTATAACTAATAATATATAACTATCATTTAAATATTCAAAAAGAGGTTTTATTGTCTTCCCAAAAAATTTCATTAATATTTCCAATATTCAAAAATTTATACATTCTATTCACAATATATTCAATTCATAACTCTAATTAATATATCTTTTGATTATGAATTCATTGCAAGTAGATTTTAAATGCATAACTTTTTTAGACACATGGATTTTCAGTAAGCGAAGTTGAGAATTATTATTTTAACTGATTTTTAATTTTCTTTGAGTAAGCTTATTTGAATTTATTAAATTTTGTAAATACAATATTGTAATTCGACTCAAATAGTCGTATGGATATACACTGATGTATTATTATATCACATGAAATACATATTTCTCAATCTTTTTTAACATTATCAAATCTACTTTTCAATATTACTCTATAAATATAGATAAATAATATAGAAATTTTAGTCAAAATTTTTATGCAAAATCTTTATGATAAATAATACCAATTATTGAACCAAATGAAAAATACATGAAAAAGACGTGATGCTTTACACTTTTTACATATTTTAAGAATAAAAAATTTAATTTTTCTAGTGATTATTTTGATATAAAGTAAAATTATTTTTATTTGGGACTAAAATCAAGATACATCAATTATTTAATGATTGTGCATCATTCCTTTTTTTAATAGGGATCAATTCATATCATGTGAAATATTATTACATTTCCATTTATTTCAAAAAAAGTACTAATATTTTAAAAATGATGATTTTTTTTACAACAGAAAATATATTTAGTGCACTTTCATTACAATGAACTTGTTTCTTGTTTCTTGCTTCAGCAACTTTTGATTTATAGATTATGATCTTTGCCGATATTTACAAATATGTTCTGCCCTTTATGATGGAAACACATATATAGATATAGAAATCGAACTACTTCAAAAAATTAATTATTAGTTTAAATTATTTTAATTAGCTCATTTGTATTTAAAATAATTTCTTACACTAGATTATTATTTTTATCCAATTTTATTTTTTTATTTAATTTTTCCTATATATATTTACTGTTATTCATCTGAAGTAAAATGGGTGAATATCTCAACTAATCTCTATCTCAATAATTAAATTATGATTACGTTTGATTTATTTTTTAAACATGATTGCTTAGTATAAAGTATTGAATCGATCATGACTAAAAAACAGATGTTGTTCATGGATAATCTGAGTAGAAACAACATCTGTTTTTTAGTCATGATCGATTCTGTTTTTTAGTCATGATTTTTATTTGATCATATATATTATATGATCAAACGTAATCATATATTCTGCTTAGTATATGAACTTATAATTGCATCTTACCGCGTCATGGGTTTTTCTCAAATCTTCTGAAAATATTATATGGTATGTTAAGATTGTACATCAAAATCTCCCCCCTGAAGGCTTTACACTTAGGGGAAAAATGTAAAATGTAAAATCTAGAGAATGAAAGGATTTGCCCTGGAGATGTTTCAAGACTTATGAATATTATTTCAGTTGCCTCCAGTGAAAGGATGATAACTAGAAAATTGTTCGTTTTTAACAATTGGAATATTAAAATTGTAAAGTTTAACCCAAATCCATGATCCCTAATTTAGGAGGGTAGAGAAATCATGCTAGGTGTTTAATCGTGACTCCATGTATCAATACCGTTATGTTCGTGTACTCTGCCAGCCGTAATGTTTGAGTATGAGATCTGATTTTATCCTGGTACTTTGATTACAAGATCTACATGCTGTATATCATAGATTAAGTTGTTGGTTATTCTCAAGAGAGGGTCAAAGTAACAGCCACTGAACGTATTTTACAGCTTTTAACATACGTAACCGAAGACCTGTACTCCTCAAATACAATTTCCCAGTATACAGTTTCTAGCGGAGCCCTCACTTCATTTGAAGTTTCAATGTTCCAGATTGTAAGGAACAGAGTTATCTCAATGATTTCGGCAATAAAGATTGGCAAATACGGGTTAGCCTGGACCGTTCACCACGGTAACTTTTATACCAATGGAAGATACAGTGCTGGGGCATGATTTTCGCATCTTCGTTCAAGCAAAAATATCCTATTCCCTAACGCCAGTTGCTACGAAGCTTGAAACAAGCAACTGACCACACGATAAAGTCCACATAGTGTTTCAACAACAATGTGGATGTGAGTCATAACTTATAACATAGAAGGCATGAGATGCCAAAAAGTCTCCTCCACTTATTTGGTTACAGTGAGAAAATCACTATAAAATGATCCAATTTCCAATACTTTATAGATGTTTACTCACTTATATAACTCTTGATATTTTTTTCTGGGTAAGGATGACCATTGTTTTAACAGTAAATGACATATCAGTATTTTTACAAATATCCACCATTTTAGAAAGGAAAAAAAAGTTCTTACTTCCAGAAAATATGTAATACAATGGGCTTCTTCTGGTATAGTATGATACAGCTTCTTTTTCGTTTAAGGCCTCATTTGTTAAAGCTGCTCATTCCCACAAGAATATATACATGGAGAAACTCTGTTGGTTAGGGCTCCAACATGCTACCTAATTAAATTAATAGATATCTTTGGTTTTAAGGACCTTCCTTGATAGATTATCAGGAAATCAGATTTTTCAGTGTTTATCATGTATAAGATGCTCGTTTCAATGACTTCAGATGTTTTGACATAAGCGCATCAACGAACAACTTCATATTAAATCTTCAGATAATTGTAATCGTTTGTGACCATTGTATTTATGAAGTTCAGATTCAGAGACATAAGCCACTGTCCATCTATAACTATGTATACATCACCGATGGACTTGATTATTATATCTTGGCTTCATTTGTTGAATTAGCTACGAGTTAATGTTTGCGTGACTAAAGGAATGACATCTTTTATGACAGTAGAGTATAGAAATGTTTCTTCAAAACTTAAAATGATATGGTTTAGATCCCACCCACTTTACAGACATCTTTCACTGTAAAGTGTACAGCCATACTTTTTATTATTTTTATAAAGTTACAGAGCTAAACTATGATCGTGGCAAATCTGGAAAACCAGGATATGCATGTATTCAAAGGTCATTTTCCTCGTGAATTTTAAGAATTCATAACGAAATGAAAATATAATTCTTCAACGAAATAGAAAACAGACCAATCTACTCGTTTGTAACATACACTGAAATGTATTGGACATTATCACTCATCATGGAGATGTGTGACTTACATTGGTCACACTCTTTCTTCTAGAGCACCTTACCACGAGCTATACCCGACGTAAAACATGTGACATCGTTGATGAGATTTATAGAGCATAGCAAGTTTACTCATAGCTTGAGAGTAGTTTTATCACAACTGATGTTGGTATTTTTCATCGTTTGGTGAAATGTAGGCAGTGAGCAGCCATTTTTGGCAATTTATACCTTCCACGTAAAATCTATCTTTATAAATACTTTATTATCAGTTTTGTTCTTCAAGAATTTATGATATTTTTATCGACATCCCTTTCATTTTAGGTAGAGAAGACTTCGACGGTTACACGCATTTGGTACACATCTGACAACAAATTCCTATCATTTTGAATAAAAATCAGAGCCACAGTCTTGTAGCAGTTACTTCACCATTAACTTTTATCTTTCTTTGGATCCAGATATATGTTCATGAAGATACTCGTCCATGACTATTTAGTGGAAATTCAGTGCCAATTCTATCCAATCTAAGATTGTTGGTGTAATACACTTCTTTTCCTGTACCAAATGAGGTTTACAACCTCTTTTGGTACTTTTGTTATTTACAGATCTCCTTATTCATGTTTCCAAGATCCGACGAAGACTGATCAGATATGACTCTGGACAAGCAAAAGTGGACGAGAGCAGTGAAATACTGCGGATGGAAATGATGATGATGATGAGACACAACATACTCTCCCAAGGTATTGATGTCATTCTCCTGGACTTGATTGACTGATTGCTGGGGAGGACTCCTGCTATGATTGACCGGATCGATCGTACGTACTTCGATGGAATGTCTCTTTCTTCTCCGTGCTCCTTCTAGACTGGATACTCGATTCAGAGCCCTGCAACAGTATGTATCTAGGTATTGTAATCCGAGTATTAGGTAATGATTAGGAAACAATTCGGAGATATATCTCCGGGTGATAGGTAGACCGTCATCAAGTGGAGTGTCGAGAGAAGTATGTATGTCTGTCTTTCACAAGCTCGTGATTGGACGAGACGAAGCTTCTTCTAGTACATGAATGATATAAGGCCCACCACGACTACAAAGAGATGTCATGTCTTTGCTTCCTACCCTCTACGGTACACCCTCCTCATTACTCCATTACTTCCTCAACTATATCTCATGATACGTCTTCACCTCATGATATATCATCGTTTGGTAGTGCTCACCTGGACATGTCAAAACTCAGAACGAGATAAGAGACACCCATCACTCGTTAAAGAAATATTACCACTCTAACAACAGAGTGAAGTTTTTTGGTGGCGAATGGTACTTCATGATGATAACCGATACAGTAATTACTTTGGTATATTGCATTAATCCTTTCCGTCTTATGGAACAGAGCACTGGTCGCAAGACACCATGATATTAGACATCCAATGAAAGTTTTTCCCTTTTTTCTTTTATCGCGATTGTTTAAGATGATGACTTAGAAGCTATGATATTGATCATTTATGGCAAAATTTAGTATCGGATGGTAAGGGAAGTGACACCTAACTTACATGAGGAACAGGTGCACCCAACTTGACGGATACATCATACTTAGCATAGACAGATTTGGGCACCTTGGATCACATCGTTATTATATTTATTTATTTTTCGCTTCTTAATTTTTTGAAAATGATCAATTTAAATCCGTAAATACCAACTCATCTGATAAGATGGATGGATACGCATATGAAGATGCAACTTTAGATGATTGTCTCGATTTCCATGCAATGAACTCAAATCCTGCAAAACTTGCGTAATGAGTCTTTTTTGAAACTCAAATATTTCAAATCTTACAATTCAGTTAAGGATTTTATTTTAATTTAATTTTTAATATCAACCCGCCAACCTTTTGTCTGATCTAGCATATTCCTAATTCTCAAATACAGTTTCTATGGAGTGACTGAGTCTTCTTTCTATCATAAAAAAGCTTCAATTTTTTCAATTCAAAGCTCTCACACGGCATGCATTCCTAATATGACCTGGTACACCTTCTAATGGTACACTAGCAATAGATTTTGGATCAACGATTGGGTTTAAAATTGTTTCAACGCGCCAAACCATATCTATGATTTCTACTGGACGTAATCTACTTTGGCTCTGAGTAACTCTATACGTGTTGATAAACTTTTCGGTGGATCCATAGCACAAATTCAATACGCATATATTTACCAAGAGATACTATACCAGGGCACTGTACTATCAATTGCGAGGTCCAACAGAAATTCCTCATTCAGGATGAAATTAATAGTCATCTTTCTAGAGATAAGCAAAGTTATTGGGTTAATTTAATATTTTTCATAGTCCCCGACAAACGTAATCAAAGAGGGGGAAAAACGTTTTCTGTTCATTGCTTGTACGCGTCGAAGTCATACTCTACCATTACATTTATTTCCATTACTAAGCCTAAAACGCTTACGTCAATTTCCTTCTGGTAGCTGGGCCTTCCTATTACTCGTGTCCCTGGAGTACACATCCTTACCAGTGAGTATCGAGTCAATGATCACAGTGAAACGAAATCCTTAGTATTCTATGGAGGTAACAAATCCCACATTTTTAAACAAAGCTCTATGAAAGTATGTATCGTATTTATAAAAAAATTATATACATATATATATAATAGGTAATTGGGTATCACCGCACTCATCGTAAAAAGGAACGAAGAAAAGCCAAATGGAGAAGATGGTTGCGCTTTTGTCTTAAAAGCGGAGGAATAAAATGTTTGAAGTAGTTCGATGAAGAAGACAAGTAGAACTGCTCACATCTGGAAGGAGGGAGACATAAATCCGCCCCGGCCTCGTGACTCGTGAGGGTATAAGGGAAGCGAGGCCCGTGAGAAGTAATTAGAGGGACGTAATTATAACTACCCCACCCGTCATTTATTTGCCTTTCTCCACTTTGCCGTCCTTAATTGCGCTCCCCCTCCCCCGCCCCCCATCGGATTATCTCGTTCGCGGGGGGTCCTCCTTCCTTCCTTCCGTCCACAGACGAGCATTGACAGAGACTCGTCGCCGGAGATGGATGATGCAGCCGACTGCGTGCAGGGAAGTAGATAGGTGGCGAGGACGGGTAGTGCGGGTGTGGATGTCAGATATGCTATGGCGGCTCGGAGAATGAACCATTGCTGAGCGAGCGAAGGAGCGAGCGAACGAGGGACAGAGCAAGAAAGAACGAGTGTCAGACGTGTTGGGGGCCCGCGTTTAATGCGTTCGAGAGTGGTGTGCCGAGCCCGGAGGGTCAATTACCCGGTGCCAACTTTCAAACCCTCGCTCCTTCCATCTCTTTTATGGCTCGCCGCCCAAACTGCCTCCCATTACAAGCTTCTTGTCTTGCTCGCTGATTGATTGCTCGCTGCCACCCTTCTTCCATCTCCTCCTCACTCGCCCGCAAGGCGAAGAATGGGAATCGGTTCGTTTGCCGAGCAATTTGGTACGAGGTCCTCGTCACCGGAGGTGGAATCGAGTTTGGTCACTGGAGATGGCATCACACTCTTTGAATGACTGCGAGAGATGAGTTCCATGCCACATGAGATCCGTCTGGCTTGTTCGTTTGACCTACACGCCTACAGTCCAAGAGACGAGACGAGCCTTGTGCGTCGGATTAATGAATTCCGTTGTAGTTGCACTCCCGAGGAATATCCACAGTGAGTTCAGACAGCAGAAGGGCAGCAGCAATTCCGTTGTCCCATGCTTCCTTCATGCCATCAACCCGAATTTGGAGAGTCGAACATGACCGTGGTATGCGGAAGACATGGTTTTCTGGTCGGTAAACGTTGGCGTTGAGAAACTGGCCCGTATATGGTTACGGTCTGGATATACGAATTCGATATTTGGTAACGTATGCACATGTGAGCAGGATTTGCTCTCTTTTTTTCTCGAGTACTGACATTGTTCACGCTGTTCACAAAGTACGCCCCCTTTCATCTTACCGATTGTTATCTTCTAAGATTATTATAACATACAAAACCACAGTTATGTGGTTTTTGTTTTAGTTGTACTGTCCTCCTTTTATTAATACTTCATTTTTTCTACGTTACGTTCTGTTTACAGTCGAAGTTAACTTACAATAGAGGTGAAATTTGAAATGTTCCATTTAAGATTTGAAAAAGTGTTAGACATTAAGTTACACTGTTTCCACTTTATCCTCATAGCGGTGTTAATACTTCGCTTTGCCGACTTATCCATGTAGCTAGAGAGGTTTCATGTTGTATGGGATTCACAATTCACAATACAAGTTCTCGTACCAAGGACAGTTTGTGCCCTACGAGAGCGAATTTCGCATCTTCTGCACTTGGAACTGCACATGCAAATTTAGACCGAGTGCCTGCTGCATGAATTTTCAATTTGCAAGAATCGCGGAGTGTGAACACAATCGTGTAGTTCAGATAGCGAAAGTTATCTGAATTATACCCATCTAAATTTCCAATGAGTTAGGATGACGTATCTCATGGAAAATGCATGACAGTTCACATCTTCCACCAAGCATGTTCCACCCACGCCGTACCAAGACGAATCTTCTGACACACCTAGAATCGTAATCGACGACGATTTGCATGACACCACTTGAAATTGAGAAGTTGAGCACAAGAAACGCGTTGTGGAGAAAACAAATATATCACACGATCGTCTGAGAAGTTTTCGCCTCAAAACTTAAAAAATTTTCGTTAGATCGGATGTATATTATATATATATGGAGAAGTAAACACGATTGAGAACCATCTAAACCAGGCACTCGACCTGACCTGGATAGAAGTGGTTTCTATACTCGAATTGTCCCGTTCATAAAGGGGACGCTCATCTGTACGTATCGATCAAAAATTAACACACTCGCAGGGATGCAAACGTGTGGCATATGATGCACATGACAACTCACGCGACCTCTGCGCCGTGGGCGTAAGATGTGCGGAGATAATTGTCTCTCGGAGAGTTCCTTTCCTATACCTGGTTTATGAATATCTACAAAATTTTCTCAACCCCTAACAGTTCAGATTCTACAAAACTTGGCGGACTTGAAGGTAAGGGGATACATGAAGGAATTGGCGTACTGGAACTGAATGATGTTACCTTGCAGCAGAGGCTTGCCACCATTCACAAGGCAGTCGTTAAACGCGAGGCGCGTAAAGACATTTGGATTGGGGGGAGGAGAAGATGCAAACCAGCCACAATTGACATGTATGTCTGAAGGGGCACAGTCAGACATGCAAGTATTGGTTATTTGAACACTGTAAAGTGGAATGCCGGTTGTGCCATCACGGCTCTGGGTAATGCTAATGTCTTTATCTGTGCAAACATCTGCAATAGCACAACATTGGCACACGAACAATTATTACCTGGAATTGCGAGTGAACAGCAACACTATGAATTTTCTAAGCAAAGTATCTACCATCCACCTAGACATGACACGAAACATTTCAGGCTCACGATCGACGAGACGGTGTCAAAGGTAGGAAGAAGAAGATTCGGAAATCAGAACCGATTTTGAAATCAAGGTTAGATCGTGCTCAGACTGCAGGCACACTAATGAAAGGCTCAACATCGCAGATAATAAGTCTTTTATTATCAGAGTGTCTCGCTTCAACAAAAGTTAGCAGAACGAAACCTCATGGGATACATGAATGTGTTCGCATACTGAAATTGAATCACACTTCCTGGAGCCAACGGCCTGCCTCCATTCACGAGGCAGTCGTTGTAGGCTAGCCGTTTGAAGTAATTTGGATTCACTAGAGGAGAAGAAGCAAACCAACCACAAAATACATGTATGTCTGTCGGAGCACAATCAGAGATGCAGGTGTTCACTATCTGAACCACATAGCGAGGAATGCCAGCGTTGGTTTCCTCATTCTGAATTATGCTAATATCTTTGTTTGAGCACTGATCTGCAATATACCACCACATACAACACATTACTCACCATCACAATTGCAACCTAGTGTAACACATGGCATCATCTATCTGGAGTCGTGGGTGGAGCAGCAGCACTTACTATTAGCTACGAAACGACGATTCCGTTTTGAAACAACGACGCTTCTACCCACACGACGGGCATCTAAGTCTCGGATATTAGCTGCGAACGACTGTGTCGTGCTCTTATACTCATGCCTCGTCTCCATGCCTGCAGTTGAGCAAGTCTCGAATCGTAAACAGACCATACTATAGAATTTCGGGAGGCATGGGTTGTCCAGTCGACCGAGACCACGCCACCGCATCCGACGTTGTCCTCGGCCGACTCACAGCCCGGATATACCTCAGTACCTAGGGAAGACGGTTCTGACTCAGTCCTACCTCCGCTCATGTTACTCGAAGGTGTCTCGTGTAACAGCTTGGACTGACTGCTCAGAGGGATCAGATGTACGTAATCTAAGGTGTGCAAGAAGAGAGCGACGTGGGAATGGAGTGCAGGTAGACAAACGCCAAACATCACATGTACACCATAACATTCGCTTCGAGGCGCGGGTATACAATTTACTGGATTTTATTTACGGTTTACATAAATCGGCAGTTTCGACTCTCATGGGGTACTCAAATGAGTTTGAATACTCAAAAGAAATGCTATCACCCCCATACAGAGGCTTCCCGTCATTCACGAGGCAGTCATTAAAGGCTAATCTTTTGAAAATCTCCGGATTGATTAGTTTGGCTGACGCAAACCATCCGCAAGCTACGTGTATATTGGAAATGGGACAACCTACGCTACACAGATTCATAATCTGAACATTAAATGTTGGGATGCCGTTGGGGAGGGGACTGATCTCGCCCTGGAAAATACTTATGTCTGATTTTGTGCAAAGTTCTGCAATATGCCACAGGTTTACTTACCATCAGGCCTCAGACAACTTACACATTAAGCCCACACAGATAGATCTGGTCTCTACCACACCGCAAAGCCCGGAACCGTCACCGCATTCTCAACAATCTCTCAAATTGTAGCGACGCAAAATAACAAAACACAGCCTGAGTGCCTGAGAGTCCTGCGCCTCACCTGAGATAAGCAGACGTCTGCTTTGCCTCGATCTCCTCTTCAGGTCGCCGATCTCATCGAGTCTGAGAAATGGCCCGGTGCTGAAGCTCATTGCCGTAGAAGTCACCAACTCAGACCTCTTTGATTCAAGAATTCTTCCGAATTCTGCAGTTCAACACAACCGAGTGGGATCGTCAAGAATTGAATTCATGTCACGCCCGACAGCAAATCGTTGCGAGTGACAACCACATTCTCGCCCGCAGCACTATCATTAAATACGGACGGACAGCCGTAGCAGTGAGGAGTCGGACAAGCTGACTAAGCGGGGAGCCAGGAAATTTCATACTGCAAGGACTGGAACTACTCAACGTGTCTAACGGAATCCCCTGTAGAACGGCTCTGGAACTTCGAGGGGTAACCATATCCCATGATGGTAAACTAATGACGAACCCAAGGGATGGACATCTCTGGTCGACCATACATACTCACAAATGCGAGGAAGCTTTGCTATCAACACGGGTAATTTCACAGCGTAAATGGTTATCGACAATCCACCTCGGTCGAAATTCCAGCAACTACTATTGGTCACGTCCGTGCGTGCACAGATCAAAATAGACAATGCTGTATCGACATTTGATCCATTCTCCTGAAGCTGCGGAGGATCTTAATGAGCGCCTCAATCTCAGACACAAGATAGTAGTTCATGTTATCGATATTAAGATAGTGATATTTACATCCAGGAGGTCGAATACTATACAATGTAGCAACTAATGGCTGGGGGTGGTACACAAACCACCCATCCCGGAACTGCATCTAAAACGGGAGTTAAGCTAACGTGAGAGCAAACCAATAAGCATCTCGGGAGTGACGAACCTGAGTAGACGAAGGTGTAGATGAAGACCAAAGCCGTAACCACGACGGTGAAGGAAAGCTTCTTCGCGGATACTTTTCCACATATTAATGCACCCATGGTGAAACCGCGGCAGCGTAGAGACGATTCACTGTCAACTTATTTTGAAGTCTCAGCGTTCTAAGTGTGAGTCGAGTGTGAAGGACAACGGTTGGGCTCTTTGAGGCAGCAACAACTGCGCAGCTACAACACCACGATCCAATTACAGCCCAACCAGGAATACAATCTGGCACCTCCCGTGCCCCTCACCACGCCTGTTTGATGATCACCCCCTTACGTTGACGTTCAATCTTCCTGAACCGTCTGTCAGGATGAAAATCTGATTTCACCTTAGATTGGATAACGTGATACGTCGGTGGACATGTCACCAAAACGTTCTCGATGTACAGGTCGTCCAGCGTACAGTCGTCACCCAAGCACATTGGCCGGATTTCGAGTCTGCACAACCTGAGCCCGTCTGGTACTAAACTACTCAAATCCTTCTCGACTGTAACTCAAACTCAACAGAGGCTTTACGCTTTGCGCAGGTCGTCACACACAGAGCCCTGTCGCCTTTCGGTCCCGCATGCACAGAAGGCCGCTGTTTCCAGTCGCCGATATAAGAACCAGAAACGACTCCTTCACTCACGTCTTCCGAATTCACGCAATGGCGACCGCTAGTCAGCGGAGAACGACCTGGAAGGTGAGAAGAATTGAAGAATATCTCGAGCCAAATTCCTTCGTGCGCTTTACAGATTCAATGGAAGCTCTTTAACAATCACTGTCAACACCACGACAAGCCCACCTCCTCAACCTCCTCACTGTCACTCAACAGAAGTCCGTTCACGAATGTGAGCGATTCACCCACTCAAATTTCGAACTGGCGGTGAACGTCAAAGAGCTCCACCGATTGATGTTGAGCATGAAGTCGCAGCCTGAGACAACGACAGGAGTGGATTGGACTCAACGAGATAACATAGCTCACTTTCAAACTGCAATGAGAGCGGGTGCTGGCTAGCCGGAGGAAAGTGAACAGGATTGGGGCGGCTTACACACTTAACGCTGAAGAGTCGGGGTTTGACGGGGTATAAGAGAGGGGGGAGGATACCGGGCTTTTGCTCTGCGCGGCGCATGGTATCAAAGCTAATACGGCCGAAATAATACCAGTAAGTGCTCAGTTTTTTAATTGTTCAGTAGCCATCTCACTGGTTTCAAGGCACCGTACATCTTTCCGCTTTCCGCTCTGCATCTTACCGCTAAACCCATGGTTCACAGTGAATTCGGTGCAGGGCTGCCCGGTTTTGTCATCGCCCAGTTGTTCGATGTTCGTACGCCCCGAGCTCTTTCCGACCACCGGCCATTGTGCCTCCAGTCTTGGCCAGGCCCCTCCTGCCCTGCCCTGCCCTGCCCTGTCGCTACGTGTCCGAAGAGAGGGCGGGGATTGAGAAACGACGGCCTTACTTAATGAAATCATTGGAAGCTTTTTTTGCGGAAAGCGGGTCCGTAAGTATCGAATCCCACCCGCCCTTAAGGCCAAGATTTTACTAGGATTCTAGTGCGTGATGCTTTTCCATTTGCTTTATTCCTCCGATCAGAGTTAGCTGCATACAAGAAACTCCAGTTTCACACTTCCAGTTCAATGAAGACCTTTCTTCCGACTCATCATCGTGCTTACTTCAACTGCAAATATTATTATTTTTTCAAAGCAAATTCAGGTCATGGTATTTATCGCGGTTTCATATATTTGAAGTTTTTTTTCCGTAACAAGGAATTTCGTTGTACCCATCCCATCATATTTGGTATGTTGCTGGCGAGAGATGCTATTCTGAATGTAGATGCTTAGGAAGAAACTTACGTGGAATTCATTCTTTTGACAAAAGTAGTATATCCGGATGCTAACTGCACAACCTGAAGACGCTTGGGGGTCGAAGTGTCGAAGAGAAAGCATTCTCGATGTAATACGAATAGGGACCGAAACTTTTTGTTGGAATATATCGACGCCAGAGTGCCACCAGCACAGCCGACGAATCTACAAGGCTGTGTGCAGGATGGGGCAGAACCCAAAAGGAAAAGAGCATGACCATGTGTCGTCCTCGACCTAAAGGCGACATGTAACCTAACGAAGAACTGCGAAACCCAATGATGTCGAGTCCAATTGAGACCTCTTCTAAACCACGTAGGGACAACTCTCCCACGCGCCGCCACGCCGCCGGCGTGCGGCCGTTAAATGAAGACCGGAAGTTAAGGTCAGTATAGTAGCGCGATATCCCAGTCAACGTTGATATAACAGCTCTCCCCGTGGGAATTAGTGTATGATAACCACCACTAATTTCAGTCATGATCAAATGGGCCAAGGACACTGAACGCCTCCAGATATAAACTGGTAGTCGGACTTCTTCGCCTTACTAAATTCCCCACATCAAGACTTCTCCTCCTCCTCCGCGAGTCACCTCCTTCTCGAGTTCTACCTCCCAGGAGTGACTACGACCGCCTACGCGTCGCTGCGCTACCATCCTATTTTGAGTCGTGATTTCGATGCTAAATTTACGGTGAAACCGTTATTGTAGTAAATGCCATCCCTATTATTGTCAACCTGAATTTCCTTTGCTTACGACAGGTGGCTTTCCGAATACTAATGAAGGTCCATCACTTCTTGCCGCACGGTCGTGTCTGACACAATTCAGGAGCTGGGCCCGGTGGCGCGGACGGACTGAATGCGGCTCCTAAACCTCGTTACTGGTGACCTGCTCCATGACCGACTAGTGATAAAAGGCCGAGAAAGAGAAGGGAAGGGTTAGAAAGCCTTTTAAGACTAGATACCCATGAGATTGAACCTTTATGGGAATTTGGGTTTCTCTATGGCTGCATTGTAAAGAGCATGACAACAGAGGAATGTCGGCGCACGCCATAATCGACTCCGTTGAGAAACGCACTGGCGGTATCCGGTTCTTCACCCTTGCTGTTACAGTCGAATATACTAATCATACGTGATTGCATACTTTGTCGTATTTCGGTGCTCTGTGCGAAGTGGAGCAATCAACCCCCCATGCACGTGGTATTTACCCTTCTTCGATCTCCACCATCCAACGATTCGAAAACACGGCCGTAAGTTAGTACGCCACGCCTTACTCGATATCCCGTCGCCTCTCTCCGTTCAGACGACTGCGAACATCTGACTTCATCCTGTCGGACCAGCCCTACCTCCCTCGACCGAATCGTGGGCCCCGTTTATGCCCCAAACTTCCGTCCTTCCCAGCGCACAATGGAGTCGCGCCCTCCGTCAACTCCAGAAAACGACGACCGACGTCGCCGGTACTTGCACTGTGTAACCTGCTCGATGCTGCGCACGAATGTATTCTGACACGCGCGTCAGAAGCATAGCTTCCCATCACATACTACATTGACTTCGTAGAGAACACCTGAGGACAAAAAGAAATCGAATCCATGGGACATCAGGATGCAGGACGGCGATGAGCCAATGGGGACCCACACCTCATGGACATCATATGGCATGGCCCCCCATCCAACTCGTGCGACCAAAAAACATTCTGGCGGGCAGAAGGAAGAAAACGCAACTAACGTAAAGGGAAGCGAACTCAACAGTCCCAACTGAAAGAAAGAGAAGCGAAGTGCCCAGATCTCGTTCTCGCCTGCACGGATGCTTCAGATCCCGCCCGTGCGGACCGGCCGTCCAATGGCAAGGGCGAACCCCGCCCCCACACCCGAGCAATGAAACGGGGTGGCCGAGGAGCCAAATAGCGAACTCGTATTTTATTCGGAACGCTCCCAGTCGCCAGATCGGGCCCGCGCAATGTTCACTCGCGATGCCTATCGAACGGCCAAGATTACACGGAGTACCGTCAGGCCCGACGATCGGATTTCGTGGTAATGGAGGTGATGGACGGACTGCGTAGGACTGGGAACCGCGTAGAGGGCGGATGGTGACAGCTCGCTGGACGCAGCGGCCGAGTGTCCGGTTAAAGTTGGTGGAGGCAGATGGAGGAATTGCGCACTAAGCAAACGGCGGCGGAGCAATGAAGGAGGGAACGCGAGCCCCGAGGCGGAAGAGAAGGGCCAGAAGCGCCTTTCATAGGACAGCCGAAATGCACCACGACCCGCGCCCCCTGGATTTAAAATCGATCCTTTGACGAGTGAGCACAGGACGACGGACGTACAGAAGCTGGGCAGGCAGCACAGCAGAACGAGAGCGCAAGATGTGGGGCACTGCCCCCGACGCATTGCCAGCCTCTTCAATTCGATTCAATTGAATCGTCAGCTCCAGTTTGGATCGTTCTCCAGCCCCTCCTCCGTCGTCTCTTCATCTGCTCTCACTCGGAGTCGCCTCTCCCCATCATTCAATTCTGCCATCAGACGTCTCCATCGCCGACCTTTGTTTGTCCGCCGTTGCTTCTTGTTCTCCCCTAGCTTTCGTGCCTCTCTTCGCCGACGAATGTCTAACGTCCACACAGCTTCTTCTACTGTGAGCATGACACGGGATGTATACGCGGAATGTATGGGAGCTCGAAGGTCTTGGTGCTACCTGGCCTCACCCTCCTACGGTACTTTGTCTTCATCGACATAAGATGGGGAAAACAAAATTGTAAGTACAGTACCGTACCCTAAATTTGCTCATCACTCCTCGGGTGCCCGATGCAAAAGTCCTTCTATTTTTGTACTACTTTTATTGATGAAACTGAAGAGTCCTCAGGAGAATGGTTCTGGAGAATTTATTGACAGTAAGAAGTCAAAGTGCCAAAAGGAGACGTCGGTGACATCCTACCGTATGATATTCATTCCCTGTCTCGATACGTCTGTGTTTGAGCTGGGTCTCGAAGCTTCGGTCTCACAAGCTCATCAGCATGAAAAAGGTTGATCGTTCCAGCTGATATGCTCGCAGCGATGCAGAAGCACGAGGTACTCTACTGCGCAGCATAATAGATACAACTGGATCACGCAAGTACTTTTCGAGGTCCTCTTTGTTCGCAAGCCAACGTCCAAACGAGGTTAATGGCTCGAAATGAGAGCGACGTCCGGGATTGAACTGCAGATTTGGAGCCATGGAATGTCCTGAACACTTCATTCCTGCACGAAATATCTTCGGCACAATCCATGCTTCTCAGTTTCTAGCCACTCGGTGGTGTCTCGGAAGATGTCTGCACATGTTGGCATAACTTCAGCGCTGGAAGACGCGAGGTTTTATTATAACCTTTCTCACGTGATGGGGTTGACTATTATTCCCAGATGTGGATACTTTCGCTGGTACTTCCTCGACCGAAATCCCCGTTCGACCGCATAGCAATCCTCTGAGTGTGTCTTCTCTCTTCGGATCTGATTTAAATCCCGTGCAAGACCATGCCGATCATTCCAAGAACGTCCGTTTTTTCAGTAAGCTTCTTGTGAGTTCCCATCGTTTCTGTCACCTACAGTGCAGAGATAAGATACGCTCTGAGTAATGTGACATGGTTAGGTACACGAGACCATCACCATTAAGATCTCCCGAGTACGCCACATAAAGTCACGCAGATCCGGTTTTCTAAACCTTCCTACGGAGTCAAGAACAGTGCTTGAAATTCTAACAGGTGCACCCAAACATACCTGAATACAAGTCACTGTCTTTTACAATAAACGAAAAGAATCTTCTTTATGAGAGGTCTTGCACTCTTAAGTCAGAAGTCTTATGCCCAAGGTAATGCCAAAGCTGTGATGCTGTGGTCTACAAAAGGCTCATCGTATCCATTGAAATGGCCATACTCGAAACGATAATGCGACGTCGGTCTACAACATACGATGATGTAGAATGCAAGACGTCTCATTCTCTACTTCAGCTGTAAAGGGTTGCAGCTGAAGTAGCAAAAGGCTGACTACTTAAGCCTTTGCTCCTTCAGCCACTCCCACTGATACAGGAAACAGATCAGGATTTTTTTCTTCATGTTCTGATCCCAACATCACTTGCCTCTTATCTTTGTAATGTATTTTCTTTTTCATGTTTCATAAGCTTACAGAAACTCACTAGTGTTGTGGAGCCCAGCCGTAACCTTTTTAAGGCATTCATTTGTTGGACGTCTCCCCAATTAAGACACGTCGATAGAACGGTGTTCTTATACGAGGGCTAGAAATATAACGAGCTATCGACGACCATTGTGTGCTAGATTGCAAATGCACCATTTGCAATAAATGTACAGTGATTGCTCGGAGAGGTCAGGACCGGAGACTTGTCCTGGGGCTTCCAAAACCTGGTGAACTGAATATGCCCAAATTATAACGTGCAGATCTTCTTTCCTCAGCAGCTTTGCACTTCTTGCACGCTATAATTAATCAGCAGATTGTAGTCATATTCTTCTCTCTAATGAGCACTTCAAGTTGATTGTTGCCAATATATTCCGTTCACAGCCAGCACATTGCATTCGGTTCGGTCTTTAGATCCTTGTACAAGAGGTCCTCACGTCATTCGTCCGTTTTACAGTCATCACGCACGGGGGGAGAGCATTCGTCTGACTCATATATTATTTCTTGATATTCTACGTCAGTAACCATTGGCCCAATTTCCCTTACGAACTGTGATCGGTCACCGGAACCAGTACGGTAGATTCTTTCAGCGCATGCTGTTCACAAATCCACTCCTTCAGTTCCTTTCTTGACCGGAAGAGACTTCTCGTGGCACTGGACGACACACCCTACAACCGGTTCCATTGAATCTTACTCGAAAGACATAGTCATCATCATGTTGTGGGGTTCTTTCTCTCTAACATGTGCCTGTACCTGCAGATGAAAGCACGGGGCCAAACTTTCGGTTTCCTCACCCTTCTGAAACAGAAAGGATGATGTACATGAACAAATCGGGCAAAAGAATCATCAACCTTCTGGTCAAAACTGGATGTTTTGGAGCATTTTCTAACATCTGCTTCACAAAGGAGGTCAAAGTCTGCTGACTTGCAAGCTCAATTCGGTCAATGTTGTGAATTTTATAATCATCACTCTGAAGCATCGGTAATCATCACCCAGATACCGTAGCTTTGAGACAAAACATGTCCGTCAGTCGTGACCGCAATTTGTCTTACCTGAAACTACCATGCCTGCCTGAGGTCAACTCTGATGATGAAAGGGATGACAGAGGGAAGTTGGTGTTTTCCCTTTTGAACGACGTTGTCTGGGCTTCGATTGAGCTTGAACGGACCACATCATGCGAATGACCTCCGTCGATCCATTTTCAGCACAAACTATGGAACATCTTTCATCACCTATCATGTTAGACTGTAATAATTCTCGACATGTTCTGTAGGATATCTAATCACAGATTGTGTTATAAGGTTTGAAACTCTTAATTAGGCTGCTATTGTTCAATCAAGTGGACCGATTGCCTTGACCAGACGGCCTCAAAACACATGATGAGTTCAAGCTGCAACTGGTAAGTGATGGGTGGGTTCGTTTCCTCTCCATGAAAGGCCTTCAACTTACCACATTGTGTTTTGCCATAGAGCTTTATTAATCTACTTCGGAATTTGGTGACTCGTGTGTTGTAAGAGACCGAGTGGTTGAACTCGAAGAGTCTTCACAAAGAGGTTTGCACGAGCCGCCTTTTGGATCATCCACCAGCGAGACCTATATCCAGTCGAGAAAGGAAGAAATGGTAGACAAGACCGACATCCTTTCAGAGAAAATAGAGTATCAGTCTTTCACGCTCAAAGGCATGTCAAAAAAAGGTTAATATCTGACAATTGCGGGTAATGCCGCGATTGGAGGAGGTTTTTTTTGGAAGGCGCTTCTTGTGTTTTGGCGGATGTTGTCTCCTTGGTTCGATTATACTGCTCACGAGTATGTCGTGACCATCTTCTCCTAATTTAATGGTAGAGACGACCTTTCTACAAGGCAAGCAAGAGTAACCATGGAGGTGTCCAGAATCACCACAGCTTATGGTGCTTCACCCCATCTTGTGTTTCTCTTGGCTCTATCCTAAAAGACATTGCTCTGATTTACTTCTGAAAATTGCGTCCCAACATGATCATCGAGGTGGACAAGCGATCACTATGTCGAAGAAAAAGTTCTATGAGCTTGCATTTGTGATTACTTCGTGCGTAGACTTTTCTTCCTTGTGTGATGCATTTAATTTTCCCAAAAGCTTTTTTCGGTCCATTCTCTAGGTTTTCATTATTTTGGTTCAATGCTGCAAGACAATTGTACTCTTTTTGGAGGGAGAAGATACTCTGCCCGACCCAAAGAACGGTTTAAAGCAAGCTCGAAGGGTGGCCACTACCCAAAAAGACGGCTGGGACTTAAGGCAAGGAAGAAAGAGCCACGTGAAATGGCAGTGCGATCGTTGGTTTAGGGAGCTTCTACGTGGTGCGATGTGGAAGGCGGTCAGACAGATCAAGACCTCGGAATAATCGAAGGGAGTTCCGTATATCATTGTGGCAGACGACGCAAGTTGGAAATAAAATAGCGCGTATGAGACCTTCCATCCTCCTACTCATTTCTCTTTGAAGCAAGCCAACATTAACTGCAGTTTCTAGCTCAGGCTAACCTAGAACCTTGTGATTACAGTATCTGCAGCATTTGATGTAAGATGATACAGCGGTCAGAGGGCCATGAGCAATGACGGTGCTAGTGCTTCACATCATGACAGCAAGTCATTGTTGCTGATCGATGTGTCTCGTTTGCAGAGCAGCCCCAACAACGAAGCCAAGATACAGACTGAGAACCAGCACAATCGCCTCATTTGAAGCAGCGAAACCCTCTCCTGTTGGCATCTTTTCCACAATTGGATGGATGGATTGATTATTGTTTACATTAGTATCCCTTACTGCTCACACGGAGTCTCTCCGATACTCTTGGTCTTTGACGTCTCCTGTTTTCTTCTTACACGAGCAGCATATTTTCTGTTGGAAAGTATTCCCTCGACGTTCATGAATGTTTAGAAGAAGGCTTGGCACTCAAACCAACAGATCTCGCTTTTATAGTTATTTAAAGTTTCAAAGTTCCTGGTCATGCAGATTTCGTGGGAGGACGCTTGATCATGAACGGTATGACCCCTCGTTCCGGAAGCTTTCTGTATATAGTCTCACATTGCGAGGTTTTCATACCGTGTTAGCGGCCATCCCTAGATTGAGAATGCACGTCGACACTAGATACATGTCCGGATGGATGCACCGCAAATCGATCGTCCTTTTTTGCGTTTGCTCTTCCTTTTGGTACGGCTGGCGCTGCGACCGACAGTCAGCACTTCAGACATGCCAGAAAGAAGTTGTAAATTGTTTACTCCGGCGGAAGTATTGTAGTCCTATTGATGTCAATACTCGCCCTACTAGACGAGTGAATAAATCTCCGTCATTTGCTTTTCCTTTGCGTTCTCTGCGAGTGGATGCCCCCAATAGAGTCAGTTGCTACAACTCCTAATATAGTACTACCCGTACTTTCAGACTTCAAGGGATCGGTGAACGAGCTAAATTTACTCGTTGGAGTTTATGCATGCATGCAAGAGCATTAGGACATTCAAACCATGCTAATGACTGTTTTCGTAGTTCGTTCACCGGATTATCGTAGCTGTGTTTAGACTCTTGATGAGCATTGAGCATGCTAAGCTTACAGTTGTAAGAGATTGATTGTATGTGCATGAAGCCAAAATTAATCCCCCACTCTTGTAGTAGTTGTTAACCATATTTATCAATTCTTGACAAAAGCCAGGTCCGTTATATACGTTATGCTAAGTAAAAAAACATTCCCCTCTGAACCCTCTTTCGTTCCTTTTCTTCTAGATTTCGCGGGTTGGTGTGACCTAGCACCTAGCATTACTTCAGGGTAGGTGAGAAGGTCCTGTCTAGAAAGATCCACCCCAATGTGCATTCGTCGTTGTGCTGGCTGCAGCCTCCACAATTGAACCTATAAGAATCGCAAAGGTTTTTTTAACTTGGAAAATCAATGTAAATTTTGCTAGTTCACAATTGATGAGGATGGATCTGAGGGAGTAAAGCTGAAAGAGAAGTACATCTCGTTTGAATTATTGATTATATTGGTTTTCGATTAAAGATTTAAATATTTTGCAAACGATATGAGTGAAATAAGTTTCGGCTTGAAGTAATATTGTTCAAATCTGACGATTGGATCTTACTTCAATCTATGTTTTCTTATATAAATCATATTCACGTTTATTTATTTATTTATGTTGAAACTTGTCAAAAAAATGAGAGATGTTTCAACTTATCATATTTTGAGATCTAATTATTTCACTTTGATAACGAAATTACCAAATCTTAATTTTATATATTTATATTTATATATTTATATATATATATATATAATCCAATTTTTCAAGTGAAAATAATGTGAAAAATATATATTTCTATTTATTTCACTCTTTCTTTCTTGAGTTACTCATAATGATTTGTCTGGTAAGATTGAATGGATTGAATATCATTCAATCTTAATTATCATTTCTTTATATATTATCTAAATATAAATTCTATGGAAGTCATTTTCATAAATATTCAATTCATGATAATGACTTCCATAGAATTAAAGAAAAAACGGTTCATCCTCGTTTATGTTCATATTTTATTTAAAAGTTTCTACAAACAAACACAAACCTCACAATGATACAAGGCATCTGAAATGTTTTTCACATGGTATTATGAAACTGATTTTTTTAACATCTAGATACAATAAATAGATATATTTTTTCTACCAATTTTTTTCAACTAATTACATTACAGTACATTGCACTGTTCGCAAAAATAATTTTCTAAATATATTTAGTTTTAAAAAAATAAATTTCGATACATTTCTTATTTATACAATATTCAAAGTTTCTTTTCTTAAAAAACCTTCATCTTTTTTGAAAACTCAAAATCTACAGATTTTAAATTAAAATATTATAATCTAAACTAAATCAACTTCATATGAATACCAGTTATCTTAATTTTTTGTATGATTTCTCTTGAAACAATTCAAAACTAGCATAAATTTTAAATTAAATTTCAAAAATCTAGGCAATTTGGCAACTTCAATTTGGCAACAAATTCATAAAATACGTAAAATTTTAATGTCATCTTCTGATAAAAAATATTGTATTGATAAATATTTGATTCTAATGCAGATTTCAGTCAAAGATTATTTTCATAATCTGGATTCTTTCAAACAAACTCATTGCACAATATAAGTCTATACAAGTTTTTATTTCAATTTCAATTTCAATTTTTTTAATTTATTTTAAAATTTTAAAAAAAATTAACACAACATATTTATAATCAAATAAAAAATATTGAGTTCCTAAATAATTTAAAATATTATTTCAGAAATAAAAAATAATTTTTTTCTGCATCACATAACATGCAGCTTGATGAAAATCATAATGTATATATTATATAATTGGAAATTTGTCATTAGGAAAAATATTTAAATCTTTTATTAAAAAAATTAAAAAATGTGTTGAATACGGGCAGATTGAGGTAGAGTTCATCAGCACAAACGGCCAGCTTGCGGACATTTTGACGAAGGCCCTTGGACGAGTCAAGTTTCACGCACTTCGAACCAAGATTTAGACAGTGCATGCACTGTCTAAATTTAGTAACACAGTTGTCTACACTGAACTGCCTACTTTGTGCACAGAATGACTAAAAAATTAAGCGAAGTTGATACTGGTATTTCCAACAAGTGGAGCAATATGATACTACTTATATGTTAAATTGGAAATTTATTGTTAGAAAAAATTATTTGACTGTTTTTTGAAAAATATTTTGACAGTACTAATACTGAGGACTCTTTTTTCTTCTTCAGGAAGTGCACGAAAGTTCAATTTCCAAAAAATATTTTTCAAAGATTTCTTGTAAACATGCTTAATTATCATTCACATTTTTTTTAAAGGAATTTTTGCAATTTTAGAAGTGTTGTTGACTTGTAAAAGTATTTGAAGATTTTGGATTTTAATTTTTTTAAGAAATGAAATATTTATCTGATGAATTTGAGAAAATTAAAAATTAAATTGACTTATGTTCAAAGAAATTGGTCATAAATCAAAAAAATTAAAAAAATTAGAAATGTTGAAAGATATGCATTTATCGTTGTTTCAATCTTGTACGCATTCTATGAAAATTATTTTGGAAAAAATAACATAAATTTGATGAAATAAAATTTTAAATCACATCAATAGTAACGTAAATGAAGATGTTGAAAAATAAAATTAATTTTTAACCAACTAAAAAAAGCAAATTCATGTATGTAGTTTGGAGAAGCAACACATATACTGGTCAAAACAGAATATCAAGATCAAAACATGTGAGATATAATCTATGCTTGCAACATAGAGAACTCATGAATTTGTGTAAAATGATTGTGAACAAGAAAAGTATAATAAACATGGATGAATATTATTGTTTCCAAATTAGATAATCATATTCACATACAATATTAAAAATAATAATTTTATTTACACGAATATTATTTTTTTCAAATAAGTTGGATTGCTATGTTTTAATTACATAATTTTAATAAAAATATTTCTATTCTTGTAAAAATGCTTAATTATCATTCACACTTTTTTCGTTTTTTTATAATTAAACAAAATAAATTTTGTACTTCATTAGAATTTTGTAGCCCAAAAAATCATTTTTTGAACAAATTTTTTTTAAAATAATGCTTTTCAACTTTGATGTCCTCTAAAGCGAAGAAAAAAACCCAATTATGAAAGTGAGGAACAAAAGCTCCACATTTAAATATATTACATGTGAGAAAAAAAAATCTACATTGTCGTGATGTAGATACACAATGCTGATAAAATAGCGGGGATCATGGAAGCATTTGGAAAGTAATTAATTTGTGTTTTGGAAGGATTTGAAGCCAACAATTCAAAGGAGATAATTCTTCTTTATATGTTGGTCAAGTCATTTGTTATGTCCACTTGTAGCACAATCCAATCTGGATGCAAGTTTGTTGAATCATGAAAGTAATGCATCTCATTCTCTACCAAGAAAAAGACAGTCAGGGGCCGATGGGGCCACAAACGGGTCTCTCAGTCGAGATCAAGAGTACGTGTCGCATGAGCTGAGCGCCAAAATCTTCAAAGAGATTATGTGGTATGAGGATGTAGTCTTCCTAACTCTAAAGTGGGAGGGATTGTAAGAGACTCTGAAGAGATAGTCGTTGAAGGAGGGCAACCAAAGCGTTGAAAAATAGATTGCAATCCTAATTACTAATTTCTCCTTGTCTAGCTACGACTGAAAAACTGACTGAGGCAACAGCCATGAGACTCGTGTCCCCCACAAATGTGACTCATGTACACAGTCACATGTCTCTTCGGGGAGGTGGCTAAAAGATCTTGAGAATCTAAGCTCTGGTAGATAAGGCTACCTCAAATTCAGACGTGTAGCCGTTTTTATCGCGTGCCATATAGATGTTCATATGCCTAATATGTTTCCCATCTTTTTACCCTAATGGCACTGTGGAGAAAGAGAGAGAGTGGAGTAAGTGACAGGGTTTATCATTATGTCTATAGTTTTGTGTAGTTCTTTTACACAATAGCCTAGATTTCCATTTTTTACGAAGAGCATTGTCTAATGCTATAATTGATAGTCAAATCACGTGAAATTTTATTGCGTCATATGTTCTGTTGTTTGTAGATACTATTTAGGCCTAGACTATGGTCGCCCGTTAAAATTTATTCATTGTCCTTTTTTCTATCCATGTGGCCCTTTACCTCATATAATTTGTGGTATGCTATTTTATTCAATCTGGATTTGCATTCGCAAAAAGCTCCAGGTTAGGCATGAAGCATGCAAGAGGAGGAAGGTTTGCTCTCAACATGACTGGAAAGAAGGGATAGGCTGTAATGCCAGTTTCTAACAGGGCGGCAGTATCCCAAAGCCTCTTAGCTGCTACACATGCGGTACATATGCAGTAACCTGGTGCAGACTAAGTACTAATAGCAGAAAGATTCAGTAAGCGATATTTTGTACTTAGTGAAAAATGTCAAGTGTGGAGCACCAATGCAAGTATAACAATAGCTTAAGCTCTTTTGGATTTTATTACTGCCTTCTACCAAATTTCAGGAAACAACTGACGGGTTTAACCCTCGAAGTTCACTCGTCCAGCTTACTAGCTTACCGTCTGGCACCCGAGCTGGCATTTATAACAACGAGCGGATTTAAAAGGTTTGCTTCGGCGCGAAGCCCCTAATCTAAAGTGAATGATTACCTCCCTATCCAAGGATCCTTGGCATCCTTAGCTTCCTTTTGGTACCTACCTTTCCCGAGGTTCCAATCTTCTGTGACTTGATTAGTGATCAAACCGATCCTTTAAGAGCCCAATAGTCGAGTTTGGGGCCCTCGAGGAAGGGATTCGCAGGTAACGCGAGCATAGACCAGGCGGTATAACTCTTTTCAATCCATCCAGTTACGGCCCGCGGCCAAATGAGTTGCGACATACGTGATTGAATGATGACAACTGCATTACGAAGTAATACTTGAAAGAATCCTGCTTGCAAGAGGAGACGTGGAGCTTGTAAACTTTCTATAACATGAATGATCTTCGATGACAACAAAATAGCGTTCTTGAACTGCCCACCGAAGCCTCATCTACTGAAGCTTTCCGCGACATTAAAATAGTAGCACCCAGTGCTAAGAGCCTGAGAATCTAACCCATGCCTCACAACCAACTATAGTTTACAAGTTTAGATTCCTCCTGGAAAAGCCACCTAAAAGCTTCAATACAAGTCACATGTACATCATACTCCGCTTCTATTCTCATCTTTCATTTACTTCCGGACCTTGTTTTGTTTGCTTAGCTATTAAAATACAAGAGCAGCCCAAATTTCCTTGACCGTGCTCAAAAGTGAACCACCCGACCATTTACAAAAGATAGAACCTTGAAAGAATCACTTTTGAGATTCGATCAATCGACCTACTTGCAGTTCTTAGAATACAGGGAGCTCAAAATACAACTTTCTGGACTACACCATAAAAGTTCCATCGTTCGCACTTGAGCCATCCGGCCAGCTACTCGTAAGTCTAAACTTGCAAACAGGGCACGTCGCTTGTTGCCGTAGCCACTGATCGATGCAACCTGCATGGAACTGCTCGAGAGATACGAGTTAGTACTGTTAGCTAATGGTGGAACTCGAACAGATTCGCATCGTGTACGATGTATGGACCTGAATTTATATCTCGGGAATATGAGTATGAAAGAGCATTGTGACGTTCTCCATACATTCGAGTAACCGTCTGATGTTGAGCATTAAGTAGTTATACTCAAAATCATACTAAGCCTCGTGCCCAATAAGGAGGCAATTTCAAGATTTCACATTTCGATGGCAGAAACATTACCTGGTGAAGGCAAGGAAGGCTGCGGACCAATTCCCCATCGACCACTTGTTCTAGGCAAACTGTACAGGTCAACTCTTCATCGTACTTCTGCTTCGTCGCCTCCAACGCTCCACTTTCACTTTTTTTCTGCAAACAAGAAGCACCGTGGATAGTGTGAGAACACATAACACGCCGTAAAACCACCATGATGAAGATGACATATGACAGATCTGCTGCATTTGTTTTACCACTACTGGCATGTCAGACGAGCATCACAAAGTACTTAGATTAATGAGTGCTGAGAACACTGTAGGGGGATTCTGTCGGGTGTCTAAGGACTACTGAGTGGGTTCCGATTGTAAATGCATACCAAAGTTGGTTTACCGAAATGGAAGATCCTTCTCCCTTTACTACACGCTGGCAGAATCTGTCACTATTTGCTACTAGAATCTGCCGTCTTGTGGTAAAATTTCTCTCGGGACGAAGACTTCGTCAGTGACCTCAATGTAATTTGCAGTCTCATTGCTTACGGCGGAAATAACAGAGACAGAAAATCAACAGTTCCCTAACATATTACTACTAATTACCCTCTGTGGATGTTCACGGATAGAGGTGAAAGAGACTGAATTTAAGGGGAGATAAGCCTACGACAAAGAATGCATAATTCTATTCGCTAAGGCATCGAGCGTGAGTATTAGGTGACACACCGTCCCAGTTTCCGCAGCAATCGCACTAGATGCTTGCGATGGTGATGGCGCCCCTTCACTGCACACACAGACGCTGTAAGTTTCTCAACATGGAAGGTTTTGGATCTCGCTTCAATCCACATATGATCTAGCAACATGGTCAACATACCAAAAATAAGCTCGTTGGCATCATCTTTTGATTGCTATCTTAATTTAAGATCGATATCAATTGGAGGAATTATCAAAATCAAGCTGCTCATTTACGGATGGTGTAAGAAGGTGTTCCTCACCACTTAAGGAGAAAAAAGGAATTACTATTACAACAAGGAATGAGCACTATGTCGACCTCAGAACAAGTACATATGGACTATAAGCGACTACTTGGAAAGAACGTATTTTTGGTCCTCTCATGCTTTCGTGCTTTCTACCAATTTTAAAACGTGCACTTTCATGGCACTAGAAGCAGATTGAATAACATGCCTGATTTGATGAGGTTGGCCTTTGTATTTATGAACCGGTAAGCGACCAATCTCTGCTTCACTCAAGGAAGCCACTCCAGGGGGATTGTCACCATCCAACGCTCTCAAAGCCTCATAGTCTGAAAGCAGCGAATTCTATCCGAAATTAGTGGGAGACTGTAGATCAAAATCAATTTGGAGTCTTCATCTATCTCAAAGGGGTAAAGAAAGACCTACTTACTGTTGTCTGCCTAGCAGAGCCTGAAGACCGATGCCCTGGCTGAGCAGCGTCGAAGTGAAGAGATTCAGTACGTGGAAAATAGAAATACAAACACAAGGGAAACGAGATTTCTGCTTGAGAACGAAGAAAGTCTCACTTGTAAAGGAATATGTCCCCACAGCTGAGCTCAATTCAGAGTTCTCAAGTATTAACCAAGAACCCCTTCACTAAGTCATCCATCTGAAGGTTACGAAAGCCCAAGTGGCTACGACTTTAACAGAGCGGCTGCATTGGGCTCTGGATCAAGGTGATGATATAAGAGAGTTAACTGGAACTTACCGAGGTCATCGAAGTCACGATCAAGTAGGGCAAGCTGAAGGCGTAGACCTTGTAGACGACCTCTTGTGGCGATGGTTAGCGAAGGTGGCATGCGCAAGTGTAACTCTGTGTGACCAACCAACGCACCCACAGCCTGAGCTTGTGCTTGGAGCTGCTGACACATAGCGTACATGCGCAGCCCTGTTGCCATCAAGAATACTCCCATTCCAAGCCATAGCTGTTGACGAGATGAAATGAGAACAAATGTGAGCGCAGCTTTACCCCATTGGCTACATTCAAATTGAAGCTAAAGACAATTCAAACCGGTTAATTACATATCCACACTTTCTTCCTCTATTTTGCACCAATCACACATACTTCACGGTACCAGTTGCAGTCCCCAAAAGAAAGACTTACTAGGAAGTTCGGCGACATTTGATGGGAGTTTATAAACACGAAAAGAAGGAGAACTGCAATACAAAAATACGTCATGTAAGCAGGAAACAAATATCATCAACAGACATTCCGAGCAACCATAAGTACTTCTTCTCTACCAGATATCATATCTGACTTCGGCAGAAAGGCTGTGTTAAAATTTGGCTGTGGCTAATTGAGGATAAGGGTGTATACGCTGTAGTCTTCTATTTTTCTTCTAGTCCAACCTAATTACCCAAGTTTCAGTTAAATCTCTAGCCCAATGTCAGGCTAATGACAGTAAAAAATTGCCTCACATTACATTTAAAAAGGATATACTAGTACATCTCTCGTCATAACTGTGCAGCCAAAAACACGGAACCGCGTGTATTCGTTCTAGATCCAGCTCTGTCGCTTCTAACTTTTAACTCTCAATTATCACAAAAAGAGATAAAACTGTTCACATGCATTAAACTTCATGGACTTCACTTGATCGACCCCGTTTCCGTTGTTCCAAACACTCCCGAGGACTTCAATGTGGGCCAATATGAACAACAATACCTGTGAACAAAAAAGTCAAGGGATTGGCATTCGAACGTGCATTCCCGTGAAATCTTTGGACCTGAAAACAAGTCCGTAGTCAAGGATTCTCAACTTGTCAGTACTCAGCAATAGCTGGAAAGAGGTCAAGCGCAAATCATCAATAAACACCAGAAAGGTTCCTGCTATGAACATAAGCGAAATTCAGAAAGAAATCCAACCCGCTGGTTAAACAACAAGCAGCTAATTTTCTACACCAGAGTACTGATTATTCACGGGACAGGGAAATCGAAGGTGCTATGAGCTCAAAAAAATTAAATTCCTCGTTAAAAGTAACCAGACAGGAAGGAAGAACACTCGAGAACGGTGCGCCTAATCAATATCAACTTTTCATGCTAACAAACAATGCTGCAGTGAGAGGTTGACTAGATGTTGCTGACCCCGTTTGAAGCTTGAAAGGAATCACATTTTAACTGAAGCGTGGTGTGAATGCACACAGCTGCCCTCGGAATAAAAGACTACAAGAAAGCCCGAAGACTAGATTACAAACGTGTACATACCACTGCCCTGCGCTCTGGTGTGAAATTATGGAAGCCATTCTCCAGGTCACCCCTGGATCCTCGAAACACAAAACTCATTCTCATCCACACCTAGCGTCCTTCGAAGTAAAATCTAAGCTCAACCCTGAAATTAAAACACACGAGAATCATTAGCGAGATTCTGATCGTGGGGTTATATATGGTATTTCACAGTTTTCAACTTCTGCATTGAAGTGGAAGCACTTTACAGCTCTAATAAGGTGTGAAAATTTACTGGCCAACGAGAACAGAAGGTAGGAAACCAGCTCTATGCACGGAACTCATGAAGGATTCAACGGAACATAGTGTCGTTTAGAACGATTCTCAGATGTATTGTGGACGACGCGCTTTTCATTTCTGAAGACAACTTCTAGGGCCGATCACGACCAGCACTGCCCTACGTATTCTTAACCAGCTTCGGCTCCGATGCATACACGGTTCAATACAAAAGAAACCTGAAGCAAATGTAAGTTCTCAGTCGAGCGCATATAAACAGCGAACGAGAAGGCGGTGCGAATATTTGTCTATGGTACATTTACGACAAATTCCACGCTCGGTACAAATCCTCACTCCTACGGTATGCCCGCGTCAATCTCTTTTAAGTAGAAACAGTATGCTGTATCGTAGTGAGGCAGATGCAGGAGTTAGGTGCAGGACGTCGGCACTACGAGGAAGATAGGGCGATTGCTCTAGAGGAAGTAATAAGCCTCAATTAGTGCTGAATTTTCCAATACCACTGGATAACGCATGTGTGTGCAGGTCTGCTCGTCCAGCAGGAGGGAAGGAACAAGAGACGGATAATATTATAAATTCCTATCATCCGCCAGCTGCAAATGTAGCTGAGTAACGCAGAAGCAGCTGAACTGTCGATAAATTTATTATGTTGACTTTTTCAAACTCGAAAGGTGAGGAAATGGCACTCGATAAAAGCTGTGAGCAATCACTTTACAAAAAAGAACAATTGAATATACAAAAAAACTCTGCCAATTGCTAATTCCAACAATGCTAGAACGCCGAACGGACGACAGCTGACAACTCACTACACATCTCAAAGCTTACTCCGGACCTCTGCTGCCTCTTCCTCGTCGCCCTCGGGATGCTCCACCTCGACGCCTCGAACGAGACCTCGGGCTGTCCGCTCGTCCGAGCACAAACGCCGTGATCCTCTATCTTTATCTACTTTTTCAAAAGCACGAAAACCACTCCACAATCACGCTGCTCGATCGAACCTCACAGCACATTTCCGCGTTAAAGAGGCATTCGAGAGACGATCGGACACCAGACGGACAGCAACAAAAAACGAACGATAATCCAAAACCCGCCCAAGATCAGCACACAACAAACATCGATCCTGAAAACAACAACGACAAACACACAAGAGCTCCTTCCTCCTGTCTGAGTGGAAAGAAGGAGCTAGTCCGAGGAGGACGAGGACGAGGACCTGGCCGAGGAGGACGAGCCCCAGGGGCGCCTCAGGTTCTTCTGGACGGGAAGCGAATGCGAAGGCAAGGAGCGTTGGTTCCGCTGCGCGGGGTGGACCAGTAGCCCGCACGCTGTCCGTCCTGTACTTCTGTCGCCCTCGGTTGGACCTGGGAATCTACATCCGTCCATCCGCCGGGACGAGTCAGACTCCGTCACTCGGTAGTCAGCCCGAGTCGGTGCCTGTCCGTCTCCTCTCTTATCCGCTCCAGTTCATCACCGTCCGTCGAGCATTCACAACTGTTTTTTCATTCATCGGTGGGTTTTCGTTTCACGTTATGAAAGGCTTTAACCATTAAATAACTGAACATTTATTTCCCCATATGTTCTCTTATTGAATTAATGGCATAATTCGATGCTGTGGCAACATGAAGTGTGTTCAAATATAAAGAAAAAAAGGTAAAAACAGTGCGGAACCGGCTGTAATATTGCAGGTACTTGTGGGCAGGTTATCGTCATGGACAGGATTAATACTGTGGTTATTGGACATGTTGAAACCTTGATCACACCTCGGTACTTTTGAAATGCGTCCTCGTTCTATTTTTAGTACAATGAACATGGCTGACGTTAGAATGTGAATATTTTCACATGATTTTTCTTATGATACTCTTTAAGATAGCACGGGTTCCAAGACAGAAACCAAAAGGTATCCACAATAAGATGTTTCTATAAGTATGTAGATACTTTTATGTAGCTAGTTGATACAAAAATTATTAATAATATATCCCAATTTCATTTTATTTCACAATCTTGTTGACTCCAATACGACAGTAGCTTTGTTTATATGAAAAATGGATTTAGAAAAAACTGAACTCATTGCATTGAAAAAATATTAATGATCTTGCATACAATCAAAATGAAGTTGAGTTAATTGAATGCAAAACATATTATTTCTATATATATATATAAGATGGGATTAGTTGATTTTAAATATTCTGATAAACTATTTAAATAATATACCACACATTATAAAACCCGATAACCGAAAAATATAAATTTTTTAGTACATCTCGGTTTTCTATATACAAAAACTTGAATCGGAGATTATTGAAAATTTGAATCAAACAGACAAACCATTTACATTTTGAATTCTCTAATATTCAAACAAAAGTTACTAAAAAATAAGTATCATAATCCTTGTTGTAAAAAGATGAAACACCTACAAATAAATGTATGAAAAGAGGAATAGTACATAAAACGTTAACATAAATAAAAATAGTGTCTAATCAAATCATACGAGGAGAAAATTGAACTGATACTACGGACTAGGCTGGGACAGTGGAACAATGATAGTTATATTTTATGAACAATATCTGACAATGTAGATAAAAAAGACTTGCATTTAATGTGAGCAAACTATATGATTGCAAAAAATGATGAGTCCACGAAGATTGTCATCGAAGATATATCACACAGTACACTTGTTTCCATTGCTATATGTGCATTGTTTGTAAATCTTATACGAAATATGAATTATATTTATAATGTGCGAGTTATGAGTGATTCGTATTGTGTTTGTATATCGGATATATAGATGGAAAAAGTGCGATATATGTAAACGCAGATTAAGCTTGGTCATATATGCGCTAAACTCTTTATGGGTGAGTACTGTTAAGATGTGATAAGTAATACTTTGAAAGTGATAAGTTATATAAACTATACACTTATATTGAAAGTATGTGAAAAGGTTACATCATGAATGTCGTGGACAGCTCCGTCATGTATAAACAGTCGATTTGACTAGTACACCTTGATCTAAAATCAAGATTGACTGGATACATCAAAACCAATTTGATAACTTGTAGGTTTTTATTTGAAAATTGAATGTTGAGTCTTATATATAATAATTAATTTATTATTATTAAAATTTAATAGATATATGAAAGGAAACCATGCAAACAGAAAATAGTAATTGCTTACTGTATATGGATGAAACCATAGAATAATGTAATGTGAGCATTTTATGGAAAAAATTAAAGTTTACCAAATATATAATTTCATCAACTTTCTTGTCATATTATTCTATTCTGGCAAAAATTTCATAGTCTTTTTGCCATATTGTGAATTTTTTATATAATTTATGGAAACATAAAATCATCATAAAGTTAAATCTGTATATTTAATTTTTCCTGAAATTAAAGGCCTAATATTGATCTTAATTTATTTTTATAGTAATAATGAGTTTTTGATTGGCAACAATGTTATATTGCTCTTCAAGTTCACAACATCACAAATATGTATGCTAAAATGTTTGAAAATGTGTTTTGTTCATTCATATCATATTTGAAATCAGGAAGTCTTCATCTTTGTTTCATTAGCATCAAATTATTCTAACGAATAAATTCAAATTTTGGTAAAAATTTTTTTAAAAAATTTTTATTCATTTAAAATTATCGATAATCATCTTGAGCTTTTTTATGAAACAATAAAACATAAATTGACATACATAAATTATTAATAAATATTTATTTATTTTTTAATTAATAATTTATTAATCAAAAAATAAGATTCATACAAATAAAATAGAAGATAACAAAAAAGCAAGAAATTTTGTTCCATTCATCATTGTTATAAATATTTCTAAAATTTGTATTAGATGTGTTGTTCTTGTAGAATGTTAACTACTCATGTATTGTAAAAATGTTAGTATTATTTTACGTTGGAGGTCACTTATAATTAGCTTAATACTAATTTGGATCAGGTTTAGGAATTCTGCTTTTCACTACAGGAGGATAACACGTATCTCTTCATGAACATTGTTTTGCACTTTTTCTATAAAACCCCGTGTTTTTGTGTACGTAGACTATTAAAGTCTTATCGTTCCATTTCTGGCTGGAGGAATGGTTTTCTCCGGCTACAGTTATGGTTACGGGAAATTTACACTGGTATCTATAATAACTTATACCATGATAGCATGTGCCTTTACGTCTTTATTTGTAAATCCGGGGGACGAAAGCAAGTTACTCATGTATATAGCATCAATTTACTATATAATTTTAGTTTTAAAATTTTAAATGATAATCAACTAAAATTGTATAGAGCGTATAAGCATTCTTGGGGTGCAGGCGGTTTGAATAATGCCAACAGCATTCTTATAAGTCCTTTGGATTTAAGTGGCAACCTGATACCCAAACGTAAAAAGGTATACAAAATATTACTATCCCAATTGATAAAAACTAATTACCTAATGAGGTACAACAATGGAATATCAACGAAAGTAACACGAGAAGAATTTAGTGTATGCTTTACCTGAGTTATGTGTTTGCGTGTAATGTTCTTTCATTTTTTGATGAATTTGTTGTTACAATGAAATTTTCTTTTGTTATTTCAAAATTAAACCTCTATAATAACAAATTTAGTATAAAAAAAAGTCTTATGGAAATCGAAAACTATTCATTTACATTTTCTTTTCTATTCAAGACCTTGTTACGTATGCTTTTAAAATGTATGTATCTTGAAAATTGTATATTGTATATTTTTGTTATTTATTATAACCTATAAATTGTTTGAAATTCATCAAAATTATACTCTACAACATAAGAATTCTGCCAACCACTTTATAATGATATACATATATTTTTCGTATGCCATTGTTATGATATTTTGATTTCATACCAACTTTCAATTTAGTTTAAAGATGAAATTTGCTATCACTTAAAATTTCATAGTTGTGCAAATTGCAATTGTCTTCAATATATATATATATATATATATAAACAAAATTTGAATGAAACTTATGATAAAATTTGATGTCGTGATAAGAGATAATTCTCTCATTTCTTTCTTGACTATACAACTTTCAAGACTCAATTGACAGTCATTCATTGAACATTTCGTGATATTTTGCTCTTTTTCTTTGCTAACCTTATTACAATTAATTTCAAATTATGTTAGAATTAGTTGATTTTCCTAGTCATAAGTTTTTTGGAAGATTTATTTTCTTTAAATACGTTCAAAATTTCCAATCAACAATGATTTTCTCACTCGCATATAATTACTAATATTAATAATACATAACACATTATGATGCATTGCTTGTTCTCACCTATACACATTACACTATTATCGACTTATCAAAGCATCATTAAAATTGGAACTTTCTCAATAAATTCATATCTATTGCTTGCATTTTATTAGATGTATATCATGACAAGATGAATATGATAAGTGAGAATGAGTTGACATGTTTACATATCCATAGAAAATAACAAAATGTGTTCAAATATGCATTCAGATAGGTTAAACTGAAGAAGACTATATACTTAATTATCAGTTACTCTTATAGTGATGTATTTTGACATTGTTCGGAAACTATGTTTCATTATCCATGTTAATCTAAAGAGAACAAATTAGTTACATTACGACGTATGATTCGTTTTCATTTTATGGCATATGTAACTTACTAGCAAAATAATCTCAAGTTATCAATCAAAGTAAGGAAATGTAAATAGTTTTAAACGACTGTCAAATTGCATCATAATTCGTAGAAAAGGCAGAGAAAAGGATGTACATGCTTTCTCAATGGCGATTATAATTTGCTTCATGATGATAACAGGTATCATCAATAGAAATTTCTGTCGTAAAGCAGGAAATGTGTTAGGTGATGATTAATTAGTATGTCTGTTTCGAGTTCGTTCTCGTTAAATTTTACAATAGGAGACAATTTGGACCATTTCTCGATTTGTGAGTGTCTGTCGTGCGACTAAGTATCGCCATACATCATACATCGCTGACATGCTCTACTCACAACTCACACATACATACACAAGGAACGAGAGTGTCCACACACAAAGGTATCACAACTAAAAATGTCGAAACACAAGTACACAGAGAGTCGAGCCAAACTCACTACTCGTAGGTAGAATCAGAGTCGAAGCTAGCGGGTTTGACATATCCCTACGCGAAAGGCTCAACTCGAAGAACTGACAGTTCTTCGAGTTCGCCTCGAATATATCCCTGGAAGGTGTCGACTCCATTCAACGCTCCTCGCCCGTCTGCCGCGGCACAACGTTAGCCGACTCCCAACGTTCCCCGACTCCAACTCGAACTCAACGTGTCTCAACTCAAATCGACCCAACGTCTCGAGCCATGACAGCTGTCGTGCGACTCAGTATCGCCATACATCATACATCGCTGACATGCTCTACTCACAACTCACACATACATACACAAGGAACGAGAGTGTCCACACACAAAGGTATCACAACTAAAAATGTCGAAACACAAGTACACAGAGAGTCGAGCCAAACTCACTACTCGTAGGTAGAATCAGAGTCGAAGCTAGCGGGTTTGACATATCCCTACGCGAAAGGCTCAACTCGAAGAACTGACAGTTCTTCGAGTTCGCCTCGAATATATCCCTGGAAGGTGTCGACTCCATTCAACGCTCCTCGCCCGTCTGCCGCGGCACAACGTTAGCCGACTCCCAACGTTCCCCGACTCCAACTCGAACTCAACGTGTCTCAACTCAAATCGACCCAACGTCTCGAGCCATGACAGCTGTCGTGCGACTCAGTATCGCCATACATCATACATCGCTGACATGCTCTACTCACAACTCACACATACATACACAAGGAACGAGAGTGTCCACACACAAAGATATCACAACTCGACCCCCTAACTGGCGGTTAGGTTCCTCTGACTCCCAGGTAGCCCTATCTATAACTACATGCTATGCACCTTCGTGGGTGCTATGTCGCCCCATCGTTAGTCGCCTATCTGCAATTCATAACATGTGAAGATCAAGTCATCTACCCTGTGAAGTACATCGAGGACAAACCCACCATCCAGTAGTAACAACATCGATAGGTGGAGTCAAGCACGACATGTGCCATCCCCTAGAACACCTATCACACACCAACATATGGCCCGCATGATCAGTTGACCCACATAACATGCACCTCAAGCCGGCACATACAATCGCCAAGCTTGGGTCCATAGTCCCATCCACGTTTGGGAGGTGGCATGGCGCACAGTTGCGCACATGATCCTTCCAAACGACACCGTCACGACCCTCCAACATGAGAACTCCAGAAGGTAACACCTCTCGCACTCGCAAGATAGTGCGTCCTGCCGTCACATCCAACGAAGTCGGTGCAGTCTGCTGTAGATAGACGTAGTCTCCCACGCGGAACCTACGAATCGATGGTCGATAACCTCCTCCTCGAATAGTTGCATACCGCAACGTATCCCGGTGCTGAGCAATCGCAAGGTTCTCAAACGCTGCAGGCATAACTCTCCGAAAGAGCACTGCACGTTGAGAACACACTCTCACCCACATATCTGGATCATCAAGGTTCACCACCTCGCTAGACTCACGACGAATCGCTGCAGGCAAGTCTGGATCTCGGCCGTACAATAGAAAATATGGTGAAAACGAAGCCAAGGATGCTTGACGACTGAATCGATATCCCATGGCCAACCATGATAACTGAATATCCCAGTCCCCAAGATGCACCTTCTGTAGGCCATACTTGCGCAACGCTCTCTTCACCGTCTGTATCATCCGCTCAGCCAAACCATCCGCCTCTGGATGATCTCGGGAAGTAGTCCGGTGATCAATCAGCGTCTTGTCACACAAGACCTGAAACTCACCCTGAAACTGTGTCCCCTGATCGGTCAACACCTCAGCTGGTGCACCAAAGTGACTAAGCACCCTGTCAAGGAAAGCATATGCTACTCCCTCACTCGCCTTGTCAGGTAATGCCACCAACTCAATCCACTTGGAGAAATGCTCCACCATCACCAACACATACCGATGATGTCGTGTAGTCAAAGGTAGTGGTCCAGCAAAGTCCAAAGTCCAACGGTAACCCAATCCCATGATAGGTAAGGGATGTAACTCTGGTGTCGGGGCATTGAACGATGCCCTCACTCGATCACAAACCATGCAACGTGATACCAACTGCTGCACCTGCGTATGCATACCACGCCACCAATACTGACCTAGGAGTAAGCTGTACGTACGCTTCACTCCAAAATGTCCCAACTCCTCATGAGCATGCATCACAATGCGTGCTCTTTGAGTTGGATGCGGTACTACCCGTACCCTACCGTCCTCCCGCACTCGGAGAACATGTGCTCCCTCCAATCGGTATCTCTTCGCCCTCTGGAGTACACGATCCCGCTCCTTGGCACCCACTGTGCTTGGCACCATACTGGTCCGTAGGAACTCCAACACCAACGCATCATCGTGAACATCCCGCTGGTCCACACCACCATCCTCAACCTCAGGATCCGAAGACTGACTATCTACTCTCTAACTATAGTAAGATGTCAAGTGGTCCTCACTGCTAGAGGCTCCACAAAACCAACACATGAAGGCCGATGCATGCCAACCGGGCACCATCTCCTCATCAACCTCACCATGCCACCTAGCTCCAGTATCATCCTCTTGGCTAGTGCATGGGTTCCGACTTAAACCGTCGGCATCCACGTTCGCAACTCCAGGCCTATGCACCACCTGAAAGTCGTGCTCCTGTAAGATGAGAGCTCACCGTGCAAGCTTCCCTGTGAGCTTGTCAGACTCCATCAACCACTTAAGCGGTTGATGATCGGTAACAAGGGTAAACTGCGTACCAAACAAGTAACACCTGAAGTGTGCCACAGCCCACACCGCTGCCAAACACTCTCCCTCGTACGAACTATACCGCGACTCTGCTGCATTGTTCGAACGACTAGCGTACGCAATCACAAACTCCTTGCCCTCATCATCACACTGCGTCAACACCGCTCCAAGTCCCAACATACTCCAATCAGTGTGCAACTGGTATGGTCGACCTCTGATAGGTCTCCTCAAGATGGGAGCAGCCACCAACCTGGCCTTGAGCTCAACAAAAGCTCTCTTCTGCTCATCTCCCCATTGCCACTTCTGATCCGACTTCAGCAACTGGTTCAAAGGCTTCGCTATAGCACTGAATCCCTTCACATATCTCCGGTAATAGTTCGCCAAACCCATGAATGCACGAACTCTACTCACATCCGCTGGACGAGGAATGCGTGCAATAGCCTCCACCTTTGCTTGCTGAGCTCCCAAACCACCTGGGTAGATCACATGACCCAAGTACTCCACCTTCTCCTGGAAGAACCTACACTTCCCAGGATGTAACCGCAGACCATGAGCGCTCAACCGCTCAAGCACAATCTGCAAATGTATCTGGTGTTGCTCCACCGTGTCGCTAAACACCAAGATATCATCAATGTAACATCTGACGAAATCTAGCCCCGCTAGAATCCTGTCCATCACTCTCTGGAACTCGGCAGGTGCATTCTTCAACCCAAAGGGTAAGAATCGCCACTGATACAAACAATCCTTGCCGTGAGAGTTAACACTCCAAAACGCTGTCTTGGCCTTGTACTCCTCCCGAATCGGCAACTGATGGTATCCCGCCCGAAGATCCAAAGTACTAAAAATCTTCGCATGTCCCACCACATCGAAGATCTCCTCAGGTGTAGGCATGACATACTTATCGGTCTTCGTCTGCCGATTGATAGGACGGTAATCCCCACACATCCGCCTATCCGTGTAGTTGCCATGTACATCCTTCTTCGCTGGCATAACAGTGGCTGAAGCATACTCACCATGTGACAACTCCACTAACCCAGCCTCCAATAACTCCAACGTCCAACTCTTAATCAAGTCCCTTTCCATATCACTGTATCGATAGGGACGACGGAAGATTGGCGTATCACAAGCCAACTCTATCCGTATGCCGGGTCCAATCAAAGTACCCAACTCCTTCATATGAAGGCAAAACAACTCCTATAGTCACGTAGGAATTGTATCAACCGTCGCCTCTCTCCTCCGGTGATCTGAGAACCAATCGATGGCTCCCACTCCTCCTCCATGGACCCACAAGAGGGAGGCGATACTGTCACTGGTTGCTATGACACCTCCTCCAAAGGAGGGTTCTCCGTACCTTCCTTCGTAGCAACCTCCCCATGACCAACATCTCCAACTGCATGAGCGTCTACTCTCGCAAGTCCTCTCGTCACGTCCCATGAACTCCAAGGATGACAAATATCTCGCAAGTCGCCCCCAGCCATTGCCACTACCGTCCTGGTAGGCAATGAGCTAATAAGTGGTGTAACAACCACCAAATCTGCGTGCAAACGGCGTTGCTCGGCCAAACCCAAGCTCACAATCCACGTCAAGCAGTTCAGGTCCATAGCCTGACCCAAAACTTGACGACGCGATGCCTCCGAAACTGAAGAAGCCGCGGTCACACTAGTAAGAAACCCCATCGCTCGCTCTCTCTCATCAGCGTTGGGCTCCACCAACTGATGTAGGGTACTGTCCCACAGTAGTCCAGGTCCCCCATCATGATATGCATGTGATGCCGGATAACTAACCAACGTAGGCAAAGCCATCCGAGGCTGACCTACGTGGTTCACCAATGCCATGAGTGACCTATCCGCCACTCTCACCAGTCTTCCGCTCAAACTCCTGGAGACTCCTCAACTTCTCCGTCCTCACCCCCTGATAGTTCTTCCTCAACCTCTTGAAGAACTCAGGAATGGGGCTGAACGAAGGTACGCAAGTAGTCTCTCCACTCGTGCTGGCAACGCCAACAACACCGCTGGTGGTACCTGCTCCACTAGTACCATTGGTGATGCTACCACTCGCACCTCCACTGGTACCAACACCACCCTGGGTGATCGACGTATAGTTGGGAGACCAATGACGCCTCCATGCGTCAATCTCCACAGCATACTCTCTTCCAAACTCATGGTAGTCATCCATGGGAGGCCCCTCCAGATGCTGAAACAACCCCTTCCATGCAAAGAAGGGTGTAAACAACGTGGGGTTACGCAAGAACTGCATATCGCACCACGTGTCAAACTCCTGAATGAAATCATCCAACTCAATGGTGCCCACTGCACCAAAGTACCGCCGTGGGCCCTTCATGGCCCCGTACATACCGTCCATGTCCCCAGTCCACGAGTGTGGGACACTAGACGATATCACCACCAAAGATCCGCTATCTGCCACACTCCGCGCCTCTACAACCACTGATGCGCTAGGATGAGGTAGCCGATACCTCAACCCACTCCGCGTAAATCCTCCACGGTCCTCAACGGAACCCCCAAACTCCTCCGTGATGACTGACTCACCAATCGGCACCACTGCCACAACTCCACCTGCACTAACCTGCTCTAGCCCTACTGACTATGGGTATGGGCAACCTAACCTGTCATCACCGCAAGAAGACTCTCCTGGTCCACTGGTCATCACTCCAGTCTCACCATGAGAGAAACAAAGATAGGCGCCGGTGATCAAATCCAGCCGCACTATCGACAGCACACTGGAGTAAAACTACTCCGGAAATCAACGTCAACCCAGACATGGGCGCGCATCAAAAAGCCAGACTGGAGAGGATCCAAACACAAGCAAACAGCTAGCAACGACTCTCCAGCCGAAATGAAACACAGCACAGAACAACACAACACACGGGAAGTCGCCTCGCATAACGACCCCGAGTCAAACTCCATCGCCTCCTATCATCCTCTGTCTCCAGCGCCTGCAACGCCATCCCGTTCATCTCGTCGCAAAGAGTGTATCCCCGCCGAGCTATCTTATACTTCACATCATATCTCCACTTCGCACTACCAATAGGGGTAAGGAATATCAAATTGTCTATCTACCCTAACTGTTCCCCATAAGAAAGAGATACAGATAAAATTTATGTTTCCACCACTTCAACAAACCTACACACTAAGCACGAAAATTTTTAATATAATTTTGACCACGTCATATGTATAGGAGTACAATGTCTTCACAACCAAAAATATAAATAAAAATATAAAATCCTATAGGTCCCTTCAGAATATTCCTCAATAATATATTCACTTTTGTGACTCTTGAAAGAGCACAATATCTTCAACTATATCTAGAATTGTAATGTTCTCCTCAAGGTGCCAATAATTGTACCCCTCTCATTGAATGTCCACGCTTGATATTCAATCAGCTAAGGAATGTTCAATCCTTCCCGCCATTCGCAGGCACGAATCATTTCGCCAGTCTAGAATCTCGGTTCACTTCCACAATAGCACAAACATTCCGACGCCTGTTCCCATCACGACCTTGCTCTGCTTCTCAGATAAATTCTCAATCTCCACCCATGTCATTTAAGCACTTTCACATTCCCCGCTTCTTATGCGGGAGCTCCGCCGACACCCGGCTCGGGCTGCTGCAACTGCTGCAAATGCTGATCTTCATCGGAAAATCCTGGAATTTGCCATCACGGAATTTTCAACCCGCCTTTACAACAAGATCGGCATAACAAGCTCGGTATACTCTCCAGGAGGTCCATCCACTAGAGGGTACGCACCAGCTCTGTCTCACGAGATTGTCTTGATTATAACAGTGAATGATTTCAGATTCTTGATTCGTATTTCAGAGTACTAATGCAAGACGTAAGGATTGCATAGAATTGAACATCAACTTGGCTGTATTGCAGTTCACAAAATGAAATCCAAGGCGGCGATCCATATGACTAGACAATTTCAGAAAAGGACCAGTAAGCTCCTTCCTTGGGCATATACAAAAGGGAATTTAGGAAAAGTTGCAACATCCAGACGGTCGTTGACTCTGGGCTGGGCGATAGCACTCCAAAAAACCACGGGGTACAGGTTGTATCATTATGACATTCGATCTAAATATAACGTGTAGAATATATGCATTTTGTATCGTCCTTTTGATGATAATTTTCCTGCTTTTCTAGCAAGTATCCCGAAACACTATTGGTCAAATGCCACAGAAAACTTCCTCGTCTTCCCATACTAGAGCCATATTCCTTTCAAAGTCACCACTTTGTAACCATACTGTAGCATCTGCATCGAAGGAAGCTCTTCCCTGGTAGATGGAGAGGAACCGTAACTACGGTAAACATCATAAAAGCCTCTTGAAGCACTCCCGCTTCTTGATTCTTGACCCGCAACACAGTAACAAGTTACGACGATGAACATCTCAGCGTTAGGCCGTAGAAGTTTCCCATGCCTCCTTGTAGAAGTCTCATGAGAGTGCTGGTTTCCATGAATTGAGCTTAATTCCCTTCTGTCAAGACTGATCTTGATATTCCGGATTGAAGGCGGTTGGAAATAATTTCAGCAAGATCAATTTAAGGCTCATTCACAATAATAGAGTTTGTTCAAACGCAGCCTTTCTCAAGACCTGCCAGACGCAGCTCCAATCAGCGTCACGAGCACCCCATCCATCTCGGCCCGCGATTCCCTCCTCTCCTCCGAACGAGCTCAAAATTGCTCGCTCGATCAAACACCAAATTGGCGCAGAATTGCGACTGCGAGCCCCGCTCTCTTGAAGCGGCCGCGCGAGCAGCTCGTCGTCGATCTCCCTTCACCGACCATTTCAAGACGTTCTTCCGACAACCAAATGTCTCAAGAAACAAGTTCTGACCGCAAATTCACCTCACCGATAGATTACAGTTAGTTCTTCGAGTAAAAATGTCGAAACACAAGTACACAGAGAGTCGAGCCAAACTCACTACTCGTAGGTGGAATCAGAGTCAAAGCTAGCGGGACTGACATATCCCTACGCGAAATGCTCAACTCGAAGAACTGACAGTTCTTCGAGTTCGCCTCGAATATATCCCTGGAAGGTGTCGACTCCATCCAACGCTCCTCGCCCGTCTGCCGCGGCCCAACGTTAGCCGACTCCCAACGTTCTCCGACTCCAACTCAAACTCAACGTGTCTCAACTCAAATCGACCCAACGTCTCGAGCCATGACATGTCATCCTTGCGCAGGGGCCATCTAATATTCTCTGTATCGTTCCAATATTATCCGGAAGGGATGAAATGTAGACGATAGGATCTCAATAGAGTTAATTTTGCAATCCAATTTTTCATTCCGTGTAATAGAGCAATGTCATTTGTCATTTCCGTAAGGCACATCACATTTATCAAAGCCATTGAAGGTAGTGACCATGATGCATACAAATATTTTGAAAATTGTATGGTGCAGAGAAAAAGTGTCTGCCGAGGTGATATGATTTGGTATACGAAGAGAGTCTCAACATGGAAGGGGTTGATGATATGTAAAATTCAAGGTGGCAATTCAAAGGTGGCAATTCACGGATGTCGGATGCAGTCTTAAAATTTCAACATAAGTACTTTAGGTAAGAGTGTGCTAAAAGACCATCAGAATTGATCGAGATGTGCTTCTTGTTTGTATCTCATCCGTTGTTACAAGCCTTCTGAAAACTTGGGATTGGCTCATACGTGAAAATTGATACGAAGGGTAGGCGGAAGACACTAATTGTCATTTGCAGTGTGTTACCCAGTTGACAAAAGGCTCATGTCATGAAGAAGAGTCGTGCATGATTTCACGTTAGAGAAGTTTGGTCTTTATTTCAAAGTGAACTATCAGTTAATTCATCAGATAAGCCAGTGAGCCCTGTGAGGAGATCTTATCTTGAGAATGTGGAATGTGAAGCTAGTAGTCTCTTGCAGGAAGTTCGTTGGCATAGAGAATAATGATTTTCAGAAGGTTATATGTACATATCCGAGTCCACCACGTATGGTTTTAGTGGACTAAAAATAAAAAATGTTTGCCACAGGTTGCTATCAAGAGTGAAGATTTTGTAAAGAAAGGCAATGTTGTACGACAGAGACTATGATTTTGTAACAAGAGATAGGAAAGATGTCCAACTGTCGTTACGCTTCCTTTCTTGGACTCTACAAGTCAATGAAAGAGTAAAACAATGAAAGGGCAAATGTGTGTGATAAATGAGTGTGTAAGTAGCCGTTTCCTTGTGACACGTGATGGGATCAAATTCAAAGATTTTGCTATGCTAATATTGATTCTGAGCACATACACATCTACTTAATGAATGTAGTGTTTTCATCATGTTATTAATCATAGTTATCCAAGACAAATATGCTATATTGATTTTGAATGCATTAAATATACAAATTATGTATATTTGCGAATTTTGTAAAGTTTTTGTTTGACACATATTCATAGTATATTCAATTAGAAACGTGCAGAAAAGATAATATTCGAATTGAATTTCTAAAGAAGAATATATTTCATTTTTGTAGATTTTAGCTTTGATAAAAAAAAATCTTCTTACATTTATGAGCTAAATGATGATTTATTAGTTATAAATTTTTACATATTATATTATGTAAAAATTATATTAAATATTATAAACAATTATAGGATTTTTTTCTATTTCAAAACATACTTTTACTTAAATTAAAATTTGATATTTTTAATTAATTAGAATAAGCTGAGTTTGCTTAACTTTTCATTTTTTTATAGAACAAAGATTCCATGTCATGTTATACATTAAGTGCATTATAGGTGAAAAGAATAATAGATAGCTGATTTCCTTGCTTACTACGAGCTTATCCAACCGTCTATGTTATATACTTAGAAAATTTGAATATTCCAGAAAAATATTTTCTTATCAGCAATTAGTTTATTTATTTATTTACATTTGGTACAGGCGGACAACGATTACAAAACTGATACTTTGTCAAAAGGAAGTTACAAACGAGAAATACCATAAGACTGTAATGTATCGATATGTTAATTTTTGATTTAAAGAAAAAAATTATATTTTTTGAAATAATAGAAACTGATTATTTTTGAAATTAATTTAGGCTAAAATTTAACCTCAAGTCTAGCTAACTATAGCTGAGTCAATATTTAATATATATACCTAGCGTCTGTGTATTACAAAACAGTATGCACACTATCTCGATGATATTCCGTACGGAGCACTTCAAAGTGAATCGCGTTGTATGCATGTTGTTGGTTGTTAAACCTTTTTGTCTTGTCACTCACGATTCTCAATTTATATTTTTATAATTATAACATGAGAATATTTGAATTTCAAAAAACAAATATTAACTCTTGTAATTAAGTGAAAGTTATACAAATTTCATGTTACAAATTATTTTGTTTATGTATACACGTGAACTGAAATATAGCTTAATTTCGTCTGATTTTGAAGGCATTCATATTGAATTAATATATAGAAGTCGAAAACATTGTTCTGTTTTTTAATCATGTTTGGTAATTCTTTTTTGAAATTTGTTGATCTTGAACTATTGCAATGCCTCTAACAGCAGTAATTTGTTGGCATCCAAGTTTCGATAAGTTTAGAAATTCATGCTATTGATAATTTATTGATAAAAAATAAAATAAAAACTTAGTTTTCAGAAATTTCATTTACAAATTCAAAGATGAACCCTCAAACTTGTAAAATATTTTCAAAATAAAATTTATGATTCTATTACTTGGAGAGGTATGTCTTCAACACCAACTCATGACTTGAAAAATATTTTGCGGGCATGAAATTGGATTACATGGGGTTGAAAACAGGTTGAGTGTGTGAGGAGATGTTTAATCACAAAATAGTAGACTCGATTGTGTAAGTAAAGCTTGACTTTTTTTCTCGATATCCGAATAAACAATCTCGTAATAATTTCCACAATTTCGGGCTCTTCCTTTGTTCGAAGCGACTGATGATAGTGAACAAAAGTTGAAACCAGCGAATGGATTTCTAAAAATCCAATCGACCGTAGACTCGTGGGTGATACTCAAATCAGTAGTTATCATTGCAAATGATTGTAGTTAGGATCTGGAAAGAGGAACTTCACGGGCTGCTTAATATGCGCAAGTAGCGGTGCATACACCGGGCACAAAACTTTTGCGAAATAATCTAATAATGAAACGAGTTGGACATACAGCATCGAACGGTTTTAGTTACAGGCAGTTCCACCTTTTGGCCACCGCAGCAAGTAATCATAACCAAACAGAGAAACCGTGCCTCGTCGTTACCGTGGAGACGAGAAGTGCAGTCAGAGGGCGGAGGGCACCGTGTAGAAGCAGAGCGTGGTAGACAGTCAGACCACGTGGACACGTAGTCGGCGTCGATGGGAAACTGGAATCGCAAGATCGACGGGTTCGGAGCTAGGGCAGGGACGAGGGAGAGGCAGTCCGCTTCAGCTCGCGGCAGGTAGCTTGCCAGGACTGAAAGGGTCCAGCCAGTGCAAAGCTTGGCTCGCAAAGGCGGGTAGGTCCTCCAAGTCATCTCCTCTTCTTCGCAGGATTCATTTCTCCCTCTCCTTTTGCTGTTCTCTCAGTTGGGGTGCTACCCCCTTCAGGTGATGATCGCTCCTGCACCACCCACCTCACCGACTGTGGGGACCTAATTCTCGTTCATTTGACCCTTCTTGTCCGAATTGATCGATCGGCCAGTGCATCAGGCCGAGCATCGACCGCGTGCCGGAGTTCAGACGGCCGTCTAATTGATCGTGTGCTTTTTTTTCTACAGAAAATTGGACACGACGTTTGAAGGTGAAGGCGCGACAGGTAGGAAGAGGGTACGGGACAGCAGGACGGAAGATTGGCGAGAAGGGAGGGAGAGGCTGGAAATTCTGGTGTTCGTTGTGTAGCCGATTGAGAGATGGTGGCCGCGGCAGTGGCTGCAGCCGGACCTCGATATGCACCTCCTGATGCGACGTTGCCTCCTCCGTGGAGAGCTCTAGTGGATGGAAGTACGGGCTACATATACTACTGGAACCCCGAGACTAATGTCACGCAATATGAGAAGCCTGCTCCCCCCCCTTCGTCAGCCACGCCCCCTCTTCCCACCGGACCCCCGCCTGTCGCTGTCGCACCCGGTCCTAAGTTGGCACCGATTCCGAGCGGGCCTTCTGCGATTTCCGATGTCCATAACGGTGGACCCACGAATGGTCATGCTAGCAACACCGGAACGTTTCATAGCAGCGGCGGTGGTGTCGGAAGCATGGCTGGACAACCCAAGCTTGCAGCTATTCCGCTGGTTCGCGGGCCTCAGGTAAGATCGGAAATCTGCTCATTAGGAAAGCAGTGCCCTCGATCATCACAAACCATACGCAGGACGCCGTTGTGTTTGTTTCGATTTCTCTTGCCTTGTTTCCTTTCCTTTTCTACGAGCTTTGATGTTTACATCGAGTTGTTCGTCTCCCGATCGTATCTGGATCACTTCATCATTGGTCACAGACTGGTAGTCTTGTGTTGTGTGCGTGAGATCCATGTATCAGTAGGGGCTGGTCGGATGCTTTCTTCCCTTGAAAAAGTAATGCTGTTTGTGAAGTCGGAACTAGAAACATGTAAACACCCCCTATTGATGGTGCTACAAGAAAGGAAGCACTGTTGATCTTGGTACTCGCCGCTCGCGAGGAAGATCAAGAGTAACGACCTTGAGCTTCGACTACCAAGATCAAGAATTAAGCCAGCTAGCCATTGTGTATAACACGTGGTCTTGCATCGGGAGGTGGATTTCTGTCGAGTTTAATCCCTTCTTACTCACCGTCCGTTTTTCTATAATTCCGAAACTTGCTCTTGCTCCAATTTTCTGATTACAGCGATAAACTGACTTGGTATTGTTCTGTACGTTTACTTTTGTTGACAATCTTTACTTGGATTACTTTGGTACAGGGTGGCGGAGGAATGTCAATGCCACCCCACATGAGTGGAAGTGCCACCAACGGTCAAAGTTCTGGTCCACCTGCATCAGCAGGGGTTCCGGGCGGTGGTTTCAAGCGTGGTGCTGATGACTTTGATTACAATGAGCAGGATGCTTTCAAGCGTCCTAGAACCCAGACTTACCCTGGGGTCGTTAGCTCTGCGGAAGTCGACGCCTACCGAAGACAACATGAAGTGTCTGCCTTGGTATGTATTTTATGGGTTTGCATGAGGGTACAGCTACACATCACGGTGATGTACTGTTTTGGTGCTGCAACTCGGTGCCCAAGCTTTCATTCACAATCTACGGCTTTTTCTTTTACAAGATTGACGAAGTAAAGCTGCGAACCTCAGAGCACATTTATCACGCCTCTTGTCGTACCCATTCTGTTCTTCTGTTTTGCTGCCTAATGATTCTGACCGCTGCGCTTCCAGGGTGAAAATGTTCCGGCTCCCATCATGAGCTTTGAATCGGCAAACTTTTCTCCCGATCTTTTAAGAGAGGTAAGCACTGAATTACTAGTTCTGCGTCCATTGAATGTATGTTAAGTTTAACCTCTTCGCTTATAGCTTACGTCATCGCGTGAAGACTTGTAGGGACGATAGCTAAGCAGGAACTGTCTAGGATAGTGCAGAACAGGATAGATTAGACCTAGAAGTAAGGATCCATGCTATTTATGTTATCAAGGATATAAGCAAGGGTAATGGAACCTAACATTCCCTCTTTGCTTGGTTGAGATTGTTCGCATAGTATTGGGCCGAGTAAGAACTCCTTGCTTTTTTGATTTATGTTCTAATTTGAAGGAGAGTCACACTTACTGTGTCCATTATCCTTGGGACTGTTCTCGCAGGTGCGATATTTGCTCCAGCTTGGAGCTTATGTCGTACGCTGTGCCGCTGTACAACAAATATGTAGCACACTGCTGTCCTCCTACGGGGGCTGCTCCTGTGTGGCCCTTTCTGCTTGGGGCTTCGCTGTCTGAGGATGGCTTATCAGAATCACTTTGAAGGGGTCGGGGCTGCCAGTGCTTGGGCTACCCGTGCGTCCCTGGCCAGTCTGCGAGGCCCTGGTTCCGGCTTCTTGTCGATACCAGCAGGCAACCATGCAGCACCCATCAGCCCTGGGGATTGTTTGTGGTTGCTTGTATCTGCCTATGTATGGCCTCTCTTTTGTCTTTGCGTCTTATCTTGACAAAGGGCAAGCATCCTGCAGACGTATTTCTGTGTTGGACAGCCAGCAGTTTCAGATGCATGGTTGTCTTTGCATAATGCCCTGTACAACTGTCCGTTACACCTAGTTGCCCACAACACTCCGCCCCCTACCACAGTCAGACATATCTAACATATTTTGTCGGCTTTGGCAGTTACGAACTGCAGGGTTTCAATCGCCTACTCCTATTCAAGCCCAAACCTGGCCCGTTGCACTCCAGGGCCGGGACATTGTAGCTATCGCGAAGACAGGATCAGGGAAGACTCTGGGATACTTGGTTCCTGCTTTTCTTCATCTGGAACGCAACCGTAATAATTCGCGGTTGGGCCCTACTGTGCTGGTGCTTGCTCCAACACGCGAGTTGGCTACTCAAATTCAAGATGAAGCTGTTAAGTTTGGCAGGTCCTCAAGGTTAACCAGCACGGTAAGAATACAAAGCAGAGTTGCATACTTGAAGGGGTGCTGTAAGTGAAATGGAAGTCATCTGCATTGATTTTGTCTCCAGTTCTGGTTGAAGCTGGAGAAAAATTCTTTATAATATGATTACGTGGTTGTTAAAAAGTCTTGGAGCTCATTCGGAGATCTGTTATCAGTGTGTGTATGGAGGTGCCCCCAAAGGTCCTCAGTTGCGGGATATCGAGCGAGGAGCAGATATTGTTATCGCCACTCCAGGGCGACTTAATGATTTTTTGGAAGTGAAAAAAGTCAGTCTGCGACAAGTGACTTACCTGGTCCTAGACGAAGCAGATCGGATGCTGGATATGGGTTTTGAGCCTCAAATCAGAAAGATCGTGAATGAAATCCCGGCTAGAAGGCAAACACTTATGTATACTGCCACATGGCCTAAGGAAGTTCGAAAAATTGCTGGGGATTTGCTTGTCAGCCCCGTGCAGGTCAACATCGGAAATACGGATGAATTGTCGGCCAACAAGTCGATCACTCAGGTGAGATGTACTGACAGACAAATTGTATATGTATTCTTCATTCTCAAGTACGGTTGCAGCGAGTGTGTACACCTGATGACATTTTGAATGCCGGCCTACTGGTTTCCATCTTGAACCTTATCTATGAATTTCACCAACGGGTTTGTGCAAGTCCATCATCAAGAGAATCTCGCAGACTAATAACTTAGTAGAAGATCTGAGCAAATATCAAGTCCATTGCAACGTGTTTTTCAGTCCTCAGCTGAACTAGAGACTATTGAACGTGAGAATCTCTGAATGTCACGTTTCGTCTTTTCCAGTTCCGTTCACGTGAGAAAATTATAGCGTCTCGCGGTCATGTGACCTGTCAAAACAAATTTGTACTTGTTACTTGTTTTTTTTTGTCTTTTGTTACTTCGCGTCAGACTGGACACAATGCACGAAAAAGAAAACAATACGTCGAGCACGAACATGTGCTCGACGTATTGTTTCCTTGCAGGAATCTTTGCAATAGTTGCAGTAAGTATCTATTAGTCTTTGTTCTTGAATTGTGTACTTAGGAGTATCATGTGCAATTGTGTTTTCTGCGTATATGCACCGATACGCATCTAAAACACGCTAGGAGATATACTTGACTTGAGTGCGAAAAAATCTGTGAAGAACAATCCTTTTGACAGGTGACGCGTCTGTGGTCGTTTTTACATCAGATGTTGTCGTCATAATCAAAACTGTTTCGTGTGTAGCTCGATTACTTCGTTTTGTTAGACGAGTTGTATAATGGAATACTTTTCAAACGTACTGAAAATATCCCCTACTGATATCACTTTGTGTGCGCAGCATGTAGAAGTTGTTCCACCCTTTGAGAAGCAAAGGAGGTTGGAGCAGATTCTTCGGAGTCAAGAACCAGGCTCGAAGATAATTGTTTTTTGTTCTACAAAACGCATGTGTGATCAACTTGCACGTAGTTTAGGTCGTGACTTTGGTGCAGCAGCCATCCATGGTGACAAGTCACAGGGTGAGCGTGACATGGTTCTTTCTCAATTTAAGACTGGAAAGTCTCCTGTATTAGTCGCCACAGATGTAGCAGCACGAGGACTGGACATCAAAGACATCAGGTGATTATCAGCTATTGGAGTAGGATTGTGTCCAAAAATTTGTTTCTGTAGGTTCTGTCGGAAAGGATAACTTGATGGTTCAATCTGCTCGGGGTTGTGAAATGTTTTCTTTGTTTGAATGTTGTATTGTGACTAGAGGATACTGGGGACACTGCAGTGGGCTGTGTATGAGGTCGTCGCATGTCTATCTTGTGGCGAGGTTTTTGACTGCGCAGTAGGAATGGGAATTTTTTATGGTGATTTTACGTATGACACGTTTTACCTGCATGCATTTCTGTACAGGGTGGTTATAAATTATGACTTTCCCACCGGAGTGGAGGATTACGTCCATCGGATTGGAAGAACTGGTCGAGCAGGCGCCACAGGTCTAGCTCACACGTTCTTCGCCGAGCAGGACGGGAAGTACGCGAAAGAGTTGATCAAAGTCCTCGAAGGTGCCAATCAAAAGGTGCCTCAGGAGTTGAGAGATATTGCTGCGCGGGGTGGGTACATCAAATCTCGAGGTATGGGGGGTCGATGGGACAGTGGCGGCCGGGGCGGTGGCGGGGGGAGATTCGGCGGTCGTAGTGATGGTTACGGGGGGAGAGGTGGTTGGTCCGGCGGCGGAGGCCGAGACGGTGGACGGGACGGTGGCAGAGACGGTGGCCGATCGGACAATAGAGACCGTCACCATGACCGATTCGGCGACCGAGATAGGTTTGGTCCGGGGGACAGGGACCTGACTCGGGACAGGTACGCAGATGACCGAGAGAGAGGCAGAGGCGAGGACGTGAGTGTACGGAAGTACGGTGGTGACAAAGAGAGAGGACGAAGCTACAGCCGGAGCTACAGCCGCAGCCCCAGCCGTGGCAGAGCCAGAAGTTACAGCCGTAGCCGAAGCCGCAGTCGCAGCCGCAGTTACGAGGAGCGATATAGCGAAGACCGCTCAAAGAACCGCAGTCGGTCTCCTTACCGTTCTGCAGAACGCGCCGCTGCCCCCGTAAATGACCGCAGTTCTCCCTATCGGCCAGATCGCAGTAGGCGTTAATTCTAGCCGCAGACTACTGTTGCTGAGCGGCTTTACTTGATTAAACTTTAAGATATAATTCTTTCACGGGCAGTACATCGCCGTTATGCCATGGAGCTGGGATTTTGTTTATCACCATTTTTTGTGCCATGGTTTGTCACGGCAGATTATCTGCTGGCGAGCATTACAGCTCAGATATGCGCTGTCCAGATTACAGGATGAGTTAGGCCCTTCTGATGAGGTCATGGTTTCGAAGGAAACCCCTTGGTAGTATAGTGTCGGGTGGAATCGTATCTCAAGCTGATTAAAAGACTGGCATAAGAAAGATAGCAGACCCAGCATTGAGGCCAGCAGAAGTCTCTTCTGTTACCTCAGCATGACATGCTCTGCATAATCGTACAAGCTGGTGTAGTGGTAATGGTAATTGATGTGCTGCCAGATCAATGATTTTCACCTGTACAGAAATGGAGGTTAGCAGCCGCTAAGTTCACATAACACATTTAAAGTGGATTGGCGCTATTTCAAATATTGTTCTATTACTTGCGCTGTTGTGCCCTAGATTTTTTGCGTTCAGCTCGGATGGTCTGTTATGTCTTAGATAGTGGACGACGGGTATTTAGTTTAGCTCTTAGTATATCTCAACCACAGTTGTCCTTAGATACAATTGGATAACCGCGTGTCTTCGAAACAGGCTTCCTGCCTGTTTTTACGCTGTCGTAAAGTTGATTCTCTTGCACCAAATCGAAGTCCTGTATCTTGCATCCAAGTGTAAAACAGCCACGTCTCTTTCGTTGTTGAATGTGGACGTATGAAGTGGAAAGAAAATTGAGGTGTGGAAATAGTGACATCTTATTGTACGCGTATGGGGGTAGTGTGTACGTTTCGCAACGGGTATGGCGTCATGTCTGAACACAGTTAACATGGCAGTTTTTCTGGTTTGTGCTGTGAAAGTTTTTTGCTCTTACTGTGTGCAGTAGACTGACGGTAGAAGATTCTTTTGGTAAGAAATATTACACATGGTGTATGGACAGTTATTGAATCAAAATCTAGTGCTCGAACTATCGCCATGTCATAGAATGTTAAAGAACTGTGTCTTTATGTGAACCCAACGTCCAATATCCGTTCAGACAGAAGAGAATCTCGTTGTGACACATGTTTAACTTACTCTTGACATTCCCGTAACCTTTGCAAATTACTCGATGGGATGCGTCACACAAAATACCCGATGGGACCGTACTAGAACATCAACTCACTCCGGACTTTCCCGGTACCTTTCCAAATTACTCTATGGGACACATTACTCAATTTACCCTATAGGACCCTACTGGAACACAATTAGCTCGATGGGACCCATCTAACAAATTACTCAATGGGACCCGGTCGAAACACGTTACCGTCACCACATTTTACAAAAGCTCTTGCAATTACATACTATGAGTTGTAGTGAGGGAAAGTGTCCGCTTGGAAAATCCAACCGAGTTGAATCAGTGACCAACTGTGCGCATGACCTTGACATCCCAGCACTAACGTCTAGCTGGAAAGGAAGGTATTCGACTTAAAAAGAAGTTCTCTCAATGTTTAGGGTCGTCCTTGCATAAGAAATTATGTCTTGCGAATCGTCTGTGGGTAGCCCCGTACGATTGCCGTCTATGGGAAACCCCAAACGATTGCCACTGGCAATAACAACGACAAGCTTATCAAAGAGTTCCTGACTTAATTGCGTACATCAGGTAGCAGGTTTCAAGAACCAGTGGCTGGGATCGATTATCCTCAATCAGAACAAGACATAGTTCTAACCCATGTGCCAACAACCATTACTATTCGAGGTTAGTTTTGGAATTTTAGTTAGGTTTTTTTAAGAATACCATAGTTTAAAATTATACCTGATGGATTCCATCGATCTATTTGTGTTCAAATGGGTCTCATCAAATAATACGAAAGAGACTATCTCCGTAAAGCCTGGAAAAGATTAATGGGCGTTAATATAGCAGTTTGAAGGAAAGAGATGTAATCAATAAGAAATATAAATTCTATAGTAAGTATGTATGCATTTCCAAACAAATTGTAACTATTGTCGTTCCATTTCCAGTTGCCATAAACGCGTAAGACATGTAGTAGGAGCTGATAAGAGGTATCGAGATTAATAAGTAAGTACAGTAAAATGAAGAGAATATAGCAAACAGAAAAGATATAAAAAAGCGGGAAAAATGGCATGGAAGATTGTGAATTTTTCCTCATGAATCTAAAACCTCAATCACCATGTAAATAATACGGTCACTTCTCAGACTAAAGGGAGAGGTCAATACTTTCAAATCAAAACAAATAGCAGATAAAACAAGAAAATTAAATATAGATTTATAAATGTCATCTATGTGTCATGTAAGCCGCCCTAGCTCAGTTGGTAGAGCGCAAGGCTCTTAACCTTGTGGTCGGGGGTTCGAGCCCCCCGGGCGGCGTTTTAATTTGGTTATGCCATAGCCCTTTGATTCTACCGGAATTCCCCATTTTTAATATCACATGGTGTATCCAATTTTTGTGGGGGATCTAACACTTGATATGAGATATCAATTTCCATCATGTGTTTACATGCACAGTTTTATTGCAGAATCTAGTCACACACGAAGCATTGGATATGTGATACTAGAGGAGTCTTCATTAGGAGATTCAATGAGCCGGTCGACGACCTCGTAATTTCCACCTTGTTTGAATACGTCTTCGGCATACAGTCCTGACAACACAGGAATCAACACACGTTTCGCGATGTAAGGGATGGACCTCGTGCTTTTCGGCCTTGGCACAAGAATCTCCAGGGACACTCCAAAATCACCCTTTTGGCGCAGTACTGGATTGAGATTTTGATATACTCTGCAGCTTTCCTTGCAGCCTATTCAACCTTTTTCTTTTCAACAACTATCTTCTCCTTTGTCTCCACCAAACCAACTGTACTTTCCTCCTTTGTGTCCAAAAACCCCACAATGGCAATTTCTTTGTGTCCAGTAACTGCTTCTTCAGCATGATACTTGAGGATCGAAACCTTTCTTGTACGGAGGGTCGATCTCGCAAAGAGGAGTCATGAGTCTGCTGCAGCAAGAGAAACCTTAGTACTCGTACAGATCCTGCACGCTCTGCAGGGCCACATTAGAAGCCGCATTCTTCTCCTCAACGAAGCCAATTGTTGAATTCTTACCAGTAAGATAACTATATCTACAAAAGTCCTTCCAGTTGAGAGGTATTACACTTCCACTAGCAATAGACATGATTGTGGCTGCTTCTATAAACCCCTTTTCTCTCTCCCATAGCATACATATAGGAAACCTTTCGTTGTGAAACCTATCATTGCAGATTACATGCAAGGCACAAATCAGCCTTCTCAACCACTAGCCATTTTTGTTTGGCTTTTGTTGTTGTTGGGATCAACCTGAGAGATGTGTGATACATTGCTGGTCCAATTCCAGTTGGAACTAGCATCAAAAATACCAAATCTCGTATCCGATCTGATCTTTCAAAAGTTTCGATACTAGATAGGCGACATGACAATTTGTCAGAGTTCTGTTGAGTATTGATAATAGATGGAAGGCAAATGTGATCGCAAGGATCAATATCTTCAAGTACAAGGATATGCCAAGATGTCATATTTTTCTTATCTTTGCATTGGAGTTTGAAAGATATCGCTAAGAGAGTGGATTATTCGACATCTCACCACACTATATAACCCGTCCTAGATGCTATTCTCAATAGTATAGAATTGGAAAAGTTGTAAAGTATGTCTAATCAATCTAGTTTATCATGTAAATCTTGGATTAAAGATATTATAATAACGATTTAATTGCTATATCTTTTTCTATCAAATGCAATTTATTTCTCAATACCGTTTGAAAACGATGGTTAATTATAAAAGATTAAGAATTTTTGGTTGCAATATATATACTTTCACTTCCAAGTAAAATAGTTCCAAGCTGAAGATAGTATCAAAGAGGTTATCTATATATGTAAGCTCTTTTCTTGATATGACATTTATGCAAAAAATTATAGGGAGTGGAATTTAGTAACTTGTAAAATTATTGTTATTAGAGATGTTTTTTTCATTGAATCATGAAGACTAAAAGAGAGGAAGAATAACCATGTTCCAGCTCATAACATGTCTAAATCTCCTATTTAGAACACATACAAGATACACTGATCATTATATTAGTGATACGCTACAAGAAAAAACAAACACATAAAAAATTGCTACAAACTTTGTATGAAGTAATTTTAATATGCCAAAAATGATATAATCTGAAGTAAAAATTGAAGTCTATGATTCACACAAAGAATACAAGAATGCATTTTACAGCCACATGCTTGAATGTAATAATACTAATCTTCTATACATGCTACAAACAAATAGGTTGCATATATAGGAAGATAAATTTGGAAAAATAATATATGATCAGGTTCAAAAACTGTATCAGTAAATATTGATATAAATTCTTCAACATTTTTAAAATATAATTAGAAAATTAATTCAAACAACCGGAAATGAATAAAAGAAACAATCCTAAGTAGATGTGATGATTTGCACAAGTTTATGATATTGCGTAGTACAAGAAGCTTTGGATTAAATTGTCTTCTAAAATTTAAAGAGTTATCTGTATTGTATAAAATAGTTATAATTATATTATATATCTTATTTGAAAAATTGAAAAAAAGAATGCAAATCATGTAATACATATAGAAATTAAATTAAAAGTGTATGATTTTATCTCAAGTCAACTGATATGTTATTATCAATGAAGTTTCGAACATTGTGCATTTTGGTGAGTTAATTTGTGTAGTATCAAATGCAACATCATTTTTGTCAAAGACTTCATGTTTGACCCGCATTCTGGGTCCTATATCCAAACCGCATGTTTGGCACTTTTCATAATCGATCGTGACCTTGATCACCACACGGGAGTCATCTACAGACAATTGGTACAGCAGGAGTCTGCCTGCTTGAGGCTCCATTCCCGTTAAGCCACCTTGCTGCTGCTGGTCGGTCATCGAGGAGAACCAAAAGTGGAGGATTGTTGCAATTGTTGCAATTGGAGGAGAGCAAGGGTGCCAAAGTACACCATTCGTCCAACCCCTCGACCTTGCGCTACTACGAGGCAAGAACCTGGTTCGACATGGTTACGCGGTACGCGCACTGACACCTCCCCTCGAACCGAGCAAGTGAATCTTATATATATAATTGCAATTGCGCTCAGTATGCGGGGACCCACCAAGTCAGACTTGACTTGCACCGACGAGGTCAAATTGTGGAGACGGGGTCTGGTTCCGGAGACAGAGGAGCGCGCGAAATGAGGATTACTTGCGGCGTAAGGCAGAAAAGGGCGAGTGGCAGACATGTAATGCGACAGAGACAAACTTGCGCGGACGCGAAGGGCAAGAAGGTTCCGGTTACCTTTCCTGTTCTGCCAATTTTTTCTCCGCCTTCAGAGCTCCCCCGGTTAAGTTCTCCCACCGTCCCACCTCGGGTAAACCATCATCCATCCATCCGCTCTTTCCGTCGCGCACCCTGTTGCTTAGACCTGTCCAAATCTGGCGGCCAGTGCAATACTTAGGATTGGAGGCACAACAAAAATTTTCAGGGCATGCCCATGCCCCATTTCAAGATCAAAAGGCATGCCCATGCCTCCGGGCATGCCCGTATTGAAATACGGGCATTTGACCGTATCATAAAATATACATCTATAGAAATAAAGCACTAAGCAGGATCAATCAACACAAAAATGAAAGCTTAAAACCCAGAACAGACTAGAGCAGAATCTCCAAGTGAAAATACTTTTATATTCTCTCTTATCCCACAGTCTTCTTCTCTGATATACGTCTATAACTCTAGACTATATATATAAATTTGTTTATACGTACATGTCTGTATGAGTAAATTTTTTTATACATACAAGCATGCAAATTAGGCATGCCCCCTTTGAGTTTGTGACTCCAACTCTAGCAATACTCCTGCTGCCTATGATTTCAGTTCAAGCTGTGAATTTGATATACATTACTTGTTTTCCGAAAGGAAGCGTATCAAGCCTATGCCGAACAATTACTTCACGGAGCCTGGTTTTATTGGATTGTTTCTTCCTAGTTCAGAAGGTGAGATTCATATTTTTTCTCTCCTTCTTGATCTAGAATCATACATTTGATCAGGGTGAAGGAATAACACCAGTAACGTGTGTACCGGTGAACTCACGACCCGGATTGTAAAGGAAATACTGCTCCAAATCAGCGGAGCTGTGAAGTCTCTCATTCGGCAATAAGCGGTGGTAATAAGGAGGAGACCGTGTACTCCATTTGCACCGACAATTGAGGGCATCAATTTCCAATTACAATTCAGCAAATGAACTTTAGAGACATTTTCAAAATGGCGGACCCGCCATTCTGTGGCAGGCGAACTAAAAAACCGGTAATTTGGTTGAGCTCTAGACCTTTCCGTGTACGCGAGCTCGAGGCTTTTCCGTGCACGCGTGCAGAGTGAGCTCAGCGACAGCGGACTTAGCGAGCGTCATCCTAGTATGTCACGACCTTCGATTGGACTCGAGCCTCCCTATAGTTCTCCCTCCAGCTGTGATAGGAGCGAGCGAGTAAGATAGCCACAAAATTGGGAAGACCGCATACCTCACATTCAACGCCTGCTTCCGTTTACTAAATTGACGAGGGAGAGTCTATTTTCTCATATCCTAGTGACGTTCGTTTCGCCGTTCGGTGTCACATGGCGCCGAGAACGATTGCCCCAACTTCGGAATAATTTTCTTCCATTTCCCCGAGCCAACAGATCTCGCCGTCCGGTGTCGACAGAGTTTCTCTCCGGGGAAGATATTGGAATGGAAATAGTAGAAATCGGAATATCAGCTACTTCAAACTAATAAATTCTATAAATCATAAAAAAATGGTAATTCGCTTCTAAATCGCTCATCGAGCGGGCCACTTTTTACACGGTGTTGGAATCTCTCTCACTATCTTCCATTAATATATAAATATCTTACAGTCGGCTTGAGTGTTCCAATGGATACTAGTCGGTGATCGAATTTAAGCACCATCAAGAGAAGCAGAGAATAGTAGTAGAAAAGAATTCCAAAGTGGAGGATCAGCATTGTGTGGTCCGCCCCGAGTGCCAATTCAGAATCTTGTCACACTCCACAAACCGGGGAAATAAAAAGATCAGATCGAATCGAATGTCCAGGAAGACGAGCGACGGCAACCAGTTTATCCTCCGGCGAGATTTCGCCGAGGACATTTCTCCCAGCCAAATCGGGAACGACGAGAGGAGAAACGGACGTCCCTAATGTTGGAGAAAGAAGAGACGGAGCACACCGACGAAAGACGATCTATATAACGAGAAGAGGGCTGACGGAGAGCAGGTGCGAACGACGTCGAGTGACCAGAGGTCGGAGGAGGAGGAGGAGGTGGTAGGAACTCGGAAGCTTCAGGGAGAAGCCGGGAGAATCGGCCAGGGAGTGGCGGGCGGGGCCCACCAAGGAGCGGAAGTCCCCCGGCGCCGAGGATGAGCCTTTTGACCGGGGCGTCGAGGATTCTTAAGCACCGCCTTCTTTCGTTCCGGGCCTCTTTGGCCCTCCCGAGCGTCGTCGTCGACAGGCCCCTCGTCCAGTCTCGAGCTGTAGCGTGAGGTGCTCTCCGGCCTTCATGCCTGCCCGCCTGCCTGCCTTCTAATCTTCGTGGCAGGGTGTGTGAGTGTGAGAGGCGTCGGGTGCCAAAACTCTCGTCCCCCGTATCATGAGCCCGTGTTCCTGTTTGGGATCCTCCCTCTCTCTTGGACCGCATCAACAGCGTCGGGGGTTCCTCTCCTGCGCTACTTGTTACTCTCGACAACCCGGCCTTCGCAAACGAAGCCCCAATCGTTGAGCGCGTCTGCTTCTCAGTAGTGGCGATAGGCTGGTGGGTGGATTGGTAGATTGGTAGATTGGTAAATTGATCACTCGGCCTATCGATCGGGGCTGAATTTCGGACTTATTTCGTGACAGTCGAGGCGAGGTCGTCTCCTTTTGTGGTTGAGCGAGCGCGTGATTGCTGATTGGTATACGTTTGTGAAGATGGCGGACCGGTCGATTCCAGCTCTTAATGAGTCTGGTATGCTGGCCCCCGGGTTCAGGTTCCACCCCACGGACGAGGAGCTGGTCGGTTACTATCTAAAGAGAAAGATTCAGCGGAAACCGATCCCTGAAAATGTTGTAGCAGTAGTTGATCTGTACAAATGGGAACCGTGGGACTTGGCTGGTAAGTTCTAGCTGCAGGAGCTGCAGCGAATTTTGGCTTGGGATTTCGTGTGGTCAATGCTTTTGCTATTTGGTTTGATTTCTATTTCGTGTATGATTTCTTCCTTTCTCGTGTGCTGAGATCTGCTCGATTTGTGTTGCAGGCATGTCCCTCATCGTCACCCCGGATTCAGAATGGTACTTTTTCAGTCCTCGTGACAAGAAGTACCCCAATGGCCTGAGAACTAATCGAGCAACGGAAGCCGGTTATTGGAAGGCTACTGGAAAGGACAGGAATGTTAAGAGGCAAGGCAAGAATGTTATCGGTGCAAAGAAAACTCTTGTGTTTTATAGGGGCAGAGCTCCGCATGGCGAGAGGACAGACTATGTCATGCATGAGTACCGCTGGGAAGAAGAGGAGGCGGTGGACTTCTCACAAGTACGTTTTTCTTTAAAATCTACCCGTGGTAGCTCATACCTCTGATGTTCCTTTCGTCTATTTGTGAAGTTTCGGGTGGATTGTAATGTTTACATGGGAGCTGTTGGGTTTTGCAGGACGCTTTCGTGTTGTGCCGAGTATTCAAAAAGAGCGGTCCTGGTCCTAGAAGTCCTGAGGACCGAGGCCCTCCAACCTATGTGGATGACGACGATGTCGTACCTGAACAACGATCCAGGCCTCCTGTCTTGCCAACTACAAGCAACAGCCCAGCTTTGAATGAAGCAGAGGTTATGGAAGAAGCGGAGATTGTTCAGGCCGAGACACCTCCCCCAGTCATCTCTGTACATGACTACCAGTCTGACCTCGCCCCAGTGGTAGTCGACGCTCCATCCTCAGTGCACGTTCCCACGACCCAATCTTCTTTCCACCAGGTGACTACCATTTTTATAATTATTCTTTTCGGATGTTTGAGATTTTTTGTATGCTTCGTGTGGCACCACTTGTCATGAGTTGACTTTTGACGTCATGATGATGTTGGGACTAAGTCGGAGTTATTTGTTGTGGCAGGATGAGGAAGACCGGTTTTGGGACTGTATATTAGATAATTATCCTGAAGGTGACTACGGCAGCTCAGGTTTCCCGATATCTTCTACTGTTGCTACTGGTTTTGCCCCGGTTGGAGAATCAAATCTATATTGGGAATTGATGCAACAGGAGTTAGCCGATGAATCGCAAGATCTCCCACCACTAGAAGAGGAGCAAGAGCTACATGGCTCCGATATGCGGCAATGTCGTCCTCGTAGGGTTCGAAATGGTGATGATACCAATGTGGTCCGTAGCATTGAGAGCAATATTCCACATGAGGTGAGATCTTGTCTTCCAAAAAGTCAGTGATTTGACATGGGTGTGCTAGAGAATTATGATGCCCTTATGGGGTGTGAAACAAACTCGTATGAGATGTTTCTTAGAGTAAGTTACGCATCTATTGTACGTATCTTCCTTGCAGCATGTGTCGTGGAAACACTGATGAAATCATCTAGGAAATCAGCATCGTTGCTTGACTACACATGAGAGGCCCGTTGTAACGTAGAAGTAATTTAGGACTCCTCTATTAGAATCTACGGGTGAAAATCCGAAGTGTTCCTGGTATTACGTTGAAGTGCGAAATGAATTGTTTTTTTCTATTTCCACAGAACTTGAGGTAGTCTAACTGTGTCAAGGAATTAAAGTCATGGATTTTGATTACGTTTTCAGTTTGAACGAATGTAATGCTTTCAGTTGTTTGGCTCGTGATTTTTGGTTGTACTGTCGATGAGATTGCCCATTGATAAGGTCCAGACTCTCGAAACAATCTTAAAATTTTATGACTTATCCAGACTTCTTTGATACAGTACTCAAGGTTTCATTGTACTCTACGAATATGTCCACCTTCAATTTAGTATTATTCCTTCCACATACTATTATAGTGTTAAATTTTGCTTTTATTATGCAGGTTCCTCCACCACAGATCGATGCAAGTGATCAGAGTTTAGCTTGGACATTCCCTCCCCCAGGAGGTAGCTCTGAGCAAAATACATCTGGCGTGCATATCCCAAGTTCATCGATATTGTCATCCAGCTCTTATGCAGGTGAGGGTTTATCTGGCAACGTGGAGAACAACGAACCCATGTTCGAGGAGGCGTACGACACTTTTGCCGACACCTTCCTTGTGGACTTTTCCGAGCATGATAACAGTTTCAGCTTGCCTACGCTGAATGACCCAGTAGAAGACAACGGGCCTCAAAATAGCTGGTCTCAACATGATCCTAGGAGCGACCTGCCCTCGGTCTCAACAAATGCTGGTTATCAGCAACCATCAATAAGTTTATCATATGATTCCATGAGCCCAGAGGCAGTCACTGATGATGGCACTATGTCCTCCAAACCTCTTGTGGCCAGCATTCTGAAGTATTTGGGCAGCATTCCAGCTTTACCTGCTTCAGCCGCTGAGTTTCCTCCAGACCACAAGATATCTCATCTCGGTGAGCTTTCGCCTTCTTACAACTCTATACATGTGAGTGCCGCTGTGACTGTGACCTGTACGCGCTCTGCTGATGGCAAACAACAAGTTCAGACAGCCGTGACTGACTGTTATGGCGATTCCGAGGGTGTGTATGAACAAGAAGTCTTCAACTCTTGGCAATCCATCACTGACGGGAAGGGGGCTGTACAACAAGGATCGGAGAAACAAACGCACACGGTGGTTGGCACTCGTACCCAGAGAAGGGTTGTGCGTGGATCTAATAGTGGTTTTGTTTTCGTTTTCGTCTTGGGTGTCGCTTCCACTTTGATGTGGTTTTTAGCCGCCCAAGGTACGTACAGGATAGCGAGGCATATCGTTACCTCTATATTCTGAGACGAGAATAGCACAGTAGATCTCGATGTAATTATGTATCTTTCTAGGTGCCCGTACATTATATAGGAGTTGCTGCACGTGTTTTAGACTTGGCCAGCTGAAGGTGCCACTAGTCGTCTAAAGAAGTGCAACTCGCTGTTGTAACATATAGGGCTATTGGCCGAAGGGATAAGGAAATTTGGTCATACAATGGGTACAGGAGAGTCGGATAGATAGAGAACTCTCTTGCGGAGGGAGTGCCTTCTCCGTATTATCCATGGGATCATTTTTTGGAGATTTCTCATTTTGATTAAGTCTGCATATATTGCCAATCTCTGTACAATTTTGTCTCTCGAGGCCACGAACATTGAGGGAGGTATACCCAATCCCCCTGGGCCTCTAAGGATAGTGAATAATTTCTCCATTGGAGCCTTTCATTTCAAAGTAACGACGATGGAAGATAGTATTTATTCTGCAATAACAGTCTTGCCCTGTAGAGTTTAAATTTGTAGTCTATGTGATTGTTTCAAGCTTATCTTCTGAAGAATATGTGTGCACGTACAAGTTTGCACTGAAGCAACTATGAATGTGGAGAGTTGAATTGGGTGAGGACGACACACTAGGTGTGACGGTTTCACCTATATAAAATTCCACATTCGATCACTCCACCTAAATATCTATTGTGTGATAATCCCACGAAGAAAGAAGGAGAAATGTCAAACTGTATGCTTTCAATGACACGAAGGAAAGGAATAATGCGATCAACGATGCTCTATTCTCAGCAATACAAATTGTCAGGACAAATGGAAGAAAAATGGTATCTTAATCAATACACAATGCACTTTATAGTTATATTGTATATGTTATATGGTAGTTGGGAGTAAGAGGAGAAGAGGAAGATGGGAAATGAAAATGGTATGATATAATTTAAATCTGTTGAGAAATTTGTTTGATGAGACCCCATTAGAACGTCGACTGAGTGACAGGATCCAATAAGTTCCAGGGTTGGCAATTCAGTCCACCGATGTTCTACTGCGAGTTCTTGTAATTGCTTTTAAAGTGAGTTAGGAAAAACACTGAGTATCTTTGTTGAAAAGTGAAATGCCAAAATACGCAACTAACATGATTTCAACCAAGAGATTTAGAAAACAAATTAAAGAATACTGTAACTGTAAAATTAGTATGGGAGTCAAGAAATTGGAAGAGCCCAATTTCTTGAAATTGGGCTCTTCCATAATGTAAGATTGGGAGCCATGGAAAATCTAATTAACTTAAATTCGAGAAGAAATAATTTTTTCTCATTGAATTGGAAACAAATCAGTTACAAGAACATAACTGACGGTGACCCGTCGGAGGGGTCCCATCGGGTAATATGTAACGTATTGGGTCCCATCAAGCAGTCAGCGTTCTGATGGGGTCCCATCAAGCAAATTTCTCTTGAGAAATTTGTGTAAAATCAACTGTAAAGGTACTAAATGCTCAAAAATTTAATCTTGGTAGGAGGAAAAATCTATAATTAGATGTGAAATGAATATTAAAAAAATGAAAATAAATTACTGAAAATTTTTTTACGTAGAGTACAAGTTGTTTTCAACACATCATGAAAACATATGATCACAATATAGAGTCAAATTATTACTTTTGGAACTAAACTTATATTTTGATGTTTAAACATATGCAACAATGTAATGAATGCATGACATTTTGTAAAACAAGTCAATGTACATGAATATATGATTCAATGATAGTTTGCTTGAAATATAATGAAGGCTATTTATTAAAATTAATATGTGCATTTCATTTTCATGTTAATTTTTTCTTGCTATCCTTAGATAGTTGGTATGTTTTAGATAATTTGATAATCCTCAGATAGCAAAAGAAGATTTCTACAAACAAGTGAAAGGAACACAAAACTAAAATTAAAATAACTTGAATATGTTGAATATTGCTCCAGATTTATTGTAATGATAACAGCCTATCAAGATAAATCGAATGCTTTTAGTTTTTATGACCCTTTTAATACATGTGGAGTAAAAAAAGATTTTCTCATTACTTATTATCCAAAATGGAAAATATTCAATCCATACATACAACAATTTTCAAAGCAATTATAATTCATACAGATTATGATATTAGTGAATCGTTTTGATTTTTCTATTTGCATTATATATCAATTGTATTACTTCTGACTTTCTGATTGATATGAAACCATTTGAATTAATGCAAGGCGAAAAAAAAAAACATTCAAATAGGAAAAAAGAAAATGACATGGGTACATTGATAGTCTTGATGTATAATGAAACCAACGTAAATTTGAATTATCTGAATGATTTATGTCATTGTTAGTCTTCACTTGTTCAATCATGTTATTAAAAATACATGTTAACAAATTTGAGACATGACGTTGATGTGTTTCACTAGACTTTAATCATTTACATGATAATTAGATGTAAAACTTCAAACTATCATATAATAAAATTGTGTATATTTAAATATTTTTTTCTGATGATTAATTTACCCAATATTTTTCTTGTTTTTATTTATACTCAACTTCATTGTTATAGACTAAAATATGAAAATTTAAAATATTTTTCAATTTATGTAGACAGGCACATATCTAATTATAAATTTTTTTATTCAAATTTCTTTTGTAATTAATATTTTCATAGTCAATTGATGATTTGACACATAAGAATTTAGCATCAAATATACATGTGAAATACAAAACAACTCAAATTCAATCACTTTGTTGCTTCTTAATGAATCTATTTGAATTATATACATATACATATATATATTATGACTAGTTTTACTCATATCAAAAGCAAATCTACAATTTATGCAAATCATAAAATATGAAACATTTTGAACACAAATTTTTTTACATGTGGTGAAAAATCTGATAACTTTTTTCACATAAGAAGTTAGGGTTATACTCAACATTTTTTAAATTTCCATGTTAAGTTTTAGACTCTAAATTGTGTCAAAGTTTATCAATCTTGTAATGGCTTTTTGGCTTTTTTTTTGGTCTCATAATGAATCCAAAAATGGGATATTTCTACATATTATAGGCAAATAATTTTACATACAAATCCTTACACTTATACATAAATTACAATTATCATAATTTAACTAATCAAAGTCAATTCATTGTTTAATTTTACAAAGATACAACCACACATATATACAGTGTACGTCCAATGTGAACAACTTTGAGCGATGAAAATGTAAAATATTTTGAGCTAAAAGCATGTCAATGTATAATGTGAATAAACTTTTGTTTGTGAGATCCGACCAAGACTTGGTGTAGACGGGTAATACACATTACACAATTTTTGAATACATTGGCGTAATTTGAATAGCATGGGTGAACATAGATCATTGCTGATGGTTATGGTCTGGGTAGAAATTTGAAGTAAAATGTTGGACTCTGCTGATCACCTTTTGCCCTTGGTTTGATGAAGTTGCAACGGTTGGAGAAGACGGTGATAGTTATGGAGAATCTTGGAGACTCAGAGTAGAAGGGGAAGGAAATCTACAAGCCGTTTTTAAGAAGAATCTTGAAGAGCGAGATATGGTTGAAGATATGGTTGAAGCTAGAGTCACTTCACATGACGAAAACATTGTCGAGTCGGTTGTTTCTCAAGGCGAGGTTTTTCACATTCAAGATGGCGGAAGGAAAGGATTTGATGGAGCATCTTGACGAGTTCAACAAGTTGATTGTCGATTTGAAGAACATTGACGTGAAGTACGACGATGACGATCAAGCGTTGGTTTTGCTTTATTCTTTGCCGAGGTCGTATGAGCACATGGTTGACATTCTTCAACATGGTAGGGAGGAGATTACTCTCGACGAGGTTGTTGGAGCTTTAAAGTCAAAGAGCACAAACAACGGATAGAGATGGAAACAACTAGCGGACATAGCTTGTTCACGGCTCGAGGTAGATCCAACAAGAAAGACAAGGGAAAGAAAAAGTCACGGTCAAAGTCTCGGAACTCAAAGAAATTTGTCATCAAGTGTTATAAGTGCCATGAAGAAGGTCACGTGGTAAAGAATTGTCTAAATCGGGAAGACGGAGCGGCCGAGAGACGAGACGGAGAGGCGGCGGTTGTTCAAGAAGTTGTTGATGGTTACGAGAGCTCCAATGGTGGAGACAACAAGAACATTGGAGCTTCAATGTTCTTGTTGTCTCCACCACTCATTTCAAAAAATGTTGGATCATGAACTCTGGATGCTCATTCCATATGACAACGAATGAAAGTTGTTTCGAGAGCTACGAGAAAGTCGCGATGGGCGAGGTGTTGCTCGGGAACAACAAGTCATGTAAGGTGGCCGGAACCGGTACGGTGCAAATTAAGTCGCACGATGGGATCGAGCGGATTGCACATTGGTCGATGTGACGGCGATTACGGAACCGCAAGAGACATTGTTGGCGAGCCTTTGGGACAAAAGATTGGGTCATTTGAGTGATAGAGGTTTGAAGGAGTTGAGTAAGCAAGGTTTGTTCGGGGGTGACAAGCTTGATGACTTGGAGTTTTGCGAAAATTGCATCCACGGCAAGGCCACGAAAGTGAAGTTTACACAGTCCGTGGATGTGACGTGGGACATGTTGAACTATGTGCACTCGGATTTGTGGAGGCTGTTGAGGACGCCGACTCTAGGTGGAGGCTGGTATTACATCATGTTCATTGATGATTGTTCTCGAAAGGTTTGGGTCTACAACTTGAAGCATAAAGATGAAGTTTTTGGAAAGTTCAAAGAATGGAAGAAGATGGTAGAGGTACGAATCGGGAGAAACATCAAGAAGCTTCGAACGGACAATGGTTTAAAGTATTTGGATGATGAGTTCAACCGGTTCATCAAGGAAGAAGGAATGGTTAGGCACAAGGCCGTGCGGGGAATCCTGAAACAAAATGGACTTGCAAAGCCGATGAATCAAACACTACTTGAGAGGATGAAATGCATGTTATTCGAGGCAGGTTTGCCGAAGCGGTTTTGGGGAGAAGACGTTAACACAGCAGCTTACTTGATAAACCAATGTTCATCGGTGGCGTTGAATTGCAAGACATCGGAAGAAGTGTGAAATGGTTCTACACCGAAGCTCGATAACTTGAAAGTATTTGATTGTGTGGCGTACCTGCACCAAAGAGAGGACAAGCTAGATCCAAGAGCAAAGAAGTGCATGTTTGTTGGTTATCTCGAAGGCGTGAAGGGTTGGAAGCTTTGGTACAAAGAAGATGAAGCTTCAAAATGTGTCATTAGCCGAGATGTCTTTAGAGAATTCAAGTTCTACATGGCCGTGGCTACTCAAGAGGCAAAGGATAGCATGGCAGTCACTAAGGATAGAGCCGGAATTGAGATGGAGCTATTGGGGAGATGTAGCAATGAGGCGCGAGTGACGAGAGTCACTTGGAAGAGATTGAAGAGTCATCCATTCGGATTTTGCTCGCTTTGGTAAATCAACATGATTTAGAGCTTGAGCAAATGAATGTAAAGACCACATTTCTGCATGGAAATCTTGAGGAGAGAATTTTAATGGCTCAACCGGAAGATTTTTTTTTTTTGTCAAGGTTGGAGATGAAAATAAGGTGTGTCTTCTTAGGAAATCTCTCTACGGCTTGAAGCAATCTCCGAGACAATGGTACTTGAGGTTTGACAAGTTTATGGTACGACATGGGTTCTCGCGGAGCAATTTTGATAGTTGAGTGTATGTCAAGTGGGTTGATGGTAGTGAAATATTCTTGTTGCTATATGTTGATGACATGTTGATAGCGTTGAAGAACAAGAATAAAATCCACAACGTGAAATAGCTTTTGGGAAGCGAGTTTGAGATGAAAGACATGGGATCGACCAAGAAAATTTTGAAGATGGAAATCACACGAGGTCGAAGAACAAGAACAAAATCCACAACGTGAAACGGATTTTGGGAAGCGAGTTTGAGATGAAAGACATGGAACCGGCCAAGAAAATTTTGGGGATGGAAATCACACGAGATAGGAGACGCGGTGAACCATTTGTGTCTCAAGGTGGTTATCTTTGGAAGATGGTGACAAAGTTCGAGATGTCGAAGGCAAAGGCGGTTCAAACACCTTTGACGGCTCATTTCAAACTTTCCGCGAGTATCTCGCCGAAGACCGATGAGGATCGATCGAGCATGGAGCGGATTCCTTATGCGAGTGCTGTTGGGAGTCTCATGTATGCCATGGTGTGCACACGTCCGGATTTACCGTACTTGGCTAGCCCTGTGAGCATGTTTATGGCCAACCCGGATAAAGAACATTGGGAGGCAGCGAAGGGGGTGTTCGGTTCGTTAAAGTAACTTTGGATGATGGTTTACTCTATCGACGGGCAAATGAAAGTGCGGTGAAGTAGAGAGTATATGTTGATGCAGACTTTGCGGATGACTTGGACAAGAGGCGGTCTTTGACCGGATATGTGTACACCTTGTTTGGTTGTGCGGTGAGTTGGAAAGCACAATTACAATCGGTAGTTGCACTTTTTACGACACAGGTCAAGTACATTGCCACGACGGAAGGCGTGAAGGAATCTCTTTGGTTGAAGGGGTTGATCGGTCAGCTCGGGATCATGCAAAATTAGGTGGAATTGTTTTGTGATAATCGAAGCGCGATACAGTTGACCAAGAATCAAATGTTCCATGAGAGGACAAAACACATCGATGTAAAGCTACATTTCATTTGAGATGTGATCGCTGAGAGGTCCGTGGTTGTCGAGAAAGTGCACACGGACGAGAATCTGGCGTATATGGCTACGAAGGCGGTGACTGGATCAAGTTTCGGCATTGTTGCGACTTGATCGACGTTGCAAAATTGAGCAACTAGAGGAGTACGTGGAGAGTGGTTTTATGGTGGTTCTTGATGGTGTGGGTTGTTTTTCGTTCCCAGTTCTCCTTAAAGCCAAGATGGAGATTTGTGAACGTTGCTTTAAGTTTGTGGATCTCACTTCTTTATTGTTTTATTTCCTTTGTATTGTGCAAATAAAGCAAAAGTGTTTTTGTTGTTTGATATGCCGAGATGAAAAGTTGGTGAGAGAAAGAAAGAGAGAAAATAACCTAGAACCACCAAGGGAGAAAAATCCTTGAGAGAAAAGAGAAAGTTGTGGGGGCTTGTAATCTCGGATTATTATTGGTTAGTGGAACCACTCTCAAAACAGGAAGTAGTACATTTTGGTCTGAAACTGGGTAAATCTCGTTGTCTCATTCTTTTATTTTTCCATCGATCACATTGTTTGGATTGGAGCCACTTAGGCATTTATATATAGTGTTGTGCTAGTATATTCCGTATTCTGTAGGTATCCGGCCCCAAACCGATCCTACAATTATAAATGTGGTAAAAATGAGAGTAGGAGTGAACACAAATGTCAAGTAGCAATTGGATTGGAAAACTTAAAATCTCTTGCAAGTGTGGACTAAAATTCGATTTCGAGTCCGCTAGTACTTGCAAATATGGTGTGACTGACATAGAATCAGCTTAGACTGGATCCTGATATCGTTCACGAGCTGTGCTTGTGATAAATCTACAGAGGACTGCTGAACTCAACATGACTTCGGCTTGCAAGGGAGAGATGTTCATCATCAATAGAAAATTCATTTCTCGATTTATGGACTCAATGACATATCCTTCTACGGTTGTATGATGGGACTGGAGGTAGTGATACAATAGGCAGCCAGTCTCGTTTCTTCTAATAACTCTTCACTGCGATGTCCAGAGTAGATTACAGATGTCTTGCAGTGAATGTGTGATACTTCATTCTCTTGGGAAGGAGCTAATCTGTGCTCATTCGAGCTTGATAGCGCATTTCATGGTTGTTACAAAGCTTAAGGACGAAGGTTAATGACCATGTCCAAGAGAAGTAGGGATTGTTGAACTTTTTCTAGAGGTGAGGGGAGAACCACGAAAGCCTGGTCGAACCGGATGAATGAGAGCTTGGTCTGTCTGTCTGTCTGTGTGTTCCTCTTCTCCCAACGGCTTTCCCTTCGATACCCTCGCATAAAATTGCGAAAAGATTCTACCTGTCCTTGAGCTAAACGAAAAACAAGCGAAAGGCGACGATGCTCACTAAACCGCAGACTGTGGCTGCAAGCATTTCAGGTCCCTCTGTCCAAGGTTCCACTTTCCGAAGGCAGATCCCTGTACCGAGGATGAGTTTCTATGCGAGGACTAAATTAACTATCAGATTACACTGGAAAATACACAGAGAACACTGGATTTGAGAGAGCACTCTTGAGATTGAAGTTATGGTTCAGTAAAACAAAACACCAACTCATCCGAGTTGTATAGAATGACGCAGGCAGAGGGCGCGTGTCATATGGCTTTCTGGCACGCTTCAATATTTGAATACCATTTTTGTCAGGAGAGTGCCATATTTCTCATGAAACTTCTGATTTCGTCCGGGTGATTCTTCGATACATATCTCTATATAAATATATTTTCAATATATTCCAAAGGGTATCTCATTATGTAAGAAATACAGTGATCAAATGTTTTTTGGAAATCAAGATTTATACTCCAAAGGCTGTAATTGTATACGTTATGGGGTATACGGTATACCTCATGTGCTCTCCCTTATTATGTCTTTTCGTCTTTTGGTTATGACGATACCATCGTTCGGTTTCTACTATTTTGTTTCCCTCTCTGCTTCTTGACTCAAGAGATTTGACATCTTCGATTCGGGGCTACGTCGCCATAGCAGCAAAGCACAGCAACCGACGAGCTGAACCATCAGCTGCAAAGATCAAGATGCATTATTCATCAGTATCTGGCGCCAGAGCTAGGGCCAGAGCCATCATCTTCATCATGATCAGGGTCTAAACAATCACAACCTATTCCGGTATATATCTGGTTGCAGAAGATAACACCCCAATCTTTGCCAGCTTCTCTACGTAGTATCTGATCAAATGACTCCAGAATTAAGCAGGAGTGAAAGTGAATTAGCTGGATACATTGGGCTGGCGTATAAGATCGATATCTGACAGACAATATCTCTGTAGTTGGCTCGAATTAATACCGATCGACGTCTGTACTACACACATACTACTAAGTAAACTGTGTCGAAGTGTGTTGGGCTCAACACCCACAAATTAGAAACATGTGCAAGCAGAGTAACAGGTGTTGGGCCAAATATACTACGATGCTTCGTAGATGGCGTAGACCTGCAGCTGCAGCACCCGACAGGTGCGAATGAGCGCCCAACTGTTCATCAACCCACCCATCAAGTCCTTGAAGAATGGCCTTTTCGCCATCTAAGAACGTCACGCCACTTTCTGTTTGTCAATTTAGCTCCTTGCTATAGTCAATTCTGGGTATGTTTAAAGGCGTCTCTTGACTCTCCTCCCCCGTACAAAATGCTCCTCCTTGCGTCCCCCGTGCTGCATGAGCGTTAGCTGGAAACTGTGTCTGTTCACCATCAACTTAACTGCAGTTGGTGATCTTCTTTTGTAACGATGTTCTCGACTGTAAACTAACCTCCAAATACAACTATCACTATGACACTCCACCTGCGGAGAACAGTCATGACCTCAAAAAGATCAACAGTCTCCTATTGCACCTGAAATAGACGTCGTTCTATTGATATAAAAGAGCAAGAAAAGGCATATGGGTGAATAAGGCCATGTAATGTAAAATCCATGCTTGATGAATGCTGTGAATCCTATCTTGTGCTTTCATAGTGAGTTGAATGTGCTGTACAAACGGTCTCTACTTAGTCGTGTCCATTTCTGGTCAGCTTTCTCTGAAAATTATCTTTCGTGCATTGTTCTCCATTCACCGACAGATTTGATCTGATATGTGCGTAATTATGTAGTTCACGAGCGGACGACCTTGGCATTTTTCTACTACCATGGGTGGACAAAGCGGTAAGGAAGTGAACTTGAAAGAGTTAGTCATATTACCAACCTTCGTAAGATAAACAGTCCAAATGATTTCTGACGTACTCCTTAGCTCTTCAAGTATCACTCGACAAGTAAATGTCCTATCATGCATGATCCTGAATGTGAAATAATTAAAAGGGACTTGATTATATATTTCTCGGAATGACCCTGTCATGGTTTTCCAAGTATCCAACAATTCTTTGTTACTCCAGCATTACACTTATAGATGATTAATCATATTCACAACAGAGTGCAAGAAACCCATCATATCAAATGATATAGTGTATCAACGTACTACTATACTTTATTATGGAATATATTTTGGTAAAGTTATTTTAAAGCATTAGAACTTTTGGTACATCCATTATGTGTGAGGTCATGGTGAACAATATGTTCATAGTATTTGTTTCTACGTGTTACATTACATATGTTTCAATACAATGGTATTGGGGCTAGACTCTAGCTTCTAATGACATACACTTTTGGATCATTCCTATACTATTCATCCACGTTCTATCCACCGTGTGTTACTCCATGAGTGACACAGAAAGAGGTGACTCGCTAACAAGACTGGCGAGAGGAGGACGCGAGTGACGGAACTGGCATCGTGAAGATCGGGTTCCCTTCCTCCCTGCATGACGGTCGGGAAGATAGAGCGAAGAATCTTTTGGAGTGGACTGGTGATGCTCGGGCATGCACACGATCCGATCCAGTATGTCGCCTTAGCTGGTTTCGAAACTCGTCATAGTTCCAAAAATATAATCACGAGTTCGGTAAAGGAAAATTGGGTAGCGATCTTACTGTTGGGTTCTCCCACTGATTCCGAGCGCTGGCTACGACATCTCTGAAAACGGGAAGAGAATGTGCTGGTGCAACTGTTGAGAGAGGAAGAGGAAAACGTGAACCGCAACGTGGAACTTTTCAGAAATTCTGAGCGCAAACATGCTTCACCTTCTCATGATTCCAGCTTACAGGATCCGAACAGGTAGATGGTCGATACGTATATGATTTCCCTGGAAGGATCCAAGGTTCTCAATCATCGTACTGATTCTTGTGCGTCAGAGCACGTCGGGGAGTACGATAGTATACGGGTGTGTCCGATGCTTTGCGTCGAAGTGATAATTGAGAGACAACATGCAAAAGTTTCCGTATTAGCAGGTTGACTCCTGTGCATGAAGAGAAATCCGGTCCAATGACTTCGCCCGTTTCCAAAACGAGAGCGTGGGTCCTGCTCTGGAAAACCCCATGAACTGGAGAGAGAAAGAGCTGTCCACGAGGATTCACGCATGGGAAAAAACAGGGAACAATTGTGTACATGCATCCATAGCCACCGTAAAACAGTTTGCTGCAAAGCAGAAAGATTTTCGAAATTGCCTGTCGTTCCCTTCCAAGCATGATCTTGTTTGATCGAGAACAAGTTTCACGTGTAGTCAAGCACTGGGTGAATGAGATGATCGTAAGCGAGAATTTATTTAACATGTTTATCTATCACAGGGAGCTACAAGTTGGGAATCGTTGTAGAACAGGAAATTCGTTTGATATGAGCGTTGCCACTGGTTAAAGGTCACCAGTCGATGTGAACAATTCATGGAACTCAGCCGGAGTGACAAGAGACTCTCATTCATCCAGACGAGCAAAAAATGAGTTGCCACATTTGATCAGAGACTCAGAAAGTTTCAGGTCTCGGAGGCACGCGAGCTCATGATCAAATCCTCTGAAATTATCGCCAAAAGCGAGCTAATTCTTCTGAGTCTAGTCCGTTCGTCATACGCCGCGGTGCTTCGATTTGTGCGCCTGCGTGCAGACGTAAATTGACTAACCGATTTTGGAAGCTAAATAAAAATTTAATCGATCGATCGATCGATCGATCGAATGAATAATTCTCTACAAGGGGTGCCATCTCCTACCGCTATTTAACACAATGCCCCCACCAACGACCGGTCACATAATTCTACACGGAAATCTACAAGTTCATGCTGCTTGCAGTCGTCGAAGCCAGCTGCTTCGTCCTGCCCACGTTCCAACGGACCTACATTCTCAACAAAATTGTGCCTACACTAGACCTCACCTCCGCCTGCTCCTCCTCATCATCGTCCACTCCGGATCAACGAAGTCCATGCCTTCATTACGGTCCGTCGACAGCTCGAGCCATAAGCATCATCAACTGTAAGCGGACTGGTGGTTGGATCGAAACGAACGGGGAGCGCCGAAGTTGCCTCGCTCGGACTGAGCGTTCTGGGCGAATTTCAAGCTGGCCAGATGGAGGCCATTGGCCTGCTCTTCCTCGCTCCACTCGCCCACGTAGTAATCCTCCTCGGTGGCGTCGGTAGGCGGGGAGAACATGCTGCCCCACTGCGGGAAGCGGAGGAGCATGAGTGGCAGAGTGCAGACGACGGACATGAGGCCCATGAGCATGATGCCGGTCTCGGTGCTGTGCCCATTGTCCATGAAGAAGAGGCCCTGCGTGACGACGGCGCCAAGATTGCCCCCGGCGCCCGTGGCCCCGTTGACGAGCCCGAGCGAGCGGCGCGAGACGAAGGGGACGATGCCGAAGGTGGCGCCGCACGCGGCCTGCACGAAGAAGGAGAAGATGAGCATGGCGCAGATGGTGGTGCCCAGCTGCCCCGTGAGCCCGAGCGCTATGCACAGCAGCCCTCCGATGGTCTGGATGATCCACAGGCACCACAGCCTGCCCCTCATCCCGAACCTGATGGCCACTGCGTCCGAGATGATCCCTCCCAGCGGCCTCGACACGATGTTCATGAGCCCGAACGTCGAAGCTATGATCCCCGCCGACGACAGGTTCAGGTCGAACCTGTCGTAGAAATACTCGGCGATGATGTTGTCCACCGTCAGCTCCACCCCAAAGCAGAAGCCGTACGTCAGCGCCACGATGTACATCCTGTAATTCAGAAGCGCGTGCACCCACACCTGCCATTCCACACAGCGAGCAATTCAGTAATTCCTTCCCTGCCCTGATCATTCATCGACGATAATGAACTCCAATTTCAATGTCATTGCCCTCCAATTCAATTCCAGTTTCGATAATCCATCGACGACATCGACATGCTGCAGAAAATTCAGGTTTCTGCAGCGTGAGAGTCGACGGAGGCGAGGAAGGGAGTCTCACCTGGGCGAGGCTGTCTTCGGCCTTCTCGCCCTCGCGCTTGAGGGCGGCGTAGTTGCCGTCGGGGAGGTCCTGGCCGAGGCTGAGGACGAGGAAGCCCATGGCGAGCTGCATCATGCCGGGGACGAAGAAGGCGAGGCGCCAGGCGGTGTAGTCTTCGGCGCCGAGGCCGCGGTGGATGAAGTGGAAGACGAGAGGCATGAGCAGCTGCGTCATGCCGCCGCCGAGGTTGCCCCAGCCGGCGGCCGTCCCATTGGCCAGGCCGACGATTTTGCTGTTGAACATGGAGCTCATCCAGAACTGGCACGAGACGAACGTCGCCAGGCAGAAGCCGATGAAGAAGCGCACGAGGATGAAGCCCGTCGCGTCCGACACCAGGGGCATGCAGAAGACTGCCGGCGCCGTGACCATCATGAGGATGGCGCAACCATAGCGCGGCCCCAGGAGGTCGCAGATCGTGCCCATCAGCAGGCGCGAGATTATGGACCCCGAGACCGACGCAATGCTGGCGTTGCCGATCTCGCTCTTGGTCAGGTTGAGGCTGTCGCGGATGACGGGCATGAGCGGTGGCGCAGCGAAGGTCGAGATGAAGCAGATCATGAACGAAATCCACGACAAGTGGAACGAGAGCATGTGCGGCGCCGCGAACGAGTACAAGGTGATGGTCCTCGCCTTGTGCTCCGAGTCCACGGGCAGGCTGAACTTGTTGCCGTGGAGATCTGTGGGCTCCGGCACGTACTGCGAGTCCTCCATTATGGACACCGCGTAGATTGGCATGCTCGGCCTGTGCTCGTCTTTGCCACTCGCTCCGCCGCTCGGCATCGTCGCCATGTCTGCGCTCGATATGATGCTTGCGCGCGCCTCCTTCGAATTCTTCCTGCCGCGCTCGAATTCCTCGTGCCCGTCACAAGCCGAGCTTATCTCAGCTCAGCTCAGCTCACCTGAACACTGCAAAATCTGAATTCAACCCAATCGATCTCAAATTGGCCACCGCTCTTGCAATTCTGCGCCGTGTCAGTCCGTAGGCAGCCAGTCAGAAAGGAATTTTTTTACTACTGATCTACTTCGAAGAAAACTGCTCTCGAGTTTCGCAACAGGAGAGTCAAACCTATGGAAGACTACGGGAGGCTTAAGCTTTCATGGTGAGCTCTTTTAAGGGAGGAGCCCCGGAGCGCAAAGGACAGGAGCCATGAGGATGATGATGATGACGCCGGGCGGGGACAGGAAGAAACAGTGTGCTTGAATGTTTGTGATCGCGGGTGCGGTGGGGTCGACAGCAGGAGACTGCGAGACTCGCGAGACAAGCTGCCGATCGGTGCAGGTGGATATGGGGGAGTCTGAGACTGGATCAGCTCGGTGTCTGAGGTATTGTACGTGACAGTCCGTAGCTGGCATCTGAGCACTGGCGATGAGGGTCGTGATTCTCGGGCAGCGATTGAGGTGCGAGGAGAGGGGGGCTCGGGAACTCCATCGCCGGTGGTGGTGGGGCCGATTCGGGTGGAGCCCGGCAAGACGAGGAGGGAAGGGGAGGGAGGAACTCCATCGCCATTGTACATGCGAAGGGCGTTACGTCCCGTGGGCAACATCTGCAATTCGTGATCGTCATTGTGCAATACGCAGCGAGGCGATCGAGTGCGCGAGCACTGTGGAGCTCTAAAGCTTTGTGTCGGAGCGGGACGTCGCGCGGAGTCGCACTGCGTGCGGCGGCGAGACGCTGCCTCTGCAGCTGCTGCAAGAGCTCTTGCCCCATGAATGGCTCCGATTGCTTCCCAATCGATTGGAACATTCTGCGCTGCGCTGCGCATTCAGTCTCGGCCCAAAATTCCCCTCGCGTCGTTTCCCCAGCGCGCGCGCGCTGAAAAGCGCCAAATTCATTTCGACAATTCTCGCAACCTCTCCCGTCGATTCCGCACTGCGTCGTGGACCCTCGCCCACCCCACCCACACCCCCTTGCGCCGCAGAAAACCTTCTCTCTTACCCCATTCAACCTTCTATTTAGCTCCCTTCTCTCCGTCCTGCTCTTTTTTTGAATCCATAGCTTTTCTCCATAGGCGCAGTCATAGAATCTCCATCTCTCGAGCTCTCAGCAGCGAGGAAAGAAAGTGCTGCAACATGGAGACTAAGCGGGAACTGAAATTGCTCTGAACCTTGGCTCTCGAGGGAGGAAGCTCACGAAAGCTTCTCCCCAGTGCGGCGAAACCGACTTGAGTGCTGAAACTGGCTCTCGCGCATAATGGCAAGCAGATTTTGGCAGGACAGATAATCTTCTTCGATCCAGGGAATGTCAATTTCCACTGGCTCGAGCTGAATCTTTAACGGACCAGCTCTAGCAAAGGGCGTACTCTGGAGAATTCAGTCTCCTAGTGTCTCCATGCTTTTTGCATGAGTCCATTCCATCTCCGGTAATTTGATTATCAATCGCAGGGCACAATTCAGACGCGGCAAGTTTTGTAGCTGCAGATCTGGGACCTATTCATCTCTAAGAAGAGAATAGCTGGGATCGATCGTTGGGAAGGAGCAACAGCAGCAGGAATTAGTCTTAGGATCGACGATTGTAGAATGAGGAGCTCGTCGTTCGGAATTCATCTTCCGATTTCGTGTTTGATTTTGCTTACATTCGCGGGCATCGCGCGAGGGGGAGTGCTCTTCTCCACTCTGCCTCGGACGATGAACATCGAGGCTCGCATCGAAAGCCAGGGGACGACCTCTGGGGTCGCGAAGGCCGGCGAGGACACGCTCCTGGTGTCGTGGGGCTTGAACACGGAGCTTTCTCCTTCCGTGGACGACGACTACGTCGACGTGCAGCTGAGGTTGTGTTTCGCTCCGGTGAGCCAGAAGGATCGCAGCTGGAGGAAGACCGACGACGATCTGCACCGAGACAAGACTTGTACGATCGACATCTGCTCGCATCCGTGGTACTCGGCTGCCAGCGACGGGTCGGTCTGGAAGCTGGCCAAGGACATTCCCGGCGCGACTTACTTCGTCCGCGTCTACGCCACTGACAGGGACGGCACAGAGCTCGCCTATGGCCAGACAACCGATGCAAACAAGACCACCAATTTGATTACCGTCGATCCGTATACCGGAAGACATGCATCCATCGACCTCGCTTCCCTGGTCCTCTCCGCGATCTCTCTCGGAGTTCTATTCGTGTTCTTGTTCGTTGAAGCCCTCGACCACAGAAATGTGAAGAAAAAAGGAGGCAAGTGATCGAGGAGCATCGACTGAAGCAGCAGCAGCAGCAGCCGATGGGTCGGGGTTTTTTGGGTGTCTGAGGAGTAAGATCTGCGCAATGTAAGCATCGAGCATCGAGAGATCGAGGACGCTTTGTACAAGTCTGCAGATCACATCTGATCAGCAGATCGACCGACCATTTCTGAACAATCAGCCACCGAGCTGAATTTTGAGTGACAAAAACTTTCAGGAAGAGGTTGAAGCCAGATAGCATTACCATTAGGCACGTTCACCAGTTTTTGCGATGAGATTAACTTTACATCATTGATATGTGGCTGCTGTGTAGCTGGGGGCATAATTGCTTCTCCCCGGTCGTTTAACTGAATATCTAAGCATCAAAATTTGCTGATTGACTTGCAGCAGCTCTGGAACAAGTTCACAGATACAAACCTACAAGTTACTAAACATTCAGAAGGTTCTCGATTTTCTCTAGTTTAGTTCAAGATTCTTACGAATCGATCACTGAGTTGTAAATGTACAATTGCCGTAGAAGCAACATTGAAAATCATCCAATCGGAAGTTTAGCAGCAAATAAGATCATCATGATCATGTTTAGCTGCAGATATCACCCAATCGGAAGACAAAACCTTTTTTCTTTATAAGGTGAAATTTTTATCTTGTAGACATTTTCACTTTATGGACACATTTTGTACTTAGATTCTAGATCCGTGATCAAAAAGGATATCACACTGTCAAGAGTTTTGGGATAAAGATGGCCTCGGTCACTGATATTGTGATCCAAGGTATCGAAAACGTCGAATTTTCGAGTATTGAACTACACAAGCACAACTTGCTGGGTTTGTCCTCTACTTCGACCTACACATTCCGATGTCTTCCATCTCTTTCTTACCTCGCTCATCAAGTTCTCTCTAATCGCCTTGATGACAGCAGATTTGTCATGTCCTTTATTACACGTGACAAGCATTTACAATCCTATTAGCTTTACATCAGGTACGTCATGCACAAGCTACTGCAGACTGCGAATCAAACACAAAATGTGACCAAAATAATCACTCATCAGTCAACATCAGATATCTTGTCAGTTATCAGCAGATGGCCATATCTTCCTGGCAGCTATGAGTCACAGATTAAGGAGTACACGAGATAAACAAACAGATTCAACCGGGATTGGCATAAGCCGGACGCGTAGACGTCCTCTCGGCAAATAGTCGAGCCAGTAGCCTCGGTAGTTTGTGTCATGGAAATGCCCTCGTCGATCGCCGAGCTCGAGATAGCAGCAGTGACAAACACACATATATATAAAGATAATGTATTTATATTTGGAAAACAAAGTGCTACTTCCGATGAGGAAATAAAGTCGAGGTCTGTAGTCAGATACTTTTCGTTCTAGTATCTATAACATCTATTTTGACTGCGCCTCGAACTAATGCATGAAACTTGCTCAAGAAACGAAGTACTGCGGTCGTGCAAACGATTTGTGCAGCACGCAGCTCGTGTGCAGAATTTACGAATGTGCAGCACGTCATACGATTGGCCTTCGTCCGCGTTCACGTCATACGATACGCCCGCGTTCTTCCATTTTCTATTTCTTATTCTCTTTTCTCATGGCACTTTGATTCGCTTGCCAATTATCCGGATGCCGGCAGGGACAAGCGCATTCCGTGTTCAAGTAATGTTCTCCGGCTCACTCAGCGGAACGGCTGCTCGCACATGCCTTCCTTCTGCTCAATGTCCTCGCTTGGATATATCGTGCTGGTCCTTGTACTCGGGAACGATTTGACCCCTCGGGCCACGGCCATGGCTAGAGACGTCGTCCCCGTCTCTGCAGGATCTTGCCCCGAAGCTTGGTACAAGGGGGATCTGGAGCTAGAGGCACTTGTTGGACCTTTTGTGCTCCGAGCTGATTGAAGAGACATGTCGCCGCCAATTTCCAGGACCATCCATGAATCGTGGAGTTTTATTAAAAAGTTTCATTTAATACATTATAAAATCGGAAGAGCAGTGGGTCAGCATGTAATTCTCGTCAAGGGGGCGAGTATCTCCAGGAGAAATGGTCGAGGGCGGACTTTGGATCATATCTTCGCCATGTGCATCGGGATCAATCCGTTCAGGCGGAAGTTGCTCTTACACCGAACCTGGACGCGAATGCCGAGGAGAAGTAGTGCTCGAGCCCGCAAGACCTGTCTGTGCGTCCAGGAGTTGCTTGCCTCTTTTGACCCGCAACAACAGCATGGATGTTAACTAGCTTACTACGAGGGAATTCTATGCATCAGACCCACCAGGATTTATGCAGTGGCTTCCGCCTCTCGATCCCAAGCCATTCGGAGCCACTGTTGTGCACTCGTCAGCATAAACGCTGAACGGGAAAATAGCTCGCGGACATGAAGGATTATTTAAATTAAAACCTAAGACCTTATCTTACTGTAAAGCTCTTACTCTTTCGATATCAGAAGAAGAAAGTAATCAAGGGTGATCAGGATCCAAGTCGACTACTCCATATAATTCAAAAGAACATGTAATTCAACGTGATGTGTGCGCGCGTCAGTATATACATTTTTTATAATATTTCTTCGGCGTGGACTTGTGCCATCTTGAAACTGAAACGTAACTCGATTTACGAGGGAAGCCAAACAACACCTTCAGGAAAGGAGTTGTTTCAGTATTTTGAACTATCATAACCAATATCGTTTTCTGAGCCCCGTGCAATGTTGGAAAGGTTCCAGACATCTAGAAAATTTATGCTGAAATTTATTCTGAGGTCAAGAGGTATTCATTATGAGCATGTACGAAAAATTCTTGCTGACGATGGGGATGGCTGTCCATTGTAGAAGTTGGATATGCCTGGAAACAAGATACATGAATTGTTTTTCTTCTCGGGTCATTAAGGTCGGCTCTGCGCGTTGTGGCACAACTGTCATCTGTCTGGGTGTTGAGAATTATGGCGGCAGTTGTTTCAGTCGAATTTCCCATGTTACAATCCTGAAGCACCATCTTCTCTATTGTTTTCTGCTGCGGGTGCTGGGTTTCGAACAAAGCAGTCATACACAGAGGCACAGCAATTGATTACGAACACTGAAAACAACTGGGTCGACATAAATCCTCATCCGATGTGGTTAGAAGTTACACATGAGTGTAACCACAGTCTCCTGGCAGTTACCCAAGAACTCACAACAACTCTTCTGTCAGCCAGCATAAATCCTCCCTTTGTCCATCATTATGAAAGACAGATCTACTTGCAACTTGCAGTTCGATCCCAGAATTTACAGATGATGCAGATGGGTCCGTAACAATTTGACCGATTCCAGGATTTCGCACGTTGCGTTCCGTTGGCGAAGCTCGAAAGAAGGAATCGGGCCGTAACTTTCTCGGAGGTCACGTCCATGTGAGCGAGAGGAGACTTGCCATCAACTGGAATTGTTTCGGTATATCCCTCGGGACAGCTCGTTTGCGAACTATGGACACTATTCTTCGGAACTGGACGCATCTGAGGACCAAAGCAACTCGAGACGAACTCTCCCCCATCTAAGGAAGAAACATTATACTCAAGCTTTTTGAGAGCACTCTGGGTCTACTTCGCGTGTTTGTACGATGCTGAACAGGTTGGACACAATGCTAGTGGCTCGTGTTCATGGAACCAAGATCTCATGCTCCGCCACCATTTTTGAAATCAACGGACATCACTCGTTGGTTTTGCTTGAATCACTTTTCCTCGAGAGATTCCTGAATAGTGGTTTCAGCTTGCAAAACCATTTTCATTCTAATATGAAGAAGTTAGAAAATTGATACACCAATATAGAATAAGTAGATCTATCTCATACCATTTGAGAACGTGACAGGAGTAATAGTCAGTGTACGTAGATCAAGATAGGATAGAATTACAACTTGTGAGTAAAAGCCTTGATATTTGTACACAACCTTGAGAGACGCAGGAATACCATAAAAAAGTGTGAATGTATACATGTATGTAACATGAATACTATTCAATCATCAGAATAATATATCTACTCATAAGAATCTTTAAAGTTGATTGAAGTTTGAATATGAGTTGAACACATGTCCAGGTTTTATACTCATACATATTCGTTTATGTGAAATTTCATTCTTTCTATCGTCTTAATCTTTGCAAATTGTTAATAAAAAATTTTAAGTCACAATTTGAGAAAAGGCTTTTCAAATAATATAAATTTGAACAGCACAAAATCGTTCTAAATTTGGACTTAAAAAAATTTTTCATCTCCTGGCAGTCGACTTTTACGGCTTTTTATCAAGATATTCAATATCCATACATTATAAGGTTATACTGTCATTCGTACTGAATCTTTTCAACTTGTCATTGTTTGCAAAACAAAGCCAAGCGATGTAAAGTTCTTTCTACCAAGCTTGATTTAATTTGTTACAGTTATTTCAGATCTAAAATAAAAATGAAATACATCATGTTTTTAAATCATGTTCATAATTACAAGAATGGTTATGTTTTTAAATTATCAATTTATATGTTCAGAATATCAAGATTTATTCGAATACAAATTCTGATAAAAATTGAGGAAATTTTTTTCTAAAAATAAAAGATTTTAGAGTTGAAAATAAATATCAAAATCATATTAGTTTAGAATATCGTAGTATTATTCTCATTTCTGATAATTCTATATTGAGAAAAAAATCCGAACTTTGAAATGAAAAAGGAGAGAAATATAGACAGGTTTAACGTAGTTGCATTATTGTTGACAACAACTTTAATTTCATTTGATGATAATTATCATTCAACTAATAATATATGAGATTTTGATTAATGTTGAATATTATCAACATGAAATTTGACAAGTATGAATGGTATTATGGAAAAATGAGAATAATCATGAATGCAGATTTGTTCAAGTTACATCAAAATTGAGAAAAAATTGAAGAAAATCACAGGATATGCTATATATATGTACAATAGAATCAATTATAGGCCTTAAGCCTCAATGCAACAAGACGCATGTGACCTTTATTAAAAGTTTTTACAATTCTAAAACAAAATCACAAGATTCAATAACAATTAATAAAGGAATTGAGTTATTTCTTGGAATGAAGCTTCACGTCTCAACTCATCAGGAAGCAAGTAGACTTTTGACATTAAGATGAGTTCTAAGTATGTAAGTTTCAAAGTTTTTCGAATAGACGGTGGGCATCATCTCCATCCGAATGAGCTTAATGTCGGAGTTCGGCTCGTATATGACAATTCTGTTGATGCTACAGTACATAAACTAAAAGCTTTAGATGATAGGATATTATGTTGTATCGTGTTATCTCCATGACGTGTGCTCATGGAAAATGGGAAACCAAGATTGTTTCACGCAATTTATTGTACTTGTTTCACAAGTTGATAGTGGCGACTAGCTCAATGTTTGCCAAATCAAGTGACTAAAAGTTCATAATAAAATAACTGGAGAATACAAAATTATGTAAACTAAACGATAAATCGCAGCATAATTAAACAGTATTTGGATCTTTTAGCTCTTGAAAATGTTATATAAGGTTTATATATGCAACTAAGACTGAAATCTTGAATCCTACATGCGCAGCCATGGCAGCCAGAACTTGGCAAATTAGGATGCAGGATGATTACTTCTTCCTAGTCCATATCAATAGCTAAGTCTTTCCTATAAATAAAAAAGGGGAAAGTGATTTCAAGTGAGTTTATGCAAAAGTTGTAGATATTGTACCTGCAATTTTAAGAGATTGCGAAATGTGAGTCAACTTGGAATACAAACCCTATTCTTGCAATTTGAATTAACCAAAACTTCATACGTACCGTACCTCTCCATATTTACATGGTGCTGAACTACCCGAGAATTTATTCTGTATCACGGAAGAAGCCACATAAACTCTTATCATTCCCCATTTCATTCGGGATTTGGAAAGAAATATCGCATAAAAATGTATTACCTCGGGACATATTTTTATCAACGTAGCCTTAGCACTATACCATGCGGATATTGTATCAATATATATTCTCAGTCGGTATGCGGATTACTTTTTCTATCTTATTGCTACAAGCTGAATTTTTTTAAGAATGCTGGATCTCGGCAGGGCATGAACGAGAGGGAAGCTCTGCTCAGATGTCGTTCCGACAGGCCTGGCCATTTGAACGGCAAAGGGAGCGTCCCTGTGCTCGTCGTGGCAAGTCGAGGCAGGGAAAATCCGGCCCCGTCCTGTAGAAGAAGCTCGTGTCGCCTCGGAGGGTGGCACCGGCATCTCTCACGTCACGTCCCCGTCTGCCGGCGATTGCTCGCCCGTCACTCTCTCGCGGTCCCATTTCGGCGAAAGGTCGTCGAGGTCTCGCGAGGTCGTACTCCTGCGGCCTCTCGCTGTTCTCATTTGCACTCCGCACGGAATCGCATCGATGCTCGACGTGCTTTCACTGTGGAGAAACCCTGCGCTGCGGTCTGTGCGATGCGGCCAAACATCGACGTCCCGACATTCAATTGTACCCTCTCGACCGGATTGCGCTTGTAGTTTGAGCTCGAATGGTCCAAGATGCGGCTTCTTGACGACGCGTGCCAATGATAACCCCGGTGCTTCAAATCATCTGAAACCTACCGCCCAGGACCAGTGATTGCCTCATTTGGAGCACAATCTGCCGCCTCGTCGTCGCGGTCTGGTCAGCGTTGGCTCTTGAAAGCTTCGAAGTCCCCTGAGTGCCTGTCTACAGCAGGTCTCGCTCATGCGTGCGCATAAATGTTAGGAATGAAAGAGCGAGGAACGTAGGCCTTCCGGTTGCGGATGGAGCTAGGGTGGGAAAGCGCTTTAGGAAGATCACGATCGCTGTGGAGAATATGAATAGAGTTCCAACACTACAGAGAGTGGGCGTAAGCAGGTCGACTCACTCTGCTGGAGGAGGCACAGTTGCCGAGTGACGATGATTTCTGTTTTAATCCCGGAATAAGGTATCTGCTGTCAGTAATGCACACAATCTGCGAAGCGCTTCTTCTTAAAGTTGTCGTAAGAATGTCCGAGATGAGCTTCGGCGAGCAGTAAGCCTATAGAATTTTGGATTTTGTCAGGGTTCAGTTTTAGTTCATGGTGTGTACTTCGAGTATGGAATCTTGCCAATTTGGTTGGTTTACAATACATGATAAATTTTGGACCAAGCTATGGCAGGTTTGGAAACTAAATCAGAACAAAAAATAGAGATTCTTCCTTTTACTATGTTATTATATCAAAAATATGTCTCGACTTGTAGCATAGGCTCTTTGTGAGCAGCGTCCTGTCAGTCTGTCAGCAGAACGAACTTGGCTGCCGTTATTAGCCGAGTGGTAAGGTCTATTTGGCTTATATAATTAAAAAAATCTCGTGCTCACGCATATGTCGAGATCCTCGATGTTGGGGCCATGGGGAATCGTAGTTACGCAACCTGTCGGATGTCGTACATCCCAGAAGCATTGGAACACATCGTATCTGGCGAAGTATCCTTGATCTTTGTTCTCACAGAGTGGGCTGTCCCTGCTTGGTAGGGCAAGTTACCCATCTGCGTAGACTGGTCTGTTAGCACAGGAGGAAGGCGTTGGAGCAAGTGACGGTGACTTCTTCTCGTTTTTCCGCTGACTGCTACCTTTGACATTCCCTACATCTGTTCATGCAATTGATCAGGACTTCGAAACAGCATTCGGACAAGAGAATGCCTTTCTTTTTCGGCATGTTGGACTGGGTTAAGGAAACATTTTGGCAGGAAGTCAGTGCAGATACCCAACACAGTAAAAGGAATGGAACTTTGAAAGTTTCCTGAATCGGCTACGTAGCGTGAGACAATAAATTCAGCTCCACAAGCAGTGTTTCAACAGCTTGAAATACGTCTACTTCTGGCACTTTGCTACGAGCTGAAGAAGAGAGTCGGACGACTCCGAAGTAACTAACGAACTCATGTCCATCAGGGGCAGATGGTGTAGTTACCATCAGATTCTTCTTTAAAAGTATATCAAGAGCTTGGTATTACATGTCCACGGTTCGAGGCTTTTTCCTGTTGGCCTACCACCAACTAAAGCTTCCAGTAACGTTCAGCCTTTCAGTTTGTCACTTTTTGTTATTAGGGGTGAAGAATACGTGAGGAGGAGGAGGAGGTAAGAAGGAACCTGAGATTGTGAATAACTCCTGATTATTGTTTGCCAAACAAAATTCTACAGCATATAACAGAGAGAGGGCTGCTTCAAAACTTTAAGTCTGACAAGAACTGAGTACTGCTCTGTGTTCGTCGCGCCAATTACTAGCTCAAAACTTTTCCATCGATAGACCTGACAACAATCACACTGCCCAGGATCCAACAATTAGAGCTGATTCTCATATGGCATGGCTTATCTAGAGGGTGCGATACGGCTCTTCGTGGGCTTGTGTTTAACATGTCTATCACTACGTTGGGACTTGACTCGTCAGTTTGAGCCTTCATGATTTCTCTCAGCATAAACATGGAGGTGGTGTGGTATGTAAAGAACGGTTGAAAATATTCATGCAAATGAAAGAGCATGAAATCAAGGAGGCCGAAGAAAATACAGAGCTTAAATGAGCTACACTGATGAGCGCAGATTCTGTGCTCGAGTACAATAGTCTTCGAACAAAGCTAAAGTGAGTGAGATAGATGAGGTGTGAGGCGATTGAAGGGCAGTTCTGTGACTTAATCTCGTGATTAAGTCGCATCGCCTCAAGAACCAAAATAAAAACACTTTGTTACTGGTATATACTTGAAAGTGATCTGACTTGTTTACAAATTTGGGACATGAGATTTAGTCGAGTGGAAGATTATTTGTGACTGGAATGATGCTCCATTCGATATGATCTGGGTAGAGCACAAACTGTCGGGATTGTTGAGAGGAGATGGTGGAGGTGGACTACTTGCTCGGTGAGATACCCTGCAAGCAACTTGACAAAACTAGTCCATAAAAGTTTGTCTTCTGCGAAAATTTTAAAAAACCAAAAGTAAATTGTAGGAATTGAAGTTAAGTCGGGTGATTTGTTTTACGAGGCTATAGAAGTTGTCATCGTTGTTTTTTTCTGGGCAAATCTGTCTGAGTGACACTATAAACGCTAAGAACTGTATGTCTCGGCGTTCGATGACAGTGATAAGCAGGCAATGCTTTCAACTCTCGTGCTGAAGTCAACTTTGAGCTCTTGTAGTTTCGTAACTTGCACAAGTGTATGCACTGCGTGAGCCGTATGATCGTGAGCATGCTCGTGAATAAGGTGGGGGTCAAAAGGTGATACAGAGGAATCGTAGTCTTAGCAAAAAAAATCAACTTTTTCACAGCCTTCGTCGGTCAATTCTCCACGAAAAAACAGCTGCCCAAAGCACATGCTGAAACTGGGGTCTTTTTGGTGTTTATTCTGTGAGTTTATGGTTCGACAGATTCCAAACAAAACCAAGCTCCATAGTTTCAACCCTGAGGCTAGGCTGCGTACAGAAACTGTTCCTGTTCTATGGATAGAACCAAATAACAACATTTTCATTCACGCAAGACTATCAATTCGTAGACTCTTCGAGTGGTTTCGGGAAACGGCTCCCAGACAGGAACTCTTTTATTCACAAGGGCAACGAGCTTCGAGCTTCTCTAACATGCTCTGCTTGGCAATAAGTCTTCCTTTGGGAACAAATAAGGAGCAGGAGCAAACAAATATATTATTCCCTCCTAGCTCACACTTCAAACTTCTTATATGATTTGACATTACTTCTATGTACACTCCACGAGAAAAGTACAAGATAGTACGCTCGATGGCTCTGTGCAGAAAAAACTCCTCACAACACTCGTGTCAAGATTCGAAATTGAATTGTGAAAAGCTAGCTAAGGATAAGAAAAGGCATGGACCGATGCCTGAAAAAACCACTTCACTAACTTGCCAACTGCATGAATCCGATGTGACTCCAGGCAGGCTGGCAGGTCACTCAACATCGGGCAATCCCAACGTATGCAGTAGCACCCCTGCAGATCAGTGGAGTGAAAATTCGCCCTGTGCAATCAATTTAGAGAATATGCAATCTTCTGTAATCGGGCATCTGGAGCTATGCAGGCAGCTTTGACTAACTACTTGCTGCTGGACCTCTTGCCTCTAACGTTTTCCAGAGCTAGGAAGAAGAGCAAGGAGCCGATCGAGAACGCAGAGAATATGGCAGCAGCAACGTCGATAGAAGCGTGCCTCCCGGAGATGGGCTCGACGGTAATCTCGTTCGAGGTCTGGCCGTAGGCCACTTGAGTCCCGTTGGCGTTCAGCACGTAAGCACGCACGAAGTAAACAGCTCCGGGGACGTCTTTGGCCACTCTCCAGACCGTGGAGTTACCGCCGGATGTGTACTTCTGCGTGGCGATGGCCTTGGTGCAGGTCTTGTCCTTGTGAAGGTCATCGTTCTTCTTTCTCCAGCCTCGCTCCACTTGGCTCACAGGTGCGTAGCAGAGCTTCAAACTTACCTTCTCGTACTCCGCATCCTCTCGTGCTGCAGCATCTCCCTGCAGAACCCAGCTGATCACCAGATGGTCATCGCCGGCTCTGGCAATACCCATGGGTGCAACTGGACTCTGAATCTCCGCTTCCACCGACAGAGTCTTCTGCAAGGTGGAGAAGAGGACTCCGCCCTCGACCGAGCTCGCCAAAGCGCAGAGCATCAAAGCTCCAGCGAGGAACGACATAATTACCGCAGACGCCATTTCCAGTAGCAGCTCAAACTGCCTCGTTCGGCTCGACGAATTAACAAGGTATGTTCGAATGAGAAGGAAAATGCAGCTCGGGGCTCGATTGGATTGTCACCTCCAGAAGAATCAAGTGACTGTGCAGAGTTTCAGAACTCTCAGATGACGATTGTGCAAGAGGAGTCGAGAATGGAGACAGAGACAGAGAGAGAGTCTGGTAATCTACTCCAGAGTGCAGTCCAGCTCCCCCTTTTAATCCTCCTCGACGTGCAGAGTCTGCAAAGATTTCAGCTGAGAAACGGAGCAAGGGACAAACAGCCGCCAGGGGCGGAGCGTCCTTTCCGCACACTCCTCGATACGGATTGCCCAATTTCGGGGAGTAAAGTGCATAATTAGCAGAAAGGCGGCTTCCACGGACGATGGATGGTCCTGGCAGCCAGCACCGTACGAAGGATTCTCTGTGAGCCAAGCAAAGAAGCTCCAGTGGAAAGCATGAACTGTGAAAGCGCTTACGGGCTGCAAGAGTTAAGACCAGGCGCCGCATTCGACGTGATGCGGACTGAATCCGCAGTCCGACACGATAAAACCGGAGCAGTCGTTCGGCTCCCGCAATTCGTGCGTCATCGCTGATGGATCGGCGATGAAAGAGGAGATATTATGAAACATTCAGTTCCATAGCCAAACACTGCAGCTTGTGACATTACGTTGTCTGATGCTCCGTCAAGTTCCGTCATTTCCCCGTCCAAAGGAATTTGATGCCGAATTAACAGATCCCCGTATATTCATCTCCAGTGTCCGGATCTGGTTAATCTAAACAAAAACCCTGATACTGGCTCCAGATTGCGGGAGATTCCAGACTCGGGCCCTGATACTATGTTTGTAACCATTGTAGACTACAATATTCATATCTGTAAATGTAGTGGAAACGACGTTACATGAAACTCTCATCAATGGTTGAAAATCAACTTTTTTTCAATAATCATAATTCATTTAGATTGTTTTTCAATAATTATTTTTCTCACCCTTTATTTGATCCAAAGCTATTTCAGTAATACTAAATGGCAGATATTTTCATTCGAATTAGGTGAAGCTTTCAGGCCTCCATGAAATACAGAAGTCGAGTGCAAACAACAGAGCACTTTGTTGGACACTGTATATTTTGTCTCTTCAGGTTTGATCATCATAAGCTTTCGGATCCTGTTTTTTAAAACTATTTTTCTCACCCTTTGATTGATCTGAAGCTATTTCAGTAATACTAAATGACAGATATATACATTCAAATTGGGTAAAGCTTTCAGCTGGCATGAAATACAGAAGTTGAGTGCAAACAACGGAGCACTTTGTTGGACGCTATATATTTTGTCTCTTCAGGTTTGATCATCATAAGCTTTCGGATCCTGTTCATTATAATTCTTTAATTCTATTTTAATGTCCTGTTCTGTCAATGTCTGTGATGTTAGATATTCAGTCATAAGGACTAGCTTGGCAGGTGCCGAGTATAAGCCGATACTAGACAGGCCAATGAGGTCGAGCAGTCAAAGAGTTGGAATGAGTGACCAAGTGGGATCCCGGATGCGGCGCCTGGGTTCGAAAAACACTCGCAGGCCTTGACGTTTGGAGGGTGGGGTCCCCGAAAATAGACCAAGATGCGGCGTCTGAGAGATACTCAGTCTTTGTCAACGCTTGGCCCCACGTTGATTCAGCTGCTTTCCAGGATTCTAGTTCGCAATGCTTTTGCTCCCACAGGAGAGCTTAGCTCGCTGACAGGACAGCAGACAACGAGCTAGCTTCTCGCTCTGTGTGTATATAAGCTGCCACTCTGGAATTCAAACTCATCTTGCTCTGAGCCTTCTCGAGCTAGCACATCAGCTCTGCCACCGTCTCCTCTCTCCACCCAAGTGTTTGTCCCCGGACCTCGAGTCAGTGTAGGCTACTGGGTGCCTGTCTGTGTGGACGAACACAGTGGAGCAGAGTTCTTTTTCTCCTCACGAGCGTCGACGTTCTCTACGAGCAAAGTCTCGAGATTGGTGCACCGAATTGTCGAGACTCGACAAGTGGAAGAGGGAGCGAAATTTGTTTGACGTCTGAGTACTTTGTCCACGATGTCTTCGAACGCCGAATGGCAGGAGGGGAACTCGAAGGGTGAGCCTGGCTCGTCCTTGCATGGAGTCACTGGTCGGGAGCCAGTGTTTCAGATGACTATGGCGACCGTGGGCGAGCAGGAAGCCACTGACCTCAAGGGGAGGAAGTTCGCTCTTCCAGTCGATTCCGAGCACAAGGCTAAGACTGTGAGGCTCTATTCCGTGGCTGCTCCTCACATGAGGACTTTCCATCTGTCGTGGATCGCCTTTATGATCTGCTTCTTCTCCACCTTCGCCGCACCGCCTCTCATGCCCGTCATCCGTGACAACCTCGGGCTCACCAAGGGGGACATTGGCAACGCCGGCATCGCCTCAGTCGCTGGAGCTGTGGTGTCTCGTCTTCTCATGGGCACTATCTGCGACCTCGTGGGGCCTCGCTACGGCTGCGCCATTCTGATGATGATCACGGCGCCTGCCATCTTCTGCATGCCTCTGGTGTCCACTCCGGTGGGATTCATCCTGGTGCGATTCTTCATCGGTTTCTGCCTGGCGACGTTCGTGTCGTGTCAGTTCTGGATGAGCTCCATGTTCAACAGCAAAATTGTGGGAATCGCTAACGGCACGGCAGCCGGATGGGGGAACATGGGAGGAGGCATCGTTCAGCTGGTGATGCCCCTGGTGTTCGACATCATCCGCCGAGACATCGGATCCGAGAAGTTCACTGCTTGGAGGATCGCCTTCTTTGTCCCCGGCGTGCTGCAAGTGATGATGGGACTGCTCGTCTTGACCCTGGGCCAAGACTTGCCCGACGGAAACTACGCGGAGCTCAAAAGAGAGGGCGAGAAAGTCAACGACAGCTTCAAGAAGGTGAGCTTGTGCACCTCCAATTTCCCATTTTCTGTCTTGTATAATCCGAATAATCTGAATTAGTATGATGTTTGTGATGAATTCTGGTGAACTCAACTGACCTATTGTCTTCATTTTGGTGCGCTCAGGTGTTTCTGTACGCTGTCACCAACTATCGCACGTACATTTTTGCTCTGACCTACGGCTATTGCTTCGGAGTGGAGCTCACAGTCGACAACATCATCGCCGAGTACTTCTACGATCGCTTCGACCTGAACCTGCAGACTGCTGGAATCATCGCATCCACTTTCGGGCTCATGAACTTGTTCTCTCGCCCTCTGGGAGGAGTCCTCTCCGATGTGGTGGCTGCGAGGTGGGGAATGAGGGGCAGGCTCTGGAATCTGTGGATCATCCAGACGGTGGGAGGAGTTCTGTGCATCGTTCTGGGCCTGACGGGCCAGCTGGGACCTGCCATCGCCGTCATGCTCATCTTCTCGTTCTTCGTCCAGGCAGCTTGCGGTGCCACCTTCGGCATCATTCCCTTCATCTCTAGGAGGTCATTGGGAATCATCTCTGGCGCCACTGGAGCCGGTGGAAACATCGGAGCCGTGACGACTCAGGGAATTTTCTTCATGAGCTCCAAGTACACGACGGAGGACGGGATCATGCTGATGGGAATCATGATCGTGGCCTGCACTCTGCCGGTTATCTTCGTCCACTTTCCGCAGTGGGGAAGCATGTTCCTCCCCGCATCCAAGGCCACCGAGGAAGATTACTATGTCTCGGAGTGGAACAAGGAGGAGCAGTCCAATGGTCTCCATCACGCTAGTATGAAATTCGCCGAGAATGCCAAATCTGAGCGAGGCCGCCAGTCGCCACCAAGATCCAAAGGACAAGCTGTTGGTGTGGATCAGCTTTGAATACATTCGGAAGGCGTGGAAATCTGATGATAAGCTATCGTGAGGTCATAGCAGACACATGTATCACTGACATCTTCAGCAGGAATTTCAGCTCAGAACTCCAGCCTGATCTTATTTGTGGACACTTGACCGTATTCTTAATTCGGAGATGTAGATAGATTGCAGCTTCGGTCGCCTTGAGGAAAGCCAACCTCGAGACAATTCGAGTGCTTTCCACCGAGTGCTCCTCGTAAAATAGCGATAGATTTTGCCCGGCGGTGGAAACAGACTTCATCACTCGAAGGGTATCTGCGAACGAGGTTGTACATTGTGTAGCTTCTGCTCTGTACATGAAATTAAACAATTGGGACTAGAATACCACTAGAATATGGTGTTCTCTCCATCAGTCCTGGACCGTCGACAGACGTAGTAGGGTCGATCATCCCATCCATGACGTGCCTGTGCTTTGTGGGCCGGGACGAATTGTGGGTTGAATGTAGCTGCAAAATTCTGTATGTTCCAAAATTCTTTAAGTCTAAAATCGTGACCGATTTGCTAAATACGGTGAATGGTTGCGCACGCTTTTCCATATCCATCGTCTTCCACATGAGGTGTTCGGTCTCCATAGACATGGGAGGACTCAACTTGCGCAATCTTAGGCCTTTTTTCTGAAGTAAACCCTCGAAATATACTTTTTCCAATCAGTATAATATACCTAGTTTGAAGTTTGAAGTAAGCTAATAAAATTGATATTTTCATATAATCGGACAATGCAGAACATTTTTGTAATGAATACTTGAAGAATCTAATTGATCATTTCCAAGTTCGAAAGCGCCTAAAACTAAGTCTTTTGATATAGAATTGCATATTGTTTCAAAATTTCTCTATTTGAAGTAGAATCTAGTTAAGATTTAAGAAGTATGAAAAGTTAACTTTTTCATTTACATATACTTCTTTATTACTTTTAATGAAATGAACCGGTTTTTTATGTAGAGTTGGTTTACTTTATTTGTTAAAAATTGCAAACCTAATTTTTTTGACTTCAAAATGTGTTATTAATTACCAATTCAAAGTCATCATTTAGACTTTGAATAACTACTCATTACTTTGAATGTACTATACATATGACTTTATATCATCATGTCACATGATGATATCACATATGTTTGTTGTATATTTTGAAAGAGGTAAATTACCAACTATGATATTATTGAAGATATAAAATTTTAAATGGCGAAACGATACGAATTTTTGGCATATTTATATAAACTAATAAAGTTAAATTTTTTTCCGGTTTTTTAGGTGATAAAGTTTGAAGACATAATGATTACCAATATTACTGCAAGTTTCAAATAGAATAATCATTCATTGTTGTGGAGAGGTAGGAAACGATTTCTAGAAGTGTAATGTATACGGAGTTGAATTTTGTTTTATTAATCTAGCTTTGTAATTATACAGAATTCTAGACATTAACTTTGACATGTGGACGATTGGTCCAAAATTACAAAACATCATGAATATGACTCTTTTACGGTCATAAAATAGTTTATTTTAGTAAAAATGGAGTCATATGGAGTAATATATCGATATGTTTGTTATGGATTGTACTGATTAATTTGAGTCATGTGACACTTTTTTGAGTTCTCTCGGTGTAAAAAATTCTTCACAAACCTTTGGCCATGGCCTAGGTTTACATCGTCATCACAGTCATCACAGTCCGGTCCAAATGGGAGATGATTCTATTGCAGTATCTCACCAATAGCACAAGTTAATGTTATATAACAAGTCATATATTTTTAGAGAAATGAAACTAAGTATATTGGATTTCTTAGGAAATGTAAGAGATATAAAAAAGAGGATCTATTATTCTGTTGAAATTTACATCTAAGTTGTTCCATTTCAGATGATTTAGTCCACCCTCATTTTGTGAAGTTTATCCCTCGAGTTCATTAGCAAGATATTTTGAAAGAGACGCGAAACTAGACTGAGATCTTGTAGACAGGTCATCGGTAGGCCAAGGTACACCAAAACAATGACAGAAGTGTTGAAACACAATGACGTTCTAACCCAAATATGTAAGAACTTAAAGACATGGCGAATCAAACTCTACCCAACACTAATCAAGGCGGGCTCGGCTTGTAATTTTGGGATCATAGACTCACATCTACGTCTGTCTGTCTGACACACCCTCAGCATGCTTATCGACCAGCCCAAAAAGCCTTGAATAAAAATACAAGCATTCTTCGACAAAGTGCGGAGACCTCTGCAAGTCATGGATCTATTTGTGATGGAAGGATGTTCTATACAGCGTTCAAAATGCCTTGGGACTCTTACGAGCCTATACGCCACGAGCTCATCGCGTCAAAATCGCAGTACACTTGTGGTCCATAATGAAGGTTGAACTTGCGTCTGAACGACTGCTCTTGCTTCAGTTTCCTTGAAACGTAAGCTGGCTGATGAGCCGACCTCGCATTTGTCCTTGTTGCTACTTCTCAATTTCTCAACGGAGAGAACCTGAAAAAGAACTTGAGAGAAACCCGAGAGAGATTTCTGCGAATTTGATAAATGATTGTGGAGCAGATAAGATTCATGGTAATGAAGTTGGTGGTCTTGACGGATGTACCACACGTCTCAGCTCGAGTGACGTTCGCCTTCAGCAAGAAAGCTCGGACGCGCTACACTGCTTCCTCGACATCTTCCTCCCAGCAGAGAACAGATCCCTTCTCAAGAGTAGTTGCAGCTTCAAGATCGACACCCTTCGTGCACAAGGTCTCCTTCTGGTGAAGATCCCCATTATTCTTCCGCATCCAGTCTCATTTGACCTGCCTGATGGGTGCATGACGATGGGTGCCCGATGAGTGCTCGCACCGCAACTTTCGACGAATGGAGACATTTTTAGCTTATCCTGGTCGATGTAGTAGAGAATAATTGGGCTGAAGCAGCCAAGAGGTCCATGATACATACTGGATGATGATGTGTCTAGAGAGGAGAGGGAGATATTTTGGGGCTGAAAAGTAGCAGTCTTGATGGAATCAGCCTAGTGGCATGTAGTGGTATGCGCACGGGGAGGGACAGGCAGCCACCGAGAACCTGGCTTGTACTGAAGTACGGATGGTCAACACTCCGATATACAAGGGAACATGCCAAGTAGAGCAATCTCGCTTTTCACGGACGACTCATCGGCTTCACTCCTGCCCAGCGGGACCGTACGAAGTGAGGCTATGCATGCCACCGAATCAAACTCCACCATGACAGTGAACTGTAAAAACGTTTGAGGGTTGCAAGAGAGAAGTCCGGGCGCCGCACCTCACGTGACGCGGCTAATGTCGGCAGCCAACTATGTCTTCACCACAGAGTAATTAATGATAAGAGTTTAAGAGATTTCGGCTCTGGCAAATTGTCTTTACATTCCATGCCTTGTTGGAATTTCCAAGAAATCTGGATCATCAATACATATCTCATAGAAGTATCAAAAAGTATGTAAAATTTATAATAATTACTTTTCTGCTAGCTCTGGGGAGAACCACAAGCACTGAGGACCTGCTTCCTTCATTGTGTGCTGTAGACCATTCTTAAGTATCTCCTTATAATAGTCGGTAAGTTCATTGGCTTTTTTGTTTTCTCTTGTGCACACTTCACCAAGTAGATTTCCATGTCCTGCGTTTTAATTCCCACGTTTCCATCGCTTTGTTTCATCTTCATATTTATTTTCACGTCGATCTGAAGACAAAAGATTGTGATCGATGCAAGTCGGGAGCTTTAACATTCGCACAAGAGTGTCACGGTGCCATTTTGCTGTGATCCGATGATATGGTCGGTGCGACCAAGGGTAAGAGGGATCAGAGATAAGGGGCACAATCTGAAAGAGCAGCTCAAGTTCCAGGATCTGGTGATGTGAGGGTGGAAACCAAATATAGACCAAGATGCGGCGCTTTGATTCTCTACGTCAACGCTGGTCCCACTCTGCCCAAGCGAACCCATCCAGCTGAAGATTCAGTGAGCTGAGCTCAAGTCAAACTTGAAACAGGAAGCGAGCTTCTGTCTCAGTGTATATATTCCACTTCTCTCCACTTCAAATTTCATCGCTCCATTCGCCTTCTAGATCCAGCCCTCGGTCACCTTCGTTAGTTGCCTCCTCACCCCGTCAGTTTTTGTCTTCTGATCTCGTACATGTCAAAGACTCTTTCATGTAAAGTCCAACGAGGTTTTGTGAACAATTTTCGAACGAAGAATCTCGTAGTTGCTGCGCTTGGATTCATGATCATCCAGCTGCAGGCTTGGACAGTCTGAATTTGTTCGCGGCTTGGGGGTAATTCTTACTCAGGGTTGGACTTACTGAACGATGGCTGCGAACGCAAACTGGCAGGATGGGAATACCAAGGGCGAGCCTGGCTCGTCCTTACATGGAGTCACTGGTCGAGAGCCCGTGTTCCAGATGACGATGGAGACTGTGGGCGAGAAGGAAGCCACTGACCTCAAGGGGAGGAAGTTCGCTCTTCCGGTCGATTCTGAGCACAAGGCTAAGACCGTGAGGCTATACTCTGTGGCTGCTCCTCACATGAGGACTTTCCATCTGTCGTGGATCGCCTTCATGATCTGCTTCTTCTCCACCTTCGCCGCACCGCCTCTCATGCCCGTCATCCGTGACAACCTCGGACTCACCAAGGTGGACATTGGCAACGCCGGCATCGCCTCGGTGGCTGGAGCTGTGGTGTCTCGGCTTCTCATGGGCACCATCTGCGACCTCGTCGGGCCTCGCTACGGCTGCGCAATCCTCATGATGATCACGGCGCCCGCCATCTTCTGCATGCCTCTGGTGTCCACTCCGGTGGGATTCATCCTGGTGCGATTCTTCATCGGTTTCTGCCTGGCGACGTTCGTGTCGTGTCAGTTCTGGATGAGCTCCATGTTCAACAGCAAAATCGTGGGAATCGCCAACGGAACGGCAGCTGGATGGGGGAACATGGGTGGAGGTATTGTTCAGCTGGTGATGCCCCTGGTGTTCGACATCATCCGCCGAGACATCGGGTCAGAGAAGTTCACAGCCTGGAGGATCGCCTTCTTCGTCCCCGGCGTGCTGCAAGTGATGATGGGATTGCTGGTGTTGACCCTGGGCCAAGATTTGCCCGACGGAAACTATGCTGAGCTGAAGAGAGAGGGCGAGAAAGTGAACGACAGCTTCCAGAAGGTGAGCTCCAATGTTACAGTCATTCCCAAATTCTCAAATGCTTGCAATGTTGACATTGAGTGTTGGCGTTCTTCTGAGCTCGAGTCGAAGAAGTCATTACGAAGGAATCTGATGGGCTCACTCTGATGATAATCTGATGAGAATTGAACATTTTTCTTTGCAGGTATTTCTGTACGCAGTCACCAACTATCGCACGTACATTTTTGCTCTGACCTACGGCTATTGCTTCGGAGTGGAGCTCACAGTCGACAACATCATCGCCGAGTACTTCTACGATCGCTTCGACCTGAACCTGCAAACTGCTGGAATCATCGCATCCACATTCGGGCTCATGAACTTGTTCTCTCGCCCTCTGGGAGGAGTCCTGTCTGACGTTGTGGCTGCGAGGTGGGGAATGAGGGGCCGCCTCTGGAATCTATGGATCATCCAGACGGTGGGAGGAGTTCTGTGCATCGTTCTGGGCCTGACGGGTCAGCTGGGACCTGCCATCGCCGTCATGCTCATCTTCTCGTTCTTCGTCCAGGCAGCTTGCGGTGCCACCTTCGGTGTCATTCCATTCATCTCCAGAAGATCACTCGGAATCATCTCTGGCGCCACTGGAGCAGGTGGAAACATTGGAGCTGTGACGACTCAGGGGATCTTCTTCATGAGCTCCAAGTACACAACTGAGGACGGGATCATGCTGATGGGCATCATGATTGTGGCCTGCACTCTGCCGGTTATCTTCGTCCACTTCCCGCAGTGGGGAAGCATGTTCTGCCCTCCGTCCAAGGCCACGGAGGAAGATTATTACATCTCCGAGTGGAGCAAGGAAGAGCAATCCAACGGTCTCCACCATGCTAGCATGAAATTCGCCGAAAATTCCAAGTCCGAACGAGGTCGTCAATCGCCCCCAAGATCCAAAGAAGAAACCGTTGGTGTGGATAGACTCTGACAGTTGTGGACAGGCATTACCAATGTAATAATTCTCAATTCACCCTGCATCTGTGCGAATGAACTTTTCTCAGCTCCCATTCAACTCTCCTATGAGAAATCGGATGTATTCTTCATCCTTACAGGAATTGTTTCTGTCTCGGGTACTTATAATAGATTTAGTTTCACCCGAGAGATGTTTAGCATGATGGATATATTTCGAATCGGTAACATGAAAGTAGTTTGAGTTACGTACATATGTGTTATCACTTAACTTTTTTGTAGGGGTTGCACCAGATGGTGAAATGCAGCGACTGAAAACCCTAAATGAAATGAAATGTTACGAGGAGTATATAGATTATGTAGGTCATAGGAGGCAGATGAAATTAAACATGTGTTAATACTATTCCTGTTAGTTGTTTTTGCATAGAACGTACATTAGCAGTGATATACATGTCGACTAGAGGCCTGGAATATGTTAGCCTAATAAGGTGAGCAAATGCTTTTGCCATGGCTGACAGGAATTTAGATCTGAATAGAGCTGTGATGATATAGAAGGCCGGATCTACTCAGTTATAAAAAGAGTCCATACAAGTTTCATGAAATTTTTGGTTTCCTTGAGAGGGTGAAAGGCAACTCAGATGTCATGATATGATGTCATGCATGTACTCTGACCTAATTATCCAGCCCTAACCCTTTTGAAGGCAATAAACAGCGTATATTCTCCATTAATCTGTTATAATACAGTGATTACCTACATATGGATAATAGGTGCGTCGCTGCTTCTGTAGAGAAATAATCAAGAGTATCTCTGGAAAGGGTTTTTTTAAACATCTGATCCATTAATATTTTCCTTTCTTCCACCAAATCAAGATGCTGTATAATGCACTTCTTCTGTACTTTTCTGCTCCTCTCGTGTGACATGAAGGTTATATGATTGCAGGAACTTTTGGGACGAATCTCAGTTTCATTCTATGTTGGAATCTAAGATGCTGTCGTTTGTGCACATCAGATTCAGCAATGATACCAAATTAAAATTCACGGTGAACTTTTACTCATAAATCAGATGTTGATTTTTAACACCCACATCCAGTGGCAAGTGAATACCTGATTGTCTTGGATTTAATTTACACTTCATGACTGCAAAAAAACAGTCATGATAAAAAAAGCTGATACAGATTTTGGCAATCATAAAACTAAAAATTTGTCAATTCTACATATACATCTACCGATTGTAGATGCAAAAAATTGCTATAGTAGTGGGACGGAACCTTTATCCCACATGGATAAGAGAGATGACCTTGCTTATATATGTGTCCTCCAATGAAGAACAAACATATCCAACATAGGCAGGCCTCTGCTAACCTGGCATTTGCCAAATCTGTCATAAAGTATCCTAATATGGCATCATCAAAATTTTATTTATGACAAATATGAGCAAGGTATCAAATTGCTTGAATTTCTTTAAACTGTTTACAATGCATGATGCCTTCGAGTGACAGATCCATCAAGGACGATCTGTACTCGTCTTTCTCCCAACTAATCACAGAAAAATCACTCTCTACACTCGTTGTACCAGGATACACACTAGCAAATCCTCCAGCAAACGTGCACAGTTTGGAAAACCTACGTTCAAGAGCACTCCATGCTTCATGAAAATCTACAGATTCTGGCATTTGATTGATAGTGTCACGAACTATATATTCTCTTTGATAAGCAGTCTTCAGTTCTTTGAACTCTCGTTCCAAGCTGTCAATGTACTCGTTGGTGAATGTCTTCTCAAGTCGAGATCGAAATCTAATTATCAGGTCCACGAAGCTTGATGCAGGCATGTTCACAAACTCACGAGGAAGACATGGAGGTAAAGTTGCTGCTGGTGCATTGTTACTATCCCTTTCTGGCTCGATTGCATGTATTCCTGCTACAAGACTAACTATAAGATTTCCAACTCAACAAATCACAATATCCTTCTCAACTTGACACAAGCTATCAAATGACATAGCAACGAATGAACCACACCCTCGAACAAAGTGCACGACAGCATTCTTGGCAATCCTGTAAAAACTGTTACAGCACCAGAAATCTTCATCTTGTTCCTGAAATAACAATTCTGAAAGTGGACCTTCCATTCTTGTCACATCCTGAAGACAACAAATGAATCTAGAAAAAGCAAGTTCTTGTTGTGTGACCAACAAAGTAGAATACTGCAAAGTTTTAAATAGAAAATCAATCTCTGTAACTATAGGGATCAATGAATATAAAGCAATACACCACATGACAGTTGGTTTCAAATCAAAATTTTTATGATCTACGTATTCAGCAATACGGCAACGATGAGTTGAAAACCAAGGTAATACTTTCCCCAACGATAACCAGCGAGTAGTTGCAACCTTTGGACACTTGGATCTCATTTCACTGATCAAATTCTGCTGTCGACGAAGATATCATATGGTGGCAGTTAACGTTGAGTAAAATTCTTTGTTGTGATAATCTGAAACAACAGTTTGAACAACAAGATCAAGTTGGTGTGCACCACACCAGAATCGAATCAAGTGACAACCTTCCTGTTCAACTCGAGTGGAGACACGAGTAACTATTCCACGTACTCGACCTGTCATGTTTCTGGCACCATCAGAGCATGTCGATAAGAGTGTATATACCCAAGATGGACAAATTGCATCCATAGCTTTCTCAAATGTCTCAAACAAGTTGTCACCTGTATGTCGTCCATAAAGAGGAAGACAACATAAATGAAAACAATGTAGCCGACTTCCTACAACAAACCTCACTCTAACATCAAAATACGAGGTGGTCTCGACAGTAGATGAATCAAATGCAACAGAAAAGGTCCAACAATTAGCAAGTAATTTGCTCAGTTTTTGAAGGCAAACAGCAGCAGCAACTCGAACAAACGATGATACTTTTCCCTCGTTGCATGCACCAAGATAACCGAGAGTTAATTCTTCACGTGCACACTCCACTTGACGTGCTGTTAATCTGAACGACGAGCCAAGACCAACCATCCCTATAACAAGCTTGAAAAGCTTGATGTTTTTTATATGAACTTGATACCCTACAAGCACACTGTCAGATTTGATTGGCTCAAAAAATCTCAACGCTCGATCAATACAAACTTCCTCAGCTTCGGGATCAAACAGAAGTATACGCAGAATTACATCGACGATGTTAGCGTTTATATGAAAATATAGTTGATCTCCTGATCCAACAAAATGAGCATGCATAGTATTCGTTAAAACAGTAGCATCAAAAAAACTTCGCTTTGCGTCTATTGACAGAGAACGATATTCATTCCACTTCGTCAGGTGTTGGCTTTCGAGATGCTGTGAATACAATTCTGGTCGATATGGAACTTTAAAATACTTTGTGGTTTTAGCCGGCTTGCGCTTCTGTCCGATCTTCTGTTCATGTCCCCATACTTGACAAAAACGACACAAAACTGATGTGACGACACCAGACAACGGATCACGCGTCAAAATCTTCAATCCGTACTCAAGTTCGTGATAGGAATTGAATGGAGTTTCGCGCTTCTTTGAGTTCTTTGAGTTCAGCAACTACAAAAACTCTTCAACAGCAAAAAACGAACAGCAGATCTCTTCTCCAACAGTGGTTCACGAGACTCATATTGTCTCTGTGGCCTTGAAAGAAAGAACAGAATTCTTCACATTCTTTTCGACGCTCAAGAGTTGTTGTTGTTCATTCAACAGCAACGGGCAGATTGCTGTCATTACTTCACATCACTCAATACTTACTGTGTTTTTAACACTAACAGACAAGAGGAATCTGTAGACTTGAAAAAACGTCGACAAAAACTGTTATTTTTATTTATGGCATGCCGCTAATTTTATTTATGACAAAACTGGCATCAGCGCTGCCAATGCCAGTTTTGAAGAGGCCTGAACATAGGTGATTTAGATTGTTCAACTATGCACATGTCCACATTAGAGCCACATAAAGTACAATAATTCTTTCTTCCAAGCCGTTTTCTGCATATATAACTTTGCTACCTTGATAAATGTTTTCAAGAATCTTGCATTTGAGAACATACAATTATATCCATGAGTCATACATCCATCAATCCAATTATCTAAATACTATACATGTATATGATACAATCATGTTATAGGTAAAATAAAAACCCAAAGATAGAAGCACAAGTATACGAGAACACAACAAATAACGTGATTCATACTTCAAAGTGTTACGTACACAACGTTTGGAACACGTGAGAGAGTTTACTAACAATTGAAAGCAACAATCATATAAAGCAAAAGTCTAGGGATATATACAGGCATGGATATTATAGTCACCCGCCTAAATTACCTAAATACGTATAATTTAGTCTACTAAGAAAAATATATTAGTCTACTCAAAAACATTAATTTTGACGAATTTAGTCTCCTTGAAAAGTTAGTTTAGGCAAATTTAGTCTATTGAAAAGGTAATTTAGACCAATTTAACTTCTAAAAATTTAATTCAGGTTAAATTTTTTTACTTAAATTTTTTTCAAAAATATATATTTAATTTTAGTTTTTAAAAAATATTTACATTAATTAAAAAATAATAAATTGGAAAGTCCATCAATTCTGCATAGATGTACACTCTCCATTGGTTAAAACATGTAGACTCCAAATCACAGCTACTTTAATTTAGTCGCCTAATGACCATAATGGTTAGGTGATTTAGGCGACCGTATATACGGTCGCCTAATATTACCATGCCTGGACATATATATATCCAATCTAGTTATAAATAGCTAGAAATTGATGTAGTTTTTTTAATTGGATTTAATTTCAACAATCTACTTCTTAATTCGTGTTAAAGAAATTGTAAACTCTCAAAACTATATTATAAGTCCGCCGAGATATGTCTGGATAGAATTTCTGGATAGAAAATTCTCTTTACACAAGAATTAACTAGAATTAAACTGAAATCATAACATGACAGAGTAATAACATAAAGACTTAACTAAAAACTTGCTAGGATAGATGTATCAAAATTTTGTAACTTATATAATTACTCCGTAAAATGTTCTAGAAATAAATCTAATACAAAACTACTCTTTACAGGAGAACTAGCTAGAAATAAGCCGTAGCAATCACATGATAGAGCAAATATATAAAGAGATATCTGAAGCTACTATGTTAGTAAACTCTTTTTGTGCTCCCCATGCACAACTTGATATTAGCATGGCAGCATAGTGTCATCAGAAAATCTCCAAAGATATAAATTTGGTCAATGAATCAGCTCTATTGAGTTTGCTGTTGATCTTGACTAGCTCAATTGTTTTATTAGACACTGATTTTTTAATAAAGTGATATATGATATCAAAGTCCTTCACTCTGCTAACTATGATATGATATGCATCCAATGTAAGCACTCTGGTTGTCACAATGAAGATTGATTATGCCATGTGTCAATCACATCTCCATAATAAATATATCCAATGAAACAATTTCTTTTGCAGCTTCTTTTGTTGCCACAAATTCAACTTATGGTGTCAATTAAACTATGCAATTCTACAAGATAGAACTCCAACCAATGCTTTCATCGCCAAGTGGAAACACATATCTAGTATTAGATTTTTTTTTGTTTAGATCATTGTAACCATCTTTAGCTAGTTAGAACTAAAGTAGAGATTACTTAAAATGAAATAAAGTAGATGATAGTGAAAAATGTACTGTGCTACATAAATATGTGTGCTTTTTAGGTAAAGATTGAATGTGCTAGTTGATGTGTTACTAGGGAGCAATAGGTTAGCAATCCGTGTGCTCATTAGGCATATAGGCCATGTTATCAATCCACTAGTAGTGGATTGGATGGTGGTGATGAGATATTATCTATTTGTATTTGTTGGTAAGAACTATATAAGGTAAAATAAAATCATTGTTAATATCTTTCATTTTTAGAGTTTATGTTTTCGAGTGAGCTTCTCTCTAAATCATAGTGTTACAATCATGTACATAGTCCGTATTAATGTTACTAAACAAGTATTTGATATTGTCTAATAAATCATCAAATAGTTAATCAAAATCCACAGTATTTTTCAAATGTCTCATAATCTATTTTACTATTTCCCACTAAACTTTCACCGGATTCGGCATGTGCATGCTCATCTTGTGAATTGCAAAAGCAATATACGGCCTACTGCACAACATATGAATTATGATATATCATCAAATACATGAAACTCCCTATGGTTTGTTCATAGAGAACACATTACATTTTTATTTTCTTCATAACGTCGGTAGAACATTGAGCTTCAAAGAGTTTGAAATGTGATGCCAAAAGTGTTCATATTCCTTTTACAACCATGTCAAATCTGTCAAACATACGACGTACGTACGTACTTGCCCTAACTCAACCATAATCTCTTCTATTCAAAATTACTATGAATATTCATGACCCTAATATTCTTTTCGACTTTACCATATCCTTCATCTTAAATGCATAATCTTCAGCTTATTATTGCATTCATCAACATCGGATTGATTCTTTGCCAAGATGAGCATGTCGTCAATGTGAAATTTTATAATGATGAAATTGAACTTCTCATCATTCATCTTCTTCATATATGTACAAGGATCACACACGCTTGATGAAAAATCTTGTGTCTTCACATGAATTCATCAAATTATGTATTTTAATGTCTATAAGCTTGCTTAGCTAATACAGTGATTTCTATAATCTACATACCAAACTTTCATCATCTTTTACCTCAAAACCAACCGATTGTTTTATGTAAATCTTTTCATTTAAACATACGTAAAGAAAGACTATAATCACATACATTTGATCCATAAGAAAATTGAATATTGAGGCCTATGCACAAACTTGACGAGTTTTGAAATTAGTAATTTAACTCTAAAACTACTCAAAAATATACTTGTCGCCATTATTTGATCGCATATATCTCAATCTTTGTCTAGTCTAAATCTCCACTAGTATGTGTCAAGTTTTATTTGAAGGTTGTAAACATCTTAAAATTATGGATACAAAAATATATCTACACATACCTTGAGTGATCATTTATGAAACATTCATAATATAGATTTCTAGAGAGTGAGGCCATAAGAGATGATATCCACTATACTCCACTATCTTTGTGAAAGTATGAGTTCCAACATCAAAAGCTTGTCCATGCTGTTTGTTCATGATATAATGCTCACAAAGACAAAGTCAACTTCCTCGAAACCCGATAACATTTTCTTTTCATCAAAAAGAAACGTGTACCGTTCACTCATATGGCATAGTCTAGAATGCCATACATGAGACATCTCAACACGAGTATTAATAAGATTAACTTCTCCACAAATAATTGTGCGCTTTAGCAAGTACAAATTTTTTTGCTTGTATTGTCAAAGTATAATCTTCTTATCATACAATCTAACTTCTAACATGTTTTGCCTAGAGTTTCACAGTAGTAAAAAAACACGCGTTAATCTAACATTCTAAGAGAGATCAAGTTCTTTCTCATATTAGGTATGACCCTATCTTTGATGAGCATACGGTTGACTTCATCCAACATTCCAAGAGAGATCAAGTTCTTTCTCATATTAGATATGACCCTATCTTGAATGAGCATACAGTTGACTTCATCCAACATGCTGATCTTTATGGATTCAACATACTCAATTCTACATGGTTGATCATTTCCCGTAAGAATTGAACCATTTGATCTTGAGATAGTATAAAAGAATTTTTTAATGTAACAAATATGATACAAACAATCACTATCAATACTCCAACAACTTTTGATGAACTCTAGAGATCATATTTCTAGCATCATAGGCTGTTTGCAAACATATCTTCCTCTTAGATATCAAAACGCTCCGCAACATTCACCATTGAAAGGGGGTATTATACCTCTGACTATCATCAGGCAGTATTTTTTGTTGTGGTTATTCTTGTGACATCTCAAACACATCAAGTTACTCATGTCAGATGACTTAGCTTAAAATTAGGCTTTTTTTTCTCACGTGATCTACATCTCTACTTCTTGAATCTTGTATGCCGCAAATCTTTGGTATCCTTTGGAAGTGAATGATCTCAGTCACAATAAGTGCGGTATACAAAGTGAATGGACGAGAGAATGACAACATCTCATGTTCTAACTTGTCCGCCACGAGAGCACTTACAATCTAGTTGTAAATGCTCTCAAGTAAGTCACTTACAATGAGGTTGTAAATGACTGCCTTATTGTCACGATGAAGTAGAAGTTTTGATAGTGTCTGGTAGGTCAGAATCAAGAAATGAATAAGATGCATAGCTTTCTTCATGTTAGAAAGCTGCTGTTTCATACTCTAGAGATCTAGAAACAAATCATAGTTTGTGTGAATGTGATCATGGATTCTTGTTTTCGGCCTCATCTTGAAGTTCAACAGCCTCATATAGGTGTTCATCATGTTTGACAATTCCTTCTGATAGAACCGTCGCTGATGGACGTTGAAGACCTATGTGACCTTAACATACTACTCAAGCTACTTCATTACCAAAGAATGTTGATGGCCATCACAATGTACACTACATGCTCTTGTAAATTTGTCCAATCAATATCGTTACTGTGCAGAGTCTTCTCTTGGAATGCATTAACAATACTCTTAGAACTCAACTTGCCTATTAATTGCTTTTTCCAAAGCAGTTTATCATCTCGGCCATCAAGGGGTAGATGTTGTACCCTTATCCTTCAACCTGTTTCAATGCCAACTCCGTTCGGCAAAAAATGAAAAAATAGTGGCTGCCCTGTCAATTTTTTCCCTTTAGAGTCACTTTCCGCTCCTAAAAATGTTCAAGATATACTAGACGCGTCAAAAGTTTTTCAACAATATCCAATTTGCCTATATTCCTCCAAAAATTTTTGCAAAAAAAATATCTACAAAAAAAATATTTCCTCAGACAATAGAATCTGCTCAACATGCTTGTCTGACCTGCCCACCTAGTCTGCTCGCCACATGTATATCTTGTGCTTTACGGGCAGTCGTTGCGTGCAATCTGGCAGGGGAGGGAGTATTATGCAGTGGCGTTGACAATTCAAATTCCAAACCGAATAGAATTGATTCAAACTGTCAGTTGTTGTCGATCCAATTTGAACTTCCGCAATCCACTTTGACCTTCTTCCGACCTTTGCCTGTACATCTCGCTTTGAACTTTGCTCGACCGCTGCTGCTCAGTTTGACAGGAAGAATTTTGCGTAGTACCATTCCATATGCCTTCGCGGATCAACTTCTTCGCTCTTTCAAATTTTGACGGAATTCTATCAAATTTCTCGTAAAAAAGCACTCATTGAAATAGCATACTCTCTTTTAAACTCTTGCTATTGACTGTTTTCTCAAAAAATTCTGTCATCTTGAACTGTTTCCTTAAACTAGTTTACTCAAAAAATTACTTAAAACCATAAATAATAGAATATAACCATAAAAAATAGAAAATCCGTCAACGACAAAAAAACTCGTCTTGAATTTACCTGCCACACACACTGTCATGTGACAAACATCAAACATAAACACCGCTTTGATACCAATTTGTTGTAAATAAACTGAAAGTCGAAAGACACAAGTACAAACACGAGTAGACGAGGGACACAACATACAATGTGGTTCACACTTAAGAGTTTACGTCCACAAAACACGCGAGAGAAACTGACTGAAAGCAAGAAACTTGTAGAGCAGACGCCTTGGGTTATATATACCGGAACACCGGAGACCAATCTAGCTATAGATAGTTGAGTTATGAGGTTGCTTTTAAATTGTAATTAACCTTACAAAATTGAACATAAGATAGTTAGAACTTGAGGTTACTTTTTAATTGAAATCAACCTCAACAAATTTAACATAACTTGACCTAGTGACAATCATTTTGACTTAATAAAAAATGATCAAGACAAATATTTCATAAATATATGATTTTCAATTTTAATGTTTATTTCTTAGAAGACTTTGTTTTGGATAACAAGTATTGTGAAGATTGAGTGTACTTTAATTTCGTCTTCATTTTTTGTTACTACCATAGATTGAGAAACATAAAGTTTTATAGACTGGTTGTTCTCAAACATGATGTAGAACTCTAAACCGAATTTCCTCGCAGAAATTTTTTGCTAATTGCAGTGGATCTTTCCATATCAAGCTAGATTCAATGCATGAAACATTTGCTTGTTGAGAAATTGTTATAAGTGGGCACTCTTATATAACTAATAGGGTAGAAACCAAGTCAAATGTAAAACAAATCTGTACCTTATGAAAAAAAATGCCTACACTTGCGGCTTGTTTGTTACCGATATAGTTTTTAGTCTAGTAACAATAGATATTCTCGTACGACTCATCGAGGTCTGCAGCTGCTGCTTCCTGGATAGTAGCGGCCCGCCCATCTGATTCTCAAGTGGTCGTCGCCTACTTTGGCCAGTCCTGTGCGGACACTTGATTCTGAATCTCGGTTTCCTTCAGAAGAGTCCTCTACAATGTAAAAAAGAGCACAGTTGTCTCAACAGAACCAATCAGAGCAGAAAGGACCGAAGTTGCAGGAACGAGTAACTTTCCCAACACGTCGGTATATACTCTTGAACCAGCACTGGGGTGCTGGTGCTGGTTCGAATTTTTTACGCAGAGACAACCAACAAGACGTGTACTTCTTCCTCGTATGGCCAACTGGAAATCAGGATTCTGGATCCAAGCGGAATGCAAATATGCGGCGATCTGGGCAGACGACAGGAACCTCCACAGGGTGAGGAGGAGACTTGCAAGCCCCAAATAGACCAGAATGCGGCGTTTTGCTTCACTGGCCGCACCGCAAGCAAACGTGTCACTCCAGCAAATGTGCTCAGAAGCCGTACTCCTGTACTTTCAGAATCTCTTCACTGCTGCTGCTGATACTACTCCTGCAGCGCTAGCTCGAGCCCCACTGGAAGTCAAACTTGCCACAGACGATAGCGAGCTTCGCGCTCTGTATATTTAGAGCACTCTTCTGCTCAATCAAATTCATCCTCTCGTAGTGTCTTTGCCTCCATTCTGTCTCTTCAACTTCCTTAGTGTATTGTCCCTGACCTCGAGTCAGAAAATTACGACTGCTTGAATCGGGACAAACACTCAAAGGTGTTAGAGACTGAATGTGTAGAGCTTCTGACACATCCGATTCGTTACAATTTTGTACGATTGTCATCATTATACGGAGTTGGTGAAGCCACACTCCAATTCCCCGCACTTTTCAGGAGCTCGTGACGGGTTAATCTATGCTTCACGAGTTAGGCGTTTCAGTTTAGTTTCTGAGAGTCGGATTCCTGAGCTATGGCTGCCAACAGCGACTCGCAGGAGGGAAACGCCAAGGGAGAGCCCGTGTTCCAGATGACTATGGAGACTGTGGGAGAGAAAGAAGCCACTGATCTTAAGGGGAGGAAGTTCGCTCTCCCGGTCGATTCCGAGCACAAGGCTAAGACCGTGAGGCTCTATTCCGTGGCTGCTCCTCACATGAGGACTTTCCATCTGTCGTGGATCGCCTTCATGATCTGCTTCTTCTCCACCTTCGCCGCACCGCCTCTCATGCCCGTCATCCGTGACAACCTCGGACTCACCAAGGTGGACATTGGCAACTCCGGCATCGCCTCAGTCGCTGGAGCTGTGGTGTCTCGGCTGCTCATGGGCACCATCTGCGACCTCGTGGGGCCTCGCTACGGCTGCGCCATTCTCATGATGATCACGGCGCCTGCCATCTTCTGCATGCCTCTGGTGTCCACTCCGGTGGGATTCATCCTGGTGCGATTCTTCATCGGTTTCTGCCTGGCGACGTTCGTGTCGTGTCAGTTCTGGATGAGCTCCATGTTCAACAGCAAAATCGTGGGAATCGCTAACGGCACGGCAGCCGGATGGGGGAACATGGGAGGAGGCATCGTTCAGCTGGTGATGCCCCTGGTGTTCGACATCATCCGCCGAGACATCGGGTCAGAGAAGTTCACAGCCTGGAGGATCGCCTTCTTCGTCCCCGGCGTGCTGCAAGTGATGATGGGATTGCTGGTCTTGACCCTGGGCCAAGATTTGCCCGACGGAAACTATGCTGAGCTGAAGAGAGAGGGCGAGAAAGTGAACGACAGCTTCCAGAAGGTGAGCTCCAATGTGACAGTCATTCCCAAATTCTCAAATGCTTGCAATGTTGACATTGAGTGTTGGCGTTCTTCTGAGCTCGAGTCGAAGAAGTTATTACGAAGAGATCTGATGGGCTCACTCTGATCATAATCTGATGAGATCTGAAAATTTTTCTTTGCAGGTGTTTCTCTACGCAGTCACCAACTATCGCACGTACATTTTTGCTCTGACATACGGCTATTGCTTCGGAGTGGAGCTCACAGTCGACAACATCATCGCCGAGTACTTCTACGATCGCTTCGACCTGAACCTGCAGACTGCTGGAATCATCGCATCCACATTCGGGCTCATGAACTTGTTCTCTCGCCCTCTGGGAGGAGTCCTGTCTGACGTTGTGGCGTCGAGGTGGGGAATGAGAGGCCGGCTGTGGAACCTGTGGATCATCCAGACGGTGGGAGGAGTTCTGTGCATCGTTCTGGGCCTGACAGGCCAGCTGGGACCTGCCATCGCCGTCATGCTCATCTTCTCGTTCTTCGTCCAGGCAGCTTGCGGTGCCACTTTCGGTGTCATTCCATTCATCTCCAGAAGATCACTCGGAATCATCTCTGGCGCCACTGGAGCAGGTGGAAACATTGGAGCTGTGACGACTCAGGGAATCTTCTTCATGAGCTCCAAGTACACAACGGAGGACGGGATCATGCTGATGGGCATCATGATCGTGGCCTGCACTCTGCCTGTTATCTTCGTCCACTTCCCGCAGTGGGGAAGCATGTTCTGCCCTCCGTCCAAGGCCACGGAGGAAGATTATTACATCTCCGAGTGGAGCAAGGAAGAGCAATCCAACGGTCTCCACCATGCTAGCATGAAATTCGCCGAAAACTCCAAGTCCGAACGAGGTCGTCAGTCGCCCCCAAGATCCAAAGAAGAAACCGTTGGAGTGGATAGACTCTGACAGTTGTGGACAGGCATTACCAATGTAATAATTCTCAAATCACCCTGCATCTGTGCTAACGAGCTTTTCTCAGTTCCCAATCAGCTCTCCTATGAGAAATCGAATGTATTCTTCACCCTTAGAGGAATTTGCGTTCTGTCTCAGGTACAAATAATAGATTTAGTTTATACCCCAGAGATGTAGCATGATCGATATATTTCTAATCGGTAATATATTTCAACGTAGTTTGAGTTACGTACAGATGTGTTATCACTTAACTTTTTTGTAGGGGTTGCACCAGATGGTGAAATGCAGCGACTGAAGTAGTAAGAGTTACGAGAAGGAGGATGTAGATTATGTTGGTCATAGGAGGCAGATGAAATTAAACATGTGTTAACACCATAGCTTTTAATTTTTTTGCATAGAACGTACATTAGCAGTGATATGCATGTCGAGTAGAGGACAGTAATCTGTTAGCCTAAGAAGGTGAGCAAATGCTTTTGCCATGGCTGACAGGAATTTAGAGCTGAATGGAGCTGTGATGAAATATAAGGCCGGATGTGCTCAGTTATAAAAAAGGTCCATACAAGTTTCATGATATTTTTGGTTTCCATGAGAGGGTGAAAGGCAACTCAGATGTTGTGATAAGATGTCATGCATGTACTCTGAACTAATTATCCAATCCCAACCCTTTTGATGGCAATAAACAGCGTATATTCTCCATTAACATGTTAAAATACAGTGATTACCTACATATGAATAATAGTTGCGTGAATGCTTCTGCAGGGAAGTAATCAACAGTATCTCTGGAAAGGGTTCTTTGAACATCTGATCCTTTAATATTTTACTTTCTTCCACCAAATCAAAATGCTTTATAATGCACTTCTTCTGTACTCTTCTGCTGCTCTCGTGTGACATGAAGGTTATTAGATTGGAGTAACTTTTGGGACGATTATCAGTTTCATGAACGCTAAGTTTACTATGTTGGAAGCTAAGATGCTGTCGTTTCTGCACATCAGATTCAGCAATGATACCAAGTTAAAATTCACGGTGATCTTTTACTCATGAATCAGATGTTGATTCTTACCACCCACAACCCGTGGCAAGTGAATACCGGATTATCTTGGATTTAATTTACACTTCATAACAAGAAACAGCTGATACACATTTTGGCAATCATAAAAATGATCGATCGTAGATGTAAAAGATTGCGGCAATCTTGGGACTGAACCTTTATCCCACATGAATCAGAGATGTGAGCTTGCGTATATATGTGTACTCCAGAGAAGAACAAACATATCGAGTAGAGGTGATTTCGATTGGTTCAACTTTGCACACGGCCACATCATAGCCACATAAAATACAATAATACTTTCTTCAAGGTCGTTTTCTGTATATATAACTTTGCTACATTGATAAATTTTTTCCAAAATCTTACATTACAAAACACACAGCTAAATTCATGAGTCATCCACCATCGTTTCGATTATCTAAATACGGTAAATGTATATGATACAATTATGTTACAAATAAATTGATATTCGAAAGACACAAGCACGAGTAGATAGAGAGACATAACATATAATGTGGTTCATCTTTCAGAGTTCTATGTACACAATTGAAATACGTGAGATGGTTTGCTAACAACTGAAAGCAACAACCATACAAAGCAGAAAACCTTTGGGTATATATATATCCAATACCTAAAACTAACCTAGTTATAGATAGCTAGAACTTGAGATTATCTTTTAACCAAAATTAATCTCAACAATGTAAATTTTAATTTGCGTTAAGTAAATAGTAACTTCTGAAAATTATATTATTGTTTCGGAAAATATTCTAGACAACAATTTTAAAGAAGGTTACTCTTTACACAAAAATTAACTAGAACTAAATTGTAACCATAATAATATAAAATAATAACATAAAGAGATAATTAAACAATCTGTTGGTAACTTGTATAATTACTCCGCAAAAAGTTTTAGAATGAAACCTAATACCATACCCCTTTTTACACGAAAATTAACTAGATCTAAGACGAAGCTATTACATGATAGAGTATATATATAGAAAGATAAGTGAACGTTTTATGCTAGTAAATTTTATCTATGCTCCTCATGCACAACCTGCATGGTAGCACAGTGTCGCCTTAAACCCTCCAAAGAAATAATTTTGGTCAACGCATCAACTAGTTTGAGTTTACCTTTGATGTTGAATAACTCAGTTATTTCATCAGACACTCCTTGTCTAATAAAATGGTACGTGCTGTCAATGTGCTTCATTTTATTTTCTATGACCAGGTTTGCAACCAAACTTAAGCACTCTAACGATCACAATAAAGATTGATCACGCCATATGTCAATCTCATCTTCATGATAAGTCTATCCAACCAAATATCTTCCTTCATTGCTTCTTCTACTGTCACACACTTAGCTTGCGGGTTGACTGAGCTATGCAGTTTGGCAAGGTAAATCTTCAACAAATGCTTTCACCACCAAGTGTAAACAAAGCCAGTTGTAGATCTACTTTTGACTAGATACTGACCGTTGTCAACATCAACATTGTCAAACAAGGATTAGGTATTGTTTTATAAATCATCAAACATCAAATCATAATCCACAATACTTTTCAAATATCTTATAATTCTTTTCACTACTTCCAAGTGAACTTTTCCTGAATTTAACATGTACATATACATCTTGTGCATTGCAAAAGCAATATCCGATCTAGGGCACACTATCAAATACATGAGACTGTCTAGGGATGTTCATTGTCGTGCGAATACATATCGCCATACACTCTACATCGCTGACATGCTACTCACATACACATACGCACACACATACACACATATAAGGCGCGAGAGAGTACACACTCAAATGTCACAACTCGCCCCCCTAGCTGGCGGTCAGGTCCCTCTGACTCCCAGGTAGCCCCATCTACAACTACATGCTATACACCTTCGTGGGTGCGCGAACCAGTAGGCCGGGTGCTATGTCGCCCCATCGTTAGTCTCCTATTTGCAATTCATAACATGTGAAGATCAAGTCATCTACCCCTATGAAGTACATCGAGGTGTAATAACCCACTAAAGGCTAAAACTGCAATATAGTGGTAGAAAGGTCGAACCCACAGGGACAGAGGAACACACAGGGTACAAAGTGTCACGTTTTAACAGACTATTGAGGAGTTTGAATTCTCAGGCAACTGTCACTCCCAGAAATACTGCAAGTGTCCACTCGGAGCGCACTCGGAGGTCGCACAGTGCAGCGTAACACACACACACACACACCTGAAACTACAGAAACACAACCCAGAGATCCGTTAGGACCTCTACTCAAGATTTCAGGGGGGGAAAGTTTCTCGAGAGTACACTCAGCGAAGCTGCGGGTAGTGACTCCCAACTCCGGCTTTTACAACACTTCCGCTAGCTTGCTGCTAGCGTAGGAAACCCGGTTTGGACTGCCTACTTCGGATCGAAGTCACTCAGACGCGGTGAACAACACTCTCAACTCACAAAACGCGCAGAGAACAAAGGTCCGCACTGAAGGACTCACGGAGAAACATTCCAGTAACACAACAACAGTCTATTGAAGAGTTTGAATTCTCAGGCACTTGTCATTCCCAGAAATACTACAGGGGTTACCCTCAAGGCACCTGCTGCAGCGTAACCTGAATTTACAACCAAGGCTTACACGAAGTAGCAAAACTTCACTTTGGCATTCAGGGGAAAAATCCCAAGGGAGTACAATCAGAAAGGAACACTCGAAGGTGTAGGGGCGAAACTGTTCAAGTATCTAACTAGTCATTGGCTCTGAGCATCGGCAGTCACCCGCAGGTGCAGATCCGAACGACTCAAGTCTCTAACCAATGTACTAGCTCTGAACATTCGGCCGAAGGCCTTCAGCTACAAAATGCGGAACGCTAAGTTGTAACTCCTCATGCGTGGTGACAGAACTCAAGGGCACAAACACGCAGAGGAAATGGATTCCTGATCTGCACTTCTGAGTTTGGGAAAGAACCCCAGGCATAACGCCTTGAACTATTTTATACCTTCTAAGTCCTACCTAGCACTACACTGTACTACGCTACACGCCTGCACGGAACCACGCTACACTACACTCCGCGGAACCTGTGCTACGTCTCCTGCGCGACGGACTGCCGCGCACTAACTCCCTACCCTGCCAGTCTTCCGCTCGACTGCGCAGTCCCAATCGCTGCAACGCCGCGGACACCTCCACTTCGAGGGCGGACATGGTATCCCGCGCCTTCGACAGAAAAGCGTCGAGCTTCTTTGCTACCTTCCGCCGACTCCTGCTGTCGCCTGAGAACAACCCGGCCGCGCGAAGTTCAAACTCACGCAGTGTGAGTTTCTCCTGCGCCGCCACTTCCCAGTGGGCGTAGCCCTTGAGACAGTGGGCGACACGCCTCGCCGTCTCCTCCTTTGTGCGATCTGCCTCCTTCCTGCGATCCTCTTCAATTACCACTAATTGCGATTCGGCCTCAGCACGTTGCGCTCTCAATTCGCCACACTCTGACTGTAGCCTGCGGATTACATCCTCATCCGCCTGTCGTGCGAGCTGACACTGTTCTAACAACCGCGTCTGTCGCACGAGCTCCTCTGACAAAATCCGATTCTGGGCCTGCTCAGAAATTAGTGCTTCTGTGACCTTCACCTGCTCCTTGGTGAGCTCTTCCAGTTTCCCATCCCTCACCTTCTCGGAGTACTTGTAGAATTTCTGATTAAGTTTATAGTGACCCCACAAGCATTCATGCTTCTCCTTCAATTCCCTCAACTCCTGGTCCACTCTAGCTAGTAGCTTGCTGGTGTGGACTTTAGTGCGAGTCCGCCTGCGCACTAACTCGATGTAAGATCCCGGCTGAAGTGGGTCGGTGTATTTATCGACTTTGCGATCCAAATACCTCAGCAACGGAATCACCTGCTCAGAGAGCGCCGCCGCCGGCGCTCCAACAATTTCCTCCTCCTCCTCCTCGGTGTCCCCTGCTCCTGACATTTCTTCGGGGGAGCCTCCGTCGTCATCATCCGAGTGGAGAATTTCAGTCGCCATTGATTGCGTCGGCGACTGACCCGAGTGGGGCTGCACGTCGTCGACGTGTGCTGCCTGCGAAGGCACGGCTGCAGCCTCGCTGCTCTTCGCCAAAATGTCTAAGGCGGTAGGCGAATGTGCCCGTGCTGCATCCCCGCCGCCCGCTTGTTGGTCGTCTACCGTATCCTCTCTGCCGCCGACGTCCGCCGCCGAAGGCGATCGAGCGGAGGGTGGCTGCGCGGGGTTTGATTGCGCATCGCGCATCAAAATTTCATCCCGCGGACAGTCACTCCGCTCCTCCGCCTGTTGCTGCTCCCTTGATCGGTCCGCGGGGGCTGTGCTTGGCCTGTGCGCAGGCGCAAATGCCGGCGCCTTGTCCGCCGCAGGCGTAGCGCCGCGGACGTCCATCGCCAAAGGCGACATGGCCGGGGGCCGCTCGCCCGATGTACCTTGGCCCTGAGGCCCTACCGCCGAAGGCGCATCTACCGGCGGATTACCCGCCGATGGTGCGGCCTCCGCACGCTCCCTGCTCGTATCTCCTTGGCTCGAAGGCCTTGGCGCCGAAGGCGCAAATCGCGGCGCGTTGTGCGCCGGAGGGTCTGGCCCCGAAGGCCGGTGTCTCGTAGGCGGCTCTTCCGCCGGCTCCTTCCCCTTCCTTCGTTGGAACGGGGGTGATTCCTGCCTGTGCACAGGCGGCACGTGTGGAGGTGACCTGTGCACAGGCGAGCGCCTGTGCACAGGCGGACTGCTTCTTCCCACGCGTAGGCGTAGGTCTACGTCCACTTGTGGTCGTCTGTCCGCGGAGGCTCGTCCGTCCGCGGAGTCTCGTCCGTCCGCGGAGGCTCGCCTGTGCGCAAACGGAACACCTGTCCGCAACGCACGTGGTAACTCCGGAGGCCCTTGGCCCGTAGGCGGCCTCTCGTCCGTCGAGGCTGCAGCGTGGTCCGTTGCTCCTGCGGACGTCCGCGCTTCCTCATTCTTCTCTGACGACGCACTTCCTTTCTCCGTCGCAATCGTCGCCGTGTCCGCGCTGTTGGCTGGTAACACCAGTCTGCGTGCCTTCTGCTTCGGTCGGCTGTATGACTCGTACAACGGCCGCGGTCGAATGGGAGCAGAGGGTTCTTGATGCTGCTCCTCTTCGGACTCCTCTCTCCATCGCCGCTTCCGCGGCGCTCGTGCTGCAGGAGTGTTCCTCCCTTCGTTCCTCCGCCTTGACGGAGTAGAAGTCGGTGACTCCTCTGCATCAGTGTCGACCTCATTCTCCCGCACATACTTCCCGGGATGGTCGACGGACAACGGCGGAAAACGCTCAAGCTCCGCCTCTGTCAAACAATTCCGCTGTCGATAAAAATTGATGAGGAAAGGAGAGAGATGGTTTAGAGTTCCCCCCTTCTCCTCAAAAGCGTGCTGTCGCATCACCCTGTGCAGGATGCTCGCCCTGTGAATTGGAGTTCCCTCGATGACGCACTCCACAAAAGAGACCTGCCACAATGTGACGTAGCAGGCGCGGTGTGGCTGCAGTAATTGCATCAGCGCCGCGGACAAAGTCCGGCGGAATCGATCCTTGTAATCGCGGGTCCTGTACCCATTCTTGGTAGACCTCCCGGTCTTGAACAACTCCACAAATTGCGCCTCTTCCTGCTTGGTCACCTTGATGCTCTCACTGTCGAAGAGGAGATGCCCTGGCATGCCGGCACATCTTCCCAATGCCTGCGCCCAATCTTGGACTGTCCACCGATCAACATGCGGACGCAATCCGCGCGAGGGTGGTCCCTGTGGCTCTAGCCACTCGCGCACCATATCCGCACAGATGTAGTTCCATCCCCATAGCAAGAAATCGAGCTTTCTTGCTATCAAGCGCTCCTCGAAAGCGCGCAGCCCGTTCTGTGGTAGACGAAGCGGCAGCATCCGCAATCGGCCCGGTCTCGTCATTGCGTTCCTGGAGTTCGCTCGCCCGCTCATTCTACTTCCGCACCGCTCGAGCTCCTTTCTTCCTCGGCAAACTCTAATCGCCCTCAATTCCAAATCACGCGCACTCACTTCTCCCTCAATCACCAAGAAATCCTCTGTGCGGCGATGTCGAGAATGCTTAGCAGCCAGCAGATGGACGCGCGCAGCTCGCACAAGAGAATGGAATCGCGAATTCAAGAATGGGACGCTCTCCGCCGCCCGGTCGAAGGTCATGGTCGGCTCTTGCTCGTGGAGGACGTCTCAATTGATGGCCGCGCCGGCTCTACGCTGAAACGGTCTCCGCTCTCACGCGCGGCTTCACGCTCCGCCGTCGCCGATTAAACTCTCACGCTCGAATTAGCGGATTTGAACTCCGCGAACGTACTACACCGCGGACATGGGTGCGCAGCGCCGAAGGCGAGTTTTCCGCCTTGCGCGGTACACTCGTTCGTACCTGTAATAACCCACCAAAGGCTAAAACTGCAGTATGGTGGTAAAAAGATCGAACCCACAGGGACAGAGGCAACACACAGAGTAAAAATGTCACGTTTTAACAGACTTTTGTAGAGTTTGAATTCTAGGCGACTGTCACTCCCAGAAATACTGTAGTGCTCGACTCGGAGGCTCGACTCGGAGGAGGATCTCGACTCGGAGGATGCTCGGAGGATGCACGGTACAGCGTGGTCACTCAACACACACACACACACACACCTGAAACTGGCAAAAAGCACAACTCGGAGGTCGGTCAGGACCTCCGCTTCGGATTTCAGGAGGAAAGTGTCTCAAAAGTTCACTCAGAGGTTCTGCAGGTAGTGCCTCCCACTCCGGCTTTTACTGCCCTCCCGCCAGGAACTAGCGTAGGGTACCCGGACTGGACTTCCCACTTCGGAACGAAGCCTCTTCATACGCCGTGGACGTCACCCTCGACTATCACACCAAACGCAGGGAGTGCAGACCCGACTGAGAACTTAACTGAGACACGATCCAGTAACACACACACAACCTGAATTACAAACCAAGGTTTACACGAAGTAATAAAACTTCACATTGGCATTCAGGGGAAACTTCCCGTAGGAGTACAATCAGGATATGTCACTCGAAGGAGTAAGGGGGAACTGTTCAAGTATCTAACTCGCAGCCGGCTCTGAGCATCAGAAATCACCCGCAGGTGCAAATCCGCACTACTCAAGTCTCTAACCGGGTGCTAGCTCTGAACATTCGGCCGAAGGCCTTCAACTACAACATACGGTAACTTCGCTATGCTGCAGCTTCTCTACGTGGTGCCAGGACCAAACTGCACAAACACGCCAAGAAAGTGAGTTCCTGATCTGCACTTCCGAAACTAGAAGAGTCCCAAGGCAAAACGCCTTGATCTACTTTATACCCTCAAAGATCCTAACTAGCACTACGCTATCCTATCTACAACTCGCAGCATCTGTGCGAAACCAAACTATTCTACTGCACTCGGCTGATCCGGTGCTGCGCCTCCTGCGCGCCGGACTGCTCCGCTCACTGTCTCTACCTTGCCAGTCTTCCGACCGGCTGCGTAACCCCAGGCGTCGGAGCGCTGTGGTGACCTCCGACTGTAAGTGCGCCATAGTGTCGCGCGCACCCGACAAGAAGGTTTCTAATTTCCTTGCCACTCGCCGCCGACTCCGACTGTCACCCTCCGTCAATGCCGCCGCCCGAAGCTCGAACTCCATGAGTGTGATCCTCTCTTGAGCTGCCACCTCCCAATGGGCGTATCCTTTTAGACAACGAGTCACCTGTGTCGCCAACTCTCCTCGCGCCCTGCAGCTGCTCTCCACCTCTGCCAGCTGCATTTCTGCTTCCGCACGTTGTGCCCTCAAATCCGAGCACTCGGATTGCAAGTTGCGCAACAACTCCTCATCCTCTTTGCGGGCTCTTTGACTTTCTTCTAAGGCGCGCGTCTAGCGCGCAAGCTCGGCTGCTAGGACTTGGTTTTGTCTCCGCTCCTCCTGCAATTCCGACTCGATCTTTGCCCGTATTAGCTCGGCATCCGCCTGACTTTTCGTCGCCGCATCCTCCCTCTGCTGCTGCAAGGCTTGGTATAGCTTCTGTGTGACCGCCAGGTGTTGTCGGAGGGCGGTGTTGCTATCCACATATACTCCGCACCTAGAGGCCCACCTTGCCACCTTGCTCCTCGTCCTTCTCCTGATAGTCTCCACATAAGACTGCGGTTTTAAAGCACTCGCGTATTTGGATGTCTTGCGATCCAGATATCGCAGGAGTGGAACTATCTATTCGCACAGCACCCCTGTTGGCGTTTTCTGCACCGAATCCGCTTCTTGCTCTTCCGAGCTCGTCTCATCCTCAGTCTCGAGGATTTCAGTCGCCACCGAATCCCTTGGCGACTCCCTGGAACTGTGGCGCGCAGCGGCTTCCGCTGCGACTGCTGCTCCACTGCCTGCTAAAATATCCAGGGCAGTGGGAGATCCCACTGCTTGAGCCCCTGTTCCGGCTCGATCTTCGGTTTCCGAAGGGGTCGACGCCGCAGTGACTCTTGTCACTTTTGCACCGCCCGCTTCTGCTGTCTGTCCTTCCGGCGCAATCTGCGCGGAAGGTGTCTTCGCTGAAGGTGCGTCCGCCGAAGGCGTCCGCACACTGGTCGTCGGCCCCATCCGTCTCGCAGTCGGCGAATCCGGCCGACTCTCTGTTGTCCGACTCGCAGTCGGCCGACCAGCAGTTGTCCGACTGGGAGTCGGATACACCCTGCGCGTCTTGACTCCACTTGGCCTGCTTGCTGGTGGCGTTTTCCCAGAAGTGCCTTCCGCCGAAGACGACCCTCTGAGGGTTGTTGGCTCGTCAGCCAAACTCTCTTCTGCTTCCGGCCTGCTGTCCGGTTCATCGCGCCGTTCAGTTGGCCTTCCTTCCGCTTGTCGGCCTTCAGTCATCCGACTCGCAGTCGGCCGACTGTCAGTCCGTCCATCTCCTCCCGAAGGCCGTGGTGCCTTCTGTGCAGAGGTATCTGTCGTCTTCCCTAGAATCTGCGCGATTATCTCCTCCTGTGTGAGATTCCGCCGGGTCGGAGTTCGCCCGGTCTCCTCAGTACCAGTTGGCATTTTGCGTGCCCTCTGTTTTGGTCGACTGTGAGGCTCGGGGGTGGGCCGACCACGAGTCGGCGCAGCTGGCACTTCCGGCTGCCTGTCCTCAGGTCTCTCATCCCACTTCCGCTTTCGCGGAATGCGCTCACTTCGACGTTCTTCTGCTGCTCTTGCTGGAGCCGGAGCCGGAGGCATACTGGCAGGTTCCTCGTCCGGATCCGTGTCTACTTCGGCCTCCCTCGAATATCTACCTGGATAGTTCCGGGTCAGCTGCGGAAACCGTGTTTTCTCAGCATTTGTCAAACATCCCATCGCCCGATAAAACACGATCAAGTAAGGCGAGAGATGATTGAGGGTTCCTCCTTTCTCTTCTTGCGCATGTTGGCGCGTCACCTTCCACAGGAGCCGTGCCCAATGCACTGGAGCTCCTGACAACACTAGCTCCACAAATTCTACCTGCCAACCATGCATGTAAGCGGTCTTGGTCGGCTGCAATATCTGCAGCAATGCAGTCGCGACATTTCTCCGCAATCGATCTTTGTAATCCCGTGTCCGGAAACCGTTCTTGGGATGCCTGGCAACTTTAAAGAGCTCATTGTAGGAGACTTCTTCCTCCTGGGACACCTTCACGCTATCGGCCTCGAAGAGGAGATCCCCTTCCTCGCCGGCACACCTGCCCAACACCTGCGCCCAGTTGCAAATGTCCCATCTTTCTGGATGTGGACGGAATCCGCGAGAGGGCTTGTGTCTCTCCTGCAGATACTCGCGCACCATCTCCGGACATGTCCAGTTCCACCCCCACAGGAGAAAATCGAGCTTCAGCCTCAGCAGCACATCTTGAAATGCGCGTAGACCGATCTGCGGCACCCTGAGTGGAGACACTCGCAGCTGGGGAACCTTCGACATTGCGTTGCCTGCACACACAAACGTTCTCCCTTTCGCTCGCTCTCTCACAATCGCCACTGCGCGTCGGCCGCTCAAGCACTGACTGCTCGCTCTCTCTGCGCTCAAGCTCAAGATCGCTACTCGCAATTCTCTCCAAGGTCTGCCAAGATCCTTGCGCAACTCGTCTCCGCACTCTCTCCTCTCACTGCAGGTCGCTCCGCTCTTGCGCGTAATCTTGGAAACTGGAAATCGCAAAATCAAGAATGAGAGAATGAGACTGGAGCGCAGTCTTTTCTTCTCCGATTTCAAGAACGTCCAACGTTCTTACTGGTTACAACGTACGCAGCCGGCTATACGGCCTAACGGTTCGCCCTTTGCATGCGCGAATTCACGTCTTTGCATTGCGCGCATTCGCATGCGTAAATGTTGAATTCTCCCGCCGCCGCCACCTTCCGGACTCGAGTCCGCCGCAGGGTATACGTCGGCCATGTTGTCTTTTCCTAATCCGTCCATCACCGGAGGCGTGTCGCCGTTGGTGCGTTCCTTATCCGTCGGCGCCTTGCTGGAGGCGCACATCTAGTCGGAGCGAATTACGCCAGTGCGCAGTCGTACCGCTTATTTTGTCCTTTATGCCTCGTCCATTGCTGCCGGCGCATATCCGCCAGCGCAACTCATGCCAGCGCATCCAGCCGTCAGCGCCACGTCGGAGACGTACATCCGACCGGCGCTTTCCTTCCATGAACAGCCGCCAAAGGCGCTTCCGACTCTGAGTTGGTTTCCTCCTATGAGCGCGTGATTCCGCCGAAGGCGCATCGCCGAGGGCGTACGGGATTCCTTTCCGGCTGTGAACCCTAGCGCAAACGGCGCGTGTCCGGCTACGAGTTTTCCGACGCTCATAACTTCTTCGTCCCTGATCCATCTCCGACGCTCTTGGGCTCGATAGAACGAGCGTCTCGAGCTCTTTCTAATGCGACTTCAACCAACTGGATCTACCGTGTATCCCGATCGTTATGAAGGTTTTCCCTTCCCGCGCTAGCGGCGCATCGCCGAAGGCGCACTCATGGTCGGACGCCTTCAGAGGTCCGGGCCCTTCTCCTGACGTCTTTAGCAAAACCTCCTCCTGAGGTGTCTGCGCCGGAAGCGTAGCTTCCTTATACGCTGGAGGCGCGTGAGTAGAGACACCTCAGAAAAGGAGCTTTTGCCGAAGGCGCCGAAGACATTGGCGTTGGTACATCCGACTACGTGATTCTTCGTGTCCTCGTGACGATCTCATCAATCCACTCTTTTTAACGTACCTTTTTCTAACTACAAACACTGCTTCGGTACTAGTTTTCTAAAATTGTTTAAATTCTGCAAAAAAAACAAAAAGTGTGTTACCACAGTACCGCTCCTCAGCCAATCCCCTTCTGCCTCGACGCGTGTGTCCGCATGTCGGACAAAAGTTCAACTCCCGCCTGTGCGCGGGCAGACTCCTCGGCGGATTTTCCACCAGCGCGGAACTTCATCCTCCTGTGCACAGGCGCTCGCCTGTGCGCAGGCGAATTCCGTCCGCGGCGACGCGCTGGCGCGGAAGGCGTTGACCGCGGTCAGCCGTCTCCGTCTAGACTGTCCGTTCCTTGTCTCTTCGTCGGCGCTTCCGCCGCCGCAACTCCGTCCGTCCAAGAGCGCATCCATCCGTCCCGTCCGTATGGTCCGTACGGATTTGACTATTCTGGCGGCTCCTTGCTCGCCCGCGGCGCTGCGATGGCGCAGAAGGCGTCGTACAATTTCTACCTCACAAGGCGCATTTCTAGGGCCCAAGGCGGATTTCCCGCCGACGCTGAAGCGCCTGTGCACAGGCGGACGCCTGTGCGTAGGCGAACTTCGCGCCTACCTCAAACCCTATTTCGCCTGTGCACATGCGAACTTCCTTCGTCCGCGCATAGGACAAAACTTCTCCGCCTGTGCGTAGGCGAAGAGCTGAGTATCTTACAACCTTCATAACTCCCGGAGTCCTTATCCGCTGTTGGCGTTCTTGGGCTCGTTGGAATCAGTGCGTCGAGCTCTTTCCAACGAGACCCTAGCTAGGTAAAGGCGTCCGGGGGTTGACCTAAATATGAAGGATTTCCCTACCGCCGCGGATGCAGCTCCGAAGGCGGGTTTTGCGCCTTGCGCCGTAGGGATCCTAACTGCAGAGCTCGCAGGGAGGGTGGTGCCCGTCCTTACTGCTGCACCCAACTCCTAGATTCTACGAGATCCCTCGAGAATCCCCGCGATCTTCCGAATTCACTCTGTTTTGATGCACCGAAGGCTATTTACATTGCTGCCAGGGTACAGTTTTCCAAAAATGTTTTAATTTCCTCAAAATTACCAAAAGTGGGGTACCACCCGAGGACAAACCCATCGTCCAGCCGGAATAACATCGATAGGCGGAGTTAGGCACGACATGTGCCATCCCCTAGAGCACCTATCACACACCAACATACGGGCCGCCTTACTAGCCGACCCACACAGCATGCACCTCAAGCTAGCACGTACGATCGCTAAGCTTGGGTCCATAGTGCCATCTACGTTTGGGAGGTGGCATGGCGCACAATTGCGCACATGATCCTTCCAAACAACGCCGTCACGACCCTCCAACAGGAGAACTCCAGAAGGTAACACCTCCCGCACCCGCAAGATGGTGCGTCCCGCCGTCACATCCAATGTCGTCGGTGCAGTCTGCTGTAGATAGACGTAGTCTCCCACATGGAATCTACGAATTGATGGTCGATAACCTCCTCCCCGAATGGTTGCATACCGCAACGTATCTCTATGTTGAGCAATCGCAAGATTCTCAAACGCTGCAGGCATAACTCTTCGAAAGAGCTCTGCACGTTGAGAACATACTCTCACCCACATATTCGGGTCATCAAGGTTCACCACCTCGCTAGACTCACGATGAATCGATGTTGGCAAGTCTGGATCTCGGCCGTACAATAGAAAATATGGTGAGAAGGAAGCCAAGGATGCATGCCGACTGAACCGATATCCCATGGCCAACCACGGTAACTGGATATCCCAGTCCCCAAGATGACCTTTCTGCAGGCCATACTTGCGCAACGCCCTCTTCACCGTCTGTACAACACGTTCAGCTAAAACATCCGCCTCTGGATGATCTCGCGACGTGGTCCGATGATCAATCAGTGCCTTGTCGCACAAGACCTGAAACTCCGTTCCCTGATCGGTCAACACCTCAGCTGGTGCACCATAGTGACTAAGCACTCTGTCAAGAAAAGCATACGCTACTCCCTCACTTGCCTTGTCAGGTAATGCCACCAACTCAATCCACTTGGAGAAATGCTCCACCATCACCAACACATACCGATGATGTCGTACAGTCAAAGGTAGTGGTCCAGCAAAGTCCAAACTCCAACGGTAACCCAACCCCATGATGGGTAATGGATGTAACACTGGTGTCGGGGCATTGAATGATGCCCTCACTTGATCACAAACCATGCAACGTGATACCAACTGCTGTACCTGAGTATGCATACCACGCCACCAATACTGACCAAGGAGTAAGCTGTATGTACGCTTCACTCCAAAATGTCCCAACTCCTCATGAGCATGCCTCACAATGCGTGCTCTCTGGGCTGGATGTGGTACTACTCGTACCCTACCGTCCTCCCACACTCGAAGAACATGTGATCCCTCCAATCGGTACCTCTTGGCCCGTTGGAGAACACGATCTCGCTCCTTGGCACCCACTGTGCCTGGCACCATGCTGGTCCGTAGGAACTCCAACACCAATGCATCATCGTGTACATCACGCTGATCCACACCACCATCCTCAACCTCAGGATCTGAAGATCGACCATCTACTCTCTGACTAGAGTAAGATGTCAGATGATACTCTCTGCTGGAGTTCCCACGTAACCAACACATGAAGGCAGATGCATGCCAACCAGGCACCATCTCCTCGTCAACCTCACCATGCCATCTAGCTCTAGTGTCATCCTCCTGGCTAGTGCATGGGTTTCAACTCAAACCATCGGCATCTAGGTTCGCAACTCCAGGTCTATGCACTACCTGAAAGTCGTATTCCTGTAAGATGAGAGCCCACCGTGCAAGCTTCCCTGTAAGCTTGTCGGACTCCATCAACCACTTGAGCGGTTGATGATCAGTAACAAGGGTGAACTGCGTACCAAACAAGTAACACCTGAAGTGCGCCACAGCCCACACCGCTACCAAGCACTCTCCCTCGTACGAACTATACCGCGACTCCGCTGCATTGTTCGAACGACTAGCGTACGCAACCACAAACTCCTTGCCCTCATCATCACGCTGCGTCAACACCGCTCCAAGTCCCAACATACTCCAATAAGTGTGCAATTGGTATGGACGACCTCTGATATGTCTCCTCAAGATGGGAGCGGCCACCAACCTGGCCTTGAGCTCAACAAAAGCTCTCTCCTGCTCATCTCTCCATTGCCACTCCTGATCTGACTTCAGCAACTGGTTCAAAGGCTTGGCTATAGCACTGAACCCCTTCACATACCTCCGGTAGTAGTTCGCTAAACCCATAAATGCACGAACTCTACTCACATCCGTGGGACGAGGGATGCGTGCAATAGCCTCCACCTTTGCTTGCTGAACTCCTAAACCACCTGGGTATATCACATGACCCAAGTACTCAACCTTCTCCTGGAAGAACTTACACTTCCCAGGATGTAACCTCAAACCATGAGCCCTCAATCGCTCAAACACAATCTGCAAGTGTATCTGGTGTTGCTCCACAGTGTCACTAAACACCAAGATATCATCAATGTAACATCTGACAAAATCCAGCCCCGCCAGGATTCTGTCCATAACCCTCTGAAACTCGGCAGGTGCATTCTTCAACCCAAAGGGTAAGAATCGCCACTGATACAAACAATCCTTGCCGTGGGAGTTGACGCCCCAAAACGTTGTCTTGGTTTTGTCCTCCTCCCGAATTGGCAACTGATGGTATCCTGCCCGAAGATCCAAAGTACTAAAAATCCTCGCATGTCCCACCACATCGAAGATCTCCTCAAATGTAGTCATGGCATACTTATCGGACTTCGTCTGCCGATTGATAGGACGGTAGTCTCCACACATGCGCCTATCCGTGTAGTTGCCATGTACATCCTTCTTCACCGGCATGACAGTGGCTGACGCATACTCACCATGCGATAACTCCACTAGTCCAGCCTCTAGTAGGTCCAACGTCCTACTCCGAATCAAATCTCTCTCCATCTCACTATATCGATAAGGACGACGGAAGATTGGCGTATCACTAGCCAGTTCTATCCGTATACCGGGTCCAATCAACGCACCCAACTCCTTCATACCGAAGGCAAAACAACTCCTATAGTGTCGTAGGAATTGTGTCAATCGTCGCCTCTCTCCTCCTGTGATCTGGGAACCAATCAATGGCTCCCATTCCTCCTCCATAGGCACACTAGAGGGAGGCGACACTGTCAATGGTTGATACGCCACACATTGCAAAGAAGGGTTCTCCGTACCCTCCTTCGTAGCCACCTCCACGTGAGAATCCCCTCCAACTGCATGGGCTGCAACTCTGGCAAGTCCTTTCGTCACGTCCCATAAACTCCAAGGATGACGAATATCTTGCCTGTCGCCCCCAGCCATTGCCACTACCGTCCCGGTAGGCAATGAGCTAATAAGTGGTGTTACAACCACCAAATCTGCGCGCAAACGGGGTGACAGAACTAGTGAACGTAGTACTACGTTCACTACGTACGTTGCTTGGCCAAACCCAAGCTCACAATCCATGTCAAGCAGTTCAGGTCCATAGCCTGACCTAAAACCTGACGACGCGACGCCTCTGAAACCGAAGAAGCCGCGGTCACACCAGTAAGAAACCCCATCGCACGCTCTCTCTCATCAGCGTTGGGCTCCACCAACTGATGTAGGGTACTGTCCCATAGTAGTCCAGGTCCCCCATCACGATATGCATGTGATGCCGGATAACTGACAAATGTAGGTAAAGCCATCCGAGGCTGGCCTACGCGGTTCACCAACGCCATAGGTGACCTGTCAGCAACTCTCACTACTTGAGAGTGCCGGGAAACATCCAAGATACTGTCAACGGTGAGTGTAGTATCACGCTTCACCGAATCATAGGCATGACGCAATATCTCACGTGGCAAAAGGTTGGTCCACCACAAACGTGCACGATGCGCCCGTGATCCAACCCTCGCAGCATCCAACAGTACTGCTGATCCAATCCATGCTCGGACTTGATGGACACTCGCCATCAACTGGGCCCGAGTGTCACCCAACAATGGTACGTTCTCCAGAATGTATGCTGGAGAACGTGTCTGCTGCACTTGGAGATGACGTAACACTCGCATCATCTCCCAAAACATCCGAGATCTGGGATCATGCAACCCTGTCCCATGTTCAGCGCGTGTGTGTCCCTGACATGGCCAGCCCGCAATCACCATATCAATATGGCCAACGCGGTCAAGGTCTGGCGCCCCCAGCAACGAAATGTCTGAAGGCAACGCCTTCTGGAATCCTCGGACAGCTGATCGCGGCAACAACGAAGGAAAACGCCGCATCAACTGTGCAACATGTCGTGAAGAGACTCGACGTGCAGTCTCGTCCTTCTCCACACATAAGTATCTCCGTACGGGAATACCTGACTGCAACACCGCAGCCAAACCGGTGCTGATCCCACCAAAAAGATCCAGCAAACAAACGCCCTTTGAGGAATACTCCCATGCAATAGGTGTAGTAACCAATGGAGACAATGCGCTAGAACCACCAACTAGCCGATCAGCTGAAGCCCTCTCTGGCTCTGCTGGTAAAGAGGCTTCACTCCAAGCCTTTTTTACCAACCTATCAGCTTCCAACTGTAGTGCCTGGCACGAACTCCACAGTGGAACATCTAAGGGTGAAGTCACCGCCGCTGTGAAACTCACAACCTCCTCCACATCCTCGTAGACTGAGGTATCGTCGGCAGACATGTTCCCCTCCAACAAGTCATCGGGCCAGGTAAGCATTCCGCTAAAACCTGCTACAGATGCCAAGACCGCTGACGAAGATCCAAGAGGTCGATCCCGAGAAATAAATCTCACTGGCAGCTCGCTCAAACGTCCATCTCCGGACTGCCAACCAGGACGATATGCGGCAGTCTCCGTCCAATAGTCCATCCGGAAGCCCATCGGATATAACATCACTCCACCAACAAGCACATCATATGACTCTGCTGATGTAACCACAGCACGAACTCCAAACTGCGAGCTATCATGAGGGTGATCATGCCTCAACTGCACCGCTATGCTCTCCCTGGTCATAAAGTAAGACCTATTGCTGGCACCACCAAGGGATGTCTGGATTTGGAATGGGCAAGGTTCTAACTCGGACCTCCAAATGCCCAAACTAATGCATGCAGCCTTGCCCAACATCAAGGGCTGTGCACCAGAATCCAACAAAACTCTGGCTGGGACATACACCTATCCAGTAGAACTCACTAACCGAAATAGACCACTTCGGTTGTCCACCATACATACACCAGGGACAATACTCTCGCGATCAATGGCTGGGCGAGCTGGTAAGAACTCCATCCTCGCCGCTGCGGCCTGCCAAGTCGTCTCCTCGAACAATATAGACGTTGAGGATGGGTCCTCAACTGTATCCTCACTTATCTCGGCACTAGTAGCAGCGACTCTCCCACGCTCACACGACGTGGCTGCTACCCGAAATACTCGAGCCAAATCAATACCAGAGTCTATCAACTCCGTGGCTGAGAACAATGGAGATCGCAAGACTAAAGTGGCCATCCGCATCACTGCACTAGATGGCACGTCTACGCCCACAACAGATGATGTAAGAACCTCAGTTCTCACTCTAGTGTCAGTAGGCGGTGCAGGTCTCATAGATGAACTGCTACCCACCTCTGACAACAAAAAGGACTGGGGAAGTCTAGACTGACGTCCACCCTCACCCCTCTGAGGGTCCAACTCCACAGTCGCACCACGTGGCTCTGAAGTGCGAGCACCACCTCTGGTCACTGCAACTGATGCCACAACCTGTGCTGCACTGGCCAAATAGGAGAAATCCTCTCCCTCGTAAGATGTGGAAGTGCTCGCCCCCAGACCGGCCATAGCAGCAAGCCTCTGCTCCAACTGCTCAATCCGAGCAGCCATAGCGCTCTCTGTGGCAGAAGTAGCACTCGCTGCGGTACGCTCAATGGCCCCGGTACCTCTACCACCTCTACCACCTCTGCCACCTCGGCCTCGCGGAGCATCACCTCCACGACCTCTACCTCCAGATCTCAACTCAGGATGAAGTTCAAAGCAACGCTCTCGAGGGTGACCCGGTCGATGACAATGATCACAGGTCACCTGTGCCGGCTGAGGCCTAGCCTGTGGAGTTTGTCCCTCTCGCTCTAGGGGACAATCCTTCCTCATATGGCTACCTCCGCATGTCCAACATGACGGTCCCTGTGGCTGACCCGAAAATGAAGGCAGTGGTGGCCGCGCACTAGGCTCTCTGTGACCTGAAGGATGTTGTGTATGACCTCCACGACTCCCACTTATGGGGCGAGACTGTGCTGGGCTATGTGGGATACGCGAGGTAGTGGTCGTGTTCCTCGCAAATGTAGACGTCACCACCCTCTCCTCCACCATGTTAAGCTCAATCTTCTCAGAAAGAGCAAACACATGGGCTAATGTGGGTGATGAGTCGCTCATGAGAGTAGCATCACGCACTCTCCTCCGCAACTCTCTGTCAAGGATCCGATACCAGTATTGGACAGCCTGTGCCTCAGTTACACCGTGAGTAACTGAGATGAGCCGTCGCATACGAGTGTATGCCTCACGAAGACTCTCACCAGTCTTCCGCTCAAACTCCTGGAGGCTCCTCAACTTCTCCGTTTTCACCCCTTGATAATTCTTCCTCAATCTCTGGAAGAACTCAGGAATGGGGCTAAACGAAGGTACGCCACCAGCATCTCCCCTCGTGCTGCCACCGGCAATGCTAACAGTACCGCTGCTGGTACTAGTACCAGTTGCGCCAACTACTCCACTGGTACCCTCGCTGATGCTACTACTCGCACCTCCACTGATGCCGATACTCGCAGCTCCACTGGTACCCACACCACCCTGGGTAATGGATGAGTAGTTCGGAGACCAATGCCGTCTCCATGCATCAATCTCTACAGCATACTCTCTCCCAAACTCATGATAATCGTCCATGGGAGGCCCCTTCAAATGCTGGAATAATCCCTTCCATGCAAAGAAGGGTGTAAACAACGTGGGGTTACGCAGAAACTGCATATCACACCACGTGTCGAACTCCTGAATAAAATCATCAAGCTCGATGGTGCCCACTGCACCAGAGTAACGTCGAGGGCCCTTCGCGGCCCCGTACATCCCGTCCATGTCCCAAATCAATGGGGTGGGGACACTAGACGATATCACCAACAAAGACTCTGTGTCTGCAACACTCTGGTCGTGCTCCGCAACAACTGGCAAAATAGGTGAAGGTAGCCGATACCTCAATCCGCTCCGCGTAAATCCACCGCGGTCCTCAACAGGACCACTAGATTGCTCCGTGATGACGAGACCTCAACTGGCACCACTGCCAGATCTCTAGTAGGTCCAACGTTCTACTCCGAATCAAATTTCTCTCCATCTCACTATATCGATAAGGACGACGGAAGATTGGCGTATCACTAGCCAGTTCTATCCGTATACCGGGTTCAATCAACGCACCCAACTCCTCCATACTGAAGGCAAAACAACTCCTATAGTCTCGTAGGAATTGTGTCAATCGTCGCCTCTCTCCTCCTGTGATCTGGGAACCAATCAATGGCTCCCATTCCTCCTCCATAGGCACACTAGAGGGAGGCGACACTGTCAATGGTTGCTACGCCACACATTGCAAAGAAGGGTTCTCCGTACCCTCCTTCGTAGCCACCTCCACGTGAGAATCCCCTCCAACTGCATGGGCTGCAACTCTGGCAAGTCCTTTCGTCACGTCCCATAAACTCCAAGGATGACGAATATCGAATAGAGTTCTTCGAGTGAAATGTACGGAAAATTCCCCACTGGAATTCCCGTCGGTCAATTACCCTACTGACAACAAACCGTCACCGTCACAAACATGAGTCAAGCCCAACCCACTCCACACTCGGAGAATCCAGGTTGACGCAAAGGGGAAAGTCACTCTACGCTCCCAACGCTTCCAGGCTCGACGGGGAAAGTCACTCTACGCTCCCAACGCTTCCAGGCTCAACTCGAAGAACTGACGTTCTTCGAGCCGTCCCCGACTGTATACCCCTCGTGACCGGAATCCTAACTTTACGGCTAAATATAGTAAGTGTCTGAACTTCGTGAGCCGACTCGTAACTACATGACATCATTGAGAATGAAGTACATTCTAACTTTCTCCACAGTATCAGTAGGAAATTGAGTTACTAAGAGTCTAAAATGTGTTACAAAAGGAGTCCATACTTTTTAAAAATTGGCCATGTTGAAACTGTCAAATATACAATGAATATAATTGCATTGACTCGACCATAATCTTTTCTGTTCAAAACTTTTATAAATATCTATGTCTAATATTATCTTTAACTACCTATATTTTTCAATTTAAATGCAAACTTTAGCTGACTCTTGCATTCATCAACATCACATTGATTTTTTGACAAGATGAATATGCTTTCAACGTAGAATATTAAAAATATGAGATTGAAAGTCTCATCATTTCTTTTTTTCATGTAGACACAAGTATCAAACACTCTCATTAAAAAACCATCTGCCTTCATGCATTCATCAAATCGTGTGTTTCACTACTTAGAAGCTTGCTTTGATTCATACAGTGATTTCAATAATTTACAAACCTAACTCTCTTAGCTTTTTAACTCAAAGCCAATTGATTATCTCATGTATATCTTCTTTTCTAAATATACGTAGAGAAAAATTGTAAACACATCCATCATATTCATAATAAGATTAAATATCGCGACTTGTGCACATACCTGACAAATTGTAGCATACTTCGCTACATGTGAAATAAATTATTGTAGTGCACATCTTTTTCAAGTGTGAAATCTCTAGCTACCAGCATAGATTTGAAGATTCTTGTCTCGCCTCTTGTTGAATTGTACTTTAGTTTGTTCATCCACTTGAAGCCAATAGTGCTTGATTTCTAAGAAGCTCAACCAGATCCCAAGTCTTGTTTTCAATCAGCGATTATATTTTTTGATCCATAGCAGCATTCCACTCAAGCTTGTTGAAGCTTAAGCTTCAATGTTTGAAAAAGGTTCAACTTATTCTAATATTAACTTCATACAATCTCTATCCTCTGTATCAAGGTCACGATATTAAAAAATGGATGAATTAGTCAATACATCAAATCTCTTAGGAGCTCTAATAGCACAATGTGATCTCCTAGTAGGCGCTTCTTGTTGATCTCTATCTTCTGATATTGTTGCAATAGGCTCACTAACAATAACCTGTTTGTGTACTTTTTGTTCCACATGCACAAGTTCTCCTTCTTGTGACACATTATTTGTGACATAATGGTCAAACTTTCTCACAACAATATCTATGAGTGGAGATTTTTCCTTGTCAATACGAGAAGTCTAAAAAATCTCCCTTTCTTTCAATAAGCCATGCTCTTTGAAAAAAACTACTGACAATTAACTCATGGACTACTAAATTTCATAACCAATAACTTTTCACTCCATTAGGATATTAAAGAAAACAACATTTCTTAGATGTAGAGTCTAACTTAGCACTATGGTTCTTTGATGTGAAAAGATAATCAATACAACAAAAAAATCTCAGTAAAAATGTCAAAACACAAATACACAAAGAGTCGAGCCAAACTCACTACTCGTAGGTAGACTAAAAGTCGAAGCTAAGGGGAAAAACCCCGACGCGTAAGGTTCAACTCGAAGAACTGACAGTTCTTCGAGTTCGCCACGAATATAAACCTGTAAAGTCGACCTAGCCTACGCTACACGTCTCAACGTTAGCCGACTCCGAACGTCACCCGACTCACACTCGAATCCAACGTGTCTAAACTCAAATCGACACCAACGTCGATCTGCAACTGCACTAACGAGCATACACATGACACGTGAAATGACGAGTAATCCACTCCTCTATACAATATCTCCTTGTACAATAACTCTAAAATTACTCAGAAGTATACTCGCCGCCATTATGTGATTGCAAATATCTCATCCTCTATCCAATTTGAGTTTCAACTTGTATGTGCCAAATTTTGAAAATCAAAAATAACTAAGACTTGTGGGTAAGAAAATATTTCCACACATAACAAGAAGAATCATCCATAAAAGATACATAGTATTTCTTTGCAACGACCAAGAGAATTTGAAATGATATCCACACGTCACTATGTACATACTCCAATATCTTTAGAAAACTATGAGTTTCAAAATTAAAAGCTCATCTATGTTGTTTGTCTATGATACAATGCTCACAAAAATCCTAGTCAACTTCATCCAAATCCAGTAATAACTTTTTTTTATCAAGAAGAGACATCTAACGATCTCTCATATAGCTGAATCTGAAATGCCATACATGAGACATCTCAACGCGAGATTGGGAAAAGTTAATTTTTCCACAAATAGTTGTGCCCTCTAGCAATTACAATTTGTTGTGCTTGTATCTTGGAAGCATAATCTTCTTATCATGGGATCCAAAAAATCTAACATATTTTGCGTAGAGTTTCATTCTAAGCCGTGTGAATCTAACATTCTTGGAAAGATCTAGCTTTTTTTCATGTTAGATATTAATTTAACTTGGATTAGCATGGGAGTGACACCATCAAACATGCAAATCATTATAGATCCAACACCTTCAATTCTATATGATTGATCGTTTTTCATAAAAATCAAATCATTTGATCCTAAGAAAGTACAATTAAACTCTTTAATGTAATAAATATGATAAGAACGAGCATAATCTAGTTTATAACAATTTTTTATGAACGGCAGACAATACCTTTGGCATCATAGACCATCTGTATTTAGAGTCAAAATGCTATGCCGTTTGAGGAAGGACAGCCTTTCTTAATGTGATCATCATTGTGATATCTCCAACACATCAAGTTCCTTGTGTCAAATGATTGAATCTTAGATTGGATGTTCTTCCGCTCTAGAAAATTGGATCTCTGGCTCTTGAATCATGTGCGTCAAGAATCCTTTGTACTCATCAAATGTGAATGATCTTGAATCACAATAATTGCATTATCCGAATTGAATGGATAAGAAAATGACAACATCTCATGTTCTACCTCGTCCGTCAAGAGAGCGTTTACAACTTCGTTTTAAGTGACAGCCTTGCTATCACGATGAAGTAAAACTTTTTATAATATCTGGTAAGGAATAGTCAACAAGTGGAGAAGATGCATAGCATTTTCCATGTTAAAAGTCTCCTTTTTCATAGTTTGGAGATCTATCAACGTGACAGTTACTTCTAATGGAACCATCGCTGAAGGACGTCGAAGAGTTGTGTGATCTCAACATACTCATCACCGTGTTTTATAACCGAAGGATCTAGTTGTCCCATCATAATGTAGACTGAATGATCTTGTGAAAATTTCTAGTTAATGTCGCTAATGTGCACACGTTTCTCTTGGAAAACATTGGCGAGATTCATAGATCTGAACTTGACTTTTATCTAAATTTTTTCAAAGCAAGTAATCACCGCTTCCTTTGAATTTTGACAGAATAATGTCAAATTTGTTGACATGACGCACTTGCAGAGGCGACTTCATCTCTCTAGAACTAGTGTCAAAAAATTTTGTCACCTTGAATTGTCCTATTGAATTGGTTTCTTGTCACCTTTGTCCAATTGTCAACTCTTAAAATCCGTCAAAAAACCGTCATCATAAAAAAAGCCATTAGAAATAGAAAATCCGCCAACGATAAAAAAAACTCATCTTTGACATACCTGCCACACACATTGTTAAGTGACAAACATGGAATCAAAACAACGCTCTGATAACAATTTGTTAAAGGTAAACCTAAAGACAAAAGACACAAACACGAGTAGACGAGAGACACAACATATATTGTGGTTCATCCTTCAAAGCGCTACGTACATGGCTAGAACACACGAGAGAGTTTACTAATAATTGAAAGCAACAATTGTATTGAACATACGAGTGGCGACCAACCTAGCTATAGATAGATAGAATCTGAGGTTACTTCTAAACGAATTAAATTTGAACATAGTTTCAACAAATTGAACATAGTTTGACAATTATTTTAACTTAATAGAAAAACAATCAAGTTACTCCTTCATGAATATATGAGTTTCAATTTTGATATTTATTTTTAGAAGGTTTTGTTTTGGGACAAGTATGGTGAAGATTGAGTGTACTTTAATTTTGTCTTCATTGCGTTACTATCTTAGATTGAGAAACAGAAAGTTTCATAGACTCATTGTTCGCAAACATTATGTAGAACTCTCAACCGAGTTTCCTAGCAGAAAATTTGTTCAGCTGGTATTGCAGTGGATCTTTCCATATCAAGCTAGTTTCAATGCATGAAACTTTTGCTTGTTGAGAATTGGTATAAGTGGGCACTCTTATAAAACTAATACGGGCCAAACCAAGTCAAGTGTAAAACAAAACTGTGCCTTTTGAAAACAAGTGCCTACACTTTCGGCTTGTTTGTTACCGATATAGTTTTAGTCTATGAACAATAGATATTCTCGTACGACGCATCGAGGTCTGCAGCTGCTGCTTCCTGGATAGTAGCGGACCGCCCATCTGATTCTCAAGTGGTCGTCGCCTACTTTGGCCAGTCCTGTCGCGGAGACTTGATTCTGAATCTCGGTTTCCATCAGAAGAGCCCTCTGCAATTTAGAGAAAGCACAGTCGTCCCAACGAAACTAATCAGAGCATAAAGGACCGAAGTTGCAACAACGAGTGACTTTCTCATCACCCGGGCTATCATGAGAGGAGCTAGAAGCGTAGCGGGCAGCACCGCAATGCTGGATTCACCTTTATGCTCGAGAACTGGGTACGACGATATTGTATATTGTATGACCGAACTCTCCAGGAGGACAAGGAGGAGTGAAGACACTGCATTGAGACTTTCAGCCTCAAGCATTCTTCGTAAGCCCATCCATTGGAAGACAAACCTCGAGTTAGCGGGAGAGGGACAAGCAGAATCTGATCGACGTACATGAGTACAACTTGCTCAGATTCAGGATGGTAAATTTTAATTGTACTTTGGGATCTTCCCCTCCCCAGGGATACTCGGGCACAGTCCGGCCGTACGTAGGAGAGAAGATTCAGCTTTCTACTTGAGATCCAGTGAAATAAATGAAGTGCGAAGGCGTTGGAAGATAACAACAGACAAGACCGGACGCCCCACCACAAAACCTTAGGAGATGGGGTAGACCAGAGTATATTCCATCTTCCGTCTGAAGCAAATTTCTTAATACTTTATTTTAATATTTTAATGGCCGGGCACGGAAATAGTTTATTTTCATATTACCTGGTACTCGGAATTCGAAGATCCATAGCTTCCAACACGTCGGTATATACTCTCGAACCACCAGCAGCACGGGGGTGCTGGTGCTGGTTCGAATTTAATACGCAGAGACAACCAACAAGACGTGTACTTCTCCCTCGTAAGGCCAACTGGAAATCAGGATTCTGGATCCAAGCTGAATGCAAAGATGCGGCGATCTGGGCAGACGGCAGGAACCTCCACAGGGTGAGGAGGAGACTTGCAAGCCCCAAATAGACCAAAATGCGGCGTTCTGCTTTCACTGGCCACACTGCAAGCAAACGTGTCACTCCAGCGAATGTACTCAGAAGCCGTACTCCTGTACCTTCAGAATCTCTTCACTGCTGCTGTTTCTGCTGCTGATACTACTCCTGCAGCGCTAGCTCGAGCCCCACTGGAAGTCAAACTTGCCACAGTCGATAACGAGCTTCTCGCTCTGTATATATAGAGAACTTCTCTGCTCAATCAAAATCATCCTCTCGTAGTGTCTCTGCCTCCATTCTCTCTCTTCAACTTCCTTAGTGTTTTGTCCCTGACCTCGAGTCAGGATATTACGACTCCTTGAATCGGGACAAACACTCAAAGGGGTTAGAGACTGAATGTGTAGAGCTTCTGACACATCCGATTCGTTACAATTTTGTACAATTGTCATCATTATACGGAGTTGGTGAAGCCACACTCCAATTCCTTGCATTTTTCAGTAGCTCGTGACGGGTTAATTTATGCTTCACGAGTTACGCGTTTCAATTTAGTTCTGAGACTCGGATTCCTAAGCTATGGCTCCGAACAGCGACTGGCAGGAGGGAAACGCCAAGGGCGAGCCCGGATCGTCCTTGCATGGAGTCACTGGTCGAGAGCCCGTGTTCCAGATGACTATGGAGACTGTGGGCGAGAAAGAAGCCACAGATCTTAAGGGGAGGAAGTTCGCTCTTCCGGTCGATTCCGAGCATAAGGCCAAGACCGTGAGGCTCTACTCCGTGGCTGCTCCTCACATGAGGACTTTCCATCTGTCGTGGATCGCGTTCATGATCTGCTTCTTCTCCACCTTCGCCGCACCGCCTCTCATGCCCGTCATCCGGGACAACCTCGGTCTCACCAAAGTGGACATTGGCAACGCCGGCATCGCCTCGGTCGCTGGAGCTGTGGTGTCTCGGCTGCTCATGGGCACCATCTGCGACCTCGTGGGGCCTCGCTACGGCTGCGCCATTCTCATGATGATCACGGCGCCTGCCATCTTCTGTATGCCTCTTGTGTCCACTCCGGTGGGATTCATCCTGGTGCGATTCTTCATCGGCTTCTGCCTGGCGACGTTTGTGTCGTGTCAGTTCTGGATGAGCTCCATGTTCAACAGCAAAATCGTGGGAATCGCTAACGGAACGGCAGCCGGATGGGGGAACATGGGAGGAGGCATCGTTCAGCTGGTGATGCCCCTGGTGTTCGACATCATCCGCCGAGACATCGGGAGCGAGAAGTTCACAGCCTGGAGGATCGCCTTCTTCGTCCCCGGCGTGCTGCAAGTAATGATGGGATTGCTGGTGTTGACCCTGGGCCAAGATTTGCCCGACGGAAACTATGCTGAGCTGAAGAGAGAGGGCGAGAAAGTGAACGACAGCTTCCAGAAGGTGAGCTCCAATTTTACTTTCATCGCCAAATTCTCAAATCTTTGCAATGTTGAGATTTACTGTTGGCTTTCTTCTGAGCTCGAGTTGAAGAAGTTAAAATGAAACGAACTGATGGGCTCACTCTGATCATGATCTGATGAGAATCGAAAATGATTCTTTGCAGGTGTTTCTGTACGCTGTCACCAACTATCGCACGTACATTTTTGCATTGACATATGGTTATTGCTTCGGAGTGGAGCTCACAGTCGACAACATCATCGCAGAGTATTTCTACGATCGCTTCGACCTGAACCTGCAGACTGCTGGAATCATCGCATCCACATTCGGGCTCATGAACTTGTTCTCTCGCCCTCTGGGAGGAGTCCTGTCTGACGTTGTGGCTGCGAGGTGGGGAATGAGGGGCCGCCTGTGGAATCTGTGGATCATCCAGACGGTGGGAGGAGTTCTGTGCATCGTTCTGGGTCTCACGGGTCAACTAGGACCTGCCATCGCCGTAATGCTCATCTTCTCGTTCTTCGTCCAGGCAGCTTGCGGTGCCACTTTCGGTGTCATTCCATTCATCTCCAGACGATCACTTGGAATCATCTCTGGCGCCACTGGGGCTGGTGGAAACATTGGAGCGGTTACCACTCAGGGAATTTTCTTCATGAGCTCCAAGTACACAACGGAGGACGGGATCATGCTGATGGGCATCATGATTGTGGCCTGCACTCTGCCTGTTATCTTCGTCCACTTCCCGCAGTGGGGAAGCATGTTCTGCCCTCCGTCCAAGGCCACGGAGGAAGATTATTACATCTCCGAGTGGAGCAAGGAAGAGCAATCCAACGGTCTCCACCATGCTAGCATGAAATTCGCCGAAAACTCCAAGTCCGAACGAGGTCGTCAATCGCCACCAAGATCCAAAGAGGAAACCGTCGTTGTTGACGGAGTTTGATTGTGGACGGTGCACGGCCGTGGCCAGTTTAATATTGTAATCCTGGCCAGGATATGTAAGGATGGAAGAAAATCAGACATGTGCTCGTACAATTGAGCTCTACAATAGTTTCATCTGTCCTGGGTAGCTGTCTGGGATAGATATAGTCTTAGAAGGTCGACCAATTTATAGCAATGTTGATTCCAGAGTTTTACAATATTAGAGTTGATGCGCCAGATGTTTAATAGAAATTGCAGTGATTAGGAATAAGAGTTACTCGGAGGAGGTTGTGCATTACGTAGGTGGTGAGATGGAATAGAACGTATCTGCAGTCTTCGAGTTGATTTGTCTACTATTTTGTAAGAACAGTTGTTTAATTTTTATCTTTTTTAACTTAATCCAAACTTTTATTTGAAATGTTTTTGTTTTTGTTTTTTTTCTTATTTATCATATTAATATATTTTTTTTCCTTTTGATTCATTTTTGGAATAAATTTTTTATTAACTTAATAAATTTTGAAAGAAAATTTAAAAATTACAACGAATTTAACTTTGATTCAATAAATTTTAATCTAAATTTAATAAATTTTGATTAGATTTTGGATTAATTTATTTATTTTGTATGACCTGATTTTTTCAAAGAAATTCTAATATAAAATTTTATAATATAAAAGCTAGTCAAATAAAAATAAAATTGAGTGTGTTTCTATGTAAGGAGATATGGTAATGAGAGCGATACTTATAGACTTTCAAACACGAAACACGAAACAACATCGTTATGAGTTTCATTTGTTTCACTCTTCCTACTCTTAATATATCTGCCACCGCCTCCTCTTCCCTTACTGCTGGATATATAAGGTCTCTCGTGAACACCTGTCACACCACCTCCGCCTCTTCCCTTATAGACTTTCAACATCACAGGAAACACGAAACAACATCGTTATGAGTTTCATTTGTTTCACTCTTCCTACTCTTAATATATCTGCCACCGCCTCCTCTTCCCTTACTGCTGGATATATAAGGTCTCTCGTGAACACCTGTCACACCACCTCCGACGAATCAACGTATGTGGTATGAGTCGGGTTTTACCTGTCTCTTTCAGTCCTTACTGTTTGAAACTAACTGCTCTCCAAAAATTTTACACCTATTTCATTTATTTCCTGCTCAACTTTTTTGCTTTTTAAAGCAAAAAAATTATTGCGAGACTGCAATACTGACAGTTGATCAGAAAAGCAACTCATTCTCTCCAAAATGAAGAAGCAGAAGAAGATTATAGAAGCAGAGCTGTGCTACACGGGAGAAAGTTTTGATCCTAAACACTGTGAAGACAATGAGGTTTACACTCTTTATGTAAAAAAAAATTAATAAAATTCCCTCAAAAAAGCAATATTTCAATACTTTGCTTGTTATTCTAATTACGAGCATGGAATAAAGTGTAAATTTTTTTAACCTTGTGCACATTTATATACGGTGTGGATAGAGTGATAAACAATTTTCAATCTCGATTTGGAAAACATGCTAGACCAATGGCGAATACTGCTTGCAATCAAGCAAGATTCGGATAGGACAGCAAGTATTCCAATCAATGCTAAGTATTCTTCATTGTATCCTATCATCACTTTGTATACAAATCAACATCCAGTGATTTTTGGCTGTTGATTTCACTTAAATTCTTGGAAGTAATTCAATTCTCTACCCTCATGACCCCGATTGACCCCATCGCTTCACCATAGTGGAGAGTGATGAGATTCACTATTGCTAGATTTACAATGAATTAGATAATTGAATATGTTATATAAAATTTTTATCTAAATTATTTATGCAAAATATAGAGTTCATCTCAATAAAAGTTATCATAGCAAATAATTTTAGATTAAATTTGATTCTAGAATGTGCAAGATAGAAAAATAGAACTCCATGAACAACATTCATTCAAATAAAATAAAAATCTTAATGAAATCACATGCATAAAAAGTTGCACATGTGATTCTAATAGTGGGAATAACATGTATAATATTATTTAATAAATTCTAATGCACAATCCATCATTAATTTTATTTAATATTTAAAGAATTGATTTATCATTCATCAAGAATAAAATATTTTTGTATTTATTTGAATTTTTTTGTTATAAAACTTAATAACAAAATTATTTCTTCATTAAAATTTGATTTTTTTTGATATTTTTTCTTATTTTTTTTCTCTAAATTTTCTTTTACTTGATTGTAAACAAATTTATCATATTTGGGTAAAGCTTTAATTTTCCAAACCTCAATACTTATTTTCTATATATTTTATATAAAAAATTTATTCATTTAAATCAATTTTGATTAATATTATTAAGATTGAAAAAAAATTTACATTTTGTTGAATTTTTATTTTTTAATTTGAATCTCATTTTAATTGTGAACTTATTATAAAAAATATTTTTTTCTCATAATATTTATGATAGAAAAATCTTTTTTGAAGTAAATATTTAATTTAAAAAAAAATTAAAAACAATTTGATTTCATTTTAATAAACTGAATCTGTTTTAAAATTTTGAAAATCATAAACTTGTTAATTTGATTATTTAAAATATATAGTAATGTAATTCACTATAAAATTAAAGTTTTATCACAGGTTTTAAAAAATGTGTATTGATGCGTTCGATACTTACTTGATCATCAATTAATTCTCTATTTGTAATTTTAGACCTTGGATAACGGCTCAATCTAAGTCAAGTGTATTTAAAATAATTATAGCATTTTAATTATGGATCGGTCAAAGGTATTGCTAGTAAGAGGATAATACAACATAAAGTTTATTTTGTAAATAAGTAATTTCAATTTTCAAATAGAAAAAAGAGATAAATATTTATTTATTTATTTATCAAATATATATTTTTTAAAATATAATTTATTTTATAATGATATTTTTTATTTTATTTTATTTCAATCTTGTCTTGAATTTTACAATAACTTTTTAATTAAAAGTAATCTTAATTCACCATTGTACATATGCAGATTTTAGAAATTTTGGGCAATATCAATGGTGAGAAATTCTCACCATTGGTACTGCCCAAAGTTTTAACTTTAAATTTTACATTGATACTTGTCTTTATTAGTTTTGATTTTTAAAATCAGGCTTAGTGTATAGACAGAGACATCATTAATTTAGGAATATGTCTGTGACAAAATATAAAAAATCCAATGTATGAGCATTCAAAATTACAAAATAAAAACATTTGAAAAACCATATAGACAAAGCTATGTAACTGTGACAATGATTGGTGTGATTCTGAGTAAAAAATTAGAGTAAAGCCCATGACCAATAATGATATCTCAAAAGATTATGATATGTAAGATGAGAGAAGTTAATCTGATTTTACAATAAAGTGATACTAAAATTTATGCCAACCATTTTCGATTGATAATTTCAAAGCAAACATAAAATCGCAATCCAGATTCAACTACTTCAGATCCATATTTCTAGTCAAATGCTTAAGAAGGAAAAAGGTTTTGTATTCTTTGGATTAAATCAGTATTAGGAAATAGTCACTTCATGTCTCAGTTACATACAAAGAGACAATGATTCACGACAAGTACATATTTTTTATACTTGTTTTTATCGGTTGCGGTTTTGAAACAGTCTAAGTGCAGAGACATCACTAATTTCAGAATCCGTTTGTCACATGGTATGAAAAATCGGGCGGAAAAACTCAGCTTTCAAAATTGCAAAATAAAAACATTTGATAATTTATATCGACAAAATTATGTACCTGTGACAATGATTGGTGAATATCTAAATAAAAATTAGATTAAAATACCCATGATTTGTAATGATATTTTAAAATATTATGATTGATGTAAGATGAGAGAAGTTAAAGTGATTTTACTGTAGTGTGATACTAAAATATATGTCAATCATTGTCTTTTAATAATTTCAAAGCAAACACATTGCAATTCAGATCAACTCACTTCACCTGATAGAGTGTGAATTTCGCCCGCACAAATCTGTTAGAGAATCTGCATCTTTAGTCACCATGAAATTGCAATCACTATTGTTGATTACATTACTCGCTTATGCATTTTCAGTTGATTCAAATTAAATACAGCATTATTTTTTTTAACATATATATAAACTTTCATCTAATTTTTTTTTATAAATGGAAACATAAATCTATTTTTATAAATTTGGATTTTAATATAAAAAATTTTATTATATTTTTTAATTGAATTTATTCTATCTTTCAAAAATTATTTTTACTTGGGTTAATAAATTATATGTGTTGATTTTTATTTATATAAATATCGAAAATATAATCTGCAAATTATCTGATTCATCTTTTTGATTATTTTGAAAATTCTAATTTTATTGAAAATTTTTTTATGACAATATAAATTTAGATCATGAAAAAAATAATTAATTTCTAAAAAATATGATTTTTAAACAAAAAATCCTTATTTTTAAGGAGAAGTTGACATAGATTAAAAAGGATAAAAGCTAAAAGATTAGACTTTTATTTTGAAAAAAACATTAATTTAAAATTATTTATTATACGATTTAATATACGATAAATTTTGAAAAATGAAGCTTTAATTTTAATATGATCAGAATTCTTAAATTAAAATCACTTTTCAATAAAAACTTTGCATTTAATAACCGAAACTCAATGTTTATTTTTTTTCCATTTTTTCTTTATAAATATATTATTATTATAAAAAAAGCTTATTTTTATTATTTTTTTGATTTAAAATTTTTTTCAAATTAAATAAGTAAATGAATGAATCAAATAAATTTAACAGTAATGAAAAAATGTTATCTCTACCATAACACCATAATTTATTACGCAAAATCAAATCTTTTCTCAAGGAATCATTACATATAAATAAAATAATTAAATCGCAATGAAATTAAAATCAAATTTTAATTAAAAATCTTAAACATTTTAACTTTAAAATTTTTTCTTAAGATTCTAAAACATTCTATTCCATCAACACACTACGACCTACGTAGTCTACAACCTCCTCCACGTAACTCTTATTCCTAATCACAGCAATTTGGATTCACTGCAATTCACTACATTGAATGGAATGTGAGTGCTGAGCAACATTAGAAAAAAAAATTACTTGTCTTTGAGATCACTAATAACTTCGTAACACATGATTGAAATAAAAAACGGGACGATCCAGACTTCAATGGGGAACTTCTCAGTTCTTTACAATTGAATGATTCAACCGAATTTCGCAAACGAAAAGGAAAAATCAACTTCTCTTGCAAAGAAATCTGTTTCCCCGGGAAATTTCTTCGAAGAAACAACGGCCATCACGAAGTCTGCAATACAGGTCTTTATAGGCTTTTTTGCCCGCCTCAGCCTCCACCCAGTTGCAAGTGTCCATACGTGTAAGGATCTGATGACTTCCTCTCTTCAAGTATCTGAGTACATAGTAGACCTTTCAAGATATGTATGTACAATCAAAAGAGAACAGAAACATATTCCTGCTAATAATCACCTTCAAAGACGGCTGGATATGGCCTTCGGGGTTTGAGCACGAAATCGCAAAAAACAGAACTAGAGATTTCGGCTCGTTCAAACAATTCTCGATATTTATGAATGAAACTTTTCTCAGTTTTTTTTATTTGATGAACATAGCAGCTATCGAATCACATCACAGCAATTTCAGATCCATTAGCATAGCCGTTAGGTAGTTCATTCTAGGTCTATAGTTCTACATGTATACGATCGTTAGCGGACATTGGATACACCTAATAGTACCAAATCAACTCGAGGACTGCAGATACGTTCTATCCATCAACACCCTACGACCTACGTAATGCACAACCTCCTCCACGTAACTCTTATTCCTAATCACAACAATTTCTATTAACCATCTGGCGCATCACCTCCGAGATTGTAGAACTCTGGAATCAACATCGCTCTAAATTGGTCGACCTTCTAAGACTATATCCAGGACAGCTACCCAGGACAGATGAAACTGTTGTAGAGCTCAATTGGACGAACACATGTCTGACAGTCCTCCATTTTTACATATCATGGCCAGGATTACAAATTAAACTGGCCACGGCCGTGCACCATCCACAATCAAACTCCCTCAACAACGACGGTTTCCTCTTTGGATCTTGGTGGCGACTGACGACCTCGTTCGGACTTGGAATTTTCGGCAAATTTCATGCTAGCATGGTGGAGACCGTTGGATTGCTCTTCCTTGCTCCACTCGGAGATGTAATAATCTTCCTCCGTGGCCTTGGACGGAGGGCAGAACATGCTTCCCCACTGCGGGAAGTGGACGAAGATAACCGGCAGAGTGCAGGCCACAATCATGATGCCCATCAGCATGATCCCGTCCTCCGTTGTGTACTTGGAGCTCATGAAGAAGATTCCCTGAGTGGTCACAGCTCCAATGTTTCCACCAGCCCCAGTGGCGCCAGAGATGATTCCGAGTGATCTTCTAGAGATGAATGGAATGACACCGAAGGTGGCACCGCAAGCTGCCTGGACGAAGAACGAGAAGATGAGCATGACGGCAATGGCAGGTCCCAGCTGACCCGTGAGACCCAGAACGATGCACAGAACTCCTCCCACGGTCTGGATGATCCACAGATTCCAGAGGCGGCCCCTCATTCCCCACCTCGCAGCCACAACGTCAGACAGGACTCCTCCCAGAGGGCGAGAAAACAAGTTCATGAGCCCGAATGTGGATGCGATGATTCCCGCAGTTTGCAGGTTCAGGTCGAAGCGATCGTAGAAATACTCGGCGATGATGTTGTCGACTGTGAGCTCCACTCCGAAGCAATAACCATATGTCAATGCAAAAATGTACGTGCGATAGTTGGTGACAGCGTACAGAAACACCTGCAAGGAATCATTTGCAATTCTCATTAGATCATGATCAGAGTGAGCCCATCAGTTTGACTCGTTTCAACTTCTTCAACTCGAGCTCAGATGAAAGCCACCAGTAAATCTCAACATTGCAAAGATTTTAGAATTTGGTGATGACAGTAAGATTGGAGCTCACCTTCTGGAAACTGTCGTTGACTTTCTCGCCCTCTCTCTTGAGCTCAGCATAGTTTCCGTCGGGCAAATCTTGGCCCAGGGTCAAGACCAGCAATCCCATCATCACTTGCAGCACGCCGGGGACGAAGAAGGCGATCCTCCAGGCTGTGAACTTCTCGCTCCCGATGTCTCTGCGGATGATGTCGAACACCAGGGGCATCACCAGCTGAACGATGCCTCCTCCCATGTTCCCCCATCCGGCTGCCGTGCCGTTAGCGATTCCCACGATTTTGCTGTTGAACATGGAGCTCATCCAGAACTGACAAGACACGAAAGTCGCCAAGCAGAAGCCGATGAAGAATCGCACCAGGATGAATCCCACCGGAGTGGACACCAAAGGCATGCAGAAGATGGCAGGTGCCGTGATCATCATGAGAATGGCACAGCCGTAGCGAGGCCCCACGAGGTCACAGATGGTGCCCATGAGAAGACGAGACACGACAGCTCCAGCCACCGAGGCGATGCCGGCGTTGCCAATGTCCACCTTGGTGAGCCCGAGGTTGTCACGGATGACGGGCATGAGAGGAGGTGCGGCGAAGGTGGAGAAGAAGCAGATCATGAACGCGATCCACGATAAATGGAAAGTCCTCATGTGCGGAGCAGCCACGGAGTAGAGCCTCACGGTCTTGGCCTTATGCTCGGAATCGACCGGAAGAGCGAACTTCCTCCCCTTAAGATCAGTGGCTTCTTTCTCTCCCACAGTCTCCATAGTCATCTGGAACACGGGCTCTCGACCAGTGACTCCATGCAAGGACGATCCGGGCTCGCCCTTGGCGTTTCCCTCCTGCCAGTCGCTGTTGGGAGCCATAGCTCAGGATTCCGAGTCTCAGAAACGAAACTGAAATGCGTTACTCGTGAAGCATAGAATAACCCGTCACAAGCTATTGAAGAATGCGGGAAATTGGAGTGTGGCTTCACCAACTCCGTATAATGATGACAATCGTACAAAATTGTAACGAATCGGATGTGTCAGAAGCTCTACACATTCAGTCTCTAACCCCTCTGAGTGTTTGTCCCGATCCAAGCAGTTGTAATTTCCTGACTCGAGGTCAGGGACAAAACACTGAGGAAGTTGAAGAGAGAGAATGGAGGCAGAGACACTACGAAAGGATGATTTTGATTGAGCAGAGAAGTGCTCTATATATACAGAGCGAGAAGCTCGTTATCGTCTGTGGCAAGTTTGACTTCCAGTGGGGCTCGAGCTAGCGCTGCAGGAGTAGTATCAGCAGTAGCAGTGAAGAGATTCTGAAGGTACAGGAGTACGGCTTCTGAGTGCATTCGGTTGCGGTGGGGCCAGTGAAGCAAAACGCCGCATTTTGTCTATTTGGGGCTGACAAGTCTCCTCCTCACCCTGTGGAGGTTCCTGCCGTCTGCCAGGATCGCCGCGTCTTTGAATTCCGCTTGGATCCAGAATCCTGATTTCCAGTTGGCCATACGAGGAAGAAGTACACGTCTTGTTGGTTGTCTCTGCATATTGTTTTCGAACCAGCACCAGCACCCCAGTTTTAGAGTTCATCAGTGTCACTGGATCTCTATTTGATTGCTAAAGTCTCTCCATCGTACGTACGGCTTGTTGTTTGTTTGTGCATACCGGGCAGTCAATCGGGCTTGGGAATAAGCATTTTCTTTCCTGGATTCGAGCGAGTCGTACCCATGTACGGAGGAGAATCTGGCAGAGGCTGCCTATCCCTCCACCCCTCGAGACTTACGCGGATGGGCTTATAAGGAGTAATTGAGGTTCGAATTCCAATAGCAGTCTCTCTCTCTCCTCTCCCACTGAAGCTTCCAGCGATTCTCTCCGCTCTCAATCTAAGCTACTTGTCTGCAGTCAATCACGCCTTGATCTGCACAGAAAGAGCACACTCCGGAGCTGGGAGTCGTGTGTCTGCTTCAGATACAACCTCGTCTCGAGTCCTCCAGTTGAAGCGCAATCCGGCACCTCTCTGCTGCTGCTGCTGCCACTCGGTCTCAAGCTCTTTCTGCGATGGCCGCGGCAATGGGACAGTCACTCCTTTGTGGAGCATGGGTTCTCTTTGCTCTATTGAGCTTCGTGGATGCGACGGTGCTCTTCTCTACACTGCCGAGGACTCTCGCGGTGGAAGACGAGATTCAGAATCAGGTGCCCGCGATGGGACTGGCAAAAGCAGGCGACGACCACCTGGTAATCAGATGGGTTCTGAACGCTACTGCCCAGGAAGCAGCAGCTCCTGGCCTCGATGCATCGTACGAGAAGGTGAGCTTGAAGCTGTGCTACGCACCTGTGAGCCAAGTGGAACGAGGCTGGAGAAAGAAGAATGATGACCTTCACAAGGACAAGACCTGCTCCAAGGCCATCGCCACACAGAAGTATACATCCCAGGGAAACAGCACCGTATGGAGAATCACCAAGGACGTTCCCGGAGCTGTGTACTTCGTTCGTGCATACGTGTTGAATTCAAACGGGACCCAAGTGGCTTATGGCCAGACCAGGAACTTGATCACAATCGAGCCCATATCCGGGAGACATGCATCGATCGACGTAGCTGCTGCCATCTTCTCTGCATTCTCTGTGGGGTCTTTAATCTTTTTCCTCGCTCTGGAAAACATGAGAGGCAGGCGCTCGAGCGGCAGTAAGTAGTTTAGTTTAGCACAGATTGAATGAACTGCCAAGTTAGTTGGCTCACAAACTGTTGAGGCTCCTCCAATGAAGAAGAATTTGCCGATTATTCTGCAAAGAGACGGTAGATGATAGCGATTCTGTAGAGACGCTTCCATCCTTCGTGATTTCTTCTTGAATCATGTCAAATGGCACATTCAATAAAAACAAGGTTGATTATATCAGGTTATGTGCTTCCAACCCAATTTTGGCACCATTGACTATGTCCGTCTAGTACTCTTGCGCAAAGAACATTCCTTCGCAAGTAAAATCGCTACTATTGTCAAGTTGTAGGTTATGATTGTAAAGAGAGAGTTTCTTGTCAGTTTAATATCTCCCCCTCATAATCATTGTAATACAAGGTGCACCTAACCACTTAAGTCATTTTCCCAAATCCTCCTCTATCACTATCGAAGTTCAACTATTGTCACGTTAGAAGTTGCATTCCTTTTTTATTCCGGAATCGCATTTTTTTCACGCAGATCTGGCAACTCAGAAAATCACTATTCTCTCATTCGAAAAATTCCATTCTCTCATAACTTCAAAATTTATTTTCTGTCACCTCAGAAATTACATTTCCGAAATTCATTTATTTTCATCTCCAAAAATCGTTCTCTAGTAACTTCAAAATTTTACACCTATGAGATTCTATCTCTAGCAATTCCAAAAATTACTCTTTCTAAATAGTTTTGAAATTCACTTTTCCTCATAGTTTCAAAATTTCTATTTCCAATGATTTTTAACACATTCAAAATCGTTTTGTGACGTGTAATCATCTTTAGTTGGTTAGAGTTAAAATAGAAGTTATTCTAAATGTTGATATATATACTTAGGCGTACACTAGTAATAGTTGACATATCAACAATCCACGCGTTTTATAGGTAAAGAGTAGGTGTGTTAACTAAAAATGTCATGTTATCTATACGAATGTTTGTTAGATAAAGATTGAGTGTATTAGATTGGGAGAGTCAAGTTAACGATCGGTGTGTTTTTTAGAATTATCCGTCATGTCATATATCCACTAGAAGTGGGTTAGATGGTGAAGATAAAATCTTATTTTCTTGTTAATGAGAGCTATATAAAAAAAAGTTCAATCATTATTGGTATCTTTCATATTCCGAATTTATGATTCTATCTTTGAATGAATTTTTTTCTAAACCTTAGTGTTATATGACGTTCTAAATTCAACTCTTTTCAAAGTTTTAAAATTCTATTTTCTCTTCATATCTGAAATCCTTTTCTTGTAACTTCTAAAATTACACGGTTTACAATTCCAAATTCCACACTCGTCTCATTTCCAAAATTCCACTTTTCATAGTTCCGAAATTCACCTTTTTTTCACTTCCAAAATTCCACTTTTCATAGTTCCGAAATTAACCATTCTTTTCACTTCCAAACTTCCATTTTTCATAGTTCCGATATTCACCAATCTTTTCACTCCCAAAATATTCTCTCTTCAAAGTTCCAAAATTTCACTCTATTTTATTCTCTCTTCAACTCATACAATTCCTTCTCTAGCATATCACTTCCAAAAGTTTACTCAAAAAGAAATTCACTTTCCCCTTCGGCATCCAATTGTAGTTTACTCTCCCTTCTTGACATCCATCAACACCTCTCCACACACCGAGAGTGGTTCCTCGTTGTTTACTTCTAGTGGCCAAAAACCCTAAACCCATTTACCACCAAATCTTCTCTTTCTTTCACCCCAATCATACCCTTATCTTTCACCTACGAAACCACACCACAATATCCAGGTCCATCTCCACCTTCACCCCCTTTCACTTGTTTCTTTTTTATGTTCTAAATACCATCACAGTTTTGTATTTTTTACTCGTTTACATTTCAAACGAAAACGTACATTAATCTAAAAGTAACACTCTTTTAATGATTGATTTCAATGTTTAATGTTAACTTTACTAACTTCATAACATAAAATTAAATACGAGTAATCATTTTGGACTCATAATTCTATAACGATTTGTTACTCACTCATTACTTAGATTTACAATAAAATTACTTATTTTCATTACTGAAGAAGTTCTTTCCCACCATTTTGTCATATCAATTGGTTCCTTTATGGTTCTCACATTGAAAAGGAAACCCCATTAATGCTACTAAAACATATCCATTTCGGCCCGTGGGGCTGCGACGTCTCCTATGGTGGAATTCTTGCCAATCTACGGGATTGGCCAGGTTGAATAAAATACAAGTATTCAATCTAAATCGAATCCTGAAGCTGTGTCCAAAAATTTTAAGTTTCTTTTTGTGAAATCACTTGCCCTCTTAGTAATCATATTCCTGAGTCATATTTTGCACAGGAAGGTACGAAATGCAGTTTGTTCTGCATAATGTGGGCTTTACATGGGAAGGCGTTCTAATTTAACTCTTGACATGATCCATGAAAGCTTTGCTCCACTGTTTTACTTTAATTTCAACACGTAAGTCACCTTGCGTGTTTGAATACTTATCGAAACTGAGATCTTTTTGAAGCTTGCCCAATACACTTATGAGCTACTATAAGTATATTGCATATTTTATTCAGAAAATTATATATAATGGAAGAGAAAATTTACCAACTGACATTGATTACCACTGTTAACAGATATGGAGGCCTACTAATATGCATAACTGAAGCCCAATTTAATCTGTGAAGAATAACTATCGATGCTTAAGAGAATAATTTCATTCTCGAGATGTATTCATGAACTGCATTATATATGTTATGTGAAGAAGATGAATAAATACAGAAATACAATCTTACAGTATATGCTTGAAGTAGATACGTACGTACATTATTACTTCATACATTTCCTACATCAGACAGACTCAATCGTGCCAAAATTGACTTCGAATCACAGAAGCTGATATAATCGACCTTGTTTTATTGAATGTGCCACTTGACATGATTCAAGAAGAAATCACGAAGGATGGAAGCGTCTCTACAGAATCGCTATCATCTACCGTCTCTTTGCAGAATAATCGGCAAATTCTTCTTCACTGAAGGAGTCTCAACAGTTCCTGAGCTAATTAACTTGGCAAATCTATTCAATCGGCGCTAAACTAAACTACTTATTACCGCTCGAGCGCTTGCCTCTCATGTTTTCGAGAGCGAGGAAAAAGATCAAAGACCCCACAGAGAATGCAGAGAAGATGGCAGCAGCCACGTCGATCGATGCATGTCTCCCGGAGATGGGCTCGATTGTGATCAAGTTCCTGGTCTGGCCATAAGCCACTTGGGTCCCGTTCGAATTCAACACGTATGCACGAACGAAGTACACAGCTCCGGGAACGTCCTTGGTGATTCTCCATACGGTGCTGTTTCCCAAGGATGTATACTTCTGTGTGGCGATGGCCTTGGAGCAGGTCTTGTCCTTGTGAAGGTCATCATTCTTCTTTCTCCAGCCTCGTTCCACTTGGCTCACAGGTGCGTAGCACAGCTTCAAGCTCACCTTCTCGTACGATGCATCGAGGCCAGGAGCTGCTGCTTCCTGGGCAGTAGCGTTCAGAACCCATCTGATCACCAGGTGGTCGTCGCCTGCTTTTGCCAGTCCCATCGCGGGCACCTGATCTTGAATCTCGTCTTCCACCGCGAGAGTCCTCGGCAGTGTAGAGAAGAGCACCGTCGCATCCACGAAGCTCAATAGAGCAAAGAGAACCCATGCTCCACAAAGGAGTGATTGTCCCATTGCCGGGGCCATCGCAGAAAGAGCTTGAGACCGAGTGGCAGCAGCAGCAGCAGCAGCAGCAGAGTGGTGCCGGATTGCGCTTAAACTGGAGGACTCGAGACGAGATTGTATCTGAAGCAGACAGACGACTCCCCAGCTCCGGAGTGTGCAGATCAAGATGCGATGACTGCAGACGAGTAGCTTAGACCCAGAGCGGAGAGAATCGCTGGAAGCTTCAGTGGGAGAGGAGAAAGAGAGACTGCTATTGAAACTCGAGCCTCAATCACTCCTTATAAGTCCATCGGCTACGGACAAGTCTCGAGGGGTGGAGAGAGAGGCAGCCTCTCCCAGATTCTCCTCCGTACATGAGTACGATTTGTTCGAACCCAGTAAAGAAAATGCTTATTCCCAAGCCCGATTGACTGCCCGGTAAGCACAAACAAACAACAAGCCGTACGTACGATGGAGAGAATTTAGCAATCAAACAGAGATCCAGTGACACAGATGAACTCTGAAAGTTTCCGAAGGTCGTTGGAGCCAAACTGAACGCCACACCACAACGATCTCAGCGTATGCGGCACATCTCTCGCCAGAATTCGTCCATTCCAAACTCTTCGGCTCGACACAGAAATGATTTTTTTTTGGAATATTTTATTAAATTGTGAAACACGCATTTAGATTGTTCCAGATGATTCCGACAAGTGGACTCATTGTCAGACCAGAATCAGCACGAATAGTTCGAGCGCACAACTCACAAGGGCACCCGTACCGAGTGGAATCAAACGGCATGCAATTCTGCGGCGATCTGCGGCGAGTGGAATCAAACGGCATGCAATTTTGCGCTAGCTATGGCCCACTGGAAGTCAAACTTGCCACAGATGATACCGAGCTTTCCGCTCTGTATATGTAGGGCACTTCTCTGCTCAATCAAAATCATCCTTTCGTTGTGTCTCTGCCTCCATTCTGTCTCTTCAACTTCCTTAGTGTTTGTCCCTGATCTCGAGTCAGGAAATTACGACTGCTTGAATCGGGACAAACACTCAAAGGGGTTAGAGACTGAATGTGTAGAGCTTCTGACTCATCCGATTCGTAAAAATATTGTACGATTATCAACATTATACGGAGTTGGTAAAAGCAGACACCAATTCCCCGCACTTTTTAGCAGCTTGTGACGGGTTAATCTATGCTTCACGAGTTACGCGTTTCAGTTTCGTTTCTGACAGTCGGATTTCTGAGCTATGGCTGCCAACAGCGACTTTCAGGAGGGAAACGCCAAGGGAGAGCCCGTGTTCCAGATGACTATGGAGACTGTGGGCGAGAAAGAAGCCACTGATCTTAAGGGGAGGAAGTTCGCTCTTCCGGTCGATTCCGAGCATAAGGCCAAAACCGTGAGGCTCTACTCCGTGGCTGCTCCTCACATGAGGACTTTCCATCTGTCTTGGATCGCCTTCATGATCTGCTTCTTCTCCACCTTCGCTGCGCCGCCTCTCATGCCCGTCATCCGGGACAACCTCGGTCTCACCAAGGTGGACATTGGCAACGCCGGCATCGCCTCAGTCGCTGGAGCTGTGGTGTCTCGGCTGCTCATGGGCACCATCTGCGACCTCGTGGGGCCTCGCTACGGCTGCGCCATTCTCATGATGATCACGGCGCCTGCCATCTTCTGTATGCCTCTGGTGTCCACTCCGGTGGGATTCATCCTGGTGCGATTCTTCATCGGTTTCTGCCTGGCGACGTTCGTGTCGTGTCAGTTCTGGATGAGCTCCATGTTCAACAGCAAAATCGTGGGAATCGCTAACGGCACAGCAGCCGGATGGGGGAACATGGGAGGAGGCATCGTTCAGCTGGTGATGCCCCTGGTGTTCGACATCATCCGCCGAGACATCGGGAGCGAGAAGTTCACAGCCTGGAGGATCGCCTTCTTCGTCCCCGGCGTGCTGCAAGTGATGATGGGATTGCTGGTGTTGACCCTGGGCCAAGATTTGCCCGACGGAAACTATGCTGAGCTCAAGAGAGAGGGCGAGAAAGTCAACGACAGCTTCCAGAAGGTGAGCTCCAATCTTACTTTCGTCGCCAAATTCTAAAATCTTTGCGATGTTGACATTTGTTTGCTTGCTTTCATTTGTTTGCTTTCTGTTGGCTTTCTTCTGAGCTCTAGTTGAAGAAGTTAAAACGAATCAAACTGATGGGCTCACTCTGATCATGATCTGATGAGAATGGAAAATGATTCTTTGCAGGTGTTTCTGTACGCTGTCACCAACTATCGCACGTACATCTTTGCATTGACATATGGTTATTGCTTCGGAGTGGAGCTCACAGTCGACAACATCATTGCCGAGTACTTCTACGATCGCTTCGACCTGAACCTGCAAACTGCGGGAATCATCGCATCCACATTCGGGCTCATGAACTTGTTCTCTCGCCCTCTGGGAGGAGTCCTGTCTGACGTGGTGGCTGCGAGGTGGGGAATGAGAGGTCGCCTCTGGAATCTGTGGATCATCCAGACCGTGGGAGGAATTCTGTGCATAGTTCTGGGTCTCACTGGTCAGCTGGGACCTGCCATTGCCGTCATGCTCATCTTCTCGTTCTTCGTCCAGGCAGCTTGCGGTGCCACCTTCGGTGTCATTCCATTCATCTCTAGAAGATCACTCGGAATCATCTCTGGCGCCACTGGGGCTGGTGGAAACATTGGAGCTGTGACCACTCAGGGAATCTTCTTCATGAGCTCCAAGTACACAACGGAGGACGGGATCATGCTGATGGGCATCATGATTGTGGCCTGCACTCTGCCGGTTATCTTCGTCCACTTCCCGCAGTGGGGAAGCATGTTTTGCCCTCCGTCCAAGGCCACGGAGGAAGATTATTACATCTCCGAGTGGAGCAAGGAAGAGCAATCCAACGGTCTCCACCATGCTAGCATGAAATTCGCCGAAAATTCCAAGTCCGAACGAGGTCGTCAGTCGCCACTAAGATCCAAAGAGGAAACCGTTGTTGTTGACGGAGTTTGATCGTGGATGGTGAACGGCGGTGGCCAATTTAATTTGTAATCTTGGCCAGCATATGTAAGGATGGAGGAATGTCAGACATGTGTTCGTCCAATTGAGCTCTACAACAATTTCATATGTCCTGGATAGCTGTCTGGCATAGATTTAGTCTAAGATCGACCAAATTATAGCGATGTTTATTGCAGAGTTTTTCAATCTCAGATGGGTAATAGACATTGCTGAGTAGGAATAAGAGTTACGTGGAGGAAGCTGTGCATCACGTAGGTCGTAGAGTGTTGATGGAATAGAACGTGTCTGCAGTCCTCGACTTCATTTGGTAGTATTAGGAGTATCCAATGTCCGCCGCTAACGATTGTATACATGGAGAACTATAGACCTCGAATGAACTGCCTAAAGGCTAACCTGATGGATCTCGAATTGCTGTGAGATGATTTGATAGCTGCTCTCTTCATCAAATAAAGAAAAAAATTGACAACAAAAAGTACGGATAGATTTCGTCCGTAGACTGGGTTCATTGTGTCGATAGTGAATTTTCAATGTTGAAATAAAAAAAAAAAAAATTAACTTTTCTCTATAAATATTTATACGATGTAATCAGCATGATATGTTAGGCATCTTGAACCAATAAAACAGATAGATTATGAACCAATAAAACAGATAGATTATGTTTTCTAAGAGAACTCTTGGTTAAGATACACGCAATAATCATTCTCGTAATTGTATGTAACCTAGCCTCTTCTAACTTAACAAATAGAAGTTACGTTGGCTCATAGAGACCGAGAAAGCAAAAGTCATTTAGATCATGGTGATTGAACATGGGCAAGATACATATAAGAAGAGTTTATGTAGTGTATCGAACTGAAAAGTTCATGTAGTGGATTGAGCTGAGACCCCGAATTTGGCATTTGGGCAAATAGGAAAAAATAGATACACTCGCCTGAAGCTATCAGGAACAAGAGGTTGAGAAATATTTATTTAGATCGGAAATTTTTTATGTCTTGTTTTTGTGAAAATTTTTGGTTGAATCTAATAGAATAAGTTTCGCTTAGGATACTTTTCCTATAACATCTTGTTGAAATTGAATCATCACTCTGTAAACTATTTTAATTAAAATCGATAAAATTAATAAATCGATAAAATCTCAATTTTGGATTTTTTTTAAAATGATGCCTAATTTCATTGCGGATATGTGACTAATATCCTAAGATTAGTCAAAAATAGGCATATGCCTAATCTACAGAGGTTATAATCATGATTACATATCTTCAAAGGTCTACTCTGTATTTAGATACTTGAAGAGAGAAAGTCATCATATACTAACACGTATGGACACTTCCCACTGGCTGGAGGATGAGGCCGGCAATAAAGCCTTTCAAGACGAGACTTCGTGATGGCCGTTTTTTGTTCCAAGAAATTTCCCGAGGAAGCAGAATTCTTTGCAAGAGGATTTGAGTTTTCCTTTTCATTTGCAGAATTAGGTAGAATCATTCAGTTGTAAAGAACTGAGAAGTCCCCATTTTAAGTCTGAATCGTCCCGTTTTTAATTACAATCATGCGTTACGATGTTACTAGTGATCTGAAAGAAGAGTACTTTTTATTTTCTCATGTTGCTCGGCACTTACGTTCCATCCAATTAATTAACGGTTCATAAATATCTCTTGATAATATTTTTTTCTTTTCAATTATGAATAAATATCTGCTTAAAATTTGCAACATACTTATGTAGCTCATAAGTGTTTTGGGCGAACTTCAAAAAGATCTCAATTTCGATAAGCATTCATACAGGCCAGGTGGCTTACGGTTGATAGCTCAATAGTTGATATTAAACTTAAAATATGGAGCAAAGCTTTCATGGATCATGTCAACCATTTTCTTTTTCTAAAATTGAACGCCTTCCCACGTAAAGTCCACATTCTGCACAACAAACTGCGTTCTAGGACCTTCCTATGCAACATATGACGTAGGAATAGGATTACTAGGAGGGCAAGAGAATTCTCAGAAAGAAACTTAAAACTGCTGGACATAGCTTCAATATTTCTTGATCTATTTAGATTGCAAACTTGAATTTAATCTAAATGGAGATGTTGCAGGAACATAAAACGTAGGGGCCACTAAGGCCACACCCGTTTTTGCTACGGCCACACCCGCCCGTTCAAAAGCGGGCCTGGCCGTAACAAAAACGGGTATGGCCCTAGTCGTCCCCGGAGCCAGATGGGTGGACGACGATGTCACCCCTTGTAGCAGGAGGGGGACTTGAATACGGGTCGCCTTCTCTCATCCGAGGAAAGATTACTTGGCCGATTTCGCATTCCCATGACACTCTAGGTGTTCCATCTTCGTTTCCTGAAACTAATGGCCAATGACAAGCATGGGCATGGTAATTAGCGGGCGGGTGTGGCACTAGTCTTACCCTTAAATGTATTTTCTTTTCAATGTGAGAACCAGAGAGAAACTCATTGATGTAACAAAACGGTGGGGAAGACCTTATTAAGCAGTGAAAATAAGTAGTTTCATTGTGAACCTAATTGATAAGTGAGCAGCAAACCGCTGCAGAAGCTGTCTTTTAACAATCTTACCGTACAACTTGACAACAGTAACGATTTTCCCTTTGAACGACTTCTCTTCGCGCAAGAGTACAACACTGCAGCTAGTCACAATAAGCGAGTTGTATGGATGCTTCAATTCTTTCAGAAAACTTGGTCTCCATTGGCCCGTACTAATATTCGTAACTAAAGTCCAAGTTGAACCTGTGAAGAATAACTATCGAAGCTTAAGAGAATGCTTTCATTCTCAAGATGTATTCATGAACGGCATTGTATATGTTATGTGAAGAAGATGAATAAGTACAGAAAAGACAATCTTACAGTATATGCTTGAAGTAGGTACGTATGAGGATACGTACATACATTATTACTTCATACATTTCATCAGACATACTCAATCGTGCCAAAATTGACTTCGAAGCACAGAAGCTAAATATAAATAAATTATTGAATGTGCCATTTGACATGATTCAAGAAGAAATCACCAAGGATGGAAGCGTCTCTACAGAATCGCTATCATCTACCGTCTCTTTGCAGAATAATCGGCAAATTCTTCTTCACTGGAGGAGTCTCAACAGTTCCTGATCTAATTAACTTGGCAAATCTATTCAATCGGCGCTAAACTAAACTACTTATTACCGCTCGAGCGCTTGCCTCTCATGTTCTCGAGAGCGAGGAAAAAGATCAAAGACCCCACAGAGAATGCAGAGAAGATGGCAGCAGCTACGTCGATCGATGCATGTCTCCCGGAGATGGGCTCGATTGTGATCAAGTTCCTGGTCTGGCCATAAGCCACTTGGGTCCCGTTTGAATTCAACACGTATGCACGAACGAAGTACACAGCTCCGGGAACGTCCTTGGTGATTCTCCATACGGTGCTGTTTCCCAAGGATGTATACTTCTGTGTGGCGATGGCCTTGGAGCAGGTCTTGTCCTTGTGAAGGTCATCATTCTTCTTTCTCCAGCCTCGTTCCACTTGGCTCACAGGTGCGTAGCACAGCTTCAAGCTCACCTTCTCGTACGATGCATCGAGGCCAGGAGCTGCTGGTTCCTGGGTAGTAGCGTTCAGAACCCATCTGATCACCAGGTGGTCGTCGCCTGCTTTTGCCAGTCCCATCGCGGGCACCTGATTCTGAATCTCGTCTTCCACCGCGAGAGTCCTCGGCAGTGTAGAGAAGAGCACCGTCGCATCCACGAAACTCAATAGAGCAAAGAGAACCCATGCTCCACAAAGGAGTGACTGTCCCATTGCCGGGGCCATCGCAAAAAGAGCTTGAGACCGAGTGGCAGCAGCAGCAGCAGAGTGGTGCCGGATTGCGCTTAAACTGGAGGACTCAAGACGAGGTTGTATCTGAAGCAGACAGACGACTCCCCAGCTCCGGAGTGTGCTCTTTCTGTGCAGATCAAGGCGTGATTCACTGCAGACGAGTAGCTTAGACCCAGAGCGGAGAGAATCGCTGGAAACTTCAGGGGAAAAGGAGAACGAGAGACTGCTATTGAAACTCGAGACTCAATTACTCCTTATAAGCCCATCCGCGTGCGGACAAGTCTCGAGGGGTGGAGGGACAGGCAGCCTCTCCCAGATTCTCCTGCGTACATGATTACGATTTGCTCGAATCCAGGAAAGAAAATGCTTATTCCCAAGCCCGATTGACTGCCCGGTAAGCACAAACAAACAACAAGCCGTACGTACGAGGGAGAGAATTTAGCCATCAAATTGAGATCCAGTGACACAGATGAACTCTGAAACCTTCCGAAGGTCGTTGGAGAGAAAACTGGACGCCGCACCACACCATATCTCATTCGTGCATTCAAAACTCTTCGGCTCGACACGGAAATGATTTTGTTTTTGAATATTTTAATCAAAATAGTGAAACGCGCATTTGAATTGTTCTAAAATTTCCGACAAGTGGACTCATTGTCAGATCAGAATCAGCACGAATAATTCGAGCGCACAACTCACAAGGGCAACCGTACCGACTGGAGTCAAACGGCATGCAATTCTGCGGCGATCTGTGTCGGAAACGACTCCAACCTTCACTGGTGAAGGAGAGAGTTGAGCCCTGTTTAGACCGGAATGCGGCGTTCTGGTTTGCTGTCCCCACGGCCATGGCTCGGCTTCACGCCACCGATTCAGGTGCTGTACTCCTGTGCCTTCGGATTCTGCAGCTCGGTGAGCAGCCTTGAGTCCTTACATCGCTAGCTCGAGCTCTCGTCTAGAGCGAGGCTCTCTCTGTGTATAAGAGCCCAACTCTGCCATTCCAAACTCATCCTCTCAAGTGTCTCTCTCTCGTGTCTTTGTCAGGTTCTCCTGCCTCTGCTCGCTCTGTTCACCCCGTCAGTGTTTTGTGCCCTGAACTTGATTTACAAGATTCATATCATGCTGCCTCAGGACAAACACAGGGGACAGAGCTTGAATGTTGAGAGCTTCTGACACAGCTTCGTTAGAGGAGAGTCATAGGTTTACAAAGTTGGTGAAACCCAGCCTAGAACTCTGCACCACAGTGTATCTGGGCTGAGCTTCACGACTTTCTCGTTTGGATTTCGTTCTGACACTCGGAGTCCTGAGCTATGGCTGCCAACAACAACTGGCAGGACGGGAATGCCAAGGGCGAGCCCGGCTCGTCTTTGCATGGAGTGACTGGTAAGGAGCCTGTTTTTCAGATGACGATGGACGCTGTGGGCGAGGGCAAAGGTGAGCAAGAAGCCACTGATCTCAGGGGAAGAAAGTTTGCTCTTCCGGTGGATTCCGAGCATAAGGCCAAAACTGTGAGGCTCTACTCCGTGGCTGCTCCTCACATGAGGACTTTCCATCTGTCGTGGATCGCCTTCATGATCTGCTTCTTCTCCACCTTCGCTGCGCCACCTCTCATGCCCGTCATCCGTGACAACCTCGGACTCACCAAGGTGGACATTGGCAACGCCGGCATCGCCTCAGTCGCTGGAGCTGTGGTGTCTCGGCTGCTCATGGGCACCATCTGCGACCTCGTGGGGCCTCGCTACGGCTGCGCCATTCTCATGATGATCACGGCGCCTGCCATCTTCTGCATGCCTCTGGTGTCCACTCCGGTGGGATTCATCCTGGTGCGATTCTTCATCGGTTTCTGCCTGGCGACGTTCGTGTCGTGTCAGTTCTGGATGAGCTCCATGTTCAACAGCAAAATCGTGGGAATCGCTAACGGCACGGCAGCCGGATGGGGGAACATGGGAGGAGGCATCGTTCAGCTGGTGATGCCCTTGGTGTTCGACATCATCCGCCGAGACATCGGATCAGAGAAATTCACTGCTTGGAGGATCGCCTTCTTCGTCCCCGGCGTGCTGCAAGTGATGATGGGATTGCTGGTCTTGACCCTTGGCCAAGATTTGCCCGACGGAAACTTCGCCGAGCTCAAGAGAGAAGGCGAGAAAGTCAACGACAGCTTCAAGAAGGTGAGATTGTACACACTCAATTTCCTTTCGTCTCCGCCAGCGCACTTGTATTCTCCTCATTTCTGAGTTGTTAGTGATGACTCCGGGTGAACTCAACTGACATTTTGTCTTCATTTTGGTGCGCTCAGGTGTTTTTGTACGCTGTCACCAACTACCGCACGTACATTTTTGCTTTAACCTACGGCTATTGCTTCGGAGTGGAGCTCACAGTCGACAACATCATCGCCGAGTACTTCTACGATCGCTTCGACCTGAACCTGCAAACTGCGGGAATCATCGCATCCACATTCGGGCTCATGAACTTGTTCTCTCGCCCTCTGGGAGGAGTCCTGTCTGACGTTGTGGCCGCGAGGTGGGGAATGAGAGGTCGCCTCTGGAATCTGTGGATCATCCAAACCGTGGGAGGAATTCTGTGCATCGTTCTGGGACTCACGGGTCAGCTAGGACCTGCCATCGCCGTCATGCTCATCTTCTCGTTCTTCGTCCAGGCAGCTTGCGGAGCCACCTTCGGTGTCATTCCATTCATCTCCAGAAGATCACTCGGAATCATCTCTGGCGCCACTGGAGCAGGTGGAAACATTGGAGCTGTGACCACTCAAGGAATTTTCTTCATGAGCTCCAAGTACTCGACGGAGAACGGAATCATGCTGATGGGCATCATGATCGTGGCCTGCACTCTGCCGGTTCTGTTCGTGTACTTCCCTCAGTGGGGAAGCATGTTCTGCCCTCCGTCCAAGGCCACGGAGGAAGATTATTACATCTCTGAGTGGAGCAAGGAAGAGCAATCCAACGGTCTCCACCATGCTAGCTTGAAATTCGCCGAAAATGCCAAGTCCGAGAGAGGTCGCCAGTCGCCACCGATTTCCAAAGAAGAAACCATCGGTGTGGATCGACTTTGAGATCGATTGACAACTTTACTATATTTCCACTTATCACAATCCATTGCCTGAAGTGTCGATCAGTCGCAGCGACATCTCGAATCCAGACACCTTTGTTCCAAGGCTCTTATTACCGAACACCACACTACTTCGAGTGCCCCGGAGCTTGGAATGAAGCTGCTTCTTCCACTGAGATGAACATCAACGCTTTTATACGATTTGGAGTGCTTCGGAGAGCTCCCACCAAATCCTGGAGAATGTCTGACTGCGCTGGACGGATGAAACGGACTTATTTGAAAGTTATTGCGACTTTGTAGAAGAGATTGTACATTTTGTCGGCTCTCTGATGTAGATGATATGTCAGAAGCGTCTGCTGTTATCGGTTCTTTCAAATCATACACCACGAATGTCCATTTCTTATCATAGAACTTTAAAAATTTTGTAGGAGGCATAGCTAGACCCACCCATTCCAGCCCCGCGATGACGGGGAGGACTTAAGACTGGATGGAGCTTCCTTCGAGCTCTGCTATGTTGTTGACGGTTTAGTTACTTCTCTGTGCAATAAAAAAATAATCATCACATGTATTCAAGGAATTTATCGACTTGTGAAACGCTGCTGGGTAAAATTTTGAGAATCTGTCTTTGCTGGAAAATATTTACTGTAGACTTCATCTCTACTCGCTCTCCGACTGTCGTGATAGCTGCTGGACCACGTCTATTGTTCAATGTAATAGAAACCTGGATGAGGTATCCTGGCGTTCATCTGGATATTGTTTTGAAGGCAAGATAGAAGCTGAAGTTAGGATCTGTATGTCAGTTCTGTGATATTTGGTAATCCATATTTGCTGCTTACTCTTTTAAAGATTACCAGTTTTCAGATAATCTGGAGTAACAGAACTCAGACTGGTTCCAGCTGACTGCTTTTAATATAATGCGCTTCGAGCTCAACGGTACTTCAGGGTCATGACAGTTATGAACTTCAAGTGGAAAAAGAAATAAAATCTATAATGCAGGTCGATATATCACCAATCAGTTTATTCCAATGAGATGGTGTCCAGCCAGATTGACACCATGCAGACTCTCGTTTTGGAGACACAGTCCCCCATTTGATTAATCTTTTGACGAGTTCTCAATCCCAACCAAGCTTGTTATGGACAATTAAGTTTTTCAAATAATAAGATCTTCTCAGACTTGAATATGTTATGCCTGAGTAAGAGGGAGGATAAATGAACAATGGAGTATGCAAATGTTAAAGATGTACTCATGAGGCTGAGAAGGCCTGTGACAGGATTCTATACAAAAACATAACGGATAACGACGGCCGCCCAATTTCAAGCTCAGTGGGAGCATTCCTTTGTGCACTGCATGGTAATTATTTCCAGTCACTCTCGTTAGATTTAAATATTTTTTTCAACTTGAATGGTATCAAAATCGGTCTGCATGAGCTCAGTTGTTACTCTCTACCAACGTCTTCCCGTTTATGAAAGGGAACCGGTGGCTCAAGTTTTGAGCAAAGGTTCACACTCAGGCACATGAACCGCTTCACTGCTCGAAGGTATAAATTCTGCTTTGGAAACTTCAACACACACGCATACTTGTACAACTGTATAGTCTGTACCATGAGTCGTTTCGAACCCAAAGCATTTTGGGCAATGGTCTGCTATGGAATTCGCTTTCTTGCTCCAAATGCCCCAGCAAAAAGTTGAAACGGTCATAAATATGAATTTCTGACATGTAATTCTTTCGTAGTATACAAACTATAAAAAATACTCTTTGTCTTCATCACAGTAATCGCGTGAAGTGATTGATATTCCTTTTCTCAAGCACGTATCCCTACTTGAATGGCTAACTTGCTCATAGATCTTGCTATTAGCTCAGTAGGGGCTATCACAGCCGCCCACCGTCCATAGGTGCAGGACAAGGAAATGATAAAAGCCGATTTCTAGTTTCCGCTTCTGCCCCTTGCGCCCAGGAGCATGAGCGGTGCAACATGTACAGACAGCAGTGCAACGTTGGGCGTGACACGAAAATCTCAGAGAATGGTTCAGCCTCGACTGTTAAGAAGTCGTCACACGGCAGCAAGTTCCGCACACTACCACCACAGCTGGAGAACATCGAGATTTGTCTCGTCCCACCACACCACATCGTTCCTCTTAGCGTGACGCAGAGAAGAATCTGAAGTCGGTCGATGCGTTTTTCCAACAGGAATTGGACCCTCCTCTGCAGTGGATGCTAAGCGGCCAAACTCCTCCGTTCCGACACATATACTTACCCTCTCGATCACAATTTACTCGTAGATAGAGCTCGAATGGTCCAATCCGCGGCTTCTCGACGACGACGAAAGGAAAATTATAAAAACTCCACTGCTTGAGATCTTAGTCGGCCCTGTAGACGAGCTGACATAAATATTAGCCCCCTACTTGAGCCCCATTATTCCCTCTCACCCACTGATATTTCTAGAGTAGAATAAGCCCTGAGCTGCATTGTATATAACAGGGATTGATCGATGATGCTTATTCTCCCGATGATTCTCACTGGAGCACGGAACGAGCGACGGAACTGGAGTATTGCAAGCTGATTGTAATAGAGATATAACGTGCTGTACATCGCTAAATTTTGGAGTGGAGGATTATACAATTATCAGCATTCCTTTGATATTGCATATTCTGGGAGAACGCACTGTGATTCAGCACAGGAGAAGGAACAGTTTTTCCCAAGAGCACAAGCTCTGTGGACGGATCTTAGTATGAAGTATCTGTTGACAGTCCTATACACGATTGCAACACAGTCTTTATCTTATAGACTAAGCACTGTAAGGGGACGCAGACATGGGCCCATTTACTTAATTTTGTACACGTTTGGCGTTGCTTTTTTCAGCAATGTAAGCTGCCGTGTACTTTCAGTACAACTTATGTTCAGTTCTGGAATCTTGTATTTTGCGTCTTTTTATATTGGATGTCAGAATCCAACAGTTGACATGTGGCTTTGAAAAGCATAAGTTTTTCTTTAGTCTCTCTAGAGAATCATTTTTGTATGTCACCTTTCACTGGTCAGTTGAGCCGGTATTAATAGATTATAAGTTCTAAAATCTCTGTCACAAGTTATCTCCTTAAAACTTGTGACAAAGAAATTAGAACATCATTTTCTTTGTAGTCACGAATATCCATCATTCGTGTAGAGCATTCAAGCATTCCTCGACAGGGAAGTTGGATATCAGTCAGGCACGAAATCATTGCTTGCTGTAGTGTTTCCTTACCCAATAAACCTTACCGTTACAACTAAAAAGCTTAATGAAAATTTTTGTTTTTATATCATTCTAAAAAACTGGGTGTAGGAGACAGGAAAGGTTAATAATTGTTTATATATATGTGTCAAGCTCCCAAATCGAAGATCTAAATTTCGTAGGATAGCCATAATATAGCGCCCTCGAGCTACTCTATAGAAGTGCATTCAACTTGAAGCAAAGTTCTTCAAGTCGCACATTGAGCTACTTATGGCCTATGCCTTCACTTGACATCCTACGAACCTCCATACGGGAAAAAACAGAAGTATCTAGATATTTGACTAGACAAACATTTTTCTTCGTCTTCATCATCACGCTCAGATTCTGTGACTTTTGTTCACTAGGTTGTCTTGCATTGTCGAGAAGACTTGCAGGATGTGATCTGAAAAAGCGAACCTGGGCTGATGATTAGTGTCGAAAGTAAGACCGATAATAAGACAGCGGCAGTCCCAAATCCTAGGATCCTCAAACCTTGGGGATCATTTCCAGTGCATCCATTCTTTGCCAAGGGGTTCCAGGTAGATGATTTTGCACGATCTCTTTTAAAATAGTAAGTGACACGATCAGCTGTCACGAATATCTAGGATGCAGTCTTGAATATAAACTCCACCTTGAGACATGGTATCTTTGAACATAATAGACGCCAAACCTTCATTGTGTATGAAGGCTCCCGCTTCCCCATTCATGGTTAGTAATTCATTCAGAAAATGAAAATCTGACATGTAGAAAAGTCATGCCACCCACTAATCTATATTTTCTACGACGCTAAGCAGAGTGGTGACATTTTATCATTATCTTCAAATTGCCTCTACTCTAAGACTACTGGAAAGTGGGAACTTGTAGCACTCACAAGGTGTTATTCCAAACGTTGTGGTTAGCGTATTCATTGTTGGATTTCCGTCCTTTCTACAAACACTGAATGTGCTCTTCGAAACAACATCATCCCAGCTTAGTGAAAAAACGATGAAAAAGAGACAGGAATTCAATGACCATATTTCCGTGAGCCCGAAAGCCTTTTCTCTTTATTTTTTATGGAAATGTCTTTTGGTGCTAGACATGAAACTCCCTAGTTTCATCGGATCTTGCATGATGCTTCTTCCTTCTGGTGATTAATCAGGATGAGTTAGAGTACATCTACGAAGCATTTATGTTATGCTCCTGGATTCCAGCAAGCAGGTTCAACAGATGCAATAAGCCATGTGATTATGAAAGCTTATAATAAACACCCACTTCACTATTTTTTAGAATTAGAATTATGTATTCTATAATTTCTCTCCCGAAGTACTTTCAGCCACCATGTATGTGACTTTGTAAAACAGCTATAGATATAAAATAGCCCTGGTTGCCTTAGATGCACATAAACTCTCAGTCATAATAAAAAAACACTATCTCTTATGTCATTATGGACATATCTTCAGTACTCCAAATGGACTTAAAATCATGTGGTGTGAACGAACTCGTTGTGAGAAATGAAAATATATTTGAATAGACGAAGTCAAAGCTTATGTTTGCTTATGAAAATGCATATCAATAGACGAAGTCAAAGCACCTGTTTATGATCATAACAACGAGGATAGATATTTTTCATTACTTATAATAACTCAAGTTAACAGAAAAGATAAAACTGTGAAACACTGTTATATAAATATTGTACAAATCGAACGAGTGATAATGAAGATCCACTAAATTCACACGTAAGAACTTGGAAGTGAAACTTAGTTTCCAATTTAGTCTACTATCAAGATTATAGCTGGGTTTGTCATATAATAGACAAAATACTGGAATGTAGCTCGCGACGGCAACATTTTTCGAGTGTCGTTGTGAGGATGTTCGTAGGGACAGCCGTGGAATTTTGTATCATGCTTGTCAACCTAGAATCTCAACTATCCAGACGTATCTTAGATATACATATGGTCAACGAGTAGGACGAAAATTGAATACAAATTTGTCTCCACTTCGGAGGCTGTGATTAGATCGCTCTACCTAGAGAATACTGCTCATACACCTTACCCTCAATGAGTGCTCGATAGAAGTTACGCATCTTCACAATCTGACCCCAGATCCACGGCAAAGCAAGTCTGTTACGCGGCCAATTTAAACCCATCCACTCTCTGCCAGTTCGGACTCAAAACAGAAAAGAGGAGACATCCTCACAGAGCCGAATTGTACTTTACCATCGGATAGAAGCAATTTTGATTCAATTGCAGTTTGTGACTTACACATCATGCATGGGGGATCTACATATCATTACTGCCCAAACACCTTGCCCTCAATGAGTGTTCGATAGAAGTTACGCAAATTCACAATCTGACCCCAGATCCACGGGGAAGCAAGTCTGTTTCGCGGCCAATTTAAACACATCCACTCTCTGCCAGTTCGGACTCAGAACAGAAAAGAGGAGACATCCTCACAGAGCCGAATTGTCCTTTACCATCGGATAGAAGCAATTTTGATTCAATTTCAGTTTGTGACGTACACATCATGAATGGGAAATCTACATGTTATTGAACGAGAACGTTTAATCTATCGACTGCAAATATGTACTGTGACTAAGAAAAGGAGCTGAATTTGATGCTTTTAACATCGTTTCCAGTCAAAGCCACTCCTCTGGTGCACGAGAGGGACATCAGGGCAGGTACACTAATTACAATCACTCAGTTCTCATTCTCTAAAAGTGGAAATAAATCAAATGTCGACATTAAACTCGACACGCCTACAAGGAGATGCAGGAAGCTCGAAATGATCATCACTCGCCCATTCGATCATCGCCAGAAAGATTGGCAACGGTTGACCACCTCCGCTCTAAATTTCGAATGCGTCCCATCACAGGGACGCATTCTAATCCTGTGGAATTGATTGAGAAGTCAGCTCGCAGCCGAGACAGCTGCCGTCTGCTCCGCTTCTCACTTGCTGCCGTTCGAGCGCTTGCTTCTCATGTTCTCGAGAGCGAGGAAGAAGACCAACGACCCGATGGAGAATGCAGAGAAGATGGCAGCAGCGACGTCGATAGAAGCGTGCCTTCCGGAGATGGGCACGACGGTGAACAAGTTGGTGGTCCTGGCGGCGTTGGTGGTCTGGCCGTAAGCGACTTGTGTCCCGTTGGAGTTCAAAAGGTACGCACGGACGAAGTACACAGCGCCGGGGACGTCCTTGGTGATTCTCCAGTTGGTGGAATTTCCGGCCGAAGTGTACTTCTGCTTGGCGATTCCCTTGGTGCAGGTCTTGTCCTTGTGGAGGTCATCATTCTTCTTCCTCCAGCCTCGTTCTACTTGGCTCACAGGTGCGTAGCAGAGTTTCAACTGCACCGTCTCGTAAGTTGCATCGAGGCCGGGAAGTCCCTCTTGGAGAGTGCTGTTCAATGCCCATGAGATCACCAAGTGGTCTTCCCCAGCTTTGGCGATCCCCATCATGGGAACTTGATTCTGAATCTCGGCATCCACAACCAATGTCCTCTGCAGTGAGGAGAAGAGGACTGTGCTCTCCACGAAGCTCAGCAGAGCGAACAGCACGAGCGCTCCGGCAACAATCGATTTTCCCACCGTTGCCATGATTGCAGTCGTAGAAAGCTCAGAGCTCCAATTTCAGCTCGGGGAGTCAAAATAGCACAGATTTAGACTAGAGCATGCAATGAAAGGGAATTGATTGATCTTCACACCGGGAATCTGTACTTTCTTTGCAGGAGAAGCTCGAGAGTGTCCAAATGTCTGCAAAGAGTTCCAGACTGTGGAAGAGATGTTGAGAGAACGAGGCTAGTGTTTGGGATAACTTCATGATTCTGTCAGTTCTTATAGGCTGTGAATGTGCAGACTCCTTCGGCTCGGGAAGGAAAGCAGCGAGTGGCCTGCCAGATTGTCCATGGGATGGACCTCGGGGGTGCCGAGATTTGGGGAGGATGATGTAATTTTAGCACAGAAAGCGAACTTCATGGAGCATGGATGGTCCCGACGAGCGGGACCGTACGAAGGATGGTTTTCCAGCCAACGATTCGAGCAACAGCGACGAGAATGAACTGGAAAGCGCTTGGAGGTTGCAAGAGCAAAGGACCAGTCGCCGCAGCTCACGTGATGCGGCATGTTTCCGCACTTCCGACACTTTACTACCTCACCAGAATAGTTGGAATCTCCCAGTGGGGTCGAGGATGTGGCGCTCCGGATCAAAAAGCAGCTCCAGGCCCACCGAGGAGAGTTGGATTCCCGAAAATAGACCGAGATGCGGCGCTTTGATCGTCAGGCCTCCCCGTCAACGCTCGCTGGCCCCACAGCCCAGGCCAGCGGATTCAGTTGCTCTTCTGCACTCTCAGCTTCTGCTCTGCGCTTCTGTCGTAAGTGCGCTTTTAGCTCAGGTCAACCTCGCAACAGGCAGCCAGCTTTTGGCTCCGTTTATATGCACCATGCCCCCGCACTCCAATCTTCATCCTCTCTCTCTCCCTCTCTCGAGCCTCAGAGTTTGTTCCCTGACCTCGAGTCAAGGAGACTGAATGTCAGTCGAGACAAACAGACGAGCTCGCCGGAGTTGTGACGTGGAGGAGTCCTGACACTCTTCGGGAGGACTGGAACTAGTGATTGCTGGCTGTATGACTGTCGACCAGCGACATTCGAATCTGTCGAAGAGACTTGCAGGATTAGAAATTTAGTAGAAATTTGCGCTTGTAAGTGCACATCGTTTTGAGCTATGGCTGGCACCGGGAATTGGCAGGATGGGGATGCTAAGGGCGAGCCCGGCTCGTCATTGCATGGATTGACTGGTAAGGAGCCTGTTTTCCAGATGACTATGGAGACTGTGGGCGAGGGCAAAGGCGAGCGAGAAGCCACTGATCTCAGGGGAAGGAAGTTTGCTCTTCCGGTCGATTCCGAGCACAAGGCTAAGACCGTGAGGCTCTATTCCGTGGCTGCTCCTCACATGAGGACTTTCCATCTGTCGTGGATCGCCTTCATGATCTGCTTCTTCTCCACCTTCGCTGCGCCGCCGCTCATGCCCGTCATCCGGGACAACCTCGGACTCACCAAGGTGGACATTGGCAACGCCGGCATCGCCTCAGTTGCTGGAGCTGTGGTGTCTCGTCTTCTCATGGGCACCATCTGCGATCTCGTGGGGCCTCGCTACGGCTGCGCCATTCTCATGATGATCACGGCACCTGCCATCTTCTGCATGCCTCTGGTGTCCACTCCGGTGGGATTCATCCTGGTGCGATTCTTCATCGGTTTCTGCCTGGCGACTTTCGTGTCTTGTCAGTTCTGGATGAGCTCCATGTTCAACAGCAAAATCGTGGGAATCGCTAACGGCACGGCAGCCGGATGGGGGAACATGGGAGGAGGCATCGTTCAGCTGGTGATGCCCCTGGTGTTCGACATCATCCGCCGAGACATCGGGTCAGAGAAGTTCACTGCTTGGAGGATCGCCTTCTTCGTCCCCGGCGTGCTGCAAGTGATGATGGGACTGCTCGTCTTGACCCTGGGCCAAGATTTGCCTGATGGAAACTACGCCGAGCTAAAAAGAGAGGGCGAGAAAGTCAACGACAGCTTCAAAAAGGTAGCCTCATACTTGTCATCTGGTCTCTTCCCACAGCAAAGTGTTTATTGCAACGACTGCTCGCTACTTCCACCACCTTCTAGTACAGTCAATATGCAGTTGCAATTAGATTTTGTGTTCACTCAAAATTATGCTTCTTGATTTTAGCTGGTGAAGACTGACTGGCTCTTTCTGTCTTTCTCCTTCGACTTGTTGTGCTTCAGGTATTTTTGTACGCTGTCACCAACTACCGCACGTACATTTTTGCTCTGACCTACGGCTATTGCTTCGGAGTGGAGCTCACAGTCGACAACATCATCGCCGAGTACTTCTACGATCGCTTCGACCTGAACCTGCAAACTGCTGGAATCATCGCATCCACATTCGGGCTCATGAACCTGTTCTCTCGCCCTCTGGGAGGAGTCCTCTCCGACGTGGTGGCTGCGAGGTGGGGAATGAGGGGCCGCCTCTGGAACTTATGGATCATCCAGACTGTGGGAGGAGCTTTGTGCATCGCCTTGGGTCTGACGGGTCAGCTGGGACCTGCCATCGCCGTCATGTTGGTTTTCTCGTTCTTCGTCCAGGCAGCTTGCGGGGCCACTTTCGGCATCATCCCCTTCATCTCCCGAAGGTCTTTGGGAATCATCTCTGGCGCCACTGGAGCTGGTGGAAACATCGGAGCCGTGACCACTCAGGGAATCTTCTTCATGAGCTCCAAGTACTCGACGGAGAACGGAATCATGCTCATGGGCATCATGATCGTTGCCTGCACCCTGCCAATTATCTTCGTCCACTTTCCCCAGTGGGGAAGCATGCTCTTCCCCCCATCCACGGCCACCGAGGAAGATTATTACGTCTCAGAGTGGAGCAAGGAAGAGCAAGCCAATGGTCTTCATAACGCTAGCATGAAATTCGCCGAAAATGCCAAGTCCGAGAGAGGGCGACAGTCGCCCCCCAGGTCAAAGTCAGATAATGTTGGTGCGGACCAGCTCTGATGGCTTTGATCATGGACCTCAGTTGACAAATTAGAAGTGATAAGGTCTATCGTACCTTAATTCATTGTCTGTAGGAGTTGATCGGTGGCAGCTATTACTCACTTGTCTACCACGAGATGCGATTCGATTCAATTTGCTCTTCATAGTACCACACTGGTTAGTCTGGTCAGTATTAGATCAGTTCAGCCCCTACCTTTAGAGATAACTTAAAACATTAATGCTTATAATACGGGCACCATCAACAGAATTCAAGCGCCGCTTATGGAGTGCGCTACATTCGACAATTCCAGTGCTAAATCGGTCTATTCGATGGATCGATCGATTGCGCTGGATGGTTGGAACGGATTTATTTGGAGATGGGGCTGCGTGGACGAGGTTGTACATTATGTAGATGGTCCAGCGATAGATGAAATTCTTAAACACGTCTTAGACTTGTGCTTTCCGTGTCAATTCTTTCAGGGTACATCCCGACGTCCATTAGAGAACTTTGAAATTCTGTGTGGAGGCCTATGCCCGCCCAGCGCGACTAGTTGAGACGCTATTAGTGCTAGTGCCATCCATGGCTGGGAGGAAATACGAGTTAGATGGAGCTGGTCTCGAGCTCTGCAACGCTGTCGAGTGCTTCGATGCCTCCATGTTCAATAAATATGTGAATACCACATTTGTCGACAAAGCTGCTCTGCGAATCCATCTGTGATTGAACTATATTTACATTCTCTTCACTGCAATGTCTTGTGTATATACTCTCTTTAAGAATCCCATACCGTTTAAGAACATGTCAGATAGGCGATTGACCTTTAACGCATCGCACTCCTGGCCAACAAATGATTAGTAGCTTATCATCCTTCCTGGATGTGAATAATTGGCTTGAAAAGTTTTAGTGCTCTCCTTGGGAACAGGAAAAGCTTGGATCGGCTTGATTCCCGCATGGAATCCCGAACAGATGGTCTTTCATAAGTTTCTTGATGAAATGCCAAGACCTGGAATCTTAATCAAAATCTGGGAAGTCTAAGCAGATCCACAAATGATTCCATCAATTTAGAAAGAGCAACTAATTTAGTCTCGAAATCGGGAATCAGGAACCATTTGAGCCAATTGTCAAAGCTCATGCTATCCTCCTTCCAACCTTTTCGGACACTTACAGTCTTCACAGCGTTCCTGATTTCGTCTTCACAACATTACTAACATCTATAGGAAAGTTAGAATCTGCACCAAAAGTTCCAAATCTTGAAAACCTCTAAAATAGAGTCCTCGCTTTATATTCACTGGCGCAATTGTCTTGTCCCGAGCCTTGCGTTGCCGATTGGCAGGAAAGGAACAGCTCAGATTCGACAACGAGAAAATAGATTGCACAAGGTTTAAATTTAGAATCATGTTCTATAATGACAAACCTTCCAAAACCCAACTGAACTCATCTTCTGTTCTTTGCAAGAATCGATGGAAATTACAGTTTCTAGCCTGTTCAGAATCTCCTCATACCATTCCACTGGATCTCCGTCCCAGAAGCGTGGAACGAATACGTGTTGGGGCCGCGAGTGAAGGTCTGTAAATATGCATATGGATGATCTGACGACCACTTGTCGATACTACTGCACAATACAGTTGCATCCCCTCTCCTTTACAAAACTGTGCGCTGTCCGCGAGCTCAGTTAACTGCTGCTTTTCCGTTTCCACGTGCTGTAATTGGCGGAGTCCTGGGCGTGGTCGTGGCTTCTGACCTCAATTACCTCTCACGCGTAACCTGATGTGAATGTACATCAGGTTTCCGATAACTTGAAATTCTCCCATAACCAGTATAGGCTCTTTAACCTCTTCTGACAATTATCCGGATTGTGGTGAGGAGAAAGATGGTGGATTTAAGACGCACGATGAAGAAGATACGGAACTATATATGTACCCAAGATTTTCAAGTAAGAGACCTCAACCACCCCGCAATAAAACGAGCACATCAAATGCATACTCTCCATAACCAGATATGTCACTGACATGCTGTCATTTAAAATGACAATGACAAGTAGATTATCACTAATGTGTTCTAACTGTGATATTTATGACAAATAAATATAGAGTTTTTGATTTTGATGATTGAATATATCATTTATGATACAGCAGATTTTTCATCACAATATCATATGGCCTGTATTTAGATTTCTTCAATGACCTCTCATGCAAAATAATTTCATTATTTTGCTATAGACTTGACACACTTTGGATATGACACTTCTATGGGACCTAGAGACAAGGCTGAAATGATAAAAGGTCATGTGTATCCGTTGCCCATAGGAAGCGGTCTCCATGATATAGATAAGAGTGTAGTCATTGTCGCCATGGGGATAACCTGGATAATCAAATAATTCAAAGATCCAAAGTGTCAAAGCATGCATGTTAGGCCAATCCAGTTTTCGACTCCTTCTAATGTGATGTCAGTTTTTTTGCATATGATGTAATGTTTGAACTCTCATACAAGTTCAAGCAAAATGGTCTCTTTCACATCTTCAAAAATATGTACGTATCTGAACCATGATGACAATTTATTTACAACGCATTCCACTCAAACTTCACTTATCAAATTCATTAAGTGGATTTCTTCAAAACTTCTTACTTTACTGGATTTGACAGCAAACACAACTATCATTCAAAGAGGATATGTATTTCATGAGTATTCAAGAACAACTGAAAATCTATTAAACAAGTTTTAAGAATTGATGTTCAAACTTACTTTCAATACCATTTAAAATTGTTCTGTGATTATATAACAAAATATAGAATATAATTATTTTTTCCAATGTCAAAATATTTTTATCGAACTTCTCAATGACAATAGTGACATCGAGCGACAATGGAGAGAAGCACGTGAGACGATGGAGAGAAGGCTGAGGCTTTCTCTCCTTCGTGTTTGTAAGATACACATCTTAGAGTTTCCACTTAAGCCTCGGCAAGGTAAGGTAACCCTTTAGGGTTACCCAGTATAAGTGTAAAAGGTAAGGGTAATATGTCTGGCTATAGGGTAAGTTAAAGGTAGGTAAAGGTAGAGCCTCTTGTTACCCGATAATTACAGGGTAACCAAAAAAAAAAAAAAACGAACATTCTTGTGTCTCTAAGGGAATATTTGTATTACTATTCTAATTTTGTGACGAACGCAAGACCCGAACTTTACTGCAGTTACTCATGTACCCTTGAAGTGTGGTTAATATTCCCGGGTCCCGTCATTGTGTTACCGATGGCTCGTTCGCACTATCAGTCTCTTCTTCGGAGTTGAAGACCGCGGTCTACCACGTTCGTTGGAATGGACAAAGTGGACTGAATGCCGTTTGACCACGTCAGTTTTGGACTCAGTTCTGGTTTCGTGCATATTTGAAGATGATTCATCGAGGAAGCATGATCTTATGCCAAAGAATGATCAAAAAAGAAGCAGAGGAGGAAGAAGTGCATGGATCGATCCATTCTCATCGCTCGAAAGAATCGATATGATTCTTTTCCTCTTACGTTACCATCGCATTTCGAAGCATCCTAAGAAGACATGTCAAGTCTGGATGTGATGGATCGCCAGTGAGAACCACAGTGTCGGACAGCCTGCAATTTAACGATCAGACTTACCGAATTTTAGGTTTCGGTCTTGTAGTTTCCTTGTATCTAATTGGAATTCCACCCGCAATAATTTGGGCTCATATGAGGTCAGAGGTTGTTGATGCAAGAATGGTAGAAGTGGAAGATTTGTCCCGTACGAAGGGTAGCACGGTTGTGGAGCTGATAGGCTTGAACTTGGAGGAGAATTCAAGAACATGTCAAAGTTTCTTGACTGCTGACTACATGAGCTATTTTGATCACGTTAACAAGCATCTAAATACATTACTCACACATTTGTAATTCCCACATGAGAGAACAACCTCCTTTGAAGCACTTTGAATTATCGCTCTACATACCTTGCGGGAATGGTAAAAAATCACATGATCGGGAGATGAGATTAGGAAGTGAGTTTGAAACTTCAAGACTGGACTAACAGTAGGCCTTGACTCAATCTGCGGATCAAAAGCTAAGAAAATCATAGAGTCTTTCACATGAGACCCAACAATTGGCGGGTAACCGGGTAATTACGAGTAAAGGTAGACCATAGTGTTACGTGTAAGGTAAAAAGTTGGGTAAAGATAGAGTACCATGGCTTTCTTGGTAACCTTTTACGTTACGTTGAGTTTTGATCCGCAGATTGAGTTAGGGCCTACTGTCAGTCCATACTTTTTTACCACTACTACCGCCACAGTCAACACTTCATCATCCCTGTGAATTTCTCCTTGATACTCCCATGTGTCTGCGAGTGTCGAATTTGAGGATTGTGAGTAGAAAGTGTCTAGTCACAGTTCCAAAATCCTGTGGAAAGTGATGGGTCGACAGTCTAGCCCTATTATTGTTGTTATCTAGTCAGAGGTAGATAGACTGCATATCCTCATATAAGCAGGCCTCTCTATATAGGGCGGATTCCTTATGTTCCGTATCTCAACAAAATAAAGAAAATTTTCAAATCAAAATACGGAATATAAGGAACTCGACAGTTTTCGGCCGAATTTTGACCTAAATTCTCATGTTGTTTGCCGAATTTGTTGTCAATGCAATACAACTTCGAGAGAAATGGGTGTTATCTTTGATCTCTGAATATACTTTTTCCATTTCAGCAAGGAGAAATCACTCTCCACACCGTTCAAGTGTTCAAAAATGGTGAAACTAATACTACGAAAAACTCCATGAGTTGAAGAAATCTATTTTTAAAACCTGGAATCAAACTTTTCAATCAACAGATTTTTGTGCACCTAGAACATTGACTTCGTAATGTTCTGGGTTCACTATTTTATCTTTGTACTTTTATTTCCGAGAAATTTTGAGAATTTCTTGATATTTTAGAAACTAGTTGAATAATTTTTTGTGTTTTCAAAGCTACAAGTGAATGAAGTAACTAAGGAAACAAAATACTAGAACTTGGTTGAACTCATCAGGTGTCGCCCCAAAGTTTTAGTCAAATATTCAGTTAGTTTCTCCAGTAAAGTAACGGTAATGAACAAAGAAATTGTCAAAAACAATCACGGCAAAGATTTACCTGTAAGTTTCTCTAGTAAAATCAATTACATCAACAAAGATTTGTCAAAAATTGTCACCCCAAAGTTTTAGTTAAATGACTCCGTTAGTTTCTACACCTAGAGAACAAAGATTTTTTGTTGGAAATACGGAACTTTCTGAAAACGAAATACGGCACTTTGGCCCTCAAGTTCCGTATGTGCCGTATTTAGAGAGGCCTGCATATAACCGTCTTCTTCCTACGTCGATTGTAACACAAGTCAACACTTGGCTTAAAATAGATATTTAAAGCGACTGGTTTCAAGACAGTAGTTGTCTAGGGGTTTTGATTTGTTGCCTCTTTACATGATGAGGGCAGTCGACTAGCTTTTCTTCCTCCAAAAATAGATCTCCAAGGACATGTTATAATCATCTTCGTGCACAATGCACATGTGGACTCCTTTGACATCAAACTTTTTTCCACTACGTTATTTACTCCACTCAAAGCTGACAAAAAAAAGCCAAGAATTAAAGGCCATATGGTACGGGTTTATGTAACACCTGCAACACCTGTAACACATCATCAAGGCCATCTTAGCCGACAAAACCAAGATCTAGCATCCATTAGTTCCAAAGGGAACCGTGGATATGTAACACCAACATTTGATAGTCTGGAGTACTTTGTAATGGCTATGGCCTCTACGATGCTCAGTCTAACACTCAGTGTGCTTACCACACAAGATGATACTAGTCAATGAAGAGACATTGTTACAATCTCCAGCTCTCGCCTGCGAGGAAAAATTGACCATTATCGGTATTTTTTCACACTACCACGCTTCTTCGAGCCATACTATGCCTATTACTGGAGCAACCTATACTGGCTTGTTTCCAGCAATCTTTCATTCCGAGTATAATTTATTTTTTTAACTTTCCGTTCTCAAGTTGCCACCGCAAAAATCACAACTTCGAAGAAACACAGCGAAGGAGATGCTTTAAATATTGGATTTTGGTAAAGCGACAAACCATCCTTATTTTGAAGCGACTTGAATCCTTACCAGCTGTTTCATTGTGGAATCCTATTAGATACATTTCATATTCTACGTATTCTTCAAGCCACTCGGCCCCATGTTTCTTTTACTAAGGATTGTACCTTCGAATTTCATGAGCTCAATATCTTGTCATTTCATACTTTCGTTATAGATCTTTTTTTACATTTTTGATTTTGTATTATAATGTGTCGCGAAGTGTGGCACCTCAAATGTAATAGTCCTCCCGAGAGCAAAATGGCCCAGTATTTACCAAGGAGACACCAAGAGATGTGCAACAATGTACTCGCAACTGTAATACTTCAACATTCTCATGCTTGCCAATAATTGTGGTGATTGTTCATAGACTATTTTATATGCTTCTTGCACACTTGAGCATATCTAGATGTACTAGTTGGAAAGACATGACATTAGATTACTCTTCAAATGCTTATGTTCTTGATTTCCATGTGTATTGCGACGATTCTCGTTATGCAACTGTATGTATCAACGCTTATAAGTCGAGAAAACATCTGGCTTTTGAATCTGAATAGCAATTAACACTTTTATATTATTATATCACAAAACTAGTTAGGATAATTTTTCAAATAGAAGATTTGGATGGAAGATTCACAAATGAACAAACAATATTTAACTATTATTACTTACATTATCAGCAAACGAACATTCACAGTTGATTCAAATGGGTATTAGTCTATTACATAATGTCCACGAGCGTCGCCGCCGTCTACTACCATCCACTTGTAAATGGGTTCGGGATTGAGGAGTGACTCGAGTTGAGAGTTGAGAATATCGAAAGCACCTATAATTGGAGCTTTGGTGAAGGTTGAACCACGATCAAAGCATAACAGAACTCAGTTCCATCAAAAGCTCATTGTGAACATACTGTCGTCCGGTACAGGTACCGACCCCTTCATACCGAATACACGTGCCCCAAATCGAATCTCAAACCAATCCCCGTGTTGGTTAGCAGGTCAGCGGATTGAGCACTATGCTGTTGGGGCTTTGGCCCAACCGCATGCACAGGGACTTGATGGGGTCATATCATCCTCTTGGGTACTTTACTTGTTAGTGGCTCAAGCCCACTGGCTGCAGACTCATATCCCAAGTCCTACCCATTTGTAGTATCCATTTTTCAAGTGGCTGTATTAAAGTTCGAGGAGGATCTCGAAGCGCCTTTTCACGATACGTCTCTCCAGTGCCTTCTTCTGGGAATCGTGGATACTGAGGGCCAAACCACACGACCGGCAGCGGCAGCGACTCCTCGCTTGTTATTGGCACCCGAGGTTCCCCCTTTACCACACGGGAGGGAGCGGCAATTTGATATATACTAGGTGGCAAAGAAATCGACTTCTCAAAACTACCAGGCACTTCCGACTGGAATTCCGGTTTTTCCGGAATATATAGACTCCACGTGTACTTTCGCGACTTCCTGGGTTACTCTTCCAAAGACTTCTCACCGCTGCGTTGCAATTAGTAGACATATTTTTCCCTTTTCACTCCAAAGGCACTACCGGTAGTGTGGTAGAGGTTATGGAATTCTCTCCAGCTGGCAAACTTAGGCCTACGAAAACCTGATTTTCTTATAGCCAGGAGCTTGGTGCCCGCTGCCGGTAGTGTGGTAATGCCCTGAGACTGGATCCAATTTAGTTTATCTGGCTTTTAGGGACAGGGGCGTGAGGTAGATCAACGGTATCAACTGGAGACTCAAGGGAACGACCTTTCCTGCTACTCCCGATTTTCTACGTCTTATGTTCTAATGGGTGTCGAGTTTCAGAATGTGCCTCCATGATATCAGAAACCGCTAACATTCTCCTTGCGAAAGTGTTCCAGTCAGTCTGCTTCCACAATCTCAAGAGCGCAGGTGCACTCAGGTCGTCCGAGTAGAGTAAAAGAACGAAACGACAATGCCTTTCAGAAATTATCAACCGGAAATTATCTCGATCGTGACCTATAGTAGCTCCCAATCCATGGGACGATTACCGGCCGTTGTCGTCAAAAGAGTCGATGTCCCAGAAATTGGGATTCGGAGTGAGCTGAAATAGATGCAGGCCAAGGTTCGTGGAAAAGTTGGCGTAAAAATAGGCGAGCACCCATCTTCTCGGAGCCTTGGTCCGTCCCCCCACTCCAGTCCTACATACATACATACATCACAAGTGGATGCCATGCCCTGCCCTGTCCTTGCCACAATCTCGGAGAGAATCCTCTGTCATGGCGGACTTGTAGTTTAGCTCACAGATTAGACAGATGGTAAGATTACCGATGAACGCCTACATGCTTGCTGTAGAGACGAGACACCAAAGCCCGATATTTCCTTTCTCATCTGTGTCATCGATTTGCGCGCCTTGCACAGCAGTAGCTAATGGCTGATCGCTGGTCGACGGGTTCGGACCACATGAGTTTACGATTGATCCACGGAGAGGTGAGCTCATCGATTAGGAAAAGGAGAACTGTGGGGAGCAAGTGTCAGTATCGGAGCGCTTTGCGGCTTAGCACGACATGAGACCTATAATTACAACAAAGCCACGCTGTTGGAAAAGTACCCATCAATCCATCCATCACCTGGACGATTTCTGAATCGCCAATTGGCCAGTCTAGGTTCAGAAGACGTTTGGGTCGAGATTTCGGGAAGGCCTTCGAGAGGACGGTGGTTCAATTTCCCACTTGCCCTTGCCACCCCAGCATCGGAAAATGTCTTTGAAACAGAGATCAAACGAATCTTGCAAAATGGAAGATTCCCCTCTTCAAACGCCACCACAACCTTCTCCACCTCCTCCTCCTCCTCCTCTGGCCATTTCCTTTACACGAGATCTGATACTTGGCTCAAGAGCTGCAGTATGGGCATGAGAGGGATTTTGTGAGCTTCCTCCTCCTCATCGTAGATGACGGACTTTGCGGGAGAGTGTCTCTCGCAGCCTCAACCAGTACACCGCAACAATACGGACAGGGAAGCCGAGGTTCATCTACTGAGCGATGGGGGTCCAGCTCTTGGGGGCTTTTGGATATGGAGGAAGGTGGGTACAGTAGACTGAAGAACAAGAGCAGTTGACATTCGTCCCGGCCGCAGCTAGCGGAACCTGGGAGCCAATCTGGCCAACCTCGATCGGCACAGGGCGCCATGTCAGCCCGAATAGAACTTCTTCAGCTGGCATGGGAACTGTTAGAGCGACTGCCCCTCCATGAGATTGGAAATTCCTCGGCAAGTGGGCTCCCTGTGCGAGCAGATTGGGCTACCACGCTGTGGATTCCATGGACGGTCTGCCAGGGTTACAGTGCCACTCCCGAATCCAAACACCCACAACGCGTTGACGATCCTCGCACTGCGAGCGCTGACTTCACCGTCCCTCGACTTCAGCGAACGAAGGCTCGGACCCCGAGAAGATCGAGTGTGCGTAAGTCGGATCGTACCATTTCTCGTTGACATTCCGGAGGTCGATCCAGTTTCAGTCTCTCCGGTCAACTCCGGTCCTTTGCAGACTCCACACTTAAGAGCTCTGAGAACAACATTCGATTTCGAATAATCCCCGGCGAGTTCGAGACCACTCTCTCGAGTCAGATTTCACAATATCTCCCTCCCTCCGTCCATCCCTCCCTCCCTCTCAGATCAGTGGCAGAGGTAGAGACGGGCAGAAGCAGAAGCAGGAGACTCCGATTGAATTGCTCACGCTGGAGTTCAAGTCCAGATTGTGAACTCCGGTGAATCGAATTGTGCTGAGCTAGGGGCGATCATGTCTCACAGAGACAGGGAGCTCGGTGGCTCGGCGAAAGATGTGTTCTCGTCGTTCAGCTCGCAGGGATCGCGACACAGTTCGACGACGTCGGGGCACGGGCACACGCCGCCGGTGTTCGCCATGTCGATGGAGGCCGGGGACGTGAAGAGCGCATTCGTGGCCAGAGATCTGTGCGGGAAGAAGTTCCCTTTACCCGTGGACTCGGAGCACAAGGCCAAGACGGTGAGGCTGCACTCGTTCGCAGCGCCGCACATGAGAACATTCCACTTGGCCTGGATCTCGTTCATGATCTCGTTCTTTTCGACATTCGCAGCTCCGCCTCTGATGCCCGTCATCCGCGACAATCTGAATCTGACCAAGGTCGACATCGGCAATGCCGGAATCGCGTCCGTCTCGGGCTCCATCGTCTCGCGGCTGCTCATGGGCACCATCTGCGACCTGCTGGGGCCTCGCTACGGCTGCGCCATCCTCATCCTCATCACGGCGCCGCCCGTCTTCTGCATGCCGCTCGTGTCCACGGCCACGGCCTTCATCCTCGTGCGCTTCTGCATCGGCTTCGCGCTGGCGACGTTCGTCTCGTGCCAGTTCTGGATGAGCTCCATGTTCAACACGAAGATCGTCGGCCTGGCCAACGGGACGGCCGCCGGCTGGGGCAACCTCGGCGGCGGTATCACTCAGCTCGTCATGCCCATCGTCTACGACATCATCCACCGCAACCTCGGCGCCGAGAGCTACGCCGCCTGGCGCCTCTCCTTCTTCCTCCCCGGTCTCTTGCACCTCGGCATCGGCATCCTCGTCCTCGTCCTCGGCCAGGACCTCCCCGACGGCAATTACTCCGCCCTCGAGCGCGAGGGCGAGAAAGTCTCCGACAGCTTCGTCCAGGTACCCTTCCCCTCCCTCCCTCCCTCCCTCCTTCCGCCTCCATAGCAAGGACTGTGGAATATTTGTGACTTGAACCGCCTTGCGATCTAAATTCTTCGATTGAGTTCGATAAATGCCATCCTCCCTCCCTCCGCCTCCATAGCAAAGGAGTGTGGAAAATTTGTGATTTGAATCGCCTTGCGATCTGAATTTCTTCGATTGAATTCGATCAATGTCATCCGCTCATCAATTTGCTCGAGGGATTTCTTCCCCGTACCCGCGCATTATATCTGAATGCTGGAGACTCGGTTCCGTCTGCGCTTGCTCGTGCAGGTGTTCATGCAAGCGGTGAAGAACTATCGGATGTTCGTGCTGGCGCTGACGTACGGCTACTGCTTCGGCATCGAGCTGACGATCGACAACATCATCGCGGAGTATTTCTACGATCGGTTCGATCTGAACCTGGCCACGGCGGGAGTCATCGCCTCGACCTTCGGGCTGATGAACATCTTCTCGCGGCCGCTGGGTGGGGTGCTGTCGGACGTGGTGGCCATCAGGTTCGGGATGAGGGGTCGCCTCTGGTGCCTCTGGGTCACTCAGACCTTGGGCGGCGTGCTGTGTATCTTGCTGGGAATGACGAACGAGCTGGGACTGTCCATCGCCGTCATGCTCATCTTCTCCTTCTTCTGCCAAGCGGCTTGCGGAGCCACATTCGGCATCATTCCCTTCATCTCGCGCAGGTCGTTGGGCATCGTCAATGGCACCACGGGAGCAGGGGGCAACATCGGCGCCGTGCTGACGCAGGGGCTCTTCTTCATGAGCTCCAAGTACTCGACGGAGACCGGCATCAAGCTCATGGGAGTCATGACGGTGGTTTGCACTCTGCCGCTGCTGCTCGTGTGGTTCCCGCAGTGGGGAGGTATGTTCTTCCCTGCCGGAAGCACCACGGAGGAGGACTACTACAGAAGCGAGTGGAGCGAGGAAGAGCAGGCCCAAGGCTTGCATCAACAGAGCTTGAAATTCGCCGAGAATTCCAGATCCGAGAGAGGGAAGAGAACCACCGCTGCGACGACTCCAGTGAATTTCGTCGACTTGGGAATCAGATCGAACAGCTCTGCCGGTTCCGTCTGACCTCACTCACCACGAAGTCCCTGATTAATCAAATCATCACGTCGATTCGGTTCGATTCACTGAGCGATGGCTTCATCTCACTCCTCGCTTGCAACTTTCGTGCCAGAACCAAACGCAGCGCTCGAAGAGCTTTGCTGAGGTCTGGCGATTCAGCTTCGGCTGTGGATCGATCCGGTCAAAGTTTGTACCATATGGCTCGTGGACCCGAACCCGTGGTGTTGCCACTTCGTCAGGCCACTCGGGGAGGGTCGACCATTCTTTGTAGAAAGTGCACGGGACCGCAACTTAAAGGCTCGTGCTCTGACACCTAAATGAAATTGTAGTCTCGTAAATTTATCAAACCAAAGCGGGTGGTGAATCGCACACTGGAGTCTTCCCATTGAAGGCGGTAGAATGTTAGATAGTTCCAAGATTCACAAGCCAGACAGCTGCAGCAGCGCTTATTCATCAAGTTCCAAAGCTAGAAATGATGATGAACGTTTATGTCCGTGTAGAAGGTCTGAAGGCTACTCTCGTCTTCTTTCCTGCTGCTGCTCTGTTTCAGCAGAGACCACCACCCCTCAATGTTACTACTGCTGACAGGGAATTGCCAGATTTCATAGGTAACCCCTTTCACATGTCTGAAAATGCCAATACAATCTAGAACATCCAAATCTCAAAACTCCGTAAATCTTGTGCATCTTTGTCGGAATTCCTGATATTAACTTACGTTTAACCTCACTAAAATGAAAAAGACTGGTACTTGGTACTGTGAATACCAGAGCTTGAAACCTATGTCTCTGTCTGTCTGTCTGTCTCCAAGCCTGATGACTCGGTAGATGAATTTCAATGTGTTTTAAGTCATTTCTCGACGTAAGAATGATTGAGTGTATCGATGAAATCAAGAAGCTCCAACAACTGAAATCGAGAAGCATGAACTGCACGCAGCAGCCTGTCCCGGAAACAACCGAAAACCTGTAGCCTCGAGTTTTGTTTAAACGTCTCAGCACGCACTGTGCCGAGGAAGTTTATGGCGGAAACAGGATGACAAATCATGAGAATCTGTACAGAGAATTTCTTGACATGACTTTAAGTGAATGCGCTATGTTGTTAGCTCCTCTGGTATTTTGATAGAGAGGAGGAGATTTTATTTTTAATGGATCCCACATAACGTCACAACGTCATAACGTCCTGATAGCGCTGGATCAATATATCCACTGTTCTTTATTGTGTTTCGTTGGATGAGCAACGCCAAGTATTGTTCAGCAAAGTATGAGACCAGAACTCGCGCACAAAGTGTACGGCATATTATGTCGAGATATGATCGATGTTAGGTGTGAGGGTTTTTTCCTGAAGAAGCTTCAAATGAGGACAGTCCATCACTTGGCTTCCACACGGAGATCTTGAGCGGGAGATAGATCTTTCGATACTTCACTCATCAGTTTCAAAGTAGGAATTTTAAATGGTGAATGCTAATAAAAATAAGACAAATGGTTACTAGTCCCTCGATATACGATTTTCGTTAAAACCCCTTCCTGCTTATAACTTCTGTGCCTCGTCGATAGGCTGAACACAGGGAGTGTCAAGTCCCTCCCAAAATTTACAAAGTGGGAGATTATGGTTAAAAATGCCAAGGATGGGATTTGATTCTTATTGAATGTAGAATTGAGACTGGTACGTCAGATGAGATTCACTTAGATTGCATTGGAGAGGTCGTGGTGGCATTCATGCGTCTTGTTCGAGGCTGCTGGGATGCGTTGCAATTCCAATGATTGGTTGGTTGTAAGGTCGCACTGCACTCTCCGTCCAATCATTCCATTCCATTCCATTCTGAGGGTGATGTACTGTATATCGTACAGCATTCTCGTTGAAGATTCTTCTTTTCACCACAATTTTGAGATCTAGAAGAATGTAGCATGCTCATCGAGCCAGAACTTTGACCAGCTCGAGCAACATTCCCATAGGGAACGTGAGCTTGTTGGACAGTAATATCCATCCCACGTACGATTTTGTTCTTTAGTGGGTGGCGCATGATCTCATACGAAATGCTACCACTCCCATGGCACACATCATCATGCTCGACTCCTCGGTGAGACGTGGTGGAGGGTATTCTTCCTAAACTTGCGCTCCACGTATCATGTGAGCTGAATCAAACTCCTCATCCCCTAGTTCTCCCGTATCTCAACCTAGTGCAAGTAAATCATCTTCCATCTCTCTTTCTGAGGATTCGTGGTAGGTACCAGCTGTTGCAATATATTGGTTTATCTTCTCCAAAAATTTTGACAGTCTAGTCGAGCACAATCCCGTTGTTAAATCATTCAATACAGCAAATTTACTCTTGTTTCCTTCGCAATGAGATTGCAGGCCCGATTCAACATAGAAAACTCACAACATTTCATGCAGTTCCGTTGCAGGCATCTTGACATCAGACATTCACCATCTCATCTGCACAAAGCTGATTAAATTGTCTTCTGAATTATGATTAAGTCTTCGCATGGATTCAAGTCTTCCATACTGCTCTTCGCATCTGGTTAATTTCAGGCCCATTTGGCTCTGGTTTCGGTTTACCCCCGTGACTACTATGAAAAATCAGGAATATGTTTCTACTCGGGGGTCGAGAATACAAGTGAAATGGTAATGACTTACTCTACAGCGAGTTGAGTTAAAGATATATTACAGTGAGGCAAACCATTTGGTTCTAACAGATCATTCCCTTCATGAAGACGAAGGATTGAAACTTCATTTCACAATATGAGATGATCCACGTTCACACATTCATCCAAAATTAAGAGGCCGCTATTGTGAAGTTGGAGCTGGTCAGTGGACCATGAGCTCACGGGCAGATTTCAAGCTACGAGAGTTCACGCCCGTACTGGCTCAGTAATCGAGCCCTCCCGGCGCAATTAGCTTCCACAGCATCTAATGACAATTCTTCAGGTCCATTACCTGTTACTCGTCTGCGCGAACTCGGAGGCCAGGAACGCGATCAAGGATGCTATGGAAAATACAGAGAACACGCCAGAAGCTATGTCGATTGTAACATGTCTTCCGGAAATCGGAATGATGGTAATCAAGTTGCTGGTCTTCAACTGGTCCGTGGATTGCCCGTAGGCCAACTGCTGGCCTCGCTCGTCCGTCGCATAAGCTCGGACGAAGTACGTGGCCCCAGGGACGTTCTTAGGAATTCTCCAGACGGTGCTGTTGCCGTCCGTCGTGTACTTCTGATTGGCGATGACGATCGTGCAAGTCTTGTCTCGGTGCAAGTCGTCGTTCGTCTTCCTCCACCCTCGCTCGAGCTGGCTGATCGGAGCGAAGCACAGCCTCAGCTTCAGGCTCACGTAGTTTTTATCCACTCCGAGCCCCATCAACGAGCTGTTCAAATTCCACGACACCACCAGCCGATCGTCACCGACCTTGGCGACCCGATTCACGGGACCCTCCGTCACATTCTGCCCTTGAATTTCCACAGCCACATTAATCGACTCATCGAGCGTGCTGAAGAGCACCCCAGCTTCCGCGAACGATGTGCTCGCCAGAACGAGCGCAGCCACCGCGAGCGAGCGGACGACACATTGCAACACACCGCAAGCCATAACTGTAAATTTTCCCCCGCCCTGTCACAGCCACGTTATGCCACGTCAAAGCCACAATTTGGAGGCCTCGGAAGAATGCACCGATCCAAATGCACATGCGAATTCAAGAGAAAAACCATTCCATTCTTCAACAGAAGATGAGCTCGCGAGTGGCGCAGTTCGTTAGGAATGACTGACGAGCTGGCATACGAACTGATTCCGAGACAAAATCTGTAAACATCGAGGTTTTATGGCTGGCATACCTCGCTACGCCACCGCAGGTCTCAGATTATCATGAGCTCCAAGAACCCGGAGTGGTCAGAATGTATGTAATACCTCGAACGCCCTTCCCTCTCTGAAATCAACAACACTGCTAACTCGTGATGCGCACGCGCGCTCTCGGGATTTGGTTGTCCGGATATTCTGTTGCGGGGGTTCTTTAAGCGATCATGGAGCAAAGAGTTGACTCTATATTGTAAGGCGCCTCGTGGACCTGGGGCTGCAAGTGGAGAACACGACGATCGTAGTGCACAAGGTGGTATCTGCATCGAAAGAGTTTCCTCTTGGGCCAACAGTGCTCTGCCTCCGAGTGACCGCAGAAGCTGCTGCAGAGATGATCTGACCAGACGACTTCGACGAATTGGGCTGAACTCTTGGTGGGGGTAAAGGGGGGGCACAATCTAAGCCCGCCGCCGCAGAGCAAGACCCTGCGGCCCCGGCCGACACAGACGCACCCTCACTAGACAGAGCTGCTTCCATCGTACACTGAAATTCGGGGCGAAGGTACGAAAAGGTAACAGGCACAGTGTCGAGAAGCCCACTAGCTTGCCGGCCCTGGCAAATCCATGCCTGCAATTCAGGAATGCGTGAACAGCGTCCCTCTGGCTTGTTGATTTACAGATTCGCGCAAGAGGGTGCATCTCCTTTGCAGTGATGATCACACATCTTTCGGTACTCACTTCGGATCACAGTACATAATTTTATTTTTAGATGAGTAGTGTAAGTTTTCAAGTGAATAATATATTAATCTTAAAAAATGCAATCCTTTTCTCAAGAATAATAATTAATTCTAAAAATAAGTAAATGATGAAAATCCATGACAGTTAATTACAGATAAAACAAAGATATTCTTACTTAGTCTATATTGCCCAAGAAAAATGTCAAATATATTCTTGAGATATATTTGATAATATTAGAAAAATATTTGAGGGTTATGGCATATTTCAATGTTTGTCCCACGCTGGAAATAATTTCATTTATATGCATATGCATGATTATAAGAAAACAAATATTCATCAAAATAAAATTTGAAATTGAATAAAAATACTGAATTCAAATGTATTTTTAACAAGGATAAAATTTACTTATTCTCATAGATTATGCATATTGGGACAATCTACCACGCGGGGAATATTTCAAAAAGAATTCAATTTTAGGAAAGGTTACAAAGAAAAAGAAAGAAAGCTCATTTGGAATGTTTACTATTTTTTAAAATAATAGATAAATCGTTATGCGATATCTGTAAATGTGTAATGCGATATACATTCTATATTCTAAAAACCCAAGAAGGTAGCGTTAGTAGATTCCCAATGAAAATTTCACATGAAATAGAATGTTGACAGGTGGACGATAGGTCAGATGAGACAAAGATGTACAACACGTTCCAAGTACCAGGGTAAGAATCTTAATAATTGCTAGATAAATCCGCTGCAGAGACTGGATAAACCTCTGGACAAGCCTCCTGGTCTTGGTGAATGCAATGGATTTGTGGTATAAGATATATTGCCGAAATTATTCGTTTTAACTTTTCGTCTTTTGCGCGGATTAGAGTGTTACCGACGCATACTGATTTCTAACTCAGAAAAAAAGTATAACCCTTCCTGAGTTTTCTTGAGAATGGATATAGTCCGTCTTGATTTCAGAGTTACACAAAACAGTTTATTTTTTTTAATTTGATTGTAAATAAATATTTCTTGTGGACATATCCTTAATAATAAGAAGGTGATATAGTGTAACTAACGTCACATATCAAATTACACGTGAACAGAAATATATAACACGCGATCTTTGACATATTTAGTAATATTTACTTTTAAAATTTACAATCTGGTCTTTTTACTTCATTATCATTTGATAACATAAAAAATTGAGTATTTTTATAGTACTTAATTTATCAAAATAATTTCATATTTAATTATTCATATCAAGATATTGTTGGCATCCTTCTCCATTTGAATGATAAAATGTTTGTTCATTCTTCTTATGCTTCGAGGACTCTAGAACTATGATTGTGGTCAATCATTGACACTGATGTAACTTCTTAAAGTTAAATATCGTATGATGGATCTTCCTCATGTAATCGTGAATTATAGAAGAGTTTATATTGAGCATTTTTTTCCCTAGGTCCATCACAAATATTAGACCTACTAAACTTCAAAACCTTCATCAAGCATGAGCTAAAATCTTTAATTTCTTTAGTTTGATTTTTTACTTAATTTTATTAGTTCTATCCTAATTGATAAGGAAACGTACAAGAAATTATAAATCAATTCTAACATATATTCTAAATCCTGAATCATGTAATTTGATAGATAAATCTTCTTCATTATAAAGTATTCAATCTTAAACATCATGAGACTGCTTTGTGGTCACGAAGGAATTTAAAAAACACAAAAACAAACACCCTAGATTTTGGCTAGTAATATTGAATTAATGAACATATTTTGCGTCTTATAAATTAATCGGGTTTCAATTCTTGTTAGAACAACAGCAGATGAAATTGTCAGATACAATCAACTTATCAAGCCTTTTCTCTCGATAACTAGGTTACGATAGATGCATTTAACTAACATGCATATTGGGATTATCTCGCAAAAGTATTTCATGGTTTGACGGGCAGTTTGTACAGGGCCCGAGTACTTATTCACCGCGGTTCATTTCTAATTGCAAAATCATGGTAATTTGTGTAAAACCAGTTCTAGGATCAAACGACATAAAAAATGAGACTGGACGTGACATTTAGCATGCGTCTACTGAAGAGACATGAACTCACAATTGACCCCACGTAACAATTGTATGCTCTTTCCGCTACGTGTCACTACCACTCTCTCTCGTCAAATTCAGCTCGGGCTCATCAAGCACGCACGCATCAATCGACCCCAACTTCACTTTCGCCGACACTGCATGCTCTGCAAGCCACAGCCGACTGTGGAAACCGGACTGCCCTGCCTCTGAAAGAATTTGACCGACTGCCATGACTGATCCGAGCTGCCACGTACTCCCTCAACAGCTGCGTCTCTTTCCTGTACGCGGAAATTCTCCACTGCAAATATTAAGGCAGGTGATTCTAGAAGCAGTCAATCCCATCGTCGAGATCCCAAGGGCTCCCTCACTCATGCAGCTACACTTGTGTTCGAGAACATACCTCGCCTTCCTCAGCAGCTCCAATACGTACGTACCTACATAGTGCTGCTGGTGTGCCTGTAACGAGGTCAATCTGATTCACAGCTGCCGAAGCTCTGGCGATGGCGAGCTGGAGAGCGAAAGGGCGAGCCCGGGTCCTCGTTGCACGGAGTCACAGGGTGGGAGCCTGTGATCGCAGCGACCGTGCTCATGGTGGGGGAAGGGGAGGGAGGGACGAGCGAGACACGAGGCAGGAGGTAGAGCATCATCATCCTCGTGGACTCGGAGCATAAGGCCAGGACCCCGAGGCTGCAAAACTCATTCGATCGCCGCGACTCAGACTCGGACGTTCACTTTGTTCTGGCCCTCGTTCATGATGGGCTTCTTCTCGATCCCCACGTCCGCGACGACGACCTCAGCTTGACCCAGGGCGATCGCTTCGGTGTCCGGGTCGATCGTCTGCGTCCTCGTCGGGCGTCATGAGGCTGTCTTCTGTATGCGCCCCGGTTCATCCTGATTCGGTTCTTCATCGGCTGGGGCTGGTGACGATCGTCTCGTGCCAGTCAGTAGTGGATGAGCTCCATGTTCAGCAGCACAATTGTGGGCCTGGCCGCCGGCATGGCCGCCGGCTGGGGGAATTACACAATCGATTATGCCCCTGATTTCGATGTCACCAGCCTTGACGTCAGAGCCCGGCGGGAGCTACACCCTCTGGAGCCTCGCCTTCTAAGTGCCCGGTGCACTTCACGTCGCCAGCTTCCTTTTCGTGCCCTCCTTGGGCCGGGACCTCCCCACCTCCCCCCGATGGCAACTACACCGCCCTGGAACGGGATGGCGAAAAGGTCAACGACGGCTTCTCTTGGGCGAGGGTCGGACCTAATTCTGTCCGCTGATTCTACACCCCATCTCCATAAATTGGTTTCCATTCTCCCGATCCGATCCGATCCGCGTAGACCCCGCAACCTCCAGAAGAAATCGCAAATTGTGTATGTACAGCTCTCACTCAGTCCCATTGAAGGTTTTGCTTTGAGCGAATTATTTATCGTTCGGAGTCCTCGATCTATCGTTTCTCTGTCATTCGTCTCGTCCGCTGAAGACATGACGAATGAACACCAGCTGTGGCATATTGAGGATGAATAAATCTGATTATGAACTGATGGTCGCAGCAAAGCGAATATGTGCATAGAGCAATCGAGAACGCGTGAAAGACTACATCGGGTCATGCTTTCACATGGACGCAGAATCATCGTGTTCATCGTCGTGAAGGCCAATCATTCCTTATCCTTGTGAAGTATCTATGAATTCATTCATTGGTAGCTGCTGATGTAGATTCTTCTGTACGCTGCACCCTCGGAGTAGAGCAGACCGTGGTCAGCATCATCAAGGACTATCTCTATGATGATCGGTTGAATCTGAACTGTCAGAAGGCTGGAATTTTCATCAGCTTCCGCTCTGAGGCTCATGAACGTCGTATCTCGTTCTCTGGGAGGAAATGGAATATATGTGAAGTTGTCATGAGTAAACTGAAGGAGAGGAGGAAGCCTCTCAGACTTTCACGAAGAGACCAAGAAGATGCTATCACCCATATGTTCCTCAATATGTGCATGCTGTCAAAACTTAAATATCAATAGACCATCAACTAGAAACATCCACATGTAACTTCGATTTCAGGTCGACCTCTGGGGTCGAAATATAATGATCGGAATATAATCCTCGAAGTATTCATATCAGATTACATTGATTTGGATACAAGGTTCTAATTTCAAATGCTTTAAGCGTTAGGAGTCTAGTTTGGACAATCTTGTGAGTAATTCGGGAGGATTAATTTTGTCACCGTCCAGACCAGGGCATTCTTTTGTTCTGTATCCATGAGATGCCGTGAGCATCAGTCATTGAATTTGGAAGTCTGATGGACACACCATGTTTCTGTCCAGCTAGTTTGTATTCAGTAAGAACCTCATAAATGTTTTACTTGACGTAGAAATATGTCAATGTACGCTTATTCAACTCGATGAGTGATTTCTGATGCCGTTGTACTGATCCAAGACTGTCACCTCGTACTTCTTCAAGGACACTAGATTTGAAATGAAAGGTTGCCGTTAAAGAACTCCTCACAACCATGCCCGAATCGATTAAGTAATTCATCGACAGCGCCTAGACTTTGCATTTTTCGCGTTCCATATTCCTTTGAGGATTCATATTCATCATGATCAAAGGACTTGCAAGAGACGTCCATGATCACTGCCAATTCCTACCTCCGAATCTTCCAAGATAAACGACATCTACATGCAGCTCAATGTCCTGGATTGGCAGTGCAGGAGAAAGAATTCTTGTTGGCCGTGGCCTTTTATCATTTACAACTCGCATTTTCACCGAATTTCAAGCGGTCTTAGATATCGAAGACTTCCTCAGTGGACCCAGAAGGACCCCACAATATCCCACCCACCCACCCACGCCCCGTGAGTGGTACAACTGAAGCTCATGATCCCAATGAGCAAGATTCCGGTATCCATCGAGAAGTTGGACCTTATGAAGAAGAGCGCTTGAGTGACCACCGCACCGACTTTACCTTAGGCTATCGTAGATCCCGAGATCACTTCCAGCTACCTTTTGGGGACCAAGGCGACTTCGTCACCAGCAAGAGCAGAACACCAGCATCACAACCATAGCGGGCCCGGGGCGATGCACCGAAGTCCACCAACCCTCTGGATGTTCCACAAGTTCCGAAGGCGACCTCGCATTTCTTTTTAAAGAGCCACGAGATCCGACGAATTTATATTCACATCAGTAGCATGAAGCGGATCAGCATAATTTGTTGCTCAATGAAATGCTGTGCTCTTTCCACGACATGCAACACGCAGTTCTTGGCTGGATTACTGATGGATCGCTCTTTGCTCAGTTGGAATTACTCTCAACACTCTGGGGATGTTGCATATATGGTCTCTAAATTGTGTGGGCATTCGAGATGTACTCTATCGCCATCACATCACTTTGGACAATCGCCCATGTCAAGATTTCCTCCTTATTAGAAAATCGTTCTATACAGGGCTGTGATACAAACAAATGGAAGTGGCAATTATTTCAAATGAAATTAGATCGTTTGAAGTTGAAGTACTTTTGCCCGACAGCTAGCCATAGTAACAACACTCGTTGCCCTCTTCGCCCAGATCTGAAAATCTAGAACACGTCTTCGATTTCTATACTCTCCTTACTCCAATAAATTTTCTTAGGATTAGAATGTGCTCTAATAACAGAGTCCTCTGCTGGCCCACTAAAGCTCTGTTTTGATCCATCTCAGGGTGTTGCGTTGATCTGTCCCCATTTTTTTCATTTTGCGGAGTGCGTAATGATTATACTTTTTCACTTACCAACAGGAAACATCACATGACCAAGATTCTACAACGTAGGGGTATCCCATGAGTTTGACTTTCAGAATGATAGGGGAAAGAAATTTGTTCATAGTGGGTCATGTGGTCCTGGCTACACAGCCATCAACTTCTCAGTGCCTGTGGCTTCGAGGCCTAACCTCGGGAAGCTCAAAGCTCCATCTGGATGCAGACTGGCCGTTATATACTGTTAGTCGCTCCTAAATCCAGGATGTTGGTAATGACGATCTGAATAACTGAAGAAGAATAAACAGACCAAACTTCTGGCGATCTAAATTCTGGATGTTGACAATGACAAGATGAAAAACTCTAGAAGAATAAACAGATCTACCCTCTGGCGATCTGAATTCTGGATGTTGACAATGATGATCTGAATGATTGAAGAAGTATAAACAGACCAAACCTCTGGCGATCTGAATTCTGCATGTTGACAATGACGATCTGAATGACTGAAGAAGTATAAACAGACTATACCTCTGGCGATCTAGATTCTGGATGTGGACAAGTGACAGAGAATAATTAATCACCACCTATGTTACCGATGTTAACCGACAGAAGGAGGACCGTTCTCTGGCTGATGGGATGACATACGTGCCAAAGTTTATCGTCACACCTACCTCTGCCAATCTCACGCGGACACAGGATTGAGCCACATTCTAAAAAAGAGGACCAAAATTACATAAATTCATAAACAATATAGTAGAATTTATTCCTTTGAAATTGGCAAAATTTCTTACCGCAATCTGGCCAATCAAGTAACCATCTATTATGTAAAAGCTACATTTTTGTCAGAATTCGGTTCGTGTTATGCATCTGTCTGTGAAATCAATCCCAGGTGGAAAGCTTGGATGCTAACAAGGAGGGCAAAGCTCTCTTCTTCCTAATCAATAAGATCGTGATAAATATGGTTTTGGTTTTAGGTGTTGCATTAGAAATATTCTGAAGTTGCAACATACTGCTGCTTTGATGTTTCCTGAGACTAGTCGCGTGCATAATCGGCAGGCGTCTACGTCAATAAATGTCAAGAATGCTCAATTGGAAGGACAGATACTACAGCAGAGAACAGCCAATACGGCCCGTCGAAACACTCTCATTACTACCGCACGTGTTCTTAGCTAGAGTCTTCTCCGCATTCAACAGCCTGGCTCGTACTCTATGAACATCGAAGACCAAAAGAAACAAACGAGTTAATATACCTGCACTGCTTTCACTTGTGTTTATAGGTAAGCATGCCTCGAGACTTTTGCGCTTGGGGCCTCCTTTGTTACTCAATGTCAGTGCACAGAAGAGGAGACAAGAAGGAGGACTGAGGACTGTTCTCCAGTCTGAAGAAGGTTTTAAATGCATTTCTAACCTTGCTGGAAATTCTGATCAGTATTATTCATCTGCGGACGTTTTAATTTTCCTATTTTAAAACTATCTCGGCGGAAGCCACCATCTAGACGTAGGATCTCAATCATCGAAAGATTCTTTTGGATGTAGAAAGTAATCCCCAGAGTAAGTGATTATCTGAAAGAAACTCCCTACGGTCTCATGGTCCTCCATTCCGAGTCCCTCATTTCCGAGTCCCGATAACAAAATTCTCGTGGATTGAATATTCAAAAGGCTTGACGTTCTCCCGAAAAACTTTGTTGACATGCGGATAGAGATTCGTCCATGATCAGTTTCAGACTCATTCCGTATCCGATGTTGGGGAATGTGGTGAGTCTGATGATTGTATTAAGTTTTAATTATACCACAATGCCGGCCTCGCTCAGATGAGCTGCAATCTGAAAGCATATTTTTTCGGGAAATCGTCGGGAACTTTTTCAGCAAATCTTTTGCCCTGCCCCTAAACTCCATTTCCTGATCTAAAGCCTTCATAAGCGAACAATGAAGTACGGCTGATTATTGCAGAATATGCTTGAGGAAGCTTGGGTTTCGCAACTCGGCTCGCTCGACCTCCACACCGGAAATGTACAGAAACAAACAGCAGGCGAGCCGAAACTCGTCCGTTCCGGAGGTCCCAGTCGCCTCATGCAACGGACCCCATGCAAATATCTCACATACCTGACTGGAGTAATAATGCACAGAAGAAAAGAAAACATGTGCGTCGTACAAATTCTACTCGCCAGCGATTGAGGCAAGAAGTCATCGATCAATTGTATGGGAATATGGGCGAGGAGTCTTTGAAGATGGATGGAGTATTATTCCTTCAGTTGTTAAGGATTAGAGTACAGTACTTTGACGAAAATCTTGATCATTTCCGTGCTGGAGAGGACCAGACCACTGCTGATGACTCGCTTCCGTTGACTCCGCTGATCAACCAAAGGTACAAAAGACCAGTGACTTTCAATCTAGCCACTTTCCTAGCTACTGTTGAAAGTGGACTTCGACCTGTAATTTTATTTGTCGGCTTAGTTTCCAGATTGAAAGAATTTTGTGGCTTACACCTTACACGGTTTCCTCCAGTGTATTTTTCAACTGGGATTCGGACTTCACATTAAATAGCCTTGATTTGATTCTCTCCCCCGGGTGAGGGAGATTTGGCACAAGTCTCTTGTACGATGCTATCATTTGAAAGAAGAAAAAGGAGACGCATGGAATCAATATAGAATGTGATGAGCGGACGGAAGTCTTGAAGAATTATATGTTTTTCTGAATTTTCGAAAATCTGAGAGGATCGCAATATTCTCTTGATTCTCTTCAATATCAGTGGGTCCTTTAAAATATTGTTAACAAATGAAAGCGATAATATGGCCAATAACGAGGCCACTGGTCATCACGTTTTCTGACATGCATGTTGACATTCCCTTTCTTCAGTCTGCATATTTTGATATATTCACTATGTAATACTAGAATCCATGTTCTCGACTATCAAGCTGAGTCCTCCTTTTAATAGGATGTTTGAAATAGACATCAAAAATTGATTGCATAAAAGGAATCCAAACAGCCAGCTCTCTAATAAGTTCATGATCTTGTCAACATGATCATGAGTCGACACTCATAACATGCACAAACCCCGAATAAATATAACGATTAATCTACATATCCCAGCTCCACTAAATAGTATAATTTTTATTTTTAGAGTAGCCTTGGAAAACTACCATATGATCTGGTAGGTGATATTTTCTCTAAACCTTTTCCGTACCTTAATTTCCGACCTTTATGTCGTACTCAATCCAAATGTATGGTTATACTTTTGAGTGCTACGATTATCTCAATATCATTCTGATTTATTTTAGTTATTATGTATTCATAATTTTAGAAACATCACTAGCTAGGACAATCTACAAGATATCATTCAACTTAGATTATGATATTTTAGATTTTTATAGACACTTTGAACTAATAAGTAGCAGGTACATTATATTTTTTGTGAAATATGATATTTTTACCATATATTTCAGGGTAGATCTTTAGAATCTTTTCCATGGTCAATGTATAGTTGAATTGTATTTTTCAACCTTATGACCCTTTGGGTCCCACGTGCTTATTTATTTACCATAATGAAGTTCTTAAGACTTAGCACCGGGTTACTTCTTTGGTTTCATAGTTGTTCTCATTCGTTTTGCGGGCTACGTTTGTACACGCACGAGCAAATTTGCTGACTGAGGTTCATTTGCTCAGCTCAACGTTTTTTAATCAACACATCATACAGATCAATACTCCCTCTGCTCGACGCCTTCAGAAATCTGTTTACATTCCAACCTTAGAAGTTCTCATAGATGCTAGAAACGCAAAGGTTAGAGAAAGGAAGATATGGACTCTGGGTAATGCGGGAAAATGAATGTCGATCACATCCTTCACACTTAGTAAAGGAACCAGAGGAAGACAGCTTTAGCTGCAGAACGTTCCCATCAAGGCTGTGACTTAGAACCTCCTTGTTGTTTCAGCCTAATATGCAAGACATTCCTTAGCTTTGTGTATCTCTTCAATTAGTTTACAGTGTGTATGCGGCATTCCATGGAACCACAGCGTCGAGGCTCCTAGATTAAGTGCACTCCTATCGAATTTAATAAAAAAAATTATCAACGAATAACTATATGAAAGGGAGAAGAAATTGTAAAACTTCATTCCAAATAGTGTAGTTCAGCGAAATCCATGATTTGTAGTGACAATGAGATTTTAACTTTGCGTGAAATTTTCCAATTCTGGAAGGACACTATGTTATGTGTTATGTATATCAGTGTATATCTACAATGTTTACATGTACGTTAGTGTATAATGCAACCTATGCCCCCCTACCAATGTGAAACTCAATTCTCCTCTTCATACCTCGACTTGCAATAAAAACTCCATCGTTCACCTCACTCATGGCTACCGACACAGATCACTGGACAAGTAGCGATTCATCAAATAGAGACAGAGTACAACATGTCTTGTGGGGATAAAAATAGGAGAGTAAGGATTCTGTTCCGCCAGTAGCATCACAAATATATTACATAATAGTGAATTAATTTATTACACCTAACACATGATTGAGCAACTTAAAATCCTCATTATGTGTATCGGAGAGAAACTCCTTCACAAGGAGAGGGAATGCCGACAGGCCACCAAAAGCTGAACTAGATGGTCAACCGAGTTGAAAAGTTCGAAGTGGATCTTGTGAAGAGTAAATGTAGGTCGAAGAGAGAGCCACGGGTCATGACAAAGCAGTGAAAACTTTGAATGGTACGACAACACTGACCGTGCTTATTGACGATGGCCGCAATAATGAAGAGCACAACTTTTCAGACTCTCCTTCCTTTCCGTATGAATATGCGGCACTAGCATTTTGCAAATAAGTTGATGAACTGAAGTCCATTTGACTTTAAACTTGGAATCTGGAGAATCTGAGGGCAGGCAGTGCAGATGAAGTTGGTGACGTTGTGTCCACCACCATCATATCCACGCTCGAAGCTCCAAGCTGTGGGCGACTCCACTATCGATTGCAAACGTTCTCCGGTTCAATTGCAGAGTTCATGTTTTTTTTTACCTTTAAGGAGGACAAAACTGGCATGACAGGTATATGTTGAAGGACCATATCCAGGAAAAAAAATTATGAACTGCAATAAGCTCAAGAAGTCCCTAGACAAATCCAGATCCATGACTTGGGTACGAAGAAGTAATTTTTGCAAATCAAGGTTTTAAGAACCTAAATGAGATGTATATGCATGGCCGTTTCCAAAAGCACCATAGACTAACCTGTGCAACGGATGTCCTGATGTAGGATATGGAACTCAAACATAGGAGATGATGTTTCATCTAATTATTATAGGCTCACAAGCAAAACATGGACCATCTCTAGTCGACAACTTAACCTGAAACAGGTGATTGGGGACCGAGAGCTCAAGAAGAAATGAGTTGGATATGTATGGTTGTTCCCAACATCACCAAGGACTGACCCGAGCATATATTATGGTACGACCTTCAAGCAAAACACGCAAGGAAATGGGCGGGTAGGTGGCGAGGGTTTTAAGAGAAGTTTTGGGAAACGATTTTCGTGCGAACCTTGTGGGAAATTATCAAGCTTGAGAATCATCTACCGGGATCAATCGTTTGGTTCATTCGGTTGTCACAGAATCCCACTAACACGAGACAAATTCACCAACAGATTTGATGAGCAATTTAGATGTAGATGACAGAGGAAGGGATAACATGTGTGAATAAAATGGTTGCTAGAATGAAAGTGACAAAGCAAACATTGTTCATTGGACTCAGTGGGTTTATCAAGTCATATATCATATTTAATATGTGAATAAAACCAAGACTAATTTGTACTTCATCTCAAAAAAAATGATCTCCAACGGCAAAGATATCCAAAGTATCTTAGTCAACAAGAGCATGTGAAGAAACATCACAAAACTTGCTAAATCTCTAATAAATAGCACTAGCTGATGTCTTCTTGCAATATAAACACTTAGCTTACAATAGGTTTTACAAGAAAAAAATCAAGCTAAAAAATCAAGTCGCTTAGAATATAATTGATCCTCACTTACTTTCTCAAGTATAAGCTAATGTTTTAACAAAACTCAAAACTAGACATTGAAGTACAGTAAAACTAAAAAATTATAAAAAATTCATTAAAAATCACTCATTAATCGTTTTTATTCGTTCATTTCACTTTTGTGTATTTTTTTCTAACAAATATAGTTTTTTGATCAAATTCATATTTTTTAACTTTGAAAATATTTTTTTGAAAAGAGTAATATACGCTAAAAAGCTATAGCACATTTTTTATGATAATAAGCCTCTAAACCGAAAACAGATCTTCATTTTCTCAATCTAATGTTAGGTCTATTAATCAAAATCTAGTAATTAATTATGAAAAGTATCATATAATTATTTTTTTTAATAAAAATAGGAATTTTTGTAAGAAAAAATCAGAAATTAGCTTTTTGAGTTTTTACAAAGATACAGGGAACATTGAATTGAAGGTTTTTTTACATTTTTAAAATATACTAATTTTATTGAATTAATATATGAAAATGCTATGAGAATCAGCTTATGTGAATTATAATGTGATGTTGTAGCAATTTTGAATTTAGATATGATAAAAAAATTTGAGAAAAAAGTGATGTATGAAAACATTGTGAAAAAAATTCAATCAATAAATTAAAAGAAAATTTATATGTTTTCATAGAATTCTTTATACCAAAAAGCTAACTATCTACATGATAGTTAGCTTGTAAGCTCACAATCAAAAGAGTTGCAATCTACAAATCTTGCATTCACTTTGATAACTACATGGCATCATTTTATCAAAATTTTTCATATATTGGAAAGATTATATATTTACATAAGAATTTTTATTTTTTTAAATAATAAAATAAAAATTTAAAATATTATTCTTTAAAGAATTTAATTTTAAATGAGCGGCAAGAATTGATTTAAGTCAAAATATAATCCTACTTGTATCATTGGTGGCACATATTAAAATAAACTATTATATACTTCAATGTCAAACACAAATATCGCGAATTTTGGTTTTGAACTCTTGATTTCTAGTATGACACGGTTTTCTAACCATTTGAGGTGATCATAGAAGTAAGTTAAAGGTCATCTATTTCTTTATTTAGCCGATTACATCTTATTTGATTTGATGCAATATCATGTACATGATTTTGTTTTGAAATCAATGAGCGGCTAGCTGTGAATAATTTATTATAGAATTTAGAGTGTGATCATATTTCGTTTCAAATGTTTTGCAATTTATTCAATTTAACATATGAACTAATTTTTATTTAAGAGAAGATAGGTAACTGTTCTCAAACTTGATATCAAATTAGATCATTGATGAAGATTCCCAGAAAAAAACTCTCCAGATTGTTTGAAAGCATTTTAATTGCTGATTTTTTAAAAATATATATGCAGAATCTTGAAAACTGCATTCTTCACGTGTGTGATCAACACTTTAATTTCTTTTAGAATTTCTTTTAGGAAAAAAATTCTCATTCAGACTCACATTGAACTTTATGATAATCTTTCTTAAATTATTTTACATATTTTTTAAAAAATATTTAACAATGAAAATATACTGTAATAAATTCGTTTTTAAAATTTTAATTTTAATTTATTTTTTTTGAATTTCCAATTTATTTAATTGCTTGAAATCTTAATCTGTTTTGTAAAGCTTGTCCTAAAACTTTCAACATTTTCAATATGTTATTCAAGTTTTCTAAGTTCAAAATAAATTGATCTAAATGATAATTAAAATAAAAAATAAAATTTACAAGTTAAGTGGATTGAATTAAAATTTATAAGAAATTCGTTCTTTGAAATCAATATAAAATCTTACAGATTTATTATATCAAATATATTTTTCATAATTAATACTATAAATATATTGATGTAAGTTCAAAATGTATCAATAGCTGTAATTTTCACTTAAAACTTTTACTTGTTAGTAACCCTTTTTTTCAAAATTTTTACTGGTGTATAATATATAGCTTTTTTATGTTTTTATACTTCCTGATTAAAATGATTTAGTCAAAGATCAGATTCAAAGAGTTTTAATATAACATATATATACATACTAAAATTTTATATTAAGAATTACTTACAAAATTGATGAAAAAAATTTCAGATTTGATCATGATATATGATATTTTTCTAAATAAAAAAAAATACTTAAACAAAAACTCTTAGATCTCCATATTATATTTAATTTTATTTGATAACATGTTTTAAGAACTTTATAACACTTTAAATTTTAGAGTATCCGTGATTACATCTTTCAATATATTCTTGGCAATCTACAAACTGAATGCTATTGTCGGCTCTTAATATCTTTTATATGGATACATATTTTGTTTTGAAATTAAATTTTGTTCTCATATCAAAAAATTTCTCACCATGTGACAATAGAAGCAAAAACTCATTGGGTAACATCATGAAATGCATCAGACAACAAAAAATCTAACATGAAAATTTAGTCTCAATAAGGTCTCGAATAAAAATTTAATGGAGATGTTAATCACATTATCACCGTGTTCTTAGTAATCAACAACAGTATCAATGTACCTTGCATGTAGTATACATGTCTTGCAATCTTTAAGTGATCTCATCATATTTAACTTGTATATTTTCAATACTTGTCTTTACACTTTGCAAGATAACCATGACACAAATGAGATTGTATACAAAACGTAGGTCTGAGCTTGAACCATGACTGTAAATGACACCAAAGCTAGCCCAAAGAAGACAGTGAAAAATCATGGCACTCAATCATGTATTTGTTTCACCTGCAAAACCACATCCACGGACACCACAGCTCACATGTGAAAATGTAAACTCTTAATTCATTCATACTTTATATATCTGATTTTCCATAGTGTTTAAATTAGGTACAAATGAAACCAAATTGAGAATATCTGTAAAAAAGTTAGTCAGTCTGTAAGTTTTGGCAATATTTAGCCACACCAAAAGCAAAAATCAACCTAACCTACTCTAATGTCTACCTCTCACTACCGTCATGGCCAAGCAACCTTCAAGCAAGTGCTCTTTGTTTTCCACACCGTCCGTAAGGTCAGTCTTGACACTCTTCAACAGCCAGGGGCTTTGTCACGATAGCAATGTCATTAGACCTTCACCGAGATGTCATTAGACGCATGTCTTTGACAGCTTAGTCTGCAGGTTTCTCTTCTCGCGAAAGTGAAAGTGTATTTCTCTAAGGATCAAAGTCTTTCATTACGCTGCATTCTACAACGTATAGAATGCAGCGTAATGAGGCGTCAAAAAGCTCTGTGATAGTGGATGCGGTATGAGTGAAGCTTTTTGACGCCCTCACAGTACATCATAACATATGAAACTGATGTTTATCAACTTTGCCACTGCAGGCAGGCACTAATGGGTTGGGTGGAAGCAATATTGTTACTCCTTGTGGTTTGCCCGTTTAGAAACAACTTTTCCAGTTTCGGTAAAGAGATGAAATCCTCTAATGGTCAAGACGTGAAATTGAAAGAAATTGCATTTACGCCAGAGACTCTTTCATGATACGAATTTGAACGATGTGTGCCGTGAAGATGTCGACACCCTAAGGTGCAACTCAGCCCAAAGAGAAACAATGGCCACACTTGAAGCAGGAAGGGCACACAAGGCCCATTGTTGTACTACAGTCAAAAGTTTTCACAGTCGTGTGATTTTTATAATTTCAGAAAAAAAATATGTTTGAAATATTGAAAGGTGTCAATTGTTTTTCTCTGATATACTATGGTCATTGATAAAATCGTAAATGGGAAAAAATGAAAAAGTATGGGTTATAATTTTCAGCGAAAAAAGTACACCCAATAATAGCCAATGGCAGCAAATTGAAAGAAAAACACGTCGAATATATCTGGAGTAGGATGATTCGATCTCTATCGTTAACTACTCCTCACGGTCGTATCCGGGCCTAGCCTCTGTGCAACCATTTGAGCTGTAAATAGACAAAGTTCTACATCCGTGGTACGAGATGCCGAAATCCACGATGTTGTGACCAGAAATTTAGACTAAAGAATTCCGGAAATATGATAAAAAACCGAAGATTCAGATGTCCTATTTCATCAATCAATGGATCACCGAATGGTCAAGTATTTTAAATGGAATGCCTGAAAAGTCCAGGCCGTACAATACATAGCACATGTGACAAACCTAGGCGCGTGGCAAGAGACAAAATCAACACATTCTCCACATTTTCATTTCCACCATATTTAGACGAGCGAAAAGATGAATAAATTACATAGAGAATATAAAATAAAAGAGTAGTGAAAGAGGGCAAGTGATTATGAAAAACATGGAGACCCACAAGGAAGAAAACGAAAAAGAAAAGAATCTTGAGGGTTTTTTCTTCCTATATTGTTCATACTTTTGACTTCAAATCTTGTGCGGCGGGTTATGGCTATTTTCTGTGGAGGAAAATGATCCGATGACTTCACTCGTGAATTGGATGAACTCAAATCATCGCGTTGATCACATGGTGGAAGTAAGAATTGTTAAAAATTGAAATGTAGCACATAATGCTATAGAACGATGATGTTATAAAAACTGATAACGATGACTTGAAACTTTTTTAATGAATGAGAATGTAATATTTGAGATGTCTTCGTCTGACAATATTTATAGTGTATTCATTCGATATTTAACAAGAATCTTCATAGAGAACTTAAAACAACAAATATTCCATATACAGAAATACCATTTTGCAACTGATAACCTTGCTATATTGGAGTACAATATAAGTACTAGAGTTTGAGTATAAATGGCTTCATGTTTCATTACATGTGAAATTTAGGCCCATATAGGCATAAAATTTCCAGTGGAGTATTTTCATTTTGATTGCCGAAAGAAATCACACATATTAATATTTTTTTACCATAATTCACTCTCAATTTTTATAATATACATCATACTACAAATCTTTACTTGTGTAAAATATCTTTGAAATTTTAATTTGAAATGTTAATTTCTTTCATCAAATTTGAAATTTTTCATTTCTAATATTCACACATGCATTAAAAATTTACAATTCGTTTTTTTCAAAATATAAATTTATTATCCAGGATAAAATTATCAATGAAAATTTTTTATAATATATATATTTATTTATAAATATATCATATAATAAAATTTAGAGAAGAGAATTAGATATTAGAAAACCACTCCCGGGAATACACCCAATGTCATCTCTCCCTAAGCAGAAAAAATTTCATCAAAATTATTAATCAATATTTCAATGTATTTATAATTTATTTTTGTATGTATTATACACCATGCTTAGATCTGAAAATGTAGATGAAGTTTAGATGCAGAAGATACTCATTTGAACAATAATTATTTTTTGTATTGTTGGAGTATATATATGCACAATGTCCTTTATGTCACTGTTGAATTAATGAAATTTGAAAGAGAGATCAGATTCTCACATGCAAATGGTAATCGCGATGAGTAACTTGCTTAATGTAAATATTTTTTTAAAGAATAGCTTATTCTTACAATCATATGATATCACTTTGTTCAAGGCTCTCTTCAATTCATTCTTGGTTTTAACTGAAAATGAATCCTTATGAAGAGCTTGTTAAATTTAAAATTTTTTGGATAAATACCCATAAGTGTGTTAAGACTTTTATTGCTGTTTAATTCTATGTTTTATTGAGCAATTATGTTTCTTAAATTTCTATAGAAATACATAGTGTACAGTAATTAAAAATTGATTTATGCCATCATTTAATTTCAAAATCTTGTTCATGTTTTAAAATCACTCAGATCATCACACATTTTTCTCAAATACTCAAAGATTAATTTTAAGATAATTAGTGCAATTTATGCCAATATCAAACTGTGAGTTGATACTCAAAACTATATTTATAAAAACTATGATGTAAACGTATGACCAAGTTATGAAGTATGTGGTAGTTCAATGTGATTTTTACATGTTATTCACACTTTGCAGAACATGAGGACCTAAAGATGGATTTCATTGTCGGTGCTTGTTCTAAACCTCAAGTTATCACCAATTAGATTGAGATGTCACACACAGTGATTTTTGTCACTATGTACATTAGTTCTCATTTCTTCTTTTGGCGGCCGGGTTGGATCTTTTCTTGCGGGCTTTGGCTTCGGATTTGATTAGATGTGATATTCTCAACCTTCTCAATCGCATACATATATATAATTTTGGTAATTTAGAGCCTACCTGAAATTTTGCTCTACTGGGTTGAGCGAGAATCCGTTACTTAGGTGAGTAAAGCAAGTTTGTTCTTCTATACGTCCTTGGGGTCTAAATGATCGCTTCATCTTATTTCCATTCTCTGTTGCTGTTATTATCATGTAAAGTTTTACGTAACTAATCTTGACATCCAACTTCCGCATCCCGTCCTGATGTTCGGCTCACCGGATGGTCAAATCATTCCAACTTCATATTAAAAAAAACACAGTTCTTGATGAAGTCAACTTTTGTGAAGTACAGAGAGCTCTTTGGCAAAATATGGTGCTGAGGAACAGTACAAAGCTGGTGTGAAAGAACTATTATTGTGAACATTCAGTTTGATCAACTTATTTCCCAATTAGGTTAGAAACAGAGTAAAATGAAGACATGGCCTACTTCTAACAAACCACCACCACCTTGCTAGCATCTCCATAGAGCTATTTCACATACTTTTGCAGGCTTTCTAACCCAATTTCAGAGAGGATTCAATCAAAATCTATAACGAGGGGATCACCCAGTGAGAAAAAAAAGTACACAGCCTTTCTATCAATTATGAAATACTAAAGACAAATTAGAAGAGGAGAAATTGTCTGCGTAAGGTAGGCATTTAAATGTTACGCAGGCTTGGAAGATAAAATAAAGTGTCCACTTTAGAATCACTATATGATTAACGTTTTCGTGAAGAAAGTAATTTGGACCATTTCTCGACTTGTGCGTGTCATCCAAGCGAGGGTCCATGCCAATCTTCTCTGTATCGTTCGTTGTATCGTTCTTCTCTGTATCTGTAGTCACCATTCCTACTACGTCGGGTCAGTTCTTGACGGGCAAAGACGGCAGGTCGGTTTCAGCACCGCTCCACAAACGAGGAGACTGACGGATCTACGACGGTTCGGGCTAACAATACACTGTACTTCGCAGAAGACACCACAAAAGCGGGAACCTCTGAGCGACAGTTGGGGCCAGGGCGGGCCCCACTCGGCGCCCGTCTTCGTCGCCCCATCTCCAGTGCTAAAACCGGCCTCTTGTCCGAGCCGCGTCCGGGATGAGAACGAGCGCCATCGCCCAGCCGCAAAGACGACCCGAATGCGGAGAAACACTCCCGCAAGGGCGGATCGACGGCCGGTCGGAAACCTACGCGGTCGACGGCACGATGGCGAAGGAAGGCAGGAATGCAGGCAGGCAGGCTGGCTGCCTGGCTGCCTACGAAGGTAGCTCGTGCGTGGTCTGCTGGATGAGCTGTGATGAGCTAGCTCGCCCTCGTTTCTTTACTGCAGTACTCGTGGAGCCGGAGGATCTCGGCCGGGGCATCGAGAGCGGGCGGGTCGAAATCCGTCGATCGTCCGCTTCTGCGTGCTCATGGCCTGCCGTGCTCTGCAGTGATGGACACGATCCCCCTCCGAACTCGTAGCCCCTGTCCGCTTTTATAAAAGCCATCAAGAGCGCCACTTCCTCATTCTTCTTCGTTCAAAGTTTGAGCGAGCGAAGAAGAGTTGCGCCGAGAATCGGAGTCCGTGAGTCGGTCGGTACTTTGGAGCCCAGGGTTTCAGAGAGTCATCAGAAATCATCATCGAGTGCTACTACCAGTTCGGGTTGATTTTTCTCGTTCGTGCGCGATCCCGGTTTGGTGATTCTCGTCTCTGTAGTCGTTCGCGGGGTGAGGGATTGGAATCATGGCCTGTCCACGCCCAGAGAATGTCGGTATTTTGGCCGTGGAGATGTATTTCCCCACGAGCTATGTTTCGCAGGAAGAATTGGAGGTTCACGACGGGGTTAGCAAGGGCAAGTACACGATCGGGTTAGGGCAGGACAAGCTGGGGTTTTGCACAGATTGCGAAGATGTGATCTCCATGAGCTTGACCGTGGTCAAGTCTCTGATGGAGAAGTATGGAGTGTCACCGAATTCCATCGGGCGCCTCGAGGTCGGCAGTGAGACTGTCATCGATAAGAGTAAGTCCATCAAGACCAATCTGATGGAGCTTTTCGAGGAGAGCGGAAATGGTGATGTCGAAGGCGTGGATTCCACGAATGCGTGCTACGGTGGAACCGCAGCTCTGTTCAACTGCATCAATTGGGTCGAGAGCACCGGCTGGGATGGGCGATTCGGGCTCGTCGTCGCCGCCGATGTTGCGGTTTACGCCGAGGGCCCTGCCAGACCCACCGGAGGCGCCGGAGCCGTGGCAATGTTGATTGGGCCGAATGCCCCATTCGTGATGGAGCGCAGCTACACTTCGAGTCAAATGTCGCACGCTTACGATTTTTACAAGCCCGTGCTGGCCAGCGAATACCCTGTCGTGGATGGGAAGCTGTCCACGACTTGCTACCTGAAGGCCCTCGACCTCTGCTACCGTCGTTTCTGCGACAAGTATTCGAAGAAGGAAGGCCAACCCTTTTCGCTCGCTGACATCGATTACGTCGTCTGCCATTCGCCATACAACAAGCTCGTCCAGAAGAGTTTTGCCCGCCTCGTGTACAACGACTACTTGCAAAGCCCCAATCTGGTGGGCGAGGAAGTTGCTGCCAAGTTGGAGCCGTTCGCTCATCTCTCGCACGACGACAGTCTTGTGAATCGCGATCTCGAGAAGCTCGCTCAGCAGGTAGCGAAGCCTCAGTACGACGAGAAGGTAGGGCCGACGACCCTCCTGCCCAAAGTGGTGGGCAACATGTACTGCGCAGCATTATACGGAGGCCTCGTGACTCTCATCCACAACAAGGCCGAGTCCCTGGTCGGTAAAAGACTGGTATTCTTCTCTTACGGTAGTGGACTGGCGTCGTCTATGTTCTCTTTCCGAGTTAGGGCAGTCGAATCTCCATTCAGCTTATCGGCGATCGCAGAAGCTCTGGACATTACGAGCAAGCTCGAATCTAGGATCGAGGTCACCCCGGAGAAGTTTGGGAAGGCTATGCATCTCGGGGAAACTCGCTACGGAGCTAACGATTACATTCCCACCAGCTCGATCAAGGAATTGCGCGCTGGAACGTTCTACCTCACCAAAGTAGATGACAAGTACCGCAGGTTTTACTCTAGAAAGCCGAGCGTAGAATCATCTCCCGCGATGAATGGAGGTCTCGTAGCGTAGTCTGATGATGGGAAAGCCCATTGAAAATAAAATGTACAAAAATTTATTCTTACTGGAAAATCTGTCGTCAAGATTTCGTATCTTTCCATCCTTTCCGAGCAGGTTTCGAATTGCATGTGTGCTTGATTGCTGTTGGACTTACTTCCTCTGCGGTCTCACAGTATCGATGAATCCTGTTTCTCAAGGTCCGAATGTTCAAATTTCGGTCCTGGTCCTGCCGATTTCAGAAGTTTCGAAGCAGTGATCTACCAAGCACATGATTCTGGCCCAGTGAATAGGACCCTGGCATGCTGATTCCTTTTACTCCAGTTAAGATTGGTCGTATTCGTTCGGAGGATATTCGACATCGACTCTCAGTTTTCCTCTGTGCTCGCTTCGACGTTGGAGAAAATGGGATGCCGGCAGAGTATCCAAAGGGAGGGTGGGAGTGTGGGAGTGAGGGAGGGTCATACTCTGTCCCCGAGAGCAACGGATCACGATGGACGAAAGAGGAGGCTGAACTTCGCTGCCGAAAAGGGGACAGGAACGGACCTGTCATCGTCTCAGGGCGGAAACAACTGCTGTCAGTCCGAGTGAGCGCAACAGGGAATGGCGACATTACAGATTCAAAACCTCCTGCAGCCCATCACTCTCACGAGTCTATGTGCATGGATAAATACCGGTTGGGTCGTACGACGGCGCGATGGAGCGAAAGAGTAATCACCGGGATCAAAAGCAGAGGCGAAATGCCATCGACGACGAGTGCCGGTGGAATGATTGATCGACTGCAGATGATTTTTGTAGTCACAAGAACGGAGGAAGAGGGTACAAGGACCAAGACCGAGCCCCGGCTCTCCCAGAAACCCCCTAAACCGACTCTCGCTTATCCGGTGGTAGTTGTTGCTCCTCACGCAATGTGGCCGATCGCAGCAACCATTTTGACCTTTTCCCAACCAAACGTGGCTAAACACGGCCCTTCTCATATTTCTGAGTTGTCTCTGCTCTAAATAAAGCCGGACCTGATCTGTGACTTCCGTCCGTCCGTCTGTTCGTCAACCCAGAGCCTATCGATCTGCAGAATATTCTCTCACACTTCCTCCCTTCCTTCCTCACAACAACATGGCATCGATACAGCATACGACACGGCCAGCCTTCTGCTCTGCTCCTTTCTTCACGTATCTCGTCAAATTTGTGTACTCTACGATGGGAATACTTGTGGTATGCATATCGTAGAGAACATTTACGGAGTTAGCTCGTTCGTGGTTTTCAAATGACACTGACGACCGGTGGGAACGAGCTGCCGTTCAGAAGGACAGAGCACTCGTGGTGTTTGCATTCAAAGCAGCGGCTAAGATCCTCAGCGATATAATGTCATCGAACCTTCGATCGAAGATTAATAAATGGTTCCGGTGCGGAGGGGCATATCTTTCGTTCCTTTGCTAAAGATCCCCTAGCCTTTGCACTTAATGGAATTACTTGAAGATAATTCTTGTGTCTTCCTTCTCTTTACTTTGCACGTAAAGCCCATCCAGAGGTAAATCGTACTTAAACTTATTGTTAGCTACGTTCGTTCTGAGAAACCTACAATCGAACCTCATGTGCAGAAAGTTTGGCGATGAGATCTCCATGCAACATGGCAGAGTACAATCCCGTTAACAATACTTTTGCATGACAATTGTCATGCAACAGTGTAGTCTCGGAAAAGACAATCGCTAGAGATATCCTCAATAGATAGAAGTTCCAGTTAACAGATACTACGGGCACCTCTAGAAAAGCACAAACGAGAAAGTTTGCCTTATGGAGCGATGGGGAATTAGACGAGAGTTGGAAAAAAATCTTTTTGGTCCAGATGGATGCTAGCTACATCCTCACAGTAGCTTTACACGATCCGGTCAAGCTCCTCACAAACTCCCATTTATTATGACATAGATCCGTCTTTTGGACCGTAAGCGAGATCTTCGTCTATACATTGAAAGGAGGAAGAGACATAGGGACCCTCTTGCGCTTTTCCAGTGTTTTGTGATCAGTACGTGAACGTACAATATGATGACGGTACGAAAAGTCTCGGGCAGTGCCTTTGTCCACCAGTGTGGGAAGACTTTGCAGTGAGATGTAAGCACGGGCCGCACTTTAGAAGCCCGAATGGGCTGTTCTGAACTTCTATAAGGTCCACTTTTGCCAGCTAAACACTTCCACGGTGGCCTTTATATAGCTAAGAGAACTGATGTCTCAGGAACTGTTTGTCTTCTTCGGCAGTCGGACTACATTGTGAGCCGACCTGACATTGTGTCTGGCCTACGAGATTCTATGGAAAATAAGTGAGACTGTTGTGTCTATGGTTTGGTTAAATATGTACAGGCCAATGGAGCAATTCGAGTGATTTACTTGTCGAGCAAACTTCAAGTTAATTGTTATTTGGACTTCCTTATATTCAGATGTCATATTTTCTTCTTCTGAGCCATTCGGTGTAAATCGTTGATGACCTTCATGATACATGTTTCCAATCTAACTCGATGGAATAATGCACTGCATAATCTCTTGTTAGCCTCTAACATATGACGATATTCGCATAGATTTGTATCTTTAGATGTTGGTGTAGCTCAATTTCAAACTTATCTTACAGATATTATTGATGTTCATTCTATTTTTTTAAAAAAAATATTGTTGCAAAAAAGTGTTGAGTGTCATTCAGTATACTGGGTCAAATTAATATTTCTTTCGCGTGTGAAGGCGGTGTGTTCTTTGGATGTAAATTGCAATTGGTCTTTAGACATACTATTTTGTACTTAAAAAAACCTGTAATTCGTAAATAATTTCCAAATTTCACTTATTTTGAAAATCACCTTCTGAGTCTCTCTTTGCTCTTTGATGAAACATAGTCAGTTTTTTTTTCCCAAATTATGTGAATATCAATTCGGATCATTGTTTTAGCCTGCTTTTGATCATTCAAAAGAAATACATATGTGAAAGCATTTTTTTAAAAAAAAAAAACTCATCCCATTATTGCAGGATCTCTTGTTAAGTTTTTGTTTTTACTTTTCTCTATTACTTATACAAAATTATCAGAATAAATGCATGAAAAACTAGTTTACACCAACTTTTCAGCTATGCTTGTTGAAATTATTTATAAAAATAAGTTAATTTAATAAAATATGAATATTCTAATATCATAATTAAAATTTTAACCAATTTTTGCAAAATCATCATCAAATTATGAATGAACTCAAGACTTTTCATCATTGCCATGTTTTTTGAACACAAATAAGTCAATATGCATGTAATTGTAAATAGAAGAATAAACGTTATTTATTTGTATGATTATATATTCAAAAATATCAAATGCTAATTTTCAATCAATGATATAAATTTTGTGAAAATTATTAGTAAGATATACTCATAAGATCTAATTGATGTTAATAAAGTATGATTTTAAACGTCTTTCTTTCAAGTTTTACTGCATCATTTTAATTGCAAAATTTTGAATCTTACATATGGTAGAAAAAAAACAAATTTTTGTATAAATTAAGTAAGTGTAACAGTATATATATTTAAATCTAAATCATGTAAATCACTATAATTATGTTAATGATGATTCCGCTCATGATCATTCCATAAAATGCAATATTTTCACTCAAGCCATACTCAATTTATCCAAAAATTAGACAAACTCGCACATGCTTGATTTAAACATATTCAATTTTTGAATACTGTATATCATAACAGAAATACTGACTAGATAACAGTTTGAATGCAAGCAACAGTCGTTGCACTATAAATTCTAATTGTTATATCTGTATTTTCATTATTGAATTATCTAATCATAACTGCGCTAATAGTTGTGAAAAAATTAAAAACTGATAGATCAGAGTAAGTCACTTTACAATTTACAATCTTGTGTTATTAGATTTAGTTTTCATTCATCTATGAGATTTGAAAGTCAAATAAAAGCTTACAATCTTTACATTATGAAATTTTTTATAAAAATCTGAATTTTCCTCTCAAAATTTGATCCCTAGATCAAATTTTGAGAGAAATCTTCTGAATATTTTATCATAAAATAATATATGTTGTTATCTAATGATAATAATATTGATATTTGAAAATATTTATTATACAAAAATATGCATAATCCTTTTTTATGCAATTAAATTTTGAAATATAATTTCTATGATCTATAAGTGAATGTCAAAACAGTTTATCATGCTAATATGTAGGTTCACATTTAGTTTTTGATGAAATTGAGTTATAGTTTGTAATAACATCGTAATGGGGGAAGTAAAGATTTACATGTGATGAAAAAAATTGTGAAGATTTTAAACTTATTGAAATTAACCTAGCTATAACTCGATGAAACAGAAGGAGAGAGTAAAAACCTATTGAACATAATTAATTTCAGAATTTACAATCAAACATTCTAACATTTTCATGTTGGAGTAAAATCCTTGCAACAGCTTGACAAATTATTTTTTTCAAAGTTTGTAAGTTATTTTATGTGATTGTTTAGAACGCTTGATGCACATGAGTAACGAAATATCACATCGCAGGTGTAAAGTTATACAAGTCATATTTGACGTTTTCGTATAATATATGTAACCTACATCTCTTATGAGTAAGAGTAAGTAAAGAGAAAGAATATCTCAGTACTAAACAGTGAGATTAATATTTTTCTCAAAAGTGAGATGAAGAAAAAGACAAGCCGGTGGAGTTAAAGACCATCGTAAAGTGAAATTTCACACAATCGATGAAGTTCACAAACCTATTCATGCAAAATGGAGACGTTTTGTCCGCGTGCTAGTGTTTTGCGTGTATATTGTAGCTTATTTGAGTACCTAGTGAATTATTACTAGATTTTAGAGAATATATAGGTGAATTCTTATCTTCACCTGAGCCTTTTATTTTACACGTGCTTATTTTACTCTTTTGGAACTCTATTTGTCAATACTCTGTACACAGAAACAGATACCAGTCTAAGATGACGAGGTACTGTTCCAGGAATTTGTCCTACTATCACATTGGTAGGATCCTACACTACCATCGTCGTAGCTCCCTGCCTACAATGTGCAAATTAATTCGTAAGATTTGTTCGAAGAAACCATGAAGACCCCATTCCTCTAGGCCGACTACTCTACTACAGTCCTAATGACCAACGTTTTAATTTTATTCACTTCTTGGCCTCTATCCATCTTTCCCTTGAGGGGGACAGATTGACTACGCAGATTCGAGTAATCTTCCCGGAGCACAATGCATCTAACTCGTAGGGTCATAAGTAAATAGATAAGTACTAATATAATTTTTTTAAATGAAACTGAAGAAATAAAGAAATAGAGATTCATAAGATACAAACAGATGGAAGTAACTCCTATAGCTTTGCGGTACTGTACCTCTCTTTCCTGCCCGTGTCATTGTGCTTGCTATGGGTTCCTATTGGCTATGATCGCTTTTCCTCTTTGATTGCCTTGATGGTTTTCGTCTGGTTTTTTTCTAGCACTTATAACTGAGCATTAATGATTTTTTGCTTTTAGAAAGCATTTTTTCCTATCAACCATAGATTTAATTCTATGGTTGGTGTAAAATGCATATATTAATTTAATTGAATGGATAATATTCATGAGCACATAAGGATTCATCGTTTCAATTTCTTTGTTTTCTAATTAAAATCAAATATTTTAGTAGAATAAAATAAAAAAGGTTGCTCAACGAATGAAATGAGAGGTTTTTAGTCTATTTGATGATAAAATTTTTCTTATTAATTCTTATATCTTTATTTATTATTTTAATGTTTAAAGATAAAAAAATTTCTTTGACTTCAGAAAAATACGTTATATATATGTATGTATATATATAAATATATGAAATAACATCATATATTCCATTTCTTTCCATGCTTCATTATAAAATAATAATTTTTTTCTCAAAAATATCCGTTTATAAATAAAAATTCATGTCAAAAAACACAATAAATATGATAATAATTTTTTGATCATAAATTTGTAATCGTCTCTTTGATTTCAATTATTATATCCGTAATTACACATAAGTATATTACATATACATGCAAGATATTCTATTACGAAAATGCATCAATTTGAATAGAATATTTTTTAATATGTTAACATATGAAAATAACTATTCATACAATATTTGTAGTATGAAAATCTCAGAGTATCATATGAAAATATTTGGTTTTATTTTTTATATATATATATATATGATATATTATATCACGGATTATGATTGTAGTATGAAGTTGTTTTTTTTATGAATAATTATGATTCTCTTAAGTTGAAAGAATTTAAAGCAGAACAAAAGCACTTTGTTTCATGCTGATTCGAAATAATTTTAGAAACACATGATATGTGCAACTATATACATGCTTGCCGGAGTTATTTTATCTTCTATAGTTTTATTCCTGCTTTGCATCAATATTTCATTTTTTTATCACGTTTGATCAAATTTGAGTTAAAGCGATATGAGATTCTTCGTCAAATTTTCATATCATTTATTTTATTTTATGTTAATGAATTTTTTATTTTTTTAGAATGGAATTTAGCAACTATAATTGTGCAAAAAATTTTAATTTTTTTGAATTGAAAAAAAATTAAACTTCAAACACAAACTATAGAATTTGGAATTTTTTTTCAAATTATCTAGAAATCTGAACAAACAATTTTAGATTTATAAAAATTTTGATTTTGGTAACACTCTCTAATTCATATAATTCCTATAAACATATAATTCATTACATTTCTTTGGAAACAAAAGTGATGAGATACACGTTTTAAAAAATAACCAAGACTTTTATGTACATTTAGTCAAAATCTGCTTTGAAAGATTCTTAGAATAAAACACTCAAATTCTGATAGTTCATCGCCCTTCGAATAAAAGTTATAGAAATACATACACCTGATGTGAAGCAGAAATTTATTGGCTGTTAACACAATTAAAATATCACGTTGTGTTTTATTCATGTTTGAATTCAATTGCAGTTTGATAAAATGACATTTATATTTTGCAAAAGAATGCAACTGAGTTTTCCTTCTATCCTTTGCATCCTACGTATGCTTTACATATGATAGGGTTAAAATCAAAGTTTTACAAATCTAATAAAAATCCTCATCATATTGTGTCAATTCAATAAGGAGGTGCTATCTGTGTGGCATTAATCCGGCATTCATCACGATTTAAATTTTCCATTACATTATCATGAATTTGAAGATGACACATCATTCTTGATCTTGATATCTGTGTCACAATATGGCAATGTGATATACTTGTTTGTTTAAAAAGTCATAGAATCTCAATGATAGAAATTGAACAAAAACAGGAAGAGAAGATTCAAAATAAATTGTTGGATACATTATTACAACTTATTTGTTCCTATAGTATATAAATGATATGAAACTGAATACATGAGTTTTCGATATTTATGATAGAGTGGAAGAGAAAGATATCTTATTTACATTAAGTGTAATGATTCTTAATCATATTCTTACCTATAGATTGTAAATTGTAGGATTCACTTAAACCTTGAGATTTCCTTTGAGGTGATACGCATTAAATTATATAACAACCTAACAGCCTCGAGCTGTAGTTTATACGTAATGTAACCTATACGTATACAACTCTGTGTAACTGTATATATTTCGATGGTCACGCTATTGGGGCTAGCAATTCTTGACCACTTGTGTCATCACTAGACAAATTGATGATGTCTTACCATACCTTTTGCTATCTTGCTGAGTTAGCAGAAGATCAATCCTTTGGACTGGTATCATCCTCAGTATTGCCCACGATTTGCAATCAATATAAAAATAAATAATATTTCCACTTACCCATGTCTTGCGTAAGACTTTCTTAAGCAAACGTACATTGGCTTGGTGAGCTTGGCAAGTGCATTGTTAAATTCGGAAGTCCAGACTTTTGGATTTAGGGATTAGAAATGTCATTGGACTGGATTAAGTTACCGTGGAAAACAGTGCCAGCTACACTAGGTTGGGAAGCAATTTTTGCAATATTTGTTTGTTTAAATGGCTCTGAATTTAAAAAACTGATAGATTGAACTTCAAACCTTAAAAAAATTCATCCAAGAGTTTGAACATTCAGTCATTCCATGATGAGGTGGGTTGGGAACGAATTTTCTCACTTGAACGACACGAGGAGGTGACCCTCGTCTTGGCGATTTGGCCTCTGGCGCCTTATCTCCTTGTCATGGCTGGTTTGCCAGAAAGTGATTCTTTGGCTTTCTTCTCACTCTTTGGTTGTCCTCATTTCGAGCCCTACGTATACTCACTTGAAAGCGAACTGGTGGCTGCATTCAGTTTAGAGCAAAGATGCGTTTGGACAACAATTACAACATTTCAAGAAACGCCTTTTGGAGGGAAAACGTGGTCAATCGGTCGGGGCGAGCGAAGATGTATGTGGGTAGGAGAAATTTCTTAAATCGGATGCGTATGAAGATCCGTGTTTGGTTGCATCCGGGTGGGAACTATATGAATGGTTCTTCGGATATCACTGTTTCTGTTTCTGTAAGTTAACATCAAACAAAGCTTGTTCTTGTTCTTCGATTTTCTGCAATTTCCTGGCATGTGATCACGCGTGTGGACTATGACTATCACAATTTCCCAGACTCATTCGGAGCCTTGATCAAGTAAGGCATCTGTTATGGATCTTGTATGAAGAGACAGATTCATAATTTTGTCCTTAGTGCAAGAAGCATAGAAGAGTGACGTCTGCGCCAACTGTAGCTTTCTAACTTCGCAAGCATGCAATGCCTCCTCACAAGTAAGCGGATTAACCTTCAAGATTAATATGGATACAATTCGTAAGTGCCCGGGAACAAACCTGTTTCCGAGCATCTCAACAGTGCTGTTTTCTGTTGGATTTATCGATACTATCTTTTTCTAAACAACGTTGTATGACTGATTTTTCCTGTTCCTTTAAGGTGGTTAGTATATGCACTCCAAGCTTACAGGAGAAAAATCCAGCAGACTTGACTTGGTATCCCAGTTTCGTGGGCAAGGTAAGCGGTAACGAAAAATCGGTCATCCCAGAAATGCCATGTGCGCTTGTTCATACGTTAGCCGAAAAATGTGCAATACATTAATATTGAAAAGTTTTGAAACTCGTGGACAATGGAGGTTGCTTTCCCATGCAGTTGCTTACTCTCATATTTTTATAACAGAATATGCAGTGTATTTAAACTGTTGGGCTTCGTTGTGGAACATAATGATGTAATCTATGCAGGCTGAGCTTTCTAGGTAAGATCATTCTCCACTTCCACGTTGTCATTGCTTCGGCTCCGTACTCGCTTGTGACTCCGTCGGGCTGCAATGAACACGCATGCACCACTCGACTGAGAAAGGAGATGTGGCTCTCTTCTAACTCGTCTTCAATTGTTATGTCGTATTTGCATGGATTACAACGTGTTTTAGAATTTGCAAGTGTGATGAAGATTGTTGTGATTGGATTCCTGTTTGTTCGGGAATTATGCAGACTACAATAGTGAATTATCACGACGGTAACCAGTTGTCACTAGTTTTACGCTTTGTGTTGAGTTTCTCTTGACTTTTCACTTGCCGGCTCTGCTCCAAATTGCCTTGGTATGGTTTCCCGTCTTGTGCTTTTATTCCATGCGCCCCCTGTTTCTTTTTTTATGTCCTCAAGTAAGAATAGACGTCCAGTAGCAAGAGACCTAGCAAATAACCTTGATGAATTTCGCCATCACGTGACGACCCATCGAGTTCAGAGCAGACCTTGCACCTTTAGCACGAAAACTCATGGTCAGAAATGATTTTGAGATTCAAAGAATCGTAAAAAATTATGTTTCGGGCTACGCAATTTCACACGTGCTATCAATATAAGTTCTCGTGCCCGTGTCAATTGACTCGACCCGTCGCCAACAGCCTCTCATTGTGTACCCACTGCAAGAACCTTCGATTGGCAACTGGACTTTGGTATCAGGATCCAACTTCATCTTATGTCACTGAATGTGGCCAGGCGAGTTCCGTGTCAACACTTTTGTGTTACAATAGCCAAGCAATTTCCACGTTTTTTTTCTCGCCTGAAAGTTCTTCGTGTAAAGTATGCTCATGACAATTTGTGGAAAACAACTGGATCATATCCTGAAGAGGTGTAGGTCCAGCATTTGGCTGCTCATTGCAGTGTTCAAGGCACACAGAGGCCTCAGAATACGAGCATTGAAGAAAGGTTGCGGATGCAATTAGCTTTGACCCTCCTTTACGACAAAGATATCCAGTTCATGGTGTGAGTACGTTGCCTATGCTTACAGTGTACAAGATGGCTCGAGCGATTTCATGGTGCTGATCTAGATCCCACGCTCAGTCTTATCGGTGATCTCATGCTTGTCTGCGTTGTCCGTATCCATCACCAATCTTAAAGATGTTATTTCAAGTTGGCTTTTTTTATTCTAAGTTCTCATCATTCATAAGTAACATCCTTTCTATGTTACTTGCTATTGACTGAACGAAGGGACACGGTCCCTTCAAGTTGCGAACATAGTCTTGAAGAGTTCAACCATGTGCTCGCAACTTTAAAACTAGAGAAACCACATTTGTTGAGACAGAAGATTCAAAGCATTAAGTTCTTGGGCCTGTACGAATTTGCTTTGCTAGTCTTGAAGCGAAAGATGATTTTTGCTGCAGATTGATTTGTGTGTGTATTGATTCAGACTTTTCCTCCATCATCGGAACTTTACCTGGTGTGTGGCTAATTTCCAACACGGACTTTGAAGTATAAAAATCTCTCAATCATTAGAAAGGAATTAATTCTTTCGCTTCAATGATCTTATTCATATTAGTACCTTTTTTAACTAATTTTTTCTCCTTAGAGATTTATCACCTTTTCTCAAACCTAAGAGAGTAATTTCTGATGACCTCATAATTAATGACAACGTTTAGAATCTATATACAGTTCGAACTTGCAAACAGAGATTAGGTAATAGTCAAATCATGCAGTAAAGAAATATGAGTTAAGATATTGATTTTCAACGACTGAGTTTTTTTGAATGTAGTGAAAACTTGGTACAAAGTAAACATCAATTCATCCTCTTGGGATTGTCATCACAATCATAGTTACAAACAATCCGAGAATTATAGATTTTTTAATTAAGTCGTAAGTTCAAAGTTTTTCTATTGTACATGCTTACAATTAACATGAGATATATCAACATTGTACATCTGATGTCTGATAAGTTTTAAGAAGTATTTCTGAATTAAAAATAAAACTAAAATTCTCGAATATGTATTTGAGTGCATGTTTTTTGAAGAAGAGTACTACTTTCATTAAGATCAAAAACAAAAGATGAATATAACACAAGCTGAATTTTGCTAACCTTGTAACCTGACTCCTGCAAAAAATTCGTTTCAATATTTTCAATTACAGATAATCATAACATCTATTTTGATCAATAAAAGTTACCTTGATATTCAATAACAACATAGGACTTTAACATAACAACGTAATAAATTCGAAGGTGAACTACTAATGTCTTACTTCCAACATTAGACTAAACAGAAACTCGATTGAATGAATTATTCATTATTAGTCAATACATTGACTAAATGAATAAGAATTGTCAAAAATATATACTGTTTGAATTCATGAATATCAAAATAAAGAAAATAGGGAAACAGGTTTTTGAATAGAATGAATGATATTATGTCACTATATCTATACAAGTATTATAAATACCTTGCTTGTAAGAGACGATTACAACTAATTTTCATGTATCTTGAGATAAACGTCATGAACACATATAAATTTATGCTGAAATCAATGCAAGCTATTTCAAAAAAACTTCAAGCTTTAGTCTTATTTCTTTTCAAAAAATGTCAACCTAATTTTATATTTATAAGCATTCATTATTTGAGTACTTTTTTAAATATTTATGTTAAAAATTCTGAATAATCTGCTTTTGTTAGTTTTTGAGACTTTTATAATAAATACTTTTTTTTTGGTGAAATTAAATGACATAAATTTGTATCCTAAATTTTATGTTTAGAAAACCATTTTTTTGTATCTAGTAATTATCTCAAAATTCTAGTCTTTTCAATGATATTTTTGATTATTTTTTGTAAAAAATAATAAAATTTTATTAATAAAATTTTATCTACTTAGATATTAAATATAATTTTAAGTGTATCTTCATTATTTCTTTTCTATTGAAAAGATTGTATGAAAATTCTATCTATTGCATCTAAGTTCATTCTAAATGCGTCAATATCTTCTATTGTATTAAAAAAATTAATTTATATATCAAAAAATATTTTATTGTTGGAATCAAATCTTTGTGCAATTTTATTTGTGTGATTTCAAAATATTGAGCACATATTGCTACAATTAAAAAAATTTACGATAATATTCTGATGATTTGTTGATCCAATGAATCAATTACCTCCATTAATTTTAACTAATTTTTAAATGGATATGTTATTGCAATAAAAATTCAAGAGATATCTGAAATATATAGATATTAAAATCAATGTAATTTATGCATAAAAATCTTGATTTAATTTACATATTTAAAAATTATATAATCAATAACATATAGCTAGATATATTTTAGAATGTATTTTTATCTTATTTAAATTTATGAAGTATTTTTAAAAAATATTTTTGAAATATTTTTTAGCGTTTTTCATTATAATTAAAATTCTAGGAAAAAATTGCTGAATGAGTTATAATATGATTACAAAGCATCTAAAATAATAAATTATAATGATACAAAAAAGCATAGAAGTAAAAAGATACATAAAATATTTTTGTGTTGATTGAATATGTTAATTAAACTGTTCACATCCAAAAAAAATTGATTGATAAAATTACGATAAAGAAAAAACAGGATATATAGTTTTAAAATAATAAAAAATATGAATATTATCAAATTGATTATATGAAAAATATTTTTAAGCATTTTTTTGCAAAAGATTTTGTATAATATATTATTGAAACTATTCTGAGTATTTGAAGATATACAAATACTTAGAATGTTAAGTTTGTATATTGAGTCTTAAAATTCATTTTAATTTAATCCATTTAATTGAGTTGAAATGTTGATCAATAAAATTAAATATAATTCAATCCATTTTAAAAATCACAACATTTAATTTATTTTCAACACATGTGATTTTAATTTAATACCACTTCAAAATTTTGAGATTTCATTGAAATTATACTCTCTTTTTTTAATTTATGATCAACTTATGTATGTTTAATTTAGGCAGTTAAATCATAATAAGGATTTACTGAATGCAATTACTATGAAAGAGAGGTAGCAAAAACTCCCTAAACCTTAAATAGTTTTAATGAGTTCTTATTGGTAAATAAACATTGAATTTTTGTGGACGTAGTTTACAATGGCAAATCAAGTCTTGACATTTTGTATGTATGTTGATGTGTGTTTTTATAAAATTTTGATATTTTTTTTATAAATTTGTAATAATTAACATCAAAGCTTGTTGCATGATAACGACTCAATTGCGTTAACGAAGATGAAAACTGAAAATAAACTCAAAATTGTGTGCAGGATTAAACGATATGAAAGCTAACGAAGTTGAGAGTATCAAGGTGATGTGATTTGTGAAGTACAAGTGTGTAAAGATCTAAGAGCGCTGAAATAATCAATATAACAAGGCGATTGAACTTGATGGATGATCCAAAGTATAATTGCATATGATATCAAAGATCACATGTGATTGAATCATAATGAGTCAAACTCAGTAAATTCAAGATCTTGCTGTTGTCAAAGAATCGCCTCTTGAATTAAACAGGGGCTTTAAGAGTTGTCAATCATTCTGAGGGTTCAATTTGAAAGACAGACGTAATTGTGAGGGGCACAACTTCACAACAACTGCATAGATTGCGTTCAAGCAATGAAAATTTGATGCTTAAAAGTCAATTTCAACGATTTATATGTAAGTTAGTGGACGAAAGATGGTGCAACTAAGTCTAAGGAATCACTAGTAAAATTTGTTGAAGGTGAACCAATTTAGCATATCAACTCTTCAATTCTTAACAAGTTTTGGAAGAAAAATTTTCCATGATGAATAGCAAGAAATTTGAATGCGGATTGTGTGAATATGTATATCACTTGGCAAAGAGAGATAAAAAGTAGTTCATAGCTACAATCTTTAGATTCAAAAGCTTTCTAAAGGATTAAAGGTCAAACTTGTGATGCTGCCAAAATATTGTATGTAACATTGTAGAGATTGCAAGATTTGCTCAAAATCAAAAATTTGGCTTGGATGTAAATTTTTCCATCAAAGGAAAAAAAGGTCTTTTAATTTATGGCGTTGCAACAGCTTGAGTGATCACATGGAATTTTCCTTGCAAATTTTGATGTGGTGGGTTGAATATATGCATGACATTTCAACTAAAATTTTTTTAATTTAATGTCCACCTGATTGATTTTCTCTTGCAATAATATACATATGTTTTGGTTGGAATGTCATGCACATATTCAATCCATCATATCAAAATTTGAAAAAAAAATTTCATGTATTTGTGAGTACAACATTATCTACTAAGAATTCTTTGTAACATGTAGGAATAGTGTGAAATATAGGGGAATCTTGAATGCTTGGATTCTTATAAATAGCTACCAATAACTTTGATCTCAAATGTAAACTTTTCTTAATGATGTATAAGTGTTTTTTGTTGTTTTTTCAGATCTCTTTAGTTGAATTCAACTTAACAAATATAGACTTTCTCTTTGAAGTTTAAACCACTTCCTAAGCATTTTTCTTTAGCAAAACAAGGTCAATTAATCTCTTCTATTATAATATGTAGATCCTCAAATGTAATTTGGTAGCATGTTAATCATGTCTTATCATTCATATTTTTATACAAGCATTTATGTTATAAGGTCATGTTTAGTTTAGATTATCCATATTCTTCCAATCTTTTCACTTTTTCTATCTTCTAGTAAAGATTTATAAAATTGCTTTACTTTGCAAAAAAGTTCAATTTTATTTTTATCTATGGATTAGATTAAAGGTTTAGGGTTTAGTTTTAAAATTTAAAGTACAAGCTAAAATTTACAAGCTAAAATTTAAAGTAGCAAGTCTGAGTGTGTAGCAATTTACAAATTTTATCATACAAATCCAAAGAAACAATCCTTTATAAAAACAACGCAAAAATCTACATCCATAAATTGCATACTTTGCATACATGCTAAAAAAGTTTGTTGTAATTCACATACTTCTCCTGTGTGAAACCTCTAGCCACCAACCTGGCTTTGAATCTGACCTCATCTCCTGCTAGATTGTCTTTCAGCTTGTACACTCACTTTCAGCTTAGAGTCAATCAGTGTTTGATGTTTATGAAGCTCAACCAACTCCCAAGTCTTGTTGTCAATCAGTAACTGCATCTTTCGCTCCATGGCAGCATTTCACTCAAGCTTGTTGATCGAAGCTTGAGCTTTCATGTATGAAGAAGTTTCATCTTCTTCCAAGATCAACATCACTCCATTCTCATCCTCAAAATCAGGATAAAGATCTTTGAGAATGCATGAGTTGGGCTCATACACCAAATCTCTCAGGAGCTCTACTATGACGTGAATTTCTAGTAGACATTTCCGTTTGATCTCTATCGTGTGGTTTTGTTGCAATAAGTTCACCATCAAAAACTTGCTCTTGAAGTTTCTGTTCCTCAAGAACTCACTTCACATGCACTACGTGCTTCTTCTTGTGATAATCATTAGTGAAAGAATGATCAAACTTCCCTAACAACATCCAAGAGTAAAGATTTCCACTTGTTAGTACGGGAAGCCTCAAAACTCTCTCACTCTTTCAATAAGCCAGACTCATTGAAAGAAACATTCCTACTAACAACAACCTTACAGGCAACTGGATCTCTGTAACCTTTCACTCCATTCGCATATCCAAGAAAACGACATTTATTGGATTTAGGATCTAATTTACTCTTGTGCTCCTTAGGTGTGAGAGTAAGCCTTAGCAAGGTAAGGTAATCTTTTAGGTTTACCCGGTAAAAGGATAAAAGTTAGAGGTTTGGCTATAGAGTAAAGTAAAGGTAGAGCCAAATGGGTCACAGGGTAATTACAAGGTAACCCTTATACCCGCGAAAAATGAAAACGACATCCGACAAGACCTTCGACACAGATGATCTGGAGAATTTTCATTCCATCACGGAACTGGAACCGGATCGAGGAGAAGAAGTGAATGAAGTGCTTGATGATTTTTTCAATGGCAAATTGAATTTTGCACTGTTGTCACTTGGTAATTTCAGCAGCGAGTAAAATTTCAATCTCAAGGCCAAGTAAAGAAGTGTTGAAGCGAATGTTGAAGGTGAGTTATATGTCAGGTTTTATTAGTACAGGGGTGAAATCGAAAGTTTGAAATACTTTGAAGTTTGTCGGAAGTTTGCAGTCTAATAACATAATATTCATGCGTATATCGTGAAAATTGCAAGTATAGATCGATTGTTCTGTTTGAAAGTTATTCAAGACATCTCAAGAGTGGTGTTAATTGCTTAATTAGCAATTGTTTTCAGTTTCATTCATCCACTGTAAATCATGTTTTACTCATCTCTATAGAATAATTGATTCGAATGTTTTCTAAGTGAATAAACTTAACGAATTTGGGCATTATTGGAAAACTGCCAAAAGAAATCGATGGCTTGAGCCAATTCAAGGATTTGGATCTACGTTACAACAATTTCTGGTCTTCTCTTCCAAATAGTCTCGAATTGTGTCAGAATCTGCGCATCTTAAAAGGCAACTTCCATGTCGTCAACTGTCGTTTGTTCCATCCACATCATAAAGTACTCGAATCTATTTGAATCATGGGTTTATGCTGCAAGTTTCAAGTCTTGAAGCCAGTTTCATGAAAAGGGCCATAAAACTGACTTGTCACGCTAGCCAGTTTGCATTGAATTACTAAGGTGTTAATAACTATTTAACACACCACATTTGAGAATAGCTTTACATGTCTACAGTTCAAATTTTCCAGCATTTGAATCTTTAACCTTTAGATACAATGTTATATATGCATAACCTGCTTACAGATCCTTGTTGCTGGACAATACATAGTAATACAGGATTGTACCCGAAACACTAATTTCCCTACGGTCATAACAAAGTTACCAAGACTGAATTACCTGTAAGTAAACAATATCACTGGTTTTGAATGCAAGTTTTCTAAGAGTTTTCACAGCCTACAAGAATGGGTTTATTAGATAGTTCTATCAGCTCATGCTTTGCCCCTAGGAGTATACATGTAAACCTCACATATTACTAGAAGACTATGGATATAGCTGAGTAATGTCATCAAATAGGTAAATCATGACCTGTCTATAGACGTGGAGATGAAAGACGTGATCAGAATGATGCATCTACTCACTTCTTTTAATGCGGATCAAGAAATGTTAACCTTTGTTCTGTATATTGTAATGTTTTCAGCTTAGCGTAAAATATATCAAACTAGAGGAAGGTTATTACGAGTCTCTAATATGCTGTTCGTGACAGAATTTGATGATGTAGGATGATGAGTTACAGTATGTCTGAAATGCTGAAGCGAATATATATGTTTCATCCGTATCCATCCATGTATCTGAACCTTGTCACGGAGGTCACTGTTATATCAGTGTCCCAGGCAATGATGTCAAGCGTCTTCAAGGCCAAGTAAAGAAGTTCTGAAGCAAATGTTGAGGGTGAGTTTTAGTTCAGGTTTTATTAGTAAAGGGAAAAAAATCAAAAATTTGAAGTACTTTGAAGTACCTCTCTAATATTTTCAAGACGAAGAAGAAGAGATAATATATGCAAATATATGAAACTTAAGGAAGGTTATTACAAGTTTCTAATCTGCTATACGTGACAGAATTTGATGACGTATGATGTATAGTTACAGTATTGTAGTCACAATAGCCCGCATTACGATCCTATGTATTCGTCTCTTGTAGCATTCCTGTGTTCTGCAGAGTTGAATATGTAACTCATGATTTATTCTTATTGGGATCTCGCGTGCCGATAGAATCATCACAAGGTAGCATGTTGATACTTGTACTACTAGAGTTGTGAACTTGTGGTTTAACTTTTTTGCTGTACTTCTCAACCAAACTTTGCTTCAAGAGTAATGTCTTCAGAGGTTTAGACAAATGCATAGTATGTAAGTTTAGTCTTCATATCTTCTATCTTGTTTGGCTTCCCCTACTCCCGCACGATCAAGTACAACACACATACGTGTTTGATATTAAAACTTAGATGAAATGGTTGTCCTGTGCAGGAAAGTGGAGGTTGATTGCAAGTTTTTGGAGAGCCAGTGGATAATGTACAACAGTTAGTTGACAGTCAGTTACTCCGCGGTGTAGGACAGTCTTTGTGATGACGAATCTTTATCTACGAATGTGCCTTGCAACAACGATGTTCGTCATGTTGTCAACTTGAAGTGCAAACGAGCGCAACAATCCTATACTTGGGCTTATACCAGGGACTGGAAGGCCAGCAACCCTGTTCAATAACGCGAGCAACGACAATGTACATTGTGCTGCAAGTGGTCTTGCCACAAGACCAATGCAACGGGATGGAAGGCGCAACTGCGCTTGCACAGCATTGCAGATAACGACACCACCTCATCCACATCGTCCGGCAAGCATATGGTACAAGCACATGACGCTAAGATGTGTTTTCAAGACTATGATCCCGGCACTTGTACTCGAAGGGTTTGAGAACGTTGTCGTCGATTACATCGTGCAAGGTGGAGTCACGCTCCGCGCAGTTGGCAACGAGCGCTTCAAACAATTTGTTGTTACACTGACGCACGTGTATGAGCCGCCATTGACTCGCACTATACTCCGACGCATTGTGGAGCTACATCGTGTACTTGAACCAGCTCTTAAGTCATTTCTTTGCAATTTGACCGTCGCCATGTCGTCAACTCTGGACGGCTGGTCAAATCAGAATCTAAAAGGGTTTTACGTTGTCACCGCTCATTGGATGGACGTAGTCACATTGAAGGCCAAGAGCATTTTGCTGGCGATCCTAGATGTCAAGTGCGGGGCGGGTGTCGGTATGCACGTTGGGACAGACCTATTCGAATACTTGAAGCGCATGGACCGGGATGTAGTCATCCGCGTTCTAGACGTCACTAACGATAATGGATCAGACGCAACAAATGCAATTGTGCGACTCTTCCGGCTCGTGAACGTCTTTGTCGGATACTAGCAACTGCGCAAGTGCAATCACGTCAGGTGCGCCGATCACTCCGTCCAGCTTGCAATGTTGCAGGTCTTGAAGCTTATTAGCCAACCCACCAAGCAGATACAAGACGGCTTGGTGAAGATGTGTAGAAGAAAAGTCATTCGACAACAGTATCGGATTGAAGCCTCGCGCTCTGGTCTAAGTAGCACGAAACTGATGCAAGATTTCATCTTCAAGATGTTCCATCTTGCCAACAAGATGGAACATTCTTGCATGAATAGCGCAGCCGGTCTTGAATTCACGTGTATGCGACTGTCATTGTCTTTGTCGGTATTCATCATGGCCATGTGTATCCGTTCGTGGATGAATGCAAGTATACTCAAAGTGCCTGTGCATTGAGTGGTGACGGTCACGGCTATCCTAGTTGAAGGCGAGGAAAAAATTTTGTAGTCGATCGTCCAACACCTTGAGGAGAAGCAATGCGGCTGGAATGAAGAGATATTCAAAGATGATGTCATTGCCATGCTCCAATGTCAATTCTCCGAACTTGTCTTTGACGCTGAACACGACTTCAAATTTGACTAAAATCAATAATTTATACCGTAATTTACAGTAAACTATACTGTAAACTCTCTGGTTTTCTTGGACATTCTCACTATAAAGTTGCTTGTTATATCTTATGTCAAGTTGCATTTTCATTCACGTGGCATTTTTAAGGCTTTTATAATGCAACGTGAAAGAACTTTTGGACAAAAACAATTATGAGCATTCTGTTATGGCTTGCTGGAAGAGATCTCAAGTAGACCATGACTTTGAGTACTTTATCTGGTTCTCAGGTCTATGTGAAGAATAGTAGTTGAAACCTTGTGACTGCTCTGTCTTTGACCTCTTGGAATGTATTATGATCTTTAGACGATCTAGAAATGTTCGTTCACTTGCTTTAACGATACTAGTGCATCATCGAAGCAAGAGATGATAGAAATGTGTATTATGATTTGTAAGGAGTATGTATGGAAAATGTGTGTTTGTAATGTGTTGTGTCGGCCATGTTGTGCTGCTTTACTTTGCCATATCATCGAACGTGAAGTCGTTGAAGAGCTTGTGTACAGTCAATCTTCAAAAACTAGTGAGAAAAGATTAGATAAAATAAGTCAACATTCCCAACAAACGGACACTACAAAGAAGAACATTCAGATCATCACATTGGAAAACGAAGACGGAGAACATTAAAGAAAATGGTTATTCATATACATTGAGGGTACTAAGAGAAGTAAAACAAGAAATCTACGAAAGTCGTTCACATCAATGTTATACTCACCTCAATAACTTTCCGATAGTGAACAAGTACGATGTGCTCGTAAGATCTGCAAAACATTACATAAAAAGGCTAAGTCAATATCCTCAGTAGATAATCCTTTGCCCCTACAAAGAACACAAGGTGGAAGAGAAGAAACAACACTGATATGAACAAGGCAATATGATTGAAACTTACGGATCGAGCATCCGGTAGCACCGACGTTGGAAATTAACATTGCCCTCTCCATGATCATAGTAACAATGGAGTACATTCACACTTCCTGCCTTATATCAGCAACATGCGAAGAGGAGTATAGTCAATTTTGTTCGTTTGAGAAATACGAGTCATGAGAAGTATTCGGGAAGTACGATTCAGACACACATACACATCACTTAACTCCAGACAAGACACTCGACACTACACGAGCTAAGTTGCATCCAGAACATGTTCTGTCTTTAGAAGTGTAAGTGGAGAGAAAACAGACATATACTCTATTACTTTACACTATTAACTCTACCTTTTAACCTAAATATAGATTTAGATTTATCGGGTAACCTTTCAAAGGTTAACCACTACCTTTTACTCTAAGAGGTAAATTTATCGAGTAACCCTAAAAGGTTAACTGTAAGGATATCTTTTAAACCTTTAAGAATCCGTACCAAGAACCAGGTAATTATCCTAAGGTAAAGGTAAAAGGTAAAGGTAGACAGTAGTGGTGAGAGTAAGGTAAAAGGTAAAGGTAAAGGCCCATGTCTTACCCGGTTACCTTTTACCTTACCTTGCCGAGGCCTATGTGAGAGTATAAGCTAAACAACCAAAAATTCTCAAACAATTATAATTTGCCATCCGTTTATGCCTCAGATCAAACGGCATTGAAAAATTGATTGCACTAGAAGGGGAAAGGTTTACCAAATAAATTGCGATGTTGACAGCTTCAACCCAAAATTTTCCCGATAAACTTGATTCGATTAGCATACTTTGCAACTTCTCCAACACTCATCGATTGAGTCTTTCAGAAATAGCATTTTGTTGTCAAATATAAATTTTCGTGAAATAGCGAGGTAATTCTCTCCTTTGTACAATACCTTTAAAATTTTTCACTAATATACTCGTCACCATTATCTGATCGTAGATATTTCATCTTGTGTGCAATCTGAGTCTCAACTTGTATGCGCCAACTTTTGAAGTTTGAAAACACCTCAGACTTGTGGGTAAGAAAAAATATCCACACATACTTGGAGTGATCATCTGTAAAAAAGACATAGTATAGCTTTTCATACAATGAAGCAATAGAAGAAGATTTCCACACGTCACTATGTACATAGTCTAGTATCTCTGTGGAACTATGAATTCCAACGTCAAAAGCTCGCCTATGCTGTTTTTCCATGATGCAATGTTCACAAAATGTCAAATCAACTTTAACTAAAACTTTTTTCTTATCAAGAATAGACATGTATCGATCATTCATATGGCATCATCCTTCATGATGTGACCTTTCTTACATCCCCAACAAATAACATTCATTCTATCAAATGATTGAACCATAAACTGGAATCTACTTTGTTCATGAGATTTTGATCTCTGTTTCTTCAATCCTGAACGCCGTAAATCGTTGGTATCCATCGATTGTCATTGACTTCGAGTCATAATAAGTGTTATCCCGGAAGTGGATGGGAATGGAGGGAAATAACATTTCCAGCTCTATCTCGCCCGTCAAAAAGTCACTTACAACTTCATTGTAAGTGAGTGTCGTGTTCTAATGATGAAGAATAATCTTTGATAGCATCTCATAGGTAGACAATAATAAAGGAAGAATATGCATTATCTTCTTTGTGTTAAAAAAATTCTCTCCTATAATTCAAATAAACACGAATAGATTTTGAAAGGCATGAATATGATCTTGGATTCTCGTGTCGAGCTTCATAATGAATCGTAGCTTCATAATAATACTCCTCAAGCCGCTTGAGTATGGTAGGGGCTAAGTATGCCAACACCATGCAAACTGCTTCGTCCTGAGTAGCACATCATTCAGTTTCATTTATGTTAGTAAGTTTTTCTCTCAGGTATATTGTTAGACCCATGGATCAAAACTTCACTTTTACTTGTTTTTTCCAAAACAAATAATCACTTTGGTCATCGAAAGGTATTATGTTATATCAAAAACCGCCACTGATCTATCGCTCTGTCAACTCTACAAGTCAAAAAACAGATACAATGGTGGCTTCCAAGTTAATTTCCTCCTTTTGAATCATTGTTCAGCTCCTGAGAAATGTCCAGATGCATGTTTCGCGTCAAGAGCTTTCTAACAATATCCAATTTGTTTATACTTCGATGAAAAAATATTTCTAAGAGGTGTTTATGACGGAATATTCCTTCACCGTTGCTCCCGACGCTTGGGCTGCGACCTGCCACGCCGCTCGGAATGGTTCGTGATCTGGGGTGTGGTCCGCAACCTCAAGGACGGCCCGCCATTTCCATGTACACTAATACATTAAACTAGTCATCGGATCCACAACATTTATTCAATGCTATCACTATTTTGCCAAATTTTGATCAAATCCTGCAATGAAAACTCACTAAACATCCGTTTTTAACAAATCTCATCGGAAATTCCCTCCCTGCACTATCAGCCTCCAATCTGTCTTCCGCCGTACTTCACACGCACATGCTCCACTCCTCACAAAGCAATGTATTCAAAACCCACCACTCAAACATCATCTGCATCATCACTCACCGATTGGCACCCAAAAACTGCTTGTGGAAGAAATAACAAAGACTCGCATACCGGACCGACGACAAACACCAAGCCCAAGTGACGCATTGTCGTTCAAGTCAAAGTTTCGCGAGCGCAAATTTTAAACATTCATAATAAGCAATCCAAATTAAGCCACTCTTTCCATGAACCAAACGACCAAAATGACCGGCTTGGCTCACTCAAACAAGTGTATGCACATCCTCTCCTCCTCCTATCGCTGGAAATCTTGAACACATACGGAATCACAACAAACAACACACATCTCGCGAGCTCAATCGAAACTGATTGAATCCTCCTGACCAAAAATTCTCAAACTAAAATCTAGAAAGAACTCATGAGACGAGAATGTTCCGCCCTTGCAAAGTAACAAGATTATGAGCTTAGATATACACACAAACACATCGTCCTCGCTCGAACAATGGATGGATGGCTCAAATTAAAAAGAATGAATGAACCAGCAGCAACAAGATTTTGGTTATCACTTGTTGCAATTCACAAGTTTGTTATAAACTTGATCTTCAACCCAAAAACCTTCATGCGTTAGAAAACTTTCACTGTCAACTTAAAATTTGGGTAAAAGAATTATATCAAAAAAAACCGTAAAGAAATCTCGTTTTAGAAAACCGTTAGTAAATCTTGTCTTAGAAAACCGTCAGCAAAATTTCACGTTCGACACGACAAGACTTGTCACACACTCCGAATCAAAACCAGCTTTGATACCAATTCTAACGATTAAAACTCAAGATTAGAGTGAGCAAACTAACACTACAAAAGACACATGTATAACGTGGTTCACACTCAAGGACTACGTTCACGAAGTAATACACTTGAGAGAGTTTGCTACTTCAGGTGAAAAATATAGCAATACTCGTAGAAGCATCAAGGTATAAATACCCAACGTAAACGACCAATCTCAGCTATAAATAATTACACATGAGTTTTCTCCTTAACCAAAATTAACCTCAACAAGTTAAAGAAGTACAAGCAAATTCAACGCTGAAAACTCACTTCATAACATTATGATATTAGAACAATATATGTTTAATAATTATATTTGCATAAATGAATTATAATAAATTTTAAATATATTATTAAATTTTTTTATATAATCTAATAATTAAAGATAAACACTTATATTGATAAGTTCAAGATTATACTGTTTTCTTACTTTTGTATAGAAACATCTTTATGCATCAAAAATATGTTTGGATCTTAAATTCAAAAAATTGTAAATATTTGAAACTATGATTCACGTATTTCAAATTTTTGGAATATATACGTCAGAAATCTATCTAGAATATTCATCATAGACAAGTGCAAATTGTAAATACTCTTTTATATTATTGCTTCAAACTTTGAAGAATTAAAAATGTAGAATGAAGAAAGTTTTGATCCAAAAACATTACAAGTGGAAAAATTCCATGTTCTTTTATTATTTGCATCAAATACTCACATTGCTTTCACTATGACAAGATAGAAAAAGCGGTATATCAAATCTAAAAAATATGCATAGAAAATTGTGGAATTTATTTTTGAATATCTCAAAAATATATTGATATTTGGCCATATATATGATGAAAACTTATAATATATTGATATATAAAATCAGGGTGATATCTTTAATTTGGACATTCATAATACACAAGTAACTCAACAGTTAAAAATGGATAACTTAAAGTGGCAAATAATATGATATGATTAGTCATATTTGTGACATTTACAAAATCTAAATATGGATAACTAAAAGTGGCAAATAATACGATATGATTAGTCATATTTGTGACATTTATAACACTAAATATGGATAACTAAAAGTGGCAAATAATACAATATGATTAGGCATATTTGTGACATTTATAGAACTAACATACGTCTTATAATAGATGTAAATATAATAACTATAGATCTAGAGACTAAATTGTGAGAATGTTTTTGTAATTTTTCAAATAAACTGTATTATATTGGAAAAAATTAGATTGAGGCTAAATCGGTCATCTGTCAAGTCAAATAATGAAATCTTTACCAAATGATTTCTTTCAAATAACATCTATATGGAGATTTTTTGTTTGATGTAGGTTATTGTCAAATGAGCACTTCTTAGAAGAAAATGAATCACTAGAATGAGAAAGTCATGAGTTTAAACTTCCATTGTACAAGATTGCCAATAAATCGTGTCTCTAACAAATGAACTTGTCTAAGAATTCATGAATTCAAATAAGAAAGAAACCGAGTACACAACGATGGATATACTCACATAAGGATAGAAAAGGCTTACAAATGTTCTAAGAAACTGAAGTGTACAAAAGAAACTACTAGAACCACACCATAAGGACAGAAAAGGAGTACAAATGAAGTGTTGAAAACAAACTCCTAGAAACACACGTGATGTCAAGGGGTATTTGAATTGATCATTAGTTCAAAAAGACGCCTACACTTTTAGCCCTATTCTGTTTGGCTATCCACATCAGAAAAGCTCCTGGCAAAGATGCCACTTAATGTTGCACAATTAACATTCCACCTCTAACATGAGAACTGAGGAGTAGAGGTAAACTCAAGTTCTTGAGATCTAGTTGAAAGGGCTTACCATTTGACTACTTCGACTTACTAGATTAGTGTATGTTTTGCCAGAACCCCATGAAAGAACAATTGTGTAAGTAACACTATTTCTAGAATTAAGTTTATTACTTTGACCAGTGTACCCGTAGAAGGGTTTTCTAACAAACAAACTTCATATAGCAAGTAATCTGAGGGGCAATTTTGGAGAATTGCTGACAATTAAACCTAATTATAACTAAAGCTTCATCCGTTTCAATGCTCGTTCAAATTTTTGAAATTATCTTGAGTATTGTAACCAGAGCCTAAACCCCACATGTCTTTTCCATAATCAAAACGTGTAAGACTAGACATATGAAGAAGCGGTTACTGTGGGTGCAAGTGCAAGTAGTGAAAGGACTACGTGAGTGAATGAAAGGCTAAAGAATCGAAGACAAATCCCTCTATTCTTTGGTAAAGGACACAATGCAAGGCATCGTTCTTGCATAGCAAGATTCTGATGTGAGTACTTACTCTTGGTGTATTGCTGGCAGTCAGATAAGGCATGCGAGGGGGTCTAGATTCAATACTTATATCGGGCACGGAATACAGGCATAAGCCTTAGGAGCTGCTCAGCTATACCACTTGCAAGCTGCTGTTGGCTGTCTCTGCCCAGAACAGGACACAACAATCACCAAAATGCGGTTTTCACTCATGCGACTTTATACCCTCACGCAAAGACTCTCTTGGGGTGTGCTTTTGTACGTGGAGTTTGAATCGCCAACACGTCCATACAGATAATGAAAGACCGATGAGAAGTTTTTAACGCTGCATGGAGGAATGGTGACTAAAAATCAACAGTGGTCAATAATGGAGCCCAACTCAGCTGCAGCACACTGAACCATTATGAACGACACCGCCGAGGAACGAAGGAACAAACCACATGTCACCTGCTGGAACTGGCTCGCAGAAAGAAAATACGACACGATCAGTGCAACAAAATATCCCTTGAACGCAGAACACGTGGCCAGACCTTAGATATTCATGAGAAAAGATTCCAGTATTTCACCCAGGAAATGAAATTCCTGCCCTGAGCATACTGAGCATATAATCAACAGTGTTTTATTCTCCTGGAACAAAGGAAAAACTCTGTATACGAACAAATAGCACACGTTATCAGATTCCTAGATCGTACATTTTTTAATCCTTCCAGCCTTTTTCCTTATATAAATATATGAGGAGTCCTGGTGTTTCAACGACAAGACTCTGAGGAAACTCATCCCCACCTCGGACCTACAACGAGATCCTGTCACAGCTTTCTAAACAAAAAGGACAAATTTCTCGTTGACACAAGATACCTCTCCTCGGCAGTGCCATACGCAACATATCAGCCAGGGCATCTATATACTGCGAATCCGGGTGACTACAGAAGCGCTTGAGGCGTATGAGTTCAAACGGAGAGATCAAACGTCGGAGTATGCGCTAACAATGTCATGACAACTCTCAGTGTGTAGCATACTCTAGAAAGTGCTGGTCTACCAGCTGCTTCGAAAGGCTAAGCTCCTGTGTTATGAAACAGCCTGATCACATTTTTGACAGCAAAGATTTAAGCTCAATATCACCGTTGTTTGCTGCGAAGTGATGCAAGATGCGATCCTTGGTAGACCTGCAGAGCAGATGAAGTTTTCCTTGACCCCAAACCTGATTATACAAATTTGAAACCATTATCGGAGAGCGATTGGTCGACAGTGTGCTTCTGGCTATATTCGGTCTTAATAGCGAGTGCGTGAACCCCTTCTTATCGGTAGTACATTTCGAGAGACCGTTACCTCGGACCGAAAGATGTGCATCTTGGAGTAGCACACAAAAACTCGATCGACACAAGCAGAGAAAGTCCAAGTCTCAGAAGCTAGCAACAAACCTGGAAAACCCCGGAACCTCCAGAAAAGCTGTCAAGAATTTGTGAGACGCAAAACACCTGACCCTGAACCGACGCTCAGTTTCTCACTCTCGCTCGGCGCAAACTCGACCGGACTGGACCGGATCCAACGTGGACGAGGACGTATGTGGGAAAGCAAGAGCACACCCGAGTGAGCGTCCTATTCAACCAAGGCATTAAGTTACACGAATAGAACGAGGTATTCTATCCCTAGAGTACAAACAAGAACGACAACAAGTCCTTTGTGGCAACAGTTCATCACACTCGGACCTGACATGGCTATGTCAATCAGATACTTGAGCTGGTAAACAAACGTGCATGTGGAAGATCTTCCATTCTGTTTGTACTAGAACTGCACACTTAGGAACGTCCAGCCGACTCTTGCCAGCCTCGATCAACTCCCTCCCGCCCTTCCTCCTCTCTTTTCCTCTTCTCCTCTCCTCAGCTCTGCTCATCTTCTCTAAGCGCGCGGGGGCCAGGGATTGGCTGCTTGCCAGCGATCCGTAAGTTCGGCCTTGCACTCGCACGGCAGAGATCTCATTGCGTATCATCTTGCTCCTCCTCCTCGTCCTCCTCTTCTTCTTGTTCTTGATCTTGATCTTCTTCGTCGTCGTTCTCGATGCGCTCTCTCTCTCTCTATCTCTGGCTGACAGACAGACAGGGACGGGAGCGGGCGGGCGGGCGGGTGTCTAGGCCACGGCCGTCAATCTGGGCTCGTAGAGCGTGTGCTGGAAGAGGAGGCTGTCCTTCTTGACCACATTGGCGCGGTTGCAGGGGGGCTCGGAGAAGGCCTCCCAGCAGCCGGTGGCGAGGTTGGCCATGAGCATGGCGGTGCAGTCGGAGCTGCGCGGCCACGGGCTCACGTGCAGGAAATCGCCGGCCGTTCGGAACTCGTAGGACTTGACGGAGCCGTCGAAGAGATCGGCGGGCATCCGGTGCACGTGCACCCACTCCGTCTGCTCGTCGTCCAGCGCCCAGACGTGCACGCCCTCGTCCACCTCGCAGTCGCTGGCGCCCGCGGCGCCGGCCGCCGACGAGGCCGAGGCCGTGGTCGACGAAGACGAGGAGTCGTGGCGCCAGAGGTTCACCAGCTCGTCCACGCCGTAGAGCGGGCGGCGCTGAGTGTGGTACTTGCGGAATTGCGCGCCCACCAGCATCAGGCGCCCGCGGTTGGCGAACAGGTGCGGCGTCCACATGGCGGCGTTCATGGGCGCGGTGCTGCCCATGGCCTGCGGCGCGATGCACCACGGCAGCTCCGCTTGAATTGCGTGCCACAGGTCCGCGCCGTCGAACCTGAGCACCTGCGCCGTGCGCGAGGTCACGGCCAGGCAGTAGAGGCTGCCGCGCAGCGTGGCCGCGCTGCGGAACACCATGCGGTCCTCGGCCGGGACCAGCACGGTGAGATAGTTGCGCGGGCGCGGCGGGCGCAGGCCGCCGGCCATTTGCCATGCATTGCGGATGGAGTCGTAGATTTGGATCTTGGGCGTGTTGGGGTCCGTCACGTACGGGTCGCAGCCCTCGGCCAGAATTAGGAACTTGCCGTCCACCGCGTCGTCCATCACCATCTGGATGACTTTGAAATTCTTGGGCTGCTCGAGCATGGGCGGCAGCAGGCGGTACGATCCCGACAGCGGGTTCACGGTGGCGTAAGTCCGCATGCCGTTGACATCGATCTTGAGCAGGAAGAGCCCGCCGGTACTGGAGTGCACTTCGAAGGGCGAATTCTGGGCCACCCGCGCGAAGGGTGAGAGCGGGAACGGCAGCCAATGGCGCAGCAGCAGGTCGTAGGCGTACGGCTGCTCGACGTGATTCGAGTTCCAGAGCAGGAACGGCTGCTCCTTGGGCGCGCCCAGGCGCTGCCTCATAATTTGGAACTCGATGTCCTTCACGATCCAGTACCACCGCTTGCACACCCCCGCGAAGGCGCGCACCGGCAGCCGGGCCAGAATTGTGCACATCACCTCCTTGGGAATGTACCTGCCCCCCATCTCGAAGCCCTCGTCGCTGCCGCTCATCTCTGCTGCTGCTGCTGCTGCTGTCACTGCTGCTCGGCGCTCCATGCTCGGGGGCGGGCTCGGGAGCGAGCCGGGAGAATGCGCTCCTCTCGATGCGAGCGATCACGCGCTTCCTTGCGCCTCACAGGACGATCTCCGGCGCCGCTCCCGCTCCCGCTGCTGCGGCCGGCTGATCCATACAATCAATCGACCACTGCCCCCGCTGTGCGCTCGTCGCTGTCGTCGTCGATGCTGCTGCTGCTAATGCTAGTGCTAGTGCTGTGAGTACTACAACTCTCGAGGAGGAGCAGAGGCGAGGGTGAAAGGGGACGGAGGAGCAGAGGACGCCGAGGGAATTGGTAAATTCTGGAATAGGAGGAGAAGGACGAGTAGGGTCCTGTCCTTCGACTGATGGCGCTGCTGCTGCTGCTCTTCTGGGTCACGGCCCTCTGCGTTCAAGCGAGCGGAGAGCGCATATGAAAATGACCGAGCTCTTAAAGGAGGAGGAAGGGGCAGAAGGACCAGGAGAATTTGGGCACAGGGCTCCATCATCTTCTTCGGTGCTAGGAGGAGAAGCAACTTCGCTTTGTTGCCTGGGCTGGCCTGGCCTGCCTCTTCCTCCTGCTGCCTGCTGCCTTCCTTCCTTCGCCCTTGCTGACTACAGCCTTCCTTCCTTCCTGCCTGTGCCTGCAACAGTTGGATCGCGTGAAAGTTGACCAAATCTCTAGCAGGGGGGGAAGTACAAGCTTATCTTGAGTGTGGATTATCAAACAAGCAATTCCAGCAGACAGGTCGATCAGAAAATCACAGCTAGTTGGAATGGGGTGCCGTCGGATTCAGGATCCAAGTGAGCTGAACCTGACACGTCACCGATGGAGCAAAGGTGCTTTTGTGCTTTTGTGCTTTTTCAGCCTGCAAGGTGCACACGATAGTTCTTTTACCAAACAGAAAAGAAATAAAATATAAAACGCGCCCATGAGGACAATCCGTACATACAGGAGAAATTAGATCAGAGAGAATCTATGATTGATGTCAAGAAAATCCCTGGGCGAGCTGCCCCACGGCAAATTCTCGAATCCTGTTGCTTATCTATCAGTTCTCTGTGGGTGATTTTAAGGCAATAGTGCGAGACTTATGTAGGTTCCGAGCACTGGGTCGTGACCTCTTGCGGGGCCACACACTCGAATCTTGACACATCGTGTGTAGATTCTGACTCCCATCAATGGTCGACACATGTAAAGCTCTGTTCTCTGTCATGTTGTGATCTCTGTCATGCTGTGTCATGGTTTCCCGGTGGCTCATCGTTCCGTGACTCGATCGGCACTCGCCCTGATCTCCCTCGCCTCGCCTCGGCTCAACTCAGCACACCTCCGCTCCGTCCTCTCGTTTTCAGCTAAGCTCAGCTTGGCTTGGCTGGGCGGGGCTAGGCAGGCTCGGCTCGATCCATCGGATCGCTTTTCTCGGCTGTGCTTAGTTTTGCCTTACTCGGCTTTCCTTTCGCCTGCGGCCTTTGTTCTGTCTGAGATCCGAAGAACATTCATTCTTATCTCTGGACTTTGCGTGCTTCAAATGAGTGCATGAATCCTCAAAATCATTTCTTTATTCACCGTATCCTCACATCTCATCACAGCACTCGTTCCCCGCGCTCGCTCGCTTCCCAGTCGCTTCTCTTGTGGTGGTCTCACCCCGCCCTCACACCTGTCAGAAGTTGATGAGGATGATGATTCATTTAATCACATCACGGAGTCCCCTGACGTCCACTGCTCAGACTCTCATCAACGAACGCCAGTCTCGTCGGCGCTGATCTCCCCTCCCCCACCCAGTGACGGTCGATCCATCACTCGATCCCTCTTTCCCTCTCCATCCCCTCCCCCTCTCCCCGGGGATCCATGTACAATCATTTCTCCCTCGCGGACCGCATCTCTTTTGCAACTGATTAATGAAAGCGAATTCGATTGACGGAACCGAAAAAGCCGCTGATTACTGAGCCATAAATAGGTTGGACAGACAGGAAAAGGGTAAAACGACTGATCAACTGTGTCTCTCCTCTCTTATGGGAGATAGAGAGAGAGAGAGAGATCTGAACGCCCCGTGAGCCACATGAGGAAATCGTGCTCTGGTCGTACGGTGCTAAGAGGACGTCGTCGAGTGCAGAGTATGGGCTTTCCGTATGCACATCGACTGATCTCACGCTCCTTCTCTCTCCTCGCTCCCTCTCTTCATTCCTTGCCTAGCACATTCTCCATCTCCCACCTGGGCCTTCGGATGCTCCAAAAAGCTTCTAGTCTGCAATCAGCCGGGGAGACAATGAACGGTTCGGGCTTCCGGTGTCCGGCCCTACTGGATCTACCTTACTTCTAGCCTTGACTCACCTCCCATGCGCAAACACTGTTACGACGGAGGCTGGTGCGGGAGCACATCCTATCCAGATTGATAGCTTATTTGCATCCATGTCCTCGTGACTCTTGGGATGAGCTCTGTAGGTGGTGACTAGCCGGGGAGAAAATCTTTTATCGGCTGCACTCGTACTGTACGTACATGCTGCAGTGGAACGGGCAAATCCACTGCTCTCACACTCGAGTTCAACTGATTCGGACGCCAGATCAGTGACAATGAGTGATAGAGAGGAGTTTCATGATCGAGATGTTTCTCGATCTGCCGTGGAGGTTCTTATTCTACCATGTCCGCTGCTGCTGCTGCCACCACTGGTGTCACAAAACCTTGCAGTATGAATCGATCAGTAGATTCCATAGTCGAGATGCCATCACTGCTTTTCCCGAGGTCGCAAGACCCCTGCGGAGATCCAATCAACAGCGCTGCGAAACTTCTGGGGTCGTTGCGGAGTCCTAGAAATTTTATTTGCTGCGAACTTGTAAAAATAGCATCCACATCTCGACCTATGGTCGATCTCTGCAACGAATCTCAGATCCTCGTTGCGACCGACTGACCGACGTGGAAGAGACTCTGCAACTGGTGGATGTGCGCCCTCCCTGCTCTCTGGGGCAGAAAGTGTGGACACCTTCAAACCTGCAGGAATAGCCTGCTCCTCTTCCCCAGTTCATTCAGCTGGGACCGAATGAAGGATTTCAACGACAGAGACTGATACGTCACTCTGGTCAAAAAGTCCTTCATCTTCGACCTCTACTTCTTCTCGAGTTGCGTACGGCAAACTTGTGAATTAGAGAGTGCTTTGGTGCACACGTTAGTGCACACCTGTCCTCGTCCTCGTCGCCAGCGCTGGAACAAATCCCACTTTGACCGTTTCCAGCGCTCTCAGGGTAGAAGTCACGCCCGTCCGTGTTGGTCTGGCCACTTTGTGAGAACTGCCTTAGGAGGAGGAGTTTCTCCCAGCGTCCCAGCAGAGGAATTTCCATGTGGAGTCGGCCATTCGACGAGGACACTGGACCAATCAGCTCCTAGCACCTCGGCCTTCGCTTGCACTAAATCTGGAAAGGCCAATCGTAAATCTATCTTTCAGCATTTCGAGGTCTCTTTCTTCTGATGGTGCTCACACAAGGTCATGTGCTTCATCGAGGGTGTCTTCTGTAACGCAGATCATGTATGGGGAAGACCGTCACGAATTACCGAGCTTTGCTGCTCCTGACTACTGAACCGGATCCAATGAGCGTCTTTGCAGTACCACTAATTTGACTCATTTGCAATAAAAATCATCTGAGCACGCACGTAAAAATCGGCAAATATTGCATATGATTTCCGACATGCATGTGAGCTCCAGCGTGCATATCTCTCTGCAGGGCTATTCCGTTGTAGCTCAGCTCATATGCCAAGGAGCACCGGCAGATATGCACGTTGGCTGACCACAAGTTTACTGCGCACGAAGACGTCCAAATTGCAAAGAATCTTCTGCTGTAACAGGCGTTGCTGGAAGGAGTTCAGAGATTGACATGTTTGAGACAAGGTCAACCGGAAGAAGCTGGATCGAGCCATTCCTGCTCCCTCGGCATCTGCTAGAACTGCTCTCTTTTTCATCAACTGCACCATTCGTGACCTCAAGGGGAAGGCTGCAGCCGAGAGTGCCCTGTTACATCAGCCGCATGCCATCCTTATCAGCGATGTCATAGAGAGCCATCCGGCCAGAATCGCAGGAAGTGGTCGCGCTTTGGGAGGCAGGAAACGAAGGCTATTGAAGAGAAGATATGAATTAACTCCCGGAAGATGGATATGAACCTCTAGAAGAAACGTACACGGAGAGGCTGTACGCTGTATGTACTTTCTGCATATTTAAGAGACTAGCCTTGTCATAGGATCATTCCTTGACCTCTGAGCTATCCATTTTACCCAGAAGCTTGAGCTTTGACGGACATTTTGTCAATTTGAGATACGATTTTCACATTATCAGTCTCTTGATGACAATGAACCCATAGGTATAGCTGGGGCCATGGATTGTCCCTTTGAAAGGTTTAGATACTTGGCTCTACAAGCAGTCCAAAGTGCCCCTACGCTGGAAGTTTTCACTAAGTCCTGCGTGCTCCAGAGACTCCAGTATTTGTTCCGTGCTACGGTTAGTATATAAGCCACAAAAATCGTACAAGGCAGTGGTGTTTTGTTGCCCGCAGTAGAATCCGAATCCAATGGACAGGTTTGATCAGAATTCCAAAGTTCCTACATGCCAAACTACCCTTCCATCCCGATTCCCAAGCTAGGAGACACGAAGCCAAGTATTATACTTTCGATATCATTGCTCCCAAATTACTTCTACCTAATCCTGATGAACTGTGCCTCGGCTTCAGAAAGCATTTTCACGGGACGACGTAAGGCAAAGAATTGTCAAATTATGCTTTGTACGTCAGTAACTGGTTTCCTCACTTCGTACTGTATGGTCAGGGAGACAGTGTATCTCAGCAGAAGGCTTCTTACATACATTCGCATGTTGGACGAACTTCCAAAGACTTCTGCATATTCCCGTCCCAAAAAGACGATGGTATTCTCGATTAAAACCCCGTGAATATGGTGGAGACGTATCTTTTACGGAATTTTCAAAGCTGTCCAAATCACTCTATAGATCGGGGTTGACAGGACAATCATTTATTCGAGTGACGTGAAAACGAGGGCACAAACTACCATGCATTAAACTACAAATACATGCGCGTTCAAAGTACAACTCATGACAAGAATTTCCATGTACGACACATCTTCGGCAGTCTCGGTCCAGCTCCACTTGAACTAAGACATTACTGACATGATGCAGCTCACGTGTGTAGTTGGTATGCCTGTACCCCAAAAACTATAATAACTTGGTCATCCAAGTCCAAGGGCATTGACTATGGAGAATCTGGAAGTATGGAACACAGCTCACAAGAAAGCGCAGAGGAGAAAATGGACCAAAATTAAATGGAATGGGAAGGAATAATTTGCTAGTTTAACAGGATGCAGAAATGGGCATCCCGCGAGGTGATTACAGAGATATTGCCATACAAGGATTCCAATTGTGAAGTGTCTCATGGATTGTTGTCACCAGGGGAGAGTTCTGCCAGCTTCTGAGAATGAACAGGCATGCCCAAAACGCGCTCCATGTCGTAACGCACTTCTATATTTCGGATGCTGTATCCTACAACCATCAACCAGTACAAAAGCTTGGCGAGCTCGGCCGCAGAGGTTTCAGTGGCTGCTCTTTTCAGCTGCGCGGGATCGTTCACTCCCAGCAGACGCGAGACGAAAGTGTTCATGGCCTCGAGGGCATCCTCTCCTGCAGTAGTCGTGAGCTCCTGGAGATTTTGGGGCTGCAGGGATTTGAGGTACTCCAGCAACTCGTTTCGACCTCGAGAAGCTCTTCGGCTCGAGTCCAATTGCAGCTGCAGCTCCTGGATCTCCGACTCCAGCATCTTGATGTACTCCACGGCCGGCATTTTCTCGGGCCCGTCCTCCCGGTGCCATCTCATGACCTCTCCCGCCACTTTGGATTTGTTGACTCCGGGCTCGTACATGGAGTCCTTATCTTTGGGTTCGGGAAGCGCGACCTGCGACAGGCTCTGCTGTAGCTCGAGGCGGAATTGGGCATTCCTGAACATGTATCCCGTCATCATCACGCTGTACATGAGCTGCGCCAAATTCTCGGCCACCGTCGAGACCGAAATTTCGAAGAATTGTGGTGGCAGAGTGCCCAGCATGTTGGTCACGGTCTGTCGCATTGCATCCACCACCTGCTCGGGAGCTCGTTTCACGAACTTCTCCATGAACTCGGGTTGCACATTTTTTACGTACTCCAGCAGCATGTCTCGACGGCTCGTCAGCTTATTCCTATTGGCAGAACTGAACGAAGCTCCGTCCCCGCCAATTGGCCCAGTTCCATTGTCACTACCGCTACCGCTCTCGTCTGCCAAACTACAACACACCCAACTGCACGCCTCTCGTCTCCGTTTCTGATTAACCCTAACTCTAAATCCCGAATTGCAAGCTCCCAGCACCTCTCTGTCATTCGAGCATCCCAAGAACGAGTAGAATCTGGGCCCTTGCCGCGAAGAAACTGAAAAAATCGGACTCGAGGAAGAGGAGCAAGAAGAGGAGAAAGAAGAAGAGCTGGAATTCGATGGCTGGCAGGCTGCAGTAGCATTGGAGTTGAATAATTGAGCATGGGCATGAGTACCGAGAGAAGCACCGGAAGGAGACAAGGACACCAACACGGCCATCATGCGCAGCACTCTTGTCGCTCCCTTTGTCGTAAGAAGTCACACCAATTCAGGAATCAAACTCCGCAGCGACCTCGCTCGCTCGTACGTGTAAGCGAGAGAGCGTGCGTGCACTGGTCTGGCTGGCCAGCCCAACCTGCACCACCACAACAGTCCTGACAACAGACTTCAGCATCTCCGGTAGCATGACTCCATCCTTGCAGATTTCATTCACGGAGAGGAGGACGAAGACGACGAGCCGGCAACACAACCACGCACACGCAAACACAACTGAAAGGACATCAATCGACCATATCGTACAGGAAAATGCTCATAGACCCATGCCACTGCGCACCATCATCATCATCGTCACAGACTGAATATGACTTCCGCTCGAAGCAAAATCCTCTCTGTTCCTAAAACCCTGCAATCCTCATGCTCCCCGTCTCTCTATCTCTCTTTCTCACAAACAAGGGGACATGGACACACTGCCACCCACCAGCGCACCGGCAACAAGCAGCAACAGCAGCAGGAGGACGACGACGATGACGACGAAGGCTTCAGGTGTTGGTTTATCAGCCCAGTATTGAACTGCCTAAAGTGCCAAAACGACCACCAGAAATGGCGACACGGTAATTGCAGTGCAGGTTGACCGGAAGATTCTAGTGGATAAAGGGATTTTGTTTTAACCTTTCTGCAGCCTTGTGCTGTAGCGTATGGCGCAGGGAGCACAGCGGTGGTTCAAACCGCGCGTGGCGACTTCCAGCAAGCGAGCCCACCCGATTCTTCATACCTCGTTACCGCACTGTACACCTATTCTCATGGAACATATCTGGAATCTGGATCAATCCAAAATCCAAACAAACCAGAGTTCAAGAAAGTCCTCTCCACCCACAGGAGGAGGGCACTGTATGCCTGAGACCTTTCGCAAGTTTCTTGCCATAGAAAGAGAAATCGGGATATTTTGTAAAACGATCACGAACGAAGTGATTTACAAAATTGGCCCTGGACGATGGAATAGATTTGCAAAGTAATGGAGGAATCTAAAGTTCTTGATTTGTGGAAGAAGAAAGAAGAAGAAGAAGAATAAAGGAGAAGGAGGCTGCGCCATCGTCGCTTCAGATTTCGAGTGCATGGCCAATCATGTGGCCCTTCGAGGACGCTCTATTTGGATTTGGATTTGGAATTTTGGGTGGAGGTTGGGTCCTTTCGCCGAGACGACGGCATCCAAGTTCTGGAAAGGAAACGACTTCTCGGCTTTCTCGGGATGAGGAAAAATAATCCTCGTCTATCTTCTCCAAGGATCTCTTTCTCCACCTTCTTTCTTCGGCGAGTAAAGTAAGTAGTGGATTCATACCCTCCATGGCTGGCGGGCTAGCGGGCTAGACAAGATAACGAGCAATTGTTGGAAACTTCTAGAAGAGCTGATCAGCTACTCTTCGGGGTTGAGACAAAAGTTGCGCAGCCTCTCATTAAATTTTCTATCGATCCTACAATTTCCCTGCCGCCTTTGGGCCGGGAGATAGCTCAATGAGAGAAAAAAGAAAAAAAAAGTTGCTTTGTGCTTTCGTCCCTAATATTATTTATTTATTTCTTATTTGTGGCGTGAAATTGCTAAATGGATTATGGAAGCCGCTCAAAGGTTACTAGAACACCAGCAACATTGTTGTGAAAACCATGCTAGTGATTATAGGAAGAAGACTTTCCAGCCAATTGTAATTAATTGATCATAATGTTATGGTGGAAATGCTGCGTCTACCCATAAATGTACAAACAGTAAAAATATGGGTTTTATTCCATTCGGAGATGAAGAGTCAGAACTTAAGATTTTTCTTGGACGCTGTTGTATCCCAAGGTCACAGACGGTGACTCACTAACCTTGTGGTTTGGGTTACTGGATACCGAATATAGTTGCTGTAGTATTTGAGAATATTCTTATGATAGAGTTGTTCCTCTTTCAGCTGAAGGCAGCAAATCAGATCTGTTCATCGACTTTGGATTCGCACTGTCTCCAGGAAAAACTTCCATGATTGTCAGACTGTCCTTGTATGTAATCATTGTTTTATATGTAATTAAGCTTCTGATAGAGATCTACATTCTGTGCCCCGCTTCTTGAATTTTATGTTATTTTTCACATTTCATAATGTTATTGTGTCTTATATTACTCTATACAGTCTTACATGCGTGAATGATGAGTTCCAACAACAAAAATGTAACCACCAAATGTACACGAAAGAAAATTTTTTTAAAAAAAAAGTAAGATAAATTATGTAGTAATTGACTTACATATGGACATCGGTGATTTATCATTGCCCCTTGTGAGCCGCTTCATATTATTTCAAAAATGAGAAGAGAAATGAAGTTCACATCAGATTGCAGTTGTGACGAATGATATTGGCGGGAATGTAATTTTTGACTCTAGAACTCTTATATGTCTATATTTCGATTGGACATCGATAGATGAGAAAACCAAGAAAATATAATATATTGATATATGTTATCTGTTGTTACCGAGTTCCATACACCCAAACCATTGTAATTTATTCTCGCAATTTGATAATACTAATTCAGTCATTCGATGTAATGATTATCATTTCAGAATGTACAACTGGGTGGTATGAACCGAGGTCCAATGATATATTAAATGATACAAAGAAAATATTGGACCTCCTTCTACATGGTAAAGTCCGGATAACATGGCTTGAAAATCAAGTGGTGTGTTTATCAAGCAGATAACACACATATGGGTACAACAAATGTTATGGTGGTGCCTTTACCTCGAGTAGTTTAGGGGTTGAATTGCAAGCCATTATGCCATGTGTACACTCGTGAGCTGGTGGAGGATACATTCGTGTACCGGAATTCCCAACTATATTTATGTATATATTGAACGGAAATTTGGTACCATGATTCATGACTGAAACGCCTAAGCAATTTTGGCTATTTTGGCTATAGCAGTTCTACTTATGTGCTCCAGACGTATTATTCAATATAGGACTCAAATTCATTAGTTCTTTGCAGGTAATCAGATCCGCTATTTTCCACTTGCACTATTTTTTCTTACTTGTGATTCTTGAAATAGTATTTGTTCTAGCTAGAGATGATGTAATGGTTCTTTGGAGAGTTTGTCTCATAGGGGAGCATCAGATGTACAAAATTTTCTAGTGGATATAACCTATAAGACGTATTTATCATATTGAATAACACCATTTCCACATTTGCTTCAGCACACACATTTGCTCTTGTTTTTGTAAGGAGCAATGCTCAGATTGATTGGTACATCGATTCTCATCTTACACACAAGTCATCGCAAGGATGTAAATTGTATTCGGTTAAGTTCAACCATCGACATTAGGTTTGTAACTTGCGAGGGTAGTTGTAACTTCATATTTAGAACAAACTCCTAATAGATGGGTACAGGAGAGCTGGTCCTAATCATCATTATGGATGATGTTCATGCCATCGGAAGAGAGTGCTCGCGTCGTGTGGAGGGATCCAGGATCACCCCTATTTTCCAGGACTCGCACTAAAGCCGAAACATATTCGCGTGTGTGTCGTCTACATCAAGATAGTATGCATCAAGCCCACTTACTCTTGTCATTTGTGTACAGTATATTAGAGCTTGAGGTACAAACGCTTTCCGAATAGGATCGAATAGGATCGCCCTCCAAATTGAGCGGAAATATGCTTTGACAAAATATGTTTTACGGGTCTTCTTATTTGTGTCAGGTTGGAATATAGGCCCTTAGTTACTCCACGGGGAACATTAGAGTCGCACACATACTTGCTCTCCCTGAGTAAGTAATTATGCTCTCTTGGTTGCCTTCCATGGAATACTTGATTTGCAATAGATTAGGCAGTTACTATTGAGGCGAAGGTCGACGTTTTTCTTTCTTTAGAGCTGCAGGGCTGAGCATTTCCTTTGTTATAGTCATCCTCCTCTTCAAAGATTAATTGTATGTCGAATATATTAATCCTCCTCTTGAAGATGAAATTAATATTGAGTATTATCCTTTTGGTTCGTTTTTCTTTTTTCGTGCTTTGGTTTTCCGACAGCTGACATTTGTGTTTTAGAGGGTGAAACTCGGCTGAATGATCGATGTATTAGTGGCGCGATGTTCATGCCTCGGCGCACGATGTGCAGACACGGTACGAACGTCTCTTTAAGTGTATAATATCAAACATGCAGAAGACCCTAGGTCCCTTCTAACCCTGAGTCTGAGACCTTGATCTTGAAACCTAAATATCACATTGCTCGCTTGCAGTGTATCAGCACCGAAGGATACAGAAGCGTATGTTTGAGTAGGTTCTGTCATCACCAGCCATTCGCCGGGAGTTTCGTGTTCTCCACATGGTTTTCGCCTCGTTGATTGATAAATCAAAAATCACGATCTCGACAGCATTCCTCATCCGTTTCCGGACGATGCTGCCAAGACTTCCTTCACTACATGGCAATTACCCCTCTGAAACAGTACTTGGTAGCTCACTTGTTACTTTCAAGTAATAAGGACCAGTCTCACATGCCAGCTGCATTGGTGTGATTCGGAACCGGTGGAGCTTCCAAGCAGAGTAAGAAATACCAGCCTACAACTGTATAGCTTCTTCCCGTAAGCTCCATGAAACACAGGCTGGAAGCCCTCTATATTATAACACTCGAAAACGAGTATCATGAAAACTTACACATGTACAACTTCGGTGGACAGCGAGCGTGCCTTCCGCTCTAACTTTCCGCTAAACAAGTTGGAGGAAGTCTAAGAACACAGTAATCGCAAATGCAAAGGTGAGATTTAATCGGCAGACTTTTGAAAACTCTATTCACTTCGAACCTAGAGCAAATGACAGCTTGGGTCTTGTGTTTTTCTTTCCTAGAATCTTCATCTGCTCTGTTCTATTCTGCTCCTCTTCCAACTTCTTTCGTCGCAATTGTTCTTCTTTTTGTCGCTGTAGAGCTTCCAGTTCCCTGTACCGCTCTTCTTCCTTCCGTGCCTGTTCTTCGGCCGCTCGTCTTTGTGACTCTTCGATCTTCCTTCGGTTGTCCTCTAACATCTTCTCCAACTCCTCTTTCTCTCGTCGTACTTGCTCCTGAAAATGGATAAAATCGGAACGGTTAGAATCAATGCCTCCATTGTGGAGGGAACTCACAACTGTAAGTACCCGAAGTGTAAAAAGAGATGGCCAACCTAAGACTGGTATGACCAATCCAGGAGAAGAAAAGACAAAGAACTGAATATACCACAAGCAGTGAGCGGAGTTACCTCTTTTCTCTTAGCTTCCGCAAGCGCCTCATCCTTTTCTTGCTGGAGTTGGTTCTCTATGTCTTCAAATATCTTCTTTCGACCTTCCAGGATTCTGAGTTCGACTTCTTTCTTCATTTCCTCCGAGGCCAAAGCTTCAGAAACTTTCTTCCTTATTGCCTCTTCCACTCTCCTCGCTGTCTCTTCTTCAACAAGTTTCATCTCTGCTTCTTGCTGTCTCCTGTTGGTCATAGAGTTGAGTACACCTCAAGCATATGGAGTATGAGATATGTATTACAAGCAGTTTGTAAGTTTGACAGAAGACAACTTCAGTTTAAAAACCTCGCTGTTGGGCTCAAAGTTTCGACTGCTGCTATTATTAAGAATCGTAGTGACCCAGCAACTTTCCATCGAAAAAAAATGTACAATGTAGTGACGTTATGAACAACGCTACATTCAGGTTGGGACAGCGCACGATGATGACAGACTACACACGCTTGACTCAAGGACAAACTTTGAAGCTATCATTTCCGCGATAAACGAAACAACTGAAGTACTACTCTTCAAACCCGGGACCCATGAACTGCGTTATAGCTCCCCAAAACAGGCCTCTAGATGCGGGTAAGATCGGTTACTTCGACTGCCCACACCTAGAGAAGCTAAACCTTGTGCAAGAAGTCATAATGACCATCTTCTGTGAAACTATACAACAAGAAGCAACTGAATAGAAGCCAGACAGTACGACACCGCCACAGGTCACATTCTACGCGTATCTGACCATGGAATATCCACTAACCTCTTCTTCTCCAGCTCTTCTTCCTCACGGGCCCTTTCAGCAGCCCTCCTCCTCTCCAACGATAAAAGACTTGGACTCCGAGACTTGTGTGACGGTGGAGAGCGTGAGCGACTTCGGCTTTGTCGCTCACGACGTTGCTTTCCCCGACGGGGAGAAGGTGACCGACTCTTGCGTCTGTATAAAGCCAAGGTGGACAAGCAGTCAGCAGAAGCCCGTAGACATTAGAAGGCAAGATTGACATAACATGCACATATTCGTATTGACAGTTTACACACCAGCTGTTGCTGCCCACTTCCCTCACAGCAGTTTTACCTTTTGATTCACTCAAATTTGGATTGAATTTCTACACCGAAACCACAGGAACTCTACACACTGTGACTGCACATTTCCAGTTCTGAATTGCTCTCACAGGCTCTTGGACCAGGTGGTTCTTCATCAATACCCTGCCTCCAGCTCCTTCGAACTGTTAGGTCTACATCCAACACCCAGTCATTCATCGGATGTATGCAGTCCAAAAATTGGCTTGCGTTTTCAAATTCCGAAAATCAATTTTTCAGCCCAAGCCCTTCCCTCTCCATAATCTCCTGAAACTCAATCAGAATCTCAAAATCGAAACCCTAAGTATCAGCAAACTGAATGGCTGCCGGAGCTGAAAGCAACAGGAGAAGCGCATCTATGGTACCATTACCGGAGGGGAGAGCACGGCCATCAGGGTTCAGCAGAGGCAGAAGAAGAAGCGAATGCAAGGTTCCTGAAGAGGCCTTCCCCAGGCCTAAGTGCTTTTCTCCAAACCAGCAGCAGCTTCATCAAACCCCCCTCCTTCCATCCCGAGCCTGCCTGCTCCCATCTCATTCTCATTCCTTTCCTCTTTTTCATCATTTTCTTGACTCTTTCTCGACACATTCTCAACTCTCACATGGCCTCTACCGCAACAACAATTACTGCCAGCTCATAGTGGATATATATGTAAAAGACGCCAAGCATGGGGCCATTGTTTGCTCACTGTAACACACCTGCCATGAGAATGCGGATGAGCGGGGGAGCGGCTTCTATGATCTCGCCTGCTCCTCCTACTGCTGTGCCGATGGCTCGATGGAGATGGAGTCCGTACGGGTGATCGCCGTCTCCCCTTCCGGGGAGGAGATCGTGAGATTGATCGAGGCATTGCCTTCCGCGCTGCCTCGCTTCCTTTATTCGAAACTGGCACGCCGATCAGCCCTCTTCGTCACTGCTGTCCAACGAGACTCCAGACTCCACAATAAAAACTTCATTTACCACTGCGCGTCCGGGAACTCATCTTCCGTCAGCAACTCCCTCCGCTGCCGCTTCTTGGCCCCGACGGGTCCACCTCACGTCGAAAACCACGGCGGCCACCCGAATGCGCCCTCCCTCCCTGTCACCTGGGACTGAACCCGCCACTGCAGACCCTATTCCGGACCTGTCCCCGGAGTGCACAGGGCTCTTTCCGAATTTGCAACACGAAGAGCTAAACGCATGCTCGCCATAACAGCCTAGCGAAATCCATCCGCAACAAACTCAACGAATCGAAAACCACCGAAAAGCTCGAATCTCAGTGCTCACACCGCCCCATGCTTCTTATCAATTACAACCGCACGGAGAAATCAAACCATGGCTCCACCCCAACCGACAAGCGCTCCATGAAGAAAAAAGCCCGGACGCCGGCATCCAAAAGATCCAAATTACCCTCCGACCCCAATCTCCACGCCCTCCTCCCTCCTCCCTCCCTCCCTTCCCGTTTCTCCTTGCCCTACGCCCTCCAGCGCTCTTCACTGCGCCTCCGTCCGCTGGACTCGAAAAAAAAATATGACAAAGAATAAACCCTACAACGGCAAGCCCAGGCCCCGAGGCTCTCCAGACACGCTTTGAAACCCACAATCTGCACACCCTGCCCCCAACCTCGTCGCGGCAATCCCCCGTGGTCGAATGCCAGCGCACGGAACTCTCAGGCTGCGCGCGGTGCTCGCCTTCGATAGAACACGTGCGGTGCGTGCTCGGAGCGCCGAGAGAGATTGGATCCAGGAAGCTAGCGAGCGAGCGGGCGAGCGAGCGAACGCGAGAGACGCGAGAGCTGCGGGAAATGAGTGCAGCGGCAGCAGCAGCAGTGGCAGCAGATGACAAGAGACTCGGCCTCCGCAACGAACGACCAAAACCCACAAAGAAATGGAGGGAAGCTGCTGCGGCCTGCCTGCCTGCCTGCCTGCCTGCCTGCGCAGACCCAACGCAGTGGGCTCTGACGCGACGAAAGATGGCATCGTACTCTACGGCTGTACTGTACACAAGTTCACCACGGTGATACCAGTACCGTATGAGTCTGCATAAATTGACTGTTTTCTGCGGCACATGCCTATACTGCAGTTGGTACCTCCCTCGTGTTTTCTTATACTACACATGACTTCTTTTGTACGTTATCTACTTCCAAGATTATCTGTATTTTAAAGATTTATTTTAATCAACGAACACTACTATGCGCTCGCATACTATCATTATATTTGCACCTGAAGCATTAAAATTTATTGGTTCGAATAACCGAAAAATAATACCAGCCGCCCTCAGAAAAGTAGCAAAGTTGAGAATCAATTCAAGCAGGCTCCTCATGTCGTGGTGAAATATACCGTTAATCAGGTTTATACACATTTTGTATAATTTATGATGGGTGCCAAGTACAAGAGCACAAAGGATCACTAAAGAGACAAGCTATTTCATGTTCTCTAAACCACTACTTCCTTTCATTGCCCAATTTGGCTTCCACCTAAAGATTTGTCTCTTGGCCTTCGTTCTCTTCTCTCTGCAGGTTTGTGGATATGATCAAATCGTGATTTTATCACGATTTTTTTAAGAGCGAACGTGATAAAATATGGTTCTTAAAAAAAGCTATTGCTCTTTAAAAAAGCTCTTGATACAAAGCTCGTTGGCATTAAATTCTTATGACGATATTGCTTTATGAAAAAGCTTGAGTGATTTGATATGCAATTAAGTTGATATGAAAAACTGAATTTTTTTGTTTTTGTTAATTGGGTTGTTTCAATCGTAGATTTTGTTGTATATATTTTGTGTATGTTGTTGAATATATGTATATTTTGTTGTTAAAATATTGTACACAATTAACTAGAAATATGGCATGTATATACTTGGTTCAAAATAACTATGTTGTTGTTCATACTCAAATATTATATGTAACACATAACGATTTTAAATAAGTGATTATCTATACTCCTCAATAAAGTGCGAATGTAGAAAAAAAAAGTAAAGCTCTCCAAGTATATGGATATGAAGAGTTATTTTGAATTTTCTTCTATAAAATATGGTATATGAAATATGAATGTTAATCTTTACATGTTCATATGAAAAAACTTTGAACTTTATCATATTTTGATAGAATTTTTTTTCAGCTTATTGTGTATAATATCTGTTGTAAGGAAGTTAATTTTATTGCCTTACACATAGGAGTGATGCTGAATTGAAAATAAATAAATCATTTCAAGCATAAATGTATTATTGATAGATTTGCGGATGTTGATAATAAGATGTTGGAACAACTTATCTATTTTTTTAAATTTCATAACTTCTATAATTTGATAAAAGTATTTCACATGTTTCTTTTATCTACTCTGTCCTTACTCTAAAAGAAAATTGTACAAATTGATTATTCTTTTCATGACATGTAATAGCATAACTTAAGCTGCAACACTTGCTTGTACTTCATCTAATGAACGTATTCCAATAACATCTCTATGCTTTCAAACTTATGGCGCAGTAGAGGCTTTATGATAAGGTCTATCGGATTGTCATCTATATGTATGTAATCAAGTCAACTTTTCCACTCTAAAAGTTGTTCTTTCACAAAGTGATGTCTGGGCTCAATATGCTTTGTCTTTGCATGAAAAATACGATTGATAGGGAGTTTTAAATCATCCTGATTGCCAGAAGACAAATGTAAATTGGCCAAGGTTGGAGTGTTGGAGTGTTGGCGTGCTATAGATCAGCTTGTATTTCGGAGTTTTGACATGCAATGAGATTTGAAGCCAAAGGATTGATTTGGATCTTTGCCATCAATTGTTGCATGTAAATGTACTCTTTAGCTACCTCGGACAAATTTTTGTACTCAACCTTATGTTATATTATTTGATACGGAAGTTTGCTGCTTTGAGATTTCAAGAGATGGTATCATTAGCCAGCTTGAATAAGTAAGAACCAACATATTGTGGATGTTGAGGCAACTCAAGTACTCAACATATGAAAATCTGTGAAGAGTCATTGAACTTTGGCGCTTTAAAAGTATACAAAAGTCTCGAATGAAGTTGATGTATAAAAAAATATGATAAACAGAGTCTCAGTGGGCATGTAAAGTTGAATGCATGCATCAACTGTATGATTGATCACACCAACTCCATAGGATAAATTTGGCCTAATGTGACATAAAAAAAATATAATTCATATAATATGACTATAAACCAAGGCGTTAACGAAATAAATACTAGTGTTAGCTTCAAGAACGTGACCTATTGGAAGAGTTACTGATTAAATCATAGTAGAATCAACTTTGCATTCCTCAAAGAGCTTTGCATTATATTGTAGTTGATGAAGAAACAAAATTACCTTTAGTTTCACGATAAAAATCCACAACAAGATAACCGGAGACGGGGCCAAAAATTTTCATCTTGATCCGATAGTGAAGTTAAGTTTTGATTTCGTATATTTTGGCTAGACTCATACCGAGCAGTATTCACTCATCGACATACATTAGAACCACCGTAATGATATTGTCTTCTCTGAAGAAGAACATGTTGGAATCAAATTGACTTCTAACTCCAGTCAATTAAAAGAAGATGGATGTAGATTTCTTCATACCATTGACTCAAAGACTACTTGAGAACATAAATTAATATGTTATGAAGACAGACTAGATCTTTCATGCATTTGATCTCAAAACCAAGAGCTTGCTTCATGTAAATGAACTCCCACAATTTTCCATTAAAAAATGCGGTAATTACATCCATATGATGTAATATCCACCGCAGTGCTACTAAGGGAGAGATTAACACACGCAAGATTGATCAACAGACAACATGAGCAAGCATTTTGTTAGAATCAATGACAAACTTTTATTCAAGGTCACGCGCAACCAAACGAGATTTCAAACACAAATCTTTGATCCAATTGAGGTTTGGTCTTAAAGATACATTTTGAAGATAGAGCATGCTTACATTTTGGGATTGTCACGAGTTTTCAGATGACGTTGGCGATAGGAAATCAAACTTCTTTCGCATCGCTTCCTTCCATAGTGGATTTTGAAGTGCTTGATTGTTCATTAGTCCCGTAGTCTTAACTATATTGATGAATGTACATCCTCGTATGTGATGGTGGTCTCTGAGGAATTGTGGTAGTTAAAAATCTGCTCATGGATGATTTCTCTTGATATCCGGTTGAGTAGGCCTTCGAAATAGAGTAGTATGAGGGGAGCTAGGGTAAGCTTGTAGAGGCACCAACATGTGCCCAAGATGTGTGTAGTGATGCGTCAAATATTTTGAGATTGTCATACATTCCAAAATTGTCATCTGAACTAACAACCACTTGTGATGCTAATGTTGAGTTTGAAAGATCTTTTGAACATCAAAGCCGCTAAAGAGATAAACAAATTAATAAACATCAACAAAAATCCAAGTATGTGCTCAAAGGAGTGTAATATCGTTGGTAGTAACAATGCGATGAGCTAAAGGATCCCAGCATCTATATGCTTTGAATTCGTCATTGTAGGCGACTAGCACACATAGCCTTGGCCTGAAGGTTTGTCCGCTTATCAAAGAGCATGTGCACAACATATGTAATGCATCAGATTACTTTGAGTTGTGTTAAGTGAGATGGAGTGCCATATAATCTTTCATAAAGCCTAGTCAGATTTAATGCACAAATTGCACAACCATTTAGCACATAATTAATTGCTTGCAAAGACTCCATCCAGAGATGAGTCAAAAACTTTAAGAATTGAAAATACAGCAAATTGCTTGAAATAGAATTTAATTTTTTGCTCAAAAATGTTGTTTTGATGGAGTGTCGTTGTAGTTAGTTGTCAAACAATACTCTTTTGTCAACAATAGCTTTTAAAATTCTTAGAGAACTATTCAACTCCTTTGTTAGTTCAAATAAACAAGATTTGTGGTAGCCAATCGTGCTCGGTGTGCCACACCGCAACAACTTTATGCGGATAGAGATTTTTTGCAAGCAAGATAAATTGCTTAAAATGATGTAAGGTTTCACTTTTTAGTCAAAAAAATCAAATTCAAGTGCAATTATCAATGAAGTTTAAAAGTTACTATGAAAGCAGTTTCTGCTTTGACAAAACTACACAAATTGATGTGAACAAGTTTCAAAGTTTGTGTAGTTTTCTTCTTGCTTTGTTAGGATTTTTGAGCATTACGTTGCTTTGCGAGCACACAGACTTCGCAATGACGATCTTTGCCGATGGCAAAAGGAGAGAGATTGTGAACAAAAGGCTTAGAGTTCATGTGGTAGGTCGTCTGGTGTCAAATATGACACAAACGCTTGTGCCACAAATCAGTGGCATCAAAAGATGTGATCTTTGATTCGGAAAGATCCTATGCTAGATCCATAAAGGTGAGATCCGCAGGTAGGTCGGGTGACTACTTCTACAAAGAGAGAAGCTTAAGTGCGGACTTGAGTGGATGTATGTTGACTCTGAAGCTTGGGAAGTAGTTTGTACAATTTGGTGTGCAAATCCTATCGGCCATATAAGTAGATCTTATTGAGATTTGTTTACTTGAGTACTAAGCAACAAGCAATAGTGAAAACCACAAAATATGATGAATCAATCAATTTATCTACGGATAGCAAGTTCTCGGTTAGCATAAGGTGTCGCTGGACATTATTAGACCGATAGAGAGTGCACAAATAAGTCTATTATTCAAAGAGATTATTCTCATATTCAACAATAGAATAAAGTATATTAAGTGATACACTAGCATAGATGATTGCAATCGCCTCGATTCGTCGGCGGTGAAGAATAGCATCGTCAACACAGTCATGGAAAGCTAGATCGAGAATCATGTCTTCATATACTCCTTTGTACCTCAACATCATCTTCAAACTTATGGACCAATTCGTGTAGACGAGTCGCCAGTAAGCTTCTCCTTAAAGTGTAACGTGAAAGCAAAATTATATTGAGATTGTTCCATGACGGTTGAAAGGTACTCACTATCTAATGAAATACTGAGGAACAACTTCTCGTTGAATAACAAGAAAATTTGTGATTTATAACACAAATCATCAGCCACTAGAGTATCAAAAAGAGATTCTTATACCATATTGTAAGATACAAACTTAATACTTTACTAAACGGTTACCAACGTTCATTAGTTATTGTCGGTTACATGTTGAGTGCATCAATGCATTCAACATGTAACCGACATCTAAAGTGAACCGACTGGATAAACACCGTAAACCAAACGCAAACGACAAGAGATATCTAGGTGTATCATCATAAATCATATTGCTAATGTTTTACTCGCTATGACACCTACAGTGTCCCACAACATACAAATGATAGTTTTTCAACTATATAATAAGTAGACTACTGGGAGATGTTTGTTGCATTCTCTAGAGTTTATTTATGTAACATCATATTATTTCAAAAAATGATATGAGAAATATATCATATGATTATAGAAGAATAAAAAGCAAAATTATTGTCACATAACAATGTAAATTTTAAATAAATAATATCTTCAAAGAAATTGAGCTTACTTTCAAAAATTATCTTTAACAGATAAAATTAGAATTTCTAATATTTTATATGAAAACATACGAAGTCAAATTACTCTATGAGAAAAGTTTAACAACAAAACATGTATCTAAGATTAGTGATATGATGTGTTCATCAATAAATTATGCAAAAATTTTGCAAGAGTATAATTTTGAAAAAACAACATTTTTATTTAATAAAAAACATTTTTTTTATCAATTATTAGCCTTTTTTTTTCTTTGTGGTCATGTATACTTGCAATAATTTTTTAACTACTTGACAAGATGATGAATGAATTAATACAAGACATACAAATTGTAGTTGTGTTATACTTGCAGAAAAATAATTCAAATTCATTATGTATAACAATGTAATTGTTTGATGATTTTAAATTTGCAATTGATCATTTAATATAATTTGTAAATATATATTATATATCAAATTGGTATTCATTAAATATTAATTATTTTATAAATAAATATAATTTAAATATATCATAAGAATTATTTAATAATATTTTCTAATATTTATAATTATTATTTTTTGAACATATAAGTTGACTAAATAATTGATAGAGTAAAATAACTAAGGATTTTCAAAAAAATAAAAACCCTTGTACCATATGGTGATGCTTCATTTGTTGAATCTGTGGTAAACTCATATGCCCAAGCTTTAGTTGCCATTGGAAAGTATTTAGCTCGTCAGTGTTAATAGCTGAATGACCAGTTTTAGCACAAATTGTCAAAGTAGAATTAGAAGTCAAACCTAGCCAAAAGAGTTTATTTTCATCAATGCATCGAGCAATTATGTTGCCCATCTTGTACTTCAAGATGCATTGATTAGGTTTGATGAGTAAACTTTCACATTGGAAAACTAGCTGATTTGTGGAGAACAAGTTCTTGTGGAGAGCAGAAACATGTAGTACATCAGGTATTACTCTATCATGTCCATCATTCAAGGAAATGACAACATTTTCTTTGCCTCAAATGGGTTGACGGCTGTCGTCGCCTAGATATACGAACTCTTTAGATGAAAAATCTGTATATGTTACAAAGCCATTTCTATTATATGCCATATGTTGGCTGGCACCTGAATCCACATACCAAGCTGGATCCGTCTTGATTGAGGAGAATGCGCTGACATACAACCGTTGCTCGACGTTTGCATTAGAATGTGTGCAAGGGTTTTTTTTCTTCTTCTTTTGACACTCGTTTGCTAGATGACCTCACTTATTGCAATAGAATCACTTTTTTTTATCAAGGAGAAGATGATTTTTATGTGGGTTCTTGTCGTGATGAAGATGAAAAAATTGCCTCATTGGATTTTCTTGGCTGCAGCTTTTGCTTGAAGGGAGTCCACACTCTTTTCTTTGTGGTGTACAACGCTGTTATTCCGTCAGTTCCCTCTTGCTTTTTGAGGTGTGCTTCTTCAAAACAACGTTTTGTTTGTTCGCATTGAACGCACAAAGTTTGGATATTCGATGGGAAGACTTTGAAGGAAACACATATAAGCTTCTTCATCTGAAATAGTCTATCCTACAACAGTCAACTAGTCTAGAAGGAGACAAAATTTTGTGATGTGTTTCGCCATAGACTCGATTGTTTTTATTTTTTAAGAATGCAATGATTTTCTTAGAGGCAATTGCATCGATACGTGACGCGATTCAAATACTTTTGTCAGCTCAGTTCAAGTTTCTGCTACTATACTATAGCGAACGATTAGGAGTTGTTTGTAACAATAGGGTTTAGATAGAAGCTCACTCGAAGATAGAAACGTAAACTCTGAAGATGAGAGATACCAACAATGGTTCTCCTCTCTATTATATAGCTCTCACCAACAAGCACAAGGAGATAAGATCTAATCCCCACCATCCATCCCACTCCTAGTGGATGGATGACGTGGCGGATAACTCTAACAAGCACACGGATCGTTGACGTGGCGCACCCAACTAACACACTAACTAACACACTCAATCCTTACCTACAAGCACACGGATTGCTGACATGGCACTGTCAACTAACACATCCACTGTGTACCTACCAAGTGCGCGGATCGCTGACGTGGCAGCTAGCTCTAGTGCATACTAAAGTATCTACATCAATATTTTGAGTAACCTCTACTTTAGTTCTAACTAACTAAAGATGGTTACATTGTTGATGAGACTTCAACACATAATTCAACATTTTCAAGAAGATGAGGTTTCTATCATCCCATTACTTCTTATTCCATACGCCGGACGCAAGTGTGCTGGTTGTAAATACAGGTGAAATGATCGTCCGGATTTTGATAACTTTGATGACGCACATCAATCCTTCAACTCAAAGGATCCAATTTATCTGATCTTTCCAGGCATGAAAATGCTCTCTATTAAATTTGGGTAGATCCTTTCATGCAACTCGGATGTAAGCTCGGAGAATTCATCTTACTCAAAATGTCAGCTTTGATTTACGTTCTCACTTACGGTGTGGTACAAAATTTTTGGAAAATTTCACAAATTTGTGAAATTTTGTTTGAATTTCAAGAATCTTAGAAATTTCAAGCAAAATTTTAAAAATTTCTTCAATTCAGTTTCCCCAAGTGTTATCATCAGCATTGACAGTTCTTTGACAAATTTGGCCTGACTAGCGCCAAACAGAAAACCTCGGAGAGAGGCACGAGTTAGTTGCTTTGGACGGTGATGATATTTGATTGTCAAAATTTGGAGCTTTGCCAAGTTTTGGGATCTCGGAAAATTGCTCTTAAAGATAGCACAAAGATGATTTGAAGCAAGAAGCGTACTTTGTGCTTGTCTTGATTCAAACGTCCATGAATAAGAGTAGAACCAGCTCTGATATTAGAGAAATAGAATAATTCAATGGTGATAGTCGACACAAAAATTGAAGAAAGATTCGATAGATAGAGATGTTGACAAACACAAGTACCTGGATTGAATTTAAATACTCGACCCTAGAGAGTTCAAACAATGCGTTGGAATCAAAGGAACACACATCCACAGTGAATCACGCTCTTACCATGGCTTGCATCCCCTGAACATAACAATCCGAACTATTAGTAAACTATAAGCATTACATATCAATCCTAAGTATAAGGATTCTAATTGCACTATTTTGCAAATAGAAGAAATAATAGGGAGTATGATAGTATTCTAACATTTTTTTAAACATATTTTGGCTAAATAATTGATACAATAGAATAACTAAAGATTTTCAAAAAATTTGAAGTTTACATAACCTCGTACAGAACAACTAGTTACATATGGTTAATTAAATGTGTAATGTTATGGTAAAGCAAATTCTGGGTGTTGATCACATTGTGGAGTTTCTTGGGGGATTTGATTGAGTGTATCACCTGAAGAATAATGTAGATGACATAAAAAGTCTCTCTTCTAATTTAATGCTAATCCTTTTTTAAATCCTGAAACCGCCATGACTATGTTGAACGTAATCAAGGTAAATAACTTGTACAATCTTTTTATACTTTTATCTCTGAAGAAATCACATTGTTGTCATACGCATACCAAATGTATTCCATCACTTCTAGGATTTTAGTCACAAGTTGGATATAACTAGAAAGATGATATCCAAGCCTCAAAATCTGGTCTCTTCAGTAATAAAAGCTTTCTTTAAGAAGTAAGAGATGGGAAGGAAAATAGCGCGATATTCTCAGAGCAAATGATCACTCGTGACAAATAAACATTAATAAATTGCAGTTTTAGATTAATAATTATCCAAGCGATTTATGTATTCCAAGACCGTGCATATCTCGGTCACGGACTCCCGGATGGTGCAGGCCGATCACATGTGGTGACGACGCCAAACAGACATAGGACGCGGGACGTCGTACTTCGGACACACATTGGAAGGGACGACCATCGGGATTTCCCGACTTCCCGGCCCAAGGAGACCATCCTCATTCAGGTTCAAGTGACATCACGTCCCGACTCCCGGCTCTGTCCCGTTCACCTCCCGTCGTTAGCAATATTCAACATCCCTTTTCACGACGGCAGTAGGTCTCCTGCTCTGCGAAGCCTCCGACAGATTCGAGGTCGTCGTCGTAAATGTGCCACTCCAGCGGTCAACACGAGAGTCCGGACTGACTTCCCGACTTGGCGACGGCGCGAAAAAACTTAAAGCAAGGTAGCGAAAGTATTGGCCCTGAGAAAGGGACGGGGGCGACGTCGCGAAATAGCGAGGGGATGGTTTCATCGAATGAATGAATGAATGAATGAAGGAAGGAAGGAAGGGAGGAGGAGGAGGAGGAGGCCCGCAGGGATCGGAATTAGAGACGCAGGAGAAGACCGCGTCTGGAAAGGAGCAAGAGGCAGGAATGATTCGATGAGAGGGAGAGAAAATGAAAGCCGAAGAAGCTCGTGCGCAAGATTTGCAGCTGCTGCAGGTTCTGTGCTCCGTACGGTCCAAACTCCGGGCTCCCCCTGCAGCAGCAAGGCCGGCAGCAAATGAGCTCTCGCAGCGGTAGCCTTGGCATCCGAGGATTTGGATTCGATCGCAGATAAGCAAGCCTGGCTGCCTGCCGTGGTGATTTGATCTGAGAGCTGATCGGTAGCGGAGAGTGGGAATTTGAGGAACGGATTTGGCGGAGGGGTTTTGAAGAAGGACGAGAAAGATTGGAGTCAAAGGGAGAGGTTGAATTGACGTGACAGGGAAGGATGGCTGTGAGACTGTCGCTGCGGCAGGGTCCGTCGGACTCCGAGTTGCAGGAGGGCTGTGGGTTGCCCTGGGGGGCGACGATCACCCCGTTCGCTGCTGTGGACGAGCAGGGCAGGGAGCCTGCTCACGGATTGCACGCGCAGGACCTGCCCCGCTGCGATAGTTGCTATGCTTACATCAATGTGCTCTGTGAGATGGAGCGCTGGTCCTGGACCTGTTCCTTGTGTGGGAATTTGAATGGGCTTCCCAATGATGTCGCTGATCGTTACGCTCACACTCCATCCTGCCCCGAGCTCTCTTCTTCCTTGGTCGACTTTGATCTTGATGGTAAGGCCCTGCGTCCTTCAGAATAGCCGACATTTCCTCAATTGCCGCCGGCGTCCTACTATCATTTTCAAATATGCAAATGTTTTCAGCAAATGTTTTGAGACCAAGTCTCATGTAGCTCAGCCGTCTGCTGTGATCAGTTCTCTTTTGGGGTCGACAATAAGTTCACAGAAGCAGTAAATCTCGTGATGTTTTAGAGGTCCCATCATTCGTATGGTTATTAATTTTTGGCCTGTAAATTTGCAATCTTTCAACCCTGAAATATGCTGGAACGACATTCTTCAGACGTATTGAGAATCATTTCTCGTATACGAAAACAGTGCAATATAATTTTTTCTACTTTCTTTCCTTAGTACGGATTATTTTGGAGCTGTATCTGTGGAATAACTTTAGTTGCTCTATTCATCTTCCTGATCACAACCGAGTGTTGCAGTGCCTGGCATTATGAAATGGAAGTTGCAAATGAAAGTTTTGCTTCATAACCAGATCAATTTTTCCACGGTCTATCCCAAGCCGCGAGAACGTTTAGACACTTCTCACTCATTTTTCATAGTCGTTGAGATTACACATAATGTTATCTGCTGAATTTACGTAATTCAGTGAAATTGATAATTCTCATCCTCTTCACAGATGAGGATGATGTCGTTCGGGGACAAGATTTTCAAGGACGACCGGTTTTTGTTGCAGCTGTCGACCTGTCAGGTAATACCATAAATTTTCTCCCAAATGAAGTCAACCTTTTTTGTGCGAGTCTAGAAAGCCATCATTTTGGGCTCATACTTTTGAACCTTGTCTTCACTACCTTTTTCTGATCAAACTGTATTGGCCATGTTGATACTCAACAGCTTCTGAAGAATTTCTGGAACTCGTCAAGAGTGCCCTCCTAGCAGCTCTTGAAGGTTTGTAGCTTGCAATCGAGTGTCATTGGTTTATGAAAGGATGACTGTTTGTGACCTTTGAGAATGTCAACTCTTGTTCCGGAGTTCGATTTACCTCATATTTATGATTCTTTGTACGTTATGAATCCATTTTTGATATGTGGTTCTGTTGTCCGTCGGATTTCTTCTTTTTGACAGCTATAAGTCCTGGGTCATTATTCGGCCTTGTTACTTTCAGCCATAAGATAGGTCTTTATGATATACAAGGAGCGGTTCCTGTCGTAAAACAGGTCATCATTCCAGGAGAATTGGAGGCCCGAATTCCGGTGGATCTTGAAAGTATCATGCCGCTCCAATCTTTCTTAGCTCCTGTAAGCCACTTCCTGGTGATAAGTCTCTGTAAAATTATTCTTGCATCGCTGAAGTATATACCTTGTGTTCTGGCATGCCATGAGTTAAGGTTGCAGCTGTTCCAAGTTAAATTTTGTCTAATTCTTAAATTTTGCTCTGCAAAACTGACTGCAAAGTACTTCAATTCCTGATTTCCACTAGGTGGAGGCTAACAAGGAGAACATTGCTTCAGCACTTGAAACACTGAAGCCCACCAGCTCATGGGAGAGAGCAACTGCTGCAGGACAAAGTACAGAGGGTGTAACTATGGGGGGCAGGGGGTTTGGTATGGCTATGGACTCTCTCATCAAGTATCTTGGAGCTGAGCGGGGTGCCACCTTTGCACTTGGTATGGTCGCTGTTCGACTCTCGTTTCGGTGGCATTTGAATTGAGTCACCTAAAAATGCCATTACACTCAAGTTTGCTATTAATGCTTTTGCAGTCCACCAGACAAACCGTCGCATTGAGTTTCCTCCCCGTCCGTACAAAGTCCCTTTTCTGTCATTCTGGAACTGAACAGTATATTACTCCTTGTATGATTCAGAGATTAGTGGCCGTTTGTACTTGAGTCAAGTACTGATTCTTGAAACCTACGGTGGACTTTGCAGCCAGAGTCTTTGCATTTCTTTCAGGTCCTCCAGATCATGGGGCTGGACAGTTAGACACTCAACGCTATGGTGAACAATATGCAAGCAAGGGAGAAGATGCCGATAAAGCTTTGCTTCCAGAGCAAACTCCTTTCTATAAAGATCTTGTAAGTCCGCTCCTATGTTTCAGTGTTGATGTTTATGAAAGATTTGTTACAACCTTCTCTTTAAAGTTTTTCCTCTTTCCAGACTACTGATACACCACTCGTTAAACTTTTCTCGGATATCAGGCTGCATTGGCAGTAGCAGCTGGAGTTTGCGTGGATCTTTTCGCAATCACGAATGAATACACGGATTTGGCCTCACTGAAGTTTCTGAGTATCGAAAGTGGAGGCGGATTATTCTTGTACTCCAACACGGATGAGGCAACTCTACCACAGGACCTGTAAGATATCCCAAGATCTAAATTACCAGTTGCCTTGATGAACTTGTAATTTCAGAGTCTATTTGTGCGTGTATTATTAGGTTTCTGCCTACTGAGAAGCATGATTATCATTGAATGGTTGATATTGCGTTGCAGATACCGGATGCTTAATCGACCTTACGCCTTTCAATGCGCGTTGCGTGTCCGAACATCTACGGAGTTCAAGGCTGCTCGTGTTGTAAGTCCATCTTATGGTGACAGTGTAGGATACTGTATGCCCAGTTTAGTCTATGTGCAATATTGGAAATAGACTCATATGAGTTCACGATTATTGACTTTGTAGAAGATCTCTTGTTGGTTGCATTGGCAAGGTTGTTCATTTAAGGTTACTGTAAACCTAAACTCTTGGTTTTGGGCATCCTGTTGCAGTACGGTCATTTCTTCCCAGATCCACAATACGAGAACCTTCAGCACATCATATGCTGTGATCAATACGCCACGTATGCACTGGACTTTGAATTTGCTGGTCCTCAAGGATTTAGCAGGTATGCTTTTGAAAAATCCCTGGAGAGTTATGACCGTTTTATTGGTCAAAATAGTCTTCATATTGATTGTCCTATAAACTAAAACTTTTAAAAGTTATCCATATGCAATTGGAATATCATGGGTACTATTATGTGTACTTGTTAGATCCTAGCAATGATGACTTTATGTAAATTGGTTTTAAGCCTATTATAGTACGGGGGGAACGAAGGTGTCGAAGATAGATTAGTGTTACTATACGACAAGAACTGCATAGCATACCGTAGTGCATCATGTTCATAGGATGTTATCTTGCCCATGGGATGCACAACTGTTTTGGTACATTTTGCAAAGTAGTTCTCTTTGAAGTATCTTTGGACAAATGCATTCGTTCAACTACAAGGGGTCATTGAACGTAAACCTTTAACCCCTAACCCCTTATTTCTTTCTAGTGTGATTTATTCGAGATGCATGCTCATTGTAATTTGCTGTTTCCTCCCATTGAATTGTTATTTACTCACCCTTTGTGCTGCCTGTAACATCTGAAATTACGACAGAGTGTGTTTAATATATTTGTCTATCTAATCCAGAATACCTTTGTGTGTGAGACGGTAAGAGCAAAATTGGTTTGAAGATTCCCGTATGCAGCTAAAAATCGTTCCGCGATATGTCTTTAAAGCATATGACTTACATATCAGTTTAACGATGTTCTCGGCACATGTAGGAATAATGAAGCTCCTCCTGTGGCGCAAGTTGCATTCAAGTACACAGTGATGCTCCCTGTGGACGACGATGAGAAGTATTACAAGACCGATGCCAACAATGGGAATGCAAACGGGACTGCATCGAAAGGGTATGGATATTTTTAATAATGTTGATTAGTGTATATAATTTTCTGAGACCGCTGAAGCGCAGATATTTCATGTAAGTGTTTGTAAAAAGCATGGATTATAATGCAATTTTTTAGTACCAAATCTCCTATAATAGACGAGCATTTGGATTTATTCAATACTGAAATATCCTACTTTCAAATCGTGTATTTTCAAAACAGACAACGTTACGTGTTGAAGAGACGACTGAGAGTGCGAACAGTGGAACTCGGCCTCTCACGTAACATCTATGAATTATATGAAAGTGCGGATCCTGAAGTAATTCTAACCATTTTGACTCATAAGGTACTTTCCCATACAGTTTCTCAATTATTTCCTGAGGTTTTGCTGTTACAACGAGGAGAGTAAATTTTGTTTCATAAATTATATGTTACACGCACTGATAGTTTAAGGAGGCGCATCTGATTGAATTCCGGATATGGAAATTGTTCAAAATCGGATATATTACTTCAACCTTTGAAGCTTGTTTGTTGAGTGCCGTACTGTGAACGTTAAAATCCTTAATTCTGACGTATCATAAGTCGTTCAATTCGAAAATGTTCGCAGATTATTCAGGCCTCCTTAAATGACGGTGTGAAGGAAGGTCGTTTATTGCTGCATGATTGGCTCGTCATCCTTACTGCCCAATACAACGAGTTTTATAAGTTGGCACGCTTTAGCCAACCTAACACTTTCAGCAGACTCGATGTTGCGTTCTCAAGTTGTCCTCAATTGCAGCCACTGCCTAGACATGTTTTTGCTTTACTAAGGAGTCCACTGCTTCGCCTTCACGAGGAAGGTGTCCATCCTGACTTCCGAATTTATCTTCAGTGCCTCTCCAGGTACGTTCGTCTGAGTTAGCCGTCAACCCGCTCTTGTTTTATCTGCTTGGATAGTTTGTTGCTAAAGCTCTATTTTCTTCATCCACAGAAGCTGGAGTGGATTTTAGAGGAAAATTATATGATTTAAGAGAGTATGTGATAGCTTCGATTAATTTCCCTAACGCCTGATGCTGATATGAGTTTTATTTTGTAGATACTACTTTTATCAAGCAGTATCTTCAAATATATATATAGTCTGTGCGAAAGATTTTAAAAAGCTTAGAGATGGTCTGGTAATTCAGATGGAAGAACAAGTCTATGTAAATTGTGTGATAGGTATTTGTTTGGTTCAAGTAGATTCGGCCGCTAATCCACCATGATTGGAACTTTCAATGTGGAAACAGTGCCTTGGAGCCGTCTTTTCTTCTCCGATCGGTGTATCCTATATTATCTTCATACACGACTCCAGACAAGCAGGCATATCCCAGACATTCTCTCAGTCGTGCAGCCCTCATCACGAGTGGGAGTCCAATATTCTTTATGGACGCGTTCACCACTTTGATCGTGTACTATTCACCCACGGCAGACCCATCCCTGCCTTTTCCTCCTCCTCAAAATTGTAAGTTATGATAAAAGCCAGCGTGCTTTTGAACAAATGCCGGACGGATCGAGAGATGTGCCATTTCCTGCCGATAGGAAACAAAATTGTCAGGCATAAGCAAATGTTTAGTGTGGTCTTATATTCTAGAAATTTCTGCATCCATGTTATTTGTATTTTGAGACAAATATTTATCTCGTATCGGAGACGATGGTATGTGGGAAAATTCAAGTGATGTGTAACATGTTTGTCTTGGGATTCGCATTCTCAACGGTGTTTTGTCTGATTTGGATGGTGCAGGTCAATTGCGTGCACTCATCAACAAATTGAAACAAGAGAGAAATATCACTCCCAAGTTGCTGATGATCAGGGGAGGGCATGACAATACTGAGCCATTTGAGCGATACTTGATTGAGGAGCAAGATGTCGATGGATCTGGATTGGGAACGGGAATGGGCTTTGTTTCTTTCTTGGATCAAATAGGACGTGATGTGATGCAATATTTGAAGTAAAGAAATGTGTATGTTACACAACCTGTCATTTTCGCAAGCTGCTATCCAGTATCTCGTAGATTAGACCACACTGCTCAATGAGGAAGTAGTCAGTTCTACTTCATGTGGACATCAGTTTTTGTGATTGGCTCTGTTGTAGATAGTTCCGAGCGAGATTGACTTCAGCAGGACCTTCAGGTCCTGCTGAAGTCACCGAACGTGTACATTGAGTGAATTCTGTGCATCACCCACGCGTTCATGAGCATATCAAGGTTTAGTTCCTGGTCATTCTAACGGCTTCGTTCATGCATTACCTTCACCAATTCTGCATACTCCCAAATCTATCATACTGCCTCTTTCTTTAGCATCCATCAGTCGCATGATGAATACGGTAAAGAATCTGCAATTCTTCATATTAAAACTGCCTTTTTTGTGGAACAACCCTTTCTCTTGAGTCAGTTACATGGAATAGTGTATAAAAAGGAGGATAAGACTGAGTGATGCAGACTACGTGGTCTGCAACTGCCATGGAGTAGCCTTTTATAGAAGAAAAAGTCATGCGATGCGAACTGGCAGGTCTGCGTTACCTTCAAATATTCAGCTTGTAACAATGCGCTGCATAGGTTCTACAAAACATGAAGGATCATGGATGAACTGCATCTCTTGCTGCTACCGAACTACTTACCAGGACGGCGAAGGAGAAGAGGCCTGCTTATGACCAATTTGAGATGGGTAGTTTCAGCAGTCACAGAATATCGTGAGTTTCTCCTTCATGAAGCTTCAACCGTGAACACAGAACTGTTCGACATGGAAAATTTCAGGTTTAATGCAGATGATCCTTGGCTGTGATTATTCAATATGTTTACATGACGGGCCTGTCAACAGACATAGGTTTCTCAAGTGTTTTCGGCCAACGTCCACCTGGTTGAGCTTGTTTCGGTCCCATTTCAGATTTACTGGTGATAGCAGCGGCTGCTTGATTTACATATTCGAGGGCCATCGAGCTGAGAGAGTGGATGCTCGTATGAAGTATTTCGGTTGACACGTTTGGAATTGGGAATAACTTCGATCTACGGAAGTAAGAGCCTACAATGTAGTTCTCATATCTTCTATACAGTATTTACGTCTTCATTTCACCCGTCTGTCAATACCAGCACTGCTTACATTCCGGAATCTACGGCCATAGGAGCACGGGGGGCAAATACTGGTGAAGGTGTACGGAACTCGAGCTTGTTATATGGTCCATAAGTACTTCAAATGATATACTTCAAATGTAATTCTGGGATTCTGAGATCGGAGCACAGAGTCAAGATTTCATTAGTGATTAGTGCGTTTGTTTACCGCGGCCTGCGAGCAGGTTAAGCGTTCGCGGCTATCTGTATGCTTGCATATTGCAGCTCACTGCCCAGCCGAGCGAGTCGGCTGCACGAGTCTCAGGGCCCCTAGTCACCTGAACCATAATGGACCCACAATCTCAAAGCAATCAAGCGAAGTAGATGTACTGGAACCGTCTTGTCTGAAGAGTATTTCGTGAAGACAGTAGGGCTCGAGGTATAGATGATTAGATACCAAGGACTGATGAATAAAACATCTGCTTGGAATATGGCCGAAGTAAACAGCGCAACCCAGCCCCTCAAAGCTGGTTAAGCACAGACTGGTTACACGCAGAATTCTGTTGAGCTCCTTCACAGAAAATTCATCAGAGTCCCCAGAAATTCACACGACGACGAGAGAATGAGCTTCGTCAGGTAGCCAATGTGGTTGCTGAAGACGAGCGGCAACTTTATGGCCTCAAAGCCACAGCAGCTCTGGGGCTTCCTTATAGACAGTGATTAGTGGTGGTTTTCAGAGGCTGCCATGCTCAGGGGAGGAAAGGAACTCAAAGATAGGAGGGAGGATTGTCTGAACATGGCAGACAGCCTTTTCAGGAGAGATGCGAAGGAGATGAGCAGATGAGGAATCATCCGTCACACGGAAATGCTGTACAGAGTTAAGGAGAGAGCTCTTGTGCTCGATAACTGCCAGAGGACAAGCAGTTAGTTGGACGTTTGCTCTTCCAATCTCAATCCTTCCGTTTGATGGTCTCGTCGTGTTACTTTCTTTCGTACGCTGGCTGTCACGAGATCGTCAAGCGCAAGACTGAAGCATCAACTGTCGTCGTTGCATGAGGAATAGAATTAAAATCTCGAATGTAAAGTTTGTGGCTGCAGGGCGACTGAACTGATGTTGCATGGATCGGTAAAGTCGACCTGTTAAAGTCAATAACTTCAGTTTCATCGATACGTTCGTGGGTGCACCTTTGTCTGGAGAGCAATATGCAATGTAATCTGCATGACATACGAACCAAAGAGCTTTCCAGAACAGCCTTTGCAGGTAGCAAATTAGAACCTCCGGAAGTTAGCATGCATCACCTGTGAACTGTTCTAGCGTAATGAGAGGGCCCAGCTTTTCCTCCAATGATGATGCTCATCAAATATATTGGTCGAAGATAAACACATGTCAAGAAGATCCTTCCATCAGTACGACAACGGTTCATGAAAAAGCAGATCAAACTCCCAATTTACGTAAAGACTCTTCAGATACAGCTTTCCACAACGAAAGCACCGAGCCACAGCACAACACCACGAGTATTTTTTTTGGATAACTGTTTCCACAGATCACCAACCCTCGTTTGAGAACCTGATAATTAGATCCAGGTCACAGGCTTTATCCTTGACTGCCTCTGGTTCTGAAAAGTCCGTCCGTAAATGACACAAGCATTTAGCATTTGAATCAAAATGTATCACGGCAAATTATCACTGCGTGTTAGTGCACTTCGTATGTCTTCATAGAGCTAATCTGTACAGTTATTCATTGAGAATATCTGAATTGCTCGTGACTTGTTATCACTTGTGGGATTATGGAAAAAGTAAGAGAGGATAGGAATTCATTATTTGCAGTAAAAAGAAGGGAGAAGAATGAACATCTCTTTCGCATGACTGAACGTGGGAGATAATACAGCCCACTGCAGTTGAACCTCATACAGTTAGAGACTTTTTGTGCCCTCTCTTTTCGTGTAAAATGAAAGTGAAACAGGATCTTCTCTCGATAGCTCAAGCTTCCTTTATATCCCATTCATTTCACAATATATTCTCTCGATACTTCGAGCTTCCTTTACTTCCCATGCATTTCACAATATATTCTCTCCATACCTCAAGCTTCCTATCTAGCACCTCCATATCCGCAGCAGGCACCATCCGCCTGTTGATCACAAGTAGCCTCCTAAAGTAACGGTTGAGTATGGCGTCCGACAACTTAACCTCGTCTGCTCGGAATTTAGTACCATAATTGTTGTTAAAACATGATTGCGCAAACTGCACCCATCTATGATTGAAGAGGAACGAGATGTACCTTCGTGTGATCAAGGATATATTCCATAGATCCCATTCCCTGCCTGAACAATTGTACTACTCACGGAGGAGGAGTCAAATATGTCGAATAATCCGAAGTTCTGGGACTCGCAGGGTTTTCGGAAGGACATCTATGGCATCATAAAACCCTCGAGAGAAAGAAGCTCGTGGGTTTAGAAAGTTTGATCGCAGTCACCTTCTTAAACCGTGGAGAACATAATTGAAATCCCGGTGAGAAGAAAATCAAGGTACTTTGGCTCGATGTACATACTCGTTATATTGGAAATACTAGCCAGCAGCAGCTCAGAGGGACCAAGGTTCACACGACACAGCTCGTAAACGATTCATGATTGACCTTTTACGACGATGTTGGTGATGGTGGTGGTAAACGTGGGAACTAGAGTTCGATTGAAGACCTAGAGAGTCGAGACCTGGATTCCCTGGCTGACAAGGTTCCAGTTCAGCATAATTATGACTTACAGCCGATTCCACAAGCATCCAGCGAAAAGGGAAGCTTGTACTTGCATTAATACCAGGTACCCCGCCCAGCGTAAAGAAATATGCCCGTCCACTTTCTCTTCTTTTGTGTTTCAGTTCCCTCGGTTGACTTGGCCAGTTTACTACATGGGCAATATAAAGTGCAACTGTTGGATAAATTGCATCCGACGCATCACCTCGTTGACCGTTCTACAGACTTGACCACTTTGCAATCTAGTTGCGTCCGCCATGTACGATCAGATTTTTTGCAAGGAGAATACTGTAGTTTGTTTGTTTGCATTTCATGTTTTCTCCCCTATGTCTATTCTCCATTTTTTTCCCCAACTGATTTTAGAAAAGTGTTCGTAACTGTATGTAGCTCAGATGAACCTCATTTAGGTTGGATGTACTGAAGTGAGTTACCAAAGTGAGTGACGACTACGTATTCAATGGTAGTCACAGGGCACATTGACCGGCCGCTAAGCTTCCTTTTAAGGCATGGTGCCAAGACTGCCTTCTAGCCTTTGAACGAAAGATGTAAGGTGACGTAGCTCAGATTAACTGCCCCCATAATGTAGGGCTATAGAGTTGATTTTCTCCCATCTGGGGATGTGCCAAAGACGAGAGGTGACATCTCCATGACGAAATGTGTCATGCAAAATGGTTTGAGACCTGTTCAGTATGCTATACAGTGGTACAGCTCAATGTAGTCGTTGAGATCCAACATCTGAACAAAGTTTTGCTTTTGGCTAGAGTGAAACGATCGTGAACCTGAACGAACTGACAGGCCAAAAGTTCAGCTAGTGACATTCCTCTCTTTCATGGTCAAGTTGTTCGTTTCCTTCTCCTCGGAAAAAATAATTGAAACTAGATGTTTAGAATAAAGCGTGGTGGCGTCACTCCAGGGAGTAGTGACGGCCAGGGAATGCCCAGAAGTTATCTATGGTCCTCGAGTCGGAAAGCCTTTGCGAGTCTCCCGAAAAGGACTGCTTTGACTGAAACAAGAAGTCCTTTTTCTCTCATTGCAATATTTTCTTCTATTTTGAGTCGAGCTGGACTCACAAAGATTTGCTGCATTCCACTGCCAAATTCTGAGATACCAAAAAATTTCAAGCAGTAGGCTTCACTATACTAGTCCGAATCGGGGACAAAGCCAGGAGTCCTCAATCCTTTGAGACTGATTATTTTAATAGCTGCTGGAGAGCTGAATAATTGAGATTCTTTCATCCAGACAGAGCAATTGGTTTGAAGATCCAATTGAAGGTTGGCATGAGAGTGTCGATAACCCTGTGTTTCCCTCCTGGGAAATTTGCTGGTTTCGTATTTAGTGCAGGAAAGGCAATGTGGTGCAGCTCTATATGGAAACTACGAAGGGTAATCTGACTGGAGGGAGGAAGAAAGTGAAGGAGAAAGTGGCACGAACAACCTTTCACCCCAAAATTTGGTTGGAATGTCGTCTGAATATGGACGCACAAAAAAAGCCTGGGTCCAACATTCATTCTGTTCCAAATGAACGAGTGTGAGGATGCAGAACAGAGTTAGAGCAGACATTCCAGAGTTTCATTCGGACTTTTTCTCTGCGACAGTCGATTGGGTTCACATGCCCTCATGCCCTCTCGCACATGAAACACAGGTCCACGTTCTAGTGAGATGAGAGTCAAATGTATATTTTATATATATGTTATACCAACCAAGCTCTGCGAAAATATACTTTCCACCCTCATGTGCTCCTCCCCATCAAACTCCCACCAGAGGAGCACCTGCTCAGCTAGAACTCAGAAAGTTCCATAGTTGAGAACCAAATGAACTCAAATTTTGCTGAACTTAGCTTTTTCGAAACCAAGATTGCACTGGCTGACTCGACTCGTTGAACTAAAAGCTCGGAGCTTCCCCAGACTTTTTGCAAGTCTGGAGCAAGTGGGAGGAAGAAACACCTGGGGCAGAATATACTCCGTGGTGATGAATGGGGCGGCCACATTTGGGCCGGTGGGCATTATTTTTGCGTCTGAGAGCAAGATTGGAATAAGAGAGAAGGCGCTGGAGAATACCTTGGGCGTCGTGGTTCCAAGCTTTTTGACGCACAGTGGCAATGAGCATGTTTCTTATGTGCTCGTCTATGTAAGTCGTAGACTGCAAATGATCGTATACGACTTCGTAAAGAAAGAAGCAGCACGGACTACGTGTCGTATACTTGCATACGCCACTCATTCATTCGCATACGATGATGGGCCAATCGCTTTGCAAAGCGAGCAACTGAGCGAATGAGTGCACTTACTGCTCTGAAGTATCACTCAGTGTGTGGAATCCTCGACCTGCGTGCTTCTGAAAATCCTTCGTTCCTCCTGATTCTGAACCGGTCTATACAACCTGTCGCTGTACATGGTCCCCTCCCTCGCCCCCCTCCCAAAAGTACCCACTCAGATAAGATGCCCAGCTGACCTTAACAGTGTATTTTCCCCTTCCGAGTCTTCCATAGCTTCATAATGGCTCACATACGTATGACTTCTGTCTGCTTCCGATCGATCCTATGCAATGGATTACGTCCACTTTTTTCTTTTTTTTTATCCCCATCCCGTTTGGTTCAACAGAAGAGGATTTCTTTCATACGTCATTTTTAGTGAGACAGCAGATCCGATCCGAGCGAGATCTCTGTTGGTGATGGTAGCCGTGGGAAAAACCCAACGTAGCCTAGATATTGTGAGCCTTGTGTTCTGAAATATATCGATGATTTAATTTCAAACGAAACCCATAATCTTCACCGCTCGAGACATAAATCGAAATGAGTCTCCGAGGCTAGTGTCGATGGTGTGCGATCTTATAGGAGATCTTCGATAAATGGCGATGCTAGCTGGTTGGCTATACATGACAAACGCGTGAGGATTTCGTATAGGTATAATAGATTCGTTTTAATAGTATTCTTGTATGTTTGTGACTGAGAGTCCCCGATACAAGGGACGTCCAGCACAATGATTATTATTGGAGTGAAAGTTGTGGAAGCAGGAGGTAAAATGTCTCGTTTCCTACATTTCTCTGACACTTTATATATTGCATGCAAGGGCGAGACAGGGCTAGTCTGCCTTCATTTTTCTACGCAGGATTCAGAACACTTTCATCAAAATCTGAAAAGATGGAGAAGGTCTGGTCTGGTTCTGTCATCTGCTGCCTTGAATCCCATTGGACAAAGGAAGAAGAATCAGAATGGACAAGTCCATTCTGAAATCACATAGCGCGCCAATAGATCAGTTTTCTGGAAAAATATGGTCAGAGGTTTTCACTCAAGGATCCAGTTTAAAGCTAATGCATATTTTGTTACCTACAATGAATAAGGGAAGTCAGATTTAGGAAGATTTGCAAAGAGCAAACCAAATGAACTTTTCCAGACTATTTACTCTTTTATAACCCTTTCGAGAGGTTGATAGAGAGTTCTAAAAAAAATAGTTCTCATTCTTTTGTGGCTTGAAAGCGGGTGAATATATCTTAATGGATAAGGATCGTCCACTTACTACAAAATCCACACAATGTAGGCCGGCCGACTGTAACAAATCAACCACCAGACGATAACAATGAAAAGTGATTGAGTAATTACAATCAAGAAGTGACTTCATGTGTTATTCCATAGTACGTTACATCCAACAGATATAGAACTCGGACGTATAATGTCACATGTTGTGTGCCCTTTGAACTTTGTTTTAACTTGTATTTTTATGGTAAATTAACAAGTTTATAAACTATCCCACATCGCATTACATACTTGCATGCCATATCATTCGTTTGTTGAAATTTTATTGTTTCTACGTTTATCTCTCATGTTTGGGATATGCGAGTTTGCCATTCTTACATGACCGCCGTATATCTGTGGCCCTTCTTTCGAGCTTTATCACCTTCCATGTACTTTTCAATTTCCTCTCCTATACAGTTTGTGTCTGTTATCCTTCTCCTTATCCTCTCTTTTATCCACGTGTGTACTTTCATTATAGTCAGATCAAGCATCAGAGAATCACTCCATCATCTCCTCGAATTATATGATATATACATATATACTCGATAGACCTGTAAGATAAAATTGGTACTATGCAATAACGTAATAGATAAATCAATCTGGAGTTTCCTCACAAATTTTCCGTTCTCCCAAAAATTCTTTCATGATCAATTATATCGATGGGAAATGCAAGGCTACTGAAGTGGAAATGAAATAAATTGAGACAATCAATGCTCGTAGACTTAGTGGAGAGCTTGTTAGCTTTCGAGCTATTTAGAGATTTGTGTGCGAAACCAGGATTTAAAGAAAAATAAACTGTAAAAAAAAATCATCTTCTGTACCGTACGCCGCACAATGCCACGAAACGTGAGGGACGATAGAAAAAAATTGTACGAGAGATATAAAGAATGGGAAGAAATAAACTGTATCAGGTTTCGGAATGCTCGTGAATGATGTATAACCAGATAATAATATGGTAAAAATAATCTTAAGAAACTCGGAAAAGAAACGATAGTCTCCGAGAAAATCCATTGAAGTCGCCAAGCACCAAAGTGTACCGTACATGGTTGAAGAGGGACGCGTGCGGACCTACCTCCAACCTAGTGAATTGAGTTGGTGAACAACATCCAAACACAAACACGTAGCTACTGACTGCAGTGGAAGCCTGCCGTCCACCATGACTGCACGCACACGCAGCGCACGGCAAAGAGATATGTAACATGCATGGGGTGCACGAAGCAAGGGCTTGGCATACGCGGCCTCACATACGGAAACATTCCCGTGTAGGATATCGACATACGAAACGCATACGGGGTCGCTCAGCGACCTTTCCACGGACACCAGAAACCCGTCCCGCCTTAAAGTTGTCTCAGTTGGTCGCCACTCGGTACAGGTACCGACTGTACTGCGTGGCCGTCAGCGTGGTAAGCAGCGGACGCAGCGGAATTGTGGGCGGATCGGGGAGACAAAGAACGAGGAAAAGGTAGAGAGAGCCCCAAAGACCAAAACCTGCGCTTTCTCCGTGCCCCCACAATATCGACCAATAATACAAAAAAAGGGCTCGCTCTTCGCACTTTGCATCATGCCGTCGAGCCCCTTGTATGCTGTATGTGCGTAGTCCCGAGGCCTCCAGGGACACCCTGAGGCCCCCACATACAATCATACAAAAGCGTCGCCATGGGTCCATACGTTACGCTGTACGGGGAGGAGGAAGGGAGGCAGGAAGGGAGGGCGCAACAGAAACCCACACAAGACATGCATTCTCGGTGTTGTTGTGTACATCTCGTCGCCCGCCGGCATAAAAATATCGTGCCCCGTGCACTTGCGGGTGAAGGCCGACTGTGCTTTTGGCATGCCCCTTAATTGTGATTGAGAGATAGAGAAAGAGAGATCGGCAGAGCGAAGCCTCGATGGATCGAGTGGTAACTCGATTGGTCGATGGATCGGTGTAGTGTCACTGATCGAGTGAGTGAGTGAGTGAGTGAATGAATCACTGAATGAATGAGCCAGGAGTTGATGGAGAGCTCAAGAAGAGTATATAGGCATGGGCCGGGAGTACATTCGAACTGCTGTGCATGCCGACCCGGCGAAGTCCGGCCGTGATGGCAAGTGAGGGAGAGAGATTGTGTATGGGACACACTTTGCGTGTCTGAGACTCAGCAGAACTTCACGATCTTCGTGACTTACGCTTTCGGGGATTCCTCCCGCCTCGTTTTATTATGCTATTTAATTTCATCGCTCTGGTCGAGACGAGAGGTTAGGGAAGGAACGAAGGCAGTAGGAGTTCAGTCGGGAGTACTGGTTCCTGAGCAAAATCCCAGACAAAGGAATCTCCGTCATCTGTATCTGTCCATCTGTCAAGCAAACCCAGCACCCATGACGCTGTTTACAGCTAATCCACCGATGAATTCGAAGCAGTCCACTACCACCGAGTCTCCTATTCTTGCTTCTAGCCGAGCGAGTGGTAGTAACCGACAGATTAGTCGTGGTAGTCGTCGTGTGACCCGCATTCGTCAGAGCAGATGTCAATGCGCTTGACCATAATGAGGTTCTGCATCGTTCTACAGGCTCTTGTAGCCAGCCTATTAGTCCGGTAGCTGCTGTGCATGCATGTTCATGGAGTTTTGGATGTTAATGGCGATAATTTCAGACAGATTAAGTCCAGTTTCAGACGAGAGTGGCGGCCGATAGCTCGTCATTGCTAGACAGTATGATCCCGCACTCAAAAACCTCGGATCCGGACGGCGGGCCTGCCTTGGCGCAAAGGAGCGAGCGAATGCTGAGATGGAAGTCGAGAGAGAACTTCACGGAATTGAACTTCGAGCAGGCGAGTGCCGAATCAGATGCTGATCGCAGCAACGTCTCGCAGGTTAGCAGCATCTTCTAACCTTCTCCTCCTTCTTGTATTACGTGTCGACAGTATCGAACCTTCCATGCTCGATGAATCCAGTGCGCAACAAGAACTCATCCACATTAAAAGCTTCAGTTTCGTGTACGTTATCAAGCTTAAGGCTGCCTTTAAGTAGCAGGAGAATTGTGCTCATGGATGGACACAAAGAACCCTCGTTTACATCCAACGTCCTGTAGCTCCATAATAGCAGCTGGAGAATCTAATAATGTCGGTACTGCGCTCTAGTAACCCTGTTCATCGGTCACATTCCTGCATGGCTTCACTGGTTCAGATCACTCCCGATCGAGCCGTGCATGTACTCGGACACACATGAATGAATATTTCCAGTGCTTGTGCCAGTCTCGACCTGAATTCATACGACGATGTTTCACACTCGGAATCAGCGCGATCTGTTAGAACAGGTGGTGAAAGGGAAGCGTATATGATTCAAGAGTCTCTAGAGCTAGAGGTCGTGGTTGATACATTCATAGTCTTATGAAATGAAGTAGAATGTGCTCGCTTTGTGATGCCTGCCAGCCTCGTCGTGTATGCTCGCTCAGTCTAATGGAGTCGTGATAATGTTCAATGATAATGATCAACAGCAGCAGGAGCAGGAGCAGCAGCAAGGGCAGTCGCAAGCTGGGCCGAGACAAAGTGGGTCTCCTTCCAGAAATGGAAAGCCCGGAGTCCCGTATGTTCGTCCTGAATCACCGTCCAGGAGAGGCGAGTCGGTCCGCCGCAGAGCATCGATCGACTTCGACTCGTTGGAGTCGTCTTCTGAGAAATACACGAGCCAGTTCGATCCCAGTCTCGTTGTCCCTTCCTTCCGCGAGCTTTTGAACCACCCTCCAGCTGCAGCTGCAGCTACAGCTCCGAGAGACAGGAAATCTCAGTCCCCCAAACGGAGCGCTGGTGCATTTGCAGCTGCTGCTGCTGATGGGAAGGACTCCAGGAGAGTCGCAGGCATTTCCAGCACTGGCGCTGCTGCTGCGGAAGAATGGAAGAGCAGAAAAGGGTCGAAGAGCTTGATCAAGCCCGAGGAGAGGTCTCAGATTTTGAAAGCGCGCAAGTTGCTGGAGTTTCGTTCCAGTGCCGTCAAGGCCCCTCAGGATGATGATACTGCTGCTGCAGAAGCTGACGCCACGAGGAGGAGCAGGAGGCCAGAGCCCGGAGATGCCTTCCGAGACCAGACGATGACGACGACCTCATCCGGTCATAATAAGCACGACATTCGTCTGCAGCAGCTGCGGAAATCTGATTCCGCTACATTGCCGGCTCCTGCTGACGACTCGAGCTCGTGCGAGTTCATAGACCTCGCAGATATGGCCAAGGAGATGGTCAATGCCAGCACCAAATCCTTCAGACCGACCACCTCCTCCATGCTCTCACCGAGAAATGGCTACGAAAATGTCTACTTCTCTCCGAGGAGTGACAAGTTTAGGAATCAGATTCTGCAGCAACAAGGCGGAGGAGGAGGAGGAGGAGCTGCTGGCGATGCAGCGAAATGTCAGCGATCGTCTCCAAGAATCGAGTTCAGCGGTCTGCTGTCCACGGGCGACAGCGGCTTCCAAGTCAGGGAGACATCATCGCCTCGGTCGAGAGACAAGGAATTATCGTCACCTCAGATCCGAGCTCGGAACGCTTTTTTGGAGAGACTGCACGGGGAGAGAGGAGGAGGAGGAGGAGGAGGCCATGGACGCTCGGACTCGATGAGCCTGCACACTCCTCCTGCTCGTGAATCATCGGCGGGCGTTCACTCGAGCGTCAGGCGAGGGGAGCCACAATCGCAGTCGGCTCGGTACGCTTCGCCGGCGGCGGCGGGCCAAAGAACTTCTGATTACGGATCCCCCAGAGCTCCTCCCAGAGGCTCGACAGCCAAAGCTGTGGCGTACTCGAGCTTACCCCATCACGGCCTGCGGAGGGTTTTGGACTCCACGGCCAGAACCTCGGGCCTGTCGCTCTCGTGCCGAAGGGCCTCCATAGCCGACGACGTTTTCGAAGAGAGGGAAGCTTCTCCCCATTACTATCCGTCCCACGTCGCCACTGCGAGCAGAGGGTGCCGACCTTCTCCATTGAAGCAAAGCGCATCGGCTTCCTCCGACGAGAGGGGCAGCTCGAGAGGTGTCCACGAGAAAGGGCAGCAGGGTCATCGAGTCCCCAGGCCTCCTCCTGGTGGTGGTGCTGCTGCTGGAGGCGATCAGTCCATAAAAGCATTGGTGCTGAGGAATTCCAAGCAGGCCCCTGCGCGACCTCCATCTCCTGCCAAGAGCTTCAAGAAGTGGGTGGCCAGCCAGTTCCATTTCGGAGGTCTGGGGAAGAAGAACAAGGATGGAGTTCAGAAGCTATCGCCTCTGACCTCGCCCGATTCCCAGCAGCAGATTCAGAGGGCTGCAGCTGATGGAAGATCCTCGGCGTCTCCTTGGACCGTGAAGCTACCAGCGGAGCTGCTTGGAAATGTGGCGAGGAATACGAGTCCAGCTGCTGCTCATCGTCTTCCGAAGCCTCCTCCTGCTGCTGATTCGGGCGCTGAAAATGGCGGCCTCGAAAGGTCGCGCCTCAGTACCAGCAGCGCGCAGTCGATCGAGAGCAATGGCAAGGACGGATCGTCGCGCCGTCACGAGAAGAAGAGCTCGCATCGGCATCTTCACGATCAGAGTGGTAGCACGAGGTCGCCTGCGAACCCTTCTGGTCCACTGAAGTTCCAGGGACTCCAGAGCCTCTTTGCCACAGACGCAGCATCTCCAAAGCCTCCGATCTCTTCCCACGAGGCAGATTCAGACCAAGCCCAAACAGACACTGATGGCCAACCCAAGCGGACGATGAAATTCCTCGAATGTCCTGAGATAGCAGATCTGAACGAGTTCCTGAGAGCGAAGAGGGAGTGCTACTCGTCTTGCCAGACGAACGGCAAAGGATATCTGAAATTCATCTCGACTGAACATCCCACTGGTACGTGCACACACGAGGAGAATCTTTTGCTGGCAATTTCAGCGGTGGATTAAGTTTTTCTCTCGAGACAATTCTCCGAGTTCTTAGAAGGACATTCGGCATTTTGATTTTTGTCAGATGAGATTTATAGTATTGTAAGGGCAGAAATCCTCGACAAGACGAATATCATCCATATTCGAACTCAACTTTCTCGAAAATCAGATATTGGCTCCATGGTTTCGGCGATATGCTACTCGTACTTTCTGGAGAAGAGGCCTAATGGGCCCGGAAGATGGAACGTTGTGCCTCTGATCAACTTTCCCCGCTGGCAAATGAAGGATCATCTGGACGCTGCATGGCTGTTCAATGTCAGTGGCCTCGATGTGAAGGCACTTCTTTTTGCAGACGAGGTAATCAAGCTCCCGGAAGTGTATCTCATGTTTGCCAGGATTCCATGAAATTGTCATGAAGCTTCACTTGTGCAATCAGTCCTGAGCTTCATTGGAAAGTCAGTCTGACGACGAGCTTCGTGATGACAAAAACCAACGTAAATCTTGTATAAATTCTCCGCAGATAATCACCTTTCCGGCGTTTAATTCCCGACTGTAGTTCGGTGTTGTTTCTCTTTAATCCAGATACATTGCAACCCAATTTATTCATCGATTCTGAGTTCAGTGGTGCCTGATTAATCGGTCATGGTTGGTTTCGACCAGGTGGACTTTGAAGGGTTATCGAAGGTGGGCACGACAACGAGGACAATGTTGGTCGGTGAACATGTCTTAAAGAAGAACGATGAGGTGAACTGCGATGAGCTCAATTTATTTTATTCAATTCTTCGATTCACCAGGAGGAAAGTTTGCTGCAGTCCTCCTCTGCTGTCTTCTATCAGTCATAACTCAACGACGTGAATATTCGGAATGTCATATCTCAGGTCGGATCATGCTGCACTCTTCTGGCTGAGACTATCGTGCGAGAAGCTGAGCCTCTTTGGTCACGGTCAAGCCCATTTCTCAAGACACTGTTGGTAAGTTCCACAGCGAGTCTTTGATCCATGACCACTTCTTAGACCTCGCCTTTGGGCGAAGGTCGGCCAAACCTCTTCCGTTCTATAACTTTCTGGATATTTTGACATGTGATCACTTGTCGGTCGGTGGACATGCAGATACATTATATAATACTCACAGGTTGATGAATCCATATTTGCTGCTGATGACGTTAAAAGGTGCTCGCTTTGCGGCACCAGTAACCTGGTCTAATTGGTACTAGTGTAAATGATTAGATATATAGACAAATGAACTAATTGGCGAACTTTACAAGGCAATTGGGCTTTGAGCCACTCATAAAGGTGAAAGATGACGTTAGTCGAATTGGCCACACTGTAAAATATACTTTCCATTGGTTTCATTTACATAGAGGATGAAGATAATAGGATTTAGAACGAATTAGAGTTCCACTGATCAGAACTCTGAGGACACAGAAACATATATGACTACGGCCGTTGAGGGACATGTATGTACATGACCGGCGAGGTTAGAGATTTTGTTGTCTGAAATCCTCTGCTCTTCTGACGTGAACGAAGGACTGACGATAAAGACGATAGGACTTCAGCCGAGCGCTAGTACATAGATATATATATGCATGAATGAGTCCACATAGCACACAAGTAGCAGCAGTAATCTGACGCAGTGGATTTGTTTGGCATGTACAGCTGTCAGGTTTGCTGATGGATACAGACAACTTGAGCAAGTCGTCGACTTCCACGAGCCGTGACCACCAAATGCTTTTGAACCTGTCCACAGGAGCAGGCCCCTTGGGCCGATTCGGTCTATTTGATCGCAGTGAGTACTCACTCAACCAATCGTAGCTTTCGGTGAAAGGGCTCGTGCTCTCAGGCTCCACTCTGTCAATATTTAGTAGTATCAGCCGTTAGAGGTCGGGTCTGTCAGACGCTTCATCCTGGTGCGTACTCATCCTCGTCTTCTTTATGTCTCCGTCTATGATCCAGTGAGAACGGTGTATTCAGATCCGGAGGTTCTAAAAATGGCCAAAAAATACTACGGGATCACGGAGGAACAATGTACAGATGCGTCCCGTCCCGCTCCTCCTCCTCCTCCTCCTCCGGCACGCAAAGCCAAAAAGTCCAACGAAACGAAACTACTCTCGCCCAAAGGCAGCCCTCTTTTCAGCAGCGAGGCGGATGACAACTCCAGATCCTCCGGCTCGCCGACCTCCAATTCTTCTTCGTCTGAGAGAAGCCGCTCCAACAGCCCCGCCACCATCCATCCCACTGACAAACCTCAACCCCGGAGCTTACTCAGCAGACTGCCCACAGGTACGCTGTAACTACCTCTTCTCGCCCTCCTGCCTAAGATCCTCGACGCCATCATTTGTGTACAATACGGAGTAGCTCGCTTGCTCTGACTCTCTCTCTCTCTCTCTCTCTCTCTCTTGCATTGCGATTCTAGATAGATTTTCGGCATCTCAGTCCTGCAAAAGCTGAGCGAGGCCCACCAGCCGATATCAGCCTGAGCATCGGATCTAGATCAGATCCACTGGCGACTGGACTGGAATGGACTGGTGTCTGCGAAAACAGTACGCTAATGTGCGTAGGGGATGAATATGGTGATGCAGACGCACACAAGCCTCCTTTGCAAGGGATAGTTGCTACGACGAGAAAGTCCGCAGTCGCCTACTAATGTAGCTCCGTAGCACTGGGCCGCCCCTGGGGCCGGCGTCAGCCCACAGTGAACACGCGGCAATTTCAGTGACCTATGGTCTTCGATTGTACTTGCGCTTCTGTGGCCGCTGTTGACTTTCTGCACACGGCTCCAGATCAGATTTGGCCAGCAGCTCCCGGAGTAGGAAAAGATATTGTGAAAAGCTCACCATCAGCTAATTGATTAAACATGCTCCCATCGCTAGCTCCCATCCCCAGTGCCCGACTGTCCCTGCACCATTGCTCCCAATCTACCGACTGCCTGCTTGCCTGCCTGCCTACGGTCGCAGTCTGATTCGATTATCACAACACGACGACGACATGAGGATAACATGCGAGACGGGGATCATGACCGCACTCATCTGTTTCTCGAATTCCCTCATCCTTCCGCAACAAACCCTCCCCTCCCTCGTTCCTCGTGGAATCTTTGGCCATACTGTGTCTAATGTATCATGTAATCGACTTCGATACTCAGTATATTAGCAATCAGCGGTCGCCGTCACGGCGATGTCACACTCCCCCCACCGTGCAGAATCTTTTCCGTCGACTTCGACATTCCAACTGCAGGGCCAGGCATACTGTACGGTGCATGTACTGTATTGTTATACGAGAAACACTTGTCAACTGCAGTATGTACAGTGTCCACATCCTTCTAGTACAGTATGTGCCTCTGACGGGACCTTAACATCATCATTTGTAATATTTTAATAACTCCCTCAATAAACAAAGGGACATAAAATTGTCTATAGCCCAATATTTGTAGACTGTTTCACTAGCTGGTGAGATTGGCCTGGTGGGGGATATACTAGTGAGAACGTACATTGAAGAACATAATAAAGATCTATGTAGTGTTGAAATGTAATTAATTTATGGAAAAAAGAAATTCAAGTTAATAATGTTGTTGTTTTTTCAATGTCTATCTTGTTGTTCTCTACCACTGTTGGAAGAAAAATTATATTGTAGCATATGTAAATTACTAAACACTTCTTTACGATCAGCTTTGACAGTTTTCAATTTTATATTCTAGAAACTTGATTTATGTTTCAAATGTATAAATCAGTCTATCTAACTAGCGTGAAACTATTCATACATTGAAAGTACATACATCAATGACATGAAAACTTAACATTGTCACCAATTTGCACATGATAATTCTTATATAGGTTACAACAAACTCATACATGTTTTCACAAATATGCTTAGAACAACTTGGGTAGATACAATATGATAATTAAAAAGGAAAATTTTAGTGAAGAACATATGAAAAGCAAATCATCAATCATACAATTTTTTTGATAAAAAACCTTCACAATCCAAGCCCTACGAGAAAAAATGCCAACTGATCAGTGTTCTTACATCCAATATAGCTTTATCATTTGATGTTTTTCATAGAACTTATTCTGCTTAAATTTACATACTGTACATGAAATACAGAAGAGAAAAATATTCAAGATAAATTTTGAATTGAACACCTGATCCATCCTTCAATTATCTTTAAAATTATAAACTGATTTTTGACAATGTACACTAACTTATCCCGTTCAAGAACTAGCGATAATTAACGTATGAAGGAATGAGGAGATGTATATAATAATGAGTGAAGTTATTTAAAAGTTTTCTTTGTGAAGAAAAGAAGTTTTAGTTTTCACTTGCTGTCTCTACTCATACAGAGACGATCGCCTATCGTAACCAGCATCTTGCCTGTTTCCAAACTCTGCAGCTCTAATTCTCACCGATCCTCCTTAAATATACATCAAATACAATCTCTAAAGCATGTGCAAAGCACTCCGCCAAGCTAACAACCCAGTAATGCAGCCTGCAGAACCCTGCGAGCAAAAACTGAAGAGCTTCACGCAAGACACAGCTCAAAGTGCCAAAAAAGGCCCAGATCGTACCTCAAATCAGCCGAAAAAAGCAGCAAAAAGCAGCCCGGTCCAGTGGTGAGCAGAGTAACGGCGACCCTGCAAACTGAATGCACAAATTACGGCCGGGCACCTCAAGAAGAAAAGCTTCACAGTAATGCAGCCAGCAGAACCCTGCGAGCAAAACCTGAAGAGTTTCATGCAAGACACAGCTCAAAGTGCCAAAAGAAGGCCCAGATCGTACCTCAAATCAGCCAAAAAAACGCAGCAAAATGCAGTGCAGTCGAGTGGCGAGCGGAGTAAGGGCGACCCTGCGAACTGAGTGCACAAATTGCATGATCTATATTCAGGTATTCAAAATCTATTTTTATGAATTTTGGTAATAATATTTAAATTATAAAATGCATTAGTTGTAGCTTTGGTTTATATTTATATTCAAAGATCCAACTTCTTGAACTGAGTGATATCAGATTCTGAAACAGATGAGTAATTGAAATCATTGTTGTTTTAAACAAATTTTATTTCAAATCAGTTAATTTAAATAAATCAATTGAAAATATTTCAAAAATTCACAAGGTAATAGGATAAGCTAAATATTAATGTAGGTTTATGTTTATTGAGTATATACAAAGTAATAATTCGAAATAAAATAGAAATTTAATTCAGAACTGTGTGCTAATTGTAAAAATAAGTCATTTATAACTTATAGTCAAAATTATTTCTTGATGAAACATAATATTGGTATGTATAGATGGTGGGTCAAGTAAACAAAAATTAAAATTATATGTTACACAAAGTCTGCTCATATATGTATATGAAATTCAAAAAAATAAAATATAGTGTATTAGTGTATGATTGATAATAAATTATTATATTAATAATTTTATTGATAAAATCACAATCATAAAATTTTGAATCACTGTGTTGCTGTAAAGATATCATCCTGAGTGTTATTTGTTAATTTGATTGTACTTAAGAGCAAGTTTATGCACACAAAACACTATAACGGAAAAAGTTAGTAAAACTTATTATTATAAAACTGATGTCTATCTGACTGTTTGACAGATGTATTTTGATGCATTGATTATTTCACATGCATATTATAATTTAATTATACTCATTTCAATTATTAATGTGATCAAAATTATAAATAGAATTATGTATCAGTATAATTCTAAAAAAATATTTTTATGATCATTTCAATATGGAATTCAAAGGATCTTGCTGGATTAATTATGAATTTTTTCATAATGTAGTTATTCTTTTTTTCCTATTATTATTTAATTTGATAGAATACTGGCAAAAATTGAAGAAGTTAGAATGATTTAAGCGTCTATTCTGATTTCTGTACTTTAAGACTTATAGAATTTCTTTTGAAAATTGTGAACTTTTGAAAAAGTTCACCATTTTCAAAAGAAATTTCTATTATATACATAGAAGAATAATAACTTAACCATTTGGCTTTAAATGACTGTTTGAGCATTTTTCATTATAAAATAAAATTACTTTTGTTTTACTGTAGTTTATTATTCAGTAATTTGTTTTCTGAATTTTTAAATTTATCTCTCAAGAATTATGAATAGACATAGTAAAGTCTTATGTTTCTTTACATTTACTTTCCATGCTTACAAAAACATTTTATGACTTATTATTTAGAGTAAAATTGATAATCGAATTTTTTTAATCTATCAGCATAGTCAAGATTTCGATAATAATTTTTAACCATATATTAATTTCCATATCATTCTTAAAAATAAGAAATTTAAACAATATGAATATAAAATGTTAAATGTGCTTACCTGTTTGGTAGGTTGATTATGATGATAGAATTGAATGTAATTGATCATGATCGATGCTAGTATAATTAAATTGTATATCAATGTTTTGAGATTTCGTAAGTAATAATAATGGGAATTTTCCTTTTTAAACATTGGATAACAACTTTTAATTTTATTATTTATATTGAAAAATAATATTTAGAATGATTAAGTTCTAAAAAATTTTTTTGTAGCCTACATTCAAGCATAGATCATCCATATGCAAAATAAAAAAAAAATTCAGAATAAACATAAATTCAAAAACTGAGAAGTTTTTGTCAGTGAGAAATTCTCTAAACCCTGATTTTTAATTATTCCTTAGTGCAGGTTAGGATTCATGAGTAAGAGAGATGAATATTTTAACTACATCATTCATATCCATGGACTCATTAAGCATATTTATATTTCTCAAGTAAATGTGTGTACAAGATCAATATAGGTGATACTTATATGAAAAGATTGTGTATTAGTACGCAATTTTTTAATCATTGAGGATTGGATTATTGGGAATAATGAGTTCCCAAAAGTATCGAACAGCAGACATGCTTTTATACTAAATTTGGGTTGGAGAAATGAGAAGACATAATTTGGAATTGGATCCTCGATGGTTTAAAAGTCATTTTGGATAGCCTGAGGTGGTTTTCACTGTTGTAATCGAATTATTTGACTTCATAGTCAGTTGTTCTTTATCAAAGTTTTCCACACTGATTTCACCCAAATCAATTTGTGTAAACAATCAGGCCCCATTTACGGGAAAAAGTTTGACTGGTTACACACTGGTGTGTCACGCGTTCTTTCCCGGTTGGCTCAGGAAGTAAGTGTGCAGGAGAATTTGAAGATCGCTTCTTGTTTTCCATCGAAAATCGTTAACTAGGTAGAAAGTGACTCCGTTGGGAGAAGGATGAAGTGGACTAAAGTGAGAAACAATGAATGCGACTGCGGAGAAAAACCTAACGACAGTTCGCTTTCCATGGGAGCTCAAAGTCGAGGCGTTCTTGTCCAGTGGGCACAGATGACAGTCCGCCATCCAGACCTCGTAAGCGACTCCAGTGCACACGGGGAACATCATCTCAGACACACACGAGTAGCACAAGCAAGCAACAAAACGAAGCGACGCACCATGTGCACTCCTCGAGCCCCATAACGTGAAGCCCTATTTTCTCATCCCCCGGATTCCCTTCTATGGGTCCTTCCAACGGCTGTCCCCACGAAGGCCACGGAACGAAAGAAGGAACTCCAACCTGAGCGAGAGCACTTGCGGCGTCAGTTCAGCACAATCCCTTATATCCCCACAAGCGAGAGTTTCTGTCCCTATATCTTTAGTCCATTGGATATATGGCTTATAACTGTCGGTACATTGAGCTCAGACTGCCGATCGCTTGAAGATCGCTCTTTTGCCTTTTCCTGTCACAAGCATGAAGACTGTGAATGAAAGGTAGGGATGCTCACGGCTCGGCTATCGTCTAGCCGGGTCACAGATAAATATTGCCACCGCAATCCGTCCGAAAACGAGCCGAAAACTCGGATCGAGTCTGAGTTTCGGCCGATTATTTCGTCCAGTTGTGCCAAAATTATCCAATAAACACTTATTATTTTTTGGCCGAATATTTCGGCCGATAGCCGATTAGCCCACGGCTAGCTGGCCAAATTTGATGCCCTAGCTGGCTACGTGACCACGCCTAATGAAAGGTGAGTCCTCTTACGTGGTTGATATGCGGATGGCGTTTCGATCCAACCGAGTAGACGATTGCGGCTGCCGCAGCGTGAGCCACGGCTGAATGTTAGGCTCATCTGGGATAGCGAATGCGCACGTGCGCACCGTAGCTCGTGCTGGAAACCGGGGTTGGAGTACGAACATTGATTCGCACGGGAAGCAAACAATCAGTCAAGGCCGATGGAAGGGCACCCACTCGATTCGTCGAGGTCGGGGCCTGTGGCTGCCCGGTCCCTGGCGCACCGTGCCACGAGGAGTGGGAGAGGCGGGGCTGAAATTAGGCACAGCAGCATGAGATCCGAGGCGATCGTCGGCCATGAACTGAACTCTCGTCCACTCTTCACGCGACGCTCGCAGGGACGGGCGGATAGCGATGAAAAGCACCTCCGTTTTCCATACAGTCTCCGGGCTGCAGCACGAGGACGAGGACGAGGAAGAGGAAGAGGAAGAAGGTGATGATGGCCCACAAGGGCACTACTGGCAGCCTCGCACCCGAGGGCGAGCTTGTCCGTCGATCGCGTGCATCCGAAGGCGCGCACGGGAACGCGGGCGATGGCGGAAGGGAAAGCCAGCCACGAGAGACAGCGAGTGGCGTGGTGGCCTGGCGAGGCTCGTCGGGCACGGGACGAATTCGTACGCTCCATACGTTTGTCATCCGTTCCCATGTCGGCGTCGTCTTTTGTTGTTCTCCTGAGCTCAGTGCGCGCGTCAGTTACCCGGTGACCGGCGGGCGAGCGCACCGGCTGATCGATGCTGCGGACACCGGATGAGGTTTGGACCCCGCGCTGTGAACCGATCGGGCGGATCGTCTCGTTCAGCGCGGAGCGTGCGTTCGTCGATGGTCGTCCGCCTCGCCTCGTCTCGTCCTTTGACGATGGGGGGCTGCGGAGCGAAGGACGACGAGGACGAGAAGAAGCAGCAGCAGCTGCAGCGGAAGCTGTGTAATCGGAGCAGGTGGTGGTTGGTGGATCGTCGTTGGTCCGTAGTCCCGCGCTGCGACGAGTAGGACCGGGACCGTGGCGACGACGGTGTAGCAGTAGCGCAAGCCGAGGAATCACGGAGCGCAGCTAGCGACGAGGGCTGCGATTGTCGAGCGGAATACTCGCGATACAGAACATTTGCGGAGTGGTCGGGAAGGGAAGTGGGGATTCGCTTCGAGTTTCGAGCTGGGGAAGGGAGGGAAAGAGAAGGGAAGGGAACGGAGCCTTTGGAGAGGAGAGGAGAGGGACCGGGAGGTTCAGCGAGCGAGCTCGTGGGTGGCGCACGCATGATTGGACGGAAGACGTGTTGGGAGGAATACATGGTCGGACAATCTGAATCGAAATTGTCGATGAAGCAGAGAGACGGTTTGTTCTTGCCATGTACTTTTTCCAAATCTTCAGATTCGACCTCCACTCCTCCGGCCATTCGGTAGTCGGCGGGCGTCCCCACTCCAATCCTGATTGATGCCGCGAGGTCACAGCTTGTAGATTCGAGCGGAAATGGGTCCGTCTTCGACCTTTTTGTGCTCGCAGGAATCCTCTGTCATCCGTGGAGGCACTAAGGGGTTTCTTGTAGGAAAGCCTGCGTCTTGGAAAGCTCAGCGCGTCCCCGGTACGGCAATCAAGAGAAACCAGTGTGATTTATCGTCTGCTTCAAATTGGTCTCGCCGTCAAGACTCCGTTATTAAATTTAAGAGTTGCTCGTCTTCGATCATATCTTCGTCTCGGTGGCGAGCAATTAGTAGAGTGCAACAGGGTAGCATTAAAAGTCATGAGATACAGGTCGTGTACAGAAGAGGTTATAGAAGAGCATTTTGCTCTGGATGTCACTGGCTCCGTGGTGACAATGAGGATGAAATCTTCAGTGGTCGACCCCGGATGAATCGGGCTTCTTCTTCTAGAAAGAAATTGAGGTGCTTAGCCTATGACGGAGATTCAGGGGAGCCTCCGTCTGTGGACTGGACGGCTTTAGCTTCGATCGAGCAAGCAATTCAATTTCAGGTAAAGTGTGGATTCTTTTTCTCTAATCTTGTTCTTGAAATTTTGGGTTGATTCTGTACCACGAAATTGGTAGCATTTGTTGGTTGTGCTCATTAAAATATAGTAATTTCTGTCAGCTCATTATGTCACGTCCCAAGTTGTACTTTGAAAATGCCATTATGTCCGGTCTGTAAGGTGTACAACGACATCATTGTCATCCTCATCAAGGTGCGGTCTTGGAACTCAATTGTGTCGACAATACTTGCCTCCCAATCATTGCACATAATGTCACGGTGCAAGAGTAGGGCCTTGGAATAGCACCAACTGATTGCCCGTATGCATGTACTAAGGGTGGCCCTTGTCAAACGAGAAAGAGTTTGAAGCCTACAACCTTGAGATGATCCCTTCCTTACACTTACCAATACTCAGTGTCTTGGTTGTATTGTTTTGCCTCAAAGACATTTGTCCTTGCCTTTGTTCTGTCCGATTTTCTCGCTGGATGATTGACAGACGAAAGCAACTCAATAGGATGCTTCCATTCAGCTTTCACTACATTATAGTACTGGTGTGTTATTTCCACTACATGCTTTTCCTGGGAGATCATTGATCGCCAATTATAAGAGCAGGCCATGGAATTATAATAGGGTCTTGCGTCCACAGTTGTGGAGTCATAAACTTATTCACTCGCTCCCGGGTTTTTTATATTATGAACTTGCCTCGAACGAGTCTATCAAAAAGAAATCCGAAACTTTCTGGGTCTTGTGTTTTCTTTTCCTTAAATGCGAAATAACGGCTAGGGGCCATGGTATCCTGCCACTTTTTTTATGTCATTTGGTGCCCTAGGTCGGACCGATCTGGTCTCCAGAAGTTGTAGTGAACCTACTGCAGCCAAGTTGAATAACCATGAAGCATTGAGGGATTTAAGTCCACAGCATATAGATGAAAATGGTCTGTCTTGCATTCCTCCAGGGTATTATGAAATGTTCAGGGGAATTATTTTATAGTAAAGACTCATCCTTGCGACTGTACCTCAGTAACATAAGTGAATGCTTGACGCCCGTCTGTTGTAGTTCATGATCCGAATTTTCCGATAGGGCTGTCGAATTTTCAATCGCACGAAAAGCAGAAGACAGTGCCCAACGCTTCAAACTGTTTTTTCTGACAACCTTTATCTTCTCTAGGCAAGGGAAGAGAGTCGGCTGTTCTGGTTTGGACCACCCACGGGCGATCTGGCGGAAATCGAAGCCTTTTGTCGGCTTCATAGGCATGCCGAAAGTCTGCACACAACCGTGATGGATGCTCTTCGTAGCTACAGCGCCATAGCAAGCTCTGACGTTGGGGCAGGTCCTGATAGAGGGGATGTGTCTCTAGTCGAAGAAAACGTCGCAGCAGGTCTAGCGCACATAATGTCTCTGCTTCATATACGCAAGACAGACCTATTATGCTCGACGAGTGTGGGCAGGCCGCAAGAGGAGGCTCCATTAGATGAACCGCCTCCATTCGCAAAGTTTAGATCAGAGGTGAGAGAATGCTGCAGACCATTAGAAACAGCCTTAGAAAGCTTGTTGCCAGCTGACAGCGTACAGCGTCTGGCTGTTAGAAGAAGCATGTTGAAGCTTAAAAACGCCTGCTTAGACTCTGGGTTTATGAGACCGGACGGGCTTCCCAAGCACGCGGACATTCCGAATCTCGCTGTAGTGAGATTAAGACCGTCAAAGAATGCGAGAGCGTTGCACAAGGATGAAGATGTGGCTTTTTGGCGCGGTGGTCAAGTTACGGAGGAGGGTTTAGAGTGGCTTTTAACCAAGGGCTTTAAGACGATCGTTGATATGAGAGAAGAATCAGCCCAACCCATTGCTCAGAGTGCAATAGAAAATGCAGTCGCTTCAGGTAAAATAAGTGTAATGAGGCTACCCGTAGAGAGGGGAGAACACCCAACCAAAGAGCAAGTAGAGGAATTTGCTGGGTTGGTCGCTGATGCCAAGAACAAACCTCTCTATTTGCATACACGGGCTGGAGTAGGACGAGCTTCTGCCATGGTTTCGTGTTGGCGGGAGCATGTTCTTCGGGAAAAGGCAAGGGAACGTAGGGAAAAGAAGGTCCTTACAAATGGTACCGCGGTGAACAGAGCCGAGACAGTGAAAGAGAATGAGCTGGAGAAAGAGAAGGCGGTCGATTTAACATTTGAGGTCCGCGCGAAGGAGAGAGATGCGGTCGAGTCAAGCACGGGCACGAACATGAACGGACAAGTCAACGCCATGCTGGGATCCCAGGTCAAAGACGTGCCAGAGGTTTCGGCGTCGAATCAAATTGTTGTCAAAGACTCGTCTAGCAGCGAAGTAAGATCAGTAAATGGCAAAGCTGCAACTACTCCCCGAGATGCTCAGGTCGAGGAAATGCCAGCTTTTGTGCTCAAGAACGCGTTTGAAGCTCAAAGACCACCAAGTGCGTTGTCAAGACCAGCCTTGTCACGGTTTATGAAGCAGAAGAAGAACACATCAATGTTTCTGTCTGGTAGAGAAAAGGCAGCTTCCAAGAGCTCATACGCAGACGGTCGGGAGACCTTAGACATGTTTGGAAATCTTGCCGGACCTGCTGGGAGGTGGGGTCTTGCGAGTCCGGGTATTCCAAGAGCTGAAAATAAGGCATTCGCAGAAGCAAAAGAAGCCAAAGAAGCCGAAGAGAAGTCTGCGCTTGGTACTAGCACCAGAGATGAAACAGCTGTCGTTGGCGGAGAAAAGCAGAATGGCTACGCCAAAGCCGACAAGGTGTATGAACGTGAGGATGGAAGGGATGCCAAAAATGATCAAGAGCAAAATGACGAGGAGACTGAACAGCCTTCTACTGAAACGAAAGGTCGTAACGGTGCACTCTTCCAACTTCATAGTGATCAAGTTATTCCCGAAGAAGGGGAGGAACCGGTTGTCGTGGAAGGTGATATGTGTGCGTCAACAACTGGGGTGGTACGGCTGCAATCAAGGAAAAAGGCTGAGATGTTTTTAGTCCGCACGGATGGATACTCGTGCACGCGAGAACGTGTGAAGGAATCGACATTGGCCTTCACTCACCCTAGCACCCAGCAACAAATGCTTATGTGGAAAACTCCTCCGAGGACCTGCCTAATCTTGAAAAAGCTGGGTGACGAGCTTTTACCAGCTTTTCAGCAGGTGCGTGATGCTCTCGCGGCTTACCGTTACTTCCTGACAGAGAGATATCGTAGGAGTAAACCAGTAAATATTTCCAGGGTTTCCAGCTTACCAACGTATGAATTTTCACATGTGGTTTCTAGGATTGAAGTACAAACTACAGCTTGAAGTCAACTTACAGTGCATAGCTTAGGTTGGGCCATATACATTGATGAGGCCTATAACATCCTCAATCACCTTCACATTTTTCGCTGTTTACTTCCTTTGCCTGTATTCAAGAAACTTTGATTTGTTTTGAAACAATGTGTACTGGTTTTCTCCTATATATCCGCCCATTATCAATCCTCAGTTAAAGCTTTCAGCGGCGGTCTTTGGAGATATCGTCATTTTTCACATCTTGTAAATCTATTAGTATGCATATGTACAACAACTATCACATAGTTAGCTTGCTTCAGATATTTGAAGGAGCTTCGACTTGATGGACACTGCTTGATTTACTCGTATTATGCTGTCCCGAAGATTCCTTACGTTCTGATGTGCTCGAGTGCAGGTGGCATCGTTTCTTCATCATCAAGAAGGCATGAATGTCGTCGTGGAACCTGAAGTTCACGATCGTCTCGCGAGGTTACCTGGCTATGGTTTCGTGCAAACCTTCTACAGTCGCGATACAAGGTGAGATGATAGTCTGGTTAATACTTGGTGTGTGATCAAGAGAGAACAGGCTGTGTCTTAATATTATGTACATTTTATGAGTGTTACACCTGGCTCTCATCTTGCATACATGGGCCTTAGGTACTAGATCATATTATTCTGTAAACCCGTAGTCAAATTTTCTTCACGTGCACAGAATACCTAGTGTATTATCTTCATGAACACGTCCACAGGAGGAAGAATCCATACCACTCTGTCTATTCTACACAGTTATTTGAATTTTTCATTACTCATTGTGACCAAAACAAACACTTTTTTGGGGGTCACTCTTGAATTTTTTTTCAGAGTCAACTTGATTGACGGAACATGTATGGCTGTAGTGAACTTCATGAGAGGGTGGATTTCGTCGTGTGCCTGGGAGGAGATGGTGTAATCTTGCACGCTTCAAATTTGTTTCGAAGCGCTGTGCCACCTGTGGTCTCCTTCAACCTTGGTTCACTAGGCTTTTTGACTGCTCACCCTGTATGTGTATATTCCGTCCATCTTTCTTTAGCATTCATGGTTCGACAGTGACTGCCTTAGATTTCCGATGAACTCAGATGGCTTTTCTGTGCGTTTTTCATGAGTGCGTTCTGAATTTTAAGTTTTTGTCATGCAGTTGCCCAGGTGAGGTCGTCTTTAAGTGATTTGATGAAAACGTCTCTATATTTAAGATTTTATATATAAGGACCATGTGTGTGCATTCGCTTTCTTTTGAACGGTATGTGAAAGTCATAACCCTTGTGTAATAACGTTTTTGATTATGCAGTTCAAGGAATTTAAAGAAGACTTACGAGCCATCATCCATGGCCACAGTGAAATGATGACTGGAGTATATATCACGTTAAGGATGCGTTTGCGTTGTGAACTTTACCGAAACGGGAAGGCAATCCCAGGAAAAGTCTTTGATGTGCTAAACGAGGTTGTCGTTGATAGGGGATCCAACCCTTATCTTAGTAAAATTGAGTGCTACGAGCGGAACCGCCTCATAACGAAGGTGATCTATCGAACCATCCTTGCCACAATTCAAAGAGTCAAATGAATGGTTCATGATCGGAAGTTATTTTAAGTGATCACTAAAACCTCAATTTCTTGAACAGGTACAAGCAGATGGAGTCATTGTAGCCACACCGACTGGAAGCACGGCCTATTCGACAGCTGCAGGAGGATCCATGGTAAGAGGTTGAAGCTGTACTTGCGGGGTGCCAATTGACTTTCTCCTCTATTTAGAGCTCTATTGAAAATTAGCGCTGATTCCTCTCCTATCATACTCCTTATCTATATCAAGTGATTGTAAGTCGCGAATACAGCCCACCGGTTATATTCTGAGTTCTTGGACTGGTGTCCTCCAGGTGCACCCGAATGTTCCGTGTATGCTCTTCACTCCGATTTGTCCACATTCACTATCCTTCCGCCCGGTTATTTTGCCAGACTCGGCTCTGCTAGAATTGAAGGTAAGACATACGGTTTTGTTTTACTATATACTGTACTCTGTAAATTCTGTACTCTTTGTCTTTTCCTCCTTGTCGAGCCGACTCATACCTCCGTTCGTGAGTATGGCAATCCAGCGACGTTTTACTATCTTGACATATCCTCAATTCTATGAATAGTCCAGTAATAATATGAATGGTGTTGATCCTTTTGAAACTGTTTGCACGCCAGGTGCCCAGAGATGCTCGAAATAATGCTTGGGTTTGTTTCGATGGGAAGAAACGGCAACAATTGTCCAAAGGTGATTCTGTTCGAATTTGCATGAGCGAGCATCCTCTTCCGACTGTCAACAAAAACGATCAGACCGATGACTGGTTCCAGAGCCTTGTACGGTGTCTCAACTGGAACGAGCGGTTGGAGCAAAGACCGCTGAATACACCGTCTTGATCACACACCCTTTGTAAGAAAAATATTCTCCTCGGAAGATGCATTCGAATTTATATGGTCACAATTTGAGGCACGGTGTATAACAGCAGTATTTTCAGTCTATGTTATTAGTGACGAGTAGAGGCGTAAATTTGCAGTGAGATGAGAGTTTTGCAACCGAGTCTCCACCGACGGCTTTACGCTACAGTTGGACTACGACAGTTCAGTCGCGTGTATACTATCTGGAGCCTTTTAGTGTTATATCATCTATTAATTGAATGCATCGCCTCGACGGCCTTGCAAAGCATCTCATTCTTTTGTGAAGGCCATAAATTATGGCATATATACTACAGGAATCGCTGTTTGGAGATGGTGTAAAATACCTGTCATGATTGTAACATCTCCTGTTACCCTTTGCTAGTATAACGAGAGCTGAGGTTAGTGAGCCCTTCAGTCTGGCTGGGTCTTCAGTGTCCACATATAATCGAACCGAAGCAGAAGCTCTTATTAGAGCATTCAATGTAACGCCATTTGTTACGGCTTGTACCAAGAGAAATGTATCAAGGCTCTTGATTTTTGTCCTGAACAGGCCGATTCCATTTCCTTCCGCTCTTCGTCGTTTCTGCTTGGTGAACCAGGTGTCGATTGCGGACTTTTTTGAACCACTGGAGAAGGATTGCTTCAATGAATCGGGTCCGTCACATGTAAAGCACTTTTTCAATGTCCGAAGATAGAATCGGAATTAATGCAGGATGTTTTTTCAATCGGCCCCGTCAGGGCCAGACTCATTTTCTTTCCAGGGAAAGGCCCCATGCGCCTGAACTGGGTCGCTTCCATCACCATGTTCTCTCGTTTTCTGTCCTGATAACCTTATGGCTGATATGTTGAAGTCATCAATGTACTTTTCAGATTGATTCTCGAAGGGCCTCCTAGCGAGCACTTCAGTCTTCTTGATGGAGGAAATCCTATCTCCAAGCTGCGAACTATGCTCTGGTCACTCGGATGTCACTGGCTGACTTTTGTGAATCAGAGAGGATTGACTCTGAGTAATCAGGTCAACTGCATGTCTCGATCACCTTCTTCAACAAGGATGGAATTTTGGAAATCTCCTCCTGGAGCTCATTCCAAGACGCCTTCGTGTCTAAGATAAGGCGGTATGAAGAGATCCATTACGGTCAGCGACCATCAAAATCACATGGAATGACGGAGGTTAAGGAACAAAAAAACTTTACCCTCAAGCTTGCCAAAAAGTCCTCCATGTCTCATTAAAGCTAAATGTGGTGTCACGTCCAGGTCATGATTCTCGTCTTGCCGGGAGAAACAAAAGTTCTTCAGTGCCTTCATTTACGAATACTTAGAGGGCTGCAATGCAAAACTTGTATCAGAGCACAAGGGTGTATCGAAGACTTATCACATTAATCTTTGGACTAACTGGAGAGATCATAAAGGACTAATCGACGGTGAATATCCGGGAAACTCCAATGGAATATCCTACACAGGAATAAGATGGGATTAGGCCCCGATCCCTTCTTTTCGATGGCACGAAAGGCAGGGGCGGAGCCAGGATATTTCAGGTGGGGGGGGGGGGGGGGGGGGGGGGCTACCCGCCAATTTCCAATTAAAATTTTTTCTCGACCTCGTTTTCACATTCTGTAACTCACAATCTGTGTAGACCCTTCCTGGGCTTGGTGGGGGCATGCCCCCCCCCCGTCCCCTTTGGCTCCGCCCCTGACGAAAGGGATGGAATACTCAATATCTTGCCAAAGCTCTTATTCCGCACCATTCCAGCTCATGAACGCTCTTTCGGTCCCAGATGTATGTTTCCTGCCGCAGAGAAGCATCACCAGAGAGAAGCGAAGCTTGAAACTTAAGCCAGAATCCATATCTGAAAAAATAATATTAAGACGGAACAGTGAAACTTTCAAAGAACGAACAATGTAAAAGCTTGATGGTCACAGTTTCGTCCTTCACTGTCTCATAATCCTCTCCTCTAGTCTTCATTGACACCCTTCCCCTGCAACAACAGTTCGAAAGTGATCAGATCTATTCAGCACCTCGACCAAGCCAATCGGGTGGAGGCCTGAGTTCTAAATGACTCAAACGACCATGAAACTTGGGGCCAGACTCTCACCATTTCGAGTACTGTCTAATGCAGTTACTAAGTGTTGCGTGGGGGAGCATACATATGGGAAGTTGCATCTGTCTGTGCCGTCTCGGAATGTTCTCTCACATGGTTCGAAGGGTGAGAAGAAAGCCAGGAATCAGAAGCCCGAGTTCAAGCAGATGAAGCAGACGTCATGAGCCGGTATTGACATTTTTGGCCTCCAATCCCCACGTAGATGCAATAAACGGGATAATCTAATGCTACAGCAACTATGGATTGGGCAGTTTCACGCCATCTTTGAACCGGTCGTTGGAAATTTGCGTTCAGCTGAATAATCCTACAGCAGACCAGACCAGACAGTGTTACCGTCTCACGTAGCCTTCCAGACCCTAGCTCAGCTCGGACCTGGGCTCATCTATCCAACAATCTCGAGACTTCTAATCTCATGGGACCTTGGGAATTGGCCTTCGTTCCGTGGGCGAGATCTCGCTCGAGAAGGTCAACGAAGGTCAAGGCACAGCCCTCTGCTTCCTTGAGCTTCAGAGCGCGACGTTGTTCGGTGACCGGATCAAGCGGTGGCCCTCGGAATGCAGGAAGGTTCTGCGTCATTGGTGAGGCTCTTCTTACTCTTCGTGACACCGTTCCCTCTTGGAGTCCGAAGACTGTAAATAGAAAGCTTTGACAGAAGGAGATAAAGGAAAAGGAACCCAAGAGGATACAAAAATATATGAGAAGACCCCATCAATAGACGGGGAAGTCTTTGAAGTATTTCAAATATCACTCTTCCTTTTGAGAATTTCTCCATTTCTGAGTGAGACACAACTCCAATCTTTGAAAAATTACTTTATATACATATCCAATACTGCTTTTCAAGATTCTTGATGTCATAATGTCCCGTACATGATTTTGCTATTAAAAGTGTCATGCGTTTAAAAAATGCAAGTGTACGAGAGTAATTGTAAAAAGTAGTTAGTTTGGTTGAAGAACAAATATAAGGGAGAGAATATCAAGCATAATTTTTATTTCAATACCATAAATTCAAAAAAATAGGATATGTCATGATGAACTCAAAAGATTGATATTGCAATAGACTTTGACACCTTGATAGGGAAACCTAAAAGTGAAAGGATATAAGATAAAGATAAAACTGAGTAGTCAATGATCATGCACAATGAGATCTTTTTAGACCTAGAATGTTTGTATCACGTGGAGAGGATTTCAATTAATAACCAAAAGTGGTCAAGATATTTGAAGAAAGAACTATAAATGATGCATTACCTTGGAAGATCATGTCATATGTACTTGAAATTTCATTTCGCATAATACTTTATAAAGCTATTTAGTCTACTAATCAGGCCATTAGGGATTGTGAGTTCACATTTTTAATGGATGAAACACATTGTGACATGTACATAAAATTACGTAGACATTTCATATATTACTATTGAAGTATATATTGTAAGCTTGACTTCAATATGTAAACGTTGAAGACAGGATTATTTAAGTTATTTCATCATCAAAATTTTGATTTAACTTCATAAACACCATGCAATAATCATGAGTGTAAGTTTACTTATAGGAATTCAACTTATGCTATTCTACTATTGTATGTATGACACATAAATGACATTCATTAGTGGCCAATGGACTTCTTAATTGCGTAGGGTCTTCTTAATCTCTAGGGTTCAACTTTACTAAAAACTCCAATGTTACATATAGTCAAGCCAAGCCAAACTCTAACTCAATATAACTCAATAAGTACTAGGTACATAAGAACTTGGAATCATTCTCACATATTAAAGCATAAACATGCTCCGATATATGCAATTAGGAAGTCTCAACTTCACAAAATGAGTCTATTTTGATGTGATAGTTAAGGTATACTTCCGTGAACTGCATCCTAGTCACAAAAACTATACAATCCTAGTTTTTTATCCAACCAGCGACTAATATAGACGGTTGGATTTGACGGTGACGATTATAATCTCAATCAATGACCGTGACAAATCTAGATATAGAAACCGTTTGTAGTACATGATATTTTACATGGTCAAGATAATCACAACTCTAGTTTGGAATCACATAATGACTGTTGTGCGGATACACATCATCTACCAACATACATAGCTCTCATTGTCATTTCAGACATGATCCAAGCACAACAAGTATAAAGATTTATGCATATTCAAATGAACGTCCAATCTCCCTTCTAGCTGGTGATTAGATCCAAGCTATAACTTCACAAAATCCAATTTAGACTACTCAAAGTGAAATAAATTTCAAAATAATCATAAACCAATTATGTGACGGCTCCACTAGGGTATGGAGATTAGTTTTCTTTCTATATGAGTTAAAGGGGAGATTGTTAAAATAAACTCGTGCCAATTGTCTGCCATGAACCCGAGAAACACTTTAGGGTTCAAATATAATTTGATTCTAAGAACTAAAGACACCAAGATCTAGCTTGCACTTATGAACATTAACCAATTTTAGTTTTATAATTTGATGTGTTTCCGTAAATTAAACCACGTTAACTGTCACGTTAGCTTGTGCACAAAATATTTTTTATTTTTTATATTTTGATTATCGTATTTTTCCTTGCAAAAGTTACAACAGATTTAAAATGTGCATAAAGATCTTCATTAATCTTGTATGAATAGTTAATATCACTAGTGATGAAATGTAAGACGTCTATAAATTTTTTTTGGCTAATATATTGATATCACTTACATTTCTTTATGATCCATAGATTCATTCTTGAGATGTATATAAAAAACATCAATAAATACTAATTCATTGATGATTTTTGTTACTCTCATTAGCTTCTGTTTTATAACAATAAAGTTTAGTATAGATTTCAATCAACTATCTACCATTACATTTACTCACATGAACAGCTATACAACAAAAATTTACAAAACTTTACTTCCATTGAAAGAACAATACATAGCTATTCATAATACATTTTACTCAATAGATTGCTTCAGTTCAAGAAGAATGATGCTTTTTTTATAATACAAGTATAAAAAAGAAAGAATAAAATTCCTTGTTTTTGTATGCCTTGATGAAGATTCTCAATAATTCTTTGAAATTTTTATAATATGAATCAATTAAATAAATTTGACCTATTGGTTTCAGAGTTTGGTATCATAGATATTTAGTTAATTTATTACTGCTTCATATTTAATTTGGTATGAATTGTATCAACTTTTGAGTGTCCGGTGTAACTCTCTTTAGTATATTGTACTGCATATTTGAGTGAATGTCTATGCATTCCTTCTTAAAATTCACTAGCTTGCCAATGAACAAAATAACAATCTTAATAGGCCGTGTATATGTTTTGTTATTCTCAAAATAATTAAATACTCGAGTGGACTAACATAAGTATCACATTGCAATGCAATAAGGGCTAGCCTAGGCCTGATTAAAAGTGACGTTTTATTAATAGATGTCAACTTTGCCACGATGAAAATTGGGTTGATGACACAATTAAGTTTTTTTTAACGGTGCTTCTTTGACTGCAATTTTGACTTTACAGCGTAAATCTTTAATAGTAATTTCTAGGAGTTGTGAGTAATTCTAGTGTCATCCACAATTGCAATTTTGACTTTATAGCGTGAATCTTTAGAAATAATTTCTAGTAGTTATGAGCAATGCCGATGTCTTCCACTACAGAAGAATGTAATTATCCCAACCAAGCAAACATTAGACCGCATTACCGTTAATATGTAGTAAGTGACCGGAAATAAAATCATTGGATTTGTGTTTTTGAGTTGATTGTGGATAGAATTCAAAGTAAAGCATGATCATTGACGGATGTAATTTTTGGAAGAAAAGAGAAATTACATATATCGCGAAAGTATTCTAAAACTCTAATGCCATAATAATTTGGTTATGAAATCAAGTTTCTCTCGAGTCCTAGGATTGAAGACAGGTGATGTCACTCAACTTTGTCCGAGGTTTTGAGTGGGAATACAGTTCGCTTCTTGTGGATTGTGGAAGTTGTCACTATTCAATAGGATTGAAGATGGGTGACGTCACTTACCTTGGGCTGAAATTTAAAGGAGGGGTATGTGTATCTTGGAAGTTGTCACTATTCAGTTGAAGTGTAATATCTTCATCGTGCAGATGAGCAACCTCAAACTCATTTTCTCTGGATACTAGCTCTAGGCCTTGAGTATCCTTACAGTGATTAATCATGCGACCTGTTCATGGACTCTTCAAAATTCTCTTTAAAAATAGATGGCATTAGGTGTCCAATGAACATTACATGAGCGCGGACCTTACTTAGCCACAACGAAGAAACAACCCTGCATGACTCTCTCTTGAAAAAAGCTGAATCTCTCTTATGGTTTCAGTACTATCATCAAAGGTTTTCAATACAAATGGCACTTTTCCAGAAATGTTGGTGACACATTAAACGAAAAGGTGGCAAAAGTGGCAAATGCCACTTTTAATGAGTTCTGGGCTAGCCCCATTTATAGCTTTTGGGTATTTTTTGCTATTTTACTTTGTAGATATTTCTCGTTGACTCGTGTTGAGATTCTGCACTAGTTTAAATTCATGTAGACCCCGGATGCAACTATTCTTTTCCTGAAAGTACCCGGCATCGAATGTTTTATTGACGGTGGTGGAATTCGGTCTCATGGACTCACAACGAAAACCAAAACCGTGGACTCTCTACGTGGTACAGTAGTGGCCTCAATCGACATTCGCGGCGTAATCGCCGTACCTACTGCGATTACTGCTGACATAACAATTACCGTGCCCACCAACCGCGTTTGTTCCCGTCGTTGCGAACTCGTTCGATATTTCGGCCACTGTGGTCTACTTCACAATACATCCACTGAAGTCGCAAGACGCTTCATAACATTGTGAAGACCTTCAGATTCCAGATCCACCCTCTTGGAGTAAACAAAAATGATCCGAGTCCTTGTATTTGCACTTGAAAGCAGCCTAATTATCGACTTGCACAGTCGACGTCACAATTCACTCGATCGGTTCACAGTTTATTAATCGTGCTGGATATTGCTATCTCCATTGACCGGGATATTCACCAACTGGTATTGTTGAGATTCCCTTTAGGAATTGATCTCTTCTGATCAGTTGCAATATTCATAAGCAAGTTCGCCACAGTCAGACCCGTTGATATATTTCGTGCTGATTTAGTTGCTGTGTGCTGGAACTGACGGTAACGAAGTCTCATGTGGAAAAGCAGGTCTTCGCTCGAGATTGTCGGCCCTCTACAAGTTCTATTCGAGTGTACTCTTGTGAAGAATATAATCTGCTCGATTTTGCGAAACTGCATGGAACTACTGCAGCCGTTTACCATCGTGCACACACACTCTAACATGCAACCTTAGATTCTGGCAACGGCTTGTACTGTACTCCATAGCAAGCAAGGGTGGATAATCAAACGCCGCCGGAGAAACTGTCAATGGAATGCCTCGGGAAAAATGCGAATGAGGGATCAGGCCATGAAAGACTTTTTTGTAGTAATCTCGTAATCTTATAACGTGGAACATTTCAGTAAAGCTCCAACCGGCTCACGGTCTTTAGGAAAGGCAGATGGCTGACCCGAAATGCTTGTCAGGACCCCAAAAAGCAGGACAAAATCTACTCAGGAAAACCTCGAAAGTCAATGAGATCCATCCAGGTCCGGGACCAGAGAACGACGCTCATCATTCGTTCGTTGACCGGACCCGGTGCGGTTCCCGATCCATTCGGCAGAGATCATGACAGATCCGAATGCCTCTACTCTGGTGGAACAACCGCAGCAGTTGAACAAGAAGGCACAAATGTAACCCCAGTTGCCGCAGAACTGAACAGAATTCTCAATCAGAACAGATGATCGAGGCTTATATGGAAATCAGTCTCATAAGGCCGATTGATTCGTCCAGGACAAGATCCGGAAAGGGCACGAGGTCGTCATCAGCACAATCGAAAGACCCGTGGGCCTTGACGAATTCATGCTGTCTGTCTGGTCTGGTCTCGTCCCGGCCCGGCCCCCAAGTTGCCTGCCTGCCCGACTGATTCCGGGATCTCCGACCGAATCATCGCCACGTCGGACACATCGATGCTCTGTCCAACTCGGACAGCCCCAAGTCCAGCTGGACACGGGGGCTCCACATCGTCTCGTCATATACAATACAGGGTCTGAGCTGCTCCGAATCCATTACGAGGCCCCCGGCGCTGCTCGGCGCCAAGGTCTAAGGGAGGAGTCTGAGCCAGACGGAGCGCGAGATGGCGTGAAGCACGGCCTGTCGAGCCAATTGTGAGGACCGACCAGCCCGGCCGGATCTAGTGCAGCGAACAGGAGAGAGAGAGAGAGTACGTAAGCGTACAAGGTGTGCAGATTCAGCGGTGCCGATCCGAAGGGGCCGTGCCGAGTGAGAGGGAAGGAAGGAGAGGGAGCTCGAGCATGGGCAGAGATGGTGCATAAAGCAAGGAGATGTGAATCACGAGTGGTGAGGGACGGTGGCCTTTGTTTCATGCGAGGGCATCACCACCGGCGGCCATGAGGAGGCGCCCCACGGTCTAGGTAGCCAGCAAGCAAGCGGCCTCACTCGCTCGCTCTACCAATTCGAGACCGAAGAATTGAACTCCAAGAAAAAATAAAGCGCATCACCCAGCGGGTGGGATTTCTTCCTCACGGAAGCACAGACCGTCATCTTCATGCTACTAACAGGATAATATGACGATGTTAATCTGGTGCGGCCCGTCGAGGCCGGCAGCCACGGGATCGGAAGCAGTAGTATCGCTTTGTAGTGGGATTAGCAGAGCTCTAGTTTTTGTTGTTGTGGTTTTCGGATTTTGTGTGTCGACTAGTTTTTCGCAGAGCCTCCTCCCGACTGACCCTGGAGATATTAGCGCCCTCGAAGCGTTCAAAGCCACGCTGAGCAACAGCCAGCAGATGCTTCCGAGCTGGTACCTCGGTGGCGACCCGTGCGCGAATTGGGTCGGAGTGTTCTGCCTGGTGGCGGATTATCCTGACAGTTTGAAGAATACCAACTATTCGCATGTCACCGAGCTCCGGCTGCTGAATCTCAACCTCGAGGGCACGCTGGCCCCGGAGCTGGGGAACCTCAAGGCGATGAAATACCTCGACGTGATGTGGAACAACATGAGTGGCACCATCCCGGACACCATCGGGAATTTGGACAACCTCCTGCTGCTGCTGCTGAACGGGAACCACTTCTCGGGGAACATCCCGGACTCGATCGGGAATCTCAGCGGGCTGAATAGGATTCAGATTGACGAGAATGATATCACTGGCCCCGTGCCTAGCACCTTCAAGAACCTGCTGAGCATGCAGCATTTGCACATGAACAATAACTCGATCAGTGGCAGCATCCCCAAAGAACTGGGCCAGCTTCCGCAGCTCGTCCATCTGCTCCTCGACAGCAACAATGTGTCGGGCCTGCTGCCTCCGGAGCTGTCCAACATTTCCACTCTCTTGATCTTGCAGCTGGATAACAACCACTTCGACGACGGCGCCACCATCCCAGCCGAGTATGGCACCATTCCCACGCTGCTCAAGCTCAGCCTGAGGAACTGCAACCTCGAGGGGGTTGTCCCGGACATGAGCCAGTCCACAGCCCTGGGCGTGCTGGATCTGGGCTCCAACAAGCTGAACGGATCGATCCCGGCGTTCCCTCCTCGCATGACAGCCATCGACCTCTCGAACAATCAAATCTCGGGCGACGTTCCGACGGAATTGGGCAATTTGGGCAATTTGTCGTTCCTGCTGCTGGGCAATAACGACATCTCGGGCACCATTCCCACGAACCTCGGCTCCATCCCGCCCAACAACGACTCGTCCGCAAAATTCATCTGGGACTTCCAGAACAACAACATCTCGAGCTGGCCCAACAACGAGACCCTGATCCGCTCGCAACAATCGATATGGTTTGCAGGCAACCCGCTGTGCAGCGGCAACACGCTGGCGGCGGTGTGCTTGCCCAGCAGCGTGAACGTGGTGCTGCAGATCGGGAGCGCCGTCAATGCCTCGTCCAACATGGGCTCGACCTGCGGCGGCTGCCCTGCCACCTTCTTCCTCGTGCCCAATGCGCAGAACCGAGCAGGCAACGAGTTCTGCCGATGCGCCGTGCCCATCATCGTCTGGTACAGACTCAAGAGCCCCGGGTTCAATGTGTTCGACATCTACGAGCAGAGCTTCCTCATCTACATCTCGTCGGGGCTGGGACTTGCGCTGGAGCAGGTCGATCTCTTCGACTACACCACCGAGTCGAGCAACCGCATCTCCATGCACCTCGGCCTCTTCCCGCTCTCGGACACTTACTTCAATTCCTCCGAAATCGAGCGCATCATCGACATGTTCTCGGATTGGGAAGTTCCTGACAACTCCGTCTTCGGACCTTACGAGCTCTTGCGCCTGACGGTGGTTCTGCCGCCAGGCTCGTCCTCAGGGCTATCGAAGGGCGAGGTGGCTGGGATTGTGCTGGGCGTGATGGCGGTGTCGCTGCTGCTGCTGATCGCTGGGTTGCTGGTGGTGAGTCGCAGGCGGGCGCCGAAAGCAAGGAAGGGGATGCACCTCAAGCCGACGTTCTCGAGGGTGAAGGCCACAGGGCTCAAGGAATGGACATGGTCGGAGATGGAGCGCTACACGAGCGGATTCAGCGATGCGAATGTGCTTGGCGTCGGGGGATTCGGGCGAGTGTACCTCGGAGTGCTGCCTGATGGATCCAAGGTTGCAATCAAGCGTGCAGGGATGGCTGCCGGGTCAGTCGAGCAATTCGAGACGGAGATCGAGCTGCTGTCGCGCGTGCACCACCGCAATCTCGTCGAGCTCAAGGGCTTCTGCAGCGACGAGGTGTCGGGCGACCATTTCCTCGTGTACGAGTTCATGGTGAACCGCACGGTCGAGGACCATCTGCCACCCAACTCCACGGCCATGTTCGATTTCCCCACGAGGCTGCGAGTCGCGCTGGGAGCGGCCCGGGGACTCAATTACCTTCACACCGAGGCCAATCCCCCGATCTTCCATCGTGACATTAAGCCCAGCAACATCCTGCTCGATGCGAAATTCAACGCCAAGGTGGCGGATTTTGGAGTGTCGAGGAATGCCGAGCAGCCGGACGAGGAGGGCGGCGTGGGAGGGGGTGTCGACACTCTCGTGAAAGGCACTCCTGGATACCTCGACCCGGAGTATTGCCTCACGCACACTCTGACGGACAAGAGCGATGTGTACAGCTTCGGGGTGCTGCTGCTGGTGCTGCTGACGGGAAGGCGAGCAATCTCGCAGGGCCAGAATATCGTCCGCGTCGGGGTTTTGGCCAAGGACAATCTATGGCTCATCGTCGACTCGTCCATCGCAGGGCAGTGCCCCGTGGAGACGGCCGAGGCCTGGGCGAAGCTGGCGCTGCGGTGCTGCGAGCAGGATCCCACCGACCGCCCCAGCATGTCCGACGTCGTGCGCGAGCTCGATGCGATGAGCAAGGAGTGCAACATGTTCCGGTCCGAGACCGATAGCACCACTCAGTCGTCCACGGGCATGACCATGAGCTCGACGACGTCCGACACTCCTGACACCAGCACTCAGTCGTGGCCCACGATTCGCCATGCCTCGACTCTCGTTTCCAACTCATCGGGCGTCAATCTCATGAGCGACTACGACGGCAAGGAATCTCCCTCGTGATGATGGTGTGATCGACGGGCTTCCCGTAATTTCTTTCGTTCGTTCGGTGAACACTCGTTTTCCCTCATGTGTGAAATTAGCTACATCCTGAAGGTTTAGATCGAGCTTGTTAGATTCTGTAAATCATGGCTAGTTCGAGTGCAGTTCCGCATGCTTTCGCCTGCCTGCCCTCGGACTGGAACTAGAGTTGTAAATTAGCATGCTGTGTAAGTTGAAATTATAGAGATACGACGAATTGACGATTCTGTCTCGGTCGTATTGTGTGCGGGAAGATAAGGGAAGGGAAGGGAAGAGAAGAGCATAGCATAGCATAATAGCAGTAGTTGCAGCAGCAGCAGCAGCAGATGCGACGAGGCTCCATACGAAAAATTGGTCGATGTCGAGGATTAGTAGGCTAGCACCATCGGTGGTATAATTACACATTTCCATTCAGAGCAAGTCGGTTGGAGATGCTTCGTTGTGAGTTATAAATATGAAATATACACACTTGTACAAGCGAGCTGGCGGAGCCACTGTAATTAGAAGCAGCAGCCTGTGCAGGCGGTCTGTCGGAGCATTTTATCTCTTCCATCGAGCTTTGAACTTGCCAATCAGCCAGCAAGCTAGCCTGGTGCAGCAGCAGTAGGAGGAGGAGGAGGAGGAGGAGGAGGAGCTGCAGATCAGGGCCCATTCATTCTATGTGGTATAAATAAAGGACTTCGGGAGTAAGAGGGAAGAGTCGAGGAATCGGGAACGCTTTGAGCTCGTGAGCTAGTAGATGTATATCGTTTTGTCGCACCGGTTGCTCCATCTTTGGTCCGATGGCTCTAGATCGATAAGTCTTGGTCGTATATGCTGACGCTGAATTCGAAACATGTAACAAGAGATGCACGTGCAGGACAAATCGTCCTCCATAGATCACGGTGCGTTCTTCGCTCCAAACAGACTCCTGTATTGTTCGGTGTACCTGTGCTATGTGAACTTGCATTTTCAGCTGCAGATTCTTTCTACTGAGAGCCTCCCTTCTACGGAAGGCGACATATCCATTTGAGCCATGTCTGCACGGTGTAATGACGATGGATTGAATTGATTGTCAGGAAGAATCGCTTGCTTAGCATTCAGCTATCGATTCTTCATAAGAGAGTGTGAGAATTCGTCCTTGTTTTATTTCATGTGCATGACGTGCAAGCTCGGGAAACATCAGCTTCAGCTGAAAGCACTCGGAACGCATCAGCGTAGATTTTGCAAGAGAGAAGCATCTGATCCTGTGATCTGTGAGCGATGCCGTTCCCATAATGTAATTAAATAAAATTGCAGCAGCGCACGGACGTGGATTATCCGCATTCTCCACTCGATGATAACTATATCGCCGTTACAGGCTCTTCATGAGTACTCCATCGTAGCGACCATCCTCCCTTCAGTGGATCCCCACCTTTGTGAAGGCAATTTCCTCTCAGGTTGGAGACAGGCATCTATCCTCAGAATTTCCTAAAGCCAAGCTGTCAAAGGGAGTTTCCAGATTGTCAACTTTCTTCATATAAACTATTTGTTACTTCATTCATATGTAACCTGACCTGGTTAGCAATGTCATCGAGCCCGTTTTGACGATGATCAGTCCACTAGCATCGGAGAAATCGTCATTCCGTGGAATAAATTTGTGTGCGCACTGATGGATATGGTCGTAAAGTTAGTAATGCAATTACTTGTTCTATTGAAGTGGACAAACAGGTCCTTTTAATAACCAATTCCAGAGGAGCTTATTCGGTTTAAAAAGGTACGTGTCCTCATCGTCCACGGTGGGGACAGGAGACGGATCGTATACGTACAAGGAAAGTTTTGACGCAGTCGATCGGATGGCAACGATAGTACACCGAATCTTTAGATTATTTTTTCCGCCGTCCAATTGATCATCTCTTTGTCCACTTCCTCTTTCATAGTCACCCATATGCTGCCGGTACGAGTTGATCACGGCCTATCTCGCCCTGAGCATCGAAGCGAGGGATCACTTGCTGGTCATCCTCTGTCATGTTTCGACTCTCGAAATGTTGTACTCTTACAGAGCTTTAGTCATATTCTTAGCTTGACTTCCACAGATATTAACTTCAATCGACATGGAATGCACTCCCAACCTCACGGTGATACCCATACGCGTTCATGTATCCAGTAAGTATCCCTGGCTCCGTGGGCAATTTGTACACATTTATGAACTCGTCGACCTTTGCATCTAATGGACTTCCTTGTCTCTCGCCATTTCCAAGTACCAAGCCTAAAGCTACCCTTTCTTCGATTGAGCTGCCGAATGCGACAGCGAGACGCCGTGATTTCATGACACCCGAAGTAAGACTCTGATCTCTGACAAGGAGCGAACCGAGGGAGTGGAACATTCTTCATGCGCAGAAGCACCAGAGCATCTTGCCACTGTACAATATTAATACTCATATACAAAGATTTCGGACACAATTACTGGCTACAGCAGCAGTGCCTTAGGATCGGGTACGTGTGCGGACGATGCTACCAACAACGATCAGTCTAGAGCTCAGTCCTGGACTCGTATCCAGTTGTCAGATCCGCAGCTGCACTGCACAGGATGGCTTATGTATGGTATGAGCTGCCGAGCCATTTGACAGCCGTATCTCCCTGCTACTCCTGCTCACGTTCTTGCTCTTTTCCCTCGGCGGCGCATGCGTCGATGAAGACAGATCTGATGTATATCTTCGTTCTAGCACAGAAACTATCATTCAACGAGCTGTTTAGGAAGGAAAGCTGCTTAGGATCCATAATACTGGACCTCAACCTTAACTTGCTCTAACAACGTTCTAACAGCGTTACGTCAAAACCTAGGTCTGGAAATTTTTACAAAGGAGTCGTATGTTCATAAACTAAGAGCCAAGCTTTGTAGGCGGGAGAACTGCAGTTTATTTTTTGTGATAACAGCCTCTGCATGTCCCTTCAGTCGAGGATGACTCAATTCTTGTATTCTGCATCACATCAATTGCAGTGTATGTTCATCAGTGCTCAGTGTCCTTCTTTTGAGCCTAGAAGTCGGCCGACTCAGTAAGTGCGAGTGTCTTGTACTGAGCACACGAAACTCTGCCAATAACTTGTTCGGTTAGGTTGGTCTGACTGACTGGAATTCGACTGACTGGGCCAGTCAGTCAATTTTACTCGTCAAATTTGATGACGGATTGCATAGTGTGCTTGGGTACAGAGGTTTAATGGATGGGCAAGATTTCTGTACAGAGAAGGAACCATACATAGGTTCGAGGTGGCCAATTTCAAATCACGTCATGTTACAAGAGTTATTGAGAGGGAAAGAGGAGGGATAACACCAAATGCAGAAATTACAATCAATCAAGAAAATAATTTCATAAGAGCACAGGAGGGCGCAGAGTACCTTGCGTACTCTGCTTCCCACAAATCGCCGAGGTCCGGGAGACCGACGATGAAAGGGTGTTGCAGAAGCTCTTGTGCCGTGTCCCGGCCTGCTGGATCTGTTCTTAGACATCTGGCCAAAAAGTCCTTCATGTCTTCGGGTAGGTTCGTGGGTACTTCTGGAGACCCTTTTCCGACCTTGTACAACACGGCAATCTACACAAGCTTCCCACCGTGTGGACTCATCATCAGCATCACGTTTGAAGTTTGGGTCAGTGTAAATAAATCCTTGAACGCCTCAATTACCCCCAAAATCTGGAACTAACACAATAACAACAACAAATCAAATTGAGCCACTTGGAATATAAACGTAGACTGGCAGGCAAAGGACATGAGACGATGTGTCATCGAGCTCACATTGTTGGTCACTTCTGGGAACGGGACGTCGCCGGTAATCATCTCCAACACCGTGCACCCGAGACTCCAAATATCGGCTGGTTTGCTGTAACCGAGTAAACATGTGCCATCGGGACGTCGATACGGACGAATGATCTACAGATACGACATCATCAGCAGAGCGCCAAAACGAGTCAGGGTTGAAGAATTGAGGTTGAGCTGCTGTATCCAAAACGTGCACATTCCAAAAAGGCACCGACCGCCTTCAGAAGCCCGAGGGTTCATGTTTTGGATGTGGAACGTGAGAGTCGGGAACCAACCTCGGGAGCCATCCAACGAGCACTTCCTATCTGCGTCTTGGCTTGATCCTGGCTGGAAAGCAGCTGACAAACGAAGACGGTACTTTAGCAGACCCTTCTATGTTCTCATGACCCCGGAAGTTCGCAACAAAACCTTCTGATTTTAATGGGATGATACTACTTGAACAGCTGAACTGAACATAGCAAACGGATTCGTTCGAAACTGTTTTGCATCAGGTGATTAAGTCAAGCGAGACACACTGAAGTTCTTACTTGTCTTGCGACTCCAAAATCACAAAGCTTGCAGGTCCCAGAGTCATCGAGTATGACGTTGTCACATTTCACATCTCTAGTGTTCGGACATGCCCCTAGAGGAAGATAATCAGTATCAATCAAATCATAACCTCTCTTTAGTTCTGATTGAGAAATCGAGTTCAATGGCGACGAAAGACAACATAGGCTCAACAAAACTTATGTAGATGTGCAGCTAAACTTGTAAACAGTTCATTACCTGTGTACAATGCGCTTTGAATGAACATATGCGAGGGCTTCGAGTATCTGCCTTGTGAATTCTCTAACCTCGGAAATCTTCAACCGTTGAGCTAAGTAGAAGGCTCTCAGTGACCGTTTACCTGCAAGCTCCATGAATATACGCAATTTGCCACCACTCTACAGGCATACCAGAAACATGAGTGAGCAAAATTTTTCATTACTGGATAAGTCTTGCAAACATCAAAACATCTCAATCGGAATCAGATTTGCTATCTTGGAGGATGAAATCATGGCTCAAGGTGTCACTCACCCTTTCCACCCCAAGATACCGCACAATGTGCTTGTGATTAAGCTCCTGAAGTCTGTTGATGTTGTCCTGATAAACAGAGGAAGTTGCGGTTGTCATTGATAAAAAGGAATTCTTTCACGATCCAATCGACTGATTCTTCTCGGCAAAGAGGGTATGAATATTGATAGTATCATGGATGGATGAAGTATGTCGATATTGGTCGAGAAAATAAACACAAGTATACGATATGCTGAAATTTCTGTCGTGATTTTCGCAACATGAGCCAGCTAAGTAAGTGCTCTAGCTACCTACGAAGATGAATGCCTGACGGTAAACTGGTACTTGACAGACATGCATGAAATTTAACTTCAAGGAAAGTGAGTACCCTTTCGAAAGAAATCCCGTTTACATTCGTGGGAAGATCATGATGAAGTTCTTTCAGCGCAAAGAATTTGTCAGAGCTTCCATAGAAGAATAAAAATGTGTTAGTTTATGTCCATTTGGCAATCCAAAGCTAGCCTATCCAGCCTTGCTAATTACTCCACGAAAAGATAAACATTCAGGTGAGGAAACACTATCGTAGCGAAGAGTCATTACCTGTCTTTGGCCAACCAAACAATTCCATAGCCTCCTCGCCCGAGCTCTTTCACATGTTTCCAAGGTGGGTTAATAGATTCGGTCACCTTCTGTATCTCCGCTGCATGCATAGAGGGAAGATTTGAACTTCAGAGTGCCATTCTGCACTTTAATTGCTGGATTGTCCACAACACTTGTAGGAAAATAAGTGATATTCTCTTGAGGGTTTAGAGCATATTTCAACCTACAGAATGACTGCTGAATTTTCCATACCACTTGTAAGAAAAGAAGTGACAATCGACTGATAGTTTAGAGCATGTTTCAAGCCGGAGAATGAATAAATGATAATTTCGAAGCTACCTGGATAGCTAAATCTCTCAATTGTGGAACCATCTGGAAGAGGTGCAGTTGATGTGGCTTGATGATTGGCCCGATGACGACACTGGCGAGGGCTGAGAGCGGTGCGCTCAAAGCTATCTTTCAGATGAATCGGTTTCCAGTTCGGAGGAAATTTTGCCAAAGTCTTTCTTGATCCCTGCAGAAATCCATGGAAGGATCTTTGAACTCATAATAGCTCTGGATGCAAGTTCTGAGAAAGAAACTGCTGTCGCAGTTGGATTTCAAGATTGTCAATTCAATTGGGACCTAGCCAGACTCTGCTGTAGAGCAATCCCTAATCTACCTGTATTCTGCGCAGGAGTGATAGGGATGGACCCGATACATCTTCCAGGTCGTCGAGAGTAGCATCTGGATCGTATTCATCTCGTCTCATAAACAGCGTGATGATAGACAGGGTCATGAGAATTTCGATTCGCAGATGTATGATCCGGTCTGTGGTGGTTTCCGAACAAAACTTGGGACTTGTTAGGCTTAAAAGTAGAACCTGTGCATCTCGGAGCTTATCTGACATCAATAGCAGTTGCCCCAGAAGATCCTTTTGCCTGTTCTGAGAAAGTGTACTTGACACCTTACATCGCAATCTGTTTCCTGCTTAGAAAGCAGCAAATTTCACAGTCACATCTCCGAATCTCTCTGATCTGTCAGAGCAAGGGTCAATTTCAATCAAGAACCCTGTTTAAGTTTACTTTATTCGTGGCCTACTCTGGGCTGATGTAGTCACAGTGCAAAGATTTCTTCCTCAACAAAGATTGAAGCAAATATTTGCAGGAGATAAATATCGATCGAGAGAAAAATATTCCAGTGATGGAATGAGAACGAGTTTCATGCTTCTTTCAAACCACAATACAGCACTCCAATCTAATACACAGGCATGAGAAGAGGTAGCCACTTTGGCCACCAGATGAAAATCATTTGGAAAAAATCGCAATGAAGTGAATGACTAGCACATGCGACACTGCATGTCACATCCTTCTTGCAGATAGTCAAGTGGGCAGATAATGACTCCGTGAAGTGGTTCCGGTAAATTCTTTCTTACAAATGCCAGCTTGCAACTTGTCCCCTTGTCCTCACATCTAAGATGGAACTCACAATTAGACCAACGTCTGATTGCGTGTTCCATCTTAGATGTCAAGTTGGAAATCACAGTGACGAATGGATCATGCATCAGTAGCTGATGAGGGGCTAACACGATGGAATCTGAGCTCACCGATGTCTTTGAGAAAATAAGCGAAATCCGTGCAAGCAGACTTGTGTCGCAAAATTAGTGGAAGAATTCGGGAGCATCCGTCGATCAGTGTATGTATCTTCGCCAACTCGCCGATCACCAGTCCTAAACCTGGTTCCATCAGACTCTTGACTTATGCCGTTTTCCTGCTTTTCTACTTCTCTATCACAAGGTTTCTCGCCTTGCAGTTTCTTATAATACCTATATAATATAAAGAAGCCGAAGGAAAGCAACCGAGGACCAGTTTGGCACGATGACTAGCAGCAGCCGGGAAACTGACCGTCAATCCTGCAATCTTTTTTCACCAGACTATCAATTCAAAGAGTAAGATCGCTGCTCTCGACAGATAAGATAGCCGCTTGCTTACGACTCCTGATATTTACATTTGCACATAAGATGGTCCAGGCCACTACAGTTCCCAGATGGATAAGAGCCCAGAGTCTAAACGACTTCCAGCTTCAACTCAAAACCGAGTGCCAAGGTGTCTTGACGACTGCTGTGAAAGTGGAAACATGCAGAGGTGCAGAAAAAAAAAGCTCGACAAATTTTACAACTTTACAATCTGTGACCGGAGCTCTTTGCACTGAGGTTCCAAACCAAAGGCTCAATTATACTGTCATCGAGAAAAACGTCCTGCGAGCTGGTTGAAGTTTATGTTTCCGTGATCGACTGAGCTCGCAGGAGTCAGAGCTTCCTCGTCATGAATATTGATAGTGAATTGATATATGCACGTTCTTCAGGCTTGGACATTGCAACTTGATCCCGAGCGGAGGCGGACACTGTGCTCGGCTCAATCAAAATACTTCTGCTGGAGCCAGAGCACAGTGCAAAGCCTAATGAACATGCCCGGTGCCCGCCGGCGGTGTCGCGCAACAGAGATGCCCATGGGTCCATGCTGCGATGCGTCATCGTCCTTTTAGAGTAAATGTGCTACAGAATATTGCACCGGAATCCATACTTGACCAAACTTTCCTTCCTCTGGCCCAGCTCGTGATGTAAGTCTACTAAAAATGAACCAAAGTCCCCAATCAATCGAAGCCTCATGACAGGATTTGATTCGTAAACTGTTTGACTTTCAGTTCGAGCTGATGTTGTTTGAATTAGATGTTCAAGTGTTCAGCCGGTCAGCTCGGGAGGTATTTGACTTCCAACGCATGCGTGCTCGTCCAAATATTCTCTTCTAGATGTGACGACCTCAGTCGTGCCGCAGTGACTATCCATGCACTAGCTTTCAATTTGCTTCAAGAGTCGCTCTCGTCCTTGGCCTGGCTGGGACTTGCGATGTGTAATAGATTAGGACTTCAATATGTTGTGAGGTGGTGAGATCTACCTTGCAAACGAAGAAGATGAGTACGCGTCTTTGAGTTGAATAGTAAACCTCATGCTCGCTCAACGACATACAACTCGTAGTGATTTGGTTTTAGCTGCTAATATATTATACGCACTGACTTCAATCTAGTCTCCAATTCGCGAGTTGTACGTTCATTCCAGAAAGATGGCAACTTCCACCCCGACAAAGCACAAGCTCACAGATGCGGGGAAAGGTACGTCCGGGGTTCTCGTCAGCAGAATATAAATTCTCGTGCTTGATGCGCAGCAGGACAGCTCACTTTCCAGGCTAATCTGAAATCCCTGTAAGTTGATAGCGGCCTAAGCAAGATATGCCTGAGCTGATGAAACTCTCGATGCCTCCGACAGCTGGGGCTCTGCTCTGGGATGCGTGTCCTGCTCGCCTGTCCTATATTAATGCCCACACTCCGGCAAACATTTGGATGTACTCAAACCACACTGCTGCACAAATATCTCGACGAATGTTTGACGTGGCACGTGTGATCAGCCAGCTGGAGCACAAATGGCTCGACGAACGTTTGACGTGGCACGTAATGATCAGCCAGCCAGGGCACAAATCGCTCGACGAACGTTTGACGTGGCATGTATGATCAGCCAGCCGGGGCAGTGTGCCATATACTCTGCATCTACGATCCCCATCTATATTAGACTCCAGTCCACAATAACGAGTGTGCTGAATAGCCAAAGTTCAAGAAATGGGTTTCATTGTATTGCGATATCTATACTATCTAACTTTTTGCAAAAACTCGTCCTGGTGAGTTTTGAAGCAAAACTGGGTCCGCCGAATGCGCTAGAAATAACATTCATTGAAGATGTTCAAAACATCGTCGTGATAATGATTGCTAGGAGAACTTGTATACACATGATTATCTCCTTGGTATCATTATTATAGCAGAATGTCGCAAATATTGTGAAGAGTGAAATCCCAGATAATTTATTATTAATATTTTTCATTTTGGAAAATATATAGCTTTTATTATCTAAGTTCAGTATTTCATGACAAAAGAACAAATGAAGCGTATCGTACTAAGTGGCAAGGGATATCATTGTGTCAAGATCGAGATATATCATTGTGTAAAGATGAGATATAGAGAGAGCATTATCTGATGTTCTACAAGATGTATCTTATTATATATTTATTAGATTATCTTATTATTTGTCTTTAAGATTAGAAGTGTTAAATATTGCAGGTCATGACTAGTTTTAGATATTGAAAAGATGTCTTCTGTTGATTATCTCATTTACTTCAGCCCACTTTTGTTTATAAATGAAAAAAATTCAATTTTGAGAATATCAATTTACAAATTCAAATCTAAGATTAGAATAATTCACAAATACAGTGCTTAATGTCTTTCAAAATTTGCAATTATAGCAGAAACTAGGCTTATAATGATACATAACAAAATTTAAAACTAAATAACCGGATGGAATGGATATCGAATGAAAATTGAAAATGTCCTTTTTGGAGAATATCAATAAGCTAAATACGAGGTTATATTCATTTCAAGTAAGTTTCTCAGTTATTATTTTCCTCAAAATATTAAAGTTTCTACATTTTGAATGAAGATAAGTGTATTAAGTTTATTGCTTGGAAATAAAACGCTGAATTTCTTTGATATCTTGCCCTCTAAACTGAACGCTGTTTGTTACTTTGGATAAATCTAAAGCTCAGGAATCCAACCTTTTCTTTGAGTATAGATTGCCAAGTACGCAAAGATTGTCTACTTGGCATGCAGTAAAAAAAATGTAGTTCCGGTGATACAAGAATTGTGGATGGATATATCATTGGAATATTAAAATTTCTCCAGGCAAAGTATTGAAGTTTTATCGGAGAGTCTTCTGTCTTCGGTCGAGTAAAACCTCGAACCTTGGAGAGATGAATAAAAATCCAGGAGAAACGACGATACACACGACTAGAAAGTCAGGACTGCTGTGGTGGTGTATTCTACCTGCATTGATTCTCTGAGAGAATCAATGCAGGCAGAAAACAGAGAATCACTACAGAGAATTTCTCTGTCAGAATATCGAAAGAATTTTGGCGCAAGGTGCGGTTGAAAAATATACATCGTGTATTCTGTTGAACAGAAGATTACAGTCATCCACTCGAATATTGTTCCATACTTCTCCCGCTTCCGAGCACTGCGCTGGACCGATGGACATAAATCACAGGAATTGTTCGCCTGGCTTTGTTGACGATCGGCTCACGCAATTCCACGTTGAATTTCAGACCGTCAACAAGGTCAGTTGCTTGGATTGTTAAATTGGTTGAATATCAAACTGGACATTGAACCCCACCTCTCATAAAAAAGCGAGGGAAGCTAAAAGCGATCAGCAATTAGTTTTGGTTACTGCGATAGCAATGGAGTCTTGTGACTGAGAAAACTGGCCGATGCCATATGGACATTTTGGGGCAGTAGATCCCATGATCCGTTTTATTACCTATTCATCCGCAGCACCAGCAGAGAAGCCACGGTGCGTGAGGCTCTTACACAAGTTTCAGTTTAGTCGATTTCTCACGAATTTTACGATCGTGAACTTGCAGGACCACTGACCTCGGCTCGGAGAATAAACTGGGCATCTTCCACACAAGAAACAATAATTACAAGCTTGACTTACGATGGTACGCTGTAAGAGAATAGAGTCATCTGAATCTGAATGCTGCATGTCACATAGAGTTTTAGTGAAGCAGCGAGCGGCCCAAGAGCTATTATATCAGGGAGTAGAATTCGGTTAGAGAAAGTGAACCCAAAGGCCGAAAGTACGTTGATTCTGGGTTAAAATCTGGGGTTGAGAATCATTGAGAATGACACACGAAACTCAGCTGTCGTTGGCGGAGAAAAGCGGATTGGCTACGCCCAAAGCCGACAATGCCTATGAACGTGAGAATAGAAGGGGCGCCAAAAATGACTAAGAAGAAAGAGACGTCCAGGAGGCTGAACAGCCTTCTAGTGAAACGAAAGGTCGTAACAGTACACTCTTCCAACTTCCAACTTCATAGTGATCAAGTTGTTGATGATTGAATGATGAAAAAAGTTCAAGATTGTTGATGAAGAAGCCAAGAGTATCAGAGCAATTGAGCAGCGAAGTGACCATTGGCCGACTTTGGTAGATCATGATCACATCTGCCGTAAAATTTTGTGCAAGAAATATTGCCACTGCACTATCGTGCAGTGGCAATAGATGTGAACTGAACAAATTTGCCACAATGGCTTGGCTTCAGCTTTTGGACACTGGAATTTAGAATCTTCGAGGCAAGCTTGAATATTTTGCTCAAAAATTTCTGAGTAAAATGTAAGTGACCAAATCAAGTGAGATGCAGGAAAGGGAATTTCTAGCCGTTCTTAAATTCCCAAGTCACGAGGAGATCCTTGAGCCTCAGTTGGGCCAAATCGACATGAAGTAATCAAATGCGGGCAGCTATTTGGATTCTGGGATCTTTCTCGAATGAGAATGTTGGATCCATCATCTAAGACACGTGCTTGAGTCTTATAGAAACGGGCAGATTGAGAGGGGGCATCGAATATACCCGGAAGGATAGTGGGATATGGTGTTGGGATATCTGTCGTTCCGGGATGTGAAGGGTGTAAATGGTAACATACCAACAACTTTTGCTCGTCTTCTCGGTATCCTTCGTGAAGGATTTCAGAAGTCCCTCGTATTGGGGAGTTTTCAATGGAAAAGAAGAAGCGCTCGAATGCTCGGAGGGATAGACGGTCAAGTGGGTCACAATAGATTTTAAGCGACACTCAAACTCCACGGAGGATCACACCTCATACACTATTGTAGACACCGAGAGAAATTTTCAGAATTGATGTATCTAAGACATGATTGCAATGTGCTCAGTTCTGGCCTTCTTTACTCGACAGAGATGACGGATATAAAGCCATGATGCTTGAGCAATATGCTAAGACGTTGCACAAGACAAGTTACATAGGAGATCACACAAGCTGCCCCACGAGATACGCGTACAGATCTATGACCTTCGATGATCCATCCTCCTACTTGCATGTATTCCATTGAAGAAGGTAAAGCTTGGAAAAAAAGCACATTTTATCATTTTTTTTCCTTATGCGTGTTATACAGCAAACATTCTCTAGACATAAGATATCCAGAAGAAACTTCCTGAGCAAAACTGAGAACGAGAGCTCTATATTTACAGCTAAAGGGATTTAAATCTACAATATGCATAAACGCAGGTAAAAAGATTCGAGAGTTTGTAGAACAGTTGTTTGTCAGGGAGCGAAAGGCTCTCGCAGCTGCTCCCGTGTAACCTGCAGTAGGAGTGGTGCGATGAAGAGACTCTTCTGACTTTCGATTTTGAATGATCCATTCTTTTCCCATTGCTTATGATACTCGAGTCTTGTGCGCGTGAATCTTTCTTCGATTAGACATGGAACTTTCTTCGATATCAACATAATTCTCCACTCCCATCAGAGCATGCAAACCAGAATTCTTCTTTTCAACATGGACTCCGATTAGAGCACGGAAGAGACTCTTCTGAATTTCTAGTTGTGAGGTGCATGAGACTGCTGAAGTTGCTCTTAGTATGGGAGGTAGTCCCGTTCCTTGCACCGGAGTAAAGGCTCCACCACCGGCGTTGAGATTTACAAAAGTTCCCGTTGCGGCATCTGATGCTGCATCATGTAATGCTGTTGCTGCTGCATATGTCGTTGTCCTACAGCGATGATGGCGTTGCAGTACCCGCGTTGTGCGAAGTCATCTGCTTGAGTCGGTGCATTATTCGCAGCATCATCCACCAACTGCATCCTTAGCTTCTGGGCTTCTCCAACAACGCGGCGTGGCGCTGAAGATGCCTCAATGTCCCGTACAATCAATTCAATCAATTCAGAATAATTCGTTCCCGAGCGGTCTGGACTCGAACCAGACACTCTTTATTACATACTCAGCTGAACTCCGATTCTCTTATATTAAATTGAAGTGTGTTTGCAACTGCAGAGCGCCTTGGTTGGTGGGGAGAACCACGGAGCCAGAAGGCAGATCATACTGCATTTACGCCTCCGGAACTTCTGTATTTCGGAATTTTTGTATTATGGCTTTTTTGCACTTTTACTCTTTGGGTTTTTTGGCACTTTTAGCTCAATGCCATGTCTCATGTATTAACATAGATTATACAGGTATCGTATTTAGAAATTCCGTGTGTAGAGTTTTTTTTGGGCATTCAAAATTATTTGTAACTATTTCAGAGATAGATTGTTGTAAATATTGAATGGCTTGAATGGATATTTTGTGTATCGTTATATCTGATATATAATTTTTGATTAACAAGAGTTAATCAAGCAAACACTTAATTCAACAATATATAAGTTTTAATATATTTGGCATCTTCATATATGAATTCTTCTTACGTCTCTGGAACTTGCAGGCAACGCACGCAACTTCCCTCGAATGGAACCCATGCTCGATGAAAGCAAAAGAATACTATAAAGCAGGAATCACTACATCACAACGAGCCTGGCCAACGGTGTGCGTATATGCTAAAACACGAACAGATCCTTTAGATAAGTGGACCTAGTGGTTAGGGAACAATCACATAAATGTTCACATATTGTCATATTAACGAATAAAGGACACTCGTCGGCAAGCTACTTACGTTCGATGTTCTCTATTATACGTGAAAAAAGCTCGTATAGCCCAACACTAAAAGTTCCGTGAGGTTTTTTCTTCCTCAATAGAGCTTTTGAGCTTTCATCGAGCATGGGTTCGCCTTCTTGTGAGCGATGGATTTTTAGATAAAAGAGTTATATGGCAAGCTTAAGAGACTGTAACCCCGACAACATAACCTTCGAAGATTGACTCTAAAATCCTTTTGAAGGTCTGTTATATTATCATTTTTAGAATTAACATCATTATAAGCTTTAAACTGAAACTGGTTTTACAGATTTCTAACCATGAAAATTCAGAAAATAAACTTTCTAAAATACTACACCTTATAAGGAGCCTGGGGATCTCTTCCATCCAATGAAGAAATTCGATATATTGGATTTTCTCTATATCAAAAGTCAAGACACTTAAATTTGAGAGCGTGAACTCTTGATCAAGTACGTATGCCACCATTTCTAGGATCTATCCAGGTAATCTAGCTTTTGCCTATAGGTATGGACGTCCAGATTTTGCAAAGGCTGCCAAATTTTTTCAAGAAGACAAAGAACCTCAGATCACAATCCATTCACGCTATCTTTACCAAGAACAGTTTTTTTGAATTTGATCATCCACAAATGCACAGAGGCCTGTCGATTTGGATTTCATATCCATAGATTTAACCTCAGAGTAGTCTTATGCAATCAACAATCTAGCTTACTTCAACAAATATGTTTAATTTTAACTCTAGAAATTTTGATATTTGAAGTACATGATGATGTGATTTTTTAAAAAAACATTATGCATATTTATGTACCATATCATGAGTCTAACTTTAATAATATCATAAATCAAACCAAGTAGTGATTAAAATTGGTCTCAAATGTATGTTGTATGAATTAGCTGGCAAATTTACAAATGATTAATTTTGAATGCAATTAGCAAGCATGTTGATTTCACTGTCATTTAATATGGAATGCATATAGATTATTCACGATGAAAAATTATGGCATAGGTAGAGCCAAGATTTATAGTTTAGCTTAATAAAAACCATATCATGTTATGGTTAAATGGCTACTTGGTGTTTTAGTTCTTTATTAGCCATTAACAAAGATTATTGTAATTCACTTGTATTAATTTATGAGGATATGTGTTTGATGATGTGATGGCAATACATGTTATCATGCAACATATATATGAAGAAGAATGATTGTGATTCATTTGCATTGTTGTATGATAATCTTGTGATGTTGAATGTGAAATCAATCTATGTTGTGATGCACAATGTTCACAACAATTGTAAATATCTTAGGTCAACACTCAAGTGCAATTCAGATACAAAATTTGGAGACAATTGTCAGTTAGTGTCATTGCAATATATATGTTGTTAGAACCAATAATTTTATAAGAGGATCTAGAAAAAATAATATAGAATTCAAATCAGGTCTTTTAAAAGTTCAGTTTTAAAATGAAGCCTTTTTTTTATTCAAACACATTTGACTTTTAATTTGAGTAATTTGAGATTTCACCGCATACTATAGAGTGACAAAAGATTGCTTTAACAAATTTGTTCAACAAATTTTTGACTTCACATTCAACTCTGCAAAGTGGCAAGATCTTGAACTAATTATACACAAATGATGCCTAAGTGACAAATTGTTTAATTTTTGAGATAGTTATAAGATCAATACTGAGGAAGTGAAAACATGAATTTTGACCATAACACGCAAAAGATTGATGTCAAATGTGTTGTATAAAAAAAAGGCTTCATTTTAAAACTGAACTTTTAAAAGACCTGATTTGAATTCTTTATTATTTTTTCTAGATCCTCTTATAAAATTACTGGTTCTAACAACATATATATTGCAATGACACTAACTGACAATTGTCTCCAAATTTTGTATCTGAATTGCACTTGAGTGTTGACCTAAGATATTTACAATTGTTGTGAACATTGTGCATCACAACATAGATTGATTTCAAAAGTCAACAAAAAGTGGCGATGTAAAATGTTTAAAAATAGAAGTAAGTAGTCAGACAATTAATGATAGAATCAATAATAAACCAATAGTTCAAAAGTGACAAGAATGCGGTGCGTTTTCTGCTCCCTAGATGTTGGAACTTCGTTTTCCTGCAGCGATGGACTTTATTCTAAGTCGAGGCCCGGTTGTATGCAGGATGAGGTTATTTGTTCTTCAATCTCTCGTTCTCGAATGTAAAATATATTTTCCTGTACACGTCGCAAGGTTATAAGTACAACCCCACAAATCGTTACCACATTCAAAGCGCCAAAAGAAGGGGTGGAAGGTGATATGTCTGCGTCAACAACTGGGGTCGTACGGCTGCAATCAAGGAAAAGGGCTGAGATGTTTTTTGTCCGCACGGATGAATACTCGTGCACGTGGCAAGAAATTGACATTGGCCTCCACTCACCCTATCACCGAGCAACAAATGCTCATGTGGAAAACTCCTCCGAGGATCGGCCTAATTCTGAAAAACCTGGGGTACGAGCTTTTACCAGCTTTTCGGCAGGTGCGTAATGCTCTCGAGGTTTACCTTTACTTCCTGACAGAGATATCGTAGGAGTAAACCAGTAGAAATTCTTCAGAGCCTCCAGCTTACCAACGTATGACTTCTCAGATGCGGTAAGGTCCAAACAACAACTTTCAAGCCTCTTCAAGTCAACTTATAGTGCATGGCTTTAATTGGGCTACACGCATTGATGAGGCCTATATCATCCTAATCACCTCTACATTTTTCGCACTTTACTTCGTTTGCATGTATTGACAACTCTTTGTTTTGTTCTGAAACATGTGCACTGGTTTTTTCCCAACTATCCGACCATTATCAATCCTCAGTTAAAGCTTTCAGCGTCGGTCTTTGGAGATATGTACAGCAACTATCAAATAGTTAGCTTGCTTCAGATCTTTGAGGAGCATCTACTTGATGGAAACTGCTTGTTTTACCTCGTATTATGCTGTCCCGAAGATTCCTTACGTTCTGATGTGCTCGAGTGCAGGTGACAACTTTTCTCCATCATCAAGAAGGCATGAATGTCATCCGATCGTGGAACCTGAAGTTCACGATCGTCTCGCTAGGTTACCTTCTATGATTCTACCCTGGTTATGGTTTCGTGCAAACCTTCTACAGTCCACCCTAAACCCTAAACTCACCTTGTATACACAAAGTGATATGGGAGATATGATACTGGTTGTATGCATGGTGTGTGATAAAAGAGAATAGGCTGTGTCTTAATGTTATATACACTTTCTGAGTGTTAAACCTGGCTCGCATCCTGCATACATGGGCCTTAGGCACTAATTTAGAGTATTCTGTAAGCCTGTAGTCAAATTTCCTTCACGTTTACAGAATACCTAGGGTATTATCTTCATAAGAATGTCTACAATAGGAAGAATTCATACCACTTTGTCTATTCTACACAGTTATTTGAAGTTCTCATTACTCATTGTGAACAAAACAAACACTTTCTTGGGATTACTCTTGAATTTCTTCCAGAGTCAACTTCATTGACGGAACTTGTATGGCTGTAGTGAACTTCATGAGAAGTGGATTTCGTCGTGTGCCTGGGAGGATGGAGAAATCTTGCACGCTTTAAATTTTGTTTCGAAGCGCTGTGCCACCTGTGGTCTCCTTCAACCTTGGCTCACTAGGCCTTTTGACTGCTCACCCTGTATGTGTAAATTCCGTACATCTTTCTTTAGCATTCATGGTTCGACAATGACTGCCTTAGATTTCCGATGAACTCAGATGACTTTTCAGAGCGTTGTTCATGAGTGCGTTCTGAATGATTCAGAACACACTCATAAACAACGCAAAAATCAAGAGCTTATGATTCAGACTGAATCATAAGCTTTTGTCATGCAGTTGCCTAGATGAGTTTTGGGCAACTGAATGACAACTTTTTGAAAACTTCTCTAAATTTAAGATTTTATATGTGAGGACTATGCGTGTGACTTCGCAGTCGTTTAAACGGGATGTGAAAGTCAGAAGTTATGATGTTCAATTGTACAATTATTTTGAGAAGATTTGCATATTCCAAAGTATGACTCAACCATGCCATATCTCAAAACGTATCAGCAATTAAAGAAACGCTATCAGTCGAACAGAGATTATGCAACTCAGCTCGTTAGAGCTAATTGGCATCTCTCCATATCAGCTAGAGCTGTAACAGCCAGTGGGCTGGAATTTCAGGACCCATTGCTATGCCCGAAATGCAAGGTGATACTGTTGCTGGGGTTAAAGGACACACCAGTACCCATCACTAATCACTTTTGCATACTGAGAGGAAGATATGTTGTGTATTTGGAATAAAGGGGCTTCATGTTTTGGTCCCACATGGTGCACAGGAGTTTGACCTTCCATGCCCACTTCTGGTCGACACGTTCCGAAGTATTTCAGCCTCGTTAGTTTCTGCATCGTGCATCGTGTCTCTACACGTACATCCGGCCAAATATCTCAGACATCTCCGCTTCATAAACTCAGTTTCCAGAGGATGGTTAATGGTCCGCTTAGGTAACTGAGAGAACCTTACAACTTGTAGTCTGGGTGTGAGAATTGCCAGTGACGCAGAATCGGCAGTTTGAAGGAATACCACACCGAGCGAAATGCACCGTGTCATTTGAAACTCCTCCAGAAGTCTGGCAGTGGTAACAGGGGTAGCAAACACTGCCTGGCAGTGGTTCAGGACGATCTTCACGTAACACATATTGGAGAACGAAGAGAAGGATCCCATGATTCTGCGACAGTTTCCCCGAGGTAACGTGAATATCCATTCGTATTTTAATATCCATATACAACACCTTGCTCTTCAAAATGACATGCCCCTTAACCTAGCCAGCCATCTCCAGAAAGATTACGTGGCAAAAATATGAGGCAACTGATTTATTGGTGATAATTGTTATTTGATCATCCCGCACCATAAATATACACTCTCAACTCAATCTCTAGATTGAAATACTGTATGGACAATCAAAGGTACAATTGGGAGCTGAGAACCAAAGATTGGTTGTCTGTACTAAGAGAGGACACACTAGTCTTTGAGAATTAAGCGTTGTGGGATTACAAGCATCTCTAAAAGATTTTATTTCGTACTTGCAAAAATATTGTCAGGACACTGACTGCTTCTCCTGCATGATCATCATCTTCTAAGATTTTCAGAACTAGCTCGTCTCAACGACTTCTTTTATCTCGGCATCCTCCGTCAAAGAAAGTAAGTCACTGGGTAGAGTCTCCACTTCTTCTTCTGGTACATTGTCGGCGTATGCAACTTCATTGCAGTGGATCATCACCCATGGTGGCTGCTCTTCATGAAATAGTCTGCATCAAACCAATTGCACCTTGTTATTCAGCGATTGAACATAAAGGAAAAAAGTGCTTGCCTGCTGTTTACAAGTCAATCCACCTTTCTCTGGAAGTTTTGATTATTATCCATGTCGTTGTTACTAAGATATAACTGCGAACAATCATCAGACAAACTTTTGTAGGTTATTCATGTACTCCCGTGTAGTCCAGACTGATAAAGATGTCCAAATATACATATGGCGATGTCTACCGACACATCAACATTCTTGTTTGAATTATAAAGCAAGAAAGAGCTGAAGTGGATAGAGTGTATGAACTTACGGGTGGTCACAAAGCATAGGCACGTGGAATATAACGGTGTATTTACAGCTCGGAGCTTCTTTGATGGAATTTATAAATGCCTTCCCCGGCTCTGTTGAGCAGACAAACCTCACCTGCACAAGTTAGTGCCGTGAATCATACTCATCAGACAGTCGTAAAACTCGTACTATTAGGTCGAGTAATGAGCATATGATTGAAAATCAAATTAAATGTGCAATGTGTTGTTATTTACAACACGTACTTTCCTGTCAAAGATTGCTAATGAAACCATCGGCCTACCTCAGTTTGCCTTGGCTCATTCGTAAGATCACATCGTGTCCCGTTTGTGTACAAATGTGCGTGGTATCTACATGGTCAGTGTGGAATAACAAGGGCATCAACACCCGAACATCAAGGATACAATTAGCTTGCTTGTGTATATAACTCGTGACTTCACATGCGATCATAACTCAATATATGAATTTTATATGAACTGTCATCATCGGTAACTGCCTGTCATAGCCCGAGAGAAATCAAGCTATATCTCAAATAGACACGACTTTCATATCCATTTGCAGACCCTACCTTTGGGCAGCACTTTGAGAGCGAGGGTCTTTCTGCAGAAATGCGTCATTTTTGTCCCGATGCAAAGCTGCAGTTGCTTCCTCGTCATATTTTCCAAGAGTGAACTCTTGAGTAACGACGTCCTGGGATGAGAGGTGAAGGCACGTCAGGTCAGAGAATATTTACGTTCACCCGATGCTGAAGACTTCAATCCATAAATGGCGTAAGGTCTCCTACTACTTGTGGTGTACGTCGCAAGTTTTATAAAGATATATCCAGTAACTAACTAACCTAACACACATGTCCTTAGTTTGTCAGAATTCAAACCAAGTTCACTCTAGGTATCCACAACTATGCTCTGACAAAATGCACAGCAGTTCGACCTTCTTGCCAGTGGTGTCGACATGAAACTGTCTGATATCTTCTTTGTAACAAAGCTCATACCTCCACCATCCCTCAAGCTGCAAAATATCGGACACCTTCGAGCATCAGATAACAAGTATCACCTTCTTAGTGTATTAAGGCTTGCCTTAGTACAAAAATTTCTATATCAAACATAGGTGATCATATATAATCTTGCAACCTTTGTGAAAAAACTTCCGTGACCGAGCTCATTATTTCAATAACGTACTACTTGGAACTATTCTTCACACTCTACGAGAGAAACTGTAACAATATAAAGAAAGGAAAAGACCTTACCCTACGAGAACATTTGTCCTTCAATGCTAACAGTAACTCATCAGGAGTTTTTCTTGTACTCCTTGCATCGGTGACCAAGCCAATACTGCTCCCATTTTGTTGACCTTCATCTTTCTTGGCATTTTGGGTCACATGAGGATCTGAAAGGGCACACATGTACCTCCGTCCATCCCTGTCGGTCATTGGTACAACTTCTTGGTCTGGTGCCTGTAAAAACGCCGTATTTAGATAAGATTGTTCCCCGGTACCCAAAGAGACGGAAAAGAAGAATGCCCTCGATTTTGCAAGAGGTGAAGAAGATAAGATGGTAGTATGAAGCTATTTTCAAAGCATGAGAAACACTTCAGGTTTTTACCCTACAATAATTCCGATGAATATTCTGCGTCATAGAGAATCGTGAATACAAATTCTCCAACTTTCCACATATGCATTCGTCTATTTATTAGCTTATATAGAGTACATTGCAGATCAGCAATACAGGTATTGGTGTAGAGTTCTCACTGTAGGGTGAGGGGAATCAACCGGGTGTAGCTCAATCTTGTACTTAGGTTCTTGAAAGCTTTGAACGAAGGGCATCTCTCCTCCTGTCAACGGAACAGGTAGGTAACATATTATATTGGTGATATGCAATCAAAACAGTTCAGTAGCAAGGAATGATCTAGTAATCATACACTCATAAGTGGCACATCAAACACCATCTGCGATTGTGCTTGAAGTTTTCAGTTAGTTTCTGTATGACGCAGGGAAGACTTTCCAAATAACACTGAACCATCTATACACTTCACAGCTGTCGCCATTTTGTGAAAATCGCTCAACCTCATTTGAGGAGAGAAAATTTGTCTGACAATGAGACAGAATCATGAAAACAATTACCTAACCCAAGAGTGGTGGATGTGCGTGGAGTGCATACACACCCCAGGAGAATCCAGGTCTGTAATGCATTGAGCTAGGGCAAGGCTTCTACGGAGATTGTTATGCAAGCTGAGCTGGTTGGAGAACCAGAATTGCTTCACGCAAATCTCAATTTTGGGCGACGGCCAGTCGAGTCATAAACATCCCGTGAAGGAACAAACACATCTTCTCATCCTTTTCCACATTGAGATGAAACAATTGGAACATGAATCGGAGGAAGTGAAACTCATTAAACGCTAGTACTTCCAAGGCACCTAATTAACCCAAATCCACCTTATAAATGGCCACATCGGTTCCTTGCTCCAAGAATAGAGGATGAACAACGAGCCGGCACACCATTCCCAAACGCCGCAATTTCGAGCTGGCCAAGAGTAAGACTCACCTGCGCTAGACGGAAAGCCCTGCTCAGCCGATGTCGTCGAGATCCATCGAACGAACAGCACCACACAGAGAGGCCATGCCGCCACCATGCTGCTGCGACCTCAACCAAAACCCCGACAAACTCGCTCTGCTCCAACAGCGTTGTGCCCAAATCCGGAATTCCACTCCTCCTCACTTCCGGAAACTCATCCGCCAACAGCTCCAGATTGTCTTCCACCACCACCTCCTCCTCCTCCTCTGGATCACTTCTGCCTATTCGATCATCCACTCGGCATCACCATACTCCCAGAGCGGCATCGATCAAACAATCTAGACGAGATGTTTCGTGCTGCACTCCAATTTCTGGAAATCGAAATGCGGAATCGGCCGACGACGACGATCGTGTGCTTGAATCGGTCGTTCTCGGAGCCAGTTCTGGGAGCCAGTGCATCTTCCGGTCAAACTACGAGCAGTACCGGGAGTGCCCGTCGCTCTCTTTCCACTCTCTCATGCGTGTGTCAGATTTCGGGCAATATTCGGGATATCGGGAATCACGCGGTACCCACGTACAGTACTTGGACTTTAAAATGCTTTCAGCTCGATCCTTCTCGTTTTGACGAGATTGGGCTTTTGCTTTTAATTGTCCAAGTTCACGGGAACGATATTCAAGTCCCTCCCAAAATCAACAGAACTAAGATGTCCTTACTATCCAGTTCATTTTAGTGACAAAAATTCGCAACAAAGACCGCTCTTATAAAGAGTTGAAGTTAAGAGGAAAAATTCCTACCTCAAAAACAAGGTCAATTGCAATATCAGATATCCACATTGTATCTCAGTTGCACGACAAACAACAATTCATCTTGTTAACAATGAAGAGTTTACTAAATGGTGTAGACATGGGAGGACATAAATGAAGTATAATTACATTATAATCTAATTTTTTTATGAAAGATGAAATTTTGAGGCAAGTATAGAAGCTTTCTATACTTGCGTAAAGGCCAGTACCAATAATCACAGCACTGTGATTTAGCATTAAGGTCAAGTAGGTCAGGTCAAAGTATGAAATTTTACATCTTTGTTCCTTTGAAATTGAATTTACATGCAATTTTGGATGCAGATTTTGATATGTTCCCTAGAAAGTTAGCAAGATACTATCATAGAGAACAACACGCTGTATCATTTATTTAGCTCATCTCAATAGCTTGTTTAGATTTCTCCATGGAGAGCACTAGCCAACGTTTTGCATAGTAAACTAATCCAATTAGATCATCCGACATCTGCATATTTGCATTGATTGTATGTTATAACCACTATAGAACATAACTCTCATATTCCTATGTTTGCGAAGGAGCGTAAAAGATGTCACTTTCTAGTACACCTAACAATAGTCACACAAGGTTTGTCGACATTCTCTCTTTGTTGGATTTATTACTTTGATATTCGTAAATTAAATATTGGCAGCGATATAGGAAATAATTTTCTCCATGATGGTATACGGATTCTAGTCAAACTTATATCCCATTTGTTTTTTGCCTTTTTCGAAAAGTCCGATCGATATTTGTCATAGTTGGACAACAATTCTTCTCACGGAGGAACACTCATTTATCCAGAACTCAGTTATTGGAAGACATAAATGACATAGAACCATTTTCTTTAACGCCTCAGAAGATCCTGCTTGGAGCGACTGAAAACAAATAATGCAACTGAAGTGTCTCAAAATATGCGCAAGTAAATTCTGCACTTTGGCTAAGTGATAAGTAAGTACCTGGGCCATTCTAAGCAACCAGATCCATCTCGTATCCTCTTGAAGATGTAAGTTTAGAAACATTTTCAAGTTTCGTTGTTCATATTATCTTCTCGATCTAAAGCAAGAGTTGCTTCCGATAATTGAACTCTTGCTTTTGATCAAGCGTTCAACTTCTACATCATCATCATTATTTATTTATTTATTTATTTATTTATTTATATTTATATATATCATAATCTCCACAGGTAAAATCCCCATTCGAGCGAGCAAAGCAATAACATATTTTAAAGCATCTCTGAACCTTCAAATGAAGCTCTACAAACCCAAGGAGTCCTACATACGTTAATTGTTGATGCTTGCTCCAGCACAGCATATCCAGAAGAAGGGTGAAAATGTATAGACCTGTTACGACGATGTGGACTAAAGAGATCTGAGTATCCAAGTACGAAAATGAGTGCAGCAGGATGAAGAGAGTTAAATTGCATTCGACATCCACATATTTGGAGAAAAATGCTGAACATGATATCATGCTTTCGTGTTGAAGTGATTGTAAGCCAATTATATACAATTATGGAGATTTTCGGTCGAGGGTCTAATGTTTGATGTAACGGATCCCGAGGTAAGCGAAGAATCGTGTGGCAATAATGTACAGGATGAGTATGGCAGCACACTCAGCGATGGTAATATAGTCCAGCCCCAGGGTCTTAATCGTCTGCGAACCGGACTGAATCGGGCATTTGCCTTTGGAGTCAAGCTCAGAAGTCTTGCAAGTGAGTTTCAGATCGTGCAGTTCATTCTGCGAGATGGCAATATAACAATACTTGACGTAGCTCAGAGCATCCAGCCAAACAAAGTACTTGGGAAGGCTGGCAGGAGCCAGGAAGAAGCCCCCGAACAAACGGTTTATCTCCAGCAACATTGGCAGCACGGTGACCGAGAGGTCCGTGGTGCGACAAATCGCAGAAGTCATGAGCGCGAGGGATGTTGCAGATAATTGACACAGGATCATGAAAAACATGAAGAGGAAAAACTTGCGGGCCTTGTTTTGGAAACCCACCATCCAGTACACTACGCACGAGAAAACAATCGGAGACAACACCTGAAACGTCAGCTCGGCCGTAATCTACACTCACAGAAACAACACAACATCAGAATTCTACTCAGATGGCCTTTTCAGCACTTCATTTTGACCATAGCCTGAGGTTTATGTAATGCAGCCAAAATATTCAACTTCGTAAGATATATATTTGCTTTTGAGACTTCTTGTTTTATGTTGTTAGTTCTGGACAGAATGCAGAATCATAGCTTTCTCTAGCCTTTGATTTCCTTTATTTCTGCAGTCCTGTGTGATTCTATTCGTAGGCACAACTGACACAGAAACTCTGTTGTAGTCATTCAATGTAGATCAATATCGCATTCGTGAAAAAGTCATAAGGTCTTTGGTAGTCCATCGTTAAGGCCATTTTAGAATATAAAGTCTGATGATTATCGGGACCTTATGTAATATAAAAGCTTGTGTTCGTGTATTGTTAAATTATCAAAGGAGGGGATTCACCTTAGCAACGTAGTATGCTGAAGAGTAGTACATGCCGGCAGCTCTTTCTCGGAGAATGAGGACCCTCTCGCTCGGGAACGAATTGATGACTGTGAGAGCACCGAAAACTCCTTGGTTGATGACGCAGAAAAATAGCACAGGTTGGCGACGCACCGTGGATTTCTGGCCATCTCCAATTTGGAAAAACACCCCACCGATCAATATTGCTGTTACTATACTCTGAACCACCTGGGTGATAACTACATTCTTTCTACGAACCTGCTCCTTTAGGCCACGATTCAAAAGCACCAAGTATTGTCGGTGCCATGGCATCCGTTCTCGATTCAGCTGCAGCGGATATTCAGCTCCTTCGTCTAGATCCACCTATTTTTAATCACACTTGTGTCAGTTTTACAATACATCGCTCCTCAATTAGTGTCCCTCAATCCTCTTGTGAAACATGTAAGAAGACGATCTCGTTCTGGCCAGCTTAAATGGAAGTTTTTGACTTAAGTGTATTTAATGCCTTCATAACTGTCTGCAAGAAAATGTTGCAGAAATATTTAAAAAATTGTATTTCACAGTGGCCAGTCACTGATATTTGATATCCAAACACTGTTGCCTCAACCTCATTCTGCTACATCTAGATATGGATCATGTGTGGTTGTTACATTCCTAGAGAAAGCGAAAGAAGGTATGAAACATACAGGACTTGCAACAAAGTGTGACCGAAGCTTATCCTCATTAGCTTGCATCATGGGCTTGTCAGAACTCAGGGCTGGTGTTATCACATCGAGCAGATGATCAGCAGGATTTGTGAATTCTGGGCAAGGAAACCCTGAATCCTCAAAGAACTTGAGTACTCCTGACGCAGAACCTTGATAAATCAGCTGACCAACAAAACCATACACCATCAGTTGGTATCAGCTGTCTGTGGTGGAGGTGGTCGAGTTTGCTTCACCTCAATTCAGACGACCTCACTCTCCTGATCATGGTGCATGGAACTTTTTACAGGATCAGCCTCGCCTTTTGGCAGCAAAAGCGACTGACTGTCTTATCTTGTGATCGTCATTATCTCAAATAAGCCAACCCAAATGCTTGTAGCATCAAATGCATATGCTTTTCTCCATGCATATATGGCTACATTCAGAAACTATGAACATTGTTCTTCCGGATAGCTTCACGGACAGTTAGCCTTGAATGGTAAACAGGTCTACCTTTCCCGCTTTAAGAATGATCAAAGACTGAAAGAGGTTGAAGATTTTGGCTTGGGGCTGATGGATAGTGCAAACAACAGTGCATTGTCGTTCCTCGGCGATTTTCCTGAGTAACGAGCAAAGAGACAATGCTGTAACACTATCCAGTCCTGCAAGAGAAGAGGTGTTGATCGTAAGACTCGAGAAGTACTCAGAGGAAACACCACATTATTGGTAACTCGTGTAGTAACTCTCCCTGACGTACAGTGATTTGCTTGTGGACGGGAGGGCTGTAAATGCAGATTCACCTGACGTGGGTTCATCCAAAAACAGGAGTTGAGGTCTCGTGAGAAGCTCCATGCCAACAGCAACTCGCTTTCTTTCACCCCCACTGATCCCCCTCCTCAATGCGCTTCCAATCACAGTCTTCTTACAATGCTCCAGGCCCATCTATATTCCACACACAATGACTCAGACCTCCGGCTCCGCTTAAGTGAGTTTACTTCCCTCCCCGATCGAGCAAGAAAGCAACCAGCAACTGAAGAAAAATCTGTGGCAGAACAATCATGTGTCATCTACTGCAAATTGGCCGGATTTCGGGGCTATTCTTCATGGTGTAAAGTACTTTGTTCCTCTGACTTTTCACTACCTATTATTTTCCACTTATGATGATGCTCACCTGCTTGATTACTTCACTGACCCTCTCCAGCAGTTGCGCCTCGGTATAAGTCGGTTCCAGTTTCAATTTCACAGTGTACAGAAGTGTCTCCTCCACCGTCAAGTGGGCATTCAGCAAGTCGTCTTGCATCACGTAGCCTGACATCTTCTTCAGGTCTGTGCTCGTGTACTCTTTCCCATTCAGTCGAATTTGGCCCGTTACTGAGGCAGACTTGTCCATTCTACAGGCCAGTGTGTTGAGCAGAGTGGACTTCCCTGAGCCGCTAGGCCCCATGATGGCAGTGAAACCAGCATGGACCTGACCATTCAGATTGTCCAGAAGCAACTTCTTTCCATCCCTGTCGTAAGAATAAATTTCAGTGCTCCTATGTATTGCTGTCGCAGTTCTAAGATGATGCAAATTAAGAGGTTTCGAGGTCTTCATTCTTAGTTTGAGTGAAACACTTTTGACTATTGCTTGATCTGAGCCGAGAAGGCTGAAGATTTATGCAGCTACCACTTCAGAGAGACCGTTTGGAGTGCACAGAGAGATCAGTGCAGTGCAGAGGGTACCTTAAGTGGGTCATGGATGAAAGTGTTGTAATTGTGCACGCAGAAGATATCAGTGCATTTACTTTCGGCTGGGACTTGGATGTAATCTTCGTTTAGACCCTTAAACTAATAACATATTGATGAAGGGTGGTTGCATTGTTGATGCGAAATTCTTATTGTTGTTCGACTTCTGAGCAGGTTTCGGTGTATTGCTAGAGTGTATCCCATGATCCATGAAGATCATGGGATACAAACTCCTTGTTCCCTTCGGAATGAGAAAGAGGCGACAGGGTTACGTCTGAATAGATGGCAACCATCTATTCAGAACTAACCATAATCTGCTCCAATTTTTCGTGTTTAGGAACGTGCCACAGAAGCAAATTCACGCATTTACACGTACTGGTACACCTATATACCAGTCTGGGAGAGTGTTTGGAGACGACTGCTTTCGTCCATTCTGTTCGTTACAATAATGGCAGCTGTCCGTTAATTTACCGTGAGGTGACCTTCAAATTCGTCCAGGACAGGACCACGGACCCTCCGTCCTCAGTCCCCACGCCAGGTCTTCTGCCCGGAGGCGGAGGCGGAGGCGGCACTGCTCCCAGAGAGCTGGGCCTTCTCCTCTTGGACTGAGGTGTGGACGTCGACGCACTCTCTGACTGCCTCCTCTTCGCGATGAACTCGGGAGTCGAGGTCGATGCAGCCTCCAGCAGCAACTGAATGCCCCGATTTGGAGAGGCAGCAGAAGCCGTGCTTGCGATTGGACCTTCTGCGCTCGACGTTGCAGAGGGACTGGCGTTGGTGGGTCGAAAGTCTGAGCCTCCTCTGCTCGGGGTGCGGGTGACTGTCTGGCCGATGCCGGAATTCGAAAGCGCCTGCTTGAACCTGAAAACCGAAAGACTGGGTCTGGCACTGTCGACGATCGGAGGGCTCGAGCTGCGGCTCGACCTTCTGCGGGAACTGCTGCTGCTGGGGTCGTCGGGGTTGCGGGAACTTCTTCTCTCCAACCCTAAACTCGGTCGGCCCGGTTTCATGTCGCTCAGCTTCACCGAAACCTTCTTTTGATTCCCATTTCCCAATCCTCTTTCTAAATCATCCGCCATCTCCGCCGATAGATCGTGATGACCTAGAACTATCTACATCATTTGCGACGACAAGAAAAAAAACGACTTCCCCCGCAGCAAAATCACTCGTCTCCTCGGTGACATGTGCCTCCGCTCCATACCAAAGAAATCTTCGAACACCCCGATGCTCCCCTAACGCAAAGTCGTCGCGTCCACGGATGTCCGCCCCCCATAATCTCTCGCACTGAACTCGTCTTCTGCCGAAAATTGGCAGACATCATAATTGGAGACAGTTGCGATTTCCGATCGACCATCAATTTCTTCTTCGAGGTCGTTGAAGCTTCGTCGCGTGCCGAGACTGCCCCGCGAGCCGCGACCCCGATCGCCTTGAAGCTTCACACCGCGTCGAGGCGCACGCAGTCCACTCTCGACCACGGACCTTCCATGGACGTCGTAGGGAACTTTGCGGAGGGCATTGAAGCAGTAGTTGGTTGTCATCCTGCTCTCCGCAAGGGCAAAACCTCCTCGGACCTGCTGGCCCCGCCATGACTGGAGCTATCGGTCAGCTCCTCACTGTCCGCTGGCCAACGTCCCGCTTTTCGGCCATGGTAACCAGCCTGGCCGGTATTACTCTTCTTTCTCCGAAGGGTGTGCATCGAAGGAAAGGCTTGCATCACGAGTGCGATATGCGAATATAGGGTGCCAAGGGATTCCACAAGGAATTGAGAGCGTTCTAAAGTCTCTAATATTCATTGTTTGCACATCCGTAGATTTAATATTAACTCCCTTTTAAAACATCGTAATGGGATGCGTGGTAGTGCAATCCCAATGAGGTCTTTAACAAACTGAATATTGAGCGATACAAAGGAATACACTCACTTCGTATCTTAAGATAAGGTCCAGTGCAATTTCTAATTGAACTATCCACATCCCACCCTAAAGTCCAATAATTTTTGCTAGTCAACAGAGGCCAAAATTTTACTTTAAATCTGCACTTAGACCATCAGCAGCGACCTAAGCCCACCCATGCCCACCCATGCTACTCAAATTACGCAAATTCTTGGTTGGATCTTGACAAACACTGCCCTTAGAATGACTTCTGCCCATCCATGGAAAAGTAATGTCACCCAAGCCCATGGGCATGGGCACCCAATGTTGGGCTCTAGTAGTCAAGGGATAAATCATGAACCACTTGCAACACTGTCAACATGTTGATATTATAGTCAAGCTTCACTATAATCACAAGCTTGAGGTATGATTTCAACGCATGTGCTACAATTGAAGTGAAGATGTGGATGTATCAGTGCCAATGTCTAGACCTTTTCAAATCTTGAAAAGGTGACCAATCATTAAGAATTATTTGAAAACACAATCTCTTTTAAGTTTTACGTTCACACAACATTGACGCGGCTCTTACTCCCACGTCACATATATCTTGGGAATTATGGAATCATCAACTAACAAAAGTTGAGATACTGAGCTACTTTTGCAATTTGTAAAATCTCTTGAAGGTGTAATGCAAAAATCATTTTACTTCTTGTACAAACCATAAGCCTTCTCACTTTTCTTCCCCACAATTTTTGCATGAGAAATATGTCATACTGAATCCAACGCATACCTCATGTATATTCCCAAGAGTAAATTGTAGATTATTGACGTAACAATTATAGTCCCCTACACATAGAAGAACTTAAGTAAATCCTATAATCAGATATATTTTATTTAATTATATTTTAAAAATTATATAAATATAAATGAATTTAATATATTTTATTTAATAAATCTCATCAAGTTCATGTAAATGAATTGCATCAGTCTCCGTCTTATCAAGAATTTATTAATTGTAATAGCTCATCAAGAAACAAGTTCGGAGGTATAGCTCAGTGGTAGAGCAATCGGCTGCAGTCCGATAGGTCTTCAGTTCAATCCTGGTTGCCTCCTTGACCCCTGTTCCCGACGACAACTTACGCATCTTAACTCCCTTCAAATGCCGATGATTAGACCGGTTTTGGTTGCCCTACTTCACAACACGCTTCTCACTTTGTATTATCCCACTAAAACCGGTGGTCAGATCAACTTTGGTTGCCTCCAAATTCCTTTTACGACATAATAATTTTCGGAAATTGCGAATTTCTCCACGAATCATAATTCCGTTGCCTTCTCACCACAGTTTCAAAATAATTAACGCCCACGTCCAGTGAGCTGGTCCTGAATCATGACTTTAACATGATACTCGACATTGCTTAGTCATCGCAAGAAGGAAAACGTTCCGTACCCATCTGCGACTGACTACTGTCAAGCAACATTCACTGTCTGCTAGCTACATGGTTTTGGCCGTTTCCCATTCCATTTTCTGCTCCACTTATATTTCTCCCGTGGTGTTTTTGGAACTTTAATTTTCCATTTTCCTCTATTCCATATTTCTTTTATGACGCGGTCGCCGGTCGAAGTCAGTGTGTAGATCGTGTACAGCTTCATTGTTGATAGTACAGATTATTTTGACAGGTGCAAGCCCTTTCTTCTGTCGATTAGGTTTAATGATTGCTCATCAAATGGACAGTTTTCATCTTCAATTGAGAATTGATAGTTCTCCTGTGAATACTGTTTTGCGAGGAAATTGTTTGATGGACTGCGGAAAAATTTAACACTTAATTACCCAACTGTTTTAGCCGATGGATGTTTTTGGATGTTTTTGGATGTTTTCAGTGATGTTCCAATCCTATCTGGGGTTAATTCGAGTAGAACATAAATTTCCCGCAAAACCATATCCGGAGTAATTGAGACTGATGGTGACTGTCGTTTTAAATAAGAGTAGTCAAAATACTCTGGCCCGACGCTGGCGGACACTCCCCACTCTAAAGAGCAAATTAGTAGGTTATAAGAACATTGAGCAAATCTGCAGGTTATAAGAATATTGCTTATGGTGTCCGTCGAAGAAGGTTCCATCGGTTGAAATGAAATCTGTTAGGTCACATCAAGACGATTTAGTTTTCATCGGGTTCAAGTAAATTTTCTCACTGTTTCGCACTATTCCCATGTTTTAGCCTTCATTTACACACGTTCTAGTTTAGTGTATATTGAATACTTCACTCCATGTTGCTTTTTTGCCTTGATATATTTCCTACTTATGTTCATTCATAACCATTCTTCAATAACATACGAGTTGAGAGAGACCTTTCCTCTCAACACATGTATATTGCTCATGCTGATTTCCAGCTTTCAGTGTTACACTCTTTCAACATCCGCCTATGGCTAAACAAACTTTAAACGCGTGGAATATTTTCTACATCCACTGCATCCATAGCTCTGATTTGAATTTATCTTGAATAAAAATTCCAATGTCTCCGCCATACATCTACAGATTTCTACACCTATCCGCATTGCAATCTACGATCAAGCAGAATATCTCTATTTCTTCCAGTTTAGAATCAAAATTGAAAAGCATGATTTATCAAATGATGGGTGTCAAGGTGCACAAAAGTGTCATCTGCTACAGAACTTTCTACCCGCTTTGACGCTAAAGATTTTACATGAGAGTGAAGGTGTATCACTACAGTAGTATGTACAACTCAAAATCTACTTCATCGAGATCACAACATGGAATCCACATCAGAGATTCTCTTAATAGTGCTACTCAGAATGTCCACGAGAGATCACTGACTCCTCTTGCGCCTAGACTCCTCCTTGCGCGACTTTTCGCCCGCGTTTTTCGTCTGTGAACAACGCAAATTATGTCAGCACCTGGAATAAATCGGAAAAGCGGAAAGCAAAAACGTCTTGACCAAAAGATTCAATGACTTTTGGTCAGGGTTTCAAAAGAAAGGCAAGGTATGGTATGCTAACCAGAATCACGAGAATCCTAACGAAGATGGACACGAAGTCCATGAATAAGTCCAACGTATGCTGAATGTAGTCGTCATCGCCCTTGTCTGCCCTTTCGATGATCAACTGAGTGTCGAAGAGCACATAACCAACAAATACCAAAAGACCTCCGTACAACTGCGATGAACCAGATCGAAACAATTTAGTGCAGATACAAGGACGGTTCAAAGCAAAGGATGTACAAGTTACTATATATCTGCTACTATAATTTAATAAACTGCCCTTGCTCCTTTTCATGATCTCGGACACAAATAGTTACAACTAGAGAGTAACAGTACGCTTCAACTAAGTCATCAACTCTTCCCACCATACCTCAAGGTTGAACATTGCAGACGCTCCACCGAAAAAGTACGAACAGAATCGCAGCGTCAACATAGCGCTCACAGCTGATGATAATATCCCTCCTAGGAACAAGTATTCACGCCGTTTGGCAAAAAGTGCAGCTCCAGAGAAGCTTGCAAAAATTGCAATTGTTCCTAGAAAGGCAGTCAGGACAAGCCTGCGTATATACGACGCAAAGCTTTAGGAACAAGTGCCACATTTCAACACAAAAGGCAAAGACGAAGACCTCCCAATTCTTCGACCGGGAAAAAATGTGCACTTAAATGATGGAAGATCTTACCCTGAATCAGGAAACAGATTGTTGCACAAGTCAATCAGTGGGCCGATAGATAATCCCTCCAAAAAAGATGCTCCCATCAAAATCTTCCACCGCTTACCCTATATTTCCGAGATATGATGTTAGCTGAAGTGGTATTCTTGCCTTCACAGCAAAAGTTCTTGCTACTGTTGTACAATTCCATTGACATCCATGCCCCAAAACCCCAAAACCGAAAAAGTCCGCATACCTCTTCATAAGACGGAACAGACATAAGCCACATGACGCAGCCGATGAACGCCATGCTCGTCAGGAAACCTCCCAAATTTACCAACATGTGCGCGTAAACTCCAAGAGATGCCACCAAGAGCGACAAACAGAGGGTGGTGTAAACCTGCACAAAATATAAATTCCCAAGTTCAGAAACCTATGCTTAAGGGTACATATTAAAAAGGTTCAACTATTAACACCATGTTCTGATGAAGAAGACGAGCGGGCACTCATAGCTTGTTCACACCGGCTTATACGGCAATAAATTCACATGAGATCAAGGCCCGTGCTGGAGAGCAAGAAACAGTCGAGCACAATGTCAGATCACGCCAGCCGACACAGTGTGACTAACACCCCTCTTGTGGATGAAAGAAGAATTGAATGTTGCCACAATTCTCCAATGGAAACCTTCCGAACTCAATCACTTTCAAACTTTCAACTTTCAAAATCAGGTCCAGACAGAAATCAGTAAGCTATTCAGACAACCTGACCTAAAATCAGACTTAGAGAAAGGTATCAAGCATTCTCTCAATATTTATCGAAGCTCCTGGCGGACGTCAAGCAATGAAGGTTGTAATAAGTACTGAAGACCTACTTTCGGACAAAGCCCATCGAATACTTCCGAAGTTTTGAGTGGTTTTTGTGACCTTCTGGAGATCCCTATCATGTGAAATCCTCAAAACCTAGCTCTCCGTAAAAAATGATCAAGTGTAAATTGACTTGAAAACCAACAGGACCACTCATTTCTTTCATCGGGAAAATAAAGATGACTCTCAACGAAGAGAAACCGTTCCACAAAACCACGCTTCATTACCCCGCAAACAAGTACTCATCCCTCCCTAGAACTCCTTGAAAGGCAATCACGAAGACAAAACATCGGGTGAAGTTTCATGAGCTAGGAGTCGAGAGCAAAAAATACAGCACTGTGCGGCGCTGCCACACAAGTGGCCAATTCTTATATTCAACACAAACTTGTAAAAAAATTCTAGAACGGTCAAGAAAGAGATCGCCATAAGAATATGAATTGGAAGAAGGCTTACTCACCAATGATCCAAACCAAACATTCAAGTTTGCGGACAAACTTAAAGACATGGACATTGAAACCTAAACAGATAAATCGCAAGCCCAATTCTAATCAACATGTAAAACCACAAAGCCCCAACCCCAAAGAGCGAATGAACATAACTGTGACACACGACAAGAGGAGTCGAGGCCCAGCCAACTCCAAAACCCAACCCACAGAGACCCAAAAACGAAGATCGCGTCTCTCTCCCATCGTCACACACACACCTTCCGAAGATGAAGCTGGACACGCGAATTCAGATGCGAGAAATTCATCAGGCTGTTGACATTCCAGCCCCTCGATCTGGACTCGAAAAAGCTCGATGCGGCCTCCATCTTGACAGTGAAAGTCAACCTCGACCGCTCGCTTGCTTGCTTGCTCGCTTCCGCTCCCGCTCCCTAATAGATCGAAATTGACCAAAAGTCTCGATGCGGTACCCCGAGAATGAACTCCCTTCCTCCTCGTAAATCTCTTCAACAAAGAACGCAAATGCCACGGAGTTGAAATTACTCCTGCGTCTGATCCTCGAGCCTGATCTGTCTGCTCCCGATGGCTTTATCCAAATGGCTAACTATATAGAGCCCACTGGACCAGCACAGCGCTATTAAAAGGCGCGGCGTCCCGGCATTCTCGAGGCCTCGGAGGCTTTGGAGGCTGGGCGAAGGGTCTAGAGGAGCCCGGGGCATATGTCGCCAGTTGGCAGATTCTCATTGTTCCTGCCGCTTGCACCCGGTCAATGTCTCTTCGGGCAGTGGTACGCGTCACCCGAACACGGTGGAAGCAACAGCCCTCCGTGATGACATGTTTGGTGCTCGGCCATTGGCTGACGTGACTCATTGTCGCGACCGTTTTGTCCCGCGAAGTTGCCTCGTCAGTCAAGAACGGGCCTGATTTCAACTCCATGATGAAATTCTGTCCGCTTGTAATTCGAGACCACGATTTCAGAACGGTCCGGCGGTTTATTCCTTTCTTATTCGCATTATTTGTGGATTCCCATTTTCTTTTCCATATTTTTATGGTCACGATCTTACATATAACTTTGTGTACGGTGGGATCCACATGCAGATTGATACCTGGACCCAATCTAGTCTATATAGGGTTAGAATAACTCGGCATTTGAGATACAACCTTGAAAAGTTGTCAAAAAAAGACTACAGTAGAATTGGATTGGAGGAACAATCTAGGACTTAGAAATCGGCTGCAAAATTTGATTAGCAAGATTACGATTAGTGGAAAAGTCTCACTTGAACTTTCTCGGTAGAGTAGATGAATTTAAAGAAGTCAACATATTGACTCAGTATGAGAGGGAGAAAAGAGAGAAATGGTTCTTAAATGCATCTCATTGGAGAATATTTTGTAAAAGTATAATTTTCAAAGTGAAGCACTTGAGTAAAATAAAAAGAAATTGTGATAGGTTTGATCAAGTGAAATTGGATTTTTATATTCACCAGCTATCTATAATCTTATGGACAAAAGTAATGAGCAGGTTATAATTTATTTCTATATTGTAATTATTTAGTTATTTATGACTAACGTAAATTTTATTCAAAATAAAAATATAATCATATTCTAATGGATTATCTATAATCGTTTTCAATTATCCATAGATAGAAATTAAATGTGTTAATTGAAAACAACATATTAACAATATGCATGTTTTATAGTATTATCCGTCATATCCTAAGACAAGGAATGAAATGTATCTAGTTATTGGCAACTTTTGATATAAAAAAAATATAACCATTCAGATGTTTCTCAGAGTTCTATTTCATTGAATTACTCTCTTAATTTTTATGTTACATATTATTCATGATTACTCAAATATAGGATTGGCTCCGCAAGGAATTCCTGAGTAAACGCAAACATACAATCAACATTAGAATGACTCGTTTATCTCAGCCAGACTATGTACACGTAACTACAAGGTTGGACTTCACAACGTTAATTTTGTATCAAAGATAGATTTTTTCTCATCTAACGAGTCTAATTATTCTAATCAACCTTAAGCTAACTAGAGTTAATCCATACCTCAGTTAACTCCGAAGATGTGGACATTGGAGTAATTATAATCTTGAAACTTAAGAGAAAGTGGATGGGCTCGAATCAAAAGATGCAACTAGCAGATTTACCATAAAGTCTAGGATCGAACAATGAAGTAATCGTGCCAGCAGCAATGGTTAGAATTAGGGACGAGTTATCTTTGGAGTAGCTGGACGAAGTATTTTGGGAAATGGAGGAATCCTTATTTTGACTGTATAATTTGACAAAGAAAATTGCAAGAAAGAGTCTAAATGTGGAGGAATAACGGAAGCCAGTCTTAAAGAAGCAAAAACTGAAATAGATCGCTCCAATGTTTTGTGCCAAAGATATCGAGGCGTAAAGTAAAGACATGTAAAGGTGTTGGAGGAGAGCCAATCTCTTCATTGTTGTCATAAAAGTTAGAGAATGATGATGCCAGTTTTTATGTACCTCAATGGGACGAGGACGTAGTAAATCCGAGCATGAGATGCACATGAAGATCAATAAATCAACTTAATCCATTAATTCACGGCATTGCTCAGGAGTAGGGTTGGAGGTACAGCAAAATATTTTGAGGCATGCCTATGCCCCATTTCACGGTCAAAAGGGCATGCCCCATGCCCCCATGCATACCCGTATTGAAATACGTACATTTGACGTATTTTAAAATGTACATCTATGAGAATAAAACATTGTTATAAATAAAATTGTTGAAAAGTTCCAGAAAATACATATTAATTTATTTGTACATACAGGCATGGCTGTATGGAAGAACCCGAACGAGGCATGCCCCCGTGCCCTCGCCCTGGGGCATGCCCTTTGAGTCTGTGCCTCCAACCCTACTCAGGAGAGGAGGAACCCGACACAAACCAGTAAGCATTTCATTGAATCCATTGAACATGTGGATAAGCAGAATCCCTAGACGTAAACTACTCAATGAAAATTTCTAGCAAAATGTCATGTAGTGCTTAGCATCCAGCAAAATTATTGGAAATGTTGTATTCTCATACTGATACACTTCTATACTACACTTCCTACACTGCGTTATTGTTCACATCGCGCGTCCACACCTCTGTACTGTACAGTGGATCGATGGTCGCTTACCCGTACTCTTAACCTTAAATACCCAAAACCCAAAACCCTTACTTTGATAATGCATATCTAAACAATTTTAGAGAGGGCTAGTCATTTCATCCTAGAATGACAATTTATTTTGGAAGTTATATTTCAATAAATCTTTGCATTAGGAGCCGTAAACACTGATGGTGAGGGGGATAGTTATCACTGAACATTCAAAGAGCGTGTATGCAAGAAGAAATGGGGGTTTTGTTCATAAAAATGGTTGCTTCTACTACAAGTTAACTCAACTCACACAAAGGACCTCAACCATTAGGCCTGCTAAAATTCCTAGCCCGAATGGTAAAGACAGGCTATATCGACACTGCTCGTGCACAAGCTTTTTCTTAATTTTCCATATTGTGCAGTCTGAAAAAAGAGTCCATCTGAAACCTCGACGCCTTACTGTCCAAGCATGAAGCATAAACAGTTTGTTTGTTCCCATGCCAATGTATACCATCCTACATTTGAATGAAGCGAATGATCTCACCAGGGTTAAAGTATCGCGTAGAGCTGTTGAATTAGCCGACGATGAGTTTAAGGTGATGACATACAGGCAGTAACATGGAACTCCAACTGACAAGCTTCACTGAAAGCGCAGTTGAACACACTTAGAGCGTCATTCTACATTCAGGAGTTACGACAAACTGAGAATCATTCGGCATGGTAATGTCATCTTGCGAGTAGAAAAGAATAGTTTCCTTGTGAGAATTGATATCATACACATGTACAGTAATACGCGTCCAGGGTAGAAAATCAACACGTTTTGTGAAACGCTAACGTAAATCTTTCAGTACGTTAGTCCTGTGCTTCCTACCCTCCGAAGTGTTGATTGTTGTAGAATAACGTGGTCCGCTCCTTAAATATTTTGGGCTGTTGGTTGCCAGAGGTTTTGCCTGGTCACCAGGTATTGTCCTTCACTCTGTTCACGCTGTCTTCATCAGCTGCTGCTGCAAATGTACATTGTTCTTTCTCGTGTGTTGTTGTTGTCTTCGCTTGTCTCCTGACTCCTACGGCTGTATCTGAGATAGATAAGAGACTCTACTAAAGCAACCATCTGTCTTCATCAAGAGGATGATCGATTCGACACCATGGCCGGAGCATATGACAGTTTCGCTGCGCATCCTACGGTGTTGACGAGATGTCAACGTTAAAGAATGTGCTTGGTACCGTTACAGTACCACCGATGAAATGTATGGCGCAGTTTCTGATGTTTCATTCTAACCATGTCATAGGCCTTCGGATGGATCCCCACCTACCCACCATTGACATTTCCAGCAGTTTCCAAATAGAAAAGCCCTGATCTTCTTCCCTTTTGTTCTTCTCTATGTCACCCTCGTCCGTTTCGTCTGACCCAGAAACCAGTTCGTAGTTTCTGCCCCTCCTACCACGAAAGGGCAGAATAGATCTTGCCTTACTTCTGCCCTCAGCTTCGGAAGAATGCCCGTTCAACCTGAGAGCACTTGTTTCACCCTGATCTTGTCCAGTAGCAGATTCATCTAATAAAGGCTTGCTTAAAACGGAAGTGTCTGCATCGGTGTCTGTAAGATTCATCGACACAGTAACCAGTGCAGCAACGAGGGCACATGCACTGGGAACAAGTCCCAGTGCAGTTCTGATGGTAGATCCACTACAGCTAATAGTCAAGTCTGAACCATTTCGGCGACATGAACGTGTTTCATCTGCGAAAGACATAGACATACGTGCAAGAGATGAAAATACTACCAGTTTCTTTTTGGTTCATCTAATTGCCCACAACTTCTATGGACATGTACTTTTTGACGAGAAAAACAACATAAAACGTAAAGTTATACCCCAAATTTTTTTAACGGATTGCCAGAAAATGATTTCATCAACAGTAACCACAAGCTACGAACACTGCGTGTAGGCAAACCTAGAAGAAAATACTGCAACTCCTATTTCAACAACGCGATCACTGCATTAACAAATAAGGAGCAGCCTAGAAGAAAGTTCTGTAAATGACGAAAATTGCTTAAGATTCTGAACAACTTACCGTTAAGTCCCTCAATCAGGTACAAGGCGATCCCACATGTCAACTTGTCCAAGAAGCTTAAAGATCCATACACAAACGCGACTCCAGAGAGATCATGTCCGACAAGAACGCCTTGCATGCTGGTCGCCGTCACCTGTTTTGGCAATTGATAACACACGTCATGAAGTGAAATCATTGCAGCTTCAGAGAAAAGCAGTTACATGCTTTGTATTCTTCATGTGGTTTACTATAAACTTTCAACAACGAAATGTTTCATCCACACATATCGACTCATACATGAAGGGAAATACTTTATGATAGTTTGACCAAGAGAGCAACTGCTATACATACCAGCATCAAGGCATTTCCTAGCCCGATAATGCCTGCCAAACCGTAGATTGAAGATTTGAAATCGATAGGAAGGAGGTATAAAGCAGCTCCTGAAAAGATCCATAGACATGCCCCTCCAGCATAAACTCCTTTCAACCGATGACCAGTCCAATGCAGCTCCTGCTTTGAGAATGTACGCAATGATTAGAAGTGTCCAGTTCACAAATCAAATCAAATCTATGCTCGGTTATGCCTTCGCACAGTAAACTGGTGAGGGAAAGTAGACAATATCTGTCTTCAAAAGGCAGCTTGGGACAGCATTTACCAGCACATTGTTTAGATTTCAGCTTACCTGTAGCACTATGGATGTCAAGAAACTGCAGATGTATATCAGAGCTGGAATCTGGTATATACAAAAGACAGAAGTTCAAATTAGCACCAATCTTACCTTTCAGTAGACTCCAATAATTTCTATTTCGTGCACCAATACGGCATCTAAAATTTGCAAAAATTTACAATGGAATAACCTGTTCACCAGGAAAGTAAACTGGGAAAAATCCTCTACTATTGTGTCGGTGTAATCTTACCACAGCCTTTGAAGATTCTCCCATCATAAGATCATCAATGAGATAGAAGGAAAGAAGAGCCTGTTTCAAACCAGAGTTGTAAGATTTCAAACGAGATACAGCGTGTGATATTTCTAATATTAACAAAGAACGTGAACAGAGCTATCATTTTTGTTGTATGAGCATGAAGCAAGGAAAGTAAAGATAGAAGTATACTCTCTAAACTATGCTCAATAACAATATCAGCATTTATACCCTTAACAACAAATAATTGACAAAATACTCATCGTCTTTCAAATAAATGAACTAACCTGTGAAACGTTGGTGGTAAGACGGGTGAGCGTGTAGACAACAGCGACTTGATAATACAATATTTTCTTGAACCATGTTGAGACTGTTGTCTTTGCAAATGTGCTCTTTGCTGGCGAATGATGGTGATATAATCTGCAAAACCAACGTGGTGGATATTTCCTTATGAGACCTTGGGCTCATCTCAGAGGATATAATAAACCACGCTTGCTGCATTCGCATGTTTCACATGAAAGGACTGATGTTGGATATACGACAGGAGAATTGGTGTTCTTGACCTTTACCTCGGCTCTTTGACCCCGAAGAGGAAGACAATCACAAAACAACTCCCGGTGAAGATTGAAATCCATGCGATCCATCGGAACTGGTGAAGTGATAAATGTCAGTAGTGCTTGTGGTAAAAAACAAATCATTACCAATACCAAAATCTACAGCAGACACCCAATGGACCTACGAGATCACCACTGGACTAAGAGTCTTACACCTCCACACCCTGGAGCTCATAGTGAGGTTTACATGGGTAATAAAATCTTAAAAAAAGCACCCATCCAAACAGATTTCCTTGCTTGTCACCACGGAAAAGGAACAGTGTTTCCAAGACAGGGGTATCATAAACTTGGATTCGAGAAAACAATGTTACAACACAATCCTGTGATTCTACAAAACTATCAGTTCATCCTGCTTTCATCTGGAAGAAACTGACAAACTTTGTATTCGATTGTTTTGACTTTGCTTAGAGGGTGAACAGAAGAATGGGGCAAAAAATTAGAGCATTACTTCTGCCATGACTTCGCATGTTTAGTAAAGGAATAAATGATGCAGTACCTGTTTATGAACTCCTTCCGCTGATGTTCCAGGAAACATCCAAAACACCACATAGGCGATCGCATATAAACAGAGATTGGCAACCTGCAAAATTTTAAAGGTCAGATTTTTTCAAAGTTATTGTGCAGTTTGCTGGCACATTCGAGTATTGAAATAATCATAAACCAACTGAATAGAGCTACAAGCACACAGTATATTCTCCTCACTGTGTAGGTGAATGACTACGGTTGGTAAGCATCATTCCCCTTTCCAACAGGTCATCTTGCATTGATTTAAGAGATTCTTGTAGACATATTATGTGTGCTGAATACGCTTCCAGTAATAAATTAGTGATAAGTGTATATCTTGACAAGGTCATGCAAATCTAGAAATCCAAGTTCTTGAACTGTGCTTGCCACCTTTCAATGATAAGCTAACATGTGAAACACGAATTTTTTTGCTCGAATAATAGACGTGTTGGAAACGGCTTAAGGTGATCAAGTCTATCCTGACATTCTCACGTGCCAATGGATACAATTTATCATTCTTAGACTTCAAAAAAAGATTACAGACATCTTTGTGTAGACGAGCTTCTGGAGCAAACACATAGAAATAATTACCATAGAGAAGGCATTCCTACAGCTGTTGAGCGATACTCTGCTCGTCGCGTTAGCCGTTATGCAGTTGACAAGAGACCTGTATTTATATCAAATTGTGAGAGTGGTAACTCCGCAATAATGAAAAGAATCAAACAAAACGAAGGGTTCCAGCATTTAATTTGCATCTCTTATTAATTTCATGATCGGCCCAAAAAAATTTGAAGAAGTATTTTGCACATCGCAAGGGAAGAATTCGAGACAAGCACAATGATTTACACAGGAAATCAGACATTTGGGTAGTTTGAGTGTCCTTCATGTACAAACTTGACACTAAGAGTACGATCATCCGCATACTTACATGTGGGAGACTTGAGTTGCTGCCCAACCGAGATTGAAGATTGCAGCAAATGTACTATAACCGATGGTTATTGCAGAAAAAGACGTTGTTCCCAGCAGCTCACAGGCGTAACAACCTCCAAAGACGGAGGAGAAGGACAGAGCCACTAAAATAGATCCACCAGCGTGCCATATTTTGAAGTGACCGAATTTGTCAATCTGTACAAAATCCCCAAGAAATACGATTATGACATTGAACACATGATTGCAAGCAACAACAATTGTGCATGAACCACATGTAGGAGTCACAGAAATGACACAATGCATGCAATTCCGTTTAGCACCACGCATGTAATGTCCAACTCACCAGCTGTCCAACAAAAATTGTTGCAATTCCATCCGCAACCTGACCCGATAACATCACCGTAGCTGCTTGCCTGGAAAAGCATCCCACAGACAACTGTCACCCACGAAAAAATCAAGAAATTTACCGATCACAGATTAAACGCAGCGCTGGATGAGAGTGCGACGCATAGTTCAAGACCAAAGATACAGTTGAGAAAAATAGTCATTGGTGATTCTGTGCTAAGAGTTCCAGCTGACTCTCTCCACATAATTTTGGTCACAAAATTTGTCCCTCTTACCAGTTACCAGAATCACAAACATCGCCAAAGCCAGAGGAAATACGACAGAAAGAACAGCTTGACCAAATTACAGCAATTGCCTGGCGTCTGCATCAGGTTTGCGAAGGGCAATCAATCAAGAAAACTGAATCTTACTGGGGAGACAAGCCGACGTCGGTGAGAAAGATGAGAAGATAGGTGAACCAGCAAGCGGCGGTGAGATCATTGAGCATGTGCCCGGTGCCATAGCTCAAGATCGATCTACGGGGTAACAGGAGGCCTGTGGGACCATAGAGCGACAGCTTCATTTCGGCTGTCGTCGCTGCCTCGATTTGCACTTCTGTGCAATCGTTCGAAGAAGGCGCTCCTGCTATGGCTTGACGGGATTTCGGAGTTTCGGAGTCACGGGTCGATGGAATGCTGCCGGAATTCCCCGGCCCGCTCTCCGTGCACCCTGCTCCTGCGACTGCGGCAGACGTTGCCATAGGTTCTTGTACATCCATTGAAGCGAAATGTGCGCGATTGAAGCGACGAATTCAGGACCACTGTTGCCGAATTTGCTGATAATTTCAATTCCAAATATAATTTTCGTTTCAAGATGTCGACCGATACTCGTTGCGCATAGCTCACCGGGGGGCTGGCTTGGACTGACGCTGGGGCCCAGATTCCAAAATCAGGAAGACCGCTGCGCAATCTCAAACCGAGTCCCGGTCGTTCCAAAGTCAGCACCGTCGTAAATTCATTGATTTACGTCCGACAGGATGCATTCATTGGCTCAATTGATGCACTCTTGACCACAGAGAGCGAAAAATCTACGCGAGGTCGACGCAGGGTTGCCTTCGGATGCCAGGTGTGTGGAAGCAGGCTCTCTCGAATTCAGTGGGGCAGTGAGTGAAACCAGAGTCCAGTGAAGCGCAGGAAGCCAGGAAGACCGCTGCACAATCTCAAACCGAGCCCGGGTCGTTCCAAATTCAGCAACGTCGTAAATTCATTGATTTACGTCCGGCAGGCTGCATTCCTTGGCTCAATTGATGCACTCTTGACCGACCACAGAGAGCGAAAAATTTACGCGAGGTCGACGCAGGGTTGCCTTCGAATGGCGCCCTGGAATACCAGGTGTGTGGAAGCAGCAGGCTCTCTCGAATTCTGCGGGGCAGTGAGTGACACTAGTGTCCAGTGAAGCGCAGCCAATTCAACATGTCAGATTCTTTATCTGCAGAGAAGACCACTCCAGTGACTTGGACTCGCAAGAATGGGAGCGCAAAGGCAGGCAGGAGGTCGGCAAAGCGATGGGGTAGGATTTCCGCATACGGTAGGAGCAGTACGGTGTGATCAATCTGCAAGCGTCCTGGGGCGGGAAACAAGGGGAGAGTTGGGAAACAAACTGCAACTTGGGAATGTCTCAGGCGGTGGAGAAGGGGGGCGGGGGGCGGAACATCAACGACATGAAATAGTACTACTGAGCATGATTTTCGGTTATTGCACCGAATTGCACACAAGACAGGAAACTCGATTCTCTTCTGAATGTCCCACTTCTATAGAGAGGGAAGTTTGTATCTTTTCTGGAAACCCGGGCCGCCCGTGCTTCCTTCGTTCGTTCGGTCGTCCAGCAGCGGAGGGAGCTTAGCTAGTCAGGCAGCTAGCAGCAGCAGCAGCAGCAGGATATTGTGTGAGCTTGCGTCCTTGCTGAGCCTTGCTTTGCCTTGCCTCGCTCTCTCGCTCGCTCGCTGGCTGGCTTGCGACGAACATTCGACACGCAGGCGAGGGAGACGAATTGGAGTGCGTGCCCGGCGAGCTTATGAAGTCTCCGGTGGTGGTGGTGGTCGCCCGTAGAAGGAGGAATCGGAGCACAGCGATCGGTCGTGGTGCCGGTTGTTCGTTGTGCTGCTTCGGTGCCCCTTTCGCCTGACCCCTCCCCTCCCCCTCCCTTTTCGTCCGAGGATCCGCTGCCGCTGGTTGGCCCTATCGTCGGGTCCCACCGCCGCAGAGCCTGCTCCATCTTCCTCTGCCTTTGCTTCTGCTTCTGCTTTGACTGCACGCTACTGCTGCTGCCATGATCGTATGCTCAAACCCCCCCAGCCCCCCAGCCCTCCCGGTCTGTCTGCCTTCGAGGAACCGGCTTCGGTTCTTCCGATTCTGATATCCAACGTACCCCGGCAAATGCAACTACTGCGGCAACGTCTGCTTCCGTCCCTCGCATCTCACGGTACCCCCGCACCCCCACCCCACCTCAACAACATGCGGTTCACTCACTGGGTTTAGGGGTTCTCGGCGGGGAAGAGGACACGTTAGTGAGTGAGTTAGCGACGGACGGACGGACAGACAGACGGGAAGGCTCGTCGAGCACATCCGAACTGCAGTTGAGTTTGCAGCGGAGGAGATCATCGAGCCACTCGTCGGACTGATTTTGCGTGCGGTGCAGCACTGCGAGATTCGCATGCTGTGACTGAGGGAGAAAGGTCATGCGCGAGAGGCAGAAATTCAAGTCGGCGATATCTCGACTGACGGAACTTTGTCCGTGAGTTGCCGGCAAGGAGAATATTCTCGCCCGCTTGTTGTTCACGGCGAAGGCTCATGCGTTGCTCCTTCTGTCCTTGAGACCTGTGCCGCAAAAGACTGCCGGGGAATATCTCGAGACGGCAGTCGGGTGAGGTAGAACGCCAAGACGCTACGAATGACAGTACGAATATTTAGGCTCCAGACATGACACCAGTTAACATTTATTGCATTGCAGTTAACACTTAGTTAACATTTATTGCAGTGGCTGTAGAAGTATAAGATAATACCTATTTCTCACATATCAACCGTTCATCTTTTGGTCGCTTTTATGAGGGGGGAAAATATATAATAAAATTGGTTCGGAATGATGCATTTTCTTCTTCGACATTCATTTTGCAACTTTTACTGTTATCGTTAGGACTTCTTCAACTTTATTTATTCATCTTTCTGACGTCGTATTGCGGGAATAAAACTTGCCATCTCATTCTTGTATGTGAGAAGAATATTGAGGAGAAAACTACATATTCATGTACAGATTATTTGTAAAGAAATATGTGTTTTTAATTCTCAACGTCTTTCCATGTGTATCTGTGTTTGACGATGTCAAGATAGCGGTGCATAGACCTATCATGTTTTGATCATTACAAATTCTTTTTTTTCACCTGTAATTATCATATCACCATATCTATTGAGCTATTTCGTTTTGGAATAATATTTCATTATTGCATTTTGGTCAAATTCTTTCTTGGATGACTGTTGTATCTCTTGGTCAACTGGATATAAAATTAGATACGCGAAATTCTTGAGTGTGAATAAACGTAAATCTCTTACTCAACACTTCTATTTGTTAATCAACGATTCATGCACATACGTTGGATGTTCATCTACGCAATGGCTGAAGTTCCATTGGAATATTTAACTCTCTCATAAATGAGGGGTGATCACCATTCAACCTCTGAACGTACATTTAAGATCATTTGCATTTTGTAGTTAATGCACTTTGTGCATTAATAACGGATTGTGGCGGCTGTTTTTTTAAAACGACGAGTCCCCATTTGTTTCTATCGATGAAGATCTGACCTCCTGCTTTAAGAAGTTTAATTTGCACCACGTTGATTATTGTTCACATCTTTGTCAATTACAATCAACAGAGAACACTTTAAAGTAAAAGATGACGAACTATTAGCAAAACCAGTGATTTCAACAACTTTCTCATCAATTGGGTTCATAGATAAAGTCGAGATGGTGTTAAAGTCTGTGTCCAAAGTTCATGGACATTTTACGTTTGTCAGCTTAGGCTCAGGGTTTAGGCTTAGGTACCTGCATCCACTCCATTTATTATGGAAAGGCAAATTTGAGCTGGCTTACTCCTCAGCGTTCGAACTTTGGACATCAGGACTCTAGCCTGTAAGGTACGGTAACCGTTCTTTGCTTGAACCCTTAACCCCCCTGCACGTGGTTAACAGATTGCGGTCCTCCAATAAAGTTGGATGACCGCTCTGTGTTAAGCACGTGCACAGTGGAGGATCGAGCATCTAACGGTTTCCGTACTCTCTTCGTGGCCCCATCCTCTTCAAGCAGTTCCCTTCATTATGCCCTCCCGGTAACTGCCAGTTCAAAACTACTGTCTAGCCAATATAGTCTTTGGCGGATAGCTCGCCTAGGCGAAGGCGGCAGCCCCTTATAGTAAGAAGCCGATTTGGGTTTGTATCAGTAATGACAAAGAGCATTTTCCGTTCCAAAGAGCTTTTTAACGCTAGATTAGGGCCACGCCCGCTAATTACACTTTTGGCTAGATCAACCCCGACCGTATACTTCGCGGGTTGACGGTATACGTACACCGTTCGTGGGTCACCGTCACTGGGGTTTTCGAGGCGAAGCCGGAGAAAATGTTCGTCTCGCATTTCTTGGAATGCACTTTGCGATGGCGGATCAGCCTAAACCCATACGGTGTGCGAGCCAAGAGCCTTCGTGCCGGGCTCATAGTCTTGGATCTTCAGTTTTTCTTCAGTACAAGTTTTGAATAAAATCCAAGTAGACTATTTTATCCCAATATCTCTGGATAAAATCGAGCGCTCCGTCAGTGGAGCACCATCCCATTAAAATTAACAAGAATCGCAGAATTCTCGAAAGAAAGGAAGAGCTACGACCCCAAGATAAACGTATTCTCCCGTGACTTCACGGCAGGCTTGGTATGGAAATTTCCATGACTTCACGGCAGGCTTGGCTTGGTCGGGGCCATGGAAATTTACCAGAAGCTGGCAGGATGAATTTTAGTCCTGTAAAGCTGCAACATTTCGAGCACAATGTCAGCTACGGAGCTGTAGGCAGCTAGTCCCTGAAACCGATCTAATCGCGTTTATGAACAGGATGAGTCGATTTCGAGACGTGATTGCATAATACTCGTGCATGTCTAGGTCTCCATCACAGGGATGGTGCTTATTTTCCTCATTATTCCGTGGAATCCTTATCAGAAGTGACTGCCGTGTCTGAGGAATGACCCCCCTACCTGGGTGCATGAATTCTAATCTTGTGAACCCTAAACCCTCTAATCGACAAAGCAGCTACGGAGCAGCCAGCGCTTTACCGCTGAGAATCGAAGTTCATGTTGAACAAATGCATCGAACGGCTTCTAGAGGGTGCGAGCTCGACGGTTGAGTACTTCACGCGACGGTGACAAAGGAGAGACCGTCACAACGGTGACCGTATGCCGTCAGCCCACAGGCATACGGTCGGGGTTGATCTAACCTGCAGTCTAATTACCATGCCGAAGCCCCAGCAACGCGCGAAACGGCTGCCGCGCCCCTCTAATACTCTCGACTATCTCGTGTAACACCTCGGTTTAGCAGTTGGGTTTGAGGAGAGGCGTGTTTTGATGTATATAGTGGGTGTTGTGTTAAAAAAACGAGTATGGCCCTAGTCGTCTCCTATAAATCATGGTCATTATCAATTATGGAAAAAATATTCGTGCCAAACAAACATAAAAAAGGTTTTTTAGAAATACAAACCTTAGAATCGATTTAAATTCAGAGGCAAAGTCATCAGGGTCCTAAATATTTTTAAATAGTTCTATTTCTACAAGGATACAGTATCTCCACTGTAACATTTATCTCTTAAGATTGAACCTCCAAACACTTCCAATTCTTATTACTTGTCGGAACCATTGTATATGTTATGTCATCAAAGTCACTCTATCAATGTCAATTCATATCCTCACCATCTGCCATCACGACTGACTATGCACTATGCTAACATCCGAGAACTGTATGGCCACATCTCTCATAAACGCGAACAATCTTATCGCATACTACTTATCAATTTGCACGTGATTTTTTTTCAATATAGTTGTAATTATGTGAATACTTGCTTGTAGTATCCAAAGCATTGAGCTTATTATGAATGAAACTACATCAGTTTACATGTATGTGTGACGTGGATTCATTAATCTTGATTCAAAGATGAGATGTTTGACGCATGTTACCAATGAAGTTTTACAACAACCTATACTCTTATGTGTATGGAGTAAAAGGTTATGTGAAATAGTGTACTTAACTCAGGTATTGGGTAACTTCGTCATGAGTAGTTGATTTAGCTAGTCTATAATTATAAAAAATAACTCATTGCAGCAATCAGTGATGAATTAAGAATTTTAATAAGCTATCTTTGTGTATTCCTGAACGAAAGTTTGAAGAAGGTAATCCATGTGACTTATCTATGATTGTATCCGCTGTGTAAATGTTTACTTTACTGAACCACATTTCGTTATTTGAAATGATTTTGTTGATGAAATATATGTTTATCCAAGAGTTAAAATATCTCTGTATAACAAATAAATGATAAATTAGTGCTGGAACTTATTCATCATATTTCATGCACAATCAACATTAGTATGCATAAAAAAATACATGTTGCAATGTCTGATATGTATGATCATGACACATGTCATGCAATGATATCCCAAATTAGTTTTTGAATTAAATCTAAATATATTTATCACAGCAACTTGTTAAATTGTAATATGAAAAATTTGAAATTTCAATTCAGCAAAAAGAAAACACAAGAGAATCTTTGATTTATTTACAGCAATAAAAGGTTAATAAACCAATAATCTTTGAAAAAAAACTAAAGAATCAGATATATAATTTTCTAGTTAGCTCATAAACAGAGTTAACAAAGACATGAGAAGAAATGCATCACTATCATGCTTGATATGATTATGAAATCATCAAACAACTAACTCTAAAAGAGATATTTGAACAAGGATATTATTATTATAAAATTATTTTTGAAAAATATTACATTTTTTGTCAACTTAGCTACCCTTGAGATTTGTGTAAATTTATAAATGTCTTTCTTTTAAAATATTTTTAAAAATAAATTTAAGTTACGATTATTTTTTTTCCTGTATTTATTGATAAAAACTAAAGGAATGATATATCTGCATTTCATTCATTGTACCAATAATTTTCACAACCTTGATATATTCTCTTGGTGTATAAAGCTAATTCTTCTAACATTTAAATAGTACATGTTGTTATTCACCAAAGTATTTCGTTTCGTACAACTTGTTTCTGTCAGGCTTATGGTTGAAATACACAGATCATCTAACTTGCTGATCCAAAAAGAAATATTCTTGATGTTGAGAATACTAACATGGTTGTGTTTAATATATATATATATATATATATTCACACATATAAATTGTAAAATTATGTAAGATATATTCATTTCTTATGTATGAGTGATAATAACATGGGAAGGGTACATCTTTCCATGATATGAAATTTTTGATAAGGTAGAAGAATTTGAATAGCTAGAATGTAATACACGCATATTGGACTGTATCCATAATTTAGTAAAAATATCATGATACTACTAAGAACGTTATGGTCATTCATATCACATGTGACACAATCTAGAATTCATGATCGTATTTCCTAATTGGGAATGCAAAAATGTAAAAATATGCATAGAGGTCATTCTTTTTACTTTCACATTAACGTGAAAGGAAAAGACTGCACCAGTTTTAGTGCATCAGTTTTGGATACAAGTTGGTGCATTGGAGTGGTTGGTAAGATTCATCCAAATGCATGCAGATTTCCCCACAATGTATTGACACGTGTCTGTCTCTGGCCTCTCGGGCGGCAACTAAATCCTGGAAATTGTGATAACACAAAATCATTGCAGTCTCAGTTTCCCAGTATCTAACTCCATGGGCTAGCTTCGAGTATATCCCAAGATTACCACCAAAAAATGGTTCACGGGAGCTGGGCTTTTGATTCGTGACATTCACTTAGAAAAATTTATTGGCGCCTGTCGACGGCCAATCTCTCAAGAACTCTCGGGATGCAAAGTTAATGTCGTGCAAATGCAAAGTCATTGCGGTCTCAGATTCCCAGTCTCTAAGGGGCTGGCTTCGAGAATAGTCCAATATTTCCAACCAAAAAAAATGGGCCACGGTTGCAGAGCGTTCGATGTCTAACATCCATACAGAAAAAAATAAATTTGAACGTGTTGGCTTAAAAAAATTCCAAGATTCTCAAAACTGAAATAACGAACTATTAACTATTACATTCATGAAGAAACTATGCTGCGAGCTTTGTGCTCACACTGATTCATTAATCCAAATGAGCGTTGAATATAGAAATGTAGTCGGATTACGATCATGTACGGGTTAGGGGCATCTGAGGGCAGCTCTGCTGGCGGGCTGGAATACCATTTCATCAGCGTACAAGGCGCGAAAATCTCGTCGTGAGGTGTTATTCGACAGCAATATTCGTGAGCCATGCAATCGCGTTTGAACCGTGCATGTGGATGAGCTCGATAGAGACTTCGCAAGGCCCTGCTGCGGGCGACATCTGAGCCACCACGGGGATCCGGAGCTTGCTCCAGGCGCTGTTTCCAGATGCATCGAATGTGGTCCACAAATCAGACCCATGCAACTCAACATGCTCAAATCATCGCACGGCGAACGCTCGGAAACTGAATAATAATGCTCGAATTTGTCACTGTTCGCAGGTTCAGTTCACATGGCTCTGATTTGCACCCGGTTTGCATTTCTTTGCAAACGTAGCGGGCTCACGCGGGAAATCACAGGACGTGGGAGCATAGATCTTGCAGCTGGAAACCTTCCTCTCACGATGAGCTGAGACATTCAACGTTGACGTGCTTGTTCTGTAGATTCTGCATCGGACCTCAATTCTCGTTTATGTTCATGGTCTCTGCATTCGTACTCAAAGATATGTATCCGTTACATTTGTTCTTCGCATATTCCTCTTCGCATTCTGGGATTAAATTATGGTAGAAGCTTCTTCACATGAGCTGCGAGACCTCTTTATTTATTTCCAACAATCTCGATTTGTGCCACACAAAACGTAGATTGGGCTTCGGTTTGTGACCATCGTCCTCACCTCAGATCACCTTCGAGGACATCACCGACGGTCTTTGTCTCAACCACCTTCGAGTTCTCGCTCTCGAGCACCTTATCGTTCTCCCTCTCACTCGTCTTCTCCGGCTCCTAACGTACATGTGCGAATTGCAGCAGGTGATTGTTCTTCTCTGGTTTTATTCTCTCCTTCATTGATCCACAAATCGCACAGACTTGGCCACTGACGCAGTGGGTAGATTGAACGATTCTCTTGGGAACCGATCGAGAGAGGAAAGAAATTTTTACTGAAGAACTCTAGTGACCCTATTGTTTTCCACTAGGCTGTCCCCCAATTCCAATTCATGTAGTTCTAAAATTGCTATGGTTCAAAGATGATGTTCCTACGCAGCTTGAAAGGTCCCGATGCTGAGCGCAGCGAGGTGTCGGAGGACATGAAAGATCAGCTAGACACGGGAAAATCCTGTCCCGAGAAGCATAGGACATCTTTTTCTGGTTGATATGGTGAACTTCTCTCTGACTCTGCTGGTTGAAAATCGCAGAACTCTTATCTGATCGTAATTAGGAAAGGCGTTGAAGTTGGCAACGACGGACATTGACACCATTTGTGTAAGATTCGTCAACTAACTGGCGTGCATTGACCTCATTGTTCCAAAGACGGTGACAATGTCTCCGTCCTTATCTTCGTCTGAACTCAGTTTGAAGGATTTACAAAGTCTTGTCTCCCTTCTTCCTCAGCCTCCAAGGAGTTGAGATCTGAATATCATAAATTCTCTGGTCTCGGTTGGTACACAACAGGCACCTCTGTACATCTGACCAATTTGAGTTTACCGTATGAGCCAGAGTAATGAGCCAATGTGCTGTATCGGGAGACTGAAGTTGTCTTCAATTTGGAGCACTATCTCAGTTCAGCTTTTTCTCCTTTGACAGTTTCATAAAAGACAGGTAGCAATGGTGATACATGGGTCAATGATAGGGTCCATTAGAACTTTATAGTGTTTGTCCAAGTTGAGGATGGAGGGAGTCAAATTCATTTTTTTTATTTTTTTTTGAAATTTAAATTCATGAAATAATTCAGTCATTTTACTTGTGAAATTATTATAAGATAATTGTGATATTGTTCAATTTTTCATCACCTATAAAGTCGAAAAATAACTTGCACTACATTTAACAATGGCTTATTATATAAAATTCACAGGCCAATAATATGACATTTACCTTAATAGGTTATCACAACTTCAAATTTGTAATAGAATATTGCAGTATGCCATTTATATCCATTCAGTATATATGTTCAATAAGGGTCTGTAGAATTTGAATTAAAATCATAGATTTGGACTATGAATGTAGTTTTTGCACGAATTATATAACTGTTCGAAAGAAATTTTTTATGGCGAAATTTTTCCAGTCACATAGTTAAAGAGATGACTCTACTCCATAAAATACTGTTCCAGACTGTAGAAATTTCGAACTTTCCAACGTTTAGATCTGTCATGAGCCTACGATGCGAATGGACTCAGTGAATTTCAGTTGATTTTACAAATTTACCTCAATTCGTTGAGATGTTGTTACATGGATTCTCAGAAACCTATTCCATTGATCAACTGGATGGCAAGCCATGGAGGTTAATACTTACATGTGTGAAAGTATAAAATCTATGCCCTTGCTATCAGCTGTCTGAAGAAAATCAAAATCCAGTCAGTGAGAAGCTATTTAAAGCTCATCCTGTCATTCTCCAATTTACAAATCAATCCTAAGCTGTATCCAAAAATCGCATCTATAACTGGAAATTGTACCTTCGGACCAAATGATCAGGTGTACAGGCCTATGTGAACATACTTGGCCCTTAGTGGTGAAAGCCCTAGACTAGCTATCTTACGTATTTTCTGCTGACAGTTTTGAATATTGACTGTAGTTAATAAATCCATCCCTCCTAGACTATGAGTTCGTCCACGGATCACAACCTTTTTGTACATATGTACAGAACAACAAGCAAGAATCGGCAATATATACAATGGATCTTTGCTAAACGTAAAATTTGCCGCCGACTAATGCTTCCATCGATGTTTTACTCGTTTAGGGTTTGACAGGTTGATATCGGCTTCCTTCTTCGCTCTTGCACCCGGGAGATTACTAGCTTCGCAAACAATTGAACGCTCGTCGAAAATTTCATCTTGGGGTTGACAAACCGTGTAGTGGCTTGCTGTTGTGTAGTAAAAGAGGTCATTGTTCGCCATGGCGGATGCCTCCTCAACTATCTGGACATATCGGTCCCCCCTGCCAACAACTGCAACACTGCAGGAATTAGAGGAGGAACTGAGTGCTAAAAATCGACAATATCAATCAAGCACATACTCAAAGGGAGGGAGGGAGGGAGAGAGGGAGAGAGGGAGAGAGAGAGAGAGAACCAACGTAAAGACATGAGAGCTTCAGGAGATTCTAGTTAGAGTTGGTGTGAGAAACATTTTTACCAATTTTGTCTCATGTAAGGCATGGAACGCATATGAAGTGAATCTTGCCCGCTTTGGTTTCGAGTCATTAGACCGATATCTGTATTGAGAGAATTCCTCATTCATTCTTGCTGTGTGATTTTTCAACAACTCCATCAGAAAGATCATCCGATTCCGCTCCAATTCATCCACGGTTGTTGGCAGTCCCAAAATCCTCGATCGAGAGTGAGGTATGGCATAGAAGAACACCGATTCTTCTATGCCACACCAGATTGCGGAGGAACTTGCCGAGTTCCTCCTCATCCGAGCAAGATTGCTCTCCTTTCTACCTCCAGAACAAATGTCTTTATCAATATTCCGCCGAGGTCAGGCCCAACGAGAACCACTGGCACTCCTTCCCTTTTGCCCGACTCCTTCGCTGTCGAATATGAGGATCTGAGTCAGAAATTTCATCTATGAGATACTCATCGGTCGCTTCATTGCCTTGTCTTCTTAACTCAAGTCTGCTCTGGCCTCGCACGCTACCGCGAGCACCTTGACTTTGACATTCCTCTTCTCGTGGACGAGAAGTCGTGGGAGCAACTCCACTGCCAGCATTCTTCGCTGTTTCTCATCTTCCATGTTCTCCAGTACGCACTCACTGCGTCTGAGTCTTTCTGCATCTGCAAGCCGTGGAAAAATACAATATTCACATCTAGATCGGGCTCATCCAGAAGGATGTGCACGTGGTTGTTGATTCTCTGCACCATCCAGGTTTTCAGAAACGCACACCCGTCGAATTCTTTAGGATCAGCACGTCTACCACGAATAGACAGACATGTTATGGTAGCAGCGTCGAGACAGGCGATATCGGGAACAATAAACGGCGCATCAGACCATTTGAAGCAACTTGTACCTTTAATTTGATCTAATGGCTGTGCTTTTCTAAACTTTCTAAAACCATCTACAACTTGTCACGTATTTTACGTAAATACAGCACTCGTTGTGCTTCTGAAATGACATTTCAAAAATTCACGGTTAACTCTGAAGGTACATCATATCAAAATTTAGTTTTAATTTGAGCTCGTCCGACGACTTTTAACCTCAATTACTCACAATGTAAACATCTGCTCATCAAACCATTCACTTATAGTATCGAATTTAGAGCACAAAAGTCGATATCAGATTTTAAGGAGAACTATCACACATGATGATCTATTATCAAAGAATATATCACGTGTAATACATTTACATTATCGCTTGATCAATTACCAAAGTTTGTGTAATTATTCCGTTACTTATAAATAAGAATCTGGTCATATTGCATTTTATTCTCATAGTTTTGTTCTTAAGTTGAAAGCGAATTACCTCTGAGAGCATTACGAGAAAGATGATTTTAAATTTGAACATGTCTAGAGTATCATCAATTCGCTTTTATCATGTTATTTAACTAAACATATAAGAAATTTAAATCATAACACGAACAAAGCTATATATGAAATCTTAACCTTGGTTTATTAGGAAATTTTATTTATAAATGATCCATTGCCTCTCTTCAGGGTAATGTACAATACCAAATATTACACACAATCTTCTTATATAAACTTCAAATAAGACAATCGGATGAATATCAAGTCATTCAATTTCATCCATTCATATTGTAGATTACATTTCATTTACTCACAATCCTTGACAATTCTTCTTTTAAACTGTCTATTTTGTTTGTTTCTTTTGTTTGTCAGTGTTGATAGAATATGTGGTAATCAATGATATACTCAAGGCTAAAAAATTTGTGGGTGCTTGTTACTCGACTACTAAGGTCCAGGGAGGAATTGCATGAATTGAACAAAACAAACGTGCAGAATGGCTTATCTTACCTGGCGCATCAGGTGAGATTGTAATGCATATGACTCGAAAGGAAACCGCAGGAAATAATCTACAGTCACAAAATTCTGATTGTAGACGTGTTGATATTATTAACGAGTTGCACAAAACATGTAACCAACCATCGCTCTGCGGAGAGGAAAGTATATATTTAGGAATTCCCGGATGCCTTCAGCGTCCTGTCCAGCTTTCCCAAGTATTGGCCATTGAATCTGAGCCAGAAAGTTAGAGATATCTCATGGAGGGAAGGAATTGATTAGACAGCAGGCCACTAGAAATAATAATGATTTTTGTAACAGTACTGTATTCTTGACTCGTGAAAGAAATGTGAAATGCAAAGCGCGATGTCACTAAATTCAGCCCGTCGACAGTGATGAACCTCGACTTTCTACGAGGTTCATCACTGTCGCACTGGTGACAAGTTTCGTGTCAATATTTTATGTCTAATTTTCATCGAAGTAAACTCTAGCGTTCACGGGGAAACGTCGAACAACAGTTGCATAATTTGATTGTGGTGATTTCATAAATATATACAAAGCAAATTTAAAATATTATTATTATTGTAGAGATATTGGAAATACACCCATCCCTTATCTATTCTAGGCAAAATGTGCTTAGGGCCCTTTTGTTTAAAAAACCAGCGCTTCAGATAAAGAACTCCATGCAACCATTCTGGTTTACACAACTGAATATTTAGAAGAACAAGTAGCACCTATGCATTTCCAGCTGACGTTTTACGTCTTTGGGAACACAAATTCTGACTACGCTTATCTGCATTTTATTAATTTCTTCATTGCACACGTGACAATAATAGTCAAAGACATCCGTGGGATTCTGGGCCGTTTATCAGTCCCATGGGCTGATGGTCCTAACATTACTTGGTCGGGTTCATCGTGTCCGGAATACGCTTCGATCCTTTCTTCGTAAAGCTACGACAGATCTTAGATCCTGAAGGGTAAGGCCCTTGCGCAGTTAGCTCATTATTCAACTAATATTGCCCCAAATTTTTTCAGGCACTGTGCATACAGAATGTCTTGTGCACAGTTCTGATCTACGTGTAGAGGATTATTTATCGTGGTAGTATTCATTGATAGAATTCTTTTGAGGTAATAGCCATAGAATGGCTCTCTTTGAAAGTTAGAAAGATAAAATCAACCTGAAACTAGACATACGGGTCTGGCTCAAATCTGGGGGTAGTCCGATCTAAAGGGCGGTTCATATCAGGTTCCAGGTCGATTAATCTTTGGTTGAAACATCTATGAAAAGTTGCGTGGTGATTCGAAAGGTTTCCATATTGAATGCGAAAGGCATTTGATATACAGGCTTGTATGTTGCATTTAATAGGCATTTCAGCCCATGCTGTTGCTGCTGGACCAGGATTAGAACCATTAACCCGATTCTTAGTGTTTGATTTTGCTCCCTTCGAGAGATTGTACAAAGTTCCACGCAGACTACATGAATAACACTTCAACTCAGTAGACATGTCAAATTTACACCATATTTACGTTCTAGCAGTTCGTGTGAAACTTTAGCTCGATGATTTATCAGGCAAGTGAGACACAGTGGGCATTTTCAGCTATGTGTTGGGGATTCGTCATCAAGACTCCAGGATCAAAAAACCGGAGTCTTCGTCTTTACAAACCTTGCAGACCTCAGGCATCACTGCTATGTCATGAGAAACTCACCTTCGCTTGCGTTTTTCCGTTAATGCATACATCGATCTAACTGTGAAACTTCTGCTGGAAGGACAAAGCGCTTTGTGAATTCATGACGGCGCGGAGTATCGTCGATGACCACGTCCTTTTTTAAGAGCCGGGTCCTCATGTAGATCGTGCTTTTCCACCAACTGCCAATGGAAGGTTCAGACGCAACAAATGCTGCGTGAAGAAGGTGGAAAATGAAGGGAAGCGAAGAGTGCTCGATAGCTGTTTGCGTATCTGATCTACACAGAAGAAAGTTGTGAACTTTCAGCACCAAGTATTTACAAATCTCCTCTGATCTCTGATGTAGACAGCGGGACGAATGTGTTCGTATATGAGAGAGGGATCTGCCAAGGCAGACGATGATTTCTTTTACTCCGTAGCCGAAGACCATTCACAATTTGTTGAGAATTTTGAAAAGCATGCGCAACTTGTAGAGTGTGTGGAGGCATTGCAAAATCATGTCGACATGCCCGAACATACGAATGAAACTTAAACACACCTTGTTATCTTAGAGCCTCTCCGCCCCCTCCAATAAATAACTCTGCGAGAGGAAAACTTTCTTGAAGATTCCCTCCCAAGACGGATTATAAATGTATCTTATAATGAAGAGCCCAAAACTCTAGAGGCAGTAATCTCGTTCAGAGCTACTAATTGCAGTCTAGATGGCAATATGACCTTATTGAAAATAGTTAAAACCCAGAAGAAACGCAAAGTTTAGCTCAAATGCTGGCCCGGTTCAGCTATATGGAAATCAGTAAGCAAGATTCCAAACTGGTATAAGGAAGGAAATCTAAATAAAACAGAAAGGCCACAAAAATCTCATGTTATTCAAGACCTCAGAACATTGCATATTATAGGTCTAAAAAGTATTGGAAATCCATGTAGAGCATTGAGGGCAAAAACCACAGACTTGCAGGGACATGGGTAAGTTCACGAGGAAGACAAAACAAGTGATACTCGCTATTGCAACCGTCATATAGTAGCCTCTGATCAACCTCATCTGTGCTTTCGCAAATCTTGCACGGAGAGTCATTCAATCGAAACTCACAACTGGTGGATCCAAGTTGGGCAGCGAACAAGGGGCATAGTTCGTGGAATGATCCTGGACTATAACCCCATCAGCTTCTTGCAAACCAGCACACCTAAATAGCCTGACTTACTTGAGCCTCAGAACAAAAATTCGTTTTGAAGTGTCAAGTTTGTAAATCATCGCTGAAGATGAGTAGAGTCATCATCCTCAATTTTCTTGCCTTGGACTGGTAGTTTGCCCTTCTGGTCACACACTTAACAAGCATGCAGGAACGCCAAACTATGTGCCCAAACCTTTGCTTGTTGGTTTTCCCTCCTGAATTGAGTCAGATGTCGATGCAAATGGATATGCACGCCTGGTGTTAAATTTGGGCCGATCTATAGCGAGGGGAGCTTTTTAAGTTCAAGATATTTTTCTGCAGTCCTAATCTATTTGCATTATAAATATCGCTTGTGGAATCAATATCGGAACATATTGTTGAGCAAAAAATGGTAAGAAATTAGACGGGTCGTGGCGTTTTGTGTGCGCCAGCAGCAAAGGCAGATGTATCGATGTCAGTAGAAGTAGGAGAAATCCAACCCCTGGTTGTAAGAAGACTAGTGCTTAAATGCGTGACGCATACAGGATAAAGCAAACCTGACGGACATGGAGCGTAATCTAGTGTCACAGATGTGAAATTGGTCAAAGACAAGGGAGATTTGGATCGAAGCTATGACTTTCTGCTCAGGAAACAGACGCTCTATCCACTGAGCTCCAGGCGCTTTAGGTGAGTAGGAGTAGGACCACCAGTACACAACAACATCAATCGCTTGGCTACAGCTATACAAGAATGGAAGACGAGGACAATACATGGCTACGGTGATACAAAGTTTAGGTGGAAGACAAATTAAAGCGATAACAAAAGGACATGAAAAGACATAAAAGATACACCAGATGTGAGGATTTTTTAAATCTAGTTTTCAGGGTTACCAAGAACCGGAAAACTGGAATCACAGATCACTGACAATAGTTGTTAACAAGTTTCATACAAATGGGTACAAATACATAAGCTTGCTTTGTGATACAGTGTTCAGTGAACAATTTGAGTATTTGTTCTAAGTATTGCTTTTTAACAAACCTTGTTTTGTGTTTCACAATTAAACTTACAACTTGCAATTTTTCAGTAATTTCAGTCAAAAGTTCACAAATTTATCGAGGGAAAAAAACTAGATACTATAATCCTTTGGGGTACAGTATATCTCTTCAGCCAAGTCACATGACGAATGATCAAACATTCATGTATAAAAGAATATGAAATGTGAAAGACATGAGGAGAAGAAATTTTTCTGCAGTCATAGTCACTCATCTAGCAATGACTTGTTAAACCTTCACATACATGTGAAGGTTTAACAAGTCATTGATCTTTTGGATGAGTGACTATGTTGGTGTGGAGGTTATATCATTCTATCATCACTTGGCAAGCAGCAAAGCAGGTGGTCTGTTAGCGAAGAGTATCTCTTAGAACGGTGTTAAAGTATCACTTGAGTGGTACTCTTTTTGCTGATTGAATCTAAGCGTATATAAGTACTTCCAATTGTCAAATTTTATAATTTTTTTAAATATCCGATATTTGAATTTTTGCATCAAACTCAGAAATAAAGACAACAATTCAATTTTGGCAATTTTGACTTTTTATTTTTGGCAAATTTGGCATCTAAAAATAAAATGCCAAATTTTATGAGGCCTTGTGTAACCCGAGCACGAGTTGGGAATTGGGGCTCTTGAAGAGAAAGGCCGGAATCATGCCGAAGGCACTTGCACTTGACGCGTGGAGTCTAAAATATTCAGTATATAAATATACAATCAAATATACGTCTTTCAATAAGTATTAACGCGCGATTAAACACCTAAGTCATCCTAATGGATAGAGATTTCACTCTTAAGGAAAACTCTATCAAATAAGGGGTTTATTATTTTATACCAATTGAAACTGAGTAGTACGTGTGATTGACATACAAGTGGAAAGTGCTCATGACTTTGTTAACTATATGTATAATAAACAATATATAAATAATTCCGATTTGGGCTCCCTCGCGGAAGCGAGAAGAGAGGAGTCCGGACCCCGACTTTGCTGAAATCTTCAAAACAGGATTTAGATCTTCGACCCTCGTGAAATGAAATAATATTATTAATACCAGTAAATGTTTATTTATTAATATTTTTTAATGAAAAAATAGCCTGCGTCATCAAAATATTCAGATGATTATATAATAATGTGGATTGGAGACCAGAATTGTATTCATAAGTTCATTCTTATATATTCACACCAAAATGTTCAGAAAGTCACTTGCAAGCCATAAAAGAAGAAATCAACATAGAGTTGGAAAGCTATGATTTTTAGCTTTATTATTTGCATTGCTCCTTCTTCTTTTCTTCTCATTATGACTTCTATAAATTTTTAAGTTGATTTTTTACCTGTAAAACTCTTTGTTAAAATTGGATTTTCAGATCTCTAAGATTTTATATGATTTCGCTCAAAACTTACTTCGTAGTTTTCATCTCTGAATGAGTTTATGTAAAGATTTTAAGTATTATTTGTCTTCAAAATTTAAAGGAGAGATAAGCAACAAACATTAACTATAGAATCATAAACATATTTCATTTCACACCATGACTTGAATGTCGTAGATGATATTGTCTGTAGTATCCTCTTTAAACTAGGATGTGAAATCTCAAATAACGTTACTAGATGAATATAAGTAGTAAATTAGATTTCACGTTCTAAACACCAAATCTATTATCAATATCATTATTAATAATCCATACTCATGATAATTTCCTCATCACTTGCAGCTCAATCACAATTATCATTGTTTAACAAACAATCTCTCCTCACATTCTAAAACCGAGCAAGATCACTTTTTTGACAGGGTTCATCCAACTTATGTGAACAATATAGATGTTTTAAAATGAGTTCAAAGTTGATAAAATGATTTTAAAGTTGTATTCAAAGATATGATGCGATTTTAAGGATTTCCTTCGTTGATTGTTTCATGGGTATAAAACGTGTTCAAATACTAATCTATGAATTATGGCTACCATGTATATAAAGCAGCTTTGATCTCTTATAGTGATACATTTGTAAAAAGCATCTTGCACTTCATCTAACACACCAATGCATGCTAGTTAGCACATCACGTTTCCTTAAAAATCGAACTTTATCTTTGATTCTTTTGATCATGCACTTCATATTTTTGTATGTAAGTGATTTTGTAATCAATTTAGACTTAATCGAAATAACTATGGCTAAAGGAGATTGGTTACGCTTATATATTTCTATTAGGTAAGAGTGTGTAGATTATGTATCGTGCACTAACTACCAATGTTATGACATTTGTTATGTTGAAATTAAGAAATTGAACTACTACTAAAAAAAATTTGATACTGTCAATTTTTTCACTGGTATTTTGAAAAACATACTGAATATTTAGAATCAAATTGAAGCAAGTCACCGGATTTGATTTCTGTTTGTGTAAATGAAAATTTGAAAATAAACTGGATTTACTTATAAAAATTCACATTTTAGAATAAAAAATTAAATTATAGAACACAATACAAAGAAAAGAAGAAGAAGAATGAGCAATCAAATTTACTCCTCTGTTATCTAATGGCAAAAGTTACGAATAATCACAATACATCAACAACGTTGATAGTGGGATCATTAAAGTTGAAGCGCATAGAGAGAACCAATGCAAAGATTATATTGGAACAGCTACCCGCATAACTCAACTTTCCCTTTCTCTATCTCTTTCATTGCATGTATGCATGAACGGAAAGTACTTCTCTAGGTCGGATGAAGAAGTGAATCAAATTGTCATGTTAGTGCAAGGCGTAACATTTTGTTAGATAAAAAGCTGACATGAGAACTTCCCTCTCATTTCATTGACTCGGTTATTTCTCTCACAAAGTTTAGGGATGGCTTCGCTGAAAGCATTTGTACTCGTTCTGAAGTTTACGGTACACAAAAAATAAGGTCCAAAGTGAATGGAAGGAAGGAAGGAAGGATAACCATTTCTCACAAATCGCCGGTTACGAAACATGAGATGGTGAACCAATATACATTGTCATGGAACAAAGGTTATCGTATGACAAGCACTCATCAGAAAAAATATGATCGTCGTATATGTTTTGCTACAATGCTAAAACTGACCATAGAGTCTGACGGAATGTTGGAAATACCAATGATTTTATTAAAGTCGAACAATTTACACTCTAAGATCAGCTTTAATTGAGCATATAAAGGTAGTCCACCAAAACTGACTCCTTCATTCTGAACTTGACCCCGTGAGAGTCTCAAGCCTCTCATAAAACTGCACTTTCAAAGCAATGTAGAAATTTTGAGTTGTATAATGAAAAGCGTCATTGGGTGCGGTGCGTAAAATAATGAACTTCGAAGTTTTGAGAGATGGTGGAAGGACTTTCTTAGTTGGACGATCTAAACCCAGAGACTTTGGATCACCTCGTCCCGTCCACTGCAAAGCACAATCCACAAGTAGTAATCGCAATTATGCACCGAGAAAATTATTAATTATGCCTCGCAGAAGGTGAGCCCTTAGCTGAGGTTCTGTCAAAGGTAACCAATGCTTGGGGAGCTACTTCTTCCAAGCATTTCAAAGCTTTGAATGGTGCTACTGCGTCACAGCAGCTGCACGAGCTGACAGCGCTTCGCAGTCGGTACATGAGAGCGCATCGCCCGCGCGTCGCTCTTCATCGGTCGCTGAATGTTGGCGAGAGTGATCGGCCCGTGCGTAGTTTCGGTGCACGGGGTGAGATTGGAGTGTGGAATCGAGGTGGTGGTAGAATTTCAGGGCGAGGTGGTGTGAGAGGGACGGAGGGCAGGGAGAGGAGGGAGGGAAGCTTTGAGGTTTGTGGGGGCTTGGAGAGTGAAGTGAGATGGCGGACTGGCAAGGGCTGGCAGTGGGCACGGTGGCATGGGGAGCCGGATTTGGCATTGTGACTGCTCTGTTAGGGAAGAAGAAGTCAGGCGAGTTTTGCAATCGCTGCGTTTCTATGGTTCATGTGTTTGTGGCAGCTTATCTCTGCATGGCCTCTGTCAGTGACTGGTCTCGCCCTCTGGATGGCATCGGCGGTCCTTCTTCCGCCTTACAGGTGGGCATTTTTTCTCGATCTGCTATTTGGATTGTTCCAATGCAGGGTACAATTGTTTCGAAGGAAATGAATGCAGAATGAAACTCTGCTCTCTTTTTCCTCGTCTTTCTGGTATGAATCGATTTGAACATGTGTCTTCCTGAGATCGTGGAGCACGTGTCATGCACCTTGCTCTCGAGATATTTTTCTTAGACTGTTAGTATCAACGATTAGCGCCCTCTCAGACGTGAATGGCCTGCCGATCTCGGTGGAACTGAAAATTGAAATGCATGAATTGTGCGAAGGATGTGAATAATTGGACAGTAGTGCATTGCATTCAAGTAATAACTATAGTTGAATGTAACGAAAATGATGAAGTTTCAGACCAAGCGGACAAACGCTGTCAAAATTCTGTTTCATGTCATCCAGTTGGGCTCTTTTGGGCATGTCGCCTGATCCAAGTTCAAGTGAATCGGGTTTGATGTTTACGGAGCACAAATGGTTGTGAAACTCTTGAAGCATTGCTGGAGTCGTGTCCAGGCTCTTTGGGCAGGGTGCATTAAGTATATCGATGTCAGCTTTTATGCTAGGTCTCAATGTGCTTCAATGATGTTCACAACTGAATGCTTACAGATGCGTGCAATCAAGACCAGCCTCGCGTACTTTGTATACGATTTCTTCTGCTGCCTGGTAGTTTTTCCGAGGGATATCGGCAATGCTGTGCACCATATCATCACGATCATGGGTCTTGGTTATGGATTTATGACTCAAACGGTTAGTAGTCTGGGCAGTAAATATCTAGTTTTGGTTTCAGTTGTTTATGAGCTCAATTTATTTCGATTTGAATTCTGTAACACAATTTGTCTGAGTCCTGTAGAGGTTTTGGAAAGCGTCAATCTCTTCTTTGCTTCGTGTTTCCAGTGCCCTAACGAAGCAAAAGATGTAATGCAGTGTGGGACAGAGCTCGTCGCGTGCCTTTGGCTCATGGAACTGTCAAACCCTTTCATGCATGCTCGAGAACTCTTCAAAGAGTTTGGCATCAAGGATACTCCTCTGAACATGGCGAATGATGTAAGTTGAGAATCTCAACTCTGCCCGAGCCCACTAGTTTTGAACGTCGATGCAGATATTATGTGTTCTCTTCGTAGTTTCGTGTCCTGTGTCTTTAGAGCAGAACTGTCGATACTTCTACAGTTCTGGCCCATACAAATCTTTGTTGCTAGACTGAGAAATGACCACTTCCGGCGGATGGATCATGCAGCTCTCTTTCGTCGTTATATTTACTTTGGCAAGGATGGGAGTTGGCCCATACGTCGTCTACCACACTCTCAACTCTCAGAGCACGCCTGTGGTCAAGGTAAGCGTCGTCGTTTACAGCAGATACATCCGAAATGTGTGTTGCTGCTAATGGCATTACGCAGAGTCTTTTCCCTTGTTGATTATGGTGTTTGTGATCTCAAGATTCGATTGCTCTGTCAGTCCAGAGAGCTTACTCAAAATTCGGTGAAATATGTTTGCATGCTCTTTTGCAGTTTGGCGCCGTTGGTATCCAGGTCGTCAGTGTCTTCTGGTTTTACAAAATTGCTCGAATGGTTATGTACAAATTGACCAAGAAGAAGAAGAAAGCAGTGTAGCTGACATACTCCGAGCTTTACATAAAGCTTATGTCGCAATTTATTTTAGTTTAGGTCACTGCAACCAGGGCAATTGTATGTCAAACATGCCTTAGATTGAGGTTCAAAGCGTGGAGACTACACACACACAGAGATAGTGAGAGAGCATCGAGTGCGACTAGCAAATGTGGGTTCTTCAGCAAGCAATCCAAGGCTCAAAGTCTTGGCAATTTTGGTTGTGGAGTTGTAAATTGCAAGAAGCGTCTTTCGCTGTTCCCCCTTTTATTTCTCATGTGCATATTTGTCTTTGGTGGCAATTTTTTTTATATCGTTCGGGTTTTTCTTCTGCATTCCCATCCGCTCTGTGGGTCTTGTGTGAAACAATTATTGTTCCCCTCTGCTAAATGCTCCAATGTGCACTCTTAATCGGATGACTAATCTTTTACTACTGCCTTTGTCGAAAACCTCATGACCAGAGTTAGGGCCGAAACTACTGACTCATCATTAACAGTGGGCTTTGCCTTGTGCTCGTCACATGATCTCAGTCTGGCTTTGTTCTGCGGAGTGGGGTTTGCTTTCTCAAAATTCGGTGTACTGAATAATTGTTTTCTGCCACCCTTATTAACTCGGGTTATCTTTACCGTGCCCCCTTCGACCCGCGTCCTCGTAAAGCTGCTTACTAGCAAGTCTGCCTAACGTGCATTGATGAACACGATCATATACTAAACAACTGTATTTATTTCAAGTATTGTTATTTTCTAATACTACTTCACAGTTGGTGAATTAATACTAAATAATCACGAGTGGCCAGTCAATATGCTGTTAAAAGAATTAAAGAAGTTGCACGACCAAAACCATCGCGATCGAGGTCTAATGTCACTATAGGAGTTATCCACAAAGTAATTTAGCTGAGACGAACACTAGAGTATCCTCGATTCTTAACATACAGATAAATGACAATGGAATTATATGGCTAATGTAGTACGAAATCACCAAAATATTTTTGCTTATCTTCACATGATTAGCTGATTTTAGTATGTAGTATAGCACGCATAGTAAGTCACTCGAAGATTACTTTTCAGAATATAGATATATCAAGTGATAATCTGGTGATAGTTGGCCGAAATCACCCTAATCAGACGAGTGGGTTGAATAAACCAGTTCCGGGTTTTTGCGAACCGGCAAATTGTGACTTCCGCCTTCGTGACTTTACACGGTTCACTGAGTGACGGAAAGATGCGTCCATCCACTGGCTTCCGTCCCATTTCCAGGTGCAGTGTCGGACGGAGGACCTCGTTCCGCGAGGAGGAGTCAGGGCAACATCGACGGGACATCCCGCGCGGTAAACAGAAGTCACAAGGTTTCTGTCTGCGGGCTCCCGTGCGCAGTAGCCCTAATCGTCGACGCAGACAAAGGCAGGTGCCGAGGAAATTCGAAATCGACGGGCATTCAAAATTGTCGAGAAATCCCGCAGTCAGAATGCGATTCAGAGTCTCGTGATTTTCGCTGGACGGGCAGAATCAATTGATGGGATGGGGCTGAGCAGGAAACGGGATGATTCCGGGAGATCGCCGGGCGCAATGAAGAAGCAAAGGACTTCGGGTGGAGGTGGTGGTGGAAGAGGAGGTGGTGGTGGGCGAGGTGGGGGCAGAGGTGGAGGTGGAGGTAGGGGCGGAGGTGGTGGTCGATTTGAGGAGGAGGAGGAGCAGCATGGGCAGGAATTTCGAGCTTGGAAGTCGACGGAAGGTGAGGAGGGAGAGCATTTGTCGAGGAAGAGATTGGATCCTGCGACGAAGAGTTATTTTTTGGAGATTGCGGCTCTGGTGAAGGATGGGGCGAACGAGGAGGAGAGGGAGAATATTTGTGTCAGTGCGTTGGAGGAAACCCAAGGGCAGGAGCTGCAGCTGGCCTGCGATCCAGGGTGCGGACGAGTTCTCGAAACTCTGCTGAGCTACTGTGATGTTTCTCACGTTGTTCAGTTTCTCCAGCGTTGCACTTTGGTTTCGGTCAGTATGGCTGTCGATCCTGGAGCTTCCCATATCTTAGAAGGTGCATTGAAGGCAGTGGCACGAACGTTGCTCGATGACAATTCTCGCAATGCGGACTGGTTCCCGACCCTGGAGTCTATCCTCGCCGTTATCTGCCAGGTAAATAACCACTTTGAGCTGTATTGCATATATACTTTCAGACTGGTGAACAGTCTGCTCTTTCTCTGTGAATGCATTGAATTGTCAAAGCGAACGTGTTGTCTCTGTCAACAATCAGCAACCCATTCGTTGGTATCAACGGCTGAGTTGGATTGTGAAAGTATTTCTCCTATCGAAATTTCAAGCTCTTAAAGCTGAAAAGCTGAAAAGCAATTTCTGAGAAATTCGGGGTTTAAGATCGAACTCCTCAAAGAATTGTCTAGCAATAGACTCTAGATACTGCACACCAGTCTGGTTCGTGTAATGTCTTCAGGATACGAGATTCTAAGTAAATGGCGTGTAGCGGGCGAGTGACCCTACTGGCTTACGCTGCTCTCGAGTAGAATTATCTACAGGACCTTTGTATCGAGTCTATGCCAACAACTCATGACCTACCTTTCGCTGCCAAATTCGCAGGAACTTGGTTCACAGTCGGTGGATGTGATGTTGAATCGATATGGATCACACGTTTTCCGTTCCTTCTTGTGTCTTCTCAGTGGGGAAACTGCCGACTTTCTCGATCAAGAGAAAGGAGGTGCCAAATCAGCGAGGAATTTGGGTAACAAGCTTGGGTCATTCAGGTCTAAAGACGCAATGCGGCCGAAAGGACTCTCGTTTCCGAAGCTTCTCCACGATCTAGTTGGCAAGATTTTAGAGAGTTCGAAAGGAAGCATGGCTCAGTTGCGAGCGGATGAGTGTGGGAGTCCAGTATTACAGGTTTGTCACTTTTTCCAGTTTGTTCGGAGTATCTTCATTTGATATTCATCAGTAAAAATTGACCACTTCGTACTTTCAGAACAAAAGGTGATTGGACACTTCAGTTCTTGAAGGAAACGAGAGGAATAGCATGCAGCTCTAAGGACCTTGTACCTTGATTTGTTTGATCTTATGGAGCCGTATAATGCTTTCTACTGGCACTTCGTGTCGTTACAATCTGGCGGATTTTAACGAAACTGGTTTGTATTCGATTCAGTAGCACAAGTTTTTTTTATTATAGCGAAGATTGAATTATCAGTTTGACTGAGGGATCATGAGTATTACATCTATTTGCTCAAATTAATCTCGCATTTGACGTGACAGGGACTACTGAAAGCTTTGCAAGGAAACCAGGAGGCAATCACACAGGCGATCGCAGGGATGTTAGATTGCGAGACCGGTGGTAAGGAGGGTTTTGTTTTGGAAAAAGCTCCTGTGGAGGGAATTGTCGCTGCAATGGAAGATCGCAGTAGTAGCCACCTTATGGAGGTACTTTTGAACTAATTCCTCCAACCTTTGCTGTCGTTGGTAACCGTGTGACAAACTCCTTTCTGACCACGAGAGGAATCACTGTTTTTCACTACCTCCTTCGTTTCCATCTCATGGGTGGTAGGCAATAAGCGTAGGACTTCAGCGAGAACAACGGGTGTTCAAAAAAACACACGTTTCTTAATGGTTTACCATGGGATCCTTCCCTTATTTTGTCAATGGATCTGCTCGCTGTAAAGCTCAGACGAAGTAGTTGATGTAGGATTACGTCGTTTCTTTGATACAGAGCTTCATGCATTCAAACCCATCGATAGTGCTCGTTCGTTGTTTCGCTTCTTCAAGCCGCGTTACAGTACTCATCTTAGAACCTGTGTTTCTTTCAGGTCATTATCCAGAGCGCACCTAATCCTCTGTACGTGGAGATTTTTCAAAGATTTTTTAGGAAGCGTATGCTGCAGCTGTCACTACATCAGTCTGCGAACTTTGTCGTCCAAGTGCTGATATCATGTGCCAGGCACGAAGGCCAGGTGCGTACTCAAATCTGCTTGATCGCTGTGGTTGTGGAGGACGGAGATTTGGTGGGGATTTGTGATATCCTTGGACACCGAGTTCTGCCTGCTTGGTTCTCTTTCTCCAAAGCCGTGCAATCTGTAGTTTCCGTCTTTGATTTCGTTTTTCTTATTTTCTGAAGGTCAACATGATTTTTGAGGAACTAGAAGGGCACTTCACCGATATCGTGTTTGAGAAGCGAGCCGGTGTTATCGCTGCGCTCATTTCTGCATGCGGTCGTTTCAACACCAAACAACGAGAAGTATGTATGCGTCTGTTCTGTTTGCAAGTAATTGCTGCAGTCGTACTATTTAGTGGCCCGCTACTGTAGTTGACGATGTTTTGTCCAGTAAGGATAACAGGGTCCTTACGTACCCTTCAGACCGAACGCTGAGCAAAGGTTAGGTTTTGGTACGTTTTTTTCAATTTAAGTCTCACTGTCAAAAGTGTGACCAAGCTGCGGATTGTATTGTACAAGCAAGCTTTTTTCTATTTTAAGCTTCACTTAGTTTACCTTATTTTAACATTGAAATGTGCTGATAGGTATGTCGAGCCCTTGCAGTGGCAATCAATTCAAACAAAGCTTCACCGGTGGATCTTGTGCCTCGTCTTTTGCACCTCGAGAGTGCGAAAAACGGAGCATTTCCAGCAGACTTGGACTCTTTATCTGACAGCAAGATGTCAGTCATCGGTTCCATCATTCTTCAAACAATTTTGAGTTTCCCCAAGGTAGGAATTATCACATGTAATTTGTTACGTTGGAAGAGTCTTCGCAATTTCGTGTGACGTAGCTGTGGTCAGGCCTCTTGCTCATGCCAGTTATTTGATTTCTTCTGAAACGTTTAGCCCACATTGGAAGCCTTGAGATCGATATGGGTGTCCTTTTTCTGGAATTGAATGTAGTTTGTACGTTATGGGTAGAGTTGTGCAGGAGTGCAGTCAGCAGTTCTGTTCAAGCATTGCTGCTCTTGAAACTCTCAGCTTATTACATGCTGTAAGAGACCCAAGTGGGAGTCGTGTTTTGGAAGCCTTTCTTGAGTCTTCCGCTGCGCCGCCGAAGCATAAGCACCGAATAATTTCCAAGTGAGCATTTGGTTTTGCCGTCTTTGCCCGCTGCACAATCTAAGATGTTAAGAGTCTTACAGTAAAGAATTGAACCTGAATGCCTCTCAACAGGGAACAGTATTATTTACAATTAAGATTCCGATTGACTTCTTGGGATACGAACTGCCTGAGATGAATTGAGTTACAGTCGGATATGTTCTATTGACAAAACAGGCATTCGAAGGTTGTGAAGTGGAGACCTAGGAATCTTTGTGTTAGTCACTGATGATCTTTTTTCAAGAAGCAAGAAGAGTGTGGCTGTCCTGTTTTATCTCCATATGAGTAAACGTTAAGCGGAACTTGGTGCAAATTTGGTACTTCATGAGCTGATATGTTTTGAATCTTGTTGCTTAGGTTGGAGGGTCACTTCGCAGAAATGGCACTTCATCCTATCGGTTGTTTCATTGTGGAAAAGAGCTATACAGTAGCGGATATCAAACTCAAGGAGAGAATTGCCGCTGAGCTGGCACCTGTGCAGGCAGAATTAGCGAAGAGTCGATACGGGGCACGCATATCAAGACGATGTGACATTATCGGGTAATTTTTCTCGAAGTATTTTGCCCTTGGTTTTAAATTTTGTGTTATTATGAAAAGTAGATACTTGCCATGGCTGTCGCCGCCGATAGATGAAAGGCTCTTAAACCTAAGAAGCGTGGTTCGAATCCACACTGCCTGAAAACGTTGTCCATTTATGTGGAACCGTCCAGAAGTAAATTCGTGACCGGTCATCCTGGACTAATTTTACAGATGCTAGGAGCTTTACAGATATTTTGGCCACTTCGTGGTTTCATCCACGTTCTGATTCTCTGTGCTCTGTACCAATTTGTGGTCATCGCAGATATAGTAAGAAGCCAGAGCAATGGCGATCAAAAGAAAGCACAAAGCAAAGCACCCATAAGGCTTTTTCGGAGTTATTCAGCTCAGTTGCCGACCCTGAGCACGCGGAGAATAGAGAGGTGACCAATACACCTCAAGATGTCGAAGAAGAGAGAGAGCCGACAGGCTCCAAGGGTTCACAGGGTCAGAAACAGAAAAAGGTCCTACCTCAAGATATGGACCTTGACTTGGAGGGACCGATGGCTCAATTAGGTTTCAGCTTCGCCATTACGAAGTCCAAAAACAAGAAGAGTGCAAAGCCTAGTGAAGCCATTGTTCCACTAGGTGCAAAGGACTCTTCGAAAGATGATCTTATAAGCAGTATAGGCCAAGTAGAAGAAAAAGCAGGGAAGAAAGGGAAGGAAGCAAGGTCTCAAGCAGGATTTGATGACATCGATCGTCTTTTTGATCGGAAAAAGGTGGACAAAAAGGATAAGAAAGGCAAGAAGCGCAAGCATTCTGCGGAGGGAGGAACTGCAGAACCAAGTCAGAGTGTGGCAGGCATGGTGGATGAAAAGCTAGAAGATCCCTCCTTAAAAGGAGTAATGGGTGCCCTTGAAACGAAGAGCAAGAAGAAGAAAATGAAGTCGGGTGTAAACGACCCCGAAAACGTAGACCTTAGCGAGCAGAAGAAAAAGAAGAAACAGCTTGTAATGATGTAAGGTAATCATTGAGCCGCCAAAATATGGCCGAAGTTTTGACCTCCCGGCTTTTACAAGAAAGGTTGTCTTCGTCCGTTGTTCCCAACTGAGGAGAGGCGTCCCTTCAAGTCAGAAACGAGTCAATTCACTGTGGTTTAGGATTGGTTTTATCTGACGAGTACCGTAGAATCCAATCTTTTAGATTCTAAGTAGGAATATAGTCATATACGCAATTGAGCGCGTACATGATGTCGGAGTTGTTAAGAATAGTGTTCACATGACATGATGAGAGCGTTGGAGATCAAGTAGCATAGATTTGCTGCCTCGCATGGAATCTCCTGGTCCGCCAGGCCCGTTCCGTTGTAAGACTGTACCAACAGTTTTTTTTTCACATGGACTCACGAATAGCGTCACATGGCTGCTTTCAATACACAGGTTTTAAGAAGCGCCAAGTTTTTCGCAGAGTTTCCCGAACCTGTTGTCTTGTATATAATGTGGTTGTCACTATGTCGTACGTGTGGAAAGGTGTGAACGCCTCAGAACCTATCACCTCTACTCAAGTTCCGAACTGATACTCGTTGGAGGTGTAAGGGCAGAGGAGGTTAGTGGGTAGAAGGTCTGACTATCCCGAGTTCAGTTACACTCCTGGATTTTCACCTCTTTAATGCGAATAGGTGAAAAGTGAGGTTGAAAATGTACATACATATCTAAGCGGATTTTGAATTGGACTGGTATGAAGGACTTCTCTTCGCTAACTTGGTACGCCTTGCTTCGCGGTTAACCCGCTGAGATGGATCCTGACCTAGCGATGAATGTGTCGTTTAAGCTTTTGCATTAACTGCAGAAAACTCCTAGTTTTAGTGGCAGCCTATGATGCAAGTAATACGTGGCAGAACACATCTCGTTGAGAAGTCAGAATGAAGCACTTTAGAACAGAGCGATGTCGTCCACATGGCTTGTACTGTACGGAGAGTTGCATGAGTGATTTGTGTCTTTTTATAGGTGGAGTTTGTCATTAGTAAGCAGCAGCTAATTCCGCACGACTTTTGCTTTACACTTGTCTGTAGTTGAGTTGTCGAGCAGGGAAGGTTTATGTCAGGGTACTTAGTGGAGACGCAAATTTCCAAGTAGACCCAAATATGGAAATAGAAGTCAGATGGAGACCAAAACACCGTCAATGAAGAACAGTTTGGACTAAGTATAAACTTCAAGATTTTGAGTCGTGTCATTTGTTAACCTCCTTCTCTTCGCAAGTATCTAGTAGGGAACGAAGAAGATGATCGTAAGTGATATCAAATCGGGTCGTATATCGATGATTTGAATTCCGGCAGAAAAAACTGGCTAGACTTCTAAGTGCAGTTTCTTGACTGGAAGGCGAAACAGCCTGATTGAAGAGGAAAAGAGAGCATGCAGTTACACGGAGGTGAGTCACAGCGACATAAAGAGCGAAAACTGGACATTGTAGAGTAAAGACTCACCTACCGACAGAAAAGAATCGGACACACTGACTACATTGAGATCATTGATGTCCTGCGGAATAGGAGGTGAGATCACATGATATCTAGCCAAGTGGACCGGGGCCATAGGATCTTGGGCAGTGGCCTACTGCTTTCCGTAGGTTTCAGTGTAAGATGCAGGTTGCTGTTGTTGGCTTCAGAGGTCTGCAACCAGCAAGAGCCCATGGTTTTATGTTCTCGGAAAGTTTTCGTGAAAGGCCAAGAGAAGACAGAAAAGCTGACTTTGGCTGCACCCGCAAATCTGCTTTTCTCCGCGTTCGTTCTCAACCTGCCGTTTGAATGAGGGAATCTGTTAGAATGGAGCATCCAACTGGAGGCTCGCAAAGGCTCTGACGACTCTGGAGGTAAGAACAATTACCTTGAGCTCATTGCCCTCCACCCGTAATGAGAATATTGACATGGGAAAAGGGTAAAAGCTGATGAATTCTGGTATCCTTTTGGATTCAGACATGGGGAGTGAAGCTCATTCTTCCCAAGACTGTACGATATGATTAAAGTCTAAGTTCCAGCAAGTCCAGAGGACGTTATTCAATGTTGTGTCGTGCTCGCATAGCTTGGGTCTTGAACAACAGTCCTGCCGTAGACCATGTTCGGTATGTTTTATTCACTCTTCAGATTCAGATGAGGGCCTTGATGAGATTCTTTGCAGAATTTGCAGTTCCGTGCTTTATACTAAAGTGTATACCGTTAGCGTTTCTAGATCTGGTACGTTTAATGTGAAGATGCTCAAGCATAAGCATCTTCTCCTCTTCTCTCTCTCTCGAGGGGGGTGACCAACACTAGCATAACAACTTATTGTAATTCTCTTCGGGCAGCTCCAACTGGTTTCCTTCTCGTCGACCCTGAACTCTGTGAGGGCACGAGGTTCTGAAGTGTGATCACACAACAATACAATGTGCAGAACGCTGCAGGACTTTTTCATCGTTTGTGGTTTGTCCATCTTACGGATGAAGTGGCACATGCTGGAGAAAGAGCGGACGATCTGGGCACTGCTTGCATGAATGGAATGAATGGAGGGGACGATCTGGGACAGAGTCAGATGTGAGGTGTTGACGATCCAAGGCCGCAGTTGCCTTCCATGGCATATACGAGGCTCAGAAGAGAATAGAAATGTGAGGTGTTCGACAGACCATGCAGAGACTGGCCACATGCCTCTCTCTCCAAGCTCCTTGCTTCCTTTCTCGCCTTTCTCTGGAGCTTGTGGGTCCCTGGGTCCACCCTCTTCTGCTCAACCCAGCGTCGGCAGCAGCAGTGCAGCAGCAGTGGGAGTGGGACCACACGCTTGACTCTTGTCCACCTTCTCGTCGCCACCCTGGAACCATTGCGAATCCTCGACGCTCGAACATCATGCTGGAGAAAGCGGCTCCTTGACGCTGTTCGCCACTTCATCACATCCTCCAAATCTTCTTATTCCTTGCCTCCTCCGTGACTTATTCCCCCCAGATCAGCTGGTCTAGTTCGCCTCGAGCTGGTGCTCGTGTTGGACAGGGAAGTGTTTCAAGCTACGTTAGGAGCACTCATAGCAATTGCTTCACATATCCAGTGGGAGCAGCTGACCATTCACAAGTGCAAGCTTGGCAACTCGTCTGTGGGTCTGAAGTCCAGGTATCGACAAATGGCAATTCCCCCATTTGTCGAGATCGAGCGCATTTTTATATTGAAAGGTGGGAGTGTGGCCAGTGGCGGTTTCTTTTTGCTCCTTCCTTGCGTCCACTTTAGAATTCGTACTCGATCCCCTCAATTCATGGAGCGAAAAGGTTGTGAATGGCGAAGGAAGGACAAGTGAGCCTGCATTCAGGATTTTGTGTCACTTTTGCTAGGAGACTTCCTCTTCTGACTTTCACATTACTTTAGAAGAAGATCCATCAGCAGTTTTCTTAATGAATACCGTTTGAGATATACTTTTGAAAAAAGTGAAAGATCTAATCGTAGATGAAAGAAGGGTCTTAGATACTAAATATTCATTCTTTTGTTGGTTCTTGCTTTCGCAGTCACTAAATGGTTTATATTTACACAGATGGGAGACTGACATGATTTAGGAGAGTCTTATTCAGTACTGTCTGAAGGAGAGAATCCGACTATTTACAGATTTCATCTCTAGACTAGCCGTAAATTAGAATACTCATAGCTTACTAGAAGTTATTGCAGAAACCAAGTGTAATTATCCATCTTTTTACCATCATGTTCAAGCTTGTATTAAGCTAATGATATTGTTAAATATTATCTTTTAATGAAAAAGGGACTGTGCATTCACTGCTTGATCGTATTTGAAATTTTTTAATGAATTAAAAGTTGAATAATAAACTCATTCATACATGTTTCTTTCTTTATGCACAGAAATGAAGTTTGTATAATATATAAAGGAAAGTAATGTCAATATATTCTGGTATACTTTACATAGTCGTTTCCATTCTATTTAAGTCTTTATATTAACCATATAGACTGATTTGCATTTAAGACAACAAATCTATATAATGTACATATTTTGCAGAAAGTGTCAAGTATATTGAAGTAATATGATTGCAACACATGTAAGATAAAATAGATTTGAATTTAAAAAAAATGAATATTATTGATTTACAACTATATATAATATAAAGTTTTTAATGCAACTTAGAAAACAATATGATAGAACTTATGATAAGAAACTATATGAATATAAAATTAAAAACTACTGAGACAAAAAAACCAACAAGTTTTACTCTAAATATGAATATCTTAATTGTTGGATTGAAAACTTACAAATTGAGGAAACATGTGAATAATAAAAAAATTTAAAAACCAAATATTATATTGATTATAAACATGACTTTTGATATTTCAAACAATGTTGTTCATTCAATATATATTAATGAATGCAAAATTTTAAGGATATTTTTTTTGCATTGGTATTTTTGTAAAAGAAAAATTGATTCTAACTTTTTTCTAATTATATATTTTAGATTGTGAAGTGAAAAATCTGCATTTCCGCAGGTCAGTTCTTCAAACCAAGGATCACAGGAGACAGTTAAAATGGATGTGACCGCATCGATTCAAATACCTTCCTGATAGCATCCAAATCGAATCGAAGGGAATGTGACACGTCTGAATATGCAAATGCAAATCCAAGAGAGAGAATTGACGCAAGTCAGAAGAAGAAAGATAATTTTCAAACATATAAAAGATAAGGCTGATTTATTTGAGCGTAAGTTAGCAAATGACTAATCATTGAACAGAAGAAAAAGAAAAAGAAAAACTTTAACCAGAATGGAACATCGAGATAAACGTTGACACTTGCTTGAATAGTGGCGATTTTTCACTTCAAAGCTTCACTAAGGTTTTTGGCAGCCTTGATACGCTAAACCCTAACCCACGAGCTCCAAACTCCACGAACTTGGGCTCAGGGCCTCATCTCGAGACCGCACTCGCCAACATGAATCAGCGATGGCATCGGGGAAGACTCCCGGTGCGGAACAAAGAGACCGCTGCTCCACGGCGGATTATGGCACGCCACCAATTTCGAGAGCGAATGAGTTTCTCCAAATTCTTCCAGATAATAGATGCCGTCAGAAAGAGCAGGAAATAAATAATGGAATTTCCGCAGCCGACGAATGAGCGAATGAGGGAGCGAGCGCTGCGGGCGAGGACAGAAGGAAGCTCGGGCTCATGGCTGCGAATGCGCTGTCGTCCTCTGCAGTCGCGGGACTGCTCCTCTCGGTGCCCGACCCTCTGCTGCGGCTGCTCCTTCCTCTGGACACTGCCGCGCTTCTCTCGTCGCTGCCCGACCCACGGGGCGATGATGGCACGAAGCTTCGCTCGGCTGCCGGGGGCGGGCAGGGCAGGGCAGGGCAGGAAAGGAAGGGCAGGAAGGAAGGAAGGAAGGGCAGGGGGCGATGGCTGCAACCAGTCATGGTGGGGCACCTCCCGTCGACAAGCTCCTCTATATTTAAATGCAACGTGCATGCGCGCATCTGTTCAAGATGCACGGTAGCAGTCAGCGTTAGCTCCGCCCGCTGCTGCCCATCTGCCGCGCCTATCCTCTCGTCCCCTCCCCATCCTTCGCCGCCCGAGCCTCGCTCGGCTTTAGAATCTCGTGAAAGCGCAGCTCAGGCTCTCTTCTCTCTCGTTCCCTCTCTTTCTCTCTCTCTCTCTCTCTTCTCTTCGCGGGCGCTCTTCGTTCGCTCAGCTCTCTCGGTTCTTGCATTTTCTCCGATCGGATTGCGCATCGGATTGGTGGTGGCTGTCGTCGTTCGTCAAAATGTTGGTGGAGAATTTCCGCGTAGAGAGTGAGAATGTGAAGTACACGGAGGATGAAATCTCGTCCTCGTATCAGTACCAGACCACCGAATTGGTGCACGATGTTAAGGATGGCAAGTACGAGTGGGTTGTGCGTCCCAAGAGCGTCACCTATGAGTTCAAGACTGAGCGCAAGGTGCCGAAGCTCGGGTGAGTTTGGGTCCTCTTCTGAGAGGTCGAATTAGTTTCATGAGTTTTGGTGGTTTTTGGAGGATGGAGGTTGATTTTGTTACTTACGATATTCCTCGGTTCTGGTGGTCTCTCTCAGGGTGATGTTGGTCGGATGGGGTGGCAACAATGGAAGCACTTTGACCGGAGGAATTATTGCGAACAGAGAGTAAGCGGGTTTTTTTTTGGCCGAAGTGATCCGTTTCATCGTTTCCGCGGGTGAGAAAGCACAAATTCGTTTTTTGGGATCCCACGGGAATGTAGTCTGACAGCATCCATTGTTTACAACCTGTTCTCATCAGGGGAATCTCCTGGGTCACCAAGGATGGAGTCCAGAGAGCCAACTACTTCGGATCCCTCACTCAGGCCTCAACTTGCCACATTGGTGCTTACAGCGGAGAGGAGATTTACGTGCCATTCAAGAGCATTTTACCGATGGTGAGCTCATTGGATCCAAATCTGGGCCTACTTAGTTGTACACCCACTGACACCACTGGCTGTCCTCTGTGCGTTTCTATGTCTGTGATGTAGATGTGATGGGTATCGTAGTTAGCACTGATGGAACATATAACTTTGTCTAGCTCTCTTACAATGCAAACAGTGAGTGATTAGTTGCAGCTTCGCAGTTGAAATCGGTTATCTCGGAGGTTTCAGGAACCACTGTGCTGAGTCTGGGGATCCTATTGATCGTTGCAGGTTGATCCAAATGACATCGTCATCGGAGGATGGGACATTTCCAGTATGAATTTGGCTGATGCCATGGACCGTGCTAGAGTACTGGATATTGATTTGCAAAAGCAGCTGCGCCCCCACATGCAAGACATGTTGCCAATGGCAGGTATCTACGACCCGGACTTCATCGCCGCCAACCAGGGTGCCAGGGCCGACAACTGTATCAAGGGAACCAAGGCGGAGCAGTTGGAGCAACTCAGGAAAGACATCAGGTATTTCCCACTTCCTCAAACTCTCACCTGGAATTGCCTGGAATTGCGGGGAAGATAACGAAGATTCTGTATGTGGATTTCATCTATCTTGATCACCGCCCACTAGATGCAGAGATACAATCTACTGGATAAACTAGTTGGACTGCCGTGAGAGTACTCGCTGTGCAAAGTATGTCAGTGATTTTGGACATCTATCCGCTTGTTTTCATGCTTTCGAGGCTTCCATCCTGCGTTCGAATTTCCTAAGTACTTTGTCTGCTTCAAGATCTGATAACTCGATTTGACGCAAACTCATGCGCTGCATGCTTTCATGACAGGAACTTCAAGGCCCAAACTGAGGTCGAAAAGGTAGTTGTGCTGTGGACTGCCAACACTGAGCGTTACAGTGACGTCATTGTTGGATTGAATGATACCAAGGAGAACTTATTCAAATCCTTGGAGAAGAATGAGTCTGAAATCTCACCTTCCACCATTTACGCTTTGGCCTGCATTCACGAGAAAGTCCCGTTCATCAACGGAAGTCCTCAGAATACCTTTGTTCCTGGTAAAGTGGCTTCTTATTCTCTACTTGGTTTCCATATTCTCAATGCCGACATGCTTATCATAAATGGCCTTTTAAAATTTGTCATCAATTCATCAATTAATCTGTTGTAAACTCGCTGTGATCATTAGGGGTCATCGACTTTGCTGTTGAGGAAAATGTCCTCATAGGTGGTGATGACTTCAAGAGTGGACAGACGAAGATGAAGTCTGTGCTGGTCGACTTCCTTGTTGGAGCTGGTATCAAGGTGAATAAACCTTATCTATCGACATTAATATTTGACTTGAATATTTGACCCAACGTCTATTACTCCCAAATTCAAGTCGCTGCATATACGAGCATATACGAACATGTAGAGGGAATGTGGTGAGTTGCACTTAGCATGGGGGTGTTCTAACCGAGTATTGGTTTTGTCGTTCAGCCCACATCCATTGTGAGCTACAACCATCTCGGAAACAACGACGGAATGAACCTTTCCGCGCCCCAAACTTTCAGATCCAAGGAAATCTCCAAGAGTAACGTCGTGGATGACATGGTGTCGAGCAACTCCATTCTGTACGGCCCAGGAGAGCACCCGGATCACGTTATCGTCATCAAGGTACGGTTGAACACGGAGACTTATGCTTTGCATTACACAATACCCACTGGGAGTACTGTCTCTTTGCCGTCAAAAGACCCGGTAGCTATATTTGTTAGATGTTAGAACATGAAAGTTCTGACTCGACCTTGGACGCTGTCTTTTTGCAGTATGTCCCGTACGTTGCCGACAGCAAGCGCGCGATGGACGAGTACACCTCGGAGATTTTCATGGGCGGCAGAAACACCATTGTCATGCACAACACCTGCGAAGACTCCCTGCTAGCAGCTCCTCTCATTCTCGATTTAGTGCTCCTAGCCGAGCTATTCACCAGAATCACTTTGAAAGAAGATGGGCAGGTAAAAGCTTCAGCAATTCCGCCTTGAACTTACGCATCATTTTTCTGGACAAAACCACTCTAATTGTGTTTTGAAACGTAATTGACGTTCTCGAAAACCGTCTTTCTTTGCATCACAGGACAAATTCAGATCGTTCCACCCCGTGGCCACTCTATTGAGCTACTTGACGAAGGCACCCTTGGTACCAGCTGGAACCCCTGTTGTGAACGCGCTGGCCAAGCAGAGAGCAATGTTGGAGAACGTGATGCGCGCATGCATCGGACTGAACCCGGAGAACAACATGATGTTGGAATACAAATGAAGACTGTAACATACGCCATCAAAAGTCTGATTGTTTCGATCGTCTATTTTTTCCCTTCAATTCTCTTCCCTGCGAGTTCTGCCTTCAAGATTGGTACTTGACTGGACGGCACCTTGTACATATATAACGCATGTCAACAGTTGAGTGGCTGCGTAGGTTTGAAGACATAACTACAGTCTAACACTTTATTCTACTTGAGCTCAAATTCCCCAGGAATATATAGACGCCGCCATAGGAAGAAATTGTGGCAGCATGCTCCCATCGCATTGGTTTAATTCATTATGACAGACAAACAGGGAGTTCTTCCAATGTTATGAATGAAAATGAAGAACTCGCGACTTGCGTTCTGTGAACCTGGCGAGAACTAATTCTCACAATGCGGTTGAAATTTTTCAATGCCGCTGTGCTTGCACATGATCTTGAATGGAGAATGTTGACGAAACAATATTTTGCATGTATGATAGCACAGCAAGGGGAAAAAAATTGCGCAAACTGATTAGCTATTAAAGATATGAGCTCATAGATGTTATCATGTAATGTCCATTGTGATAACAAGAGAAATACGCCGTAGAATAGAGAAGGGTAAGAATGTTTTATCACGTAATGTTAATGGTGTTAACAAGAGAAATATGCCGTAGAATACATAAGGGTAAGAATGTTGTATCATATACTGTCCATTGTGATAATAAGAAAGATATGCCGTAGAACAGATAAGGGAAAGAATGTTTTCATGTAGTGTCCATCGTGATAATAAGAGAAATATGCCGTAGAATAAATAATGGGAAAAATATTCCATTTTGTCATGTTTATTGTGATTAAAAGAAAAATGTCATAAAACATGTAAGGGGAAGAAAGCTTCGATTGGAAGAAGAGAATAGAATGTAAACTGTTGAGACAAGGAAAAAGAAAAATGGAAAAGGAAAAAAAGAAAGGGAAAGATAGAAAAAAAAACAGTACAAATAAGCAGAAAGTGAACAAAGTGTGACAATACCAACATTAGAACCTGCCTCTTCAGTCAAATAAACCGTATCAAAATATTTTACTTTATAGATAACTGTAACAAAGATGAAACAACAGGCAAGGTCTAAAACTACTCCTTATTACTGTAAAAGATAAAATCCGTTAATTATAACATTTAAATTGAAAAACAGTCACACTCTACCTGATAAATCATACAACAATTCTCACACGTCTCTTCTCTAATGTAACACCGAACCAATTACGATGCAGAAAAAGTTCATACACAAATCCTTCTAATCTTCCATGATTTCAAATTTAACTAACGCTCTCGAAATAAATCAGCTTAAAAATTCCCAGAAATAAAGCAGAAGATGTATAAAGCAAATTCATAACTACCTCTAATATACATAATATCAATAACTTATAAATTGAATGGGAAAAAAATAATAGAAAGAAATGGGAAGAAAACGATATACCTTGACATGTTAATAATCAATTTGATGTTAGAAAAAAATATAGGGCAGTGTACTGTACCAAAGTTGAATTTCCTTCAACAAATCAAATAATTCAATTATTTTTTAATTTCAAAATTCTATGGTATACCTTTGTGAAAATTTACTAGTTGATTTTGAAAGTATATATGTGAAGAATAATGAAATTAAAGAAACATTTGATCAAATATGTAAACTGTTTAAGGCAGATAAAGCAAGAATTGAGATGAGAACTATGCCACAAATATATACGTACAAAAAAATGGAAAATATGACTTGGTGGAATAACATCTACAAAGGTGCAATGAGATTTCTGGATGAAGTACAGCATGTTACATATATTCAATAATCAAACGAAGTAACGATTTGTTCTTTATCTTTTCTAGTGCTTCTCATAAGCTTGAGAATTGTGAATTTAATAATGATGTCAATAAGAATAGATTGATTGAGTAACCTGGTATGAGTAAATGAATATCTATCTAAATAGATGAAAGGGAAAGCTATAGGATTGAAAAAAAACTGAAGAGGTTTTTACTTCAGAGTATATTGTATGTTGTCATGAGTGCAGAAGTAATTTAAATCTATGGAGAAAGTTTAATACTCAAGAGTCACAAGATTTTCCTGAGAGATGTAAAATCAAGTTGTATCTAATAATTGTCCAAAATACATATCGGAGTGCATTTAACCAGAGAATTCATCCATCTTTGATGAGGTGATTGTGGAAATATGTGGAAAAAGATGGATCCATGACCTTGATTGTAACTATTTGCATTATGAATCCTTAGAAGAATGTATCACTCTTTAATTAAACACATGCCATCATATGTAAACGCGAGATCACACGTCAATTGTGTTTATCGTATTATATTAGATTATATTATCACGTGAAATATTTTCTTAGAGTTATAAGAGGGTTGCATTAAGAATTCTTAGAAGAATCTATCACTCCTCGATTAAACACATGCCATCATATGTAAACGCAAGACCACGCGTCAATTGTGTTTATCGTATTATGTTAAATTGTATTATCACGTGAAATATTTTCTCGGAGTTATAAGACGGTTGTAAAAGAAATTTAGTGATACAATTTGAGAGTTGCAAAATTGTTTTCAATTTGACTGTTGAAGATAGTGTTATCAATGTTTATTATAACTTGACATATTCTTTAAAGAATAAGAAGGTAGAAAATCAAAAGTGCTATGGTTGGTTGATGCATCAAAATTTTCAAAAGTTGAATAAACTTGAAGATAAGATTTGTAACAAATATTCATTCAAAAAATAAATCAAATTGATGTAGTCTCACATTGCTTAGATCTTGTCTAATCGAAGTAAATAATGAAATACTCATAGGATGAATAAATGTTTATTTACACAGCTAATATGATTAGAAATTATAAAAAGTTTTTTTTCTAATTCAGTGATATAGCAATGACACCTTTTATCTATAAAGTAATTATGAAACAAGAATAAAATTTAATAAAATATTTCAAAACATTTTCATTTATATTTACTATATAAATTGATACATAAAGTTTTATATGTTAATTTATCTCAAAAATTTTAATTCTAAAATTGCATATTTTGGTGATCATTAATATTTGGATTTAAACATATCACTGCTGGTTTTTGGGAAAAAACTATATACTTTTCATTTTTCAACAAATTGGCAAGAAATCTCATTTGATTTGAAAATTCATCTATTTAATTTTTTTGTTCAACACATTGATCTTATCTCACTTATTTGTAAAACTATATATACTTACATAGAATTTAATAATTTTTTGATTTGATATAGAACTTTATGTTGAAATATTATTTATTGAAATGAATTAAAAAAAATATTTATGATTTGAAAATTTCAAATCAATGATTTTCTTGAATTTTTTTTTGAAACAGATATTAAAATACAATGAAATGTTTGAAAAGCACAGAACATGAACTCAAAATGAGTTCAACATTTTAGCTATTGACATTATTGGTGTTCTTTAAGAATTGTGAAGATGAAAATAAAATTATGTATATATACTAGATTTAAAATTAATGTTTGAAAAGAACAAATCTGTACATATAATTGTGTTTCAATTTATAAATTTAATTGATGAATATATTTGAATGTTATGTGTCAGCTTAATTTATTTTTAGACCAAAGTTGCACTCATATTACAAACATTTGCACTAAATTTTTTTTCTCACTGGAAATATTTGAATGGTGAAACATGTAATGGAGAAATTTGAACAAAAATTATTGAAAAGTATAATGAGTTTGACGCGCGATCATGAATAAATGACTGAAATTTTGTGTACAAATGATTGAAAAATGAAGAACATGAGATCTTGTTGTGTTTTATAAAAACAATATTTATCATAAAACAAAAAAATTATTTGTAGCAATTAATTATAAGATTTGTTTATAATCAACTGGCTGAATGATACTGTCTTTCTAAGCTAGATAGAGAAAAAAGATTTTTAAAATAAAGCTCAAAAATTACCTTTCATTTAAAAGATTGATTCATTCTTGATGCAAAGCAATGTTGATGGTACATTATTAAATCTAATACACATGTTTGCACAGCTACATAACAACTCTCAAACCAACATATAAAGCTTCAGTTTACTTCAAACCTAGAGACTCAAAGAGATTATTACTTCACATATTAGTGTCTTTGGAAATTTTGATTGTTACAAAACTAACGAGTTATTGAGTAAGAAGAATTATGAATTATAAATTTTTTTTATCAAATTTAGAGTCAATATTCACATCCGCAATTATAGTTTATAACTCAAATTATATATCACTTTTTACCTAATATATTAAGTGCAAAATGTATCAAATCACTTTTCTAAGAAATAATCCACTTTGGTATGTAAGTTCTAACATCGCGTGTTAAATGGCATTTAATGTACTTATCTTTTCATTTTTTAAATAGATATCACATCATATAAACATTCGGTGCATTTAATATAGTATCAAATTGGCACATAGGCAATGAATATGCAAATAGACACATCAAGCTTAGTCATAACTTCATGAATGTGAACAAAGTAGTGTACATCAATCAGAAAGTACTAATGCATGATCCGGCTAACATCCAAGAGCTTTTATCCTTACTTGAGCAAGTACTTGAATTGGCCCTTGTGGTACGAGACTTTTAGGGATTTCCTTATTGAGATTATAATGAGACCTTCTGATTAAAACCTAACTGATACCTTCATCGTGATTGTAGAGCATATCAAAGTTATCTATATTATCAAAATATATTGTAGATCTCTCGCTCAGCTCAGTCGGTGGATCAGGAAGAAAAACATGAAAGATGATGTATAATCTCATTTATGTAAGGTGTGTCTTGAAATAAAAAGAAGTTCTTTATCAACATCTATTGCACATATCTCAAGGAGATGTCTTACTGCAATCAAAAGTAAAAAAGATAGCAAAAGTTGATGAAAGTGACCACTTAGCATCTGATGTTATAGGTGCAGGTTAATCTACCAATGACGAACTTATTAGTCACATATTGCGATTAAAATAATTTGCTAAACAATGTATTATAATGACATAGATATATACAGTGCAAATTATCAAAAGATGTTAAATATATGAATTCTAGATAATTTTTATTCCTATGAAAATATCAAGAAAAAATTATATATAACTACAGTATGCAACTATTATTTCATATGTGCGTGTGTGTTTTTGTCCCCGTCAAATCTGTTATCACACATTCAAAGATCTCCAAGCAGATGATATCCCAGAAGACACTTATCAAAGACCTTACAGCGATAGAGAAAATGCATAAGAGCACATGTGAACTATTTTCTATATGCAATAATCCTCGGCCAATACAGCGTTTAGGTAAAGGGAGAACAAAACTTCGAATCCAACGTGCATCACATTTTGGGTGTCATAAGTATCCCTAACAGCTGGAAGAGATGAAGAGCTCATGGATTAAACCAAGCTCTACTTACAACTACTACAACCCTAAACTTGCTTAATGAGGTTTCCAAGGCCCACAACACTCGCATTCTGAATGATCCACATTACTAGCAAATAAGTCAAGACCTAATAAAACAAACATTGAACCCTGCGAGGAAGCGGAGGGTCATCCCCTCAACTAGAGTTGGAGGCACAACCTCAAATGGTATGCCCGGGGCGAGGGCACGGGGGCATGCCTAATTCGAATTTTCTATACGAGGCATGCCTGTATGTATAAAACATTTATACATACAGTCATTACGTATATTTTTTCATACATATACTTTAGAGCTACAGACGTATATTTTAGAGAAATAGACTGTGGGATAAGTGAGGAAATAAAACTTTTTTCACTTGGAAATTATGCTCTAGTCTTTTCTGGGATTTAAAAACTTTCAAACATCCTACTTAGTATTTTATTTACATAGAAGTATATTTATGATACGGTAGAATGTACGTATTATTATACGGGCATGCTTGGGGGCATGCCTTTTGATCTTGAAAGGGGGCATGGGCATGCCCCGAGAAATTTTGTTGTGCCTCCAACTCTACCCCCAAACACAAAGACATAAGTTTCGGAGACTGGGGGAGTGGAAGGGGCAGTTCAACCACGTAAGCATGAGTGATGCAATTTGGGGCCTATCTCCATAATTTACTGTCCACGAGCAATCGGAGAAATCGGAATGCTGGCCGAGAGGGGAGGAGGGCGAGAGCGAAGGAAGGTGCAGCAGCAAGAGCAGCAGCAGCTTGCCAGGGAAGAAGAGCTGTTGGAACTCCAGAGAGGCAGAGAAGTCAGAGAGAGAGAGAGCTGGGAATGGGGACAAGTTGTCGCTCATTCAATTCATACATGTGACGGTGACTGATGCCCCTTGATGAACCAGGATGCCCTTCTTCTTCGAGGTTTCCCTCCCCACTCCCACTCTCTCTTCCTCGTCTCGCGGAGGGGCTCGTTCCATTCTCTCCTTTCGTTGACCTCTAATTCTCCGTTGAGTCACTCACTCGCTCATTGTTTAATGGACAGTTCTCAGATCTGAAGGGAATCGCATAGGAACATGATTTCCATCCAGACAGACCACAAACAGAGTAATAATTATTCTACAGGGTCAGAAAACTGTGTTGCTCCAGAACTGGATGTTGAATGATTCGGCTCCATTTACTGATTTAGCTTAAGCTGTGCCTGCACATGGAACCCAGCCTTGCTACCTGACCTTGGTGAAAGGTCGGGGAGTGGGAGCCCCAAACACAGCAGGAGAAGCGTCCCCGATGTCACCTGTACGAGATAATGAATGATATTGGGGAGCCTGCTCGTTTTAGTTTGATGGCAGGTTCTTGTACATGTATTTTTGGCATCTCATTATTGTATTGGGAGCAAAAGGGGAAAATGAAACGAGTGCGCTTCATGGCTATTAGATCCTGTAAGATCCTGTAAGATCCTCTGAGGCCAAAAGAACCATTCATTGAAGTGAAGGAAGGTCCGTGTGCTGAATGGAGAGTGAAATTTGTGACATGTCTTTTGAAACTGTTGTTCTTAATGGATCAATCAATCAATCAATCAATCAGGCAAAAAGGAAAAGTCCCTGCCTCGGCGACAGAACAGAGTCCCAAAGTAAAGTGCAAATCCTTCTCGATCCCATAACATTTTTCTCGAGGACAACAATTCGTGTAACCTCTTCGTTCTCATCACGTGCAATAATCGACATCTGGTCAGAGGTACTCTATTTCTTGCCGGCCTGATTGCTTCGGAGTCGATCAGCTCACTCTTAGATATGATTTCTGGCGGTGGTGCTCAGTTGGGCAGGAGAGGTTCAGCCCTCCGTCTCTCTGTCTCCTCTGGCTTTCCCTCTGACGGTGGAGGTGGCGTTGAGTTCCATCTCCGACCTTCGTTGGTCGAACGAATGAATGAATGCATGACTTGCTCACCGAGACAAATTCATCCTCCAAAATTCATCCTCGGCTCGCATCATCAGCTCAGATTCCGCTTAGGCCCGAGGCACAGCGAGCTTGTGAAGGTGCTCAAAAAGAGCCCAAAATAAACACCTTATCTGCTCACGCTGCTTACAGGAGACATTCAAACTGACTGTCAGCACTCAATGATGCCCAGCGCTTACAATTCCCCAGCCGCCGAGCAAGACCAGGATGCTCTCCCTCATCGAATTGGCTCGAGAAAGAAGAAGAAGCAATCTCCACTACTAACGGCTCCAAAAGCTCATCCATGCTCATGCATGGGTCGAGGGGGACCACTTACTGACTCATGATTCGAGTTTCAACGAGCACAGGGTGAGGGGGGAAGCTCAGCGGGAAGCTCCATCTGTATCAATCATGGGGGTCGGGCAGTTGAGACTCTGAGACTGACTGAGAAATTGTCAAAGAGGGAGCAGGAAGTGAAGTGAGTAAGGTATCGCACTCCATGTGCCCAGAATGTCAGACACGGCTCTTGGAAGATAAGAAGATATCGGATGCAGATTCGTCATCCGAGCTCACACATCACATCACTTCGTCAAGGTCTCTCTGTCGGTGGGCGAGACGGGAGCGAAGAAGGTTTGTGTGCCCACGAAGACGGCGGCGTCCTCAAGCGAAGCTGGAATATGGTGCATCAGATGTGACGAAAGGGACTGAAGAAAGGTCGTCGTTGTCGTCGCCGTCGTCGTGAAGGCAAGGGAAGGGAAGACTGAGATGGCTGCAAGTGAAATTCTCCGTCTCGGTGGGGGACTCGGCCACACTCGAGAATTATCCAGATGGCGGCGACCTTTGGGGCTATGGCGGCCGGGCGGGCACACATTCTCTCTCGTCTGGATCAAGAACGAGGACGACGGTTCTGATTCCGTGGGTGCAATCTCTACGAGTCCACGAACGGACGAGGCCATGGGACTTCTTCTTCTCCATCATCATCATCAGTCGGGCGGGAACAGAGTTCTTGGGCGTTTTGACCTGTGACCTGATCCTTAATTGCAGGAGATAAAGCGACGTCAATTCAGCGAGGCCACCGATCCGAGCATTCGCCATGAACACCTTCGCGTCGTGGAATGATGGCCTGCAGTGGCGCTCATGAGGCCGCCGGGACCTTATCTACATTGGGATGGCATGGGATGGGGTTAGGAGGGAGGGAGGGAGGGAGGGGCGAGGGCCGACAGTTTCAGGATAGATGTACAGAGTACGAGGAGGAGTAGTGGGAGCATTGTGGCGATGGTACACAGGATCAACCGGCAGCTCATTAAGAGCTGTACATAATCAGATCCGGACCGATCGAACATGGTGGGCGGAGGATCCACGTCCTGCCAAGAGAGCAGCGCCAAGCTTCGGTTTCGGGTACATTTGTATGTACTTCTCGAGCAGCTGAAGAAACGATCATTTCCCATTTTCTGCAGAAGGGAAGGTCTCCGATCTGCATTCGAAGCCTTACCGACCTTTTAATCCTCTCCCCCTGCAATGATCATAGCGGACACCGTCGGCCCTCGGGGGTAGGGGGTGGGCGATCACGATGCTGTGTGCTGGGTAACGCCTCGCTCTACGACGGCAGTCCTTTCCCGCGTGTGTGTAGTAGTAGAGGACGGAGGAAGCATACGGTCAAACGAGGATCTCACTCATTCCACGCGTTCTTTGACCGACAAGAGATCATGGTCAGGCGCTTGGGAAGGCGTACAGCGTGCGGTGACAGCCCAGTACTGCTGGGCTTTTCCCCATGTCTCGACTCGCCCACTTGACGTGCGAGAGCGAATTTGACACTTTCACTTGTACAATCCTCGGATGCATGGCTGCCTGCAGTTATGACAAAAGGGCGACGATATGCTTCGAGACTCTCTCTCTCTCTCTCTCTCTCTCCCCACCTGGACAGACAGACTGGACGACCACGCTAGTGTCCCAGAAGGTCAAACCGACAGACTCGAACAGAAGGGTGCGACGACCTGCGCGAGTTGAGTTGAGTTGAGTCGCGCCGTTGGAAAATTTGGAAAGAGGAGGGAGGGACGGGATGGGTTGTGGACTGTGGTAGTGAGTGAGAAGAGAACGCAGGCTGGAGAAAGGCAGGCAGGGAGCATTGTGTGTGCTGGACCATCAATCAAGTGAGAGGAGGAGGAAGGTGACAGTGGAGCAGATGAGAGGGCAAAGAAGAGAAAATGAATCGACAGACAGACAGATAGATAGACAGCAACCGGTGAAGGTGGCGGAAACTGGGTACAGGTCGATATGATGATAAGGGTGATGATTCTCATATTCCAGGTTTATCTTCTACAATTGCTTGCTCTAGAAAAAGGGGCCGTGACCCCAAAATCTGTACATTCTTGGTATTTCACCAATCACCCATGCCTCCATATGACGACCCTACTCTTTCTTTCGAAAGCTTGAAAATAGGAACTCAGTCAGGTCGGACGTGCGGACACAGCTTACAATATCCAAAAGGGCTACATAGTGACTCCAATCCACAAACGAGAGTTGAAAAACTTGATCTCCCGCAGCACATCCGAGATAAAAAATCACGGGCCCTGACCTCGACCTGACTAAGGCCATCTATCTCTATACTACTCGAATGTCTCAACCGGGTCCTGTAACGCCTCATTTCTGAAACACCCCGCAAGCTCCTTCCGACAGAAAGCTGGCCTAGTGAGCGACGGACGGAGATTCAACCATATGGAGAGTATTTTACTTCCATGAACTCGACACCGAGAGTCCGAATCATGTCCTACTTTGCTTGCACGTGGACACAGCGCTAAAGCTTTTTGCAAATTAAGAGCTTCGGATGCAACTGCCAGTGTCGGTGAAACAAAGCACTTTACTAACCTTCTCAACCTTGCACACATGGAGCTCACCACTCTCACCTTCTTGAGAGATTGTGAGCCCGCAATGTCATGAATAGACGAGTTCAGCAGAGCCTTGCACAAATAAGACTCGCCACTTCTCGCCATATATGAAAAAGGCTTCATTTCATGGCCACCTTCATCACACAACCATTGCTTAACAAAGAGTCAAAATGAACTGCATGAAACTCCTGATATGCGTTGTCCCTGCAGGCCCCACTAGATTCCAATTCCAGGGACGTCGAATTCTCTCTTTCTGTGTAGTTTACAACCTGGGGAACGTACCAGGCAGGCCTCTGGCAGAATGAATCGTCGTAACTATGTACATAAAAAATTAGTCTACAGCAAACCGAAACCTTGTGTCAACGAATCCCTGTCAACTACCACACTGCGGTGCCAAATGGGCTCCACTGTTCTACACCACACTAATAGTGCTCGGACCGAGATTGTTGCTGTTGAATGAGGTCTTGGAGACGAACGCGCTGTGGCCCGAGAACTTCAAAGTGAGGTTCGACGGCTCCGCTGACGGTGAAGGTCCGAGAGTGAGTTTCGCCATCTCGGATCCTTCATCGATCTTGGCCGGACACGCAGTTGGCTTCACCACCTTCGAACTCGATGACGGCGACGAGGACATGGGCTTGCTGTAGCTCCCAGGTGCAATACCTGGCCATATGTGGTATGGGTACATACTTGGTCCTCCGATTCCTAACTGACCCGCCAACGCTGCACTGCCGGGACCTGAAGCACTGGCCGCAGAAATTGCCACAGGTCTCGGTAGTACCGTTACGGATTCGCCGGCGTAGCTGACAGTCGACTCACCTGTCTGCTCGGCCGTTCCCAGAGACATCACTGGCAGAGGAATAGCTTGTTGGAGATGGGCTCCAATCGGATAACTTCTCATCGACACTCCCGACATGGGAGCCATCGGAGGAAACATGTCTGGCCCTCTGTTCAGTTGCGGCATTCCCTGTTGTTCGAAGAACGCACCGTGGTTGAACAATCCTCCGGAGCTCAAGCTGAGTTGGTGGAGGGGAGCAGACATGTCAGGGCTCTTTGAGAGGGGCTCTTCGACCATCGGCCTCGGACCCTGCGGACATAAAGAGAAGCGCACGCCATGTAAGAAAGCCAGCATCGACGAGTGCTCACCTCTAGATAATATATTTCTCACGAGCGAAAACAACTGACCCAAGAAAGGCTAGCTATCCATGGACAGCACCCAAACTCAAGATCTACGTAGAGAAAGTGCACCAAGACTCACCGACTCCGTAACAATGTCGAAGAGGCTTGAACGACGCTTCCTTTTGTTCAGGTTACTCTGTCTGATGAAATATTTTTGAGCGTGACTGGCCACCTGAGTAGGAGTCCTAGTCTGCACAAAATTCCTGGATATGCCCCTCCAATCACCTTTACCAAGTTTCTGGAGCCCAAGAAGAAAGAGGCGGTGTTCTTCTTCAGTCCACGGTACACCTGTCGAGCGGAATGAACACGAGTTAGTAGAGGGACAACAGACTTCAACCGCCATGGACGGCATGTCAGAATTTCAAAACGATCATGCACGGCAAAGACGTGAATGTGGCTTTCACTGGATGTGGACCGCTTCATCTAGGGCAAGGGCTCGGTTTCCGATGCAGGTGAGTGCTCAAAAGCAGCAGCACCAACCAACCATGACCACCCCGCTTCCTTTACGAGGGCCGTGCATGAGGGCGACCTCACGCTGGCTATTAACTGATTCCAAAGAATCACTCTCTCATGCAAGAAGAAGGGGAAAACATGCTGGCGGTCTTAAGTTGAAGGCTCTTCGTCTACTCTCGAGAAATGTCCTTGGCTGGAAATTGAAACATCAAAAGGGCCATGGAAACCCACCTTTCTTTCTTTCGCGAGCGTTGCTGGAAGTCTGCACGAGGCCGTCTGAAACGTATCCCTCAGCACCAGCTCCGGACTCCGAATGCTCGGGGGTGGATGGAGGGTTGCTGGCGTTGGCATAATGCGTCAAATTGCCCATGCTGACACTCTTACGCATGTTCGCTGCACCATCGTTCGTTGTGAGTCGAACACCAAATAACCGTACCCCCCGATCAGGACAACGATCGGGACACGTACGAGAATTGTGCCCATTATGACCACAGTGGGAGCAACGGCGAGTCATTTCGGTCTCCAGTTCTTCTGGCCCTGATCGCCCCGAAGGAATACGTAAGTTAGCCACAGCGACCGGTGGTAACTTGAATGGGTCTATTTTTACTGACTGGGAAGACGATGGAGAAATCGTGTGATGTAGAGCACGAGGAGCGAACTGCACAAGGTCGGTGCGGCTCCGTTCTCTTCCGGTTCACGAGTCGTCTGTTGTGAACGCAGATGGATGAGGGCACCGGCGCCTGTTCACACTGGCAACGAGAGAGCAGATCCGCGAAGAGTGGGACACCGAGAGGAACCCGATTCGAATTAGATGTCACCACGAGGACGGAGGACAGCAGGCGAGAGCATATGCCCCTTGGAGCAGTGGGAGAGGGAGAGAAAGAGAGCAAACACGTGCCCGCCGATGAAACCGAAATCCGTGGCTTCCAAGTCGCAGGACAAGAAAGACGTAGGATCTGAGAGAGAACTCGAAGAAGCAACCACGTGGTATAAAGCCCGAAGCCAGAAACCGATCACAACCGATGCTCCCTCTCTCAAGACAGCACAAGAAAACGATGCGGAGCGGGACTTCCTTCTCGCGCTATCTCCCTCGTCTACTCGTCGCTACTTTTCCTTTCCTTTCTCCCTTTTGTTGCACTTCCTTACCGCCTTTCGAGCAACCGACCGACCGAACGAACAAGACTCGAAGCCCCACCGACAGCAGACCACGACAGGACCGGGCTTCGTTCGTTCTCTTCCTATCTCGTCTTCTCTTCCTCCTTTATTCCTTTCCCGATATCCTTGCAACCTATTGAGTGAGTCCTCTTCCTCCCGTCCACGCTCTGATAACCTCCAACCTCCACTACCGACGCCTCAACTACGCTTCTCTTTGTCCAAGCCTCGACTCAAACCCCACGGATCTGACCACCAGGAGTCGTAGCAAGACTCACTCGCGCGACCTTCGAACGATCTCGAGAGCCGGAAGAAACTTTTATCACAGACCTCGAACGAACCCGACCGACCGAGCTCGTCACGACACGACGGCCCAAGCCCACGACTGGATGGTTGGTGGTGATGGTGTTGTGGGTTGATAATAATGATGGTATCGAACGAGAAAGATGTCAAGAGAAATTACAGATCGAAGCAAGATGCTATCGCGCCAGCGAAGAGACCGAGAAAGAGAGAGAGCGCGCGCGCGAGAGCGAGAGAGAGAGAGAGAGAGAGAGAGATCGAGGAGGAGAAAGAAAGAGAGAGATAGAGAAGGAATGGATGAACAGAGAACAACTACTACTCGACTCGACGCGCAAACTGGGCCCTGCACAGCAGCGACTACGACAGCAGTGCACAAGCAGAGTGAGCGTTCCGCGCACACACGACGAGAGGGCGAGGCCTTATGAAGGAGGAGGAGGGGAGGAGGAGGAGGGCGAGGGTACGAAGGGAGGAGGGCGAGAGAGCGAACGAATGAAACTGGATCGGTCGAGGGCGAGAGGAAGAAGGGGAGAGCGGACGATGATGATGGGGCGGGGAAGAATGGGAGCTGAGCGGAGGTCGGCAGCCTGTTGAGCCCGGATGTGTGGATGGCCAGCGACCAGATGACAGGCAACGGACGGTGCCGGACATGCCTGACCCGCGCCCGCATCCGCCATGCATCCATGCATCCATCCTGATCCGTTCTTTTCAGCCCACCACCATCCTCTTCCTCCTCCTCCTCCTCTTCCTCCTCCGTCCTGCTGGGCTGAAGCGGGGGCAGGTACAGACTGTCCTTCCTTCACACTTAACCAACCAACCAACCGCGTGGTTAGCTCGCGCTGTCACTATTACCGTCTTCTGTTTAACCGCGGCGCGCCCTCGTGTCCGCCTCTCCCCCGCGCCCGCGAATATTCCCATTCATGACTCCCGCGGCTTTCACCTTTTCGGCCTCTCCCTTTCACTCGCCCACGGCTTTGTCTCCTCCTCCCGCTCCTCCACCGTGGAGTTTTGAACGGTGTGCAACCTTCTCCTTCTCGTGATTGATGCCGGTGAGCTAACAGGACTGCGCCCGGCAACTATATCTCCAATAAGTCCAATGCGCTACCCCCATCCGTCACCGTCGGGTCCGCTTCCAAATAATCCCTACCAGGTAACTACACTGCACTACGGTTCCTTTTGCGTATCGGTCGGTCAACCTACAAGCCGTCCGCGGTAAGGAAGAGCGAGCGCGATGGTTACTCCGAGAGGGACATGGCGAAACTGCGACGTTGCGAAAATTATAAAATGGTTCGACTTTATTTAGTCCGTGACGGTACCTCCTCGACCTCACGTCGTCGAGTTCCCCACTGGTCCTTCTCATCCACCGCGAGTTTAAATTCGGTAGCTTAGTTGGTAACTCCGGGGCTCATTAATTTAAGTCGATGCGTCCTGTTCGCTGCATGCAAATTAATTCCGAACCGTTAGCTCGTTAGGTGCGTGGCCGAGGGGGGTAACCACTGTGGGAAGGACCCGCATCTTCGATTTTTTCCCGGTGATTAGGCAGTTTCCGGTACCTCTTTACATGCAGCTGCCCGACTCGCCCTCCATGATCCGGCGGTGTTCTCGATTAGCGGTAGATATTGCGGGCACCATCCCAAGCCGGACAAACGGAATGGTGTACCGATATTATAATTGCCGTATATCTGACGAGACGCATCCGGGCACGAGCTGCGGTTCCGAACAAGATCATTCCGTTATGTTGGTTATAGTACACCGTGTGGGAAATATAGTACCCTTTATTCTGTCCCTCTCGGTGTGAGCAGGGCTAGGCAAATAAGCGAATGCATGAGAAGGGGAAATTCATGATTGAGCGAGTGGCATGTTATATATAATATATGTGGTGAGAAGCCCTACGATAACATCTTCATGTCGTCCGCTTTTGCGGCTGGAATTTATATTATTTGGGCATGATGTAGAAGCAACCTTCACCCATAGGTTTGCAGAGTGGGGACTAATCTAGGACCCGACGATGAGAATATCTCCGTTGATAAAAGAAGGTGCGAAGCAGCCTTTAAGAATGGCTTGCAAAAACATGTGATAAAAGGGGGAAATAACTGGCACTAAAGGTTAAGCTCTAAAAAGGAAAGGAAAGGAAAGGCAAAGAAAAGAAAGAGGGCCGGAGATATTTTCGTCGAACGAGGCGCAATCGCGAAATTCATTATTGACAGTGACATCCATTCCACGAGGACGCTTCCGCGCCTCACATGACATGGGGTATCCATGCGGTCGTCATCCATGCATGCATATACACACATACATGGAGATGAATCCAAAATCCACACGCATTCGCATCCATCGCCTTTCTTCATAAAGTTGTCAAAGCGAGACCCGGCTGTCAGAGGCCATAGGGAGTTGGAAATAAGCAAAGCGTAAGTACAGGGTCCTAATAATGGCCTTCCGGGAGCTGATTAAAGCCAGCTAACTCGGACGTCGTCCGGGTGATCAGTGTCAGGTTACGTTAAACCGAGAGTTAGGGTTTGAAGGGATGGCCTGCAGGCTTTTATCTGCTTTTATCTACCGTTGGTGAGAACCCGATCTGGGTTGCGGTCATGGTGAAAGCGTGGAGCCTTCTCTCGAGTAAAGAACACGCTTGCCATGGTGCCACGTGACCGCTTCCCCACGGCCAGTTTAGCTTTTCGGTCTTAAGACCAGAAAGAGCCAATGAGTGACGACGAGTCAGTTAATAGGACTTACCAGCTGGTGATGTTGTTACTGGACCAACCGCAGCGGTATCATCATTCTTTCCTTCTGATTCTTCCTCCCCGGGAATTTTCCTTATTCCTTCGCCTGGTTCCACGTTGTCCTTTCCTGCGGATATTGTCCATTTTCGGGATATTTCAATGGATATAACTGGAAAAATATCGGTACGCTTAATGAGGGTAACCTCAGAGACAGCGCCAGTCAATACGAGAAGTACGTTTTCTGCTCTATTTTCCACCGCAGATGCCACCTTCGTAATAATTCTCAGAACTCGATTCCGATGTTTACTGCATGCTTTTCCTATGATTCAGAACATATCGGAGCCTGAATATTATATACATATTTTTTCATGCTTTTCTCATGTTTAGAATGAAGTATCACGAAACTCATGATTTCAACGGTGATGATAAAACGCACATACTAAGCATCCTATTATTAATATTCCGTGTTTGTCAATACTTACGCACCAAAACGACGGATAAAATAGAGCGGATTAATGAGTAAGCATCTCGGGGGTGTGGGCCGAGTAAAATTATTTTAGTAACTCCCCGAAAGGACAAAACATGTAGACACATTTCGGACAAAGATCTGAAATATTCTCTCCAGTGCGACTACGTACGTGGTGCCATCTCCAGTCTGGGTATGTAGAGGAAATGTTGTTAATTTTGCGCGAGCACTTTCTATTTCATCTCTCGGCAGCATGTTACGGCTCGCATCAGCTGGATCTGCTTATGATAGTCGAGCCAGGCCAAAATAGTTTGTCCAAACTGCAGATATTTTCAGCCGAATGAAAGGGGAGATGCTCTTCCGGTCGAGCCAGAGGAGAATTTCAACCGCGAGTTACTCTTGGTCCAATTACCCCATCGGGCGAAGGAGAAGTTATTCGACGGAAGGAAACAAAAGAAATCCAAACTTGAGGCGACTGGCAGCCAAACCTGTCCGACCAAATACAGGTGGAGCCCAGGGCCCAATGAGAAGGGCGAGAAACAGAAATTATGGGCGGAAAAGGGCAGTGGGAAAAGGAGCGCGGATTAAAACAAGCCCCCATCGTGGACTCACGGTGAGGACATGTCGACCGAGGCAGGAGGTCGAGACAGCTCAGACAGATGGAGCACGGGTGGTCACATGGAAACACTTTCTACGGCGGGAGGAAAAGATTCGGCGGGCATCGAATCTCCAAATGGCAAGATCCGTAAGTTCTTGTCGAGAGCGGACGACGGAAAGAAGGAAAGAAAGTGCGGCAGTGCCAGCGGGTGGTTGAGAGGCATGGCAGGCAAAGAGGGCAGCGTGAAGCTAATCGACGGATGATGAAGGCATCATGTGCATGTGCGATCGATCATGCCTACAGTGGCCGGCTTCATCTACGCGACTACCGCGACGGGTCGAATCTTTGACGGCGACGCGGACGGGGACGGGGACGGGACGGGGCGGGGCGAGACGGCGTCCGTCCCTTCTGTGTCGACTCTACTGTTCTCTCCATACTTAGTACATACCCTCTTTCTTATTATTAACCCGTCCCTTCCCCTCGCCTTCCCCGGCCAGAGCAGGTCGGGTTAAGCGAAGGCAACCCAACTCACCCCACGATCATCCTGCCCGGTGACGACAAGTCGGTCGGCCGAATCTAAACAACGCGGTGAGCGTAGAGAAAGGATGGACGGACGGACGGACAGAAGCCCGAAACCGCTGGCAGGAGACCGGCGACCCAGTTAGCCAGGAACCCAGCTTCAATCTCGGATCGGCCACACGGTAGCGGTTAAAAGCGCCGCGGCGGGGCCAATGGGGCACGTCCTGGGCCGGTCCTGAGATCTGATTTCCCGTGTCAGAGAGTATATTTACCCCCGGTAGAAATGCCATGACGTCAGTGGAATGGGGTCGAGGCCAGCCAGCGAGCCAGCGCTATCCAGCACCAGCGCCGGTTTGTGTACGTCCTGTCCATTGAATTCAGGTTCGGCCCCGGTCGGCCTTGTTCGGCAGTTTGGTTAGGAGGATATAGGTGGTTATAACTGTGTAACTGGCCGATAAGATGATTGGATTAAGAAGTGGATTAGACCGGCCCCACAGTTGAATTGGCGGTCAGCTCCCTCCCCTCTCTCGGTACATCCTTCCATCGTCTCGTCCCCGCTGCTGCTGCCGCTGCTTCTTCTTCTTCTTCTTCTTCTGCTCCTCATCTTCCTCTTCTTCTTCTTCTTCATCGAGCTCGTTGCGTTTCGTTTCTCCTCCCTGAAATGCGCTCGGTTCGGGACCCACCAGAGGGGAGGAGAAATGGGTGGAGTGGATGCTAAATGGGAGGGGAAGGAGAGAGGGCGCAGCGTAGTTGCTGACGAACAAAGCGAAAGTCGGGAAGGGGGAGTTGAAGAGCGAGAGGATATATTGGGTTTGAGTTTTGGAATGTTGTGTTTATTAGTAAAAGGCTTGACCTCAGCATCCATCCAGACCAACCCTTTGCTGCAGGTGCCCTAGAAGTTTAACGATCTTGTTGTCCCTAACATCAAGGAGATCTAACGGGATCCGCCATGGGCTGCTTACCTTACCCTCCACGACGACCGATTCTCGTCATCCCGGCCTCACTCGCGGATTCGACCAACGAAACGAACCCCAGGACAAAGCAGTACAATCGCTGCGAGAGCGAGCAGACAGACACATTTCAGCAGTCTCGCTCGCTCGCTTGCTCGCTTGCTCGCTCGGCCCATCGCATGGCAGTGGCGGGACGGGACGAGGGGCTGAGACGCGAAAAGCATGACCTTCTTTACTTCTTTACCATCTCCTCTCTCTATCGCTCTTCTTCCCCTTTCTCTCTCGGGCCAGAAGAGATCTAGACTGGTGTCAACTGCAGAAGAAGCTGAAATCCACGGACCGGATTTCGAAGCAAGATAATGTATAGAATTGGGCGGAGCACATGGGCTCGCTCGGCGAGAGCCCTTGCTTCTGTTGGTTCAGTTCTCGCTCACTTTGTCACTCCTCCATTGGCCTCCGACTCCTCCTCGGCGCATGGACATGCCATGGCATGAATGGCAGGGCAGTGGACGGCCAGCTGGTCTGTTGAGAAGATACTTCACGGAAGACCCAACGACCTCCCGTCAGATATCCAATACGTTTCCCCCACACTCTCTGAGTAACTCCTCGCCCCTGGCCTCACCCTTTTATCCAACATGGATAAATCAAAATACTTTCCGCTCAACCCTAGGTTCTTAACTACTCTTCCTCTTCCTCCTCCTCGCCCTCCCTCCACCTTTCCCCGTCGCCCGCTTTTTCTTGTGCAGCAATCATCAATCGGTGGAGCCCTGAAATGGTTATTTACTGAATCTAGGGCGCCCTGCAGAGCTCTTCGCTTTCTGGTAAGAATGTCTATGAATGAATGAGCGGACGAACTCGCATTTAACCCGTGCCATGGAGGCGTGGCTGGCTGGCTGGCTGGCTCGTTGGCTGGTTGGTTGCTTCATTCACTGCTCGCTGGCCTTCGCCTTCGAACACTTTGTCCAACTCGGAGCTTTGTGGAAGCAGGTTAAATCACCTCTATCCGGATTAGATTCCGTAGGCCTGAGCAGTTATATGCTGCATGTGCCTTCGGGCACTACCCTGAACCCGACTCGCGAACAAGATAAGAATATTTCGCCCCCTCCATCTCTGTCACAAGATCTAACCAAAATCAAGAGACGCAGGAGCTGAGCCTGAGCTGAGCTAAACGAATGATATCATCATTCACGACCCTCCCTCCCTCTCTCTCTCTCTCTCTCTCTCTTCGTTATATCGCGCGGAGGGAGGTGTGGCCGGAGGGCTCGAACTCATCACCCCTCATCGCACTTAAGCATGATGGCAATACTCATTTGGCTCGGCTTTCACGCTCGTTGAGATTCTTCGAAAGGCGGGGAAGGGTGGAAAGGAAAGGAGTCGAAATCGTCGTCTCAATCAGTCCGAGAGCCCCGAGTCCCACCACCAGCGAACGACATTTGTTCAGTGATGAGGAGGACGACGGGTGAAAGAAGAGGATCAATCGCACAAGAACTGACCGCCCGCCCTTCTCCAATCAATCATAGTAGAAGACAATATCATTGCCTTTTCATTGACCCTCAAACAAACCACATTCCATCGATCGTACGACGACCGTCTCATGGGCCCATGCCATGAGCCCCATTTCCCCCCTCCCCCATTCCCCCTTCCCCCTTGCCGTTACACAGCACTTTGGTGGTGTACGGTGACGTCCATGTGAACGGAAATCCATTCTTTGTACGAATCATTGTACCCCTTTTCGAACCCGGAACAACAACAACAACGAACGATCGAACCAAGGAGCGAGTGAGTGAGCGAACATACTTCATTTCTTATCTTTTCTTTTCTTTTCTTTTCTTCAAGTACCGGGAAATCATTTTTATCTGGCCGCAAGTGAAATGCAACCAGGCCGATGCAAACTCTATCCACATCGAGAATGAACATTAAAAAAGACCCCACATTCTTCGCCTGTGCTTTTGCCCCTCGCACCCCAAAATAAGAGCGGGCGACCGGCACGAAATAAAATCCATAAAGCAAACGGAATGCAATGAATGAGCCGAGCTACCTCTCGCGAGCTGCTGTGTACGACGGTCAGAGAAATTATCTCCATCTTTATCCGGATAGAGTAAGTTTTCCTCTTATACTCGATGGTCGTTGCCCTCGAAGAAGAAGTCCCATTGAAGCTGTCTGATCTGCATTCTGGTGGCCGGCACCGGATGCCGGCGTGACCGGTTTTTATTGTTGCGACTTTCCGACACATTTTCTAAAATAGGATACGATTTCTTTTTATTGGATCGGGCTCAAATTGTACGACGACATTTGGGATATTTTCCGCGCAGTGGAGATTAAAAAAATCCGTCCCAGACGTAGGACGAGGTGTACGTACATCCATGGATCCATCCGCGGTCTGGCATTGACCGGGACGCAGCCACCAGATGGATGGTCGCGAGGCGTAGAGATAATGTCGGCGCGGGGGCTAGAACCATGTGTGAAGGCCGGAAGTAAAAGGATATCAGATATTTCTCTGACAGAGAAATGACGATTTTGCACGTGTCACGAAAGATTGCCAAAGTCACCAAAGGTGTCATGGAATGGATGGTACCGACCGACTATTTGAACGGACGAAATGCCTGTCCATCGAATCGAAAGCTTGAGGTGCTTGTCTCACAAGGCAAGGCGAGGCAAGGCGAGGCAAGCATAGTTGTTGGCCATCGTCCAATCCAGATCTCCAAATGCGCCGGGTTTATTCCCACGGTTGACTCGACGCGCGATCGCATTTGCCACTGATGTGATGGGATGCGAATCCCGGCCAGCCTTCTTGTCTTTCAAGGAATACTCCCAGCTGCTGTCCGCGCTCTCAGAAGGAATCCATGCCATTTGCTCCAGCAACTGGCCCATGCTTCCGGTGTGGACACACTCTCTGGATCAGAGCAATGCCTCGACGATAAAGAGTGCCCAACAGCTGGTTCGGTTGCTTGACTCAAAGAAACTCGAAGTGCATGTCGCTCCTTCTATCTATTTGTAGCAGTTTTCGCAACTGATTGAACCCGGGGGCGTGAATGTGGCCACCCGGCCATTACCTTGCGTGACCCAAAGGAAGAATCACTTATCTTGTTGGAATTGGCTTGTCTTCTTGACCTCTGTTGTCCCGGTCAATTCCACATTGCCCTCTTTTCCCTTGAATCTCATAAGAAAAGACCTTCTTTGGACTTTGGGGTTGTTTGAAAGCGAAAGTCTTCCCGCCATCCCTTTACGTGAGCCGGGTGAAGACATTGATCTTGAGCTCAACCGCCACTCCCATTGCGAAAGACGACCATGTTCAGAGTTTGATCCAATCGGTGGATTGGTCTGTCACCAGTCTCCAAATCTGTGTTCTTCCATGTAGAATAATAGTTTCGCATCTATGTACGTTTTCACACCTAAAATATTCTTTGTGGGTGAAACTCTTATCATAGCGTATGAGAATGGTCACCTTCATGTTTTCTCTTCGATTAGTACTTGCATTTTTTACCTTTTGTGTACAATCTTCATGTGGATCATTATCCTGATGGAAGATATCCTCTAACATCGCGTATGAGAATGGTTATCTTCATGTTTTCTCTTCGATTAGTACTTGTATTTTTTACTTTTTTTGTACAATATTCATGTGGATCACTATCCTGATGAAAGATATCCTCTAACATCACCGCATTTGACTAGGTGGAAACAAATGCAACCAATTCTTTTCTACCAACAAAAATTTCTGGACAAATATGTTTCATCATCCTTGTTCACAAGAGAAGAGCCCATGTATGTGTTAAGTTTTTCAGATCTCATCAACAATTCTTATGGTTAGAGATTGATATAGTGAGACAAGTCATGTCATAACTAATTATCACTGGATATATACTCACAATAAACAGCCACCTATTCTCTAAACACAAATATCTTTTCGAATAAAACTATGACTTCAGACTAGTTAAATAAAGATTGTATATACGAATGATATTTTGTTAGCAAAACTGCATTTTGATCATATTCTATTTCATATATTATGATATGTGGGTATCAACATCATTGGCTTTTAGATAAGATACCAATGACTCAAATATGTATCATCATCAGGGTTTGATTTTCCCCCGGGAATAGCTAACTGAATTCAGGGATAGGGGAACAATAGGAGTAAATCGCCATACTCTCTCTTGCTAACACTGGGCTACACCCCAAGGCTTTTAGGGTAGATACCGGGTACATCTCCTTGTAAATGTCACTTTATTGTATGAATTTCGAGAGCACTCACAAGTAAATAGCGGACTGAAGAGCTTTCAATCCACTACTCATCCTACGGAAAAGCAGCTGCTTAATTCTTCCACTCGTGATTATGTAATTAATGAGTCATCAATATCAAATGACTCTGTTCGAGCAGGCATATCATGTAGCCAAACACGCATCCAGTGCCCTGCACTTTTAAGAGCATATTTTGCTTTTAGCATACTCTCTCATATTCTTTGAATGAGCAAAGCATTTTCATACAATGGATAACATGGCTGACAAAGCCGGACCTTCCCGATCAACAATCTATAGCTCCCCCTTGCAGAAAACTGCAGCTGCTATTCGAAAAGTGATATCTCCACAACAGTCCAGCCCGGCACAACAGCAATTAAAAAAACATAGCAAGTTTGTTGGTATACAGCAACAGCTGACACAATATGATATGCGCGGTGTTAGATGTCCTTGACATCCCAATATCAAAGATGACGGCAATATGCGATGACGGTGACTCCACACTGATTGGCAGGCACAATGGAATGGGCGCAAAGTTGCGTGTTCATGGAGTGTCCATTGCGCAGTGCACAAGACTGTATTAGCCCTTGGGGACACAATCAAGGAAATGAAAGCTCTTCAAGAGTTGGACATTGTACTAAAGGCGTTGCATATTCTATTTAGCAAATGAGTATCTCGTCAAACGCAATGGACACGCTCTGCCAATAGGCGGGGTGTGACCAAATTGCAATTCCCCTTATTTAATGTCACTCGATGATTTTTCAGAGCTCAAGGCGTGGATGGATTACAAGAGAATTTAGCAACGCTGATTTTGTTCTTGAAGAGTAAGTCAGGCAAGAAGTGTTGGGAGAAAGCGACAAACTTACATAAGTCTCTCACTGATGTCACTTTCATCTGCCTATTGCATAGTGTTGCTGATGTATTCAAGCCCTTAGAGGAATTTAGGAAGTATTTTGAGTAGGACAACAACCTGCCTCACAAAATTCTTGGCCGGCTAGAGCTGTGTTTGTTTGCTCTCAAGGGTATTTTTGGTTCTAAGTATAGGGTTGATGGTGATATATTGAAACAATTCTTAAAATCTATTCAAAAGAATGCAACCACAAGGATCTAATTTGGCAAGCCAATGAGAGTTATAGGATTCCTTTGATAGGTCACTCTAGTTTCACTGTGGAACATGTTCATGTGTTCATCAAGGTGTTGATGGGGAAAATTGAGACAAACCTCTTGGAACGCTTTCTTGAGTGAGATGTGCTTAGTGACTTAAAAATCTTTGATCCAGCATTTTATAGAAGCCTAAAGCGGTCAGAACTTGAAAAATTTGGTATGTCATATCATAAAATTTTGTTGAGACATTTTTGCAACAGGAAAAAAAAAGAGCAGTTGTTTCCAATTGACCCGTCTGTATTGTCTCAAGTCAACAAAAAGTTTTTGAGGATGAAGCACCTGTTGTGGTTAGTGGTCAAGGATCCGCATGCAGAGTTCCTTCTCGTCTAGAGGTACATTCATGATGAGCATGGGTTAGAGCTATGCTACATGCTTAAATTTGTGTATCTCTCTCTTGTCATCTCCCTTAACAATGTCATTTTTGAGCAAGGTTTTTCTTTGCACAATAGTATCAAGATCAAGCTTAGGAATAGATTGCGTATCAAAACGATCGATGGTTTCATTTGGAGCAAGACTTTGGCCAAGTCTTGGGAGAATTTTGATTATTTACAGTTAGAGGAATTGTATCATCATAAGACTCAAAACTTCAAGTTGCCATCATTATTCCAAGCTGTGAATGCCCTTGAGTATGATGAAAACACAGAACCACACAATGATGGTGACAACGTAGATCTTGGTCAAGACGTTGAGCACAATAATCCAGATGAGCATGCTTTCTATGATGTTGACTCATTAGAAGATGATGAGTAACCAGTGCATGCAATTGTCGTTGAAGAATCTACTGTTGTTGAGTTGAGGGAGGAATTTTTAAAGTTGTTGGGGATGGACGCAAGTTAAAGGTAAATTGTAAGAATCCTAAATCCATGTTTCATTTGTCCACAAATGTGCATGCAAGCCATGGCATAGTCGATACTCAAAAGTACTCAGCACAGTTAATGGAGCAATTTGACTATCAAACCTTGAAAAACAGTTTTGATAACCCCCAGAATTTTTTCCATGACACATCTTGGTGACCCCGAGATATCAAGAATGCTCAAGTCAAAACATCGGAGCTACGTCGTGATGTTTTGTGGTGCCTTCCTGGCGTGACCAAGTGGTTTTTAGCCATGTCTGTCAAATCCTAATCATCACAATTATATGCTGATACACTAATAGACTATCATCATCATATAAGTATGATGAATCTAATATGGTTAAGTAAATATTAGAGCAATACATGATTCAAAGTGCACCACATTAATAAAGAAAATATATATAAGTGTAGATCATTTGAGTAAATTATATTGATAAAATTGTTTCAGAACCAAAAATTAAGGCGTTTTCAGACAATTTGCATAATCATTTTATTATAATCTTTCAAGTGACATCTGAACAACAATACTGAGCATTTTGCTTATGTAATGTTGCACTCTCATCTTGATAATCTATAAGATATAGATGTTATTTGATATTTTTCTTCTTCTTTTTTAATTCTTCATTAAAATTTAGTTGCTTAAAAATGTCATTTCAAAAAAAACCTGAGAAATGATGTAAGATGTAAAGTAACACATAAAAGCCTGACTTTTTTTTAATATCAACAGCATTTTGCTCGCTTGTGGGAGTACGTTCAATAGTTTAAAAAGTCACTTCACCTCAAAGAACTTGGTAAAGAAGATTTGGCTCGTCTGTGCTTACTTTTGAAGTCTTTCAATAACCCTAGATTGCTAAGAATGCAAATTCAAATATAAAAATATACATGATAAGAAATATCAAGTAAATTTAATATGAAGAATAATTCATTGAGCTCACACACACACATAATTCAGGTATAAAATCTAACAAATACGGTTATTTTCCTAGAAACCTAGTAACAAACATTATCATTGAACTTGAATTGATCTGTGGATATAATCATATGAAGTATTTGATCAAAAAATGAGCATTTTATTTATAAATTACTTATTTTTAAAAAAAATAATTTTATCGATTTTGGTAAAATTTTATAGTATGATTATTACACTGGAAGAGAATACTATCAACAATTCACATATGAAGGTAACAAAAATTTGATGAAAATGTATTTTATGATTGCAATATTTCATTATATGGAAAAAATTTAAATGATAAATTTTGAGAATTCTAAAAGAAATAAAATTACTACATATTTTCTTTATCAAGATTTTCAAAATATGTTTTTCTGTAATGAATCATCTTAGAGCTAAATCAATTCTCTCTTGATATCGTTTCAAAACATACTTTCAAATTAACCTTCTTATTAAACATTGTTTAGCAAGTTAAAAAAATATTTTATATTATCATGTTTAAAACCATCAATAAATCTTTTTTTCATCTAATTAGAATCTAAATTTCTAAAGAGATTTTAAGAATTTTATATATAATATTTTCTTATCACAAATATCTTATTGTCTTCAAATCCACTACAATTTTCAAGATCATATAACAAATTTCTCTCTTTTTCTGAAAAAATCCTTCAACTTGTAGTATAAATTTTTTTTTAATTTTTTAATTTTTTAACCCGATTTCTAAAATTAATAGATATTTATCACATTTCAAATAACATACGTAGAAAGATTAAATTTTCATTTTTAATAAATATACAAAATTTTCTCATATTTACTTCATCGAAGTAGTAAGCATGATTTCTTTTAGATTCATTGCTTGATTTTCATTTCAAAACTTTATAATACTAAAATTTATCATAAATAAATTTTTAAAAAATTTCTAAATTTGAATCTAAAACATTATGATTAATTTAGATTCAAAATTGAAACTTTAAGTAGTCTCTCTGTTTGATTTAAAAGTTCATTTTTTTTATTGAAGTCTGAATTTTTATCAAATCAAAGAAAGAAATCAACTTTAAGAAATACATACAAAAAGTCTTCTTGTAAGTACTAACTTCATTAATATGAGTATAAAAACTTTATATTTATGAAGTTTACTTTATTAACTTAATTTTGATTTCTTTTCAATAATTTTTTTAAAAGTCTTGAAAGTTTATTAGCGAAAAGTAGTTCCTCTCAAAACAGATGATAATTTTAACTTCTATGATTGACTTTTCACATATTCAAAAATCATCTAATTATTATATGTTTTAAAATTAAGTAATTAAGTAATTAATAAATTTTAAAGTTCAAATTTAAACTAAATGCAATCTAACTACCTTAATCTTTCAAGAAGATGAAACTATAAAATGATATAGATTCTCTAAATCTTAAAATTTTAAATCCAGATACAAACTGAATATTTTATAGATTATAGATTTTATAAATATTTATATAAGTTTAATAAGAATATTGATACTTTATCATTTGATTTTTAATAAAAATTTTCAATAAGGTATTTTTCAAACATATGAATACTCACATTTAAAATGTTGTGTTCAAAATACTTAACAAAAATGTTGGTCAACTTTAAAAAAACATTTGCAATCTGAAGTTATTTACTAATTAAAATTTCATGGGTTGAAGGTATAGATTTTTTATTTTAAGAAACAATTCTTATTCTCAAATGTTCAACCGTTTTTCAGTAATAAAATCCAATTTTTTTCACAAATTGTGAAACTGATATAATTTCAAAAATAAATTTCATATTCATAAAATAAAAAAAAATTCAAAAAAATATCTTTTACAAAAAATCCAAAATATATAAGACTTTTTTGCATGAGTATAAATTCAGATAAATTTTTTTATCAAAGCTTTTGAATGAAAATTGATATGTAAAAGATCTACTACTGTTTATTGGTAGTGAAGAATTTAGAATTTTTATGGGTTTTAATTATTTTTAATAACACCATGATCATTTCCATGTATCTGTATGAAAATATATCTTTCTACGAAATCATTCTATTTAATTTTTTTATTCATGATAATCAATAATTTTTTAGATAAAATCAATGAGATGGATTTGGACTGATTTTTTTAGAATCATATTTATCATGCCATCTCCAATCTTTGCAATTTGCACTGAGATTGCTAGACATCTTGTGATTGATTTCAAAATTGTGTTGTTGTTGACCCACCAGTAATAAAAAATTTTAAATTGGAAAATAATTTGCAAGAGATAATTCACGTAACAAAGTCAAAATCTTTACTACGAGACAAAGAAAATTTAGATCATTTGCAATTATGAATTTAAGTATAAAACTTATAGTCTATTTTTTGAATTCTTTCAAAAAAATAAATTTTAATAAATGAATACTTTTTTAGATCACACACCAACTAACATATAGCTTTGATTGTTACTTATGATATAAAAAACATGCAATTATTTTAATTTTAGGAAATGACTAAAATCTTTCAACAGTCGAATATTAGATAGTATTTCTGGCCGTCGATAGACTTCGTGAATAATTGAATCATTCAATAAGATTCATATATATCTAAATTTATCAAATTCCAAGTATCGTGGTTTAAATTTTAGTTTGGATAACACGAGAAACAACAAAACATTCTCTGCAGCAGGGAAGGTCATACTTCCATTCTCATTATAAAGAAATAAATTGAAGAGTAATGGATAACTTCAACCTCCTTGCGTATGATAACACGACTTCGATGTCCTCGTCGGATAGGTTTTATGATTGATGAGTTGCTAAGAAAAGAAAGTACTATATTCACTTATATGCATTTACCAATAAGTGAAAGGGGCCACATGGATATAAATAATAGATTCAAGTGGAAAGGAAACATCATTTTCATACAATGATTAAGATCCAATAAGATAGGTCTTATTTTCTCAAGTCAATTTCACTTAAAGGCAGATGAACGGGGAAAAATCCAGTGAGTAAATTCCCTTCAGAAGTTGGATAATATTTCCAATCATGAACGCTAAGAATAAAATGTGGCTCATCCATTAAATTATTCAGGCTGCGGAGCTTGTAGTGCCGTCCATCTAGTTCTAGGCGACTCAATTGATGTGATCCAATTGGATAGTACACCAACTCGAATTCCCCTACTGTCCTGACATTCCCTCAACTACCCGGATCATCTGTCGATCTTACCTAGTCCAGTTACCCAGTCCAGTCCCACTGGTGCGTGGCAAGTGTGAGCATTGTTTGAGCATGCACATCTAATCTCGCACCCAATGCATGCCACTCCACATCTGCTTTACACCAGCCATTGGAAGGTAGAATAGAAGGTCGAAAGAATTATTGTGCAATGGTTTTCTGGATCTGCTGATATGCATCACATCACATTCAATCAGAAAGGAAGTGCATAGAAAGCGTGGTAAACCGTGGAGAAAAGTCAAGTCAAACCTGAAAGGCAGATTGTCAACACTGACTGCACCCAGATAGGGACCTACCGAAAGGCGAAATACAATCCGCGCTGAAGTGCGTTATCAAACAAACGGATATCCCATGAGAAGATGAAGCAGGCATGATCTGATCAGTTCTCGCCAAGTCCGGCAGCAATGTACTAAATTCCACATGTTGTGGAAAGACTAGATTGACCGAGTCCATCCTGCTTTCGCGTAGCAAAACGCACAATAAGAGGAAAGAGGTGAGCTGAGTTCGAGTTGAGTTGCACTCACTCCAGGTGCTATCCTCAAGCTGTAAGATTCTGGATCTAGATTAATATAGTGTCGAGGGCCGAGATAGATCATTCCCATGCTCATGGAGATAGGGGGATCGTTTCCATGAGCTCTATCTATAAAAAGTAGACGTGAGGGCAGATGTACAACCTGTTACCTCTACGAGAAACAGAGATTGATGAATCCTCTTTGGGTCCAGTGAATCTACCCCGGGCCAGCCAGCCAACGTGAAAACTATCACTCTCGTTTTCCGGGCGCATAAAGGGAAAAGTGAAAAGGGGAGACGCTTGGGTTCCGAAGACATGATAAAATCTCCACGTAAAGAAATTATGAGTTCTCGGAAGTCGCGAACAGCGAGGGGTACTACTGTGCCGTACTGTTCTCAACTCACGGTCCTTCCTTCTTCCTTTCTTCCTCCTATCCCCTCCACCAGGCCAGGACCGGCCAGAACGGGCCGGGTCACACTGATGCGATGATATATCTCGACCCGGCCCGATCCGGCTCGTCCCATGACATGTGTAGTACATACGAACGCCACATCAAATATCGTCGAGGGTTCATGCTAAACTTAGCGGGGGCTGGTTTGTCCTCCACGGCAGGAAATCCTCGACTAAAGAATGCAGGGAACGAAACTTCCCTGCCGAGGGAAAATAATAGTCCTACATGACGTTCGTCAAAATTGGTCCATCGATAGAAGCTCCAGATTCGAACAGAAGCGGGGTAAATACGATAAGAAGTATACAGCAGAAATCAACGGCAATGGGAGTGAATGGGGGAGGGTGTGTTAGTATTTCACGCTGCTATACTTAAGTGATTTTATCATTACAAGTATAAGTCAGGTTTTTTATTCGCACGAGTTCGAGTATAATTAGAATCTCAGTCATCTACTTTCATCTAATCATTTAAGAGATTTTTGAAAGTAGATTATTATATTTAATTTAAAGATTTTTTGAGGCATTTTATAGCTTCCTTAATTGCGATTTTGCTACACATTTGATTGGGTGGCATGTGTAAGTTAGTCTGATTTACTTTTTTCTTGCTTTCACAAATTCTGAAGTTTTTATTAGGATAATGTTGATGGACAGAAGGAGATAGCAATTGAATTTTAAAGGTTCAGAGCAAGCAATTGAATTACGAGAATTGGTTGTATAATATGTAAGTAAGACACGAGCTTTAACAAGAATTGAAATCGATTGAGACAAATAGAAAATGAAATCGATTGAGATATAGTTGAAAATAATTCTGATCAACATATCGATCCATGTTGATTTCACGCTCAACATGGTTCAAAGATATAAATTATGGAGATATTTTTCATTTTATAATCATGCTTTAAGTGTTTGATTGAAAATATGACACAAACATATTTTATTCAATTCATTATGAGTGTGAGATTATTATACATGATGTAGACAACATCCATATGAATGATTTTCTAGTTTGAATACGCTTGATACCGTTGTTATGTATCTAGTGTTTGCAAACATACTCATTATTTTTTTAGATGATTGATATAGAAATAAAAATCTCACAAAAAGCATCACAATATATAAGAGAATTGTTGTTTCATTGAAAAAATGAATGAAATCTTAAAATTAATTTCATCCGGTGCTTGATGTAGAGCTCGGAACTATTGATTTTACTAGATGGACGTCAATTGGATTAACAAGCACCAAAATAGAAATTTATGGGAAATGTAAAGATGTGAATTCTCGTTGTGGAGTCATCCGAATCTATGAATTTTCACTTTGAAAATGTTTTTTAGAAAATAACAAAAAACCTACGTCTCTAGAAAGTCTGAACCTAATAGTTCAAGATCGCACATTGGCAGCTTATTTCAAGCAATTTGTTGTCATCGTCATACACAGCTGACTAGTTGATGCATTCCAAACAAGAGAAGTCACGGTCCCGATGACTTTTCGGACGATATGTTGGGAGATGACATATTTCATGACATATTGAAGGTATTGGAGCCAGTCCCATCCTTTTTGTCATTTTAGTCAATTCACTTAGTGTAGTAATATTTAGACGGGGGAGATAAAGATAGAATATCGTCGATAACCCTACCCTACAAAGACCGCCCTCATCTGGCCTTTGCTCAAATAGATCACATATCCAAATGCGAAAAAGTAGGCCCCACCGTTTTCACTCGTCCGGTCTCTTTTTAAGACAAAAACGGAGACACCGTGACTCCCGCCGACAACTCTTTGACTGCCTACAATCATCATATCCCACGACGACTGCACGACTCTTACCGCCGACACCCCGACGGGAGGCGCGGGCCTGGCTGAGAATGGCGCGGCTGGGGCCCTCGCGGGGATCTTGACTTTTGCGCGTCCCTTCATTCTGGACGCGTCTGCCGCACCGGCCCCGGCCCGTCCCACTGCTCCCGACCTGACCTGACCTGACCTGACCCGACGTCCCACCCCGGCTTACCTCACCTCACCAGGAGGTAAGTTCAACAGAGCCCAGAGCGCAGAGGTACGTACAGTGTAACTTTTGGACGTAGTTCGAACATTCTTGCGCGAGATGATCCCGTACACAGTAGACGTAATGTTGGGAGTGCGGTGAGGTGGGAGTGTAGTGGGGGTGGTAGCAGTAGCCGCAGAGCCACTAGCGTGGGACTCCCCGGGCCCTGACTTCACGGCCGCCGATTGCATCTTCGCGGACGCTCCAGAGGGAAGGAGGGCGGACGGGTCAACATTCCACGCTCCATCCATCCACCCATCCATCCATCCATCGATGCATTCATATCCCGTAGCGCAAAAGGAGGCGAAGTGATGAGAGGTGAGGCCATGGCATCTGCCATCTGGATACGCAATAGTCAACCTCGTCGATCGGGGACCGGTGATGCGCGGCGGGGTAACGTCGAGCGGGTACGAAAAGTTTGGGGCGGGCGGGCGGGCCTGGAAGTGGTAAAAGCAGGGGAAGTAAGACGACGTGCGGGGGGGCGGGGGAGATATTTTGGGGGTTGCAGGTTCGAGTGAGTGGAGCGCAAAGGGTAAGATTCTTTAGGGCACTCGCTTTCTAAATTTACAGGCGGCCCGGCCCCATCGAAACGTTGCGTTGTTATTCGTCGCGGGTGTTGACCCTCGCCCATCCCATTGCCTCCGGGCGCCCGCTGCCCTCACATCTTTCTCGTGACGAACCTCGATGCCTCCTCCGTCCGTGCGTCCGTCAGTCAGTCAGTCAGTCAGTCAGTCCGTCCGTCCGCCCGCCTGCCCGCCCCCGCGCCTGCCTGCCCAATCGACATCCGTGTACAGTATAGTATACTCCCCTTGCACGTGTAGACTTGCCCTCCTCGATCATGCAGCACTTTCTCCATGTCAACTTCTTACGTCTACATGTCTTCTTACCCCTCTTCACCGCACACACGACTACTTCCTTTTCACGGTCGCCCCTCACGAAATCTCCACCGGTGTGGTAAGGTAAGGAATAAGGACAGGACAGGGATGCAAGCAATTGATTCACCGCATGCTGTCCCATCTCCTGGCCTGCGGAATTCAGTTACGATCGGGACATCAGCAGTCTCATCCATCGTCCATCGTCCATCGTCCGTCGCCATCGCCATGGCAGAGGACGGCTGGAAAGAAGGCGGGGGCGGACGGTATATGCCATCGGGTTTGTGCATCGAGTGGGTCGGTCAGGGAAGTTGGCCGCGTACGGGCCCTACTATTGTACTGCCGGACGACACAAAGTCATCATCTTAAAGCGAGCTGCGAGAACTCAATAAATGATGGCTCAAGTCCATGCAATCCTATCCACACTCGAACCCCCCCCCTCACCCTCGCGAGGTAAAAAACGAAACGTAGAATGTAGTTCAGACGACGACAGAACGAACTGTACTGTCGCTATTCATTCGCCTGCTTTGCCTGCCTGCCTGCCTGCGCGCGTTCATCGGCGACCGCCTCTGCCAAGTCCTCTCTCTCTCTCTGCTCGCTCGCCAACAGTTTCTTCCTTCCTTCTTCTTCTCCATCGATCCTCTCGTGCATGAAGTCTGAACTGGCGCTAGCTTGAGCCTTCGGACGCAGTAGCGTGTTGACTATAGACGGTGCCAAGGAGTCAAGGCAAGGCAAGGAAAGCAAAGGATGAAGGCATGGATCGCCTTGAGAGTCTATTTCGAACACATGGCCGCGACTGGAGCATGTTGGAAAGTTTAGGGAGGGAGGGATGGAGTGAGGGGGGATCCGAGATTCCGATCCACCACACGACCGCCTGCGTCCCTGCTTGCGTGCCTGTCTGAGTGTAGAGTGTAGAGTGTAGAGCGTGGAGCGTATGTATGAATGTATGTATGGGGGGTTAGACTCTGTAGAATTATGGGCAGATTTGCTCTCTCAAATGTTGGACCTACACGTCCGAAGCTGTCAACACACTTTCGAGAGAGAGAGGGAGAGCGAAGCATTACAAAAAGGGGATTACAAGATTAGATGGATACGGTAATAATGGAAAAGGAAGGAGGAAAAATGGATGCCTTTTGTGTTTTTGTAAATTTAGTCCGTCACGACAGGTTTTGTGCTCCTCACACGTACCCCCGCCAGATGGATTCGGTGAGTGAATAAGTGAGGCGGTAACCATGCATGCATGCAGGCGAGGGAGGGAGGAAGGGAGGCAGGGAGGGAGGGAGTCAAACCCTGGCATTCATGCATCCCTCATGGCAGCCCATCCCAGCCCATCCACTATATTCCTTGATGTGAGTGACATAGGAGCTTACGATCCAGTGGGATATGCAAAGTAAACGAGGGCAGATTTTTCTCGGCAGATAAGAATCATTCAAATGCAGAAAAGGTCGGCCTCCGGAGGAAACGGGGGATGACCCAAAGATCCGCAGAAGATCCACATTTTATATTTGCTGAACGAAGTTGTTATTCCTCATTCACATCATACTTGTCGCGCGAAGCGACCGTTCTCTTCGTGCTTTTATGAAAAGCAGCAATCGTGCTCTAGATCTATGCGAAAAGGTTGCACCTGGTCCTTGTACCAACAACTGAGCCCATCAGAAAACTCAAAACAAAGCAGATGTTATAATGGCGCAAATTTATCACTGGCCTACTTATGCACCTTCTTCTGTATTTTGGAAATCTCGTAAGCCAGTCTTCTTCTTTTCCTCGGATACGCAACTTTATTGTCTGATTTTTATCATCAATCATAAGAATGCTGAAGTCATCATATTCTCGACAAGTAGCACGATTCGAACGATAAAGGATAACTGGGATAACGATACGACACGTTACATGAGGCGTTAGATTATGTTCACGTACCAGCACCCAGTTGAGTAGAAATGGTGGATTACAGAACCTCGTCTTGCAGATAAGACTAATACCTCGTCTCGATCTTTGCTATCCACATTCTGTATTTAATGGTGCACTTTAAACGCCAAATCTATCGTTTATCATTTCAGTAAGTGAGTCATGTCACCGTGTAATTATTACCCATTATGATATTGTCCAAGTCTTACTGGCCTTTTTCAAATCAGAATCCAGCAACAACGACGAAGCCTTCGGGCCAATACAAAGATGAAATCTAACCAAACCAGTAGCATGTCAAAATGTCAAATCACATTTGCAATACTCCAATAATCTCCAATAGTTTATTAACAGCGTTAACTTTCTATGTCGTATCACGTAGTGTAATTATTTCCACGTGTACAGCACTGTCAGTGTAAATTTACAGATATATTTCCGCTTGTTTTTCACATTGCGAGAGAAGATTATAGATAGTCCATAATATATATATATATATATATATATATATATATATATATTATTCAGAAGATAGACTATCGATTGACGGCAATGTTATTAATTTCAGTTTCTCTGAAGTGTTTTGGTGCTTTGTCTACAGATACCCATAATGAATTGTCAAAGACGTACACAGTTCAAGGGTAGCATGTTCATGGGAAGGAACGGGAGCTCGGTTTGTGGCAACGCTAAGAGCCGATTCCCACAACCTTTTTCCAGCTCTCTATCCTGAAACGTCCTTGATTTAATCTGGATAGCATCTCTCGTCTTCAGGTCAAAGGTTTGAGCTCGTAGAAGTAGTATAGGAATATCGAAAGCAGATGATGATTGATGAAGTTCTGAAGACTTTCGTCTGCGCCACGTTGTTGTTGGGGACTATGAAGAGATAGTGTTCCTCTCGATAATCGTCCAAGAAGCTGCCTGATTTTTCCAAAGATAATCTAACATGACCATGAGCTCCCACTGGGAGAATAGAAGAAATTCAGCGGGTCAACTGTACGTGAGCAATTTGTTGTCTAATCGGAGATCTAATAGAAAAAGTTCGATTTGAGCTTTAAGAAAATATGCTCGTTGACTGATTTGTGAACCAACCCATCATCCCCTTCGTCCATGGAGATCAGATGAGGTGAGCTGGGGTCGGACCCCGAGAAAGGTGGAAAAGAAGAAGATCCCTCGAAAGAACCTAATCACCGCTCGTTGTCAAAAAGAGAACTTGCGCAAGAAGTATTGGAAAAGAGGAAAAAATAAATCATATTCAATCTCCACCATATTACTCACGAGCCCCGGGGAGGGTTGCGCGTTCTGAAGTCCACTTCTTCATGACATTCACGAGGATAAAGGCCCTGAAATGGGATTCATCCTGCAAATGGCCCACCTGATGTCACCCAGGACCAGAGCCTAGCTCCAGCCTGATGTCATGTCGCTCATTAAACCTAGTGCTCGAGATGGCACTGGATTGTGATGGAGCGAGGCAGGCGATTCTGGCTTCCAATGCGGGATCTTCAGATCTTCTTCTCGCTGGCCCCCTCTCGTCTCCAGCCAGCCTCGTTCGAGAAGCCAGCCGATTATTAATTTCTACCGATTAGCTATGACTATTTTTTGGACCTTTCCCTTCCTCCCTCCCCCCTCGATCGAGCAGAGGCCCACCCACAGGGAGGCACTGTTCGAAAGTGGGCGTTGTAGAATAACTTCCCTGCCTGTGTTTGCACCACAAACTTACGAAGAATTTTCATGTCTTCCTCCTCCTCATCCTCCTCCCTCCCTCCCTCCCTCAGGTGGAATTGTCTTTCCGATCTCTGTTGAGAATATTGGAACTTACCATGGCTGCTGGCTTCACGTGCTGCGGTGTGTGACTTGACTTCGAGCTTCGGATCCATCCATCCACTATACGATTCTCGTTTGGCCTCCGCTCATAATAATATCTTTGCCCAGCGACGTACGACTTTTCCAGATCGATCGACGAGATTGTTAACTGGGATCGAACTCCACCCAACCCAACCCAGCCCAGCACAACCCAGCGCCAGCCGTCTGCTTTCTCCAGCCGGGCCAGAGTATCTTTCTGTTTTGGGACGATGGCTCTGCACGGAGATAAGTCGCCAGTCCAGTAGCCAGTGCTACTGGCTTGCCTCATTCCACACCTTTCCAAAAGGAGCACCAGTTGGAGAGTGTCCTGCTCTTGATGGGCTGCGCCACTGGCGCAGGCAGCAGGACTTGCAGCAGGATACAGTATCAGGAGGAGGGGGGCCGAGAGAAAAGTCCATGCAAATGCGCTGGAGCATCTGGAGGATCGAGCGAGCTGCAGATCGTGTGAACGAATTCACCAGCTCTGCTCTGCTCTGATCTCGCTCGGCTCTCGCTGCTTTGCGTGTGCGAGATTTTTTGTTCCTGACTGCAGTGGCGAGCAGATTGGTGGATACAGTATTTTGGTGCGCTAAGCAGCTGAGGTAGCGGCTGCTTGTGCTATCAAGAGTCTATCAAGGGAGGGGCGAACAGTTGTTCCTGCTAATGATGAGGCATCATAAAGGAAGGGGCTTCATGTCTGGATGAGGGAAATTGTGGGCTCGTACTGCAAGTCCACCATCATGTACTTTCTGGAATGACAGGCGACTTTTCGAGCAAATATATTAGGACACATAGAGAACATTTATGGCCGACCGATTTCTTAAAGGCACCATCCAATTTTCTTTTCCGGTAGCTGGAATCTGCTCGATCCGAATATGACTGTGCTACGATCGCAGCCCCCCCCCCCCCGCACCTACATTTGTTTAATCTCAGACAATGTGGCGTCTGCCACATGAAGATGCACCGCTCCGCCCGCCCGCGCAGGCTGCCAAAGCACGAGAATGCCGTCCCGTCTCCATTTCTCAATCTCACCAATAAAACAAGAATCATCTTTGCATGAGCAGGCCGAGCCCATTCGAGCACATTTTTTTCATGGCCCGATGGGTGGATGGATTGGATGGATGGCATCAGGCCTAGCACCGCTAGCGCTAGCGCTAGCCCTCGCCTTGGCTCGACTGATCGAGCCAGAATTTCCCCTCCCAGCCAGAGTTCGGTATAGCTAGAGCTAGAGCTAGCGGAGAAGCCACCACCTTCCGCAAAAGAGGACCAATAATGGCCCATCGCAAGTATCATCATCAGGCCTGTAAATATTCATATTTTTATCCCCTGACTTCCCGAACGAAAAGTACTTTTCGGGCGAGGAATCCGTCCTGCAAGATCTGGATCCTGACCCAGAGGTGAACTTGGGCAAAAGGACGAGATGATAAGACCTGGCTGCCGAAGACCACAATCTTTGACTATCTTTTCGCTGCAGACTCCAGCGTATCATGTCCTCTGGTGTTTCCACGCACTCCGTCTATCCCAACTCGGATGTTGCGACGAATCCCACTTGTCCCCCTACCATAACTTCCATAGAGAGGTATCCGCCATCTACCCCGATGTAAAGTGCAGTGCAGTGCAGTGCTCCGTTCCGTTCCATGGGCAAAAGGCCACGCCCTGAGAGGTGAACTCACCAACAGACCTACGACCTCGTAGGCCACCGTAGATCGCCTCTAAGGCAGTTTTGGTTGAGGTGACTAGTTCATGTTTTGGCTTAGGAATGGACCGACATGTCTAGAACAACAAGGCAGGCCTAGTCCAAGATTGGAGGTTGAACAAAAGTGGAAGAAAGTGCACCCTCTCAAGAGCCTCCTGCAGCAGAGTATATGCAGCAGGAGAAGCTTACAGTCTCAACTCGTCTAGACTGGACTCGACCCCATGGCTGAGGCAGACAGACAGAGACCAGCTCGGCTTCGGTGTGTGGAAAGCTGTAAAGGGGAACAGAAATCTGTCTGAGTGTTAATTTCGATCTCTCCCCGACTTCCCATTGGGACCAGGTCCGGTCTGTGTTGGGTTGCATTCATTTGGCTCGCAGTCTACACGCGTCATTTAAAGGAGGGGCATGGGCTGGGCTGGGCGAGGTGCCATGAGAGCCGGGAGCCTAGTCGATACTTTGATGCTCGAGAGATTTTTTGAAGGCCGGGAGATGATTACTCGACCTTGTCCGATGTCCGAAACGATTTGGCAGATTCGGTCGAGGTTTTTTTAAATTTCTGTTCCTTCAAACACTGTTGGCTACGAGTTGAGTTTTATTCCATTGTTGTATTGGGATTCGCCATATTCTTCTTCCAACTTGCAACTATTCCTCTTTTTTCCCACTCAATGAACAAGTTGATACTTTCATGCTCGAGATCTTCTAACAGTTGAAGCATACTATTGAATAAGTTCGATGAAGTCACTTAGCAGATCACTATGAGTGCTGCTGGATTATTGTCTTGGATTCTCTTTTCCCTCGCTCTTCAAAAACTGTTTGCCATGCAACCAAATATGTTCAACTATCTTGTAACTTGCCCTGCCATGTGGGGAGTGCCAAATTATCCATCCAACTTGCAACCTGTCGTGTCGAATTATTTTAATCTATGAAGTGGTTCTACATGACACACCATCTATCTTCAAACCGAACCTTTTGGGTTGTCGTTCGAAGAGACATGAATTCATACAGATCACGATCCATATTCGGCCTACTTTCTCAATGTTCTCTGCTGCCATGATCACCTGCTCTGAAGAGTGAAGCGCCTCCAATAAAAGGTTGTTATGCAACGAACTTTTATCAAAAGCTTGTGACTTGCTCTACCCTATGAGGGGCGCCAAATGCTCTATCCACCTTGCGAATGTTCCTCCATAAAACAACTGACTCGACACTGTTGATCTGAAAAATGTTATTTTCATGCTCGTGTGGAGGAAATTTATTTCCGTGGAACATATTGCAACCCATGTTCGGCCTACTAGCGCAGCGATCTCTGCTGCCAATCACCTGCTCTGACGGATGAATCAGCCTGATGCCTGATTTCCATGCGGTGCACCTAAAAGATACGAATGCCATGAACGAGCCAGGAGTGACAAGTAATAAGCCAATGGGCGAAATATCACACAAGCTCGAGGACAGGTAACAGTTACAAAGGGCGAGCTTACGTCGCAGAATCCCAGAAATACAAATCTTTGTAGCAATCAAGAAACTCAAGTGTTGGTGAAAGGCAGGCGACTATAGTCCTCCAGGGGGCATGTCAACCATCAATGTTGGTTCCATAACTCTACAGTGGGGGAGTGCATCGACGACTCCTCGTCAATGGTGTGAGATATTTCGATGACACGAGCAGTAGAAGAAGGGTAGACATTACGTGAGATGTACACACCGCACGCTCGAAGCTCGCCCAACTTATCTCGGATCCACGGCCCCGAGCAGCTCGCGAGCCGCATCCGACGGCCATGGCTGCTCTCCTCTCATGCACTGCCTGTAAAAAAAACTATAACTCAGAGTGAAGATATGGCCGTCGTCGTCGTCGTCGTTGTCGTCGGGTGACGAGTCCAAGCGCTTCCCTACATTCAATGGCGTCCCATGATTCCTCTGATTTCGTCCACTGTAGACTCGAGCCCTTTCGCCTCAGAGCTTGGCATACATTGAAAGGTGTGTCGTTGCTTTCATCTTTTGCGATGGGATATTTTTCCTCGCTCCCTTATATTAGACTATAATATCTAATTTCTCGCCTGGCTTCGAAGAAAACCAATGGCTGCAAAGCGGATGTGGTCTCGTCGGCAATTGTATCTGCTCAGGTCACAGATACTCTGAGATTCTACCTGGGAGCGAAGCCAATGATTTTCAAATATTTATCCAGAACTACAGGGTGTATCCCCTTTTTGTTCGCACTGTGGTTGAGAGCAAGACAGCATATTGGAACTAAACTACTCGGGCAATATTATCATATTGCTGTATTTTACTCGCCTATGCTCGCCTACTCTATCGTTCTCCACCATCTGGGTAACAGAAACGACCTTCGTGGTGATATTTTATAAAGTAGGAAGGTGGATCGCATTCAGAAGTCAGAACACTCTTGGGTACACATGTGCTGTAGGAACCGACTAGTTTCCATCTGCAATTTTTCCTGTATATTTTTTTGGCCGGCATGAGCTGAGCTGATGTTCGCATCGCAAGTGAGGACGGGTATAAAAATAGACCCCGAACATTAAAATTGCGTTGAGATGCAGCCCCCCTCCTTTAGACTGGAGCGGTCTCTTTGTATTATTGGCAGATGTCAGAGGGGAACAGAGTCGAAAGCATGCGCCAAACTTGAAAGATCGCCGGGACTGAGGTTGGAGATCTGATTCGGTGCGAATCATGTAAATGCATGTGACGAGATGATTAAAGCATAGATATTGATCAGCTAATGCAATTCTCAGAGCTCGAGACTACATTTCTGAGGAGTACAGTACATGTCTTGGAAAAGATGTAAGATATAAGTAGAGTTTGTCCCCTCCAAACGGTGGATGCTATGAATCTAATCTGGAAACTATTTGATCTATTAATCTAGCTCCTATTACCCCATGGTGTAATAGGATCTGGCCTATTTCCCATCGACATTCATTGTCCAAGATGTGAAATGCTGTCAGTCGACGAGACATTTCACTTGTACCCTTCTGTTTTTAGACAGACAAGAAAGTTCATATTTATTATGAGTATTTTTGCATTTCTTCCTCGCGACACCCTCCAATATGTTTTAAAAAATTAGGTGTGCTAGTATTTTTATAATAAAGAACTTTACTAGATTGCAAAATTTCAAACTGGCGTTTGCGATTACTTTCGTTGAAGGTAGATCTGTTTTTCTATATTTCAAGCAGGATTACAATAACAGGATTGCATATCTATGAGTTAGAGCATATTCGCGTGCCTCATTAATTTATCTTAACGACCAAACTGACCCAAACTTGGGCGAAACCTTGGCCGATTGAGTGCTCGACATTATTTTTGGACTTCACAGAGGAAAGAAACACCTTCGGTCACAATCCTCGAGATATTTGTTCGATAGAAATGAAAACCACATGATGTATACAGTCGAAAGGCTCGAGATTTTCTTGGCTGTTTAAGTGCTCGACATTTATTTGTCTTCGAAAATTTGCAGAGGAAAGAAACGTCTTAGTCACAATCCTCAGGTTCCTCATTCAATTGGAATTAAAACCACGTGAAATATCCAAACAGAAGGCTCCAATTTTTTTCTTTATATTTACAGGTGTTACAGAATAAATTTACTACAATTATGGCATGAGGAGGGTACACTTTTCACGAACTACGCGCATCGTCGTACTAAAACTTTCATCGGTGTAGGAAGTTCCAAATCCAGGCAAATGCTTTGCTCGTGCGGACCGATCGATGAAGAAGCCACCCTGTTCTAATTTAGATCTGGGCTTCAGGGCTAGCCAAAGGACTGTGTCAGCTCCTTGCTCTGGAGTTCTCATGAACTTTCTTTGTCTGCAGAAAGCATCAAAAGTGAAGTCATATGAATACCCATTTCAGGAAGCAATCATCAACACTGAAACTGTTCCGGAAAGCATCAACCTAGAGAAGGATAAAGAGTTGGACTAAATGGTGGAATTTGGGGCATACATAAGTCAGTTGGATTTGTGGAGTCTTACTTTTCATATAGCTTGGGATTATTTCTTCTGACTGCTTCTGTCTCAACCCAGCCTGGGTGCATGCTGTAGAAGCCTATTCCTTGAGGCCCATATATCTTAGCCCAGTACTCAGTAATTGCAACCTGTACGTCATTGGACATGATTGATCTTGAGAACAGAAGCTTTAAGCAAGTGTGAACTGGACTAGGCATAAACTATCCTTCATAGAACTTCACAAAAAAGGCTACAAAACCAAACCTGCAAGCGTTTGTATTGTTGATAGTGTTCCATCGGATTGAACTTCCCTTCGTCATCGAACTGCATATTTTCAGAGAGGTAAGACAATGAAATTTTCCCTATCAAAGAATTGCAGGTTTTGCTTTCAAGTTTGTGGGAAGAGCTAATCAACAACTATATGGCTCTCTTACGGGTTTATTGAATTACGACACGCACCGTAATTAGTAGCCCGGTGCGAACATATGAACTCGACAATAGTAAGTTTACAAGATTAAACCGAACTTACAGGTCAGCACAACTTACATCAATACGGAATTAAGATTGGTAGATCAACGATCGACTTGATTCTAAGTAAGAAACAATTTAACAAGAATCCGGCAGTAGCCAACCTGAAGACTCATTGAGAGTGAAGACAAGTACATTCTTGAAGAAGAGACAGAAATGACACGACAGTCAGGTGCAGCTTTCTTTAGAGCCGGCTGCAGAAGTTCTGTGATTCTGAACATACCCGCAACGTTCGTTGCGAAGTTCAGCTCCAGTCTGCGCCAATTTTGTAAACTTGGGAAGTTAATCTCCTTTAGTAGGGCTGTCAAATCACTAAACTGCCTCCAGGAACAAGATAAACGTACAATTGAAGCCTGAAGGGAAAGAAGTCAAGCTCTTCTCGTTGCTAAAAAGAAGAACACACCCGTCTTCAGACTCACGCCGAGTGAGTTCTAAGCCCCCTGCATTGTTTACCTGGATGAGTACATCAAGCCAGGACACCAAGCATACAAGCATATCGCTCTGTGAGTCTTCTCGTCCATTTCATCACATTGTTGATCGCATCATAATCTGAAGAGTCTTTTTGAAGTTACAGAAGTTTTAACTTTAATGAGTATAGTTTCGGAAGATAGATAACTAACTCAGAGACGTAGGATAGACTGACTAAAATGTTGATGTCCTAGGGAGACAAGGCAGTCATCCCACTTGCCAATATTCTCAGACTAGCATATAACGAACCGAAGCTCCACAAGTTTGACCGAGCAGAGCTGTCAGACCATAATATGGACCTTGCAGTCACCATCTTCCACACATTTTTATGAAGTAAACCTCGAAACAGTCTTGTTTGTTTTTATAGCAAACATCCAGACTTACCAAGACATGCAAAGGTTGATTCGTGTCATTGAAGCGTGATGTCAAAGTCTGGATTTGCTGAAGCGATGATATGTCACATACCTGTGGAAGAAGTCACGTTATTAGAAACATCAAGCAAGAAGGGACTCGAGTGTCTTGCATAGCCAATAGGGCTTACTTTACTTGTGACAACAATGGCATTTCATAGAGGGCTCGGCCAAACTTCAACAATGGAAGGCATGCAATACCTCAAGGAAAACCCTCTTATTATCCGTTTCTGATCTTATCTTCGATACAGCTATTTCTCCTCTCTCCTTGTTTCGACAGACCATATACACCTTCGCACCTCTGTCACATCACGTTCTTTCTCGTATAAGCCAAATGGAATATTGTTGCCGAAATTTATGTGAGCAATGAGGTGAAGATACAAAATTCAGGCGTTAGAGTTTATCTGCTCACTTCACCTCATTGAATGTTGAATCCTTAATGCATCATGTATTCAACAATGCAAAAATACATTTATCAATAACCGAGAGCTAAAGCACTTCTTTCGGTTTGTATTAACAGATGGTATCGTTTTCCACACACAAATGCAGCAGCCATCAGACTTCCAAGACAACAGGAAGATCTTTACCTGGAGGCAAAAGCTTGGGCTATTGCGTAGCCGATGCCCTGATTGGCACCAGTGACCATGCAAACTTTGCCAGTCATGTTCACATCCGTGTCTTCTTTTCGGAATGTTTTTGCTTTTCTCCTGTAGCAGTTCAACATCAATGAATTGGTGAGCTCCGATTCCACACATTACATAAAAGCGTCTATTACATCCTCTGCGGGCAAATTTTTTTTGACGAAGATAGATCACAGAGGTACATCCGGGACAGCAATTGCAAGAGGATAGGAAAGTGTAACAGGACTACAGATACGACGAGGACATCCTCATGTTTGAAATTGACAAGTATGAGAGGCGAAGAGGTGAACGGCTTTACAAGAATCCTTGACGAGTACTGCACCAATACTTGCAGTAGTGCTCGTACACATGTTCAATGTACACTGAACATCCACAACAACAGACGAAATTCAAAACATACATCTTTCTTCGGTTGAACAATTGCTTCTTACTAATGCCTTCTCACGTCACTAACCTGATCAGCCCCAAAGCAGGATCCACACGGATCGCACAAAATACATCATCCAGGCTTTAGCTTCAGCAACAGGAAAACCTTGAGTTCCAAATAGGACGATTCGAAATTCCGGAAGTGAGTGATTGTTGACTTACAAGATCGAGCTTTCTCAGGGTGAATGAAATTCAAAGGACTCCAAATCTGACAACCAGTCTGATCTGCAAATCCCATGTTTCCCTGGCGCTCGATCTAGCTCGAGAAATTGACCCCGAAAGCAGTTCAGGCAGTCTCGAAGATCGAACCACCTTTCCATATTTGTGGTCTTGATGAATGGTCTCGGTTTGAATGAATCGCGGATTCTTCGTCCCGTGTCCCAGAGCAATGTTTCCCGCCTGAATCCATGTGCCTAAGTGCTGCAGCCCCGCCCTCTCTGCACCATGTCCATTGTGCGTGCAAGGCCCCGCAGCGGACAAGACAGCGCGCAGTTACTGCCGATCTTGTATACGTCAGACCAATCACTCGACACTCGATGCTCGATTTGAGCTCAACCCGGCGTGATTTCTGAATTCACCGTGCAAACGTGCGAACTCGTAGTGGTAATCCAGTGCATTTCCCCTCAGCGTTGCGGCGGAAATAGCCTGCAGCCATGTGTAACAAACACGTAGAGATCTACTGCTCCATGATCTCCTCCTCTTCTTCTCCAGAAGCACAAGACGAGGAGCAGGAGGTGGATCAAGGTCAAAGGAGGTAAAATCTCCTGAAAATTGACACAGTGGGAAAACAGACCATTTCTATTTTGTCTTCATGCTTCCCTCGAAGAATTCTTGCCGAGTCGTCCGATTTCCTCTTACGCACTCCAGTCAGCAATGATCACGAGACAGTGTTGCAGCGCCTGCTGCTGAGTGCGCACAGATGGAGTGAGGCACATAGCCAAGCTCCCATAAAGCGCCTGAATTTCTTTCTCAAATTTTCATGTGAGTAATTTCGCTTACTTTCATATCGATGGAGCTACATTTCCATGTCCCGAACGAGTGCCAACTCCAGCGATTTAGATATTTTCGAACAAAAAATGGCTTCTTGACCACGAGACTCTGCAGATTTGGCTCTGACTAGTGAGATCTCCTTGCCTTCAATTTAATATGGAATTTCAAGGGCCAGGACAGAATTCACGATATTAAAGAATCCAGACCTTTAGAAAACATTTTGTAGAACACGGATCCGAAGTCCTCGTCCTGTTTTCAATTATTGGATTGATTCCGGGAAATGTGCTTATGGAAGAAAGATCCCGTGGACTTTGGTCAAGGTCCTCTATTTATTAATCTATTGATCCACTTGGCCCTCCCTCCCTTGGGTCATCATCCATCTTATTGCATGTAACGCAAAGCAGAGTAAACATCTGATTATTTAGTTTGTAAGAAACAACTCTTTTTGTTCATGAGCTTGTCGAGTCCTTTAGAAAATCGTCTGGAAAGTCAATGTGGTCTCCCCTTGATTACTATTTGAGAATTATATTCATACCATCTAAATCAGTATCTTGGAATTGATGTAGCTTGACTTAACATTGAGCCTGTAATGCTGTAACCCCCTTCATCTAGATTAACGTGAAATATATACTAGTCCAACTTCACAAATATATTCCCTCCCGACATTTTGTGGCACCCGTCGCATGTTTTGGAATTTTTCAAACAGTTTAGAGATTTGGGACTTCGAGCTGTCACCTTTCACACCTTGGTTTGGTCCATGAATATGCAATTTCATTAATCATAGAATTAAGTGAGTCTTCGATTCCATATTCACCAGGATATAAATGACTTGTTCCATAATAGGAATGCAGAGGATAGTTAAGCACCTTGCAAGAAGGGATGAAGATATCCTGTTGTTGTATGTTACAGTCCATGTCGGTCAAGGTGATCTTCCATGATCACTTTATATTTGGTTTGGGAAGATTTCCTTGTACTAATTTGAACTTCACCATAAAATATTTGGGCATATGGAGATTGCATTTTTTTGTCCCCTCTAGAGTTAGATTATTTAAGTATGTCGAGTTATGGACATATTCTGAGATATGCTAGTGAGGTGGTGACAAACTATCACGGTCATTTTCATATTCTGTAATTGATGTAAAACAATCTGTATCGATTTCTGTCAAGACATCAATGGCGGATGGATTTATATGAGAATACAGTAATCCACTGACCTGATGCTTCTCGGTATGCTCCATAAGTGTGCAGACAACTTGATTTAGAAATCAATGGGACACAGTTTTGAGTGATATGCAAGTGGGGACTAGCCCTCTCGTAGACCTTTGTTTCTCCCCACGGAGACTTGATGTGTGCTCCCCTTCGCTTTGGCATTTTCTCGAGGTAAGTTGTCGAATAGATTCTCTCGTAGATGATCTACCGCCTCAATTGGTCAATTGGCCAATTGCAACATGTTCCATGTCCATCCACCGTGCAGTAAAAATCAATACCTCCTTGACTCGACCCGGATTGGCCTGGTCATCATCGAAAACTGCTCGATGGATTCATTTCAACCCTAGTCTAGCAGCTCTTCATTACATTCTGTTTGGCTGGCCGTTAGTACAGCCCTCCCCCTGAGTCGATCATGAAACTCGAACAATTTCATCGGCTCCAATTAGAACTGAGACATGGAGACTGTGTGAGGAGGAGGGCCCCCAAGCAGACCACACACACTGATTGATTTGACCAACATCTCCCTCTCTCCCCCCCCCTCTCTCTCTCTCTCTCCTCGATTCTTATTCCACTGATTTTCTATCTGCTCGAATCTCAGCTGGGAATTTCCTGCATGCGTCTTTTGATGAGGTCTGGCATGAGGATTCCATTCCGATCCACGAGTCTCACTCACTCAATCACTCACTCTTGCAAGAAACCTCGATTGGATTACAATAAACCAAATGCGAACATTATCTCTCGACACGTCTAGAGAGCTTGGGGTTACTTGATGATGATGACGATGATGATGTGGATTGCGGATTGACTTGACCCAGAAGAGATCAAGCATCGAGGATTACATGGGCATATATCTTCATTCTACCACCATCATTGGAGATACATTGGAATGTCCGGACGGCACATGAATCATTTGTCTCAGATTTCCATGTCAGTCAGGCACCCAGGCAGGCAGGCCTCCGGGTGCACGTTGCGCCATCGTCACATCGCGACCGGTCATTGAGACAAAGAGGCTCGCCTTGCACCAATGGCATGTCGCCCGCATTTGAGGCGACGGTGGATAAGGAAAGTTCCATCTCTCCCTCGATGGATTTGTACTCGGATTTCCCCCAAATTACGATGTAGATTTACTCTCGTAAACCGTAAATTTATTCGAGTAAATTTATTTGGGGCTTTAGACTTGCGGGGGGCGTGAGCAAGAGTGGGACTCAAGAAAGGACTCAAGACGGCGTGTGACAGTACAGTAACGGTACAGTACAAGGCCCACGGTGCAAGAACAAGAAGTAACGGTGCATGGTTCACGGCCTCGGCTCCTTCGATCAACGGATAAAACAGAAAAGGAACGCACAAGGAGGCCATCGGGAAAGTTCAGAGGCCGTAAAAGGTACGGCGCGGCGCGGGCGGATGTCATTCGAAGCGTAGCGTGCAGGGAGGGAGGGAGGGAGGGAGTCCACGTCGGGGAGTCGCGGTTGGAGAACCGACTGCGGTCACCAGGTAGATAGAGGCGTGGCAGCGCGGAGGTGGACTAGATTTGCTGCATACGTGTCGTCGTCGTCAGTCGGTCAGTCGGGCAGGCCTCGAACCGGTCCACAGGGTCATCAGCAGTGCTGCTCAGTGCAGTCAGGGCAGGCCCAAGATCCAAAACTGTACTTTCCCTCATCTTGAACCGGGTCTCGCCTCCGTATCCTGCCTCCGTCCGCGGGAAGGGATCCCCGCGCCACCAGATTCCGTCCTTCGTCCCGTCCCGTCCCGTCCCGCGCCGTTGTTGGGAGACTCGGGGCGCCGGATGTCTCGCTCCGTCTGCGGGGCGACGGCCAACGCCACCGGACCGGAGGGGCGATGGCGTCATATCCTTATCTATCCGCAGACAGGGGCGCAGGGTGAGGTCATGGGAGCATCGGTCGCAGGTCGCATGTCGCACCCACCAGCCGGGGGAAAAGAAACACCCCCCCTCCCCGCACGTGATGTCTTTACCGCTCGGGCCAGTCTTCGTCCGTCCCATGGTTCCGGTGGCCCCGGCCGCTGACGCTGTCAAGGCAGGCCGCGAGCGGACTCAGCGGAGGAGCGCGCTCCCTGAAAAGACCGGTGCACGGAAAGGGAGGCCATAGGGCAGCGCCAGAGGTGCCAGTCGCTGGGACCCTCCCTCCGTCCCTCCGTCCCTCTGCCTCGAAACAACGTCTCCGAAACGTGCGATTTCGAGGCGACCTTTTCCGAGTTTGGATTACGAGATCTTCTCATCTCCTCTCCTCTCCTCTCCGAGGTCCGGGCCAGGCTCGAGGTCCGGGCTCGAGGCTCGGGCCTTACTGTTCTCAGGCTCGGGAGGCTTGTCCTTCTCGAGGTCCGTTTTGGAAGATTATCGGTTGCGGTGTGCGGACAGCCTTCTTTTGCAGCAGATTGGATATAGCGATGGTGGAGGGGTAAGATGTACCCGTACCGGATTATGTCCGGGTGGAGTGAGTGAGTAGCAATCGGGGAAGATTCGCGTTTTTCGAGGGTTTTCTCCCACAAGATGACGGATCTATCTGAAGGTGGTGGACTGTGGACGGTCGATCTGCTTCGTGCTCGTCGTAGACTCAATTTCACTCACTCACTCACTCACTACTGACCCCCGGGAGAAATGACTCTCCTTCATTCTCGTGCCCATCGAGGAAATGGGATGAGGTAGATTAGATTAGCGATTCGAACGGGTGAGAAGGGGAGGGTTGAGTTTCCTCAGCTTCCGATGTTTGACCGAGGGCGATGCTAGAGCCGCCCTCGGATGATCACCGATGTCCATGCACGAGGAACAACACAGACCGGGGAGGGAGGGGAGGGGAGGGGAGGGGACGGTAGGCCGCCACCACCAGTAGGACCACGCCAAGGCCAACGTGGGGGGGTGGTGGCATCTGCGCAGAGTCAGTCAGGCAGGCAGTGATCAGTCAGTCAGTCAGTCCGGGAGGTGGTGGTGGTGGAGGAGTAAATGCGGCACTTTGACCAAATGCAGAGCACCTCAGCTTTTGAAGTTTCCAATTCGAGCCTGCGCTGCGGACTTGGGGCCCGGCCGGACGTTGTTCTGTTCAGTCTACTTTCTCGCCATCCCAGACCTGCTACGCTACAGGCAAGAGAGAGATTGAGATTGAGAAAGAGAGAGAAAGACGAGAGGTGCCAGACTCGACCCGAGTCCAAACGACCGAGTAGAAATTCCCGTAGTAGGAGGAAGAGGAGGAGGAGGAGGAGGAGAAGTTATTACCAATTAATTGCAGGGAGCGAGCGAGTGAAAGCTATTACAGGCGACCGCTGCTGCGTCCCGTGGTTCTGCTTTCCTTCTAACCGACGTCTTGTTCCCTCTCGTCTCGTCTCGGGCAGCAGAGCAGAGCAGCTCTGGCACGGGGGCATTTGCTTTTTTGTCTGAGAGCGACGTTGTGTCTGGCTCAGTTCCTGGCTAATCACACGATTCCATTCCACTGTTAAAGCTGCAAATCACTCGAACCCTGTGCTAAGCCCAGAGCTTCAGCTGCACGAATCGAGCTGTCTGCAAAGTGGACGGGTGATGGAGCTTCCCGCCTGGAATGGCCAGACCTACCGTGTGTCACTTCTCACCAACCACTGTTTGGTGTTTCCTCGAAGCTCGGACGGATGGTACTCCTCGTCTCGGGACGAGCTCCGGGGACGGGAGAATAGAGGAGAATAGAGGAGAGGAGGTAAAGTTGAGCATGGAGAGTTGACCAGCGACAGATGTTGTCACGCGGGGGATTTGAACTGAAGCACATTCTTACAGCCAGTGGAGAGCCATGTGAGGTCATCTATTCTGTATTTTTTAAGCTGCACACTGTGGCGCTATCTGATCCGCTGCGGATTTGCTTTCGAGGTTTGGAGATCGAGTGCATGATCATGACACAGGATTCATGGAGAATTACTGCTCTTCTACGCCCATCAACAGCACTGCACAGTGAGGTGATGATGAACCACGATAGACTGCGGTTTCTTCCGGCCGCTTCTCCTCTCTGCTCTTCCCCTCTCTCCATTTGCCTGCCCTCGGCCTCTCTTTCTTTCTTTCTTGTTGTCACTCTAAATTAAGGAGCTACAGCCCAACAACGCTTGACTTGGGTGCAGGTGAACAGCAGCTCATGCGCCCACGCAGATCTACCAACTACAGTACAGTATTTCGGAATGAGACAAGCCTCTCCTGCGGATCGCGTGCCGGACAATTGTGGAGGTCTTCGAACGCAGGCATAAAAGCCGGATCAGACGGCCTTCGAACAGAACCTATTCCCGTCAATCACTGTCCCATGGCGAGGTAAAGTTCAATTCCGTTCTGTACTGTATTGTACTTCCATTTTGGCTATTTCCCAGAGCTGGCCTTCAAAAGAGCATCTTTCCCGTCCGGGTTGCTTCGCTTATACCTTCGAGCTCCCACATTCCAGGGGATTATGATTTTATTGACTAGGAACAAAAGTATAAGTCAGCCAATATTCCGGAACCAGCTGGAAGCTCTGCAAGGGCTGAAAAACCGCTCCCTCAGCAGCAACTGCGAATAATCTACTATTTCTTCCCGAATTCCCTCCCACATGATAGGAAGCACGTTTGTCCTTACAGCAGGACGGATTTCTACGGTACCCCGGTCCCTGCATGGCTAGAGTGCAGTTCTCAGATATAGACTTATCCTTTTATCTTTCTCGGGGCGCTTTTATTTATTCTTTTTCGGTTTTATCTCTCTCGGGCTGCTCTTATCTCTGTCCGGGTCAGATTGAACTCCCTACGAGTCAAGCACCTCAAGCCTCCTTCGTGCCTGATTGATTGATTGCAGGTGAGACGTTTTCCCTTCGGCTCGCCCACGTTTCCCCCTGTGGCTCGTCAAGTGGTCGTCCATGGCCGCTTCCCAGAATACGTACGGTATAGAAACATGCGTGACGTATGTACTGACAGAAGGTGCCATCAGACTGTAATTACTGCGTCGTACACGAGTCTTCGAGTGCCGGTCCAGGCCTGCCTTCGAGTTCGGTGGTGAGTAAATTTGGGTCGAGTTAATACTGCTGCGGCCCACCGCCCAGCAGCAGCAGCAGTCCCATGTAAGTCTTCCCGGCCATGACGATGTGTCACTCTCGCTTGTGAACGCGTATCGTCAGATTGGTCCTCCATGGTCACGTCATGAGAACTTGTACTTACCCAGAGTAACAACATATTCTCCAGAAGACTGGAAATGACATGCTCCCCAAATGGATAGACGCGTTCAGTCGGACCAACTTCGGTTCGTGTCTCTTCCTGTGCTTGGCAAAAGATCCTGTAGTATATCTGGCCTTACCGAGATGAACTCTCCTGGGAAATGTTGTCAGACACCGTTGCCACCTAGGATGTGCACTTTCCACCACTTGATCCATCATGCTCGAAACCATCGCTGTAGTTCATCTAAAAACGTGGACGATGAACGATCGATCGCCCGCATACTCGGATCTGAACTAGGTGCCAACAACTTTTTATGTTTAAAGCTCTCAGCTCCTTAAAGATACTCTCACGCGAAAGACGTTCAATCACTTGAAGAAGACCACTTTATACTGTTGCATATTCATGGAATCCAGTGGCTGTGGTGAAAGAAGGACGACTAGTCAGTCGGCTATTCGCTGCATCACAACAGAGCCCTGTTTTGTTGCGAACTTTCCTGAGATGTACCACCAGCCTGTCTGGCTGTATTCGCGATGTTCGAAGGAATTGCAGACGTGATCAGCCGACCGAGTTTGTCGATCTTCGCCATACACACCCCCTACCGTGACACACACTCTCTCTCTACTGTCAATGGCCACCAAGCATCGTCAATGTAGGTGAGGTCGGTGCCATGTGGTAACCAATGCCCCGCAAGGCTTGCCAATGACTGCAATTGTCAAACCCAGAGACTCACGCTCCGAGAGAGCGAGAGGATATTTATATTCCCGAATGCGACGCACAAGTGCAGCTCGTATGGACGATGGAAGGAATGAATGCCTTCCACTCGCAATCTGTGAAGTCATTCTTCATGGAATTGTAGACGTTGACTTTTTAGGAACACCTTTTCCCATTTTTTACGTTCGCTCGCCCATCACTATTTTAGCGATTTTCCACTTTCGATCCTGGCCTTATAGGATTCTGGCAAGATGCTCGGATGTAGAGTGGTCCGATTTCGATTCCGGTCTTCGTGGACGTCGAGTTCAGCTGCTTCAGCAATCTCCCAATTTACGGAGGCCGAGGGCAACAATCATCTGCCATGACCCTCGATACAGTTGTTCTAAGCTGCCATCATACGCTGGAGTACTGATGAGAGTTCACCAGGTTGTCAATCCGAAAAGACTGAATGATGTTCGGTGTTGATGTTTCGAGGCTTCTGCTTCAGAGGAATGATAGGATATACCTCTCTCTAGACTGACATTGATAAAGGAGCCTACAAGACCAACACTGGCAGAAGACACCAGTAAGGAATGAGATAAGTCATGTCCGTACAGACCAGCAAATATCTTCCGAGGAAGGGGATCTGCAGTTTACCTCAATTGAACACGACTGAACGCCTGCAGTTGCTTTGAGCTATTATTTGTTCCCTGCTAATGAAGAATGGGCGATGTCACCACCTTTTCTTTTGCTCTCGATTTAAAAGAAAATTGGTTGTTAGACCCCACTTCCATCCGTCTGTCCTCCCGGTGGGCCATTCCTTACGTACGTCCCTCACAGCTCGTACCGACGAGCAGGATCAGGAAGTTATGAAATTTGAGAGGCACGTGAGAAAGTGCATTGGCCTCACGTACAGTGTCCTGTTACGTAATCCTAACAAGGCCCCATCAACCTCGGCGCTGTCTGTCTACAGTTTCCTGTTCCACAAATCTCGCGAAATCTGATTCATATCCTTAAATCTGATTTGGAGACAAATATGATCTGTTTATTGTACTGGTCTGCAGTACACCATCAGTACTCCAGCCCGTTAGCAATATGGGATGCTTTAAAAATTGTTTCTTTTTGGTTTCTGGAAGTCAGATCGTAGAGCTCAAGCAGCTCAACTTCTACTCCAGCATAGATTCATCTCCGTCTGGATGGACGGTGACACCATTGTCACAGGTATGGGTCGAAAGTGTAAGAGAAGCAGAAGACTTTTCTTTTCTTCTTGATGATTAGAAGGAATAAGACCCAAAGCAGTTGTTTAAGCTAGCGTCAGTGCAGAGTCGATCGGAACCTAAGGTTGTAACGCAACCTGATAAAAAGGAGAGGTGTACGTACCCATTAATAGTAGGATAGTAGAGAAAAAGCAGGTATGATATGGCTGCTATTAATCTGAAACCCTGAAGCTCTTGATGGATGATGATTGATAACTCGAGATACATGTCAGATCGAAGCAGTTTCCCCATGCCATGCAATGCGATTGTTTCTGCCAAAGTGCAGATGAAACTAGTTTTTTATAAGACAAAAGGCGGAGATCCTTGCCACGAGATACGTACCACAATGAACAGAAAAATAAGCATGGGCATATCATACGTTGTACTCATCTGGATCTGGACGACAACTTAAGAGTCTGAATATTAGTTTCCCTGCCTTACAGACACTGTAGTCGACAACCCCTGAACCTATCACACTTTCGAACTCAATGATCCGGTCGTTCACGCATTGAGACATGTGAAGTTTCATCTGGCCTCGTAGGATGGCTTGTTATTGCTGTGCATGCTCAGCAACTTTGGCCTCCAATCTACTCTTTCTAAGTTGCTCGTTGAATAGTGATTGGATCTTACTTCTTATTGCTGGTTGACATCCCTCGTGCTTCGTTGGGACACACTATCTACCCGAAATAAACTGCAGAATATCTTTAAAAGGATCGTGGACTGGAAGGAGGGGTATATTTAAAGGGTTGGCCAGGTCCTCTCATCCACCTGCGTCATGTAAGCAACTGTTGTGAGCAGAAGCCTGAATCAACTGTTAAAATGCATATGATATATTAGAAGGAGTAGCTGCTATTCTTTCGTAATCCATCATGAGCAAGCGATCTGGCCTTCACGTATATCCTATCTTGACTATGAATCTTATTCCACCGAGCGCAAAGCGCTGCATTTCTCGAAAGGACCACATGGCAAAAAAAGGAGAATCTCCCTGAAAACCCTGTGCAATCTTTTCAACTACGAAAAGTAGTGTGCGTTTATTACTGATGGACCAACAATGTGCAGCATAGCACAGGTACAGCAAAATATATCATACTACAGTCCAGGAGCTTTGGGTTCCGAGTCGAGACCTGCTTCAGAGCCACGATGTTCTCTTAATAGTGAGAAGCCTCTCCAGTCTCCTACGGCCTGCCTGCATGCCTGCTCTCCCAGAACCCAAAAGTGCTCGTCATTGGAAACTTGGATATACCAGAAAGAGATTGATTGTAACTGTCTTCATCAAGCGGTGCCAGTGACCACATACCCCGATAGATTAGTGTGCACTTAAAGTTGCGCAGTGAAGAACCTGAGTCCGTGCAGGAAAAGTTGGGACTGCTCCTTGCCTTGTCATCCACGACGAGACCATCTAATCATGAAAGTCGGGACTCGGGATGTGTTTAAATTGTTCTTTGACTGCCGAGCTGTTCTACAGTAAGAGCACTGAGGAGGATATACAACAACCCACTGACTTCTTTCCCAAGAAACATTCTCAAACATCAGATCTTATTCGGATCCTACTTCTTTTGATTGTGACTTCAACACCCTGTTGTACCTATTCCCTTATCTCAATTCCTGTTGGCCTACTCCTTTAAGTGCTTCATTTTCTGTAGAAGATTAATTAGGCTCATTAGATTCCAGTTTGATCTTGAACATGTTTCATGGGACCGATGTCAAACTGCACGCATCAGACATGGTTCGGTTCGCCGCAAACAACGTCAGAAAAGAAGGGCTTTTTATGCTGAGGAAGTGAGCAGTTGATTCTGAGTAAGAATAAAGACGGAACAGCAAGGTTCAATTTATGAAGCATCTTCTGACTCCAGGACTTCTCGCAGAAGATTCTGTCAAGCATGTTATCATCTCAGAGAATTAGCTCAAAAGCGAGTTCCTTTCGCTGTCATGATGTGCGGGCTTTCATTTATCACCGTCGAAGGAAGGGGCAATTTATATGCTCTTATTGAAGTTCATGCTATATGGAATACATGGTGCCTAGACTTGCTGCTGTTATCTCGGTTTCTGGCTGTCTCATGAGATCAGATGATAGATCTCCTCACAAGAATGGTCATGTGGTCCGATATCAACCATCTGATCAGTACGTCACATATACTCAGATCTTTATTAGGTGTAACCCGTGAAACAACTATCTAAACTTTGGCCGAAAAATAAGTAGATGCATGAACTTGAGACAAATGCAACCTTGCAGAAAATTTCAACGTCAACAATTATATTATTGATGTCAACAGATGACAACAATCATGCCCGAAGGACCATATGATGATGGTGTTCTGTACATTTGACTCTTAAGTAACTTGCCAACCAACTGTCATTTCTAGACTCAACTACCTTTCTGGAATTGGAAGTATCATCCATGAAGTTCTCTATATATGAAAGAACAGGAAACTGCTATGGAACCAATACAAAATTACTATTTAATACTAAATGAAGTCTGAGTAAAATGGAAGAGTCGGTATCAAATCATCAAATAATGCCATTCCCATACGGATACCTTCATTTCGTGAAGCGCAGGTGCTAGCTAGAGTTTGGAAGGAGTGTTTGTGAACTGTTTTAACTTCTGAAATCTGCTGTCGCTCAAGTACAGGAGCTCTTCTGGTCCTACACGTTACAGTTGAATCCAACCCGGTACTCAGACCTGCATATGGCACTTATGTCCGACACACTTGCTCTGAAGTAGTATTTGGTACGTTTCTCCTGGCCATGTTGGATTCAAATCACACACGAATGAGTGACAGGAGGGAATGCCAGAGGGTTCGTCAATCTTGTTTAAGTTGTAGGGTGAGCGAGCTGGTGTTCTCCTGAACTCCACCAGATCGCTGGTTGTATCATGCCCTGTGCACATGATCTTACTGACAGGGGGGCCAAGTAAATAGCACTGGGATGAAAAGATCCTCTTTTCTGTTTACTTGGTGTTTCATCCTTGTGCGGGTTGATGGGAAGATCTAATCGAGCCGCACAGGGATGAACCAAACGGGTAAGCTGTTAGTGCATGTTACTAGTCACATCAAACGATCAACGGAGGTGACATTCTCAGACTACCATCTTCCTACAAATATTCTACAATCATAGTAACAACTTGATATCAACACTCGATGAAATCGCTAACCAAACACCGCTTTGATTATCACCTCTCCTTGCAGTGGTGTCATCCCATCATCTGTCTGCCTTTTGTTATAGTTGGTTTTTCTTTATACTTGAGTGTCGAAATCACAGTTTGGGTAAAATACATAAGTCAATCACCAATTCTGTGGCACCTAACTAGCTGCTTTCTCGAGAACTTGAAGCTGGTCCGCTGGAAGCTGGATTATTAACTTTACTTACCTGATTATATATGGCACTTAGACGGACAGATCATTCTATTCAGTTAGACGGACAGTCACAATACGTCATTACAACCAACGAAAATTCAGGCAGTCAACATTAGGAGTATACTATAGTTCAGATAACGCACCATCAGCATCGTGAAGTACAGGACTCAAATTGCTCCAACGTCAACTCTAATATTGATTTTTGAATCATACTTTCTCGCCCTTAATTTATTAGTGTATAAGTTACCTGTAATTACATTCATGTTCTAGCATTGAAATCCGATCGATTTTTCGACGTGTGCAAACCTTTATGTGTAAATACAGTTCGCATACACAATGTTGCTTCTAGCGGCGAGAGCTAGAAGTCATTCATTACATAAATGACACCTAATATTTCAACACCTGCTCACATTTCGACAACACGTTTGCTTCACATGTTTTAAACGTGTCACGGCTGGTAAATGTCAATCATATCTAAATATGTCTGCTACTATGTTTCTGTGAAACCTACAATGAGGAACAATTCGTACCTTCCTATCTCAACTCCTTTCCGGAGTTGAACTTTGGTCGTGCACTAGAAGCACTTAACTCTTAGAGCATAGAACTAACGAGTTCAAGCTCCGTAGTTTTAGAGTCTTTAGTCTTGAACGAGTCTTAAAGCAAATAAGAGTTGAAGCATTTTGATTCTGTCGCTTTAGGCGCAAGCGGTCACGAAAACTAAAGCTGTTCTCCACACTTGAACCATGATATGAGGGCAACCATTCAGAGTTTTTGCATGCCTCCTTTATCAGGGACAATCTGGTATCCATCAAGAAAGATAATAAAAGTAGGGTGCTTATAATATTACAGGTGAGTCATAGCTTGTGCCAGAGCAGACAATGTGTCCTACATTTTTCTCAGAGCTGACTATTCTAAAAGCCATCCCAATCCATCTCCAACGTCATCGGGCGGATTTCCCCAAGAAAAGGTGAAAACTTAGAATCCGACCTATTGTATGGAAGTTGGAAGTCCCAGGCTGAAACCTCTATCGGCTGTACATCTTCCAACTGGTTGACGTTCATTGCAAGCAGCTTATCTCCTTCGACCTTGGCCAAGATCTCAAATGGCCACCTCTGTACTTTCGGCTTCGTTATCCACTCGGGCCACCGAGTCTCATAATCCTCCACGGTCTCGTTATTCAGCTGCATCTCCAACTCAAATGGAAGTTTGACAAAACTGGCCACCGTTGCCTTGGCCTTTAAGAGATTGATCGAACCCCGTTGATGCGCTTTACGACCCAGGACGGCTAGTAATGCCTTTTCTAGGCCCAACAAGTTGGGATTCGATCCATTGAGTGAGGCCAGGGGCCACAACCAGGGCACAGTAAGGCTCAGAGGTTGATCCTGTACGAGCGCCAAATGCTGCTGCTCAGGTTTGTCCTTACGAGACACTAACTCCACAGAACCTGGAGCAAGCTTCTTCACCTTCAAGCCAGCTGCTTTATTCGAATCAGACTCTTCTGAAGCAGCAACCAAGGATGTTGGCCCAACTATCCGAAGAGACAGCAGAGGTTTCTCTTCAGATTGTGAAGCTTGACGAAGGCGTGCCGCAAGATGGAGCAACTTCGAGGCTACACTACCTCCGAAGCCAGAACCCGTCTGAAGCAAAGGCAAAGGCAGCTGCAATGGATGTGATAAGCTGACCTCGCGAGCTCCTTCTACTGTGACAAATGCCCCATCAGCAACCAGCACCCTCCGAACCATACCTGCATCTACTTCATGCTGTTCCAGGCAACCACAACCAAAGTTCCAATGTTTGTAAGCACAGATCTTGGTAATCGTGCCAGGTTTGGTCATTTGTAACTCTGAAGCAGCTACAAACGAGACCAGCTGTGATGCTGGCTAATTTGATCAATGACCCTCACGTTCGTAAAGAGGAATAAACAGTCAACAGAAACTGACAGAAGAAATCTTTGCTGTCCTCCAACAAACTAAAAGCAGTTTCTGGTAAGTTTGCTGATGCGAAATTACCAGAAACTTCGTTAATATGTTGAACTTACATAGCAAATCAAACACAGCAATAATACTTACCGGCATAGCCAAGCGTAGATCTTTCGCATCTGAAATCCACAAGTCTACAGGGCCGGCCAGCTGAAAAGGTTTCATGACCGCTGGCATAAATTCAGGATTCCAAACATCAACTGGGTTACCACCCTTATCCTTGTCATAACTGGCCATGACCTCTTCAAGAAAACGCCATGCTGTTATTTCTTCTCTCACCATGAAAGGGAGTACTGAATCTCCCACTTGTATATCAAATTCATATAGAACCGTTTCACCTAGCTTCGCATCCTTCATGTTTACGGATGAAATCTTTATGGCTTCCTTTTTTAAACCCGACTGCTTCACAACTGCTTCTGCTGCCTCCTGTACTCCACCAATTTCACCAGACACATTTAGATGAAATCTTAATTTTAAAGGTAAGTGTAAGCAGATGTAGAATCAACACATAATTCAAAACATGTGAAACTGCGACAAGCAGCAGCTTCTACTAAGCCTCATCAACACTTACTGAAACCTGCATGTGTCTATCTCCGGGAATATATTTGACTCAGTGGAGTGGACAACTCACTGAAGACCAGACCTTCAGGGGGCTGCAAATAATCACTTTCAGAACTAACTTGACCTAGATTCTTCTTCACCATTTTGTAAAAGTGCTTAACATAGACACAGTGGCTAGGAATTTGATATCGAACAAACACTGGCACTTCCATTTACGTGAAACTATGGCATTGAGACAGTTTGTAGCTGAATTGCAGTGACACGCTGAATCTGTTGGGTGATGCGGATGAAGATGTCCTAACTGTCTAAGTTATTTAGAAATTTGCTGCTAATGGGAATGGTACGGCGACTAATACCAATTGTTGCAAGTCAATTGACCCTTTTGCTTGAGTTGGTTCCTACCCTAATAAACTTGTAAAGGCTGTTCCTATAGTTTAAAAATTAAAAGAAGATACATTCTTATAAAGTTTCGCCAAAGAGGGCGTTGAACCCGTCAAATAATTTAGTGGAAAATTACAAAGTGCAAGTTTTCTGAAACATACAATCAGCGTACTATTTTCAGAAAAGAAAGCAAGACCAAGCTGACCCAATGGCCGTAGACGGACATAGCTACACGGCAAAAAAAATGCATATTCAAGTAATGAGAGATTTTTGGAATTTCATGTTTAAGGATTTGCAAGGCAAGTCGAATAAGGTAGGCCGAAAAAGGTATAAATCAGGCAGCAAAACCTACTAAAAAAACGAGGCTACATACTAAGAAGTATTGTAAACTTACACTATCAAAGACAAGGAAAAACCAAGAACAAAATTTGAATTTTAATGCGAAATTTAACCACATGTATCTGTACTTTAATAAAACACTGGTAAAATGTACATATACAAAAAAATCACTCAATCGCGTCCAGAAAGATGTATAATGAGTCAGTTGCCTTAGATCTAACAAGCGTCTAAATTTAGCAAGAAGTCAAGTAACAAGTAACTGGAAAAAAAAATAATAATGTCTACGGACTTAGTAGACTTAGTCAAACCCCGACACAACCACATTACCAAGAACGTATAGACAAGGACAATGTGCATGCGTAGTAGTAAGCAAGCCAATCTTGTGATACTCCGCACCATAACATCACAATTAAGCAGTTGTCAGTTACTCTAAAAGGGAAGCATATAACATGCATGGAAGAAAGGTTTAGTCCCGATCGCATTCAAAGATAACTTCTATCGCGGGTAAAATGCATTGAGGCAGACGCACCAAGTACTAATCGGTGAGTTGTTACGCATACGACGATCGGCATCTGTTCACATGTTTGAACAATGATCTCATGTTCTTTGGATAAAGTGACTCTACAATGTTGATTAATTGTCACAAGCTTATAAAGAGGAGACCAGCCACCATCGGATTCCTAATGATTGATTTGAGAGAATATCTTTGTACAATCCGTCAGTGTTAGTTTAGTGTCTGAGGTTGTGTATTACATAAAGAAGGTCAAAGATGCAACAACGTAAACTTTTTACATCATGTTCTTTGGCCTTCTGATAGACAGAGTAACTTACAAAAAACAACGTCAAACTGCTAACGGGATAGACGACCTACAGATGATAATACCTCTGGAACTACATGTACTAGCTTGTTGCAAGTACAACTTACAAAGATAGCTAACCTCTGACAAAATTTACAATTTGCAGTGATAAATTGAATACACACAAAAAAGAAGTGCAGTGGTTCAAGACTTTCAAAATTCTTCAGCGTTAAAGCAAGAACGATGTAGCTTTTCTAGTGTTCGTACATACCTCTTTTCTATAGGTAGAGAAGACAATTTTCGATCTCTAGTGAAGATAAAATCCAAAGTTTGAAGGACATACTGTTTGTATATTCAGGTATCTTGGTACGAGTCAGCAAATTAGAGTCATTTGAAGTAAATATGCGAACTCAAAATAGACGAAGTCTGCTTGCATTATATTGTTGTGAAGTTGGCACGGTTAGCTAACGACAGCCCAAACCCACGTATGTGCTGGCTTGTCATAGGATCTTCACGATTTGATAGGCCCCAGATTCTGCCCTTTAAATGCTCATACAAGTCTGCCTAATTCGACTCATTGCTTGACTAGTCTTCCTAGTCAAGCAATGATTCAAATTGCAGCTAGACTTCGTCTACCTGCAAATCAACACACATATTCTGTGCGCTGATTGCAATGACGACCAGACAAAGAGGCAAATGAATGAAAAAAGGGTCCATCATATCTTCACCATCTTCATAGCTAAAGTCCAGTTCGGTGTTTTCTCGTATAATTGTCCAGCCTTCTAAATATATCTATAGCAAAACGGTCTTCAGAAGACTCATAGGAAAATAGGATGAAGAAATTGACATTACTCTGTTTAAGGATTGAAAAAAGTCAACTCAAATTCCAATTCTCAATCATAGTTTTTTATTCAAATATGTCCCTTAAGGTCAACCCTTGTGTTCCACACTAGAAAGGGTTTCTGTTAGTAAAAAAAGTCATTTTTTTGATAGAAACTGTAACAGCCACGATATACAGATGCCAACTACTCTTCACAAAGTCCCTGGTGAAGCATCGGCTTCTTGCTGAATAATTTCAAGATCAAAATTATTCTATACTTTTGCTAATTATGACAACTGAGTCAATAACAAGTTGTGTCCGTTTGAATTCAGAACAAAAGGGGCGTAGGATGCCATACGATTTGATTCATATAATTGATAGCCAATTCCAACTCCTTCCAGTTGCATTAGCATTGCCATCAGCCAAAGGAAGAAAGCAAAGAAGATAAACCGAATACGAACAGAGGAAGATCACTTACCGAAACAACTTTCGATGCATAAGCAGGAACGCCATCAACATCAAGGATAGACAAAGCTTGGCCGGTCAACACCAGAAGAAAAGAAGCCGCGACGAACAAAAGGCTTCTGCCCCCGCCTCTTCTGAAATCCACCATCATCTTTGAAAGCATGACTGCAACGAGCCCGAAAGAACAAAAACGAAGCCAAACACAGGGACCCACAGGAAAATTCGACCCAATTGAGCCTCACAGACAGCCCGAAGCCTGGCGAAGGACGAAAAAGAGCGACAGAACGAACAAACGAACAAATAATCGAAAGATCGATCGATCGATCAATCAATCAATCAATCGACGAACCCACCCGCCCACCGACCAACGGGCGATCGATCAATCGATGGAATGAACTCAAATGCGGACAAATTTGAACGGGACGAACGGTCGGAGCGCTAAGATGTGGAAATCGACTGGAGCGAGTGACTGAGTGACTGACAGACACCGGGACGGGACAGATCACAGATCACAGACACGAGGGGAGAAGGTACGGAGGCGAACGAAGAGAAGGGAGGAGGAGAGAGAGTGTGGAGAGCTTTGCAAATGGAAGGCACGGGGAATGAAGGCCTCGAGCTCGGCCTCTCTTGTATCTCGCCTTCCCTGCGCGCACGACCGACGGACGACCATGAGCAGGCAAGTCACGTTCTTATCGAGGCCGGCAGGCGAATCCGTCTGGTTTTTGTCCTCGTCTGCCTTTTCCATCGGACTTGAGACTTTTTCTTAGAAACAAAGTAAAGTTGAGGATTGCGAAGAAAGAGACCCCGAGCACTGACTAATAAAGTAGGAACACATATTTCTGAAGAAACCCCGTGAAGTGTGGTCTTCCATTTAATTTTAATTTGGGTGGAAAAATAATTCGACGATTTTTAAGGAAGGTAAGATATTTTCAGTGGACCTCGGCTTAAGTTCTCCACATTTAATCATTATCCTAGGCTTATATACACTTATGGCCTCGTAAAGGTCCTGAGTTGTTATGTAGGAAAAATCTACATTTGTGCCCAACGAGATATTAAAGTCTAGAGCTTCGCCCTTCTTACTTTAGCACGAAAGCTCGGGTTTCCAAGGGCTGGAAGCTGGGCTAGTTTATTTATGGGATTTCATACTTTAGGATTTTAGAATTTCATACTGACGTTCATACTTACGTTCATATTGATTTTGATTGTGACCGGTCACCCAGGTGCGCATATGAGGCCGGCGGAGTGACGGATATTTAACGCAGCGCTCCAGCGCAGAGCCATAGAAGCGCGTCCACGCAATACGCTTAGTACCCCAGCCCATACTGGAATTTGAAAATTACTCACATGACTATTTCACTATATGGGACGGAGTCGAATCAAGAAAATGATGCCAATAAGGTAATTAAGTAGTTGCAATATTACTGGATTATCAGATGTATTCCCCGAACTAACACACATGTAAACCATTCAAGAGAATTAAAGCGAATTAAGGTGGCCACTTATAAACTTGGATAAAGCGTAAAATCTACTATTTACAAAGACATTCCAGAATTTTGTGAGTAATTTTATCGATGTTGAGAGTTAGGAGACTCATTAATAGCTTCAAACTTGACCTCCATAGTAGAATGTTGAGAATTGTATTCGCATGGTGGGGAATCTCTTGGCATGAGCGACGAGTAGGCTTGTAAGTCGAAAAGGAGAAAATGATAAGTTACATGAATAGATAATTTTACCATAGACTTTTTTTTATATATTCGAAGTTAGAATACGAGTGGTATAATCCAATGCAAAATTTTTATCAAAAAATCCTTTATACCTCTACTCAATCTAGAGCATGTACTTTCACTTGACTTCACATTCTCTCAAATGAACTTACACTCAAGATTTTCGTGCCTTCCTCCGGATGTCGTCTCCGTTCCCACCATTCATCCTTCTCTACCGGATTGACCGCCTCAATGACCGGGGAATGAACCAGGACTTCTTACATTCGAGTTGGATCGTCTCGGTTATCGGCCGTTGGGACATATCGAGATCCGGTCGGCAGTTGAAGCTCTGAAAAGGTGGAAACGTGCCGCGACCTGATTGGCTGACTGGTATTGACTCGACTGCAAGAGACGACAAACGATTATCTGCGCCTGGGTTTCGTTGCTCCAGGCGTCCTGTACACGGTAATTGCAGGACTCTGATTATCTGCTTTAACTCAAGTACACGTCAGCCCTGCATTAGTCCACATTGGAAACATGTATTTCCTTGTCCGAATATTCAAACTTGAAGGCCCGTAGCAAACATCTGATTACCACAAATTTAATTCAGGAAAATATATAAGAATCATTTAGATTCTCTCTATGACCGTGAGCAGCTACATCTATGTTTGAACGGAATGTACAAAAAATTATATCGACACACTTTGCTTCCTAGAGACAAATGTAGAAAAGAGAATGTATTTCATTATGCTTTTTTTTAACCAAAATGAATTACCTCATTGACTGGTTCAATCCAATGACAACTTATTTTCCCTATGATTGCAATTCACAAGGAGTTCAATTCTTTTCGATGAAGAAAATGGAAAACCATTTCAAGTGGATTAAACGATGACCCTCAGTCCGGTGGCTCACCACGTTAAGAACACCGCAAATTAAGTGCAGAAGGTTCAGATCGGATGTTTTTAAACAAATTGCATGTGGGATATTGGTGCTTCAATTTCCAATTATATTTAAGGATCAAATGGATAATTCCGTTTGATTTGCTATCAAACACTAATTGACAACTTATAGCAAAATGATAAAATACCCAATCAAATAGGGAATAAACCAAAGTGGTAGCACGGGGCTACTTTCGATAGGATCACAATGACGTATACAGTATACGTCACAATCTCACTATGTCCACTCCATTCTGTATACAGTATACGATATACTGTATACAGAATGGAGTGGACATAGTGGAGAGTGACCCTTGACTAGATTAGTGACAGTCGATGCAGCAATGGAGAATCTTCCAAATTCTAACGTTCGTGAGAGCGCACAGTCCAATGAGAGGAGGTCAGGCACCCCATTCCTTCATCTGATTCGTTCTCGTTAAAAAGTATATTATATTCTGGCCTCTGATTCGAGCGATGACCCTTTATCTATGGAACAAGTACAAATATAAAAACATGAAACAAGTACAAAATAACCTGAATACATTTAACAATGAGAAAATTTTCTAGTGGGAATATTGTATATCATATACATGACTTATTTTTTTCTCTTGTAAGTTCAGGGTTCCCTGGCCAATTTTGTTTCGGTCCCAACCAATCGGAAGCACTTAGTGTGGTTTCTTTCCATTTACTTTATGCAAATTTGGCAACACCATTTCTTTGATCCTTACGCATAGGGCACCTTTTCTTCCCCATGTAATGATAATGCATTTTACGTCATATTACAAATTGCAAATAAACATTCTTGAACAAAAAATACATGCTGCTTTAAATAGACTTTACAATCATTTAAAGAAATTGATATCCTTATTAATACTACGTAAAATAATTCGTTAATGTAAACCAAATTAAAAGTAAGAATATACACTAATAAATTTATACAATTCTTAAAATATAAACATTTCTGAACGTTTCTATATATACTTTTATATCTAAAAATGTCCGTTTCCTTTTGTTATTCACCCATGAGCAGATATGATAATCATTTCTAAAGATTTAACATGTTTGAAATAAATTATTGTAATATATAATAAAATATTTTTTACTTCCAAACTAAGTATTTGTATGTTTTCACTTGGATCAACTTCAAACAACTGAATATTTACTCTAAGCGTGATAGCAAATATCATATCCGTATTAATATAACAAATACTTTTGGCGTTTGATTTTCAAAGAATGTGAAGACAAAGCCAAAACAACATCTCGTCATTGTAGATTAAGTATTGAATGTGAACCAAAAAGCCCCAATAGATGGAACTAGGATTCACCTTCTACATTTACCAGCAGCCTTTGAAGTCCTTGTTGATGAACAACCAGCATAGTGGCAAGCTACTCGTTGGACATTCATACTAGAGGAGTGTGACTTTTATGTGACTCGTAGCCATGGTATTACACATCTCTCATATCATGGTATTTGGCTGATATCATGTCAAAGTCAACTCTCATTATATTAGAGTATAGTTTAATAACCAATTATATTTTTTTCAAAAATTGCTTGCTGATTTACCTCATGCCTTTAGTTATCTCTCTCTGCTGCAATTTTCCATTTGAAAACAAAAATGATTTAATATTTTTTTTGAAAAAATAATTAATTGTATCGAATTTTTTTTAATTTATTTATTAACAAAAAGATTAAAAAATTTAATATCATATTGACAACATATGTACTTTAAAATTTATAAAAAATTTTGAGTTATTTATGAATTACTAATTTGGTCAATTATGAAAAAATTGATGATAAATGAATAAATTATATGAATTAATATTTATTTTAACATTGAAATTTTATATTTGCGTATTAAATTGAATATTTTGTACAATAAATTTTTTTAAATATAATTAAAAATAAAACTCAATTTTTAAAAATCTGATAAGATATAAATTTTTTAAATAATCTTCTATAGATTATAAACTCTAAATTTTCAATTTATATATTTTGAGAGTATAATGAAATTCTAATTCATAAATTTTTTTCTATGCTTAAATTTTTTGAACCATGATTTTGGATCAGGATCATATATATTTTTTATGCTTTTTATTTTGATTTGTATTATTATTTGACATGTTCATCCAAAAGCTAACTAGGAATAGACATGTATATCTTATTATTGTTAAAAATTTATTTTTCTCTTTGACTTATTAGAAATATCAATCATCTCGATAAATGATTTCAATCTATTTATATGTAATGTATTTTTGTTACTAAATCTTCTTATTTATAAGTATTCTGTATATCTTTTTTGTATGATTGAAGTTATTGATAATTTCATTGTTTATGATAGCATGCATTTTCTAGAATACGATGGTGGCAACCATACGGATACATTCTCTCACATTAGAATATACACAATGTCAATTTTACGAAAATTATCCAAAGAAAATTGCCAAAATTAATTTAATTGTGGCAAACATAGCATTTGCCACAAACTATGAAGTTTGGATTACAGACACACTGCCCACATATAACGTGTCCACGTGCAGGCATGTGTTATTGACTCTGTGTGAAACCTGGCTTTCCTTATAGTTTCTGCTTTGTCAATGTGGCCATGTTCAGAGACCTTTTTTAAAGTCGCAAATAGTGTTTGGAACTAGCAATGTACTTTATGGCACAGCAAGGCTTCTGGAAAACCAAGAGACATCCTCTCCGTTCTGACTTCCTTCACAATGTCTTCCAGATGGAGATTATTTTGAGATTTTGGAAGAAACTAGAAGAATTGTGAACTCGTATCGCCATGTTCGTCATCTCTGCTCGTGTTTGTGGTAAATGCAGCAGCGTTAGATTCATTGTTTGCAAGGTTGCTCTCGAGGAAACCTTGCGACCAGTGATCACCAAGATCGTAGCCACTAGTCATTGGATCAGACAACGGTAGAGCTTGGAGAGCTGCAATGAAGTCTCATGAGAGAGGTGTTTGATATTCGAAAGGCAGCATTGGAGCTGCCAAATGTCAGTTTTGGATCATGCATTGTCCATTAAATGATCGTCCTTGCCTCTTCTCATATCATCTCAACCGTTCTCCAATTAGCTTTTGGCCAGATCCTGCATCATCAATTAGAATAGCTCCAAGCCAAGAGTTCTCGAACAATGTTCTCATCAGATCTGCAGTTCGTTAATACTTAAAATCCACCCGGGTCTCAAACGAGACGAGGCAGAGAGAGGTCGGAGGAGGCCGCTCGCATCGGATGGATGTCCATTGACAAGCACTCAAGCACGAGAAATAATCGCTGCTCGGTGTTCCGCCTCTCTCCATGCCGATGACAGCGTGATGTGGAAATTCGCCCATCTCTCAAGATTAAAATGAGCACTCGCTTCGACTGTGAGTCGACCCCGATGTGATCGAACCAATCGTGTGAGCTTTCTCGTTAAGATTCCTTTTGTGAAAATAGAAGACCTGCATACGAAAATATAGAACGAAGTTAATAATGAAGTGAAGTCTTGGAGATGGACGATGTGGATCTTGATGTTTCCTTAGTTTCATGTCACAAAATGACGAACTATTTGGTCAAGATAGACGTGGTGATAAATCCACTCCATGTTTGGATTGGAAAAAAAGTAAAAGGTAGGAATAAAATATAGACCAGGATGGATGAACTACAAAGGACTGAAATATACGTCTTAAAAGAAGTATTAACGCGCGATGAACACCTAAGTCATCCTAATGGGTAGAGATTTCAGTCTAAAGGAAAACTCTACATTTAAGAGGTTTATTATTTGATATCAATAGAAACTGAGTAGTACGTGTGATTGACATACAACTGGAATCGCCCATGACTTTGTTAACTTTGTTTTGAACTTGAGTTTAACAGTTTGCATTTCTATAAGATGAATTAAATTGAAATGGGAAAAATGTGATTAGTAGGCTTAGTATATACCGGTGCAGATTATAAGACCGACGTAGATTGATGTACAAAGTTCAAGACAAGCATCGAAATTCCGAAATGTATTCGAGACACAAAGAGATACAAGGACTTTGGAGGCTCTTCGAAGATCCAATCTCATTTTATGCTTAGACTACTCCATATCTCTAGCTCTTCTCTTCTGTTTGTGTGAGGAACACAATCAGTCTGATCTGACTTCCAACAAGCTGAACTTTGGAAATTCTCACGAATCGACTGGGAGAGAGAAATTGCTGCAGCAAATTTATACAAAATTTTATTCCGTTACGAGCTGGTCAAATAATTCAAGCACATTATATACGTCTGCACCGTCCTTTCAGATCAGATCACTGCGCTCACTGCCTGTCTCGGAATCTTAGGCTCAGGGTTAGAAACCTGGCTTGACAATGTCAAACGATTGTCACTACGACAGCGAGCACGATCCCTGAAAGTGAACGATCCGTGAACGGCTGCCGTTCATAACGAGCTAAAGATTTGACGCCATGCAAATGCCTGCGCTTGCTTGATCAGTGAATCGGACTGAATGAGAAACCACTAAATTTCGGAATTATCTTCCTTCCACTAGACCACTAAATATCTGACTACTCCCTGCTAGAGATGCTTCCCACTCGATCGTTGTGAGCAGATTTTGAGATAGACTGAAAACAATCTGTTTCATGTCAGGTCTGCAACCAGCGTCGTCATCCACGCACGCCTTCCCTAGTTGTGCCAGCTGCAAAGAAGAGAAGGGATCAACCATTAGTCTGATCTGTAGTTGAGAGTGAGATGAGATCCCACAATTCATATCAGGACGATTCGCAGAAGCCAATTTGATTCAGAGACAATTTGCTGCCATCATCCCCGATCAAGGATAGTCTGCCTGACCCACTATTGTAAGTGGGACGGAGGTTTAGGGTATGACAAACTGTCCACGATAAAGGATTGTAATGACGAGCACAAGATGCCTGGACTAGTTAAAGTATGCAGAAGAAAACGTCACAGGCGAGATGCACAGTTCATGGTTTGGGTTGTACCTTGTATGAAGCCTGGAATGAGTAAGTGCCATCAAGATTCGGGTCCACGCAGGACCGGAATTTCTTGGTCTTTGTCAGATCGTCAGCCTCTGGATCCAGTACCTCCAGCATCTGGAGGAAAGAGTCCAGTTAGTACAGTGTTCGTCTCTCGTGCGAGAAAAAATTCCTCTTATTTCAATGCACGAAGGGCCTGTGCCTTGGTCACTGTCCAAGAATGATCCTCTAATCTGGATTTCATGCATGATCCAAGCTCTTCATCAAACTTCGAGAAAACTGAATGTTTGCTTTGCTTTGCCAAAGAACGGTCCATCATAAAAGCGAGAAAAAGCAGGACGATCTGATTTGATTCGATTCTGGAGAGAATTTTGATCAAATCCTTGACTGTTCCAAAACAACATCAGATCGTTTGGCAACAATATTCTCAAATTAAACCACAAAGAGACAAATCAAATCCAGCGCAGCTTCTTCCGATACTTATTGACAAAATATGGAAATCTGCAATTAATTCGGATCTTCTCGATGAAATTCCTCCTTCAGTCTTTTGATTGATTTTTCTTCTTCATCTGCGTTAAATTTGAGTATTAAGTTTGGTAAACACCAAAGATATCAGAGATTGCCGATGTTGAGGAGAGTGGCTGCCGGATCCAGGTTTCGTTGTTTGGAAAGCCTCACGACCCGTTATGAGCTCGAATAGTACCACTCCAAAGGCATAAACATCACTCTTTGATGTGGCAACTCCATCTCGTATATACCTGTACGTTGCGACTGCAGTTTAGTTGAACAGTAGAAAGAAAGAAAACAGCAACGTGGTAGATTTTCATTTTAAGTTACCGTACGTACGGTCCAGACGAATTGAACATAGAAATTTTCTCAAATTCAGATGATTGAATCGTAAACCTAATGTCATTAATTGATAGGCCGAACTTACTCTGGAGCCAAGTAGCCGTAAGTTCCACAAATGGGCGCTGTTGTAATCGTATCTGTGAACTCATCCCGATGCTCTATCAGCTTTTGTAGTCCAAAATCTGCAAGCTGCAAACGGAGGACTGCTATCAATTATCAGTCTTACAAGACACCGATTCCATGACTCTGCAGGAAGTCTTGTACCCTTGTATCTAGAAATCATAAGAGAATAAGGATGTCCAAATCCCAGGCAAGTAATCGACCTGAGTGGTACTCGTTAAGCGCAGGGTCCATTGAATCAGCCCATTACAGTTACATGAGACCAAAGTTTATAGCATCGATAAGATGTTTATTCAGTAAGTGGCTGAAATAATGAAAGGAATCTGAATTTTGTTCAAGACGGGAACTTTTATTGTAGGTCTCATTGTACTAAAGCTACATCCTCAATCCGATTTGTAAAATATTAGTCATTTACACGATCCAGTATATACAGTTGATGATGAGCATAAGGCAGTACTGATAATACCCATAGGATTGACGTACCTTTGCCCGGTAAAAACTATCTAAAAGTATATTTCTGGTCTTCACATCCCGGTGAACATAATGAGTCTTCGTATGTTCGTGAATATATTCTAAACCTCGTGCTGCATCCAAAGCAATCTGAACCCTCGTTGTCCATGGAAGAGGAACGTTCCCTGGAGAGGCAACCGACGTATGCACTTCACTACACTGTCGCCAGTCTCGAAAATGAGGGACCAAACCATCGTTAAGGAAAAATCGAAATGAAAATGGATTTATTTCATTTTAATCCGTCTAAGGAATATGTTTCGGTTGGACAGGGGAATACTAATAATTAGCAAATATTCTTCAACATGCATTTTGTACACATATTAAAACATTTGTTTGCTAAGGCATATATCTAGGCTTATGTTCTGAAACAGCTAACTTTACCTTTCGAAACTGGATCGTGCAGATGATCACTAAGAGATCCATTGTCTGCAAATTCATAAACCAAGAATAGATTTTCTTCACCAGCAGCGTACCCGATGAGCTCAACCTGCAATTTAATGAACACGTTGAACCTTGAATTTCCGAAATATCTGAGCCCAGTCAATATTTACGAATAGAATGTGAACTATTATGCAACGGATCAGTCCAAAATCCGAATGGTGTTGTTACTAACCAAGTTGGTGTGATGAACTTTGCAGAGAACCTTCAATTCCGACATAAACTCCGTCGACTTTGATGCCTTCATTTGCTTGATAGCCACTTCCTGTTCAGCAGCGTAAGAAGTCAGGAAACACGATTACCCTTGAAATGCACGTTCCATCTCTACTTTCTTCGTATGTAAGGGAGAGAAAATAGCAATTCTATATCGTTAAGGTTATACATTTTGTAGGAGGAATAGAACACTATGCGCAGCGTCAAGATACATTTCATTTACGGTAATGTTTATATGCTCAAAATCTGTAGGACAGCAGCCTTATCAGTCTTGCACTTTCTCTGTTCGTCCAAATGTTCTACATTGATATAAGCTTGTGGACCACGAAGGTTTCTGAAACCAAGTGGTAATATTTCAACAGGCTAAGAAGTAAAGTGAACTGTGAACTGTGACAAAATGACGGTCAAAAACTGGCATTATGTGTTAGACAGACCTGATGTCGAAGAGTTCCACGATAGACAGTGCCAAATTCACCTTGTCCAAGCCTATTTGTTTCTAGAAACTTGTGAGTGGCGGCAAAAATTTCTCCATAGTGGAATACTATGGGTTTTTCTAGATCAAAAACACTCATCGCTTCTGCAAAGAGATTCAAAACCCATATCAGAAGATTGCGCTCCGTGCTTGCATCTTCAACGATTCATGTATGCAAATACTCTTCAAGCCTCATGCAAATTTAACTAATTGGAGCTTGGGCGATTTATTTCGTTCCAAACATTACGTTACAAACCGTTTATGAGCCTCTGACGGAAATTTTGACATTTGTCTTTCTCAGCTTTGAGGAATTCAGCAGTGAAAGTATAGTGGCTAGTTTGATGATGTAGCTGCAGACGTCGTACTCATTCAACAAAGCATGGATGTACAATCCAGACTTTATCTATTAATGTCATTTCAAACCCCATGACACAAACTGGACTTGAAGCAAATTGGTCATCTTTTCTCGTTCTGTTATTACCACAGACCAAGAATGAATGTGGATCTTCGCAATGGTATGAGAGTTTTATCACGAGACACAATGAAGCTTTATGCACGGAATCATCTTGGGACCGAGCTAATGACCAGTAGAGGGCCGCACATTTATCACCTCTGGGAAGCGTGATACTGCGTTTGACGTTGTTGTTGACACTGGAAGGTCGATGTCCGCCGATTGCTGCGCAGCTTTTGAAGAAGGAGCTCAAATTCAGGAATCCGCTGGACCTGACCGTTTCAGAGCTGGAATGGTAGGATCTGGTGCTTCGGGACAGGACCACATTGTTGTACGAAGCACGATCGGAGCATGCCTGCTTCTGCTCACGGATGCGAAGCAGAACCAGAGTGATAAGGAGGATTGTGAGGAGAAGTGTCACCACTCCGGCCACCAAGCAGCCTGCCACCAGACCCATCATGTTGCCTCCATACGACTGCGACTGCGCCCACGCAGCAACTCCCGAGCCTCTGCATCCATCAAATTACATCACGGTGACAATTTGCGGTGATCTCAGGAAATTCACCCCTCTGGATCGACCAACCACCTCCGAGCTCTCCCTGTGATACTCCATAAACTCAGAGCACCACCTCGTTCTATACAACTAAATTTCTCCACCATCATCATCTTCAAATCCACAATTTCGGAAAGAAGAAGGTAAAACATCGATAGAAGAAGAACGGCAATCAAAGCGGGTCCAAGATACAGCAACCATTCGGACCATTCTCGTTGAATCTACAATGTCTGGTCGTGGTGCACGGGAATGAACAAGAGGATGCGAAGTATTCAAGACACGCAGCAGCAGGAGACATACCAGGAGCACCAGCGATAACGGACGGCTCTAAATCCGAGCTTACAAATCATGTCGCGAAACACAGCACAAACAATATAAGTACGCGATTCAATATTCCCGGCAGTTGCATGTCACGGGACATGACATCGTGACTACAAACGGGGATCTGATCCGACCCTTCATCCTCACTCTACGGAGTGCAAATGAGCGGCACATTCGCTTGCATGCGGAGAAAATGTGCAGCCGTCATCTACGCCAGCAGAATTTTAATTAATTTACTGACGAATATCCACGATGGCCCCCACTGTCCGCACCAAGTACCTCGCTCTCAGCCTGGGGTCCACGACCGAGCTGATATTTTGCTCTCATATATTACCTCATAAAAAAATCCTCTCCCTCCCCATCGCTCGCCTGAATCTACTGTCCATCGCAGCTGAATCACAAGGCCTCCACTGGCACGCAGTCATGCCTTGAATATAAGAATTCCCCTCGAGGCCCTTGGACACATTACAGTGTTCAGGCAGCCGATGGATGATGCTTCAGGAACGTGCATGGCAGTGACACTCGGAGCTTGGAGAGGCAATTTGAACTGTTGGCGTCGAAAGCGCGACGAAAGGCCCAGCGAGGGAGGGAGGGAGGGAGGGAGTGAAGCTCACTGAAGGTCAGCAGGATGAAGAGGTTTCGGCCCGAGGATACGAGCTCAGCGTTGGTGATTTTGTGATCACCGTCGTCATCTTTTGATCAGCATGGAACGTATCAGCGATCTGAGTGAGTGATTGAGTGAGGGAGGGAGGGAGTCGCTTTGCTGAATCACGTACCTAGTGATGGATTGCTGTCAATGGACGCAGCAGTGAACCTTGTCGATCCACGTCTAATTAATTGCCGGGAGTGAGAGGAGGGAGTGGGGATGGATCGCGGGAATGAACACGATATCGTCGAGCAGGCTATGTCGGCGAGATCTTTCTCCGACGCGCTGACAGTGTAGGCCTTCTCTCGGCGAAGTAGGCCACTCGAGAGGAGACACTATCAGTCCACGGCGAATTGAAGACGTTTGTTGGTCGATTTACCGGTCGCTCCCGCGACCTCCTCTGCGGAGCGCGACGTAGAGGAGGTCGCGCGATTTTCAGCCGTTCTCGTTGGGGTTCTTCTTAACCATGCGCCAACCGCGGATCCGTTCCCGTAACGGGACCGACAGCTCAAAGAACATCATGCGCAGCGAGCGCATCGGACGGCGGCCGCGTGCTCGAAGGCTTGAGCGTGCCGATCCCCGCCATCGGATCTTGTCCTCATACGGGACTCCTCGCTCTCACGGGGCTCTCACTTTTGTCCCGCCGGGGGTTCGGGTACGTCGGTTCTCGTGCTCGAGCTGCGGCAGCGACTCGTCGCAGTGATCGATCTTCGAGCTCGTGGGCGACCGTTGATAATCTATCGCCTTCTGAAACCAGCCGGCAGGCGATGAGGAGCCATCATCTTCCTGTCGAGATTGCTGGAAATGATCGGAGTCTCTGCCTCGCCGTCGAGCTTCATTAACGGCAATTTGACAAATATCTGCCGGCAGCATTAGCAGCAGCAGCATCATCATGCCAGTGCTCCTTACCACGTGCACTTGCGATTACCGTCACAGAAGCCTCACATTTGCTTCTAAGGTTTGACGGCCCTCGACACTCGATCAGAACTTTAATCAGCACCGACCGTAATGACCATCACCGATCGATGCTTCTGCTGGACATGGACAAATTGGCTCTGCGAGTTGTTCAGATTTCCCGACGAGTCCGGAATAAAATCGAGCACCATCGTGTTCAAGCTAGGCTGCTGCTCCTAGTGTAGGAGAAGGAGCAGCTGATTCTCGTCTGGGGAATAACGGCAGTAAGCCAGTCGAACCTGCTCTTGAGTCCGAGACAATCCTGGGTGGGTTTCGGACGACAGATGGAGATTACAGACGAAGTTGTACAGACAAATCAGCGACTTTGACTGCCAGTATCAAGCGACAGGGGCAGGGAAGATAGTCAGTACCTGTTTTCTTCTAAAACAGGAACTGGCACTGTTCGTGTTGCTTCGGAAGAATTAGAGTCATCTGTCCAGAGCAAGAGAAATGTGCCATCAGGAATTATAGCGGGTTTGTAGCACAGCATGCAGCAAAGCAGCGAGTTCTTCTAGTTCGTTCTGAGCAGAAGTGAAAAAGGGAGCATCAGATCAGATCAGTTTAGACTCGAGACTGCTGCCATGCCCAGCCTCGAGCTGAATCTGAGACTAAATCTGAGAAGCGAGAAACTCGGAGACTGGGAGTATCTTCGACCTCAAAGGTGAACAAGACATCGATGCCAAGGGGAGAAACGGACGGAACCCACAAACAGCAACCGTATTAGCCAACGAGACAGACAGGAGAGCAGTGTTGTCAAGCCACTAAATATTACTTACTCTCCCAATGCTCTTGGTCTTCTCCAGACAGATACAAAAGTCTCGTCCTAAGTAGTGACGATCCATGGCCGGCACTCGCCGGCTACGCAGCCTCAGACGAGATTTCCAGGCAAATTATGGACAACCGGAGTTGTGGTTGGAACCATGTAACACGGACTTAAGTACAGTATATCCAACTCGTGGTAAACGTGGGTAGAGTCGCAGGCGTTTGCTTTACTGATTCAACCACAATACGTAACTTCAAATCACCGAAGAGTCCTTGAAGTTTGCCCCCATCTGATGCGTAGAGGCTAGAGCAAGCAATGGTACAATTTCGTGGTCACGTGATATCAGGATCCTCGACTTGCTTGGGAAGTTTAAGATTCTAAGGGTTTTCTTATCAGTATCTAAGGGATGATGCAAGACCCATGCTTAGGATAAAATATTCCGGGTAAGCAGAGTGAATGTTTCCATCGATCACACTGTTGAGCAGAATTGCCATCATTGAAAGTCGAGATGAATCACAATTGCATTTGTCTAAGACATGGACCTAAAAATCATATGGATAGACGGATATGGACAGCATCATATTCTTGAACCTGGAGATTATCACTCTGGTAAAGTTCTCTAGCAATGTGAGCTGAGGACTCGTGCTTGCTGTCAGTGTCCACGGGGACCAAACACACTGAAGGGACAACAAGGGTCACTGGCTTAGCAAAAAGATTCTATTGTTCCAAAACTGAATTGCCGCTGAAGGACACATCTTTTGGGGAAAAGTTTATTCGAAGTTGAACTTTCAGTTTCGCTGGAAGTTTCGACGAAGAGAAGGGACTAAGACCTGGAGAAAACAATTTGTATTATGTAGGTGCGTCAATTTTGTTTCTTGTTTCTCTTCCTAGATGTAATTCCCTCTTTTTTCCATACAATCCTCTTTCTGTTAAAGTGAGGTTTCCATTATCATGGCCGTCATAATCTGCACTTCTTGTCACTTACTGGACTCTCGACACAGGTCAAGGCCTGATTCAAGTGAAGGTGTACTCCATATCACAGGTGTAACTTTCCTGGTACTGGTCTCTGGGGTGATTTTGTTGACCATCTTGCCATTAGTCTGAAGGTTATGCTACTGGGAAGATAAGGACAACAAATAAAGAGAAGAGCGTAAAGCACAGAGGAAGTAATAGACAATTTAGGGTTAGATCGTTGCACGTCTATGAAGCAACATCAAAAACTTTATATTCATTTTTCTCTTCTCTAAATGATTATTGAGATTATACGAACTTTGCACGCTAAGCCAGGCCTCGTAAGACTTGGGAATTCCCATAATTATCGAAATTAACTTAAATTATGGATTCTATTTTTCTTAATTTTGTTAAATCTCGGATTTACTCAGAAACGCACTTTATCACTCGATGATGGTCTAAATCTGACTTCGATAAATTGTCTCTGGGATATATTTTGAGTGTTAAAAGTTGAATATGTATAAACTACGAGCCCTCACTGCCATGAAACAATTGTGAAGGCCACTAGGATTTCTTCAAATGAGATTGTATCATCAAGCCAATGTGACTGCACACCTTCAAGAGTACGCAAAATCAATACTGCAAGAAAGGAGCAAACTTCTAGACGCAAGTGGGATATGCTACAACCTTTTGAGGATATATGGATCACAGCAACAATGGTTTGTGATTGATGAGAAATTTTCAGCTGGCAAAAAATGTAAAAGATAGTAACCAGTGGAATATAGTCTTAGATGCAGGATGTATGGACAGGGATAGGGGGTAAGAAGTTCATGGAGATTAGATCATAAAGCTTCAGCCACCATCAAGCACAGTAAGCAATATTTGCAAAACAAATTTCACTCTTTGATTCTTCTTCGTAAAAGCTCAGCTTTTCCTTCCAGACGTCGTATAAGGTCCATTCCCCGTGTCTCAGCACCGTGATTGACTAAGGCCTATGATACTGACGGTGTCCTTAATTTATGGACGCCGCAAGTTTTAATTTTGGTTAATTCTGGGATTCTGTAGAGGAATCCCAGAACTTAGGAGGCCTGCGCTAAGCGCTTGAACGCGGATGACATATATAGGAAATCTGGTTTTGAACAGTAGTGTAGAAGTAGGCATAAGAGCCGAGTTTCTAATGACGTGAATCTCAGAGAGATTTTTTAGGGAGTCCATGTAGGAGATTTAGTTCTCTAATATTTCTCTTCTCCTACTTCCTCTTTGTGTGTTTTGCCTTACTTTTCCTGTTAGCGTGCCCTCAAGGCGAAATCTGCGTATCTTGCAGAGTTTGGTAGATGCTGATGTATATCCTGCAGTTTACATACTTACAAGGTGTATATGCTTAATCCTTCTCCTTTGTTGAAGTACACTACAACGACGTTTCTCTAGCAGTGCAAGTTTACTTTGTGACAAGATAAATTCTTGTGTTCTCCCATATTGTCAAATAAGTGGACAATTCACTTGTTCTATTATAGTTGCAGAAAAATTTGTGATATCAAGATTCATGGAAAAGTGTGTTTGTATAGCAAAAATTATATTTTTAAGTTTCAAAACTCAAAATCGTTACGTTGTATTATGAGACAACAGCAGCGAGAAATTATTATCTCGGATATAAGGTAATAACCGTAGGGAAATTGGTATATCTTAGTTTCATCTCATCCCTGTGATTTATTACTTTAAAAATTAGTAAGCAAGGATACTTCACCGCAACCACATGCTTGCCAGAAATTTATTTCTTGCAAGAAACAAGACACAACTTTGGCGAGCCCATGGTGTTTGTGGGTTACCACAGAAATATAGCCTAGAAAACAGAGCAAGAGTGTCTTTTACAAAATCTGACGAAATTCGCCATCTGAGCAGGAATCCAAAACAAGACGAAGACATGTTACCGTCAAAGCTATGAAGAGGCAATGCTAACACAACAGAATATGGGGTGAAAGCAAGAGCGGCAGCCTAGGTTGCAAGCAAGCATGTTGAATGTGAATGAGTTCAACAAATGTTTTGCTTCCGTTAGTTCAGAAAATATAAAGTCAGAAAACTCCAAATGGTTACCCACAAACATGTCCATTCCACTCCACATTTGCGCATTACATGGTTGCCAATCCATGCAAACAAACAAGCAGACTAGTATACAAAGGTGAAAGATACTGACTTATAATCCTTCAAACACCTTTAAGGTGAATTTTCGTTTGGAACATTCCTCGGACCTTTGGGATCATCTTATCATGGAACAATAAACTTGTCAGATCTTCACCACCTATAGTTCGAATGTATATCTAACTCCTCAGCAAGCAGCTCCATCTTGGATTCACCTTTTTCTATGGTACTCAAAAATACTGTACAGTAGTCAAATTTTTCAAAACACAGCCTAATTACATCAGATCTAATCACTGATGCTTCAATAGTGCACTTCTTTCTCAGCAGAGACAAAAATGGTGATGGAATGCTGATAGGCTACATAGTTCCTTGACCGACCTTTCCTACGACAGAAAAGACTCCAGAACCTCGTGCAGACACTTGGGGGTTCTCTCAAGGTTGTAGACAAACGCCGACATGTTCTAGACCAGAAAAAATGAGAATATCTACAAATACGTATATTGCCGCAGCTTGCCGCAGCTAGGGCAAAACCTCGGTCCCAGGTCACCAATCACGTACAGATAATGAGCTACCTGAGTTTCACGATTATTCTGCTCAATACGTGCTTTTGGAGGAAGTGTACAAGATGCTGCATTTTAAGCGTCCGTACCCGTTGCGGCGGGGTTTGGCAAGCGGTTGTAAGCAATAGCATGATCCTCTTGATATTCCGAACTGTTTATCTCTGTTAACCTGCACAATTTCATGTTGATGAAGAATCAAGTATTGTCAACGTCATCCTCTTAAAACTCAGTGCTGGTTATCTGTCTAAACCTGAGAAAACTTGGATACCATTGGAATAATGGCACTAGTGCAAAACAGTAAGTTCCTTGTATAATGCGAAGATTTCAAATTTCAGAAGGCCAGGTTACCTGCTGATGGTACGGTCCTTCGTAAACCCCAGATCGTTGTCTATAAGAATGTCTGCATCTTCGGGATTGTTCGAACGTGATGAAGTCCTCTTTTGCTTTGGTGCTTCAGATATCGGCAACACTTTCTCAAATAGCTCCACAGGCGTAGCCTCGGCGGAGCACATAAATCTCGCCTTGTGTTCATACATTACCTGGGACGCAAATTCCATCATAAATTCATCTACCTTCGCTCATACTATGAAAACAACTCCTTCATAATAAGCTGCTTAGTAGAACTAACTAAATTGGGGTGACAAAGAAAGATAGGTGATGACGAACTTACATCTATCAATGTCGTAAACCGATAAGCTGAAGCACGGTTATGAGAACCAAATTTAGGGACTCCGTCCAGAGCTAGAGTATGAAATTTTTCTGCACACATCGGGATGGAATGTAAATATAGTAACTTAAGTAATGTCCTTCTATGAAGGCATGGAAAACAGTTTGTGCAAAACTTCTTCCCCTTTAGATTGCTTAGGCACCAATAAGTGCCTCACTAATCTTTAATTCAACTCAGTAGCGAGCATATTCAATAGACCCCAAAAACTTGGAGAAGAGAACACATACCAAAAAGCCCAATATAATCAGCAGCGCCCAGAGGCATATCACAAAGCTCGTGGAATTGAAACAGAGCACATCCATCGGCTGCCAAAGGTACCTGCAAGCAACCAGGCAAAAATTTAAGTTCACTGAATTTGAATGCATCAAATCTGCTTTAAGTTTTCAACTTTTATCGATTCAAGACCTTCATGTCACTCCCGTTACCTGCAGCGTTCGACCCATTCTAAGTTCTGCAGTAGTTGGCCGGGGTTCCTCTCCATCTGTAATTTGACCAAATTTTAGATGCAGCAACTCGGATGCATTTGGTCCCACAAAGTACATTCCTTGCTCGGCCTGCACAAACGATCATGCAATGGACGGGTAAGCATAACGCTGTTAAGCATGCAGTAACTTTACTTATAGAGCCAAGAGACAGTCAACTACCTCCAACAACGCCCATCACTGAAGTTCGACATTTATTTTCACCTTCTAAGACGGAGCCTACAGCGACTACTCAGTTTCAAATTGTCTTCCTTCTTCCGCCTCCCTCTTCAACCCATCTTACTGCTTTCCAGTCTTTTACCAATAGCACTGACTAGGCAGGGTTTTGTGAGTTTAGGGTTTCGTTCAGTTTTGTGTTCAGGCTATGACAGGCGTATTCTAATGAGTACAATCGTGAACGAGTGAGATTCGATTCAAGTAGGAAGAGTTGAGTCTTACCGCAGTGAGTTTTCGGTAATCGATCGATGACCCGATTTCGTGAACCACACACCGACTCTGAGTAATACATCAAATATATCGAATTAGTTACTAGGTTCGGGAAAAAAATAGGTCAAACTAAGAAAACTGCTAACTGAAATTGAACTGACAATCCCAAACTAAATTGCCGATGAGCTTGTTCTTTCAGAACAAGCTTATCGGCAAAATCAAGTACTATCTGTGAAACTCTAAACCTGATCGACTGATGACCGAGAATGTTATGCAACAATGAAAACTTCTTACATACTGACTGTGATCTGACTAAAATGCCTTATCTCGTTGGCAATCTCAAATAACTCAATCGATTGTGCTTGCAACAATCCCGTGACTTCTGAATTGTATTGTAATCCTGACGGTTGTTTCTGCTTGCAACTAGTACATTACTTTCACAATTTCTCTTTGACTAGGACAAAATTGTTCACAGTACTAAGTAAACTACTGACCTTCATTATATACACTGTTACTACTAATATAGTGCTTCAGGTCATCACCTTCAGATTGGCTATGAAAGGAAGAAACAAGTCTCGCTGCAGACCACCTTCATACAATTGATCAGGGTGCCGATTCGATGTGGACACTAAAATCTGCGACCAACAAGAATCTGCCAGTAAGAACGCCGACACCTGTAGATCCTCTTACAAAACAACAACGTTTACATTCTCTACCATTGTATCTTCCGTCTCGAACGACATTAAATGAACTAACGTGCGAGATTATCGTGCCACCGAGCATGGTGGGCATTGTTACTATACCAGACCGGTCTCCTGTATTAGTACGCAAATTGGGATTGAAGAACTTACAGTTCCCCTTTTAAAAAGATGATCAAATAGCCGGTTTAAAATAAGGGCGTCTGCCACATCAGTAACCTGTCCATGCCCAGCGAATCCACTTAACTCAGTTATGCAAAGTATAAAAATCTAATATCCATGTCAATATACAAAAGATTTCTTGATCAGCTTGTGATGAGTGGATAAGTAGAAGTTACACTTAAGAATAATCTTATTGACTGAAACCGAAACATTGTAACTTTTCTCACCATAAACTCGTCAATACACAGCAAAACTGCCTCCTTCAAAATTTCATCAGCAACTACCGCCAAGGGATCTGCCTGGCTTCTGGTTTTCTGTGAACATAATGCAACAAATCAAATTTCAGAATGTCAAATCTTTTCCAAGCAGTCTATAAAGTTGAGAAGAACTCCTTACGAAATATGTATCAAGACCAAACATATGAAGACTGTAATCTGAGTTAATTCTCGAAGACAGGAAATACAGTCATCTCTCATTCAGTAGAATCAAGCATCCTCACTCTTGGATCCTTACACTGACTAATCTCTTCTGGATCAGCCATGTCGTTTTGGTCGACAAGCTCCTCTTATTCACTGGATTGGCCGCAATTATTAGTGGGCTTATCAATCCCTATAGGTTAAGAGAGGAGTCCTGATCAAAGCCTCTCCCTTTCAGCAACAAGGGTTAGAAGAGTTAATGGATGTGCACCGACCTTTAAGTTACGAACAATGAACAGAAACTGCGTGCAGTTTGAGGCTCGTCATAATGAAACAAGTCAGCTAAGCTTGGATTGTTATCGAAAGTCTCGGATCAACTTACAAACCCTTCGTAAGACATCCGATCCTGATCATTTCATATCGTTATCATTAGATTATTTCTTTCAGCTGAAAGAACTAGGTTCTCACGTTCTTTACTAAGCAGGCAATATGACTGATCACTCCCGGTTTCCTTCTAAGATGATCCCGAAATTGATCTCAATAGACGAAAGATTTTCCTCTTATTAGTTGGACTTTCTGACGTGTGAGACTCTATCTTCCATATGTATTTCCTTGGCTTCATAACTTCTAGACTATCTATCCCATTTCAAGCATACGTACATACCTGGAGACTGGAATGTACATCGAGCATGAAATCATGAAAATGTATTCTCGATTTCCTCCATGTTTTGGGCCTGCAGAACACAGAAACGTGTCAGATGTGATGATTAAGGACCTCATGCAGCACAAATGCTTTCACGAGCTAAACACTGGATTTCCCACAGCTCAGGTACTTAAAATAAGCTGTATTTATTGAAATTTGCCTGTCACAGCATGAAAATCACAGACCTCGCATCCCAGCTCACCGTTGCATTTGTAAGACTAATAAAAACAATCCAGGCTCAATTCACTAATCTCGAGAAACAATTAGCTTGCTCAAACTCAGGTAAGTGTACAAATTCAAGATAACAGTATCACGAAGAACAAATAAGGAATCCATCCAACAACTCATCTCTCAGTATAAGAAAGGAGTGCAAAGCGAAGCCTATATCGAATGTGTCCCAGCTTACTGTTCTGGGAATCAAATTGTTATACTAGAGTTAATCGAGATAGCGTGAATTGCAATTTATTGTGTGATTCTAAAGCATCAATTAGTGGATATCATTTAGCAGAAGCAAATTCTCAAGAACGTGATAGTAAACTAATCTTAGATGTCCTGAAAGGGTGTGGTTGGCATAGCACGACTTCCCCTGTCAACCACAATAGAATGAACAAACGTAGCTACGAGGCAGCCGATCATCGTGCTACTCAGCGAGTATTTTAAACTCGTCGTGACCATTTATCACGTAACCAGGAAATTTTTAGTACAGTATGTAAAATGTATGGCCAACTGTTTATTTCTCGATCGTCGGATCAACTGGATGTAGAACCCGTGTTTGACCATTCCTTTGGTTAGTAAACAGTGTCCCCCTAGTCTACTTGCTCACCGTTCCACCAATATCTAGCAATTAAATAATCTATAGGTCGCAATCTCACCGTCCAATATGCTCAGCTCACGAGAAGTACAGAGAAGGGCTAAGTCCTGAAAGTTTCAATTCGGAGGGCATTACTGCTGTGATGCAAAAGTACTTGACTTGATTTTCATGTTGGAACTGACTCAAAAACCCCTGAAAGGTCTCGCCTAATAAAGTGCTATCTGACATAGCTACAACCGGAGTGTAAGATTAAAACATCAGATCAACTTCTTTAGACTGCGGCCCAGTCTTCCAGTCAAACAAATATTATTATTTATTTCAAGGTCAAAATAAGCTAGCCCGCAAAGTGAAACTAATAGGTTGCGTACAGGAGTCTCGACGTTGGACTTACAGCTCATCGAAAAACATGTCCATTAACATGGTTTTGCCTGTTCCCACGCCTCCGTACAAGTATAGACCTCGAACAGACGGCTGTGCATTCCATTGAACTCTTGGCATCAGCCGTGAGAACCAACTCCCACTGTAGATAAGAGATCCCAGAAGCATGTCAAAATAAAAACTGGAAAGTAATTCCAGAATTCTCGATCAAGTTTGCGTTAAGCTATGGAGCTAAACGATGCGACTCTACAAACGAATCATACAAAACTAATCCTTAAATCACCCAGAGCTTCAGTCTTTGAATGCGTACCTTGAACCATTCCGCGATTCCCAAGACGCCTTCTCCAATCCCACTTCCTCAGATGTGCTATAAAGAACATCGTATAAAGCCTGAAGAGCTCTCAACGCATCTTCCTGATCGCGGAAGACCAATGATTTAGATAAGAATGAAGAAAGAGAGGAAGCAGATGTCGACGAAATACCGAGGCGAAACAACCGAGAGGAAAGGCGATCAGCAATTTTAAAAAGTCCTTGTTTACGTTCAATTGAAGGTACGACAAACAACGTGGGCTCCGACAGAGAATCTGGATGCACGAGGCCGTTACAAACCTGGAATTTGTCTCCAGGCTTCAAATCCCCGGATGCAATTCGACGCTGGTACTCTGCCAGAGGACCTCGTTGCTCACCAGACACGTTATCATTCTCTGCCATGATATGAGTTTCACATCAGCAGAAATCATACTCCGAGCGCAACTTAAATAAATTTGCAGACATAATAAATCAAACTCTCATCGAATCAAAGCTCTTAGAATCAAACGCGCAAAACAAGAGAGAAATTTCAACCTGCTAAGGAAACGGAAGCAGAAACCGAAAATTTTCTCGAGAAAACTTTCAAGTCCTTCGGGAGCAATGGACCCTCAAAGTCACGGGTGCATCTGCTACTAGACACGAATAATTTCGGCTGTGCCTGCGGAGGATCGGCTCGCAAAGAAAACGACCGGCCAGCGACAGCCGCGGTGTTTCGAACGTCCGCAGAATGCAATCTGGCGGCACGAAGCGCACGAGCTGCAGACCTCATCTTCAATTGGCGCGGCAGCGATCCTCGAATTTGCAGCTTGTATAGCAAGCCGCTGCGACGCTCTTCCGATAGTCATGTAGAGGACGAAGATATCACGAAAGGACCGAAGGACACATTTCTGCCTCCCTGCCTGCCTCGCGGCCTCCCTTCCTCTCTGCCTCCTTCCCTCGCTGTACTGTACAGCCTTTTGCTCCGACGAGCCGAAACTTCGTGTTTCCGCCCCGGCTCGAGTCAAGCGAGGGCGTGATCCATAATTACAATTACAGAAAATCAGCAGAAGACACCGGGCCCAGACATCGAGAACAACGCTCCCGCTGGCGCTGTCTTGGCCGCCACCGGATCATCAACCCGATCGGGTCGAATGTACAATAGAGGCGCAGGGCAGACTTATCTAAGGCGTCGCCCCGGACATACTCAAGGCGACGCCAGGCAGCAGAAGGCAGCGAGGACGACGACGAGCAGCGCAGGAAAGTGCCGCAAGCGCCTATATCCACAACACGACATCATCACTGCATCACGGCAGCACTGCGGCAGCAATCACGCCCCCCAACTGCCACGTCTCCTCCGCCTTCTCTCGCGCTCGAGCAGTTGTCCGCCCGTGACTCTTTGCCCGCCGTGGGCCCCTCGGACCCTAGCCTCCGATCCGCCTCCATAGCCAGCCGCTCGACCCGGCCAATGAGCTCTGCCCTGCCCTGCCCCGCCCCGCCTTGCCCTGCCGCGTCGAGACGGGACGGGGCGGCACGAGCCCTGCTCTCTCCTTCTCAGCGATTCTAGGGTTCCCCTTTCGCCGGCCTTCCTCCGAAGAACCTGCGTCCCTCGCTTTCCCTCGCGCGTCGCTTTCGCCCGCCTCCGCTAAATCTTCCGCTTTTCACCGACCTCGGCCTCTCTCTCCGCGTACAGCGGCGTCGCCGAATATCGAAGGATTTAGCGGAGACCTCTGTCTCTCGGGACTTTTCGGCGTCCTTGGACCTCCCTCTTCAAGAATTAAATCCCCTCTTTGCTTCAGCCAAAGCTTCTGTCGAGAAAGAAAGAAAGAAAGTCCACGTTTGCCATTTATTTGCCTTTGGAAATGCCGGCATCCTATTATACACGAGGCAGACATCTATGAACAAAATACCGTTCACTGAAAAATAATCGACTGGATTCGCGGAGGTGATGATTAAAAACAAAATGGTATTGGGATTACGGCAGTGATCATATTGTCTACTCAAAATCCTAAGCGACAGCGTTATCCCTACTCGATCCCTATCTCCGTTAATTTAGCGGTGTACGCTTTTCGACCTCCTCCACTCACATTCTGTTCCACAGGTCGAATCTTCTCGACGAATGAATGTTAGCCGGTGCTATGTTAGCGGTCTGTGCGATAATTTAGCATCGATTCCCCAACGTAGCGATCTCTCTTGAGCAGAGGACGCTTCCACTACTGAAGAATCACACCTGTCAGCTTCGGTAGGGCGATGGCTGTGGCTTAGATATGATCAGGACAGCGTCGGGTCGGGCCTTCGGCTTTCGCTCCTTCAACTTCAAATGCCGTCTTTTGGAGAAAGTGAAACCCGTCCGAGTAGCAGGTGATGACGCAATGAACGGAGTACGGTATCGTACCGTGGTCTGACGGTATTTCAGATCTGACTACCTGGTAACACTGCGGGAATGAATAAAGACACCGATACGAAGTACAATGCGGTGAAGCTCGTTCACGGTACTTATGCAGGAAATTGCGTTCATGACACACGGAACCCAGTTCGACCCACAATGCCGGATCGCAGTCCAGGTTCTCCGTCCGATGTGTCCGTAGGTGGCCCCGTCCGGCCTCTTCCTTCTTTCCTTCCTTCCTTCCTAGGGACTCTCGAGGGTGGGTCAAATTACGTGTACGCCAACTGGAGACGAGAACAACGAGTCCACCCGCGTGGCGCTGGGAGAGCACCTTCTCCTACAAGATGGCTTTGGTGGCAAGATACTGTCACGTGGCAATCAATGATTCGCTGATCTCTTTGTCGCGAAAGACGGTGGCATCTTCCAAGTGTCATCTCCGAGAAGGGACGAGAACGCTGTATAGTACGGCAGAAAGGCCGGGCTTTTCCTCGATCGTCGTCTCGGATTTAGACTCTCGAGTGCGAGCTATGGATTATCTTCAATCATTCCCAACTCAGTAGACGGGGGAAGTTGACATCCATCGTACGTCCAGAGTCCTGAGTCCAGTCGTGGAATCGAGAGATTGGATCGTGCGTGTAGGCTGGGACCGAAAAGTACACAGTAGACTAGCAAAGAGGACTGGAAGTGCCCATCACGTCGTACGTGGATGAAACCAAGGCCCGGCCCCAACATAGGCCCCAATGTGTCAGGAAGTGCGGGAGTGTCAACGACTGACTTCTGTGGAGTGAAGTCAGAATCTCCAGGTGTACAGAAGTGTCTCAGTTCTCTCGGATTCCGAGAAGGGTCCGGAGTATAATTAACTCTCGCCGGAGCTTCCCCGGTACCTTCTAGTCGACATCACATGCAACATTGCAGTCGCCTCGTGAGATGAAAGATATTGGTTCATGCAGTCGCCTCGCACATTGAAAGACTTCATGTTCGCCGCGTTGAGTGAGAGATTTTCTTTTGAACTCAATGTTGGAAACTCATTCCCACATGATACTTTCAGTGGTCGATTCTCACTTACATTTGCACTTCAGGACCGAAGTTTGATCCGTTTTATTTCTTTAACCATCCTGCTGAAAATGTCTTGCTTTTAATAATGTCTTGCTATTATTAGAGAAAAGCAAGCCATAATAGCAAGAAGGATAATATTTATATTAATATCTTAATTGATGTATGACATTTTCCATTGTGACCCAACAGTGTCACAATCGGGGCTAGCCCCTGGTGAATGTTCTTCTCCTGTACTTTGAATTTTCCCCTTGGCCCTTAGACTTCTGATTGATCAGATGGTTACCTGAATAAATTTGATTTGACTTTACTTTTAAAACGAAGACGCCTAGTATGATCAAAAAGTGAGATGTAGACGTTGACGTGCTTTTCGAGACGATACCTCTAGAAGTACCACCCGATCTTGACTTGGATTTAGACCAACGCTTCTCTCCCACGACTGTAGACTGATGATCTCAGGTTGTCTTCGCCACAAACGGTCCACTGCTTCGAAAAACTTTTGAAAATGCTTTAGGCATTATATATGTCATGGAATGATTTCACTCATCTTTGAAGCGTTGGTCGTGATAATTTGGTGTACGCTAAACCTTTCTTAACCTGAGATTGCTCTCTAAGCTCGACACTTTTGTTCTTCACTGCAACCATCAAAAGGATCTACGTTACTCGTCTTCGAGGATCGGACATATACTGTACATCTAAGAAGGTGGAACGTTTCGAATATAATATCAGAAATACATGGTCTCTGGGTTCCGCTAGCGAGGAGCGTACTTTCATACTTGTGCGTACAGTCAGACTTGTACGTACATACAGTCAGACTTGTGCTTGAACAATGATTTCGGACTAACTTGAAATTTAATATAGATTTCTGAATGTAACGTCTTAGAATTCCTTGCATGAGCCTGGAGATCGATCTAAAGTAACGCAGAGTCATAAGCGAAATCTGTTTTACCCGTGAGCTCGTATTACCAAATCAGCAACAGGCAACCTTTAGAAGACTTATTCCTTTGATCGAGGACATAAAATATTGGTTTAGATCTACCTTTTAGACTGGCAATGTCGAGCCCTGCACGGCTGCAATTCCTAGAGCTTCGACCTCAAGGTATTAGTCAGCCTCCGACTAACAGCTGCAGGATCTTGATACTCTTGTGGATTGGGATAAACCTGTCGAGCTTGTGCTACCGTACGTTGAATGTTACTTCCGGCATAATTTTCAATTTTTGGAATAATCTGTAGCATATAGACCTGCAAAACCATCTGCTGATGCGAAAGCAGGGCCTGTAGCTGTCACATATGATCAAGAAATATTAGAATCAGTTTAAAGCTCATTGCTGCTTTATATGGCAAATTAGCTGCTGGCTGCAACTTCGGAACAAGCTGAAATAAATGGAAGAGAGAACAAGAGTGGAGTACTGTAGGAACAATATTCCAACAGCATCCTCTTCAGTTGACTTGCAGATTTGCTAAGTGAGTGAACAGTTTCAGTCTAACCTGCACACCAAACGCACACGATAGCCACGATCGATACTCCAATATGTTACTTGGATGTTATGGCGTAGTGGTTGTCATCTTGTTGCACGAATCATCAGACGTTAGTCATTTGTCAGTAGCGCAAATGCACCCTTTCTCCAGAGTAGTTGTTACCTAGAAAAATTTGTGATTTCTGTATTTATCTGCAACATGTATTGGAGGGGTATCAGAATTTGTCGATCTTTAAAATGACTCAAGCATTTCATGTCATCAAGTCGTCAGCTCGAATGAAGCCTAGAACTCTGGATGGTACTGTGCTTGTTGATCGTTCCAAACTCTGTAAACACGATTTGTGCTCTGCTCATTAGTTTACCGTTATTTCAAATTCTTCTAATTATCTTTGATTTCTCATGTTAGAATCGTCAATCATTCAAATCAACAGTTAGGTCTATTTGATCTGTACCTTTGATCTGGCACAGTGCGCGAGCGCTAAGCTCCAAAGTCAATGTGGTCAAGAAGCCCTGTGGACTTTCGAGTAAGCAGATGGCATCGATGTGCAAAGTGCGTGCTGTATAAGATAAAGATTCATCCACTCGGGGAACAGTTCAAGTTCAAAGCTTGATGAGTAAACTTGCATACCGACGGCGGTCTAGACAAGATTCAGGAAGATACTGAAGTTTGAAGTGATGATGGAAGATTATGTCTGCTTCTTGACTCAATGGATATACCAGATGCTTTTGGCAAGAGTAAAGAGTTGTAGATAAGCATCAATCTCATGCAAACAAAACCCAGAGACGATTTGCGAAAGGTTTTTCAGCGAATGGGAACATACTCGGTTTGTTCAATATATGCAGTTGCTTTCCGTATGTTGCAACCTTTCCCAGTTGCTCCTCATCGTCGATTATGCTGACGCTTTGGTGGCGAGAGTATTCGAGTGGCTGGTACAAAGGTCAAGGGCACGCAACTGGATATTGCGGCAAGGCTGGTCTTCCAGTTGTCTAGGCTGCATCACTATCCAATCAATCAGGACTTTGTGAACCTTTTCTGGTGATCTGCTCACTACAATATTGCGAACCCTCGAGTCTATGGAACGCCTTTCCACCAGTAATGATGCCCTGCACTTCCCGTCATATCTTTCCTAGATGTGAAAGGGCCAGAATCTTCTGCATGCATCTGTTTTCTACGATGTCGTTTGTTCGGGGATTGTGAAGTTTTTATTCCTTCCACACGTTCTCTCAGATCAGCACGACTGTCATACCATAGTCATATCTTTATTTCGACCTCATAACAAGCTGTCGACATTGGACGGTTGATTGCTTGTTAGTCCAGCCTTGATCAACCCACCTTTGAGCACATAGTTCTGATCATTGTTTCTTGGGACATTCTGATCATGCCTTCTATATGCACACCGAATGTCATGAATACGATAATATGATAGGATCTTTGTCCAAGTAATGAGATTTAATATGAGCTTCCAGGAAGCCTCTGATCTGAAAAACTGAGCTGGTTTGGTCTTCTTGGCTTTGATTTCTCTTTCAGTTTCAATCCTCTACTAGGATCCATCCATCGCACGAGTTTTAATATGCGCTTCCATCTGGATGGATCTTAGTAGAGGATTGAATTTGAAAGAGAAATTCAAGCCAATAAGAACAAACATGTCGAAGATCGTGGAAGGAGGGTTGAGTGAGCTATTTTTTAGAGCTTCTGGTCATTAGGGCTCAGTTTCTGGCTAAGTATGACTAAATTTCCGACCAGACCTTACTGAAGCTTTTCATCAACAAAGTCCACTCAAGATTGGCATTGAAATGCCCTGAAGGAACAATGAAAGTTGTAGACTCGCCGGAATAAAATGGAGGGAGGAAACATACATGTCTGAAGGATCGGGGTGAGTCAATTGTATACGCATTTTACATCACAAGGATGACCAAAATTTGAGAGCGTGCGAGCTGGTCCGGAGGGTTTAGTAGAAGCAGTGTAATATGTGTTTGGAGTTTCCTCTGAACTTTGGGTTTGATGCTCCGAGTTTTGCTTATGCTTCGACCGTAACGTGTCCGATTCGCAGGTAAGTCAGTCTTCAATGTCATGGCCTATGCTACTCTCCTTGATCGCTTCGCAGTAACTGTAAATCCATAATATTCCCTTTGCATAAGTATGGGTAACACATGGATATTAAAAACCATTGGAAGGCCTAAAAGAAAGAAAAAAACCTCCTGATTATCAAACAGGAATAGTGATAATCACCCCTCATAAATTATATCACTTGTTCTACCTATAACCACCTATTGAAAATCGTAAGTCAGTACTCTTTAATCAAATATAGATTCTCGTTTACCCTTGTCAATTGCAATCCATACTAGCATTTTCTCCATGTGAGATTTTCATCATGACTTACGATCAAACACTTCAGATCTTTAATAACATCGTGGCTACTTATCTTCAGTCATAATGTTGTATATATCATGGCCTAAAACGTCTCGCCTATAATATAAGAGTATATGAAAGATAATTAGTTTCGAATCAACATCACATGGGGACAAGTATTTTATAATAACAAAGAAGATAGGTATAGTTGAAATCAAAAGGAAGACAAAAAAGACGGCGAGTTTACCAATAATGTTAAAGGCGAAGTTTACTCTACTTCAATATAAGCTACTCTTGTACAAAAAATTGGCAAAAATATCTGCCTCCATGCCAATTTTCCAATGAAACATTTGAAGATCCTTGGTGAGATGGAGTCTCAAAAAATGACAAGATACTCTCATCAAAAGTATTCAAGTGAAAAAAAATAGATTATGGTGAAATCATGCAGAGAAAATTTTGGGATTGACAAACAACATTGAAGGAGAGTATCTCAAATATACTCTACTTCAAATATCTGTTATGTTGGTTCTATTCAGCATCTCTTATGTTTGAGAGGTGTCCGAGAGATGTTTCAGCATCTCTCCGACGAAGAAGAAAATTCAAAAAATCAGACGCGACGTGTGACCACAACAAAACTTATCATTGACCCCACCAGACTCCCCGTTCGAACAATGTAATCTACAGTAGTGTACTGTACAGCAATATCTGTACTCAGTTTGCAGATAAAAGTATCCAATTCTCTGTCGGTAGTGGATGGATGATGACGTGCGATCGACAGACTTACTCTCTGTCTCTTCTAGAACGATGTAACGGAATCCACAACAGCCTCTTCGGTGTTCACAATCATCAGCCGCACCCTGTTAAAGCTCTCTAAATTGTCTCGACTACTTTGACAGAGGCGGAGGGGCAATAGATTCTAAAATTCGGAGCTGAGCCAACAGCACAACGAAAATCTGTTGATTTTCCAAAAAATAAAATCTCTTCTGCAAGAAATAAATTATTGTATATGCATAAAATTTCATAAACCAGAAAAATATAAATTTTTAATGATTCATAAGAATTCAGACAATTTTATGTGATAAATTGTATATGTTTTATCATCAAATAAATTATTGTATCATATCTTTTGTACAAAATGTATGTAATAATTTGATTAATGTAACAATTTTTTGTCTCATTTCATATTGTTGGTTTGAGATGTTCAATAACATAATGCTATTGTGAATAATTAATTACAATAAGAATTTTTTGTTAATTTTTCAATTGACAATACATTTCAAATATTTAAAAACTTAAACTGTTGTTGTTAATTAATAATATATTTTTTTTTAACTTTTATCTCAATTTGGACATTACTTTTTTTTAAGTATAAAATTTTCACATTTTTAATGTAGAAAGCAAATCTACAATTAATTCAAAACATCACATTATACAACTTTTTAAATGAAGATCTAGAATGCAAATCCAACATGTTATTAGATATACATTCAAAAAATTACTTGGAAGCATAAGTGTTTACATAAAGAACATATCAATTTGAGTTTTAAATACAATATGCTCATAAAAATTTTTAATTGTTAGATCATAGTGTAAAAATAGAACAAAATGTAGTATAAATATACATGTATTTTTTATTGATAGAATCTACTTTTGAATTTTACCAATGATATTTAAACTATTTGAGTAGATAGATTTAGAGCTATGTATTTAATCCAAAACATTTTCTTATCTTTTTCATTATTGTTGTTATGCCAAAATATGTTGCAAATAATTTTTTGTTTAATTATGAAAAAAATTTTATAATAATTCACTTTGTTTTCATGAAGTATACTATTCAAAAAGTATGCAAAAAACTTTGATTTGAAATATATTTGACATTTTTTATTATGCACAAAATGTAACACTATAGATTAAAAGACTACTTTATTTGAAGATAAAACATAACTTTGAAAATTAGATACATTTTTTACATCGATTTTTTCATTCATTTTTATAATATTCAATTAATTATCATAAAAATAAATTTTACTTTGATTAAAAATATACTCACTTTATAATTATTTTTTTTTAATTGTCATATTTACAATCCATGTACTTGATAATTAAAGAAATGTATTAACTTACAACAACACATTAGCATTTTGTGTGTTTTTTGGATAAAATTTGCTTATGTTAGTAAGTGTATTATTGAAAAGCCCGTATCATCATTTCACTATGAGTGAAATAAACGATGAGAATGAGATCTTACTTCTTTATATTCATTGATATCATCTATGTACGAAAGTGTAAAATTATTCTAGATACTTTTTAAATAAATGAAATCTCATATTCACTATTCATTACACTTGTACTACATTGATAATATAAGATATATATTTTTTACAATTGTACGGTATCAAACATGTTATTCTCAACTAACGCATTCAATCTTCATCTTATAAGCATTGCAAGCCTATAGATTGCTTACGTATTGTTTTCAATTAACATATTTTTTATCCATCTACCAAATACATGAATTGTTGATATTATTATTTTATATTGTTCACTATAATGCAACTCTATTTTCAATTTCAATAATCTCCACTTCAATTGAAATTAATGAAAGATGGTAACAACATATCATCAAATATTTAAATTCTTCTATTTTATTTGATAAAGTAATTAAGTTTCATGAAAATTAAATATTTTGATATAAAATTTCATAAAATATACTAAAATTGTAATAAATATTATTTAAACATGCACAATTTAAGTGTTATACATGTATCATTTGTTGAAATGAAATTGATATTCATGCTATTGTTGTCATAACATAAAAATCTTGTGAGATTATCAACATTAGCAATCGTCACTTGGACTCCATAAAATCAAAAATTTTGATATGCACTTTTGATTCTCAAATTTTGTATATGCAAATTGTTTTTTTTCTATTATTTGTAAAATCTTCAAAAAATTTTAACCATTTTGTTTGTGTTTGTGTCATTTATATATGTTAACATTTCAGTACCAAATCAATTATGCGACATTCTATAAACAATGTATTATTGATGTATATTGTTTGTCTTCGAGTCTCAAATTGGTTAGTATTAAAAACTTATTTACGATTTTTAAACTTTGTGAGATGTCAAAGTGTAAAATAGCATAAGCAATGTTTTAATTTATGTCATACAATTTGTTGAGGTTAATTTCGGTTAAGGAGTAACCTCAGGCTCTAGCTATTTATAGTTATGTGTGTCGCTGGCTTTAGGTATAAATATAACTCCAAAGCCAAGGCTTCTTAGTGTAGCCGAAACATTGTGTATTCACTTGTTAGTAAACCTGCTCAGTGTTCCAGCTGTGGACGTAGCCCTCGAGGGTGAACTACGTTATATGAGTGTCTTGTGAATTATTCTTGATTTTACGTTAACAAATGGTATCAGAGCAGGTTTTAGCTTCGGATATATAGTGAGTGTGCTGAAGGTTTTCTTAGTGACAGTTTTCAGCTAACGGTTTTCTCACAAATAGTCAGACAGTCAGAACAGAACTCCTTAGGTTACACTTTAGTGATGGTTTTTTGAGATGATTTTGAGTTTCTAACGCTCCTGATATTTTACGACGGTTGTGAATTTTCTTCGAGTTTGAAGTTTTCTCGAAGTTTACCCTTTCTCGAAGTTTCCTACTCAGATTCATGAAGTTTCAGTTTTGTTTTTTTGAAGTTTTTTTGAAGTTTAAGTTTAAGTTTAGTTTCTCGAAGTTTTCTCGAAGTTTCAGTTTTTTTTTTTGAAGTTTTTTTGAAGTTTAAGTTTAAGTTTCGTTTCTCGAAGTTTTCTCGAAGTTTCAGTTTTGTTTTTTCGAAGTTTTCTCGAAGTTTAAGTTTAAGTTTCGATTTTTGGAAATTTCCTCGAAGTTTCAGTTTTATTTTCTTGAAGTTTTTCTCGAAAGTTTCAATTTCATTTTCTCAAAGTTTTCTCGAAGTTTTTGTTTTCAGTATTCATTTTAGGGTTCACTTAAGGGACAAGGGGCGGCCGCCACCCCTGTGACTAGGGTTTCGTCAGGCCTTCTCCACCCCCTACGCACCTGCGCACATTCCTCCCGAGCGGCACGCACGAGCACGTCGCGGGGGGTCCTCTCGAGAGGCGCGGGTTACCGTCGCGAGGGGGGGAGTCGGGCAGGTGGGTTCGAAGTTTGCGAGCGGCGCGGGTTACCATCTGCACGTCGCGGGTAGGAGTTGGGCAGAGGCATCATCAGCGGGAGCCGGGCGGCACGGGACGGAAGTTTGTGAGAAGTGCGGGTCACCATCTTTGCGGTGGAGGGGTCAGCACTTCCCGAGCGGCACGCGCAGGCACGTCTCGGGTGGGAGCCGGGAGGAGGCATTGCGGGAGCCGGGCGGCGCGGGTAGGCACTTCGCGAGCGGCACGCGCAGGCAAGTCACGGGTGGGCACATCGCGGGTGAGAGCCGGGCGGCGGGGGCACTTCGCAAGTGGGGCCGGGAGGAGGCATTGCGGGAGCCGGGCGGCGCGGGTAGGCACTTCGCGAGCGGCACGCGCAGGCAAGTCACGGGTGGGCACATCGCGGGTGAGAGCCGGGCGGCGGGGACACTTCGCAAGTGGGGTCAGGCGGCGCGGGTCATCACTTGCGCGAGAACACGCTTCAGGTGGGACTCAAACCCACGACCTCCTGCTTGCGAACGCAAAGCACTAACCACTGAGCTACTGTTGTGAACGTGGTAAGAGGCACTTCCATTCCTATAAGACTTGCAAGACAAAAGGAATAGACTGTGCAGAGTTCACTACGTAGTTGTAATTGAACGTGGTCCGCATCCTATTGAACGTAGTAAATGTCTACACGCTTAGGGTTATGCAACTTCGTAGTTGGACGTGGTCATTTGGAGAGTTTGATCATTATATCACTAATGATCTGTCACAAGAAGAAGCACCGGTTCATCAAGAACATGAGGAACTTGAGCAAATTATCATTGATGAGCCTATTGCAATAGTTTCAAACAACAGAGATCAACCTGAAACGTCTACTAGGAGATCGCATCGTGCTAGTAGGGCTCCTGAAAGGTTCGGTGTGTGGGCAAATTCATCCATTCTAGAAGATTGTGACTTTGATTTCGAAGATAGGAATGATATATCGTTGATTTTGGAAGAAGGTGAACCTTCTTCATACAGGGAAGCTTAAGCTTCGATCAATAAGCTTGAGTGGAATACTGCTATGAAGCGGGAGATGGAATCCCTCATTGACAATAAGACTTGGGAGCTGGTTGAGTCTCCTACCAATCAAATGGTAATTGACTCCAAGTGGGTGTACAAGCTGAAAGATAATCCAGGAGGAGACGAGACAAAAATCTTCAAAGCTAGGTTGGTGGTTAGAGGTTTCACCCAAGAGAAGGGCGTGGACTACAACGAAGTTTTCTCACCGGTAGCTAAGTATGCTACAATTCGTCTGGTATGTGCATTGGTTGCAATATTTGATCTTGTTATGGATCAGATGGATGTGGTTACAGCTTTTCTCTATGGATATTTAGAGTAGAAGATCTACATGAGACAACGTGTTGGTTTTGAGGTCAAAGGCAAAGAGAGGTTGGTTTGTAGATTATTATCACTACATGGATTGAAGCAAGCTCCTAAGCAGTGGAACACGCGATTTGATCAGTTCATGAAGGCACAAGGATTTATTCGGAGTGTGTATGATCCTTGTGTTTACATGAAGAAGGTAAATGATGAGACGTTAAATCTCATCATTTTAGTACTCTATGTTGATGATATGCTCATATTGGCAAAAAACCAATCCGATGTTGATGAATGCAAGAGTAAGTTGAAGTCTGCATTTAAGATGAAGTATATGGGGGAGTCAAAGAGAATATTAGACATGGAGATACATAGAGATCATGAGAAGAAGAAACTATGGTTGAGTCAAGGCAAGTATGTTCCTCGTATACTTGACAAGTTCAACATGATGGATTTCAAAGGAGTATGGATTCCTTTAGCAGCACATTTCAAACTCTCTGCAGCTCAATGTCCTACGGATGCGGTGGAGAAAGGAAGTATGTCATGTGTTCCCTATGAACAAGCTGTAGGCAGCCTCATGTATTTGATGGTGTGCACTAGGCCGGACATTGCTTTTGCGATGGGCAAGGTGAGCAGGTACATGTCAAATCCAGGAAAAGTTCATTAAGAAGCAGTGAAATGGATTTTGAGATATTTGAAGAGTACTCTAGATTATGGCTTATTGTTTGATGGTCTATTAGACAATGCCAAATCCTTGTTTGTTTACGTTGATGCTGACTACGGACAAGATCTAGATAAAAGGAGATCTACAACTGGGTATGTATTTACACTTGGCGGTGGAAGCATTAGTTGTAGGTCTACCTTGCAGAAATGCGTAGCTCAGTCAACAACGGAAGCTGAATATGTGGCAGCAGCAGAAGCGGCAAAGGAAGCTATTTGATTGGATAGGCTTATCATGGAAATGGTATTGAAGCAGGGCGTGGTTAATCTTCATTGTGATAGTCAGAGCGCTTTACATTTGACCGCGAACCAGGTCATGGATAGCAGAGTGAAGCACATTGACATCAGGTATCATTTTATCAGACAAGCAGTGTCTGATAAAACGATTGAGCTAGTCAAGATCGACGGTAAACTCAATCTAGCTGATGCTTTGACCAAAGTTATTACATTGGAGAGTTTCAGGCGACACTGTGCTACCATGCAAGTTGTGCATGGGGAGCACATGTAAACTTTGCTAGCATAGTAACTCTATTTACCTCTTTATGTTATTACTCTATCCTGTTATGACTACGGTCTAGTTCTAGTTAACTCTCGTATAAAGAGGTTCCTTGTGATAGGCATCTGTCTAGAACTTCCTGTTGAGTAATAATATAGGTTTCAGAGGTTACTGTTTCCTTAACACGAGTTAAGGAGTAGATTGTTGAGGTTATCTCCGGTTAAGGAGTAAACTCAGGCTCTAGCTATTTATAGTTATGTGTGTTGCTGGCTGTAGGTATAAATATACCTTCAAAGCCAAGGCTTCTTAGTGTAGTCGAAACATTGTGTATTCACTTGTTCCAGCCGTGGACGTAGCCCTCAAGGGTGAACCACGTTATATGAGTGTCTTGTGAATGATTCTTGATTTTACACAATTGACACATTGTTACATGCACAGTGTTCATTTTTTCAAAATGTCGTTTTTATTTATGTCAATTATGTGCATTTTTTTATTTAAATAATTGATAAAACCTTTTCATAAATTAATATCTTGTTCATGAATAAATTAAAGTTTTAAGGTTAATATTAATATAGATGTGTTTTTTTTTTAAGTTTTTTTTTGTCTTAGCTAAATTACATTCATAAAATTTATAAAAATCATTGAAATTCCAACTTATATTACTAAATTTATCACTAAGGCAAAATATCATTTTCTTTATACATTTTTGTTCTTAATCCAGAAAGAGCTAAATAATTTATAATTTCTCAGTATTTATTCTTAGAGACAATAAATATTGAGACAAAATATGTTGAGTTTATATCTAGTTAAGTGATAACCTCATAGCCTAGCTAAAAATAGCTCAAAGGGTATTGGTGCTGGAGTATGTATACCCCGGCTTTGTGTAATACAACACACTATTCAGTATACTATCACTCGTGAGCATTTGTAGCATCCTGTTGGTTCACGTTACATCTTGTGTCAATAGTTACTGTCACTTGCATGAATAGCACTTACAGAATACAAATGTTAAAAAAATTAATATTTTTCTTAAATTTTATCATCAAAAGATGACAAAATTTGAAAATAATAATAATACAAACAATAATTTTTGTATAAATTTAAATTTATTTTTATGTTATGAAAAATCTAAAAATTAATCTAATTATTTTTTTTCTCGTCATTTTGAAATTTACTTATCTTATAGTTACAATAAGAATATATGAAATCCATGTTTTATCAATAAATTTCAGAAAATGTATTATCAGTTCTTGGTTTAAGAATTGAAATACATTGATGTTTTGTATGATAGAAAACTTATTTATATAATCATTAAATATTCAATTTAATTTTAAATAATATTTTGAACAATACTTATGATTAAAAAATCAATATATGATATTTTAATAATATTTTTTATTTAAAAATCAAATAAAACATAATATTTGATCAACTATTCAAAAAATACATACCATGTTGTTTTTTTTTATTTCTCTTGTTTATTTTCATTTTTTCTTTATTCATTTTTAAAATATATAAGATTATATTGATATTGTACATGATTGAAGTTAATAAAATATTATACTCACTGATAAAATTCAAATATATGATTAAATCTTGAATGCTTAGAGGAATATATTATTTCTAGAGTATTTGCTTTGAATTGATGAATTTTATAAAAAAGCACCTAAATAAAATTTATCAGAAAATAATTTCATACGTAGTTGATTGAATATTATTGTAAATGAATTTTTGAAAGTAAATGAATTTCAAAATATATTTATATCACAACAACACAACATTTTTAAGTTAAAATTGCAATAATGCTGATTTGTCACAAGAAAAACTAGTTTGTCACATTGTTTGATAATCATGAAATCATTTGAATCCAACTTACAAAAATTAAATGTATCAACACTTAGTATCATGAATTTAAAAAGAATTTTGAACCTAATATTGTGAACCTTATTGAAAAAAAAGCATGATCAAAGAAAAAATATGGTATGAAAAAAACATATTCTGAAGACAAAATTTACTCTGCTCAAGTGAAATTGGATGAAATACAAAGAAAAATATGTGATGATTTGCAAAATATATAGTTGATTCGATACTTTTTGCTCTAAAGATATAATCTTAATTGAGAAGATTTTTTATACATGTTATTATTTTTCAAACTGCAATATTTTACGTTTTCTAATAATCCGCATTTTTCAACCTCAAATTCATTCATTCTATTTTTTTTTAGCATTATAAAAATGAATTCTCCCATGCAAATATTTAAATTTAAATTTAATCATACATCCTTTAGTTTAATTTTTTTTCATCCATTGTTCAAATAAAAAAATTTAGATTTGATAGATTTGAATTACTTTCAGTTTGAAATCTTATTCACTCATTTTTGAATTTTTTTTGGTCGAAGTTTTTTCTTCAATATTTATTCCCTTAATTTATTTTAAACAATAATTTCTAAAATTTTCACATAATATTTTTGAATTAGAGTTCCATTGATCTAATGGCGCATTTTTTCGTCTTATATTGAATTAATCTGATTATGTTCATTTTTTGTTAAAACATTATAATCTCTTTAAGTCTCATAGTTTTCAAAATTTTAATATTTAAGTAAATAAAATTAAATGAAGAAAATAAATTTTCAGCTTTTAGCTAAAAGCCTTAAGCTAATATGATAATATGTAAATATTGGATGTATTTTGCCTAAAATTTGTAAATATTAGATGTATTTTGCTTAAAAAATGTATCGTAGACATCACAGTACCCAAATTGATGAATTAATCATCATGGATGTTTTTTTGATCATTCTCTTTATAAATTTTAATTTTTTCAAAAGATAATGATAATATTAATTTTTCTTATGTATTTAATATTGAATTTAATTAAAATAATTCAATATTATTTTAAATAAAACAAAGAAAATTTTAGAGTACCTTTCAATCTGATAAAATTTGAAATAACACTATTGTTAAAATTTATCACAAAGTTGTTTTCATACATGAAACTAATTATTTTATTTTCAAATATCGGATTATATTCAAGTATTTTTTTATAAAAATGTAAAATAATTATTTTATTTATTTATTATTAGATTTATTCATTTAATAAAACGAAATAAATTCAAAAAACATAATTTCGTAGTATCTAAGATTAGAAAAATAAAGAAAAAATCTGATTATATTCAATAAAAAAATTCTATATACTTTTTAATCTCCATTTCAAAATAAAATTTTATTGACAACAAAAGTTTCAACAAAGAACAATTTTATGATCAAATCAACCTAAAATTTCTCATCCTTAAAAGACATAAGAAATAAAACTGCAAGATTTCCAAAAGTAGTTATTCTATAAATATATAAACTACGTATTTAAAATAATATTTAATTCATTTTTTTATGATTTAATTCATTGCAAAAATAATGAAGACCATATTTTGAAAAGAATAATGGGTAATCATCTAGATTATAAAATATCAAATGAATTCAAAATAAAATGATTCTTCTAATCTATTTCTGCTGAGAAATAGGATAAATGAATCATTTTTGTGTATATTCAGAATGAAGCTAGTCCTTTGACTTTCATAAAAATATCAGTCCAAACTTAATTCGGTTGAACCAAAACTGAGATTCTGTTATGTGAAGACAAATGATAAAATTAGAAGAATTCAATCAGAGTTGATAATAATTTTACTTTCTTTTCTTATCCTGATTGATACAGCCTTAACTTTTTTTTCTGATATTCAAACGTTTGCAAACAAGACAATCCAAAGTATTTTTTACTGTAGATTGTTTTTTTGTAAATAAGAAGGTGCTCGTATATTACATTTGTGCTTATATAACCTCTAAAGTAACCAAAATTGATCAAATATATAAGAATGGACATCTTCAATCCACAAATTTCAAACCACGTCATCAGCATAGCACAAGTTTGACACACCCGATACTTTAAAATCAGTTATTAAAATTACTTCTTATCACAAACAGGATTTATATGCATGCAAATATCCCCATAAAAAAATTACCAATCCAGAATTTCAATTGCATAGTACAATACAAATTAGTTTGGGGATTTCATAATCATTGAAAACTAAATCAGTTAAAAAAGTTGCGTGTTATGTTTGTGGTCAACTCATTAACCTAAAGACAATACTCCCATGTTGGTGTTTATACTTTATCAAGAAAATAACTTGATAATACTCTCGGAAAACTCAAATTTTTTGATGGGACCCAACAGATTTATTTTACCAGATGGATCCCATCGAGCTTCTTACAACCCAACGTATGTGATCTTCCAATACGATCTGGGGTTATTTTGGGCAGGAAGATGAAGTCCAAGCAATATTATATCGGGACTACTTCAGCTTCATGGTGCCCGTCGCTTTCTCAGACATGGCTATGAACCAGTCGCCAAAATACTCTGGCAGACACAACCTTGGAAGACAATCCCCACAGTATAGAGCAAATTAGTGAGTTATAATAACTTTTATTTGAATATGAGAGACGGTGGGTTGCAGGACCATCGTGTTGGGTACCATCAAGTAAAACGCGCATTTGTATGGAAACGGTTGATGTAAACATAAGTCTACATTAACATAGTCTACGTGCTGAGGAGTTATTGCATATTATGATGAAGGTTTTAGCAACTCTAACTAAACGTTTTCACTTCTCAGTCGTCAAACTATATTTTCTTAGCTCAGATAGAACAGTACCAAAGTTCCAACAAGCAGTCAGAGCATGAAATGAAGCCTTTCAAATTTGACGACATTAATCACGGTGAGAGGACTGATATGAAAACACGTCCAACGGATGATCACACTTGCCCCTCGTTTTGCAGCATGCTTTCATGGAAACCAGACTATACCGTAAGCGACATGTTTCCGTATACGTTAGACTCAGGAGTGGATAACGAAGGCTGAATCTGTGGGCTTTAAGCCCACAGATTCTTTGCTAATAAGGGCAGAGACTTTTCTATCGATGGCGTGGTCCATATTAGTACAGCTATGATTTAGACGAAGCACGCACGACATCTTCTTGACGTTAGAGAGGAATAGACTGCCGCGAATGTTTCAATCACGCAAGCAGCGGGGTTATCCGAACTTTCAAACCTGAGCTGTGGCGAGCTGGAGAAGCCATGCCAGAGATTTGCTTCGGATTTGAGTTCTCGTCATAAAATCTGACGGTGAAAGATGTCTTCAATGAAAGTCCACCTGCATCTCAGGAATGCCTTCAATCTCTGAAGCTGAACTTGCGGGACATATTTACCACATCGCAGTCCATGCAGAGGTCGAACGGAGGACTGTCCTCGTTTAATCGACAACAAAAGCATTTTTCTCATCTCCAGAACTTTGCCATAAATGATTCCAGGGAATAGGTTCAGATATGCTCGAGAGTGGCTCGGAGGGAGAGAGGGCATTCTCGGACACGAGAAGAAGTGCACTGCTTCGATACAGCGAAGAGAGCAGCCAGTCCGAACAACGTGGACGAGGCTTTCTAAATTTGTTCCCGACTGGTAACCGCGTTGACGTGGGATCATGTGGTCTGTGAGGAGGGGGGGAAAATAGAAGCACGAGAGGAAGCCATGTGAGCTGCTCGGGTGGCAGCGCCAGCCCAAACGTGAGACCCGATGAGCAACAAGTTAATCAGATCTTATTCGCAAACAGGTCGGACTCCGTTCCGGGATTCATTCATTCACTTACTCACTCTGGACCAGGTTGTGGATCGACAGCGAGTCGGAAGGCGACAATCCAGCTTGGTTTCCGTTGTTTGCCTGAGATCGACATCAAGTTGATGGTTTGACAAAAAGCCGTAAATTCAACCGCGTTCGATTCTGACACCCATGTGCGTTCGAGCTGTCGGCTGTCACCGGACAGGCAGCGCTCGCGCCTACCCTCGCCGAGAGGGGAAGATTGGAACGTGTTCCAAACTATATGAAAACTTCAGGCGCCATTACACAGCTTCTCAGCTGCTCACAGTCGTCTCGTCTCCTCTTTCCACTTCGGCTTCGTGGGCACAGTCTGGTGTATTCATGAGAGATAAGCTGCTGTCACAAGACGAGAAATCGATGCGTTTCTGCTGATGAAACAGTAAAAACTTGCGAATTTAGTGCAGGAGACATGCTTCAGTTAGTGCCATGTTTGGGGCCGGTCCTCTCCTGGTTCTGGTACTGCTGGTGGTTACAGACAGGGAGCGGTGGATACTCGACTCCCGTCGACGACCAGTACAGCACGAGCGACAGGCGCGAGAAACATGCTCTTCTATTATTTCTTCTGAGTCAACGGGATTCGTGTCCGGAAGAAAGAGATACCCCATGAAAGCACTTTTGCAGAAACCGATCACATCACAGGTCACGAGGCTTTCGTCGTTGTATTGGATAGCGTCGTTGGTAGTTCTAGCCCTGCCACACTCAGCGATCGCCACCATCACCGTCGTATCGATCGAGTCTTCATTCTATCTGAATGGAACCTGCTGAGCTCAGGAGACTCACAGACTGGAAGATTTGGCGGAGCTCTGGAACTCGTTCTCCATCGTCAGAATCTATGAATTTAATAGCACAGAAGCAAGAGCTGTGTATACGGAGAATCCTCGTTCATCAGCCATGCCTGGGAGATGTTTCGGACTAGCTTCAGGATCGAAGGGTGCGGGTCCAGAAGGGCCAGGGGAAGGGATGGCATTCGTGAATCCGAAGGTACTGTGTCGACAGGTCGCTGACGGTCCCCGCGTTTGTATGGTGTCGATGGCCGAGAGTAGACGGGACTCGGTCAAATTTTACACGAGAAAGAGAGGGGAAGAATTTCAGAAGAGGGAATAGGCTCACGTAGGGGAACGTTATCTCTAAAGTCTTGCGAATTGCCGAAGGCGTGATTATCTCAATGGCCATCGATCGAAGCTTCTCTGCTCTGAAATCGATGAGGACGAGAGAGATGCAGGTCAGAACGGGCTGGAATCCATCGAAGCTGCCGGAAGCTTTTCTGAGCGATTCTGCAGATCCTTCTTCAGTCTTCGGCTTGAATTCTGGCCTTCTGTAAGCGGAGTTGTAAGGAATCAGTGGGATTTGCAGCTTCACTGTTTCCATCTCGTTGCGAAGAGGAGTTTTGAGAATTCCTCCTCGGCACTGAACCAGCCTTTCTTCTCAAAGTTCCTCCTTGACACTTCGTCTCCCTTATTGTGAGAAAGCAAATATTGGGCGAGGTATGGTCTTGGATGAGTGTATAGGGAGTATTGCCGGTTCAGGGCCACACATCGCTCTTCAGAAAGTGGCAGTGAATTCTAAGAAGACCCTGGGGTATACTTTGCTCTAAAACTCGATTATTGGCGAATTGCTACACCGGAGAATTGTCAAGCCTCATTGGCGAGTGAGGCGACGGTGGCCAGCTGCTGTTCGTATATGAGCTGAAGCCAAACTGATTGTCTTTACAAGGCTCTGTTCGACTGAGCCTTACACACAAGAACGCGGTCATCGTGTGAGTACAAACTCAGAGTTACTCGGATTCTTTTGTTGGATACCTTCAAGATGAGCTTTGATAGCAGGTAGCATAAAGTCAAGCGACAAGATCACAATGTGAGGGGTTCAAACCCGTGTTCGGGAATTCTTTGCCGAGCTAGACGGGAAGATTTCCCAAGGACCCAATCATCATGCTCACAGGAACCAAGACACTAGCATCAGAGCTGGCTGAAAATCTCTTCTAAAATCTCTCACAGCTGTGGCTCCGGCAAGTGGTTCGTGTGAGGAAATCACACAACCATGGTCTTTCTGGTACGTGATTTGCTAGTGGATTGGGTGGTGGGTTGGCTCCGTAAGTAATGGCTGCAACCACATTGCACGGAGAGTAGGGTAACGAGTTGGAGCTAGGCGTTATCGTGGTCGTTCTTCTGTGCTCACAGCTGAACCCTGATGATCTCACTAAAACGCAATTCAAAGGCAGCTCTTGATGACGAAGCATAGAAAACAACCGGTCCTACTTCGGGCAACTACTTTCAGCAAGCTTATACTCATTATTGATTCTTTATCATTCAATATTTTGTCTCAGAATGTCCTGGAAGTGTACCAGTCACACTTAAACCCCGAACAGCTGCACTCATTTTCCATGTCCATGGTAACTTTCTCATCGGGATTCGAATTTCTTTGTGTTCGACTAGATCAGCTACACACCAATATTCGAGAGGATATATCAGATTTTAGTTGGTGGCATAAGCATCTTGTCAGCTGAAGAGGAGATCTAAAATGTTTATCATACTGCACATATGCTGTGCAGTATGAGTTGTTTGTTGGCGAGGTCATGGATTGGACTTTTCGCTCTGCTTTACTAGACCATTTTATCTGATACAGTTCGAAGATCAGTGGACTATGGAAGTAGAAAGGCCAAATAATCACCTACAATGGATATCATACATGCGTTATATTCTATTATGAAAGGATGCAACACGATGTTGGAATGCAATGAAAGTCATAGAGTTGTACTGAATACAAGGACATTCCAGCATCAGCAGTAAGCATGCTCATGGATTGAACTTCAAGGCTATTTAGTGGTTTCACTAAATGCTAGGTTCTAATTTCAACGAGATAGGTGAATAATACAACGCTTGAGCACATCATACTTAGAAAAGGCTCTTGAATTTGCACGCTCAGTTCCTACACGATATGAGCCACGGGCACATCCCCATGGTTGTGGTAATTCCCACCCGAAAATGCAAGCAGCGATCAAGAGCTTGATTTAATCTTGTAGCCAATCGACAGTCTCTATCTTAGAAGGATTCTTTGTCTCAAATTATATAATATTTTGAGTAGTACGTTTTGAGGTCTATATGACTTGAGCGACATCATTTTGATCGAAGCATTTTCTCCGTCAGTCAGAAGAAAATCCATGTGAGGCAATTGACAGCACATGAGATCGGTATCTACTTATGGAGTAACATATATAGAAATTTCTGATCTATATCTCGAAACTGTGGAGGTGACTTATTATGAAATCCCATATGTACGGTGCAGCTGTCTGCCTGTATGGAGCAGCCTTACATACTCTTCACAACCAGCTTTCGACCAAATGGAAGAATCTCATATCTCATTGTTAAATTTGCGACAAGCTTGAGGATCTTTAAAAGCTCACAAGAGGAGATATCATCAATCCACACGAGGCCTTAGTTCGAGCAAATTTTTCCAACACTTGCCAAAGGGATTCGGCTACACGCATGTATCACTGTCTGCGACCATAAACCGCAAAATATTGAAGTCGACTCAGATTTCTGCTTCCAGTTATATGTGCCTGTCTTTCTTTAGTCACGATCTGATAAGTCGAATAGAGCTTCCCTGTTTGATCTTCCCAAATAAGAAGTATTTTCTTGGTCAAATTTCTGATGTTTAGGGGATACTCACTTTCAGCGGCTCTATTGTAAATGGAGTCATAATCCTCCTCCATGGCATGTCCTGTAGTTGCTGTCACTACAGATGTGACACCCTGAAAACTGAAAGGAAGACAAGGGAACATGTGCTGGAAGTTAATGGCCTCCTTCTGGTACGAGCTTCAACGCTAAGTGTTTATGCACATCTGGGAGGAGTGATAGTATATAAATTGGGTTCTATTCCTGTCTCGTGAAATGCTTGCAAGAAGTTTGAAGTGAATTGGTCCGGCCTTGATTTGGACTTTTTGACGTAACTTCACTTCCTTCAAGAAGCTTCATTATTTCTTCCATGTTCCTCCTATTCAGCACCTGCATCAGGCTAAGCCTTCTGATCTGAGCCACAGTGAGGTATATCTAACAAGGGCCAGTACAGTATAGAGAGTATAGTAAAGAAGGATGGGAAGATCCCATCAAGCGTCACAAAGTTGAAACGAGGGCCTGGGCACTTTAGTAGTCGGTACGTAACATTAAGAGATACATAACCAATACATGCAATATTTAGTATAAACAGGAAGTACGCTGTGATCTACTAAATATACGGTTACGTTTACTGAGAATGAGACTAAATGTGTCAAAGAATTTTTGAACTCAATCATATACTAGTGACAATTAAGACTAGTTAGCATCAAACCAGAGTAACATCACGATGAGACTAGCCCAGTAACACTATACTGATGTGAATTATGTCAAACAATATTTAAACTTTCAAAGTTGAACTCTCTACAAAAACCATGTATTGCTTTGAATAATTATACGATCAGATTCTAGGTATCTGCTCACATATATATATTAGAGATATAGAACGGGCAGATTTCGTCGACACTTCTAGCTCTCAAAAAGATTCAGTTTGGAAGATTTTGTAAGAAAAAAATTACGTTCGTGAAAAAAATACATTCTATCTATAATAATCTTCATCAAAATATAGTTAAATTGAGTAAAGTTGAAAAACTCTCGGCGCGAATAGTATATCATGATTATTTTCAGAAGTTGACAAAAGTATAAAATTGATGCCGAAGTTGCTCTTATCTTTAGTTTTTTTGACAGTTAGATATGACAACGCGACTGGTTGGAGTATCTAGATCTACATTATAAAATTACGTGCTTAAGCATCTGTTTTTATTTTAGCTTGGATTATTGAAAGAGTGAGAGGGTTCTCAAAATCTTTTCATTCGAAAAATCGAAAAATTATCGAACAATATGATTGTGATGATGATGAGCGATGAATATGATGAGCGAAATCGAAAATTATCGCTCATGGATATGATTGTGGTGAAATTTTGATCATTATGTGATTTACGATTTAAAATTAATGTCGGTATTGGTAGAATTCTTTAGCATATGTCTGAGCTAGTCAAGATTGACAGTAAACTGAATGTATTGATCAAAGTTATTTCTTTGGAGAATTTCAGATGACATTATGGTACTATGCAACTTCTACGGAGATCATAAATAAAATTTGCGAGCATAGTATCTTCATTTATTCTTTTATATAATTGCTTTATCATGTGATGGTTACGGCGCTATTCTAGTTAACTCTTGTGTGAAATATTGTATTGTATTATGTTTATTTCTAGAATTTTTTAAGAAATAATTATATGTGTTACGAGGTTTTTTTCGTCTATACTAGCGGGTTTTTAATTAATTATTTATGTTATTATTCTATACTGGTTAAATATTAATTCTAGCTAATTCTTGTGTAAAGAATGAACTTGTGTTAAATTTCCGTCTAATTTTTCCCGCACAATAACATTATAGATTATAGATATTATAATTTTCTTAATACAAAGTAAGGAGTAGATTGTTGATGTTAACTTCGGTTATGGAATAGAATCATATAATAGCTAAAAATAGCTAGAAGTATAACCCTTGGTTATTTTACCCAAGGGTTTGTGTATCACCTACAAACTTTTGAATATATCTCTGACTTGTGAGTTTCTCATAATGGATTTAGTCTCTTCGAAGGGATGAACCACGTTACATTTTGGTGTCTAATGTGTACTGCCATTTTATTTTGGTGTCTAATGTGTACTGTCATAATATCTTGCGTGTTTTGCACCAACATTGTTTAATACATACTCAAGTACAATTGTAGTTGACAAGTTCACAATAAACATGCTGCTTGATGTTTTGAGACTATTGTCATGAATCAAGAAGCTAAAGAAACTGAACTTATGGCAAGAAATTGATAGGTACTCAGCGAATCCCTACCAACGGATGTCATATAGTAGCTCACTACGCATGTTTCATACAAGTAGGATTGATTCTAGTGGAAGTAGTATAGTTATTTCTCGGAATGATTTTTTTTAACTCAATAAATCAACACTAGACAAGACACTTTCTCACCACACGGACATGTAGAGTAAATATAAAAGACCACACACATAACATACTAATATTGAGTTTGGTGAATCATCACAATAGATGGGGCCAACAAATTTACAAGTTATACTCATATTAAGAAGAAAATAGCTCTAGAAGACCCCAAGCAAAAGGATGATATACAAAATCAAACAACTAAAGCAGCGCTCAAGCCACTAAGAGAGAGCATTAAGAGCCACATTAAGAGAGCTCAATCACTCCATAAGACCTGAAATTTTCCAACTAGTGAGACTAGTATTATCCTTCTATTATCAAAGCAACACTGCTGGATTCTACTGAATGAATCAACATCAAAATACTACGTGAACTCTTCTACCCTCATCCAAGTCAGAAGCATGTCACGGAGTGGGGTGCCAGTTGCCCTTGTCATTGAGCACAAGCTAACGTGTTACTTCTCGTTCTTCACTTATGAACATGATGTTAGCTGGGTGGTCCAGTGTTGTGTGAGATTGGGTCCTTGGTCCCTATGTGGATTACTGCATCTCGTTGGCTCCTGAGTCAGGAGTGTGTATGTATAATTGAAGTATTATACCACGGTATTGTATAGCACTCCCAAACTATATCTTGTAGAATAAAAGGTACTTGATGAAATCCCTAGGAGTCCGCACAAGTGTTGTTCGCGTTGTGAAAAGTAGCTTGATAACGGATATGAAATTGAACTTGGAGAATAGCCAATGGTGCTAGTAGTTATGACTCATAACTACTAGCACGATCAAACTCATAACTTATGAGTTTGATCGCGTTGATATTTTCGAGTGAATTCACGAGATAAAAATATATGTTCGAGGTGTTATTACAAGTGTAAGGCTCAAGGGAAACCAAAATATGCTATTTGGGATAAATTAGAAGGTTGATAGTGGATATGAAATTGAACTTGAAAAGAACCCAATGGTACTAGTAGTTAAGAGTTTGATCACGTTTTAGAGTGAATTCACGAGATTAAAAAATATATGTTCGAGGTGTTATTGCAAGTGTAATGCTCAAGGGAAACCAAAATATGCTATTTGGGATAAATTAGAAGGTTGATAGTGGATATGAAATTGAACTTGAAAAGAACCCAATGGTACTAGTAGTTAAGAGTTTGATCACGTTTTAGAGTGAATTCACGAGATTAAAAAATATATGTTCGAGGTGTTATTGCAAGTGTAACGCTCAAGGGAAACCAAAATATGCTATTTGGGATAAATTAGAAGGTTGATAGTGGATATGAAATTCAACTTGAAGATTACCCAATGGTGATAACAGTCATGAATTTGATTACGTTGATATTTTTGAGGGAATCCAAGACATATATGTTCTAGGCCAAGGATGCGATGGACTAGGGTAACATATTAAGAGGACCTTTAGTGTTGTATAACACATTTGGTATTATACTACGCAGGCCGCGAAGAATCCAATTATACAGACCCATACTCTAAACTCTTGGGGCTGCCTTTGTTCAGACCAGGATGTTATTTCTAAGACGGTGAGTCCACACGCATTGTACATGTTACACAGTTCCAAATGGCTGCACTGCAAAACGATCGGTTTCGTTTTGGCAGAATTTCTTATGTAAGTCACCGAGAAGGGTTTAAGAGTTAAACCCTTCTCGGTGACATTAAACATTTCGACGACTTAAACTTGAAGTCGTCGAAATTTCTATGCATGGAGGGAGCTATGGCACTGGTTGCACCTACTGTCCACTAATATGGCATGCAGGCAGATTCAAAACAGTCGGCGTAAGATTGTACAGGCCCATAGTCTGCAGAGTCCCGTTCATTGGTTCGTTAAGTCCTTGCAGACTCTTTGGGCGAGGCGAAGCTTTTGGAAGGTCCACAATATGGAAGCCAGTAGAGCCTGTGCAGAAAAGCAGAGAGAGAGAGAGCCAGCCAGTGAGAATTCTCTGCTCGAAGAAGGTAAAGGCTTGCAGACGTATCCACGTGTTGATGGAGGCAGATGTTGTATGGGGAGCGGTGAGGCAAGATTCAGTGCCTCGCGTACTCTTTACAGATCGACTCCGTCCCACGATTTCCGCCGAGACCATGACTTCTATCGACCTGCTCTGCAGTCTGGAGCTTACATCAAAGAGCGTACATCAAGGTCGGATCCCCTCACAAATCTGCAGAAGCGAAGAAAATGATCCTGAATTGTGGACAAACCTTCGAATCAGCGACTATTGGAAACGATCAAGGTGACAGAAAAAGTTCGCACATGTAGTTCATAATTCCAGCAAAGACGGAACCCACAGAGCAAGCAAATTCCACCTCGGGGCTACACTGAATCCTTCCAATCTTCCTCTTGGCGAAATCGATTCTTCAATCTGCTGCAACCACGGCGACTGCTACCGACCGGTTCACCCGATTAGCTCCAAATCTTTCTGCTGCTATGCATCCAATTTCACTGGTCCATTAAGGACGGCCACCGATCGCTCGGACAATCTCGGGGTTGAAGCTGAAAATTTGCGGTGGCAACTTTGGATCAGACCAGAGCTGAATTAGATGGTCGCGGAGATGAAGAAACGTGTTGCAGTGATCGGAGCCGGGCCATCGGGACTATCCCTGCTCAGGGCGTTCGACTCGGCAGCTGAGAAGGGGGCAGAAATCCCCGAGATCGTGTGCTTCGAGAAGCAGGGAGAGGTGGGCGGATTGTGGAAATTCGAAGAGGGCAAAGGAGTGGACGAGCACGGGGAGATAGTCCATGGCAGCATGTACCGAGACCTGTACATCAATGGGCCCAAGGAGGTGAACGAGTACGTCGACTACTCGTTCGAGGAGCACTTCGGCAAGGTCATCGGCTCCTACCCTCCTCGCCCCGTGCTCCTCTCGTACATCCGAGGCCGAGCCGAGAAGTACAACCTGTGCGCCAAATTCAGCGTGCGGTTCAATAGCTCGGTGAGCAAGATCAGCTACTCGGAGGACACGGCCAAATTCACCGTGACAGTCAAGGACCGCAGCACGGCGAGAAATGGGACAGAGGCGAAGGTCTACAGCGAGGATTTCGATCACGTCGTGGTGGCCGTGGGCCACTTCTCGACCCCCAATGTTCCGCAATTCCCCGGGCTCGAAGCTTTCAAGGGCAGCGTGCTGCACGCTCACGATGTCCGCGACTTGAGCGAGTTCCGAGGCATGGACGTGCTGCTCGTCGGCAGCGGGTACACGGCCGAGGACATCGCCTGCCAGTGCTTCAAGCTCGGGGCCGCCTCGGTGACCATCACGTTCCGTAGCAACCCTACGGGCTGCTGCAACTGGCCCGAGTCGATCAAGGAGGTGCCCCTGCTCGAGAGGGTGGACTCCAATGGCAGGACGTGCCATTTCAAGGATGGGTCCAGCAAGGACGTGGACGCCATCATCCTCTGCACGGGCTATCTGCATGATTTCCCGTTCATGGTCGGGGACGAGCTGCGCCTGGTGGCTGGAAATCGGATGTGGCCATTGGGGTTGTACCAGGGCGTGGTTTTGGAGACTCATCCGAAAGTGTTTTATCTCGGGATGCAGGCCCAGTTTTACAGCTTCACCATGTTCGATGCGCAGGCTTGGTACGTGAGGGATGTGATCATGGGGCGATTGACGCTGCCCTCGTCCACTGAGGAGATGGTGGCTCACAGCCGGAAGTGGCGAGAAGCCGAATTGGCAGCTCTTGCGAAGCTCGATGTCAAGCCCTTTCAGGGGGATTACGTCAAGGAGCTGATCCGTCATACGGATTGCCCCATCACTCCGGAATTCGTCGACAAGACGCAGCAGATGGGCGTCGATTGGGATAAGCATAAGGCCCTGGACATCATGAGCTACCGCGATCATGCGTTCGTCTCTGCTGTGACGGGCAACTTGGCTCGAACGCATCACACGCCGTGGATGCAGAATTTTGACGACTCCCTTGAATCTTACGTGAATTTTTAGCTTTATCTTGTCAGAGGAATTTGTTCTTGACAGTGTTGCCATGAGCGGACGAAGATCGAACCACTGAAGCGACATCTCATGCCAGTTGCGGTTGTATTCGATGACGAGCTCTGCATGCACTGCTGATGGTTGCAGTGGGGTAGAGGCCCTGCTTGTTGATGTTAAGGATCGGGGAGCCACCATCCAAGATAACGAGTACATGGGCCACAATCACATCAAGTTGTGCAACGATTGAATTCAATTCTCTATCAAGTAGATTGTTGGTCTATCTCGTTCGATTTAAACATGGAAATCAAGGAGATTTCCATTTAGAGCTTTTCACCCTTAACGTTAAGCCTGCTCAATCTATGCCGACAACTCAGTGCGAGGACAGAATTTTGACATAATTCGATTCGTTGGCTAAGATTGTCAAGTGAAATTCGATGTCAGCACAACTGTATTTCGTTGTTTGGGAGGCTAGGTCTGAATCGCTTGGCGTAGGTAGTTTCACTCCAGGCTATCTATTCGCCCAGCGTTAAGTTATATTCTTGTAAATATTGGTCCACTTGACCAGGACAGAGTAGATTTAATATTCATGAGATAAGATCACGGTGGCAAACTATTTGCAGTCTTTCAAAGCTGTGGTTTCCAATTCCAAGGTGGTGAATTTGTCTTTCAAGAGAGCAGCACTGAACTGTCAGTTTGGTGCAGGTTATCCAGTCGTGTTGAATGAATATTTTCGAGGGAACTAGTCCTCCATGAAATAGGTCGTCGTTAACGCACTAACTGAACAACTATTTCCCGACTGCTTTGGTGATGCTGGTAGGTAAAGTCCAGAGCATGATGCTGAGAATGAAAGCTTTATTGGCACCTGTCAAAGAGATGATACTCATGATAAATGGTAACGTTTGGAAAACATCGACATTCAGTAACATCAAATGGCATCACCGCGTGTGGGTATGTTTTACACGCACTAAGCTCAATGCCATTCTTATTCGTCATTCACATCGTTTCTATGAAGACATCAGACTTTTTTCCGTCAAATTCTCGATTAACATAGTTCAAACCATTTTCGAATCTTGCAGTTCTGATATTAAGGTTTAATTTTCTTTAGCTCGATATGTTTAGGGAGTTGATGATGGTGTTCTGCGACTTCCATATTGGTAGAAGATTGGAAAGGAGTCCCAGTCCTTGACAGGAAAGAGCATTGTCAAAGCGATCGCTTGCTACAACTATTTCCGATAAGTTCAAGCTGAAGATACAAGGTGAGTATGTACTTGCGAATAGTTCTCTTGATTTGAAGTTCAAGCTTGACCTCTGAAACAATCGAATTACCCTTATAAGGGTGAGATAATGTTTTAAAAATGTAATTGTAAAAGATCAATTTCTTGTCTTTCGAAGGGCCGGTTCCAATGATAGTATCCCTCCCTTCTTTACGAATGACTTGTTCCCTTTGTACCCCTTTGTACTCCAACTAAGGTATAAAAGGCGGTGCTGAATTGGATCCTACAGGAATCTTCACTTGTTTGCAGGGAAATCACTTCCAATGTGGAGCTCTATTTCTTCTCTAGCTTTGACGGTTTAACCTCATGTTTCTGGAAGCAATGGTGTCTCCTGCCTTCGTAGTTCAAATGGTGCACCATGTTGCTTTACAAGTCGTTGGAGAGAGGATCATTTCGCCTGTTGCAAAATTGGATTTCACTTCGACTTCTTCTCCCATACTATATACCCGTCCCCAAGGGAGGCCACATTCCATTCATTCAAGGGCGGAGCCAGATGCCCTATTTCCAGTCTGGGACCAATCTTCACTAGCAATCTGTCATCTATTCTAGCCACGTACAGATCTTGCTCTGCCGTCAAAATGTCAAGCTTGCTGTTGGCTCGAATATCATTGCGTTTGCGCACATCTATAAGCTCTTTGATTCCAAACTGCAGTATTTTCCAATCGAAATAATGATCCCAGAACTGCACATTATCAGAAAGAGAGAAATGAGACCGCTGCCACTCGTGTTGACAAGGATGAATCAGTGGGGACAAAACACACAATTCATATTCCACGACTAATCTGCTCCAACCTAGCAACATGAGTAACTTTTCAGATATAATAACTTTAGTGAAAGCTTGTGCGTATATCTGTAGGCCACTTTCACGTCTTCAGCATTAAAGGATTGGCATAGCAGTAGCTGCAAAACTCTGCAAAATTGAGTACACCAATTTCGAGGCTTCTGAATAAGGATAAGCGAACACTTACTATGCAGGGAATTCCCGGATGGGTAAGAATGTAGACATATCCTTGCATGACTTTGTCCGAAGGGAAGGCCCAGTGACCTTGAGTAGAGCCAGTGTCATGATTGTCAATGAATGTTACAGATTTTTCTGGCATATATCCAATCAAACCTGGTGGATGACCACGAGGATCTTTGAGTCTCCACAACTGTCCCCTCAAGGCATCCTGTAAAATTCCCTTGGTGGTGAAGTCAAACGCTGTTGAACGCCCACCCGTGGCGTTCACCCAATCGACGAGTCCTTGTCTGTGATTGTCTTGATTATATTCCAGACCATTATTTCCATAGTTCATAGTGCTCCAAACCTCCCCAACCGAAAACAGAGGCGAGGTCCTTTCATTGTAAAGGCCCACAAACTTGCCATGGTACCCTTTGGCGAAATCATACCTCCAGCCATCAAATCCGATGTCGTTTTTGAGCCAGTTCAACCATTCTGCTAGCTCTCGTTGAACTCGCTCGTTCGTGTGGTCGATATCAGGAGCAGCTCCAAAATCCTCCCCGGTATCCGGTTGTCCGGAGCCATCTCCAGCTCCATCACTACTCGTGATCGCCCATGCACCCCAGTCTAATCTCTCATCGGGAGTACCCCCTTCAAATATACACCAAACTCCCCTCGAATCTTGCTTATCCCCGCAGCGATGGTTTATGACAATGTCCCCTATGACTCGGATCCCTACTGCATGAAAGGCGTCAATCAACCTCTTCAACTGCTCCTCATTTCCATACTTGGAGGAGTTCAGGTCATAGAGTCTCCCAGGCATATACCCTGCGACGAACGTGTCGAGCAGACGATAGCTGAATACAGAATCCAAGAGACTAATGAAGCTAAATCTTCTCTGGGACCCATAAGGGCATCGGGGACATCGATTAGAACAAGGAAAAATCGACGAAAAACAAGACGAAATTGCGACTAAATATTGCCCTGCAGAATCTGAAAGAAAGAGAGTCCTAATTATTCTGCTGTGACCACGTCACAGGACGACTGACCTATTCTACATGTCAGAATTACGGATAACGAAATATCCGAATTGTCAGATCTACAATAGTACAGTGTCTTGACTGAACCCTGTCCGATGGTTGCCTCACGCATCTCGAAGCAACCGGCAATTTTTTTAGGTCCAGCATGGAACAATCATGGCCTACATTTGGTACCTTGTGGGGCCACGGAATGACTGGGAGGAGGTAGCCAGATATCTGTGATTTGAGCATCCGCCAGGTCCTTCACCTTCGTCTGGAGAACCTCATACCACTTGCCGCATTTCCATGACTCCCAATTAAAGCCCTGCATAAGAACGATAATGTATCAGCCCCGTCGAATACAGAGAAAACTATCGCTGGAAAAGCCCCCCCAAAAAAAAAAAAACATTCTGTCCTGGTGACGAGGTAACTGTCGAGGCACAATCTTGTTGACAAATTATAATCCACTTAAATTTGCTACTAAGAGATCGGCTTTACTTCAAGCTCAGCCCAGATATGAACAAACAAAGCCCGGAAAGCAGTTACGTCTTTTTCACCTGGAACAAAACGACTCGCAGAGGGTCGCATTTAATTTTCCCTCCTCTTGCAGCAGACACCTTGGTGTCAAATTTCTGCTCCGAGACAACTTCTTGAATTCCCCCTCTTTCGGCTCGATCAGGCACCGGCGTTGCAACTTTCCAATTCCTACCCCACTCATCAAATCTACCCTCGAATCTACTCCTGAAAGAGCTCGCAACCGCCGAAAGAGGGAACGAGCAAGCGCAAGAGCTTTCCAATCGTCTAACAGAAGGCGTCCCGGCGGCAACGACGAGGCTGTCCCTCGTCGTCTCCGTCACAGCCAATTTCTCCTCCGCGGATCTTCTTCGAAACCCATGCGAATGCAACGTTGCCGTGACGCACGCCGCAACTGCCCCCATCTCTCTGCGCTCATCAACCCGTTCCTTTTAGCAAACTCGGGAACTTGTAACTCGGATCCCGGGAGGGATTTTAACAACACGGATGTTTATTAAATTGCGACCAGACATACGGCGGAATTTATCAGAGGCTAAGAATTTGCGACACGAGGAAAATGGAACGTGTGCAATTTTTATGTGCAAATTTCTTATGAGGGCAGAGATGAAACTCGAGGGCTGGCGAGAGGAATTGAGGAGAAACGCGTTCGTTCTTCGTCGGCAAAATGTGGTGTCATCTGGAAGCCAGCGAAACTGAAGAAGACTCACAGGCAGGCGCGCCATGTGTGAGAAGTCATGGCTTGCCACTTCGGACCGACAAGTGTCAGGACGAGTCGAGGTGACGAGGAAAAGTGCGAGAAAAGTGCACATAACCACCGCCGAGCAACTTCAACACTCGAGACCAACGACAAGCCGGTGGCCTTTCTCATGCCCGCGAACGCCTGCTCTCGTAGAAAGATGGCTGCCCGGTCCGGACTTCGCAAGCCGGTTCATCTTTCCGTCTCAGTCTATCTTTCCCTTCCGCTTTCCTTTCCTTTCCTTGGCTTTTGTTCAGCTCGCTAGTTTCACATCCCTTCTCCCGCGAGTTTTGCATTCAAATGGTGCCCTTCCTCTTGTTCTCTACGACACAAGAAATTCACGTTTCTCAACAAGTGACACCATTTGTTTTACACAAGTTTCACGCCAAGGCTCTCATACAGCAAACCCACATCTTCATGGATTCTCCCTTACACCAAACAACATTTCTACTGAAGATTAGGTTTTTTTTGCTACTTTGAAATTACCCTGTTATAGATTTTATTATTCTTTATAGATCATTCCGTAATGCTTTACTTTTTGAAGAAATCGGTTTATTATTTGAAACTTGAATTGATACGAAATTCATGAGAATTTTTTTTTACAAATTCATGAGATATTTTTTATACTAAATGAAGAATTATATTCAAAAATTTTATTAAGTCATATGATAATATGCTCATTTTTTTCAATAACTAAAATATAAAATTTTTAAGGCCAAATATAAATATAGTAAAAAAATTCAGAAAATTGCAGCAATCATTTTGAAATAATCCAATTACAATATATTATGACACTATCATAATTGAGATTTATAATCATTTCCAACATCCCCTTTTCATTTGCTACATTTGAGGTTGTTAAATAGTCTTTATGGTTTTTAATTCATTCGTATGATCCATCTTCAATGAAAATATTGTATGTGAAATCAAAAAATTGCTTCTTGAAATTTGACTTTATGTAAGCACATACTTTCTGATGCACTTTGCAACATTCTATTTCCTTTGATTTTTCATTTGTTGATCAAATTTATCATTCTTTTGTATTACGCATTATAAAGAATTTTCATTGATTATAAATATTAGATTATGTATTGAATCGTAAGGCAAAAAAACAACAATGTATGTGATTCAAACTAAATTTTAGGTTCTGATTTGCACAATTATTTCAAATATGACAAATTGAAAATTTTGCTATTAGATTGATTTGTGTAATATTATAAATCATGAAAAATTGAAAGTTAATTCTGTGACATAGAATTATCATTAGATGTCATAATTTTATGATATTTATTCATATTTTCATAAATTTTAAAACAGCAGGTAAAAAAATCATTTTCTTCAAAACTATTTTCAACTCAAAAATTCATGAATCACATGAAATGTAAATGTACAGATTTTTCTTTTGTTATTGCTCTTGTAAGGATGCATATTGAAGAAATGTCATTAAGTATGCATTGATAATGCTAAATTCACATGATATATATTTGTTATCTGGATAGATTGTCTTATATTGATTTAATTATTTGTATCTTTTTTATTCAAAATGATTTTTTGGTATTAATATATATGTGACAATGTTAATATTGAATGATAATTATCTGAACACTTATATATCTATTTGTACAATGATTATGCATTGATGTTTGTTAGACATGAGTGGATGATAAATTTACATGAAAATTGTTCAATGCATTGTAGTCAAGTCGGAACAAAAATAATCTATGCTTGATACTAGAGTATCATTTCATTGCAGAATGAACTGTGATTACACACTACACATGATGTGATATTGATGATAGTCATTCAACAAGATCGCTAAGAATATAGATATATAGAATATTACTTCTTTAGATATATTAAGATGCATGTGATTTGTTGCATGCTTTAATATTATCATAGATGAAGGCATTCTGAATTGTTCGTTATGTCATGAGTATTTCTTACCAGGAGAATGTATGTTGTCTTCTATAAAAAAATTGACTCTAATCTCAAACTAGAGTAACACTTTCATGTTTTTTAAGGGAATCTTGAGTTATGACATAATTGCATTTTAATTAGGGAGTAATAGAGTATTAGATTATTCATCATACATATACACATGCCATTGATTTGAAGTGGATAATTGTACATACTCTAGATAGTACAAGAATGGAGCTGCAAGAAATAATGTCTTCGAGTGCATGTTAAGCATAGAGATTTCATCGGTTTCATCCCTTCAGGATTTGATGTTGTCTTCCCATCCCGTCCGCAAGATGATTGGAGCCTTTGTCGTCCATACATACATGTTCGTGTGCCAGTCGGTGCTTCTATTTCACGGCCTTCTGTACTTCCTTTTAAGTGTTTCGGTCGATAGAACAATGAGGATCAACCTCAGAATGACAATCTTCACGCCCCAATATTCTGCACTTTCTGTCACAAGGATTGACTTGGTTCACGTACGCTATCTCATCATTCAGTGCACCCTACGGACAGGCACCATAAAGGGTGGCAGTGTACGAACTTTTCCGCAATCAATTTCACAACCGCAAAGTCCAGCCATTACAATTTACTGCCATGACCAGAATTGTGCGTTCCAACCTTACCACAGGGTTACCTCACTGCAGAGCGATTGCAGATCTGAGATCGAGGTCGATGAGTAACATATGTCGATAACCTTTGGGAAAACGAAAGTCAGAACATTTCTTGGAGACGGGACCTCAAAGTCAAAGAACCCTTGAATAATTACCACAACGTCTACGGGTCACCTTTTCAAGCATAAAGTAAGGCAATCACTATCATATCATCCCCAAGATATGATAGTGAGGTAACCCACATTACTCATGTCTGCGTGATACAGCTTGACCCAAAGTCGCAAAGATGATGTGCAGCACGCCATATACAAGTGGCCTCGGCAAGGTGTCCAAGACCTAGAGCTAGCCCACCGCTTCATCTCCCTGATCAGGACAATCAGTTTACATGGCCGGACTGATGGAAACGTACACGTACTCTCCACCGTATGTCAATTGGCACAATGTGAAGTACTGTATTTCGATGGTTGTAGGCTTTTTGCTCGGGAATATTATCCTGAGTTGAGATCAAAGTAAAAGAACACACCTTTCCTCAACTCTAACTTCACATACCAAGCTGGAATTTCCGAAAAAATTGAAGTGAAATACTCCAGTCACTTAATTCTCTCGAAGTCCTTTCCAATTTCGCGGTAAAGTTTTTCAGCCAGTTTCAGTTTCAACAATTGGACAGGACAGACTGTGTGAGGGTCCACCAGGACATATGAGTGATCACCCGTGTAAGAGATCACAGAGTCGAACAGTTATGATGTGGAAGCCATTATGGTACAATCGCACTGTACCTAAGCCAGCAATACAAACATCAACCACATCGAAGCTTTCAAAACTTCAATGCTCCAACGATCTCTGATGTTGTGGTTTGGGCTGCATCCTAGGACAATGTGAGATTTTGGAAAGTCATGTGGAGCGCAATATTTTACAAGGATCAAAAAGTTTTAAATATAATACTTATTTTCTGACGATTCGCATTTACGTTTCATCCCCAAAATTTCAAAAGTATCCATTGTTTTATATATTAAATTAGTGATATATGAAGAGGACTGTGCAAAGTATGTGGTAGGAATAGACAACTGATATATTGAAATCCTCTCAAATATTAATGTAAATCATCCCATGGTTTTCGGTTTGCATGAAGAAATCTACATTAACTTTATAATGACATCTCTATCATTAAACCATAACTCCTTAAATGTGGCATTTGTCACTTTTGTCATCTTTTTTAAATTTTGATTCGCAAAATGTTTGAAAAATAGCATTTGTGGCATTTGTATTGAGAAAATGTTGTGACAGTCTTGAAATAATAAGAGATTGAGTTTATTTCACAAGAAAGTTAGCCAGTGTTGTTTCTCCGTCATGGCTAATTTAGGTTTCACTTCATGTTATGTTTACCGGACATCCAAAGCGATATTTAACTAGAATTTAGAAAAGTTCATAAACAGTTCGCATGATTATTCACTAAGTATACTCAAAGCACAGAGCTTTAGTCCATGAGAAGAAATGAGTTTGAGTTTTCTGACCCTAATTATGAGGATATTAGACTTCAACTGAATAGTGCCAACTTTCAAAATCCTCAAAACCTCATTCAAAGATGAGTGACATAACCTAACTTCAATCATAGGAAGAGAGAAAATCTTGATTTCATAATCAAAATATTTTGACATTAGAATTTCAAAAAAATTTTGCAGTATACATAAATTCTTTTTTTTTGGAAATTATATCAATCACATGATCATGCCTTACTTAAATTTATGTTCACAATAGACTCAAAAAACATTAAACATCACTTACAGACTTAATTGTGGCATCTGTTAAACTTCAATTGTGGCAAAAGCAGCATTTGTTTAATAAAATGTCATTTTTAATGAATTTTGCACTAAATTCTAAGTCCACGTTAATGATAACTTAGAACTTGAGACTCAAGTCAAGCCATCAACACAAGACACAAAAAATAAAGTGGTTCACCCTCAAGGGCTATGTCCACGGGGAAAAAAAATCATCGTGAGATTATAATGTACATTTTATCTGATAATATACATATAAAAAACAAAAGATACACATGGCTTGTAAATGGAATTGCTGCAAAGTTTTGGATTCCCAGGAAGAAAAGATTGAGAAAAGCGGGTGTTGAACAAATCTGCAACAGGAATGGGACTGCATAGTTGATTCAGCGACAAGTTAAGGTAACTCAATCGCAATTTGTTCAGTGACATTGGAATGGGACCCGAAAGTTGGTTTCTAGATAAATTCAACCCTTATAAGTTAGCAATTTCTCCCAGCTCTGAGTGTATAGATACTTCTAGATTGTTGTCGTCCAAGAACAAGTATTTAAGTTCATGCAATGTGCCCAAATCCGCAGGTAGTTCTCTGGTAAATTAATTGCTAGAAACATCTAACAACACTAATGCATTAAACACGTATCCGAACTCAAGAGAATTTTTTCCTTTCTTTAGCGATATCATCACATCGCGCTTCACGAATAGAAATCAAATTCTTGCCTTGAGATTACTCTTCAAGGGGATCTTGTAGGCAATCAATCCCAAAAGTTCCCGAAGCAATTCATCAGTAAACGAGTTGGAAGAGAGATCAAGCATTTGCAATGCGGGCAGCTTCCAAATTAAAGAAGGTATGGAGTTGTTGAAGTAGTTGGACCCTAGACTTAACACTTGCAATTTCCTTGGATATTTATTTGACTGCGCATTCAGCACAACAAACCCCGACAAGTGGTTGTCATTCAAATCCAACCATTCCAAACAAGAGCAGTTACATAATGTGATAGTAAAGAGTCAATTGAATCGTTTTCGCTAGCGGACACCATGTACAGATGAATATGTATTCAACCATGGCAACCAATCTGAGCTATAAATAACCACACATGAGATTATCCCTTAAGCGGAGTTAACCTTAACATAATATACTTGAGGTTATCTGAAAGTCAATGAATATATCATGATAAAAATTTTTTACTCTCAAATTAAGAATTAATGATATATTTTTTATATATGTTAACAATAGATATCATATATTATAAGTATGACATTATCATTTAGAACAAGAAGAAAGAACTATATTTTTAGTTCATATTTTTTTTTCATAAAACTACACAATTGCAATTTTTTTAAATCTAATTCATCTTTTATTCTTATTAAAGTACTAAAATTCTAAGTCAAAACAATTGAAATTCTTTTTTATACTGGTATAATACATTTCAAAAGTTTCAATTTTGATTTCAGTTTTCATGTAAGTGACATAACATAACAAATAATATGAATTATGATTTAGTAATTTTCTTTTTCAAATGTTGAATCAACAAGCATGAAAAAATTTGAATTAGTAATCATTAATATTTTTTGTGATTATCATTACTAAATGCATGTTTATGTTACATTGAAATAAAAGATTTGTATAAATTCTGAATAAAATATTTTACAAAAATAAATAGACTAACACTAAACCATAAATGAAAGTCCGATAGATGGAAATTGCACGAAACTTCTTCCGGACTTTTTCTTCTTCCATCATTGCAATTTAGCTCGGGAAGTAAATAAAAAAAGGTTCATTTTCAAGGACATAACTTTGCAGATGCAACACAGATAGTATCCCGGTGTGTAAAATTTTACACCAAGGGAGTTGCAGAGGTGCTATTGTATAGAGATGCGACCTGCAACTCTGGATAAGAACTACAGCCGTTGTGCCGCACTAAACCATTCTAAAGTTACTCTCTCAAAAAATATCTCTCACTACTTCCCTCTGGTGTAAACCATCTATACTTCAAAAAATTACTGTCTCCCCTACTCTCTCTCAGAAGATTAATGTCAACTACTCTAAATCTTCTCTCCCAGAAGATTATTATCACACTCTCAAAAATTACTGTCAACACTTCACTCTCTCATAATATTATTGCCACACTCTAAAAATAATCATCGCCACCTCTCCTGTCGAAAGAATTTCATCACCACTCCACTCTACTCTTTTTCTCTCTTGAGCCGTTGTACCAATGTATAAGTTTGCCAACACTGCCATCAAAATTCAAAAACATAACTATGAAAGAATTTAAATCTAAATTTTTAGCTTTTATAATTTAAAAAAGACATGTGAGCACCATTTTGTACTCATATAACTGACGACCATCAAGAAAAAAAAATCTAAAATCTGTAGATTCGCAGGTCAATTGTTTTCAAACCATAAACTAATTGCATCTGCTCTAAAATGTATGTGTAAGAGTACTCTCACCATTCAATGTTTTCAATTGTAGCGAGTTGTTAGGAAATATTTCCTTTATAAGTTAAAACTCCATTCAAACTGCATCAAATTTATCCAAGAATTTGAGTTTTCTCTCATCTTGGATCATAACCATCATACCCAATTGTAACGTACTCTTTTTGTGACATTTGTCAGAGGTGATTTTCCTTCACCTCTGAATGACTTCGATGTGTTGAGCAAACATGCGCCTCCTTTCGTCTAACTTCTATATATCTATTAACCTAGTTTTTAATGACTGACTGTCGGTGAGACAAGAACCTACTGCAATCTTCAAGAGCTCCACTTCAAACTTGATGTTAAGAGTGATCTTGATTCCATACACAAGAAAAAAGTAGTAGTCTGGGTTGTAAACTTGAAAGTTGTTTGATACGACCATAATGCTGCTATCAACTTGACATTCCAATCCTTCTTTGGAGTTGAAGCATACTATCTTGCGTAGTATGCTCACCAAAATTCTTTTGACACGCTTTGTCTGACCATTGATTTACGGATGGTAAGAAGTAGTATTTCTATAGTTTATTTGTGATTTTTAAGTCATTTTTCAAATTAAGAAATTAAGTAGATGTGTATGACTATCACTAACTAGAATTTTTGGACATGCAAATCTAGAAATAATATTTTCTTAGATGAAACTAGCGACATGAGCTGTTGTAGTAATCTTGATCGCTTTGGCTCTTACCTATTTGGTCAAGTATTCAGTGACGACAACAATATAAGCCATGTCCTTTGAGAACTAGGGTTGTATTTTCCCCAAATAATCAAATTTTCACTTCTGAAAGGGAATAAGAGGTAAGTACACTTGCAGAGGCAAATCCATTTGAAGATTATTCCTTGCGTAACTCTAGAAAGTATCACAATAATTGATGTAATCGTGAACGTCTCTATACAAACTTGGTCAAAAAAAACTTGCTATAAGTATTTTCTGACCGGTAAATTGGTAAAAAGAAATGACACTCACATGCACTATTGTGACAAGTTTCTAAATGGATAGGCACCTCCACCTCTGACACACATCTTTTCAAAATTCCATCAGTTTTCCTTTTAAACAATCTATGGTCTAACATTGCAAAAGGCCTACTGTTAACTCTCAACTTCCTACTCTCTTGCTTACTCCAATCAACTGAGAATTGCTAATTTGTCAAAAACTTCACTATGTCAGCATATCATTCAATCTTAGATGTAATTACAAAAAAATTATATATATCAATCTATTGTCTATTGGGCTAGTCCTCACATCCTTCAACAACCTAGAAATGCGTTCAACCTGCAAGTGCATACAACCAGATTTATACTCCATTGTGTAGTTGAACTCCTCTAACAATAAAATCCATCTAGCCAATCTACCACTTATATCCGCCTTGTTGACAAGATAATTGATCATCATATGATCAACAAAGAAAATCGCATGATTACAAAAAAATTAATGCCTAAACTTCTTGGCCAAAAAAACCATGGCAAAACACTCCCTTTCAATGATAGAATAGTTTTTTTCAGCTTGAGTCAACTGTTTACTGACATTAGTTATTGGTTGATCCTTCTCCTTCTCTATATTGGACTTACACAAAGCACTACCCACTGCCACATTTCTAACATCACAAAAAACATGGAAAGGCTTGTCCCAATCGGATGGCCTCAACACCAGATATGTATACAATTTAGACTTTAACTACTCAAATGCTCTTTGGCAAGCTTCTATCCACTCAGACCTACAGTACTTTTTGAGCAATTGAGTGATGAGAACTGTTATATTAGCAAAATCTAGGATTAGTTCTCAGTTACATCCCACATGACGTAACAACTCAACTATCTCATTATATTGATTGGCAGCAATCTTCTCCACGTGCGGTTTCCGTCCTTTCTCGCTAACCACATATCTTAATAGAATTCTATGCTAAACACTCATTAAGGTTTTTTTGGGATTTGAAGCCAACTGCATTTTCCGACACCTAATCAAAGCTTCCTTCATACACTGTGGATGATCACTAATGGTAGACTTAGTGCTAAAATTGTTGATGAAGATTGTCATGGACTTGAACAAAAGATTGATAAATATGTACGTAACTAAACTCAGGAAGTCGACGAAAGCATTGCACAACCCAAATGGCATGACTACCTACACGAAAGTCTCCACAGAGTCGTGAAAGATGTCTTGGGAATATACTCCAATGCTATGGAGATCTAATTGTAACCCGCATATCTAGCATGTATCTAGCATGTCCATTCAACTCCTTCAAAAGTAGTGCGATGAAAGACAATGGAAAATGATACTTCTGTGTGCAAGCATTTAACTTCATACAATCCACACAAACCCTTAACTTCTTGTTTTTCTTCCTCATCAAAATCATAGATGATACCCAATCCGTAATTTCTACCGGCTTGATATTTCCGGCTTGCAATAATCTTTCTAACTCCGCTCTAACTAGTAGCTGCAATTATGAATTCATTCTACTCTCCTTTTGTTTAACCGGTCTAGCATACAAAATCAAAGAAAAACGATGTTCAATCATTTCACGAGAAATTTTCTTGAACTCATCAAATGATCAGACGAATGTGTCACTAAACTCGTCCACGAGTTTGCCATACTTCTCAATCTCATCATCTCCCATCTTGAATCCCATTTTTATTTTCCTTACTTTCTCCGTGTTCATCGTCATCTCTACCTATTTGAAGTACTCCTTAGTCACATTGTTGAGGTTAACTCTGGTTAATGAGTTAACTGAGGTTACCCGCATATGTAGGTATCTATAAATTAGAGTGGTTGACTACCTTGAGTATATACACCCTGAGGCTGATAGGAAGTGTATCACTTCAAGCAATAAACTTTATCTAACGTATTCCTCCGTGGACGTAGCCACTAAGGATGAACCACGTTATACTTGTGTCTTCTGTGTTCATCGTGCTGTTGGTTTTGCTCAGTCTGAGATTTAGAGTTACAATTGGTATCAGAGCAGGTTTCGGTTCGGAGTATGTGTCAGAGTGTGTTTTGTGACGGTTTTCTAACACGTGACGTTTTTTATGTGACAGTATTTGACGGTTTTTTTGCAAAAGTGCCAAGTTTTACTGCATACAAAGCCTTTTTCTTGTCGCTGACGGATTCTTTGTTGCTAACGGGTTCTTTGACGATCAAAGAGTGTTCAAGCTTGTGCAAAAGGAGAGAGTTCCCAGCGGAATGCAGTGAGTGTAGCAAACAGCGGCCTTTTGTTTGCAAGAGCGGCAACGTCTCGAAGGAGAGGAGAGGGAAGCAGTTTTTTGCTGTAGAAGCTATCTTCATCCGCGGTTAAGGAGAAAGCGGAGCAGAAGGATGAGCCTCCCTGCGCAATTAGGGAGAGGAGAGAGCAGAGCGGACTCTTTTCTGTTTGCAGGTCTTTTTTGTTCGAAGAAGGAGGAGAGAGACCCAATTGGGGAGACCCCCATTGACCCACCGGATCAATGGGGGTCTCCCCAATTGAGCAATGAGCAAACCCTTGGGGAGTCTCCCCAAGGGTTTGCTTTCTCTTCGTCCTCAGCCATGATAACACGTTTATCTACTTATATTTTCCTATCAGATTCTAAAGATACTTGTTTTTTCTATAAATTGGTCTTTGCAAAGATTTGATAACTCCAATTGACAGAGTTTACATTCTAGTCTAGTTTACTTTCTTTCTCTATATTTCTTAATAAAGAATCATCTTCAGAATCTACATTCAAACAAATCTCGAGTCTAATCTTTGTCTCTTCCTCATCTTCCTCACTCTTTTGTCACTTTTTCCTACATACGTTTTTTTCTAGTCCTAACTTCAGATTTAGCTTATGAGATCTGGTTTTACTCTGCATTTACTTAACACATATTCTTCTCTTCACATGGCTAAAAATATCCTTTGTCTAAGTATGATTGAAAATTCATGAAAAACAGAAAGAAAAAGAAAACATATGCAAGCCACACTGTAGGCTAAAAGTAAATCTTAACGCAATACAATATTCACTGCTAAAAAAATTAAAAACACAGTTCAATTGATTCTTCTCAAAATCAAACATAGTGCTTTACAAATTACGTTCATAATTCTTATATGTCAAATGCCGTTTTGCTGTAGAAAGACGCATCATTTTATGTCAATCTTGAAAATTCAGCCTTGCGTGTTTCTGTCTCGGTAGAACTCTAAGCAGACATAAGACTTAACACTAAAACATTCAAAAATTAATCTCTCTAAAAATGTCTCTCACTACTCTCCTTTGTTCCAAACCATCTATACTTCAAAAAATTACTATAATCCCTTCCCTCTCAAAAAATTACTGACAACACTACCTTCCGTAAGATTATCGTCACCACTCCTCTCTCCCGGAAGATTACCATCTCACTTTGGAAATAATTTTCACCATCTCCACTCTTGGAAGATTTCTGTCACCACTTCAAAAATAACTATCATCACCTACACTCTCGAAAGAATTATGTTACCACTCCACTCTCCTCTTTTTCTCTCCGAAGCCGTTGCTCCGATGTATAAGTTGGCCAATACCGCCACCAAAATTCAAAAAATAACTCCTAAAGAATAAAATAAAAAATTTTAACTTTTATAATATTAAAAAGACATGTGAGCAACATAATGTGCTCACTAATTCTTACGAATTAAATTGGATCTTGATTTAATTTAGATTAATCTAACCTTAGTTAATGAAGTTGATTAGATTGTTTACAAAAACTCATGATGACACAATTTTGATATTTGTTATTAAAATCATGTTCTTGTAAATTTAGCATGTACGTGTTGAGAAAATAATAACAGTAGCTATATGAATAAAAAAATATATATTATATATACAATACAAGTAACTAAATCTAAAATTTGACCAAAAAAAAGATGATTGTGTTGTAATTTTTGAACTAAATCTCATATAACTTTTTGATAACTTATCATAAATTTAAAAGGTTGGATTTTTTCTACAAGTTGGTGGTTACATATACTTTCACACAATCTCATCATTTAACATGAACTCTATTTGACATTTCAGATTGATTTGCAAATTCAAATTTGTCATTGATAAAATAAGTCATGACACACAAAAAAATTTCAAATTTTTTTGATTTTTTTTTTCTAGCTCTCTTTGTTCATTACTTAAAAGACTATTATGTTAATTTCCGATAAATATGACAAGATTTATTTTTAATAAGATTGAAGTTTGATAATTATAATACATTTCTACCGACAAGTATAAGGAGAGATAAGATCTTACTTTGTCATTCATTCATAATGAATGTATAACATGGTTGATAACCCTAACAAACATATAGATTGTCAACGAGCACAACTACTTTCGACTTATCAAGTTCACATGATGCTGACGTGATGACTATAGTTTATTCACTAGAATGTAATTGTATCTCCATTAAGAGTAAATTTTACATTAATGATAACTAACTTAAGATGATTACATGGTCTAATCAATGAAAATGTAATTATAGAGTTATTTCATTGAATTTTAAACATTGATAGGATACAAAATAGTATTGTTCATCCGCATGTATCATCGGTATCACATGTATTAACTTGTTGGATTTACCATTTTAATGAAGTTGTAAGTGTTTTATTGATTGATGATTTGTAACAAGAGAATATAATTACTTATTCTTCATTGTGTTTATTTAATAAAACTAAATATGAGTTGAAAAAGAATATATTTATAAAATGATACAAATATCAAGCGTATTGAATCTAAAATTGAATCTAGATATAAAAAACAATTCACTAGTTTGTTGAAAATGTGGCAAAAATGCACACATTAAGACTTGTTATGTGGAAGTCAAAATTGATGATCTTGATGTAACAGATATAATTCAAGGAGCTGATATTATGAAAATTGATATCATAGATATGTCTTATACAATTCATCAAAGATTGTTGATGATTTATTAATTTTAAAACTATTTTATGTAAATCTTAGGCTTTTTATATTAATAAATACATATATTTATTCATGGACTTTGTTAAGTAAAAAATTGATCATTCTGATTTTTATGATGTGATACATGAAAACATTTTACTAAATATGAAGCAAATTTTTGGAAAAAATAAATTGAAATAGAAAAATATCTTTGATGAATCTCCAATCACTACATCAAACATTAAGAAAACATTCAAGTTCTTAATATCAAATAAAAATCATTGAATTGATAGATTTAATGGATTCATAAATTTCCTACAAGATAGAAAATATGGATAGTTTTAATTTATCAAGTTTTAAAGATCATGATATTGAAACTTATGATGGTGATGATAATGCGTTGATTTAAAAAATAATAATTATTTTTGTAGAGCAATTCAAACTTTCTTCAAAAGGCTTGAGTAAAATTTTGCCATTGATTCTTATAATCAATCTTTGATTGATTATAAGGAGTGGAAGCTAGTGTAAATTTCAAGAATTCAAACTTAAATTGATAGCAAGTGGGTGTACAAGTTGAAATACAACAGAACCAATGACTAAAATAAAATTTTTGTTGATGACTAAAGGTTTCATATTTCAGTACATGCGACTAAGTAGTTTAGGTAACATGTAGCTAAGTACAATGCAGTTCAAGTTGCATGTGCATTTGCTGTGATTTTTTGACTAGTTATGGATCACATGGACGTAATTGCAATGTTTTTTTTTGTACATTTTTGGAATAGATTATCAAAAAAAATAAAAATTTGACTTTGAAAATAAAAGTGAAAAAAATATAATGACCCATAAAATGATTTCAAATTTTTTTGAAATCATTACATGGATTGAAACAAATTCAAATCCATAGTACAATAAGTTCATGAACTAACATGTTACATTCTATATGATATTTGATGTTGGAACTCTCATAATCTCTTGATCAATTCGTTGTTCTTCAATATGCATTATTTCCACAAGGAAGTAAATTTCTTGAAGCGTATGACTGTAAGCTTTAATTGATTAAATAGGTCTTTTTCCAAGAATCTGATGAAGATCATGGACAGAAGTCCATGATGCCATTCATGCAAACCATTTTGTAAAACATCAATAGGACATGTAACAAATCTCATACAAGAGACACAGTCAAGTCCTGCACTTTGTAAAGGAATATGATACAAACTTTTCACGGTAAGGACTTCGATAATCAAGGCCTAATGCCATACTTGTTGATTTTTTATGAAGGACTAAGAAAAAAATTGCAGAATTCTGGAAAGAGAAAGTAACATCCAAACATATATATTAACATGGATGACTCAAAATTAAAGATTCTTTTATGGCTACAATTTCTCCGATTGTAGCAGGAAAGTACCGCTATAGGAAGAACATCTTGAGTACTCACTCTAAGTTGCATTCTAGTGCATGATAAGGTGGACGTAAACGACTTGGTAGATCGTGATTTGGGAAGTCTATCCTTAATGGTCCATGCTTTGCATCGCTTTAACGGCGTAGATGAAGACACTTCTAGCATGACATGAAGACAACGATGTAAAGAGGTCGTCGACTACGTCCTAGTCTATTTGAAAAAAGGGTACATCAAATGGATATGCATTCAACTGCCCTATCTGATACAGAAAACATTCTATGAGAACCTGGCCGTCAAAGGACACGACGGACTACATAGTTGTGGGTTCGAAGAACTTTACTACGGACATTGACTTAATCTAAGACATCATAACAACGAACGACGAAAGTGACCAAAGGTAAAAATACACTCTATGTAGCACTGAAACTTGCATCACTCAGAGTCATAGCATGATGGCAACCATATTTGTCACATATCCCCGGAAAGATTTACATAAATATTCCAAGTAAAGAGAAAAATGTAGGAGTGTTCTGTGCTGATATAAAAACTTGACGGTGATCAGAAGAAAATTACAGATACAGAGCATATTTCCATTTATGTGGGTTGCAGTATTGTATGTTATAATTTTAGGCTATTTTTAAGACATAAGGGGCAAAGATCGTCTTTCGGTTCTTAAACTTGATGATTTCTGCCTTTTTGTACCAGTCAAGAATGCTTCTGTATTCTCCTGAACCAACCAAATTCTCTCTAAAGCAGAAAGCATTGTTCCATCAAATGGTAAGAGACAGAGAAGGAATAACAACACCCCAGACTTGGCAATCTAACTCAACCGCATCCTCAGGCAGAAAATCTTACTTCTTTTTTGGGTTCCCCATCAGACTTCTTTTCTTTCTCACTCTCCTCTCAAATGTGAGCATTTGGTCTGCTCCGAGCTGCTCACTGCATTGTCATCAAATGCTAGTCAATAGGTCAGTATTGCCCGAACATGTTATTTTTGACATATGCTTATCAAGGATGACTAGAGAGAACAAAACATGTGGAGTGAGATGGAATGACGCATGGAGAACCTGCGAAGTAATGGCCACAATCCTAATACATCTGGTCTTCTCAGTTTGCCATTCGAGGTATCACTGGCCGCACTTCTCCCGCACTTGTTTGACTGTTCTGTAGAAAGTGCGCCAACAATTACTTCACGTAAGGCGATATTTATTTGGATGCTCCAGTGGTTTGTAGACTTTGTTGCCTAGATACTTTCGACATCTTTGGAGCAGTGGTTTATATTTACATGATGGGATATGGGGCCTAGCCCCATCCTTTTTCCGTGGTACTTGGTCCTAATCTCTCGATTCCTTCTCATGAATTTCTTCCTTCTTCTGGAATGTCGGGTGCTTGCATCGTCCTGTAAACCAGTAGATACGCAGATGTGCATGTGATATGTTTATTTACTAATGTACTAAACATTTGCACAGCCAAGTACAAACCGTTATATTCGATTCATCGTTTATCCAAACGTGTGCAAGAATTCTGCTGAAAGTTCAGCGTCATGCAGTAGCAGTGACAAATGTCAATGCATGTCTCGTCGTACTTCCCCTCCACATCGTACTTCAGTCGGAGGCGAAGTACGATAAGACAAGTCCTGTCATGTCACCAATTAGGACAACGAAGAATGAGGTTTCCAGTGTTCATGTGGAGCTACGTGCAAACCACTTACATCAATTTACATGCCCATTCCATGCGTCTCCATTTCCTCTTCCATGCTTATTGAAAGATTGGTTGATGAAGAATCATTTTTCTGAGTTTCTGTTATCCATTGCTTTCAAAAAAATGCAGAGATCTGCCGCAGTCATGATCTTCAGCACACTCTCCTCCTAATCTAGGTGAGAAATATGGCGGCTTATGTTTTATAATCAGAAATATTGGAGCCCTTGGTGCAAATAGAAATTGTCCGATTATATAAATGTAATGGCATTTCATTAACCTCGCGCTCCCCTGTCTTCCAGTTCCTTGAATTCCACATGATGTTGAACTGATTTTCACGTTTCCCAGTTCCTCCGTATGTTTGTTGGCTTCTTTCAGAAGACTACATACCTCTAATCATACTGAACGTCTGATGTCAGCCAGCAACATTCTAGCTCATGGGCTAGTACAATTACTCCTAACCTTATCAACCTTTACTTCTGAAGTTCACTGATCTGACAAGCAGGAAGTTAAAGAACAATAGTGAGTCGGTGCATCCCAGCCTAGTGTCCACAACTGTTACAGATTATATTATGAAGGGTTCGATCGAAAAGGAAGAATTGTATTGTATTCTTGCATCGATGTTTATAGTCTGCACGACTTGCTGAAGGTATTTATAGACGGACCTTTGATATAATTCGCATCTTGAACGTAGTCTCTATCGAACATGGGCCGAATTTTCAGAGACCTTCTGCCCCAAACTACAACTCAATGTCAAAAAGAAAGAATTGGGCTGTGTTTCAGCTTCTGGATGTAATATGTAAGTTGACGCCGGCAAGCTACCCGTACATGTCATCAACAGATAACTTTAGTGGAAAACGCACTCGAATATAGTGAACACCATCCATGTATTGATTCAACGAAAGGGACAGATGTGATGAAAGATGAAAGAGCCGGCCGGCGTAAGCTCAGCAGGCGATGCTAAGTCAAACTCGCCTAAGTCAACTCGCCGGCAGTATCATGGAGGGACCACAGGCATAGCACACGCTAGCGGAGTCGCTCGGTCAACTTGCCGGCATTATCCTGGAGAGACAACAGGCATAGCACAGGGTAGCAAAGTCGCTCTTACTGCGTAATGCCGAAGGCTGTCCTGTACCCGTGACATCCAGATTCCTGTGTGCCGCAGCTATGCCGCCAAATCTAATGGAAACACAGTATGTCCCAGAGTACCCCTCCCTGTCCAGATCCTGCTGATGTAGAATTGGATCTCTGACCTGGTCAAGGGGACTCCCCACTACAGAGTAACTAGATCGTGGCCGGTGGTTGCCAACTGTGCTTCCTTCGACGGTGGGAGGAAACAGAAATCCGAGTAAAAACCGTGGGACGACACGAGGCTTGTAATCTGGTAGATCGGTGAGCCATTCTTCATGCAGTTGATGCCAGCTCAGTGTATTACGTTGTAGAAGACAGAGCTGACAAGGTCACAGCAGCACGAGAAAAACTCAGGCAACATACAAGTTCGAGATAAGAATTTCCGCTTTATGGATTCCTTAACATGTGAGGAGGTTGTTTCGAACGTGAGAGGAGGCAGGTCTCTTCATTTCCCTTGAAAAGATGGTTCACTGAACTATTACAGGAACAGTAAGTAGTTTTAGAACATCAGCTGAGGTTACACGGTTCTATTTGGCCTGGAGTCTTAGACAACGTGATTTAAAGGTGAAAGCTGAACCTGTAGCAGAGACTTTGATGGTCGGACCTTCCAATAAATTCGAACATTGTCGAGTACTGTAGTCAGTCGACTCTAGCCCAGAACATGGTCCGCTCTGCAAGGTTAAGAGACGATAATTCCCTCTTGATAAAGATTTTAGATATATCTACATATACAATTTCTTCTACTGGTTTACCCAGGCCTGTAACGACGTGCATAGTACGTTACATTAGATACTCATTATAAGTTTCAAGGGAAGGAATTGCACGCTTCGCGTCCATGTTGACAAAACGGTACTGACGATATATCAGGGTCCAAATGTTGTACGCACCGTACACATATCCCGAATCATAGAATATCCAGATTCGTTGTGATACTATCTTAACCTAGCAACTGGTTTCCCCACAAGGTTTATCCTTCTTCGGCTTGATGGGGTCTTCGCATCTAATTTCTACCCACCGATTCGCTAAATTAGACTCTGAAATCAGTTGTCATCTAAAATCACGGAATGCTTCACAAGATATTGATGACTGAAATTAACTTCAGTAGTCCAGATGATTTCTTCTAGATGTAATCAAAAGATTCTTCATTGTGTTTTCAAACTCAATATATCACGTTTTAGTATAATCATCCTAAGTCTAATCGACATTGAAAAAAAATACGTGCACAAGAAAAGAGATGTCACATCGAGCCGCCAGTAACACATGGCAGTGGCGCAAGATGACAAATCGAAGCACATTGACAAAATGCAACCCGGTTCGAAGAGACTCAGCGCGACCCATGACCCTTCACTACGTCTGAGTGGATTTTAATGTAATGTAACATGTGATATAAATCAACAAAATAATTATAATAAATCTCTACCTCTTCTTTTCTTTCTTCTAAAGTTTTTACGCTTTCCACTATCATTCGTTGTAAGAATCAGTAGAACGTGATAAAAACTAATAGAAAATTATAACAAATGTCTAACTTTTCTTCTCTTTCTTCTCAAACGCTTAAGCCGTCCAATATCATTTGTTGTAAGAGTCAGTAGAATGTGATAGAAATTAATAAAAAAATTTAAACAAACCTCTACCTTTTCTTTTCTTTCTTAAGAAACGCTTAAACTTTTCATTATCATTCGTTGTAAGAATTAGTCTCTGTATCATATACTGTGCTCTCATTTTTCCTGTTTACTAAAAAGTCATTTGAACTTTGTTTTGAACTTTCTTACTAATTTTCATCCTAACACTCGCATTGTTCAACTCCGAAGCTTTCATCTTCTTACCTGGTTCCTTTTGCCCTTTGATTGATGAATGTATCATCAACCTACAAAGATAGCAAAATCATGACAGGTTCGGACATCAGGCAAACCCAATCAAATCTTGGAAGGAGCGTTAGATGTTAGATCAATCATGGATTATGCGATTGTCACTCTCGTTTTAGCTTGATACAATTTATGCATACAGCCACGGTTGAATCTTGTGCAACTCAGCTTTGGAAGTTGAAGTAGATGGCTCCAGACATAAATACCATGCATCTTTTCCATTGTCATCATGTGATTACCTTGTCGGGAATGTACAAAAGATTGAGAACAAGGAACAATTTTATCGCGTAGCTTTAGAATAAGATTGTATTTGCATTGTATTCAATTCATAGAGAAGACGAGCATCAGCTAAAGGATTACATCAACTTTATGAGATGAGTTCTTGAGTCCTTTAAATTGAAATGAAGAAGTATCGGCTCGATGAAGAAATCATCGATGATGATAGTCAGAGAAGCGCACACTTGGCGAGGAAGTACCGAGTTCCTGGGTGATTTCTGGTCATCTTCAATTTGTGCCTCATAAAAGGACTCAGAAACATAAGGCCAAGACGACAAAAGTGTTGTAGAGGTTAAAATTTTCTTGGATTATATTGTTGGATACTCAGTGAGCTACAAAGAGGATCACATTGCTGGCCAGTTTGTGACCCTGAAGACAGTACAAAAATCCATGCCGTTTTGATGTTGCCACAACAGGCGAGATGAGTCCCGTCGTCCAGCTTGCCATCCCCATCTTTCGGTGCAGTGGGATTCAAATCATGATAGCGCGTCTACTCCGAGGGCGGACTTGACCCCAAGTTGCTGCATGGAGCCAAGAGATCCAAGAGCGCTCATTCGAAGACAGTTCCCACTCTTCGGTGTCTCGGATAACGCCTCCCCGTGTCTAAAGATGCACGCAGAGCACGGACTGCGCAAAATGGGTAGCAATGAGCAAACATATGTTGATGGCAATCTTTCTGCACATCCGCCCGGACTGTTGCACTGATCAACTTGTTTGACCGGGCCTTCGGGAAGCCTGCGGCTGAGCTTATGGGGTCCACCGCAGAGACGAATGCACGTCCATTCAAGATGCGCAGTCACACGATATTGTATCTGACCTGTGATCGACTGCCCACAGTGGCATGGCAAGGAAGTCAACAAGACTACGGGACTCAATGGCCAACTATAGGTGCTGGCACCTCCGGCTCATGCGGCCGCCTTGTCCTTAGATCCATGAAAGGCTAGTATACGGGAGCATGTCCAAAAAATCATTTTAGTAATGGACGTCTATCTCCAGTATAAGTCTTGGACTCCGGAGTCAACTCAAGCAGAACGACTTCATTCTTCAAGAGATGTAATACGTCGTGAGGTTGCGGCACCTCAGAGGAGCAAGAGCTCTCGTCTCTGAAGTTTATTATACGCGGGTTCCCAGTCCTATGTTTAGATAGAAGCACCACCAGGAAAGCAGGATCAGCCATTACTCCAGCTCCCATAGTACGGAGAGTTGGACAGCCATCGACATAGCTCACAGATCAGACTCACTTGTACTCTATCAAGTTCACTCGTTCGCTAGGATAAAACATCCCACACGCTGTGCTTTTTTTTAGGACGGTGAAGTTTGATTGGTAAGTGATGCGCCACTTGAATCGTCTGTAGTACATACTTTTCCAACCTGTACACAGCTCTGTCATAATCTCCTTCTCTATGCAATAGCCAGAAATGAGATCAGTTCGGGAGTGAATCTGTGGACGCAGCGACCGTCGCCGATTCTGAACGTTGTCTTTCTCGTCGCACATATTCAAGAGCTGAGGAGTGGACGAGGCAGGCAACCCTGTACTGAAGCTGTCGGAGGGGTATAACAGACCACAATGGGAGAGCATGAAGATAGTTACGATCAATCGGCTGCAGAAGGGAACTACGATTCTACAGCAGCAGCTGGAGGAAACTATCATCAGATGGAGCAGCAGCAGCAGCAGCAGCAACAACAACAACAACAACAACCAGCAGGAGGAGGAGGAGGAGGAGGAGGTGGTGGTAATGAGTACACTGTAGAGTTTAACGCACAATGGCAGGCGAACTCCCCTCTGCCGCAGCAAGCAGCAGGTCCTCCTCCTCAGTATTTTCCACAAAACAAGCAGACTCCTCCTTACTATCCACCTCAATCTCCTGCACCGAGTTATAACCCCAATCCTGCTGCAGGTGCTCCGCCGACCTACCCACCACCACAGCAGCCAGCAGGTTTTCAACCAACCGCTCCTCCTCCGCAGCAAGGCGCATATCCACCAAATGGAGCTCAGGGTACACCATCCCATCCGGGTCAAGGTGCATCCTTTCCTCAACAAACAGGCGCAGCAGCTCCTCCCCAGCAAGTGTTCACTCCTGTAAGGTTGCCCCCTGGAATGCCCGGTTCAAACTTTGGTCCAGGTGCCATCATTCGTCCAGAGATCGGGCCCCCAGTGCCATGGACTACTGAGCTCTTCGGCTTTCTGGAAGACTGCTACGGATGTGAGTTCGTATTGATACCCGCATTGGCTGCTAAGTGAAGCTTTGCCAGGTCACCATGTGCTTTTGACTTGAGTGAATACCCGAGCATTGCATCTCTCTTCGGAAAGTGATTTCCACTTCTCACTCGTGGTTTTCAATTAACTCGATCAGTCATCTGGAAGATTTTGTTTCCATGCTCCTTTGTTTTGGGTCATAATGTGCATACCTTCGTATGTTTACAGGTCCCCTGGTGATCCTCGCGCCATGCATCACTTTTGGGCAGATAGCCGAGATTACAGACACCGGATACAACAGTGAGTACAGACTGAGCTCCCCCATGTCACAGTTTCATAAATGCTAGTGGACTTTGACCAAAAGCGCATGCCCTCAAAATCGTTAATATGTCATCACTAACGTTCTCCTCGTGCAGTCAAGATCTTGACCATTGTAGCTTATGCATTCTGGATCATCCCGGGAGCACTTCGTTCTCACCAGCAGATGGTTTGGCAGAGTCCGATTGTGTACCGTGAGAAGGAGCTGAAACTTTCGACCTCCGGCTGCTCTTTGAAAAGCGGCTTGCTGATTGTCTGGGTCTCTGTTTGTGCAGAATGTCAAACTGCGGGCATCATCTACGCAGTGGCCCTCCTTTTGGGCATTCCTTGTCTATATTCGTACACGTACCGAACCAAGATGCGACACAAATTCAACCTGAGAGAGGATCCACTAGACGACTTCTGCACCCACTTTTTTTGTGAGTTTTGTGCCCTCGCTCAAGAGTACCGTGAGCTGCGGTACCGCGGAATCGACCCATCTCTAGGTACGTCCTACATTCCATCACTCTGGATTTCCAGTCATCACCAAAACCTGAAGAGAAACGGGCCTGCCACTCTTTGACTTCCACTGGTAGACCAATTTGAGGCATTCGTGCCTTCCCATGTATTAATTAGCTTTCCGAGTTGATCTTGCTCTGACGTTCAACTGCTCTGTTTGATACAGGTTACGATCTACAGCAGGCCATTGTGTGTCAAGCCATGGCCGCCCCCGTCCCCCCAAGAATGGCGAAGTAGACTCAATATAACAGAACGTGAAACAACCTCATGAAGGATTTGCTGTCGCATCTTTGCCAAAATTGAGTGAACGTCATGTTCGTTGGCGGCGGTCAGCTTGCATGAATGCTCAGAAGGAAAGCCTCAGAGGCAGGCAGCAAAGAAAAGACATTACCAAGACACGTAAGGTACTAACGAGTCTAGTTTCGCAGAGACCGACTCCTTAAACTGAATCAAGTCAAACCAAGGTCCTGATACAGAGGACGGTATCTCAGAGATCTGTAGCCCTGATCCCCCTGTTCCTCCAGTTGGGGCCCGCGGTCGCGTCGCAGTTGGAATGCTTAGAGTTCAGATGAACGAAGCATCAATCCGTTGGAGGGATCAACTGAGCGCTCCCCGCTGGATGAGATTAGTGGAAGAGAGATTATTTGGAGGCTGCGGGTCATCACACCAGATTTCTCATAGAGCTTCATATATATATGCACATAACTAGACAGATGTTGTTCCCCTCGCTAGGAGTTGTAAACAAGCTAGAGAAACAGAGACAGAAGACATTTCATGTCACATAGAGCATAGGTGTGGAGCTTGCAATTGATTTGTGTAATTCCATGGCTTGACAGGGTCAGCTAGTGTCAGTACGATGGGAGGCTTCGAGCCGGTCCGATACTTAGAAGATGCAGAATACTGTCCAGAGTATACAGAATTGTACCTTTCAGCAAAATTATTGTGCTCATGAATGGAACTTGCTGAAAAATTTCACCTTTCTCTACCTCGTGCCCGTCAATTATATGTTTCAAATGCAGCTCTGGCTAATTGATATTTTCCAGTTCCCAATTGGTGGATCACATCTGTTGTGTCACTTCCTCATCTATTATCGCAGTCGGAATTCCCTTTTGACGGGCTCGAATGCAGGGTTTTATTGCACAGCGATTTATTCTAAATCGTCGCTGTAATTGTCCATCTTCTCCGCGAGTGCTCTTTGAAAAGGCGAGTCAGAGCGTGCGGAAAACTTGGGAAACTCAGAGATGCAATCCGCCAGATGCCAGATGCCAGTTGCCGAACGAGTCGGTTATGGAGGCGTGCCTTGCTGGCTGGACTGATGTCTCGAGGATTCTTCTCAACGACTTCCGCCTCCTTCTGTGCATTGTCCATAGCTACGTCAGCTCTCCGACCGACCGACCGGGCGACCTTCGCGTAACCTCCCCTCCCCCGACGAGCGCTTCTTGACATGGGTGCCCCCATTTAGACAACGATACGCCGTAGCATCATCAATCTTATGACTTTTGTGAGTGTTCGTCGATGTGTGATCTTCAGTTGAATTCCTGAAGGATGTGGCAGGCATCAAGAGTGTCGAGGGCCATCGTGTTGCAGCTTTACGTAAAGCTGCAATTGTGATGTAGCCGTGGTCACGAAATTGCTTTCCTGGGGTTCGGAGCGTGAGCGAGCGATGGGAACGCCAGCAGGAAGCAGAGAAGGAACGCCCTCGCAACCTCCCAGCGCTCAGCCTTTGGGCTGGAGCTCTGGAATCTTCGATTTCCAACTCGACTCCCCTGGATGTACGCAACATTCCCCCTCGAAATCTCTCGTCCTGCTGACATGCGAAAGCTCATGCACGAATTGTAATGTCAGCAGCACCTGGAGCCGTTCCATACCTCTCAATAAAATTCATGAATCTGCTGGTCAGCTTCTGGAGGAAGATCGTCCTTACAAGACCACTCACACCACGATTTGACATTCTGAACGAGGAGCAGGGAGTGGAAGACGTAACTTATCCAATGCTTTCTCTCTCTAGGGCAGTGCTGCGGTGCAAGTTTTGGCTCGTTCTGTTTGATTTGACAATTTCGTGGCAGGTTGGTGGACGTGTATGTGCCCGTGTTTAATATCCGGAAGGATTGGAAATTTTCTCGACGATGGCAATACGTGTACGAAACTTCCCACCCAAGCACTTGGAGAGCATGTAGAATTAGAAGTACGCTCGATTTCAAGGAAAATCCACAGCTCCCTTCTGAATCAAGGTTCCATTCCCATGTCAATCTAATTAACGCTGGCTTTAAGCGATCTCATGGCAATCGTAGGAACATGGTGTGGTAAGTCAGAGGGCGTCATCGGTGTCGCATAAGACTGAATGCCTCTGCTCTGAACATGTAGCTTGTACCACAAATGCCTGTTATTACTGCCTTTTTTGGTGCTGTGTCACGGGCCGCCATCGGCGAAAGTTGCGCAAAACGTTTAATCTGCCGGAGGAGCCCATGAATGACTATGCTACGGCCTTTTTTTGCCATTGCTGTGCCCTTTGCCAGGAGAGTCGCGAGCTCACTAATCAAGGACTTGACATGGGTACCTCCTACTCTGCGCTGCTCACATTTCAGCATGTCATGTCTACCCTGCTGATTGAAACCTAGTGGAATTTGTCACCGTAAAAAAACTGGAGTAGGGTTGGCATTCGATGCATTCGATCTCCCCTTTGCATGCTCTGGTCTGTCCACCTCATTCTCAGGCCTAGTAGGTCTTAGTGTGAGTCGGCCAACAACGGAAGGACATATTTACCTCTTCATTTTCTTCTCGTGCACAGTCGAGGTTTCATCATTTCGTGAGGACTAAATTTGTCTACATGAGTGCAGGTTTCAACGCTGTTTCGAGCTGCGGGAGTCCAACGTGCTTATATTTGCATTCACCTGGTGAGGTTGAGATGCATAAACACTGAAGTGGGTACCACGAGCTTTATGGTTCCTCCTCTATGACAATTCCAGAGCCAAGTACTCCGCTAGAACTCAAACTTGTTCCTGATGTAATCCTTCTCGGTTCCCTCATGGACGTCATTGGACATCATTTGGCGTTTCGCCTTTATGGGCTGCGAGGCCCATAAAGGCGAAACGCCAAACCTGAGGACTCGTTTATGGAGGAACTTTTGATGAGCTGCACTTATATTCTGTTCAGTCGAGTCTTCCTGAACAGATGCAATAGGAGTGCCTCTAGATAGAAAGAGTCATCAGAAATGACGATGTACTCACACGGCCTGACAAATTGAAGAAATATCGTCTAACGTCCTGAGCCAAGAATGTCTGAGTCGAAGATATCTTCAGTGCAGTATGTAGTCTTGTTTCTTCAAAGGAACGAAATCACATGCTCTCGTTTGCCGTCCTGGCTGAGTACAGTACATATCTGTGCTTTCTGGTCAACATGCAGCTCGCCAGCTCAGATCGGGTGTTTATCTACGTATCTCCCGTAGGTTCCCCACCAGCCATGGGGCGTTGCGAATAGCGAAGTTGATTCCATGCAGTTTCTGAGTGGACTGACATAATTATGCGGGTGCAATTTCTCGTTCCATACTTTTCGCCTGCAGCAGAAGACCTGATTTCGTTGGACCACAAAGAGTATTCTCTGCTACCACGTTCTGGAGATTAACATTGCTAGATTTCAAGGAGTTGTCACCGTGTTTTAAACCCTAAACCCCGTTACTCTTCGCGCATCACCTACGGAAGGTATGCGGGCACGAATCGCACATTTCGTATGCTCGGTCGACAGTCTAAGAAGAAGAGAGACTCAGATTCGCCTTGATTTCACCCACTGTCAACCCCCGGCACAGCAACGGCCCTCGGAATCGAAGTCCAGGATGCTACGCTTGTCAGGAACTCGGCTCCCTCCCCCGATGCGAGAGATGAGAGCGAATTCCCAGCTCAGGGGTGGAAGTAGTGCAGTCGTTATCATCATCGTCTGCCGATGCCCTCTACCGTCCACGCGCTAATCTTCGACTCTGGGACAAAGCCCTCATGAAGAGAAGGATCGAGGGGTAAAAAAGGAAAAAGGAAAATGGAACAAAGAAACGAGATCGTCGGGCTCCTTCCACTGGATGACGAAAGTGCCACAGATCACAAGCTCCTGCAGAATCGAAGAAATCTCCCGTGTCTCACTTCACTTTGGACATCATCAATCAGTCGACACGGAGAGAGATCTAAATCACGCGCGGGCCAAGTACAACCCTGCAGAGCTCCATGGCCCGCATCAGACTTAAACTAAAATGAGTAGCCATCGCCATCGACATGTTCCCATTTATAGCCTAATCTCTTGTCCTCCTAATCTCCCCCGCCATCACCTCGACCGTTCATCTTCTCTCGTCGCAAGAGCGTTCTCGAGCATTTTCCCTCCAGAACACTTCCAGTTTCTCCGTCCTTTCGAAAGCAAATATGAAAGCTGATGGGTTTACGGTCTTTCGGGAGTTTTCGAGGTTTCGGGTATTTTTCGGGAATATATGAAGAGGAGAACTACAGGATGTTGCGCGGGATTCGGACCGAATCTTTTGGACATTTGAATGAGAGGTGAATGAGGTGACGTGGAGGGCGAAGGGGAAAGAGGCAAGGCCATGTCACGCGAAGCAGAACTGTAACCGCCATACGCTTTCAAATGGCATCCACGTCAGACTGTTCATCGCTCTCTCCTGGAACGGTTGGGACTCCTCTCTTCGATCTTTTCCCTCTGCCCTCGACGCTCCCACGCCACAATGTCCTCCATCAATTCGCTGTCCATCGCAGCCTATCGCACTTCTTGCTCTAGGGTGCTGTCGACTGACAAGAACGTCCGATTTGGGGAGAGTTTTTCTCGTTCTGGTGGATTGTCGATCGATCCTCTCTCATTCGTTGTGAGAGATGCGTCGAATTTCAGAATTCGGCGTTGACCTACTTCGCGTCGACCTGGGGCTTCTTATGATTGGTAGAAATTTTCTCCTTTCTCTTCCTATGCTTGCATTCCTCTGAAATCCATTGTATTATTATCTTCTTCTGTAACCAAGGTCTTGTCTTGACGGAATTTTGCGCCACTTGGCACTTAGTCACTTTCGTGGCGCAATAACATGCTGAGAAGATTTTGAGGTCAAAACATGACATACATTTGTCATGTTTTCTCCATTTCAGTTGATTTGAGATTCGTGTCTGGTGTATGTCTTCGTATGTGATAATTGTGCAGATTCAAATCTGGTTCCGAAATTTTGGGCATTCATCAAAGCAACGTCTTCTGCTTTTATAGCGTGATCGTTGTGACTAGCAACAACGGTGCTGATCTCCGGTAGCTAGAGGCATGCCCGCATGAATCTCGCTTGTAATCTGTACCTGGCTTACATGGCAATTGCAGTATGATCACCTACCTGCCGCAGTAGTAAGGTCGAATCTAGTGCACAGTGAGCTCGCATGTCTGGAGATAAGATTCGGTTGACGCACTCTGTTTCATTTCGAAACTAGAGGTTAAGCGCCTGGGAGTTTATGGATAGTCCGGTCTTAAGTTTCTCTCTTCTGTAGAAAAGTATCCAGTTATGAAAGCTGGTGACTTTTGCGCAAGGGACTTTCTCCTAAATGAACTCACTGAGAGTAGAGAGACCTTCGTCTGCGGTCTAAATTTTACAAGGAAGAGTACATTAGTGCCCAGAATGAACTGTTTCTGGCTTTGTCTAGCTCAGATGAGTGTCTACCTATTTCACCTTGGTAGAGGAAATTGGTTCTGGAGACTGCCTGTTGCTCATAGGCAATCAGTTGTGTGTCTGTTGTCTGGATACGCCTTCGCTTGCAGCTGTATTTAATTTTGAATTATCGGATAGTTTTAACAGACCAGATAAGAATACAGTAAGACATCCGGATGTAGATGTATGTCCCCTTGTTCGGGTAGACTGAACAGAGGCATCATAGATATGAGAAAATTGAGGCTTAGCAGAGGGTCTACAGAGCACGCTGCAGATTTTTCAGCAAAGGGCGAGAACCAAGAGGAAGCAGCAACATCAACCTTTAGGAAAATATACCAAGACCAGCCTGAAGGATCAAGTGTTCACGAAAGATTGACTTGTTATGAGTGATCAGGATCCAGAGTTCTAAAGCAAGCGGATGCAGTCAAGATGTTTGTTGAACATGAAAATCCGGTATGGCGGCATGTGAACTTGCAGCACCATCAACTTTTGTAAAGAAAAGCCTAGGAATTCAAGTTTTTGGTCGTCTGGATTAATAATGTCTGCATTATCAAATTCTAGGTTTTCTACCTGTTGATTAAAATTAGGGTTGCACATTTTCTTCGGTATGAGAAGTTCTTTGCAACGCGCTTGTGAGAGTTCGATAATCTTTTATATAGCTGAAATGGCTCTTTTCAGTTTCCAGTTTCAAGTGACTAAAGTGTGCTCTGCAAATATCATCGTGGATGTATTCTCAGGATGGGCCACAAGTATCGCAAATTGCACTTGTGCGTCAAGGATCACAAACCGCAACGCTGCAGCAAGTACCATTAGATCCACAGAGTACCTTGGCGCGGCAAGAGTCGGTAAAAGGCACTGGAATCTCGACGACCCTTTACAGGACTAGTTCTGGAAAAAATGTGGCAAGACCGTTTGGGGGTAGCCCGAGCATGTTGAAAAGGACAACATCGGCAAAACTTCCTGCTATTACTCAAGAGCCACCGTCAACCCTTGTCAGGAATCTTTCCAGAACGCTTTCGAGGAGTTTTTCTAATAAAGTTCATCCTGGTACGAGTCTCTTAGTGATACACATCTTCGGAAGTCATCGTCTGACCTTAGGCAAGATAAGTCATTGAACTGTAAAGACGTGTTCCGAAGAGTAAGCAAGTATGACTTGAGCAGTAATAATAGCTCTGGAGTTTGCGTGACTGTCTCCTCGTCATTAATTATTCACGACTCCGAATATATCACGGTATGCTTTACTGAAGTTTTATTCCACATTTGATGCTTATATACGAGTAAGGGGTCACTACAATGCATGACAGTCGAGTGAAGATGGCGTTCTCTTATAACAGAATTACTCTATTACAGATTTACTCTCACATATCGTCACAGTTAAGACAAGCAAGGCATGGGGTACATGGTCTTCAGCCTATTGACGACAAAGAATGATGAATAGAGTTTGTGAAGTATAAATGAGTTCATGAGTGAAACACCTCGTCTTATCATAATTGTGAACCTCAGGCGTGCCGCTCAAGTTTGGAATTACACAAGAAGAAATAAAGAAGCTTGAGGGAAGCTTTGAGGAGCTTAAAAAACGTGGAGGAGTGAGGGTTGTTATGCATGCGCTGCGAATAACTGCTGATAGGGGAGTCGAAGGCGAGCCGGAAGAAATTAAGAAACGGACGGAGTCTTTCGGTTCCAACACCTATCCTGAGAAGAAACGCAAACGTTTTTGGGTATTCAACCTTTACTTCGGCCACTTATTTGATCCAAGCGTCATACCCTGAACTGGTATTGTAAGGAAAGAATACTTTCCTCAACCAGACAAACAGTTGCCAATCATCTTATCACGTAGATTTTTGTGAAGGATACCGTTCGTATTTGTAAGTGAAAAAGACTTCTCTTCAACTGTTCGAACCACAACTTCCCATTACATTAGCCACTCGTCTATCGTGGTTTCACCTTTGTAAACACGATACAGCTACCTGTGTCGTAGATATCATGACTCATCGAATCTTGCAAGAAAGTCGATTTCCTCAGACGTTTGTGTCTTTGGCATGATCCCCATTTCGTTCGCACTCCGAACTCTGGGACTATCAGATTGTCGTTACTCTGAAGTACCACACATATAATAAACAGAAGCATGGAGGCCGCCAACATGCTGTTGTGATGTTACAGTGGTCAATCATTTTTAGTCCCTCAGCTCTGAGGATACCGAAGCATGTATATGTTATATGTTCATAGCTCTCCTAATTGCGTCCTGTACAGAACAAGTGACAATGTGGTAAATTGATTCCATTCATCTCTGTTCAGGTACTTGGGTTGGCTGGGCTCTACAAAAGCTTGCTTAGCATTCCCTGTGAAATATAATTGGGTGTCTTAGCATGCCCAGGGTATACGGTTATTCCTCATCCAATTTTAATGACCAACAACCTGTTTGTATGCAGCAATACGTCTGGGAGGCCCTACAAGATGAGACACTGCTCATCTTAATAGCCTGTGCTATCGTTTCTTTAGTAGTTGGTTTAACAACAGAGGTATATCGTCAACCAGTTGTACTTCCGCAACATTACCTCGTAGCTTTTACCCTCTCTATGCCTTTAAGTAAGGAAGAAGATGCAAATTATATGCTCAGTATCACTGGATTGAAAGCCACGTACTGTGGCGATTGTGCAACTACGCGTGCTATAACTGATGGCGCTCTTGATGCTTCACAGGATCCCAAAAGTGGCTGGTATGATGGTGCAGGCATTGCATTCGCTGTTATTTGTGTTGTTTTGGTTGCCTGTAAGTGGTACTTCTCTTTGTCCTTACCAGTCAATGTGCAAAATCGGACAAAGAGCTGAAATTCAAGGGAATGACATCTGTCCTAGAAAAGTTTAATCATTCAGATCCTTTGAGTAACTGTATTCTTTACCTAATAGGGTATTTTCCTGCATTCAGCGATTAGTGATTGGAGACAGTCACTACAGTTTTTGGAGCTCACTGCGGAAAAGCGAAAGATTTATATAAATGTGAGCAATCAAACTTTACCAAAACTACAGTTGAAAATCCTGATCACAATTCATTTATAACGCGCATGTTGTGAAAGGCTAAAGAATAAAATGATAAAAGAAAATATTTCGCGCAGTGTACGAGAGGCGGAAGGAGATGTAAAGTTCTTATCTTTGATCTTGTGGTCGGCGACATTGTCCATTTAAATGTTGGTGATCAGGTGTGTTTCTTCTCAATTATACAAAGGCTGCGTGCTAATGTATCACATGCAATAAAAATTGTATTGTTGTATTCCTGGGGGTCGTTGAGACCCATATGTTAGTTCATCGATCGCATCCCACTCTCTACATAATGTCGCAATTTGTGATGTCTCAGATGAGTCTACCTTCTGATGAGCAACATGCCCAGTTTTGATAATTCATGTCTATACTGTCCGATTATGTATCTTAATCAGAACGACTAGTTGAGGCCCTTCTTAGGAAGTAATGAGAAGTACGAAGTGCTGAACGATATCTTCGAATAGGAGTCAGAAAACAGAAGTGGTTTTGTTTTCCAATAAATCTGGATATTTTTAAAGAAGTAACGTACCTCTTATTCATTCCACTCAGTCAACAGGACCTAACAAAGAGGAGAAATAAACGGAAATGCCGCCGTTTACTGAGCACGACAGTAATAAGAATTACTTTGTTCTTCTCTCCTGCAGATCCCAGGTGATGGCCTTCTTGTGGAAGGTCAATCGCTTGTTATTGACGAGTCTAGTATGACTGGTGAGAGCGACCCTGTACGTGATCTTCATTTCCTTTGCCTTCTATTTTGTAAGTCTGTGGATTTCGGCTGATTAAACCTTCAGTTTTGTTCGTGTGATAATCTCGAAAGATACTGCTAAAATTGAAAACCATTGTACGATTTTGACTTTCTGAACTCAGATGAGCAAAGATGATGACCATCCCTTCATGCTCTCTGGATGCAAGGTCCTCGATGGCTTCGGTACTATGGTGGTTCGTTACTACTTCTTCTCTATTATTCATTGGATATCACAATGCAGCACAAGCCCTATTTGCCAGACACATTAAATTGCTAAGTATTGGAGGCTGTGTATCTCCACCACACCGAAGGCCAAATTGTAGGAACGCCAATGGATTAATATCTTTTACTATCACAAGTAGATTATATTCTGAATACAAACGGTTGCAGCCAAACCTGTTTCATGATCATTATCCAATTTTCTCCAATCGTTAGAGGTGCAAGTTTTAAAATCAGTTGTACAACTAAAAAACATAGACAGTAGTGAATCTTAATCATAATAAAATAGATTGCAGGTGACTGCTGTAGGAATGAATACTGAATGGGGCAAAGTCATGGCTACTCTGAGTGAGGACACTGATGAATCAACTCCACTTCAAGAACGGCTGGATAGCTTGGCCACTACCATTGGAAAAATCGGTCTGAGTATCGCTGTGATTGTTTTCGTGGTGCTGCTTATACGGTGCCTTTCTTTCCAACACAGCCCAAATGTCACTGGATCCAAACTATATATTACAATGTTCGTGGCAAGAAAACTGATTGATTTGTGAGACAGCGAACTATGTCTATTAGGGACTAAAAACAAGAACGTGGCTACATGTTAGGATGTTCTCCCAAAATTACATCAGATAAAAGCGCAAGAACCATAGGTTACATGTTTCTTTCTCGTCTATTGGTCTTAAGTACCTTGGACTCATTGAAGAGTTTGAAGGACTACTTTCTCGCAAGGTCTGAACCGAACCTATGCAGTGTGGACAATGCTTTATCTGACATTAATAATTGTAGTTACTCTACAAAACTGACCTTTTTCTTCTCATCTTCCTTTCCCGTGAAGGTTCCTAGCAACAACTGATCTCAAGCATTTCACTGGAGAAGATGGTCGAAAAATTGTTGATTTTTTTGCGATTGCTGTAAGCTTTGCCAGCATATTGAGTTGTGAATGATCACATCAGTTCTTACTTAGTGACATTGTACAAATTTTGTATCTTTTCCATCAATCACCTCTTGATCCCAAGTTCGGAAAATATGCGACTTTTCGTACGTTACACCATATTAATTTGATGCTTCTGATGTTTTACGGACTATTCTGGTGGTTCACAGGTGACGATCGTGGTAGTGGCTGTTCCTGAAGGGTTACCCTTGGCAGTTACACTCACGTATGTATGTAGAGTTGTTCTGGGCACATACAATTTCTTTATTCCTACAATCACTGAAACTGCAACTTGATATCTTTTGAAGATAGGGTACTTTCTACCTCCAGCGTTCATGTTGGTGACGAACTTGATCTAATCTTCATAGGTTTCCCTCTTCTGCAGATTGGCCTACTCCATGTCGAAAATGATGGATGACCGAGCCCTTGTAAGAAACTCGTAGCCGTGTCTGATTGTTCTTGATAGTCTTGAATACCTGCAGGACACCTCTTCTTTCACTAGTTGTTGCATTTATACGATCAAATTGTCGATGCACAGTACGCCACCTGAATTTTCTGATTTAGGCTGATGCTTGGCATCAGGTTCGGCACCTACAAGCTTGTGAGACTATGGGATCTGCTACAGCGATATGTAGCGATAAGACGGGCACACTTACTATGAACCAGGTAAATTGTTTACCACTAACAAATTTGGTTTATCTTCATGTCTTTCCTCTGTTGTCAAGGCGCATGACTCGCAACTTTTTTGAGGAAGTCCTCACACCTATTATTTCCAGATGAAGTTGACTGGAGTTGTCTGGAACACTGTATAAGTCGTGTGCTTCCATGGCAGTGTAGCTTGTTCACATAGCTCAAGTCGACTTTAAAGTCACCTATTACTATTCTGCTTTGTTCACTTTATCTGGCTCCTTCATCCAACGTAACATATTCTTTCCAATGGATGTTGACACTTGTTGATTTCGTGGATATCGCAAACTGAACTTGTGACTTGGATGCATTCCGGAGTTTATTAGTTTTTGCACTGGATAAGAACCGTACATTTGTGGTCTTGACTTATACCTTCAGCCAGGCTCAGTTTAGGAGTGAAATCATCTTTCTCTGTGTCAGTTCATGAATAACTTCTTTTGACTTGTACAGTCAGTCATTGTGGGTGCTTTTGTTAAACCTGAAAAGACTCATGTGTGAGGCTCAAACTTTCCAGTCAGAAGGCCAGTTTTGCAGATATTACTTTGTTGTCTGATATAACATTGTGGAATTCTGTCCAACAACATCCGTGTTTGCAATGTAGCTCTGGAATGCCAGTGCTGGAATGAATCGGAGTCTCATGGCTTTTAACCTGATGAGCTTGAATCCTCCAGATGACCGTTGTGAACAATTGGATTTGTGGGAAATTGAGAAAGACCATAGGGTTTGACGAAGATGTTTTCACTGAAGGAGTCGTTGAGGTATTGGAGTGATTCTGTTTCCAAGAAACCCTGGGTTTAAAGCTTTATATAAGAAGTTAAAACACTTCCGTTTAAATAGCTTTGGCAAAAAAATTATGGGTGACAGATCAGCCATAAATGTACACCGAGAGAGACACCGGGCAATTAATGTCGCATACGACGAAGCCCCAACGAAATACTTCTTATTCCAGTAATCTGAATGCAAAACATGACCCTTGAATGAGGGAACTGCATAGATCAAAAGCTGCCGTAGTGAGTAGATGAGTTAAACAGGGTTCTTTTACGGACAGGAAGTCCCTAATGGCCTATGTTTCCTAAAACTACAGGAAGTAATTTTAGGAAATAGGGAAGATAGGCTTAGATAGGCTTGCGTAGAAGATTCTAGGAAATTTAAGGGAGGCTTGAAGTTAACTCATAAGCATCATAATTTCCGGAATCAGGAACTTAGTCCTGTGAGTACCTCGTCAAGGAGAAACTCTGTTCTTTATCAAGAAGTTCAGAGCATACTTGGCCAGAGATAACTGTAGGTTCGATATCAAGAAATATAGAACATAATCACATCTTCCCTAAGCTGCTGTGTCCATCTTGCTTCCAATGTTTCTGCAGATTATATTCCAGAGCATCTGTCTCAATACAAATGGGAACGTACACTTTCCTACGGTAAAGTAGCTCGTTACCTGCCTCGTATCAGTACAGAATCTCTTCATAATTACTCATATGACAAATCGTACTTCTCGTCGTCGAGGGGAATGATTTGTAGTGTATCTTGACCATTTCGTCTGTTTCGAGTTTCTGCTTCGCAGAACCTGCACCCACCCATGCACCTGTCGCCATAACTAGCTTCCTTGTGCAATATCTTATGTTATGTATTGTAAAGCGTCTGTGGTCTATAAGTAGTGCAAATTCATGCAATAACTGCCTCATAAGGGCCCGAAACTTGCACCTGTGGAGATTAAAAGAAATACATAGGGCAACCGTTTCAGGAGGCAAAGTGCGCTTTATATGCCTCTCGAAATTATCAAATTGTGATACTCTCTTTACTAACAACTATTACTTGTTGCCTTTTTGCGAAAGTACACAAGAATTGAGCAGCCCTGTTCTGAACCCAGTTGAAACTAACTCATTGGAACCTTAAAACCTGAAACCTTGAAACCCTTTGATTAATCTTTTTCTCTGCTACCATGAACTTGATCTAGGCTCAAGGTACAAGAAAAACTGATCCTGTTTTCTACCTCGTTATTATCCAACTAGGATGAGACCTTGCCCGCTGAAGTGTCAGGGACTCCCACAGAAATTGCAGTCCTCACGTGGGGTGTCAAGGCAAGCTCTTTCCCATTCTTGTTCTTTGAAACGAGGGTAGGAAGTATGCCTTCCTTCGCTACGGTACAGTTATATCACTGAATGTTTTATTCCTAAGACTCCCTGAAAGTGTCACTTGATTCCATCTGAGACTGTCAAATAGTTCTGTCTTTACATATAGTATATCAATATATATGACGCACATACTAGTTGCAGTTCATCGTAGTGACTGTTCATGTATGCCCTCAAACAGTAAGCAGTCTTTGTCCCCATGTCCTCGTATATTGGGCAAGTACATATTTTCTTCGTCTCTTCTTTTATCTTTAAATACTCTGGAGACTATCGACCGAAACTGATGATGAATCTGCTCAACAACAGTTAGGAGCCAGGTTCGAAGAAGTGAAGAAAGACATAAAAACGGTTGCAGTGGAAACTTTTAATTCAACAAAGAAACGTATGGGTATCATTTTCCGAGTAAGTTCAGTGTACGGTGCCTTCAAGTCTCTCGATTTCGTTCTCTTCTTGACGACAGGGAAAATTAGATGCTTGATACAGGTCACGATCTAGTTTATATTGTCCTACTCTCTGTTCATAGCGATAAAAATCACAGAGTTATAACACGATTTTTGAGAAATACCTTCAAAGTTCGTGTTCAAGCTATTTTTGTCCAGTGCTCCCCTTGTGACAAAGTCGATATTTATGTGAGGGCTGGAGTCTGTCTTCTCCATCACTCTTCTTGTGCCAACTTGACGTCTTTAGGAATAGCTTGAGTATATACGATGTTATGCTCAAAGCAAGCATTTGACGCTCTTGAAGAGTAGAAGTTTGTAACATTTTGACACTTCTGACCTCCACTTCAAGACCTTCATCTAGGTGTTGTTGAGTGCATCATGCTGTATGACCTTTTTCCAGACATCTTAGTTAATGGTAATCTGCTCCCAGTGATCAGCCTTAGAAGCAAAAGCATATCTTTTAGCTCAGATGACATAGCCGTAGGAAGAGTGACAAGTTGCGGCATGAAGATACTTGAACACGTGGTCGGATGACGATGAGACGCAGGGACGTTTAAGACTAATATTTAATTCTACAAACTTTTGTACCAGACAAAAGATGGTAAACCATGGCTTCACTGGAAAGGAGCAGCTGAAATCATGCTCGAGCATTGCACTGGCTACATGCAAGCCGATGGGAGTGTTGAACCCATAACAGAGCAAAGAGTACGACTTCCAATGAATCTTGTCACTCTATGCCGACATATATTCAGCGAGTATATTATGAAGCTTCAACTTTCTTTCGGCTGCTTCTGTAAAGCCTTATTTGTACTTGTTTCAAACAGGATTTCCAACTCACTGACACAAGGAACATCCATCACGACTATGCAATGTGGACCAGTTCGTTTGCCAACATGAAAACATGACTTTTGCGTTCATGCATTGTTGTTGTGCATTTTAGATGGAGGAGCTTCAGCTGATTATCAGCGCCTTTGCAAATGCTGCTTTGCGCACATTATGTTTTGCTTTCAGGGAGATCACGGAAGCAGAGGTGGAATCTCTTACTCCTGAAAAGCTGAAGGCCGAGGGATTCCCCGAGTCGAACCTTACTTGTCTTGCCATTATCGGTATCAAAGATCCCTGCAGACCTGGTGTACCTGAAGCTGTAGCGAAGTGCCAATCAGCGGGCATAATTGTACGTCTCTGTATTTTGAATCTTTCTTGAATTACTCAACGCAGTGCTCACCTTTAAACACACCCTGTTATCTTAGCATCTTCTGAATGGTATTATGACGGTTGACACTAGAAGCCAAGAACAACGTCGGGAGATGTTGCCTACTTTGATTAGAGAGCCCTTTAATGTCTTGCATTATTATTAATACTTTCAATTTTTTCCGTGCATTTCTTTCTGCTTTCTTAGACATGGAGTTAGACCTAATGTAATTAGCTTCAAACCTTGACAAGACATATGAACTGACTTGTTTTTATCCACTTAAATTCAGGTCCGAATGGTGACTGGAGATAACATCCAGACGGCGGTGGCGATAGCAACTGAATGTGGTATATATCAGGAAGGTGGAACTGCCATAGAGGGCAAGGACTTTCGAGTAATGACTCCAGAGGAGCAGTATGAAGTCCTTCCCAATGTTCAGGTGCGGATTGGAGTGGCGTTACTGCCTGGATCTATCTTTGGACTTGGATCTTTACTGTAAAACTGAAGTTGTCACTAATGTTTCTCTAGTTAACCGTTCCGTAGATCCAGTATGGTCAACCGTTCCTTTAGGCTAGTGCCTCTCTTGTACATTATCATTTCGTCTGATTGAAGACAGGAACACAAGACTCTCCTTCTCACATTGCCTGGACCAGTCCTATATAAAGATCGTTGATATCTTTCATTCAGATCTATCTGTGGTGCACGATTTGCGTACATACTGTCGTGCCTATTTCGAACACATGTACAAGGAAAGCTTGTAAAACACAAGAATATTCTCATAAGTGCTCATAGCGTTTGCTAAGGTAGAGCTCACAGTCTATTCTACTCATTGAAATTGCTGTGTTTCGTACATGTTAAAGAGTATGGTTTCCACTGATCTTATAACAATACATGGTTTCTTTCTAATTGCAGGTGATGGCCCGTGCTTCGCCTACGGATAAGCATACGTTGGTAAAGCGCTTGCTGGAGATGGGGGAAATTGTTGCTGTTACTGGTGATGGCACAAATGATGCCCCAGCATTACATGAGGTTCTTCTTCTAGTCTTTATTTTACTGACTCTACTAAGAAATACCAATCTACTCCGAAATATGGAACACCATCTTCTAGCAGATTAAATACTGAAGTTAGTTCACATATAGGTTGTTCTGTTAGTCGTTTATGATTGTTACTGGAATCGTTTATCGAAGTCACTTTCCTCGTCAACTGTGTATATATCACTTCATGTGCCGGTTTGTATCTGACCTTATTTAACAGATGTACAACTGCCTGCACGATTTAAGTGAAATTTATCTGTCGGTTTGATGTCGATCTCGAGATGAAATTTATTCCTAATCTAATCTTCATGCAGGCATCTATTGGACTGGCAATGGGAATAGCTGGCACTGAAGTTGCAAAGGAAGCTTCTGATATTATCATTTTGGATGACAATTTTTCATCCATTGTGAAAGTAAGTACCGTTTCCCGATAATAGAGAACCCACACGAAGATGGGGATCTAGGAATCTGAAATAGATAATAGAGAATCTCTAATAATAGAGAATTGATAATATTCTCTGATAATAGAGAATCTGTCCCAGAACAGAGATGTCAGATTGGACTAGTTCAGAATTGTAAACAAGATATTTTGATAATTGCCAGGAGCTAATTATCTTCTACAGTTGTCGCATTTCTTGCAACTGGAAGTTCTTGTTTGTACCCGAGCTATCAGAAGAAAATATTTTTATGTAAACTGGGGAAAGTTGTTGATAAAAACTGGCTTAAGTATTGAAAAGTTTCTGGGATTGTCATGCCTCTCATTCTCCTTGGTGCCAGCCCTAATAATTTCATTGTCTCCAGGTTGTGATGTGGGGAAGGTCTATCTACGTAAATATTCAAAAATTTATCCAGTTTCAAACCACCGTCAACGGTGTTGCTCTGGGAATCAATTTTGTGGCTGCCATCGTGGATGGGCACGCTCCTTTGACAGCAGTTCAGGTCGACATTCCAAACTCTTATTCAACTATCAACTCTGAAGCCTTTGTTTGGTCTGTATCCATGTCTTCCAAATCGTAGCCTTCTAAGATCCCGAGGCTTCAGAGGAACTTCATTACAACTTCATTACCTCAGAGACTCATATTACACTACAGGAAGAAGTTTATGGAGATGAACTACACAAAAGTTGCTTCCAAGGCAGATCGTAGAACTGTACATACGTAATTAGTAACCTTCTCCCATGGACCTTTAAGATCAGACGTGATACTCTCTCCACAGGTTATCTATTCTTGCATATCTTGGACCTATGATATGAGTAAAACTTGATCCTTATTGTTGCAAAGTTCCTCCGATATTCAGTGCCGAGTCCACTCGTCATTATTTTCACTACAAAGTCCAAGTCCCAAGCAGAACGATTTTGTACACCTACTAATATATGTGTATTAACGTACAGTTGTTATGGGTAAATCTGATCATGGACACCTTGGGCGCTCTGGCGTTGGCTACTGAACCACCAAATGCCAGCCTTATGGACAAACCACCGGTTCAGAAGAGGTAAAGGCTGGTAAAGGCCTTACATCCGCTTAGACTGAGTGGAAGAGTAAAAAATAAAACCCTAAACCCTAAACCCTAAACCCCTTCCAGATTGAAATGTTCGAACCTAGTCGCTAATCCTACCGGGCGTAATAGGGGCCTTAAGACTTAAGTGATTCTCTCCCCGTTTAAACCCTCAGAAGAGAGGTTTCGAAGGTGGGTTATGAAACATTTCAGAAAAAAGAACCTTTTGATTGTCGATTAAAAGAGCAATAATGAAACCGCCATGAATTGTCTTTATCATAACAAATATCTAAAGAGCAAGATGATCTGCTCTAGGGACAAGATATGAACGTATGAAGTTTTTGACACCTATGGGCAGCTCACATATGTTTGTTTATGTCGCAGTGAGAGACTCATCTCGAACATCATGTGGCGAAATATATCTGGCCAGGTAACGTTAATTTTCATTTATCTTCGTTGCCTCCGTATACCTGGAGGTTAGTTCTAAACTGAAGATGGATGGAATGAACTGCGGTGCTCTCTGATTTCTAAATGGGGCATTAACCTGTTTTTCCAAATCTATCGAGCCTCAACAGATATTGGGAATCAGTTTCTGCCTTCACATTGGAACCTTTTTAGTTTGAATAGCCTTCTATCTCTGCAAGTGCTGCATATTTACTGACTTAAGGAACTTCTTCCTTCTTGTTTGGTTGCAGTGTGCATATCAATTGGCAATGCTTTTAACATTACATTTCCAGGGACTAAATATCCTTGGTCTCTACCACCTAAAGGTACAGCTTGAATACTGAAGATAAAGCGCTAGCTTCTGATAAGCCTCAGCTGTGGGTCTCATTTCGTCGCTGAGATAATAAACTTAGAACATGAAGGTATAATGTCGTTGAAGGTTTGTGCCAAGGTTTTCACTGTCCCGTAATTTGGCATCGACATATATCATTATCTATATTCTGACATACACCAACTTATGTACTGAGTTCAGTTTCCTTGTGGCCAATTACCTGAAGTACAGGGTAGAAATCCGGAACAACTGACGGGCACCGATAAAGAAGAATATGAGAAAGCACACGAGATTCTTGTGTGCATGATCTTCAATGCATTCGTCTTTTGCCAGGTAAATTTCGACCTGAACATCTAGTTGATGTTATTTATTCCATTCTCGAGAGAGAAGCTCCGGTTATTATACTGAACACCTAAAATTGTACCTTACACATTTGTACGAACATATATTGTATACGACATTCGTCGTATTCTGTCTTTTTGTGTGTGGAACAGTCCTAAAGTTTTGAGATGACGCTTGTTATTGACTGCAGATTTTCAACGAGGTCAATGCAAGAAAACCTGACAAGTTTAACATTTTTAAAGGATTTTTCAACAACCGTCTATTTCTGTACGTGTTGATTTTTACAGTTGGAATTCAGGTCAGACCACTGTTTCAGCTCACATCATTAAGGCGTTGATGTACTTCAGTCTTCTTTGATGATCGCCTACTTAGTTTGATTTACAACGAGATTGACTCAGTTTATCGACATACATTGCATTGCTAGTTGACAATGTCCTTTCCTGTAGGTTATCATGTCTGTAGATAGCTCCCGAGCAGGTTTTAATCTAGCGTGACTGCCAACGTCAAGCTGATGTATTCCTATGAATGCAGATATTGATTGTCGAGTTTGCGGGTGTTTTTACCTCCACCTGCCATTTGCGTTGGGATAGATGGTTGATCTGCGTTGCTCTTGGCATATTTAGGTGAACAAGTTCATGTCCCGTGTACCCTCAATTTCGTTATAGTTGGCTGGAGACTCTTTGCTAGCAAGGGATGGAATGTGCTATATCCTCTACCAGCACTCACTTCCTACCTCGAAACCGTGCAACTTTGATGCAGCTGGCCTTTGGCGGTTGTTGTCAAGCTGTTTCCTGTTCCTGAGAAGCCGTACGTGTCCTACCTCTTATTTTGGAGGAAGGACGAACCACAGAGATTATTTAGTGGTAAGCAGAATTGTTTTTCGTGCACTCGCTGCTATTGCGTGGACGCTCGATTAGTCAAAATTTGTTATCAAGTCCATGAATATGAGTTTTTGGATGGATGCAGTAAACTCAGAAGGAGATTCTGAGCTCACTTCACCAGGACTCTCAGGACTGTCATCGGATGACAGTGAGGTTTCTCTGCCACTATCTCCGTACATGCCACGCGAGGCCGGCTTTTTCACCCGTCTCAAATATGCATTTTTCCCATCTACTATTCCAGATGTTATTGTGCAGCAGCCAAGGCTGAAAGAACCCAATGCCTGGGCGTGAACAGGATCCAGGATATGGATAAGGCGGGTGAGGCAGAAGTTCCGTTAGAACCATTGAGCTCATAGGAGCTGATTATGTAATACCATGATTCTCACTCCTGCTAGGATGTATTTGCTTAGACGCTATCATCGAGATACGTTAGGCTGCGCACGTTTTCTCGGGTTCCTCTAATTCTCGTCCTTGGACCCTTTTCTTGGCCCAACAGTGTACAGAACTTCATTCATTATCTCCAGTCCTTGTTTCAGATCGTCTGTACATATTTGGAAGAGTTCGCAAATAAACAGCACTACGGTGCATGTCTCCCACAAATCACAACCCATCAATTTCGCAGGATTCAGTAGCGAATGTTTTGCTGCATCCTCTATGACAGTGGTCTCCCAATTTTTTTTCTTCGAAATTATCGTAGCAGAAGATTCTCTTCCAATTGTGAACTTGGGCATGTAGACCGAGAATACTATATGTGCCTAATATTGATCTGGCTTGACTAATAATGGATTGCTTTTAAACATGAGTGAAAAAATACAGTACGTTAATGTTCATTTTCATCGGATAGAAAGCTCATGTTAATTTGAACGATGATGTATTGTAGTATAATGAAGCAGAGAGATGCCAAGTACATAGGAAAAAGGATCGAACCCGCGCAAGCAAAAAATTTACCAGTAGCGATAGACTTGAAGCAAGCTCCAAATAACATCATTACATTGTGGTAAAGTTTCTTGTGTATGTAACAACTACAAGAGCCTCATATTTTCATTGTTGTCTATTGTATATCATTAGCAGACGCTCTCTGTAAATCAAAAAAATATAATTTCTAGTTGTCTACATAGGAAGTCCAAAGTTTGCGATACACATGGCAACTAGGTATGGTGTACACATCGTCAGTATATATATATATATATATATATATATATAGTCTCACTAACATGTCCAACAGATATGTATCTCGAATTTATTTATTCCTAAACTGATTCACAAACGATATTTGTTCAATACTATAATATTAAATAGAGATTACAATGAAAAAATTCCATTTTATCTGCCACAAGTCACTCCTTACCAAACCTATGCCACATGCTAGACTCAAATAATTTTTTAATTTATCGAAAATACTCAAGTTATCTAATTCCAAAAGTTTACAAATAGGCTTCTGAAAAAGCAACACATCTTGATTCTTGTATTATATATGTTACTTGCTAAAGCTATTTGTGAAATACTTTGTGTGAATGTCCACCTTGTCGATTTTCATAGATCAAATATTATTTATTTATGAAATACATCTACTTTCTATTTTTCACAAAGAGGATGATTCAATACTTGTAATAGACGCAAGATATTATAGTTGAACTAACTGATATTGTATTTACCAAGTCTCTAGGAGTCTTGCTATAGCCTCTCTCTAAGATATTCTTCAACCTAACTGCATTTTCAATACTAATTGCAGATTTTGTAATTGCATAGATTGATCTAATGCATTCAGTGATTAGAGTAGATATTGTGTAATCCCATCTTGAAATGGCGATGATACATTGGATTGAGTGATTGGTGGAGTGGAGATATCGCGTGAGAGTAGGTTTGGGACGGGGCATGTAAGTAAATCTTTATATTCTAGAATAATGATGAATTCAAACTAATCGAGAGGTAATAAGGGATTCATCCAAAAAGCCCTCGTGAGTGAGAGTTAATTCTCACACGAAGAGTAGATTTCATGGTTCAGTGAGTTCATGGTGCGTAAAGAGTTCATGCTACGTCTTAGTGGCATTGTGAGTTCATACCCGGGGTATCCACCTACGCGAGAGTTGATATGGAATTCATCCAAAATGTCGTATAAGTGAGAGTTAACACGAAAAAGTCTTGTGATCGACAGTTAGCATGAAGATAGAGTTCAGAGTGCTTTTAGTTCATAAGTTTATAGTGCATAGTGAGTTCATACCGGGGGTATCCACCTAAGTGAGAGTTACTACGGAATTCATCCAATATGTCGTACGAGTGAAAGCTAACACGAAAAAGCCGTGTGATCGAGAGTTAACACGAAGATTAGAATTCAGAATGCAATGAGTTCATAGTGTATAAAGAATTCATACTAAGTCATAGTGCATAGTGAGTTCATACCGGGGGTATCCACCTTCCCCATCTTTCCAAGAACTTAAGACCATATATGCAGCAGAGTTCAGGGTTTAAACCCTAAACCAACTGAGGATTCTGTTCTAACGAACAAAATCGTCGTCCTATTCTACTTTCTGGAATGTTCTTTATTTAGTATCAGTTGTTTCTAATACTAATAATGCTGTTTTATCTTACTAAAATAAAAATATATGGCCACTGTGAAAGATGTACATAGTGACAAGTGAACACCTGTCAGGAACTACAGTCTTAATACACTCAGGAATGTATGAAGAGAGTCCGTCATGACGAGTTTCTAAAATTGAAGAGGATAAGAGATAAATCAAAACGGTGATTAATACACTTGCACCATAAATCAAGTTTCTAGAAAATTGCGTTGAAAGACCATCAAAGTTGATTTAAAAAAAGTATATAGTGGTGTACTTGTAAAGATGCTTCTACTTAGTTGGCACTGATAGAGAACAAGAAGATAGACATAAAAAAACAACAATATTTTTAACTCAGAATTCTTTTATCCCTAAATTTATTATAGTTGAACAGGTCACAGCACCACAAGTAGAGGGCCGAGTGCCCGAAGGCCCCTAAGGTTCGGGCTCGTGCCCTTATGAGTAGATTTTTAACATTACATAGATCTTCATTTTATTTTTCAGCATACGTTTTCACTAAAATATTACCCACCAAGCCAAATCTCACCGGCTTTTTTGATAAACTTTACAAATACTGGAATCTAGACAATTTAGGGAAATCCCTAAATTGATATGAATGTCCCTTTAAAGAAACATAACGTCTTTTTGTTGAAAGAATGGCACATACTGTACTAGAAACAATGGGAGAATATGTATACTGCAGTTGTCAAGTGTTTCTCGTATAACAATATAGCTCATGAACCGTGAAGTATGCATGGCCGTGTAGTTGAAGTCGAAGTTGACGGAGAAGATTCTGCACTAGTGTTGGAGGCACAACTCAAAGGGACGGGTTTAGCAGCACAAACTTATACATAGCCCCTATATAGGGCCTTCATAGACCCAGGCAGGTGTCATCCTGCAGTGAGGCGTGACGGAAGTTCTTCTTTTCGCTGCGACTCTCCTCTTTTGGACCAAAGATGGAAGAATTTGCGGGCAGGCTAACCGGGCAGCTTCCTGATTGGCACTTAGTTTTCCGGTGGAGTATCAAAGTGACTGAAGTAGATCGCTCCGCTTTCCGGCGGACCGATCTAGCGATGGCTTATAAGAACATCTGGGCATCCATCCGCACTCAACTATGAGGGAATCCCTATTCTCACAACTTGGTCCACGTCATACTAAAGACCATAGTTCCTCACAGCAGAACTGGCCTTGTGCTATGAATCCATCCGAGGTAAGCCAGGGACCTCAGGGTCTGATGCGAAACCTTTGGATGGTCCAGAATGGTTTGTACAAGTCAACCGATGCTTGAAATTGTGTCGTCCACCTTGAAAATGATTCCCAACAGCTTAATCAAAGTATGAATTTATCCAGCATCCATGAGTAACTCTCGCTCTTCGCGCAAAAGCTCAGTTTGATCCAAATTGTAATAAATGGTTTATAAATATTTATTACATATTGTACCATCACTTGAGTTCATGCTAACTGTATGCTAAAGCGTTTATAAGTTTTTGAACAGATACAAGCTTTGGGGAGGTCTTGTGCCACATACAAAGTAGATTCTAAGGTCAAGGTTAGCTCATGGAGTTTTCAATTGTGTCGTTACGAGTCGAAGTCACGATGTGAGATAGACTAAAAACCAGTTGTTTGTCTACTTGACAACAAGAATCAGTTTTTGTGGCGTGACAAAGACAATTTCTTGTTATTTTATTGTAAAATAATATCAACAGCAGATTATGACAGCCTTCACTGTGTTGCTTATAATCAAAGTTTGCAGACGCTATACAGCAATGAATTAGCTGTGTTTATCCTCATCTCTTCAGGGAGCTTGTTCAACGAAGCAATTGTACTCATGTTCATTATGATGATGATGATAAGTGCAGAACTGAGATCCTGCTCAAGACAACTTTTTCCTGCTAATATCAATCATCGTTTGTTGAGGTTGTTCATTCACCACGAGGAAATGTGACTGCATCGCCTAAATTCCATTGACCTGAATTCCAAAAGAGTAAGTTAGATATACTTGTGGAAGACCATTAAGCAAAAAATGACTTCCAAAATGTAATAACTTCATATATAATGCACATGTCACAAACTTACACTTATCCATACAAGGTTTCCCACACTATCGCTTGTCGACATTCACCGAGCATTGCTGCTCAAGTATTCTGGTGTTGACGCACTGTCCCCGGCAGCGGCGCCAAAAAGAAGTTGTCAGCTCCTTATGTAATAACCCACCAAAGGCTAAAACTGCAGTATGGTGGTAAAAAGATCGAACCCACTGGGACAGGGGCAACACACAGAGTAAAAGTGTCACGTTTAACAGACTTTTGTAGAGTTTGAATTCTAGGCGACTGTCACTCCCAGAAATACTGCAGTGCTCGACTCGGAGGCTCGACTCGGAGGAGGATCTCGACTCGGAGGATGCTCGGAGGATGCACGGTACAGCGTGGTCACTCAACACACACACACACACACACACACCTGAAACTGGCAAAAGCACAACTCGGAGGTCGGTCAGGACCTCCGCTTCGGATTTCAGGAGGAAAGTGTCTCAAAAGTTCACTTAGAGGTTCTGCAGGTAGTGACTCCTAAATGATGATGAGCTGTATCAGTTAACCATAAACCGCCAGTTACTGGATTAAGTCCTCCACGAAAAGTTAAAAAGTGAGAATATTCACGATCTAGTAACACACACACAACCTGAATTGCAAACCAAGGCTTACACGAAGTAATAAAACTTCACTTTGGCATTCAGGGGAAACTTCCCGTAGGAGTACAATCAAGATATGTCACTCGAAGGAGTAAGGGGGAACTGTTCAAGTCTCTAACTCGCAGCCAGCTCTGAGCATCAGAAATCACCCGCAGGTGCAGATCCGCACTACTCAAGTCTCTAACCTAGTACTAGCTCTGAACATTCAGCCGAAGGCCTTCAACTACAACATACGGTAACTTCGCTATGCTGCAGCTTCTCTACGTGGTGCCAGGACCAAAATGCACAAACACGCCAAGAAAGTGAGTTCCTGATCTGCACTTTCGAAACTGGAAGAGTCCCAAGGCAAAACGCCTTGATCTACTTTATACCCTCAAAGGTCCTAACTAACACTACGCTATCCTATCTACTCCTCGCAACATCTGCGCGAAACCAAACTATACTATTGCACTCGGCGGATCCGATGCTGCGCCTCCTGCGCGCCAGACTGCTCCGCTCGCTGTCTCTACCTTGCCAGTCTTCCGACCGGGTGCGCAACCCCAGGCGTCGGAGGGCTGCAGTGACTTCCGACTCTAAGTGCGCCATAGTGTCGCGCGCACCCGACAAGAAGGTTTCTAATTTCCTCGCTACTCGCCGCCGACTCCGACTGTCACCCTCCGTCAATGCCGCCGCCCGAAGCTCGAACTCCCTGAGTGTGATCCTCTCTTGAGCTGCCACCTCCCAATGGGCGTATCCTTTTAGACAGTGAGTCACCCGCGTCGCCAACTCTTCTCGCGCCCGGCAGCTGCCTTCCACCTCTGCTAGCTGCATTTCCGCTTCCGCACGCTGCGCCCTCAAATCCGAGCACTCGGATTGCAAGTTGCGCAACAACTCCTCATCCTCCTTGCGGGCTCTTTGACTTTCTTCTATGGCGCGCGTCTGGCGCGCAAGCTCTGCTGCTAGGATGCGGTTTTGTCTCCGCTCTTCCTGCAATTCCGACTCGATCTTTACCCGCATTAGCTCAGCCTCCGCCTGGCTTTTCGTCGCCACATCCTCCCTTTGCTGCTGCAAGGCTTGGTATAGCTTCTGTGTGACCGCCAGGTGTTGTCGGAGGGCGGTGTTCCTATCCACATATACTTGGCACCTAGAGGCCCAAGTGGCCACCTTGCTCCTCGTCCTTCGCTTGATAGTCTCCACATAAGACTGCGGTTTTCCAGTACCCGAGTACTTGGATGTCTTGCGATCCAGATATCGCAGGAGTGGGACTATCTGCTCGCACAACACCCCTGTTGGCGTTTTCTGCACAGAATCCGCTTCCTGCTCTTCCGAGCTCGTCTCATCCTCAGTCCCGAGGATTTCAGTCGCCACCGAATCCCTTGGCGACTCCCTGAAACTGTGGCGCGTAGCAGCTTCCGCTGCGACTGCCACTCCGCTGCCTGCTAAAATATCCAGGGCAGTGGGGGATCCCACTGCTTGAGCCCCTGTTGCGGCTCGATCTTCGGTTTCCGAAGGGGTCGACGCCGCAGTGACTTCTGTCACCCTTGCACCGCCCGCTTCTGCTGCCTGCCCTTCCGGCGCAATCTGCGCGGAAGGTGTCTTCGCTGAAGGTGCGTCCGCCGAAGGCGTCTGCACACTGGTCGCCGGCCCTGTCTGTCTCGCAGTCGGCGAATCCGGCCGACCCTCTGTTGACCGACTCGCAGTCGGCCGAATAGCAGTTGTCCGACTGGGAGTCGGATACACCCTGCGCGTCTTCACTCCACTTGGCCTGCTTGCTGGTGGCGTTTTCTCAGAAGTGCATTCCGCCGAAGACGACCTTCTGAGGGTTGTTGGCTCGTCAGCCAAACTCTCTTCTGCTTCCGGCCTGCTGTCCGGTTCAACGCGCCGCTCAGTTGGCCTTCCTTCCGCTTGTCGACCTTCAGTCGCCCGACTTGTAGTCGGCCGATTGTCAGTCCGTCCATCTCCTTCCGAAGGCATTGGTGCCTTCTGTGCAGAGGTATTTGTCGACTTCCCTAGAATCTGCGCGATTATCTCCTCCTGCGTGGGATTCCGCCGGACCGGAGTACGCCCGGTCTCCTCAGTACTAGTTGGCATTTTGCGTGCCCTCTGTTTTGGTCGACTGTAAGGCTCGTGGGTGGGCCGACTACGAGTCGGCGCAGCTGGCACTTCCGGCTGCCTGTCCTCAGGTCTCTCATCCCACTTCCGCTTTCGCGGAATGCGCTCACTTCGACGTTCTTCTGCTGCTCTTGCTGGGGCTGGAGCCGGAGGCGGACTGGCAGGTTCCTCGTCCGGATCCGTGTCTACTTCGGCCTCCCGTGAGTATCTACCTGGATAGATCCGGGTCAGCAGCGGAAACCGTGTCCGCTCTGAATTTGTCAAACAACCCATCGCCCGATAAAACACAATCAGGTAAGGTGAAAGATGATTGAGGGTTCCTCCTTTCTCTTCTTGCGCATGTTGGCGCGTCACCTTCCACAGGAGTCGTGCCCAATGCACTGGAGCTCCTGACAACACTAGCTCCACAAATCCTACCTGCCAACCATGCATGTAAGCGGTCTTGGTCGGCTGCAATATCTGCAGTAATGCAGTCGCGACATTTCTCCGCAATCGATCTTTGTAATCCCGTGTCCGGAAACCGTTCTTGGGATGCCTGGCAACTTTGAAGAGCTCATTGTAGGAGATTTCTTCCTCCTGGGACACCTTCACGCTATCGGCCTCGAAGAGGAGATACCCTTCCTCGCCGGCACACCTGCCCAACACCTGCGCCCAGTCACAAATGTCCCACCTTTCTGGATGTGGACGGAATCCGCGTGAGCGCTTGTGTCTCTCCTGCAGATACTCGCGCACCATCTCCGGACATGTCCAGTTCCACCCCCACAGGAGGAAATCGAGCTTCAGCCCCAGCAGCACATCTTGAAATGCGCGTAGACCGATCTGCGGCACCCTGAGTGGAGACACTCGCAGCTGGGGAACCTTCGACATTGCGTTACCTACACACACAAACGTTTTTCCTTTCGCTCGCTCTCTCAAAATCGCCACTGCGCGTCGGCCGCTCAAGCAGTGACTGCTCACTCTCTCTTCGCTCACGCTCAAGTTCGCTACTCGCAATTCTCTCCAAGGTCTGTCAAGATCCTTGCGCAACTCGTCTCCGCACTCTCTCCTCTCACTGCAGGTCTCTCCGCACTTGCGCGTAATCTTGGAAGCTGGAAATCGCAAAATCAAGAATGAGAGAATGAGACTGGAGCGCAGTCTTTTCTTCTCCGAATTCAAGAACGTCCAACGTTCTTACTGGTTACAACGTACGCAGCCGGCTATACGGCCTAACGGTTCGCCCTTTGCATGCGCGAATTCACGTCTCCGCACTGCGCGCATTCGCATGCGTGAATGTTGAATTCTCCCGCCGCCGCCGCCGCCGCCTTCCAGACTCGAGTCCGCCGTAGGGTATGCGTCGGCTATGTTGTCTTTCCCTAACCCGTCCATCACCGGAGGCGTGTCGCCGCTGGCGTGTTCCTTATCCGTCGGCGCCTTGCTGGAGGCGCACATCGAGTCGGAGCGAATTACGCCGGCGCGTATTCGTACCGCTTATTTTGTCCTTTATGCCTCGTCCATTGCTGACGGCGCATATCCCGCCGGCGCAAATCATACCAGCGCAAATCATGCCAGCGCATCCGGCCATCAGCGCCACGTCGGAGGCGTACATCCGACCGGCGCGTTTCTTCTGTTGCTCAGCCGCCAAAGGCGCTTCCGACTTCGAGTTGATTTCCTCCCATGAGCGCGTGATTCCGCCGAAGGCGCATCGCCGAGGGCGTACGGGAGTCCTTTCCGGCTGTGAACCCTAGCGCGAACGGCGCATGTCCGGCTACGAGTTTTCCGATGCTCATAACTTCTTCGTCCCTGATCCATCTCCGACGCTCTTGGGCTCGTTAGAACGAGCGTCCCGAGCTCTTTCTAATGCGACTTCAACCAACTGGATCTACCGTGTATTTCGATCGTTATGAAAGTTTCCCTTTCCGCGCTAGCGGCGCATCGCCGAAGGCGCACTCATGGTCGGAAGCCTTCAGAGGTCCGGGCCGTTCTTCTGACGTCTTTAGCAAAACCTCCTCCTGAGGTGTCTGCGCCGGAAGCGTAGCTTCCTTAACCGCTGGAAGCGCGTGAGTAGAGACGCCTCAGAAAAGGAGCTTTTGCCGAAGGCGCCGAAGACATTGGCGTTGGTACATCCGACTACGCGATCCTTCGTGACCTCGTGACGATCTCCTCAATCCACTCTATTTAAAGTACCCTTTTCTAACTACAAACATTGCTTCGGTACTAGTTTTCTAAAATTGTTTAAATTCTGCAAAAAAAACAAAAAGTGTGTTACCACAGCGTATGAAGAGGCTTCGTTCCGAAGTGGGAAGTCCAGTCCGGGTACCCTACGCTAGTTCCTGGCGGAAGGGCAGTAAAAGCCGGAGTGGGAGTCACTACCTGCAGAACCTCTGAGTGAACTTTTGAGACACTTTCCTCCTGAAATCCGAAGCGGAGGTCCTAACCGACCTCTGAGTTGTGCTTTTGCCAGTTTCAGGTGTGTGTGTGTGTGTGTGTTGAGTGACCACGCTGTACCGTGCATCCTCCGAGCATCCTCCGAGTCGAGATCCTCCTCCGAGTCGAGCCTCCGAGTCAAGCACTGCAGTATTTCTGGGAGTGACAGTCGCCTAGAATTCAAACTCTACAAAAGTCTGTTGAACGTGACACTTTTACTCTGTGTGTTGCCTCTGTCCCTGTGGGTTCGATCTTTTTACCACCATACTGCAGTTTTAGCCTTTGGTGGGTTATTACAACGCTGAACTCATTCTTGACACCTTCTTACACTTCCCGTAGACGTCAAAATGTGTAAATCAAACACCACACTCCTGTCTATAGACTCGTTGTTTTAGCGGAGATAGAATATAGAACAGGAGGAGTTAGCGCACTAGAGGATGCAAGTCAAGCCAGCTGAGTCTTGTCCCTTCTTAACGAGGCACCCATACTTTTCTAGATTAGTATAAGCCATGCATATCCGACATATATATATGCATATCTGCATATGTAACTCGGATATAACTCCTACACAATTGAGCTGAAGTCTTCAAAATTCAGATCTCACAGCCCAGGAATCTGCAATCGAACACACCAACACAAGACAACAAAGAGAAACGAAGCCCTGATACTCACGGTAATATAGAACACCTTGTGTTGGGCGAATCAGCCACGTTTTTTATTAGTTTGTCATAAAATATAAAATCCTGGGAAGACATTGCATGTGCGTTTGGATAGATTTATAGCTGTGGAGAAAAGAAACAGAAAAAAAGAAAAAATTAACGATGTAAAGCTGCAGATTCTGTATTATCTGCAATTACAACAAAAGTCACTAATAGCGAGAGTTAAGAGTTGAGTGTGAGGAAGAGAAAGTCTCTCGCTGCTGTTCCAGTGTACAAAGAAGAGGCCCGATGAAGAGTAACTTCTGCACTTCTATCTGTGAGGTGCATAAGTGGATGAGAGGTCGACACGTCCCTTGCTTGCACCGGATTAAAGCCTCCACCACCAGCGTTGAAATTAACAAAACACTCTAGAGAAGACATCTGCTGCTGGGCATCTGCATGTAATGCAGTTGTTGCGGTTGTAGATGCTGCTCCAGCATATGATAAAGGACATTATCTCATTCCCGAGCGTCAGACTCGAAGCAGACACTCTTCATCACACTCTTCATCACATCCTCGACGCAGCTCCGATTCTCTCGTATAAGCCTCAATATGTTTGCTACTCGGAAGAGCCTGTGCGCGTTGGAAGAGCGCATGGGCTGGTCCTGAGGGAACCACGGCCCCAGCAAGCAGTCCACAGGGCATTTCCGACGCTGGAACTTGCAAGCAACGTTCGAAGTGGAGCCTATGCTCGATGAAATCACAATGCCAAGGAGCAATCGCGCGTAGCCAGTGCGGGAAATCGAATAACTTCCAGACAATACATCATGACTTTTATATTTTCTCTTACGTGATGACAATGTCTAATTAGACATCCCTGTCAATCATGATGTAAATCTTCAATGTGAATACGCTATACCTACTAAGCTACTTCCATCGACAGCTTATCGTAGGCGTAGCACATCAAAAACGCAGGTGAAATTGTCACTTTTGGCTCGCCTACAATAAGCAACAACCGCAAGAAAAATAAGCAGCGGTTGTTGCTACACACCGACGCCCTTGTCCTATTTCTTTCAAGAACCAAACAACATGGTGAAAGAGTTTCTGAAACCTTCTCAAGTTCAAATATAGACCCCAAGCAGCATTTCACGTAACCTACATCCTCATCCCTTCCTCCCATCAATGATTGATATGCTCTTCTTGTTGCACTCAATGCTATATCATTTCACGTAACCTACATCCTCGTCCCTTCCGCCCATCAATGATTGATATGCCCTCCTTGTTGCACTCAATGCTAGATCTGACGGGTTTAGCTGCACAAACTTATACCCATTCGACCAATTCAAGATTAATGAATTGAAAGGGCCATCCCACAATGGATCCTACACAATCCATCCTGACTCCATGCTGTCACTCTAGCAAAAAGCACTTGAAATGACAAGAAAAGTACAAGCACGAGCTCTGGTACGAGCTCCTCAGAGCACTGACACTGGCACCCAAAAGCGACGTCAAAACATCGCCGAGCTAGAGGATATCGATGTGATCCTATTTTCAAAAACCCTAAACTTTGCCGCCTAAAATTTTGTCGCCACAATATGTTATCATTGTTTGAATTAGACATATTACAGTTTGAATTTATTAGGGATTCCAATTGAGCTATCCCTCCTGCGGTTTAGTTTTAGTTTAACTAAAACAGCGGCCTTAACAGTGACGGCCTCTACATGCCTCTACATGGTTGTCGGAAAGTCGGGTCCGCCGACCCACAAGTCCCCAAAACTGAGATAAAATACGGCTGACTCGGGGCTGCCCAAATGGAGCATGAATCAAGAAAGAAAGAGTAGAAAGAAACTGGGATCTTTGACACCTGGCAGCACGGCAGTTTGTATAAGTTTGTGCAACTAAGCGAGTCGAACTCAAAGGCATGCCCCATTCTGATTTTCCATACGGGGCATGCCCGTATGTACGAACACATTTATATGTATATTTTAGAGTTATAGATGGTGAGATAAGTCAAGAAATAAATGGGAAATTATGCTTGTTGTTGGGACTGCATGGTAGTGAAACTTTTCTTGGAATTTAAGGATTTGCCAAGTATGTGCAATGCTGTTTTGGTGTCGGTAGGTCCTTGGGCTTTTTTACCTTCAGAAAATGAACCGGATGTCTAGCATGAGGAACTATATTTCCTTGAGGCTTGGACGATCTCCTCTAAACTAGATCTAGCTCTCCTACTTGACACATGATTAGATGTGATGCCAGCAAATGTTGACAAACATCTTCTAAATGCACGTTATTGTTTCCCGCCCATAAAGTCACTTCACATTGTAAATATTCTATCATTTGTTACATACATGGTTTATGTTATTTACTTCTACATTTCTTCTGTTTTCACAATATGCTGTGTTCTTTGTCACAGTATCTCCATTCTTTCTTCACAATACTTCTTGCTTCTATGCACTCCCTCCATGCCACGAAATTGTCTAGCCCTTTTGTTGTGCACAAATTTTGATGGCTGATACGAACATGGCTGGTGTTGTAGTATTTTCTGCTTCTATGCACTCCCTCCATGCCATACAATTGCCTAGCCCTTTTGTCTTGCAGGTAACATAAACACGTGTTCACTCTTGCTTTGATTCCTTAGTTAAACACTTAGTTGCTTTGATTCGTCGCCTCGCTTCAGCTCGCCCGATCTCGATGCTCCACCCTCACCTATATCCACCCCCAGACCCTTTGGGATTATACACTCTGTATGTTTTGGCTCCTCCCCTTACAAAACTATGAGCAATTTCAGACTCCTCCCCTCTTCTCCTCTTCCCCACTTCTTTTCTTCCTCTCTTCTCAAGGTATGTACAACTCTCTATGTTCTTTTATTCTTCATTTAATTGTACAATGCAAGAGCCTTTCTTTTTATCTACATACTTTTGTATCCATTGTTTTGCAATTGTAATAATCTAGAGTTCGGCATATTTTCATTTGAGTATTGTGTGCTAAATGGAGACAAGAGATGGTGTAATTGTAGAGTTTGTGTCAAGCATTGGCGTGAGAGATGAAAGAAGATGGAAATTACATGGAGTATGATAAATTCTATTCCTTCAACTTTGAAGACGATTTAAGTGAGATGGTGAAAGTAGAATAATTTCTTCAAGATGTGCACATTGGAAATTTAGGGTTTCAAATAACTCATTTCTTGTCATTAAATGGAGAGTCCGATGCAAATGAGGAGGATGTTGGTGAGGAGATTTTTGAACCTTGGAAGGAGGTGTTAGAGGAGGGTGTGGAGCATGTCAACATTGGAGGTCAAACACCTTCATCAAATTTTGAAGACATTCCTATTTAAACATTCTCCAAATATGTGCACTTCAATCTTCAATCTCCAATCTCTTGCACTCATGATTGATTGTATGACAGTAGTATATTTTTACTCATATTAACAAATTCATGAGGCAAATTTTTTCTTTTGTTCCATTCTTCATAGGCCTTCCACCCAAAAAAATGTAGAATCTCTTACAATTGAGAGTTGTTGAGAACTTCGACAAAAATTGAAAGTTGTAGAAATTTTAAATGGATTTGTTTTGTCCACTTTGAATGACACAAAGTGTAGACAAATTCTGCCAATAGAGTCTTGGCGTTCCATTGTGCATGAATGACACATTAAAAAAATGGTAAACATTTGTCATTCTTCATGACAACAAATGCCATTCGTACTCAATAGAGTACAGATAGCTATGGGGGAGGAATTCAAACCTCATTCATACAAAATTCTATGAACTCTTGTGATCTATGCCAAGAGAATAAAATAAGGGATGAGGTAGTGAAGGTTCCATTGGAGGATTTGAGTGCAACTATAGATGCACTTTGCACAAGGTACATTGTGTTAAGAAAACGTTTGAAATGCCGTGTAGGGAAAATCAAAACCGTGACTTATTACCATTGTCATTGTGGACAAAACAAAAACTGTCCTCATATGAGAACGGTTGATGTGAAGCTTGTGGATGACAAGTGCTCTAGAAGGAATAGAATCACTAGATTATGTAATTGTGTATTTCAAATGAAGGTTGAGGAGCCCAATGTGTCAAAATGCTCAAACACCTTGTCTCATGGTAAGCTTCAAGCTACAATCTATGTTAATAGCAAATATGGTGGTCACACTCCGGGTTCTGATTTTGATCTTTTTTTTCCCTAATGCAGCCTTATGTTATCGCATGGGTTATGGAGAAATTGAAGTTCATGTTTTCACTAAAGGCCATTGAAGCAACGTTGGTTGAATCTAGAGAGATTCTCACAAAATGTACCGGAGGTGGAACGTGCTACATATAGATTGTTTGTCATTGAAAAAGAAGTGCAAATACTTGCAAATTTTTTAAGAATCAAAGGTATTTAATTCTTTATTTTATATTTCATTTTTTATGTGAAGTTATGAAATGCATTAACTATTTTAATTTTACTTTAATTCTTTGTGTTTATGTTTCCATTTTCTTTTTTAATTCTTCATGTTTATGTTTCCATTTTCTTTTAAAATTCTTCATGTTTATGTTTTAATTTGTATTCAAATTTTTTAATTGGGTGTGTGAAGATGCACTTTGGAAAGACGATTATGATGCGGCACAAATTGAGATTATGAATTTACAAGCTCTAGGGAAGATTTTGTACAATCAATTGTATGCATCCAAGAATGAGGACCCCAAGAAGAGACCATTTGTGATAGTTATACAAGATGACTTCATGCAAAAATTGGACCTACGGTTTTCAAGTAACATATCTTGGGCCTTGGATTTTACATTCAAAACAAACCAATCCGATTTGGCTCTTTATGAGGCAATTGTATCAAACCAAGATGGAATTGGAATTCCGGTTTTTTACATGCATTGTAGCAATGACGTCAAAGAGTGACATGAGTATCTTGCTATAGAGATAGCATTATACCATGTGTTTGGATCTTTAGTAGAGACTAGACACTCTGCAATTATCATTGACAAACACAAGCCATCTTTGAATGCTATTCAAAGAGTTGTGAGCAATGATGTACATTGTTAGACTTATGAAGAGGGTACTAAAACTAAAGTTGATGGACAAGTTCAAGTTGTGTCACCCTTCATGTTATGAAGAAATGGAGTGAGAACTTGTTGACCAAGGTACCTAATGAGAACAAGGATCGGATGTGGAGGACATTACATGTTTTAATGCTTTGCCCTAGTGAAGACCATTTCGATGAAAAATTAAGATTATTTTGTGTTGAGTTTCAACACATCTCGACCTTTGCCGTGATTTCAAGATGGGCCCGAATTACTTCTACTTGGAGAAGGGTTTGGCCTCAGTTTGGGAGGTTATTTGCTTATGAGGGTATGGATATAACTAACCATGTTGAAAGACATTGGGAGTTAACTAAATACACCGTCTTACAAGAAAAAGTGAACCTGTATCTCCGAGACCATATTATGGCAATTGTTGGTAGTGCCAAGGATGGCACTTGTGTCATGCTTGGCACTACATTATCATCCTTGTCAAACTACATTATTGAGTCAATTCAAATTGACTCAACATTTAAGTAGGTTTCTCATTTTTTTATATTATTCTATGTTTATTTTTTTGTATTCACTTTTTTAAAAAAAATGTTTTGAACATGAGTTTACATTCAAACCTATTTTTTGAACTTATAGATGACTCAGAACGATACATAAGAAGAGGAAATGACAAGGTTCATAGACGTAGATTGAAAGGAGGAGAATGAATTTTGAAGGCTTATCAATCTTGTATTATGGATGTCTTGAAGGGTGTTGATGAGGTGTATCTATTCTTTCATGTCAAGAGTGAGACTTCTCATAATCTTTGGTATAGTGTTTCATTGAAATCACATTATTGTGATTGTCCCGATAGTGTCTTCACTTGCAAGCACATACTTGATGTGCAATGGATTGTGAAGATATTTTTTGAACGACTCAAAGAAAATGAAATGGTTGAGAAATCATTGCCTCCACAAATCAACATGGAGCTTATGACTCCAACTTAACCGGATTTACCAAGGGAGTAGGCTCTTTTGATTCGTGTCATGCTTGAGAAGGCAAAATCAAATCACTATATCAAACAACTCTTTATGGTGACAATGAAGAAGAGGTGAAGCAAAAATTTCAAGCCCTTCAAGCTTGTTTTGCTTCATTATTGGAGCCTTCAAATTTGGAAAGGCCCAATACAATTACTTTTTACCTCCGAGGATTTATTGCTTCCATCCAAGAGAACGTGAAGCGAACGAGAATGGGACATAGGAAGTAACATAAGATTTTGGAAGTTAGTGAAACAAGTGCTCCACGCCCCCTACTTTGAAGCGCTCTTCACATGTGCTGCTTTCACAATCCAAGCAAAAAAGAATGAATTTTTGTAAGCTTTTCAAAGTCACTTGTGATATTTGTGTTACAAAAACATTGATAGAGGGAGGATTGGAAGTTAAAAAAATAGTCCAATCCAATCCTAATTCTTCCTTAGTCCTAATTAGTAATGGAATTGATCCTAATTTACTAATCCAATCATTAGAGCAAAAAATAGAATTCAGAACAATGATTCCATTAGTCCTAATTCAAAAAAAATAATCCAATCCTCCCTCTATCAAAAGCTTAGCTTAGCTTTCAGTCGGGCACTTGGGATGGGAGCATGATCTATCAATTAGCCGATGGTGAAGTTTTCACAATATCTTTTCCTTCTCTAAGATCTGGACGAATCTGATCTGAAGCCGTGTGCAGAAAGTCAGCAAGGGCCAGACACACGCAAGTAAAGTTGAAGACCACATGTCATTGAAATAGCCGCGTGTTCAATGACGGGCTGTGGCAAATCTCTGGCACGGACCGATGCTCGGAGATACATCAGTAAGCGACTGCGGATTTTCTCGTTCAAGCAACTATCCTTTGCAATGGAGGATTGTGTGCGTATGCATCACCATATTCATCCATCCCCTACGCAGATTAGCATACTCTTTTCGCATACACCAGTCCAGTTGCCAGTGGGTCTGATCTAGATCCGATGCTTAATCTAATATCGGCTGGCGAGCCTCGCTCAACTTTTGCAGAACTGAGATGAGTAAAATATATCTCAAAGCGCAATGAGAGAGAGAGATACTCCTTATTGTACACAGATAATGGTGTCGAGGATCATAGGCAGGAGGAGGAGAGGAGGTAGTTACAGCATACCTGTGAGCAGTCTGCTGAGTAAGTTCCAGGCCTGAGGTTTGTCGGTGGTATGGGTGGTGGCGGAGTTGTTGGAGCGGTTCTCTCATATGAAGAAGAATTGAAAGTCGGCGAGCGGGAGGATCTGGAGTTGTCTTCCGCCTCGCTGCTGAAGAGAGGACTCTCTTTGGGCGAGAGTAGTTTCGTTTCGTTGAACCCTAAACCCTCCGTTCCGAAGGAAGAGGAGTGGGACGGTACGCATCTTTACATTGTACATTGTCATCCCGTGGTATTTTTTGGCCATTTTCAAAACCTCTGTATCACATACGAAGACAAAAAGTAGACAAAGATGAGTACGCACCAGGATGAAGCGTTTGACAGACCCGACCTTTTAACGGCTGATACTACTTAAAGTTGACAGAGCGGAACAATGCTATCTGGCTCCAAAAATTTTTTTTGGAGCCAGATAGCATTGTTCAAGTTCGAATGCTTCAAAATTTCCACTGAAATTTGTTTCAGTTTCAACGGCTCAAATTGTAACACAACAACAAATCATTTCACATAAAAATCAACCAAACATATAAGAATACATAACAGGATGACATAAGAGTAGTAGCAATATAATCATGCGACCATTTGTTTCACAAACATACTCAAACACAAACACACAATGTGACCAAAATCATAAAAAATTGATCCCGGTGATAATTCACATAAATCTCAGATACTTAATAAAACTTGAGGGTGAGAATATGGATTTGTTATTGAAAACATTGTTCGCACAGGTACGGAGAACAATGACGTAAATAAAGTGTTCTGATTGGATTTAGCCATTGCAGGAGAGCTATGCAACTTAAAATAAGCATTCGACCAAAAATTGTAAATTGTAAGTTTTACAATTTTTGTAAAACTTTATGATCGTAAGCCACTGTAGTTTACTCCTTAGTGTTGAAAGTCCCCAACCACACTCTTCTTCTATTACCTGGATCCCGAATCTCTACCATCCATTTGTCCCAAGTCCGTTGGCGCACTCCCTTGTATTTGCAGGAAAAATTTTCAGGACCTCTCTTGCCTCTCGAAGAAGCTTTGCTCCCATTTTTGGGAAGATCTCTCTCACCTTTTTATAACCTTTTGGTCATTCTGCACATATCAACTATGGAGAACACAAGGCACGTTGAGGACACGAGTCCAAGAACTCAGAATAGAACAATCACTTTATATAGGTACGGAGTATGATAGCCAAGGTTTACTCCTACGATATCTCTCTTAGAAAGTAATTGTAAACAGCGAAAGCATCGCGCAACTACTAAAAGACTAAGGAATTAGACGAATACTACAATAATGATACCAAGGAAAGAATCATGTGTACATAATTCTCCTTGCTCTCACCCCGTCGATGAACCATCCACAGATTTCTTCGCAAATGGAGTGGACACATGCCTCGCCCCTTGCTGAACATTATATACTGTTCGGCACTCAGAGCCTAAAAAGCACACTATTCAAAAAGATGGAAATCTCATATGATCACGTGAGCTTTCGGAATCGGTCGTACCCTAAGGCTAGGTTGAGCGTCGATGCTATCGATGAATAACTCGAAAGGAAGTGATGGCTGTAGCAAGGCAGTCAGCTGGTTTTGAATCAGCTCTTCCGCAACACAACGCATGCTAGCTGATTGACTACTTGTAAGTTTTATCGGTACAATTGATACAGCGGTTGTGTTTCATACCGTTTTCAGCTCGGATTTCTGGTGATGAATGTAGAAGAAAGACATAAAAACGGTTACAGTGGAAACTTTTCATTCAACAAAGAAACGTATGGGTATCATTTTCCCAGAAAGTTCAGTGTACGGTGCCTTCAAGTCTCTCGATTTCGTTATCCTCTTGACAAATTCATGGTGCAGTGAGTTCATACCGGGGGTATCCACTTAAGCGAGAGTTAATACGGAATTCATCTAAAATGTCGTATGAGTGAGAGTTAACACGAAAAAGCCGTGTGAACGAGAGTTAACATGAAGATTAGAATTCATAGTGCAATGAGTTCATAAGTTCATAGTGCATAGTGAGTTCATACCGGGGGTATCCACCTAAGCGAGAGTTAACACGGAATTCTCCCAAAAAGTTGTTGAAGAAGATTAGATTTCGTAGTGCAGTGAGTTCATGGTGATGAAGTGCGGATCACTGCACTGTCAAGTACATAAAACTTGATATTATTCTAATTGTGCAAAATTATAGTTACATGTTTAATCCAAGGCAAATACATTGGGAAGCAATGAAATGTATTTCAATGTTGTTAAAGAGTACTAAAAATGATGGAAATTTTTTTGATGCATTGTTAAACAATTCCAAATACTAGCGAAATGTTGATTACGACAAGATCTCGACAAGAAAAACTCATTAGATGAAGATTTACTTTGCAAAAGTACGGAATTTAGTACACAATAGAAACTGAATACGTACTGATAACATAAGCAACAAAAGAAATCAATCGACCAAATAGGCTTATCATCAAACTAACATTGAGACCTGAAATTGAAACTAGTTTTCATGATAATCAAAGAGTGTTACATGTTGCTGTAAATCAAGTGATATACAACAGAGTGAAACACATCAATGATCACTTAATTAGAGATACATTTTTTATTGAAAAAATGAAATTATAAAACATTCATGATAAATTTAATCGAGCTGATTTGGTGACCAAAGTTACTAATATGAAGAGTTCATCATACAAAGTTGTACTTTGCAAATTTCAATTGAGGAACACAAGTAGAATTTATTAGTGAATTTGTTATCTCTGCATGTTTGTACTACGTTTTTTTAGCTAGGGTTTAACTCTAAGTTAAGTTTCAAGTTGGATTTACAGCAAAGTAATTATATGGTTTAGTACTGTTAGTAATATCCAATCTGAACTAGACCTACTCAATAGCAATTGGCCTATTGCCTCTAATATCCTTCTCCACTGCGAGAAGTATAACACCTAGCACTTCACTAAAAAATCCATTGTTTAGCATAACAGTAGGACTCTTTTCTCTCACTACCCATGAAAATACTTGACACAACTCTTTGAAATCACTAGAAAAAATATTTCAAAACAAAAATCGTGAAAGCGCTAAAATATCATGTTGGGCATGTTGATGTCACATTGGCCCCTGGAGACTGCGCCGGCTCTAGCCTTCGCTCATCATCGGATCTGAAAACAGGTCTGTTCTACTCAAATAAGTATGGCGTGATTTGCCTTTCGCCTTGCTAATGCGGAAAAGATGGTCTCCTGAGCTCATCCTTTCGAGAGGTGGTAGCTTTATGAAGGAATAGAACGCGTTTCGTGAAAACTGTAATCACGATAATCATCCCTATTACATTTTCAATCTTCCACTCATTTTATCATGTTCAAAGTAAGCACGTGAAATCTGGGTTGCAGTATGTGGTCCAGTACATGAGTAGGTAGAAACTGGTCCTTCTTTTGTCCCCTGTTCAACCGAATGCTAGCCGAGGACAAGAATCGACCATGACTCGTTAAGGATCACAAAAGAGCCTATTGCAGAATTCCTTGTGTCTCATCTAAGAAAGCCGCGGCAACCCTTCAAAGTTTATGTCCGGTCCCCGGCTGCCGCTCCCAGGAACTCGGAATTCGCCTGAGATTAAGCATGGAGGTATGAGATCCATCATTGGGAAGCGTTCTGGGCTTATGCTGAAGAACGAAAATTGATTTATAGTGCCGTACAATTGATTTACAATGCCGTACATCTGTAATCAAAGCAGTTTGATGATTGGCCAAGTGTTTGACTCGAAATGATATAACTTCTTTATTACATTGTACACTAGGAATTCGTAAAAAAGCAAATTCAACTACAAGTACATTGGTAAGTGCGTTACCATCATTACTTGACTTACACGTGGGATTAGTTCAGGTTTGTGATTGATTCTTGGAGATATTCAAATAACTTTATGTGTTGCATGTCAAGAGAAACCTAGCTGAATCCATACTAGTACCAAGATCACATGTGAACAATGAAAGTATGCCCCGCGTGTCAGACAGAGTCAAAACGTTGAGAGGAGCACCGATGAAACCCAGCCGAGCCAAAATTTTGAAATTCCCAACGACGGGATCACCAACACCATGCCTCGACAGACCGATAAACAGACCGGTGAGCATTTTCTGCGAATTCAGTCAGGACGGAAACTGCGGCATGGGGAACAGTCTGATTTTGAACTGGGGGCATGCAGCTCCCTGACTCCAGTAGGTCCCGAGCTGCACCAGGCAAGCTTGTTGGACAGTTGGCAGTTGATGATCCCGTTGTGGCATTTCCTGTGCTAAACCAGGTGCCAACGATGTGGCTAATGCTTTCGGAACGTCCGTCGGGAGCAAAACCATCACGCTGAGGCAGGCCTTCATTGTAAGTAGAGCATGCTGCACCTCACCATCCAGCTGAGCGATTCGAGCTGATGAGAGTGGCGATTGGCTGGAGTCGTTCTAAGCTACGAGTGCGAGTAACAAATGCAAGCAGAGCATTGTGTCTCCTAGATTCTATACCGCACTCCAGGATATTATAGATGAAACTTTTAAGCTGCTGAAATGTGGACGGTCTGATCAGACCAACTGACAATTGACTTGCAGATTGCGTCTCTATTCGAGTTTGCCGGAGCCCTTCTACTGGGAAGAGTGTCGACGAATACCATCGCGTCCGTTATAGCTGACATCAACTCCTTCACCTGTGACCCGGAGGTTTATGCTTATGCCATGGTCTGCGCCTTGGGAGTCGGTACAATTTGGCTTCTTATTCCTTCCTACTTGGGACTGAACGTGTTGTCCTAAGGGGGCGAGGCATGTGTCCACTCCATTTGGAGTGGACACATTTGGAGTGGACTCCGGAGTTTCCTAACTGGGAAGTTAGGAAACTCCGCTTTCCTAACTTCCCATAAGTTAGGAAAGCGGAGTTTACTCGTCCTAGTTTGAGCTTTTATTGTATAGGCGACACCGTCTACTCGAGGCGGTCTCGCCTATATAGACTGCAGGCTAGAACAACCCCGACCTTTTATTGTATAGGCGACACCGTCTACTCGAGGCGGTCTCGCCTATATAGACTGCAGGCTAGAACAACCCCGACCGTATGACTGTGGGCTTACGGCATACGGTCACCGTCGCGACGGTCTCTCATTTGTCACCGTCGCATCAAGAAGTCACCACTGAAACCATTCGACCGATCTCATCCACTTGCAATTTGGTGTAATAGTTGGTAATTCTTTGTTCTAATAAAGTGGAGAGTTCAGCTCTTTGTTCATAAATGAATGAAAACATCGACTAATCCATAATTCCGCAATCTGAACCTTAAGATTCTGACCCGTCGAGCGCTCACTCTCGGGATTCAAATTCGACACATGTACAGCGGATGTGTGACACGTGTCGGCGCGATGGAATAGTGTGCGCGACGAGAGCTTCGTGCGGGTTCACATTCTTGTATCTTCGGCGAGTATTCTCATCAACAGTGTGTTCGACCCAGAGGGAACTATTCTTTCGCCTTTATTAAAAAATACCGTGTGCGGGACACACAAGCGGCTTGTTCAAATTTTGGAATGCTCCTTCGTTGGAGCACCTAACGAAACCAAACAAGGATATCAGAGCTTCTGAGTAGTAAGATTCATGAGTCAACACAGTCAGCGTACAAGTCCGGATCTTGTTCTCAGTGACACTATAGCTTAATACAAATCACTTCTGGGAGTTGAAAGACTCAAAAGAACCATCAAATGAAACCAAAAGCTGTCAGTATAGAGTTTTGAACACAAAATCGGCTAAGGAGCCTAGGCGGCAAAGCGATGAACACTACGTAATCGCGCTCATCAATGGTACGGGTTGATTTGTGAGACGTGATTTGCAATACACGTTCATGTCTAGCCTCGATCACAGGGATGTTGCTTAATTTTCTCATTATTCCGTGAAATCCTCAGAGTGACTGCCTTGTCTGATGAATCGAACCCACCCTAAACCCTCTAAACCCTCTAATCGACAAAGGAGCTACGGAGAGCCAGCGATAAAGTGCTGAGAATCGGAGGTCATGTTAAATAGATGCATTGAACGACTTCTAAGAATTTCCTCGAAGCTCTCGACCTATCTTCGTCTTCCGTGAAGAGTCTCCCATAAGCACAAAAGAAAGCACAATTGCAGTCACATATTTTGTTTCAGCTAGATTGCCTTCTTCATCAGTCGATGCAGCCAAATCACTTAAACCACCTGTTCTGTCGGAGGTTCTAACATTCGACAACAATGACGACATTCCGTGCGCTTTTTAAGCTTTGCGTTTTATTTTTAAGCTTTGCGTTTTATTAAATGCATGTATGTGTACACATCAAAAGATGGACGGAGGCGGGCCAAATCCAAAATCTCTCTCCACCTCTTGAACAAAACTTGCCGAAGAGAAAGAAGCAACATTCTGTACAGAGACGTTTTTTTTTTTTGTTTGACTTCCCGAGATCTCGCCACTTCTGTGAGCTTGGACGGGAGAAAGGTTTGTCTAGGAAACGCGGACAGGACGGGCTGATCGGATTGCTGGACTGTGAAAGCCACTAGTTGTGCATCGACAGAGAAGGTTGACAGGAGTGTGTGACCCCAACTGATGTAACAGGCTCTTCAGTATACATAATTTGAAAAAGATAGAGATGTTCACCCTCCACACCGTGAGTTACTGTTCTAAACTCTCTAAAGATTCGAGAGAGGTTTTCTGTTTCCACTATGGCACTTCGAGGAAACCTCTTCTTCAGCAGTGGCCACTTCAGTAAATTGCAGTAAGTCACCCATCGCCACTTATTGCAGCAATTAATCGATACTGATTTGATTGTAGACATGGGCACGGATGGTAAAGATACACGTCTTATGACAGGGTCGGGACTATTGCGCTTTTCTGAAACCCTTCCGGGTAGACAATTCCGAAAGCCATAGCAGGAAAAAGGAGGTATTTACATGCGAAGCTTATGTCGTGCTGGGATAGAGGAAGACGAGGAGAATAGCCCAGACGGAAGAGAAAAACAGCATGCAAGGTTCATTGATGGGAAGGGACGGGGAGAGAAACGGAGAGCAAGGATGACATCGAGCTTTTAGAAAGCCCTGGGAGGAAGAAGGAAACCAAGCAAAATTTGAAACCCCGCCAATTCTCTCACAGCCGCGAAAAACCACAGAAAAAACCCTGGCCCCATACAAACGCAAATGCCCTGACAATCGTAACTCATCAGCTTTAATGGAAAAATCATTCAACAAATCGCCACCTCCGAGGTAGCCTGATGCGCCATCGCCAATCCGAGAGTGCGTAAAAAGAAATGCTGGACGAAAAGGCTACACGGTCTCTTCTTGGGACGAAATGCGAAACCGAGGATGACGGTGACAGCGAAACCCACTGGGTGACGGTGACGGTGAAACACCAACGGTGTACGTACGCCGTCAGCCCGGAGAGCATACGGTCGGGGTTGTTCCAGCGAGAAGACTATATAGCTGAATACTCGAATACTATATAGCGGCGAGCAGAAGAAATTGTGTTTTGAATAGTTGATATGTGCAGAATGAGCAAAAGGTTAGGCAAGAGAGGTCCCGAAAACTTTTCTTGCGAGTACAAGGGAGTGCGCCATCGGACTTGGGGCAAATGGGTAGCAGAGATTGGGGATCCAGGGAAAGGAAGAAGTGTGTGGATGAGGACTTTCAATACTAAGGAGGAAACTGCATCAACTTATGACCGGAAAGCTTTACAACTTTTCGGTCCTAATACTCACTTGAATTTGGAGAGCTCTCGTGCAACGAAGAATTGCAACAAGAACAAAGTCTTAACGCCATTGTTCTCCCTACCTCTGTGAACTTTGTTTTATAAAACAGATCCATCTCCTCAACCGAACGATGATACCTGGCTGCAAGAAATTTTGGATGAAGAACCAGCTTTTGACTTCGAGTCTTATTTGAACGAAATCCAATTCAAGTATGATTGACCTTGATGAGGTGAGATCCATAGGTTTTATTCATTTATTCGATCCACTAGGAGTAAAGTTTAATGCATAACTCAACGACATGCTTTTTGGTTTTGTCAGGTCGGATCATGCTGCACTGTACTGGCGTACACTTTCGTCCCAGAAAACATAGCAGGTTAATGGACATGTACCCACCTTTGTTTATCAAAGTTCTTATCTCGGCGGGGGTATCTGAGCGAGAGGAATTAGAGAATGAAGCTCTGGAGCTTTGGCAATCTGACCGGTTGCATATTCCACAGAATTTCATGGACTGGTGACATGTCCCCGCCATCTGGAGATTTCACCTCAATTTCTCATATATTATTTTCTAGAGCATGACTTTGTGGATTTGAAGGCAGCATGGAGATTGTAGATACAAATTTATAGTTCATTAAAAATAGACGTACGGGTTTTAGTCAGCATGGACGATGTTGCTAAACAGACCAGCTTAATTCCAAGTTGCCTTTCGCGATATGGCACCAACTTGTGTTTCATTCACTTACATTTGCTACAGTAAGAGTTACTAGCTTGCTCGGGGTTTCCCAATGCCTAGAGCTTAGGAGCTTGACCAGTGTTACAATATCTAAAATTCAAGCCTCAATTGAGGCTGGCTGGTGCAACCCCTGGTTACTATTACAATGTGTGAAGTAATTTCTAACATTCTGCTTCGAGTAACATCTTCATTTGTTTATTGACCTCATATGTACTAGCATGTCAAAAATCTTAGGTTGTCATAGACCAACAGATATGTATCTCCAATTTATTTACTCTTAACTGATTCACAAAAGACATTTGCTCAAAACTATAATATTATACAGAGATTACAATGAAAAAACCCCATTTTATCTGCCACAAGTCACTCCTTACCAAACTTATGCCACATGCTAGACTCAAATTTTTTTTTTTAATGTATCAAAAATATTCAAGTTATCTAGTTCCAAAAGTTTACACAGAGCCTTCTGAAAAAGCAACACATCTTGATTCTTGTATTATATATGTTATTTGCTTAAATTATTTGTGAAGTACTTTATGTGAATGTCCCTAAATCATGAATGTTATCGAGTCTTACGCACCATCCACTTTGGCGTCTTTTGAATTGTCTGCCATGGCATCGTGTTGAGTTGCACGGAGGACATCGCGTGACCGCATCATATGTAAATACAAGGTGGACATTCATACTTTGTGTGAATGTCCACCTTGTAGATTTTCGTAGATCAAAACTTACAAATTTATGAAATTCATCTACTTTCTATTTCTCACAAAGATGATGATTCTATACTTGCAATAGAATCAAGATATTAAAATTGGACTAACTATTATTGTATTTACCAAGTCTCTAGGAGTCTTGCAACAGCCGCTCTCTAAAATATTCTCCAACCTAACTGCATTAACAATACTAATTGCATTTGTAATGCAGATTTTGTAATTGCATAGATTGATCTAATGCATTCAGTGATTAGAGTAGATATTATGTGATCTTGAAATGGCGATAATACATTGGATTGAGTGATTGGTGGAGTGGAAATATCGTGTGAGAGTATGTTTGGGACGGGGCATGTAAGTGAATCTTTGTGGTAACCCACTTTTTTTTTTGTGCGGAATTTAAACATTTGTGGAAAACAAGTACCGCGGCCGCAACTGTAGATAGTAATCGGTACATAAATTAGTGTGAAAAAGGAGCATCGCGGGTCACGGAGAATCCAGGAGTTGGGAGGGTCTAAGGCCAAGATCCAACGCCTTCGGCGCATACGGTTCCTCCTGGGGAGAGCGACTTCAGCGCCTTTGGCAACAGCTCCTTTGCTGAGGTGTCTTCGGCGATGCACCTTCGGCGCAAGCAAAAGGAAGCGCCTTCGACGCAGACGCCTCCAAAGGAGATGTAGCTGAGGACGCAGGAAGCATGCGCGACGGACGCCTTCGTCTCAGGAAAACGACCTCGTCATTTTGTACGCCTTCGGCGGTAAGTTCCTTCGCCCCAACACCTTCGGCGCTAGCGCCGCCTTCGTCGATAGGTTTTGCCTTTGGCGTACGGAAGTCCTTGGTCCAGGATACCACTTCGGTAGAAAGATGCGCCTTAAGCGGAAGGACTCGCCTTCTGTGGAGCGCCTTCGGCGGAAGCGGAAAGGACAAAGAAGTCGGCGGAAGACGTGTCTTCGCCGCAAACGCCTTCATCGCTAGTCGCCTTTGGCACAAGCGCCTTCGGCAATACGCTAGCGGAGAACAGCTTTGGCGGAAATCGGCGGAATCAAGATTGAACGTACAACGTGGGAGTCTGCACAACGGCAGAGCGTGAATTCGAGCGTGTGAATTGGGCCGTTACGCCTCCGCGCTGGCATCGCATTCAAGCGAGCCGCGGCCGACCCAAGTGTCAAACGTTGGGCGATCTTGATCGCCAAAGGAAGGAAAGAACTCGGCCGCACTCTCACTCTTCGCATTTTTTATTTCGCGTTCACCTGAGCTTCCGACGCGCAGCAGTGTAATTCACAGCACTCTTGCGGAGAGAATTCTGAGTGTGAGGAGTGTGAAGAGTGTGCGGATTTTTGAGAGTGCAGGAGTGCGCAGCGGTAGAATCTTGCGGGAGTCTGGTGGGGAATTCGCGGAGAGCTCGCGGAACGATTGAGTGAGTACGCGGGAGAAGTATAGAGAGAAATTGCAGCGAGTTCAACCAAGCTCTTGACGCGCAGTAGTGAGTGCAGAGGAGTAGTTTGTGTCCGCCTCGAAGTGAGCGAGCAAGGCCTTGCACGAAGATGATCCGGTCCACCCAGCTGCGGATGGTTTCGCTGAAAGTGCCGTAGATTGGTCTGCGTGCATTTCAGAACGAGTTGACTGCGGTGAAGCTCGATTTCCTCCTATGGGGATGGAATTGGGTGTGTCCGGAGATGGTACGCGAGTGGCTGCGGAAAAGTAACCAACCTCCGCGCGGATTCCGACCTCATCCGGAAAGATGGCAGGTCAACGACTGGGAGTAAGTGTTGGGAAGGTGCGCGGAAGAAGAAGGCCATCTTCTTTTTGAATGAGAGAGTGTGCAGGTCACGAAGGAGGAAGAGATTTCCTTTGGGCCCCTATTTTAGAACAACAAGTCCAGCAAGAGGCCCCTATTCAAGAACAGCAAGTCCAGCAAGAACGGATACAAGACCCGTGATTACAAGGATCGCTTGCGGAGGAATGTCGCGGTAGCACTCCTCCAAATTTTGCAGCCGCACCGGACCACCTACATGACTTCTTGGCAGGTGGGGTTTGTGGAGCTGGCGTTCTCTGGAGCCCCAATCCATTAGGCTCGAATTCTCTAGAAGGCAAAGCGACAGCACGCGCAGGAGGAGAAGGGGGATCTATCAATCAACTCTCCCCTTTCTTGATTAATTTCTATTGGTCGATGTGCTGCTTGATAGCAACGGAGCGAGTGCAATTTCCCTTGCTGTTGCGCAGCAATCCCGGCAGGTACGTGAAGGATGTCAAGGTCGACACCGACACGGACAAGACACTCGCATGCACACCACCAGCTCGGCCGAGAGCAGAAGAAAAACCGCGAGTAGCACGAGTGCCGCGGAAGCGGAAGTGGGATGGAGAGGCCGAGCAGAGTCAGCAAGAAGCTTCTGCTGCTCCCGCCCGAAGTCGAGCGATTTAGGAGCCCTCCAGTCGGCCGAAAGAGAAAGAATGACCTTGCGCTAGTTAGAGTTTCGTGCGGCGGCCTTGATGTCGAGTGACAGTAGGAGCCGGCGGCGAGTGGCAAAGCAGTTAGATTCCTTCGTGGCGAGGACGCGAGACGCCATTGCAAACCTCGAGGCAGAGGTGATCGCGGTCTTGCGGTGGCTAGGATTGCGCAGTAGAGCAGAAGACTGGTCGGGTAGGAAGACAGTGCGCGGTCGACCTTCGCACATGAGGCATAGCATATGACATGTAGGGTAGCGTAGAGTAGAGTGTTAGTTAGACCTTAGAAGATATAAAGTAGTTCAAGGCGGTTTGCCTTGGGGATTTTCCAGTTTCGGAAGTGCAGTTCAGGAACTCATTTTCTCTGCGCGTTTGTGTCCTTAGTTCTGTCACCGCTCAAGAGGAGCTACAGCTTGACGAAGTTACCGCATTTTGTAGCTGAAGGCCTTCGGCCGAATGCTCTGAGCTAGTGTAGTCTAGTTAGAAGTTGAGCAGTTCGGACTTATACATTCGGTTGATTGTTGCTGTTTGTACTCCTTCGGGATTTTTCCCCTTGAATGCCAAAGTGAAGTTTTGTTACTTCGAGAAAACCTTGGTTAACAATTCAGGTTGTACGCTGCTTGAGGTGCCTCCGGGGGTAGCCTCCGCAGTATTTTTGGGATGACTAGTGCCTGAGAATTCAAACTCGTCAATAGACTGTTATAGTGTGACACGGGATCTTTTCACAGTTGAGTTTCTCAGTTCAATTTCTGTATTCTCTGCACGTTTTGTGAGTTGAGTGTGATGTTCACCGCGTGAGAGTGATTTTGGTTTGACTAAGGTACCGCATCCGAAGTAGGAAGTCCAACCCGGGTGCTCTGCACTAGCAGTCAGAGTTAACAATCCGGAGTTGGAGAACACTACCTGCAGATCCTCTGAATGTACTCTTGAGAAACTTTCCCCCTGAACCTTAAGTGGAGGTCCTAACCGACCTATGAGTTGTGTTTTCATAGTTTCAGGTGTGTGTTGGGGTGAACTACGTTGCACTGTGCGTCCTCCAAGTGACCTCTGAGTTGAGCACTTGCACTATTTCTGGGAGTGACAGTCGCCTAAGAATTCAAACTCTTCAATAGTCTCTTAAAACGTGACATTTAGTACTCTGTGTGTTGCCTCTGTCCCTGTGGGTTCGACCTTTTTGCTGCTATACTGCAATTTTAGCCTTTGGTGGGTTATTACAATCTTTATATTCTAGAGTAATGATGAATTCAAACTAAGTGAGAGGTTATAAGGAATTCATCCAAAAAGCCCTCGTGAGTGAGAGTTAACACAAAGAGTAGAATTCATAGTTCAGTGAGTTCATGGTGCGTAAAGAGTTCATGCTACGTCATAGTGGCATTGTGAGTTCATACCCGGGGTATCCACCTACGCGAGAGTTCATATGGAATTCATCCAAAATGTCGTATAAGTGAGAGTTAACACAAAAAAGCCTTGTGATCGAGAGTTAACATGGAGATAGAATCCAGAGTGCTTTTAGTTCATAAGTTCAAAGTGCATAGTGAGTTTATACTAGGGGGTATCCACCTAAGTGAGAGTTGATACGGAATTCATCCAAAATGTCGTATAAGTGAGAGTTAACACGAAAAAGCCTTGTGATCGAGAGTTAACATGGAGATAGAATCCAGAGTGCTTTTAGTTCATAAGCTCATAGTGCATAGTGAGTTTATACTGGGGGGTATCCACCTAAGTGAGAGTTGATACGGAATTCATCCAAAATGTCGTATAAGTGAGAGTTAACACGAAAAAGCCTTGTGATCGAGAGTTAACATGGAGATAGAATCCAGAGTGCTTTTAGTTCATAAGCTCATAGTGCATAGTGAGTTTATACTGGGGGGTATCCACCTAAGTGAGAGTTGATACGGAATTCATCCAAAATGTCGTATGAATGAGAGTTAACACGAAAAAGCCGTGTGATCGAGAGTTAACACGAAGATTAGAATTCGTAATGCAATGAGTTCATAGTGCATAAAGAGTTCATACTAAGTCATAGTGCATCGTGAGTTCATACCGGGGGTATCCACCTTCCCCATCTATCCAAGAACTTAAGACCAAATATGCAGCAGAGTTCAGGGTTTAAACCCGAAACCAACTTCGTCCTATTCTATTTTCTGGATTGTTCTTTATTTAGTACCAGTTGTTTTTAATTCTAATAATGCTGTTTTATCTTACTAAAATAAAAATATATGGCCATTGTGACAAAAGATGTACATAGTCACAAGTGAACACCTGTCAGGAACTACAGTCTTAATACACTCAGGAATGTATGAAGAGAGTCCGTCATGACGAGTTTCTAACATTGAAGAGGATAAGAGATAAATTAAAATGGTGATTAATACACTTGCACCATAAATCAAGTTTCTAGGCAATTGCGTTGAAAGACCATCAAAGTTGATTCAAAAAAAGTATATAGTGGTGTACTTGTAAAGATGCTTCTACATTTACTTAGTTGGCACTGATAGAGAACAAGAAGATAGACATTAAAAAACAACAATATTTTTAACTCAGAATTTCTTTTATCCATAAATTAATTATAGTTGAACAGGTCACAGCACCACAAGTAGAGGGCCGAGTGCCCGAAGGCCCCTAAGGTTCGGGTCTCATGCCCTTATGAGTAGATATTTAACATTACAAAGATCTCTATCATATTTTTCAGCATACGTTCTCACTAGAATATTACCCACCAAGCCAAATCTCACCGGCTTTTTTAATAAACTTTACAAATACTGGAATCTAGACAATTTAGGGTAATCCCTAAATTGATATGAATGTCCCTTTAAAGAAACATAATGTCTTTTTGTTGAAGGAATAGCACATACTGTACTAGAAACATTGGGAGAATATGTATACTGCAGTTGTCAAGTGTTTCTCATATAGCAATATAGTACATGAACCGTGAAGTATGCATGGCCTTGCAGTTGAAGTCAAAGTTGACGGAGAAGATTCTGCACTAGTGTTAGAGTCACAACTCAAAGGCATACCCCATTCTCATTTTTCATAAGGGGCATGCCCGTATGTACGAACACATTTATATGTATATTTCAGAGTTATAGATGGTGGGATAAGTCAAGAAATAAATGGGAAATTATGCTTGTTGTTGGGCTTGCAGGGTATCGAAAGCTTTCTTGGAACTGAAGGATTTGCCAAGTATGTGCAATGATGTTTTGGTGTGTGGTAACACACTTTTTGTTTTTTTTGCAGAATTTAAACAATTTTAGAAAAGAAGTACCGAAGCAGTGTCTGTAGTTAGGAAATGGTACGTTAAATAGAGTGGATTGAGGAGATCGTCACGAGATCACGAAGAATCGCGGAGTTGGACGTACCAGCGGCAAACGCCTTGGGCGCCTTCGGCAAGATCTCCTTTGCTGAGGTGGCCCTACCCACGCGCTTCCAGCGCTTAGGGAAGGTACGCTTCCGGCACAGACACCTCCGGAGGAGATGTCGCTGAAGACGTCAGAAGCCGGCAAGGACCTCTGAAGGCTTCCGACCATGAGTGCGCCTTCGGCGATGCGCCGTTGGCACGGAAGGGAAACCTTCATAACGATCACGATTCACGGTAGTTCTAGTTGGTTGAGGTTTCATTGGAAAGAACTCGGGACGCTCGTTTTAACGAGCCCAAGAGCGCCGGAGATGGATCAGGGACAAAGAAGTTATGAGCGTCGGAAAACTTGCATCCGGACATGCGCTGTTCGCGCTAGGGTTCACCGTCGGAAAGGACCCCCGTACGCCTTCAGCGGTGCGCCTTCGGCGGAACCACGCGCTCATGAGAAGAGATTAAGTCAGAGGCGGAAGCGCCTTTGGCGGCTGCGCTGAGGAAGAGAAGCGCCGGCTGGATGTACGCCTCCGACGTGGCGCGGACAGGCGGGTGCGCTGGCATAATTCACGCCGGCGGGATATGCGCCGTCGGTGATATGCGGGGCAGAACGGACAAAACAAGTGGTACGAATACGCGCCGGCGTAATTCGCGCCGACTTGATGTGCGGCTCCAGCGAGGCGCCGACGGAGAAGGAATACGCCAGCGGCGATACGCCTCTGGCGATGGGCAGGTTGGGAAAAGACAACATAGTCGAAGCATACGCTCCACTGCGGCGAACTCGAGTCCGGAAGCCCTCGGCGAGGGCGAACTCAGAGCCGGAGGACGATGGCGGCGGGAGAATTCAACGTTCACGCATGCGAATGTGCGCAGTGCGGAGTCGTGAATTCGAGCATGCGAGGAAGAACCGTTAGGCCGTATAGCCGGCTGCGTAATCAAGTTTGATTGTACCCAATGAGAGCGTTGGGCGATCTTGAATTTGGAGAAGAAAAGTTTGCTCTCCAGTCTCATTCTCTCATTCTTGATTGTGAGTTTTCCAGCTTCAGACATTAAGCGCAAGGGCGGAGAGACCTGCAGTGAGAAGAGAGAGTGCGGAGACGAGTTGCGCGAGGACCTTGACGGACCTTGCAGAGAGTTTGCGAGCAGAGAAATTGAGCGCGCAAGAGAAGAGAGAGCGATTTCAGTCAGTGTCTGAGCGGCCGACGCGCAGCGGCGATTGTGAGAGATCGAGCGGAAGGGAAGAACGTCTGTGGTAACACACTTTTTGTTTTTTTTGCAGAATTTAAACAATTTTAGAAAACTAGTACCAAAGCAGTGTTTGTAGCTAGAGAAGGGTACGCTAAATAGAGTGGATTGATGAGATCGTCACGAGGGCACAAAGAATCACGTAGTCGGATGTACCAACGCCAACGTCTTCGGCGCCTTCGGCAAAAGCTCCTTTTTTTAGGTGTCTCTACTCACGCGCCTCTAGCGTATAAGGAAGCTACGCTTCCGGCGCAGACACCCCAGGAGGAGGTTTTGCTAAAGACGTCAGGAGAAGGGCCCGGACCTCTAAAGGCATCCGACCATGAGTGCGCCTTCGGCGAAGCGCCGCTAGCGCGGAAAGGGAAAACCTTCATAACAATCGGGATACACGGTAGATCCAGGTGGTTGAAGTTGCATTAGAAAGAGCTCGGGACGCTCGTTCTAACGAGTCCAAGAGCGCCGGAGATGGATCAGGAATGGAGAAGTTATGAGCGTCGGAAAACTCGTAGCCGGACATGCGCCGTTCGCGCTAGGGTTCACAGCCGGAAAGGATTCCCGTACGCCCTCGGCGATGCGCCTTCGGCGGAATCACGCGCTCACAGGAGGAAACCAACTCAGAGTCGGAAGCGCCCTTGGCGGCTGTTCATGGAAGGAAAGCGCCGGTCGGATGTACGCCTCCGACGTGGCGCTGACGGCCGGATGCGCTGGCATGAGTTGCGCTGACGGATATGCGCTGGCAGCAACGGACGAGGCATAAAGGACAAAATAGGCGGTACGACTGCGCGCCGGCGTAATTCGCTCCGGCTGGATGTGCGCCTCCAGCAAGGCGCCGACGGATAATGAACGCACCAGCGGCGACACGCCTCCGGAGAAGGGCGGGTTAGGAAAAGACAACAGGGCCGACGTATACCCTGCAGCGGACTCGAGTCCGGAAGGTGGCGGCGGCGGGAGAATTCAACGTTTAAGCATGCGAATGCGCGCAAGGCGGAGACGTGAATTCGCGCATGCAAAGGGCGAACCGTTAAGCCGTATAGCCGGCTGCGTACGTTGCAACCAGTAAGAACGTTGGACGTTCTTGAAATCGGAGAAGAAAAGACTGCGCTCCAGTCTCATTCTCTCATTCTTCACTTTGCAATTTCCAGTTCCAAGATTACGCGCAAGGGCGGAGCGACCTGCAGTGAGAGTAGAGAGTGCGGAGACGAGTTGCACAAGGATCTTGGCGGACCTTGAAAGAATTGGGAGTAGCGATCTTGAACGAGCGCAGAGAGGGTGAGCAGTCCGTGCTTGAGTGGCCGACGCGCAGTGGCGATTGTGAGAGAGTGAGCGAAAGGGAGAACGTTTGTGTGTGCAGGCAACGCAATGTCGAAGGTTCCCCAACTGCGAGTGTCCCCACTCAGGGTGCCGCAGATCGGTTTACGCGCATTTCAAGATGTGCTGACGAGGCTGAAGCTCGATTTTCTCCTCTGGGGGTGGAATTGGACGTGTCCGGAGATGGTGCGCGAGTATCTGCAAGAGAGACACAAGCCTTCTCGCGGATTTCGCCCACACCCAGAGAGATGGGAAATTTGCAATTGGGCGCAGGTGTTGGGCAGGTGTGCCGGCGAGGAAGGGGATCTCCTCTTCGAGGCCGACAGCGTGAAAGTGTCCCAGGAGGAAGAAGTCTCTTACAATGAGCTCTTCAAGGTGGCTAGACATCCCAAGAACGGTTTCCGGACTCGGGATTACAAGGATCGATTGCGGAGAAATGTCGCGACGGCATTGCTGCAGATATTGCAGCCGACCAAGACCGCTTACATGCATGGTTGGCAGGTAGAGTTCGTGGAGCTAGTGTTGTCAGGAGCTCCGGTGCATTGGGCACGGCTCCTGTGGAAGGTGACGCGCCAACATGCGCAAGAAGAGAGGGGAGGAACGCTCAATCATCTATCGCCTTACTTAATCGTGTTTTACCGGGCGATGGGATGTTTGACGATTGCTGAGAAAACTCGGTTTCCGCAGCTGAGCCGGTCTTATCCAGGTAGATATTCGAGGGAGGCCGAAGTAGACACGGATCCGGACGAGGAACCTGCCAGTACGCCTCCGGCTCCGGCTCCAGCCAGAGCAGCAGAAGAACGTCGAAGTGAGCGCATTCCGCGCAAGCGGAAGTGGGATGAGAGACCTGAGGACAGGCAGCCGGAAGTACCAGCTGCGCCGACTCGTGGTCGGCCCACCCCCGAGCCTCATAGTCGACCAAAACAGAGGGCACGCAGAATGCCAACTGTTACTGAGGAGACCAGGCGAACTCCGACCCGGCGGAATCTCACACAGGAAGAGATAATCGCCCAGGTTCTAGGGAAGACGGCAGAAACCTCTGCACAGAAGGCACCACGGCCTTCGGGAGGAGATGGACGGACTGACAGCCGGCCGACTGCGAGTCGGATGACTGAAGGTCGACAGACGGAAGGAAGGCCAACTGAACGGCGCGTTGAACCGGACAGCAGGCCGGAAGCGGAAGAGAGTTTGGCTGACGAGCCAACAATCCTTAGAGGGTCGTCTTCGGCGGAAGGCACTTCTGGAAGAACGCCCCCAACGAGCAGGCCAAGTGGAGTCAAGACGCGCAGGGTGTATCCGACTCCCAGTCGGACAACTGCTGGTCGGCCGACTGCGAGTCGGACAACAGAGAGTCAGCCGGATTCGCCGACTGCGAGACGGATGGAGCCAACGACCAGTGTGCGGACGCCTTCGGCGGACGCACCTTCAGCAAGAACACCTTCCGCGCAGATGGCGCCGGAAGGACAGGCAGCAGAAGCGGGCAGTGCAAGAGTGACAAAAGTCACTGCGGCGTCGACCCCTTCACAAACCGAAGATCGAGCCGGAACAGGGGCTCAAGCAGTGGGATCTCCCACTGCCCTGGATATTTTAGCAGGCAGTGGAGCAGCAGTCGCAGCAGAAGCTGCTGCGCGCCACAGTTCCAGGGAGTCGCCAAGGGATTCGGTGGCGACTGAAATCCTCGCGACTGAGGATGAGACGAGCTCGGAAGAGCAAGAAGAGGATTCGGTGCAGAAAACGCCAACAGGGGTGCTGTGCGAACAGATAGTTCCACTCCTGCGATATCTGGATCGCAAGACATCCAAATACGCAAGTGCCTTAAAACCGCAGTCTTATGTGGAGACAATCAGGCGAAGGACGAGGAGCAAGGTGGCAAGGTGGGCCTCTAGATGCGGAGTATATGTGGATAGGAACACCGCCCTCAGACAACACCTGGCGGTCACCCAGAAGCTGTACCAAGCCTTGCAGCAGCAGAAGGAGGATGCGGCGACGAAGAGTCAGGCGGAGGCCGAGCTAATACGGGCAAAGATCGAGTCGGAACTGCAGGAGGAGCGGAGACAGAACGAAGTCCTAGCAGCCGAGCTTGCGCGCCAGACGCGCGCCTTAGAGGAAAGTCAAAGAGCCCGCAAGGAGGATGAGGAGTTGTTGTGCAACTTGCAAACCGAGTGCTCGGATTTGAGGGCACAACGTGCGGATTTAGAAATGCAGCTGGCAGAGGCGGAGAGCAGCTACAGGGCACGAGGAGAGTTGGCGGCACGGGTGACTCGTTGTCTAAACGGATACACCCATTGGGAGGTGGCAGCTCAAGAGAGGGTTACACTCCGGGAGTTCGAGCTTCGGGCGGCGGCATTGACGGAAGGTGACAGTCGGAGTCGGCGGCGAGTGGCGAGAAAATTAGAAACCTTCTTGTCAGGAGCGCGCGACACTATGGAGCACTTGCAGTCGGAAGTCACTGCAGCGCTCCGACGCCTGGGGTTACGCAGCCGGTCGGAAGACTGGCAAGGTAGAGATAGTAAGCGGAGCAGTCCGGCGCGCAGGAGGCGCAGCACCGGATCTGCTGAGTGCAGTAGAGTAGTTTGGTTTCGCGCAGATGCTGCGAGTGGTAGATAGGATAGCGTAGTGCTAGTTAGGATCTTTTGAGGGTATAAAGTAGATCAAGGCGTTTTGCCTTGGGACTCTTCCAGTTTCGGAAGTGCAGATCAGGAACTCACTTTCTTGGCGTGTTTGTGCATTTTGGTCCTGGCACCACGTAGAGAAGCTGCAGCATAGCGAAGTTACCGTATGTTGTAGTTGAAGGCCTTCGGCTGAATGTTCAGAGCTAGTACCCGGTTAGAGACTTGAGTAGTGCGGATCTGCACCTGCGGGTGATTTCTGATACTCAGAGCCGGCTGCGAGTTAGATACTTGAACAGTTCCCCCTTACTCCTTCGAGTGACATATCCTGATTGTACTCCTACGGGAAGTTTCCCCTGAATGCCAATGTGAAGTTTCATTACTTCGTGTAAACCTTGGTTTGTAATTCAGGTTGTGTGTGTGTTACTGGATCGTGTTTTCAGTAAGTTCTCAGTCGGGTCTGCACTCCCTGCGTTTTGTGTGATAGTCGAGGGTGACGTCCACGGCGTACGTAGAGGCTTCGTTCCGAAGTGAGAAGTCCAGTCCGGGTACCCCCGCTAGTTCCTGGCGGAAGGGCAGTAAAAGCCGGAGTGGGAGGCACTTCCTGCAGAACCTCTGAGTGAACTTGCGAGACACTTTCCTCCTGAAATCCGAAGCGGAGGTCCTGACCGACCTCCGAGTTGTGCTTTTTGCCAGTTTCAGGTGTGTGTGTGTGTGTGTGTTGAGTGACCAAGCTGTACCGTGCATCCTCCGAGCATCCTCCGAGTTGAGTTCCTCCTCCGAGTCGAGCCTCCGAGTCGAGCACTGCAGTATTTCTGGGAGTGACAGTCGCCTAGAATTCAAACTCTACCAAAAGTCTGTTAAATGTGACACTTTTACTCTGTGTGTTGCCTCTGTCCCTGTGGGTTCGATCTTTTTACCACCATACTGCAGTTTTAGCCTTTGGTGGGTTATTACATAAGGAGCCGACAACTTCTTTTTGGCGCCGCTGCCGGGGACAGTGCGTCAACACCAGAAACCTTGAGCAGCAATGCTCGGTGAATGTCGACGAGCGATAGTGTGGGAAACCTGAGTGCGAGAGCCACACGGAAACTCCGTCGAGATTCAGAAAAAGCCGTGGAAACAAAACGGCGAACTAAAAAGAAGACTCCCGGTGAGGACTCTGCAGAAAGATCGCCATCACCGACTACTGGAAGGCAAAGGTGTTCCAGTTCACCTACCGAGAGCATTGAGCTAACAGTTCTATTGGACATCCCGCCGACGGGAACTCTTCCTGAGTTTGGCCAACCTAGGATCAGTCCGTCGACAGGATCACCGATGGCAGAACATCAAGCCAATCTCCGCCAGGCGTTTTCCCAACCTACCACCAAACATTCGTATCCAAGATACACGGGAACGGGCGACGACGATGATGCAGATTCATACATAAAGCTCTTCGAGTCTGTCTCCATCGCCAATCGTGAGACCAGTGATGAAGACAGATTACGAATCTTTCCTAGCCTGCTACGCAGACGAGCGCGTAGCTGGTACAACCATGAGAGCACCGACCCCACTGGCATCCGGACCTGGGCTCAGCTCAAGGAAAAGTTTCTGAAGCGGTTCCGCGAACTCGGATATGACAGTCGAGTTCTGACCCGGCTTCGAAATCTTCGACGCGAGCGGAAGGAGAATCTTCGAGACTACACTGAGAGATTCCAAGACCTCCTAGATCGAATTCCGAAGACAGGCCCGGGAGAACCGTATTCGGTACAACAGGCCGTGGATTGGTATGTGACAGGGCTCTCAAGAGAAATGGAGACCTTCTGTAGGAGAGGCAAGACTGACACAATCCAAGATGTGATAGCTTCCGCGGAGACCTTTGAGACGTCAACCCTTGACACTCGAAGACGCGACCGACGGTCGACGAAGAAGAAGTCGCAAGGCGGACGTCGGAAGAGAAGGAACTCGCCTTCCTCGACAGAAGAATCAAGCTCCTCCGAATCAAGTTCTTCCTCGGAAGAGGAAGAGGACTCGTCATCTTCAGAAGAAGAAAGACGGAAGAAGAAACGCAGTGCGATCAAGAAGAAGGATCGAGGTAAGGGAATCCCAGTGAAGACTCAAGGGGACATCGCAGCCAAGGTAGACAACCTGGTGAAGAATTTTGCGGACCTGAAAGTTCATGTAGTGGGAGGCCAAGACCGACGTAAATCACCTGCGAGACAACGAGCGAATCTCTGGTGTACTACGTGCGGACAGGTGGGACATGCCAACACGGAGTGCATGTCCGCGAGGCCATCTTACCCAGTGAATGCGGTCGAATGGGCACCACAGTGGGAGAACCCCATGTATTATGCTGAGCCACCTATGTATTATGCTGAGCAGGTTGAGGACACCGCCTACTCAGTACAGACAGCTCCAGCTACAACTCCGAACCCACCGGTGCATATACCGCGCTTTGTTCCGAGGGAAATGGCGGGTACACTCCCACCAAGACGCATGGCACCTCCAGGAAATCACACAGGAAATAACCGACCTCGAGCACAATTCGATGGTTGCTACAACTGCGGAGACATGGGGCATTACGCGCCAAGTTGTCCCCACCCGAGGAGGCCAATGGGGTATGCACCATTGTGCAGCAATTGCAAGAAGTCCGGACATACAGCAGCTGAATGTGACCAGCCCCAAATCCCTAGGCCAGCCGTGCGTTTCGTATCAACACCTGGCAAGGAAGAAGTGCAGGTCAACCAGGTAGAACTGAGTCTGGACCCAGCTGAAGGAGACGAAGTATGGCCAGAGGAAGAAGTAATGTGCGGTCGGGTAGAAACCCGAAGTTCGAAGAGGAGAGGAGAAGGCCATGAGGACACTCGCCGCCTCGAGCGTAGGGGAGAGAGGAGGAAGTCTAAAGAAGTTAGAGAAGGCCCGAGGAGACCGGGTACACCTCCGGCTATGAGAAACACCCAGCCGGAGCAGAACTCAGAAAAAGCGGACAGGTATTCAGAAGAGTTCCGGACTCGAGATTACCTTCCGGACATCAAAGATGAGGTGAGTCACCTCATCAAGGAAGCACTGGGCGCCGGAATGACATCCGACGACCGGAAGGCAGTTAGGCCCCCTACACCCCTTCCGACCGCGAGTACCGGGAAACTTCCGGCCGTGACTTCCAGTACTCCCTACGACATAGTGAAAGACATGGGGAGCCAGAGGGCAAATATTTCCTTCCACCAGTTGTTGGAAGACAATAAGACGTACAGGAGGATGCTGATGCTTTCGTTGCGCCGACCACGCAAACCCCGAAAAGAGAAACTTCCGGCTGTGTACAGAGTGGAAGGAGGAGACCTGGGACCTCCAGAGATCGAAGTAGAGATCGGAGGCTGCGTCATACAGAAGGTACCAGTGGACTCCGGCTCGGGCGTGAATATCATGACCGAGGAGACAGCGAACTCCTTGGGGTTCCAGACCTTCGAGCCTACATCCCGAGTATTGCGACTGGCCGATCAAACACGCAGAATGCCACTAGGAATGTTGAGCAATGTGAGAACCAACATTGGAGGAGTGGACTTTCAACTGTCCTACATAATACTGCAACCTCTGATGAAGAAAGGTTATGATGTGCTGCTTGGCAGACCTTGGCTATACGATGCCAAAGCAAGGTGTGACTGGAGTAGGAAGAGATTACAGTTCCGTAGCCCTGCGGACCCTCCGACTGTCATTACCGTACCGTGGACCAAGGTACCCCATGAGGGCGAAACACCTTCCACCACCTCCGGTTACACAACCGGAGGAGAGACCAGCTCATCATGCACTTCAGAGACCGAAACGTCGGAAGACTTTGTGGGCTACGTCACTTGCTGCTCCATTGAGGAGGAAGGAGACGAGGTGTATCCGGATGAGGAATAGCAACTAGCAGCCGGACTGGGCAGAAGCGAGATCAGTCACACAGAGGGGATTGTTGACCCGAGTGATTGCTGCGAACTGCAGCTCAGTCCAGGTAAAGGCTTGAAGGTGTCAAGCCAAGTACAAGGAGAAGAGTTGAACAGGGTACAGGCGTTTCTTCGCCAGTATGAGGATGTCTTCGCATGGAGGATTGAAGACATGAAAGGCATACCTGCAAGGTATGGAGAGCACAGGATCGACTTGTTGGACGAGGCAGTTCCGGTTCGCCAACGCCAATACAGGCTCAACCCAAAATATTCATTATTGGTGAAGGACGAAATCGATAAGTACCTGACCGCAGGAATCATCTACCCGGTACTCAGTAGCGAGTGGGTGTCGCCTATCGTGATCGTGCCCAAGAAACTGACGGGTAAGATCCGGGTGTGTCAGGACTTCAGGAAGCTGAACGCAGCAACGCGGAAGGACCATCACCCTCTTCCTTTCACGGACTCTATTCTGGACCATGTAGCAGGGCATGAATGCTACAGTTTCCTAGACGGATTTTCCGGCTACAACCAGGTGTCCATCAGGGAACAGGACAAGGACAAAACAACCTTCACGACCGACTGGGGAACCTATGCTTATCACAAGATGCCGTTCGGTCTGTGCAACGCGCCAGCGACGTTCCAGCGGATGATGACAAACATTTTCCAAGAGCACCTGAGGAAGTTCCTAGAAATTTTCATCGACGACTTTTGTGTCTTCGGTAAGAGGTCGGAGCACCTTAACCATCTTCGGCAAACGTTCGACAGGTGTAGGGAAAGCAGCTTGTCCTTACACCCTGAGAAATGTTTTTTCTTCATGACCAGCGGAATCCTGCTGGGGCACCGAGTTTCGTCCGATGGCATTGCAGTGGATGTAGAGAAGGTGAAGATTATTCTCGAACTGCAGCCGCCAACGAATCTGCGTGAGTTGAGGGCCTTCCTTGGCCATGTAGGTTATTACAGAAGGTTCATAAATATGTATGCCATCTTGGCAGCCGATCTGACGAAGCTGCTTAAGAAGGATGAACCCTATGTGTGGGGCAAGGAGCAACAGCTGGCCTTTGAAACGCTCAAAGCCAAACTGACGACTGCTCCGGTTCTGAGAAGTCCGGATTGGAATAGACCTTTCCATGTCTATGTAGACACGTCGGCGTTTGCAATCGGGGTGGTTCTCAGTCAGAAGGACGACAACAAGAAAGACTACCCGATTTACTTCGCGAGTCGTCAGCTGTCAGCAGCAGAGAAGAAGTACACGACAACTGAGAGGGAGGCGTTGGGAATGGTGTACTCCTGTAAGAAGTTCCGACATTATTTGATCTGCTATGAGTTCGTGTTTCATGTAGATCATTACGCCTTACAGCACCTGGTGAAGAAGGCGGATCTGTCCGGACGAATTGCCAGGTGGGTACTACTGCTGCAGGAATTCACCTACACTGTACAGACACGGAAAGGCGTTCACCATGAGAACGCAGACTACCTCTCCCGACTATGGACCGAACCCATAGAGGAGGAAGTAGTGGATGATTTTCCCGACGAACAACTTTTTCAGTTGTCCGCCAGCCATGAGTCCAGGTACGCGGACTTATACAGGTTTCTGCTCACACTCCAATGTCCGGAAGGATTGGATGCAGAGCAGCGCACAGTCTTCGTTCATAAAGCGGGACCTTACCAGCTTCAACAGGGGGTCTTGTTCAAGAAAATGGCAGACGAGAGGTTGTGCAGATGTCTAGAGGAGTCTGAAGTACCGCGAGTTGTCAAAGCCATGCACACAGAAGACGCTGGTGGTCACTACGCCACCAGAAACACAGTGACCAAAATTGTGAATGCAGGATACTGGTGGCCGACGATGTTCAAAGATGTACACGACTACGTTCGCAAATGCGACAGCTGCCAGAGGACGGGAAGGCCGACTCCGACCACGAGATGGCCTCTTACACCAATCATGCCATTGGCACCATTTGAAAAATGGGGGATCGACTTCGTGGGACCAATACAACCTGTCACTAAAGGCACGCGCAGGCGCTACATATTGGTAGCAACAGACTATGCGACCAAGATGGTGGAGGCAGAAGCCACAAGGCACGACGACGCAGCCGCAGTAGCACGGTTCCTATTCGAATCCATCATCACACGCTACGGGTGCCCCCTAGAAATAGTCAGTGACAGAGGAACGCACTTTCTGAATCAGGTGATAGAAAGTTTGACGCGGCACTTCCAGATTAAGCATCGCAAGACTACTCCATACAACCCTAAGGCAAATGGTCTGACAGAGAAGTCCAATGGATTACTCTGTAAGATACTCCTCAAAGTGACTGTAAACCATGCTCATGACTGGGACACCAAGCTACCGGCCGCCTTATGGGCATATAGAACGGCAGAAAAAGTCACCACCAGGCAAACACCTTACTTCCTAGTTTATGGGCAGCATCCGATCTTACCCATCGAATTCGAGATACCTACCAAGAGGACCTTAGATCAGAGAAGGCTGGACGCGGAAGAAAGTCAGGCATATCGACTGCAAGAGGTAATGGCACTGGAGGAAAGACGTCAAGAGGCCGAAGATCGGACAAAGCAATTACAACTCAGGCGGAAGGAGAAGTACGATCGAAGGCTCAAACCAGTACTGCTGGAGAAGGGCGACTTGGCTCTGCTATACGATAGCAGACATGCTAGATTTCCAGGCAAGCTCCACTTGAGGTGGATGGGACCTTACAGGGTGATAGAAGTTTTTCCAAATGGATCCATCCAACTCGCAGAGCTCACGGGAGAATGGTTAGGCACCCGCGTGAACGGATGGCGTCTGAAGAAATACCACGTGTAAATGTTCGCGTGGGCGCTCACAATTGAGGAGGGGGGCATGTGGTAACACACTTTTTGTTTTTTTTGCAGAATTTAAACAATTTTAGAAAACTAGTACCAAAGCAGTGTTTGTAGCTAGAGAAGGGTACGCTAAATAGAGTGGATTGATGAGATCGTCACGAGGGCACAAAGAATCACGTAGTCGGATGTACCAACGCCAACGTCTTCGGCGCCTTCGGCAAAAGCTCCTTTTTTTAGGTGTCTCTACTCACGCGCCTCTAGCGTATAAGGAAGCTACGCTTCCGGCGCAGACACCCCAGGAGGAGGTTTTGCTAAAGACGTCAGGAGAAGGGCCCGGACCTCTAAAGGCATCCGACCATGAGTGCGCCTTCGGCGAAGCGCCGCTAGCGCGGAAAGGGAAAACCTTCATAACAATCGGGATACACGGTAGATCCAGGTGGTTGAAGTTGCATTAGAAAGAGCTCGGGACGCTCGTTCTAACGAGTCCAAGAGCGCCGGAGATGGATCAGGAATGGAGAAGTTATGAGCGTCGGAAAACTCGTAGCCGGACATGCGCCGTTCGCGCTAGGGTTCACAGCCGGAAAGGATTCCCGTACGCCCTCGGCGATGCGCCTTCGGCGGAATCACGCGCTCACAGGAGGAAACCAACTCAGAGTCGGAAGCGCCCTTGGCGGCTGTTCATGGAAGGAAAGCGCCGGTCGGATGTACGCCTCCGACGTGGCGCTGACGGCCGGATGCGCTGGCATGAGTTGCGCTGACGGATATGCGCTGGCAGCAACGGACGAGGCATAAAGGACAAAATAGGCGGTACGACTGCGCGCCGGCGTAATTCGCTCCGGCTGGATGTGCGCCTCCAGCAAGGCGCCGACGGATAATGAACGCACCAGCGGCGACACGCCTCCGGAGAAGGGCGGGTTAGGAAAAGACAACAGGGCCGACGTATACCCTGCAGCGGACTCGAGTCCGGAAGGTGGCGGCGGCGGGAGAATTCAACGTTTAAGCATGCGAATGCGCGCAAGGCGGAGACGTGAATTCGCGCATGCAAAGGGCGAACCGTTAAGCCGTATAGCCGGCTGCGTACGTTGCAACCAGTAAGAACGTTGGACGTTCTTGAAATCGGAGAAGAAAAGACTGCGCTCCAGTCTCATTCTCTCATTCTTCACTTTGCAATTTCCAGTTCCAAGATTACGCGCAAGGGCGGAGCGACCTGCAGTGAGAGTAGAGAGTGCGGAGACGAGTTGCACAAGGATCTTGGCGGACCTTGAAAGAATTGGGAGTAGCGATCTTGAACGAGCGCAGAGAGGGTGAGCAGTCCGTGCTTGAGTGGCCGACGCGCAGTGGCGATTGTGAGAGAGTGAGCGAAAGGGAGAACGTTTGTGTGTGCAGGCAACGCAATGTCGAAGGTTCCCCAACTGCGAGTGTCCCCACTCAGGGTGCCGCAGATCGGTTTACGCGCATTTCAAGATGTGCTGACGAGGCTGAAGCTCGATTTTCTCCTCTGGGGGTGGAATTGGACGTGTCCGGAGATGGTGCGCGAGTATCTGCAAGAGAGACACAAGCCTTCTCGCGGATTTCGCCCACACCCAGAGAGATGGGAAATTTGCAATTGGGCGCAGGTGTTGGGCAGGTGTGCCGGCGAGGAAGGGGATCTCCTCTTCGAGGCCGACAGCGTGAAAGTGTCCCAGGAGGAAGAAGTCTCTTACAATGAGCTCTTCAAGGTGGCTAGACATCCCAAGAACGGTTTCCGGACTCGGGATTACAAGGATCGATTGCGGAGAAATGTCGCGACGGCATTGCTGCAGATATTGCAGCCGACCAAGACCGCTTACATGCATGGTTGGCAGGTAGAGTTCGTGGAGCTAGTGTTGTCAGGAGCTCCGGTGCATTGGGCACGGCTCCTGTGGAAGGTGACGCGCCAACATGCGCAAGAAGAGAGGGGAGGAACGCTCAATCATCTATCGCCTTACTTAATCGTGTTTTACCGGGCGATGGGATGTTTGACGATTGCTGAGAAAACTCGGTTTCCGCAGCTGAGCCGGTCTTATCCAGGTAGATATTCGAGGGAGGCCGAAGTAGACACGGATCCGGACGAGGAACCTGCCAGTACGCCTCCGGCTCCGGCTCCAGCCAGAGCAGCAGAAGAACGTCGAAGTGAGCGCATTCCGCGCAAGCGGAAGTGGGATGAGAGACCTGAGGACAGGCAGCCGGAAGTACCAGCTGCGCCGACTCGTGGTCGGCCCACCCCCGAGCCTCATAGTCGACCAAAACAGAGGGCACGCAGAATGCCAACTGTTACTGAGGAGACCAGGCGAACTCCGACCCGGCGGAATCTCACACAGGAAGAGATAATCGCCCAGGTTCTAGGGAAGACGGCAGAAACCTCTGCACAGAAGGCACCACGGCCTTCGGGAGGAGATGGACGGACTGACAGCCGGCCGACTGCGAGTCGGATGACTGAAGGTCGACAGACGGAAGGAAGGCCAACTGAACGGCGCGTTGAACCGGACAGCAGGCCGGAAGCGGAAGAGAGTTTGGCTGACGAGCCAACAATCCTTAGAGGGTCGTCTTCGGCGGAAGGCACTTCTGGAAGAACGCCCCCAACGAGCAGGCCAAGTGGAGTCAAGACGCGCAGGGTGTATCCGACTCCCAGTCGGACAACTGCTGGTCGGCCGACTGCGAGTCGGACAACAGAGAGTCAGCCGGATTCGCCGACTGCGAGACGGATGGAGCCAACGACCAGTGTGCGGACGCCTTCGGCGGACGCACCTTCAGCAAGAACACCTTCCGCGCAGATGGCGCCGGAAGGACAGGCAGCAGAAGCGGGCAGTGCAAGAGTGACAAAAGTCACTGCGGCGTCGACCCCTTCACAAACCGAAGATCGAGCCGGAACAGGGGCTCAAGCAGTGGGATCTCCCACTGCCCTGGATATTTTAGCAGGCAGTGGAGCAGCAGTCGCAGCAGAAGCTGCTGCGCGCCACAGTTCCAGGGAGTCGCCAAGGGATTCGGTGGCGACTGAAATCCTCGCGACTGAGGATGAGACGAGCTCGGAAGAGCAAGAAGAGGATTCGGTGCAGAAAACGCCAACAGGGGTGCTGTGCGAACAGATAGTTCCACTCCTGCGATATCTGGATCGCAAGACATCCAAATACGCAAGTGCCTTAAAACCGCAGTCTTATGTGGAGACAATCAGGCGAAGGACGAGGAGCAAGGTGGCAAGGTGGGCCTCTAGATGCGGAGTATATGTGGATAGGAACACCGCCCTCAGACAACACCTGGCGGTCACCCAGAAGCTGTACCAAGCCTTGCAGCAGCAGAAGGAGGATGCGGCGACGAAGAGTCAGGCGGAGGCCGAGCTAATACGGGCAAAGATCGAGTCGGAACTGCAGGAGGAGCGGAGACAGAACGAAGTCCTAGCAGCCGAGCTTGCGCGCCAGACGCGCGCCTTAGAGGAAAGTCAAAGAGCCCGCAAGGAGGATGAGGAGTTGTTGTGCAACTTGCAAACCGAGTGCTCGGATTTGAGGGCACAACGTGCGGATTTAGAAATGCAGCTGGCAGAGGCGGAGAGCAGCTACAGGGCACGAGGAGAGTTGGCGGCACGGGTGACTCGTTGTCTAAACGGATACACCCATTGGGAGGTGGCAGCTCAAGAGAGGGTTACACTCCGGGAGTTCGAGCTTCGGGCGGCGGCATTGACGGAAGGTGACAGTCGGAGTCGGCGGCGAGTGGCGAGAAAATTAGAAACCTTCTTGTCAGGAGCGCGCGACACTATGGAGCACTTGCAGTCGGAAGTCACTGCAGCGCTCCGACGCCTGGGGTTACGCAGCCGGTCGGAAGACTGGCAAGGTAGAGATAGTAAGCGGAGCAGTCCGGCGCGCAGGAGGCGCAGCACCGGATCTGCTGAGTGCAGTAGAGTAGTTTGGTTTCGCGCAGATGCTGCGAGTGGTAGATAGGATAGCGTAGTGCTAGTTAGGATCTTTTGAGGGTATAAAGTAGATCAAGGCGTTTTGCCTTGGGACTCTTCCAGTTTCGGAAGTGCAGATCAGGAACTCACTTTCTTGGCGTGTTTGTGCATTTTGGTCCTGGCACCACGTAGAGAAGCTGCAGCATAGCGAAGTTACCGTATGTTGTAGTTGAAGGCCTTCGGCTGAATGTTCAGAGCTAGTACCCGGTTAGAGACTTGAGTAGTGCGGATCTGCACCTGCGGGTGATTTCTGATACTCAGAGCCGGCTGCGAGTTAGATACTTGAACAGTTCCCCCTTACTCCTTCGAGTGACATATCCTGATTGTACTCCTACGGGAAGTTTCCCCTGAATGCCAATGTGAAGTTTCATTACTTCGTGTAAACCTTGGTTTGTAATTCAGGTTGTGTGTGTGTTACTGGATCGTGTTTTCAGTAAGTTCTCAGTCGGGTCTGCACTCCCTGCGTTTTGTGTGATAGTCGAGGGTGACGTCCACGGCGTACGTAGAGGCTTCGTTCCGAAGTGAGAAGTCCAGTCCGGGTACCCCCGCTAGTTCCTGGCGGAAGGGCAGTAAAAGCCGGAGTGGGAGGCACTTCCTGCAGAACCTCTGAGTGAACTTGCGAGACACTTTCCTCCTGAAATCCGAAGCGGAGGTCCTGACCGACCTCCGAGTTGTGCTTTTTGCCAGTTTCAGGTGTGTGTGTGTGTGTGTGTTGAGTGACCAAGCTGTACCGTGCATCCTCCGAGCATCCTCCGAGTTGAGTTCCTCCTCCGAGTCGAGCCTCCGAGTCGAGCACTGCAGTATTTCTGGGAGTGACAGTCGCCTAGAATTCAAACTCTACCAAAAGTCTGTTAAATGTGACACTTTTACTCTGTGTGTTGCCTCTGTCCCTGTGGGTTCGATCTTTTTACCACCATACTGCAGTTTTAGCCTTTGGTGGGTTATTACAACGTCTGTGTGTGTGCAGGAAAAGCAAGAAAGATGTCGAAGGTCTCCCAGCTGCGAGTGTCTCCACTCAGAGTGCCGCAGATCGGACTGCGCGCATTCCAAGATGTATTGACAAGGTTGAAGCTTGATTTCCTCCTATGGGGATGGAATTGGACGTGTCCGGAGATGGTGCGCGAGTATTTGCAGGAGAAACACCAGCCCTCGCGCGGATTCCGCCCACATCCCGAGAGGTGGGACATTAGTCACTGGGCGCAGGTGTTAGGAAGGTGTGCAGGCGAGGAAGGGTATCTCCTCTTCGAGGCCGAGAGCGTGAAGGTGTCGAAGGAGGAAGAAGTCTCCTACAATGATCTTTTCAAAGTTGGCAAGCATCCCAAGAACGGTTTCCGGACGCGGGATTATAAAGATCGATTGCGGAGAAATGTCGCGACTGCACTGCTTCAGATATTGCAGCCGACCAAGACCGCCTACATGCATGGTTGGCAAGTGGGATTTGTGGAGCTAGTGTTGTCAGGAGCTCCGGTTCACTGGGCACGGCTTTTGTGGAAGGTGACGCGCCAACATGCGCAAGAAGAGAGAGGAGGGACCCTCAATCATCTTTCGCCTTACCTGATCGTGTTTTATCGAGCGATGGGATGTTTGACAGCTTCAGAGCGGACACGGTTTCCGCTGCTGACCCGGAGTAATCCGGGTAGATACTTGCGGGAGGCTGAAGTGGACACAGATCCGGACGAAGCACCTGCCAGTCCAACTCCAGCTCCGGCTCCGGCAAGAGCAGCAGAAGAGCGTCGAAGTGAGCGCGCACCGCGGAAGCGGAAATGGGATGAGAGACCTGAAGACAGGCAGCCGGAAGCTCCCGCTGCGCCGACTCGGAGTCGGCCAACCCACGAGCTTCATAGCCGGCCGAAACAGAGGGCACGCAAAATGGTGTTGCCAACTAGTAGTGAGGAGACCGGGCGTACTCCAGTCCGGCGGAGTATCCTGCCCACGCAGGAGGAGATAATCGCGCAGGTTCTGGGGAGGGCGGTGAACCCCTCTGCGCAGAAGGCGCGGATGCCTTCAGAAGAAGACAGTCGGCCGACTGCGAGTCGGGCGACTGAAGGACGGCCAACTGCAGGTCGGCAAGAGCATCGCGTTGAACCGGACAGCAGGCCAGAAGCAGAAGGGAGTTTGGCTGATGAGCCAACAACTCTCAGAGGGTCGTCTTCTGCAGAAGGCGCTTCTGAGGAAACGCCTCCAGCAGGCAGGCCAAGTGGAGTAAAGACGCGCAGGGTGGATCCGACTGCCAATCAGACAACTGCTAGTCGGCCGACTGCGAGTCGGTCAACTGAGAGTCGGCCAGATTCGCCGACTGCGAATCGGACAAGGCCGGCGACCATTGTGCGGGCGCCTTCGGCGGACACACCTCCGGCGAAGACACCTTCCGCGCAGATTGCGACGGAAGAGCAGGCAGTAGAAGCGGGCGGTGCAAGGGTGACAAAAGTAACTGCGGCGCCGATCCCTTCGAGAACCGAAGATCGAGCCGGAACAGAGGCTAAGGCTGTGGGATCCTCCACTGCCTTGGATATTTTAGCAGTGAGTGGAGCGGCAGTCGCGGCGGAAGCTGCTGCGCGCCACAGTTCCAGGGAGTCGCCAAGAGATTCTGTGGCGACTGAAATCCTCGAAACAGAGGATGAGACGAGTTCGGAAGAGCAGGAAGCGGACTCTGTGCGGAAGACGCCAACAGGGGTACTGTGCGAGCAGATAGTGCCACTCCTGCGATATTTGGATCGCAAGACAGCAAAGTACTCGAGTTCCAGAAAATCGCAGTCTTATGTGGAGATTGTCAAGAGCAGGACGAGGAGCAAGGTGGCCACCTGGGCCACTAGATGCCAAACATTGCAGATGAGGAATACTGCCCTCCAACAGCACCTGGCGATCACGAAGAGGCTACACCAAACCCTGCAACAACAGCGGGAGGATGTGGCGACGAAAGCCCAGGCGGATGCCGAGCTAATGCGGGCAAAGATCGAGTCGGAATTGCAGGAAGAGCGGAGACAAAACCACATTCTAACAGAGGAGCTTGCGCGCCAGACGCGCGCATTAGAGGAAAGCCAAAACACGCGCAAGGAGGATGAGGAGTTGTTGCGCAACTTGCAATCCGAGTGCGTGGAATTGAGGGCGCAGCGCGCATATGCGGAGATGCAGCTAGCAGAGGTGGAAGGCAGCAGCCGGACGCGAGAGGAGTTGGTGACGCGGGTGACTCACTGTCTAAGAGGATACGCCCACTGGAAAGTGGCGGCACAAGAGAAGATCACGCTCAGGGAGTTTGAGCTTCGGGCGGCGGCGTTGACGGAGGGTGACAGTCGGAGTCGGCGGCGAGTAGCGAGGAAATTAGAGGCCTTCTTGTTGGGTGCGCGCGACACTATGGCACACTTGGAGTCGGAAGTGATTGCAGTCCTTCGGCGGCTGGAGTTGCGCAGCCGGTCGGAAGATTGGCAGGGTAGGGAGATAGTGCGAGGCAGTTCGGCGCGTAGGAGGTGTAGTACCGGATCTGCAGAGTGCAGTAGTGTAGCTTGGTTTCGTGCAGGAGTTTAGAGGAGCAGGTAGTGCAACGTAGTGTTAGTTAGGACCTTAGAGGGTATAAAGTAGTTCAAGGCGTTTTGCCTTGGGATTCTTCCAGTTTCGGAAATGCAGATCAGGAATTCACTTTCTCGGCGTGTTTGTGCATTTGGTCCTGGCACCACGTAGAGGAGCTGCAGCATAGTGAAGTTACCGCATGTTGTAGCTGAAGGCCTTCGTCTGAATGTTCAGAGCTAGTACACCGGTTAGAGACTTGAGCAGTGCGGATCTGCACCTGCGGGTGATTTCTGATGCTCAGAGCCGGTTGCGAGTTAGATACTTGAACAGTTCCCCCTTACACCTTCGAGTGACATATCCTGATTGTACTACTACGGGAAGTTTCCCCTTAATGCCAAAGTGAAGTTTTGTTACTTCGTGTAAACCTTGGTTATCAATTCAGGTTATGTGTGTGTTACTGGATTGTGTCTCAGTTGAGTTCTCAGTCGGGCATGTACTCTCTACGCTTAGTGTGAGTAGAGGGTGACGTCCAACGCGTATGAGTGACTTTGTTCCGAAGTGGGAAGTCCAATCCGGGTTCCCTACGCTAGTAGAAACTGGCGGAAGGGCTGTAAAAGCCGGAGTGGGAGTCACTACCTGCAGAGCCGCTGAGTGAACTTTTGAGATACTTTCCCCCTGAAATCCTAAGCGGAGGTCCTTACCGAACTCCGAGTTGTGCTTTTCCAGTTTCAGGTGTGTGTGTGTTGAGTGACTTACGTTGCACTGTGCATCCTCCGAGCATCCTCCGAGTCGAGCATCCTCCGAGCGACCTCCGAGTTGAGCATCCTCCGAGTGGCCTCCGAGTCGAGCACTGCAGTATTTCTGGGAGTGACAGTCGCATGAGAATTCAAACTCTCCAAAAGTCTGTTAAAAGTGACACTTTGTACTCTGTGTGTTGCCTCTGTTCCTGTGGGTTTGATCTTTTTACCACCATACTGCAGTTTTAGCCTTTGGTGGGTTATTACATGGTGTCGGTAGGTCCTAGGGCCTTAGGGCTTTATTACCTTCAGCAAATGAATCGGATGTCTAGCATGAGGAACTATATTTCCTTGAGGCTTAGACGATCTACTCTAAACTAGATCTAGCTCTCCTACATGGCACATGATTAGACGTGATGCCAGCAAATGTTCACAAACATATTCTAAGTGCACGTTGTTGTTTTCCGCCCAGAAAGTCACGTCACATTGTAAATTCTCTTTCATTTGTTACATACATGGTTCATGTGGTTAACTCTTACATTTCTTCTGTCTTCACAATATGCTATGTTCCTTGTCGCAATATCTCCATTCTTTCTTCACAATAGTTCCTGCTTCTATGCATTCTCTCCATGCCACGGAATTGTCTAGCCCTTTTGTTGTGCACAAATTTTGATGGCTGATATGAATATGGCTGGTGCTGTAGTTTCCTGCTTCTATGCATTCCCTCTATGCCACAAAATTGCCTTGCACTTTTATTTTGCAGGTAGCATAAACACGTGTTCACTTTTGCTTTGATTCCTTAGTTAGACACTTTGAGATTCTACTATAGTGTGGATTTGAAGACCTCATTTTTGTGTTGATTGTTTCTTCTTCTAAGAGTGCTTTAGTTTCATAAAGGTATATTTTTTGATACATCAAATATAAATATTGTAATACGGGCATGCCGCGAGGCATGCCTTTTGACCTTCAAAGTGGGCATGGGCATGCCTCGCGCTCCCAACTTTGGGGGGAGCGCGAGCTCTGCCCGGGGGCCCTTCTCCCGCCTTTAGCCACCCTTGCCCTGCCCGATCCCGATGCCGCATCCCGGGGCCAAGGTCCGCATATCCTCCGTACCTCGTACTGCTGACATCGTTCCTCGTATGGACGAGGGTCCGAGAGGCCACGGTCGCATATCCTCCGTACCTCGTACTGCTGACCTCGTACCTCGTATGTACGAGGGTCCGAGGGGCCACGGTCGCATATCCTCCGTACCTCGTACTGCTGACCTCGTACCTCGTATGTACGAGGGTCCGAGGGGCCACGGTCGCGTTCATAGAATTGACCCCCCTAATTAAAAATCAAATTTGGGGGGTCAATTCTATGACCCCCCTAATTTAGGGGGGTCATAGAACAAAAAGGAGTTTAGGAACTTTTTCATGTTTATGATCTGCGGAAGATCCACGGAGTGGAGGTCACCCATCCCAGACCTCTTCCGTGCCAAGGGCGCTTAACCGCAGCGGTCTTATCGGATCTGGGTTACACCAGTCCGGACGTGATGGACATCACGTCGATGAAAGGGTCCCGGGGGGTTTTGTTATCTTATTTTCTTAATTATCATGAGATAATTAAGAAAATAATAAATATATAATCACAAATTCCGAAAGAAACAAGCACATTAAAAAACAATTCCATGAAAAATAAAAAAGTTAAATCTAAAGAGCAAATTTCAGAAAATATTCAATCAGTCAAATGTAAAGAAATGATTGCATTAAAATAAATATAATTACAAAAATGTAGAGAAACAGTGACATAAAATAATAATAAAAATTAATCGAAATCGTGAAGAAATGATCACAGAAGATATAAAGAAAGAAAGACATAGAAACTGAATCCATGAAGAAATAACTAAGTTAACATATTGAAAATAAATACCTAAGGCCACACTTCTATCGATTAGAGTCACTGAGGAAGGATATGAACTCGACTAACGACTGACGGTCAGTCAAGAATCGAGTTATCAAATTTGTATAACTCCAGATTATCTTGGGCTCAATTCTTGCAGGATTCTATAGCCAAGTCTTTTCAAAAAGATGCAAATTTATTGCATGAGTATCATTTTTAAAATAGAAAAAAAAGTGCATAATAAATAATAATTTCTAACCTGATTGCTAAATTCTAAATGTTTCTGTTTCTATCCATGATTATTTAGAATCGAAGAGAAATCCCAACATTGATACAAAGATCAACGGTTCAGATCATACTTCAGAGTCATATTTATCTATCCATGATCATTTATAATTAAAAAAAATAATCTCAACATTGGCTCAAAGATCAACTGTTCAGATCATTCTTCAGAGTCTTTAGTTTTGTCTTTTTATTCAAGTTTTTTTTTATCCATTTGATTCATTGGTTTCTTTTTTTATTTCATTTCTTATTCCTTCATCTCTCATGCAAGTGATTATCATAGGAAAAGATAACAAAATGCGCCATGATTCGATCACATCAGGGCTGGTATGCCTCCTGCTGCTGCCGCTGCTATGCTCCTGCTACCCTAAACCTTAAGCCCCAAAGCCGCTCGCCACTGCGCGCTCTCGCTCTCGCTTGTTCTCTCTGTCTCCGCCCTCTCTCTCTCTCTCTCTCTCCCTTTCTCTGGCCCTGCTGCTGCTGCTCGCCTTCCCCTCATCCTCTCTTCTTCTATTCCTGCTTTCAATTTTGTGCCGATTTGCAAGTTCCTGCCAAGGGCGCAAGGGGACGCGCCACTCACCTTCCCCTTGCGCCCGGCCGATCAGCGGCTACCAACGGCCGCTGATCGGATGTCCCCGAAGAGACGAGAGGGGAGGTGCAGCTGCAGTATTTATACGCGTAAGACCTGAGATTACAACACTCATGCCTTTAATGCGAGAATACGGAACACGTGGCGCTCTCAAATGTTTTTCTAGTTTCAAATGTTTATAACTCCAGATTATCTTGGGCTCAATTCTTGCAGAATTTGTAAAGCCAAGTCTATTAAAAAAGATGCAGATTTATTCCATGAATATCATTTTCGAAATAGAAAATAAGAAATTATAAACAATAATTTCTAACCTGATTGGTAATTTCTAAATGTTACTGTTTCTATCCGTAATCGTTTATGGAGGCCGTCCGGGAGATCCCCGAAGGATCGGCATCCAGGAAAGATGTCTTTCGCCAGTCGTCAGTCAAGTGCATGTTCCCTCAGTGACTCAGATGTCGCCGAAGGGACGAGAGGGAAACATTGGTTCAGAGATCAACGGTTCAGATCATACTTCCGAGTCAGAGTCGTATTTATCTGTTATCTCCTTGGTAATATTTTATGGAATTCGTTTATATATCTATCTCATTGTTTTTTAAACTTTTATTTTTTTGCTTTTATTCATTTCTTGATTTTATTTTATTTTTGATTCTTTTATCTCTCAAACGAATAATTATCACAGGACAAGATAACAAAATCTCAGGGGACTCTTTCATGGACGTGATTCCGATCGCATCACGGCTGGTATGCCAGATCCCATCAGAACCCCGCGGTTAAGCGCCCTTGGAACGGAATAGGTCTGGGATGGGTGACCACACTCCGTGGAACTTCCGCAAATCATAAAGCTCCTAAGGTAGTCCGAGTCAGAGTCATTTTTCCATATTTATTGGAGAAGCTAGACGCGTCCGACAACGGGATGCCCCTTCGCGCCCGACAGGAATGTAGAGGCCGTCCGAGAGATCCCCTCGCGCCCGACAGGAATATAGACGCGTCCGAGGGATGCCCCCTCGCGCCCCACAGGAATCTAGACTAGTCCGAGAAATCCCCCTTGCGCCCGGCCGGGTCCCAGACACCGTGAAACGCGCGTCCCCTCGCGCCCGACAGGAATGTAGATGCGTCCGAGGGATGCCCCCTCGCGCCCCACAGGAATCTAAACGCTACCGAGATATCTCCCTTGCGCCCGGCCGGGTTCCAGACAGAGTGAAAGGCGCGCCTCCTCGAGGCCGACAGGAATCTAGAAGCGTCCGAGGGATTGCCCTTCGCGCCCGGCAGGAATCTTGAAACGTCCCGGGGACTGTCTGCAGTCAGTGAGGGTGGCGACACCGTGAGAACGCGCGATTCTCGCGCGTCCGACAGGTATCTAGAGGCGTCCGAGGGATGCCCCCTCGCGCCCGGCAGGAATCTTGAAACGTCCGGAGGACGGTCTGCAGTCAGTCGTCAAGTGGAGTCCATATCCTGACGAAGGATATGAACTGGACTGACGACTCACAGTCAGTCAAGAATCGAGGGACTGTGATTGACGACGGACGGAATAAACCGTGGGGTCAGTCAGCACTCAGTGAAGAATCTTGACAACTGACGGAATAAACCGTGGGTTCAGTCGCCAGTCAGTCAAGAATCGAGGGACCGTGACTGGCCACTGAATGAAGACATCGTCAATGAACTAAAATGAAATGAATTGTGTTTTGTTTGTTTTCACATCAATGTTTTCGTCCTTGACAACATTAGATCTGACGAGATTACATATAGTTTTATCAGTTGGGAGTTCTGGCTTTTTTCCAGTTTCACACATATTTTTTCCATGCTTTCTCCTACTCGAAAGATCGAATCTAAAAAATGTGACAAACTCTGCGACTAACAAACTCCCTTCTTTCGCTCGCTGTAAAATCTTCTCACTTTATACATACCGTCATAGCTGTAGAAGAATTTGGATCGAAGGATGGAATCCTTGTGCTTCCGAACGACTCGGACTGATCGTCCGAGCTCAGAAGAATTCTTCAAAGCAAGATTTCCTCCCGCTAGCTTTTCATCTTCTGTAACTTCGGTGTTCGCAGCACCGAAGTTACAGAGGATCAAAAGCTCGTGCGAGGACAACACCGTCATCGCGCCTAACGACCCCTCCCTCACCGCAATAAAATATGTTGTCTCCCTCGTCCATATCATCTTTTTCTCCAGAGAGCTTATCAACACAGAGAGAGCGCTCGGTGGCGAGCGGGTTTAGGGTTTAGGGTCACTGAGGAAGGATATGAACTCGACTAACGACTGACGGTCAGCCAAGACTCGAGTTATAAAATTTTCATAACTCCAGATTTTCTTGGGCTCAATTCTTGCAGGATTCTATAGACAAGTCTATTCAAAAAGATTTTTACCTCGTATAGTACGAGGGGCCAAGGTCGCATATCCTCCGTACCGCGTACTGCTGACATCGTTCCTCGTATGAACGAGGGTCCGAGGGGCCAGGGTCGCATATCCTCCGTACCTCGTACTGCTTACATCGTACCTCGTATGAACGAGGGTCCGAGTGGCCAAGGTCGCATATCCTCCGTACCGCGTACTGCTGACATCGTTCCTCGTATGAACGAGGGTCCGAGGGGCCAGGGTCGCATATCCTCCGTACCTCGTACTGCTGACATCGTACCTCGTATGTACGAGGGTCCGAGTGGCCAGGGTCGCATATCCTCCGTACCTCGTACTGCAAACATCGTACACCGTATGTACGAGGGTCCGAGGGGCCAGGGTCGCATATCCTCCGTACCTCGTACTGCTGACATCGTACCTCGTATGTACGAGGGTCCGAGGGGCCACGGTCGCATATCCTCCGTACCTCGTACTGCTGACATCGTACCTCGTATGTACGAGGGTTCGAGGGGCCACGATCGCATATCCCCCGTACCTCGTACTGTTAAAATCGTACCTCGTATGAACGAGGGTCCGAGGGGCCACGGTCGCAATCATAGAATCGACCCCTCTTATAAAATTAAAAAAAAATTAAAAATTTTTTTAAAAAAAAAAACGAAAAGGAGTTTAGGAACTTTTTCATGTTTATGATCTGCGGAAGTTCCACGGAGTGGAGGTCACCCATCCCAGACCTCTTCCGTGCCAAGGGCGCTTCACCGCAGCAGTCTTATCGGATCTGGGTTTTGTTATCTTATTTTCTTTATAATCATGAGATAATTCCAAAAATAATAAATAAATCAGCACATATTCAGGAAGAAACAAGCATTACTAAAAAGAATACTTCCAAGAAAAATAAAATTAAAAAAGCAAAATCTAAAGAGAAAATTTCAGAGAATATTCAATCAGTAAAATGTAAAGAAATGATTGCCTCAAAATAAATATAATTACGAAAATGTAGAGAAACAGTGACATAAAAATACAAAAATAAAAGAAAATTGAAATTGTGAAGAAAGGATTACGGAAGATATAAAGAAAGAAAGACCTAGAAACTGAATCCATGAGAAAATAACTAAGTTAACATATTGAAAATAAATACCCAAGGCCACACTTCCATCGATTTGAGACTACGCACAGTAGGGCTGTGTGCTCGGCATAAGCCAACTCTTCCAAGGCCGATTCAAGGGTATGCAATCATTGGAGTTGAAGCTCTGGTCATAACATAACCAAGGCTCTTACTCTGAGGCATGATCCAAAGCGTTGAACTATTCTGAAATATATAGAGTTCTCCAGAAAGGCAGTTAGTGGACGGCCTTGCGCCCCAAAACCAGCAAGAAGAGGGTGCCCTGGTACAGGTACGAACTTGGGCCTTGGGCCCTGGCACACTTCTGATAGACCAGTCCTTGGCGAAAGGAAATCGAGACGCGTCCGGGAGATCCCCCTTGCGCGCGACAAGATTCTACACGCATCCGAGAGACCCCCATTGCGCCCGCCCGGATTCAAGACACCGCGAGACGCGCGTCCCCTGGCGCCCCCCAGGAACCCGGGCGCGTCCGGGAGATCCCCATTTCGCCCGGCCGGGTTAAATGCACCGCGAGACGTGCGCCCCCAACGCTCCTACTCGGCGAGGCGCACACTCCGGTACATTTGTTTCCTCCTTTCCTCCCTCGCTTCCGAACAAAGGGACTGCCGAACTCCCAGGAATGCGCCAGTGGCAGCGCCGATTTTTACCTCGTATAGTCCGAGGGGCCAAGGTCCGCATATCCTCCGTACCTCGTACTGCTGACATCGTTCCTCGTATGGACGAGGGTCCGAGGGGCCACGGTCGCGTTCATAGAATTGACCCCCCTAATTCAAAATCAAACCAAAAATTAAAAATTAGAACAAAAAGGAGTTTAGGAACATTTTCAGGTTTATGATCTGCGGAAGTTCCACGGAGTGGAGGTAACCCATCCCAGACCTCTTCCGTGCCAAGGGCGCTTCACCGCAGCGGTCTTATCGGATCTGGGTTTTGTTATCTTATTTTCTTTATTATCATGAGATAATTCAGAAAATAATAAATAAATCATCACATATTCAGAAAGAAACAAGCATTACTAAAAAACATAATTGCATGAAAAATAAAATTAAAAAAGTAAAATCTAAAGAGAAAATTTCAGAAAATATTCAATCAGTAAAATGTAAAGAAATGATTGCCTCAAAATAAATATAATTACGAAAATGTAGAGAAACAGTGACATAAAAATACAAAAATAAAAGAAAATTGAAATTGTGAAGAAAGGATTACAGAAAATATAAAGAAAGAAAGACATAGAAACTGAATCCATGAGGAAATAACTAAGTTAACATATTGAAAATAAATACCCAAGGCCACACTTCCATCGATTAGAGACTACGCACAGTAGGGCTGTGTGCTCGGCATAAGCCCACTCTTCCAAGGCCGATTCAAGGGTATGCAATCATTTGAGTTGAAGCTGTGGTCATAACATAACCAAGGCTCTTACTCTGAGGCATGATCCAAAGCGTTGAACTATTCTGAAATATATAGAGTTCTCCAGGAAGGCAGTTAGTGGACGGCCTTGCGCCCCAAAACCAGCAAGAAGAGGGTGCCCTGGTACAGGTACGAACTTGGGCCTTGGGCCCTGGCACACTTCTGATAGACCAGTCCTTGGCGAAAGGAAATCGAGACGCGTCCGGGAGATCCCCCTTGCGCCCGACAAGATTCTACACGCATCCGAGAGACCCCCATTGCGCCCGCCCGGGTTCAAGACACCGCGAGACGCGCGTCCCCTGGCGCCCCCCAGGAACCCGGGCGCGTCCGGGAGATCCCCATTTAGCCCGGCCGGGTTCAATGCACCGCGAGACGCGCACCCACAACGCTCCTACTCGGCGAGGCGCACACTCGGGTACAATTGATTCCTCCTTTCCTCCCTCGCTTCCGAACAAAGGGACTGCCGAACTCCCGGGAATACTGCTGACCTCGTACCTCGTATGTACGAGGGCCCGAGGGGCCACGGTCGCATATCCTCCGAACCTCGTACTACTACCTCGTACCTCGTATGTACGAGGGTCCGAGGGGCCACGGTCGCATATCCTCCGTACCTCGTACTGCTGATCTCGTACCTCGTATGTTCGAGGGTCCGAGGGGCCACGGTCGCGTTCATAGAATTGACCCCCATAATTAAAAATCAAACCAAAAATTAAAAATTAGAACAAAAAGGAGTTTAGGAACTTTTTCATGTTTATGATCTGCGGAAGTTCCACGGAGTGGAGGTCACCCATCCTAGACCTCTTCCGGCCTTGCGCCCCAAAACCAGCAAGAAGAGGGTGCCCTGGTACAGGTATGAACTTGGGCCTTGGGCCCTGGCACACTTCTGATAGACCAGTCCATGGCGAAAGGAAATCGAGACGCGTCCGGGAGATCCCCCCTGCGCCCGACAAGATTCTACACGCATCCGAGAGACCCCCATTGCGCCCGCCCGGGTTCAAGACACCGCGAGACGCGCGTCCCCTGGCGCCCCCCAGGAACCCGGGCGCGTCCGGGAGATCCCCATTTCGCCCGGCCGGGCTCAATTTGTTTCCTCCTTTCCTCCCTCGCTTCCGAACAAAGGGACTGCCGAACTCCCAGGAATGCGCCAGGGGGAGCGCCAGATTTTTACCTCGTATAGTCCGAGGGGCCCAGGTCCGCATATCCTCCGTACCTCGTATTGCTGACATCGTTCCTCGTATGGACGAGGGCCCGAGGGGCCACGGTCGCATATCCTCCGAACCTCGTACTGCTGACATCGTACCTCGTATGTACGAGGGTCCGAGGGGCCACGATCGCATATCCCCCGTACCTCGTACTGTTGACATCGTACCTCGTATGTACGAGGGTCCGTGGGGCCACGGTCGCATTCATAGAATCGACCCCTCTTAAAAAATAAAAAAAAATTTAAAGAAAAAAAAAACGAAAAGGAGTTTAGGAACTTTTTCATGTTTATGATCTGCGGAAGTTCCACGGAGTGGATGTCACCCATCCCAGACCTCTTCCGTGCCAAGGGCGCTTGACCGCAGCGGTCTTATCGGATCTGGGTTACACCAGTCCGGACATGATGGACATCACGTCGATGAAAGGCTCGCGGGGGGTTTTGTTATCTTATTTTCCTAATTATCATGAGATAATTCAGAAAATAATAAATATATAATCACATTTTCCGAAAGAAACAAGCACATTAAAAAACAATTCCATGAAAAATAAAAAAGTAAAATCTAAAGAGAAAATGTCAGAAAATATTCAATCAGTCAAATGTAAAGAAATGATTGCATTAAAATAAATATAATTACGAAAATGTAGAGAAACAGTGACATAAAAAAAAATAAAAATTAATCGAAATCGTGAAGGAATGATGACAGAAGATATAAAGAAAGAAAGACATAGAAACTGAATCCATGAGGAAATAACTAAGTTAACATATTGAAAATAAATACCCAAGGCCACACTTCCATCGATTAGAGACTACGCACAGTAGGGCTGTGTGCTCGGCATAAGCCAACTCTTCCAAAGCCGATTCAAGGGTATGCAATCATTGGAGTTGAAGCTCTGGTCATAACATAGAAACTGAATCCATGAAGGAATAACTAAGTTAACATATTGAAAATAAATACCCAAGGCCACACTCCTATCGATCAGAGTCACTGAGGAAGGATATGCACTCGACTAACGACTGACGGTCAGTCAAGAATCGAGTTATCAAATGTGTATAACTCCAGATTATCTTGGGCTCAATTCTTGCAGGATTCTATAGCCAAGTCTATTCAAAAGGATGCAAATTTATTGCTTGAGTATCATTTTTAAAATAGAAAAAAAGGTGCATAATAAATAATAATTTCTAACCTGATTGCTTATAGACGCGTCCGAGGGATGCCCCTTTGCGCCCGGCAGGAATCTTGAAACGTCCCGGGGACGGTCTGCAGTCAGTGAGGGTGGAGACACCGTGAAACGCGCGTTCCCTCGAGCCCGACAGGTGTCTAGAGGCGTCCGAGGGATGCCCCCTCGCGCCCCACAGGAATCTGGACGAGTCCGATAAATTCCCCTTGCGCCCGGCTGGGTTCCAGACACCGTGAAACGAGCGTCTCCTCGCGCCCGACAGGAATCTAGAGGCGTCCGAATGATGCCTCCTTGCGCCCGGCAGGAATCTTGAAACGTCCGGGGGACGGTCTGCAGTCAGTCGTCAAGTGGAGTTCATATCCTGACGAAGGATTTGAACTGGACTGACGACTCACAGTCAGTCAAGAATCGAGGGACTGTGATTGACGACGGACGGAATAAACCATGGGGTCAGTCACCAGTCAGTCAAGAATCGAGGGACCGTGACTGGCCACTGAATGAAGACATCGTCAATGAACTTAAATGAAATGAATTGTGTTCTGTTTGTTTTCACATTATTGTTTTCACATCATTGAGCGGGAGGCAGGGAGGGAAGTCCTGAGCCAGGCATGCAAGCGGGAGGCAGGAAGTGAGCGATGCGCGGGAGGCAGCGGGGGGCAGGGGCTAGGATCAGCTCCCTCGCGTTCCCCCAAAAGTGTTGAGCCTTTAGTGACGAGGAGGGGGGGGGGAGCGGGAGTCAGGGAAGGAAGACGTGCAAGCGGGAGGCAGGGAAGAAGGGAGGAAGTGAGTAAAGGCCTGGAAGCCTGCGCTCGCCCAGACCCAGGGGCAGGGCAGGGATCAGCTACCTCATTCGGAGGACGTAGCACAGACGACCTATATATATGGGGTGAGGTGCAGTTCAGCCGCATCAGGGTCCAGTCGTCCTTTCTGTTCCAGTGGTCACCTGAGTTACAAGCGCCGTCTGCCACTGTCTCTTTGCTGTCGTTTGTGAGGAGGGTCCGATCCAGGAGCAGGGAGGAGGGGCGCAGGAGAGAAAAGCGAGAGGCAGGGAAGAAGGGAGGAAGTGAGTAAAGGCCTGGAAGCCTGCGCTCGCCCAGACCCAGGGGCAGGGGCAGGGATCAGCTACCTCATACCTCATTCCACTGGCACATAAAAACTCATGAAAACTGCCATAGCAGCGGAGAACCATCAACTTGAAGAATTGGACATGTTGAAGGACGAAGGAAGAGCGGAAGAAGGATCTGTGTCCACTGAGCATGACCTGGGCTCCCGTGGGGCAGTTCATGGTGTGTCTCTACCCGAGGAGAAATTTCAACACGACAACAGTGTAGACTTCATGAATTTGCCGATGGAAAATACTGAAGAGGAAGCACCTCCAACCTTCAAAGATACAAAATCTTCAAAAGAGCCTGCAGATGTTCACTTGAAATCTCTCACGGTTTCTCCTTCATGTACGTTTCTATTCCACTCCTGTGAAGTTTGTCATCATTTTCAGCATTTATAGATAAAATTTCAGCAAATTTTCATTCCTAGATTGTCACAGTCGACCAATTGTAAGTAAATTTTATTGTAGTCACATACAATCATGTCTGTTTTCATTCATTTGTTCCATATTATCATGGGAAAGAGATTGGTGCCAAACTCGATCGATGGAAAAACTTGCAGATATATTTGATTCATCAATATGAATACTATTCATGAAACAATGTCATTCTTCTTATTCAATCAACTAGTGCATGGATGGCTGCGAAGTGATTCTACGTGCGTTTGAGTATTGCAGTCCAGTTCAAAGGGCTGAATCTGTGAGTAACGAACCGCTTTCATCAAATAGCTAACCATCTTTTATTCATTCCAATAGGTTTGATGACTAGTCCAGATAGACCAGAGCTTCCGTATAGAGGAGCTTGGTTACTTTTGGGAGCTGAGGTTATTCATATCATGGAGGTTCCCAACCCTGATCCAGTTCACGGTCGGCCTGGGCATGGTGGTTTCGACAGACATGCATGCTTTAACTGCAAGAATGTTGAAGGTCTTCGACAAACACTTGAGAAAGCAGGTGAGCATATAGTAGTTGCAAACTGGGATTTTAGGCTGACCTTGAATTTTCTAATGTGTTTGCAGTTGTATATATACACGATTTGATGTGGTTCAGACTACAAGCTTTGCTATAACGTACACCCTCATTTCTCTTTTGAAGGGATACCGTACCAGCACAGCATGGTGCCCTCAATATTCTGTTGCGATCCTGATGGCAATGGATTGGAGTTTATTGAAATTAGTCCTCTGACCCCTGGGTCTGGGCGAGCGGAGGCTTGCACGCCTGGCTCAGGTCTTCCCTCCCTGCCTCCCGCTCTCCCGGGGGGTTTTAGGGGTGGAATTCATGTCTTTTCTGAGTGACCCTATACCTAAACCCTAAACCCGCTCGGCACTGCGCGCTCTCGCTCGTCTCGCACTCGCTCCTCTTCTCGTCTCGTTCCAGCCTTTCGTGTTTCCGCTCGTCAACCAGCCAGAAGCGCAACAGCATAGCGGTTTTTCTTGGCACGGCGGGCGCGAGGGGAAGGTAAGACGCGTTCACCTTCCAATTTGCTAGAATCCAAGTTCCTGCATTCAATTTTGTGCTGTCCAAGTTCCTGCTGCCTTTGAAAGTCTTGGGTAGTGTCATCTGGTCCATAGCGCGAAGGGACGCGCCACCTGTCCTCCTGACGCTCGTCTTGATCCTGTGCGGGCGCAAGGGGAGGTAAGACGCTCTCCCTCCTCAATCGACTCGCTTCAAAAATCTTGTTTCAATTTCGTGCTGAGTTCCAGCTGTGTTCATAGAAGTGAGCTGTGTTTCTGAAGGGCGAAGGAGGATGAAGCGTTCAAGGGAGGAAGGGTCTTCGGCCTCTGATCAGACCATCAACTTTATCAACAAAGTCAAGACACGGTTTTCAGCGGAGGAGCACGTGTACAAGGCGTTTCTGGAGATTTTGAATATTGAATTTGAATTTTACCTCGTATGTACGAGGGTCCGAGGGGCCACAGTCGCATATCCTCCGTACCTCGTACTTCTGACATCGTACCTCGTATGTACGAGGGTCCGAGGGGCCACGGTCGCATATCATCCGTACCTCGTACTGTTGACATCGTACCTCGTATGTACGAGGGTCCGAGGGGTCACAGTCGCATTCATAGAATCGACCCCTCTTATAAAATTTTAAAAAAAAATAAAAAAAATAAAAATAAAAAAAACGAAAAGGAGTCAAGGAACTTTTTCATGTATATGATCTGCGGAAGTTCCACGGAGTGGAGGTCACCCATCCCAGACCTCTTCCGTGCCAAGGGCGCTTAACCGCTGCGGTCTTATCGGATCTGGGTTACACCAGTCCGGACGTGATGGACATCACGTCGATGAAAGGCTCCCGGGGGGTTTTGTTATCTTATTTTATTAATTATCATGAGATAATTCAGAAAATAATAAATATATAATCACATATTCCGAAAGAAACAAGCACATTAAAAAACAATTCCATGAAAAATAAAAAAGCAAAATCTAAATAGAAAATTTCAGAAAATATTCAATCAGTCAAATGTAAAGAAATGATTGCATTAAAATAAATATAATTACGAAAATGTAGAGAAACAGTGACATAAAAAATTAATAAAAATTAATCGAAATCGTGAAGAAATGATTCCAGAAGATATAAAGAAAGAAAGACATAGAAACTGAATCCATGAAGGAATAACTAAGTTTACATATTAAAAATAAATACCTAAGGCCACACTTCTATCGATTAGAGTCACTGAGGAAGGATATGAACTCGACTAACGACTGACGGTCAGTCAAGAATCGAGTTATCAAATTTGTATAACTCCAGATTATCTTGGGCTCAATTCTTGCAGGATTCTATAGCCAAGTCTTTCCAAAAAGATGCAAATTTATTGCATGAGTATCATTTTTAAAATAGAAAAAAAAGTGCATAATAAATAATAATTTCTTACCTGATTTCTTAATTCTTAATGTTTCTGTTTCTATCCATGATTATTTGGAATCGAAGAGAAATCCCAACATTGATACAAAGATCAACGGTTCAGATCATACTTCAGAGTCATATTTATCTATCCATGATCATTTATAATTAAAAAAAATAATCTCAACATTGGCTCAAAGATCAACTGTTCAGATCATTCTTCAGAGTCTTTAGTTTTGTCTTTTTATTCAAGTTTTTTTTTATCCATTTGATTCATTGGTTTTATTTTTTTATTTCATTTCTTATTCCTTCATCTCTCATGCGAGTGATTATCATAGGAAAAGATAACAAAATGCGCCATGATTCGATCACGTCAGGGCTGGTATGCCTCCTGCTGCTGCCGCTGCTGTGCTCCTGCTACCCTAAACCTAAAGCCCCAAAGCCGCTCGCCACTGCGCGCTCTCGCTCTCGCTTGTTCTCTCTGTCTCCGCCCTCTCTCTCTCTCTCTCCCTTTCTCTGTCCCTGCTGCTGCTGCTCGCCTTCCCCTCATCCTCTCTTCTTCAATTCCTGCTTTCAATTTTGTGCCGATTTGCAAGTTCCTGCCAAGGGTGCAAGGGGACGCGCCACTCACCTTCCCCTTGCGCCCGGCCGATCAGCGGCTACCAACGGCCGCTGATCGGATGTCCCCGAAGAGACGAGAGGGGAGGTGCAGCTGCAGTATTTATACGCGTAAGACCTGAGATTACAACACTCATGCCTTTAATGCGAGAATACGGAACACGTGGCGCTCTCAAATGTTTTTCTAGTTTCAAATGTTTATAACTCCAGATTATCTTGGGCTCAATTCTTGCAGAATTTGTAAAGCCAAGTCTATTAAAAAAGATGCAGATTTATTCCATGAATATCATTTTCGAAATAGAAAATAAGAAATTATAAACAATAATTTCTAACCTGATTGGTAATTTCTAAATGTTACTGTTTCTATCCGTAATCGTTTATGGAGGCCGTCCGGGAGATCCCCGAAGGATCGGCATCCAGGAAAGATGTCTTTCGCCAGTCGTCAGTCAAGTGCATGTCTTCCCTCAGTGACTCAGATGTCCCCGAAGGGACGAGAGGGAAGGTGCAGCTGCAGTATTCATACGCGTAAGACCTGAGATTACAATACCCGTGCCATTAATGCGAGAATACTGAACAATTGTCGCTCTCAATTTTTTTTCTAGGTTCAAATTTTATAACTTCAAATTATCTTGGAATCCATTCTTGCAGAATTCCATAACAAAGTTTATTCAAAGAGATTTTCATGCAAGTTTATTTCAGGAATATCAGTTTCTAAGAAAAAAGAATTAAAACATCATAAATAAAAATTTATGATCTGATTGCCAAATTCTAAAGGGAACTTTTTCTATCCAGGATTACTAATAATTCAGAAAGAAATCCTAACATTGGTTCAGAGATCAACGGTTCTGATCATACTTCCGAGTCAGAGTCGTATTTAGCTGTTATCTCCTTGGAAATCTTTTATGGAATTCGTTTATATATCTATCTCATTGTTTTTTGAACTTTTATTTTTTTGCTTTTATTCATTTTTTGCTTTTATTTTACTTTTGATTGTTTTATCTCTCAAACGAATAATTATCACAGGACAAGATAACAAAATCTCAGGGGACTCTTTCATGGACGTGATTCCGATCGCATCACGGCTGGTATGCCAGATCCCATCAGAACCCCGCGGTTAAGCGCCCTTGGAACGGAATAGGTCTGGGATGGGTGACCACACTCCGTGGAACTTCCGCAAATCATAAAGCTCCTAAGGTAGTCCGAGTCAGAGTCATTTTTCCTTATTTTTTGGAGAATCTAGACGCGTCCGAGGGATGCCCCTTCGCGCCCGACAGGAATGTAGAGGCCGTCCGAGAGATCCCCTCGCGCCCGACAGGAATATAGACGCGTCCGAGGGATGCCCCCTCGCGCCCCACAGGAATCTAGACTAGTCCGAGAAATCCCCCATGCACCCGGCCGGGTCCCAGACACCGTGAAACGCGCGTCCCCTCGCGCCCGACTGGAATATAGATGCGTCCGAGGGATGGCCCCTCGCGCCCCACAGGAATCTAGACGCGTCCGAGATATCTCCCTTGCGCCCGGCCGGGTTCCAGACAGAGTGAAACGCGCGTCTCCTCGAGGCCGACAGGAATCTAGAAGCGTCCGAGGGATTGCCCTTCGCGCCCGGCAGGAATCTTGAAACGTCCCGGGGACTGTCTGCAGTCAGTGAGGGTGACGACACCGTGAGAACGCGCGTTCCCTCGCGCCCGACAGGTGTCTAGAGGCGTCCGAGGGATGCCCCCTCGCGCCCGGCAGGAATCTAGAGGCGTCCGGGGGCCAGTCTGGAGTCAGTGAGGGTGGAGACTCCGTGAAACGCGCGTTCCCTCGCGCCCGACAGGTATCTAGAGGCGTCCGAGGGATGCCCCCTCGCGCCCCACAGGAATCTGGACGAGTCCGATAAATCCCCCTTGCGTCCGGCCGGGTCCCAGACACCGTTAAACGCGCATCCCCTCGCGCCCGACATGAGTAAAGATGCGTCCGAGGGATGCCCCCTCGCGCCACGCAGGAATCTAGACGCGTCCGAGATAACCCCCTTCGCCCGGCTGGGTTCCAGACAAAGTGAAATGCGCGTCTCCTTGAGGCCGACAGGAATCTAGACGCGTCCGAGGGATTGCCCTCCGCGCCCGGCAGGAATCTTGAAACGTCTCAGGGACGGTCTGCAGTCAGTGAGGGTGGCGACACCGTGAGAACGCGCGTTCCCTCGCGCCCGACAGGTATCTAGAGGCGTCCGAGGGATGCCCCCTTGCGCCCCACAGGAATCTGGACGAGTCCGATAAATCCCCCTTGCGCCCGGCAGGAATCTAGAGGCGTCCGGGGGCCAGTCTGGAGTCAGCGAGGGTGGAGACTCCGTGAAACGCGCGTTCCCTCGCGCCCGACTGGTATCTAGAGGCGTCCGAGGGATGCCCCCTGCGCCCCACAGGAATCTGGACGAGTCCGATAAATCCCCCTTGCGCCCGGCCGGGTTCCAGACACCGTGAAACGAGCGTCTCCTCGCGCCCGACAGGAATCTAGAGGCAACCGAGGGATGCCCCCTCGCGCCCGGTAGGAATCTTGAAACGTCCGGGGGACGGTCTGCAGTCAGTCGTCAACTGGAGTCCATATCCTGACGAAGGATATGAACTGGACTGACGACTCACAGTCAGTCAAGAATCGAGGGACAGTGATTGACGACGGACGGAATAAACCGTGGGGTCAGTCAGCACTCAGTGAAGAATCTTGACAACTGACGGAATAAACCGTGGGGTCAGTCGCCAGTCAGTCAAGAATCGAGGGACCGTGACTGGCCACTGAATGAAGACATCGTCAATGAGCTAAAATGAAATGAATTGTGTTCTGTTTGTTTTCACATCAATGTTTTCGTCCTTGACAACATTAGATCTGACGAGATTACATATAGTTTTATCAGTTGGGAGTTCTGGCTTTTTTCCAGTTTCACACATATTTTTTCCATGCTTTCTCCTACTCGAAAGATCGAATCTAAAAAATGTGACAAACTCTGCGACTAACAAACTCCCTTCTTTCGCTCGCTGGAAAATCTTCTCACTTTATAAAAAAAAAACGAAAAGGAGTTTCGGAACTTTTTCATGTTTATGATCTGCGGAAGTTCCACGGACTGGATGTTACCCATCCCAGACCTCTTCCGTGCCAAGGGCGCTTCACCGCAGCGGTCTTATCGGATCTGGGTTACACCAGTCCGGACGTGATGGACATCACGTCGACAGAAGGGTCCCGGGGGGTTTTGTTATCTTATTTTCTTAATTATCATGAGATAATTCAGAAAATAATAAATAAATCATCACATATTCAGAAAGAAACAAGCATTACTAAAAAGAATAATTCCATGAAAACTAAACAAAAAGAGCAAAATCTAAAGAGAAAATTCCAGAGAATATTCAATCAGTAAAATGTAAAGAAATGATTGCCTCAAAATAAATATAATTACGAAATGTAAAGAAACAGTGACAAAAAAATTAAAAAAATAAAAGAGAATCGAAATTGTGAAGAAATGATTACAGAAGATATAAAGAAAGAAAGACATAGAAACTGAATCCATGAGGAAATAACTAAGTTAACATATTGAAAATAAATACCCAAGGTCTACACAGATTCTACACGCATCCGAGAGACCCCCATTGCGCCCGCCCGGGTTCAAGACACCGCGAGACGCGCGTCCCCTGGCGCCCCCCAGGAACCCGGGCGCGTCCGGGAGATCCCCATTTCGCCCGGCCGGGTTCAATGCACCGCGAGACTCGCGCCCCCAACGCTCCTACTTGGCGAGGCGCACACTCGGGTACATTTGTTTCCTCCTTTCCTCCTTTCCTCCCTCGCTTCCGAACAAAGGGACTGCCGAACTCCCAGGAATGCGCCAGGGGCAGCGCCAGATTTTTACCTCGTATAGTCCGAGGGGCCCAGGTCCGCATATCCTCCGTACCTCGAACTGCTGACATCGTTCCTCGTATGGACGAGGGTCCGAGGGGCCACGGTCGCATATCCTCCGTACCTCGTTCTGCTGACCTCGTACCTCGTATGTACGAGGGTCCGAGGGGCCACGGTCGCATATCCTCCGTACCTCGTACTGCTACCTCGTACCTCGTATGTACGAGGGTCCGAGTGGCCACGGTCGCATATCCTCCGTACCTCGTACTGCTGACCTCGTACCTCGTATGTACCAGGGTCCGAGGGGCCACGGTCGCATATCCTCCGTACCTCGTACTGCTGACCTCGTACCTCGTATCTACGAGGGTCCGAGGGGCCACGGTCGCATATCCTCCCTACCTCGTACTGCTGACATCGTTCCTCGTATGGACGAAGGTCCGAGGGGCCACGGTCGCATATCCTCTGTACCTCGTACTGCTGACCTCGTACCTCGTATGTTCGAGGGTCCGAGGGGCCACGGTCGCATATCCTCCGTACCTCGTACTGCTGATCTCGTACCTCGTATGTACGAGGGTCCGAGGGGCCACGGTCGCGTTCATAGAAATGACCCCCCTGATTAAAAATCAAACCAAAAATTAAAAATAAGAACAAAAAGGAGTTTAGGAACTTTTTCATGTTTATGATCTGCGGAAGTTCCACGGAGTGGAGGTCACCCATCCCAGACCTCTTCCGTGCCAAGGGCGCTTCACCGCAGCGGTCTTATCGGATCTGGGTTTTGTTATCTTATTTTCTTTATTATCATGAGATAATTCAGAAAATAATAAATAAATCATCACATATTCAGAAAGAAACAAGCATTACTAAAAAACATAATTCCATGAAAAATAAAATTAAAAAAGTAAAATCTAAAGAGAAAATTTCAGAGAATATTCAATCAGTAAAATGTAAAGAAATGATTGCCTCAAAATAAATATAATTACGAAAATGTAGAGAAACAGTGACCAAAAAATACAAAAATAAAAGAAAATTGAAATTGTGAAGAAAGGATTACAGAAGATATAAAGAAAGAAAGACATGGAAACTGAATCCATGAGGAAATAACTAAGTTAACATATTGAAAATAAATACCCAAGGCCACACTTCCATCGTTTAGAGACTACGCACAGTAGGGCTGTGTGCTCGGCATAAGCCAACTCTTCCAAGGCCGATTCAAGGGTATGCAATCATTGGAGTTGAAGCTCTGGTCATAACATAACCAAGGCTCTTACTCTGAGGCATGATCCAAAGCGTTGAACTATTCTGAAATATATAGAGTTCTCCAGGAAGGCAGTTAGTGGACGGCCTTGCGCCCCAAAACCAGCAAGAAGAGGGTGCCCTGGTACAGGTACGAACTTGGGCCTTGGGCCCTGGCACACTTCTGATAGACCAGTCCTTGGCGAAAGGAAATCGAGACGCGTCCGGGAGATCCCCCTTGCGCCCGACAAGATTCTACACGCATCCGAGAGACCCCCATTGCGCCCGCCCGGGTTCAAGACACCGCGAGACGCGCGTCCCCTGGCGCCCCCCAGGAACCCGGGCGCGTCCGGGAGATTTCCATTTCGCCCGGCCGGGTTCAATTTGTTTCCTCCTTTCCTCCTTTCCTCCCTCGCTTCCGAACAAAGGGACTGCCGAACTCCCAGGAATGCGCCAGGGGCAGCGCCAGATTTTTAGCTCGTATAGTCCGAGGGGCCCAGGTCCGCATATCCTCCGTACCTCGTACTGCTGACATCGTTCCTCGTATGGACGAGGGTCCGAGGGGCCACGGTCGCATATCCTCCGTACCTCGTACTGCTGACATCGTACCTCGTATGTACGAGGGTCCGAGGGGCCACGATCGCATATCCCCCGTACCTCGTACTGTTGACATCGTTCCTCGTATGTACGAGGGTCCGAGGGGCCATGGTCGCATTCATAGAATCGACCCCTCTTAAAAAATAAAAAAAAAATTAAAGAAAAAAAAAACGAAAAGGAGTTTAGGAACTTTTTCATGTTTATGATCTGCGGAAGTTCCACGGAGTGCAGGTCACCCATCCCAGACCTCTTCCGTGCCAAGGGCGCTTGACCGCAGCGGTCTTATCGGATCTGGGTTACACCAGTCCGGACGTGATGGACATCACGTCGATGAAAGGCTCCCGGGGGGTTTTGTAATCTTATTAACTTAATTATCATGAGATAATTCAGAAAATAATAAATATATAATCACATTTTCCGAAAGAAACATGCACATTAAAAAACAATTCCATGAAAAATAAAAAAGCAAAATCTTAAGAGAAAATTTCAGAAAATATTCAATCAGTCAAATGTTAAGAAATGATTGCATTAAAATATATATAATTACGAAAATGTAGAGAAACAGAGACATAAAAAAATAATAAAAATTAATCGAAATCGTGAAGAAATGATTACAGAAGATATTAAGACAGAAAGACATAGAAACTGAATCCATGAAGGAATAACTAAGTTAACATATTGAAAATAAATACCCAAGGCCACACTTCTATCGATTAGAGTCACTGAGGAAGGATATGAACTCGACTAACGACTGACGGTCAGTCAAGAATCGAGTTATCAAATGTGTATAACTCCAGATTATCTTGGGCTCAATTCTTGCAGGATTCTATAGCCAAGTCTATTCAAAAAGATGCAAATTTTTTGCTTGAGTATCATTTTTAAAATAGAAAAAAAGTGCATAATAAATAATAATTTCTAACCTGATTGCTTATAGACGCGTCCGAGGGATGCCCCTTTGCGCCCGGCAGGAATCTTGAAACGTCCCGGGGACGGTCTGCAGTCAGTGAGGGTGGAGACACCGTGAAACGCGCGTTCCCTCGCGCCCGACAGGTGTCTAGAGGCGTCCGAGGGATGCCCCCTCGCGCCCTACAGGAATCTGGACGAGTCCGATAAATTCCCCTTGCGCCCGGCTGGGTTCCAGACACCGTGAAACGAGCGTCTCCTCGCGCCCGACAGGAATCTAGAGGCGTCCGAATGATGCCTCCTTGCGCCCGGCAGGAATCTTGAAACGTCCGGGGGACGGTCTGCAGTCAGTCGTCAAGTGGAGTTCATATCGTGACGAAGGATATGAACTGGACTGACGACTCACAGTCAGTCAAGAATCGAGGGACTGTGATTGACGACGGACGGAATAAACCGTGGGGTTAGTCACCAGTCAGTCAAGAATCGAGGGACCGTGACTGGCCACTGAATGAAGACATCGTCAATGAACTTAAATGAAATGAATTGTGTTCTGTTTGTTTTCACATTATTATTTTCACATCATTGAGCGGGAGGCAGGGAGGGAAGACCTGAGCCAGGCATGCAAGCGGGAGGCAGGAAGTGAGCGATGCGCGGGAGGCAGCGGGGGGCAGGGGCAGGGATCAGCTCCCTCGCGTTCCCCCAAAAGTGTTGAGCCTTTAGTGACGAGGAGGGGGGGGGGGAGCGGGAGTTAGGGAAGGAAGACATGCAAGCGTGAGGCAGGGAAGAAGGGAGGAAGTGAGTAAAGGCCTGGAAGCCTGCGCTCGCCCAGACCCAGGGGCAGGGCAGGGATCAGCTACCTCATTCGGAGGACGTAGCACAGACGACCTATATATATGGGGTGAGGTGCAGTTCAGCCGCATCAGGGTCCAGTCGTCCATCTGTTCCAGTAGTCACCTGAGTTACAAGCGCCGTCTGCCACTGTCTCTTTGCTGTCGTTTGTGAGGAGGGTCCGATCCGGGAGCAGGGAGGAGGGGCGCAGGAGAGAAAAGCGAGAGGCGGAGTGGGCGTGTTTCGATTTCGGTCGTAAGGAAGAGGGGCGAAATGCCAGGAGGGGGCTCGGGAGGGAGGGAGGGAGGGAGGGAAGACCTGAGCAGGCGTGCAAGCGGGAGGCAGGGAAGAAGGGAGGAAGTGAGGAAGGCCTGGAAGCCTGCGTTCGCCCAGACCCAGGGGCAGGGGCAGGGATCAGCTACCTCATACCTCATTCCACTGGCACATAAAAACTCATGAAAACTGCCATAGCAGCGGAGAACCATCAACTTGAAGAATTGGACATGTTGAAGGACGAAGGAAGAGCGGAAGAAGGATCTGTGTCCACTGAGCATGACCTGGGCTCCCGTGGGGCAGTTCATGGTGTGTCTCTACCCGAGGAGAAATTTCAACGCGACAACAGTGTAGACTTCATGAATTTGCCGATGGAAAATACTGAAGAGGAAGCACCTCCAACCTTCAAAGATACAAAATCTTCAAAAGAGCCTGCAGATGTTCACTCGAAATCTCTCACGGTTTCTCCTTCATGTACGTTTCTATTCCACACCTGTGAAGTTTGTCATCATTTTCAGCATTTATAGATAAATTTTCAGCAAATTTTCATTCGTAGATTGTCACAGTCGACCAATTGTAAGTAAATTTTATTGTAGTCACATACAATCATGTCTGTTTTCATTCATTTGTTCCATATTATCAAGGGAAAGAAATTGGTGCCAAACTCGATCGATGGAAAAACTTGCAGATATATTTGATTCATCAATATGAATACTATTCATGAAACAATGTCATTCTTCTTATTCAATCAACTAGTGCATGGATGGCTGCGAAGTGATTCTACGTGCGTTTGGGTATTGCAGTCCAGTTCAAAGGGCTGAATCATGTCGCCTTTCGTTGCGAGAACCTGGAGAAATCGCTGGATTTTTACTGTGGACTTTTGGGTATGTGTACCGTTTAATTTGACAGTTATGTCAGTCTTAGACATAGGAGGAAATGAAATACAGCGAAGGATGCATTCCAGCAATCTGTGAGTAACGAACCGCTTTCATCAAATAGCTAACCATCTTTTATTCATTCCAATAGGTTTGATGACTAGTCCAGATAGACCAGAGCTTCCGTATAGAGGAGCTTGGTTACTTTTGGGAGCTGAGGGTATTAATATCATGGAGGTTCCCAACCCTGATCCAGTTCACGGTCGGCCTGGGCATGATGGTTTCGACAGACATGCATGCTTTAACTGCAAGAATGTTGAAGGTCTTCGACAAACACTTGAGAAAGCAGGTGAGCATATAGTAGTTGCAAACTGGGATTTTAGGCTGACCTTGAATTTTCTAATGTGTTTGCAGTTGTATATAAACACGATTTGATGTGGTTCAGACTACAAGCTTTGCTATAACGTACACCCTCATTTCTCTTTTGAAGGGATACCGTACCAGCACTGCATGGTGCCCTCAATATTCTGTTGCGATCCTGATGGCAATGGATTGGAGTTTATTGAAATTAGTCCTCTGACCCCTGGGTCTGGGCGAGCGGAGGCTTGCACGCCTGGCTCAGGTCTTCCCTCCCTGCCTCCCGCTCTCCCTGGGGGTTTTAGGGGTGGAATTCATGTCTTTTCTGAGTGACCCTATACCTAAACCCTAAACCGCTCGGCACTGCGCGCTCTCGCTCGTCTCGCACTCGCTCCTCCTCTCGCCTCGTTCCAGCCTTTCGTGTTTCCGCTCGTCAACCAGCCAGAAGCGCAACAGCATAGCGGTTTTTCTTGGCACGGCGGGCGCGAGGGGAAGGTAAGACGCGTTCACCTTCCAATTTGCTAAAATCCAAGTTCCTGCATTCAATTTTGTGCTGTCCAAGTTCCTGCTGCCTTTGAAAGTCTTGGGTAGTGTCATCTGGTCCATAGCGCGAAGGGACGCGCCACCTGTCCTCCTGACGCTCGTCTCGATCCTGTGCGGGCGCAAGGGGAGGTAAGACGCTCTCCCTCCTCAATCGACTCGTTTCAAAAATCTTGTTTCAATTTCGTGCTGAGTTCCAGCTGTGTTCATAGAAGTGAGCTGTGTTTCTGAAGGGCGAAGGAGGATGAAGCGTTCAAGGGAGGAAGGTTCTTCGGCCTCTGATCAGACCATCAACTTTATCAACAAAGTCAAGACACGATTTTCAGCGGAGGAGCACGTGTACAAGGCGTTTCTGGAGATTTTGAATATACCCTCGTATCGTATGTACGAGGGTCCGAGGGGCCACGGTCGCACATCCTCCGTACCTCATACTGTTGACATCGTACGTCGTATGTACGAGGGTCCGAGGGGCCACGGTCGCATTCATAGAATCGATCCCTCTTATAGAATTTTAAAAAAATTAAAAAAATTAAAAAAAAAAAAAACGAAAAGGAGTTTAGGAACTTTTCTTATGTTTATGATCTGCGGAAGTTCCACGGAGTGGAGGTCACCCATCCCAGACCTCTTCCGTGCCAAGGGCGCTTAACCGCAGCGGTCTTATCGGATCTGGGTTACACCAGTCCGGACGTGATGGACATCACGTCGATGAAAGGCACCCGGGGGGTTTTGTTATCTTATTTTCTTAATTATCATGAGATAATTAAGAAAATAATAAATATATAATCACATATTCAGAAAGAAACAAGCACATTAAAAAACAATTCCATGAAAAATAAAAAAGTAAAATCTAAAGAGAAAATTTCAGAAATTATTCAATCAGTCAAATGTAAAGAAATGATTGCATTAAAATAAATAAAATTACGAAAATGTAGAGAAACAGTGACATAAAAAAATAATAAAAATTAATCGAAATCGTGAAGAAATGATTACAGAAGATATAAAGAAAGAAAGACATAGAAACTGAATCCATGAAGAAATAACTAAGTTAACATATTAAAATAAATACCTAAGGCCACACTTCTATCGATTAGAGTCACTGAGGAAGGATATGATCTCGACTGACGGTCAGTCAAGAATCGAGTTATCAAATGTGTATAACTCCAGATTATCTTGGGCTCAATTCTTGCAGGATTCTATAGCCAAGTCTATTCAAAAAGATGCAAATTTACTGCATGAGTACCATTTTTAAAATAGAAAAAAAAGTGCATAATAAATAATAATTTCTAACCTGATTGCTTAATTCTAAATGTTTCTGTTTCTATCCATGATTATTTAGAATCGAAGAGAAATCCCAACATTGATACAAAGATCAACGGTTCAGATCATACTTCAGAGTCATATTTATCTATCCATGATCATTTATAATTAAAAAAAATAATCTCCACATTGGCTCAAAGATCAACTGTTCAGATCATTCTTCAGAGTCTTTAGTTTTGTCTTTTTATTCAAGTTTTTTTTTATCCATTTGATTCATTGGTTTTATTTTTTTATTTCATTTCTTATTCCTTCATCTCTCATGCGAGTGATTATCATAGGAAAAGATAACAAAATGCGCCATGATTCGATCACGTCAGGGCTGGTATGCCTCCTGCTGCTGCCGCTGCTGTGCTCCTGCTACCCTAAACCTAAAGCCCCAAAGCCGTTCGCCACTGCGCGCTCTCGCTCTCGCTTGTTCTCTCTGTCTCCGCCCTCTCTCTCTCTCTCTCTCTCTCTCTCTCCCCCTTTCTCTGGCCCTGCTGCTGCTGCTCGCCTTCCCCTCATCCTCTCTTCTTCAATTCCTGCTTTCAATTTTGTGCCGATTTGCAAGTTCCTGCCAAGGGCGCAAGGGGACGCGCCACTCACCTTCCCCTTGCGCCCGGCCGATCAGCGGCTACCAACGGCCGCTGATCGGATGTCCCCGAAGAGACGAGAGGGGAGGTGCAGCTGCAGTATTTATACGCGTAAGACCTGAGATTACAACACTCATGCCTTTAATGCGAGAATACGGAACACGTGGCGCTCTCAAATGTTTTTCTAGTTTCAAATGTTTTTAACTCCAGATTATCTTGGGCTCAATTCTTGCAGAATTTGTATAGCCAAGTCTATTAAAAAAGATGCAGATTTATTGCATGAATATCATTTTCCAAATAGAAAATAAGAAATAATAAACAATAATTTCTAACCTGATTTATAATTTCTAAATGTTACTGTTTCTATCCGTAATCGTTTATGGAGGCCGTCCGGGAGATCCCCGAAGGATCAGCATCGAGGAAAGATGTCTTTCACCAGTCGTCACTCAAGTCCATGTCTTCCCTCAGTGACTCAGATGTCCCCGAAGGGACGAGAGGGAAGGTGCAGCTGCAGTATTTATACGCGTAAGACCTGAGATTACAATACCCGTGCCATTAATGAGAGAATACTGAACACGTGTCGCTCTCAATTGTTTTTCTAGGTTCAAATTTTATAACTTCAAATTATCTTGGGCTCCATTCTCGCAGAATTCCATAACGAAGTTTATTCAAAGAGATTTTCATGCAAGTTTATTGCAGGAATATCAGTTTCTAAGAAAAAAGAATTAAAACATCATAAATAAAAATTTCTGATCTGATTGCCAAATTCTAAAGGGAACTTTTTCTATCCAGGATTACTAATAATTCAGAAAGAAATCCTAACATTGGTTCAGAGATCAACGGTTCTGATCATACTTCCGAGTCAGAGTCGTATTTATCTGTTATCTCCTTGGAAATCTTTTATGGAATTCGTTTATATATCTATCTCATTGTTTTTTTAACTTTTATTTTTTTGCTTTTATTCATTTTTTGCTTTTATTTTACTTTTGATTGTTTTATCTCTCAAACGAATATTTATCACAGGACAAGATAACAAAATCTCAGGGGACTCTTTCATGGACGTGATTCCGATCGCATCACGGCTGGTATGCCAGATCCCATCAGAACCCCGCGGTTAAGCGCCCTTGGAACGGAATAGGTCTGGGATGGGTGACCACACTCCGTGGAACTTCCGCAAATCATAAAGCTCCTAAGGTAGTCCGAGTCAGAGTCATATTTCCTTATTTTTTGGAGAATCTAGACGCGTCCGAGGGATGCCCCTTCGCACCCGACAGGAATGTAGAGGCCGTCCGAGAGATCCCCTCGCGCCCGACAGGAATATAGACGCGTCCGAGGGATGCCCCCTCGCGCCCCACAGGAATCTAGACTAGTCCGGGAAATCCTCCTTGCGCCCGGCCGGGTCCCAGACACCGTGAAACGCGCGTCCCCTCGCGCCCGACAAGAATATAGATGCGTTCGAGGGATGGCCCCTCGCGCCCCACAGGAATCTAGACGCGTCCGAGATATCTCCCTTGCGCCCGGCCGGGTTCCAGACAGAGTGAAACGCGCGTCTCCTCGAGGCCGACAGGAATCTAGAAGCGTCCGAGGGATTGCCCTTCGCGCCCGGCAGGAATCTTGAAACGTCCCGGGGACTGTCTGCAGTCAGTGAGGGTGGCGACACCGTGAGAACGCGCGTTCCCTCGCGCCCGACAGGTGTCTAGAGGCGTCCGAGGGATGCCCCCTCGCGCCCGGCAGGAATCTAGAGGCGTCCGGGGGCCAGTCTGGAGTCAGTGAGGGTGGAGACTCCGTGAAACGCGCGTTCCCTCGCGCCCGACAGGTATCTAGAGGCGTCCGAGGGATGCCCCCTCGCGCCCCACAGGAATCTGGACGAGTCCGATAAATCCCACTTGCGCGAGTCGGTCAACTGAGAGTCGGCCAGATTCGCCGACTGCGAATCGGACAAGGCCGGCGACCATTGTGCGGGCGCCTTCGGCGGACACACCTCCGGCGAAGACACCTTCCGCGCAGATTGCGACGGAAGAGCAGGCAGTAGAAGCGGGCGGTGCAAGGGTGACAAAAGTAACTGCGGCGCCGATCCCTTCGAGAACCGAAGATCGAGCCGGAACAGAGGCTAAGGCTGTGGGATCCTCCACTGCCTTGGATATTTTAGTAGTGAGTGGAGCGGCAGTCGCGGCGGAAGCTGCTGCGCGCCACAGTTCCAGGGAGTCGCCAAGAGATTCTGTGGCGACTGAAATCCTCGAAACAGAGGATGAGACGAGTTCGGAAGAGCAGGAAGCGGACTCTGTGCGGAAGACGCCAACAGGGGTACTGTGCGAGCAGATAGTGCCACTCCTGCGATATTTGGATCGCAAGACAGCAAAGTACTCGAGTTCCAGAAAATCGCAGTCTTATGTGGAGATTGTCAAGAGCAGGACGAGGAGCAAGGTGGCCACCTGGGCCACTAGATGCCAAACATTGCAGATGAGGAATACTGCCCTCCAACAGCACCTGGCGATCACGAAGAGGCTACACCAAACCCTGCAACAACAGCGGGAGGATGTGGCGACGAAAGCCCAGGCGGATGCCGAGCTAATGCGGGCAAAGATCGAGTCGGAATTGCAGGAAGAGCGGAGACAAAACCACATTCTAACAGAGGAGCTTGCGCGCCAGACGCGCGCATTAGAGGAAAGCCAAAACACGCGCAAGGAGGATGAGGAGTTGTTGCGCAACTTGCAATCCGAGTGCGTGGAATTGAGGGCGCAGCGCGCATATGCGGAGATGCAGCTAGCAGAGGTGGAAGGCAGCAGCCGGACGCGAGAGGAGTTGGTGACGCGGGTGACTCACTGTCTAAGAGGATACGCCCACTGGAAAGTGGCGGCACAAGAGAAGATCACGCTCAGGGAGTTTGAGCTTCGGGCGGCGGCGTTGACGGAGGGTGACAGTCGGAGTCGGCGGCGAGTAGCGAGGAAATTAGAGGCCTTCTTGTTGGGTGCGCGCGACACTATGGCACACTTGGAGTCGGAAGTGATTGCAGTCCTTCGGCGGCTGGAGTTGCGCAGCCGGTCGGAAGATTGGCAGGGTAGGGAGATAGTGCGAGGCAGTTCGGCGCGTAGGAGGTGTAGTACCGGATCTGCAGAGTGCAGTAGTGTAGCTTGGTTTCGTGCAGGAGTTTAGAGGAGCAGGTAGTGCAACGTAGTGTTAGTTAGGACCTTAGAGGGTATAAAGTAGTTCAAGGCGTTTTGCCTTGGGATTCTTCCAGTTTCGGAAATGCAGATCAGGAATTCACTTTCTCGGCGTGTTTGTGCATTTGGTCCTGGCACCACGTAGAGGAGCTGCAGCATAGTGAAGTTACCGCATGTTGTAGCTGAAGGCCTTCGTCTGAATGTTCAGAGCTAGTACACCGGTTAGAGACTTGAGCAGTGCGGATCTGCACCTGCGGGTGATTTCTGATGCTCAGAGCCGGTTGCGAGTTAGATACTTGAACAGTTCCCCCTTACACCTTCGAGTGACATATCCTGATTGTACTACTACGGGAAGTTTCCCCTTAATGCCAAAGTGAAGTTTTGTTACTTCGTGTAAACCTTGGTTATCAATTCAGGTTATGTGTGTGTTACTGGATTGTGTCTCAGTTGAGTTCTCAGTCGGGCCTGTACTCTCTACGCTTAGTGTGAGTAGAGGGTGACGTCCAACGCGTATGAGTGACTTTGTTCCGAAGTGGGAAGTCCAATCCGGGTTCCCTACGCTAGTAGAAACTGGCGGAAGGGCTGTAAAAGCCGGAGTGGGAGTCACTACCTGCAGAGCCGCTGAGTGAACTTTTGAGATACTTTCCCCCTGAAATCCTAAGCGGAGGTCCTTACCGAACTCCGAGTTGTGCTTTTCCAGTTTCAGGTGTGTGTGTGTGTTGAGTGACTTACGTTGCACTGTGCATCCTCCGAGCATCCTCCGAGTCGAGCATCCTCCGAGCGACCTCCGAGTTGAGCATCCTCCGAGTGGCCTCCGAGTCGAGCACTGCAGTATTTCTGGGAGTGACAGTCACATGAGAATTCAAACTCTCCAAAAGTCTGTTAAAAGTGACACTTTGTACTCTGTGTGTTGCCTCTGTTCCTGTGGGTTCGATCTTTTTACCACCATACTGCAGTTTTAGCCTTTGGTGGGTTATTACATGGTGTCGGTAGGTCCTAGGGCCTTAGGGCTTTATTACCTTCAGCAAATGAACCGGATGTCTAGCATGAGGAACTATATTTCCTTGAGGCTTAGACGATCTACTCTAAACTAGATCTAGCTCTCCTACATGGCACATGATTAGACGTGATGCCAGCAAATGTTCACAAACATATTCTAAGTGCACGTTGTTGTTTTCCGCCCAGAAAGTCACGTCACATTGTAAATTCTCTTTCATTTGTTACATACATGGTTCATGTGGTTAACTCTTACATTTCTTCTGTCTTCACAATATGCTATGTTCCTTGTCGCAATATCTCCATTCTTTCTTCACAATAGTTCCTGCTTCTATGCATTCTCTCCATGCCACGGAATTGTCTAGCCCTTTTGTTGTGCACAAATTTTGATGGCTGATATGAATATGGCTGGTGCTGTAGTTTCCTGCTTCTATGCATTCCCTCTATGCCACAAAATTGCCTTGCACTTTTATTTTGCAGGTAGCATAAACACGTGTTCACTTTTGCTTTGATTCCTTAGTTAGACACTTTGAGATTCTACTATAGTGTGGATTTGAAGACCTCATTTTTGTGTTGATTGTTTCTTCTTCTAAGAGTGCTTTAGTTTCATAAAGGTATATTTTTTGATACATCAAATATAAATATTGTAATACGGGCATGCCGCGAGGCATGCCTTTTGACCTTCAAAGTGGGCATGGGCATGCCTCGCGCTCCCAACTTTGGGGGGAGCGCGAGCTCTGCCCGGGGGCCCTTCTCCCGCCTTTAGCCACCCTTGCCCTGCCCGATCCCGATGCCGCATCCCGGGGCCAAGGTCCGCATATCCTCCGTACCTCGTACTGCTGACATCGTTCCTCGTATGGACAAGGGTCCGAGAGGCCACGGTCGCATATCCTCCGTACCTCGTACTGCTGACCTCGTACCTCGTATGTACGAGGGTCCGAGGGGCCACGGTCGCATATCCTCCGTACCTCGTACTGCTGACCTCGTACCTCGTATGTACGAGGGTCCGAGGGGCCACGGTCGCGTTCATAGAATTGACCCCCCTAATTAAAAATCAAATTTGGGGGGTCAATTCTATGACCCCCCTAATTTAGGGGGGTCATAGAACAAAAAGGAGTTTAGGAACTTTTTCATGTTTATGATCTGCGGAAGATCCACGGAGTGGAGGTCACCCATCCCAGACCTCTTCCGTGCCAAGGGCGCTTAACCGCAGCGGTCTTATCGGATCTGGGTTACACCAGTCCGGACGTGATGGACATCACGTCGATGAAAGGGTCCCGGGGGGTTTTGTTATCTTATTTTCTTAATTATCATGAGATAATTAAGAAAATAATAAATATATAATCACAAATTCCGAAAGAAACAAGCACATTAAAAAACAATTCCATGAAAAATAAAAAAGTTAAATCTAAAGAGCAAATTTCAGAAAATATTCAATCAGTCAAATGTAAAGAAATGATTGCATTAAAATAAATATAATTACAAAAATGTAGAGAAACAGTGACATAAAATAATAATAAAAATTAATCGAAATCGTGAAGAAATGATCACAGAAGATATAAAGAAAGAAAGACATAGAAACTGAATCCATGAAGAAATAACTAAGTTAACATATTGAAAATAAATACCTAAGGCCACACTTCTATCGATTAGAGTCACTGAGGAAGGATATGAACTCGACTAACGACTGACGGTCAGTCAAGAATCGAGTTATCAAATTTGTATAACTCCAGATTATCTTGGGCTCAATTCTTGCAGGATTCTATAGCCAAGTCTTTTCAAAAAGATGCAAATTTATTGCATGAGTATCATTTTTAAAATAGAAAAAAAAGTGCATAATAAATAATAATTTCTAACCTGATTGCTAAATTCTAAATGTTTCTGTTTCTATCCATGATTATTTAGAATCGAAGAGAAATCCCAACATTGATACAAAGATCAACGGTTCAGATCATACTTCAGAGTCATATTTATCTATCCATGATCATTTATAATTAAAAAAAATAATCTCAACATTGGCTCAAAGATCAACTGTTCAGATCATTCTTCAGAGTCTTTAGTTTTGTCTTTTTATTCAAGTTTTTTTTTATCCATTTGATTCATTGGTTTCTTTTTTTATTTCATTTCTTATTCCTTCATCTCTCATGCAAGTGATTATCATAGGAAAAGATAACAAAATGCGCCATGATTCGATCACATCAGGGCTGGTATGCCTCCTGCTGCTGCCGCTGCTATGCTCCTGCTACCCTAAACCTTAAGCCCCAAAGCCGCTCGCCACTGCGCGCTCTCGCTCTCGCTTGTTCTCTCTGTCTCCGCCCTCTCTCTCTCTCTCTCTCTCCCTTTCTCTGGCCCTGCTGCTGCTGCTCGCCTTCCCCTCATCCTCTCTTCTTCTATTCCTGCTTTCAATTTTGTGCCGATTTGCAAGTTCCTGCCAAGGGCGCAAGGGGACGCGCCACTCACCTTCCCCTTGCGCCCGGCCGATCAGCGGCTACCAACGGCCGCTGATCGGATGTCCCCGAAGAGACGAGAGGGGAGGTGCAGCTGCAGTATTTATACGCGTAAGACCTGAGATTACAACACTCATGCCTTTAATGCGAGAATACGGAACACGTGGCGCTCTCAAATGTTTTTCTAGTTTCAAATGTTTATAACTCCAGATTATCTTGGGCTCAATTCTTGCAGAATTTGTAAAGCCAAGTCTATTAAAAAAGATGCAGATTTATTCCATGAATATCATTTTCGAAATAGAAAATAAGAAATTATAAACAATAATTTCTAACCTGATTGGTAATTTCTAAATGTTACTGTTTCTATCCGTAATCGTTTATGGAGGCCGTCCGGGAGATCCCCGAAGGATCGGCATCCAGGAAAGATGTCTTTCGCCAGTCGTCAGTCAAGTGCATGTTCCCTCAGTGACTCAGATGTCGCCGAAGGGACGAGAGGGAAACATTGGTTCAGAGATCAACGGTTCAGATCATACTTCCGAGTCAGAGTCGTATTTATCTGTTATCTCCTTGGTAATATTTTATGGAATTCGTTTATATATCTATCTCATTGTTTTTTAAACTTTTATTTTTTTGCTTTTATTCATTTCTTGATTTTATTTTATTTTTGATTCTTTTATCTCTCAAACGAATAATTATCACAGGACAAGATAACAAAATCTCAGGGGACTCTTTCATGGACGTGATTCCGATCGCATCACGGCTGGTATGCCAGATCCCATCAGAACCCCGCGGTTAAGCGCCCTTGGAACGGAATAGGTCTGGGATGGGTGACCACACTCCGTGGAACTTCCGCAAATCATAAAGCTCCTAAGGTAGTCCGAGTCAGAGTCATTTTTCCATATTTATTGGAGAAGCTAGACGCGTCCGACAACGGGATGCCCCTTCGCGCCCGACAGGAATGTAGAGGCCGTCCGAGAGATCCCCTCGCGCCCGACAGGAATATAGACGCGTCCGAGGGATGCCCCCTCGCGCCCCACAGGAATCTAGACTAGTCCGAGAAATCCCCCTTGCGCCCGGCCGGGTCCCAGACACCGTGAAACGCGCGTCCCCTCGCGCCCGACAGGAATGTAGATGCGTCCGAGGGATGCCCCCTCGCGCCCCACAGGAATCTAAACGCTACCGAGATATCTCCCTTGCGCCCGGCCGGGTTCCAGACAGAGTGAAAGGCGCGCCTCCTCGAGGCCGACAGGAATCTAGAAGCGTCCGAGGGATTGCCCTTCGCGCCCGGCAGGAATCTTGAAACGTCCCGGGGACTGTCTGCAGTCAGTGAGGGTGGCGACACCGTGAGAACGCGCGATTCTCGCGCGTCCGACAGGTATCTAGAGGCGTCCGAGGGATGCCCCCTCGCGCCCGGCAGGAATCTTGAAACGTCCGGGGGACGGTCTGCAGTCAGTCGTCAAGTGGAGTCCATATCCTGACGAAGGATATGAACTGGACTGACGACTCACAGTCAGTCAAGAATCGAGGGACTGTGATTGACGACGGACGGAATAAACCGTGGGGTCAGTCAGCACTCAGTGAAGAATCTTGACAACTGACGGAATAAACCGTGGGTTCAGTCGCCAGTCAGTCAAGAATCGAGGGACCGTGACTGGCCACTGAATGAAGACATCGTCAATGAACTAAAATGAAATGAATTGTGTTTTGTTTGTTTTCACATCAATGTTTTCGTCCTTGACAACATTAGATCTGACGAGATTACATATAGTTTTATCAGTTGGGAGTTCTGGCTTTTTTCCAGTTTCACACATATTTTTTCCATGCTTTCTCCTACTCGAAAGATCGAATCTAAAAAATGTGACAAACTCTGCGACTAACAAACTCCCTTCTTTCGCTCGCTGTAAAATCTTCTCACTTTATACATACCGTCATAGCTGTAGAAGAATTTGGATCGAAGGATGGAATCCTTGTGCTTCCGAACGACTCGGACTGATCGTCCGAGCTCAGAAGAATTCTTCAAAGCAAGATTTCCTCCCGCTAGCTTTTCATCTTCTGTAACTTCGGTGTTCGCAGCACCGAAGTTACAGAGGATCAAAAGCTCGTGCGAGGACAACACCGTCATCGCGCCTAACGACCCCTCCCTCACCGCAATAAAATATGTTGTCTCCCTCGTCCATATCATCTTTTTCTCCAGAGAGCTTATCAACACAGAGAGAGCGCTCGGTGGCGAGCGGGTTTAGGGTTTAGGGTCACTGAGGAAGGATATGAACTCGACTAACGACTGACGGTCAGCCAAGACTCGAGTTATAAAATTTTCATAACTCCAGATTTTCTTGGGCTCAATTCTTGCAGGATTCTATAGACAAGTCTATTCAAAAAGATTTTTACCTCGTATAGTACGAGGGGCCAAGGTCGCATATCCTCCGTACCGCGTACTGCTGACATCGTTCCTCGTATGAACGAGGGTCCGAGGGGCCAGGGTCGCATATCCTCCGTACCTCGTACTGCTTACATCGTACCTCGTATGAACGAGGGTCCGAGTGGCCAAGGTCGCATATCCTCCGTACCTCGTACTGCTGACATCGTTCCTCGTATGAACGAGGGTCCGAGGGGCCAGGGTCGCATATCCTCCGTACCTCGTACTGCTGACATCGTACCTCGTATGTACGAGGGTCCGAGTGGCCAGGGTCGCATATCCTCCGTACCTCGTACTGCAAACATCGTACACCGTATGTACGAGGGTCCGAGGGGCCAGGGTCGCATATCCTCCGTACCTCGTACTGCTGACATCGTACCTCGTATGTACGAGGGTCCGAGGGGCCACGGTCGCATATCCTCCGTACCTCGTACTGCTGACATCGTACCTCGTATGTACGAGGGTTCGAGGGGCCACGATCGCATATCCCCCGTACCTCGTACTGTTAAAATCGTACCTCGTATGAACGAGGGTCCGAGGGGCCACGGTCGCAATCATAGAATCGACCCCTCTTATAAAATTAAAAAAAAATTAAAAATTTTTTTAAAAAAAAAAACGAAAAGGAGTTTAGGAACTTTTTCATGTTTATGATCTGCGGAAGTTCCACGGAGTGGAGGTCACCCATCCCAGACCTCTTCCGTGCCAAGGGCGCTTCACCGCAGCAGTCTTATCGGATCTGGGTTTTGTTATCTTATTTTCTTTATTATCATGAGATAATTCCAAAAATAATAAATAAATCAGCACATATTCAGGAAGAAACAAGCATTACTAAAAAGAATACTTCCAAGAAAAATAAAATTAAAAAAGCAAAATCTAAAGAGAAAATTTCAGAGAATATTCAATCAGTAAAATGTAAAGAAATGATTGCCTCAAAATAAATATAATTACGAAAATGTAGAGAAACAGTGACATAAAAATACAAAAATAAAAGAAAATTGAAATTGTGAAGAAAGGATTACGGAAGATATAAAGAAAGAAAGACCTAGAAACTGAATCCATGAGAAAATAACTAAGTTAACATATTGAAAATAAATACCCAAGGCCACACTTCCATCGATTTGAGACTACGCACAGTAGGGCTGTGTGCTCGGCATAAGCCAACTCTTCCAAGGCCGATTCAAGGGTATGCAATCATTGGAGTTGAAGCTCTGGTCATAACATAACCAAGGCTCTTACTCTGAGGCATGATCCAAAGCGTTGAACTATTCTGAAATATATAGAGTTCTCCAGAAAGGCAGTTAGTGGACGGCCTTGCGCCCCAAAACCAGCAAGAAGAGGGTGCCCTGGTACAGGTACGAACTTGGGCCTTGGGCCCTGGCACACTTCTGATAGACCAGTCCTTGGCGAAAGGAAATCGAGACGCGTCCGGGAGATCCCCCTTGCGCGCGACAAGATTCTACACGCATCCGAGAGACCCCCATTGCGCCCGCCCGGATTCAAGACACCGCGAGACGCGCGTCCCCTGGCGCCCCCCAGGAACCCGGGCGCGTCCGGGAGATCCCCATTTCGCCCGGCCGGGTTAAATGCACCGCGAGACGTGCGCCCCCAACGCTCCTACTCGGCGAGGCGCACACTCCGGTACATTTGTTTCCTCCTTTCCTCCCTCGCTTCCGAACAAAGGGACTGCCGAACTCCCAGGAATGCGCCAGTGGCAGCGCCGATTTTTACCTCGTATAGTCCGAGGGGCCAAGGTCCGCATATCCTCCGTACCTCGTACTGCTGACATCGTTCCTCGTATGGACGAGGGTCCGAGCGGCCACGGTCGCGTTCATAGAATTGACCCCCCTAATTCAAAATCAAACCAAAAATTAAAAATTAGAACAAAAAGGAGTTTAGGAACATTTTCAGGTTTATGATCTGCGGAAGTTCCACGGAGTGGAGGTAACCCATCCCAGACCTCTTCCGTGCCAAGGGCGCTTCACCGCAGCGGTCTTATCGGATCTGGGTTTTGTTATCTTATTTTCTTTATTATCATGAGATAATTCAGAAAATAATAAATAAATCATCACATATTCAGAAAGAAACAAGCATTACTAAAAAACATAATTCCATGAAAAATAAAATTAAAAAAGTAAAATCTAAAGAGAAAATTTCAGAAAATATTCAATCAGTAAAATGTAAAGAAATGATTGCCTCAAAATAAATATAATTACGAAAATGTAGAGAAACAGTGACATAAAAATACAAAAATAAAAGAAAATTGAAATTGTGAAGAAAGGATTACAGAAAATATAAAGAAAGAAAGACATAGAAACTGAATCCATGAGGAAATAACTAAGTTAACATATTGAAAATAAATACCCAAGGCCACACTTCCATCGATTAGAGACTACGCACAGTAGGGCTGTGTGCTCGGCATAAGCCCACTCTTCCAAGGCCGATTCAAGGGTATGCAATCATTTGAGTTGAAGCTGTGGTCATAACATAACCAAGGCTCTTACTCTGAGGCATGATCCAAAGCGTTGAACTATTCTGAAATATATAGAGTTCTCCAGGAAGGCAGTTAGTGGACGGCCTTGCGCCCCAAAACCAGCAAGAAGAGGGTGCCCTGGTACAGGTACGAACTTGGGCCTTGGGCCCTGGCACACTTCTGATAGACCAGTCCTTGGCGAAAGGAAATCGAGACGCGTCCGGGAGATCCCCCTTGCGCCCGACAAGATTCTACACGCATCCGAGAGACCCCCATTGCGCCCGCCCGGGTTCAAGACACCGCGAGACGCGCGTCCCCTGGCGCCCCCCAGGAACCCGGGCGCGTCCGGGAGATCCCCATTTAGCCCGGCCGGGTTCAATGCACCGCGAGACGCGCACCCACAACGCTCCTACTCGGCGAGGCGCACACTCGGGTACAATTGTTTCCTCCTTTCCTCCCTCGCTTCCGAACAAAGGGACTGCCGAACTCCCGGGAATACTGCTGACCTCGTACCTCGTATGTACGAGGGCCCGAGGGGCCACGGTCGCATATCCTCCGAACCTCGTACTGCTACCTCGTACCTCGTATGTACGAGGGTCCGAGGGGCCACGGTCGCATATCCTCCGTACCTCGTACTGCTGATCTCGTACCTCGTATGTTCGAGGGTCCGAGGGGCCACGGTCGCGTTCATAGAATTGACCCCCATAATTAAAAATCAAACCAAAAATTAAAAATTAGAACAAAAAGGAGTTTAGGAACTTTTTCATGTTTATGATCTGCGGAAGTTCCACGGAGTGGAGGTCACCCATCCTAGACCTCTTCCGGCCTTGCGCCCCAAAACCAGCAAGAAGAGGGTGCCCTGGTACAGGTATGAACTTGGGCCTTGGGCCCTGGCACACTTCTGATAGACCAGTCCATGGCGAAAGGAAATCGAGACGCGTCCGGGAGATCCCCCCTGCGCCCGACAAGATTCTACACGCATCCGAGAGAACCCCATTGCGCCCGCCCGGGTTCAAGACACCGCGAGACGCGCGTCCCCTGGCGCCCCCCAGGAACCCGGGCGCGTCCGGGAGATCCCCATTTCGCCCGGCCGGGCTCAATTTGTTTCCTCCTTTCCTCCCTCGCTTCCGAACAAAGGGACTGCCGAACTCCCAGGAATGCGCCAGGGGGAGCGCCAGATTTTTACCTCGTATAGTCCGAGGGGCCCAGGTCCGCATATCCTCCGTACCTCGTATTGCTGACATCGTTCCTCGTATGGACGAGGGCCCGAGGGGCCACGGTCGCATATCCTCCGAACCTCGTACTGCTGACATCGTACCTCGTATGTACGAGGGTCCGAGGGGCCACGATCGCATATCCCCCGTACCTCGTACTGTTGACATCGTACCTCGTATGTACGAGGGTCCGTGGGGCCACGGTCGCATTCATAGAATCGACCCCTCTTAAAAAATTAAAAAAAAATTAAAGAAAAAAAAAACGAAAAGGAGTTTAGGAACTTTTTCATGTTTATGATCTGCGGAAGTTCCACGGAGTGGATGTCACCCATCCCAGACCTCTTCCGTGCCAAGGGCGCTTGACCGCAGCGGTCTTATCGGATCTGGGTTACACCAGTCCGGACATGATGGACATCACGTCGATGAAAGGCTCGCGGGGGGTTTTGTTATCTTATTTTCCTAATTATCATGAGATAATTCAGAAAATAATAAATATATAATCACATTTTCCGAAAGAAACAAGCACATTAAAAAACAATTCCATGAAAAATAAAAAAGTAAAATCTAAAGAGAAAATGTCAGAAAATATTCAATCAGTCAAATGTAAAGAAATGATTGCATTAAAATAAATATAATTACGAAAATGTAGAGAAACAGTGACATAAAAAAAAATAAAAATTAATCGAAATCGTGAAGGAATGATGACAGAAGATATAAAGAAAGAAAGACATAGAAACTGAATCCATGAGGAAATAACTAAGTTAACATATTGAAAATAAATACCCAAGGCCACACTTCCATCGATTAGAGACTACGCACAGTAGGGCTGTGTGCTCGGCATAAGCCAACTCTTCCAAAGCCGATTCAAGGGTATGCAATCATTGGAGTTGAAGCTCTGGTCATAACATAGAAACTGAATCCATGAAGGAATAACTAAGTTAACATATTGAAAATAAATACCCAAGGCCACACTCCTATCGATCAGAGTCACTGAGGAAGGATATGCACTCGACTAACGACTGACGGTCAGTCAAGAATCGAGTTATCAAATGTGTATAACTCCAGATTATCTTGGGCTCAATTCTTGCAGGATTCTATAGCCAAGTCTATTCAAAAGGATGCAAATTTATTGCTTGAGTATCATTTTTAAAATAGAAAAAAAGGTGCATAATAAATAATAATTTCTAACCTGATTGCTTATAGACGCGTCCGAGGGATGCCCCTTTGCGCCCGGCAGGAATCTTGAAACGTCCCGGGGACGGTCTGCAGTCAGTGAGGGTGGAGACACCGTGAAACGCGCGTTCCCTCGAGCCCGACAGGTGTCTAGAGGCGTCCGAGGGATGCCCCCCTCGCGCCCCACAGGAATCTGGACGAGTCCGATAAATTCCCCTTGCGCCCGGCTGGGTTCCAGACACCGTGAAACGAGCGTCTCCTCGCGCCCGACAGGAATCTAGAGGCGTCCGAATGATGCCTCCTTGCGCCCGGCAGGAATCTTGAAACGTCCGGGGGACGGTCTGCAGTCAGTCGTCAAGTGGAGTTCATATCCTGACGAAGGATTTGAACTGGACTGACGACTCACAGTCAGTCAAGAATCGAGGGACTGTGATTGACGACGGACGGAATAAACCATGGGGTCAGTCACCAGTCAGTCAAGAATCGAGGGACCGTGACTGGCCACTGAATGAAGACATCGTCAATGAACTTAAATGAAATGAATTGTGTTCTGTTTGTTTTCACATTATTGTTTTCACATCATTGAGCGGGAGGCAGGGAGGGAAGTCCTGAGCCAGGCATGCAAGCGGGAGGCAGGAAGTGAGCGATGCGCGGGAGGCAGCGGGGGGCAGGGGCTAGGATCAGCTCCCTCGCGTTCCCCCAAAAGTGTTGAGCCTTTAGTGACGAGGAGGGGGGGGGGAGCGGGAGTCAGGGAAGGAAGACGTGCAAGCGGGAGGCAGGGAAGAAGGGAGGAAGTGAGTAAAGGCCTGGAAGCCTGCGCTCGCCCAGACCCAGGGGCAGGGCAGGGATCAGCTACCTCATTCGGAGGACGTAGCACAGACGACCTATATATATGGGGTGAGGTGCAGTTCAGCCGCATCAGGGTCCAGTCGTCCTTTCTGTTCCAGTGGTCACCTGAGTTACAAGCGCCGTCTGCCACTGTCTCTTTGCTGTCGTTTGTGAGGAGGGTCCGATCCAGGAGCAGGGAGGAGGGGCGCAGGAGAGAAAAGCGAGAGGCAGGGAAGAAGGGAGGAAGTGAGTAAAGGCCTGGAAGCCTGCGCTCGCCCAGACCCAGGGGCAGGGGCAGGGATCAGCTACCTCATACCTCATTCCACTGGCACATAAAAACTCATGAAAACTGCCATAGCAGCGGAGAACCATCAACTTGAAGAATTGGACATGTTGAAGGACGAAGGAAGAGCGGAAGAAGGATCTGTGTCCACTGAGCATGACCTGGGCTCCCGTGGGGCAGTTCATGGTGTGTCTCTACCCGAGGAGAAATTTCAACACGACAACAGTGTAGACTTCATGAATTTGCCGATGGAAAATACTGAAGAGGAAGCACCTCCAACCTTCAAAGATACAAAATCTTCAAAAGAGCCTGCAGATGTTCACTTGAAATCTCTCACGGTTTCTCCTTCATGTACGTTTCTATTCCACTCCTGTGAAGTTTGTCATCATTTTCAGCATTTATAGATAAAATTTCAGCAAATTTTCATTCCTAGATTGTCACAGTCGACCAATTGTAAGTAAATTTTATTGTAGTCACATACAATCATGTCTGTTTTCATTCATTTGTTCCATATTATCATGGGAAAGAGATTGGTGCCAAACTCGATCGATGGAAAAACTTGCAGATATATTTGATTCATCAATATGAATACTATTCATGAAACAATGTCATTCTTCTTATTCAATCAACTAGTGCATGGATGGCTGCGAAGTGATTCTACGTGCGTTTGAGTATTGCAGTCCAGTTCAAAGGGCTGAATCTGTGAGTAACGAACCGCTTTCATCAAATAGCTAACCATCTTTTATTCATTCCAATAGGTTTGATGACTAGTCCAGATAGACCAGAGCTTCCGTATAGAGGAGCTTGGTTACTTTTGGGAGCTGAGGTTATTCATATCATGGAGGTTCCCAACCCTGATCCAGTTCACGGTCGGCCTGGGCATGGTGGTTTCGACAGACATGCATGCTTTAACTGCAAGAATGTTGAAGGTCTTCGACAAACACTTGAGAAAGCAGGTGAGCATATAGTAGTTGCAAACTGGGATTTTAGGCTGACCTTGAATTTTCTAATGTGTTTGCAGTTGTATATATACACGATTTGATGTGGTTCAGACTACAAGCTTTGCTATAACGTACACCCTCATTTCTCTTTTGAAGGGATACCGTACCAGCACAGCATGGTGCCCTCAATATTCTGTTGCGATCCTGATGGCAATGGATTGGAGTTTATTGAAATTAGTCCTCTGACCCCTGGGTCTGGGCGAGCGGAGGCTTGCACGCCTGGCTCAGGTCTTCCCTCCCTGCCTCCCGCTCTCCCGGGGGGTTTTAGGGGTGGAATTCATGTCTTTTCTGAGTGACCCTATACCTAAACCCTAAACCCGCTCGGCACTGCGCGCTCTCGCTCGTCTCGCACTCGCTCCTCTTCTCGTCTCGTTCCAGCCTTTCGTGTTTCCGCTCGTCAACCAGCCAGAAGCGCAACAGCATAGCGGTTTTTCTTGGCACGGCGGGCGCGAGGGGAAGGTAAGACGCGTTCACCTTCCAATTTGCTAGAATCCAAGTTCCTGCATTCAATTTTGTGCTGTCCAAGTTCCTGCTGCCTTTGAAAGTCTTGGGTAGTGTCATCTGGTCCATAGCGCGAAGGGACGCGCCACCTGTCCTCCTGACGCTCGTCTTGATCCTGTGCGGGCGCAAGGGGAGGTAAGACGCTCTCCCTCCTCAATCGACTCGCTTCAAAAATCTTGTTTCAATTTCGTGCTGAGTTCCAGCTGTGTTCATAGAAGTGAGCTGTGTTTCTGAAGGGCGAAGGAGGATGAAGCGTTCAAGGGAGGAAGGGTCTTCGGCCTCTGATCAGACCATCAACTTTATCAACAAAGTCAAGACACGGTTTTCAGCGGAGGAGCACGTGTACAAGGCGTTTCTGGAGATTTTGAATATTGAATTTGAATTTTACCTCGTATGTACGAGGGTCCGAGGGGCCACAGTCGCATATCCTCCGTACCTCGTACTTCTGACATCGTACCTCGTATGTACGAGGGTCCGAGGGGCCACGGTCGCATATCATCCGTACCTCGTACTGTTGACATCGTACCTCGTATGTACGAGGGTCCGAGGGGTCACAGTCGCATTCATAGAATCGACCCCTCTTATAAAATTTTAAAAAAAAATAAAAAAAATAAAAATAAAAAAAACGAAAAGGAGTCAAGGAACTTTTTCATGTATATGATCTGCGGAAGTTCCACGGAGTGGAGGTCACCCATCCCAGACCTCTTCCGTGCCAAGGGCGCTTAACCGCTGCGGTCTTATCGGATCTGGGTTACACCAGTCCGGACGTGATGGACATCACGTCGATGAAAGGCTCCCGGGGGGTTTTGTTATCTTATTTTATTAATTATCATGAGATAATTCAGAAAATAATAAATATATAATCACATATTCCGAAAGAAACAAGCACATTAAAAAACAATTCCATGAAAAATAAAAAAGCAAAATCTAAATAGAAAATTTCAGAAAATATTCAATCAGTCAAATGTAAAGAAATGATTGCATTAAAATAAATATAATTACGAAAATGTAGAGAAACAGTGACATAAAAAATTAATAAAAATTAATCGAAATCGTGAAGAAATGATTCCAGAAGATATAAAGAAAGAAAGACATAGAAACTGAATCCATGAAGGAATAACTAAGTTTACATATTAAAAATAAATACCTAAGGCCACACTTCTATCGATTAGAGTCACTGAGGAAGGATATGAACTCGACTAACGACTGACGGTCAGTCAAGAATCGAGTTATCAAATTTGTATAACTCCAGATTATCTTGGGCTCAATTCTTGCAGGATTCTATAGCCAAGTCTTTCCAAAAAGATGCAAATTTATTGCATGAGTATCATTTTTAAAATAGAAAAAAAAGTGCATAATAAATAATAATTTCTTACCTGATTTCTTAATTCTTAATGTTTCTGTTTCTATCCATGATTATTTGGAATCGAAGAGAAATCCCAACATTGATACAAAGATCAACGGTTCAGATCATACTTCAGAGTCATATTTATCTATCCATGATCATTTATAATTAAAAAAAATAATCTCAACATTGGCTCAAAGATCAACTGTTCAGATCATTCTTCAGAGTCTTTAGTTTTGTCTTTTTATTCAAGTTTTTTTTTATCCATTTGATTCATTGGTTTTATTTTTTTATTTCATTTCTTATTCCTTCATCTCTCATGCGAGTGATTATCATAGGAAAAGATAACAAAATGCGCCATGATTCGATCACGTCAGGGCTGGTATGCCTCCTGCTGCTGCCGCTGCTGTGCTCCTGCTACCCTAAACCTAAAGCCCCAAAGCCGCTCGCCACTGCGCGCTCTCGCTCTCGCTTGTTCTCTCTGTCTCCGCCCTCTCTCTCTCTCTCTCCCTTTCTCTGTCCCTGCTGCTGCTGCTCGCCTTCCCCTCATCCTCTCTTCTTCAATTCCTGCTTTCAATTTTGTGCCGATTTGCAAGTTCCTGCCAAGGGTGCAAGGGGACGCGCCACTCACCTTCCCCTTGCGCCCGGCCGATCAGCGGCTACCAACGGCCGCTGATCGGATGTCCCCGAAGAGACGAGAGGGGAGGTGCAGCTGCAGTATTTATACGCGTAAGACCTGAGATTACAACACTCATGCCTTTAATGCGAGAATACGGAACACGTGGCGCTCTCAAATGTTTTTCTAGTTTCAAATGTTTATAACTCCAGATTATCTTGGGCTCAATTCTTGCAGAATTTGTAAAGCCAAGTCTATTAAAAAAGATGCAGATTTATTCCATGAATATCATTTTCGAAATAGAAAATAAGAAATTATAAAAAATAATTTCTAACCTGATTGGTAATTTCTAAATGTTACTGTTTCTATCCGTAATCGTTTATGGAGGCCGTCCGGGAGATCCCCGAAGGATCGGCATCCAGGAAAGATGTCTTTCGCCAGTCGTCAGTCAAGTGCATGTCTTCCCTCAGTGACTCAGATGTCCCCGAAGGGACGAGAGGGAAGGTGCAGCTGCAGTATTCATACGCGTAAGACCTGAGATTACAATACCCGTGCCATTAATGCGAGAATACTGAACAATTGTCGCTCTCAATTTTTTTTCTAGGTTCAAATTTTATAACTTCAAATTATCTTGGAATCCATTCTTGCAGAATTCCATAACAAAGTTTATTCAAAGAGATTTTCATGCAAGTTTATTTCAGGAATATCAGTTTCTAAGAAAAAAGAATTAAAACATCATAAATAAAAATTTATGATCTGATTGCCAAATTCTAAAGGGAACTTTTTCTATCCAGGATTACTAATAATTCAGAAAGAAATCCTAACATTGGTTCAGAGATCAACGGTTCTGATCATACTTCCGAGTCAGAGTCGTATTTAGCTGTTATCTCCTTGGAAATCTTTTATGGAATTCGTTTATATATCTATCTCATTGTTTTTTGAACTTTTATTTTTTTGCTTTTATTCATTTTTTGCTTTTATTTTACTTTTGATTGTTTTATCTCTCAAACGAATAATTATCACAGGACAAGATAACAAAATCTCAGGGGACTCTTTCATGGACGTGATTCCGATCGCATCACGGCTGGTATGCCAGATCCCATCAGAACCCCGCGGTTAAGCGCCCTTGGAACGGAATAGGTCTGGGATGGGTGACCACACTCCGTGGAACTTCCGCAAATCATAAAGCTCCTAAGGTAGTCCGAGTCAGAGTCATTTTTCCATATTTATTGGAGAAGCTAGACGCGTCCGACAACGGGATGCCCCTTCGCGCCCGACAGGAATGTAGAGGCCGTCCGAGAGATCCCCTCGCGCCCGACAGGAATATAGACGCGTCCGAGGGATGCCCCCTCGCGCCCCACAGGAATCTAGACTAGTCCGAGAAATCCCCCTTGCGCCCGGCCGGGTCCCAGACACCGTGAAACGCGCGTCCCCTCGCGCCCGACAGGAATGTAGATGCGTCCGAGGGATGCCCCCTCGCGCCCCACAGGAATCTAAACGCTACCGAGATATCTCCCTTGCGCCCGGCCGGGTTCCAGACAGAGTGAAAGGCGCGCCTCCTCGAGGCCGACAGGAATCTAGAAGCGTCCGAGGGATTGCCCTTCGCGCCCGGCAGGAATCTTGAAACGTCCCGGGGACTGTCTGCAGTCAGTGAGGGTGGCGACACCGTGAGAACGCGCGATTCTCGCGCGTCCGACAGGTATCTAGAGGCGTCCGAGGGATGCCCCCTCGCGCCCGGCAGGAATCTTGAAACGTCCGGGGGACGGTCTGCAGTCAGTCGTCAAGTGGAGTCCATATCCTGACGAAGGATATGAACTGGACTGACGACTCACAGTCAGTCAAGAATCGAGGGACTGTGATTGACGACGGACGGAATAAACCGTGGGGTCAGTCAGCACTCAGTGAAGAATCTTGACAACTGACGGAATAAACCGTGGGTTCAGTCGCCAGTCAGTCAAGAATCGAGGGACCGTGACTGGCCACTGAATGAAGACATCGTCAATGAACTAAAATGAAATGAATTGTGTTTTGTTTGTTTTCACATCAATGTTTTCGTCCTTGACAACATTAGATCTGACGAGATTACATATAGTTTTATCAGTTGGGAGTTCTGGCTTTTTTCCAGTTTCACACATATTTTTTCCATGCTTTCTCCTACTCGAAAGATCGAATCTAAAAAATGTGACAAACTCTGCGACTAACAAACTCCCTTCTTTCGCTCGCTGTAAAATCTTCTCACTTTATACATACCGTCATAGCTGTAGAAGAATTTGGATCGAAGGATGGAATCCTTGTGCTTCCGAACGACTCGGACTGATCGTCCGAGCTCAGAAGAATTCTTCAAAGCAAGATTTCCTCCCGCTAGCTTTTCATCTTCTGTAACTTCGGTGTTCGCAGCACCGAAGTTACAGAGGATCAAAAGCTCGTGCGAGGACAACACCGTCATCGCGCCTAACGACCCCTCCCTCACCGCAATAAAATATGTTGTCTCCCTCGTCCATATCATCTTTTTCTCCAGAGAGCTTATCAACACAGAGAGAGCGCTCGGTGGCGAGCGGGTTTAGGGTTTAGGGTCACTGAGGAAGGATATGAACTCGACTAACGACTGACGGTCAGCCAAGACTCGAGTTATAAAATTTTCATAACTCCAGATTTTCTTGGGCTCAATTCTTGCAGGATTCTATAGACAAGTCTATTCAAAAAGATTTTTACCTCGTATAGTACGAGGGGCCAAGGTCGCATATTGTAATAACCCACCAAAGGCTAAAACTGCAGTATGGTGGTAAAAAGATCGAACCCACAGGGACAGAGGCAACACACAGAGTAAAAGTGTCACGTTTAACAGACTTTTGGTAGAGTTTGAATTCTAGGCGACTGTCACTCCCAGAAATACTGTAGTGCTCGACTCGGAGGCTCGACTCGGAGGAGGATCTCAACTCGGAGGATGCTCGGAGGATGCACGGTACAGCTTGGTCACTCAACACACACACACACACCTGAAACTGGCAAAAAGCACAACTCGGAGGTCGGTCAGGACCTCCGCTTCGGATTTCAGGAGGAAAGTGTCTCGCAAGTTCACTCAGAGGTTCTGCAGGAAGTGCCTCCCACTCCGGCTTTTACTGCCCTTCCGCCAGGAACTAGCGGGGGTACCCGGACTGGACTTCTCACTTCGGAACGAAGCCTCTACGTACGCCGTGGACGTCACCCTCGACTATCACACAAAACGCAGGGAGTGCAGACCCGACTGAGAACTTACTGAAAACACGATCCAGTAACACACACACAACCTGAATTACAAACCAAGGTTTACACGAAGTAATGAAACTTCACATTGGCATTCAGGGGAAACTTCCCGTAGGAGTACAATCAGGATATGTCACTCGAAGGAGTAAGGGGGAACTGTTCAAGTATCTAACTCGCAGCCGGCTCTGAGCATCAGAAATCACCCGCAGGTGCAGATCCGCACTACTCAAGTCTCTAACCGGGTGCTAGCTCTGAACATTCAGCCGAAGGCCTTCAACTACAACATACGGTAACTTCGCTATGCTGCAGCTTCTCTACGTGGTGCCAGGACCAAAATGCACAAACACGCCAAGAAAGTGAGTTCCTGATCTGCACTTCCGAAACTGGAAGAGTCCCAAGGCAAAACGCCTTGATCTACTTTATACTCTCAAAAGATCCTAACTAGCACTACGCTATCCTATCTACCACTCGCAGCATCTGCGCGAAACCAAACTATTCTACTGCACTCAGCAGATCCGGTGCTGCGCCTCCTGCGCGCCGGACTGCTCCGCTTACTATCTCTACCTTGCCAGTCTTCCGACCGGCTGCGTAACCCCAGGCGTCGGAGCGCTGCAGTGACTTCCGACTGCAAGTGCGCCATAGTGTCGCGCGCACCCGACAAGAAAGTTTCTAATTTTCTTGCCACTCGCCGCCGACTCCGACTGTCACCTTCCGTCAATGCCGCCGCCCGAAGCTCGAACTCCCTGAGGGTGATCCTCTCTTGAGCTGCCACCTCCCAATGGGTGTATCCGTTTAGACAACGAGTCACCCGTGCCGCCAACTCTCCTCGTGCCCTGCAGCTGCTCTCCACCTCTGCCAGCTGCATTTCTAAATCCGCACGTTGAGCCCTCAAATCCGAGCACTCGGTTTGCAAGTTGCACAACAACTCCTCATCCTCCTTGTGGGCTCTTTGACTTTCCTCTAAGGCGCGCGTCTGGCGCGCAAGCTCGGCTGCTAGGACTTTGTTCTGTCTCCGCTCCTCCTGCAGTTCCGACTCGATCTTTGCCCGTATTAGTTCGGCCTCCGCCTGACTCTTCGTCGCCGCATCCTCCTTCTGCTGCTGCAAGGCTTGGTACAGCTTCTGGGTGACCGCCAGGTGTTGTCGGAGGGCGGTGTTCCTATCCACATACACTCCGCATCTAGAGGCCCACCTTGCCACCTTGCTCCTCGTCCTTCGCCTGATTGTCTCCACATAAGACTGCGGTTTTAAGGCACTTGCGTATTTGGATGTCTTGCGATCCAGATATCGCAGGAGTGGAACTATCTGTTCGCACAGCACCCCTGTTGGCGTTTTCTGCACCGACTCCTCTTCTTGCTCTTCCGAGCTCGTCTCATCCTCAGTCTCGAGGATCTCAGTCGCCACCGAATCCCTTGGCGACTCCCTGGAACTGTGGCGCGCAGCAGCTTCCTCTGCGACTGCTGCTCCACTGCCTGCTAAAATATCCAGGGCAGTGGGAGATCCCACTGCTTGAGCCCCTGTTCCGGCTCGATCTTCGGTTTGTGAAGGGGTCGACGCCGCAGTGACTTTTGTCACTCTTGCACCGCCCGCTTCTGCTGCCTGTCCTTCCGGCGCAATCTGCGCGGAAGGTGTCCTTGCTGAAGGTGCGTCCGCCGAAGGCGTCCGCACACTGGTTGTTGGCCCCATCCGTCTCGCAGTCGGCGAATCCGGCTGACTCTCTGTTGTCCGACTCGCAGTCGGCCGACCAGCAGTTGTCCGACTGGGAGTCGGATACACCCTGCGCGTCTTGACTCCACTTGGCCTGTTTGCTGGTGGCGTTCTTTCAGAAGTGCCTTCCGCCGAAGACGACCCTCTGAGGATTGTTGGCTCGTCAGCCAAACTCTCTTCTGCTTCCGGCCTGCTGTCCGGTTCAACGCGCCGTTCACTTGGCCTTCCTTCCGCTTGTCGACCTTCAGTCATCCGACTCGCAGTCGGCCGGCTGTCAGTCCTTCCATCTCCTCCCGAAGGCCGTGGTGCCTTCTGTGCAGAGGTTTCTGCCGTCTTCCCTAGGACCTGAGCAATTATCTCTTCCTGTGTGAGATTCCGCCGGGTCGGAGTTCGCCTGGTCTCCTCAGTAACAGTTGGCATTCTGCGTGCCCTCTGTTTTGGTCGACTATGAGGCTCGGGGGTGGGCCGACCACGAGTCGGCGCAGCTGGTACTTCCGGCTGCCTGTCCTCAGGTCTCTCATCCCACTTCCGCTTGCGCGGAATGCGCTCACTTCGACGTTCTTCTGCTGCTCTGGCTGGAGCCGGAGCCGGAGGCGTACTGGCAGGTTCCTCGTCCGGATCCGTGTCTACTTCGGCCTCCCTCGAATATCTACCTGGATAAGACCGACTCAGCTGCGGAAACCGAGTTTTCTCAGCATTCGTCAAACATCCCATCGCCCGGTAAAACACGATTAAGTAAGGCGATAGATGATTGAGCGTTCCTCCCCTCTCTTCTTGCGCATGTTGGCGCGTCACCTTCCACAGGAGCCGTGCCCAATGCACCGGAGCTCCTGACAACACTAGCTCCACGAACTCTACCTGCCAACCATGCATGTAAGCGGTCTTGGTCGGCTGCAATATCTGCAGCAATGCTGTCGCGACATTTCTCCGCAATCGATCCTTGTAATCCCGAGTCCGGAAACCGTTCTTGGGATGTCTAGCCACCTTGAAGAGCTCATTGTAAGAGACTTCTTCCTCCTGGGACACTTTCACGCTGTCGGCCTCGAAGAGGAGATCCCCTTCCTCGCCGGCACACCTGCCCAACACCTGCGCCCAATTGCAAATTTCCCATCTCTCTGGGTGTGGGCGAAATCCGCGAGAAGGCTTGTGTCTCTCTTGCAGATACTCGCGCACCATCTCCGGACACGTCCAATTCCACCCCCAGAGGAGAAAATCGAGCTTCAGCCTCGTCAGCACATCTTGAAATGCGCGTAGACCGATCTGCGGCACCCTGAGTGGAGACACTCGCAGTTGGGGAACCTTCGACATTGCGTTGCCTGCACACACAAACGTTCTCCCTTTCGCTCACTCTCTCACAATCGCCACTGCGCGTCGGCCACTCAAGCACTGACTGCTCACTCTCTCTGCGCTCGTTCAAGATCGCTACTCCCAATTCTTTCAAGGTCCGCCAAGATCCTTGCGCAACTCGTCTCCGCACTCTCTACTCTCACTGCAGGTCGCTCCGCCCTTGCGCGTAATCTTGGAACTGGAAATTGCAAAGTCAAGAATGAGGGAATGAGACTGGAGCGCAGTCTTTTCTTCTCCGATTTCAAGAACGTCCAACGTTCTTACTGGTTGCAACGTACGCAGCCGGCTATACGGCTTAACGGTTCGCCCTTTGCATGCGCGAATTCACGTCTCCGCATTGCGCGCATTCGCATGCTTAAACGTTGAATTCTCCCGCCGCCGCCACCTTCCGGACTCGAGTCCGCTGCAGGGTATACGTCGGCCCTGTTGTCTTTTCCTAACCCGCCCTTCTCCGGAGGCGTGTCGCCGCTGGTGCGTTCATTATCCGTCGGCGCCTTGCTGGAGGCGCACATCCAGCCGGAGCGAATTACGCCGGCGCGCAGTCGTACCGCCTATTTTGTCCTTTATGCCTCGTCCGTTGCTGCCAGCGCATATCCGTCAGCGCAACTCATGCCAGCGCATCCGGCCGTCAGCGCCACGTCGGAGGCGTACATCCGACCGGCGCTTTCCTTCCATGAACAGCCGCCAAGGGCGCTTCCGACTCTGAGTTGGTTTCCTCCTGTGAGCGCGTGATTCCGCCGAAGGCGCATCGCCGAGGGCGTACGGGAATCCTTTCCGGCTGTGAACCCTAGCGCGAACGGCGCATGTCCGGCTACGAGTTTTCCGACGCTCATAACTTCTCCATTCCTGATCCATCTCCGGCGCTCTTGGACTCGTTAGAACGAGCGTCCCGAGCTCTTTCTAATGCAACTTCAACCAACTGGATCTACCGTGTATCCCGATTGTTATGAAGGTTTTCCCTTTCCGCGCTAGCGGCGCTTCGCCGAAGGCGCACTCATGGTCGGATGCCTTTAGAGGTCCGGGCCCTTCTCCTGATGTCTTTAGCAAAACCTCCTCCTGGGGTGTCTGCGCCGGAAGCGTAGCTTCCTTATACGCTAGAGGCGCGTGAGTAGAGACACCTCAAAAGGAAGCTTTTGCCGGAGGCGCCGAAGACGTTGGCGTTGGTACATCCGACTACGTGATTCTTTGTGCCCTCGTGACGATCTCATCAATCCACTCTATTTAGCGTACCCTTCTCTAGCTACAAACACTGCTTTGGTACTAGTTTTCTAAAATTGTTTAAATTCTGCAAAAAAAACAAAAAGTGGGTTACCACATGCCCCCCTCCTCAATTGTGAGCGCCCACGCGAACATTTACACGTGGTATTTCTTCAGACGCCATCCGTTCACGCGGGTGCCTAACCATTCTCCCGTCAGTTCTGCGAGTTGGATGGATCCATTTGGGAAAACTTCTATCACCTTGTAAGGTCCCATCCACCTCAAGTGGAGCTTGCCTGGAAATCTAGCATGTCTGCTATCGTATAGCAGAGCCAAATCGCCCTTCTCCAGCAGTACTGGTTTGAGCCTTCGATCGTACTTCTCCTTCCGCCTGAGTTGTAATTGCTTTGTTCGATCTTCGGCCTCTTGACGTCTTTCCTCCAGTGCCATTACCTCTTGCAGTCGATATGCCTGACTTTCTTCCGCGTCCAGCCTTCTCTGATCTAAGGTCCTCTTGGTAGGTATCTCGAATTCGATGGGTAAGATCGGATGCTGCCCATAAACTAGGAAGTAAGGTGTTTGCCTGGTGGTGACTTTTTCTGCCGTTCTATATGCCCATAAGGCGGCCGGTAGCTTGGTGTCCCAGTCATGAGCATGGTTTACAGTCACCTTGAGGAGTATCTTACAGAGTAATCCATTGGACTTCTCTGTCAGACCATTTGCCTTTGGGTTGTATGGAGTAGTCTTCCGATGCTTAATCTGGAAGTGCCGCGTCAAACTCTCTATCACCTGATTCAGAAAGTGCGTCCCTCTGTCACTGACTATTTCTAGGGGGCACCCGTAGCGGGTGATGATTGATTCGAATAGGAACCGTGCTACTGCGGCTGCGTCATCGTGCCTTGTGGCTTCTGCCTCCACCATCTTGGTCGCATAGTCTGTTGCTACCAATATGTAGCGCCTGCGCGTGCCTTTAGTGACAGGTTGTATTGGTCCCACGAAGTCGATCCCCCATTTTTCAAACGGTGCCAATGGCATGATTGGTGTAAGAGGCCATCTCGTGGTCGGAGTCGGCCTTCCCGTTCTCTGGCAGCTGTCGCATTTGCGAACGTAGTCGTGTACATCTTTGAACATCGTCGGCCACCAGTATCCTGCATTCACAATTTTGGTCACTGTGTTTCTGGTGGCGTAGTGACCACCAGCGTCTTCTGTGTGCATGGCTTTGACAACTCGCGGTACTTCAGACTCCTCTAGACATCTGCACAACCTCTCGTCTGCCATTTTCTTGAACAAGACCCCCTGTTGAAGCTGGTAAGGTCCCGCTTTATGAACGAAGACTGTGCGCTGCTCCGCATCCAATCCTTCCGGACATTGGAGTGTGAGCAGAAACCTGTATAAGTCCGCGTACCTGGACTCATGGCTGGCGGACAACTGAAAAAGTTGTTCGTCGGGAAAATCATCCACTACTTCCTCCTCTATGGGTTCGGTCCATAGTCGGGAGAGGTAGTCCGCGTTCTCATGGTGAACGCCTTTCCGTGTCTGTACAGTGTAGGTGAATTCCTGCAGCAGTAGTACCCACCTGGCAATTCGTCCGGACAGATCCGCCTTCTTCACCAGGTGCTGTAAGGCGTAATGATCTACATGAAACACGAACTCATAGCAGATCAAATAATGTCGGAACTTCTTACAGGAGTACACCATTCCCAACGCCTCCCTCTCAGTTGTCGTGTATTTCTTCTCTGCTGCTGACAACTGACGACTCGCGAAGTAAATCGGGTAGTCTTTCTTGTTGTCGTCCTTCTGACTGAGAACCACTCCGATTGCAAACGCCGACGTGTCTACATAGACATGGAAAGGTCTGTTCCAATCCGGACTTCTCAGAACCGGAGCAGTCGTCAGTTTGGCTTTGAGCGTTTCAAAGGCCAGCTGTTGCTCCTTGCCCCACACATAGGGTTCATCCTTCTTAAGCAGCTTCGTCAGATCGGCTGCCAAGATGGCATACATATTTATGAACCTTCTGTAATAACCTACATGGCCAAGGAAGGCCCTCAACTCACGCAGATTCGTTGGCGGCTGCAGTTCAAGAATAATCTTCACCTTCTCTACATCCACTGCAATGCCATCGGACGAAACTCGGTGCCCCAGCAGGATTCCGCTGGTCATGAAGAAAAAACATTTCTCAGGGTGTAAGGACAAGCTGCTTTCCCTACACCTGTCGAACGTTTGCCGAAGATGGTTAAGGTGCTCCGACCTCTTACCGAAGACACAAAAGTCGTCGATGAAAATTTCTAGGAACTTCCTCAGGTGCTCTTGGAAAATGTTTGTCATCATCCGCTGGAACGTCGCTGGCGCGTTGCACAGACCGAACGGCATCTTGTGATAAGCATAGGTTCCCCAGTCGGTCGTGAAGGTTGTTTTGTCCTTGTCCTGTTCCCTGATGGACACCTGGTTGTAGCCGGAGAATCCGTCTAGGAAACTGTAGCATTCATGCCCTGCTACATGGTCTAAAATAGAGTCCGTGAAAGGAAGAGGGTGGTGGTCCTTCCTCGTTGCTGCGTTCAGCTTTCGGAAGTCCTGGCACACCCGGATCTTACCCGTCAGTTTCTTGGGCACGATCACGATAGGCGACACCCACTCGCTACTGAGTACCGGGTAGATGATTCCTGCGCTCAGGTACTTATCGATTTCGTCCTTTACCAATAATGAATATTTTGGGTTGAGCCTGTATTGGCGTTGGCGAACCGGAACTGCCTCGTCCAACAAGTCGATCCTGTGCTCTCCATACCTTGCAGGTATGCCTTTCATGTCTTCAATCTTCCATGCGAAGACATCCTCATACTGGCGAAGAAACGCCTGTACCCTGTTCAACTCTTCTCCTTTTACCTGGCTTGACACCTTCAAGCCTTTACCTGGACTGAGCTGCAGTTCGCAGCAATCACTCGGGTCAACAATCCCCTCCGTGTGACTGATCTCGCTTCTGCCCAGTCCGGCTGCTAGTTGCTATTCCTCATCCGGATACACCTCGTCTCCTTCCTCCTCAATGGAGCAGCAAGTGACGTAGCCCACAAAGTCCTCCGACGTTTCGGTCTCTGAAGTGCATGTTGAGCTGGTCTCCCCTCCGGTTGTGTAACCGGAGGTGGTGGAAGGTGTTTCGCCCTCATGGGGTACCTTGGTCCACGGTACGGTAATGACAGTCGGAGGGTCCGCAGGGCTACGGAACTGTAATCTCTTCCTACTCCAGTCACACCTTGCTTTGGCATCGTATAGCCACGGTCTGCCAAGCAGCACATCATAACCTTTCTTCATCAGAGGTTGCAGTATTATGTAGGACAGTTGAAAGTCCACTCCTCCAATGTTGGTTCTCACATTGCTCAACATTCCTAGTGGCATTCTGCGTGTTTGATCGGCCAGTCGCAATACTCGGGATGTAGGCTCGAAGGTCTGGAACCCCAAGGAGTTCGCTGTCTCCTCGGTCATGATATTCACGCCCGAGCCGGAGTCCACTGGTACCTTCTGTATGACGCAGCCTCCGATCTCTACTTCGATCTCTGGTGGTCCCAGGTCTCCTCCTTCCACTCTGTACACAGCCGGAAGTTTCTCTTTTCGGGGTTTGCGTGGTCGGCGCAACGAAAGCATCAGCATCCTCCTGTACGTCTTATTGTCTTCCAACAACTGGTGGAAGGAAATATTTGCCCTCTGGCTCCCCATGTCTTTCACTATGTCGTAGGGAGTGTTGGAAGTCACGGCCGGAATTTTCCCTGTACTCGCGGTCGGAAGGGGTGTAGGGGGCCTAACCGCCTTCCGGTCGTCGGATGTCATTCCGGCGTTCAGTGCTTCCTTGATGAGGTGACTCACCTCATCTTTGATGTCCGGAAGGTAATCTCGAGTCCGGAACTCTTCTGAATACCTGTCCGCCTTTTCTGAGTTCTGCTCCGGCTGGGTGTTTCTCATAGCCGGAGGTGTACCCGGCCTTCTCCTCGGGCCTTCTCTAACTTCTTTAGACTTCCTCCTCTCTTCCCTACGCTCGAGGCGGCGAGTGTCCTCGTGGCCTTCTCCTTTCCTCTTCGAACTTCGGGTTTCTACCCGACCGCACATTACTTCTTCCTCTGGCCATACTTCGTCTCCTTCAGCTGGGTCCAGGCTCAGTTCTACCTGGTTGACTTGCACTTCTTCCTTGCCAGGTGTTGATACGAAACGCACGGCTGGCCTAGGGATTTGGGGCTGGTCACATTCAGCTGCTGTATGTCCGGACTTCTTGCAATTGCTGCACAATGGTGCATACCCCATTGGCCTCCTCGGGTGGGGACAACTTGGCGCGTAATGCCCCATGTCTCCGCAGTTGTAGCAACCATCGAATTGTGGTCGAGGTCGGTTGTGATTGCCTGGAGGTGCCATGCGTCTTGGTGGGAGTGTACCCGCCATTTCCCTCGGAACAAAGCGCGGTATATGCACCGGTGGGTTCGGAGTTGTAGCTGGAGCTGTCTGTACTGAGTAGGCGGTGTCCTCAACCTGCTCAGCATAATACATAGGTGGCTCAGCATAATACATGGGGTTCTCCCACTGTGGTGCCCATTCGACCGCATTCACTGGGTAAGATGGCCTCGCGGACATGCACTCCGTGTTGGCATGTCCCACCTGTCCGCACGTAGTACACCAGAGATTCGCTCGTTGTCTCGCAGGTGATTTACGTCGGTCTTGGCCTCCCACTACATGAACTTTCAGGTCCGCAAAATTCTTCACCAGGTTGTCTACCTTGGCTGCGATGTCCCCTTGAGTCTTCACTGGGATTCCCTTACCTCGATCCTTCTTCTTGATCGCACTGCGTTTCTTCTTCCGTCTTTCTTCTTCTGAAGATGACGAGTCCTCTTCCTCTTCCGAGGAAGAACTTGATTCGGAGGAGCTTGATTCTTCTGTCGAGGAAGGCGAGTTCCTTCTCTTCCGACGTCCGCCTTGCGACTTCTTCTTCGTCGACCGTCGGTCGCGTCTTCGAGTGTCAAGGGTTGACGTCTCAAAGGTCTCCGCGGAAGCTATCACATCTTGGATTGTGTCAGTCTTGCCTCTTCTACAGAAGGTCTCCATTTCCCTTGAGAGCCCTGTCACATACCAATCCACTGCCTGTTGTACCGAATACGGTTCTCCCGGGCCTGTCTTCGGAATTCGATCTAGGAGGTCTTGGAATCTCTCAGTGTAGTCTCGAAGATTCTCCTTCCGCTCGCGTCGAAGATTTCGAAGCCGGGTCAGAACTCGACTGTCATATCCGAGTTCGCGGAACCGCCTCAGAAATTTTTCCTTGAGCTGAGCCCAGGTCCGGATGCCAGTGGGGTCGGTGCTCTCATGGTTGTACCAACTACGCGCTCGTTTGCGTAGCAGGCTAGGAAAGATTCGTAATCTGTCTTCATCACTGGTCTCACGATTGGCGATGGAGACAGACTCGAAGAGCTTTATGTATGAATCTGCATCATCGTCGTCGCCCGTTCCCGTGTATCTTGGATACGAATGTTTGGTGGTAGGTTGGGAAAACACCTGGCGGAGATTGGCTTGATGTTCTGCCATCGGTGATCCTGTCGACGGACTGATCCTAGGTTGGCCAAACTCAGGAAGAGTTCCCGTCGGAGGGATGTCCAATAGAACTGTTAGCTCAATGCTCTCGGTGGGTGAACTGGAACGCCTTTGTCTTCCAGTAGTTGGTGATGGCGATCTTTCTGCAGAGTCCTCACCGGGAGTCTTCTTTTTAGTTCGCCGTTTTGTTTCCACGGCTTTTTCTGAATCTCGACGGAGTTTCCGTGTGGCTCTCGCACTCAGGTTTCCCACACTATCGCTCGTCGACATTCACCGAACATTGCTGCTCAAGGGTTCTGGTGTTGACGCACTGTCCCCGGCAGCGGCGCCAAAAAGAAGTTGTCGGCTCCTTATGTAATAACCCACCAAAGGCTAAAACTGCAGTATGGTGGTAAAAAGATCGAACCCACAGGGACAGAGGCAACACACAGAGTAAAAGTGTCACGTTTAACAGACTTTTGGTAGAGTTTGAATTCTAGGCGACTGTCACTCCCAGAAATACTGTAGTGCTCGACTCGGAGGCTCGACTCGGAGGAGGATCTCAACTCGGAGGATGCTCGGAGGATGCACGGTACAGCTTGGTCACTCAACACACACACACACACCTGAAACTGGCAAAAAGCACAACTCGGAGGTCGGTCAGGACCTCCGCTTCGGATTTCAGGAGGAAAGTGTCTCGCAAGTTCACTCAGAGGTTCTGCAGGAAGTGCCTCCCACTCCGGCTTTTACTGCCCTTCCGCCAGGAACTAGCGGGGGTACCCGGACTGGACTTCTCACTTCGGAACGAAGCCTCTACGTACGCCGTGGACGTCACCCTCGACTATCACACAAAACGCAGGGAGTGCAGACCCGACTGAGAACTTACTGAAAACACGATCCAGTAACACACACACAACCTGAATTACAAACCAAGGTTTACACGAAGTAATGAAACTTCACATTGGCATTCAGGGGAAACTTCCCGTAGGAGTACAATCAGGATATGTCACTCGAAGGAGTAAGGGGGAACTGTTCAAGTATCTAACTCGCAGCCGGCTCTGAGCATCAGAAATCACCCGCAGGTGCAGATCCGCACTACTCAAGTCTCTAACCGGGTGCTAGCTCTGAACATTCAGCCGAAGGCCTTCAACTACAACATACGGTAACTTCGCTATGCTGCAGCTTCTCTACGTGGTGCCAGGACCAAAATGCACAAACACGCCAAGAAAGTGAGTTCCTGATCTGCACTTCCGAAACTGGAAGAGTCCCAAGGCAAAACGCCTTGATCTACTTTATACTCTCAAAAGATCCTAACTAGCACTACGCTATCCTATCTACCACTCGCAGCATCTGCGCGAAACCAAACTATTCTACTGCACTCAGCAGATCCGGTGCTGCGCCTCCTGCGCGCCGGACTGCTCCGCTTACTATCTCTACCTTGCCAGTCTTCCGACCGGCTGCGTAACCCCAGGCGTCGGAGCGCTGCAGTGACTTCCGACTGCAAGTGCGCCATAGTGTCGCGCGCACCCGACAAGAAAGTTTCTAATTTTCTTGCCACTCGCCGCCGACTCCGACTGTCACCTTCCGTCAATGCCGCCGCCCGAAGCTCGAACTCCCTGAGGGTGATCCTCTCTTGAGCTGCCACCTCCCAATGGGTGTATCCGTTTAGACAACGAGTCACCCGTGCCGCCAACTCTCCTCGTGCCCTGCAGCTGCTCTCCACCTCTGCCAGCTGCATTTCTAAATCCGCACGTTGAGCCCTCAAATCCGAGCACTCGGTTTGCAAGTTGCACAACAACTCCTCATCCTCCTTGTGGGCTCTTTGACTTTCCTCTAAGGCGCGCGTCTGGCGCGCAAGCTCGGCTGCTAGGACTTTGTTCTGTCTCCGCTCCTCCTGCAGTTCCGACTCGATCTTTGCCCGTATTAGTTCGGCCTCCGCCTGACTCTTCGTCGCCGCATCCTCCTTCTGCTGCTGCAAGGCTTGGTACAGCTTCTGGGTGACCGCCAGGTGTTGTCGGAGGGCGGTGTTCCTATCCACATACACTCCGCATCTAGAGGCCCACCTTGCCACCTTGCTCCTCGTCCTTCGCCTGATTGTCTCCACATAAGACTGCGGTTTTAAGGCACTTGCGTATTTGGATGTCTTGCGATCCAGATATCGCAGGAGTGGAACTATCTGTTCGCACAGCACCCCTGTTGGCGTTTTCTGCACCGACTCCTCTTCTTGCTCTTCCGAGCTCGTCTCATCCTCAGTCTCGAGGATCTCAGTCGCCACCGAATCCCTTGGCGACTCCCTGGAACTGTGGCGCGCAGCAGCTTCCTCTGCGACTGCTGCTCCACTGCCTGCTAAAATATCCAGGGCAGTGGGAGATCCCACTGCTTGAGCCCCTGTTCCGGCTCGATCTTCGGTTTGTGAAGGGGTCGACGCCGCAGTGACTTTTGTCACTCTTGCACCGCCCGCTTCTGCTGCCTGTCCTTCCGGCGCAATCTGCGCGGAAGGTGTCCTTGCTGAAGGTGCGTCCGCCGAAGGCGTCCGCACACTGGTTGTTGGCCCCATCCGTCTCGCAGTCGGCGAATCCGGCTGACTCTCTGTTGTCCGACTCGCAGTCGGCCGACCAGCAGTTGTCCGACTGGGAGTCGGATACACCCTGCGCGTCTTGACTCCACTTGGCCTGTTTGCTGGTGGCGTTCTTTCAGAAGTGCCTTCCGCCGAAGACGACCCTCTGAGGATTGTTGGCTCGTCAGCCAAACTCTCTTCTGCTTCCGGCCTGCTGTCCGGTTCAACGCGCCGTTCACTTGGCCTTCCTTCCGCTTGTCGACCTTCAGTCATCCGACTCGCAGTCGGCCGGCTGTCAGTCCTTCCATCTCCTCCCGAAGGCCGTGGTGCCTTCTGTGCAGAGGTTTCTGCCGTCTTCCCTAGGACCTGAGCAATTATCTCTTCCTGTGTGAGATTCCGCCGGGTCGGAGTTCGCCTGGTCTCCTCAGTAACAGTTGGCATTCTGCGTGCCCTCTGTTTTGGTCGACTATGAGGCTCGGGGGTGGGCCGACCACGAGTCGGCGCAGCTGGTACTTCCGGCTGCCTGTCCTCAGGTCTCTCATCCCACTTCCGCTTGCGCGGAATGCGCTCACTTCGACGTTCTTCTGCTGCTCTGGCTGGAGCCGGAGCCGGAGGCGTACTGGCAGGTTCCTCGTCCGGATCCGTGTCTACTTCGGCCTCCCTCGAATATCTACCTGGATAAGACCGACTCAGCTGCGGAAACCGAGTTTTCTCAGCATTCGTCAAACATCCCATCGCCCGGTAAAACACGATTAAGTAAGGCGATAGATGATTGAGCGTTCCTCCCCTCTCTTCTTGCGCATGTTGGCGCGTCACCTTCCACAGGAGCCGTGCCCAATGCACCGGAGCTCCTGACAACACTAGCTCCACGAACTCTACCTGCCAACCATGCATGTAAGCGGTCTTGGTCGGCTGCAATATCTGCAGCAATGCTGTCGCGACATTTCTCCGCAATCGATCCTTGTAATCCCGAGTCCGGAAACCGTTCTTGGGATGTCTAGCCACCTTGAAGAGCTCATTGTAAGAGACTTCTTCCTCCTGGGACACTTTCACGCTGTCGGCCTCGAAGAGGAGATCCCCTTCCTCGCCGGCACACCTGCCCAACACCTGCGCCCAATTGCAAATTTCCCATCTCTCTGGGTGTGGGCGAAATCCGCGAGAAGGCTTGTGTCTCTCTTGCAGATACTCGCGCACCATCTCCGGACACGTCCAATTCCACCCCCAGAGGAGAAAATCGAGCTTCAGCCTCGTCAGCACATCTTGAAATGCGCGTAGACCGATCTGCGGCACCCTGAGTGGAGACACTCGCAGTTGGGGAACCTTCGACATTGCGTTGCCTGCACACACAAACGTTCTCCCTTTCGCTCACTCTCTCACAATCGCCACTGCGCGTCGGCCACTCAAGCACTGACTGCTCACTCTCTCTGCGCTCGTTCAAGATCGCTACTCCCAATTCTTTCAAGGTCCGCCAAGATCCTTGCGCAACTCGTCTCCGCACTCTCTACTCTCACTGCAGGTCGCTCCGCCCTTGCGCGTAATCTTGGAACTGGAAATTGCAAAGTCAAGAATGAGGGAATGAGACTGGAGCGCAGTCTTTTCTTCTCCGATTTCAAGAACGTCCAACGTTCTTACTGGTTGCAACGTACGCAGCCGGCTATACGGCTTAACGGTTCGCCCTTTGCATGCGCGAATTCACGTCTCCGCATTGCGCGCATTCGCATGCTTAAACGTTGAATTCTCCCGCCGCCGCCACCTTCCGGACTCGAGTCCGCTGCAGGGTATACGTCGGCCCTGTTGTCTTTTCCTAACCCGCCCTTCTCCGGAGGCGTGTCGCCGCTGGTGCGTTCATTATCCGTCGGCGCCTTGCTGGAGGCGCACATCCAGCCGGAGCGAATTACGCCGGCGCGCAGTCGTACCGCCTATTTTGTCCTTTATGCCTCGTCCGTTGCTGCCAGCGCATATCCGTCAGCGCAACTCATGCCAGCGCATCCGGCCGTCAGCGCCACGTCGGAGGCGTACATCCGACCGGCGCTTTCCTTCCATGAACAGCCGCCAAGGGCGCTTCCGACTCTGAGTTGGTTTCCTCCTGTGAGCGCGTGATTCCGCCGAAGGCGCATCGCCGAGGGCGTACGGGAATCCTTTCCGGCTGTGAACCCTAGCGCGAACGGCGCATGTCCGGCTACGAGTTTTCCGACGCTCATAACTTCTCCATTCCTGATCCATCTCCGGCGCTCTTGGACTCGTTAGAACGAGCGTCCCGAGCTCTTTCTAATGCAACTTCAACCAACTGGATCTACCGTGTATCCCGATTGTTATGAAGGTTTTCCCTTTCCGCGCTAGCGGCGCTTCGCCGAAGGCGCACTCATGGTCGGATGCCTTTAGAGGTCCGGGCCCTTCTCCTGATGTCTTTAGCAAAACCTCCTCCTGGGGTGTCTGCGCCGGAAGCGTAGCTTCCTTATACGCTAGAGGCGCGTGAGTAGAGACACCTCAAAAGGAAGCTTTTGCCGGAGGCGCCGAAGACGTTGGCGTTGGTACATCCGACTACGTGATTCTTTGTGCCCTCGTGACGATCTCATCAATCCACTCTATTTAGCGTACCCTTCTCTAGCTACAAACACTGCTTTGGTACTAGTTTTCTAAAATTGTTTAAATTCTGCAAAAAAAACAAAAAGTGGGTTACCACATGCCCCCCTCCTCAATTGTGAGCGCCCACGCGAACATTTACACGTGGTATTTCTTCAGACGCCATCCGTTCACGCGGGTGCCTAACCATTCTCCCGTCAGTTCTGCGAGTTGGATGGATCCATTTGGGAAAACTTCTATCACCTTGTAAGGTCCCATCCACCTCAAGTGGAGCTTGCCTGGAAATCTAGCATGTCTGCTATCGTATAGCAGAGCCAAATCGCCCTTCTCCAGCAGTACTGGTTTGAGCCTTCGATCGTACTTCTCCTTCCGCCTGAGTTGTAATTGCTTTGTTCGATCTTCGGCCTCTTGACGTCTTTCCTCCAGTGCCATTACCTCTTGCAGTCGATATGCCTGACTTTCTTCCGCGTCCAGCCTTCTCTGATCTAAGGTCCTCTTGGTAGGTATCTCGAATTCGATGGGTAAGATCGGATGCTGCCCATAAACTAGGAAGTAAGGTGTTTGCCTGGTGGTGACTTTTTCTGCCGTTCTATATGCCCATAAGGCGGCCGGTAGCTTGGTGTCCCAGTCATGAGCATGGTTTACAGTCACCTTGAGGAGTATCTTACAGAGTAATCCATTGGACTTCTCTGTCAGACCATTTGCCTTTGGGTTGTATGGAGTAGTCTTCCGATGCTTAATCTGGAAGTGCCGCGTCAAACTCTCTATCACCTGATTCAGAAAGTGCGTCCCTCTGTCACTGACTATTTCTAGGGGGCACCCGTAGCGGGTGATGATTGATTCGAATAGGAACCGTGCTACTGCGGCTGCGTCATCGTGCCTTGTGGCTTCTGCCTCCACCATCTTGGTCGCATAGTCTGTTGCTACCAATATGTAGCGCCTGCGCGTGCCTTTAGTGACAGGTTGTATTGGTCCCACGAAGTCGATCCCCCATTTTTCAAACGGTGCCAATGGCATGATTGGTGTAAGAGGCCATCTCGTGGTCGGAGTCGGCCTTCCCGTTCTCTGGCAGCTGTCGCATTTGCGAACGTAGTCGTGTACATCTTTGAACATCGTCGGCCACCAGTATCCTGCATTCACAATTTTGGTCACTGTGTTTCTGGTGGCGTAGTGACCACCAGCGTCTTCTGTGTGCATGGCTTTGACAACTCGCGGTACTTCAGACTCCTCTAGACATCTGCACAACCTCTCGTCTGCCATTTTCTTGAACAAGACCCCCTGTTGAAGCTGGTAAGGTCCCGCTTTATGAACGAAGACTGTGCGCTGCTCCGCATCCAATCCTTCCGGACATTGGAGTGTGAGCAGAAACCTGTATAAGTCCGCGTACCTGGACTCATGGCTGGCGGACAACTGAAAAAGTTGTTCGTCGGGAAAATCATCCACTACTTCCTCCTCTATGGGTTCGGTCCATAGTCGGGAGAGGTAGTCCGCGTTCTCATGGTGAACGCCTTTCCGTGTCTGTACAGTGTAGGTGAATTCCTGCAGCAGTAGTACCCACCTGGCAATTCGTCCGGACAGATCCGCCTTCTTCACCAGGTGCTGTAAGGCGTAATGATCTACATGAAACACGAACTCATAGCAGATCAAATAATGTCGGAACTTCTTACAGGAGTACACCATTCCCAACGCCTCCCTCTCAGTTGTCGTGTATTTCTTCTCTGCTGCTGACAACTGACGACTCGCGAAGTAAATCGGGTAGTCTTTCTTGTTGTCGTCCTTCTGACTGAGAACCACTCCGATTGCAAACGCCGACGTGTCTACATAGACATGGAAAGGTCTGTTCCAATCCGGACTTCTCAGAACCGGAGCAGTCGTCAGTTTGGCTTTGAGCGTTTCAAAGGCCAGCTGTTGCTCCTTGCCCCACACATAGGGTTCATCCTTCTTAAGCAGCTTCGTCAGATCGGCTGCCAAGATGGCATACATATTTATGAACCTTCTGTAATAACCTACATGGCCAAGGAAGGCCCTCAACTCACGCAGATTCGTTGGCGGCTGCAGTTCAAGAATAATCTTCACCTTCTCTACATCCACTGCAATGCCATCGGACGAAACTCGGTGCCCCAGCAGGATTCCGCTGGTCATGAAGAAAAAACATTTCTCAGGGTGTAAGGACAAGCTGCTTTCCCTACACCTGTCGAACGTTTGCCGAAGATGGTTAAGGTGCTCCGACCTCTTACCGAAGACACAAAAGTCGTCGATGAAAATTTCTAGGAACTTCCTCAGGTGCTCTTGGAAAATGTTTGTCATCATCCGCTGGAACGTCGCTGGCGCGTTGCACAGACCGAACGGCATCTTGTGATAAGCATAGGTTCCCCAGTCGGTCGTGAAGGTTGTTTTGTCCTTGTCCTGTTCCCTGATGGACACCTGGTTGTAGCCGGAGAATCCGTCTAGGAAACTGTAGCATTCATGCCCTGCTACATGGTCTAAAATAGAGTCCGTGAAAGGAAGAGGGTGGTGGTCCTTCCTCGTTGCTGCGTTCAGCTTTCGGAAGTCCTGGCACACCCGGATCTTACCCGTCAGTTTCTTGGGCACGATCACGATAGGCGACACCCACTCGCTACTGAGTACCGGGTAGATGATTCCTGCGCTCAGGTACTTATCGATTTCGTCCTTTACCAATAATGAATATTTTGGGTTGAGCCTGTATTGGCGTTGGCGAACCGGAACTGCCTCGTCCAACAAGTCGATCCTGTGCTCTCCATACCTTGCAGGTATGCCTTTCATGTCTTCAATCTTCCATGCGAAGACATCCTCATACTGGCGAAGAAACGCCTGTACCCTGTTCAACTCTTCTCCTTTTACCTGGCTTGACACCTTCAAGCCTTTACCTGGACTGAGCTGCAGTTCGCAGCAATCACTCGGGTCAACAATCCCCTCCGTGTGACTGATCTCGCTTCTGCCCAGTCCGGCTGCTAGTTGCTATTCCTCATCCGGATACACCTCGTCTCCTTCCTCCTCAATGGAGCAGCAAGTGACGTAGCCCACAAAGTCCTCCGACGTTTCGGTCTCTGAAGTGCATGTTGAGCTGGTCTCCCCTCCGGTTGTGTAACCGGAGGTGGTGGAAGGTGTTTCGCCCTCATGGGGTACCTTGGTCCACGGTACGGTAATGACAGTCGGAGGGTCCGCAGGGCTACGGAACTGTAATCTCTTCCTACTCCAGTCACACCTTGCTTTGGCATCGTATAGCCACGGTCTGCCAAGCAGCACATCATACCCTTTCTTCATCAGAGGTTGCAGTATTATGTAGGACAGTTGAAAGTCCACTCCTCCAATGTTGGTTCTCACATTGCTCAACATTCCTAGTGGCATTCTGCGTGTTTGATCGGCCAGTCGCAATACTCGGGATGTAGGCTCGAAGGTCTGGAACCCCAAGGAGTTCGCTGTCTCCTCGGTCATGATATTCACGCCCGAGCCGGAGTCCACTGGTACCTTCTGTATGACGCAGCCTCCGATCTCTACTTCGATCTCTGGTGGTCCCAGGTCTCCTCCTTCCACTCTGTACACAGCCGGAAGTTTCTCTTTTCGGGGTTTGCGTGGTCGGCGCAACGAAAGCATCAGCATCCTCCTGTACGTCTTATTGTCTTCCAACAACTGGTGGAAGGAAATATTTGCCCTCTGGCTCCCCATGTCTTTCACTATGTCGTAGGGAGTGTTGGAAGTCACGGCCGGAATTTTCCCTGTACTCGCGGTCGGAAGGGGTGTAGGGGGCCTAACCGCCTTCCGGTCGTCGGATGTCATTCCGGCGTTCAGTGCTTCCTTGATGAGGTGACTCACCTCATCTTTGATGTCCGGAAGGTAATCTCGAGTCCGGAACTCTTCTGAATACCTGTCCGCCTTTTCTGAGTTCTGCTCCGGCTGGGTGTTTCTCATAGCCGGAGGTGTACCCGGCCTTCTCCTCGGGCCTTCTCTAACTTCTTTAGACTTCCTCCTCTCTTCCCTACGCTCGAGGCGGCGAGTGTCCTCGTGGCCTTCTCCTTTCCTCTTCGAACTTCGGGTTTCTACCCGACCGCACATTACTTCTTCCTCTGGCCATACTTCGTCTCCTTCAGCTGGGTCCAGGCTCAGTTCTACCTGGTTGACTTGCACTTCTTCCTTGCCAGGTGTTGATACGAAACGCACGGCTGGCCTAGGGATTTGGGGCTGGTCACATTCAGCTGCTGTATGTCCGGACTTCTTGCAATTGCTGCACAATGGTGCATACCCCATTGGCCTCCTCGGGTGGGGACAACTTGGCGCGTAATGCCCCATGTCTCCGCAGTTGTAGCAACCATCGAATTGTGGTCGAGGTCGGTTGTGATTGCCTGGAGGTGCCATGCGTCTTGGTGGGAGTGTACCCGCCATTTCCCTCGGAACAAAGCGCGGTATATGCACCGGTGGGTTCGGAGTTGTAGCTGGAGCTGTCTGTACTGAGTAGGCGGTGTCCTCAACCTGCTCAGCATAATACATAGGTGGCTCAGCATAATACATGGGGTTCTCCCACTGTGGTGCCCATTCGACCGCATTCACTGGGTAAGATGGCCTCGCGGACATGCACTCCGTGTTGGCATGTCCCACCTGTCCGCACGTAGTACACCAGAGATTCGCTCGTTGTCTCGCAGGTGATTTACGTCGGTCTTGGCCTCCCACTACATGAACTTTCAGGTCCGCAAAATTCTTCACCAGGTTGTCTACCTTGGCTGCGATGTCCCCTTGAGTCTTCACTGGGATTCCCTTACCTCGATCCTTCTTCTTGATCGCACTGCGTTTCTTCTTCCGTCTTTCTTCTTCTGAAGATGACGAGTCCTCTTCCTCTTCCGAGGAAGAACTTGATTCGGAGGAGCTTGATTCTTCTGTCGAGGAAGGCGAGTTCCTTCTCTTCCGACGTCCGCCTTGCGACTTCTTCTTCGTCGACCGTCGGTCGCGTCTTCGAGTGTCAAGGGTTGACGTCTCAAAGGTCTCCGCGGAAGCTATCACATCTTGGATTGTGTCAGTCTTGCCTCTTCTACAGAAGGTCTCCATTTCCCTTGAGAGCCCTGTCACATACCAATCCACTGCCTGTTGTACCGAATACGGTTCTCCCGGGCCTGTCTTCGGAATTCGATCTAGGAGGTCTTGGAATCTCTCAGTGTAGTCTCGAAGATTCTCCTTCCGCTCGCGTCGAAGATTTCGAAGCCGGGTCAGAACTCGACTGTCATATCCGAGTTCGCGGAACCGCCTCAGAAATTTTTCCTTGAGCTGAGCCCAGGTCCGGATGCCAGTGGGGTCGGTGCTCTCATGGTTGTACCAACTACGCGCTCGTTTGCGTAGCAGGCTAGGAAAGATTCGTAATCTGTCTTCATCACTGGTCTCACGATTGGCGATGGAGACAGACTCGAAGAGCTTTATGTATGAATCTGCATCATCGTCGTCGCCCGTTCCCGTGTATCTTGGATACGAATGTTTGGTGGTAGGTTGGGAAAACACCTGGCGGAGATTGGCTTGATGTTCTGCCATCGGTGATCCTGTCGACGGACTGATCCTAGGTTGGCCAAACTCAGGAAGAGTTCCCGTCGGAGGGATGTCCAATAGAACTGTTAGCTCAATGCTCTCGGTGGGTGAACTGGAACGCCTTTGTCTTCCAGTAGTTGGTGATGGCGATCTTTCTGCAGAGTCCTCACCGGGAGTCTTCTTTTTAGTTCGCCGTTTTGTTTCCACGGCTTTTTCTGAATCTCGACGGAGTTTCCGTGTGGCTCTCGCACTCAGGTTTCCCACACTATCGCTCGTCGACATTCACCGAACATTGCTGCTCAAGGGTTCTGGTGTTGACGCACTGTCCCCGGCAGCGGCGCCAAAAAGAAGTTGTCGGCTCCTTATGTAATAACCCACCAAAGGCTAAAACTGCAGTATGGTGGTAAAAAGATCGAACCCACAGGGACAGAGGCAACACACAGAGTAAAAGTGTCACGTTTAACAGACTTTTGGTAGAGTTTGAATTCTAGGCGACTGTCACTCCCAGAAATACTGTAGTGCTCGACTCGGAGGCTCGACTCGGAGGAGGATCTCAACTCGGAGGATGCTCGGAGGATGCACGGTACAGCTTGGTCACTCAACACACACACACACACCTGAAACTGGCAAAAAGCACAACTCGGAGGTCGGTCAGGACCTCCGCTTCGGATTTCAGGAGGAAAGTGTCTCGCAAGTTCACTCAGAGGTTCTGCAGGAAGTGCCTCCCACTCCGGCTTTTACTGCCCTTCCGCCAGGAACTAGCGGGGGTACCCGGACTGGACTTCTCACTTCGGAACGAAGCCTCTACGTACGCCGTGGACGTCACCCTCGACTATCACACAAAACGCAGGGAGTGCAGACCCGACTGAGAACTTACTGAAAACACGATCCAGTAACACACACACAACCTGAATTACAAACCAAGGTTTACACGAAGTAATGAAACTTCACATTGGCATTCAGGGGAAACTTCCCGTAGGAGTACAATCAGGATATGTCACTCGAAGGAGTAAGGGGGAACTGTTCAAGTATCTAACTCGCAGCCGGCTCTGAGCATCAGAAATCACCCGCAGGTGCAGATCCGCACTACTCAAGTCTCTAACCGGGTGCTAGCTCTGAACATTCAGCCGAAGGCCTTCAACTACAACATACGGTAACTTCGCTATGCTGCAGCTTCTCTACGTGGTGCCAGGACCAAAATGCACAAACACGCCAAGAAAGTGAGTTCCTGATCTGCACTTCCGAAACTGGAAGAGTCCCAAGGCAAAACGCCTTGATCTACTTTATACTCTCAAAAGATCCTAACTAGCACTACGCTATCCTATCTACCACTCGCAGCATCTGCGCGAAACCAAACTATTCTACTGCACTCAGCAGATCCGGTGCTGCGCCTCCTGCGCGCCGGACTGCTCCGCTTACTATCTCTACCTTGCCAGTCTTCCGACCGGCTGCGTAACCCCAGGCGTCGGAGCGCTGCAGTGACTTCCGACTGCAAGTGCGCCATAGTGTCGCGCGCACCCGACAAGAAAGTTTCTAATTTTCTTGCCACTCGCCGCCGACTCCGACTGTCACCTTCCGTCAATGCCGCCGCCCGAAGCTCGAACTCCCTGAGGGTGATCCTCTCTTGAGCTGCCACCTCCCAATGGGTGTATCCGTTTAGACAACGAGTCACCCGTGCCGCCAACTCTCCTCGTGCCCTGCAGCTGCTCTCCACCTCTGCCAGCTGCATTTCTAAATCCGCACGTTGAGCCCTCAAATCCGAGCACTCGGTTTGCAAGTTGCACAACAACTCCTCATCCTCCTTGTGGGCTCTTTGACTTTCCTCTAAGGCGCGCGTCTGGCGCGCAAGCTCGGCTGCTAGGACTTTGTTCTGTCTCCGCTCCTCCTGCAGTTCCGACTCGATCTTTGCCCGTATTAGTTCGGCCTCCGCCTGACTCTTCGTCGCCGCATCCTCCTTCTGCTGCTGCAAGGCTTGGTACAGCTTCTGGGTGACCGCCAGGTGTTGTCGGAGGGCGGTGTTCCTATCCACATACACTCCGCATCTAGAGGCCCACCTTGCCACCTTGCTCCTCGTCCTTCGCCTGATTGTCTCCACATAAGACTGCGGTTTTAAGGCACTTGCGTATTTGGATGTCTTGCGATCCAGATATCGCAGGAGTGGAACTATCTGTTCGCACAGCACCCCTGTTGGCGTTTTCTGCACCGACTCCTCTTCTTGCTCTTCCGAGCTCGTCTCATCCTCAGTCTCGAGGATCTCAGTCGCCACCGAATCCCTTGGCGACTCCCTGGAACTGTGGCGCGCAGCAGCTTCCTCTGCGACTGCTGCTCCACTGCCTGCTAAAATATCCAGGGCAGTGGGAGATCCCACTGCTTGAGCCCCTGTTCCGGCTCGATCTTCGGTTTGTGAAGGGGTCGACGCCGCAGTGACTTTTGTCACTCTTGCACCGCCCGCTTCTGCTGCCTGTCCTTCCGGCGCAATCTGCGCGGAAGGTGTCCTTGCTGAAGGTGCGTCCGCCGAAGGCGTCCGCACACTGGTTGTTGGCCCCATCCGTCTCGCAGTCGGCGAATCCGGCTGACTCTCTGTTGTCCGACTCGCAGTCGGCCGACCAGCAGTTGTCCGACTGGGAGTCGGATACACCCTGCGCGTCTTGACTCCACTTGGCCTGTTTGCTGGTGGCGTTCTTTCAGAAGTGCCTTCCGCCGAAGACGACCCTCTGAGGATTGTTGGCTCGTCAGCCAAACTCTCTTCTGCTTCCGGCCTGCTGTCCGGTTCAACGCGCCGTTCACTTGGCCTTCCTTCCGCTTGTCGACCTTCAGTCATCCGACTCGCAGTCGGCCGGCTGTCAGTCCTTCCATCTCCTCCCGAAGGCCGTGGTGCCTTCTGTGCAGAGGTTTCTGCCGTCTTCCCTAGGACCTGAGCAATTATCTCTTCCTGTGTGAGATTCCGCCGGGTCGGAGTTCGCCTGGTCTCCTCAGTAACAGTTGGCATTCTGCGTGCCCTCTGTTTTGGTCGACTATGAGGCTCGGGGGTGGGCCGACCACGAGTCGGCGCAGCTGGTACTTCCGGCTGCCTGTCCTCAGGTCTCTCATCCCACTTCCGCTTGCGCGGAATGCGCTCACTTCGACGTTCTTCTGCTGCTCTGGCTGGAGCCGGAGCCGGAGGCGTACTGGCAGGTTCCTCGTCCGGATCCGTGTCTACTTCGGCCTCCCTCGAATATCTACCTGGATAAGACCGACTCAGCTGCGGAAACCGAGTTTTCTCAGCATTCGTCAAACATCCCATCGCCCGGTAAAACACGATTAAGTAAGGCGATAGATGATTGAGCGTTCCTCCCCTCTCTTCTTGCGCATGTTGGCGCGTCACCTTCCACAGGAGCCGTGCCCAATGCACCGGAGCTCCTGACAACACTAGCTCCACGAACTCTACCTGCCAACCATGCATGTAAGCGGTCTTGGTCGGCTGCAATATCTGCAGCAATGCTGTCGCGACATTTCTCCGCAATCGATCCTTGTAATCCCGAGTCCGGAAACCGTTCTTGGGATGTCTAGCCACCTTGAAGAGCTCATTGTAAGAGACTTCTTCCTCCTGGGACACTTTCACGCTGTCGGCCTCGAAGAGGAGATCCCCTTCCTCGCCGGCACACCTGCCCAACACCTGCGCCCAATTGCAAATTTCCCATCTCTCTGGGTGTGGGCGAAATCCGCGAGAAGGCTTGTGTCTCTCTTGCAGATACTCGCGCACCATCTCCGGACACGTCCAATTCCACCCCCAGAGGAGAAAATCGAGCTTCAGCCTCGTCAGCACATCTTGAAATGCGCGTAGACCGATCTGCGGCACCCTGAGTGGAGACACTCGCAGTTGGGGAACCTTCGACATTGCGTTGCCTGCACACACAAACGTTCTCCCTTTCGCTCACTCTCTCACAATCGCCACTGCGCGTCGGCCACTCAAGCACTGACTGCTCACTCTCTCTGCGCTCGTTCAAGATCGCTACTCCCAATTCTTTCAAGGTCCGCCAAGATCCTTGCGCAACTCGTCTCCGCACTCTCTACTCTCACTGCAGGTCGCTCCGCCCTTGCGCGTAATCTTGGAACTGGAAATTGCAAAGTCAAGAATGAGGGAATGAGACTGGAGCGCAGTCTTTTCTTCTCCGATTTCAAGAACGTCCAACGTTCTTACTGGTTGCAACGTACGCAGCCGGCTATACGGCTTAACGGTTCGCCCTTTGCATGCGCGAATTCACGTCTCCGCATTGCGCGCATTCGCATGCTTAAACGTTGAATTCTCCCGCCGCCGCCACCTTCCGGACTCGAGTCCGCTGCAGGGTATACGTCGGCCCTGTTGTCTTTTCCTAACCCGCCCTTCTCCGGAGGCGTGTCGCCGCTGGTGCGTTCATTATCCGTCGGCGCCTTGCTGGAGGCGCACATCCAGCCGGAGCGAATTACGCCGGCGCGCAGTCGTACCGCCTATTTTGTCCTTTATGCCTCGTCCGTTGCTGCCAGCGCATATCCGTCAGCGCAACTCATGCCAGCGCATCCGGCCGTCAGCGCCACGTCGGAGGCGTACATCCGACCGGCGCTTTCCTTCCATGAACAGCCGCCAAGGGCGCTTCCGACTCTGAGTTGGTTTCCTCCTGTGAGCGCGTGATTCCGCCGAAGGCGCATCGCCGAGGGCGTACGGGAATCCTTTCCGGCTGTGAACCCTAGCGCGAACGGCGCATGTCCGGCTACGAGTTTTCCGACGCTCATAACTTCTCCATTCCTGATCCATCTCCGGCGCTCTTGGACTCGTTAGAACGAGCGTCCCGAGCTCTTTCTAATGCAACTTCAACCAACTGGATCTACCGTGTATCCCGATTGTTATGAAGGTTTTCCCTTTCCGCGCTAGCGGCGCTTCGCCGAAGGCGCACTCATGGTCGGATGCCTTTAGAGGTCCGGGCCCTTCTCCTGATGTCTTTAGCAAAACCTCCTCCTGGGGTGTCTGCGCCGGAAGCGTAGCTTCCTTATACGCTAGAGGCGCGTGAGTAGAGACACCTCAAAAGGAAGCTTTTGCCGGAGGCGCCGAAGACGTTGGCGTTGGTACATCCGACTACGTGATTCTTTGTGCCCTCGTGACGATCTCATCAATCCACTCTATTTAGCGTACCCTTCTCTAGCTACAAACACTGCTTTGGTACTAGTTTTCTAAAATTGTTTAAATTCTGCAAAAAAAACAAAAAGTGGGTTACCACACATATCCTCCGTACCGCGTACTGCTGACATCGTTCCTCGTATGAACGAGGGTCCGAGGGGCCAGGGTCGCATATCCTCCGTACCTCGTACTGCTTACATCGTACCTCGTATGAACGAGGGTCCGAGTGGCCAAGGTCGCATATCCTCCGTACCGCGTACTGCTGACATCGTTCCTCGTATGAACGAGGGTCCGAGGGGCCAGGGTCGCATATCCTCCGTACCTCGTACTGCTGACATCGTACCTCGTATGTACGAGGGTCCGAGTGGCCAGGGTCGCATATCCTCCGTACCTCGTACTGCAAACATCGTACACCGTATGTACGAGGGTCCGAGGGGCCAGGGTCGCATATCCTCCGTACCTCGTACTGCTGACATCGTACCTCGTATGTACGAGGGTCCGAGGGGCCACGGTCGCATATCCTCCGTACCTCGTACTGCTGACATCGTACCTCGTATGTACGAGGGTTCGAGGGGCCACGATCGCATATCCCCCGTACCTCGTACTGTTAAAATCGTACCTCGTATGAACGAGGGTCCGAGGGGCCACGGTCGCAATCATAGAATCGACCCCTCTTATAAAATTAAAAAAAAATTAAAAATTTTTTTAAAAAAAAAAACGAAAAGGAGTTTAGGAACTTTTTCATGTTTATGATCTGCGGAAGTTCCACGGAGTGGAGGTCACCCATCCCAGACCTCTTCCGTGCCAAGGGCGCTTCACCGCAGCAGTCTTATCGGATCTGGGTTTTGTTATCTTATTTTCTTTATTATCATGAGATAATTCCAAAAATAATAAATAAATCAGCACATATTCAGGAAGAAACAAGCATTACTAAAAAGAATACTTCCAAGAAAAATAAAATTAAAAAAGCAAAATCTAAAGAGAAAATTTCAGAGAATATTCAATCAGTAAAATGTAAAGAAATGATTGCCTCAAAATAAATATAATTACGAAAATGTAGAGAAACAGTGACATAAAAATACAAAAATAAAAGAAAATTGAAATTGTGAAGAAAGGATTACGGAAGATATAAAGAAAGAAAGACCTAGAAACTGAATCCATGAGAAAATAACTAAGTTAACATATTGAAAATAAATACCCAAGGCCACACTTCCATCGATTTGAGACTACGCACAGTAGGGCTGTGTGCTCGGCATAAGCCAACTCTTCCAAGGCCGATTCAAGGGTATGCAATCATTGGAGTTGAAGCTCTGGTCATAACATAACCAAGGCTCTTACTCTGAGGCATGATCCAAAGCGTTGAACTATTCTGAAATATATAGAGTTCTCCAGAAAGGCAGTTAGTGGACGGCCTTGCGCCCCAAAACCAGCAAGAAGAGGGTGCCCTGGTACAGGTACGAACTTGGGCCTTGGGCCCTGGCACACTTCTGATAGACCAGTCCTTGGCGAAAGGAAATCGAGACGCGTCCGGGAGATCCCCCTTGCGCGCGACAAGATTCTACACGCATCCGAGAGACCCCCATTGCGCCCGCCCGGATTCAAGACACCGCGAGACGCGCGTCCCCTGGCGCCCCCCAGGAACCCGGGCGCGTCCGGGAGATCCCCATTTCGCCCGGCCGGGTTAAATGCACCGCGAGACGTGCGCCCCCAACGCTCATACTCGGCGAGGCGCACACTCCGGTACATTTGTTTCCTCCTTTCCTCCCTCGCTTCCGAACAAAGGGACTGCCGAACTCCCAGGAATGCGCCAGTGGCAGCGCCGATTTTTACCTCGTATAGTCCGAGGGGCCAAGGTCCGCATATCCTCCGTACCTCGTACTGCTGACATCGTTCCTCGTATGGACGAGGGTCCGAGGGGCCACGGTCGCGTTCATAGAATTGACCCCCCTAATTCAAAATCAAACCAAAAATTAAAAATTAGAACAAAAAGGAGTTTAGGAACATTTTCAGGTTTATGATCTGCGGAAGTTCCACGGAGTGGAGGTAACCCATCCCAGACCTCTTCCGTGCCAAGGGCGCTTCACCGCAGCGGTCTTATCGGATCTGGGTTTTGTTATCTTATTTTCTTTATTATCATGAGATAATTCAGAAAATAATAAATAAATCATCACATATTCAGAAAGAAACAAGCATTACTAAAAAACATAATTCCATGAAAAATAAAATTAAAAAAGTAAAATCTAAAGAGAAAATTTCAGAAAATATTCAATCAGTAAAATGTAAAGAAATGATTGCCTCAAAATAAATATAATTACGAAAATGTAGAGAAACAGTGACATAAAAATACAAAAATAAAAGAAAATTGAAATTGTGAAGAAAGGATTACAGAAAATATAAAGAAAGAAAGACATAGAAACTGAATCCATGAGGAAATAACTAAGTTAACATATTGAAAATAAATACCCAAGGCCACAGTTCCATCGATTAGAGACTACGCACAGTAGGGCTGTGTGCTCGGCATAAGCCCACTCTTCCAAGGCCGATTCAAGGGTATGCAATCATTTGAGTTGAAGCTGTGGTCATAACATAACCAAGGCTCTTACTCTGAGGCATGATCCAAAGCGTTGAACTATTCTGAAATATATAGAGTTCTCCAGGAAGGCAGTTAGTGGACGGCCTTGCGCCCCAAAACCAGCAAGAAGAGGGTGCCCTGGTACAGGTACGAACTTGGGCCTTGGGCCCTGGCACACTTCTGATAGACCAGTCCTTGGCGAAAGGAAATCGAGACGCGTCCGGGAGATCCCCCTTGCGCCCGACAAGATTCTACACGCATCCGAGAGACCCCCATTGCGCCCGCCCGGGTTCAAGACACCGCGAGACGCGCGTCCCCTGGCGCCCCCCAGGAACCCGGGCGCGTCCGGGAGATCCCCATTTAGCCCGGCCGGGTTCAATGCACCGCGAGACGCGCACCCACAACGCTCCTACTCGGCGAGGCGCACACTCGGGTACAATTGTTTCCTCCTTTCCTCCCTCGCTTCCGAACAAAGGGACTGCCGAACTCCCGGGAATACTGCTGACCTCGTACCTCGTATGTACGAGGGCCCGAGGGGCCACGGTCGCAGATCCTCCGAACCTCGTACTGCTACCTCGTACCTCGTATGTACGAGGGTCCGAGGGGCCACGGTCGCATATCCTCCGTACCTCGTACTGCTGATCTCGTACCTCGTATGTTCGAGGGTCCGAGGGGCCACGGTCGCGTTCATAGAATTGACCCCCATAATTAAAAATCAAACCAAAAATTAAAAATTAGAACAAAAAGGAGTTTAGGAACTTTTTCATGTTTATGATCTGCGGAAGTTCCACGGAGTGGAGGTCACCCATCCTAGACCTCTTCCGGCCTTGCGCCCCAAAACCAGCAAGAAGAGGGTGCCCTGGTACAGGTATGAACTTGGGCCTTGGGCCCTGGCACACTTCTGATAGACCAGTCCATGGCGAAAGGAAATCGAGACGCGTCCGGGAGATCCCCCCTGCGCCCGACAAGATTCTACACGCATCCGAGAGACCCCCATTGCGCCCGCCCGGGTTCAAGACACCGCGAGACGCGCGTCCCCTGGCGCCCCCCAGGAACCCGGGCGCGTCCGGGAGATCCCCATTTCGCCCGGCCGGGCTCAATTTGTTTCCTCCTTTCCTCCCTCGCTTCCGAACAAAGGGACTGCCGAACTCCCAGGAATGCGCCAGGGGGAGCGCCAGATTTTTACCTCGTATAGTCCGAGGGGCCCAGGTCCGCATATCCTCCGTACCTCGTATTGCTGACATCGTTCCTCGTATGGACGAGGGCCCGAGGGGCCACGGTCGCATATCCTCCGAACCTCGTACTGCTGACATCGTACCTCGTATGTACGAGGGTCCGAGGGGCCACGATCGCATATCCCCCGTACCTCGTACTGTTGACATCGTACCTCGTATGTACGAGGGTCCGTGGGGCCACGGTCGCATTCATAGAATCGACCCCTCTTAAAAAATAAAAAAAAATTTAAAGAAAAAAAAAACGAAAAGGAGTTTAGGAACTTTTTCATGTTTATGATCTGCGGAAGTTCCACGGAGTGGATGTCACCCATCCCAGACCTCTTCCGTGCCAAGGGCGCTTGACCGCAGCGGTCTTATCGGATCTGGGTTACACCAGTCCGGACATGATGGACATCACGTCGATGAAAGGCTCGCGGGGGGTTTTGTTATCTTATTTTCCTAATTATCATGAGATAATTCAGAAAATAATAAATATATAATCACATTTTCCGAAAGAAACAAGCACATTAAAAAACAATTCCATGAAAAATAAAAAAGTAAAATCTAAAGAGAAAATGTCAGAAAATATTCAATCAGTCAAATGTAAAGAAATGATTGCGTTAAAATAAATATAATTACGAAAATGTAGAGAAACAGTGACATAAAAAAAAATAAAAATTAATCGAAATCGTGAAGGAATGATGACAGAAGATATAAAGAAAGAAAGACATAGAAACTGAATCCATGAGGAAATAACTAAGTTAACATATTGAAAATAAATACCCAAGGCCACACTTCCATCGATTAGAGACTACGCACAGTAGGGCTGTGTGCTCGGCATAAGCCAACTCTTCCAAAGCCGATTCAAGGGTATGCAATCATTGGAGTTGAAGCTCTGGTCATAACATAGAAACTGAATCCATGAAGGAATAACTAAGTTAACATATTGAAAATAAATACCCAAGGCCACACTCCTATCGATCAGAGTCACTGAGGAAGGATATGCACTCGACTAACGACTGACGGTCAGTCAAGAATCGAGTTATCAAATGTGTATAACTCCAGATTATCTTGGGCTCAATTCTTGCAGGATTCTATAGCCAAGTCTATTCAAAAGGATGCAAATTTATTGCTTGAGTATCATTTTTAAAATAGAAAAAAAGGTGCATAATAAATAATAATTTCTAACCTGATTGCTTATAGACGCGTCCGAGGGATGCCCCTTTGCGCCCGGCAGGAATCTTGAAACGTCCCGGGGACGGTCTGCAGTCAGTGAGGGTGGAGACACCGTGAAACGCGCGTTCCCTCGAGCCCGACAGGTGTCTAGAGGCGTCCGAGGGATGCCCCCTCGCGCCCCACAGGAATCTGGACGAGTCCGATAAATTCCCCTTGCGCCCGGCTGGGTTCCAGACACCGTGAAACGAGCGTCTCCTCGCGCCCGACAGGAATCTAGAGGCGTCCGAATGATGCCTCCTTGCGCCCGGCAGGAATCTTGAAACGTCCGGGGGACGGTCTGCAGTCAGTCGTCAAGTGGAGTTCATATCCTGACGAAGGATTTGAACTGGACTGACGACTCACAGTCAGTCAAGAATCGAGGGACTGTGATTGACGACGGACGGAATAAACCATGGGGTCAGTCACCAGTCAGTCAAGAATCGAGGGACCGTGACTGGCCACTGAATGAAGACATCGTCAATGAACTTAAATGAAATGAATTGTGTTCTGTTTGTTTTCACATTATTGTTTTCACATCATTGAGCGGGAGGCAGGGAGGGAAGTCCTGAGCCAGGCATGCAAGCGGGAGGCAGGAAGTGAGCGATGCGCGGGAGGCAGCGGGGGGCAGGGGCTAGGATCAGCTCCCTCGCGTTCCCCCAAAAGTGTTGAGCCTTTAGTGACGAGGAGGGGGGGGGGAGCGGGAGTCAGGGAAGGAAGACGTGCAAGCGGGAGGCAGGGAAGAAGGGAGGAAGTGAGTAAAGGCCTGGAAGCCTGCGCTCGCCCAGACCCAGGGGCAGGGCAGGGATCAGCTACCTCATTCGGAGGACGTAGCACAGACGACCTATATATATGGGGTGAGGTGCAGTTCAGCCGCATCAGGGTCCAGTCGTCCTTTCTGTTCCAGTGGTCACCTGAGTTACAAGCGCCGTCTGCCACTGTCTCTTTGCTGTCGTTTGTGAGGAGGGTCCGATCCAGGAGCAGGGAGGAGGGGCGCAGGAGAGAAAAGCGAGAGGCAGGGAAGAAGGGAGGAAGTGAGTAAAGGCCTGGAAGCCTGCGCTCGCCCAGACCCAGGGGCAGGGGCAGGGATCAGCTACCTCATACCTCATTCCACTGGCACATAAAAACTCATGAAAACTGCCATAGCAGCGGAGAACCATCAACTTGAAGAATTGGACATGTTGAAGGACGAAGGAAGAGCGGAAGAAGGATCTGTGTCCACTGAGCATGACCTGGGCTCCCGTGGGGCAGTTCATGGTGTGTCTCTACCCGAGGAGAAATTTCAACACGACAACAGTGTAGACTTCATGAATTTGCCGATGGAAAATACTGAAGAGGAAGCACCTCCAACCTTCAAAGATACAAAATCTTCAAAAGAGCCTGCAGATGTTCACTTGAAATCTCTCACGGTTTCTCCTTCATGTACGTTTCTATTCCACTCCTGTGAAGTTTGTCATCATTTTCAGCATTTATAGATAAAATTTCAGCAAATTTTCATTCCTAGATTGTCACAGTCGACCAATTGTAAGTAAATTTTATTGTAGTCACATACAATCATGTCTGTTTTCATTCATTTGTTCCATATTATCATGGGAAAGAGATTGGTGCCAAACTCGATCGATGGAAAAACTTGCAGATATATTTGATTCATCAATATGAATACTATTCATGAAACAATGTCATTCTTCTTATTCAATCAACTAGTGCATGGATGGCTGCGAAGTGATTCTACGTGCGTTTGAGTATTGCAGTCCAGTTCAAAGGGCTGAATCTGTGAGTAACGAACCGCTTTCATCAAATAGCTAACCATCTTTTATTCATTCCAATAGGTTTGATGACTAGTCCAGATAGACCAGAGCTTCCGTATAGAGGAGCTTGGTTACTTTTGGGAGCTGAGGTTATTCATATCATGGAGGTTCCCAACCCTGATCCAGTTCACGGTCGGCCTGGGCATGGTGGTTTCGACAGACATGCATGCTTTAACTGCAAGAATGTTGAAGGTCTTCGACAAACACTTGAGAAAGCAGGTGAGCATATAGTAGTTGCAAACTGGGATTTTAGGCTGACCTTGAATTTTCTAATGTGTTTGCAGTTGTATATATACACGATTTGATGTGGTTCAGACTACAAGCTTTGCTATAACGTACACCCTCATTTCTCTTTTGAAGGGATACCGTACCAGCACAGCATGGTGCCCTCAATATTCTGTTGCGATCCTGATGGCAATGGATTGGAGTTTATTGAAATTAGTCCTCTGACCCCTGGGTCTGGGCGAGCGGAGGCTTGCACGCCTGGCTCAGGTCTTCCCTCCCTGCCTCCCGCTCTCCCGGGGGGTTTTAGGGGTGGAATTCATGTCTTTTCTGAGTGACCCTATACCTAAACCCTAAACCCGCTCGGCACTGCGCGCTCTCGCTCGTCTCGCACTCGCTCCTCTTCTCGTCTCGTTCCAGCCTTTCGTGTTTCCGCTCGTCAACCAGCCAGAAGCGCAACAGCATAGCGGTTTTTCTTGGCACGGCGGGCGCGAGGGGAAGGTAAGACGCGTTCACCTTCCAATTTGCTAGAATCCAAGTTCCTGCATTCAATTTTGTGCTGTCCAAGTTCCTGCTGCCTTTGAAAGTCTTGGGTAGTGTCATCTGGTCCATAGCGCGAAGGGACGCGCCACCTGTCCTCCTGACGCTCGTCTTGATCCTGTGCGGGCGCAAGGGGAGGTAAGACGCTCTCCCTCCTCAATCGACTCGCTTCAAAAATCTTGTTTCAATTTCGTGCTGAGTTCCAGCTGTGTTCATAGAAGTGAGCTGTGTTTCTGAAGGGCGAAGGAGGATGAAGCGTTCAAGGGAGGAAGGGTCTTCGGCCTCTGATCAGACCATCAACTTTATCAACAAAGTCAAGACACGGTTTTCAGCGGAGGAGCACGTGTACAAGGCGTTTCTGGAGATTTTGAATATTGAATTTGAATTTTACCTCGTATGTACGAGGGTCCGAGGGGCCACAGTCGCATATCCTCCGTACCTCGTACTTCTGACATCGTACCTCGTATGTACGAGGGTCCGAGGGGCCACGGTCGCATATCATCCGTACCTCGTACTGTTGACATCGTACCTCGTATGTACGAGGGTCCGAGGGGTCACAGTCGCATTCATAGAATCGACCCCTCTTATAAAATTTTAAAAAAAAATAAAAAAAATAAAAATAAAAAAAACGAAAAGGAGTCAAGGAACTTTTTCATGTATATGATCTGCGGAAGTTCCACGGAGTGGAGGTCACCCATCCCAGACCTCTTCCGTGCCAAGGGCGCTTAACCGCTGCGGTCTTATCGGATCTGGGTTACACCAGTCCGGACGTGATGGACATCACGTCGATGAAAGGCTCCCGGGGGGTTTTGTTATCTTATTTTATTAATTATCATGAGATAATTCAGAAAATAATAAATATATAATCACATATTCCGAAAGAAACAAGCACATTAAAAAACAATTCCATGAAAAATAAAAAAGCAAAATCTAAATAGAAAATTTCAGAAAATATTCAATCAGTCAAATGTAAAGAAATGATTGCATTAAAATAAATATAATTACGAAAATGTAGAGAAACAGTGACATAAAAAATTAATAAAAATTAATCGAAATCGTGAAGAAATGATTCCAGAAGATATAAAGAAAGAAAGACATAGAAACTGAATCCATGAAGGAATAACTAAGTTTACATATTAAAAATAAATACCTAAGGCCACACTTCTATCGATTAGAGTCACTGAGGAAGGATATGAACTCGACTAACGACTGACGGTCAGTCAAGAATCGAGTTATCAAATTTGTATAACTCCAGATTATCTTGGGCTCAATTCTTGCAGGATTCTATAGCCAAGTCTTTCCAAAAAGATGCAAATTTATTGCATGAGTATCATTTTTAAAATAGAAAAAAAAGTGCATAATAAATAATAATTTCTTACCTGATTTCTTAATTCTTAATGTTTCTGTTTCTATCCATGATTATTTGGAATCGAAGAGAAATCCCAACATTGATACAAAGATCAACGGTTCAGATCATACTTCAGAGTCATATTTATCTATCCATGATCATTTATAATTAAAAAAAATAATCTCAACATTGGCTCAAAGATCAACTGTTCAGATCATTCTTCAGAGTCTTTAGTTTTGTCTTTTTATTCAAGTTTTTTTTTATCCATTTGATTCATTGGTTTTATTTTTTTATTTCATTTCTTATTCCTTCATCTCTCATGCGAGTGATTATCATAGGAAAAGATAACAAAATGCGCCATGATTCGATCACGTCAGGGCTGGTATGCCTCCTGCTGCTGCCGCTGCTGTGCTCCTGCTACCCTAAACCTAAAGCCCCAAAGCCGCTCGCCACTGCGCGCTCTCGCTCTCGCTTGTTCTCTCTGTCTCCGCCCTCTCTCTCTCTCTCTCCCTTTCTCTGTCCCTGCTGCTGCTGCTCGCCTTCCCCTCATCCTCTCTTCTTCAATTCCTGCTTTCAATTTTGTGCCGATTTGCAAGTTCCTGCCAAGGGTGCAAGGGGACGCGCCACTCACCTTCCCCTTGCGCCCGGCCGATCAGCGGCTACCAACGGCCGCTGATCGGATGTCCCCGAAGAGACGAGAGGGGAGGTGCAGCTGCAGTATTTATACGCGTAAGACCTGAGATTACAACACTCATGCCTTTAATGCGAGAATACGGAACACGTGGCGCTCTCAAATGTTTTTCTAGTTTCAAATGTTTATAACTCCAGATTATCTTGGGCTCAATTCTTGCAGAATTTGTAAAGCCAAGTCTATTAAAAAAGATGCAGATTTATTCCATGAATATCATTTTCGAAATAGAAAATAAGAAATTATAAACAATAATTTCTAACCTGATTGGTAATTTCTAAATGTTACTGTTTCTATCCGTAATCGTTTATGGAGGCCGTCCGGGAGATCCCCGAAGGATCGGCATCCAGGAAAGATGTCTTTCGCCAGTCGTCAGTCAAGTGCATGTCTTCCCTCAGTGACTCAGATGTCCCCGAAGGGACGAGAGGGAAGGTGCAGCTGCAGTATTCATACGCGTAAGACCTGAGATTACAATACCCGTGCCATTAATGCGAGAATACTGAACAATTGTCGCTCTCAATTTTTTTTCTAGGTTCAAATTTTATAACTTCAAATTATCTTGGAATCCATTCTTGCAGAATTCCATAACAAAGTTTATTCAAAGAGATTTTCATGCAAGTTTATTTCAGGAATATCAGTTTCTAAGAAAAAAGAATTAAAACATCATAAATAAAAATTTATGATCTGATTGCCAAATTCTAAAGGGAACTTTTTCTATCCAGGATTACTAATAATTCAGAAAGAAATCCTAACATTGGTTCAGAGATCAACGGTTCTGATCATACTTCCGAGTCAGAGTCGTATTTAGCTGTTATCTCCTTGGAAATCTTTTATGGAATTCGTTTATATATCTATCTCATTGTTTTTTGAACTTTTATTTTTTTGCTTTTATTCATTTTTTGCTTTTATTTTACTTTTGATTGTTTTATCTCTCAAACGAATAATTATCACAGGACAAGATAACAAAATCTCAGGGGACTCTTTCATGGACGTGATTCCGATCGCATCACGGCTGGTATGCCAGATCCCATCAGAACCCCGCGGTTAAGCGCCCTTGGAACGGAATAGGTCTGGGATGGGTGACCACACTCCGTGGAACTTCCGCAAATCATAAAGCTCCTAAGGTAGTCCGAGTCAGAGTCATTTTTCCTTATTTTTTGGAGAATCTAGACGCGTCCGAGGGATGCCCCTTCGCGCCCGACAGGAATGTAGAGGCCGTCCGAGAGATCCCCTCGCGCCCGACAGGAATATAGACGCGTCCGAGGGATGCCCCCTCGCGCCCCACAGGAATCTAGACTAGTCCGAGAAATCCCCCATGCACCCGGCCGGGTCCCAGACACCGTGAAACGCGCGTCCCCTCGCGCCCGACTGGAATATAGATGCGTCCGAGGGATGGCCCCTCGCGCCCCACAGGAATCTAGACGCGTCCGAGATATCTCCCTTGCGCCCGGCCGGGTTCCAGACAGAGTGAAACGCGCGTCTCCTCGAGGCCGACAGGAATCTAGAAGCGTCCGAGGGATTGCCCTTCGCGCCCGGCAGGAATCTTGAAACGTCCCGGGGACTGTCTGCAGTCAGTGAGGGTGACGACACCGTGAGAACGCGCGTTCCCTCGCGCCCGACAGGTGTCTAGAGGCGTCCGAGGGATGCCCCCTCGCGCCCGGCAGGAATCTAGAGGCGTCCGGGGGCCAGTCTGGAGTCAGTGAGGGTGGAGACTCCGTGAAACGCGCGTTCCCTCGCGCCCGACAGGTATCTAGAGGCGTCCGAGGGATGCCCCCTCGCGCCCCACAGGAATCTGGACGAGTCCGATAAATCCCCCTTGCGTCCGGCCGGGTCCCAGACACCGTTAAACGCGCATCCCCTCGCGCCCGACATGAGTAAAGATGCGTCCGAGGGATGCCCCCTCGCGCCACGCAGGAATCTAGACGCGTCCGAGATAACCCCCTTCGCCCGGCTGGGTTCCAGACAAAGTGAAATGCGCGTCTCCTTGAGGCCGACAGGAATCTAGACGCGTCCGAGGGATTGCCCTCCGCGCCCGGCAGGAATCTTGAAACGTCTCAGGGACGGTCTGCAGTCAGTGAGGGTGGCGACACCGTGAGAACGCGCGTTCCCTCGCGCCCGACAGGTATCTAGAGGCGTCCGAGGGATGCCCCCTTGCGCCCCACAGGAATCTGGACGAGTCCGATAAATCCCCCTTGCGCCCGGCAGGAATCTAGAGGCGTCCGGGGGCCAGTCTGGAGTCAGCGAGGGTGGAGACTCCGTGAAACGCGCGTTCCCTCGCGCCCGACTGGTATCTAGAGGCGTCCGAGGGATGCCCCCTGCGCCCCACAGGAATCTGGACGAGTCCGATAAATCCCCCTTGCGCCCGGCCGGGTTCCAGACACCGTGAAACGAGCGTCTCCTCGCGCCCGACAGGAATCTAGAGGCAACCGAGGGATGCCCCCTCGCGCCCGGTAGGAATCTTGAAACGTCCGGGGGACGGTCTGCAGTCAGTCGTCAACTGGAGTCCATATCCTGACGAAGGATATGAACTGGACTGACGACTCACAGTCAGTCAAGAATCGAGGGACAGTGATTGACGACGGACGGAATAAACCGTGGGGTCAGTCAGCACTCAGTGAAGAATCTTGACAACTGACGGAATAAACCGTGGGGTCAGTCGCCAGTCAGTCAAGAATCGAGGGACCGTGACTGGCCACTGAATGAAGACATCGTCAATGAGCTAAAATGAAATGAATTGTGTTCTGTTTGTTTTCACATCAATGTTTTCGTCCTTGACAACATTAGATCTGACGAGATTACATATAGTTTTATCAGTTGGGAGTTCTGGCTTTTTTCCAGTTTCACACATATTTTTTCCATGCTTTCTCCTACTCGAAAGATCGAATCTAAAAAATGTGACAAACTCTGCGACTAACAAACTCCCTTCTTTCGCTCGCTGGAAAATCTTCTCACTTTATAAAAAAAAAACGAAAAGGAGTTTCGGAACTTTTTCATGTTTATGATCTGCGGAAGTTCCACGGACTGGATGTTACCCATCCCAGACCTCTTCCGTGCCAAGGGCGCTTCACCGCAGCGGTCTTATCGGATCTGGGTTACACCAGTCCGGACGTGATGGACATCACGTGGACAGAAGGGTCCCGGGGGGTTTTGTTATCTTATTTTCTTAATTATCATGAGATAATTCAGAAAATAATAAATAAATCATCACATATTCAGAAAGAAACAAGCATTACTAAAAAGAATAATTCCATGAAAACTAAACAAAAAGAGCAAAATCTAAAGAGAAAATTCCAGAGAATATTCAATCAGTAAAATGTAAAGAAATGATTGCCTCAAAATAAATATAATTACGAAATGTAAAGAAACAGTGACAAAAAAATTAAAAAAATAAAAGAGAATCGAAATTGTGAAGAAATGATTACAGAAGATATAAAGAAAGAAAGACATAGAAACTGAATCCATGAGGAAATAACTAAGTTAACATATTGAAAATAAATACCCAAGGTCTACACAGATTCTACACGCATCCGAGAGACCCCCATTGCGCCCGCCCGGGTTCAAGACACCGCGAGACGCGCGTCCCCTGGCGCCCCCCAGGAACCCGGGCGCGTCCGGGAGATCCCCATTTCGCCCGGCCGGGTTCAATGCACCGCGAGACTCGCGCCCCCAACGCTCCTACTTGGCGAGGCGCACACTCGGGTACATTTGTTTCCTCCTTTCCTCCTTTCCTCCCTCGCTTCCGAACAAAGGGACTGCCGAACTCCCAGGAATGCGCCAGGGGCAGCGCCAGATTTTTACCTCGTATAGTCCGAGGGGCCCAGGTCCGCATATCCTCCGTACCTCGAACTGCTGACATCGTTCCTCGTATGGACGAGGGTCCGAGGGGCCACGGTCGCATATCCTCCGTACCTCGTACTGCTGACCTCGTACCTCGTATGTACGAGGGTCCGAGGGGCCACGGTCGCATATCCTCCGTACCTCGTACTGCTACCTCGTACCTCGTATGTACGAGGGTCCGAGTGGCCACGGTCGCATATCCTCCGTACCTCGTACTGCTGACCTCGTACCTCGTATGTACCAGGGTCCGAGGGGCCACGGTCGCATATCCTCCGTACCTCGTACTGCTGACCTCGTACCTCGTATCTACGAGGGTCCGAGGGGCCACGGTCGCATATCCTCCCTACCTCGTACTGCTGACATCGTTCCTCGTATGGACGAAGGTCCGAGGGGCCACGGTCGCATATCCTCTGTACCTCGTACTGCTGACCTCGTACCTCGTATGTTCGAGGGTCCGAGGGGCCACGGTCGCATATCCTCCGTACCTCGTACTGCTGATCTCGTACCTCGTATGTACGAGGGTCCGAGGGGCCACGGTCGCGTTCATAGAAATGACCCCCCTGATTAAAAATCAAACCAAAAATTAAAAATAAGAACAAAAAGGAGTTTAGGAACTTTTTCATGTTTATGATCTGCGGAAGTTCCACGGAGTGGAGGTCACCCATCCCAGACCTCTTCCGTGCCAAGGGCGCTTCACCGCAGCGGTCTTATCGGATCTGGGTTTTGTTATCTTATTTTCTTTATTATCATGAGATAATTCAGAAAATAATAAATAAATCATCACATATTCAGAAAGAAACAAGCATTACTAAAAAACATAATTCCATGAAAAATAAAATTAAAAAAGTAAAATCTAAAGAGAAAATTTCAGAGAATATTCAATCAGTAAAATGTAAAGAAATGATTGCCTCAAAATAAATATAATTACGAAAATGTAGAGAAACAGTGACCAAAAAATACAAAAATAAAAGAAAATTGAAATTGTGAAGAAAGGATTACAGAAGATATAAAGAAAGAAAGACATGGAAACTGAATCCATGAGGAAATAACTAAGTTAACATATTGAAAATAAATACCCAAGGCCACACTTCCATCGTTTAGAGACTACGCACAGTAGGGCTGTGTGCTCGGCATAAGCCAACTCTTCCAAGGCCGATTCAAGGGTATGCAATCATTGGAGTTGAAGCTCTGGTCATAACATAACCAAGGCTCTTACTCTGAGGCATGATCCAAAGCGTTGAACTATTCTGAAATATATAGAGTTCTCCAGGAAGGCAGTTAGTGGACGGCCTTGCGCCACAAAACCAGCAAGAAGAGGGTGCCCTGGTACAGGTACGAACTTGGGCCTTGGGCCCTGGCACACTTCTGATAGACCAGTCCTTGGCGAAAGGAAATCGAGACGCGTCCGGGAGATCCCCCTTGCGCCCGACAAGATTCTACACGCATCCGAGAGACCCCCATTGCGCCCGCCCGGGTTCAAGACACCGCGAGACGCGCGTCCCCTGGCGCCCCCCAGGAACCCGGGCGCGTCCGGGAGATTTCCATTTCGCCCGGCCGGGTTCAATTTGTTTCCTCCTTTCCTCCTTTCCTCCCTCGCTTCCGAACAAAGGGACTGCCGAACTCCCAGGAATGCGCCAGGGGCAGCGCCAGATTTTTAGCTCGTATAGTCCGAGGGGCCCAGGTCCGCATATCCTCCGTACCTCGTACTGCTGACATCGTTCCTCGTATGGACGAGGGTCCGAGGGGCCACGGTCGCATATCCTCCGTACCTCGTACTGCTGACATCGTACCTCGTATGTACGAGGGTCCGAGGGGCCACGATCGCATATCCCCCGTACCTCGTACTGTTGACATCGTTCCTCGTATGTACGAGGGTCCGAGGGGCCATGGTCGCATTCATAGAATCGACCCCTCTTAAAAAATAAAAAAAAAATTAAAGAAAAAAAAAACGAAAAGGAGTTTAGGAACTTTTTCATGTTTATGATCTGCGGAAGTTCCACGGAGTGCAGGTCACCCATCCCAGACCTCTTCCGTGCCAAGGGCGCTTGACCGCAGCGGTCTTATCGGATCTGGGTTACACCAGTCCGGACGTGATGGACATCACGTCGATGAAAGGCTCCCGGGGGGTTTTGTAATCTTATTAACTTAATTATCATGAGATAATTCAGAAAATAATAAATATATAATCACATTTTCCGAAAGAAACATGCACATTAAAAAACAATTCCATGAAAAATAAAAAAGCAAAATCTTAAGAGAAAATTTCAGAAAATATTCAATCAGTCAAATGTTAAGAAATGATTGCATTAAAATATATATAATTACGAAAATGTAGAGAAACAGAGACATAAAAAAATAATAAAAATTAATCGAAATCGTGAAGAAATGATTACAGAAGATATTAAGACAGAAAGACATAGAAACTGAATCCATGAAGGAATAACTAAGTTAACATATTGAAAATAAATACCCAAGGCCACACTTCTATCGATTAGAGTCACTGAGGAAGGATATGAACTCGACTAACGACTGACGGTCAGTCAAGAATCGAGTTATCAAATGTGTATAACTCCAGATTATCTTGGGCTCAATTCTTGCAGGATTCTATAGCCAAGTCTATTCAAAAAGATGCAAATTTTTTGCTTGAGTATCATTTTTAAAATAGAAAAAAAGTGCATAATAAATAATAATTTCTAACCTGATTGCTTATAGACGCGTCCGAGGGATGCCCCTTTGCGCCCGGCAGGAATCTTGAAACGTCCCGGGGACGGTCTGCAGTCAGTGAGGGTGGAGACACCGTGAAACGCGCGTTCCCTCGCGCCCGACAGGTGTCTAGAGGCGTCCGAGGGATGCCCCCTCGCGCCCTACAGGAATCTGGACGAGTCCGATAAATTCCCCTTGCGCCCGGCTGGGTTCCAGACACCGTGAAACGAGCGTCTCCTCGCGCCCGACAGGAATCTAGAGGCGTCCGAATGATGCCTCCTTGCGCCCGGCAGGAATCTTGAAACGTCCGGGGGACGGTCTGCAGTCAGTCGTCAAGTGGAGTTCATATCGTGACGAAGGATATGAACTGGACTGACGACTCACAGTCAGTCAAGAATCGAGGGACTGTGATTGACGACGGACGGAATAAACCGTGGGGTTAGTCACCAGTCAGTCAAGAATCGAGGGACCGTGACTGGCCACTGAATGAAGACATCGTCAATGAACTTAAATGAAATGAATTGTGTTCTGTTTGTTTTCACATTATTATTTTCACATCATTGAGCGGGAGGCAGGGAGGGAAGACCTGAGCCAGGCATGCAAGCGGGAGGCAGGAAGTGAGCGATGCGCGGGAGGCAGCGGGGGGCAGGGGCAGGGATCAGCTCCCTCGCGTTCCCCCAAAAGTGTTGAGCCTTTAGTGACGAGGAGGGGGGGGGGAGCGGGAGTTAGGGAAGGAAGACATGCAAGCGTGAGGCAGGGAAGAAGGGAGGAAGTGAGTAAAGGCCTGGAAGCCTGCGCTCGCCCAGACCCAGGGGCAGGGCAGGGATCAGCTACCTCATTCGGAGGACGTAGCACAGACGACCTATATATATGGGGTGAGGTGCAGTTCAGCCGCATCAGGGTCCAGTCGTCCATCTGTTCCAGTAGTCACCTGAGTTACAAGCGCCGTCTGCCACTGTCTCTTTGCTGTCGTTTGTGAGGAGGGTCCGATCCGGGAGCAGGGAGGAGGGGCGCAGGAGAGAAAAGCGAGAGGCGGAGTGGGCGTGTTTCGATTTCGGTCGTAAGGAAGAGGGGCGAAATGCCAGGAGGGGGCTCGGGAGGGAGGGAGGGAGGGAGGGAAGACCTGAGCAGGCGTGCAAGCGGGAGGCAGGGAAGAAGGGAGGAAGTGAGGAAGGCCTGGAAGCCTGCGTTCGCCCAGACCCAGGGGCAGGGGCAGGGATCAGCTACCTCATACCTCATTCCACTGGCACATAAAAACTCATGAAAACTGCCATAGCAGCGGAGAACCATCAACTTGAAGAATTGGACATGTTGAAGGACGAAGGAAGAGCGGAAGAAGGATCTGTGTCCACTGAGCATGACCTGGGCTCCCGTGGGGCAGTTCATGGTGTGTCTCTACCCGAGGAGAAATTTCAACGCGACAACAGTGTAGACTTCATGAATTTGCCGATGGAAAATACTGAAGAGGAAGCACCTCCAACCTTCAAAGATACAAAATCTTCAAAAGAGCCTGCAGATGTTCACTCGAAATCTCTCACGGTTTCTCCTTCATGTACGTTTCTATTCCACACCTGTGAAGTTTGTCATCATTTTCAGCATTTATAGATAAATTTTCAGCAAATTTTCATTCGTAGATTGTCACAGTCGACCAATTGTAAGTAAATTTTATTGTAGTCACATACAATCATGTCTGTTTTCATTCATTTGTTCCATATTATCAAGGGAAAGAAATTGGTGCCAAACTCGATCGATGGAAAAACTTGCAGATATATTTGATTCATCAATATGAATACTATTCATGAAACAATGTCATTCTTCTTATTCAATCAACTAGTGCATGGATGGCTGCGAAGTGATTCTACGTGCGTTTGGGTATTGCAGTCCAGTTCAAAGGGCTGAATCATGTCGCCTTTCGTTGCGAGAACCTGGAGAAATCGCTGGATTTTTACTGTGGACTTTTGGGTATGTGTACCGTTTAATTTGACAGTTATGTCAGTCTTAGACATAGGAGGAAATGAAATACAGCGAAGGATGCATTCCAGCAATCTGTGAGTAACGAACCGCTTTCATCAAATAGCTAACCATCTTTTATTCATTCCAATAGGTTTGATGACTAGTCCAGATAGACCAGAGCTTCCGTATAGAGGAGCTTGGTTACTTTTGGGAGCTGAGGGTATTCATATCATGGAGGTTCCCAACCCTGATCCAGTTCACGGTCGGCCTGGGCATGATGGTTTCGACAGACATGCATGCTTTAACTGCAAGAATGTTGAAGGTCTTCGACAAACACTTGAGAAAGCAGGTGAGCATATAGTAGTTGCAAACTGGGATTTTAGGCTGACCTTGAATTTTCTAATGTGTTTGCAGTTGTATATAAACACGATTTGATGTGGTTCAGACTACAAGCTTTGCTATAACGTACACCCTCATTTCTCTTTTGAAGGGATACCGTACCAGCACTGCATGGTGCCCTCAATATTCTGTTGCGATCCTGATGGCAATGGATTGGAGTTTATTGAAATTAGTCCTCTGACCCCTGGGTCTGGGCGAGCGGAGGCTTGCACGCCTGGCTCAGGTCTTCCCTCCCTGCCTCCCGCTCTCCCTGGGGGTTTTAGGGGTGGAATTCATGTCTTTTCTGAGTGACCCTATACCTAAACCCTAAACCGCTCGGCACTGCGCGCTCTCGCTCGTCTCGCACTCGCTCCTCCTCTCGCCTCGTTCCAGCCTTTCGTGTTTCCGCTCGTCAACCAGCCAGAAGCGCAACAGCATAGCGGTTTTTCTTGGCACGGCGGGCGCGAGGGGAAGGTAAGACGCGTTCACCTTCCAATTTGCTAAAATCCAAGTTCCTGCATTCAATTTTGTGCTGTCCAAGTTCCTGCTGCCTTTGAAAGTCTTGGGTAGTGTCATCTGGTCCATAGCGCGAAGGGACGCGCCACCTGTCCTCCTGACGCTCGTCTCGATCCTGTGCGGGCGCAAGGGGAGGTAAGACGCTCTCCCTCCTCAATCGACTCGTTTCAAAAATCTTGTTTCAATTTCGTGCTGAGTTCCAGCTGTGTTCATAGAAGTGAGCTGTGTTTCTGAAGGGCGAAGGAGGATGAAGCGTTCAAGGGAGGAAGGTTCTTCGGCCTCTGATCAGACCATCAACTTTATCAACAAAGTCAAGACACGATTTTCAGCGGAGGAGCACGTGTACAAGGCGTTTCTGGAGATTTTGAATATTGAATTTGAATTTTACCTCGTATGTACGAGGGTCCGAGGGGCCACGGTCGCACATCCTCCGTACCTCATACTGTTGACATCGTACGTCGTATGTACGAGGGTCCGAGGGGCCACGGTCGCATTCATAGAATCGATCCCTCTTATAGAATTTTAAAAAAATTAAAAAAATTAAAAAAAAAAAAAACGAAAAGGAGTTTAGGAACTTTTCTTATGTTTATGATCTGCGGAAGTTCCACGGAGTGGAGGTCACCCATCCCAGACCTCTTCCGTGCCAAGGGCGCTTAACCGCAGCGGTCTTATCGGATCTGGGTTACACCAGTCCGGACGTGATGGACATCACGTCGATGAAAGGCACCCGGGGGGTTTTGTTATCTTATTTTCTTAATTATCATGAGATAATTAAGAAAATAATAAATATATAATCACATATTCAGAAAGAAACAAGCACATTAAAAAACAATTCCATGAAAAATAAAAAAGTAAAATCTAAAGAGAAAATTTCAGAAATTATTCAATCAGTCAAATGTAAAGAAATGATTGCATTAAAATAAATAAAATTACGAAAATGTAGAGAAACAGTGACATAAAAAAATAATAAAAATTAATCGAAATCGTGAAGAAATGATTACAGAAGATATAAAGAAAGAAAGACATAGAAACTGAATCCATGAAGAAATAACTAAGTTAACATATTAAAATAAATACCTAAGGCCACACTTCTATCGATTAGAGTCACTGAGGAAGGATATGATCTCGACTGACGGTCAGTCAAGAATCGAGTTATCAAATGTGTATAACTCCAGATTATCTTGGGCTCAATTCTTGCAGGATTCTATAGCCAAGTCTATTCAAAAAGATGCAAATTTACTGCATGAGTACCATTTTTAAAATAGAAAAAAAAGTGCATAATAAATAATAATTTCTAACCTGATTGCTTAATTCTAAATGTTTCTGTTTCTATCCATGATTATTTAGAATCGAAGAGAAATCCCAACATTGATACAAAGATCAACGGTTCAGATCATACTTCAGAGTCATATTTATCTATCCATGATCATTTATAATTAAAAAAAATAATCTCCACATTGGCTCAAAGATCAACTGTTCAGATCATTCTTCAGAGTCTTTAGTTTTGTCTTTTTATTCAAGTTTTTTTTTATCCATTTGATTCATTGGTTTTATTTTTTTATTTCATTTCTTATTCCTTCATCTCTCATGCGAGTGATTATCATAGGAAAAGATAACAAAATGCGCCATGATTCGATCACGTCAGGGCTGGTATGCCTCCTGCTGCTGCCGCTGCTGTGCTCCTGCTACCCTAAACCTAAAGCCCCAAAGCCGTTCGCCACTGCGCGCTCTCGCTCTCGCTTGTTCTCTCTGTCTCCGCCCTCTCTCTCTCTCTCTCTCTCTCTCCCCCTTTCTCTGGCCCTGCTGCTGCTGCTCGCCTTCCCCTCATCCTCTCTTCTTCAATTCCTGCTTTCAATTTTGTGCCGATTTGCAAGTTCCTGCCAAGGGCGCAAGGGGACGCGCCACTCACCTTCCCCTTGCGCCCGGCCGATCAGCGGCTACCAACGGCCGCTGATCGGATGTCCCCGAAGAGACGAGAGGGGAGGTGCAGCTGCAGTATTTATACGCGTAAGACCTGAGATTACAACACTCATGCCTTTAATGCGAGAATACGGAACACGTGGCGCTCTCAAATGTTTTTCTAGTTTCAAATGTTTTTAACTCCAGATTATCTTGGGCTCAATTCTTGCAGAATTTGTATAGCCAAGTCTATTAAAAAAGATGCAGATTTATTGCATGAATATCATTTTCCAAATAGAAAATAAGAAATAATAAACAATAATTTCTAACCTGATTTATAATTTCTAAATGTTACTGTTTCTATCCGTAATCGTTTATGGAGGCCGTCCGGGAGATCCCCGAAGGATCAGCATCGAGGAAAGATGTCTTTCACCAGTCGTCACTCAAGTCCATGTCTTCCCTCAGTGACTCAGATGTCCCCGAAGGGACGAGAGGGAAGGTGCAGCTGCAGTATTTATACGCGTAAGACCTGAGATTACAATACCCGTGCCATTAATGAGAGAATACTGAACACGTGTCGCTCTCAATTGTTTTTCTAGGTTCAAATTTTATAACTTCAAATTATCTTGGGCTCCATTCTCGCAGAATTCCATAACGAAGTTTATTCAAAGAGATTTTCATGCAAGTTTATTGCAGGAATATCAGTTTCTAAGAAAAAAGAATTAAAACATCATAAATAAAAATTTCTGATCTGATTGCCAAATTCTAAAGGGAACTTTTTCTATCCAGGATTACTAATAATTCAGAAAGAAATCCTAACATTGGTTCAGAGATCAACGGTTCTGATCATACTTCCGAGTCAGAGTCGTATTTATCTGTTATCTCCTTGGAAATCTTTTATGGAATTCGTTTATATATCTATCTCATTGTTTTTTTAACTTTTATTTTTTTGCTTTTATTCAGGCGCCGATCCCTTCGAGAACCGAAGATCGAGCCGGAACAGAGGCTAAGGCTGTGGGATCCTCCACTGCCTTGGATATTTTAGCAGTGAGTGGAGCGGCAGTCGCGACGGAAGCTGCTGCGCGCCACAGTTCCAGGGAGTCGCCAAGAGATTCTGTGGCGACTGAAATCCTCGAAACAGAGGATGAGACGAGTTCGGAAGAGCAGGAAGCGGACTATGTGCGGAAGACGCCAACAGGGGTACTGTGCGAGCAGATAGTGCCACTCCTGCGATATTTGGATCGCAAGACAGCAAAGTACTCGAGTTCCAGAAAATCGCAGTCTTATGTGGAGATTGTCAAGAGCAGGACGAGGAGCAAGGTGGCCACCTGGGCCACTAGATGCCAAACATTGCAGATGAGGAATACTGCCCTCCAACAGCACCTGGCGATCACGAAGAGGCTACACCAAACCCTGCAACAACAGCGGGAGGATGTGGCGACGAAAGCCCAGGCGGATGCCGAGCTAATGCGGGCAAAGATCGAGTCGGAATTGCAGGAAGAGCGGAGACAAAACCACATTCTAACAGAGGAGCTTGCGCGCCAGACGCGCGCATTAGAGGAAAGCCAAAACACGCGCAAGGAGGATGAGGAGTTGTTGCGCAACTTGCAATCCGAGTGCGTGGAATTGAGGGCGCAGCGCGCATATGCGGAGATGCAGCTAGCAGAGGTGGAAGGCAGCAGCCGGACGCGAGAGGAGTTGGTGACGCGGGTGACTCACTGTCTAAGAGGATACGCCCACTGGAAAGTGGCGGCACAAGAGAAGATCACGCTCAGGGAGTTTGAGCTTCGGGCGGCGGCGTTGACGGAGGGTGACAGTCGGAGTCGGCGGCGAGTAGCGAGGAAATTAGAGGCCTTCTTGTTGGGTGCGCGCGACACTATGGCACACTTGGAGTCGGAAGTGATTGCAGTCCTTCGGCGGCTGGAGTTGCGCAGCCGGTCGGAAGATTGGCAGGGTAGGGAGATAGTGCGAGGCAGTTCGGCGCGTAGGAGGTGTAGTACCGGATCTGCAGAGTGCAGTAGTGTAGCTTGGTTTCGTGCAGGAGTTTAGAGGAGCAGGTAGTGCAACGTAGTGTTAGTTAGGACCTTAGAGGGTATAAAGTAGTTCAAGGCGTTTTGCCTTGGGATTCTTCCAGTTTCGGAAATGCAGATCAGGAATTCACTTTCTCGGCGTGTTTGTGCATTTGGTCCTGGCACCACGTAGAGGAGCTGCAGCATAGTGAAGTTACCGCATGTTGTAGCTGAAGGCCTTCGTCTGAATGTTCAGAGCTAGTACACCGGTTAGAGACTTGAGCAGTGCGGATCTGCACCTGCGGGTGATTTCTGATGCTCAGAGCCGGTTGCGAGTTAGATACTTGAACAGTTCCCCCTTACACCTTCGAGTGACATATCCTGATTGTACTACTACGGGAAGTTTCCCCTTAATGCCAAAGTGAAGTTTTGTTACTTCGTGTAAACCTTGGTTATCAATTCAGGTTATGTGTGTGTTACTGGATTGTGTCTCAGTTGAGTTCTCAGTCGGGCCTGTACTCTCTACGCTTAGTGTGAGTAGAGGGTGACGTCCAACGCGTATGAGTGACTTTGTTCCGAAGTGGGAAGTCCAATCCGGGTTCCCTACGCTAGTAGAAACTGGCGGAAGGGCTGTAAAAGCCGGAGTGGGAGTCACTACCTGCAGAGCCGCTGAGTGAACTTTTGAGATACTTTCCCCCTGAAATCCTAAGCGGAGGTCCTTACCGAACTCCGAGTTGTGCTTTTCCAGTTTCAGGTGTGTGTGTGTGTTGAGTGACTTACGTTGCACTGTGCATCCTCCGAGCATCCTCCGAGTCGAGCATCCTCCGAGCGACCTCCGAGTTGAGCATCCTCCGAGTGGCCTCCGAGTCGAGCACTGCAGTATTTCTGGGAGTGACAGTCACATGAGAATTCAAACTCTCCAAAAGTCTGTTAAAAGTGACACTTTGTACTCTGTGTGTTGCCTCTGTTCCTGTGGGTTCGATCTTTTTACCACCATACTGCAGTTTTAGCCTTTGGTGGGTTATTACATGGTGTCGGTAGGTCCTAGGGCCTTAGGGCTTTATTACCTTCAGCAAATGAACCGGATGTCTAGCATGAGGAACTATATTTCCTTGAGGCTTAGACGATCTACTCTAAACTAGATCTAGCTCTCCTACATGGCACATGATTAGACGTGATGCCAGCAAATGTTCACAAACATATTCTAAGTGCACGTTGTTGTTTTCCGCCCAGAAAGTCACGTCACATTGTAAATTCTCTTTCATTTGTTACATACATGGTTCATGTGGTTAACTCTTACATTTCTTCTGTCTTCACAATATGCTATGTTCCTTGTCGCAATATCTCCATTCTTTCTTCACAATAGTTCCTGCTTCTATGCATTCTCTCCATGCCACGGAATTGTCTAGCCCTTTTGTTGTGCACAAATTTTGATGGCTGATATGAATATGGCTGGTGCTGTAGTTTCCTGCTTCTATGCATTCCCTCTATGCCACAAAATTGCCTTGCACTTTTATTTTGCAGGTAGCATAAACACGTGTTCACTTTTGCTTTGATTCCTTAGTTAGACACTTTGAGATTCTACTATAGTGTGGATTTGAAGACCTCATTTTTGTGTTGATTGTTTCTTCTTCTAAGAGTGCTTTAGTTTCATAAAGGTATATTTTTTGATACATCAAATATAAATATTGTAATACGGGCATGCCGCGAGGCATGCCTTTTGACCTTCAAAGTGGGCATGGGCATGCCTCGCGCTCCCAACTTTGGGGGGAGCGCGAGCTCTGCCCGGGGGCCCTTCTCCCGCCTTTAGCCACCCTTGCCCTGCCCGATCCCGATGCCGCATCCCGGGGCCAAGGTCCGCATATCCTCCGTACCTCGTACTGCTGACATCGTTCCTCGTATGGACGAGGGTCCGAGAGGCCACGGTCGCATATCCTCCGTACCTCGTACTGCTGACCTCGTACCTCGTATGTACGAGGGTCCGAGGGGCCACGGTCGCATATCCTCCGTACCTCGTACTGCTGACCTCGTACCTCGTATGTACGAGGGTCCGAGGGGCCACGGTCGCGTTCATAGAATTGACCCCCCTAATTAAAAATCAAATTTGGGGGGTCAATTCTATGACCCCCCTAATTTAGGGGGGTCATAGAACAAAAAGGAGTTTAGGAACTTTTTCATGTTTATGATCTGCGGAAGATCCACGGAGTGGAGGTCACCCATCCCAGACCTCTTCCGTGCCAAGGGCGCTTAACCGCAGCGGTCTTATCGGATCTGGGTTACACCAGTCCGGACGTGATGGACATCACGTCGATGAAAGGGTCCCGGGGGGTTTTGTTATCTTATTTTCTTAATTATCATGAGATAATTAAGAAAATAATAAATATATAATCACAAATTCCGAAAGAAACAAGCACATTAAAAAACAATTCCATGAAAAATAAAAAAGTTAAATCTAAAGAGCAAATTTCAGAAAATATTCAATCAGTCAAATGTAAAGAAATGATTGCATTAAAATAAATATAATTACAAAAATGTAGAGAAACAGTGACATAAAATAATAATAAAAATTAATCGAAATCGTGAAGAAATGATCACAGAAGATATAAAGAAAGAAAGACATAGAAACTGAATCCATGAAGAAATAACTAAGTTAACATATTGAAAATAAATACCTAAGGCCACACTTCTATCGATTAGAGTCACTGAGGAAGGATATGAACTCGACTAACGACTGACGGTCAGTCAAGAATCGAGTTATCAAATTTGTATAACTCCAGATTATCTTGGGCTCAATTCTTGCAGGATTCTATAGCCAAGTCTTTTCAAAAAGATGCAAATTTATTGCATGAGTATCATTTTTAAAATAGAAAAAAAAGTGCATAATAAATAATAATTTCTAACCTGATTGCTAAATTCTAAATGTTTCTGTTTCTATCCATGATTATTTAGAATCGAAGAGAAATCCCAACATTGATACAAAGATCAACGGTTCAGATCATACTTCAGAGTCATATTTATCTATCCATGATCATTTATAATTAAAAAAAATAATCTCAACATTGGCTCAAAGATCAACTGTTCAGATCATTCTTCAGAGTCTTTAGTTTTGTCTTTTTATTCAAGTTTTTTTTTATCCATTTGATTCATTGGTTTCTTTTTTTATTTCATTTCTTATTCCTTCATCTCTCATGCAAGTGATTATCATAGGAAAAGATAACAAAATGCGCCATGATTCGATCACATCAGGGCTGGTATGCCTCCTGCTGCTGCCGCTGCTATGCTCCTGCTACCCTAAACCTTAAGCCCCAAAGCCGCTCGCCACTGCGCGCTCTCGCTCTCGCTTGTTCTCTCTGTCTCCGCCCTCTCTCTCTCTCTCTCTCTCCCTTTCTCTGGCCCTGCTGCTGCTGCTCGCCTTCCCCTCATCCTCTCTTCTTCTATTCCTGCTTTCAATTTTGTGCCGATTTGCAAGTTCCTGCCAAGGGCGCAAGGGGACGCGCCACTCACCTTCCCCTTGCGCCCGGCCGATCAGCGGCTACCAACGGCCGCTGATCGGATGTCCCCGAAGAGACGAGAGGGGAGGTGCAGCTGCAGTATTTATACGCGTAAGACCTGAGATTACAACACTCATGCCTTTAATGCGAGAATACGGAACACGTGGCGCTCTCAAATGTTTTTCTAGTTTCAAATGTTTATAACTCCAGATTATCTTGGGCTCAATTCTTGCAGAATTTGTAAAGCCAAGTCTATTAAAAAAGATGCAGATTTATTCCATGAATATCATTTTCGAAATAGAAAATAAGAAATTATAAACAATAATTTCTAACCTGATTGGTAATTTCTAAATGTTACTGTTTCTATCCGTAATCGTTTATGGAGGCCGTCCGGGAGATCCCCGAAGGATCGGCATCCAGGAAAGATGTCTTTCGCCAGTCGTCAGTCAAGTGCATGTTCCCTCAGTGACTCAGATGTCGCCGAAGGGACGAGAGGGAAACATTGGTTCAGAGATCAACGGTTCAGATCATACTTCCGAGTCAGAGTCGTATTTATCTGTTATCTCCTTGGTAATATTTTATGGAATTCGTTTATATATCTATCTCATTGTTTTTTAAACTTTTATTTTTTTGCTTTTATTCATTTCTTGATTTTATTTTATTTTTGATTCTTTTATCTCTCAAACGAATAATTATCACAGGACAAGATAACAAAATCTCAGGGGACTCTTTCATGGACGTGATTCCGATCGCATCACGGCTGGTATGCCAGATCCCATCAGAACCCCGCGGTTAAGCGCCCTTGGAACGGAATAGGTCTGGGATGGGTGACCACACTCCGTGGAACTTCCGCAAATCATAAAGCTCCTAAGGTAGTCCGAGTCAGAGTCATTTTTCCATATTTATTGGAGAAGCTAGACGCGTCCGACAACGGGATGCCCCTTCGCGCCCGACAGGAATGTAGAGGCCGTCCGAGAGATCCCCTCGCGCCCGACAGGAATATAGACGCGTCCGAGGGATGCCCCCTCGCGCCCCACAGGAATCTAGACTAGTCCGAGAAATCCCCCTTGCGCCCGGCCGGGTCCCAGACACCGTGAAACGCGCGTCCCCTCGCGCCCGACAGGAATGTAGATGCGTCCGAGGGATGCCCCCTCGCGCCCCACAGGAATCTAAACGCTACCGAGATATCTCCCTTGCGCCCGGCCGGGTTCCAGACAGAGTGAAAGGCGCGCCTCCTCGAGGCCGACAGGAATCTAGAAGCGTCCGAGGGATTGCCCTTCGCGCCCGGCAGGAATCTTGAAACGTCCCGGGGACTGTCTGCAGTCAGTGAGGGTGGCGACACCGTGAGAACGCGCGATTCTCGCGCGTCCGACAGGTATCTAGAGGCGTCCGAGGGATGCCCCCTCGCGCCCGGCAGGAATCTTGAAACGTCCGGGGGACGGTCTGCAGTCAGTCGTCAAGTGGAGTCCATATCCTGACGAAGGATATGAACTGGACTGACGACTCACAGTCAGTCAAGAATCGAGGGACTGTGATTGACGACGGACGGAATAAACCGTGGGGTCAGTCAGCACTCAGTGAAGAATCTTGACAACTGACGGAATAAACCGTGGGTTCAGTCGCCAGTCAGTCAAGAATCGAGGGACCGTGACTGGCCACTGAATGAAGACATCGTCAATGAACTAAAATGAAATGAATTGTGTTTTGTTTGTTTTCACATCAATGTTTTCGTCCTTGACAACATTAGATCTGACGAGATTACATATAGTTTTATCAGTTGGGAGTTCTGGCTTTTTTCCAGTTTCACACATATTTTTTCCATGCTTTCTCCTACTCGAAAGATCGAATCTAAAAAATGTGACAAACTCTGCGACTAACAAACTCCCTTCTTTCGCTCGCTGTAAAATCTTCTCACTTTATACATACCGTCATAGCTGTAGAAGAATTTGGATCGAAGGATGGAATCCTTGTGCTTCCGAACGACTCGGACTGATCGTCCGAGCTCAGAAGAATTCTTCAAAGCAAGATTTCCTCCCGCTAGCTTTTCATCTTCTGTAACTTCGGTGTTCGCAGCACCGAAGTTACAGAGGATCAAAAGCTCGTGCGAGGACAACACCGTCATCGCGCCTAACGACCCCTCCCTCACCGCAATAAAATATGTTGTCTCCCTCGTCCATATCATCTTTTTCTCCAGAGAGCTTATCAACACAGAGAGAGCGCTCGGTGGCGAGCGGGTTTAGGGTTTAGGGTCACTGAGGAAGGATATGAACTCGACTAACGACTGACGGTCAGCCAAGACTCGAGTTATAAAATTTTCATAACTCCAGATTTTCTTGGGCTCAATTCTTGCAGGATTCTATAGACAAGTCTATTCAAAAAGATTTTTACCTCGTATAGTACGAGGGGCCAAGGTCGCATATCCTCCGTACCGCGTACTGCTGACATCGTTCCTCGTATGAACGAGGGTCCGAGGGGCCAGGGTCGCATATCCTCCGTACCTCGTACTGCTTACATCGTACCTCGTATGAACGAGGGTCCGAGTGGCCAAGGTCGCATATCCTCCGTACCGCGTACTGCTGACATCGTTCCTCGTATGAACGAGGGTCCGAGGGGCCAGGGTCGCATATCCTCCGTACCTCGTACTGCTGACATCGTACCTCGTATGTACGAGGGTCCGAGTGGCCAGGGTCGCATATCCTCCGTACCTCGTACTGCAAACATCGTACACCGTATGTACGAGGGTCCGAGGGGCCAGGGTCGCATATCCTCCGTACCTCGTACTGCTGACATCGTACCTCGTATGTACGAGGGTCCGAGGGGCCACGGTCGCATATCCTCCGTACCTCGTACTGCTGACATCGTACCTCGTATGTACGAGGGTTCGAGGGGCCACGATCGCATATCCCCCGTACCTCGTACTGTTAAAATCGTACCTCGTATGAACGAGGGTCCGAGGGGCCACGGTCGCAATCATAGAATCGACCCCTCTTATAAAATTAAAAAAAAATTAAAAATTTTTTTAAAAAAAAAAACGAAAAGGAGTTTAGGAACTTTTTCATGTTTATGATCTGCGGAAGTTCCACGGAGTGGAGGTCACCCATCCCAGACCTCTTCCGTGCCAAGGGCGCTTCACCGCAGCAGTCTTATCGGATCTGGGTTTTGTTATCTTATTTTCTTTATTATCATGAGATAATTCCAAAAATAATAAATAAATCAGCACATATTCAGGAAGAAACAAGCATTACTAAAAAGAATACTTCCAAGAAAAATAAAATTAAAAAAGCAAAATCTAAAGAGAAAATTTCAGAGAATATTCAATCAGTAAAATGTAAAGAAATGATTGCCTCAAAATAAATATAATTACGAAAATGTAGAGAAACAGTGACATAAAAATACAAAAATAAAAGAAAATTGAAATTGTGAAGAAAGGATTACGGAAGATATAAAGAAAGAAAGACCTAGAAACTGAATCCATGAGAAAATAACTAAGTTAACATATTGAAAATAAATACCCAAGGCCACACTTCCATCGATTTGAGACTACGCACAGTAGGGCTGTGTGCTCGGCATAAGCCAACTCTTCCAAGGCCGATTCAAGGGTATGCAATCATTGGAGTTGAAGCTCTGGTCATAACATAACCAAGGCTCTTACTCTGAGGCATGATCCAAAGCGTTGAACTATTCTGAAATATATAGAGTTCTCCAGAAAGGCAGTTAGTGGACGGCCTTGCGCCCCAAAACCAGCAAGAAGAGGGTGCCCTGGTACAGGTACGAACTTGGGCCTTGGGCCCTGGCACACTTCTGATAGACCAGTCCTTGGCGAAAGGAAATCGAGACGCGTCCGGGAGATCCCCCTTGCGCGCGACAAGATTCTACACGCATCCGAGAGACCCCCATTGCGCCCGCCCGGATTCAAGACACCGCGAGACGCGCGTCCCCTGGCGCCCCCCAGGAACCCGGGCGCGTCCGGGAGATCCCCATTTCGCCCGGCCGGGTTAAATGCACCGCGAGACGTGCGCCCCCAACGCTCCTACTCGGCGAGGCGCACACTCCGGTACATTTGTTTCCTCCTTTCCTCCCTCGCTTCCGAACAAAGGGACTGCCGAACTCCCAGGAATGCGCCAGTGGCAGCGCCGATTTTTACCTCGTATAGTCCGAGGGGCCAAGGTCCGCATATCCTCCGTACCTCGTACTGCTGACATCGTTCCTCGTATGGACGAGGGTCCGAGGGGCCACGGTCGCGTTCATAGAATTGACCCCCCTAATTCAAAATCAAACCAAAAATTAAAAATTAGAACAAAAAGGAGTTTAGGAACATTTTCAGGTTTATGATCTGCGGAAGTTCCACGGAGTGGAGGTAACCCATCCCAGACCTCTTCCGTGCCAAGGGCGCTTCACCGCAGCGGTCTTATCGGATCTGGGTTTTGTTATCTTATTTTCTTTATTATCATGAGATAATTCAGAAAATAATAAATAAATCATCACATATTCAGAAAGAAACAAGCATTACTAAAAAACATAATTCCATGAAAAATAAAATTAAAAAAGTAAAATCTAAAGAGAAAATTTCAGAAAATATTCAATCAGTAAAATGTAAAGAAATGATTGCCTCAAAATAAATATAATTACGAAAATGTAGAGAAACAGTGACATAAAAATACAAAAATAAAAGAAAATTGAAATTGTGAAGAAAGGATTACAGAAAATATAAAGAAAGAAAGACATAGAAACTGAATCCATGAGGAAATAACTAAGTTAACATATTGAAAATAAATACCCAAGGCCACAGTTCCATCGATTTGAGACTACGCACAGTAGGGCTGTGTGCTCGGCATAAGCCCACTCTTCCAAGGCCGATTCAAGGGTATGCAATCATTTGAGTTGAAGCTGTGGTCATAACATAACCAAGGCTCTTACTCTGAGGCATGATCCAAAGCGTTGAACTATTCTGAAATATATAGAGTTCTCCAGGAAGGCAGTTAGTGGACGGCCTTGCGCCCCAAAACCAGCAAGAAGAGGGTGCCCTGGTACAGGTACGAACTTGGGCCTTGGGCCCTGGCACACTTCTGATAGACCAGTCCTTGGCGAAAGGAAATCGAGACGCGTCCGGGAGATCCCCCTTGCGCCCGACAAGATTCTACACGCATCCGAGAGACCCCCATTGCGCCCGCCCGGGTTCAAGACACCGCGAGACGCGCGTCCCCTGGCGCCCCCCAGGAACCCGGGCGCGTCCGGGAGATCCCCATTTAGCCCGGCCGGGTTCAATGCACCGCGAGACGCGCACCCACAACGCTCCTACTCGGCGAGGCGCACACTCGGGTACAATTGTTTCCTCCTTTCCTCCCTCGCTTCCGAACAAAGGGACTGCCGAACTCCCGGGAATACTGCTGACCTCGTACCTCGTATGTACGAGGGCCCGAGGGGCCACGGTCGCAGATCCTCCGAACCTCGTACTGCTACCTCGTACCTCGTATGTACGAGGGTCCGAGGGGCCACGGTCGCATATCCTCCGTACCTCGTACTGCTGATCTCGTACCTCGTATGTTCGAGGGTCCGAGGGGCCACGGTCGCGTTCATAGAATTGACCCCCATAATTAAAAATCAAACCAAAAATTAAAAATTAGAACAAAAAGGAGTTTAGGAACTTTTTCATGTTTATGATCTGCGGAAGTTCCACGGAGTGGAGGTCACCCATCCTAGACCTCTTCCGGCCTTGCGCCCCAAAACCAGCAAGAAGAGGGTGCCCTGGTACAGGTATGAACTTGGGCCTTGGGCCCTGGCACACTTCTGATAGACCAGTCCATGGCGAAAGGAAATCGAGACGCGTCCGGGAGATCCCCCCTGCGCCCGACAAGATTCTACACGCATCCGAGAGACCCCCATTGCGCCCGCCCGGGTTCAAGACACCGCGAGACGCGCGTCCCCTGGCGCCCCCCAGGAACCCGGGCGCGTCCGGGAGATCCCCATTTCGCCCGGCCGGGCTCAATTTGTTTCCTCCTTTCCTCCCTCGCTTCCGAACAAAGGGACTGCCGAACTCCCAGGAATGCGCCAGGGGGAGCGCCAGATTTTTACCTCGTATAGTCCGAGGGGCCCAGGTCCGCATATCCTCCGTACCTCGTATTGCTGACATCGTTCCTCGTATGGACGAGGGCCCGAGGGGCCACGGTCGCATATCCTCCGAACCTCGTACTGCTGACATCGTACCTCGTATGTACGAGGGTCCGAGGGGCCACGATCGCATATCCCCCGTACCTCGTACTGTTGACATCGTACCTCGTATGTACGAGGGTCCGTGGGGCCACGGTCGCATTCATAGAATCGACCCCTCTTAAAAAATAAAAAAAAATTTAAAGAAAAAAAAAACGAAAAGGAGTTTAGGAACTTTTTCATGTTTATGATCTGCGGAAGTTCCACGGAGTGGATGTCACCCATCCCAGACCTCTTCCGTGCCAAGGGCGCTTGACCGCAGCGGTCTTATCGGATCTGGGTTACACCAGTCCGGACATGATGGACATCACGTCGATGAAAGGCTCGCGGGGGGTTTTGTTATCTTATTTTCCTAATTATCATGAGATAATTCAGAAAATAATAAATATATAATCACATTTTCCGAAAGAAACAAGCACATTAAAAAACAATTCCATGAAAAATAAAAAAGTAAAATCTAAAGAGAAAATGTCAGAAAATATTCAATCAGTCAAATGTAAAGAAATGATTGCGTTAAAATAAATATAATTACGAAAATGTAGAGAAACAGTGACATAAAAAAAAATAAAAATTAATCGAAATCGTGAAGGAATGATGACAGAAGATATAAAGAAAGAAAGACATAGAAACTGAATCCATGAGGAAATAACTAAGTTAACATATTGAAAATAAATACCCAAGGCCACACTTCCATCGATTAGAGACTACGCACAGTAGGGCTGTGTGCTCGGCATAAGCCAACTCTTCCAAAGCCGATTCGAGGGTATGCAATCATTGGAGTTGAAGCTCTGGTCATAACATAGAAACTGAATCCATGAAGGAATAACTAAGTTAACATATTGAAAATAAATACCCAAGGCCACACTCCTATCGATCAGAGTCACTGAGGAAGGATATGCACTCGACTAACGACTGACGGTCAGTCAAGAATCGAGTTATCAAATGTGTATAACTCCAGATTATCTTGGGCTCAATTCTTGCAGGATTCTATAGCCAAGTCTATTCAAAAGGATGCAAATTTATTGCTTGAGTATCATTTTTAAAATAGAAAAAAAGGTGCATAATAAATAATAATTTCTAACCTGATTGCTTATAGACGCGTCCGAGGGATGCCCCTTTGCGCCCGGCAGGAATCTTGAAACGTCCCGGGGACGGTCTGCAGTCAGTGAGGGTGGAGACACCGTGAAACGCGCGTTCCCTCGAGCCCGACAGGTGTCTAGAGGCGTCCGAGGGATGCCCCCTCGCGCCCCACAGGAATCTGGACGAGTCCGATAAATTCCCCTTGCGCCCGGCTGGGTTCCAGACACCGTGAAACGAGCGTCTCCTCGCGCCCGACAGGAATCTAGAGGCGTCCGAATGATGCCTCCTTGCGCCCGGCAGGAATCTTGAAACGTCCGGGGGACGGTCTGCAGTCAGTCGTCAAGTGGAGTTCATATCCTGACGAAGGATTTGAACTGGACTGACGACTCACAGTCAGTCAAGAATCGAGGGACTGTGATTGACGACGGACGGAATAAACCATGGGGTCAGTCACCAGTCAGTCAAGAATCGAGGGACCGTGACTGGCCACTGAATGAAGACATCGTCAATGAACTTAAATGAAATGAATTGTGTTCTGTTTGTTTTCACATTATTGTTTTCACATCATTGAGCGGGAGGCAGGGAGGGAAGTCCTGAGCCAGGCATGCAAGCGGGAGGCAGGAAGTGAGCGATGCGCGGGAGGCAGCGGGGGGCAGGGGCTAGGATCAGCTCCCTCGCGTTCCCCCAAAAGTGTTGAGCCTTTAGTGACGAGGAGGGGGGGGGGAGCGGGAGTCAGGGAAGGAAGACGTGCAAGCGGGAGGCAGGGAAGAAGGGAGGAAGTGAGTAAAGGCCTGGAAGCCTGCGCTCGCCCAGACCCAGGGGCAGGGCAGGGATCAGCTACCTCATTCGGAGGACGTAGCACAGACGACCTATATATATGGGGTGAGGTGCAGTTCAGCCGCATCAGGGTCCAGTCGTCCTTTCTGTTCCAGTGGTCACCTGAGTTACAAGCGCCGTCTGCCACTGTCTCTTTGCTGTCGTTTGTGAGGAGGGTCCGATCCAGGAGCAGGGAGGAGGGGCGCAGGAGAGAAAAGCGAGAGGCAGGGAAGAAGGGAGGAAGTGAGTAAAGGCCTGGAAGCCTGCGCTCGCCCAGACCCAGGGGCAGGGGCAGGGATCAGCTACCTCATACCTCATTCCACTGGCACATAAAAACTCATGAAAACTGCCATAGCAGCGGAGAACCATCAACTTGAAGAATTGGACATGTTGAAGGACGAAGGAAGAGCGGAAGAAGGATCTGTGTCCACTGAGCATGACCTGGGCTCCCGTGGGGCAGTTCATGGTGTGTCTCTACCCGAGGAGAAATTTCAACACGACAACAGTGTAGACTTCATGAATTTGCCGATGGAAAATACTGAAGAGGAAGCACCTCCAACCTTCAAAGATACAAAATCTTCAAAAGAGCCTGCAGATGTTCACTTGAAATCTCTCACGGTTTCTCCTTCATGTACGTTTCTATTCCACTCCTGTGAAGTTTGTCATCATTTTCAGCATTTATAGATAAAATTTCAGCAAATTTTCATTCCTAGATTGTCACAGTCGACCAATTGTAAGTAAATTTTATTGTAGTCACATACAATCATGTCTGTTTTCATTCATTTGTTCCATATTATCATGGGAAAGAGATTGGTGCCAAACTCGATCGATGGAAAAACTTGCAGATATATTTGATTCATCAATATGAATACTATTCATGAAACAATGTCATTCTTCTTATTCAATCAACTAGTGCATGGATGGCTGCGAAGTGATTCTACGTGCGTTTGAGTATTGCAGTCCAGTTCAAAGGGCTGAATCTGTGAGTAACGAACCGCTTTCATCAAATAGCTAACCATCTTTTATTCATTCCAATAGGTTTGATGACTAGTCCAGATAGACCAGAGCTTCCGTATAGAGGAGCTTGGTTACTTTTGGGAGCTGAGGTTATTCATATCATGGAGGTTCCCAACCCTGATCCAGTTCACGGTCGGCCTGGGCATGGTGGTTTCGACAGACATGCATGCTTTAACTGCAAGAATGTTGAAGGTCTTCGACAAACACTTGAGAAAGCAGGTGAGCATATAGTAGTTGCAAACTGGGATTTTAGGCTGACCTTGAATTTTCTAATGTGTTTGCAGTTGTATATATACACGATTTGATGTGGTTCAGACTACAAGCTTTGCTATAACGTACACCCTCATTTCTCTTTTGAAGGGATACCGTACCAGCACAGCATGGTGCCCTCAATATTCTGTTGCGATCCTGATGGCAATGGATTGGAGTTTATTGAAATTAGTCCTCTGACCCCTGGGTCTGGGCGAGCGGAGGCTTGCACGCCTGGCTCAGGTCTTCCCTCCCTGCCTCCCGCTCTCCCGGGGGGTTTTAGGGGTGGAATTCATGTCTTTTCTGAGTGACCCTATACCTAAACCCTAAACCCGCTCGGCACTGCGCGCTCTCGCTCGTCTCGCACTCGCTCCTCTTCTCGTCTCGTTCCAGCCTTTCGTGTTTCCGCTCGTCAACCAGCCAGAAGCGCAACAGCATAGCGGTTTTTCTTGGCACGGCGGGCGCGAGGGGAAGGTAAGACGCGTTCACCTTCCAATTTGCTAGAATCCAAGTTCCTGCATTCAATTTTGTGCTGTCCAAGTTCCTGCTGCCTTTGAAAGTCTTGGGTAGTGTCATCTGGTCCATAGCGCGAAGGGACGCGCCACCTGTCCTCCTGACGCTCGTCTTGATCCTGTGCGGGCGCAAGGGGAGGTAAGACGCTCTCCCTCCTCAATCGACTCGCTTCAAAAATCTTGTTTCAATTTCGTGCTGAGTTCCAGCTGTGTTCATAGAAGTGAGCTGTGTTTCTGAAGGGCGAAGGAGGATGAAGCGTTCAAGGGAGGAAGGGTCTTCGGCCTCTGATCAGACCATCAACTTTATCAACAAAGTCAAGACACGGTTTTCAGCGGAGGAGCACGTGTACAAGGCGTTTCTGGAGATTTTGAATATTGAATTTGAATTTTACCTCGTATGTACGAGGGTCCAAGGCCACAGTCGCATATCCTCCGTACCTCGTACTTCTGACATCGTACCTCGTATGTACGAGGGTCCGAGGGGCCACGGTCGCATATCATCCGTACCTCGTACTGTTGACATCGTACCTCGTATGTACGAGGGTCCGAGGGGTCACAGTCGCATTCATAGAATCGACCCCTCTTATAAAATTTTAAAAAAAAATAAAAAAAATAAAAATAAAAAAAACGAAAAGGAGTCAAGGAACTTTTTCATGTATATGATCTGCGGAAGTTCCACGGAGTGGAGGTCACCCATCCCAGACCTCTTCCGTGCCAAGGGCGCTTAACCGCTGCGGTCTTATCGGATCTGGGTTACACCAGTCCGGACGTGATGGACATCACGTCGATGAAAGGCTCCCGGGGGGTTTTGTTATCTTATTTTATTAATTATCATGAGATAATTCAGAAAATAATAAATATATAATCACATATTCCGAAAGAAACAAGCACATTAAAAAACAATTCCATGAAAAATAAAAAAGCAAAATCTAAATAGAAAATTTCAGAAAATATTCAATCAGTCAAATGTAAAGAAATGATTGCATTAAAATAAATATAATTACGAAAATGTAGAGAAACAGTGACATAAAAAATTAATAAAAATTAATCGAAATCGTGAAGAAATGATTCCAGAAGATATAAAGAAAGAAAGACATAGAAACTGAATCCATGAAGGAATAACTAAGTTTACATATTAAAAATAAATACCTAAGGCCACACTTCTATCGATTAGAGTCACTGAGGAAGGATATGAACTCGACTAACGACTGACGGTCAGTCAAGAATCGAGTTATCAAATTTGTATAACTCCAGATTATCTTGGGCTCAATTCTTGCAGGATTCTATAGCCAAGTCTTTCCAAAAAGATGCAAATTTATTGCATGAGTATCATTTTTAAAATAGAAAAAAAAGTGCATAATAAATAATAATTTCTTACCTGATTTCTTAATTCTTAATGTTTCTGTTTCTATCCATGATTATTTGGAATCGAAGAGAAATCCCAACATTGATACAAAGATCAACGGTTCAGATCATACTTCAGAGTCATATTTATCTATCCATGATCATTTATAATTAAAAAAAATAATCTCAACATTGGCTCAAAGATCAACTGTTCAGATCATTCTTCAGAGTCTTTAGTTTTGTCTTTTTATTCAAGTTTTTTTTTATCCATTTGATTCATTGGTTTTATTTTTTTATTTCATTTCTTATTCCTTCATCTCTCATGCGAGTGATTATCATAGGAAAAGATAACAAAATGCGCCATGATTCGATCACGTCAGGGCTGGTATGCCTCCTGCTGCTGCCGCTGCTGTGCTCCTGCTACCCTAAACCTAAAGCCCCAAAGCCGCTCGCCACTGCGCGCTCTCGCTCTCGCTTGTTCTCTCTGTCTCCGCCCTCTCTCTCTCTCTCTCCCTTTCTCTGTCCCTGCTGCTGCTGCTCGCCTTCCCCTCATCCTCTCTTCTTCAATTCCTGCTTTCAATTTTGTGCCGATTTGCAAGTTCCTGCCAAGGGTGCAAGGGGACGCGCCACTCACCTTCCCCTTGCGCCCGGCCGATCAGCGGCTACCAACGGCCGCTGATCGGATGTCCCCGAAGAGACGAGAGGGGAGGTGCAGCTGCAGTATTTATACGCGTAAGACCTGAGATTACAACACTCATGCCTTTAATGCGAGAATACGGAACACGTGGCGCTCTCAAATGTTTTTCTAGTTTCAAATGTTTATAACTCCAGATTATCTTGGGCTCAATTCTTGCAGAATTTGTAAAGCCAAGTCTATTAAAAAAGATGCAGATTTATTCCATGAATATCATTTTCGAAATAGAAAATAAGAAATTATAAACAATAATTTCTAACCTGATTGGTAATTTCTAAATGTTACTGTTTCTATCCGTAATCGTTTATGGAGGCCGTCCGGGAGATCCCCGAAGGATCGGCATCCAGGAAAGATGTCTTTCGCCAGTCGTCAGTCAAGTGCATGTCTTCCCTCAGTGACTCAGATGTCCCCGAAGGGACGAGAGGGAAGGTGCAGCTGCAGTATTCATACGCGTAAGACCTGAGATTACAATACCCGTGCCATTAATGCGAGAATACTGAACAATTGTCGCTCTCAATTTTTTTTCTAGGTTCAAATTTTATAACTTCAAATTATCTTGGAATCCATTCTTGCAGAATTCCATAACAAAGTTTATTCAAAGAGATTTTCATGCAAGTTTATTTCAGGAATATCAGTTTCTAAGAAAAAAGAATTAAAACATCATAAATAAAAATTTATGATCTGATTGCCAAATTCTAAAGGGAACTTTTTCTATCCAGGATTACTAATAATTCAGAAAGAAATCCTAACATTGGTTCAGAGATCAACGGTTCTGATCATACTTCCGAGTCAGAGTCGTATTTAGCTGTTATCTCCTTGGAAATCTTTTATGGAATTCGTTTATATATCTATCTCATTGTTTTTTGAACTTTTATTTTTTTGCTTTTATTCATTTTTTGCTTTTATTTTACTTTTGATTGTTTTATCTCTCAAACGAATAATTATCACAGGACAAGATAACAAAATCTCAGGGGACTCTTTCATGGACGTGATTCCGATCGCATCACGGCTGGTATGCCAGATCCCATCAGAACCCCGCGGTTAAGCGCCCTTGGAACGGAATAGGTCTGGGATGGGTGACCACACTCCGTGGAACTTCCGCAAATCATAAAGCTCCTAAGGTAGTCCGAGTCAGAGTCATTTTTCCTTATTTTTTGGAGAATCTAGACGCGTCCGAGGGATGCCCCTTCGCGCCCGACAGGAATGTAGAGGCCGTCCGAGAGATCCCCTCGCGCCCGACAGGAATATAGACGCGTCCGAGGGATGCCCCCTCGCGCCCCACAGGAATCTAGACTAGTCCGAGAAATCCCCCATGCACCCGGCCGGGTCCCAGACACCGTGAAACGCGCGTCCCCTCGCGCCCGACTGGAATATAGATGCGTCCGAGGGATGGCCCCTCGCGCCCCACAGGAATCTAGACGCGTCCGAGATATCTCCCTTGCGCCCGGCCGGGTTCCAGACAGAGTGAAACGCGCGTCTCCTCGAGGCCGACAGGAATCTAGAAGCGTCCGAGGGATTGCCCTTCGCGCCCGGCAGGAATCTTGAAACGTCCCGGGGACTGTCTGCAGTCAGTGAGGGTGACGACACCGTGAGAACGCGCGTTCCCTCGCGCCCGACAGGTGTCTAGAGGCGTCCGAGGGATGCCCCCTCGCGCCCGGCAGGAATCTAGAGGCGTCCGGGGGCCAGTCTGGAGTCAGTGAGGGTGGAGACTCCGTGAAACGCGCGTTCCCTCGCGCCCGACAGGTATCTAGAGGCGTCCGAGGGATGCCCCCTCGCGCCCCACAGGAATCTGGACGAGTCCGATAAATCCCCCTTGCGTCCGGCCGGGTCCCAGACACCGTTAAACGCGCATCCCCTCGCGCCCGACATGAGTAAAGATGCGTCCGAGGGATGCCCCCTCGCGCCACGCAGGAATCTAGACGCGTCCGAGATAACCCCCTTCGCCCGGCTGGGTTCCAGACAAAGTGAAATGCGCGTCTCCTTGAGGCCGACAGGAATCTAGACGCGTCCGAGGGATTGCCCTCCGCGCCCGGCAGGAATCTTGAAACGTCTCAGGGACGGTCTGCAGTCAGTGAGGGTGGCGACACCGTGAGAACGCGCGTTCCCTCGCGCCCGACAGGTATCTAGAGGCGTCCGAGGGATGCCCCCTTGCGCCCCACAGGATGTCCGAGGGATGCCCCCTTGCGCCCCTTGCGCCCCCGTGATGGACGTGATTGGAAATCTTTTATGGAATTCGTTTATATATCTATCTCATTGTTTTTTTAACTTTTATTTTTTTGCTTTTATTCATTTTTTGCTTTTATTTTACTTTTGATTGTTTTATCTCTCAAACGAATATTTATCACAGGACAAGATAACAAAATCTCAGGGGACTCTTTCATGGACGTGATTCCGATCGCATCACGGCTGGTATGCCAGATCCCATCAGAACCCCGCGGTTAAGCGCCCTTGGAACGGAATAGGTCTGGGATGGGTGACCACACTCCGTGGAACTTCCGCAAATCATAAAGCTCCTAAGGTAGTCCGAGTCAGAGTCATATTTCCTTATTTTTTGGAGAATCTAGACGCGTCCGAGGGATGCCCCTTCGCACCCGACAGGAATGTAGAGGCCGTCCGAGAGATCCCCTCGCGCCCGACAGGAATATAGACGCGTCCGAGGGATGCCCCCTCGCGCCCCACAGGAATCTAGACTAGTCCGGGAAATCCTCCTTGCGCCCGGCCGGGTCCCAGACACCGTGAAACGCGCGTCCCCTCGCGCCCGACAGGAATATAGATGCGTCCGAGGGATGGCCCCTCGCGCCCCACAGGAATCTAGACGCGTCCGAGATATCTCCCTTGCCCCCGGCCGGGTTCCAGACAGAGTGAAACGCGCGTCTCCTCGAGGCCGACAGGAATCTAGAAGCGTCCGAGGGATTGCCCTTCGCGCCCGGCAGGAATCTTGAAACGTCCCGGGGACTGTCTGCAGTCAGTGAGGGTGGCGACACCGTGAGAACGCGCGTTCCCTCGCGCCCGACAGGTGTCTAGAGGCGTCCGAGGGATGCCCCCTCGCGCCCGGCAGGAATCTAGAGGCGTCCGGGGGCCAGTCTGGAGTCAGTGAGGGTGGAGACTCCGTGAAACGCGCGTTCCCTCGCGCCCGACAGGTATCTAGAGGCGTCCGAGGGATGCCCCCTCGCGCCCCACAGGAATCTGGACGAGTCCGATAAATCCCACTTGCGCCCGGCCGGGTCCCAGACACCGTGAAACGCGCGTCCCCTCGCGCCCGACAGGTATCTAGAGGCGTCCGAGGGATGCCCCCTTGCGCCCCACAGGAATCTGGACGAGTCCGATAAATCCCCCTTGCGCCCGGCAGGAATCTAGAGGCGTCCGGGGGCCAGTCTGGAGTCAGCGAGGGTGGAGACTCCGTGAAACGCGCGTTCCCTCGCGCCCGACTGGTATCTAGAGGCGTCCGAGGGATGCCCCCTGCGCCCCACAGGAATCTGGACGAGTCCGATAAATCCCCCTTGCGCCCGGCCGGGTTCCAGACACCGTGAAACGAGCGTCTCCTCGCGCCCGACAGGAATCTAGAGGCGTCCGAGGGATGCCCCCTCGCGCCCGGTAGGAATCTTGAAACGTCCGGGGGACGGTCTGCAGTCAGTCGTCAAGTGGAGTCCATATCCTGACGAAGGATATGAACTGGACTGACGACTCACAGTCAGTCAAGAATCGAGGGACAGTGATTGACGACGGACGGAATAAACCGTGGGGTCAGTCAGCACTCAGTGAAGAATCTTGACAACTGACGGAATAAACCGTGGGGTCAGTCGCCAGTCAGTCAAGAATCGAGGGACCGTGACTGGCCACTGAATGAAGACATCGTCAATGAGCTAAAATGAAATGAATTGTGTTCTGTTTGTTTTCACATCAATGTTTTCGTCCTTGACAACATTAGATCTGACGAGATTACATATAGTTTTATCAGTTGGGAGTTCTGGCTTTTTTCCAGTTTCACACATATTTTTTCCACGCTTTCTCCTACTCGAAAGATCGAATCTAAAAAATGTGACAAACTCTGCGACTAACAAACTCCCTTCTTTCGCTCGCTGTAAAATCTTCTCACTTTATAAAAAAAAAACGAAAAGGAGTTTAGGCACTTTTTCATGTTTATGATCTGCGGAAGTTCCACGGACTGGATGTTACCCATCCCAGACCTCTTCCGTGCCAAGGGCGCTTCACCGCAGCGGTCTTATCGGATCTGGGTTACACCAGTCCGGACGTGATGGACATCACGTCGACAGAAGGGTCCCGGGGGGTTTTGTTATCTTATTTTCTTAATTATCATGAGATAATTAAGAAAATAATAAATAAATCATCACATATTCAGAAAGAAACAAGCATTACTAAAAAGAATAATTCCATGAAAACTAAACAAAAAGAGCAAAAATTAAAGAGAAAATTTCAGAGAATATTCAATCAGTAAAATGTAAAGAAATGATTGCCTCAAAATAAATTTAATTACGAAATGTACAGAAACAGTGACATACAAATTAAAAAAATAAAAGAGAATCAAAATTGTGAAGAAATGATTACAGAAGATATAAAGAAAGAAAGACATAGAAACTGAATCCATGAGGAAATAACTAAGTTAACATATTGAAAATAAATACCCAAGGCCACACTTCCATCGATTAGAGACTACGCACAGTAGGGCTGTGTGCTCGGCATAAGCCAACTCTTCCAAGGCCGATTCAAGGGTATGCAATCATTGGAGTTGAAGCTCTGGTCATAACATAACCAAGGCTCTTACTCTGAGGCATGATCCAAAGCGTTGATCTATTCTGAAATATAAAGAGTTCTCCAGCAAGGCAGGTAGTGGACGGCCTTGCGCCCCAAAACCAGCAAGAAGAGGGTGCCCTGGTACAGGTACGAACTTGGGCCTTGGGCCCTGGCACACTTCTGATAGACCAGTCCTTGGCGAAAGGAAATCGAGACGCGTCCGGGAGATCCCCCTTGCGCCCGACAAGATTCTACACGCATCCGAGAGACCCCCATTGCGCCCGCCCGGGTTCAAGACACCGCGAGACGCGCGTCCCCTGGCGCCCCCCAGGAACCCGGGCGCGTCCGGGAGATTTCCATTTCGCCCGGCCGGGTTCAATGCACCGCGAGACTCGCGCTCCCAACGCTCCTACTTGGCGAGGCGCACACTCGGGTACATTTGTTTCCTCCTTTCCTCCTTTCCGCCCTCGCTTCCGAACAAAGGGACTGCCGAACTCCCAGGAATGCGCCAGGGGCAGCGCCAGATTTTTACCTCGTATAGTCCGAGGGCCAAGGTCCGCATATCCTCCGTACCTCGTACTGCTGACATCGTTTCTCGTATGGACGAGGGTCCGAGGGGCCACGGTCGCATATCCTCCGTACCTCGTACTGCTGACCTCGTACCTAGTATGTACGAGGGTCCGAGGGGCCACGGTCGCATATCCTCCGTACCTCGTACTGCTGACCTCGTACCTCGTATGTACGAGGGTCCGAGGGGCCACGGTCGCATATCCTCCGTACCTCGTACTGCTGACCTCGTACCTCGTATGTACGAGGGTCCGAGGGGCCACGGTCGCATATCCTCCGTACCTCGTACTGCTGACCTCGTACCTCGTATGTTCGAGGGTCCGAGGGGCCACGGTCGCATATCCTCCGTACCTCGTACTGCTGACCTCGTACCTCGTATGTTCGAGGGTCCGAGGGGCCACGGTCGCGTTCATAGAATTGACCCTCCTAATTAAAAATCAAACCAAAAATTAAAAATTAGAACAAAAAGGAGTTTAGGAACTTTTTCATGTTTATGATCTGCGGAAGTTCCACGGAGTGGAGGTCACCCATCCCAGACCTCTTCCGTGCCAAGGGCGCTTCACCGCAGCGGTCTTATCGGATCTGGGTAACACCAGTCCGGACGTGATGGACATCACGTCGACGAAAGGGTCCCAGGGGGTTTTGTTATCTTATTTTCTTAATTATCATGAGAATATTCAGAAAATAATAAATAAATCATCACATATTCAGAAAGAAACAAGCATTACTAAAAAGAATAATTCCAAGAAAAATAAAATAAAAAAAGTAAAATCTAAATTTAAAATTTCAGAGAATATTCAATCAGTAAAATGTAAAGAAATGATTGCCTCAAAATAAATATAATTACGAAAATGTAGAGAAACAGTGACATACAAATTAAAAAAATAAAAGAGAATCGAAATTGTGAAGAAATGATTACAGAAGATATAAAGAAAGAAAGACATAGAAACTGAATCCATGAGGAAATAACTAAGTTAACATATTGAAAATAAATACCCAAGGCCACACTTCCATCGATTAGAGACTACGCACAGTAGGGCTGTGTGCTCGGCATAAGCCAACTCTTCCAAGGCCGATTCAAGGGTATGCAATCATTGGAGTTGAAGCTCTGGTCAAAACATAACCAATGCTCTTACTCTAAGGCATGATCCAAAGCGTTGAAATATTCTGAAATATATAGAGTTCTCCAGGAAGGCAGTTAGTGGACGGCCTTGCGCCCCAAAACCAGCAAGAAGAGGGTGCCCTGGTACAGGTACGAACTTGGGCCTTGGGACCTGGCACACTTCTGATAGACCAGTCCTTGGCGAAAGGAAATCGAGACGCGTCCGGGAGATCCCCCTTGCGCCCGACAAGATTCTACACGCATCCGAGAGACCCCCATTGCGCCCGCCCGGGTTCAAGACACCGCGAGACGCGCGTCCCCTGGCGCCCCCCAGGAACCCGGGCGCGTCCGGGAGATCCCCATTTCGCCCGGCCGGGTTCAATTTGTTTCCTCCTTTCCTCCTTTCCTCCCTCGCTTCCGAACAAAGGGACTGCCGAACTCCCAGGAATGCGCCAGGGGCAGCGCCAGATTTTTACCTCGTATAGTCCGAGGGGCCCAGGTCCGCATATCCTCCGTACCTCGTACTGCTGACATCGTTCCTCGTATGGACGAGGGTCCGAGGGGCCACGGTCGCATATCCTCCGTACCTCGTACTGCTGACCTCGTACCTCGTATGTACGAGGGTCCGAGGGGCCACGATCGCATATCCCCCGTACCTCGTACTGTTGACATCGTTCCTCGTATGTACGAGGGTCCGAGGGGCCATGGTCGCATTCATAGAATCGACCCCTCTTAAAAAATAAAAAAAAATTAAAGAAAAAAAAAAACGAAGAGGAGTTTAGGAACTTTTTCATGTTTATGATCTGCGGAAGTTCCACGGAGTGCAGGTCACCCATCCCAGACCTCTTCCGTGCCAAGGGCGCTTGACCGCAGCGGTCTTATCAGAGTCCGGACGTGATGGACATCACGTCGATGAAAGGCTCCCGGGGGGTTTTGTGATCTTATTTTCTTAATTATCATGAGATAATTCAGAAAATAATAAATATATAATCACATTTTCCGAAAGAAACATGCACATTAAAAAACAATTCCATGAAAAATAAAAAAGCAAAATCTAAAGAGAAAATTTCAGAAAATATTCAATCAGTCAAATGTAAAGAAATGATTGCATTAAAATAAATATAATTACGAAAATGTAGAGAAACAGAGACATGAAAAAATAATAAAAATTAATCGAAATCGTGAAGAAATGATAACAGAAGATATTAAGAAAGAAAGACATAGAAACTGAATCCATGAAGGAATAACTAAGTTAACATATTGAAAATAAATACCCAAGGCCACACTTCTATCGATTAGAGTCACTGAGGAAGGATATGAACTCGACTAACGACTGACGGTCAGTCAAGAATCGAGTTATCAAATGTGTATAACTCCAGATTATCTTGGGCTCAATTCTTGCAGGATTCTATAGCCAAGTCTATTCAAAAAGATGCAAATTTTTTGCTTGAGTATCATTTTTAAAATAGAAAAAAAGTGCATAATATATAATAATTTCTAACCTGATTGCTTATAGACGCGTCCGAATGATGCCTCCTTGCGCCCGGCACGAATCTTGAAACGTCCGGGGGACGGTCTGCAGTCAGTCGTCAAGTGTAGTTCATATCGTGACGAAGGATATGAACTGGACTGACGACTCACAGTCAGTCAAGAATCGAGGGACTGTGATTGACGACGGACGGAATAAACCGTGGGGTTAGTCACCAGTCAGTCAAGAATCGAGGGACCGTGACTGGCCACTGAATGAAGACATCGTCAATGAACTTAAATGAAATGAATTGTGTTCTGTTTGTTTTCACATTATTATTTTCACATCATTGAGCGGGAGGCAGGGAGGGAAGACCTGAGCCAGGCATGCAAGCGGGAGGCAGGAAGTGAGGGATGCGCGGGAGGCAGCGGGGGGCAGGGGCAGGGATCAGCTGCCTCGCGTTCCCCCAAAAGTGTTGAGCCTTTAGTGACGAGGAGGGGGGGGGGAGCGGGAGTTAGGGAAGGAAGACATGCAAGCGTGAGGCAGGGAAGAAGGGAGGAAGTGAGTAAAGGCCTGGAAGCCTGCGCTCGCCCAGACCCAGGGGCAGGGCAGGGATCAGCTACCTCATTCGGAGGACGTAGCACAGACGACCTATATATATATGGGGTGAGGTGCAGTTCAGCCGCATCAGGGTCCAGTCGTCCATTCTGTTCCAGTAGTCACCTGAGTTACAAGCGCCGTCTGCCACTGTCTCTTTGCTGTCGTTTGTGAGGAGGGTCCGATCCGGGAGCAGGGAGGAGGGGCGCAGGAGAGAAAAGCGAGAGGCGGAGTGGGCGTGTTTCGATTTCGGTCGTAAGGAAGAGGGGCGAAATGCCAGGAGGGGGCTCGGGAGGGAGGGAGGGAGGGAGGGAAGACCTGAGCAGGCGTGCAAGCGGGAGGCAGGGAAGAAGGGAGGAAGTGAGGAAGGCCTGGAAGCCTGCGTTCGCCCAGACCCCCAGGGGTAGGGGCAGGGATCAGCTACCTCATACCTCATTCCACTGGCACATAAAAACCCATGAAAACTGCCATAGCAGCGGAGAACCATCAACTTGAAGAATTGGACATGTTGAAGGACGAAGGAAGAGCGGAAGAAGGATCTGTGTCCACTGAGCATGACCTGGGCTCCCGTGGTGCAGTTCATGGTGTGTCTCTACCCGAGGAGAAATTTCAACGCGACAACAGTGTAGACTTCATGAATTTGCCGATGGAAAATACTGAAGAGGAAGCACCTCCAACCTTCAAAGATACAAAATCTTCAAAAGAGCCTGCAGATGTTCACTCGAAATCTCTCACGGTTTCTCCTTCATGTACGTTTCTATTCCACACCTGTGAAGTTTGTCATCATTTTCAGCATTTATAGATAAATTTTCAGCAAATTTTCATTCGTAGATTGTCACAGTCGACCAATTGTAAGTAAATTTTATTGTAGTCACATACAATCATGTCTGTTTTCATTCATTTGTTCCATATTATCAAGGGAAAGAAATTGGTGCCAAACTCGATCGATGGAAAAACTTGCAGATATATTTGATTCATCAATATGAATACTATTCATGAAACAATGTCATTCTTCTTATTCAATCAACTAGTGCATGGATGGCTGCGAAGTGATTCTACGTGCGTTTGGGTATTGCAGTCCAGTTCAAAGGGCTGAATCATGTCGCCTTTCGTTGCGAGAACCTGGAGAAATCGCTGGATTTTTACTGTGGACTTTTGGGTATGTGTACCGTTTAATTTGACAGTTATGTCAGTCTTAGACATAGGAGGAAATGAAATACAGCGAAGGATGCATTCCAGCAATCTGTGAGTAACGAACCGCTTTCATCAAATAGCTAACCATCTTTTATTCATTCCAATAGGTTTGATGACTAGTCCAGATAGACCAGAGCTTCCGTATAGAGGAGCTTGGTTACTTTTGGGAGCTGAGGGTATTCATATCATGGAGGTTCCCAACCCTGATCCAGTTCACGGTCGGCCTGGGCATGATGGTTTCGACAGACATGCATGCTTTAACTGCAAGAATGTTGAAGGTCTTCGACAAACACTTGAGAAAGCAGGTGAGCATATAGTAGTTGCAAACTGGGATTTTAGGCTGACCTTGAATTTTCTAATGTGTTTGCAGTTGTATATAAACACGATTTGATGTGGTTCAGACTACAAGCTTTGCTATAACGTACACCCTCATTTCTCTTTTGAAGGGATACCGTACCAGCACTGCATGGTGCCCTCAATATTCTGTTGCGATCCTGATGGCAATGGATTGGAGTTTATTGAAATTAGTCCTCTGACCCCTGGGTCTGGGCGAGCGGAGGCTTGCACGCCTGGCTCAGGTCTTCCCTCCCTGCCTCCCGCTCTCCCTGGGGGTTTTAGGGGTGGAATTCATGTCTTTTCTGAGTGACCCTATACCTAAACCCTAAACCGCTCGGCACTGCGCGCTCTCGCTCGTCTCGCACTCGCTCCTCCTCTCGTCTCGTTCCAGCCTTTCGTGTTTCCGCTCGTCAACCAGCCAGAAGCGCAACAGCATAGCGGTTTTTCTTGGCACGGCGGGCGCGAGGGGAAGGTAAGACGCGTTCACCTTCCAATTTGCTAAAATCCAAGTTCCTGCATTCAATTTTGTGCTGTCCAAGTTCCTGCTGCCTTTGAAAGTCTTGGGTAGTGTCATCTGGTCCATAGCGCGAAGGGACGCGCCACCTGTCCTCCTGACGCTCGTCTCGATCCTGTGCGGGCGCAAGGGGAGGTAAGACGCTCTCCCTCCTCAATCGACTCGTTTCAAAAATCTTGTTTCAATTTCGTGCTGAGTTCCAGCTGTGTTCATAGAAGTGAGCTGTGTTTCTGAAGGGCGAAGGAGGATGAAGCGTTCAAGGGAGGAAGGTTCTTCGGCCTCTGATCAGACCATCAACTTTATCAACAAAGTCAAGACACGATTTTCAGCGGAGGAGCACGTGTACAAGGCGTTTCTGGAGATTTTGAATATTGAATTTGAATTTTACCTCGTATGTACGAGGGTCCGAGGGGCCACGGTCGCATATCCTCCGTACCTCGTACTGCTGACATCGTACCTCGTATGTACGAGGGTCCGAGGGGCCACGGTCGCACATCCTCCGTACCTCATACTGTTGACATCGTACCTCGTATGTACGAGGGTCCGAGGGGCCACGGTCGCATTCATAGAATCGATCCCTCTTATAGAATTTTAAAAAAATTAAAAAAATTAAAAAAAAAAAAAACGAAAAGGAGTTTAGGAACTTTTTTATGTTTATGATCTGCGGAAGTTCCACGGAGTGGAGGTCACCCATCCCAGACCTCTTCCGTGCCAAGGGCGCTTAACCGCAGCGGTCTTATCGGATCTGGGTTACACCAGTCCGGACGTGATGGACATCACGTCGATGAAAGGCACCCGGGGGGTTTTGTTATCTTATTTTCTTAATTATCATGAGATAATTAAGAAAATAATAAATATATAATCACATATTCAGAAAGAAACAAGCACATTAAAAAACAATTCCATGAAAAATAAAAAAGTAAAATCTAAAGAGAAAATTTCAGAAATTATTCAATCAGTCAAATGTAAAGAAATGATTGCATTAAAATAAATAAAATTACGAAAATGTAGAGAAACAGTGACATAAAAAAATAATAAAAATTAATCGAAATCGTGAAGAAATGATTACAGAAGATATAAAGAAAGAAAGACATAGAAACTGAATCCATGAAGAAATAACTAAGTTAACATATTAAAATAAATACCTAAGGCCACACTTCTATCGATTAGAGTCACTGAGGAAGGATATGATCTCGACTGACGGTCAGTCAAGAATCGAGTTATCAAATGTGTATAACTCCAGATTATCTTGGGCTCAATTCTTGCAGGATTCTATAGCCAAGTCTATTCAAAAAGATGCAAATTTACTGCATGAGTACCATTTTTAAAATAGAAAAAAAAGTGCATAATAAATAATAATTTCTAACCTGATTGCTTAATTCTAAATGTTTCTGTTTCTATCCATGATTATTTAGAATCGAAGAGAAATCCCAACATTGATACAAAGATCAACGGTTCAGATCATACTTCAGAGTCATATTTATCTATCCATGATCATTTATAATTAAAAAAAATAATCTCCACATTGGCTCAAAGATCAACTGTTCAGATCATTCTTCAGAGTCTTTAGTTTTGTCTTTTTATTCAAGTTTTTTTTTATCCATTTGATTCATTGGTTTTATTTTTTTATTTCATTTCTTATTCCTTCATCTCTCATGCGAGTGATTATCATAGGAAAAGATAACAAAATGCGCCATGATTCGATCACGTCAGGGCTGGTATGCCTCCTGCTGCTGCCGCTGCTGTGCTCCTGCTACCCTAAACCTAAAGCCCCAAAGCCGTTCTCCACTGCGCGCTCTCGCTCTCGCTTGTTCTCTCTGTCTCCGCCCTCTCTCTCTCTCTCCCCCTTTCTCTGGCCCTGCTGCTGCTGCTCGCCTTCCCCTCATCCTCTCTTCTTCAATTCCTGCTTTCAATTTTGTGCCGATTTGCAAGTTCCTGCCAAGGGCGCAAGGGGACGCGCCACTCACCTTCCCCTTGCGCCCGGCCGATCAGCGGCTACCAACGGCCGCTGATCGGATGTCCCCGAAGAGACGACAGGGGAGGTGCAGCTGCAGTATTTATACGCGTAAGACCTGAGATTACAACACTCATGCCTTTAATGCGAGAATACGGAACACGTGGCGCTCTCAAATGTTTTTCTAGCTTCAAATGTTTTTAACTCCAGATTATCTTGGGCTCAATTCTTGCAGAATTTGTATAGCCAAGTCTATTAAAAAAGATGCAGATTTATTGCATGAATATCATTTTCCAAATAGAAAATAAGAAATAATAAACAATAATTTCTAACCTGATTTATAATTTCTAAATGTTACTGTTTCTATCCGTAATCGTTTATGGAGGCCGTCCGGGAGATCCCCGAAGGATCAGCATCGAGGAAAGATGTCTTTCGCCAGTCGTCACTCAAGTCCATGTCTTCCCTCAGTGACTCAGATGTCCCCGAAGGGACGAGAGGGAAGGTGCAGCTGCAGTATTTATACGCGTAAGACCTGAGATTACAATACCCGTGCCATTAATGAGAGAATACTGAACACGTGTCGCTCTCAATTGTTTTTCTAGGTTCAGATTTTATAACTTCAAATTATCTTGGGCTCCATTCTCGCAGAATTCCATAACGAAGTTTATTCAAAGAGATTTTCATGCAAGTTTATTGCAGGAATATCAGTTTCTAAGAAAAAAGAATTAAAACATCATAAATAAAAATTTCTGATCTGATTGCCAAATTCTAAAGGGAACTTTTTCTATCCAGGATTACTTATAATTCAGAAAGAAATCCTAACATTGGTTCAGAGATCAACGGTTCTGATCATACTTCCGAGTCAGAGTCGTATTTATCTGTTATCTCCTTGGAAATCTTTTATGGAATTCGTTTATATATCTATCTCATTGTTTTTTTAACTTTTATTTTTTTGCTTTTATTCATTTTTTGCTTTTATTTTACTTTTGATTGTTTTATCTCTCAAACGAATAATTATCACAGGACAAGATAACAAAATCTCAGGGGACTCTTTCATGGACGTGATTCCGATCGCATCACGGCTGGTATGCCAGATCCCATCAGAACCCCGCGGTTAAGCGCCCTTGGAACGGAATAGGTCTGGGATGGGTGACCACACTCCGTGGAACTTCCGCAAATCATAAAGCTCCTAAGGTAGTCCGAGTCAGAGTCATATTTCCTTATTTTTTGGAGAATCTAGACGCGTCCGAGGGATGCCCCTTCGCGCCCGACAGAAATGTAGAGGCCGTCCGAGAGATCCCCTCGCGCCCGACAGGAATATAGACGCGTCCGAGGGATGCCCCCTCGCGCCCCACAGGAATCTAGACTAGTCCGAGAAATCACCCTTGCGCCCGGCCGGGTCCCAGACACCGTGAAACGCGCGTCCCCTCGCGCCCGACAGGAATAAAGATGCGTCCGAGGGATGGCCCCTCGCGCCCCACAGGAATCTAGACGCGTCCGAGATATCTCCCTTGCGCCCGGCCGGGTTCCAGACAGAGTGAAACGCGCGTCTCCTCGAGGCCGACAGGAATCTAGAAGCGTCCGAGGGATTGCCCTTTGCGCCCGGCAGGAATCTTGAAACGTCCCGGGGACTGTCTGCAGTCAGTGAGGGTGGCGACACCGTGAGAACGCGCGTTCCCTCGCGCCCGACAGGTGTCTAGAGGCGTCCGAGGGATGCCCCCTCGCGCCCGGCAGGAATCTAGAGGCGTCCGGGGGCCAGTCTGGAGTCAGTGAGGGTGGAGACTCCGTGAAACGCGCGTTCCCTCGCGCCCGACAGGTATCTAGAGGCGTCCGAGGGATGCCCCCTCGTGCCCCACAGGAATCTGGACGAGTCCGATAAATCCCCCTTGCGCCCGGCCGGGTCCCAGACACCGTGAAACGCGCGTCCCCTCGCGCCCGACATGAGTAAAGATGCGTCCGAGGGATGCCCCCTCGCGCCACGCAGGAATCTAGAAGCGTCCGAGATAACCCCCTTCGCCCGGCTGGGTTCCAGACAAAGTGAAACGCTCGTCTCCTTGAGGCCGACAGGAATCTAGACGCGTCCGAGGGATTGCCCTTCGCGCCCGGCAGGAATCTTGAAACGTCTCAGGGACGGTCTGCAGTCAGTGAGGTCGGCGACACCGTGAGAACGCGCGTTCCCTTGCGCCCGACAGGTATCTAGAGGCGTCCCAGGGATGCCCCCTTGCGCCCCACAGGAATCTGGACGAGTCCGATAAATCCCCCTTGCGCCCGGCAGGAATCTAGAGGCGTCCGGGGGCCAGTCTGGAGTCAGCGAGGGTGGAGACTCCGTGAAACGCGCGTTCCCTCGCGCCCGACTGGTATCTAGAGGCGTCCGAGGGATGCCCCCTGCGCCCCACAGGAATCTGGACGAGTCCGATAAATCCCCCTTGCGCCCGGCCGGGTTCCAGACACCGTGAAACGAGCGTCTCCTCGCGCCCGACAGGAATCTAGAGGCGTCCGAGGGATGCCCCCTCGCGCCCGGTAGGAATCTTGAAACGTCCGGGGGACGGTCTGCAGTCAGTCGTCAAGTGGAGTCCATATCCTGACGAAGGATATGAACTGGACTGACGACTCACAGTCAGTCAAGAATCGAGGGACAGTGATTGACGACGGACGGAATAAACCGTGGGGTCAGTCAGCACTCAGTGAAGAATCTTGACAACTGACGGAATAAACCGTGGGGTCAGTCGCCAGTCAGTCAAGAATCGAGGGACCGTGACTGGCCACTGAATGAAGACATCGTCAATGAGCTAAAATGAAATGAATTGTGTTCTGTTTGTTTTCACATCAATGTTTTCGTCCTTGACAACATTAGATCTGACGAGATTACATATAGTTTTATCAGTTGGGAGTTCTGGCTTTTTTCCAGTTTCACACATATTTTTTCCATGCTTTCTCCTACTCGAAAGATCGAATGTAAAAAATGTGACAAACTCTGCGACTAACAAACTCCCTTCTTTCGCTCGCTGTAAATCTTCTCACTTTATAAAAAAAACGAAAAGGAGTTTAGGCACTTTTTCATGTTTATGACCTGCGGAAGTTCCACGGACTGGATGTTACCCATCCCAGACCTCTTCCGTGCCAAGGGCGCTTCACCGCAGCGGTCTTATCGGATCTGGGTTACACCAGTCCCGACGTGATGGACATCACGTCGACAGAAGGGTCCCGGGGGGTTTTGTTATCTTATTTTCTTAATTATCATGAGATAATTCAGAAAATAATAAATAAATCATCACATATTCAGAAAGAAACAAGCATTACTAAAAAACATAATTCCATGAAAAAGAAAATTAAAAAAGTAAAATCTAAAGAGAAAATTTCAGAAAATATTCAATCAGCAAAATTTAAAGAAATGATTGCCTCAAAATAAATATAATTACGAAATGTACAGAAACAGTGACCAAAAAATACAAAAATAAAAGAAAATTGAAATTGTCAAGAAAGGATTACAGAAGATATAAAGAAAGAAAGACATAGAAACTGAATCCATGAGGAAATAACTAAGTTAACATATTGAAAATAAATACCCAAGGCCACACTTCCATCGATTAGAGACTACGCACAGTAGGGCTGTGTGCTCGGCATAAGCCAACTCTTCCAAGGCCGATTCAAGGGTATGCAATCATTGGAGTTGAAGCTCTGGTCATAACATAACCAAGGCTCTTACTCTGAGGCATGATCCAAAGCGTTGAACTATTCTGAAATATAAAGAGTTCTCCAGCAAGGCAGGTAGTGGACGGCCTTGCGCCCCAAAACCAGCAAGAAGAGGGTGCCCTGGTACAGGTACGAACTTGGGCCTTGGGCCCTGGCAAACTTCTGATAGACCAGTCCTTGGCGAAAGGAAATCGAGACGCGTCCGGGAGATCCCCCTTGCGCCCGACAAGATTCTACACGCATCCGAGAGACCCCCATTGCGCCCGCCCGGGTTCAAGACACCGCGAGACGCGCGTCCCCTGGCGCCCCCCAGGAACCCGGGCGCGTCCGGGGGATTTCCATTTCGCCCGGCCGGGTTCAATTTGTTTCCTCCTTTCCTCCTTTCCTCCCTCGCTTCCGAACAAAGGGACTGCCGAACTCCCAGGAATGCGCCAGGGGCAGCGCCAGATTTTTACCTCGTATAGTCCGAGGGGCCCAGGTCCGCATATCCTCCGTACCTCGTACTGCTGACATCGTTCCTCGTATGGACGAGGGTCCGAGGGGCCACGGTCGCATATCCTCCGTACCTCGTACTGCTGACCTCGTACCTCGTATGTACGAGGGTCCGAGGGGCCACGATCGCATATCCCCCGTACCTCGTACTGTTGACATCGTTCCTCGTATGTACGAGGGTCCGAGGGGCCATGGTCGCATTCATAGAATCGACCCCTCTTAAAAAATAAAAAAAAATTAAAGAAAAAAAAAAACGAAGAGGAGTTTAGGAACTTTTTCATGTTTATGATCTGCGGAAGTTCCACGGAGTGCAGGTCACCCATCCCAGACCTCTTCCGTGCCAAGGGCGCTTGACCGCAGCGGTCTTATCAGAGTCCGGACGTGATGGACATCACGTCGATGAAAGGCTCCCGGGGGGTTTTGTTATCTTATTTTCTTAATTATCATGAGATAATTCAGAAAATAATAAATATATAATCACATTTTCCGAAAGAAACATGCACATTAAAAAACAATTCCATGAAAAATAAAAAAGCAAAATCTAAAGAGAAAATTTCAGAAAATATTCAATCAGTCAAATGTAAAGAAATGATTGCATTAAAATAAATATAATTACGAAAATGTAGAGAAACAGAGACATGAAAAAATAATAAAAATTAATCGAAATCGTGAAGAAATGATAACAGAAGATATTAAGAAAGAAAGACATAGAAACTGAATCCATGAAGGAATAACTAAGTTAACATATTGAAAATAAATACCCAAGGCCACACTTCTATCGATTAGAGTCACTGAGGAAGGATATGAACTCGACTAACGACTGACGGTCAGTCAAGAATCGAGTTATCAAATGTGTATAACTCCAGATTATCTTGGGCTCAATTCTTGCAGGATTCTATAGCCAAGTCTATTCAAAAAGATGCAAATTTTTTGCTTGAGTATCATTTTTAAAATAGAAAAAAAGTGCATAATATATAATAATTTCTAACCTGATTGCTTATAGACGCGTCCGAATGATGCCTCCTTGCGCCCGGCACGAATCTTGAAACGTCCGGGGGACGGTCTGCAGTCAGTCGTCAAGTGTAGTTCATATCGTGACGAAGGATATGAACTGGACTGACGACTCACAGTCAGTCAAGAATCGAGGGACTGTGATTGACGACGGACGGAATAAACCGTGGGGTTAGTCACCAGTCAGTCAAGAATCGAGGGACCGTGACTGGCCACTGAATGAAGACATCGTCAATGAACTTAAATGAAATGAATTGTGTTCTGTTTGTTTTCACATTATTATTTTCACATCATTGAGCGGGAGGCAGGGAGGGAAGACCTGAGCCAGGCATGCAAGCGGGAGGCAGGAAGTGAGGGATGCGCGGGAGGCAGCGGGGGGCAGGGGCAGGGATCAGCTGCCTCGCGTTCCCCCAAAAGTGTTGAGCCTTTAGTGACGAGGAGGGGGGGGGGAGCGGGAGTTAGGGAAGGAAGACATGCAAGCGTGAGGCAGGGAAGAAGGGAGGAAGTGAGTAAAGGCCTGGAAGCCTGCGCTCGCCCAGACCCAGGGGCAGGGCAGGGATCAGCTACCTCATTCGGAGGACGTAGCACAGACGACCTATATATATATGGGGTGAGGTGCAGTTCAGCCGCATCAGGGTCCAGTCGTCCATTCTGTTCCAGTAGTCACCTGAGTTACAAGCGCCGTCTGCCACTGTCTCTTTGCTGTCGTTTGTGAGGAGGGTCCGATCCGGGAGCAGGGAGGAGGGGCGCAGGAGAGAAAAGCGAGAGGCGGAGTGGGCGTGTTTCGATTTCGGTCGTAAGGAAGAGGGGCGAAATGCCAGGAGGGGGCTCGGGAGGGAGGGAGGGAGGGAGGGAAGACCTGAGCAGGCGTGCAAGCGGGAGGCAGGGAAGAAGGGAGGAAGTGAGGAAGGCCTGGAAGCCTGCGTTCGCCCAGACCCCCAGGGGTAGGGGCAGGGATCAGCTACCTCATACCTCATTCCACTGGCACATAAAAACCCATGAAAACTGCCATAGCAGCGGAGAACCATCAACTTGAAGAATTGGACATGTTGAAGGACGAAGGAAGAGCGGAAGAAGGATCTGTGTCCACTGAGCATGACCTGGGCTCCCGTGGTGCAGTTCATGGTGTGTCTCTACCCGAGGAGAAATTTCAACGCGACAACAGTGTAGACTTCATGAATTTGCCGATGGAAAATACTGAAGAGGAAGCACCTCCAACCTTCAAAGATACAAAATCTTCAAAAGAGCCTGCAGATGTTCACTCGAAATCTCTCACGGTTTCTCCTTCATGTACGTTTCTATTCCACACCTGTGAAGTTTGTCATCATTTTCAGCATTTATAGATAAATTTTCAGCAAATTTTCATTCGTAGATTGTCACAGTCGACCAATTGTAAGTAAATTTTATTGTAGTCACATACAATCATGTCTGTTTTCATTCATTTGTTCCATATTATCAAGGGAAAGAAATTGGTGCCAAACTCGATCGATGGAAAAACTTGCAGATATATTTGATTCATCAATATGAATACTATTCATGAAACAATGTCATTCTTCTTATTCAATCAACTAGTGCATGGATGGCTGCGAAGTGATTCTACGTGCGTTTGGGTATTGCAGTCCAGTTCAAAGGGCTGAATCATGTCGCCTTTCGTTGCGAGAACCTGGAGAAATCGCTGGATTTTTACTGTGGACTTTTGGGTATGTGTACCGTTTAATTTGACAGTTATGTCAGTCTTAGACATAGGAGGAAATGAAATACAGCGAAGGATGCATTCCAGCAATCTGTGAGTAACGAACCGCTTTCATCAAATAGCTAACCATCTTTTATTCATTCCAATAGGTTTGATGACTAGTCCAGATAGACCAGAGCTTCCGTATAGAGGAGCTTGGTTACTTTTGGGAGCTGAGGGTATTCATATCATGGAGGTTCCCAACCCTGATCCAGTTCACGGTCGGCCTGGGCATGATGGTTTCGACAGACATGCATGCTTTAACTGCAAGAATGTTGAAGGTCTTCGACAAACACTTGAGAAAGCAGGTGAGCATATAGTAGTTGCAAACTGGGATTTTAGGCTGACCTTGAATTTTCTAATGTGTTTGCAGTTGTATATAAACACGATTTGATGTGGTTCAGACTACAAGCTTTGCTATAACGTACACCCTCATTTCTCTTTTGAAGGGATACCGTACCAGCACTGCATGGTGCCCTCAATATTCTGTTGCGATCCTGATGGCAATGGATTGGAGTTTATTGAAATTAGTCCTCTGACCCCTGGGTCTGGGCGAGCGGAGGCTTGCACGCCTGGCTCAGGTCTTCCCTCCCTGCCTCCCGCTCTCCCTGGGGGTTTTAGGGGTGGAATTCATGTCTTTTCTGAGTGACCCTATACCTAAACCCTAAACCGCTCGGCACTGCGCGCTCTCGCTCGTCTCGCACTCGCTCCTCCTCTCGTCTCGTTCCAGCCTTTCGTGTTTCCGCTCGTCAACCAGCCAGAAGCGCAACAGCATAGCGGTTTTTCTTGGCACGGCGGGCGCGAGGGGAAGGTAAGACGCGTTCACCTTCCAATTTGCTAAAATCCAAGTTCCTGCATTCAATTTTGTGCTGTCCAAGTTCCTGCTGCCTTTGAAAGTCTTGGGTAGTGTCATCTGGTCCATAGCGCGAAGGGACGCGCCACCTGTCCTCCTGACGCTCGTCTCGATCCTGTGCGGGCGCAAGGGGAGGTAAGACGCTCTCCCTCCTCAATCGACTCGTTTCAAAAATCTTGTTTCAATTTCGTGCTGAGTTCCAGCTGTGTTCATAGAAGTGAGCTGTGTTTCTGAAGGGCGAAGGAGGATGAAGCGTTCAAGGGAGGAAGGTTCTTCGGCCTCTGATCAGACCATCAACTTTATCAACAAAGTCAAGACACGATTTTCAGCGGAGGAGCACGTGTACAAGGCGTTTCTGGAGATTTTGAATATTGAATTTGAATTTTACCTCGTATGTACGAGGGTCCGAGGGGCCACGGTCGCATATCCTCCGTACCTCGTACTGCTGACATCGTACCTCGTATGTACGAGGGTCCGAGGGGCCACGGTCGCACATCCTCCGTACCTCATACTGTTGACATCGTACCTCGTATGTACGAGGGTCCGAGGGGCCACGGTCGCATTCATAGAATCGATCCCTCTTATAGAATTTTAAAAAAATTAAAAAAATTAAAAAAAAAAAAAACGAAAAGGAGTTTAGGAACTTTTTTATGTTTATGATCTGCGGAAGTTCCACGGAGTGGAGGTCACCCATCCCAGACCTCTTCCGTGCCAAGGGCGCTTAACCGCAGCGGTCTTATCGGATCTGGGTTACACCAGTCCGGACGTGATGGACATCACGTCGATGAAAGGCACCCGGGGGGTTTTGTTATCTTATTTTCTTAATTATCATGAGATAATTAAGAAAATAATAAATATATAATCACATATTCAGAAAGAAACAAGCACATTAAAAAACAATTCCATGAAAAATAAAAAAGTAAAATCTAAAGAGAAAATTTCAGAAATTATTCAATCAGTCAAATGTAAAGAAATGATTGCATTAAAATAAATAAAATTACGAAAATGTAGAGAAACAGTGACATAAAAAAATAATAAAAATTAATCGAAATCGTGAAGAAATGATTACAGAAGATATAAAGAAAGAAAGACATAGAAACTGAATCCATGAAGAAATAACTAAGTTTACATATTAAAATAAATACCTAAGGCCACACTTCTATCGATTAGAGTCACTGAGGAAGGATATGATCTCGACTGACGGTCAGTCAAGAATCGAGTTATCAAATGTGTATAACTCCAGATTATCTTGGGCTCAATTCTTGCAGGATTCTATAGCCAAGTCTATTCAAAAAGATGCAAATTTACTGCATGAGTACCATTTTTAAAATAGAAAAAAAAGTGCATAATAAATAATAATTTCTAACCTGATTGCTTAATTCTAAATGTTTCTGTTTCTATCCATGATTATTTAGAATCGAAGAGAAATCCCAACATTGATACAAAGATCAACGGTTCAGATCATACTTCAGAGTCATATTTATCTATCCATGATCATTTATAATTAAAAAAAATAATCTCCACATTGGCTCAAAGATCAACTGTTCAGATCATTCTTCAGAGTCTTTAGTTTTGTCTTTTTATTCAAGTTTTTTTTTATCCATTTGATTCATTGGTTTTATTTTTTTATTTCATTTCTTATTCCTTCATCTCTCATGCGAGTGATTATCATAGGAAAAGATAACAAAATGCGCCATGATTCGATCACGTCAGGGCTGGTATGCCTCCTGCTGCTGCCGCTGCTGTGCTCCTGCTACCCTAAACCTAAAGCCCCAAAGCCGTTCTCCACTGCGCGCTCTCGCTCTCGCTTGTTCTCTCTGTCTCCGCCCTCTCTCTCTCTCTCCCCCTTTCTCTGGCCCTGCTGCTGCTGCTCGCCTTCCCCTCATCCTCTCTTCTTCAATTCCTGCTTTCAATTTTGTGCCGATTTGCAAGTTCCTGCCAAGGGCGCAAGGGGACGCGCCACTCACCTTCCCCTTGCGCCCGGCCGATCAGCGGCTACCAACGGCCGCTGATCGGATGTCCCCGAAGAGACGACAGGGGAGGTGCAGCTGCAGTATTTATACGCGTAAGACCTGAGATTACAACACTCATGCCTTTAATGCGAGAATACGGAACACGTGGCGCTCTCAAATGTTTTTCTAGCTTCAAATGTTTTTAACTCCAGATTATCTTGGGCTCAATTCTTGCAGAATTTGTATAGCCAAGTCTATTAAAAAAGATGCAGATTTATTGCATGAATATCATTTTCCAAATAGAAAATAAGAAATAATAAACAATAATTTCTAACCTGATTTATAATTTCTAAATGTTACTGTTTCTATCCGTAATCGTTTATGGAGGCCGTCCGGGAGATCCCCGAAGGATCAGCATCGAGGAAAGATGTCTTTCGCCAGTCGTCACTCAAGTCCATGTCTTCCCTCAGTGACTCAGATGTCCCCGAAGGGACGAGAGGGAAGGTGCAGCTGCAGTATTTATACGCGTAAGACCTGAGATTACAATACCCGTGCCATTAATGAGAGAATACTGAACACGTGTCGCTCTCAATTGTTTTTCTAGGTTCAGATTTTATAACTTCAAATTATCTTGGGCTCCATTCTCGCAGAATTCCATAACGAAGTTTATTCAAAGAGATTTTCATGCAAGTTTATTGCAGGAATATCAGTTTCTAAGAAAAAAGAATTAAAACATCATAAATAAAAATTTCTGATCTGATTGCCAAATTCTAAAGGGAACTTTTTCTATCCAGGATTACTTATAATTCAGAAAGAAATCCTAACATTGGTTCAGAGATCAACGGTTCTGATCATACTTCCGAGTCAGAGTCGTATTTATCTGTTATCTCCTTGGAAATCTTTTATGGAATTCGTTTATATATCTATCTCATTGTTTTTTTAACTTTTATTTTTTTGCTTTTATTCATTTTTTGCTTTTATTTTACTTTTGATTGTTTTATCTCTCAAACGAATAATTATCACAGGACAAGATAACAAAATCTCAGGGGACTCTTTCATGGACGTGATTCCGATCGCATCACGGCTGGTATGCCAGATCCCATCAGAACCCCGCGGTTAAGCGCCCTTGGAACGGAATAGGTCTGGGATGGGTGACCACACTCCGTGGAACTTCCGCAAATCATAAAGCTCCTAAGGTAGTCCGAGTCAGAGTCATATTTCCTTATTTTTTGGAGAATCTAGACGCGTCCGAGGGATGCCCCTTCGCGCCCGACAGAAATGTAGAGGCCGTCCGAGAGATCCCCTCGCGCCCGACAGGAATATAGACGCGTCCGAGGGATGCCCCCTCGCGCCCCACAGGAATCTAGACTAGTCCGAGAAATCACCCTTGCGCCGGGCCGGGTCCCAGACACCGTGAAACGCGCGTCCCCTCGCGCCCGACAGGAATAAAGATGCGTCCGAGGGATGGCCCCTCGCGCCCCACAGGAATCTAGACGCGTCCGAGATATCTCCCTTGCGCCCGGCCGGGTTCCAGACAGAGTGAAACGCGCGTCTCCTCGAGGCCGACAGGAATCTAGAAGCGTCCGAGGGATTGCCCTTTGCGCCCGGCAGGAATCTTGAAACGTCCCGGGGACTGTCTGCAGTCAGTGAGGGTGGCGACACCGTGAGAACGCGCGTTCCCTCGCGCCCGACAGGTGTCTAGAGGCGTCCGAGGGATGCCCCCTCGCGCCCGGCAGGAATCTAGAGGCGTCCGGGGGCCAGTCTGGAGTCAGTGAGGGTGGAGACTCCGTGAAACGCGCGTTCCCTCGCGCCCGACAGGTATCTAGAGGCGTCCGAGGGATGCCCCCTCGTGCCCCACAGGAATCTGGACGAGTCCGATAAATCCCCCTTGCGCCCGGCCGGGTCCCAGACACCGTGAAACGCGCGTCCCCTCGCGCCCGACATGAGTAAAGATGCGTCCGAGGGATGCCCCCTCGCGCCACGCAGGAATCTAGAAGCGTCCGAGATAACCCCCTTCGCCCGGCTGGGTTCCAGACAAAGTGAAACGCTCGTCTCCTTGAGGCCGACAGGAATCTAGACGCGTCCGAGGGATTGCCCTTCGCGCCCGGCAGGAATCTTGAAACGTCTCAGGGACGGTCTGCAGTCAGTGAGGTCGGCGACACCGTGAGAACGCGCGTTCCCTTGCGCCCGACAGGTATCTAGAGGCGTCCCAGGGATGCCCCCTTGCGCCCCACAGGAATCTGGACGAGTCCGATAAATCCCCCTTGCGCCCGGCAGGAATCTAGAGGCGTCCGGGGGCCAGTCTGGAGTCAGCGAGGGTGGAGACTCCGTGAAACGCGCGTTCCCTCGCGCCCGACTGGTATCTAGAGGCGTCCGAGGGATGCCCCCTGCGCCCCACAGGAATCTGGACGAGTCCGATAAATCCCCCTTGCGCCCGGCCGGGTTCCAGACACCGTGAAACGAGCGTCTCCTCGCGCCCGACAGGAATCTAGAGGCGTCCGAGGGATGCCCCCTCGCGCCCGGTAGGAATCTTGAAACGTCCGGGGGACGGTCTGCAGTCAGTCGTCAAGTGGAGTCCATATCCTGACGAAGGATATGAACTGGACTGACGACTCACAGTCAGTCAAGAATCGAGGGACAGTGATTGACGACGGACGGAATAAACCGTGGGGTCAGTCAGCACTCAGTGAAGAATCTTGACAACTGACGGAATAAACCGTGGGGTCAGTCGCCAGTCAGTCAAGAATCGAGGGACCGTGACTGGCCACTGAATGAAGACATCGTCAATGAGCTAAAATGAAATGAATTGTGTTCTGTTTGTTTTCACATCAATGTTTTCGTCCTTGACAACATTAGATCTGACGAGATTACATATAGTTTTATCAGTTGGGAGTTCTGGCTTTTTTCCAGTTTCACACATATTTTTTCCATGCTTTCTCCTACTCGAAAGATCGAATCTAAAAAATGTGACAAACTCTGCGACTAACAAACTCCCTTCTTTCGCTCGCTGTAAATCTTCTCACTTTATAAAAAAAACGAAAAGGAGTTTAGGCACTTTTTCATGTTTATGACCTGCGGAAGTTCCACGGACTGGATGTTACCCATCCCAGACCTCTTCCGTGCCAAGGGCGCTTCACCGCAGCGGTCTTATCGGATCTGGGTTACACCAGTCCGGACGTGATGGACATCACGTCGACAGAAGGGTCCCGGGGGGTTTTGTTATCTTATTTTCTTAATTATCATGAGATAATTCAGAAAATAATAAATAAATCATCACATATTCAGAAAGAAACAAGCATTACTAAAAAACATAATTCCATGAAAAAGAAAATTAAAAAAGTAAAATCTAAAGAGAAAATTTCAGAAAATATTCAATCAGCAAAATTTAAAGAAATGATTGCCTCAAAATAAATATAATTACGAAATGTACAGAAACAGTGACCAAAAAATACAAAAATAAAAGAAAATTGAAATTGTCAAGAAAGGATTACAGAAGATATAAAGAAAGAAAGACATAGAAACTGAATCCATGAGGAAATAACTAAGTTAACATATTGAAAATAAATACCCAAGGCCACACTTCCATCGATTAGAGACTACGCACAGTAGGGCTGTGTGCTCGGCATAAGCCAACTCTTCCAAGGCCGATTCAAGGGTATGCAATCATTGGAGTTGAAGCTCTGGTCATAACATAACCAAGGCTCTTACTCTGAGGCATGATCCAAAGCGTTGAACTATTCTGAAATATAAAGAGTTCTCCAGCAAGGCAGGTAGTGGACGGCCTTGCGCCCCAAAACCAGCAAGAAGAGGGTGCCCTGGTACAGGTACGAACTTGGGCCTTGGGCCCTGGCAAACTTCTGATAGACCAGTCCTTGGCGAAAGGAAATCGAGACGCGTCCGGGAGATCCCCCTTGCGCCCGACAAGATTCTACACGCATCCGAGAGACCCCCATTGCGCCCGCCCGGGTTCAAGACACCGCGAGACGCGCGTCCCCTGGCGCCCCCCAGGAACCCGGGCGCGTCCGGGGGATTTCCATTTCGCCCGGCCGGGTTCAATTTGTTTCCTCCTTTCCTCCTTTCCTCCCTCGCTTCCGAACAAAGGGACTGCCGAACTCCCAGGAATGCGCCAGGGGCAGCGCCAGATTTTTACCTCGTATAGTCCGAGGGGCCCAGGTCCGCATATCCTCCGTACCTCGTACTGCTGACATCGTTCCTCGTATGGACGAGGGTCCGAGGGGCCACGGTCGCATATCCTCCGTACCTCGTACTGCTGACCTCGTACCTCGTATGTACGAGGGTCCGAGGGGCCACGATCGCATATCCCCCGTACCTCGTACTGTTGACATCGTTCCTCGTATGTACGAGGGTCCGAGGGGCCATGGTCGCATTCATAGAATCGACCCCTCTTAAAAAATAAAAAAAAATTAAAGAAAAAAAAAAACGAAGAGGAGTTTAGGAACTTTTTCATGTTTATGATCTGCGGAAGTTCCACGGAGTGCAGGTCACCCATCCCAGACCTCTTCCGTGCCAAGGGCGCTTGACCGCAGCGGTCTTATCAGAGTCCGGACGTGATGGACATCACGTCGATGAAAGGCTCCCGGGGGGTTTTGTTATCTTATTTTCTTAATTATCATGAGATAATTCAGAAAATAATAAATATATAATCACATTTTCCGAAAGAAACATGCACATTAAAAAACAATTCCATGAAAAATAAAAAAGCAAAATCTAAAGAGAAAATTTCAGAAAATATTCAATCAGTCAAATGTAAAGAAATGATTGCATTAAAATAAATATAATTACGAAAATGTAGAGAAACAGAGACATGAAAAAATAATAAAAATTAATCGAAATCGTGAAGAAATGATAACAGAAGATATTAAGAAAGAAAGACATAGAAACTGAATCCATGAAGGAATAACTAAGTTAACATATTGAAAATAAATACCCAAGGCCACACTTCTATCGATTAGAGTCACTGAGGAAGGATATGAACTCGACTAACGACTGACGGTCAGTCAAGAATCGAGTTATCAAATGTGTATAACTCCAGATTATCTTGGGCTCAATTCTTGCAGGATTCTATAGCCAAGTCTATTCAAAAAGATGCAAATTTTTTGCTTGAGTATCATTTTTAAAATAGAAAAAAAGTGCATAATATATAATAATTTCTAACCTGATTGCTTATAGACGCGTCCGAATGATGCCTCCTTGCGCCCGGCACGAATCTTGAAACGTCCGGGGGACGGTCTGCAGTCAGTCGTCAAGTGTAGTTCATATCGTGACGAAGGATATGAACTGGACTGACGACTCACAGTCAGTCAAGAATCGAGGGACTGTGATTGACGACGGACGGAATAAACCGTGGGGTTAGTCACCAGTCAGTCAAGAATCGAGGGACCGTGACTGGCCACTGAATGAAGACATCGTCAATGAACTTAAATGAAATGAATTGTGTTCTGTTTGTTTTCACATTATTATTTTCACATCATTGAGCGGGAGGCAGGGAGGGAAGACCTGAGCCAGGCATGCAAGCGGGAGGCAGGAAGTGAGGGATGCGCGGGAGGCAGCGGGGGGCAGGGGCAGGGATCAGCTGCCTCGCGTTCCCCCAAAAGTGTTGAGCCTTTAGTGACGAGGAGGGGGGGGGGAGCGGGAGTTAGGGAAGGAAGACATGCAAGCGTGAGGCAGGGAAGAAGGGAGGAAGTGAGTAAAGGCCTGGAAGCCTGCGCTCGCCCAGACCCAGGGGCAGGGCAGGGATCAGCTACCTCATTCGGAGGACGTAGCACAGACGACCTATATATATATGGGGTGAGGTGCAGTTCAGCCGCATCAGGGTCCAGTCGTCCATTCTGTTCCAGTAGTCACCTGAATTACAAGCGCCGTCTGCCACTGTCTCTTTGCTGTCGTTTGTGAGGAGGGTCCGATCCGGGAGCAGGGAGGAGGGGCGCAGGAGAGAAAAGCGAGAGGCGGAGTGGGCGTGTTTCGATTTCGGTCGTAAGGAAGAGGGGCGAAATGCCAGGAGGGGGCTCGGGAGGGAGGGAGGGAGGGAGGGAAGACCTGAGCAGGCGTGCAAGCGGGAGGCAGGGAAGAAGGGAGGAAGTGAGGAAGGCCTGGAAGCCTGCGTTCGCCCAGACCCCCAGGGGTAGGGGCAGGGATCAGCTACCTCATACCTCATTCCACTGGCACATAAAAACCCATGAAAACTGCCATAGCAGCGGAGAACCATCAACTTGAAGAATTGGACATGTTGAAGGACGAAGGAAGAGCGGAAGAAGGATCTGTGTCCACTGAGCATGACCTGGGCTCCCGTGGTGCAGTTCATGGTGTGTCTCTACCCGAGGAGAAATTTCAACGCGACAACAGTGTAGACTTCATGAATTTGCCGATGGAAAATACTGAAGAGGAAGCACCTCCAACCTTCAAAGATACAAAATCTTCAAAAGAGCCTGCAGATGTTCACTCGAAATCTCTCACGGTTTCTCCTTCATGTACGTTTCTATTCCACACCTGTGAAGTTTGTCATCATTTTCAGCATTTATAGATAAATTTTCAGCAAATTTTCATTCGTAGATTGTCACAGTCGACCAATTGTAAGTAAATTTTATTGTAGTCACATACAATCATGTCTGTTTTCATTCATTTGTTCCATATTATCAAGGGAAAGAAATTGGTGCCAAACTCGATCGATGGAAAAACTTGCAGATATATTTGATTCATCAATATGAATACTATTCATGAAACAATGTCATTCTTCTTATTCAATCAACTAGTGCATGGATGGCTGCGAAGTGATTCTACGTGCGTTTGGGTATTGCAGTCCAGTTCAAAGGGCTGAATCATGTCGCCTTTCGTTGCGAGAACCTGGAGAAATCGCTGGATTTTTACTGTGGACTTTTGGGTATGTGTACCGTTTAATTTGACAGTTATGTCAGTCTTAGACATAGGAGGAAATGAAATACAGCGAAGGATGCATTCCAGCAATCTGTGAGTAACGAACCGCTTTCATCAAATAGCTAACCATCTTTTATTCATTCCAATAGGTTTGATGACTAGTCCAGATAGACCAGAGCTTCCGTATAGAGGAGCTTGGTTACTTTTGGGAGCTGAGGGTATTCATATCATGGAGGTTCCCAACCCTGATCCAGTTCACGGTCGGCCTGGGCATGATGGTTTCGACAGACATGCATGCTTTAACTGCAAGAATGTTGAAGGTCTTCGACAAACACTTGAGAAAGCAGGTGAGCATATACTAGTTGCAAACTGGGATTTTAGGCTGACCTTGAATTTTCTAATGTGTTTGCAGTTGTATATAAACACGATTTGATGTGGTTCAGACTACAAGCTTTGCTATAACGTACACCCTCATTTCTCTTTTGAAGGGATACCGTACCAGCACTGCATGGTGCCCTCAATATTCTGTTGCGATCCTGATGGCAATGGATTGGAGTTTATTGAAATTAGTCCTCTGACCCCTGGGTCTGGGCGAGCGGAGGCTTGCACGCCTGGCTCAGGTCTTCCCTCCCTGCCTCCCGCTCTCCCTGGGGGTTTTAGGGGTGGAATTCATGTCTTTTCTGAGTGACCCTATACCTAAACCCTAAACCGCTCGGCACTGCGCGCTCTCGCTCGTCTCGCACTCGCTCCTCCTCTCGTCTCGTTCCAGCCTTTCGTGTTTCCGCTCGTCAACCAGCCAGAAGCGCAACAGCATAGCGGTTTTTCTTGGCACGGCGGGCGCGAGGGGAAGGTAAGACGCGTTCACCTTCCAATTTGCTAAAATCCAAGTTCCTGCATTCAATTTTGTGCTGTCCAAGTTCCTGCTGCCTTTGAAAGTCTTGGGTAGTGTCATCTGGTCCATAGCGCGAAGGGACGCGCCACCTGTCCTCCTGACGCTCGTCTCGATCCTGTGCGGGCGCAAGGGGAGGTAAGACGCTCTCCCTCCTCAATCGACTCGTTTCAAAAATCTTGTTTCAATTTCGTGCTGAGTTCCAGCTGTGTTCATAGAAGTGAGCTGTGTTTCTGAAGGGCGAAGGAGGATGAAGCGTTCAAGGGAGGAAGGTTCTTCGGCCTCTGATCAGACCATCAACTTTATCAACAAAGTCAAGACACGATTTTCAGCGGAGGAGCACGTGTACAAGGCGTTTCTGGAGATTTTGAATATTGAATTTGAATTTTACCTCGTATGTACGAGGGTCCGAGGGGCCACGGTCGCATATCCTCCGTACCTCGTACTGCTGACATCGTACCTCGTATGTACGAGGGTCCGAGGGGCCACGGTCGCACATCCTCCGTACCTCATACTGTTGACATCGTACCTCGTATGTACGAGGGTCCGAGGGGCCACGGTCGCATTCATAGAATCGATCCCTCTTATAGAATTTTAAAAAAATTAAAAAAATTAAAAAAAAAAAAAACGAAAAGGAGTTTAGGAACTTTTTTATGTTTATGATCTGCGGAAGTTCCACGGAGTGGAGGTCACCCATCCCAGACCTCTTCCGTGCCAAGGGCGCTTAACCGCAGCGGTCTTATCGGATCTGGGTTACACCAGTCCGGACGTGATGGACATCACGTCGATGAAAGGCACCCGGGGGGTTTTGTTATCTTATTTTCTTAATTATCATGAGATAATTAAGAAAATAATAAATATATAATCACATATTCAGAAAGAAACAAGCACATTAAAAAACAATTCCATGAAAAATAAAAAAGTAAAATCTAAAGAGAAAATTTCAGAAATTATTCAATCAGTCAAATGTAAAGAAATGATTGCATTAAAATAAATAAAATTACGAAAATGTAGAGAAACAGTGACATAAAAAAATAATAAAAATTAATCGAAATCGTGAAGAAATGATTACAGAAGATATAAAGAAAGAAAGACATAGAAACTGAATCCATGAAGAAATAACTAAGTTTACATATTAAAATAAATACCTAAGGCCACACTTCTATCGATTAGAGTCACTGAGGAAGGATATGATCTCGACTGACGGTCAGTCAAGAATCGAGTTATCAAATGTGTATAACTCCAGATTATCTTGGGCTCAATTCTTGCAGGATTCTATAGCCAAGTCTATTCAAAAAGATGCAAATTTACTGCATGAGTACCATTTTTAAAATAGAAAAAAAAGTGCATAATAAATAATAATTTCTAACCTGATTGCTTAATTCTAAATGTTTCTGTTTCTATCCATGATTATTTAGAATCGAAGAGAAATCCCAACATTGATACAAAGATCAACGGTTCAGATCATACTTCAGAGTCATATTTATCTATCCATGATCATTTATAATTAAAAAAAATAATCTCCACATTGGCTCAAAGATCAACTGTTCAGATCATTCTTCAGAGTCTTTAGTTTTGTCTTTTTATTCAAGTTTTTTTTTATCCATTTGATTCATTGGTTTTATTTTTTTATTTCATTTCTTATTCCTTCATCTCTCATGCGAGTGATTATCATAGGAAAAGATAACAAAATGCGCCATGATTCGATCACGTCAGGGCTGGTATGCCTCCTGCTGCTGCCGCTGCTGTGCTCCTGCTACCCTAAACCTAAAGCCCCAAAGCCGTTCTCCACTGCGCGCTCTCGCTCTCGCTTGTTCTCTCTGTCTCCGCCCTCTCTCTCTCTCTCCCCCTTTCTCTGGCCCTGCTGCTGCTGCTCGCCTTCCCCTCATCCTCTCTTCTTCAATTCCTGCTTTCAATTTTGTGCCGATTTGCAAGTTCCTGCCAAGGGCGCAAGGGGACGCGCCACTCACCTTCCCCTTGCGCCCGGCCGATCAGCGGCTACCAACGGCCGCTGATCGGATGTCCCCGAAGAGACGACAGGGGAGGTGCAGCTGCAGTATTTATACGCGTAAGACCTGAGATTACAACACTCATGCCTTTAATGCGAGAATACGGAACACGTGGCGCTCTCAAATGTTTTTCTAGCTTCAAATGTTTTTAACTCCAGATTATCTTGGGCTCAATTCTTGCAGAATTTGTATAGCCAAGTCTATTAAAAAAGATGCAGATTTATTGCATGAATATCATTTTCCAAATAGAAAATAAGAAATAATAAACAATAATTTCTAACCTGATTTATAATTTCTAAATGTTACTGTTTCTATCCGTAATCGTTTATGGAGGCCGTCCGGGAGATCCCCGAAGGATCAGCATCGAGGAAAGATGTCTTTCGCCAGTCGTCACTCAAGTCCATGTCTTCCCTCAGTGACTCAGATGTCCCCGAAGGGACGAGAGGGAAGGTGCAGCTGCAGTATTTATACGCGTAAGACCTGAGATTACAATACCCGTGCCATTAATGAGAGAATACTGAACACGTGTCGCTCTCAATTGTTTTTCTAGGTTCAGATTTTATAACTTCAAATTATCTTGGGCTCCATTCTCGCAGAATTCCATAACGAAGTTTATTCAAAGAGATTTTCATGCAAGTTTATTGCAGGAATATCAGTTTCTAAGAAAAAAGAATTAAAACATCATAAATAAAAATTTCTGATCTGATTGCCAAATTCTAAAGGGAACTTTTTCTATCCAGGATTACTTATAATTCAGAAAGAAATCCTAACATTGGTTCAGAGATCAACGGTTCTGATCATACTTCCGAGTCAGAGTCGTATTTATCTGTTATCTCCTTGGAAATCTTTTATGGAATTCGTTTATATATCTATCTCATTGTTTTTTTAACTTTTATTTTTTTGCTTTTATTCATTTTTTGCTTTTATTTTACTTTTGATTGTTTTATCTCTCAAACGAATAATTATCACAGGACAAGATAACAAAATCTCAGGGGACTCTTTCATGGACGTGATTCCGATCGCATCACGGCTGGTATGCCAGATCCCATCAGAACCCCGCGGTTAAGCGCCCTTGGAACGGAATAGGTCTGGGATGGGTGACCACACTCCGTGGAACTTCCGCAAATCATAAAGCTCCTAAGGTAGTCCGAGTCAGAGTCATATTTCCTTATTTTTTGGAGAATCTAGACGCGTCCGAGGGATGCCCCTTCGCGCCCGACAGAAATGTAGAGGCCGTCCGAGAGATCCCCTCGCGCCCGACAGGAATATAGACGCGTCCGAGGGATGCCCCCTCGCGCCCCACAGGAATCTAGACTAGTCCGAGAAATCACCCTTGCGCCGGGCCGGGTCCCAGACACCGTGAAACGCGCGTCCCCTCGCGCCCGACAGGAATAAAGATGCGTCCGAGGGATGGCCCCTCGCGCCCCACAGGAATCTAGACGCGTCCGAGATATCTCCCTTGCGCCCGGCCGGGTTCCAGACAGAGTGAAACGCGCGTCTCCTCGAGGCCGACAGGAATCTAGAAGCGTCCGAGGGATTGCCCTTTGCGCCCGGCAGGAATCTTGAAACGTCCCGGGGACTGTCTGCAGTCAGTGAGGGTGGCGACACCGTGAGAACGCGCGTTCCCTCGCGCCCGACAGGTGTCTAGAGGCGTCCGAGGGATGCCCCCTCGCGCCCGGCAGGAATCTAGAGGCGTCCGGGGGCCAGTCTGGAGTCAGTGAGGGTGGAGACTCCGTGAAACGCGCGTTCCCTCGCGCCCGACAGGTATCTAGAGGCGTCCGAGGGATGCCCCCTCGTGCCCCACAGGAATCTGGACGAGTCCGATAAATCCCCCTTGCGCCCGGCCGGGTCCCAGACACCGTGAAACGCGCGTCCCCTCGCGCCCGACATGAGTAAAGATGCGTCCGAGGGATGCCCCCTCGCGCCACGCAGGAATCTAGAAGCGTCCGAGATAACCCCCTTCGCCCGGCTGGGTTCCAGACAAAGTGAAACGCTCGTCTCCTTGAGGCCGACAGGAATCTAGACGCGTCCGAGGGATTGCCCTTCGCGCCCGGCAGGAATCTTGAAACGTCTCAGGGACGGTCTGCAGTCAGTGAGGTCGGCGACACCGTGAGAACGCGCGTTCCCTTGCGCCCGACAGGTATCTAGAGGCGTCCCAGGGATGCCCCCTTGCGCCCCACAGGAATCTGGACGAGTCCGATAAATCCCCCTTGCGCCCGGCAGGAATCTAGAGGCGTCCGGGGGCCAGTCTGGAGTCAGCGAGGGTGGAGACTCCGTGAAACGCGCGTTCCCTCGCGCCCGACTGGTATCTAGAGGCGTCCGAGGGATGCCCCCTGCGCCCCACAGGAATCTGGACGAGTCCGATAAATCCCCCTTGCGCCCGGCCGGGTTCCAGACACCGTGAAACGAGCGTCTCCTCGCGCCCGACAGGAATCTAGAGGCGTCCGAGGGATGCCCCCTCGCGCCCGGTAGGAATCTTGAAACGTCCGGGGGACGGTCTGCAGTCAGTCGTCAAGTGGAGTCCATATCCTGACGAAGGATATGAACTGGACTGACGACTCACAGTCAGTCAAGAATCGAGGGACAGTGATTGACGACGGACGGAATAAACCGTGGGGTCAGTCAGCACTCAGTGAAGAATCTTGACAACTGACGGAATAAACCGTGGGGTCAGTCGCCAGTCAGTCAAGAATCGAGGGACCGTGACTGGCCACTGAATGAAGACATCGTCAATGAGCTAAAATGAAATGAATTGTGTTCTGTTTGTTTTCACATCAATGTTTTCGTCCTTGACAACATTAGATCTGACGAGATTACATATAGTTTTATCAGTTGGGAGTTCTGGCTTTTTTCCAGTTTCACACATATTTTTTCCATGCTTTCTCCTACTCGAAAGATCGAATCTAAAAAATGTGACAAACTCTGCGACTAACAAACTCCCTTCTTTCGCTCGCTGTAAATCTTCTCACTTTATAAAAAAAACGAAAAGGAGTTTAGGCACTTTTTCATGTTTATGACCTGCGGAAGTTCCACGGACTGGATGTTACCCATCCCAGACCTCTTCCGTGCCAAGGGCGCTTCACCGCAGCGGTCTTATCGGATCTGGGTTACACCAGTCCGGACGTGATGGACATCACGTCGACAGAAGGGTCCCGGGGGGTTTTGTTATCTTATTTTCTTAATTATCATGAGATAATTCAGAAAATAATAAATAAATCATCACATATTCAGAAAGAAACAAGCATTACTAAAAAACATAATTCCATGAAAAAGAAAATTAAAAAAGTAAAATCTAAAGAGAAAATTTCAGAAAATATTCAATCAGCAAAATTTAAAGAAATGATTGCCTCAAAATAAATATAATTACGAAATGTACAGAAACAGTGACCAAAAAATACAAAAATAAAAGAAAATTGAAATTGTCAAGAAAGGATTACAGAAGATATAAAGAAAGAAAGACATAGAAACTGAATCCATGAGGAAATAACTAAGTTAACATATTGAAAATAAATACCCAAGGCCACACTTCCATCGATTAGAGACTACGCACAGTAGGGCTGTGTGCTCGGCATAAGCCAACTCTTCCAAGGCCGATTCAAGGGTATGCAATCATTGGAGTTGAAGCTCTGGTCATAACATAACCAAGGCTCTTACTCTGAGGCATGATCCAAAGCGTTGAACTATTCTGAAATATAAAGAGTTCTCCAGCAAGGCAGGTAGTGGACGGCCTTGCGCCCCAAAACCAGCAAGAAGAGGGTGCCCTGGTACAGGTACGAACTTGGGCCTTGGGCCCTGGCAAACTTCTGATAGACCAGTCCTTGGCGAAAGGAAATCGAGACGCGTCCGGGAGATCCCCCTTGCGCCCGACAAGATTCTACACGCATCCGAGAGACCCCCATTGCGCCCGCCCGGGTTCAAGACACCGCGAGACGCGCGTCCCCTGGCGCCCCCCAGGAACCCGGGCGCGTCCGGGGGATTTCCATTTCGCCCGGCCGGGTTCAATTTGTTTCCTCCTTTCCTCCTTTCCTCCCTCGCTTCCGAACAAAGGGACTGCCGAACTCCCAGGAATGCGCCAGGGGCAGCGCCAGATTTTTACCTCGTATAGTCCGAGGGGCCCAGGTCCGCATATCCTCCGTACCTCGTACTGCTGACATCGTTCCTCGTATGGACGAGGGTCCGAGGGGCCACGGTCGCATATCCTCCGTACCTCGTACTGCTGACCTCGTACCTCGTATGTACGAGGGTCCGAGGGGCCACGATCGCATATCCCCCGTACCTCGTACTGTTGACATCGTTCCTCGTATGTACGAGGGTCCGAGGGGCCATGGTCGCATTCATAGAATCGACCCCTCTTAAAAAATAAAAAAAAATTAAAGAAAAAAAAAAACGAAGAGGAGTTTAGGAACTTTTTCATGTTTATGATCTGCGGAAGTTCCACGGAGTGCAGGTCACCCATCCCAGACCTCTTCCGTGCCAAGGGCGCTTGACCGCAGCGGTCTTATCAGAGTCCGGACGTGATGGACATCACGTCGATGAAAGGCTCCCGGGGGGTTTTGTTATCTTATTTTCTTAATTATCATGAGATAATTCAGAAAATAATAAATATATAATCACATTTTCCGAAAGAAACATGCACATTAAAAAACAATTCCATGAAAAATAAAAAAGCAAAATCTAAAGAGAAAATTTCAGAAAATATTCAATCAGTCAAATGTAAAGAAATGATTGCATTAAAATAAATATAATTACGAAAATGTAGAGAAACAGAGACATGAAAAAATAATAAAAATTAATCGAAATCGTGAAGAAATGATAACAGAAGATATTAAGAAAGAAAGACATAGAAACTGAATCCATGAAGGAATAACTAAGTTAACATATTGAAAATAAATACCCAAGGCCACACTTCTATCGATTAGAGTCACTGAGGAAGGATATGAACTCGACTAACGACTGACGGTCAGTCAAGAATCGAGTTATCAAATGTGTATAACTCCAGATTATCTTGGGCTCAATTCTTGCAGGATTCTATAGCCAAGTCTATTCAAAAAGATGCAAATTTTTTGCTTGAGTATCATTTTTAAAATAGAAAAAAAGTGCATAATATATAATAATTTCTAACCTGATTGCTTATAGACGCGTCCGAATGATGCCTCCTTGCGCCCGGCACGAATCTTGAAACGTCCGGGGGACGGTCTGCAGTCAGTCGTCAAGTGTAGTTCATATCGTGACGAAGGATATGAACTGGACTGACGACTCACAGTCAGTCAAGAATCGAGGGACTGTGATTGACGACGGACGGAATAAACCGTGGGGTTAGTCACCAGTCAGTCAAGAATCGAGGGACCGTGACTGGCCACTGAATGAAGACATCGTCAATGAACTTAAATGAAATGAATTGTGTTCTGTTTGTTTTCACATTATTATTTTCACATCATTGAGCGGGAGGCAGGGAGGGAAGACCTGAGCCAGGCATGCAAGCGGGAGGCAGGAAGTGAGGGATGCGCGGGAGGCAGCGGGGGGCAGGGGCAGGGATCAGCTGCCTCGCGTTCCCCCAAAAGTGTTGAGCCTTTAGTGACGAGGAGGGGGGGGGAGCGGGAGTTAGGGAAGGAAGACATGCAAGCGTGAGGCAGGGAAGAAGGGAGGAAGTGAGTAAAGGCCTGGAAGCCTGCGCTCGCCCAGACCCAGGGGCAGGGCAGGGATCAGCTACCTCATTCGGAGGACGTAGCACAGACGACCTATATATATGGGGTGAGGTGCAGTTCAGCCGCATCAGGGTCCAGTCGTCCATTCTGTTCCAGTAGTCACCTGAGTTACAAGCGCCGTCTGCCACTGTCTCTTTGCTGTCGTTTGTGAGGAGGGTCCGATCCGGGAGCAGGGAGGAGGGGCGCAGGAGAGAAAAGCGAGAGGCGGAGTGGGCGTGTTTCGATTTCGGTCGTAAGGAAGAGGGGCGAAATGCCAGGAGGGGGCTCGGGAGGGAGGGAGGGAGGGAGGGAAGACCTGAGCAGGCGTGCAAGCGGGAGGCAGGGAAGAAGGGAGGAAGTGAGGAAGGCCTGGAAGCCTGCGTTCGCCCAGACCCCCAGGGGTAGGGGCAGGGATCAGCTACCTCATTCCTCATTCCACTGGCACATAAAAACCCATGAAAACTGCCATAGCAGCGGAGAACCATCAACTTGAAGAATTGGACATGTTGAAGGACGAAGGAAGAGCGGAAGAAGGATCTGTGTCCACTGAGCATGACCTGGGCTCCCGTGGTGCAGTTCATGGTGTGTCTCTACCCGAGGAGAAATTTCAACGCGACAACAGTGTAGACTTCATGAATTTGCCGATGGAAAATACTGAAGAGGAAGCACCTCCAACCTTCAAAGATACAAAATCTTCAAAAGAGCCTGCAGATGTTCACTCGAAATCTCTCACGGTTTCTCCTTCATGTACGTTTCTATTCCACACCTGTGAAGTTTGTCATCATTTTCAGCATTTATAGATAAATTTTCAGCAAATTTTCATTCGTAGATTGTCACAGTCGACCAATTGTAAGTAAATTTTATTGTAGTCACATACAATCATGTCTGTTTTCATTCATTTGTTCCATATTATCAAGGGAAAGAAATTGGTGCCAAACTCGATCGATGGAAAAACTTGCAGATATATTTGATTCATCAATATGAATACTATTCATGAAACAATGTCATTCTTCTTATTCAATCAACTAGTGCATGGATGGCTGCGAAGTGATTCTACGTGCGTTTGGGTATTGCAGTCCAGTTCAAAGGGCTGAATCATGTCGCCTTTCGTTGCGAGAACCTGGAGAAATCGCTGGATTTTTACTGTGGACTTTTGGGTATGTGTACCGTTTAATTTGACAGTTATGTCAGTCTTAGACATAGGAGGAAATGAAATACAGCGAAGGATGCATTCCAGCAATCTGTGAGTAACGAACCGCTTTCATCAAATAGCTAACCATCTTTTATTCATTCCAATAGGTTTGATGACTAGTCCAGATAGACCAGAGCTTCCGTATAGAGGAGCTTGGTTACTTTTGGGAGCTGAGGGTATTCATATCATGGAGGTTCCCAACCCTGATCCAGTTCACGGTCGGCCTGGGCATGATGGTTTCGACAGACATGCATGCTTTAACTGCAAGAATGTTGAAGGTCTTCGACAAACACTTGAGAAAGCAGGTGAGCATATAGTAGTTGCAAACTGGGATTTTAGGCTGACCTTGAATTTTCTAATGTGTTTGCAGTTGTATATAAACACGATTTGATGTGGTTCAGACTACAAGCTTTGCTATAACGTACACCCTCATTTCTCTTTTGAAGGGATACCGTACCAGCACTGCATGGTGCCCTCAATATTCTGTTGCGATCCTGATGGCAATGGATTGGAGTTTATTGAAATTAGTCCTCTGACCCCTGGGTCTGGGCGAGCGGAGGCTTGCACGCCTGGCTCAGGTCTTCCCTCCCTGCCTCCCGCTCTCCCTGGGGGTTTTAGGGGTGGAATTCATGTCTTTTCTGAGTGACCCTATACCTAAACCCTAAACCGCTCGGCACTGCGCGCTCTCGCTCGTCTCGCACTCGCTCCTCCTCTCGTCTCGTTCCAGCCTTTCGTGTTTCCGCTCGTCAACCAGCCAGAAGCGCAACAGCATAGCGGTTTTTCTTGGCACGGCGGGCGCGAGGGGAAGGTAAGACGCGTTCACCTTCCAATTTGCTAAAATCCAAGTTCCTGCATTCAATTTTGTGCTGTCCAAGTTCCTGCTGCCTTTGAAAGTCTTGGGTAGTGTCATCTGGTCCATAGCGCGAAGGGACGCGCCACCTGTCCTCCTGACGCTCGTCTCGATCCTGTGCGGGCGCAAGGGGAGGTAAGACGCTCTCCCTCCTCAATCGACTCGTTTCAAAAATCTTGTTTCAATTTCGTGCTGAGTTCCAGCTGTGTTCATAGAAGTGAGCTGTGTTTCTGAAGGGCGAAGGAGGATGAAGCGTTCAAGGGAGGAAGGTTCTTCGGCCTCTGATCAGACCATCAACTTTATCAACAAAGTCAAGACACGATTTTCAGCGGAGGAGCACGTGTACAAGGCGTTTCTGGAGATTTTGAATATTGAATTTGAATTTTACCTCGTATGTACGAGGGTCCGAGGGGCCACGGTCGCATATCCTCCGTACCTCGTACTGCTGACATCGTACCTTGTATGTACGAGGGTCCGAGGGGCCACGGTCGCACATCCTCCGTACCTCATACTGTTGACATCGTACCTCGTATGTACGAGGGTCCGAGGGGCCACGGTCGCATTCATAGAATCGATCCCTCTTATAGAATTTTAAAAAAATTAAAAAAATTAAAAAAAAAAAAAACGAAAAGGAGTTTAGGAACTTTTTTATGTTTATGATCTGCGGAAGTTCCACGGAGTGGAGGTCACCCATCCCAGACCTCTTCCGTGCCAAGGGCGCTTAACCGCAGCGGTCTTATCGGATCTGGGTTACACCAGTCCGGACGTGATGGACATCACGTCGATGAAAGGCACCCGGGGGGTTTTGTTATCTTATTTTCTTAATTATCATGAGATAATTAAGAAAATAATAAATATATAATCACATATTCAGAAAGAAACAAGCACATTAAAAAACAATTCCATGAAAAATAAAAAAGTAAAATCTAAAGAGAAAATTTCAGAAATTATTCAATCAGTCAAATGTAAAGAAATGATTGCATTAAAATAAATAAAATTACGAAAATGTAGAGAAACAGTGACATAAAAAAATAATAAAAATTAATCGAAATCGTGAAGAAATGATTACAGAAGATATAAAGAAAGAAAGACATAGAAACTGAATCCATGAAGAAATAACTAAGTTAACATATTAAAATAAATACCTAAGGCCACACTTCTATCGATTAGAGTCACTGAGGAAGGATATGATCTCGACTGACGGTCAGTCAAGAATCGAGTTATCAAATGTGTATAACTCCAGATTATCTTGGGCTCAATTCTTGCAGGATTCTATAGCCAAGTCTATTCAAAAAGATGCAAATTTACTGCATGAGTACCATTTTTAAAATAGAAAAAAAAGTGCATAATAAATAATAATTTCTAACCTGATTGCTTAATTCTAAATGTTTCTGTTTCTATCCATGATTATTTAGAATCGAAGAGAAATCCCAACATTGATACAAAGATCAACGGTTCAGATCATACTTCAGAGTCATATTTATCTATCCATGATCATTTATAATTAAAAAAAATAATCTCCACATTGGCTCAAAGATCAACTGTTCAGATCATTCTTCAGAGTCTTTAGTTTTGTCTTTTTATTCAAGTTTTTTTTTATCCATTTGATTCATTGGTTTTATTTTTTTATTTCATTTCTTATTCCTTCATCTCTCATGCGAGTGATTATCATAGGAAAAGATAACAAAATGCGCCATGATTCGATCACGTCAGGGCTGGTATGCCTCCTGCTGCTGCCGCTGCTGTGCTCCTGCTACCCTAAACCTAAAGCCCCAAAGCCGTTCTCCACTGCGCGCTCTCGCTCTCGCTTGTTCTCTCTGTCTCCGCCCTCTCTCTCTCTCTCCCCCTTTCTCTGGCCCTGCTGCTGCTGCTCGCCTTCCCCTCATCCTCTCTTCTTCAATTCCTGCTTTCAATTTTGTGCCGATTTGCAAGTTCCTGCCAAGGGCGCAAGGGGACGCGCCACTCACCTTCCCCTTGCGCCCGGCCGATCAGCGGCTACCAACGGCCGCTGATCGGATGTCCCCGAAGAGACGACAGGGGAGGTGCAGCTGCAGTATTTATACGCGTAAGACCTGAGATTACAACACTCATGCCTTTAATGCGAGAATACGGAACACGTGGCGCTCTCAAATGTTTTTCTAGCTTCAAATGTTTTTAACTCCAGATTATCTTGGGCTCAATTCTTGCAGAATTTGTATAGCCAAGTCTATTAAAAAAGATGCAGATTTATTGCATGAATATCATTTTCCAAATAGAAAATAAGAAATAATAAACAATAATTTCTAACCTGATTTATAATTTCTAAATGTTACTGTTTCTATCCGTAATCGTTTATGGAGGCCGTCCGGGAGATCCCCGAAGGATCAGCATCGAGGAAAGATGTCTTTCGCCAGTCGTCACTCAAGTCCATGTCTTCCCTCAGTGACTCAGATGTCCCCGAAGGGACGAGAGGGAAGGTGCAGCTGCAGTATTTATACGCGTAAGACCTGAGATTACAATACCCGTGCCATTAATGAGAGAATACTGAACACGTGTCGCTCTCAATTGTTTTTCTAGGTTCAGATTTTATAACTTCAAATTATCTTGGGCTCCATTCTCGCAGAATTCCATAACGAAGTTTATTCAAAGAGATTTTCATGCAAGTTTATTGCAGGAATATCAGTTTCTAAGAAAAAAGAATTAAAACATCATAAATAAAAATTTCTGATCTGATTGCCAAATTCTAAAGGGAACTTTTTCTATCCAGGATTACTTATAATTCAGAAAGAAATCCTAACATTGGTTCAGAGATCAACGGTTCTGATCATACTTCCGAGTCAGAGTCGTATTTATCTGTTATCTCCTTGGAAATCTTTTATGGAATTCGTTTATATATCTATCTCATTGTTTTTTTAACTTTTATTTTTTTGCTTTTATTCATTTTTTGCTTTTATTTTACTTTTGATTGTTTTATCTCTCAAACGAATAATTATCACAGGACAAGATAACAAAATCTCAGGGGACTCTTTCATGGACGTGATTCCGATCGCATCACGGCTGGTATGCCAGATCCCATCAGAACCCCGCGGTTAAGCGCCCTTGGAACGGAATAGGTCTGGGATGGGTGACCACACTCCGTGGAACTTCCGCAAATCATAAAGCTCCTAAGGTAGTCCGAGTCAGAGTCATATTTCCTTATTTTTTGGAGAATCTAGACGCGTCCGAGGGATGCCCCTTCGCGCCCGACAGAAATGTAGAGGCCGTCCGAGAGATCCCCTCGCGCCCGACAGGAATATAGACGCGTCCGAGGGATGCCCCCTCGCGCCCCACAGGAATCTAGACTAGTCCGAGAAATCACCCTTGCGCCGGGCCGGGTCCCAGACACCGTGAAACGCGCGTCCCCTCGCGCCCGACAGGAATAAAGATGCGTCCGAGGGATGGCCCCTCGCGCCCCACAGGAATCTAGACGCGTCCGAGATATCTCCCTTGCGCCCGGCCGGGTTCCAGACAGAGTGAAACGCGCGTCTCCTCGAGGCCGACAGGAATCTAGAAGCGTCCGAGGGATTGCCCTTTGCGCCCGGCAGGAATCTTGAAACGTCCCGGGGACTGTCTGCAGTCAGTGAGGGTGGCGACACCGTGAGAACGCGCGTTCCCTCGCGCCCGACAGGTGTCTAGAGGCGTCCGAGGGATGCCCCCTCGCGCCCGGCAGGAATCTAGAGGCGTCCGGGGGCCAGTCTGGAGTCAGTGAGGGTGGAGACTCCGTGAAACGCGCGTTCCCTCGCGCCCGACAGGTATCTAGAGGCGTCCGAGGGATGCCCCCTCGTGCCCCACAGGAATCTGGACGAGTCCGATAAATCCCCCTTGCGCCCGGCCGGGTCCCAGACACCGTGAAACGCGCGTCCCCTCGCGCCCGACATGAGTAAAGATGCGTCCGAGGGATGCCCCCTCGCGCCACGCAGGAATCTAGAAGCGTCCGAGATAACCCCCTTCGCCCGGCTGGGTTCCAGACAAAGTGAAACGCTCGTCTCCTTGAGGCCGACAGGAATCTAGACGCGTCCGAGGGATTGCCCTTCGCGCCCGGCAGGAATCTTGAAACGTCTCAGGGACGGTCTGCAGTCAGTGAGGTCGGCGACACCGTGAGAACGCGCGTTCCCTTGCGCCCGACAGGTATCTAGAGGCGTCCCAGGGATGCCCCCTTGCGCCCCACAGGAATCTGGACGAGTCCGATAAATCCCCCTTGCGCCCGGCAGGAATCTAGAGGCGTCCGGGGGCCAGTCTGGAGTCAGCGAGGGTGGAGACTCCGTGAAACGCGCGTTCCCTCGCGCCCGACTGGTATCTAGAGGCGTCCGAGGGATGCCCCCTGCGCCCCACAGGAATCTGGACGAGTCCGATAAATCCCCCTTGCGCCCGGCCGGGTTCCAGACACCGTGAAACGAGCGTCTCCTCGCGCCCGACAGGAATCTAGAGGCGTCCGAGGGATGCCCCCTCGCGCCCGGTAGGAATCTTGAAACGTCCGGGGGACGGTCTGCAGTCAGTCGTCAAGTGGAGTCCATATCCTGACGAAGGATATGAACTGGACTGACGACTCACAGTCAGTCAAGAATCGAGGGACAGTGATTGACGACGGACGGAATAAACCGTGGGGTCAGTCAGCACTCAGTGAAGAATCTTGACAACTGACGGAATAAACCGTGGGGTCAGTCGCCAGTCAGTCAAGAATCGAGGGACCGTGACTGGCCACTGAATGAAGACATCGTCAATGAGCTAAAATGAAATGAATTGTGTTCTGTTTGTTTTCACATCAATGTTTTCGTCCTTGACAACATTAGATCTGACGAGATTACATATAGTTTTATCAGTTGGGAGTTCTGGCTTTTTTCCAGTTTCACACATATTTTTTCCATGCTTTCTCCTACTCGAAAGATCGAATCTAAAAAATGTGACAAACTCTGCGACTAACAAACTCCCTTCTTTCGCTCGCTGTAAATCTTCTCACTTTATAAAAAAAACGAAAAGGAGTTTAGGCACTTTTTCATGTTTATGACCTGCGGAAGTTCCACGGACTGGATGTTACCCATCCCAGACCTCTTCCGTGCCAAGGGCGCTTCACCGCAGCGGTCTTATCGGATCTGGGTTACACCAGTCCGGACGTGATGGACATCACGTCGACAGAAGGGTCCCGGGGGGTTTTGTTATCTTATTTTCTTAATTATCATGAGATAATTCAGAAAATAATAAATAAATCATCACATATTCAGAAAGAAACAAGCATTACTAAAAAACATAATTCCATGAAAAAGAAAATTAAAAAAGTAAAATCTAAAGAGAAAATTTCAGAAAATATTCAATCAGCAAAATTTAAAGAAATGATTGCCTCAAAATAAATATAATTACGAAATGTACAGAAACAGTGACCAAAAAATACAAAAATAAAAGAAAATTGAAATTGTCAAGAAAGGATTACAGAAGATATAAAGAAAGAAAGACATAGAAACTGAATCCATGAGGAAATAACTAAGTTAACATATTGAAAATAAATACCCAAGGCCACACTTCCATCGATTAGAGACTACGCACAGTAGGGCTGTGTGCTCGGCATAAGCCAACTCTTCCAAGGCCGATTCAAGGGTATGCAATCATTGGAGTTGAAGCTCTGGTCATAACATAACCAAGGCTCTTACTCTGAGGCATGATCCAAAGCGTTGAACTATTCTGAAATATAAAGAGTTCTCCAGCAAGGCAGGTAGTGGACGGCCTTGCGCCCCAAAACCAGCAAGAAGAGGGTGCCCTGGTACAGGTACGAACTTGGGCCTTGGGCCCTGGCAAACTTCTGATAGACCAGTCCTTGGCGAAAGGAAATCGAGACGCGTCCGGGAGATCCCCCTTGCGCCCGACAAGATTCTACACGCATCCGAGAGACCCCCATTGCGCCCGCCCGGGTTCAAGACACCGCGAGACGCGCGTCCCCTGGCGCCCCCCAGGAACCCGGGCGCGTCCGGGGGATTTCCATTTCGCCCGGCCGGGTTCAATTTGTTTCCTCCTTTCCTCCTTTCCTCCCTCGCTTCCGAACAAAGGGACTGCCGAACTCCCAGGAATGCGCCAGGGGCAGCGCCAGATTTTTACCTCGTATAGTCCGAGGGGCCCAGGTCCGCATATCCTCCGTACCTCGTACTGCTGACATCGTTCCTCGTATGGACGAGGGTCCGAGGGGCCACGGTCGCATATCCTCCGTACCTCGTACTGCTGACCTCGTACCTCGTATGTACGAGGGTCCGAGGGGCCACGATCGCATATCCCCCGTACCTCGTACTGTTGACATCGTTCCTCGTATGTACGAGGGTCCGAGGGGCCATGGTCGCATTCATAGAATCGACCCCTCTTAAAAAATAAAAAAAAATTAAAGAAAAAAAAAAACGAAGAGGAGTTTAGGAACTTTTTCATGTTTATGATCTGCGGAAGTTCCACGGAGTGCAGGTCACCCATCCCAGACCTCTTCCGTGCCAAGGGCGCTTGACCGCAGCGGTCTTATCAGAGTCCGGACGTGATGGACATCACGTCGATGAAAGGCTCCCGGGGGGTTTTGTTATCTTATTTTCTTAATTATCATGAGATAATTCAGAAAATAATAAATATATAATCACATTTTCCGAAAGAAACATGCACATTAAAAAACAATTCCATGAAAAATAAAAAAGCAAAATCTAAAGAGAAAATTTCAGAAAATATTCAATCAGTCAAATGTAAAGAAATGATTGCATTAAAATAAATATAATTACGAAAATGTAGAGAAACAGAGACATGAAAAAATAATAAAAATTAATCGAAATCGTGAAGAAATGATAACAGAAGATATTAAGAAAGAAAGACATAGAAACTGAATCCATGAAGGAATAACTAAGTTAACATATTGAAAATAAATACCCAAGGCCACACTTCTATCGATTAGAGTCACTGAGGAAGGATATGAACTCGACTAACGACTGACGGTCAGTCAAGAATCGAGTTATCAAATGTGTATAACTCCAGATTATCTTGGGCTCAATTCTTGCAGGATTCTATAGCCAAGTCTATTCAAAAAGATGCAAATTTTTTGCTTGAGTATCATTTTTAAAATAGAAAAAAAGTGCATAATATATAATAATTTCTAACCTGATTGCTTATAGACGCGTCCGAATGATGCCTCCTTGCGCCCGGCACGAATCTTGAAACGTCCGGGGGACGGTCTGCAGTCAGTCGTCAAGTGTAGTTCATATCGTGACGAAGGATATGAACTGGACTGACGACTCACAGTCAGTCAAGAATCGAGGGACTGTGATTGACGACGGACGGAATAAACCGTGGGGTTAGTCACCAGTCAGTCAAGAATCGAGGGACCGTGACTGGCCACTGAATGAAGACATCGTCAATGAACTTAAATGAAATGAATTGTGTTCTGTTTGTTTTCACATTATTATTTTCACATCATTGAGCGGGAGGCAGGGAGGGAAGACCTGAGCCAGGCATGCAAGCGGGAGGCAGGAAGTGAGGGATGCGCGGGAGGCAGCGGGGGGCAGGGGCAGGGATCAGCTGCCTCGCGTTCCCCCAAAAGTGTTGAGCCTTTAGTGACGAGGAGGGGGGGGGGAGCGGGAGTTAGGGAAGGAAGACATGCAAGCGTGAGGCAGGGAAGAAGGGAGGAAGTGAGTAAAGGCCTGGAAGCCTGCGCTCGCCCAGACCCAGGGGCAGGGCAGGGATCAGCTACCTCATTCGGAGGACGTAGCACAGACGACCTATATATATATGGGGTGAGGTGCAGTTCAGCCGCATCAGGGTCCAGTCGTCCATTCTGTTCCAGTAGTCACCTGAATTACAAGCGCCGTCTGCCACTGTCTCTTTGCTGTCGTTTGTGAGGAGGGTCCGATCCGGGAGCAGGGAGGAGGGGCGCAGGAGAGAAAAGCGAGAGGCGGAGTGGGCGTGTTTCGATTTCGGTCGTAAGGAAGAGGGGCGAAATGCCAGGAGGGGGCTCGGGAGGGAGGGAGGGAGGGAGGGAAGACCTGAGCAGGCGTGCAAGCGGGAGGCAGGGAAGAAGGGAGGAAGTGAGGAAGGCCTGGAAGCCTGCGTTCGCCCAGACCCCCAGGGGTAGGGGCAGGGATCAGCTACCTCATACCTCATTCCACTGGCACATAAAAACCCATGAAAACTGCCATAGCAGCGGAGAACCATCAACTTGAAGAATTGGACATGTTGAAGGACGAAGGAAGAGCGGAAGAAGGATCTGTGTCCACTGAGCATGACCTGGGCTCCCGTGGTGCAGTTCATGGTGTGTCTCTACCCGAGGAGAAATTTCAACGCGACAACAGTGTAGACTTCATGAATTTGCCGATGGAAAATACTGAAGAGGAAGCACCTCCAACCTTCAAAGATACAAAATCTTCAAAAGAGCCTGCAGATGTTCACTCGAAATCTCTCACGGTTTCTCCTTCATGTACGTTTCTATTCCACACCTGTGAAGTTTGTCATCATTTTCAGCATTTATAGATAAATTTTCAGCAAATTTTCATTCGTAGATTGTCACAGTCGACCAATTGTAAGTAAATTTTATTGTAGTCACATACAATCATGTCTGTTTTCATTCATTTGTTCCATATTATCAAGGGAAAGAAATTGGTGCCAAACTCGATCGATGGAAAAACTTGCAGATATATTTGATTCATCAATATGAATACTATTCATGAAACAATGTCATTCTTCTTATTCAATCAACTAGTGCATGGATGGCTGCGAAGTGATTCTACGTGCGTTTGGGTATTGCAGTCCAGTTCAAAGGGCTGAATCATGTCGCCTTTCGTTGCGAGAACCTGGAGAAATCGCTGGATTTTTACTGTGGACTTTTGGGTATGTGTACCGTTTAATTTGACAGTTATGTCAGTCTTAGACATAGGAGGAAATGAAATACAGCGAAGGATGCATTCCAGCAATCTGTGAGTAACGAACCGCTTTCATCAAATAGCTAACCATCTTTTATTCATTCCAATAGGTTTGATGACTAGTCCAGATAGACCAGAGCTTCCGTATAGAGGAGCTTGGTTACTTTTGGGAGCTGAGGGTATTCATATCATGGAGGTTCCCAACCCTGATCCAGTTCACGGTCGGCCTGGGCATGATGGTTTCGACAGACATGCATGCTTTAACTGCAAGAATGTTGAAGGTCTTCGACAAACACTTGAGAAAGCAGGTGAGCATATAGTAGTTGCAAACTGGGATTTTAGGCTGACCTTGAATTTTCTAATGTGTTTGCAGTTGTATATAAACACGATTTGATGTGGTTCAGACTACAAGCTTTGCTATAACGTACACCCTCATTTCTCTTTTGAAGGGATACCGTACCAGCACTGCATGGTGCCCTCAATATTCTGTTGCGATCCTGATGGCAATGGATTGGAGTTTATTGAAATTAGTCCTCTGACCCCTGGGTCTGGGCGAGCGGAGGCTTGCACGCCTGGCTCAGGTCTTCCCTCCCTGCCTCCCGCTCTCCCTGGGGGTTTTAGGGGTGGAATTCATGTCTTTTCTGAGTGACCCTATACCTAAACCCTAAACCGCTCGGCACTGCGCGCTCTCGCTCGTCTCGCACTCGCTCCTCCTCTCGTCTCGTTCCAGCCTTTCGTGTTTCCGCTCGTCAACCAGCCAGAAGCGCAACAGCATAGCGGTTTTTCTTGGCACGGCGGGCGCGAGGGGAAGGTAAGACGCGTTCACCTTCCAATTTGCTAAAATCCAAGTTCCTGCATTCAATTTTGTGCTGTCCAAGTTCCTGCTGCCTTTGAAAGTCTTGGGTAGTGTCATCTGGTCCATAGCGCGAAGGGACGCGCCACCTGTCCTCCTGACGCTCGTCTCGATCCTGTGCGGGCGCAAGGGGAGGTAAGACGCTCTCCCTCCTCAATCGACTCGTTTCAAAAATCTTGTTTCAATTTCGTGCTGAGTTCCAGCTGTGTTCATAGAAGTGAGCTGTGTTTCTGAAGGGCGAAGGAGGATGAAGCGTTCAAGGGAGGAAGGTTCTTCGGCCTCTGATCAGACCATCAACTTTATCAACAAAGTCAAGACACGATTTTCAGCGGAGGAGCACGTGTACAAGGCGTTTCTGGAGATTTTGAATATTGAATTTGAATTTTACCTCGTATGTACGAGGGTCCGAGGGGCCACGGTCGCATATCCTCCGTACCTCGTACTGCTGACATCGTACCTCGTATGTACGAGGGTCCGAGGGGCCACGGTCGCACATCCTCCGTACCTCATACTGTTGACATCGTACCTCGTATGTACGAGGGTCCGAGGGGCCACGGTCGCATTCATAGAATCGATCCCTCTTATAGAATTTTAAAAAAATTAAAAAAATTAAAAAAAAAAAAAACGAAAAGGAGTTTAGGAACTTTTTTATGTTTATGATCTGCGGAAGTTCCACGGAGTGGAGGTCACCCATCCCAGACCTCTTCCGTGCCAAGGGCGCTTAACCGCAGCGGTCTTATCGGATCTGGGTTACACCAGTCCGGACGTGATGGACATCACGTCGATGAAAGGCACCCGGGGGGTTTTGTTATCTTATTTTCTTAATTATCATGAGATAATTAAGAAAATAATAAATATATAATCACATATTCAGAAAGAAACAAGCACATTAAAAAACAATTCCATGAAAAATAAAAAAGTAAAATCTAAAGAGAAAATTTCAGAAATTATTCAATCAGTCAAATGTAAAGAAATGATTGCATTAAAATAAATAAAATTACGAAAATGTAGAGAAACAGTGACATAAAAAAATAATAAAAATTAATCGAAATCGTGAAGAAATGATTACAGAAGATATAAAGAAAGAAAGACATAGAAACTGAATCCATGAAGAAATAACTAAGTTAACATATTAAAATAAATACCTAAGGCCACACTTCTATCGATTAGAGTCACTGAGGAAGGATATGATCTCGACTGACGGTCAGTCAAGAATCGAGTTATCAAATGTGTATAACTCCAGATTATCTTGGGCTCAATTCTTGCAGGATTCTATAGCCAAGTCTATTCAAAAAGATGCAAATTTACTGCATGAGTACCATTTTTAAAATAGAAAAAAAAGTGCATAATAAATAATAATTTCTAACCTGATTGCTTAATTCTAAATGTTTCTGTTTCTATCCATGATTATTTAGAATCGAAGAGAAATCCCAACATTGATACAAAGATCAACGGTTCAGATCATACTTCAGAGTCATATTTATCTATCCATGATCATTTATAATTAAAAAAAATAATCTCCACATTGGCTCAAAGATCAACTGTTCAGATCATTCTTCAGAGTCTTTAGTTTTGTCTTTTTATTCAAGTTTTTTTTTATCCATTTGATTCATTGGTTTTATTTTTTTATTTCATTTCTTATTCCTTCATCTCTCATGCGAGTGATTATCATAGGAAAAGATAACAAAATGCGCCATGATTCGATCACGTCAGGGCTGGTATGCCTCCTGCTGCTGCCGCTGCTGTGCTCCTGCTACCCTAAACCTAAAGCCCCAAAGCCGTTCTCCACTGCGCGCTCTCGCTCTCGCTTGTTCTCTCTGTCTCCGCCCTCTCTCTCTCTCTCCCCCTTTCTCTGGCCCTGCTGCTGCTGCTCGCCTTCCCCTCATCCTCTCTTCTTCAATTCCTGCTTTCAATTTTGTGCCGATTTGCAAGTTCCTGCCAAGGGCGCAAGGGGACGCGCCACTCACCTTCCCCTTGCGCCCGGCCGATCAGCGGCTACCAACGGCCGCTGATCGGATGTCCCCGAAGAGACGACAGGGGAGGTGCAGCTGCAGTATTTATACGCGTAAGACCTGAGATTACAACACTCATGCCTTTAATGCGAGAATACGGAACACGTGGCGCTCTCAAATGTTTTTCTAGCTTCAAATGTTTTTAACTCCAGATTATCTTGGGCTCAATTCTTGCAGAATTTGTATAGCCAAGTCTATTAAAAAAGATGCAGATTTATTGCATGAATATCATTTTCCAAATAGAAAATAAGAAATAATAAACAATAATTTCTAACCTGATTTATAATTTCTAAATGTTACTGTTTCTATCCGTAATCGTTTATGGAGGCCGTCCGGGAGATCCCCGAAGGATCAGCATCGAGGAAAGATGTCTTTCGCCAGTCGTCACTCAAGTCCATGTCTTCCCTCAGTGACTCAGATGTCCCCGAAGGGACGAGAGGGAAGGTGCAGCTGCAGTATTTATACGCGTAAGACCTGAGATTACAATACCCGTGCCATTAATGAGAGAATACTGAACACGTGTCGCTCTCAATTGTTTTTCTAGGTTCAGATTTTATAACTTCAAATTATCTTGGGCTCCATTCTCGCAGAATTCCATAACGAAGTTTATTCAAAGAGATTTTCATGCAAGTTTATTGCAGGAATATCAGTTTCTAAGAAAAAAGAATTAAAACATCATAAATAAAAATTTCTGATCTGATTGCCAAATTCTAAAGGGAACTTTTTCTATCCAGGATTACTTATAATTCAGAAAGAAATCCTAACATTGGTTCAGAGATCAACGGTTCTGATCATACTTCCGAGTCAGAGTCGTATTTATCTGTTATCTCCTTGGAAATCTTTTATGGAATTCGTTTATATATCTATCTCATTGTTTTTTTAACTTTTATTTTTTTGCTTTTATTCATTTTTTGCTTTTATTTTACTTTTGATTGTTTTATCTCTCAAACGAATAATTATCACAGGACAAGATAACAAAATCTCAGGGGACTCTTTCATGGACGTGATTCCGATCGCATCACGGCTGGTATGCCAGATCCCATCAGAACCCCGCGGTTAAGCGCCCTTGGAACGGAATAGGTCTGGGATGGGTGACCACACTCCGTGGAACTTCCGCAAATCATAAAGCTCCTAAGGTAGTCCGAGTCAGAGTCATATTTCCTTATTTTTTGGAGAATCTAGACGCGTCCGAGGGATGCCCCTTCGCGCCCGACAGAAATGTAGAGGCCGTCCGAGAGATCCCCTCGCGCCCGACAGGAATATAGACGCGTCCGAGGGATGCCCCCTCGCGCCCCACAGGAATCTAGACTAGTCCGAGAAATCACCCTTGCGCCGGGCCGGGTCCCAGACACCGTGAAACGCGCGTCCCCTCGCGCCCGACAGGAATAAAGATGCGTCCGAGGGATGGCCCCTCGCGCCCCACAGGAATCTAGACGCGTCCGAGATATCTCCCTTGCGCCCGGCCGGGTTCCAGACAGAGTGAAACGCGCGTCTCCTCGAGGCCGACAGGAATCTAGAAGCGTCCGAGGGATTGCCCTTTGCGCCCGGCAGGAATCTTGAAACGTCCCGGGGACTGTCTGCAGTCAGTGAGGGTGGCGACACCGTGAGAACGCGCGTTCCCTCGCGCCCGACAGGTGTCTAGAGGCGTCCGAGGGATGCCCCCTCGCGCCCGGCAGGAATCTAGAGGCGTCCGGGGGCCAGTCTGGAGTCAGTGAGGGTGGAGACTCCGTGAAACGCGCGTTCCCTCGCGCCCGACAGGTATCTAGAGGCGTCCGAGGGATGCCCCCTCGTGCCCCACAGGAATCTGGACGAGTCCGATAAATCCCCCTTGCGCCCGGCCGGGTCCCAGACACCGTGAAACGCGCGTCCCCTCGCGCCCGACATGAGTAAAGATGCGTCCGAGGGATGCCCCCTCGCGCCACGCAGGAATCTAGAAGCGTCCGAGATAACCCCCTTCGCCCGGCTGGGTTCCAGACAAAGTGAAACGCTCGTCTCCTTGAGGCCGACAGGAATCTAGACGCGTCCGAGGGATTGCCCTTCGCGCCCGGCAGGAATCTTGAAACGTCTCAGGGACGGTCTGCAGTCAGTGAGGTCGGCGACACCGTGAGAACGCGCGTTCCCTTGCGCCCGACAGGTATCTAGAGGCGTCCCAGGGATGCCCCCTTGCGCCCCACAGGAATCTGGACGAGTCCGATAAATCCCCCTTGCGCCCGGCAGGAATCTAGAGGCGTCCGGGGGCCAGTCTGGAGTCAGCGAGGGTGGAGACTCCGTGAAACGCGCGTTCCCTCGCGCCCGACTGGTATCTAGAGGCGTCCGAGGGATGCCCCCTGCGCCCCACAGGAATCTGGACGAGTCCGATAAATCCCCCTTGCGCCCGGCCGGGTTCCAGACACCGTGAAACGAGCGTCTCCTCGCGCCCGACAGGAATCTAGAGGCGTCCGAGGGATGCCCCCTCGCGCCCGGTAGGAATCTTGAAACGTCCGGGGGACGGTCTGCAGTCAGTCGTCAAGTGGAGTCCATATCCTGACGAAGGATATGAACTGGACTGACGACTCACAGTCAGTCAAGAATCGAGGGACAGTGATTGACGACGGACGGAATAAACCGTGGGGTCAGTCAGCACTCAGTGAAGAATCTTGACAACTGACGGAATAAACCGTGGGGTCAGTCGCCAGTCAGTCAAGAATCGAGGGACCGTGACTGGCCACTGAATGAAGACATCGTCAATGAGCTAAAATGAAATGAATTGTGTTCTGTTTGTTTTCACATCAATGTTTTCGTCCTTGACAACATTAGATCTGACGAGATTACATATAGTTTTATCAGTTGGGAGTTCTGGCTTTTTTCCAGTTTCACACATATTTTTTCCATGCTTTCTCCTACTCGAAAGATCGAATCTAAAAAATGTGACAAACTCTGCGACTAACAAACTCCCTTCTTTCGCTCGCTGTAAATCTTCTCACTTTATAAAAAAAACGAAAAGGAGTTTAGGCACTTTTTCATGTTTATGACCTGCGGAAGTTCCACGGACTGGATGTTACCCATCCCAGACCTCTTCCGTGCCAAGGGCGCTTCACCGCAGCGGTCTTATCGGATCTGGGTTACACCAGTCCGGACGTGATGGACATCACGTCGACAGAAGGGTCCCGGGGGGTTTTGTTATCTTATTTTCTTAATTATCATGAGATAATTCAGAAAATAATAAATAAATCATCACATATTCAGAAAGAAACAAGCATTACTAAAAAACATAATTCCATGAAAAAGAAAATTAAAAAAGTAAAATCTAAAGAGAAAATTTCAGAAAATATTCAATCAGCAAAATTTAAAGAAATGATTGCCTCAAAATAAATATAATTACGAAATGTACAGAAACAGTGACCAAAAAATACAAAAATAAAAGAAAATTGAAATTGTCAAGAAAGGATTACAGAAGATATAAAGAAAGAAAGACATAGAAACTGAATCCATGAGGAAATAACTAAGTTAACATATTGAAAATAAATACCCAAGGCCACACTTCCATCGATTAGAGACTACGCACAGTAGGGCTGTGTGCTCGGCATAAGCCAACTCTTCCAAGGCCGATTCAAGGGTATGCAATCATTGGAGTTGAAGCTCTGGTCATAACATAACCAAGGCTCTTACTCTGAGGCATGATCCAAAGCGTTGAACTATTCTGAAATATAAAGAGTTCTCCAGCAAGGCAGGTAGTGGACGGCCTTGCGCCCCAAAACCAGCAAGAAGAGGGTGCCCTGGTACAGGTACGAACTTGGGCCTTGGGCCCTGGCAAACTTCTGATAGACCAGTCCTTGGCGAAAGGAAATCGAGACGCGTCCGGGAGATCCCCCTTGCGCCCGACAAGATTCTACACGCATCCGAGAGACCCCCATTGCGCCCGCCCGGGTTCAAGACACCGCGAGACGCGCGTCCCCTGGCGCCCCCCAGGAACCCGGGCGCGTCCGGGGGATTTCCATTTCGCCCGGCCGGGTTCAATTTGTTTCCTCCTTTCCTCCTTTCCTCCCTCGCTTCCGAACAAAGGGACTGCCGAACTCCCAGGAATGCGCCAGGGGCAGCGCCAGATTTTTACCTCGTATAGTCCGAGGGGCCCAGGTCCGCATATCCTCCGTACCTCGTACTGCTGACATCGTTCCTCGTATGGACGAGGGTCCGAGGGGCCACGGTCGCATATCCTCCGTACCTCGTACTGCTGACCTCGTACCTCGTATGTACGAGGGTCCGAGGGGCCACGATCGCATATCCCCCGTACCTCGTACTGTTGACATCGTTCCTCGTATGTACGAGGGTCCGAGGGGCCATGGTCGCATTCATAGAATCGACCCCTCTTAAAAAATAAAAAAAAATTAAAGAAAAAAAAAAACGAAGAGGAGTTTAGGAACTTTTTCATGTTTATGATCTGCGGAAGTTCCACGGAGTGCAGGTCACCCATCCCAGACCTCTTCCGTGCCAAGGGCGCTTGACCGCAGCGGTCTTATCAGAGTCCGGACGTGATGGACATCACGTCGATGAAAGGCTCCCGGGGGGTTTTGTTATCTTATTTTCTTAATTATCATGAGATAATTCAGAAAATAATAAATATATAATCACATTTTCCGAAAGAAACATGCACATTAAAAAACAATTCCATGAAAAATAAAAAAGCAAAATCTAAAGAGAAAATTTCAGAAAATATTCAATCAGTCAAATGTAAAGAAATGATTGCATTAAAATAAATATAATTACGAAAATGTAGAGAAACAGAGACATGAAAAAATAATAAAAATTAATCGAAATCGTGAAGAAATGATAACAGAAGATATTAAGAAAGAAAGACATAGAAACTGAATCCATGAAGGAATAACTAAGTTAACATATTGAAAATAAATACCCAAGGCCACACTTCTATCGATTAGAGTCACTGAGGAAGGATATGAACTCGACTAACGACTGACGGTCAGTCAAGAATCGAGTTATCAAATGTGTATAACTCCAGATTATCTTGGGCTCAATTCTTGCAGGATTCTATAGCCAAGTCTATTCAAAAAGATGCAAATTTTTTGCTTGAGTATCATTTTTAAAATAGAAAAAAAGTGCATAATATATAATAATTTCTAACCTGATTGCTTATAGACGCGTCCGAATGATGCCTCCTTGCGCCCGGCACGAATCTTGAAACGTCCGGGGGACGGTCTGCAGTCAGTCGTCAAGTGTAGTTCATATCGTGACGAAGGATATGAACTGGACTGACGACTCACAGTCAGTCAAGAATCGAGGGACTGTGATTGACGACGGACGGAATAAACCGTGGGGTTAGTCACCAGTCAGTCAAGAATCGAGGGACCGTGACTGGCCACTGAATGAAGACATCGTCAATGAACTTAAATGAAATGAATTGTGTTCTGTTTGTTTTCACATTATTATTTTCACATCATTGAGCGGGAGGCAGGGAGGGAAGACCTGAGCCAGGCATGCAAGCGGGAGGCAGGAAGTGAGGGATGCGCGGGAGGCAGCGGGGGGCAGGGGCAGGGATCAGCTGCCTCGCGTTCCCCCAAAAGTGTTGAGCCTTTAGTGACGAGGAGGGGGGGGGGAGCGGGAGTTAGGGAAGGAAGACATGCAAGCGTGAGGCAGGGAAGAAGGGAGGAAGTGAGTAAAGGCCTGGAAGCCTGCGCTCGCCCAGACCCAGGGGCAGGGCAGGGATCAGCTACCTCATTCGGAGGACGTAGCACAGACGACCTATATATATATGGGGTGAGGTGCAGTTCAGCCGCATCAGGGTCCAGTCGTCCATTCTGTTCCAGTAGTCACCTGAATTACAAGCGCCGTCTGCCACTGTCTCTTTGCTGTCGTTTGTGAGGAGGGTCCGATCCGGGAGCAGGGAGGAGGGGCGCAGGAGAGAAAAGCGAGAGGCGGAGTGGGCGTGTTTCGATTTCGGTCGTAAGGAAGAGGGGCGAAATGCCAGGAGGGGGCTCGGGAGGGAGGGAGGGAGGGAGGGAAGACCTGAGCAGGCGTGCAAGCGGGAGGCAGGGAAGAAGGGAGGAAGTGAGGAAGGCCTGGAAGCCTGCGTTCGCCCAGACCCCCAGGGGTAGGGGCAGGGATCAGCTACCTCATACCTCATTCCACTGGCACATAAAAACCCATGAAAACTGCCATAGCAGCGGAGAACCATCAACTTGAAGAATTGGACATGTTGAAGGACGAAGGAAGAGCGGAAGAAGGATCTGTGTCCACTGAGCATGACCTGGGCTCCCGTGGTGCAGTTCATGGTGTGTCTCTACCCGAGGAGAAATTTCAACGCGACAACAGTGTAGACTTCATGAATTTGCCGATGGAAAATACTGAAGAGGAAGCACCTCCAACCTTCAAAGATACAAAATCTTCAAAAGAGCCTGCAGATGTTCACTCGAAATCTCTCACGGTTTCTCCTTCATGTACGTTTCTATTCCACACCTGTGAAGTTTGTCATCATTTTCAGCATTTATAGATAAATTTTCAGCAAATTTTCATTCGTAGATTGTCACAGTCGACCAATTGTAAGTAAATTTTATTGTAGTCACATACAATCATGTCTGTTTTCATTCATTTGTTCCATATTATCAAGGGAAAGAAATTGGTGCCAAACTCGATCGATGGAAAAACTTGCAGATATATTTGATTCATCAATATGAATACTATTCATGAAACAATGTCATTCTTCTTATTCAATCAACTAGTGCATGGATGGCTGCGAAGTGATTCTACGTGCGTTTGGGTATTGCAGTCCAGTTCAAAGGGCTGAATCATGTCGCCTTTCGTTGCGAGAACCTGGAGAAATCGCTGGATTTTTACTGTGGACTTTTGGGTATGTGTACCGTTTAATTTGACAGTTATGTCAGTCTTAGACATAGGAGGAAATGAAATACAGCGAAGGATGCATTCCAGCAATCTGTGAGTAACGAACCGCTTTCATCAAATAGCTAACCATCTTTTATTCATTCCAATAGGTTTGATGACTAGTCCAGATAGACCAGAGCTTCCGTATAGAGGAGCTTGGTTACTTTTGGGAGCTGAGGGTATTCATATCATGGAGGTTCCCAACCCTGATCCAGTTCACGGTCGGCCTGGGCATGATGGTTTCGACAGACATGCATGCTTTAACTGCAAGAATGTTGAAGGTCTTCGACAAACACTTGAGAAAGCAGGTGAGCATATAGTAGTTGCAAACTGGGATTTTAGGCTGACCTTGAATTTTCTAATGTGTTTGCAGTTGTATATAAACACGATTTGATGTGGTTCAGACTACAAGCTTTGCTATAACGTACACCCTCATTTCTCTTTTGAAGGGATACCGTACCAGCACTGCATGGTGCCCTCAATATTCTGTTGCGATCCTGATGGCAATGGATTGGAGTTTATTGAAATTAGTCCTCTGACCCCTGGGTCTGGGCGAGCGGAGGCTTGCACGCCTGGCTCAGGTCTTCCCTCCCTGCCTCCCGCTCTCCCTGGGGGTTTTAGGGGTGGAATTCATGTCTTTTCTGAGTGACCCTATACCTAAACCCTAAACCGCTCGGCACTGCGCGCTCTCGCTCGTCTCGCACTCGCTCCTCCTCTCGTCTCGTTCCAGCCTTTCGTGTTTCCGCTCGTCAACCAGCCAGAAGCGCAACAGCATAGCGGTTTTTCTTGGCACGGCGGGCGCGAGGGGAAGGTAAGACGCGTTCACCTTCCAATTTGCTAAAATCCAAGTTCCTGCATTCAATTTTGTGCTGTCCAAGTTCCTGCTGCCTTTGAAAGTCTTGGGTAGTGTCATCTGGTCCATAGCGCGAAGGGACGCGCCACCTGTCCTCCTGACGCTCGTCTCGATCCTGTGCGGGCGCAAGGGGAGGTAAGACGCTCTCCCTCCTCAATCGACTCGTTTCAAAAATCTTGTTTCAATTTCGTGCTGAGTTCCAGCTGTGTTCATAGAAGTGAGCTGTGTTTCTGAAGGGCGAAGGAGGATGAAGCGTTCAAGGGAGGAAGGTTCTTCGGCCTCTGATCAGACCATCAACTTTATCAACAAAGTCAAGACACGATTTTCAGCGGAGGAGCACGTGTACAAGGCGTTTCTGGAGATTTTGAATATTGAATTTGAATTTTACCTCGTATGTACGAGGGTCCGAGGGGCCACGGTCGCATATCCTCCGTACCTCGTACTGCTGACATCGTACCTCGTATGTACGAGGGTCCGAGGGGCCACGGTCGCACATCCTCCGTACCTCATACTGTTGACATCGTACCTCGTATGTACGAGGGTCCGAGGGGCCACGGTCGCATTCATAGAATCGATCCCTCTTATAGAATTTTAAAAAAATTAAAAAAATTAAAAAAAAAAAAAACGAAAAGGAGTTTAGGAACTTTTTTATGTTTATGATCTGCGGAAGTTCCACGGAGTGGAGGTCACCCATCCCAGACCTCTTCCGTGCCAAGGGCGCTTAACCGCAGCGGTCTTATCGGATCTGGGTTACACCAGTCCGGACGTGATGGACATCACGTCGATGAAAGGCACCCGGGGGGTTTTGTTATCTTATTTTCTTAATTATCATGAGATAATTAAGAAAATAATAAATATATAATCACATATTCAGAAAGAAACAAGCACATTAAAAAACAATTCCATGAAAAATAAAAAAGTAAAATCTAAAGAGAAAATTTCAGAAATTATTCAATCAGTCAAATGTAAAGAAATGATTGCATTAAAATAAATAAAATTACGAAAATGTAGAGAAACAGTGACATAAAAAAATAATAAAAATTAATCGAAATCGTGAAGAAATGATTACAGAAGATATAAAGAAAGAAAGACATAGAAACTGAATCCATGAAGAAATAACTAAGTTTACATATTAAAATAAATACCTAAGGCCACACTTCTATCGATTAGAGTCACTGAGGAAGGATATGATCTCGACTGACGGTCAGTCAAGAATCGAGTTATCAAATGTGTATAACTCCAGATTATCTTGGGCTCAATTCTTGCAGGATTCTATAGCCAAGTCTATTCAAAAAGATGCAAATTTACTGCATGAGTACCATTTTTAAAATAGAAAAAAAAGTGCATAATAAATAATAATTTCTAACCTGATTGCTTAATTCTAAATGTTTCTGTTTCTATCCATGATTATTTAGAATCGAAGAGAAATCCCAACATTGATACAAAGATCAACGGTTCAGATCATACTTCAGAGTCATATTTATCTATCCATGATCATTTATAATTAAAAAAAATAATCTCCACATTGGCTCAAAGATCAACTGTTCAGATCATTCTTCAGAGTCTTTAGTTTTGTCTTTTTATTCAAGTTTTTTTTTATCCATTTGATTCATTGGTTTTATTTTTTTATTTCATTTCTTATTCCTTCATCTCTCATGCGAGTGATTATCATAGGAAAAGATAACAAAATGCGCCATGATTCGATCACGTCAGGGCTGGTATGCCTCCTGCTGCTGCCGCTGCTGTGCTCCTGCTACCCTAAACCTAAAGCCCCAAAGCCGTTCTCCACTGCGCGCTCTCGCTCTCGCTTGTTCTCTCTGTCTCCGCCCTCTCTCTCTCTCTCCCCCTTTCTCTGGCCCTGCTGCTGCTGCTCGCCTTCCCCTCATCCTCTCTTCTTCAATTCCTGCTTTCAATTTTGTGCCGATTTGCAAGTTCCTGCCAAGGGCGCAAGGGGACGCGCCACTCACCTTCCCCTTGCGCCCGGCCGATCAGCGGCTACCAACGGCCGCTGATCGGATGTCCCCGAAGAGACGACAGGGGAGGTGCAGCTGCAGTATTTATACGCGTAAGACCTGAGATTACAACACTCATGCCTTTAATGCGAGAATACGGAACACGTGGCGCTCTCAAATGTTTTTCTAGCTTCAAATGTTTTTAACTCCAGATTATCTTGGGCTCAATTCTTGCAGAATTTGTATAGCCAAGTCTATTAAAAAAGATGCAGATTTATTGCATGAATATCATTTTCCAAATAGAAAATAAGAAATAATAAACAATAATTTCTAACCTGATTTATAATTTCTAAATGTTACTGTTTCTATCCGTAATCGTTTATGGAGGCCGTCCGGGAGATCCCCGAAGGATCAGCATCGAGGAAAGATGTCTTTCGCCAGTCGTCACTCAAGTCCATGTCTTCCCTCAGTGACTCAGATGTCCCCGAAGGGACGAGAGGGAAGGTGCAGCTGCAGTATTTATACGCGTAAGACCTGAGATTACAATACCCGTGCCATTAATGAGAGAATACTGAACACGTGTCGCTCTCAATTGTTTTTCTAGGTTCAGATTTTATAACTTCAAATTATCTTGGGCTCCATTCTCGCAGAATTCCATAACGAAGTTTATTCAAAGAGATTTTCATGCAAGTTTATTGCAGGAATATCAGTTTCTAAGAAAAAAGAATTAAAACATCATAAATAAAAATTTCTGATCTGATTGCCAAATTCTAAAGGGAACTTTTTCTATCCAGGATTACTTATAATTCAGAAAGAAATCCTAACATTGGTTCAGAGATCAACGGTTCTGATCATACTTCCGAGTCAGAGTCGTATTTATCTGTTATCTCCTTGGAAATCTTTTATGGAATTCGTTTATATATCTATCTCATTGTTTTTTTAACTTTTATTTTTTTGCTTTTATTCATTTTTTGCTTTTATTTTACTTTTGATTGTTTTATCTCTCAAACGAATAATTATCACAGGACAAGATAACAAAATCTCAGGGGACTCTTTCATGGACGTGATTCCGATCGCATCACGGCTGGTATGCCAGATCCCATCAGAACCCCGCGGTTAAGCGCCCTTGGAACGGAATAGGTCTGGGATGGGTGACCACACTCCGTGGAACTTCCGCAAATCATAAAGCTCCTAAGGTAGTCCGAGTCAGAGTCATATTTCCTTATTTTTTGGAGAATCTAGACGCGTCCGAGGGATGCCCCTTCGCGCCCGACAGAAATGTAGAGGCCGTCCGAGAGATCCCCTCGCGCCCGACAGGAATATAGACGCGTCCGAGGGATGCCCCCTCGCGCCCCACAGGAATCTAGACTAGTCCGAGAAATCACCCTTGCGCCGGGCCGGGTCCCAGACACCGTGAAACGCGCGTCCCCTCGCGCCCGACAGGAATAAAGATGCGTCCGAGGGATGGCCCCTCGCGCCCCACAGGAATCTAGACGCGTCCGAGATATCTCCCTTGCGCCCGGCCGGGTTCCAGACAGAGTGAAACGCGCGTCTCCTCGAGGCCGACAGGAATCTAGAAGCGTCCGAGGGATTGCCCTTTGCGCCCGGCAGGAATCTTGAAACGTCCCGGGGACTGTCTGCAGTCAGTGAGGGTGGCGACACCGTGAGAACGCGCGTTCCCTCGCGCCCGACAGGTGTCTAGAGGCGTCCGAGGGATGCCCCCTCGCGCCCGGCAGGAATCTAGAGGCGTCCGGGGGCCAGTCTGGAGTCAGTGAGGGTGGAGACTCCGTGAAACGCGCGTTCCCTCGCGCCCGACAGGTATCTAGAGGCGTCCGAGGGATGCCCCCTCGTGCCCCACAGGAATCTGGACGAGTCCGATAAATCCCCCTTGCGCCCGGCCGGGTCCCAGACACCGTGAAACGCGCGTCCCCTCGCGCCCGACATGAGTAAAGATGCGTCCGAGGGATGCCCCCTCGCGCCACGCAGGAATCTAGAAGCGTCCGAGATAACCCCCTTCGCCCGGCTGGGTTCCAGACAAAGTGAAACGCTCGTCTCCTTGAGGCCGACAGGAATCTAGACGCGTCCGAGGGATTGCCCTTCGCGCCCGGCAGGAATCTTGAAACGTCTCAGGGACGGTCTGCAGTCAGTGAGGTCGGCGACACCGTGAGAACGCGCGTTCCCTTGCGCCCGACAGGTATCTAGAGGCGTCCCAGGGATGCCCCCTTGCGCCCCACAGGAATCTGGACGAGTCCGATAAATCCCCCTTGCGCCCGGCAGGAATCTAGAGGCGTCCGGGGGCCAGTCTGGAGTCAGCGAGGGTGGAGACTCCGTGAAACGCGCGTTCCCTCGCGCCCGACTGGTATCTAGAGGCGTCCGAGGGATGCCCCCTGCGCCCCACAGGAATCTGGACGAGTCCGATAAATCCCCCTTGCGCCCGGCCGGGTTCCAGACACCGTGAAACGAGCGTCTCCTCGCGCCCGACAGGAATCTAGAGGCGTCCGAGGGATGCCCCCTCGCGCCCGGTAGGAATCTTGAAACGTCCGGGGGACGGTCTGCAGTCAGTCGTCAAGTGGAGTCCATATCCTGACGAAGGATATGAACTGGACTGACGACTCACAGTCAGTCAAGAATCGAGGGACAGTGATTGACGACGGACGGAATAAACCGTGGGGTCAGTCAGCACTCAGTGAAGAATCTTGACAACTGACGGAATAAACCGTGGGGTCAGTCGCCAGTCAGTCAAGAATCGAGGGACCGTGACTGGCCACTGAATGAAGACATCGTCAATGAGCTAAAATGAAATGAATTGTGTTCTGTTTGTTTTCACATCAATGTTTTCGTCCTTGACAACATTAGATCTGACGAGATTACATATAGTTTTATCAGTTGGGAGTTCTGGCTTTTTTCCAGTTTCACACATATTTTTTCCATGCTTTCTCCTACTCGAAAGATCGAATCTAAAAAATGTGACAAACTCTGCGACTAACAAACTCCCTTCTTTCGCTCGCTGTAAATCTTCTCACTTTATAAAAAAAACGAAAAGGAGTTTAGGCACTTTTTCATGTTTATGACCTGCGGAAGTTCCACGGACTGGATGTTACCCATCCCAGACCTCTTCCGTGCCAAGGGCGCTTCACCGCAGCGGTCTTATCGGATCTGGGTTACACCAGTCCGGACGTGATGGACATCACGTCGACAGAAGGGTCCCGGGGGGTTTTGTTATCTTATTTTCTTAATTATCATGAGATAATTCAGAAAATAATAAATAAATCATCACATATTCAGAAAGAAACAAGCATTACTAAAAAACATAATTCCATGAAAAAGAAAATTAAAAAAGTAAAATCTAAAGAGAAAATTTCAGAAAATATTCAATCAGCAAAATTTAAAGAAATGATTGCCTCAAAATAAATATAATTACGAAATGTACAGAAACAGTGACCAAAAAATACAAAAATAAAAGAAAATTGAAATTGTCAAGAAAGGATTACAGAAGATATAAAGAAAGAAAGACATAGAAACTGAATCCATGAGGAAATAACTAAGTTAACATATTGAAAATAAATACCCAAGGCCACACTTCCATCGATTAGAGACTACGCACAGTAGGGCTGTGTGCTCGGCATAAGCCAACTCTTCCAAGGCCGATTCAAGGGTATGCAATCATTGGAGTTGAAGCTCTGGTCATAACATAACCAAGGCTCTTACTCTGAGGCATGATCCAAAGCGTTGAACTATTCTGAAATATAAAGAGTTCTCCAGCAAGGCAGGTAGTGGACGGCCTTGCGCCCCAAAACCAGCAAGAAGAGGGTGCCCTGGTACAGGTACGAACTTGGGCCTTGGGCCCTGGCAAACTTCTGATAGACCAGTCCTTGGCGAAAGGAAATCGAGACGCGTCCGGGAGATCCCCCTTGCGCCCGACAAGATTCTACACGCATCCGAGAGACCCCCATTGCGCCCGCCCGGGTTCAAGACACCGCGAGACGCGCGTCCCCTGGCGCCCCCCAGGAACCCGGGCGCGTCCGGGGGATTTCCATTTCGCCCGGCCGGGTTCAATTTGTTTCCTCCTTTCCTCCTTTCCTCCCTCGCTTCCGAACAAAGGGACTGCCGAACTCCCAGGAATGCGCCAGGGGCAGCGCCAGATTTTTACCTCGTATAGTCCGAGGGGCCCAGGTCCGCATATCCTCCGTACCTCGTACTGCTGACATCGTTCCTCGTATGGACGAGGGTCCGAGGGGCCACGGTCGCATATCCTCCGTACCTCGTACTGCTGACCTCGTACCTCGTATGTACGAGGGTCCGAGGGGCCACGATCGCATATCCCCCGTACCTCGTACTGTTGACATCGTTCCTCGTATGTACGAGGGTCCGAGGGGCCATGGTCGCATTCATAGAATCGACCCCTCTTAAAAAATAAAAAAAAATTAAAGAAAAAAAAAAACGAAGAGGAGTTTAGGAACTTTTTCATGTTTATGATCTGCGGAAGTTCCACGGAGTGCAGGTCACCCATCCCAGACCTCTTCCGTGCCAAGGGCGCTTGACCGCAGCGGTCTTATCAGAGTCCGGACGTGATGGACATCACGTCGATGAAAGGCTCCCGGGGGGTTTTGTTATCTTATTTTCTTAATTATCATGAGATAATTCAGAAAATAATAAATATATAATCACATTTTCCGAAAGAAACATGCACATTAAAAAACAATTCCATGAAAAATAAAAAAGCAAAATCTAAAGAGAAAATTTCAGAAAATATTCAATCAGTCAAATGTAAAGAAATGATTGCATTAAAATAAATATAATTACGAAAATGTAGAGAAACAGAGACATGAAAAAATAATAAAAATTAATCGAAATCGTGAAGAAATGATAACAGAAGATATTAAGAAAGAAAGACATAGAAACTGAATCCATGAAGGAATAACTAAGTTAACATATTGAAAATAAATACCCAAGGCCACACTTCTATCGATTAGAGTCACTGAGGAAGGATATGAACTCGACTAACGACTGACGGTCAGTCAAGAATCGAGTTATCAAATGTGTATAACTCCAGATTATCTTGGGCTCAATTCTTGCAGGATTCTATAGCCAAGTCTATTCAAAAAGATGCAAATTTTTTGCTTGAGTATCATTTTTAAAATAGAAAAAAAGTGCATAATATATAATAATTTCTAACCTGATTGCTTATAGACGCGTCCGAATGATGCCTCCTTGCGCCCGGCACGAATCTTGAAACGTCCGGGGGACGGTCTGCAGTCAGTCGTCAAGTGTAGTTCATATCGTGACGAAGGATATGAACTGGACTGACGACTCACAGTCAGTCAAGAATCGAGGGACTGTGATTGACGACGGACGGAATAAACCGTGGGGTTAGTCACCAGTCAGTCAAGAATCGAGGGACCGTGACTGGCCACTGAATGAAGACATCGTCAATGAACTTAAATGAAATGAATTGTGTTCTGTTTGTTTTCACATTATTATTTTCACATCATTGAGCGGGAGGCAGGGAGGGAAGACCTGAGCCAGGCATGCAAGCGGGAGGCAGGAAGTGAGGGATGCGCGGGAGGCAGCGGGGGGCAGGGGCAGGGATCAGCTGCCTCGCGTTCCCCCAAAAGTGTTGAGCCTTTAGTGACGAGGAGGGGGGGGGAGCGGGAGTTAGGGAAGGAAGACATGCAAGCGTGAGGCAGGGAAGAAGGGAGGAAGTGAGTAAAGGCCTGGAAGCCTGCGCTCGCCCAGACCCAGGGGCAGGGCAGGGATCAGCTACCTCATTCGGAGGACGTAGCACAGACGACCTATATATATGGGGTGAGGTGCAGTTCAGCCGCATCAGGGTCCAGTCGTCCATTCTGTTCCAGTAGTCACCTGAGTTACAAGCGCCGTCTGCCACTGTCTCTTTGCTGTCGTTTGTGAGGAGGGTCCGATCCGGGAGCAGGGAGGAGGGGCGCAGGAGAGAAAAGCGAGAGGCGGAGTGGGCGTGTTTCGATTTCGGTCGTAAGGAAGAGGGGCGAAATGCCAGGAGGGGGCTCGGGAGGGAGGGAGGGAGGGAGGGAAGACCTGAGCAGGCGTGCAAGCGGGAGGCAGGGAAGAAGGGAGGAAGTGAGGAAGGCCTGGAAGCCTGCGTTCGCCCAGACCCCCAGGGGTAGGGGCAGGGATCAGCTACCTCATTCCTCATTCCACTGGCACATAAAAACCCATGAAAACTGCCATAGCAGCGGAGAACCATCAACTTGAAGAATTGGACATGTTGAAGGACGAAGGAAGAGCGGAAGAAGGATCTGTGTCCACTGAGCATGACCTGGGCTCCCGTGGTGCAGTTCATGGTGTGTCTCTACCCGAGGAGAAATTTCAACGCGACAACAGTGTAGACTTCATGAATTTGCCGATGGAAAATACTGAAGAGGAAGCACCTCCAACCTTCAAAGATACAAAATCTTCAAAAGAGCCTGCAGATGTTCACTCGAAATCTCTCACGGTTTCTCCTTCATGTACGTTTCTATTCCACACCTGTGAAGTTTGTCATCATTTTCAGCATTTATAGATAAATTTTCAGCAAATTTTCATTCGTAGATTGTCACAGTCGACCAATTGTAAGTAAATTTTATTGTAGTCACATACAATCATGTCTGTTTTCATTCATTTGTTCCATATTATCAAGGGAAAGAAATTGGTGCCAAACTCGATCGATGGAAAAACTTGCAGATATATTTGATTCATCAATATGAATACTATTCATGAAACAATGTCATTCTTCTTATTCAATCAACTAGTGCATGGATGGCTGCGAAGTGATTCTACGTGCGTTTGGGTATTGCAGTCCAGTTCAAAGGGCTGAATCATGTCGCCTTTCGTTGCGAGAACCTGGAGAAATCGCTGGATTTTTACTGTGGACTTTTGGGTATGTGTACCGTTTAATTTGACAGTTATGTCAGTCTTAGACATAGGAGGAAATGAAATACAGCGAAGGATGCATTCCAGCAATCTGTGAGTAACGAACCGCTTTCATCAAATAGCTAACCATCTTTTATTCATTCCAATAGGTTTGATGACTAGTCCAGATAGACCAGAGCTTCCGTATAGAGGAGCTTGGTTACTTTTGGGAGCTGAGGGTATTCATATCATGGAGGTTCCCAACCCTGATCCAGTTCACGGTCGGCCTGGGCATGATGGTTTCGACAGACATGCATGCTTTAACTGCAAGAATGTTGAAGGTCTTCGACAAACACTTGAGAAAGCAGGTGAGCATATAGTAGTTGCAAACTGGGATTTTAGGCTGACCTTGAATTTTCTAATGTGTTTGCAGTTGTATATAAACACGATTTGATGTGGTTCAGACTACAAGCTTTGCTATAACGTACACCCTCATTTCTCTTTTGAAGGGATACCGTACCAGCACTGCATGGTGCCCTCAATATTCTGTTGCGATCCTGATGGCAATGGATTGGAGTTTATTGAAATTAGTCCTCTGACCCCTGGGTCTGGGCGAGCGGAGGCTTGCACGCCTGGCTCAGGTCTTCCCTCCCTGCCTCCCGCTCTCCCTGGGGGTTTTAGGGGTGGAATTCATGTCTTTTCTGAGTGACCCTATACCTAAACCCTAAACCGCTCGGCACTGCGCGCTCTCGCTCGTCTCGCACTCGCTCCTCCTCTCGTCTCGTTCCAGCCTTTCGTGTTTCCGCTCGTCAACCAGCCAGAAGCGCAACAGCATAGCGGTTTTTCTTGGCACGGCGGGCGCGAGGGGAAGGTAAGACGCGTTCACCTTCCAATTTGCTAAAATCCAAGTTCCTGCATTCAATTTTGTGCTGTCCAAGTTCCTGCTGCCTTTGAAAGTCTTGGGTAGTGTCATCTGGTCCATAGCGCGAAGGGACGCGCCACCTGTCCTCCTGACGCTCGTCTCGATCCTGTGCGGGCGCAAGGGGAGGTAAGACGCTCTCCCTCCTCAATCGACTCGTTTCAAAAATCTTGTTTCAATTTCGTGCTGAGTTCCAGCTGTGTTCATAGAAGTGAGCTGTGTTTCTGAAGGGCGAAGGAGGATGAAGCGTTCAAGGGAGGAAGGTTCTTCGGCCTCTGATCAGACCATCAACTTTATCAACAAAGTCAAGACACGATTTTCAGCGGAGGAGCACGTGTACAAGGCGTTTCTGGAGATTTTGAATATTGAATTTGAATTTTACCTCGTATGTACGAGGGTCCGAGGGGCCACGGTCGCATATCCTCCGTACCTCGTACTGCTGACATCGTACCTTGTATGTACGAGGGTCCGAGGGGCCACGGTCGCACATCCTCCGTACCTCATACTGTTGACATCGTACCTCGTATGTACGAGGGTCCGAGGGGCCACGGTCGCATTCATAGAATCGATCCCTCTTATAGAATTTTAAAAAAATTAAAAAAATTAAAAAAAAAAAAAACGAAAAGGAGTTTAGGAACTTTTTTATGTTTATGATCTGCGGAAGTTCCACGGAGTGGAGGTCACCCATCCCAGACCTCTTCCGTGCCAAGGGCGCTTAACCGCAGCGGTCTTATCGGATCTGGGTTACACCAGTCCGGACGTGATGGACATCACGTCGATGAAAGGCACCCGGGGGGTTTTGTTATCTTATTTTCTTAATTATCATGAGATAATTAAGAAAATAATAAATATATAATCACATATTCAGAAAGAAACAAGCACATTAAAAAACAATTCCATGAAAAATAAAAAAGTAAAATCTAAAGAGAAAATTTCAGAAATTATTCAATCAGTCAAATGTAAAGAAATGATTGCATTAAAATAAATAAAATTACGAAAATGTAGAGAAACAGTGACATAAAAAAATAATAAAAATTAATCGAAATCGTGAAGAAATGATTACAGAAGATATAAAGAAAGAAAGACATAGAAACTGAATCCATGAAGAAATAACTAAGTTAACATATTAAAATAAATACCTAAGGCCACACTTCTATCGATTAGAGTCACTGAGGAAGGATATGATCTCGACTGACGGTCAGTCAAGAATCGAGTTATCAAATGTGTATAACTCCAGATTATCTTGGGCTCAATTCTTGCAGGATTCTATAGCCAAGTCTATTCAAAAAGATGCAAATTTACTGCATGAGTACCATTTTTAAAATAGAAAAAAAAGTGCATAATAAATAATAATTTCTAACCTGATTGCTTAATTCTAAATGTTTCTGTTTCTATCCATGATTATTTAGAATCGAAGAGAAATCCCAACATTGATACAAAGATCAACGGTTCAGATCATACTTCAGAGTCATATTTATCTATCCATGATCATTTATAATTAAAAAAAATAATCTCCACATTGGCTCAAAGATCAACTGTTCAGATCATTCTTCAGAGTCTTTAGTTTTGTCTTTTTATTCAAGTTTTTTTTTATCCATTTGATTCATTGGTTTTATTTTTTTATTTCATTTCTTATTCCTTCATCTCTCATGCGAGTGATTATCATAGGAAAAGATAACAAAATGCGCCATGATTCGATCACGTCAGGGCTGGTATGCCTCCTGCTGCTGCCGCTGCTGTGCTCCTGCTACCCTAAACCTAAAGCCCCAAAGCCGTTCTCCACTGCGCGCTCTCGCTCTCGCTTGTTCTCTCTGTCTCCGCCCTCTCTCTCTCTCTCCCCCTTTCTCTGGCCCTGCTGCTGCTGCTCGCCTTCCCCTCATCCTCTCTTCTTCAATTCCTGCTTTCAATTTTGTGCCGATTTGCAAGTTCCTGCCAAGGGCGCAAGGGGACGCGCCACTCACCTTCCCCTTGCGCCCGGCCGATCAGCGGCTACCAACGGCCGCTGATCGGATGTCCCCGAAGAGACGACAGGGGAGGTGCAGCTGCAGTATTTATACGCGTAAGACCTGAGATTACAACACTCATGCCTTTAATGCGAGAATACGGAACACGTGGCGCTCTCAAATGTTTTTCTAGCTTCAAATGTTTTTAACTCCAGATTATCTTGGGCTCAATTCTTGCAGAATTTGTATAGCCAAGTCTATTAAAAAAGATGCAGATTTATTGCATGAATATCATTTTCCAAATAGAAAATAAGAAATAATAAACAATAATTTCTAACCTGATTTATAATTTCTAAATGTTACTGTTTCTATCCGTAATCGTTTATGGAGGCCGTCCGGGAGATCCCCGAAGGATCAGCATCGAGGAAAGATGTCTTTCGCCAGTCGTCACTCAAGTCCATGTCTTCCCTCAGTGACTCAGATGTCCCCGAAGGGACGAGAGGGAAGGTGCAGCTGCAGTATTTATACGCGTAAGACCTGAGATTACAATACCCGTGCCATTAATGAGAGAATACTGAACACGTGTCGCTCTCAATTGTTTTTCTAGGTTCAGATTTTATAACTTCAAATTATCTTGGGCTCCATTCTCGCAGAATTCCATAACGAAGTTTATTCAAAGAGATTTTCATGCAAGTTTATTGCAGGAATATCAGTTTCTAAGAAAAAAGAATTAAAACATCATAAATAAAAATTTCTGATCTGATTGCCAAATTCTAAAGGGAACTTTTTCTATCCAGGATTACTTATAATTCAGAAAGAAATCCTAACATTGGTTCAGAGATCAACGGTTCTGATCATACTTCCGAGTCAGAGTCGTATTTATCTGTTATCTCCTTGGAAATCTTTTATGGAATTCGTTTATATATCTATCTCATTGTTTTTTTAACTTTTATTTTTTTGCTTTTATTCATTTTTTGCTTTTATTTTACTTTTGATTGTTTTATCTCTCAAACGAATAATTATCACAGGACAAGATAACAAAATCTCAGGGGACTCTTTCATGGACGTGATTCCGATCGCATCACGGCTGGTATGCCAGATCCCATCAGAACCCCGCGGTTAAGCGCCCTTGGAACGGAATAGGTCTGGGATGGGTGACCACACTCCGTGGAACTTCCGCAAATCATAAAGCTCCTAAGGTAGTCCGAGTCAGAGTCATATTTCCTTATTTTTTGGAGAATCTAGACGCGTCCGAGGGATGCCCCTTCGCGCCCGACAGAAATGTAGAGGCCGTCCGAGAGATCCCCTCGCGCCCGACAGGAATATAGACGCGTCCGAGGGATGCCCCCTCGCGCCCCACAGGAATCTAGACTAGTCCGAGAAATCACCCTTGCGCCGGGCCGGGTCCCAGACACCGTGAAACGCGCGTCCCCTCGCGCCCGACAGGAATAAAGATGCGTCCGAGGGATGGCCCCTCGCGCCCCACAGGAATCTAGACGCGTCCGAGATATCTCCCTTGCGCCCGGCCGGGTTCCAGACAGAGTGAAACGCGCGTCTCCTCGAGGCCGACAGGAATCTAGAAGCGTCCGAGGGATTGCCCTTTGCGCCCGGCAGGAATCTTGAAACGTCCCGGGGACTGTCTGCAGTCAGTGAGGGTGGCGACACCGTGAGAACGCGCGTTCCCTCGCGCCCGACAGGTGTCTAGAGGCGTCCGAGGGATGCCCCCTCGCGCCCGGCAGGAATCTAGAGGCGTCCGGGGGCCAGTCTGGAGTCAGTGAGGGTGGAGACTCCGTGAAACGCGCGTTCCCTCGCGCCCGACAGGTATCTAGAGGCGTCCGAGGGATGCCCCCTCGTGCCCCACAGGAATCTGGACGAGTCCGATAAATCCCCCTTGCGCCCGGCCGGGTCCCAGACACCGTGAAACGCGCGTCCCCTCGCGCCCGACATGAGTAAAGATGCGTCCGAGGGATGCCCCCTCGCGCCACGCAGGAATCTAGAAGCGTCCGAGATAACCCCCTTCGCCCGGCTGGGTTCCAGACAAAGTGAAACGCTCGTCTCCTTGAGGCCGACAGGAATCTAGACGCGTCCGAGGGATTGCCCTTCGCGCCCGGCAGGAATCTTGAAACGTCTCAGGGACGGTCTGCAGTCAGTGAGGTCGGCGACACCGTGAGAACGCGCGTTCCCTTGCGCCCGACAGGTATCTAGAGGCGTCCCAGGGATGCCCCCTTGCGCCCCACAGGAATCTGGACGAGTCCGATAAATCCCCCTTGCGCCCGGCAGGAATCTAGAGGCGTCCGGGGGCCAGTCTGGAGTCAGCGAGGGTGGAGACTCCGTGAAACGCGCGTTCCCTCGCGCCCGACTGGTATCTAGAGGCGTCCGAGGGATGCCCCCTGCGCCCCACAGGAATCTGGACGAGTCCGATAAATCCCCCTTGCGCCCGGCCGGGTTCCAGACACCGTGAAACGAGCGTCTCCTCGCGCCCGACAGGAATCTAGAGGCGTCCGAGGGATGCCCCCTCGCGCCCGGTAGGAATCTTGAAACGTCCGGGGGACGGTCTGCAGTCAGTCGTCAAGTGGAGTCCATATCCTGACGAAGGATATGAACTGGACTGACGACTCACAGTCAGTCAAGAATCGAGGGACAGTGATTGACGACGGACGGAATAAACCGTGGGGTCAGTCAGCACTCAGTGAAGAATCTTGACAACTGACGGAATAAACCGTGGGGTCAGTCGCCAGTCAGTCAAGAATCGAGGGACCGTGACTGGCCACTGAATGAAGACATCGTCAATGAGCTAAAATGAAATGAATTGTGTTCTGTTTGTTTTCACATCAATGTTTTCGTCCTTGACAACATTAGATCTGACGAGATTACATATAGTTTTATCAGTTGGGAGTTCTGGCTTTTTTCCAGTTTCACACATATTTTTTCCATGCTTTCTCCTACTCGAAAGATCGAATCTAAAAAATGTGACAAACTCTGCGACTAACAAACTCCCTTCTTTCGCTCGCTGTAAATCTTCTCACTTTATAAAAAAAACGAAAAGGAGTTTAGGCACTTTTTCATGTTTATGACCTGCGGAAGTTCCACGGACTGGATGTTACCCATCCCAGACCTCTTCCGTGCCAAGGGCGCTTCACCGCAGCGGTCTTATCGGATCTGGGTTACACCAGTCCGGACGTGATGGACATCACGTCGACAGAAGGGTCCCGGGGGGTTTTGTTATCTTATTTTCTTAATTATCATGAGATAATTCAGAAAATAATAAATAAATCATCACATATTCAGAAAGAAACAAGCATTACTAAAAAACATAATTCCATGAAAAAGAAAATTAAAAAAGTAAAATCTAAAGAGAAAATTTCAGAAAATATTCAATCAGCAAAATTTAAAGAAATGATTGCCTCAAAATAAATATAATTACGAAATGTACAGAAACAGTGACCAAAAAATACAAAAATAAAAGAAAATTGAAATTGTCAAGAAAGGATTACAGAAGATATAAAGAAAGAAAGACATAGAAACTGAATCCATGAGGAAATAACTAAGTTAACATATTGAAAATAAATACCCAAGGCCACACTTCCATCGATTAGAGACTACGCACAGTAGGGCTGTGTGCTCGGCATAAGCCAACTCTTCCAAGGCCGATTCAAGGGTATGCAATCATTGGAGTTGAAGCTCTGGTCATAACATAACCAAGGCTCTTACTCTGAGGCATGATCCAAAGCGTTGAACTATTCTGAAATATAAAGAGTTCTCCAGCAAGGCAGGTAGTGGACGGCCTTGCGCCCCAAAACCAGCAAGAAGAGGGTGCCCTGGTACAGGTACGAACTTGGGCCTTGGGCCCTGGCAAACTTCTGATAGACCAGTCCTTGGCGAAAGGAAATCGAGACGCGTCCGGGAGATCCCCCTTGCGCCCGACAAGATTCTACACGCATCCGAGAGACCCCCATTGCGCCCGCCCGGGTTCAAGACACCGCGAGACGCGCGTCCCCTGGCGCCCCCCAGGAACCCGGGCGCGTCCGGGGGATTTCCATTTCGCCCGGCCGGGTTCAATTTGTTTCCTCCTTTCCTCCTTTCCTCCCTCGCTTCCGAACAAAGGGACTGCCGAACTCCCAGGAATGCGCCAGGGGCAGCGCCAGATTTTTACCTCGTATAGTCCGAGGGGCCCAGGTCCGCATATCCTCCGTACCTCGTACTGCTGACATCGTTCCTCGTATGGACGAGGGTCCGAGGGGCCACGGTCGCATATCCTCCGTACCTCGTACTGCTGACCTCGTACCTCGTATGTACGAGGGTCCGAGGGGCCACGATCGCATATCCCCCGTACCTCGTACTGTTGACATCGTTCCTCGTATGTACGAGGGTCCGAGGGGCCATGGTCGCATTCATAGAATCGACCCCTCTTAAAAAATAAAAAAAAATTAAAGAAAAAAAAAAACGAAGAGGAGTTTAGGAACTTTTTCATGTTTATGATCTGCGGAAGTTCCACGGAGTGCAGGTCACCCATCCCAGACCTCTTCCGTGCCAAGGGCGCTTGACCGCAGCGGTCTTATCAGAGTCCGGACGTGATGGACATCACGTCGATGAAAGGCTCCCGGGGGGTTTTGTTATCTTATTTTCTTAATTATCATGAGATAATTCAGAAAATAATAAATATATAATCACATTTTCCGAAAGAAACATGCACATTAAAAAACAATTCCATGAAAAATAAAAAAGCAAAATCTAAAGAGAAAATTTCAGAAAATATTCAATCAGTCAAATGTAAAGAAATGATTGCATTAAAATAAATATAATTACGAAAATGTAGAGAAACAGAGACATGAAAAAATAATAAAAATTAATCGAAATCGTGAAGAAATGATAACAGAAGATATTAAGAAAGAAAGACATAGAAACTGAATCCATGAAGGAATAACTAAGTTAACATATTGAAAATAAATACCCAAGGCCACACTTCTATCGATTAGAGTCACTGAGGAAGGATATGAACTCGACTAACGACTGACGGTCAGTCAAGAATCGAGTTATCAAATGTGTATAACTCCAGATTATCTTGGGCTCAATTCTTGCAGGATTCTATAGCCAAGTCTATTCAAAAAGATGCAAATTTTTTGCTTGAGTATCATTTTTAAAATAGAAAAAAAGTGCATAATATATAATAATTTCTAACCTGATTGCTTATAGACGCGTCCGAATGATGCCTCCTTGCGCCCGGCACGAATCTTGAAACGTCCGGGGGACGGTCTGCAGTCAGTCGTCAAGTGTAGTTCATATCGTGACGAAGGATATGAACTGGACTGACGACTCACAGTCAGTCAAGAATCGAGGGACTGTGATTGACGACGGACGGAATAAACCGTGGGGTTAGTCACCAGTCAGTCAAGAATCGAGGGACCGTGACTGGCCACTGAATGAAGACATCGTCAATGAACTTAAATGAAATGAATTGTGTTCTGTTTGTTTTCACATTATTATTTTCACATCATTGAGCGGGAGGCAGGGAGGGAAGACCTGAGCCAGGCATGCAAGCGGGAGGCAGGAAGTGAGGGATGCGCGGGAGGCAGCGGGGGGCAGGGGCAGGGATCAGCTGCCTCGCGTTCCCCCAAAAGTGTTGAGCCTTTAGTGACGAGGAGGGGGGGGGGAGCGGGAGTTAGGGAAGGAAGACATGCAAGCGTGAGGCAGGGAAGAAGGGAGGAAGTGAGTAAAGGCCTGGAAGCCTGCGCTCGCCCAGACCCAGGGGCAGGGCAGGGATCAGCTACCTCATTCGGAGGACGTAGCACAGACGACCTATATATATATGGGGTGAGGTGCAGTTCAGCCGCATCAGGGTCCAGTCGTCCATTCTGTTCCAGTAGTCACCTGAATTACAAGCGCCGTCTGCCACTGTCTCTTTGCTGTCGTTTGTGAGGAGGGTCCGATCCGGGAGCAGGGAGGAGGGGCGCAGGAGAGAAAAGCGAGAGGCGGAGTGGGCGTGTTTCGATTTCGGTCGTAAGGAAGAGGGGCGAAATGCCAGGAGGGGGCTCGGGAGGGAGGGAGGGAGGGAGGGAAGACCTGAGCAGGCGTGCAAGCGGGAGGCAGGGAAGAAGGGAGGAAGTGAGGAAGGCCTGGAAGCCTGCGTTCGCCCAGACCCCCAGGGGTAGGGGCAGGGATCAGCTACCTCATACCTCATTCCACTGGCACATAAAAACCCATGAAAACTGCCATAGCAGCGGAGAACCATCAACTTGAAGAATTGGACATGTTGAAGGACGAAGGAAGAGCGGAAGAAGGATCTGTGTCCACTGAGCATGACCTGGGCTCCCGTGGTGCAGTTCATGGTGTGTCTCTACCCGAGGAGAAATTTCAACGCGACAACAGTGTAGACTTCATGAATTTGCCGATGGAAAATACTGAAGAGGAAGCACCTCCAACCTTCAAAGATACAAAATCTTCAAAAGAGCCTGCAGATGTTCACTCGAAATCTCTCACGGTTTCTCCTTCATGTACGTTTCTATTCCACACCTGTGAAGTTTGTCATCATTTTCAGCATTTATAGATAAATTTTCAGCAAATTTTCATTCGTAGATTGTCACAGTCGACCAATTGTAAGTAAATTTTATTGTAGTCACATACAATCATGTCTGTTTTCATTCATTTGTTCCATATTATCAAGGGAAAGAAATTGGTGCCAAACTCGATCGATGGAAAAACTTGCAGATATATTTGATTCATCAATATGAATACTATTCATGAAACAATGTCATTCTTCTTATTCAATCAACTAGTGCATGGATGGCTGCGAAGTGATTCTACGTGCGTTTGGGTATTGCAGTCCAGTTCAAAGGGCTGAATCATGTCGCCTTTCGTTGCGAGAACCTGGAGAAATCGCTGGATTTTTACTGTGGACTTTTGGGTATGTGTACCGTTTAATTTGACAGTTATGTCAGTCTTAGACATAGGAGGAAATGAAATACAGCGAAGGATGCATTCCAGCAATCTGTGAGTAACGAACCGCTTTCATCAAATAGCTAACCATCTTTTATTCATTCCAATAGGTTTGATGACTAGTCCAGATAGACCAGAGCTTCCGTATAGAGGAGCTTGGTTACTTTTGGGAGCTGAGGGTATTCATATCATGGAGGTTCCCAACCCTGATCCAGTTCACGGTCGGCCTGGGCATGATGGTTTCGACAGACATGCATGCTTTAACTGCAAGAATGTTGAAGGTCTTCGACAAACACTTGAGAAAGCAGGTGAGCATATAGTAGTTGCAAACTGGGATTTTAGGCTGACCTTGAATTTTCTAATGTGTTTGCAGTTGTATATAAACACGATTTGATGTGGTTCAGACTACAAGCTTTGCTATAACGTACACCCTCATTTCTCTTTTGAAGGGATACCGTACCAGCACTGCATGGTGCCCTCAATATTCTGTTGCGATCCTGATGGCAATGGATTGGAGTTTATTGAAATTAGTCCTCTGACCCCTGGGTCTGGGCGAGCGGAGGCTTGCACGCCTGGCTCAGGTCTTCCCTCCCTGCCTCCCGCTCTCCCTGGGGGTTTTAGGGGTGGAATTCATGTCTTTTCTGAGTGACCCTATACCTAAACCCTAAACCGCTCGGCACTGCGCGCTCTCGCTCGTCTCGCACTCGCTCCTCCTCTCGTCTCGTTCCAGCCTTTCGTGTTTCCGCTCGTCAACCAGCCAGAAGCGCAACAGCATAGCGGTTTTTCTTGGCACGGCGGGCGCGAGGGGAAGGTAAGACGCGTTCACCTTCCAATTTGCTAAAATCCAAGTTCCTGCATTCAATTTTGTGCTGTCCAAGTTCCTGCTGCCTTTGAAAGTCTTGGGTAGTGTCATCTGGTCCATAGCGCGAAGGGACGCGCCACCTGTCCTCCTGACGCTCGTCTCGATCCTGTGCGGGCGCAAGGGGAGGTAAGACGCTCTCCCTCCTCAATCGACTCGTTTCAAAAATCTTGTTTCAATTTCGTGCTGAGTTCCAGCTGTGTTCATAGAAGTGAGCTGTGTTTCTGAAGGGCGAAGGAGGATGAAGCGTTCAAGGGAGGAAGGTTCTTCGGCCTCTGATCAGACCATCAACTTTATCAACAAAGTCAAGACACGATTTTCAGCGGAGGAGCACGTGTACAAGGCGTTTCTGGAGATTTTGAATATTGAATTTGAATTTTACCTCGTATGTACGAGGGTCCGAGGGGCCACGGTCGCATATCCTCCGTACCTCGTACTGCTGACATCGTACCTCGTATGTACGAGGGTCCGAGGGGCCACGGTCGCACATCCTCCGTACCTCATACTGTTGACATCGTACCTCGTATGTACGAGGGTCCGAGGGGCCACGGTCGCATTCATAGAATCGATCCCTCTTATAGAATTTTAAAAAAATTAAAAAAATTAAAAAAAAAAAAAACGAAAAGGAGTTTAGGAACTTTTTTATGTTTATGATCTGCGGAAGTTCCACGGAGTGGAGGTCACCCATCCCAGACCTCTTCCGTGCCAAGGGCGCTTAACCGCAGCGGTCTTATCGGATCTGGGTTACACCAGTCCGGACGTGATGGACATCACGTCGATGAAAGGCACCCGGGGGGTTTTGTTATCTTATTTTCTTAATTATCATGAGATAATTAAGAAAATAATAAATATATAATCACATATTCAGAAAGAAACAAGCACATTAAAAAACAATTCCATGAAAAATAAAAAAGTAAAATCTAAAGAGAAAATTTCAGAAATTATTCAATCAGTCAAATGTAAAGAAATGATTGCATTAAAATAAATAAAATTACGAAAATGTAGAGAAACAGTGACATAAAAAAATAATAAAAATTAATCGAAATCGTGAAGAAATGATTACAGAAGATATAAAGAAAGAAAGACATAGAAACTGAATCCATGAAGAAATAACTAAGTTTACATATTAAAATAAATACCTAAGGCCACACTTCTATCGATTAGAGTCACTGAGGAAGGATATGATCTCGACTGACGGTCAGTCAAGAATCGAGTTATCAAATGTGTATAACTCCAGATTATCTTGGGCTCAATTCTTGCAGGATTCTATAGCCAAGTCTATTCAAAAAGATGCAAATTTACTGCATGAGTACCATTTTTAAAATAGAAAAAAAAGTGCATAATAAATAATAATTTCTAACCTGATTGCTTAATTCTAAATGTTTCTGTTTCTATCCATGATTATTTAGAATCGAAGAGAAATCCCAACATTGATACAAAGATCAACGGTTCAGATCATACTTCAGAGTCATATTTATCTATCCATGATCATTTATAATTAAAAAAAATAATCTCCACATTGGCTCAAAGATCAACTGTTCAGATCATTCTTCAGAGTCTTTAGTTTTGTCTTTTTATTCAAGTTTTTTTTTATCCATTTGATTCATTGGTTTTATTTTTTTATTTCATTTCTTATTCCTTCATCTCTCATGCGAGTGATTATCATAGGAAAAGATAACAAAATGCGCCATGATTCGATCACGTCAGGGCTGGTATGCCTCCTGCTGCTGCCGCTGCTGTGCTCCTGCTACCCTAAACCTAAAGCCCCAAAGCCGTTCTCCACTGCGCGCTCTCGCTCTCGCTTGTTCTCTCTGTCTCCGCCCTCTCTCTCTCTCTCCCCCTTTCTCTGGCCCTGCTGCTGCTGCTCGCCTTCCCCTCATCCTCTCTTCTTCAATTCCTGCTTTCAATTTTGTGCCGATTTGCAAGTTCCTGCCAAGGGCGCAAGGGGACGCGCCACTCACCTTCCCCTTGCGCCCGGCCGATCAGCGGCTACCAACGGCCGCTGATCGGATGTCCCCGAAGAGACGACAGGGGAGGTGCAGCTGCAGTATTTATACGCGTAAGACCTGAGATTACAACACTCATGCCTTTAATGCGAGAATACGGAACACGTGGCGCTCTCAAATGTTTTTCTAGCTTCAAATGTTTTTAACTCCAGATTATCTTGGGCTCAATTCTTGCAGAATTTGTATAGCCAAGTCTATTAAAAAAGATGCAGATTTATTGCATGAATATCATTTTCCAAATAGAAAATAAGAAATAATAAACAATAATTTCTAACCTGATTTATAATTTCTAAATGTTACTGTTTCTATCCGTAATCGTTTATGGAGGCCGTCCGGGAGATCCCCGAAGGATCAGCATCGAGGAAAGATGTCTTTCGCCAGTCGTCACTCAAGTCCATGTCTTCCCTCAGTGACTCAGATGTCCCCGAAGGGACGAGAGGGAAGGTGCAGCTGCAGTATTTATACGCGTAAGACCTGAGATTACAATACCCGTGCCATTAATGAGAGAATACTGAACACGTGTCGCTCTCAATTGTTTTTCTAGGTTCAGATTTTATAACTTCAAATTATCTTGGGCTCCATTCTCGCAGAATTCCATAACGAAGTTTATTCAAAGAGATTTTCATGCAAGTTTATTGCAGGAATATCAGTTTCTAAGAAAAAAGAATTAAAACATCATAAATAAAAATTTCTGATCTGATTGCCAAATTCTAAAGGGAACTTTTTCTATCCAGGATTACTTATAATTCAGAAAGAAATCCTAACATTGGTTCAGAGATCAACGGTTCTGATCATACTTCCGAGTCAGAGTCGTATTTATCTGTTATCTCCTTGGAAATCTTTTATGGAATTCGTTTATATATCTATCTCATTGTTTTTTTAACTTTTATTTTTTTGCTTTTATTCATTTTTTGCTTTTATTTTACTTTTGATTGTTTTATCTCTCAAACGAATAATTATCACAGGACAAGATAACAAAATCTCAGGGGACTCTTTCATGGACGTGATTCCGATCGCATCACGGCTGGTATGCCAGATCCCATCAGAACCCCGCGGTTAAGCGCCCTTGGAACGGAATAGGTCTGGGATGGGTGACCACACTCCGTGGAACTTCCGCAAATCATAAAGCTCCTAAGGTAGTCCGAGTCAGAGTCATATTTCCTTATTTTTTGGAGAATCTAGACGCGTCCGAGGGATGCCCCTTCGCGCCCGACAGAAATGTAGAGGCCGTCCGAGAGATCCCCTCGCGCCCGACAGGAATATAGACGCGTCCGAGGGATGCCCCCTCGCGCCCCACAGGAATCTAGACTAGTCCGAGAAATCACCCTTGCGCCGGGCCGGGTCCCAGACACCGTGAAACGCGCGTCCCCTCGCGCCCGACAGGAATAAAGATGCGTCCGAGGGATGGCCCCTCGCGCCCCACAGGAATCTAGACGCGTCCGAGATATCTCCCTTGCGCCCGGCCGGGTTCCAGACAGAGTGAAACGCGCGTCTCCTCGAGGCCGACAGGAATCTAGAAGCGTCCGAGGGATTGCCCTTTGCGCCCGGCAGGAATCTTGAAACGTCCCGGGGACTGTCTGCAGTCAGTGAGGGTGGCGACACCGTGAGAACGCGCGTTCCCTCGCGCCCGACAGGTGTCTAGAGGCGTCCGAGGGATGCCCCCTCGCGCCCGGCAGGAATCTAGAGGCGTCCGGGGGCCAGTCTGGAGTCAGTGAGGGTGGAGACTCCGTGAAACGCGCGTTCCCTCGCGCCCGACAGGTATCTAGAGGCGTCCGAGGGATGCCCCCTCGTGCCCCACAGGAATCTGGACGAGTCCGATAAATCCCCCTTGCGCCCGGCCGGGTCCCAGACACCGTGAAACGCGCGTCCCCTCGCGCCCGACATGAGTAAAGATGCGTCCGAGGGATGCCCCCTCGCGCCACGCAGGAATCTAGAAGCGTCCGAGATAACCCCCTTCGCCCGGCTGGGTTCCAGACAAAGTGAAACGCTCGTCTCCTTGAGGCCGACAGGAATCTAGACGCGTCCGAGGGATTGCCCTTCGCGCCCGGCAGGAATCTTGAAACGTCTCAGGGACGGTCTGCAGTCAGTGAGGTCGGCGACACCGTGAGAACGCGCGTTCCCTTGCGCCCGACAGGTATCTAGAGGCGTCCCAGGGATGCCCCCTTGCGCCCCACAGGAATCTGGACGAGTCCGATAAATCCCCCTTGCGCCCGGCAGGAATCTAGAGGCGTCCGGGGGCCAGTCTGGAGTCAGCGAGGGTGGAGACTCCGTGAAACGCGCGTTCCCTCGCGCCCGACTGGTATCTAGAGGCGTCCGAGGGATGCCCCCTGCGCCCCACAGGAATCTGGACGAGTCCGATAAATCCCCCTTGCGCCCGGCCGGGTTCCAGACACCGTGAAACGAGCGTCTCCTCGCGCCCGACAGGAATCTAGAGGCGTCCGAGGGATGCCCCCTCGCGCCCGGTAGGAATCTTGAAACGTCCGGGGGACGGTCTGCAGTCAGTCGTCAAGTGGAGTCCATATCCTGACGAAGGATATGAACTGGACTGACGACTCACAGTCAGTCAAGAATCGAGGGACAGTGATTGACGACGGACGGAATAAACCGTGGGGTCAGTCAGCACTCAGTGAAGAATCTTGACAACTGACGGAATAAACCGTGGGGTCAGTCGCCAGTCAGTCAAGAATCGAGGGACCGTGACTGGCCACTGAATGAAGACATCGTCAATGAGCTAAAATGAAATGAATTGTGTTCTGTTTGTTTTCACATCAATGTTTTCGTCCTTGACAACATTAGATCTGACGAGATTACATATAGTTTTATCAGTTGGGAGTTCTGGCTTTTTTCCAGTTTCACACATATTTTTTCCATGCTTTCTCCTACTCGAAAGATCGAATCTAAAAAATGTGACAAACTCTGCGACTAACAAACTCCCTTCTTTCGCTCGCTGTAAATCTTCTCACTTTATAAAAAAAACGAAAAGGAGTTTAGGCACTTTTTCATGTTTATGACCTGCGGAAGTTCCACGGACTGGATGTTACCCATCCCAGACCTCTTCCGTGCCAAGGGCGCTTCACCGCAGCGGTCTTATCGGATCTGGGTTACACCAGTCCGGACGTGATGGACATCACGTCGACAGAAGGGTCCCGGGGGGTTTTGTTATCTTATTTTCTTAATTATCATGAGATAATTCAGAAAATAATAAATAAATCATCACATATTCAGAAAGAAACAAGCATTACTAAAAAACATAATTCCATGAAAAAGAAAATTAAAAAAGTAAAATCTAAAGAGAAAATTTCAGAAAATATTCAATCAGCAAAATTTAAAGAAATGATTGCCTCAAAATAAATATAATTACGAAATGTACAGAAACAGTGACCAAAAAATACAAAAATAAAAGAAAATTGAAATTGTCAAGAAAGGATTACAGAAGATATAAAGAAAGAAAGACATAGAAACTGAATCCATGAGGAAATAACTAAGTTAACATATTGAAAATAAATACCCAAGGCCACACTTCCATCGATTAGAGACTACGCACAGTAGGGCTGTGTGCTCGGCATAAGCCAACTCTTCCAAGGCCGATTCAAGGGTATGCAATCATTGGAGTTGAAGCTCTGGTCATAACATAACCAAGGCTCTTACTCTGAGGCATGATCCAAAGCGTTGAACTATTCTGAAATATAAAGAGTTCTCCAGCAAGGCAGGTAGTGGACGGCCTTGCGCCCCAAAACCAGCAAGAAGAGGGTGCCCTGGTACAGGTACGAACTTGGGCCTTGGGCCCTGGCAAACTTCTGATAGACCAGTCCTTGGCGAAAGGAAATCGAGACGCGTCCGGGAGATCCCCCTTGCGCCCGACAAGATTCTACACGCATCCGAGAGACCCCCATTGCGCCCGCCCGGGTTCAAGACACCGCGAGACGCGCGTCCCCTGGCGCCCCCCAGGAACCCGGGCGCGTCCGGGGGATTTCCATTTCGCCCGGCCGGGTTCAATTTGTTTCCTCCTTTCCTCCTTTCCTCCCTCGCTTCCGAACAAAGGGACTGCCGAACTCCCAGGAATGCGCCAGGGGCAGCGCCAGATTTTTACCTCGTATAGTCCGAGGGGCCCAGGTCCGCATATCCTCCGTACCTCGTACTGCTGACATCGTTCCTCGTATGGACGAGGGTCCGAGGGGCCACGGTCGCATATCCTCCGTACCTCGTACTGCTGACCTCGTACCTCGTATGTACGAGGGTCCGAGGGGCCACGATCGCATATCCCCCGTACCTCGTACTGTTGACATCGTTCCTCGTATGTACGAGGGTCCGAGGGGCCATGGTCGCATTCATAGAATCGACCCCTCTTAAAAAATAAAAAAAAATTAAAGAAAAAAAAAAACGAAGAGGAGTTTAGGAACTTTTTCATGTTTATGATCTGCGGAAGTTCCACGGAGTGCAGGTCACCCATCCCAGACCTCTTCCGTGCCAAGGGCGCTTGACCGCAGCGGTCTTATCAGAGTCCGGACGTGATGGACATCACGTCGATGAAAGGCTCCCGGGGGGTTTTGTTATCTTATTTTCTTAATTATCATGAGATAATTCAGAAAATAATAAATATATAATCACATTTTCCGAAAGAAACATGCACATTAAAAAACAATTCCATGAAAAATAAAAAAGCAAAATCTAAAGAGAAAATTTCAGAAAATATTCAATCAGTCAAATGTAAAGAAATGATTGCATTAAAATAAATATAATTACGAAAATGTAGAGAAACAGAGACATGAAAAAATAATAAAAATTAATCGAAATCGTGAAGAAATGATAACAGAAGATATTAAGAAAGAAAGACATAGAAACTGAATCCATGAAGGAATAACTAAGTTAACATATTGAAAATAAATACCCAAGGCCACACTTCTATCGATTAGAGTCACTGAGGAAGGATATGAACTCGACTAACGACTGACGGTCAGTCAAGAATCGAGTTATCAAATGTGTATAACTCCAGATTATCTTGGGCTCAATTCTTGCAGGATTCTATAGCCAAGTCTATTCAAAAAGATGCAAATTTTTTGCTTGAGTATCATTTTTAAAATAGAAAAAAAGTGCATAATATATAATAATTTCTAACCTGATTGCTTATAGACGCGTCCGAATGATGCCTCCTTGCGCCCGGCACGAATCTTGAAACGTCCGGGGGACGGTCTGCAGTCAGTCGTCAAGTGTAGTTCATATCGTGACGAAGGATATGAACTGGACTGACGACTCACAGTCAGTCAAGAATCGAGGGACTGTGATTGACGACGGACGGAATAAACCGTGGGGTTAGTCACCAGTCAGTCAAGAATCGAGGGACCGTGACTGGCCACTGAATGAAGACATCGTCAATGAACTTAAATGAAATGAATTGTGTTCTGTTTGTTTTCACATTATTATTTTCACATCATTGAGCGGGAGGCAGGGAGGGAAGACCTGAGCCAGGCATGCAAGCGGGAGGCAGGAAGTGAGGGATGCGCGGGAGGCAGCGGGGGGCAGGGGCAGGGATCAGCTGCCTCGCGTTCCCCCAAAAGTGTTGAGCCTTTAGTGACGAGGAGGGGGGGGGAGCGGGAGTTAGGGAAGGAAGACATGCAAGCGTGAGGCAGGGAAGAAGGGAGGAAGTGAGTAAAGGCCTGGAAGCCTGCGCTCGCCCAGACCCAGGGGCAGGGCAGGGATCAGCTACCTCATTCGGAGGACGTAGCACAGACGACCTATATATATGGGGTGAGGTGCAGTTCAGCCGCATCAGGGTCCAGTCGTCCATTCTGTTCCAGTAGTCACCTGAGTTACAAGCGCCGTCTGCCACTGTCTCTTTGCTGTCGTTTGTGAGGAGGGTCCGATCCGGGAGCAGGGAGGAGGGGCGCAGGAGAGAAAAGCGAGAGGCGGAGTGGGCGTGTTTCGATTTCGGTCGTAAGGAAGAGGGGCGAAATGCCAGGAGGGGGCTCGGGAGGGAGGGAGGGAGGGAGGGAAGACCTGAGCAGGCGTGCAAGCGGGAGGCAGGGAAGAAGGGAGGAAGTGAGGAAGGCCTGGAAGCCTGCGTTCGCCCAGACCCCCAGGGGTAGGGGCAGGGATCAGCTACCTCATTCCTCATTCCACTGGCACATAAAAACCCATGAAAACTGCCATAGCAGCGGAGAACCATCAACTTGAAGAATTGGACATGTTGAAGGACGAAGGAAGAGCGGAAGAAGGATCTGTGTCCACTGAGCATGACCTGGGCTCCCGTGGTGCAGTTCATGGTGTGTCTCTACCCGAGGAGAAATTTCAACGCGACAACAGTGTAGACTTCATGAATTTGCCGATGGAAAATACTGAAGAGGAAGCACCTCCAACCTTCAAAGATACAAAATCTTCAAAAGAGCCTGCAGATGTTCACTCGAAATCTCTCACGGTTTCTCCTTCATGTACGTTTCTATTCCACACCTGTGAAGTTTGTCATCATTTTCAGCATTTATAGATAAATTTTCAGCAAATTTTCATTCGTAGATTGTCACAGTCGACCAATTGTAAGTAAATTTTATTGTAGTCACATACAATCATGTCTGTTTTCATTCATTTGTTCCATATTATCAAGGGAAAGAAATTGGTGCCAAACTCGATCGATGGAAAAACTTGCAGATATATTTGATTCATCAATATGAATACTATTCATGAAACAATGTCATTCTTCTTATTCAATCAACTAGTGCATGGATGGCTGCGAAGTGATTCTACGTGCGTTTGGGTATTGCAGTCCAGTTCAAAGGGCTGAATCATGTCGCCTTTCGTTGCGAGAACCTGGAGAAATCGCTGGATTTTTACTGTGGACTTTTGGGTATGTGTACCGTTTAATTTGACAGTTATGTCAGTCTTAGACATAGGAGGAAATGAAATACAGCGAAGGATGCATTCCAGCAATCTGTGAGTAACGAACCGCTTTCATCAAATAGCTAACCATCTTTTATTCATTCCAATAGGTTTGATGACTAGTCCAGATAGACCAGAGCTTCCGTATAGAGGAGCTTGGTTACTTTTGGGAGCTGAGGGTATTCATATCATGGAGGTTCCCAACCCTGATCCAGTTCACGGTCGGCCTGGGCATGATGGTTTCGACAGACATGCATGCTTTAACTGCAAGAATGTTGAAGGTCTTCGACAAACACTTGAGAAAGCAGGTGAGCATATAGTAGTTGCAAACTGGGATTTTAGGCTGACCTTGAATTTTCTAATGTGTTTGCAGTTGTATATAAACACGATTTGATGTGGTTCAGACTACAAGCTTTGCTATAACGTACACCCTCATTTCTCTTTTGAAGGGATACCGTACCAGCACTGCATGGTGCCCTCAATATTCTGTTGCGATCCTGATGGCAATGGATTGGAGTTTATTGAAATTAGTCCTCTGACCCCTGGGTCTGGGCGAGCGGAGGCTTGCACGCCTGGCTCAGGTCTTCCCTCCCTGCCTCCCGCTCTCCCTGGGGGTTTTAGGGGTGGAATTCATGTCTTTTCTGAGTGACCCTATACCTAAACCCTAAACCGCTCGGCACTGCGCGCTCTCGCTCGTCTCGCACTCGCTCCTCCTCTCGTCTCGTTCCAGCCTTTCGTGTTTCCGCTCGTCAACCAGCCAGAAGCGCAACAGCATAGCGGTTTTTCTTGGCACGGCGGGCGCGAGGGGAAGGTAAGACGCGTTCACCTTCCAATTTGCTAAAATCCAAGTTCCTGCATTCAATTTTGTGCTGTCCAAGTTCCTGCTGCCTTTGAAAGTCTTGGGTAGTGTCATCTGGTCCATAGCGCGAAGGGACGCGCCACCTGTCCTCCTGACGCTCGTCTCGATCCTGTGCGGGCGCAAGGGGAGGTAAGACGCTCTCCCTCCTCAATCGACTCGTTTCAAAAATCTTGTTTCAATTTCGTGCTGAGTTCCAGCTGTGTTCATAGAAGTGAGCTGTGTTTCTGAAGGGCGAAGGAGGATGAAGCGTTCAAGGGAGGAAGGTTCTTCGGCCTCTGATCAGACCATCAACTTTATCAACAAAGTCAAGACACGATTTTCAGCGGAGGAGCACGTGTACAAGGCGTTTCTGGAGATTTTGAATATTGAATTTGAATTTTACCTCGTATGTACGAGGGTCCGAGGGGCCACGGTCGCATATCCTCCGTACCTCGTACTGCTGACATCGTACCTTGTATGTACGAGGGTCCGAGGGGCCACGGTCGCACATCCTCCGTACCTCATACTGTTGACATCGTACCTCGTATGTACGAGGGTCCGAGGGGCCACGGTCGCATTCATAGAATCGATCCCTCTTATAGAATTTTAAAAAAATTAAAAAAATTAAAAAAAAAAAAAACGAAAAGGAGTTTAGGAACTTTTTTATGTTTATGATCTGCGGAAGTTCCACGGAGTGGAGGTCACCCATCCCAGACCTCTTCCGTGCCAAGGGCGCTTAACCGCAGCGGTCTTATCGGATCTGGGTTACACCAGTCCGGACGTGATGGACATCACGTCGATGAAAGGCACCCGGGGGGTTTTGTTATCTTATTTTCTTAATTATCATGAGATAATTAAGAAAATAATAAATATATAATCACATATTCAGAAAGAAACAAGCACATTAAAAAACAATTCCATGAAAAATAAAAAAGTAAAATCTAAAGAGAAAATTTCAGAAATTATTCAATCAGTCAAATGTAAAGAAATGATTGCATTAAAATAAATAAAATTACGAAAATGTAGAGAAACAGTGACATAAAAAAATAATAAAAATTAATCGAAATCGTGAAGAAATGATTACAGAAGATATAAAGAAAGAAAGACATAGAAACTGAATCCATGAAGAAATAACTAAGTTAACATATTAAAATAAATACCTAAGGCCACACTTCTATCGATTAGAGTCACTGAGGAAGGATATGATCTCGACTGACGGTCAGTCAAGAATCGAGTTATCAAATGTGTATAACTCCAGATTATCTTGGGCTCAATTCTTGCAGGATTCTATAGCCAAGTCTATTCAAAAAGATGCAAATTTACTGCATGAGTACCATTTTTAAAATAGAAAAAAAAGTGCATAATAAATAATAATTTCTAACCTGATTGCTTAATTCTAAATGTTTCTGTTTCTATCCATGATTATTTAGAATCGAAGAGAAATCCCAACATTGATACAAAGATCAACGGTTCAGATCATACTTCAGAGTCATATTTATCTATCCATGATCATTTATAATTAAAAAAAATAATCTCCACATTGGCTCAAAGATCAACTGTTCAGATCATTCTTCAGAGTCTTTAGTTTTGTCTTTTTATTCAAGTTTTTTTTTATCCATTTGATTCATTGGTTTTATTTTTTTATTTCATTTCTTATTCCTTCATCTCTCATGCGAGTGATTATCATAGGAAAAGATAACAAAATGCGCCATGATTCGATCACGTCAGGGCTGGTATGCCTCCTGCTGCTGCCGCTGCTGTGCTCCTGCTACCCTAAACCTAAAGCCCCAAAGCCGTTCTCCACTGCGCGCTCTCGCTCTCGCTTGTTCTCTCTGTCTCCGCCCTCTCTCTCTCTCTCCCCCTTTCTCTGGCCCTGCTGCTGCTGCTCGCCTTCCCCTCATCCTCTCTTCTTCAATTCCTGCTTTCAATTTTGTGCCGATTTGCAAGTTCCTGCCAAGGGCGCAAGGGGACGCGCCACTCACCTTCCCCTTGCGCCCGGCCGATCAGCGGCTACCAACGGCCGCTGATCGGATGTCCCCGAAGAGACGACAGGGGAGGTGCAGCTGCAGTATTTATACGCGTAAGACCTGAGATTACAACACTCATGCCTTTAATGCGAGAATACGGAACACGTGGCGCTCTCAAATGTTTTTCTAGCTTCAAATGTTTTTAACTCCAGATTATCTTGGGCTCAATTCTTGCAGAATTTGTATAGCCAAGTCTATTAAAAAAGATGCAGATTTATTGCATGAATATCATTTTCCAAATAGAAAATAAGAAATAATAAACAATAATTTCTAACCTGATTTATAATTTCTAAATGTTACTGTTTCTATCCGTAATCGTTTATGGAGGCCGTCCGGGAGATCCCCGAAGGATCAGCATCGAGGAAAGATGTCTTTCGCCAGTCGTCACTCAAGTCCATGTCTTCCCTCAGTGACTCAGATGTCCCCGAAGGGACGAGAGGGAAGGTGCAGCTGCAGTATTTATACGCGTAAGACCTGAGATTACAATACCCGTGCCATTAATGAGAGAATACTGAACACGTGTCGCTCTCAATTGTTTTTCTAGGTTCAGATTTTATAACTTCAAATTATCTTGGGCTCCATTCTCGCAGAATTCCATAACGAAGTTTATTCAAAGAGATTTTCATGCAAGTTTATTGCAGGAATATCAGTTTCTAAGAAAAAAGAATTAAAACATCATAAATAAAAATTTCTGATCTGATTGCCAAATTCTAAAGGGAACTTTTTCTATCCAGGATTACTTATAATTCAGAAAGAAATCCTAACATTGGTTCAGAGATCAACGGTTCTGATCATACTTCCGAGTCAGAGTCGTATTTATCTGTTATCTCCTTGGAAATCTTTTATGGAATTCGTTTATATATCTATCTCATTGTTTTTTTAACTTTTATTTTTTTGCTTTTATTCATTTTTTGCTTTTATTTTACTTTTGATTGTTTTATCTCTCAAACGAATAATTATCACAGGACAAGATAACAAAATCTCAGGGGACTCTTTCATGGACGTGATTCCGATCGCATCACGGCTGGTATGCCAGATCCCATCAGAACCCCGCGGTTAAGCGCCCTTGGAACGGAATAGGTCTGGGATGGGTGACCACACTCCGTGGAACTTCCGCAAATCATAAAGCTCCTAAGGTAGTCCGAGTCAGAGTCATATTTCCTTATTTTTTGGAGAATCTAGACGCGTCCGAGGGATGCCCCTTCGCGCCCGACAGAAATGTAGAGGCCGTCCGAGAGATCCCCTCGCGCCCGACAGGAATATAGACGCGTCCGAGGGATGCCCCCTCGCGCCCCACAGGAATCTAGACTAGTCCGAGAAATCACCCTTGCGCCGGGCCGGGTCCCAGACACCGTGAAACGCGCGTCCCCTCGCGCCCGACAGGAATAAAGATGCGTCCGAGGGATGGCCCCTCGCGCCCCACAGGAATCTAGACGCGTCCGAGATATCTCCCTTGCGCCCGGCCGGGTTCCAGACAGAGTGAAACGCGCGTCTCCTCGAGGCCGACAGGAATCTAGAAGCGTCCGAGGGATTGCCCTTTGCGCCCGGCAGGAATCTTGAAACGTCCCGGGGACTGTCTGCAGTCAGTGAGGGTGGCGACACCGTGAGAACGCGCGTTCCCTCGCGCCCGACAGGTGTCTAGAGGCGTCCGAGGGATGCCCCCTCGCGCCCGGCAGGAATCTAGAGGCGTCCGGGGGCCAGTCTGGAGTCAGTGAGGGTGGAGACTCCGTGAAACGCGCGTTCCCTCGCGCCCGACAGGTATCTAGAGGCGTCCGAGGGATGCCCCCTCGTGCCCCACAGGAATCTGGACGAGTCCGATAAATCCCCCTTGCGCCCGGCCGGGTCCCAGACACCGTGAAACGCGCGTCCCCTCGCGCCCGACATGAGTAAAGATGCGTCCGAGGGATGCCCCCTCGCGCCACGCAGGAATCTAGAAGCGTCCGAGATAACCCCCTTCGCCCGGCTGGGTTCCAGACAAAGTGAAACGCTCGTCTCCTTGAGGCCGACAGGAATCTAGACGCGTCCGAGGGATTGCCCTTCGCGCCCGGCAGGAATCTTGAAACGTCTCAGGGACGGTCTGCAGTCAGTGAGGTCGGCGACACCGTGAGAACGCGCGTTCCCTTGCGCCCGACAGGTATCTAGAGGCGTCCCAGGGATGCCCCCTTGCGCCCCACAGGAATCTGGACGAGTCCGATAAATCCCCCTTGCGCCCGGCAGGAATCTAGAGGCGTCCGGGGGCCAGTCTGGAGTCAGCGAGGGTGGAGACTCCGTGAAACGCGCGTTCCCTCGCGCCCGACTGGTATCTAGAGGCGTCCGAGGGATGCCCCCTGCGCCCCACAGGAATCTGGACGAGTCCGATAAATCCCCCTTGCGCCCGGCCGGGTTCCAGACACCGTGAAACGAGCGTCTCCTCGCGCCCGACAGGAATCTAGAGGCGTCCGAGGGATGCCCCCTCGCGCCCGGTAGGAATCTTGAAACGTCCGGGGGACGGTCTGCAGTCAGTCGTCAAGTGGAGTCCATATCCTGACGAAGGATATGAACTGGACTGACGACTCACAGTCAGTCAAGAATCGAGGGACAGTGATTGACGACGGACGGAATAAACCGTGGGGTCAGTCAGCACTCAGTGAAGAATCTTGACAACTGACGGAATAAACCGTGGGGTCAGTCGCCAGTCAGTCAAGAATCGAGGGACCGTGACTGGCCACTGAATGAAGACATCGTCAATGAGCTAAAATGAAATGAATTGTGTTCTGTTTGTTTTCACATCAATGTTTTCGTCCTTGACAACATTAGATCTGACGAGATTACATATAGTTTTATCAGTTGGGAGTTCTGGCTTTTTTCCAGTTTCACACATATTTTTTCCATGCTTTCTCCTACTCGAAAGATCGAATGTAAAAAATGTGACAAACTCTGCGACTAACAAACTCCCTTCTTTCGCTCGCTGTAAATCTTCTCACTTTATAAAAAAAACGAAAAGGAGTTTAGGCACTTTTTCATGTTTATGACCTGCGGAAGTTCCACGGACTGGATGTTACCCATCCCAGACCTCTTCCGTGCCAAGGGCGCTTCACCGCAGCGGTCTTATCGGATCTGGGTTACACCAGTCCGGACGTGATGGACATCACGTCGACAGAAGGGTCCCGGGGGGTTTTGTTATCTTATTTTCTTAATTATCATGAGATAATTCAGAAAATAATAAATAAATCATCACATATTCAGAAAGAAACAAGCATTACTAAAAAACATAATTCCATGAAAAATAAAATTAAAAAAGTAAAATCTAAAGAGAAAATTTCAGAAAATATTCAATCAGCAAAATTTAAAGAAATGATTGCCTCAAAATAAATATAATTACGAAATGTACAGAAACAGTGACCAAAAAATACAAAAATAAAAGAAAATTGAAATTGTCAAGAAAGCATTACAGAAGATATAAAGAAAGAAAGACATAGAAACTGAATCCATGAGGAAATAACTAAGTTAACATATTGAAAATAAATACCCAAGGCCACACTTCCATCGATTAGAGACTACGCACAGTAGGGCTGTGTGCTCGGCATAAGCCAACTCTTCCAAGGCCGATTCAAGGGTATGCAATCATTGGAGTTGAAGCTCTGGTCATAACATAACCAAGGCTCTTACTCTGAGGCATGATCCAAAGCGTTGAACTATTCTGAAATATAAAGAGTTCTCCAGCAAGGCAGGTAGTGGACGGCCTTGCGCCCCAAAACCAGCAAGAAGAGGGTGCCCTGGTACAGGTACGAACTTGGGCCTGTGGCCCTGGCAAACTTCTGATAGACCAGTCCTTGGCGAAAGGAAATCGAGACGCGTCCGGGAGATCCCCTTTGCGCCCGACAAGATTCTACACGCATCCGAGAGACCCCCATTGCGCCCGCCCGGGTTCAAGACACCGCGAGACGCGCGTCCCCTGGCGCCCCCCAGGAACCCGGGCGCGTCCGGGGGATTTCCATTTCGCCCGGCCGGGTTCAATTTGTTTCCTCCTTTCCTCCTTTCCTCCCTCGCTTCCGAACAAAGGGACTGCCGAACTCCCAGGAATGCGCCAGGGGCAGCGCCAGATTTTTACCTCGTATAGTCCGAGGGGCCCAGGTCCGCATATCCTCCGTACCTCGTACTGCTGACATCGTTCCTCGTATGGACGAGGGTCCGAGGGGCCACGGTCGCATATCCTCCGTACCTCGTACTGCTGACCTCGTACCTCGTATGTACGAGGGTCCGAGGGGCCACGATCGCATATCCCCCGTACCTCGTACTGTTGACATCGTTCCTCGTATGTACGAGGGTCCGAGGGGCCATGGTCGCATTCATAGAATCGACCCCTCTTAAAATATAAAAAAAAATTAAAGAAAAAAAAAACGAAGAGGAGTTTAGGAACTTTTTCATGTTTATGATCTGCGGAAGTTCCACGGAGTGCAGGTCACCCATCCCAGACCTCTTCCGTGCCAAGGGCGCTTGACCGCAGCGGTCTTATCAGAGTCCGGACGTGATGGACATCACGTCGATGAAAGGCTCCCGGGGGGTTTTGTTATCTTATTTTCTTAATTATCATGAGATAATTCAGAAAATAATAAATATATAATCACATTTTCCGAAAGAAACATGCACATTAAAAAACAATTCCATGAAAAATAAAAAAGCAAAATCTAAAGAGAAAATTTCAGAAAATATTCAATCAGTCAAATGTAAAGAAATGATTGCATTAAAATAAATATAATTACGAAAATGTAGAGAAACAGAGACATGAAAAAATAATAAAAATTAATCGAAATCGTGAAGAAATGATAACAGAAGATATTAAGAAAGAAAGACATAGAAACTGAATCCATGAAGGAATAACTAAGTTAACATATTGAAAATAAATACCCAAGGCCACACTTCTATCGATTAGAGTCACTGAGGAAGGATATGAACTCGACTAACGACTGACGGTCAGTCAAGAATCGAGTTATCAAATGTGTATAACTCCAGATTATCTTGGGCTCAATTCTTGCAGGATTCTATAGCCAAGTCTATTCAAAAAGATGCAAATTTTTTGCTTGAGTATCATTTTTAAAATAGAAAAAAAGTGCATAATATATAATAATTTCTAACCTGATTGCTTATAGACGCGTCCGAATGATGCCTCCTTGCGCCCGGCACGAATCTTGAAACGTCCGGGGGACGGTCTGCAGTCAGTCGTCAAGTGTAGTTCATATCGTGACGAAGGATATGAACTGGACTGACGACTCACAGTCAGTCAAGAATCGAGGGACTGTGATTGACGACGGACGGAATAAACCGTGGGGTTAGTCACCAGTCAGTCAAGAATCGAGGGACCGTGACTGGCCACTGAATGAAGACATCGTCAATGAACTTAAATGAAATGAATTGTGTTCTGTTTGTTTTCACATTATTATTTTCACATCATTGAGCGGGAGGCAGGGAGGGAAGACCTGAGCCAGGCATGCAAGCGGGAGGCAGGAAGTGAGGGATGCGCGGGAGGCAGCGGGGGGCAGGGGCAGGGATCAGCTGCCTCGCGTTCCCCCAAAAGTGTTGAGCCTTTAGTGACGAGGAGGGGGGGGGGAGCGGGAGTTAGGGAAGGAAGACATGCAAGCGTGAGGCAGGGAAGAAGGGAGGAAGTGAGTAAAGGCCTGGAAGCCTGCGCTCGCCCAGACCCAGGGGCAGGGCAGGGATCAGCTACCTCATTCGGAGGACGTAGCACAGACGACCTATATATATATGGGGTGAGGTGCAGTTCAGCCGCATCAGGGTCCAGTCGTCCATTCTGTTCCAGTAGTCACCTGAATTACAAGCGCCGTCTGCCACTGTCTCTTTGCTGTCGTTTGTGAGGAGGGTCCGATCCGGGAGCAGGGAGGAGGGGCGCAGGAGAGAAAAGCGAGAGGCGGAGTGGGCGTGTTTCGATTTCGGTCGTAAGGAAGAGGGGCGAAATGCCAGGAGGGGGCTCGGGAGGGAGGGAGGGAGGGAGGGAAGACCTGAGCAGGCGTGCAAGCGGGAGGCAGGGAAGAAGGGAGGAAGTGAGGAAGGCCTGGAAGCCTGCGTTCGCCCAGACCCCCAGGGGTAGGGGCAGGGATCAGCTACCTCATACCTCATTCCACTGGCACATAAAAACCCATGAAAACTGCCATAGCAGCGGAGAACCATCAACTTGAAGAATTGGACATGTTGAAGGACGAAGGAAGAGCGGAAGAAGGATCTGTGTCCACTGAGCATGACCTGGGCTCCCGTGGTGCAGTTCATGGTGTGTCTCTACCCGAGGAGAAATTTCAACGCGACAACAGTGTAGACTTCATGAATTTGCCGATGGAAAATACTGAAGAGGAAGCACCTCCAACCTTCAAAGATACAAAATCTTCAAAAGAGCCTGCAGATGTTCACTCGAAATCTCTCACGGTTTCTCCTTCATGTACGTTTCTATTCCACACCTGTGAAGTTTGTCATCATTTTCAGCATTTATAGATAAATTTTCAGCAAATTTTCATTCGTAGATTGTCACAGTCGACCAATTGTAAGTAAATTTTATTGTAGTCACATACAATCATGTCTGTTTTCATTCATTTGTTCCATATTATCAAGGGAAAGAAATTGGTGCCAAACTCGATCGATGGAAAAACTTGCAGATATATTTGATTCATCAATATGAATACTATTCATGAAACAATGTCATTCTTCTTATTCAATCAACTAGTGCATGGATGGCTGCGAAGTGATTCTACGTGCGTTTGGGTATTGCAGTCCAGTTCAAAGGGCTGAATCATGTCGCCTTTCGTTGCGAGAACCTGGAGAAATCGCTGGATTTTTACTGTGGACTTTTGGGTATGTGTACCGTTTAATTTGACAGTTATGTCAGTCTTAGACATAGGAGGAAATGAAATACAGCGAAGGATGCATTCCAGCAATCTGTGAGTAACGAACCGCTTTCATCAAATAGCTAACCATCTTTTATTCATTCCAATAGGTTTGATGACTAGTCCAGATAGACCAGAGCTTCCGTATAGAGGAGCTTGGTTACTTTTGGGAGCTGAGGGTATTCATATCATGGAGGTTCCCAACCCTGATCCAGTTCACGGTCGGCCTGGGCATGATGGTTTCGACAGACATGCATGCTTTAACTGCAAGAATGTTGAAGGTCTTCGACAAACACTTGAGAAAGCAGGTGAGCATATAGTAGTTGCAAACTGGGATTTTAGGCTGACCTTGAATTTTCTAATGTGTTTGCAGTTGTATATAAACACGATTTGATGTGGTTCAGACTACAAGCTTTGCTATAACGTACACCCTCATTTCTCTTTTGAAGGGATACCGTACCAGCACTGCATGGTGCCCTCAATATTCTGTTGCGATCCTGATGGCAATGGATTGGAGTTTATTGAAATTAGTCCTCTGACCCCTGGGTCTGGGCGAGCGGAGGCTTGCACGCCTGGCTCAGGTCTTCCCTCCCTGCCTCCCGCTCTCCCTGGGGGTTTTAGGGGTGGAATTCATGTCTTTTCTGAGTGACCCTATACCTAAACCCTAAACCGCTCGGCACTGCGCGCTCTCGCTCGTCTCGCACTCGCTCCTCCTCTCGTCTCGTTCCAGCCTTTCGTGTTTCCGCTCGTCAACCAGCCAGAAGCGCAACAGCATAGCGGTTTTTCTTGGCACGGCGGGCGCGAGGGGAAGGTAAGACGCGTTCACCTTCCAATTTGCTAAAATCCAAGTTCCTGCATTCAATTTTGTGCTGTCCAAGTTCCTGCTGCCTTTGAAAGTCTTGGGTAGTGTCATCTGGTCCATAGCGCGAAGGGACGCGCCACCTGTCCTCCTGACGCTCGTCTCGATCCTGTGCGGGCGCAAGGGGAGGTAAGACGCTCTCCCTCCTCAATCGACTCGTTTCAAAAATCTTGTTTCAATTTCGTGCTGAGTTCCAGCTGTGTTCATAGAAGTGAGCTGTGTTTCTGAAGGGCGAAGGAGGATGAAGCGTTCAAGGGAGGAAGGTTCTTCGGCCTCTGATCAGACCATCAACTTTATCAACAAAGTCAAGACACGATTTTCAGCGGAGGAGCACGTGTACAAGGCGTTTCTGGAGATTTTGAATATTGAATTTGAATTTTACCTCGTATGTACGAGGGTCCGAGGGGCCACGGTCGCATATCCTCCGTACCTCGTACTGCTGACATCGTACCTTGTATGTACGAGGGTCCGAGGGGCCACGGTCGCACATCCTCCGTACCTCATACTGTTGACATCGTACCTCGTATGTACGAGGGTCCGAGGGGCCACGGTCGCATTCATAGAATCGATCCCTCTTATAGAATTTTAAAAAAATTAAAAAAATTAAAAAAAAAAAAAACGAAAAGGAGTTTAGGAACTTTTTTATGTTTATGATCTGCGGAAGTTCCACGGAGTGGAGGTCACCCATCCCAGACCTCTTCCGTGCCAAGGGCGCTTAACCGCAGCGGTCTTATCGGATCTGGGTTACACCAGTCCGGACGTGATGGACATCACGTCGATGAAAGGCACCCGGGGGGTTTTGTTATCTTATTTTCTTAATTATCATGAGATAATTAAGAAAATAATAAATATATAATCACATATTCAGAAAGAAACAAGCACATTAAAAAACAATTCCATGAAAAATAAAAAAGTAAAATCTAAAGAGAAAATTTCAGAAATTATTCAATCAGTCAAATGTAAAGAAATGATTGCATTAAAATAAATAAAATTACGAAAATGTAGAGAAACAGTGACATAAAAAAATAATAAAAATTAATCGAAATCGTGAAGAAATGATTACAGAAGATATAAAGAAAGAAAGACATAGAAACTGAATCCATGAAGAAATAACTAAGTTAACATATTAAAATAAATACCTAAGGCCACACTTCTATCGATTAGAGTCACTGAGGAAGGATATGATCTCGACTGACGGTCAGTCAAGAATCGAGTTATCAAATGTGTATAACTCCAGATTATCTTGGGCTCAATTCTTGCAGGATTCTATAGCCAAGTCTATTCAAAAAGATGCAAATTTACTGCATGAGTACCATTTTTAAAATAGAAAAAAAAGTGCATAATAAATAATAATTTCTAACCTGATTGCTTAATTCTAAATGTTTCTGTTTCTATCCATGATTATTTAGAATCGAAGAGAAATCCCAACATTGATACAAAGATCAACGGTTCAGATCATACTTCAGAGTCATATTTATCTATCCATGATCATTTATAATTAAAAAAAATAATCTCCACATTGGCTCAAAGATCAACTGTTCAGATCATTCTTCAGAGTCTTTAGTTTTGTCTTTTTATTCAAGTTTTTTTTTATCCATTTGATTCATTGGTTTTATTTTTTTATTTCATTTCTTATTCCTTCATCTCTCATGCGAGTGATTATCATAGGAAAAGATAACAAAATGCGCCATGATTCGATCACGTCAGGGCTGGTATGCCTCCTGCTGCTGCCGCTGCTGTGCTCCTGCTACCCTAAACCTAAAGCCCCAAAGCCGTTCTCCACTGCGCGCTCTCGCTCTCGCTTGTTCTCTCTGTCTCCGCCCTCTCTCTCTCTCTCCCCCTTTCTCTGGCCCTGCTGCTGCTGCTCGCCTTCCCCTCATCCTCTCTTCTTCAATTCCTGCTTTCAATTTTGTGCCGATTTGCAAGTTCCTGCCAAGGGCGCAAGGGGACGCGCCACTCACCTTCCCCTTGCGCCCGGCCGATCAGCGGCTACCAACGGCCGCTGATCGGATGTCCCCGAAGAGACGACAGGGGAGGTGCAGCTGCAGTATTTATACGCGTAAGACCTGAGATTACAACACTCATGCCTTTAATGCGAGAATACGGAACACGTGGCGCTCTCAAATGTTTTTCTAGCTTCAAATGTTTTTAACTCCAGATTATCTTGGGCTCAATTCTTGCAGAATTTGTATAGCCAAGTCTATTAAAAAAGATGCAGATTTATTGCATGAATATCATTTTCCAAATAGAAAATAAGAAATAATAAACAATAATTTCTAACCTGATTTATAATTTCTAAATGTTACTGTTTCTATCCGTAATCGTTTATGGAGGCCGTCCGGGAGATCCCCGAAGGATCAGCATCGAGGAAAGATGTCTTTCGCCAGTCGTCACTCAAGTCCATGTCTTCCCTCAGTGACTCAGATGTCCCCGAAGGGACGAGAGGGAAGGTGCAGCTGCAGTATTTATACGCGTAAGACCTGAGATTACAATACCCGTGCCATTAATGAGAGAATACTGAACACGTGTCGCTCTCAATTGTTTTTCTAGGTTCAGATTTTATAACTTCAAATTATCTTGGGCTCCATTCTCGCAGAATTCCATAACGAAGTTTATTCAAAGAGATTTTCATGCAAGTTTATTGCAGGAATATCAGTTTCTAAGAAAAAAGAATTAAAACATCATAAATAAAAATTTCTGATCTGATTGCCAAATTCTAAAGGGAACTTTTTCTATCCAGGATTACTTATAATTCAGAAAGAAATCCTAACATTGGTTCAGAGATCAACGGTTCTGATCATACTTCCGAGTCAGAGTCGTATTTATCTGTTATCTCCTTGGAAATCTTTTATGGAATTCGTTTATATATCTATCTCATTGTTTTTTTAACTTTTATTTTTTTGCTTTTATTCATTTTTTGCTTTTATTTTACTTTTGATTGTTTTATCTCTCAAACGAATAATTATCACAGGACAAGATAACAAAATCTCAGGGGACTCTTTCATGGACGTGATTCCGATCGCATCACGGCTGGTATGCCAGATCCCATCAGAACCCCGCGGTTAAGCGCCCTTGGAACGGAATAGGTCTGGGATGGGTGACCACACTCCGTGGAACTTCCGCAAATCATAAAGCTCCTAAGGTAGTCCGAGTCAGAGTCATATTTCCTTATTTTTTGGAGAATCTAGACGCGTCCGAGGGATGCCCCTTCGCGCCCGACAGAAATGTAGAGGCCGTCCGAGAGATCCCCTCGCGCCCGACAGGAATATAGACGCGTCCGAGGGATGCCCCCTCGCGCCCCACAGGAATCTAGACTAGTCCGAGAAATCACCCTTGCGCCGGGCCGGGTCCCAGACACCGTGAAACGCGCGTCCCCTCGCGCCCGACAGGAATAAAGATGCGTCCGAGGGATGGCCCCTCGCGCCCCACAGGAATCTAGACGCGTCCGAGATATCTCCCTTGCGCCCGGCCGGGTTCCAGACAGAGTGAAACGCGCGTCTCCTCGAGGCCGACAGGAATCTAGAAGCGTCCGAGGGATTGCCCTTTGCGCCCGGCAGGAATCTTGAAACGTCCCGGGGACTGTCTGCAGTCAGTGAGGGTGGCGACACCGTGAGAACGCGCGTTCCCTCGCGCCCGACAGGTGTCTAGAGGCGTCCGAGGGATGCCCCCTCGCGCCCGGCAGGAATCTAGAGGCGTCCGGGGGCCAGTCTGGAGTCAGTGAGGGTGGAGACTCCGTGAAACGCGCGTTCCCTCGCGCCCGACAGGTATCTAGAGGCGTCCGAGGGATGCCCCCTCGTGCCCCACAGGAATCTGGACGAGTCCGATAAATCCCCCTTGCGCCCGGCCGGGTCCCAGACACCGTGAAACGCGCGTCCCCTCGCGCCCGACATGAGTAAAGATGCGTCCGAGGGATGCCCCCTCGCGCCACGCAGGAATCTAGAAGCGTCCGAGATAACCCCCTTCGCCCGGCTGGGTTCCAGACAAAGTGAAACGCTCGTCTCCTTGAGGCCGACAGGAATCTAGACGCGTCCGAGGGATTGCCCTTCGCGCCCGGCAGGAATCTTGAAACGTCTCAGGGACGGTCTGCAGTCAGTGAGGTCGGCGACACCGTGAGAACGCGCGTTCCCTTGCGCCCGACAGGTATCTAGAGGCGTCCCAGGGATGCCCCCTTGCGCCCCACAGGAATCTGGACGAGTCCGATAAATCCCCCTTGCGCCCGGCAGGAATCTAGAGGCGTCCGGGGGCCAGTCTGGAGTCAGCGAGGGTGGAGACTCCGTGAAACGCGCGTTCCCTCGCGCCCGACTGGTATCTAGAGGCGTCCGAGGGATGCCCCCTGCGCCCCACAGGAATCTGGACGAGTCCGATAAATCCCCCTTGCGCCCGGCCGGGTTCCAGACACCGTGAAACGAGCGTCTCCTCGCGCCCGACAGGAATCTAGAGGCGTCCGAGGGATGCCCCCTCGCGCCCGGTAGGAATCTTGAAACGTCCGGGGGACGGTCTGCAGTCAGTCGTCAAGTGGAGTCCATATCCTGACGAAGGATATGAACTGGACTGACGACTCACAGTCAGTCAAGAATCGAGGGACAGTGATTGACGACGGACGGAATAAACCGTGGGGTCAGTCAGCACTCAGTGAAGAATCTTGACAACTGACGGAATAAACCGTGGGGTCAGTCGCCAGTCAGTCAAGAATCGAGGGACCGTGACTGGCCACTGAATGAAGACATCGTCAATGAGCTAAAATGAAATGAATTGTGTTCTGTTTGTTTTCACATCAATGTTTTCGTCCTTGACAACATTAGATCTGACGAGATTACATATAGTTTTATCAGTTGGGAGTTCTGGCTTTTTTCCAGTTTCACACATATTTTTTCCATGCTTTCTCCTACTCGAAAGATCGAATGTAAAAAATGTGACAAACTCTGCGACTAACAAACTCCCTTCTTTCGCTCGCTGTAAATCTTCTCACTTTATAAAAAAAACGAAAAGGAGTTTAGGCACTTTTTCATGTTTATGACCTGCGGAAGTTCCACGGACTGGATGTTACCCATCCCAGACCTCTTCCGTGCCAAGGGCGCTTCACCGCAGCGGTCTTATCGGATCTGGGTTACACCAGTCCGGACGTGATGGACATCACGTCGACAGAAGGGTCCCGGGGGGTTTTGTTATCTTATTTTCTTAATTATCATGAGATAATTCAGAAAATAATAAATAAATCATCACATATTCAGAAAGAAACAAGCATTACTAAAAAACATAATTCCATGAAAAATAAAATTAAAAAAGTAAAATCTAAAGAGAAAATTTCAGAAAATATTCAATCAGCAAAATTTAAAGAAATGATTGCCTCAAAATAAATATAATTACGAAATGTACAGAAACAGTGACCAAAAAATACAAAAATAAAAGAAAATTGAAATTGTCAAGAAAGCATTACAGAAGATATAAAGAAAGAAAGACATAGAAACTGAATCCATGAGGAAATAACTAAGTTAACATATTGAAAATAAATACCCAAGGCCACACTTCCATCGATTAGAGACTACGCACAGTAGGGCTGTGTGCTCGGCATAAGCCAACTCTTCCAAGGCCGATTCAAGGGTATGCAATCATTGGAGTTGAAGCTCTGGTCATAACATAACCAAGGCTCTTACTCTGAGGCATGATCCAAAGCGTTGAACTATTCTGAAATATAAAGAGTTCTCCAGCAAGGCAGGTAGTGGACGGCCTTGCGCCCCAAAACCAGCAAGAAGAGGGTGCCCTGGTACAGGTACGAACTTGGGCCTGTGGCCCTGGCAAACTTCTGATAGACCAGTCCTTGGCGAAAGGAAATCGAGACGCGTCCGGGAGATCCCCTTTGCGCCCGACAAGATTCTACACGCATCCGAGAGACCCCCATTGCGCCCGCCCGGGTTCAAGACACCGCGAGACGCGCGTCCCCTGGCGCCCCCCAGGAACCCGGGCGCGTCCGGGGGATTTCCATTTCGCCCGGCCGGGTTCAATTTGTTTCCTCCTTTCCTCCTTTCCTCCCTCGCTTCCGAACAAAGGGACTGCCGAACTCCCAGGAATGCGCCAGGGGCAGCGCCAGATTTTTACCTCGTATAGTCCGAGGGGCCCAGGTCCGCATATCCTCCGTACCTCGTACTGCTGACATCGTTCCTCGTATGGACGAGGGTCCGAGGGGCCACGGTCGCATATCCTCCGTACCTCGTACTGCTGACCTCGTACCTCGTATGTACGAGGGTCCGAGGGGCCACGATCGCATATCCCCCGTACCTCGTACTGTTGACATCGTTCCTCGTATGTACGAGGGTCCGAGGGGCCATGGTCGCATTCATAGAATCGACCCCTCTTAAAATATAAAAAAAAATTAAAGAAAAAAAAAACGAAGAGGAGTTTAGGAACTTTTTCATGTTTATGATCTGCGGAAGTTCCACGGAGTGCAGGTCACCCATCCCAGACCTCTTCCGTGCCAAGGGCGCTTGACCGCAGCGGTCTTATCAGAGTCCGGACGTGATGGACATCACGTCGATGAAAGGCTCCCGGGGGGTTTTGTTATCTTATTTTCTTAATTATCATGAGATAATTCAGAAAATAATAAATATATAATCACATTTTCCGAAAGAAACATGCACATTAAAAAACAATTCCATGAAAAATAAAAAAGCAAAATCTAAAGAGAAAATTTCAGAAAATATTCAATCAGTCAAATGTAAAGAAATGATTGCATTAAAATAAATATAATTACGAAAATGTAGAGAAACAGAGACATGAAAAAATAATAAAAATTAATCGAAATCGTGAAGAAATGATAACAGAAGATATTAAGAAAGAAAGACATAGAAACTGAATCCATGAAGGAATAACTAAGTTAACATATTGAAAATAAATACCCAAGGCCACACTTCTATCGATTAGAGTCACTGAGGAAGGATATGAACTCGACTAACGACTGACGGTCAGTCAAGAATCGAGTTATCAAATGTGTATAACTCCAGATTATCTTGGGCTCAATTCTTGCAGGATTCTATAGCCAAGTCTATTCAAAAAGATGCAAATTTTTTGCTTGAGTATCATTTTTAAAATAGAAAAAAAGTGCATAATATATAATACTTTCTTACCTGATTGCTTATAGACGCGTCCGAATGATGCCTCCTTGCGCCCGGCACGAATCTTGAAACGTCCGGGGGACGGTCTGCAGTCAGTCGTCAAGTGGAGTTCATATCGTGACGAAGGATATGAACTGGACTGACGACTCACAGTCAGTCAAGAATCGAGGGACTGTGATTGACGACGGACGGAATAAACCGTGGGGTTAGTCACCAGTCAGTCAAGAATCGAGGGACCGTGACTGGCCACTGAATGAAGACATCGTCAATGAACTTAAATGAAATGAATTGTGTTCTGTTTGTTTTCACATTATTATTTTCACATCATTGAGCGGGAGGCAGGGAGGGAAGACCTGAGCCAGGCATGCAAGCGGGAGGCAGGAAGTGAGGGATGCGCGGGAGGCAGCGGGGGGCAGGGGCAGGGATCAGCTGCCTCGCGTTCCCCCAAAAGTGTTGAGCCTTTAGTGACGAGGAGGGGGGGGGGAGCGGGAGTTAGGGAAGGAAGACATGCAAGCGTGAGGCAGGGAAGAAGGGAGGAAGTGAGTAAAGGCCTGGAAGCCTGCGCTCGCCCAGACCCAGGGGCAGGGCAGGGATCAGCTACCTCATTCGGAGGACGTAGCACAGACGACCTATATATATGGGGTGAGGTGCAGTTCAGCCGCATCAGGGTCCAGTCGTCCATTCTGTTCCAGTAGTCACCTGAGTTACAAGCGCCGTCTGCCACTGTCTCTTTGCTGTCGTTTGTGAGGAGGGTCCGATCCGGGAGCAGGGAGGAGGGGCGCAGGAGAGAAAAGCGAGAGGCGGAGTGGGCGTGTTTCGATTTCGGTCGTAAGGAAGAGGGGCGAAATGCCAGGAGGGGGCTCGGGAGGGAGGGAGGGAGGGAAGACCTGAGCAGGCGTGCAAGCGGGAGGCAGGGAAGAAGGGAGGAAGTGAGGAAGGCCTGGAAGCCTGCGTTCGCCCAGACCCCCAGGGGTAGGGGCAGGGATCAGCTACCTCATACCTCATTCCACTGGCACATAAAAACTCATGAAAACTGCCATAGCAGCGGAGAACCATCAACTTGAAGAATTGGACATGTTGAAGGACGAAGGAAGAGCGGAAGAAGGATCTGTGTCCACTGAGCATGACCTGGGCTCCCGTGGGGCAGTTCATGGTGTGTCTCTACCCGAGGAGAAATTTCAACGCGACAACAGTGTAGACTTCATGAATTTGCCGATGGAAAATACTGAAGAGGAAGCACCTCCAACCTTCAAAGATACAAAATCTTCAAAAGAGCCTGCAGATGTTCACTCGAAATCTCTCACGGTTTCTCCTTCATGTACGTTTCTATTCCACACCTGTGAAGTTTGTCATCATTTTCAGCATTTATAGATAAATTTTCAGCAAATTTTCATTCGTAGATTGTCACAGTCGACCAATTGTAAGTAAATTTTATTGTAGTCACATACAATCATGTCTGTTTTCATTCATTTGTTCCATATTATCAAGGGAAAGAAATTGGTGCCAAACTCGATCGATGGAAAAACTTGCAGATATATTTGATTCATCAATATGAATACTATTCATGAAACAATGTCATTCTTCTTATTCAATCAACTAGTGCATGGATGGCTGCGAAGTGATTCTACGTGCGTTTGGGTATTGCAGTCCAGTTCAAAGGGCTGAATCATGTCGCCTTTCGTTGCGAGAACCTGGAGAAATCGCTGGATTTTTACTGTGGACTTTTGGGTATGTGTACCGTTTAATTTGACAGTTATGTCAGTCTTAGACATAGGAGGAAATGAAATACAGCGAAGGATGCATTCCAGCAATCTGTGAGTAACGAACCGCTTTCATCAAATAGCTAACCATCTTTTATTCATTCCAATAGGTTTGATGACTAGTCCAGATAGACCAGAGCTTCCGTATAGAGGAGCTTGGTTACTTTTGGGAGCTGAGGGTATTCATATCATGGAGGTTCCCAACCCTGATCCAGTTCACGGTCGGCCTGGGCATGATGGTTTCGACAGACATGCATGCTTTAACTGCAAGAATGTTGAAGGTCTTCGACAAACACTTGAGAAAGCAGGTGAGCATATAGTAGTTGCAAACTGGGATTTTAGGCTGACCTTGAATTTTCTAATGTGTTTGCAGTTGTATATAAACACGATTTGATGTGGTTCAGACTACAAGCTTTGCTATAACGTACACCCTCATTTCTCTTTTGAAGGGATACCGTACCAGCACTGCATGGTGCCCTCAATATTCTGTTGCGATCCTGATGGCAATGGATTGGAGTTTATTGAAATTAGTCCTCTGACCCCTGGGTCTGGGCGAGCGGAGGCTTGCACGCCTGGCTCAGGTCTTCCCTCCCTGCCTCCCGCTCTCCCTGGGGGTTTTAGGGGTGGAATTCATGTCTTTTCTGAGTGACCCTATACCTAAACCCTAAACCGCTCGGCACTGCGCGCTCTCGCTCGTCTCGCACTCGCTCCTCCTCTCGTCTCGTTCCAGCCTTTCGTGTTTCCGCTCGTCAACCAGCCAGAAGCGCAACAGCATAGCGGTTTTTCTTGGCACGGCGGGCGCGAGGGGAAGGTAAGACGCGTTCACCTTCCAATTTGCTAAAATCCAAGTTCCTGCATTCAATTTTGTGCTGTCCAAGTTCCTGCTGCCTTTGAAAGTCTTGGGTAGTGTCATCTGGTCCATAGCGCGAAGGGACGCGCCACCTGTCCTCCTGACGCTCGTCTCGATCCTGTGCGGGCGCAAGGGGAGGTAAGACGCTCTCCCTCCTCAATCGACTCGTTTCAAAAATCTTGTTTCAATTTCGTGCTGAGTTCCAGCTGTGTTCATAGAAGTGAGCTGTGTTTCTGAAGGGCGAAGGAGGATGAAGCGTTCAAGGGAGGAAGGTTCTTCGGCCTCTGATCAGACCATCAACTTTATCAACAAAGTCAAGACACGATTTTCAGCGGAGGAGCACGTGTACAAGGCGTTTCTGGAGATTTTGAATATTGAATTTGAATTTTACCTCGTATGTACGAGGGTCCGAGGGGCCACGGTCGCATATCCTCCGTACCTCGTACTGCTGACATCGTACCTCGTATGTACGAGGGTCCGAGGGGCCACGGTCGCACATCCTCCGTACCTCATACTGTTGACATCGTACCTCGTATGTACGAGGGTCCGAGGGGCCACGGTCGCATTCATAGAATCGATCCCTCTTATAGAATTTTAAAAAAATTAAAAAAATTAAAAAAAAAAAAAACGAAAAGGAGTTTAGGAACTTTTTTATGTTTATGATCTGCGGAAGTTCCACGGAGTGGAGGTCACCCATCCCAGACCTCTTCCGTGCCAAGGGCGCTTAACCGCAGCGGTCTTATCGGATCTGGGTTACACCAGTCCGGACGTGATGGACATCACGTCGATGAAAGGCACCCGGGGGGTTTTGTTATCTTATTTTCTTAATTATCATGAGATAATTAAGAAAATAATAAATATATAATCACATATTCAGAAAGAAACAAGCACATTAAAAAACAATTCCATGAAAAATAAAAAAGTAAAATCTAAAGAGAAAATTTCAGAAATTATTCAATCAGTCAAATGTAAAGAAATGATTGCATTAAAATAAATAAAATTACGAAAATGTAGAGAAACAGTGACATAAAAAAATAATAAAAATTAATCGAAATCGTGAAGAAATGATTACAGAAGATATAAAGAAAGAAAGACATAGAAACTGAATCCATGAAGAAATAACTAAGTTAACATATTAAAATAAATACCTAAGGCCACACTTCTATCGATTAGAGTCACTGAGGAAGGATATGATCTCGACTGACGGTCAGTCAAGAATCGAGTTATCAAATGTGTATAACTCCAGATTATCTTGGGCTCAATTCTTGCAGGATTCTATAGCCAAGTCTATTCAAAAAGATGCAAATTTACTGCATGAGTACCATTTTTAAAATAGAAAAAAAAGTGCATAATAAATAATAATTTCTAACCTGATTGCTTAATTCTAAATGTTTCTGTTTCTATCCATGATTATTTAGAATCGAAGAGAAATCCCAACATTGATACAAAGATCAACGGTTCAGATCATACTTCAGAGTCATATTTATCTATCCATGATCATTTATAATTAAAAAAAATAATCTCCACATTGGCTCAAAGATCAACTGTTCAGATCATTCTTCAGAGTCTTTAGTTTTGTCTTTTTATTCAAGTTTTTTTTTATCCATTTGATTCATTGGTTTTATTTTTTTATTTCATTTCTTATTCCTTCATCTCTCATGCGAGTGATTATCATAGGAAAAGATAACAAAATGCGCCATGATTCGATCACGTCAGGGCTGGTATGCCTCCTGCTGCTGCCGCTGCTGTGCTCCTGCTACCCTAAACCTAAAGCCCCAAAGCCGTTCTCCACTGCGCGCTCTCGCTCTCGCTTGTTCTCTCTGTCTCCGCCCTCTCTCTCTCTCTCCCCCTTTCTCTGGCCCTGCTGCTGCTGCTCGCCTTCCCCTCATCCTCTCTTCTTCAATTCCTGCTTTCAATTTTGTGCCGATTTGCAAGTTCCTGCCAAGGGCGCAAGGGGACGCGCCACTCACCTTCCCCTTGCGCCCGGCCGATCAGCGGCTACCAACGGCCGCTGATCGGATGTCCCCGAAGAGACGACAGGGGAGGTGCAGCTGCAGTATTTATACGCGTAAGACCTGAGATTACAACACTCATGCCTTTAATGCGAGAATACGGAACACGTGGCGCTCTCAAATGTTTTTCTAGCTTCAAATGTTTTTAACTCCAGATTATCTTGGGCTCAATTCTTGCAGAATTTGTATAGCCAAGTCTATTAAAAAAGATGCAGATTTATTGCATGAATATCATTTTCCAAATAGAAAATAAGAAATAATAAACAATAATTTCTAACCTGATTTATAATTTCTAAATGTTACTGTTTCTATCCGTAATCGTTTATGGAGGCCGTCCGGGAGATCCCCGAAGGATCAGCATCGAGGAAAGATGTCTTTCGCCAGTCGTCACTCAAGTCCATGTCTTCCCTCAGTGACTCAGATGTCCCCGAAGGGACGAGAGGGAAGGTGCAGCTGCAGTATTTATACGCGTAAGACCTGAGATTACAATACCCGTGCCATTAATGAGAGAATACTGAACACGTGTCGCTCTCAATTGTTTTTCTAGGTTCAGATTTTATAACTTCAAATTATCTTGGGCTCCATTCTCGCAGAATTCCATAACGAAGTTTATTCAAAGAGATTTTCATGCAAGTTTATTGCAGGAATATCAGTTTCTAAGAAAAAAGAATTAAAACATCATAAATAAAAATTTCTGATCTGATTGCCAAATTCTAAAGGGAACTTTTTCTATCCAGGATTACTTATAATTCAGAAAGAAATCCTAACATTGGTTCAGAGATCAACGGTTCTGATCATACTTCCGAGTCAGAGTCGTATTTATCTGTTATCTCCTTGGAAATCTTTTATGGAATTCGTTTATATATCTATCTCATTGTTTTTTTAACTTTTATTTTTTTGCTTTTATTCATTTTTTGCTTTTATTTTACTTTTGATTGTTTTATCTCTCAAACGAATAATTATCACAGGACAAGATAACAAAATCTCAGGGGACTCTTTCATGGACGTGATTCCGATCGCATCACGGCTGGTATGCCAGATCCCATCAGAACCCCGCGGTTAAGCGCCCTTGGAACGGAATAGGTCTGGGATGGGTGACCACACTCCGTGGAACTTCCGCAAATCATAAAGCTCCTAAGGTAGTCCGAGTCAGAGTCATATTTCCTTATTTTTTGGAGAATCTAGACGCGTCCGAGGGATGCCCCTTCGCGCCCGACAGAAATGTAGAGGCCGTCCGAGAGATCCCCTCGCGCCCGACAGGAATATAGACGCGTCCGAGGGATGCCCCCTCGCGCCCCACAGGAATCTAGACTAGTCCGAGAAATCACCCTTGCGCCGGGCCGGGTCCCAGACACCGTGAAACGCGCGTCCCCTCGCGCCCGACAGGAATAAAGATGCGTCCGAGGGATGGCCCCTCGCGCCCCACAGGAATCTAGACGCGTCCGAGATATCTCCCTTGCGCCCGGCCGGGTTCCAGACAGAGTGAAACGCGCGTCTCCTCGAGGCCGACAGGAATCTAGAAGCGTCCGAGGGATTGCCCTTTGCGCCCGGCAGGAATCTTGAAACGTCCCGGGGACTGTCTGCAGTCAGTGAGGGTGGCGACACCGTGAGAACGCGCGTTCCCTCGCGCCCGACAGGTGTCTAGAGGCGTCCGAGGGATGCCCCCTCGCGCCCGGCAGGAATCTAGAGGCGTCCGGGGGCCAGTCTGGAGTCAGTGAGGGTGGAGACTCCGTGAAACGCGCGTTCCCTCGCGCCCGACAGGTATCTAGAGGCGTCCGAGGGATGCCCCCTCGTGCCCCACAGGAATCTGGACGAGTCCGATAAATCCCCCTTGCGCCCGGCCGGGTCCCAGACACCGTGAAACGCGCGTCCCCTCGCGCCCGACATGAGTAAAGATGCGTCCGAGGGATGCCCCCTCGCGCCACGCAGGAATCTAGAAGCGTCCGAGATAACCCCCTTCGCCCGGCTGGGTTCCAGACAAAGTGAAACGCTCGTCTCCTTGAGGCCGACAGGAATCTAGACGCGTCCGAGGGATTGCCCTTCGCGCCCGGCAGGAATCTTGAAACGTCTCAGGGACGGTCTGCAGTCAGTGAGGTCGGCGACACCGTGAGAACGCGCGTTCCCTTGCGCCCGACAGGTATCTAGAGGCGTCCCAGGGATGCCCCCTTGCGCCCCACAGGAATCTGGACGAGTCCGATAAATCCCCCTTGCGCCCGGCAGGAATCTAGAGGCGTCCGGGGGCCAGTCTGGAGTCAGCGAGGGTGGAGACTCCGTGAAACGCGCGTTCCCTCGCGCCCGACTGGTATCTAGAGGCGTCCGAGGGATGCCCCCTGCGCCCCACAGGAATCTGGACGAGTCCGATAAATCCCCCTTGCGCCCGGCCGGGTTCCAGACACCGTGAAACGAGCGTCTCCTCGCGCCCGACAGGAATCTAGAGGCGTCCGAGGGATGCCCCCTCGCGCCCGGTAGGAATCTTGAAACGTCCGGGGGACGGTCTGCAGTCAGTCGTCAAGTGGAGTCCATATCCTGACGAAGGATATGAACTGGACTGACGACTCACAGTCAGTCAAGAATCGAGGGACAGTGATTGACGACGGACGGAATAAACCGTGGGGTCAGTCAGCACTCAGTGAAGAATCTTGACAACTGACGGAATAAACCGTGGGGTCAGTCGCCAGTCAGTCAAGAATCGAGGGACCGTGACTGGCCACTGAATGAAGACATCGTCAATGAGCTAAAATGAAATGAATTGTGTTCTGTTTGTTTTCACATCAATGTTTTCGTCCTTGACAACATTAGATCTGACGAGATTACATATAGTTTTATCAGTTGGGAGTTCTGGCTTTTTTCCAGTTTCACACATATTTTTTCCATGCTTTCTCCTACTCGAAAGATCGAATGTAAAAAATGTGACAAACTCTGCGACTAACAAACTCCCTTCTTTCGCTCGCTGTAAATCTTCTCACTTTATAAAAAAAACGAAAAGGAGTTTAGGCACTTTTTCATGTTTATGACCTGCGGAAGTTCCACGGACTGGATGTTACCCATCCCAGACCTCTTCCGTGCCAAGGGCGCTTCACCGCAGCGGTCTTATCGGATCTGGGTTACACCAGTCCGGACGTGATGGACATCACGTCGACAGAAGGGTCCCGGGGGGTTTTGTTATCTTATTTTCTTAATTATCATGAGATAATTCAGAAAATAATAAATAAATCATCACATATTCAGAAAGAAACAAGCATTACTAAAAAACATAATTCCATGAAAAATAAAATTAAAAAAGTAAAATCTAAAGAGAAAATTTCAGAAAATATTCAATCAGCAAAATTTAAAGAAATGATTGCCTCAAAATAAATATAATTACGAAATGTACAGAAACAGTGACCAAAAAATACAAAAATAAAAGAAAATTGAAATTGTCAAGAAAGCATTACAGAAGATATAAAGAAAGAAAGACATAGAAACTGAATCCATGAGGAAATAACTAAGTTAACATATTGAAAATAAATACCCAAGGCCACACTTCCATCGATTAGAGACTACGCACAGTAGGGCTGTGTGCTCGGCATAAGCCAACTCTTCCAAGGCCGATTCAAGGGTATGCAATCATTGGAGTTGAAGCTCTGGTCATAACATAACCAAGGCTCTTACTCTGAGGCATGATCCAAAGCGTTGAACTATTCTGAAATATAAAGAGTTCTCCAGCAAGGCAGGTAGTGGACGGCCTTGCGCCCCAAAACCAGCAAGAAGAGGGTGCCCTGGTACAGGTACGAACTTGGGCCTGTGGCCCTGGCAAACTTCTGATAGACCAGTCCTTGGCGAAAGGAAATCGAGACGCGTCCGGGAGATCCCCTTTGCGCCCGACAAGATTCTACACGCATCCGAGAGACCCCCATTGCGCCCGCCCGGGTTCAAGACACCGCGAGACGCGCGTCCCCTGGCGCCCCCCAGGAACCCGGGCGCGTCCGGGGGATTTCCATTTCGCCCGGCCGGGTTCAATTTGTTTCCTCCTTTCCTCCTTTCCTCCCTCGCTTCCGAACAAAGGGACTGCCGAACTCCCAGGAATGCGCCAGGGGCAGCGCCAGATTTTTACCTCGTATAGTCCGAGGGGCCCAGGTCCGCATATCCTCCGTACCTCGTACTGCTGACATCGTTCCTCGTATGGACGAGGGTCCGAGGGGCCACGGTCGCATATCCTCCGTACCTCGTACTGCTGACCTCGTACCTCGTATGTACGAGGGTCCGAGGGGCCACGATCGCATATCCCCCGTACCTCGTACTGTTGACATCGTTCCTCGTATGTACGAGGGTCCGAGGGGCCATGGTCGCATTCATAGAATCGACCCCTCTTAAAATATAAAAAAAAATTAAAGAAAAAAAAAACGAAGAGGAGTTTAGGAACTTTTTCATGTTTATGATCTGCGGAAGTTCCACGGAGTGCAGGTCACCCATCCCAGACCTCTTCCGTGCCAAGGGCGCTTGACCGCAGCGGTCTTATCAGAGTCCGGACGTGATGGACATCACGTCGATGAAAGGCTCCCGGGGGGTTTTGTTATCTTATTTTCTTAATTATCATGAGATAATTCAGAAAATAATAAATATATAATCACATTTTCCGAAAGAAACATGCACATTAAAAAACAATTCCATGAAAAATAAAAAAGCAAAATCTAAAGAGAAAATTTCAGAAAATATTCAATCAGTCAAATGTAAAGAAATGATTGCATTAAAATAAATATAATTACGAAAATGTAGAGAAACAGAGACATGAAGAAATAATAAAAATTAATCGAAATCGTGAAGAAATGATAACAGAAGATATTAAGAAAGAAAGACATAGAAACTGAATCCATGAAGGAATAACTAAGTTAACATATTGAAAATAAATACCCAAGGCCACACTTCTATCGATTAGAGTCACTGAGGAAGGATATGAACTCGACTAACGACTGACGGTCAGTCAAGAATCGAGTTATCAAATGTGTATAACTCCAGATTATCTTGGGCTCAATTCTTGCAGGATTCTATAGCCAAGTCTATTCAAAAAGATGCAAATTTTTTGCTTGAGTATCATTTTTAAAATAGAAAAAAAGTGCATAATATATAATACTTTCTTACCTGATTGCTTATAGACGCGTCCGAATGATGCCTCCTTGCGCCCGGCACGAATCTTGAAACGTCCGGGGGACGGTCTGCAGTCAGTCGTCAAGTGGAGTTCATATCGTGACGAAGGATATGAACTGGACTGACGACTCACAGTCAGTCAAGAATCGAGGGACTGTGATTGACGACGGACGGAATAAACCGTGGGGTTAGTCACCAGTCAGTCAAGAATCGAGGGACCGTGACTGGCCACTGAATGAAGACATCGTCAATGAACTTAAATGAAATGAATTGTGTTCTGTTTGTTTTCACATTATTATTTTCACATCATTGAGCGGGAGGCAGGGAGGGAAGACCTGAGCCAGGCATGCAAGCGGGAGGCAGGAAGTGAGGGATGCGCGGGAGGCAGCGGGGGGCAGGGGCAGGGATCAGCTGCCTCGCGTTCCCCCAAAAGTGTTGAGCCTTTAGTGACGAGGAGGGGGGGGGGAGCGGGAGTTAGGGAAGGAAGACATGCAAGCGTGAGGCAGGGAAGAAGGGAGGAAGTGAGTAAAGGCCTGGAAGCCTGCGCTCGCCCAGACCCAGGGGCAGGGCAGGGATCAGCTACCTCATTCGGAGGACGTAGCACAGACGACCTATATATATGGGGTGAGGTGCAGTTCAGCCGCATCAGGGTCCAGTCGTCCATTCTGTTCCAGTAGTCACCTGAATTACAAGCGCCGTCTGCCACTGTCTCTTTGCTGTCGTTTGTGAGGAGGGTCCGATCCGGGAGCAGGGAGGAGGGGCGCAGGAGAGAAAAGCGAGAGGCGGAGTGGGCGTGTTTCGATTTCGGTCGTAAGGAAGAGGGGCGAAATGCCAGGAGGGGGCTCGGGAGGGAGGGAGGGAGGGAAGACCTGAGCAGGCGTGCAAGCGGGAGGCAGGGAAGAAGGGAGGAAGTGAGGAAGGCCTGGAAGCCTGCGTTCGCCCAGACCCCCAGGGGTAGGGGCAGGGATCAGCTACCTCATACCTCATTCCACTGGCACATAAAAACTCATGAAAACTGCCATAGCAGCGGAGAACCATCAACTTGAAGAATTGGACATGTTGAAGGACGAAGGAAGAGCGGAAGAAGGATCTGTGTCCACTGAGCATGACCTGGGCTCCCGTGGGGCAGTTCATGGTGTGTCTCTACCCGAGGAGAAATTTCAACGCGACAACAGTGTAGACTTCATGAATTTGCCGATGGAAAATACTGAAGAGGAAGCACCTCCAACCTTCAAAGATACAAAATCTTCAAAAGAGCCTGCAGATGTTCACTCGAAATCTCTCACGGTTTCTCCTTCATGTACGTTTCTATTCCACACCTGTGAAGTTTGTCATCATTTTCAGCATTTATAGATAAATTTTCAGCAAATTTTCATTCGTAGATTGTCACAGTCGACCAATTGTAAGTAAATTTTATTGTAGTCACATACAATCATGTCTGTTTTCATTCATTTGTTCCATATTATCAAGGGAAAGAAATTGGTGCCAAACTCGATCGATGGAAAAACTTGCAGATATATTTGATTCATCAATATGAATACTATTCATGAAACAATGTCATTCTTCTTATTCAATCAACTAGTGCATGGATGGCTGCGAAGTGATTCTACGTGCGTTTGGGTATTGCAGTCCAGTTCAAAGGGCTGAATCATGTCGCCTTTCGTTGCGAGAACCTGGAGAAATCGCTGGATTTTTACTGTGGACTTTTGGGTATGTGTACCGTTTAATTTGACAGTTATGTCAGTCTTAGACATAGGAGGAAATGAAATACAGCGAAGGATGCATTCCAGCAATCTGTGAGTAACGAACCGCTTTCATCAAATAGCTAACCATCTTTTATTCATTCCAATAGGTTTGATGACTAGTCCAGATAGACCAGAGCTTCCGTATAGAGGAGCTTGGTTACTTTTGGGAGCTGAGGGTATTCATATCATGGAGGTTCCCAACCCTGATCCAGTTCACGGTCGGCCTGGGCATGATGGTTTCGACAGACATGCATGCTTTAACTGCAAGAATGTTGAAGGTCTTCGACAAACACTTGAGAAAGCAGGTGAGCATATAGTAGTTGCAAACTGGGATTTTAGGCTGACCTTGAATTTTCTAATGTGTTTGCAGTTGTATATAAACACGATTTGATGTGGTTCAGACTACAAGCTTTGCTATAACGTACACCCTCATTTCTCTTTTGAAGGGATACCGTACCAGCACTGCATGGTGCCCTCAATATTCTGTTGCGATCCTGATGGCAATGGATTGGAGTTTATTGAAATTAGTCCTCTGACCCCTGGGTCTGGGCGAGCGGAGGCTTGCACGCCTGGCTCAGGTCTTCCCTCCCTGCCTCCCGCTCTCCCTGGGGGTTTTAGGGGTGGAATTCATGTCTTTTCTGAGTGACCCTATACCTAAACCCTAAACCGCTCGGCACTGCGCGCTCTCGCTCGTCTCGCACTCGCTCCTCCTCTCGTCTCGTTCCAGCCTTTCGTGTTTCCGCTCGTCAACCAGCCAGAAGCGCAACAGCATAGCGGTTTTTCTTGGCACGGCGGGCGCGAGGGGAAGGTAAGACGCGTTCACCTTCCAATTTGCTAAAATCCAAGTTCCTGCATTCAATTTTGTGCTGTCCAAGTTCCTGCTGCCTTTGAAAGTCTTGGGTAGTGTCATCTGGTCCATAGCGCGAAGGGACGCGCCACCTGTCCTCCTGACGCTCGTCTCGATCCTGTGCGGGCGCAAGGGGAGGTAAGACGCTCTCCCTCCTCAATCGACTCGTTTCAAAAATCTTGTTTCAATTTCGTGCTGAGTTCCAGCTGTGTTCATAGAAGTGAGCTGTGTTTCTGAAGGGCGAAGGAGGATGAAGCGTTCAAGGGAGGAAGGTTCTTCGGCCTCTGATCAGACCATCAACTTTATCAACAAAGTCAAGACACGATTTTCAGCGGAGGAGCACGTGTACAAGGCGTTTCTGGAGATTTTGAATATTGAATTTGAATTTTACCTCGTATGTACGAGGGTCCGAGGGGCCACGGTCGCATATCCTCCGTACCTCGTACTGCTGACATCGTACCTCGTATGTACGAAGGTCCGAGGGGCCACGGTCGCACATCCTCCGTACCTCATACTGTTGACATCGTACCTCGTATGTACGAGGGTCCGAGGGGCCACGGTCGCATTCATAGAATCGATCCCTCTTATAGAATTTTAAAAAAATTAAAAAAATTAAAAAAAAAAAACACGAAAAGGAGTTTAGGAACTTTTTTATGTTTATGATCTGCGGAAGTTCCACGGAGTGGAGGTCACCCATCCCAGACCTCTTCCGTGCCAAGGGCGCTTAACCGCAGCGGTCTTATCGGATCTGGGTTACACCAGTCCGGACGTGATGGACATCACGTCGATGAAAGGCACCCGGGGGGTTTTGTTATCTTATTTTCTTAATTATCATGAGATAATTAAGAAAATAATAAATATATAATCACATATTCAGAAAGAAACAAGCACATTAAAAAACAATTCCATGAAAAATAAAAAAGTAAAATCTAAAGAGAAAATTTCAGAAATTATTCAATCAGTCAAATGTAAAGAAATGATTGCATTAAAATAAATAAAATTACGAAAATGTAGAGAAACAGTGACATAAAAAAATAATAAAAATTAATCGAAATCGTGAAGAAATGATTACAGAAGATATAAAGAAAGAAAGACATAGAAACTGAATCCATGAAGAAATAACTAAGTTAACATATTAAAATAAATACCTAAGGCCACACTTCTATCGATTAGAGTCACTGAGGAAGGATATGATCTCGACTGACGGTCAGTCAAGAATCGAGTTATCAAATGTGTATAACTCCAGATTATCTTGGGCTCAATTCTTGCAGGATTCTATAGCCAAGTCTATTCAAAAAGATGCAAATTTACTGCATGAGTACCATTTTTAAAATAGAAAAAAAAGTGCATAATAAATAATAATTTCTAACCTGATTGCTTAATTCTAAATGTTTCTGTTTCTATCCATGATTATTTAGAATCGAAGAGAAATCCCAACATTGATACAAAGATCAACGGTTCAGATCATACTTCAGAGTCATATTTATCTATCCATGATCATTTATAATTAAAAAAAATAATCTCCACATTGGCTCAAAGATCAACTGTTCAGATCATTCTTCAGAGTCTTTAGTTTTGTCTTTTTATTCAAGTTTTTTTTTATCCATTTGATTCATTGGTTTTATTTTTTTATTTCATTTCTTATTCCTTCATCTCTCATGCGAGTGATTATCATAGGAAAAGATAACAAAATGCGCCATGATTCGATCACGTCAGGGCTGGTATGCCTCCTGCTGCTGCCGCTGCTGTGCTCCTGCTACCCTAAACCTAAAGCCCCAAAGCCGTTCTCCACTGCGCGCTCTCGCTCTCGCTTGTTCTCTCTGTCTCCGCCCTCTCTCTCTCTCTCCCCCTTTCTCTGGCCCTGCTGCTGCTGCTCGCCTTCCCCTCATCCTCTCTTCTTCAATTCCTGCTTTCAATTTTGTGCCGATTTGCAAGTTCCTGCCAAGGGCGCAAGGGGACGCGCCACTCACCTTCCCCTTGCGCCCGGCCGATCAGCGGCTACCAACGGCCGCTGATCGGATGTCCCCGAAGAGACGACAGGGGAGGTGCAGCTGCAGTATTTATACGCGTAAGACCTGAGATTACAACACTCATGCCTTTAATGCGAGAATACGGAACACGTGGCGCTCTCAAATGTTTTTCTAGCTTCAAATGTTTTTAACTCCAGATTATCTTGGGCTCAATTCTTGCAGAATTTGTATAGCCAAGTCTATTAAAAAAGATGCAGATTTATTGCATGAATATCATTTTCCAAATAGAAAATAAGAAATAATAAACAATAATTTCTAACCTGATTTATAATTTCTAAATGTTACTGTTTCTATCCGTAATCGTTTATGGAGGCCGTCCGGGAGATCCCCGAAGGATCAGCATCGAGGAAAGATGTCTTTCGCCAGTCGTCACTCAAGTCCATGTCTTCCCTCAGTGACTCAGATGTCCCCGAAGGGACGAGAGGGAAGGTGCAGCTGCAGTATTTATACGCGTAAGACCTGAGATTACAATACCCGTGCCATTAATGAGAGAATACTGAACACGTGTCGCTCTCAATTGTTTTTCTAGGTTCAGATTTTATAACTTCAAATTATCTTGGGCTCCATTCTCGCAGAATTCCATAACGAAGTTTATTCAAAGAGATTTTCATGCAAGTTTATTGCAGGAATATCAGTTTCTAAGAAAAAAGAATTAAAACATCATAAATAAAAATTTCTGATCTGATTGCCAAATTCTAAAGGGAACTTTTTCTATCCAGGATTACTTATAATTCAGAAAGAAATCCTAACATTGGTTCAGAGATCAACGGTTCTGATCATACTTCCGAGTCAGAGTCGTATTTATCTGTTATCTCCTTGGAAATCTTTTATGGAATTCGTTTATATATCTATCTCATTGTTTTTTTAACTTTTATTTTTTTGCTTTTATTCATTTTTTGCTTTTATTTTACTTTTGATTGTTTTATCTCTCAAACGAATAATTATCACAGGACAAGATAACAAAATCTCAGGGGACTCTTTCATGGACGTGATTCCGATCGCATCACGGCTGGTATGCCAGATCCCATCAGAACCCCGCGGTTAAGCGCCCTTGGAACGGAATAGGTCTGGGATGGGTGACCACACTCCGTGGAACTTCCGCAAATCATAAAGCTCCTAAGGTAGTCCGAGTCAGAGTCATATTTCCTTATTTTTGGGAGAATCTAGACGCGTCCGAGGGATGCCCCTTCGCGCCCGACAGAAATGTAGAGGCCGTCCGAGAGATCCCCTCGCGCCCGACAGGAATATAGACGCGTCCGAGGGATGCCCCCTCGCGCCCCACAGGAATCTAGACTAGTCCGAGAAATCACCCTTGCGCCCGGCCGGGTCCCAGACACCGTGAAACGCGCGTCCCCTCGCGCCCGACAGGAATAAAGATGCGTCCGAGGGATGGCCCCTCGCGCCCCACAGGAATCTAGACGCGTCCGAGATATCTCCCTTGCGCCCGGCCGGGTTCCAGACAGAGTGAAACGCGCGTCTCCTCGAGGCCGACAGGAATCTAGAAGCGTCCGAGGGATTGCCCTTTGCGCCCGGCAGGAATCTTGAAACATCCCGGGGACTGTCTGCAGTCAGTGAGGGTGGCGACACCGTGAGAACGCGCGTTCCCTCGCGCCCGACAGGTGTCTAGAGGCGTCCGAGGGATGCCCCCTCGCGCCCGGCAGGAATCTAGAGGCGTCCGGGGGCCAGTCTGGAGTCAGTGAGGGTGGAGACTCCGTGAAACGCGCGTTCCCTCGCGCCCGACAGGTATCTAGAGGCGTCCGAGGGATGCCCCCTCGTGCCCCACAGGAATCTGGACGAGTCCGATAAATCCCCCTTGCGCCCGGCCGGGTCCCAGACACCGTGAAACGCGCGTCCCCTCGCGCCCGACATGAGTAAAGATGCGTCCGAGGGATGCCCCCTCGCGCCACGCAGGAATCTAGAAGCGTCCGAGATAACCCCCTTCGCCCGGCTGGGTTCCAGACAAAGTGAAACGCTCGTCTCCTTGAGGCCGACAGGAATCTAGACGCGTCCGAGGGATTGCCCTTCGCGCCCGGCAGGAATCTTGAAACGTCTCAGGGACGGTCTGCAGTCAGTGAGGTCGGCGACACCGTGAGAACGCGCGTTCCCTTGCGCCCGACAGGTATCTAGACGCGTCCCAGGGATGCCCCCTTGCGCCCCACAGGAATCTGGACGAGTCCGATAAATCCCCCTTGCGCCCGGCAGGAATCTAGAGGCGTCCGGGGGCCAGTCTGGAGTCAGCGAGGGTGGAGACTCCGTGAAACGCGCGTTCCCTCGCGCCCGACTGGTATCTAGAGGCGTCCGAGGGATGCCCCCTGCGCCCCACAGGAATCTGGACGAGTCCGATAAATCCCCCTTGCGCCCGGCCGGGTTCCAGACACCGTGAAACGAGCGTCTCCTCGCGCCCGACAGGAATCTAGAGGCGTCCGAGGGATGCCCCCTCGCGCCCGGTAGGAATCTTGAAACGTCCGGGGGACGGTCTGCAGTCAGTCGTCAAGTGGAGTCCATATCCTGACGAAGGATATGAACTGGACTGACGACTCACAGTCAGTCAAGAATCGAGGGACAGTGATTGACGACGGACGGAATAAACCGTGGGGTCAGTCAGCACTCAGTGAAGAATCTTGACAACTGACGGAATAAACCGTGGGGTCAGTCGCCAGTCAGTCAAGAATCGAGGGACCGTGACTGGCCACTGAATGAAGACATCGTCAATGAGCTAAAATGAAATGAATTGTGTTCTGTTTGTTTTCACATCAATGTTTTCGTCCTTGACAACATTAGATCTGACGAGATTACATATAGTTTTATCAGTTGGGAGTTCTGGCTTTTTTCCAGTTTCACACATATTTTTTCCATGCTTTCTCCTACTCGAAAGATCGAATGTAAAAAATGTGACAAACTCTGCGACTAACAAACTCCCTTCTTTCGCTCGCTGTAAATCTTCTCACTTTATAAAAAAAACTAAAAGGAGTTTAGGCACTTTTTCATGTTTATGACCTGCGGAAGTTCCACGGACTGGATGTTACCCATCCCAGACCTCTTCCGTGCCAAGGGCGCTTCACCGCAGCGGTCTTATCGGATCTGGGTTACACCAGTCCGGACGTGATGGACATCACGTCGACAGAAGGGTCCCGGGGGGTTTTGTTATCTTATTTTCTTAATTATCATGAGATAATTCAGAAAATAATAAATAAATCATCACATATTCAGAAAGAAACAAGCATTACTAAAAAACATAATTCCATGAAAAAGAAAATTAAAAAAGTAAAATCTAAAGAGAAAATTTCAGAAAATATTCAATCAGCAAAATTTAAAGAAATGATTGCCTCAAAATAAATATAATTACGAAATGTACAGAAACAGTGACCAAAAAATACAAAAATAAAAGAAAATTGAAATTGTCAAGAAAGGATTACAGAAGATATAAAGAAAGAAAGACATAGAAACTGAATCCATGAGGAAATAACTAAGTTAACATATTGAAAATAAATACCCAAGGCCACACTTCCATCGATTAGAGACTACGCACAGTAGGGCTGTGTGCTCGGCATAAGCCAACTCTTCCAAGGCCGATTCAAGGGTATGCAATCATTGGAGTTGAAGCTCTGGTCATAACATAACCAAGGCTCTTACTCTGAGGCATGATCCAAAGCGTTGAACTATTCTGAAATATAAAGAGTTCTCCAGCAAGGCAGGTAGTGGACGGCCTTGCGCCCCAAAACCAGCAAGAAGAGGGTGCCCTGGTACAGGTACGAACTTGGGCCTTGGGCCCTGGCAAACTTCTGATAGACCAGTCCTTGGCGAAAGGAAATCGAGACGCGTCCGGGAGATCCCCCTTGCGCCCGACAAGATTCTACACGCATCCGAGAGACCCCCATTGCGCCCGCCCGGGTTCAAGACACCGCGAGACGCGCGTCCCCTGGCGCCCCCCAGGAACCCGGGCGCGTCCGGGGGATTTCCATTTCGCCCGGCCGGGTTCAATTTGTTTCCTCCTTTCCTCCTTTCCTCCCTCGCTTCCGAACAAAGGGACTGCCGAACTCCCAGGAATGCGCCAGGGGCAGCGCCAGATTTTTACCTCGTATAGTCCGAGGGGCCCAGGTCCGCATATCCTCCGTACCTCGTACTGCTGACATCGTTCCTCGTATGGACGAGGGTCCGAGGGGCCACGGTCGCATATCCTCCGTACCTCGTACTGCTGACCTCGTACCTCGTATGTACGAGGGTCCGAGGGGCCACGATCGCATATCCCCCGTACCTCGTACTGTTGACATCGTTCCTCGTATGTACGAGGGTCCGAGGGGCCATGGTCGCATTCATAGAATCGACCCCTCTTAAAAAATAAAAAAAAATTAAAGAAAAAAAAAAACGAAGAGGAGTTTAGGAACTTTTTCATGTTTATGATCTGCGGAAGTTCCACGGAGTGCAGGTCACCCATCCCAGACCTCTTCCGTGCCAAGGGCGCTTGACCGCAGCGGTCTTATCAGAGTCCGGACGTGATGGACATCACGTCGATGAAAGGCTCCCGGGGGGTTTTGTTATCTTATTTTCTTAATTATCATGAGATAATTCAGAAAATAATAAATATATAATCACATTTTCCGAAAGAAACATGCACATTAAAAAACAATTCCATGAAAAATAAAAAAGCAAAATCTAAAGAGAAAATTTCAGAAAATATTCAATCAGTCAAATGTAAAGAAATGATTGCATTAAAATAAATATAATTACGAAAATGTAGAGAAACAGAGACATGAAAAAATAATAAAAATTAATCGAAATCGTGAAGAAATGATAACAGAAGATATTAAGAAAGAAAGACATAGAAACTGAATCCATGAAGGAATAACTAAGTTAACATATTGAAAATAAATACCCAAGGCCACACTTCTATCGATTAGAGTCACTGAGGAAGGATATGAACTCGACTAACGACTGACGGTCAGTCAAGAATCGAGTTATCAAATGTGTATAACTCCAGATTATCTTGGGCTCAATTCTTGCAGGATTCTATAGCCAAGTCTATTCAAAAAGATGCAAATTTTTTGCTTGAGTATCATTTTTAAAATAGAAAAAAAGTGCATAATATATAATACTTTCTTACCTGATTGCTTATAGACGCGTCCGAATGATGCCTCCTTGCGCCCGGCACGAATCTTGAAACGTCCGGGGGACGGTCTGCAGTCAGTCGTCAAGTGGAGTTCATATCGTGACGAAGGATATGAACTGGACTGACGACTCACAGTCAGTCAAGAATCGAGGGACTGTGATTGACGACGGACGGAATAAACCGTGGGGTTAGTCACCAGTCAGTCAAGAATCGAGGGACCGTGACTGGCCACTGAATGAAGACATCGTCAATGAACTTAAATGAAATGAATTGTGTTCTGTTTGTTTTCACATTATTATTTTCACATCATTGAGCGGGAGGCAGGGAGGGAAGACCTGAGCCAGGCATGCAAGCGGGAGGCAGGAAGTGAGGGATGCGCGGGAGGCAGCGGGGGGCAGGGGCAGGGATCAGCTGCCTCGCGTTCCCCCAAAAGTGTTGAGCCTTTAGTGACGAGGAGGGGGGGGGGAGCGGGAGTTAGGGAAGGAAGACATGCAAGCGTGAGGCAGGGAAGAAGGGAGGAAGTGAGTAAAGGCCTGGAAGCCTGCGCTCGCCCAGACCCAGGGGCAGGGCAGGGATCAGCTACCTCATTCGGAGGACGTAGCACAGACGACCTATATATATGGGGTGAGGTGCAGTTCAGCCGCATCAGGGTCCAGTCGTCCATTCTGTTCCAGTAGTCACCTGAGTTACAAGCGCCGTCTGCCACTGTCTCTTTGCTGTCGTTTGTGAGGAGGGTCCGATCCGGGAGCAGGGAGGAGGGGCGCAGGAGAGAAAAGCGAGAGGCGGAGTGGGCGTGTTTCGATTTCGGTCGTAAGGAAGAGGGGCGAAATGCCAGGAGGGGGCTCGGGAGGGAGGGAGGGAGGGAAGACCTGAGCAGGCGTGCAAGCGGGAGGCAGGGAAGAAGGGAGGAAGTGAGGAAGGCCTGGAAGCCTGCGTTCGCCCAGACCCCCAGGGGTAGGGGCAGGGATCAGCTACCTCATACCTCATTCCACTGGCACATAAAAACTCATGAAAACTGCCATAGCAGCGGAGAACCATCAACTTGAAGAATTGGACATGTTGAAGGACGAAGGAAGAGCGGAAGAAGGATCTGTGTCCACTGAGCATGACCTGGGCTCCCGTGGGGCAGTTCATGGTGTGTCTCTACCCGAGGAGAAATTTCAACGCGACAACAGTGTAGACTTCATGAATTTGCCGATGGAAAATACTGAAGAGGAAGCACCTCCAACCTTCAAAGATACAAAATCTTCAAAAGAGCCTGCAGATGTTCACTCGAAATCTCTCACGGTTTCTCCTTCATGTACGTTTCTATTCCACACCTGTGAAGTTTGTCATCATTTTCAGCATTTATAGATAAATTTTCAGCAAATTTTCATTCGTAGATTGTCACAGTCGACCAATTGTAAGTAAATTTTATTGTAGTCACATACAATCATGTCTGTTTTCATTCATTTGTTCCATATTATCAAGGGAAAGAAATTGGTGCCAAACTCGATCGATGGAAAAACTTGCAGATATATTTGATTCATCAATATGAATACTATTCATGAAACAATGTCATTCTTCTTATTCAATCAACTAGTGCATGGATGGCTGCGAAGTGATTCTACGTGCGTTTGGGTATTGCAGTCCAGTTCAAAGGGCTGAATCATGTCGCCTTTCGTTGCGAGAACCTGGAGAAATCGCTGGATTTTTACTGTGGACTTTTGGGTATGTGTACCGTTTAATTTGACAGTTATGTCAGTCTTAGACATAGGAGGAAATGAAATACAGCGAAGGATGCATTCCAGCAATCTGTGAGTAACGAACCGCTTTCATCAAATAGCTAACCATCTTTTATTCATTCCAATAGGTTTGATGACTAGTCCAGATAGACCAGAGCTTCCGTATAGAGGAGCTTGGTTACTTTTGGGAGCTGAGGGTATTCATATCATGGAGGTTCCCAACCCTGATCCAGTTCACGGTCGGCCTGGGCATGATGGTTTCGACAGACATGCATGCTTTAACTGCAAGAATGTTGAAGGTCTTCGACAAACACTTGAGAAAGCAGGTGAGCATATAGTAGTTGCAAACTGGGATTTTAGGCTGACCTTGAATTTTCTAATGTGTTTGCAGTTGTATATAAACACGATTTGATGTGGTTCAGACTACAAGCTTTGCTATAACGTACACCCTCATTTCTCTTTTGAAGGGATACCGTACCAGCACTGCATGGTGCCCTCAATATTCTGTTGCGATCCTGATGGCAATGGATTGGAGTTTATTGAAATTAGTCCTCTGACCCCTGGGTCTGGGCGAGCGGAGGCTTGCACGCCTGGCTCAGGTCTTCCCTCCCTGCCTCCCGCTCTCCCTGGGGGTTTTAGGGGTGGAATTCATGTCTTTTCTGAGTGACCCTATACCTAAACCCTAAACCGCTCGGCACTGCGCGCTCTCGCTCGTCTCGCACTCGCTCCTCCTCTCGTCTCGTTCCAGCCTTTCGTGTTTCCGCTCGTCAACCAGCCAGAAGCGCAACAGCATAGCGGTTTTTCTTGGCACGGCGGGCGCGAGGGGAAGGTAAGACGCGTTCACCTTCCAATTTGCTAAAATCCAAGTTCCTGCATTCAATTTTGTGCTGTCCAAGTTCCTGCTGCCTTTGAAAGTCTTGGGTAGTGTCATCTGGTCCATAGCGCGAAGGGACGCGCCACCTGTCCTCCTGACGCTCGTCTCGATCCTGTGCGGGCGCAAGGGGAGGTAAGACGCTCTCCCTCCTCAATCGACTCGTTTCAAAAATCTTGTTTCAATTTCGTGCTGAGTTCCAGCTGTGTTCATAGAAGTGAGCTGTGTTTCTGAAGGGCGAAGGAGGATGAAGCGTTCAAGGGAGGAAGGTTCTTCGGCCTCTGATCAGACCATCAACTTTATCAACAAAGTCAAGACACGATTTTCAGCGGAGGAGCACGTGTACAAGGCGTTTCTGGAGATTTTGAATATTGAATTTGAATTTTACCTCGTATGTACGAGGGTCCGAGGGGCCACGGTCGCATATCCTCCGTACCTCGTACTGCTGACATCGTACCTCGTATGTACGAGGGTCCGAGGGGCCACGGTCGCACATCCTCCGTACCTCATACTGTTGACATCGTACCTCGTATGTACGAGGGTCCGAGGGGCCACGGTCGCATTCATAGAATCGATCCCTCTTATAGAATTTTAAAAAAATTAAAAAAATTAAAAAAAAAAAAAACGAAAAGGAGTTTAGGAACTTTTTTATGTTTATGATCTGCGGAAGTTCCACGGAGTGGAGGTCACCCATCCCAGACCTCTTCCGTGCCAAGGGCGCTTAACCGCAGCGGTCTTATCGGATCTGGGTTACACCAGTCCGGACGTGATGGACATCACGTCGATGAAAGGCACCCGGGGGGTTTTGTTATCTTATTTTCTTAATTATCATGAGATAATTAAGAAAATAATAAATATATAATCACATATTCAGAAAGAAACAAGCACATTAAAAAACAATTCCATGAAAAATAAAAAAGTAAAATCTAAAGAGAAAATTTCAGAAATTATTCAATCAGTCAAATGTAAAGAAATGATTGCATTAAAATAAATAAAATTACGAAAATGTAGAGAAACAGTGACATAAAAAAATAATAAAAATTAATCGAAATCGTGAAGAAATGATTACAGAAGATATAAAGAAAGAAAGACATAGAAACTGAATCCATGAAGAAATAACTAAGTTAACATATTAAAATAAATACCTAAGGCCACACTTCTATCGATTAGAGTCACTGAGGAAGGATATGATCTCGACTGACGGTCAGTCAAGAATCGAGTTATCAAATGTGTATAACTCCAGATTATCTTGGGCTCAATTCTTGCAGGATTCTATAGCCAAGTCTATTCAAAAAGATGCAAATTTACTGCATGAGTACCATTTTTAAAATAGAAAAAAAAGTGCATAATAAATAATAATTTCTAACCTGATTGCTTAATTCTAAATGTTTCTGTTTCTATCCATGATTATTTAGAATCGAAGAGAAATCCCAACATTGATACAAAGATCAACGGTTCAGATCATACTTCAGAGTCATATTTATCTATCCATGATCATTTATAATTAAAAAAAATAATCTCCACATTGGCTCAAAGATCAACTGTTCAGATCATTCTTCAGAGTCTTTAGTTTTGTCTTTTTATTCAAGTTTTTTTTTATCCATTTGATTCATTGGTTTTATTTTTTTATTTCATTTCTTATTCCTTCATCTCTCATGCGAGTGATTATCATAGGAAAAGATAACAAAATGCGCCATGATTCGATCACGTCAGGGCTGGTATGCCTCCTGCTGCTGCCGCTGCTGTGCTCCTGCTACCCTAAACCTAAAGCCCCAAAGCCGTTCGCCACTGCGCGCTCTCGCTCTCGCTTGTTCTCTCTGTCTCCGCCCTCTCTCTCTCTCTCCCTTTCTCTGGCCCTGCTGCTGCTGCTCGCCTTCCCCTCATCCTCTCTTCTTCAATTCCTGCTTTCAATTTTGTGCCGATTTGCAAGTTCCTGCCAAGGGCGCAAGGGGACGCGCCACTCACCTTCCCCTTGCGCCCGGCCGATCAGCGGCTACCAACGGCCGCTGATCGGATGTCCCCGAAGAGACGAGAGGGGAGGTGCAGCTGCAGTATTTATACGCGTAAGACCTGAGATTACAACACTCATGCCTTTAATGCGAGTATACGGAACACGTGGCGCTCTCAAATGTTTTTCTAGTTTCAAAGGTTTTTAACTCCAGATTATCTTGGGCTCAATTCTTGCAGAATTTGTATAGCCAAGTCTATTAAAAAAGATGCAGATTTATTGCATGAATATCATTTTCCAAATAGAAAATAAGAAATAATAAACAATAATTTCTAACCTGATTTATAATTTCTAAATGTTACTGTTTCTATCCGTAATCGTTTATGGAGGCCGTCCGGGAGATCCCCGAAGGATCAGCATCGAGGAAAGATGTCTTTCGCCAGTCGTCACTCAAGTCCATGTCTTCCCTCAGTGACTCAGATGTCCCCGAAGGGACGAGAGGGAAGGTGCAGCTGCAGTATTTATACGCGTAAGACCTGAGATTACAATACCCGTGCCATTAATGAGAGAATACTGAACACGTGTCGCTCTCAATTGTTTTTCTAGGTTCAAATTTTATAACTTCAAATTATCTTGGGCTCCATTCTTGCAGAATTCCATAACGAAGTTTATTCAAAGAGATTTTCATGCAAGTTTATTGCAGGAATATCAGTTTCTAAGAAAAAAGAATTAAAACATCATAAATAAAAATTTCTGATCTGATTGCCAAATTCTAAAGGGAACTATTTCTATCCAGGATTACTAATAATTCAGAAAGAAATCCTAACATTGGTTCAGAGATCAACGGTTCAGATCATACTTCCGAGTCAGAGTCGTATTTATCTGTTATCTCCTTGGTAATCTTTTATGGAATTCGTTTATATACCTATCTCATTGTTTCTTAAACTTTTATTTTTTTGCTTTTATTCATTTTTTGCTTTTATTTTACTTTTGATTGTTTTATCTCTCAAACGAATAATTATCACAGGACAAGATAACAAAATCTCAGGGGACTCTTTCATGGACGTGATTCCGATCGCATCACGGCTGGTATGCCAGATCCCATCAGAACCCCGCGGTTAAGCGCCCTTGGAACGGAATAGGTCTGTGATGGGTGACCACACTCCGTGGAACTTGCGCAAATCATAAAGCTCCTAAGGTAGTCCGAGTCAGAGTCATTTTTCCTTATTTTTTGGAGAATCTAGACGCGTCCGAGGGATGCCCCTTCGCGCCCGACAGGAATGTAGAGGCCGTCCGAGAGATCCCCTCGCGCCCGACAGGAATATAGACGCGTCCGAGGGATGCCCCCTCGTGCCCCACAGGAATCTAGACTAGTCCGAGAAATCCCCCTTGCGCCCGGCCGGGTCCCAGACACCGTGAAACGCGCGTCCCCTCGCGCCCGACAGGAATATAGATGCGTCCGAGGGATGGCCCCTCGCGCCCCACAGGAATCTAGACGCGTCCGAGATATCTCCCTTGCGCCCGGCCGGGTTCCAGACAGAGTGAAACGCGCGTCTCCTCGAGGCCGACAGGAATCAAGAAGCGTCCGAGGGATTGCCCTTCGCGCCCGGCAGGAATCTTGAAACGTCCCGGGGACGGTCTGCAGTCAGTGAGGGTGGCGACACCGTGAGAACGCGCGTTCCCTCGCGCCCGACAGGTATCTAGAGGCGTCCGAGGGATGCCCCCTTGCGCCCCACAGGAATCTGGACGAGTCCGATAAATCCCCCTTGCGCCCGGCAGGAATCTAGAGGCGTCCGGGGGCCGGTCTGGAGTCAGCGACGGTGGAGACTCCGTGAAACGCGCGTTCCCTCGCGCCCGACTGGTATCTAGAGGCGTCCGAGGGATGCCCCCTGCGCCCCACAGGAATCTGGACGAGTCCGATAAATCCCCCTTGCGCCCGGCCGGGTTCCAGACACCGTGAAACGAGCGTCTCCTCGCGCCCGACAGGAATCTAGAGGCGTCCGAGGGATGCCCCCTCGCGCCCGGTAGGAATCTTGAAACGTCCGGGGGACGGTCTGCAGTCAGTCGTCAAGTGGAGTCCATATCCTGACGAAGGATATGAACTGGACTGACGACTCACAGTCAGTCAAGAATCGAGGGACAGTGATTGACGACGGACGGAATAAACCGTGGGGTCAGTCAGCACTCAGTGAAGAATCTTGACAACTGACGGAATAAACCGTGGGGTCAGTCGCCAGTCAGTCAAGAATCGAGGGACCGTGACTGGCCACTGAATGAAGACATCGTCAATGAGCTAAAATGAAATGAATTGTGTTCTGTTTGTTTTCACATCAATGTTTTCGTCCTTGACAACATTAGATCTGACGAGATTACATATAGTTTTATCAGTTGGGAGTTCTGGCTTTTTTCCAGTTTCACACATATTTTTTCCACGCTTTCTCCTACTCGAAAGATCGAATCTAAAAAATGTGACAAACTCTGCGACTAACAAACTCCCTTCTTTCGCTCGCTGTAAAATCTTCTCACTTTATAAAAAAAAAAACGAAAACGAGTTTAGGCACTTTTTCATGTTTATGATGTGCGGAAGTTCCACGGACTGGATGTTACCCATCCCAGACCTCTTCCGTGCCAACGGCGCTTCACCGCAGCGGTCTTATCGGATCTGGGTTACACCAGTCCGGACGTAATGGACATCACGTCGACAGAAGGGTCCCGGGGGGTTTTGTTATCTTATTTTCTTAATTATCATGAGATAATTAAGAAAATAATAAATAAATCATCACATATTCAGAAAGAAACAAGCATTACTAAAAAGAATAATTCCATGAAAACTAAACAAAAAGAGCAAAAATTAAAGAGAAAATTTCAGAGATTATTCAATCAGTAAAATGTAAAGAAATGATTGCCTCAAAATAAATATAATTACGAAAATGTAGAGAAACAGTGACATAAAAATTAAAAAAATAAAAGAGAATCGAAATTGTGAAGAAATGATTACAGAAGATATAAAGAAAGAAAGACATAGAAACTGAATCCATGAGGAAATAACTAAGTTAACATATTGAAAATAAAAACCCAAGGCCACACTTCCATCGATTACAGACTACGCACAGTAGGGCTGTGTGCTCGGCATAAGCCAACTCTTCCAAGGCCGATTCAAGGGTATGCAATCATTGGAGTTGAAGCTCTGGTCATAACATAACCAATGCTCTTACTCTGAGGCATGATCCAAAGCGTTGAACAATTCTGAAATATAAAGAGTTCTCCAGCAAGGCAGGTAGTGGACGGCCTTGCACCCCAAAACCAGCAAGAAGAGGGTGCCCTGGTACAGGTACGAACTTGGGCCTTGGGCCCTGGCACACTTCTGATAGACCAGTCCTTGGCGGAAGGAAATCGAGACGCGTCCAGGAGATCCCCCTTGCGCCCGACAAGATTCTACACGCATCCGAGAGATCCCCATTGCGCCCGCCCGGGTTCAAGACACCGCGAGACGCGCGTCCCCTGGCACCCCCCAGGAACCCGGGCGCGTCCGGGAGATCCCCATTTCGCCCGGCCGGGTTCAATGCACCGCGAGACTCGCGCTCCCAACGCTCCTACTTGGCGAGGCGCACACTCGGGTACATTTGTTTCCTCCTTTCCTCCTTTCCTCCCTCGCTTCCGAACAAAGGGACTGCCGAACTCCCAGGAATGCGCCAGGGGCAGCGCCAGATTTTTACCTCGTATAGTCCGAGGGGCCCAGGTCCGCATATCCTCCGTACCTCGTACTGCTGACATCGTTCCTCGTATGGACGAGGGTCCGAGGGGCCACGGTCGCATATCCTCCGTACCTCGTACTGCTGACCTCGTACCTCGTATGTACGAGGGTCCGAGGGGCCACGGTCGCATATCCTCCGAACCTCGTACTGCTACCTCGTACCTCGTATGTACGAGGGTCCGAGGGGCCACGGTCGCATATCCTCCGTACCTCGTACTGCTGACCTCGTACCTCGTATGTACCAGGGTCCAAGGTCGCATATCCTCCGTACCTCGTACTGCTGACCTCGTACCTCGTATCTACGAGGGTCCGAGGGGCCACGGTCGCATATCCTCCCTACCTCGTACTGCTGACATCGTTCCTCGTATGGACGAGGGTCCGAGGGGCCACGGTCGCATATCCTCCGTACCTCGTACTGCTGACCTCGTACCTCGTATGTTCGAGGGTCCGAGGGGCCACGGTCGCGTTCATAGAATTGACCCTCCTAATTAAAAATCAAACCAAAAATTAAAAATTAGAACAAAAAGGAGTTTAGGAACTTTTTCATGTTTATGATCTGCGGAAGTTCCACGGAGTGGAGGTCACCCATCCCAGACCTCTTCCGTGCCAAGGGCGCTTCACCGCAGCGGTCTTATCGGATCTGGGTTACACCAGTCCGGACGTGATGGACATCACGTCGACGAAAGGGTCCCAGGGGGTTTTGTTATCTTATTTTCTTAATTATCATGAGATAATTCAGAAAATAATAAATAAATCATCACATATTCAGAAAGAAACAAGCATTACTAAAAAGAATAATTCCAAGAAAAATAAAATAAAATAAGTAAAATCTAAATTTAAAATTTCAGAGAATATTCAATCAGTAAAATGTAAAGAAATGATTGCCTCAAAATAAATATAATTACGAAAATGTAGAGAAACAGTGACATAAAAATTAAAAAAATAAAAGAGAATCGAAATTGTGAAGAAATGATTACAGAAGATATAAAGAAAGAAAGACATAGAAACTGAATCCATGAGGAAATAACTAAGTTAACATATTGAAAATAAAAACCCAAGGCCACACTTCCATCGATTACAGACTACGCACAGTAGGGCTGTGTGCTCGGCATAAGCCAACTCTTCCAAGGCCGATTCAAGGGTATGCAATCATTGGAGTTGAAGCTCTGGTCATAACATAACCAATGCTCTTACTCTGAGGCATGATCCAAAGCGTTGAACAATTCTGAAATATAAAGAGTTCTCCAGCAAGGCAGGTAGTGGACGGCCTTGCACCCCAAAACCAGCAAGAAGAGGGTGCCCTGGTACAGGTACGAACTTGGGCCTTGGGCCCTGGCACACTTCTGATAGACCAGTCCTTGGCGGAAGGAAATCGAGACGCGTCCAGGAGATCCCCCTTGCGCCCGACAAGATTCTACACGCATCCGAGAGATCCCCATTGCGCCCGCCCGGGTTCAAGACACCGCGAGACGCGCGTCCCCTGGCACCCCCCAGGAACCCGGGCGCGTCCGGGAGATCCCCATTTCGCCCGGCCGGGTTCAATGCACCGCGAGACTCGCGCTCCCAACGCTCCTACTTGGCGAGGCGCACACTCGGGTACATTTGTTTCCTCCTTTCCTCCTTTCCTCCCTCGCTTCCGAACAAAGGGACTGCCGAACTCCCAGGAATGCGCCAGGGGCAGCGCCAGATTTTTACCTCGTATAGTCCGAGGGGCCCAGGTCCGCATATCCTCCGTACCTCGTACTGCTGACATCGTTCCTCGTATGGACGAGGGTCCGAGGGGCCACGGTCGCATATCCTCCGTACCTCGTACTGCTGACCTCGTACCTCGTATGTACGAGGGTCCGAGGGGCCACGGTCGCATATCCTCCGAACCTCGTACTGCTACCTCGTACCTCGTATGTACGAGGGTCCGAGGGGCCACGGTCGCATATCCTCCGTACCTCGTACTGCTGACCTCGTACCTCGTATGTACCAGGGTCCAAGGGGCCACGGTCGCATATCCTCCGTACCTCGTACTGCTGACCTCGTACCTCGTATCTACGAGGGTCCGAGGGGCCACGGTCGCATATCCTCCCTACCTCGTACTGCTACCTCGTACCTCGTATGTACGAGGGTCCGAGGGGCCACGGTCGCATATCCTCCGAACCTCGTACTGCTGACCTCGTACCTCGTATGTACCAGGGTCCAAGGGGCCACGGTCGCATATCCTCCGTACCTCGTACTGCTGACCTCGTACCTCGTATCTACGAGGGTCCGAGGGGCCACGGTCGCATATCCTCCCTACCTCGTACTGCTGACATCGTTCCTCGTATGGAGGAGGCTCCGAGGGGCCACGGTCGCATATCCTCCGTACCTCGTACTGCTGACCTCGTACCTCGTATGTTCGAGGGTCCGAGGGGCCACGGTCGCGTTCATAGAATTGACCCTCCTAATTAAAAATCAAACCAAAAATTAAAAATTAGAACAAAAAGGAGTTTAGGAACTTTTTCATGTTTATGATCTGCGGAAGTTCCACGGAGTGGAGGTCACCCATCCCAGACCTCTTCCGTGCCAAGGGCGCTTCACCGCAGCGGTCTTACAGAAGATATAAAGAAAGAAAGACATAGAAACTGAATCCATGAGGAAATAACTAAGTTAACATATTGAAAATAAATACCCAAGGCCACACTTCCATCGATTAGAGACTACGCACAGTAGGGCTGTGTGCTCGGCATAAGCCAACTCTTCCAAGGCCGATTCAAGGGTATGCAATCATTGGAGTTGAAGCTCTGGTCATAACATAACCAATGCTCTTACTCTTAGGCATGATCCAAAGCGTTGAAATATTCTGAAATATATAGAGTTCTCCAGGAAGGCAGTTAGTGGACGGCCTTGCGCCCCAAAACCAGCAAGAAGAGGGTGCCCTGGTACAGGAACGAACTTGGGCCTTGGGACCTGGCACACTTCTGATAGACCAGTCCTTGGCGAAAGGAAATCGAGACGCGTCCGGGAGATCCCCCTTGCGCCCGACAAGATTCTACACGCATCCGAGAGACCCCCATTGCGCCCGCCCGGGTTCAAGACACCGCGAGACGCGTGTCCCCTGGCGCCCCCCAGGAACCCGGGCGCGTCCGGGAGATCCCCATTTCGCCCGGCCGGGTTCAATTTGTTTCCTCCTTTCCTCCTTTCCTCCCTCGCTTCCGAACAAAGGGACTGCCGAACTCCCAGGAATGCGCCAGGGGCAGCGCCAGATTTTTACCTCGTATAGTCCGAGGGGCCCAGGTCCGCATATCCTCCGTACCTCGTACTGCTGACATCGTTCCTCGTATGGACGAGGGTCCAAGGGGCCACGGTCGCATATCCTCCGTACCTCGTACTGCTGACATCGTACCTCGTATGTACGAGGGTCCGAGGGGCCACGATCGCATATCCCCCGTACCTCGTACTGTTGACATCGTTCCTCGTATGTACGAGGGTCCGAGGGGCCATGGTCGCATTCATAGAATCGACCCCTCTTGAAAAATAAAAAAAAATTAAAGAAAAAAAAAACGAAAAGGAGTTTAGGAACTTTTTCATGTTTATGATCTGCGGAAGTTCCACGGAGTGCAGGTCACCCATCCCAGACCTCTTCCGTGCCAAGGGCGCTTGACCGCAGCGGTCTTATCGGATCTGGGTTACACCAGTCCGGACGTGATGGACATCACGTCGATGAAAGGCTCCCGGGGGGTTTTGTTATCTTATTTTCTAAATTATCATGAGATAATTCAGAAAATAATAAATATATAATCACATTTTCCGAAAGAAACATGCACATTAAAAAACAATTCCATGAAAAATAAAAAAGCAAAATCTAAAGAGAAAATTTCAGAAAATATTCAATCAGTCAAATGTAAAGAAATGATTGCATTAAAATAAATATAATTACGAAAATGTAGAGAAACAGAGACATGAAAAAATAATAAAAATTAATCGAAATCGTGAAGAAATGATAACAGAAGATATTAAGAAAGAAAGACATAGAAACTGAATCCATGAAGGAATAACTAAGTTAACATATTGAAAATAAATACCCAAGGCCACACTTCTATCGATTAGAGTCACTGAGGAAGGATATGAACTCGACTAACGTCTGACGGTCAGTCAAGAATCGAGTTATCAAATGTGTATAACTCCAGATTATCTTGGGCTCAATTCTTGCAGGATTCTATAGCCAAGTCTATTCAAAAAGATGCAAATTTTTTGCTTGAGTATCATTTTTAAAATAGAAAAAAAGTGCATAATAAATAATAATTTCTAACCTGATTGCTTATAGACGCGTCCGAGGGATGCCCCTTTGCGCCCGGCAGGAATCTTGAAACGTCCCGGGGACGGTCTGCAGTCAGTGAGGGTGGAGACACCGTGAAACGCGCGTTCCCTCGCGCCCGACAGGTGTCTAGAGGCGTCCGAGGGATGCCCCCTCGCGCCCCACAGGAATCTGGACGAGTCCGATAAATTCCCCTTGCGCCCGGCTGGGTTCCAGACACCGTGAAACGAGCGTCTCCTCGCGCCCGACAGGAATCTAGAGGCGTCCGAATGATGCCTCCTTGCGCCCGGCACGAATCTTGAAACGTCCGGGGGACGGTCTGCAGTCAGTCGTCAAGTGGAGTTCATATCGTGACGAAGGATATGAACTGGACTGACGACTCACAGTCAGTCAAGAATCGAGGGACTGTGATTGACGACGGACGGAATAAACCGTGGGGTTAGTCACCAGTCAGTCAAGAATCGAGGGACCGTGACTGGCCACTGAATGAAGACATCGTCAATGAACTTAAATGAAATGAATTGTGTTCTGTTTGTTTTCACATTATTATTTTCACATGATTGAGCGGGAGGCAGGGAGGGAAGACCTGAGCCAGGCATGCAAGCGGGAGGCAGGAAGTGAGCGATGCGCGGAAGGCAGCGGGGGGCAGGGGCTGGGATCAGCTCCCTCGCGTTCCCCCAAAAGTGTTGAGCCTTTAGTGACGAGGAGGGGGGGGGGAGCGGGAGTTAGGGAAGGAAGACATGCAAGCGGGAGGCAGGGAAGAAGGGAGGAAGTGAGTAAAGGCCTGGAAGCCTGCGCTCGCCCAGACCCAGGGGCAGGGCAGGGATCAGCTACCTCATTCGGAGGACGTAGCACAGACGACCTATATATATGGGGTGAGGTGCAGTTCAGCCGCATCAGGGTCCAGTCGTCCATTCTGTTCCAGTAGTCACCTGAGTTACAAGCGCCGTCTGCCACTGTCTCTTTGCTGTCGTTTGTGAGGAGTGTCTCTTTGCTGTCGTTTGTGAGGAGGGTCCGATCCGGGAGCAGGGAGGAGGGGCGCAGGAGAGAAAAGCGAGAGGCGGAGTGGGCGTGTTTCGATTTCGGTCGTAAGGAAGAGGGGCGAAATGCCAGGAGGGGGCTCGGGAGGGAGGGAGGGAGGGAAGAACTGAGCAGGCGTGCAAGCGGGAGGCAGGGAAGAAGGGAGGAAATGAGGAAGGCCTGGAAGCCTGCGTTCGCCCAGACCCAGGGGCAGGGGCAGGGATCAGCTACCTCATACCTCATTCCACTGGCACATAAAAACTCATGAAAACTGCCATAGCAGCGGAGAACCATCAACTTGAAGAATTGGACATGTTGAAGGACGAAGGAAGAGCGGAAGAAGGATCTGTGTCCACTGAGCATGACCTGGGCTCCCGTGGGGCAGTTCATGGTGTGTCTCTACCCGAGGAGAAATTTCAACGCGACAACAGTGTAGACTTCATGAATTTGCCGATGGAAAATACTGAAGAGGAAGCACCTCCAACCTTCAAAGATACAAAATCTTCAAAAGAGCCTGCAGATGTTCACTCGAAATCTCTCACGGTTTCTCCTTCATGTACGTTTCTATTCCACACCTGTGAAGTTTGTCATCATTTTCAGCATTTATAGATAAATTTTCAGCAAATTTTCATTCGTAGATTGTCACAGTCGACCAATTGTAAGTAAATTTTATTGTAGTCACATACAATCATGTCTGTTTTCATTCATTTGTTCCATATTATCAAGGGAAAGAAATTGGTGCCAAACTCGATCGATGGAAAAACTTGCAGATATATTTGATTCATCAATATGAATACTATTCATGAAACAATGTCATTCTTCTTATTCAATCAACTAGTGCATGGATGGCTGCGAAGTGATTCTACGTGCGTTTGGGTATTGCAGTCCAGTTCAAAGGGCTGAATCATGTCGCCTTTCGTTGCGAGAACCTGGAGAAATCGCTGGATTTTTACTGTGGACTTTTGGGTATGTGTACCGTTTAATTTGACAGTTATGTCAGTCTTAGACATAGGAGGAAATGAAATACAGCGAAGGATGCATTCCAGCAATCTGTGAGTAACGAACCGCTTTCATCAAATAGCTAACCATCTTTTATTCATTCCAATAGGTTTGATGACTAGTCCAGATAGACCAGAGCTTCCGTATAGAGGAGCTTGGTTACTTTTGGGAGCTGAGGGTATTCATATCATGGAGGTTCCCAACCCTGATCCAGTTCACGGTCGGCCTGGGCATGATGGTTTCGACAGACATGCATGCTTTAACTGCAAGAATGTTGAAGGTCTTCGACAAACACTTGAGAAAGCAGGTGAGCATATAGTAGTTGCAAACTGGGATTTTAGGCTGACCTTGAATTTTCTAATGTGTTTGCAGTTGTATATAAACACGATTTGATGTGGTTCAGACTACAAGCTTTGCTATAACGTACACCCTCATTTCTCTTTTGAAGGGATACCGTACCAGCACTGCATGGTGCCCTCAATATTCTGTTGCGATCCTGATGGCAATGGATTGGAGTTTATTGAAATTAGTCCTCTGACCCCTGGGTCTGGGCGAGCGGAGGCTTGCACGCCTGGCTCAGGTCTTCCCTCCCTGCCTCCCGCTCTCCCTGGGGGTTTTAGGGGTGGAATTCATGTCTTTTCTGAGTGACCCTATACCTAAACCCTAAACCGCTCGGCACTGCGCGCTCTCGCTCGTCTCGCACTCGCTCCTCCTCTCGTCTCGTTCCAGCCTTTCGTGTTTCCGCTCGTCAACCAGCCAGAAGCGCAACAGCATAGCGGTTTTTCTTGGCACGGCGGGCGCGAGGGGAAGGTAAGACGCGTTCACCTTCCAATTTGCTAAAATCCAAGTTCCTGCATTCAATTTTGTGCTGTCCAAGTTCCTGCTGCCTTTGAAAGTCTTGGGTAGTGTCATCTGGTCCATAGCGCGAAGGGACGCGCCACCTGTCCTCCTGACGCTCGTCTCGATCCTGTGCGGGCGCAAGGGGAGGTAAGACGCTCTCCCTCCTCAATCGACTCGTTTCAAAAATCTTGTTTCAATTTCGTGCTGAGTTCCAGCTGTGTTCATAGAAGTGAGCTGTGTTTCTGAAGGGCGAAGGAGGATGAAGCGTTCAAGGGAGGAAGGTTCTTCGGCCTCTGATCAGACCATCAACTTTATCAACAAAGTCAAGACACGATTTTCAGCGGAGGAGCACGTGTACAAGGCGTTTCTGGAGATTTTGAATATTGAATTTGAATTTTACCTCGTATGTACGAGGGTCCGAGGGGCCACGGTCGCACATCCTCCGTACCTCATACTGTTGACATCGTACCTCGTATGTACGAGGGTCCGAGGGGCCACGGTCGCATTCATAGAATCCATCCCTCTTATAAAATTTTAAAAAAAAAATAATAATAAAAAAAAAAAAACGAAAAGGAGTTTAGGAACTTTTTTATGTTTATGATCTGCGGAAGTTCCACGGAGTGGAGGTCACCCATCCCAGACCTCTTCCGTGCCAAGGGCGCTTAACCGCAGCGGTCTTATCGGATCTGGGTTACACCAGTCCGGACGTGATGGACATCACGTCGATGAAAGGCACCCGGGGGGTTTTGTTATCTTATTTTCTTAATTATCATGAGATAATTAAGAAAATAATAAATATATAATCACATATTCAGAAAGAAACAAGCACATTAAAAAACAATTCCATGAAAAATAAAAAAGTAAAATCTAAAGAGAAAATTTCAGAAATTATTCAATCAGTCAAATGTAAAGAAATGATTGCATTAAAATAAATAAAATTACGAAAATTTAGAGAAACAGTGACATAAAAAAATAATAAAAATTAATCGAAATCGTGAAGAAATGATTACAGAAGATATAAAGAAAGAAAGACATAGAAACTGAATCCATGAAGAAATAACTAAGTTAACATATTAAAATAAATACCTAAGGCCACACTTCTATCGATTAGAGTCACTGAGGAAGGATATGATCTCGACTGACGGTCAGTCAAGAATCGAGTTATCAAATGTGTATAACTCCAGATTATCTTGGGCTCAATTCTTGCAGGATTCTATAGCCAAGTCTATTCAAAAAGATGCAAATTTACTGCATGAGTACCATTTTTAAAATAGAAAAAAAAAGTGCATAATAAATAATAATTTCTAACCTGATTGCTTAATTCTAAATGTTTCTGTTTCTATCCATGATTATTTAGAATCGAAGAGAAATCCCAACATTGATACAAAGATCAACGGTTCAGATCATACTTCAGAGTCATATTTATCTATCCATGATCATTTATAATTAAAAAAAATAATCTCCACATTGGCTCAAAGATCAACTGTTCAGATCATTCTTCAGAGTCTTTAGTTTTGTCTTTTTATTCAAGTTTTTTTTTATCCATTTGATTCATTGGTTTTATTTTTTTATTTCATTTCTTATTCCTTCATCTCTCATGCGAGTGATTATCATAGGAAAAGATAACAAAATGCGCCATGATTCGATCACGTCAGGGCTGGTATGCCTCCTGCTGCTGCCGCTGCTGTGCTCCTGCTACCCTAAACCTAAAGCCCCAAAGCCGTTCTCCACTGCGCGCTCTCGCTCTCGCTTGTTCTCTCTGTCTCCGCCCTCTCTCTCTCTCTCCCCCTTTCTCTGGCCCTGCTGCTGCTGCTCGCCTTCCCCTCATCCTCTCTTCTTCAATTCCTGCTTTCATTTTTGTGCCGATTTGCAAGTTCCTGCCAAGGGCGCAAGGGGACGCGCCACTCACCTTCCCCTTGCGCCCGGCCGATCAGCGGCTACCAACGGCCGCTGATCGGATGTCCCCGAAGAGACGAGAGGGGAGGTGCAGCTGCAGTATTTATACGCGTAAGACCTGAGATTACAACACTCATGCCTTTAATGCGAGAATACGGAACACGTGGCGCTCTCAAATGTTTTTCTAGTTTCAAATGTTTTTAACTCCAGATTATCTTGGGCTCAATTCTTGCAGAATTTGTATAGCCAAGTCTATTAAAAAAGATGCAGATTTATTGCATGAATATCATTTTCCAAATAGAAAATAAGAAAAAATAAACAATAATTTCTAACCTGATTTATAATTTCTAAATGTTACTGTTTCTATCCGTAATCGTTTATGGAGGCCGTCCGGGAGATCCCCGAAGGATCAGCATCGAGGAAAGATGTCTTTCGCCAGTCGTCACTCAAGTCCATGTCTTCCCTCAGTGACTCAGATGTCCCCGAAGGGACGAGAGGGAAGGTGCAGCTGCAGTATTTATACGCGTAAGACCTGAGATTACAATACCCGTGCCATTAATGAGAGAATACTGAACACGTGTCGCTCTCAATTGTTTTTCTAGGTTCAAATTTTATAACTTCAAATTATCTTGGGCTCCATTCTCGCAGAATTCCATAACGAAGTTTATTCAAAGAGATTTTCATGCAAGTTTATTGCAGGAATATCAGTTTCTAAGAAAAAAGAATTAAAACATCACAAATAAAAATTTCTGATCTGATTGCCAAATTCTAAAGTGAACTTTTTCTATCCAGGATTACTAATAATTCAGAAAGAAATCCTAACATTGGTTCAGAGATCAACGGTTCTGATCATACTTCCGAGTCAGAGTCGTATTTATCTGTTATCTCCTTGGAAATCTTTTATGGAATTCGTTTATATATCTATCTCATTGTTTTTTTAACTTTTATTTTTTTGCTTTTATTCATTTTTTGCTTTTATTTTACTTTTGATTGTTTTATCTCTCAAACGAATATTTATCACAGGACAAGATAACAAAATCTCAGGGGACTCTTTCATGGACGTGATTCCGATCGCATCACGGCTGGTATGCCAGATCCCATCAGAACCCCGCGGTTAAGCGCCCTTGGAACGGAATAGGTCTGGGATGGGTGACCACACTCCGTGGAACTTCCGCAAATCATAAAGCTCCTAAGGTAGTCCGAGTCAGAGTCATTTTTCCTTATTTTTTGGAGAATCTAGACGCGTCCGAGGGATGCCCCTTCGCACCCGACAGGAATGTAGAGGCCGTCCGAGAGATCCCCTCGCGCCCGACAGGAATATAGACGCGTCCGAGGGATGCCCCCTCGCGCCCCACAGGAATCTAGACTAGTCCGGGAAATCCTCCTTGCGCCCGGCCGGTTCCCAGACACCGTGAAACGCGCGTCCCCTCGCGCCCGACAGGAATATAGATGCGTCCGAGGGATGGCCCCTCGCGCCCCACAGGAATCTAGACGCGTCCGAGATATCTCCCTTGCGCCCGGCCGGGTTCCAGACAGAGTGAAACGCGCGTCTCCTCGAGGCCGACAGGAATCTAGAAGCGTCCGAGGGATTGCCCTTCGCGCCCGGCAGGAATCTTGAAACGTCCCGGGGACTGTCTGCAGTCAGTGAGGGTGGCGACACCGTGAGAACGCGCGTTCCCTCGCGCCCGACAGGTGTCTAGAGGCGTCCGAGGGATGCCCCCTCGCGCCCGGCAGGAATCTAGAGGCGTCCGGGGGCCAGTCTGGAGTCAGTGAGGGTGGAGACTCCGTGAAACGCGCGTTCCCTCGCGCCCGACAGGTATCTAGAGGCGTCCGAGGGATGCCCCCTCGCGCCCCACAGGAATCTGGACGAGTCCGATAAATCCCCCTTGCGCCCGGCCGGGTCCCAGACACCGTGAAACGCGCGTCCCCTCGCGCCCGACAGGTATCTAGAGGCGTCCGAGGGATGCCCCCTTGCGCCCCACAGGAATCTGGACGAGTCCGATAAATCCCCCTTGCGCCCGGCAGGAATCTAGAGGCGTCCGGGGGCCAGTCTGGAGTCAGCGAGGGTGGAGACTCCGTGAAACGCGCGTTCCCTCGCGCCCGACTGGTATCTAGAGGCGTCCGAGGGATGCCCCCTGCGCCCCACAGGAATCTGGACGAGTCCGATAAGTCCCCCTTGCGCCCGGCCGGGTTCCAGACACCGTGAAACGAGCGTCTCCTCGCGCCCGACAGGAATCTAGAGGCGTCCGAGGGATGCCCCCTCGCGCCCGGTAGGAATCTTGAAACGTCCGGGGGACGGTCTGCAGTCAGTCGTCAAGTGGAGTCCATATCCTGACGAAGGATATGAACTGGACTGACGACTCACAGTCAGTCAAGAATCGAGGGACAGTGATTGACGACGGACGGAATAAACCGTGGGGTCAGTCAGCACTCAGTGAAGAATCTTGACAACTGACGGAATAAACCGTGGGGTCAGTCGCCAGTCAGTCAAGAATCGAGGGACCGTGACTGGCCACTGAATGAAGACATCGTCAATGAGCTAAAATGAAATGAATTGTGTTCTGTTTGTTTTCACATCAATGTTTTCGTCCTTGACAACATTAGATCTGACGAGATTACATATAGTTTTATCAGTTGGGAGTTCTGGCTTTTTTCCAGTTTCACACATATTTTTTCCACGCCTCCTCCTACTCGAAAGATCGAATCTAAAAAATGTGACAAACTCTGCGACTAACAAACTCCCTTTTTTCGCTCGCTGTAAAATCTTCTCACTTTATAAAAAAAAAACGAAAAGGACTTTAGGCACTTTTTCATGTTTATGATCTGCGGAAGTTCCACGGACTGGATGTTACCCATCCCAGACCTCTTCCGTGCCAAGGGCGCTTCACCGCAGCGGTCTTATCGGATCTGGGTTACACCAGTCCGGACGTGATGGACATCACGTCGACAGAAGGGTCCCGGGGGGTTTTGTTATCTTATTTTCTTAATTATCATGAGATAATTCAGAAAATAATAAATAAATCATCACATATTCAGAAAGAAACAAGCATTACTAAAAAGAATAATTCCATGAAAACTAAACAAAAAGAGCAAAAATTAAAGAGAAAATTTCAGAGAATATTCAATCAGTAAAATGTAAAGAAATGATTGCCTCAAAATAAATATATTTACGAAATGTACAGAAACAGTGACATAAAAATTAAAAAAATAAAAGAAAATTGAAATTGTGAAGAAAGGATTACAGAAGATATAAAGAAAGAAAGACATAGAAACTGAATCCATGAGGAAATAACTAAGTTAACATATTGAAAATAAATACCCAAGGCCACACTTCCATCGATTAGAGACTACGCACAGTAGGGCTGTGTGCTCGGCATAAGCCAACTCTTCCAAGGCCGATTCAAGGGTATGCAATCATTGGAGTTGAAGCTCTGGTCATAACATAACCAAGGCTCTTACTCTGAGGCATGATCCAAAGCGTTGAACTATTCTGAAATATAAAGAGTTCTCCAGCAAGGCAGGTAGTGGACGGCCTTGCGCCCCAAAACCAGCAAGAAGAGGGTGCCCTGGTACAGGTACGAACTTGGGCCTTGGGCCCTGGCACACTTCTGATAGACCAGTCCTTGGCGAAAGGAAATCGAGACGCGTCCGGGAGATCCCCCTTGCGCCCGACAAGATTCTACACGCATCCGAGAGACCCCCATCGCGCCCGCCCGGGTTCAAGACACCGCGAGACGCGCGTCCCCTGGCGCCCCCCAGGAACCCGGGCGCGTCCGGGAGATTTCCATTTCGCCCGGCCGGGTTCAATGCACCGCGAGACTCGCGCTCCCAACGCTCCTACTTGGCGAGGCGCACACTCGGGTACATTTGTTTCCTCCTTTCCTCCTTTCCTCCCTCGCTTCCGAACAAAGGGACTGCCGAACTCCCAGGAATGCGCCAGGGGCAGCGCCAGATTTTTACCTCGTATAGTCCGAGGGGCCAAGGTCCGCATATCCTCCGTACCTCGTACTGCTGACATCGTTCCTCGTATGGACGAGGGTCCGAGGGGCCACGGTCGCATATCCTCCGTACCTCGTACTGCTGACCTCGTACCTCGTATGTACGAGGGTCCGAGGGGCCACGGTCGCATATCCTCCGTACCTCGTACTGCTGACCTCGTACCTCGTATGTACGAGGGTCCGAGGGGCCACGGTCGCATATCCTCCGTACCTCGTACTGCTGACCTCGTACCTCGTATGTACGAGGGTCCGAGGGGCCACGGTCGCATATCCTCCGTACCTCGTACTGCTGACCTCGTACCTCGTATGTACGAGGGTCCGAGGGGCCACGGTCGCATATCCTCCGTACCTCGTACTGCTGACATCGTTCCTCGTATGGACGAGGGTCCGAGGGGCCACGGTCGCATATCCTCCGTACCTCGTACTGCTGACCTCGTACCTCGTATGTTCGAGGGTCCGAGGGGCCACGGTCGCGTTCATAGAATTGACCCTCCTAATTAAAAATCAAACCAAAAATTAAAAATTAGAACAAAAAGGAGTTTAGGAACTTTTTCATGTTTATGATCTGCGGAAGTTCCACGGAGTGGAGGTCACCCATCCCAGACCTCTTCCGTGCCAAGGGCGCTTCACCGCAGCGGTCTTATCGGATCTGGGTTACACCAGTCCGGACGTGATGGACATCACGTCGACGAAAGGGTCCCAGGGGGTTTTGTTATCATATTTTCTTAATTATCATGAGAATATTCAGAAAATAATAAATAAATCATCTGAGTTCCAGCTGTGTTCATAGAAGTGAGCTGTGTTTCTGAAGGGCGAAGGAGGATGAAGCGTTCAAGGGAGGAAGGTTCTTCGGCCTCTGATCAGACCATCAACTTTATCAACAAAGTCAAGACACGATTTTCAGCGGAGGAGCACGTGTACAAGGCATTTCTGAAGATTTTGAATATTGAATTTGAATTTTACCTCGTATGTACGAGGGTCCGAGGGGCCACGGTCGCATATCCTCCGTACCTCGTACTGCTGACATCGTACCTCGTATGTACGAGGGTCCAAGGGGCCACGGTCGCACATCCTCCGTACCTCATACTGTTGACATCGTACCTCGTATGTACGAGGGTCCGAGGGGCCACGGTCGCATTCATAGAATCGACCCCTCTTATAAAATTTTAAAAAAATTAAAAAAATTAAAAAAAAAAAAAACGAAAAGGAGTTTAGGAACTTTTTTATGTTTATGATATGCGGAAGTTCCACGGAGTGGAGGTCACCCATCCCAGACCTCTTAAGTGCCAAGGGCGCTTCACCGCAGCAGTCTTATCGGATCTGGGTTTTGTTATCTTATTTTCTTTATTATCATGAGATAATTCAGAAAATAATAAATAAATCATCACATATTCAGAAAGAAACAAGCATTACTAAAAAACATAATTCCATGAAAAATAAAATTAAAAAAGTAAAATCTAAAGAGAAAATTTCAGAAAATATTCAATCAGTAAAATTTAAAGAAATGATTGCCTCAAAATAAATATAATTACGAAAATGTAGAGAAACAGTGACCAAAAAATACAAAAATAAAAGAAAATTGAAATTGTGAAGAAAGGATTACAGAAGATATAAAGAAAGAAAGACATAGAAACTGAATCCATGAGGAAATAACTAAGTTAACATATTGAAAATAAATACCCAAGGCCACACTTCCATCGATTAGAGACTACGCACAGTAGGGCTGTGTGCTCGGCATAAGCCAACTCTTCCAAGGCCGATTCAAGGGTATGCAATCATTGGAGTTGAAGCTCTGGTCATAACATAACCAAGGCTCTTACTCTGAGGCATGAACCAAAGCGTTGAACTATTCTGAAATAGATAGAGTTCTCCAGCAAGGCAGTTAGTGGACGGCCTTGCGCCCCAAAACCAGCAAGAAGAGGGTGCCCTGGTACAGGTACTTTCTTGGGCCTTGGGCCCTGGCACACTTCTGATAGACCAGTCCTTGGCGAAAGGAAATCGAGACGCGTCCGGGAGATCCCCCTTGCGCCCGACAAGATTCTACACGCATCCGAGAGACCCCCATTGCGCCCGCCCGGGTTCAAGACACCGCGAGACGCGCGTCCCCTGGCGCCCCCCAGGAACCCGGGCGCGTCCGGGAGATTTCCATTTCGCCCGGCCGGGTTCAATTTGTTTCCTCCTTTCCTCCTTTCCTCCCTCACTTCCGAACAAAGGGACTGCCGAACTCCCAGGAATGCGCCAGGGGCAGCGCCAGATTTTTACCTCGTATAGTCCGAGGGGCCCAGGTCCGCATATCCTCCGTACCTCGTACTGCTGACATCGTTCCTCGTATGGACGAGGGTCCGAGGGGCCACGGTCGCATATCCTCCGTACCTCGTACTGCTGACCTCGTACCTCGTATGTACGAGGGTCCGAGGGGCCACGATCGCATATCCCCCGTACCTCGTACTGTTGACATCGTTCCTCGTATGTACGAGGGTCCGAGGGGCCATGGTCGCATTCATAGAATCGACCCCTCTTAAAAAATAAAAAAAAATTAAAGAAAAAAAAAAACGAAGAGGAGTTTAGGAACTTTTTCATGTTTATGATCTGCGGAAGTTCCACGGAGTGCAGGTCACCCATCCCAGACCTCTTCCGTGCCAAGGGCGCTTGACCGCAGCGGTCTTATCAGAGTCCGGACGTGATGGACATCACGTCGATGAAAGGCTCCCGGGGGGTTTTGTTATCTTATTTTCTTAATTATCATGAGATAATTCAGAAAATAATAAATATATAATCACATTTTCCGAAAGAAACATGCACATTAAAAAACAATTCCATGAAAAATAAAAAAGCAAAATCTAAAGAGAAAATTTCAGAAAATATTCAATCAGTCAAATGTAAAGAAATGATTGCATTAAAATAAATATAAATACGAAAATGTAGAGAAACAGAGACATGAAAAAATAATAAAAATTAATCGAAATCGTGAAGAAATGATAACAGAAGATATTAAGAAAGAAAGACATAGAAACTGAATCCATGAAGGAATAACTAAGTTAACATATTGAAAATAAATACCCAAGGCCACACTTCTATCGATTAGAGTCACTGAGGAAGGATATGAACTCGACTAACGACTGACGGTCAGTCAAGAATCGAGTTATCAAATGTGTATAACTCCAGATTATCTTGGGCTCAATTCTTGCAGGATTCTATAGCCAAGTCTATTCAAAAAGATGCAAATTTTTTGCTTGAGTATCATTTTTAAAATAGAAAAAAAGTGCATAATAAATAATAATTTCTAACCTGATTGCTTATAGACGCGTCCGAGGGATGCCCCTTTGCGCCCGGCAGGAATCTTGAAACGTCCCGGGGACGGTCTGCAGTCAGTGAGGGTGGAGACACCGTGAAACGCGCGTTCCCTCGCGCCCGACAGGTGTCTAGAGGCGTCCGAGGGATGCCCCCTCGCGCCCCACAGGAATCTGGACGAGTCCGGTAAATTCCCCTTGTGCCCGGCTGGGTTCCAGACACCGTGAAACGAGCGTCTCCTCGCGCCCGACAGGAATCTAGAGGCGTCCGAATGATGCCTCCTTGCGCCCGGCAGGAATCTTGAAACGTCCGGGGGACGGTCTGCAGTCAGTCGTCAAGTGGAGTTCATATCGTGACGAAGGATATGAACTGGACTGACGACTCACAGTCAGTCAAGAATCGAGGGACTGTGATTGACGACGGACGGAATAAACCGTGGGGTTAGTCACCAGTCAGTCAAGAATCGAGGGACCGTGACTGGCCACTGAATGAAGACATCGTCAATGAACTTAAATGAAATGAATTGTGTTCTGTTTGTTTTCACATTATTATTTTCACATCATTGAGCGGGAGGCAGGGAGGGAAGACCTGAGCCAGGCATGCAAGCGGGAGGCAGGAAGTGAGCGATGCGCGGGAGGCAGCGGGGGGCAGGGGCAGGGATCAGCTCCCTCGCGTTCCCCCAAAAGTGTTGAGCCTTTAGTGACGAGGAGGGGGGGGGGGGGAGCGGGAGTTAGGGAAGGAAGACATGCAAGCGTGAGGCAGGGAAGAAGGGAGGAAGTGAGTAAAGGCCTGGAAGCCTGCGCTCGCCCAGACCCAGGGGCAGGGCAGGGATCAGCTACCTCATTCGGAGGACGTAGCACAGACGACCTATATATATGGGGTGAGGTGCAGTTCAGCCGCATCAGGGTCCAGTCGTCCATTCTGTTCCAGTAGTCACCTGAGTTACAAGCGCCGTCTGCCACTGTCTCTTTGCTGTCGTTTGTGAGGAGGGTCCGATCCGGGAGCAGGGAGGAGGGGCGCAGGAGAGAAAAGCGAGAGGCGGAGTGGGCGTGTTTCGATTTCGGTCGTAAGGAAGAGGGGCGAAATGCCAGGAGGGGGCTCGGGAGGGAGGGAGGGAGGGAAGACCTGAGCAGGCGTGCAAGCGGGAGGCAGGGAAGAAGGGAGGAAGTGAGGAAGGCCTGGAAGCCTGCGTTCGCCCAGACCCAGGGGCAGGGGCAGGGATCAGCTACCTCATACCTCATTCCACTGGCACATAAAAACTCATGAAAACTGCCATAGCAGCGGAGAACCATCAACTTGAAGAATTGGACATGTTGAAGGACGAAGGAAGAGCGGAAGAAGGATCTGTGTCCACTGAGCATGACCTGGGCTCCCGTGGGGCAGTTCATGGTGTGTCTCTACCCGAGGAGAAATTTCAACGCGACAACAGTGTAGACTTCATGAATTTGCCGATGGAAAATACTGAAGAGGAAGCACCTCCAACCTTCAAAGATACAAAATCTTCAAAAGAGCCTGCAGATGTTCACTCGAAATCTCTCACGGTTTCTCCTTCATGTACGTTTCTATTCCACACCTGTGAAGTTTGTCATCATTTTCAGCATTTATAGATAAATTTTCAGCAAATTTTCATTCGTAGATTGTCACAATCGACCAATTGTAAGTAAATTTTATTGTAGTCACATACAATCATGTCTGTTTTCATTCATTTGTTCCATATTATCAAGGGAAAGAAATTGGTGCCAAACTCGATCGATGGAAAAACTTGCAGATATATTTGATTCATCAATATGAATACTATTCATGAAACAATGTCATTCTTCTTATTCAATCAACTAGTGCATGGATGGCTGCGAAGTGATTCTACGTGCGTTTGGGTATTGCAGTCCAGTTCAAAGGGCTGAATCATGTCGCCTTTCGTTGCGAGAACCTGGAGAAATCGCTGGATTTTTACTGTGGACTTTTGGGTATGTGTACCGTTTAATTTGACAGTTATGTCAGTCTTAGACATAGGAGGAAATGAAATACAGCGAAGGATGCATTCCAGCAATCTGTGAGTAACGAACCGCTTTCATCAAATAGCTAACCATCTTTTATTCATTCCAATAGGTTTGATGACTAGTCCAGATAGACCAGAGCTTCCGTATAGAGGAGCTTGGTTACTTTTGGGAGCTGAGGGTATTCATATCATGGAGGTTCCCAACCCTGATCCAGTTCACGGTCGGCCTGGGCATGGTGGTTTCGACAGACATGCATGCTTTAACTGCAAGAATGTTGAAGGTCTTCGACAAACACTTGAGAAAGCAGGTGAGCATATAGTAGTTGCAAACTGGGATTTTAGGCTGACCTTGAATTTTCTAATGTGTTTGCAGTTGTATATAAACACGATTTGATGTGGTTCAGACTACAAGCTTTGCTATAACGTACACCCTCATTTCTCTTTTGAAGGGATACCGTACCAGCACTGCATGGTGCCCTCAATATTCTGTTGCGATCCTGATGGCAATGGATTGGAGTTTATTGAAATTAGTCCTCTGACCCCTGGGTCTGGGCGAGCGGAGGCTTGCACGCCTGGCTCAGGTCTTCCCTCCCTGCCTCCCGCTCTCCCTGGGGGTTTTAGGGGTGGAATTCATGTCTTTTCTGAGTGACCCTATACCTAAACCCTAAACCGCTCGGCACTGCGCGCTCTCGCTCGTCTCGCACTCGCTCCTCCTCTCGTCTCGTTCCAGCCTTTCGTGTTTCCGCTCGTCAACCAGCCAGAAGCGCAACAGCATAGCGGTTTTTCTTGGCACGGCGGGCGCGAGGGGAAGGTAAGACGCGTTCACCTTCCAATTTGCTAAAATCCAAGTTCCTGCATTCAATTTTGTGCTGTCCAAGTTCCTGCTGCCTTTGAGAGTCTTGGGTAGTGTCATCTGGTCCATAGCGCGAAGGGACGCGCCACCTGTCCTCCTGACGCTCGCCTCGATCCTGTGCGGGCGCAAGGGGAGGTAAGACGCTCTCCCTCCTCAATCGAATCGTTTCAAAAAATCTTGTTTCAATTTCGTGCTGAGTTCCAGCTGTGTTCATAGAAGTGAGCTGTGTTTCTGAAGGGCGAAGGAGGATGAAGCGTTCAAGGGAGGAAGGTTCTTCGGCCTCTGATCAGACCATCAACTTTTTCAACAAAGTCAAGACACGATTTTCAGCGGACGAGCACGTGTACAAGGCGTTTCTGGAGATTTTGAATATTGAATTTGAATTTTACCTCGTATGTACGAGGGTCCGAGGGGCCACGGTCGCATATCCTCCGTACCTCGTACTGCTGACATCGTACCTCGTATGTACGAGGGGCCATGGTCGCATTCATAGAATCGATCCCTCTTATAGAATTTTAAAAAAATTAAAAAAATTAAAAAAAAAAAAACGAAAAGGAGTTTAGGAACTTTTTTATGTTTATGATCTGCGGAAGTTCCACGGAGTGGAGGTCACCCATCCCAGACCTCTTCCGTGCCAAGGGCGCTTAACCGCAGCGGTCTTATCGGATCTGGGTTACACCAGTCCGGACGTGATGGACATCACGTCGATGAAAGGCACCCGGGGGGTTTTGTTATCTTATTTTCTTAATTATCATGAGATAATTAAGAAAATAATAAATATATAATCACATATTCAGAAAGAAACAAGCACATTAAAAAACAATTCCATGAAAAATAAAAAAGTAAAATCTAAAGAGAAAATTTCAGAAATTATTCAATCAGTCAAATTTAAAGAAATGATTGCATTAAAATAAATAAAATTACGAAAATGTAGAGAAACAGTGACATAAAAAATAATAAAAATTAATCGAAATCGTGAAGAAATGATTACAGAAGATATAAAGAAAGAAAGACATAGAAACTGAATCCATGAAGAAATAACTAAGTTAACATATTAAAATAAATACCTAAGGCCACACTTCTATCGATTAGAGTCACTGAGGAAGGATATGATCTCGACTGACGGTCAGTCAAGAATCGAGTTATCAAATGTGTATAACTCCAGATTATCTTGGGCTCAATTCTTGCAGGATTCTATAGCCACGTCTATTCAAAAAGATGCAAATTTACTGCATGAGTACCATTTTTAAAATAGAAAAAAAAAGTGCATAATAAATAATAATTTCTAACCTGATTGCTTAATTCTAAATGTTTCTGTTTCTATCCATGATTATTTAGAATCGAAGAGAAATCCCAACATTGATACAAAGATCAACGGTTCAGATCATACTTCAGAGTCATATTTATCTATCCATGATCATTTATAATTAAAAAAAATAATCTCCACATTGGCTCAAAGATCAACTGTTCAGATCATTCTTCAGAGTCTTTAGTTTTGTCTTTTTATTCAAGTTTTTTTTTATCCATTTGATTCATTGGTTTTATTTTTTTATTTCATTTCTTATTCCTTCATCTCTCATGCGAGTGATTATCATAGGAAAAGATAACAAAATGCGCCATGATTCGATCACGTCAGGGCTGGTATGCCTCCTGCTGCTGCCGCTGCTGTGCTCCTGCTACCCTAAACCTAAAGCCCCAAAGCCGTTCTCCACTGCGCGCTCTCGCTCTCGCTTGTTCTCTCTGTCTCCGCCCTCTCTCTCTCTCTCCCCCTTTCTCTGGCCCTGCTGCTGCTGCTCGCCTTCCCCTCATCCTCTCTTCTTCAATTCCTGCTTTCATTTTTGTGCCGATTTGCAAGTTCCTGCCAAGGGCGCAAGGGGACGCGCCACTCACCTTCCCCTTGCGCCCGGCCGATCAGCGGCTACCAACGGCCGCTGATCGGATGTCCCCGAAGAGACGAGAGGGGAGGTGCAGCTGCAGTATTTATACGCGTAAGACCTGAGATTACAACACTCATGCCTTTAATGCGAGAATACGGAACACGTGGCGCTCTCAAATGTTTTTCTAGTTTCAAATGTTTTTAACTCCAGATTATCTTGGGCTCAATTCTTGCAGAATTTGTATAGCCAAGTCTATTAAAAAAGATGCAGATTTATTGCATGAATATCATTTTCCAAATAGAAAATAAGAAAAAATAAACAATAATTTCTAACCTGATTTATAATTTCTAAATGTTACTGTTTCTATCCGTAATCGTTTATGGAGGCCGTCCGGGAGATCCCCGAAGGATCAGCATCGAGGAAAGATGTCTTTCGCCAGTCGTCACTCAAGTCCATGTCTTCCCTCAGTGACTCAGATGTCCCCGAAGGGACGAGAGGGAAGGTGCAGCTGCAGTATTTATACGCGTAAGACCTGAGATTACAATACCCGTGCCATTAATGAGAGAATACTGAACACGTGTCGCTCTCAATTGTTTTTCTAGGTTCAAATTTTATAACTTCAAATTATCTTGGGCTCCATTCTCGCAGAATTCCATAACGAAGTTTATTCAAAGAGATTTTCATGCAAGTTTATTGCAGGAATATCAGTTTCTAAGAAAAAAGAATTAAAACATCACAAATAAAAATTTCTGATCTGATTGCCAAATTCTAAAGTGAACTTTTTCTATCCAGGATTACTAATAATTCAGAAAGAAATCCTAACATTGGTTCAGAGATCAACGGTTCAGATCATACTTCCGAGTCAGAGTCGTATTTATCTGTTATCTCCTTGGAAATCTTTTATGGAATTCGTTTATATATCTATCTCATTGTTTTTTTAACTTTTATTTTTTTGCTTTTATTCATTTTTTGCTTTTATTTTACTTTTGATTGTTTTATCTCTCAAACGAATATTTATCACAGGACAAGATAACAAAATCTCAGGGGACTCTTTCATGGACGTGATTCCGATCGCATCACGGCTGGTATGCCAGATCCCATCAGAACCCCGCGGTTAAGCGCCCTTGGAACGGAATAGGTCTGGGATGGGTGACCACACTCCGTGGAACTTCCGCAAATCATAAAGCTCCTAAGGTAGTCCGAGTCAGAGTCATTTTTCCTTATTTTTTGGAGAATCTAGACGCGTCCGAGGGATGCCCCTTCGCACCCGACAGGAATGTAGAGGCCGTCCGAGAGATCCCCTCGCGCCCGACAGGAATATAGACGCGTCCGAGGGATGCCCCCTCGCGCCCCACAGGAATCTAGACTAGTCCGGGAAATCCTCCTTGCGCCCGGCCGGTTCCCAGACACCGTGAAACGCGCGTCCCCTCGCGCCCGACAGGAATATAGATGCGTCCGAGGGATGGCCCCTCGCGCCCCACAGGAATCTAGACGCGTCCGAGATATCTCCCTTGCGCCCGGCCGGGTTCCAGACAGAGTGAAACGCGCGTCTCCTCGAGGCCGACAGGAATCTAGAAGCGTCCGAGGGATTGCCCTTCGCGCCCGGCAGGAATCTTGAAACGTCCCGGGGACTGTCTGCAGTCAGTGAGGGTGGCGACACCGTGAGAACGCGCGTTCCCTCGCGCCCGACAGGTGTCTAGAGGCGTCCGAGGGATGCCCCCTCGCGCCCGGCAGGAATCTAGAGGCGTCCGGGGGCCAGTCTGGAGTCAATGAGGGTGGAGACTCCGTGAAACGCGCGTTCCCTCGCGCCCGACAGGTATCTAGAGGCGTCCGAGGGATGCCCCCTCGCGCCCCACAGGAATCTGGACGAGTCCGATAAATCCCCCTTGCGCCCGGCCGGGTCCCAGACACCGTGAAACGCGCGTCCCCTCGCGCCCGACAGGTATCTAGAGGCGTCCGAGGGATGCCCCCTTGCGCCCCACAGGAATCTGGACGAGTCCGATAAATCCCCCTTGCGCCCGGCAGGAATCTAGAGGCGTCCGGGGGCCAGTCTGGAGTCAGCGAGGGTGGAGACTCCGTGAAACGCGCGTTCCCTCGCGCCCGACTGGTATCTAGAGGCGTCCGAGGGATGCCCCCTGCGCCCCACAGGAATCTGGACGAGTCCGATAAGTCCCCCTTGCGCCCGGCCGGGTTCCAGACACCGTGAAACGAGCGTCTCCTCGCGCCCGACAGGAATCTAGAGGCGTCCGAGGGATGCCCCCTCGCGCCCGGTAGGAATCTTGAAACGTCCGGGGGACGGTCTGCAGTCAGTCGTCAAGTGGAGTCCATATCCTGACGAAGGATATGAACTGGACTGACGACTCACAGTCAGTCAAGAATCGAGGGACAGTGATTGACGACGGACGGAATAAACCGTGGGGTCAGTCAGCACTCAGTGAAGAATCTTGACAACTGACGGAATAAACCGTGGGGTCAGTCGCCAGTCAGTCAAGAATCGAGGGACCGTGACTGGCCACTGAATGAAGACATCGTCAATGAGCTAAAATGAAATGAATTGTGTTCTGTTTGTTTTCACATCAATGTTTTCGTCCTTGACAACATTAGATCTGACGAGATTACATATAGTTTTATCAGTTGGGAGTTCTGGCTTTTTTCCAGTTTCACACATATTTTTTCCACGCCTCCTCCTACTCGAAAGATCGAATCTAAAAAATGTGACAAACTCTGCGACTAACAAACTCCCTTTTTTCGCTCGCTGTAAAATCTTCTCACTTTATAAAAAAAAAACGAAAAGGACTTTAGGCACTTTTTCATGTTTATGATCTGCGGAAGTTCCACGGACTGGATGTTACCCATCCCAGACCTCTTCCGTGCCAAGGGCGCTTCACCGCAGCGGTCTTATCGGATCTGGGTTACACCAGTCCGGACGTGATGGACATCACGTCGACAGAAGGGTCCCGGGGGGTTTTGTTATCTTATTTTCTTAATTATCATGAGATAATTCAGAAAATAATAAATAAATCATCACATATTCAGAAAGAAACAAGCATTACTAAAAAGAATAATTCCATGAAAACTAAACAAAAAGAGCAAAAATTAAAGAGAAAATTTCAGAGAATATTCAATCAGTAAAATGTAAAGAAATGATTGCCTCAAAATAAATATATTTACGAAATGTACAGAAACAGTGACATAAAAATTAAAAAAATAAAAGAGAATCAAAATTGTGAAGAAATGATTACAGAAGATATAAAGAAAGAAAGACATAGAAACTGAATCCATGAGGAAATAACTAAGTTAACATATTGAAAATAAATACCCAAGGCCACACTTCCATCGATTAGAGACTACGCACAGTAGGGCTGTGTGCTCGGCATAAGCCAACTCTTCCAAGGCCGATTCAAGGGTATGCAATCATTGGAGTTGAAGCTCTGGTCATAACATAACCAAGGCTCTTACTCTGAGGCATGATCCAAAGCGTTGAACTATTCTGAAATATAAAGAGTTCTCCAGCAAGGCAGGTAGTGGACGGCCTTGCGCCCCAAAACCAGCAAGAAGAGGGTGCCCTGGTACAGGTACTTTCTTGGGCCTTGGGCCCTGGCACACTTCTGATAGACCAGTCCTTGGCGAAAGGAAATCGAGACGCGTCCGGGAGATCCCCCTTGCGCCCGACAAGATTCTACACGCATCCGAGAGACCCCCATCGCGCCCGCCCGGGTTCAAGACACCGCGAGACGCGCGTCCCCTGGCGCCCCCCAGGAACCCGGGCGCGTCCGGGAGATTTCCATTTCGCCCGGCCGGGTTCAATGCACCGCGAGACTCGCGCTCCCAACGCTCCTACTTGGCGAGGCGCACACTCGGGTACATTTGTTTCCTCCTTTCCTCCTTTCCTCCCTCGCTTCCGAACAAAGGGACTGCCGAACTCCCAGGAATGCGCCAGGGGCAGCGCCAGATTTTTACCTCGTATAGTCCGAGGGGCCAAGGTCCGCATATCCTCCGTACCTCGTACTGCTGACATCGTTCCTCGTATGGACGAGGGTCCGAGGGGCCACGGTCGCATATCCTCCGTACCTCGTACTGCTGACCTCGTACCTCGTATGTACGAGGGTCCGAGGGGCCACGGTCGCATATCCTCCGTACCTCGTACTGCTGACCTCGTACCTCGTATGTACGAGGGTCCGAGGGGCCACGGTCGCATATCCTCCGTACCTCGTACTGCTGACCTCGTACCTCGTATGTACGAGGGTCCGAGGGGCCACGGTCGCATATCCTCCGTACCTCGTACTGCTGACCTCGTACCTCGTATGTACGAGGGTCCGAGGGGCCACGGTCGCATATCCTCCGTACCTCGTACTGCTGACATCGTTCCTCGTATGGACGAGGGTCCGAGGGGCCACGGTCGCATATCCTCCGTACCTCGTACTGCTGACCTCGTACCTCGTATGTTCGAGGGTCCGAGGGGCCACGGTCGCGTTCATAGAATTGACCCTCCTAATTAAAAATCAAACCAAAAATTAAAAATTAGAACAAAAAGGAGTTTAGGAACTTTTTCATGTTTATGATCTGCGGAAGTTCCACGGAGTGGAGGTCACCCATCCCAGACCTCTTCCGTGCCAAGGGCGCTTCACCGCAGCGGTCTTATCGGATCTGGGTTACACCAGTCCGGACGTGATGGACATCACGTCGACGAAAGGGTCCCAGGGGGTTTTGTTATCTTATTTTCTTAATTATCATGAGAATATTCAGAAAATAATAAATAAATCATCTGAGTTCCAGCTGTGTTCATAGAAGTGAGCTGTGTTTCTGAAGGGCGAAGGAGGATGAAGCGTTCAAGGGAGGAAGGTTCTTCGGCCTCTGATCAGACCATCAACTTTATCAACAAAGTCAAGACACGATTTTCAGCGGAGGAGCACGTGTACAAGGCATTTCTGAAGATTTTGAATATTGAATTTGAATTTTACCTCGTATGTACGAGGGTCCGAGGGGCCACGGTCGCATATCCTCCGTACCTCGTACTGCTGACATCGTACCTCGTATGTACGAGGGTCCAAGGGGCCACGGTCGCACATCCTCCGTACCTCATACTGTTGACATCGTACCTCGTATGTACGAGGGTCCGAGGGGCCACGGTCGCATTCATAGAATCGACCCCTCTTATAAAATTTTAAAAAAATTAAAAAAATTAAAAAAAAAAAAAACGAAAAGGAGTTTAGGAACTTTTTTATGTTTATGATATGCGGAAGTTCCACGGAGTGGAGGTCACCCATCCCAGACCTCTTAAGTGCCAAGGGCGCTTCACCGCAGCAGTCTTATCGGATCTGGGTTTTGTTATCTTATTTTCTTTATTATCATGAGATAATTCAGAAAATAATAAATAAATCATCACATATTCAGAAAGAAACAAGCATTACTAAAAAACATAATTCCATGAAAAATAAAATTAAAAAAGTAAAATCTAAAGAGAAAATTTCAGAAAATATTCAATCAGTAAAATTTAAAGAAATGATTGCCTCAAAATAAATATAATTACGAAAATGTAGAGAAACAGTGACCAAAAAATACAAAAATAAAAGAAAATTGAAATTGTGAAGAAAGGATTACAGAAGATATAAAGAAAGAAAGACATAGAAACTGAATCCATGAGGAAATAACTAAGTTAACATATTGAAAATAAATACCCAAGGCCACACTTCCATCGATTAGAGACTACGCACAGTAGGGCTGTGTGCTCGGCATAAGCCAACTCTTCCAAGGCCGATTCAAGGGTATGCAATCATTGGAGTTGAAGCTCTGGTCATAACATAACCAAGGCTCTTACTCTGAGGCATGAACCAAAGCGTTGAACTATTCTGAAATAGATAGAGTTCTCCAGCAAGGCAGTTAGTGGACGGCCTTGCGCCCCAAAACCAGCAAGAAGAGGGTGCCCTGGTACAGGTACTTTCTTGGGCCTTGGGCCCTGGCACACTTCTGATAGACCAGTCCTTGGCGAAAGGAAATCGAGACGCGTCCGGGAGATCCCCCTTGCGCCCGACAAGATTCTACACGCATCCGAGAGACCCCCATCGCGCCCGCCCGGGTTCAAGACACCGCGAGACGCGCGTCCCCTGGCGCCCCCCAGGAACCCGGGCGCGTCCGGGAGATTTCCATTTCGCCCGGCCGGGTTCAATTTGTTTCCTCCTTTCCTCCTTTCCTCCCTCACTTCCGAACAAAGGGACTGCCGAACTCCCAGGAATGCGCCAGGGGCAGCGCCAGATTTTTACCTCGTATAGTCCGAGGGGCCCAGGTCCGCATATCCTCCGTACCTCGTACTGCTGACATCGTTCCTCGTATGGACGAGGGTCCGAGGGGCCACGGTCGCATATCCTCCGTACCTCGTACTGCTGACCTCGTACCTCGTATGTACGAGGGTCCGAGGGGCCACGATCGCATATCCCCCGTACCTCGTACTGTTGACATCGTTCCTCGTATGTACGAGGGTCCGAGGGGCCATGGTCGCATTCATAGAATCGACCCCTCTTAAAAAATAAAAAAAAATTAAAGAAAAAAAAAAACGAAGAGGAGTTTAGGAACTTTTTCATGTTTATGATCTGCGGAAGTTCCACGGAGTGCAGGTCACCCATCCCAGACCTCTTCCGTGCCAAGGGCGCTTGACCGCAGCGGTCTTATCAGAGTCCGGACGTGATGGACATCACGTCGATGAAAGGCTCCCGGGGGGTTTTGTTATCTTATTTTCTTAATTATCATGAGATAATTCAGAAAATAATAAATATATAATCACATTTTCCGAAAGAAACATGCACATTAAAAAACAATTCCATGAAAAATAAAAAAGCAAAATCTAAAGAGAAAATTTCAGAAAATATTCAATCAGTCAAATGTAAAGAAATGATTGCATTAAAATAAATATAAATACGAAAATGTAGAGAAACAGAGACATGAAAAAATAATAAAAATTAATCGAAATCGTGAAGAAATGATAACAGAAGATATTAAGAAAGAAAGACATAGAAACTGAATCCATGAAGGAATAACTAAGTTAACATATTGAAAATAAATACCCAAGGCCACACTTCTATCGATTAGAGTCACTGAGGAAGGATATGAACTCGACTAACGACTGACGGTCAGTCAAGAATCGAGTTATCAAATGTGTATAACTCCAGATTATCTTGGGCTCAATTCTTGCAGGATTCTATAGCCAAGTCTATTCAAAAAGATGCAAATTTTTTGCTTGAGTATCATTTTTAAAATAGAAAAAAAGTGCATAATAAATAATAATTTCTAACCTGATTGCTTATAGACGCGTCCGAGGGATGCCCCTTTGCGCCCGGCAGGAATCTTGAAACGTCCCGGGGACGGTCTGCAGTCAGTGAGGGTGGAGACACCGTGAAACGCGCGTTCCCTCGCGCCCGACAGGTGTCTAGAGGCGTCCGAGGGATGCCCCCTCGCGCCCCACAGGAATCTGGACGAGTCCGGTAAATTCCCCTTGTGCCCGGCTGGGTTCCAGACACCGTGAAACGAGCGTCTCCTCGCGCCCGACAGGAATCTAGAGGCGTCCGAATGATGCCTCCTTGCGCCCGGCAGGAATCTTGAAACGTCCGGGGGACGGTCTGCAGTCAGTCGTCAAGTGGAGTTCATATCGTGACGAAGGATATGAACTGGACTGACGACTCACAGTCAGTCAAGAATCGAGGGACTGTGATTGACGACGGACGGAATAAACCGTGGGGTTAGTCACCAGTCAGTCAAGAATCGTGGGACCGTGACTGGCCACTGAATGAAGACATCGTCAATGAACTTAAATGAAATGAATTGTGTTCTGTTTGTTTTCACATTATTATTTTCACATCATTGAGCGGGAGGCAGGGAGGGAAGACCTGAGCCAGGCATGCAAGCGGGAGGCAGGAAGTGAGCGATGCGCGGGAGGCAGCGGGGGGCAGGGGCAGGGATCAGCTCCCTCGCGTTCCCCCAAAAGTGTTGAGCCTTTAGTGACGAGGAGGGGGGGGGGGAGCGGGAGTTAGGGAAGGAAGACATGCAAGCGTGAGGCAGGGAAGAAGGGAGGAAGTGAGTAAAGGCCTGGAAGCCTGCGCTCGCCCAGACCCAGGGGCAGGGCAGGGATCAGCTACCTCATTCGGAGGACGTAGCACAGACGACCTATATATATGGGGTGAGGTGCAGTTCAGCCGCATCAGGGTCCAGTCGTCCATTCTGTTCCAGTAGTCACCTGAGTTACAAGCGCCGTCTGCCACTGTCTCTTTGCTGTCGTTTGTGAGGAGGGTCCGATCCGGGAGCAGGGAGGAGGGGCGCAGGAGAGAAAAGCGAGAGGCGGAGTGGGCGTGTTTCGATTTCGGTCGTAAGGAAGAGGGGCGAAATGCCAGGAGGGGGCTCGGGAGGGAGGGAGGGAGGGAGGGAAGACCTGAGCAGGCGTGCAAGCGGGAGGCAGGGAAGAAGGGAGGAAGTGAGGAAGGCCTGGAAGCCTGCGTTCGCCCAGACCCAGGGGCAGGGGCAGGGATCAGCTACCTCATACCTCATTCCACTGGCACATAAAAACTCATGAAAACTGCCATAGCAGCGGAGAACCATCAACTTGAAGAATTGGACATGTTGAAGGACGAAGGAAGAGCGGAAGAAGGATCTGTGTCCACTGAGCATGACCTGGGCTCCCGTGGGGCAGTTCATGGTGTGTCTCTACCCGAGGAGAAATTTCAACGCGACAACAGTGTAGACTTCATGAATTTGCCGATGGAAAATACTGAAGAGGAAGCACCTCCAACCTTCAAAGATACAAAATCTTCAAAAGAGCCTGCAGATGTTCACTCGAAATCTCTCACGGTTTCTCCTTCATGTACGTTTCTATTCCACACCTGTGAAGTTTGTCATCATTTTCAGCATTTATAGATAAATTTTCAGCAAATTTTCATTCGTAGATTGTCACAGTCGACCAATTGTAAGTAAATTTTATTGTAGTCACATACAATCATGTCTGTTTTCATTCATTTGTTCCATATTATCAAGGGAAAGAAATTGGTGCCAAACTCGATCGATGGAAAAACTTGCAGATATATTTGATTCATCAATATGAATACTATTCATGAAACAATGTCATTCTTCTTATTCAATCAACTAGTGCATGGATGGCTGCGAAGTGATTCTACGTGCGTTTGGGTATTGCAGTCCAGTTCAAAGGGCTGAATCATGTCGCCTTTCGTTGCGAGAACCTGGAGAAATCGCTGGATTTTTACTGTGGACTTTTGGGTATGTGTACCGTTTAATTTGACAGTTATGTCAGTCTTAGACATAGGAGGAAATGAAATACAGCGAAGGATGCATTCCAGCAATCTGTGAGTAACGAACCGCTTTCATCAAATAGCTAACCATCTTTTATTCATTCCAATAGGTTTGATGACTAGTCCAGATAGACCAGAGCTTCCGTATAGAGGAGCTTGGTTACTTTTGGGAGCTGAGGGTATTCATATCATGGAGGTTCCCAACCCTGATCCAGTTCACGGTCGGCCTGGGCATGGTGGTTTCGACAGACATGCATGCTTTAACTGCAAGAATGTTGAAGGTCTTCGACAAACACTTGAGAAAGCAGGTGAGCATATAGTAGTTGCAAACTGGGATTTTAGGCTGACCTTGAATTTTCTAATGTGTTTGCAGTTGTATATAAACACGATTTGATGTGGTTCAGACTACAAGCTTTGCTATAACGTACACCCTCATTTCTCTTTTGAAGGGATACCGTACCAGCACTGCATGGTGCCCTCAATATTCTGTTGCGATCCTGATGGCAATGGATTGGAGTTTATTGAAATTAGTCCTCTGACCCCTGGGTCTGGGCGAGCGGAGGCTTGCACGCCTGGCTCAGGTCTTCCCTCCCTGCCTCCCGCTCTCCCTGGGGGTTTTAGGGGTGGAATTCATGTCTTTTCTGAGTGACCCTATACCTAAACCCTAAACCGCTCGGCACTGCGCGCTCTCGCTCGTCTCGCACTCGCTCCTCCTCTCGTCTCGTTCCAGCCTTTCGTGTTTCCGCTCGTCAACCAGCCAGAAGCGCAACAGCATAGCGGTTTTTCTTGGCACGGCGGGCGCGAGGGGAAGGTAAGACGCGTTCACCTTCCAATTTGCTAAAATCCAAGTTCCTGCATTCAATTTTGTGCTGTCCAAGTTCCTGCTGCCTTTGAGAGTCTTGGGTAGTGTCATCTGGTCCATAGCGCGAAGGGACGCGCCACCTGTCCTCCTGACGCTCGCCTCGATCCTGTGCGGGCGCAAGGGGAGGTAAGACGCTCTCCCTCCTCAATCGAATCGTTTCAAAAAATCTTGTTTCAATTTCGTGCTGAGTTCCAGCTGTGTTCATAGAAGTGAGCTGTGTTTCTGAAGGGCGAAGGAGGATGAAGCGTTCAAGGGAGGAAGGTTCTTCGGCCTCTGATCAGACCATCAACTTTTTCAACAAAGTCAAGACACGATTTTCAGCGGACGAGCACGTGTACAAGGCGTTTCTGGAGATTTTGAATATTGAATTTGAATTTTACCTCGTATGTACGAGGGTCCGAGGGGCCACGGTCGCATATCCTCCGTACCTCGTACTGCTGACATCGTACCTCGTATGTACGAGGGTCCGAGGGGCCATGGTCGCATTCATAGAATCGATCCCTCTTATAGAATTTTAAAAAAATTAAAAAAATTAAAAAAAAAAAAACGAAAAGGAGTTTAGGAACTTTTTTATGTTTATGATCTGCGGAAGTTCCACGGAGTGGAGGTCACCCATCCCAGACCTCTTCCGTGCCAAGGGCGCTTAACCGCAGCGGTCTTATCGGATCTGGGTTACACCAGTCCGGACGTGATGGACATCACGTCGATGAAAGGCACCCGGGGGGTTTTGTTATCTTATTTTCTTAATTATCATGAGATAATTAAGAAAATAATAAATATATAATCACATATTCAGAAAGAAACAAGCACATTAAAAAACAATTCCATGAAAAATAAAAAAGTAAAATCTAAAGAGAAAATTTCAGAAATTATTCAATCAGTCAAATTTAAAGAAATGATTGCATTAAAATAAATAAAATTACGAAAATGTAGAGAAACAGTGACATAAAAAATAATAAAAATTAATCGAAATCGTGAAGAAATGATTACAGAAGATATAAAGAAAGAAAGACATAGAAACTGAATCCATGAAGAAATAACTAAGTTAACATATTAAAATAAATACCTAAGGCCACACTTCTATCGATTAGAGTCACTGAGGAAGGATATGATCTCGACTGACGGTCAGTCAAGAATCGAGTTATCAAATGTGTATAACTCCAGATTATCTTGGGCTCAATTCTTGCAGGATTCTATAGCCACGTCTATTCAAAAAGATGCAAATTTACTGCATGAGTACCATTTTTAAAATAGAAAAAAAAAGTGCATAATAAATAATAATTTCTAACCTGATTGCTTAATTCTAAATGTTTCTGTTTCTATCCATGATTATTTAGAATCGAAGAGAAATCCCAACATTGATACAAAGATCAACGGTTCAGATCATACTTCAGAGTCATATTTATCTATCCATGATCATTTATAATTAAAAAAAATAATCTCCACATTGGCTCAAAGATCAACTGTTCAGATCATTCTTCAGAGTCTTTAGTTTTGTCTTTTTATTCAAGTTTTTTTTTATCCATTTGATTCATTGGTTTTATTTTTTTATTTCATTTCTTATTCCTTCATCTCTCATGCGAGTGATTATCATAGGAAAAGATAACAAAATGCGCCATGATTCGATCACGTCAGGGCTGGTATGCCTCCTGCTGCTGCCGCTGCTGTGCTCCTGCTACCCTAAACCTAAAGCCCCAAAGCCGTTCTCCACTGCGCGCTCTCGCTCTCGCTTGTTCTCTCTGTCTCCGCCCTCTCTCTCTCTCTCCCCCTTTCTCTGGCCCTGCTGCTGCTGCTCGCCTTCCCCTCATCCTCTCTTCTTCAATTCCTGCTTTCATTTTTGTGCCGATTTGCAAGTTCCTGCCAAGGGCGCAAGGGGACGCGCCACTCACCTTCCCCTTGCGCCCGGCCGATCAGCGGCTACCAACGGCCGCTGATCGGATGTCCCCGAAGAGACGAGAGGGGAGGTGCAGCTGCAGTATTTATACGCGTAAGACCTGAGATTACAACACTCATGCCTTTAATGCGAGAATACGGAACACGTGGCGCTCTCAAATGTTTTTCTAGTTTCAAATGTTTTTAACTCCAGATTATCTTGGGCTCAATTCTTGCAGAATTTGTATAGCCAAGTCTATTAAAAAAGATGCAGATTTATTGCATGAATATCATTTTCCAAATAGAAAATAAGAAAAAATAAACAATAATTTCTAACCTGATTTATAATTTCTAAATGTTACTGTTTCTATCCGTAATCGTTTATGGAGGCCGTCCGGGAGATCCCCGAAGGATCAGCATCGAGGAAAGATGTCTTTCGCCAGTCGTCACTCAAGTCCATGTCTTCCCTCAGTGACTCAGATGTCCCCGAAGGGACGAGAGGGAAGGTGCAGCTGCAGTATTTATACGCGTAAGACCTGAGATTACAATACCCGTGCCATTAATGAGAGAATACTGAACACGTGTCGCTCTCAATTGTTTTTCTAGGTTCAAATTTTATAACTTCAAATTATCTTGGGCTCCATTCTCGCAGAATTCCATAACGAAGTTTATTCAAAGAGATTTTCATGCAAGTTTATTGCAGGAATATCAGTTTCTAAGAAAAAAGAATTAAAACATCACAAATAAAAATTTCTGATCTGATTGCCAAATTCTAAAGTGAACTTTTTCTATCCAGGATTACTAATAATTCAGAAAGAAATCCTAACATTGGTTCAGAGATCAACGGTTCAGATCATACTTCCGAGTCAGAGTCGTATTTATCTGTTATCTCCTTGGAAATCTTTTATGGAATTCGTTTATATATCTATCTCATTGTTTTTTTAACTTTTATTTTTTTGCTTTTATTCATTTTTTGCTTTTATTTTACTTTTGATTGTTTTATCTCTCAAACGAATATTTATCACAGGACAAGATAACAAAATCTCAGGGGACTCTTTCATGGACGTGATTCCGATCGCATCACGGCTGGTATGCCAGATCCCATCAGAACCCCGCGGTTAAGCGCCCTTGGAACGGAATAGGTCTGGGATGGGTGACCACACTCCGTGGAACTTCCGCAAATCATAAAGCTCCTAAGGTAGTCCGAGTCAGAGTCATTTTTCCTTATTTTTTGGAGAATCTAGACGCGTCCGAGGGATGCCCCTTCGCACCCGACAGGAATGTAGAGGCCGTCCGAGAGATCCCCTCGCGCCCGACAGGAATATAGACGCGTCCGAGGGATGCCCCCTCGCGCCCCACAGGAATCTAGACTAGTCCGGGAAATCCTCCTTGCGCCCGGCCGGTTCCCAGACACCGTGAAACGCGCGTCCCCTCGCGCCCGACAGGAATATAGATGCGTCCGAGGGATGGCCCCTCGCGCCCCACAGGAATCTAGACGCGTCCGAGATATCTCCCTTGCGCCCGGCCGGGTTCCAGACAGAGTGAAACGCGCGTCTCCTCGAGGCCGACAGGAATCTAGAAGCGTCCGAGGGATTGCCCTTCGCGCCCGGCAGGAATCTTGAAACGTCCCGGGGACTGTCTGCAGTCAGTGAGGGTGGCGACACCGTGAGAACGCGCGTTCCCTCGCGCCCGACAGGTGTCTAGAGGCGTCCGAGGGATGCCCCCTCGCGCCCGGCAGGAATCTAGAGGCGTCCGGGGGCCAGTCTGGAGTCAGTGAGGGTGGAGACTCCGTGAAACGCGCGTTCCCTCGCGCCCGACAGGTATCTAGAGGCGTCCGAGGGATGCCCCCTCGCGCCCCACAGGAATCTGGACGAGTCCGATAAATCCCCCTTGCGCCCGGCCGGGTCCCAGACACCGTGAAACGCGCGTCCCCTCGCGCCCGACAGGTATCTAGAGGCGTCCGAGGGATGCCCCCTTGCGCCCCACAGGAATCTGGACGAGTCCGATAAATCCCCCTTGCGCCCGGCAGGAATCTAGAGGCGTCCGGGGGCCAGTCTGGAGTCAGCGAGGGTGGAGACTCCGTGAAACGCGCGTTCCCTCGCGCCCGACTGGTATCTAGAGGCGTCCGAGGGATGCCCCCTGCGCCCCACAGGAATCTGGACGAGTCCGATAAGTCCCCCTTGCGCCCGGCCGGGTTCCAGACACCGTGAAACGAGCGTCTCCTCGCGCCCGACAGGAATCTAGAGGCGTCCGAGGGATGCCCCCTCGCGCCCGGTAGGAATCTTGAAACGTCCGGGGGACGGTCTGCAGTCAGTCGTCAAGTGGAGTCCATATCCTGACGAAGGATATGAACTGGACTGACGACTCACAGTCAGTCAAGAATCGAGGGACAGTGATTGACGACGGACGGAATAAACCGTGGGGTCAGTCAGCACTCAGTGAAGAATCTTGACAACTGACGGAATAAACCGTGGGGTCAGTCGCCAGTCAGTCAAGAATCGAGGGACCGTGACTGGCCACTGAATGAAGACATCGTCAATGAGCTAAAATGAAATGAATTGTGTTCTGTTTGTTTTCCCATCAATGTTTTCGTCCTTGACAACATTAGATCTGACGAGATTACATATAGTTTTATCAGTTGGGAGTTCTGGCTTTTTTCCAGTTTCACACATATTTTTTCCACGCCTCCTCCTACTCGAAAGATCGAATCTAAAAAATGTGACAAACTCTGCGACTAACAAACTCCCTTTTTTCGCTCGCTGTAAAATCTTCTCACTTTATAAAAAAAAAACGAAAAGGACTTTAGGCACTTTTTCATGTTTATGATCTGCGGAAGTTCCACGGACTGGATGTTACCCATCCCAGACCTCTTCCGTGCCAAGGGCGCTTCACCGCAGCGGTCTTATCGGATCTGGGTTACACCAGTCCGGACGTGATGGACATCACGTCGACAGAAGGGTCCCGGGGGGTTTTGTTATCTTATTTTCTTAATTATCATGAGATAATTCAGAAAATAATAAATAAATCATCACATATTCAGAAAGAAACAAGCATTACTAAAAAGAATAATTCCATGAAAACTAAACAAAAAGAGCAAAAATTAAAGAGAAAATTTCAGAGAATATTCAATCAGTAAAATGTAAAGAAATGATTGCCTCAAAATAAATATAATTACGAAATGTACAGAAACAGTGACATAAAAATTACAAAAATAAAAGAGAATCAAAATTGTGAAGAAATGATTACAGAAGATATAAAGAAAGAAAGACATAGAAACTGAATCCATGAGGAAATAACTAAGTTAACATATTGAAAATAAATACCCAAGGCCACACTTCCATCGATTAGAGACTACGCACAGTAGGGCTGTGTGCTCGGCATAAGCCAACTCTTCCAAGGCCGATTCAAGGGTATGCAATCATTGGAGTTGAAGCTCTGGTCATAACATAACCAAGGCTCTTACTCTGAGGCATGATCCAAAGCGTTGAACTATTCTGAAATATAAAGAGTTCTCCAGGAAGGCAGGTAGTGTACGGCCTTGCGCCCCAAAACCAGCAAGAAGAGGGTGCCCTGGTACAGGTACGAACTTGGGCCTTGGGCCCTGGCACACTTCTGATAGACCAGTCCTTGGCGAAAGGAAATCGAGACGCGTCCGGGAGATCCCCCTTGCGCCCGACAAGATTCTACACGCATCCGAGAGACCCCCATCGCGCCCGCCCGGGTTCAAGACACCGCGAGACGCGCGTCCCCTGGCGCCCCCCAGGAACCCGGGCGCGTCCGGGAGATTTCCATTTCGCCCGGCCGGGTTCAATGCACCGCGAGACTCGCGCTCCCAACGCTCCTACTTGGCGAGGCGCACACTCGGGTACATTTGTTTCCTCCTTTCCTCCTTTCCTCCCTCGCTTCCGAACAAAGGGACTGCCGAACTCCCAGGAATGCGCCAGGGGCAGCGCCAGATTTTTACCTCGTATAGTCCGAGGGGCCAAGGTCCGCATATCCTCCGTACCTCGTACTGCTGACATCGTTCCTCGTATGGACGAGGGTCCGAGGGGCCACGGTCGCATATCCTCCGTACCTCGTACTGCTGACCTCGTACCTCGTATGTACGAGGGTCCGAGGGGCCACGGTCGCATATCCTCCGTACCTCGTACTGCTGACCTAGTACCTCGTATGTACGAGGGTCCGAGGGGCCACGGTCGCATATCCTCCGTACCTCGTACTGCTGACCTCGTACCTCGTATGTACGAGGGTCCGAGGGGCCACGGTCGCATATCCTCCGTACCTCGTACTGCTGACCTCGTACCTCGTATCTACGAGGGTCCGAGGGGCCACGGTCGCATATCCTCCCTACCTCGTACTGCTGACATCGTTCCTCGTATGGACGAGGGTCCGAGGGGCCACGGTCGCATATCCTCCGTACCTCGTACTGCTGACCTCGTACCTCGTATGTTCGAGGGTCCGAGGGGCCACGGTCGCGTTCATAGAATTGACCCTCCTAATTAAAAATCAAACCAAAAATTAAAAATTAGAACAAAAAGGAGTTAAGGAACTTTTTCATGTTTATGATCTGCGGAAGTTCCACGGAGTGGAGGTCACCCATCCCAGACCTCTTCCGTGCCAAGGGCGCTTCACCGCAGCGGTCTTATCGGATCTGGGTTACACCAGTCCGGACGTGATGGACATCACGTCGACGAAAGGGTCCCAGGGGGTTTTGTTATCTTATTTTCTTAATTATCATGAGAATATTCAGAAAATAATAAATAAATCATCTGAGTTCCAGCTGTGTTCATAGAAGTGAGCTGTGTTTCTGAAGGGCGAAGGAGGATGAAGCGTTCAAGGGAGGAAGGTTCTTCGGCCTCTGATCAGACCATCAACTATATCAACAAAGTCAAGACACGATTTTCAGCGGAGGAGCACGTGTACAAGGCGTTTCTGAAGATTTTGAATATTGAATTTGAATTTTACCTCGTATGTACGAGGGTCCGAGGGGCCACGGTCGCATATCCTCCGTACCTCGTACTGCTGACATCGTACCTCGTATGTACGAGGGTCCAAGGGGCCACGGTCGCACATCCTCCGTACCTCATACTGTTGACATCGTACCTCGTATGTACGAGGGTCCGAGGGGCCACGGTCGCATTCATAGAATCGACCCCTCTTATAAAATTTTAAAAAAATTAAAAAAATTAAAAAAAAAAAAAACGAAAAGGAGTTTAGGAACTTTTTTATGTTTATGATCTGCGGAAGTTCCACGGAGTGGAGGTCACCCATCCCAGACCTCTTAAGTGCCAAGGGCGCTTCACCGCAGCAGTCTTATCGGATCTGGGTTTTGTTATCTTATTTTCTTTATTATCATGAGATAATTCAGAAAATAATAAATAAATCATCACATATTCAGAAAGAAACAAGCATTACTAAAAAACATAATTCCATGAAAAATAAAATTAAAAAAGTAAAATCTAAAGAGAAAATTTCAGAAAATATTCAATCAGTAAAATTTAAAGAAATGATTGCCTCAAAATAAATATAATTACGAAAATGTAGAGAAACAGTGACCAAAAAATACAAAAATAAAAGAAAATTGAAATTGTGAAGAAAGGATTACAGAAGATATAAAGAAAGAAAGACATAGAAACTGAATCCATGAGGAAATAACTAAGTTAACATATTGAAAATAAATACCCAAGGCCACACTTCCATCGATTAGAGACTACGCACAGTAGGGCTGTGTGCTCGGCATAAGCCAACTCTTCCAAGGCCGATTCAAGGGTATGCAATCATTGGAGTTGAAGCTCTGGTCATAACATAACCAAGGCTCTTACTCTGAGGCATGATCCAAAGCGTTGAACTATTCTGAAATAGATAGAGTTCTCCAGCAAGGCAGTTAGTGGACGGCCTTGCGCCCCAAAACCAGCAAGAAGAGGGTGCCCTGGTACAGGTACGAACTTGGGCCTTGGGCCCTGGCACACTTCTGATAGACCAGTCCTTGGCGAAAGGAAATCGAGACGCGTCCGGGAGATCCCCCTTGCGCCCGACAAGATTCTACACGCATCCGAGAGACCCCCATTGCGCCCGCCCGGGTTCAAGACACCGCGAGACGCGCGTCCCCTGGCGCCCCCCAGGAACCCGGGCGCGTCCGGGAGATTTCCATTTCGCCCGGCCGGGTTCAATTTGTTTCCTCCTTTCCTCCTTTCCTCCCTCACTTCCGAACAAAGGGACTGCCGAACTCCCAGGAATGCGCCAGGGGCAGCGCCAGATTTTTACCTCGTATAGTCCGAGGGGCCCAGGTCCGCATATCCTCCGTACCTCGTACTGCTGACATCGTTCCTCGTATGGACGAGGGTCCGAGGGGCCACGGTCGCATATCCTCCGTACCTCGTACTGCTGACCTCGTACCTCGTATGTACGAGGGTCCGAGGGGCCACGATCGCATATCCCCCGTACCTCGTACTGTTGACATCGTTCCTCGTATGTACGAGGGTCCGAGGGGCCATGGTCGCATTCATAGAATCGACCCCTCTTAAAAAATAAAAAAAAATTAAAGAAAAAAAAAAACGAAGAGGAGTTTAGGAACTTTTTCATGTTTATGATCTGCGGAAGTTCCACGGAGTGCAGGTCACCCATCCCAGACCTCTTCCGTGCCAAGGGCGCTTGACCGCAGCGGTCTTATCAGAGTCCGGACGTGATGGACATCACGTCGATGAAAGGCTCCCGGGGGGTTTTGTTATCTTATTTTCTTAATTATCATGAGATAATTCAGAAAATAATAAATATATAATCACATTTTCCGAAAGAAACATGCACATTAAAAAACAATTCCATGAAAAATAAAAAAGCAAAATCTAAAGAGAAAATTTCAGAAAATATTCAATCAGTCAAATGTAAAGAAATGATTGCATTAAAATAAATATAAATACGAAAATGTAGAGAAACAGAGACATGAAAAAATAATAAAAATTAATCGAAATCGTGAAGAAATGATAACAGAAGATATTAAGAAAGAAAGACATAGAAACTGAATCCATGAAGGAATAACTAAGTTAACATATTGAAAATAAATACCCAAGGCCACACTTCTATCGATTAGAGTCACTGAGGAAGGATATGAACTCGACTAACGACTGACGGTCAGTCAAGAATCGAGTTATCAAATGTGTATAACTCCAGATTATCTTGGGCTCAATTCTTGCAGGATTCTATAGCCAAGTCTATTCAAAAAGATGCAAATTTTTTGCTTGAGTATCATTTTTAAAATAGAAAAAAAGTGCATAATAAATAATAATTTCTAACCTGATTGCTTATAGACGCGTCCGAGGGATGCCCCTTTGCGCCCGGCAGGAATCTTGAAACGTCCCGGGGACGGTCTGCAGTCAGTGAGGGTGGAGACACCGTGAAACGCGCGTTCCCTCGCGCCCGACAGGTGTCTAGAGGCGTCCGAGGGATGCCCCCTCGCGCCCCACAGGAATCTGGACGAGTCCGGTAAATTCCCCTTGTGCCCGGCTGGGTTCCAGACACCGTGAAACGAGCGTCTCCTCGCGCCCGACAGGAATCTAGAGGCGTCCGAATGATGCCTCCTTGCGCCCGGCAGGAATCTTGAAACGTCCGGGGGACGGTCTGCAGTCAGTCGTCAAGTGGAGTTCATATCGTGACGAAGGATATGAACTGGACTGACGACTCACAGTCAGTCAAGAATCGAGGGACTGTGATTGACGACGGACGGAATAAACCGTGGGGTTAGTCACCAGTCAGTCAAGAATCGAGGGACCGTGACTGGCCACTGAATGAAGACATCGTCAATGAACTTAAATGAAATGAATTGTGTTCTGTTTGTTTTCACATTATTATTTTCACATCATTGAGCGGGAGGCAGGGAGGGAAGACCTGAGCCAGGCATGCAAGCGGGAGGCAGGAAGTGAGCGATGCGCGGGAGGCAGCGGGGGGCAGGGGCAGGGATCAGCTCCCTCGCGTTCCCCCAAAAGTGTTGAGCCTTTAGTGACGAGGAGGGGGGGGGGGAGCGGGAGTTAGGGAAGGAAGACATGCAAGCGTGAGGCAGGGAAGAAGGGAGGAAGTGAGTAAAGGCCTGGAAGCCTGCGCTCGCCCAGACCCAGGGGCAGGGCAGGGATCAGCTACCTCATTCGGAGGACGTAGCACAGACGACCTATATATATGGGGTGAGGTGCAGTTCAGCCGCATCAGGGTCCAGTCGTCCATTCTGTTCCAGTAGTCACCTGAGTTACAAGCGCCGTCTGCCACTGTCTCTTTGCTGTCGTTTGTGAGGAGGGTCCGATCCGGGAGCAGGGAGGAGGGGCGCAGGAGAGAAAAGCGAGAGGCGGAGTGGGCGTGTTTCGATTTCGGTCGTAAGGAAGAGGGGCGAAATGCCAGGAGGGGGCTCGGGAGGGAGGGAGGGAGGGAGGGAAGACCTGAGCAGGCGTGCAAGCGGGAGGCAGGGAAGAAGGGAGGAAGTGAGGAAGGCCTGGAAGCCTGCGTTCGCCCAGACCCAGGGGCAGGGGCAGGGATCAGCTACCTCATACCTCATTCCACTGGCACATAAAAACTCATGAAAACTGCCATAGCAGCGGAGAACCATCAACTTGAAGAATTGGACATGTTGAAGGACGAAGGAAGAGCGGAAGAAGGATCTGTGTCCACTGAGCATGACCTGGGCTCCCGTGGGGCAGTTCATGGTGTGTCTCTACCCGAGGAGAAATTTCAACGCGACAACAGTGTAGACTTCATGAATTTGCCGATGGAAAATACTGAAGAGGAAGCACCTCCAACCTTCAAAGATACAAAATCTTCAAAAGAGCCTGCAGATGTTCACTCGAAATCTCTCACGGTTTCTCCTTCATGTACGTTTCTATTCCACACCTGTGAAGTTTGTCATCATTTTCAGCATTTATAGATAAATTTTCAGCAAATTTTCATTCGTAGATTGTCACAGTCGACCAATTGTAAGTAAATTTTATTGTAGTCACATACAATCATGTCTGTTTTCATTCATTTGTTCCATATTATCAAGGGAAAGAAATTGGTGCCAAACTCGATCGATGGAAAAACTTGCAGATATATTTGATTCATCAATATGAATACTATTCATGAAACAATGTCATTCTTCTTATTCAATCAACTAGTGCATGGATGGCTGCGAAGTGATTCTACGTGCGTTTGGGTATTGCAGTCCAGTTCAAAGGGCTGAATCATGTCGCCTTTCGTTGCGAGAACCTGGAGAAATCGCTGGATTTTTACTGTGGACTTTTGGGTATGTGTACCGTTTAATTTGACAGTTATGTCAGTCTTAGACATAGGAGGAAATGAAATACAGCGAAGGATGCATTCCAGCAATCTGTGAGTAACGAACCGCTTTCATCAAATAGCTAACCATCTTTTATTCATTCCAATAGGTTTGATGACTAGTCCAGATAGACCAGAGCTTCCGTATAGAGGAGCTTGGTTACTTTTGGGAGCTGAGGGTATTCATATCATGGAGGTTCCCAACCCTGATCCAGTTCACGGTCGGCCTGGGCATGGTGGTTTCGACAGACATGCATGCTTTAACTGCAAGAATGTTGAAGGTCTTCGACAAACACTTGAGAAAGCAGGTGAGCATATAGTAGTTGCAAACTGGGATTTTAGGCTGACCTTGAATTTTCTAATGTGTTTGCAGTTGTATATAAACACGATTTGATGTGGTTCAGACTACAAGCTTTGCTATAACGTACACCCTCATTTCTCTTTTGAAGGGATACCGTACCAGCACTGCATGGTGCCCTCAATATTCTGTTGCGATCCTGATGGCAATGGATTGGAGTTTATTGAAATTAGTCCTCTGACCCCTGGGTCTGGGCGAGCGGAGGCTTGCACGCCTGGCTCAGGTCTTCCCTCCCTGCCTCCCGCTCTCCCTGGGGGTTTTAGGGGTGGAATTCATGTCTTTTCTGAGTGACCCTATACCTAAACCCTAAACCGCTCGGCACTGCGCGCTCTCGCTCGTCTCGCACTCGCTCCTCCTCTCGTCTCGTTCCAGCCTTTCGTGTTTCCGCTCGTCAACCAGCCAGAAGCGCAACAGCATAGCGGTTTTTCTTGGCACGGCGGGCGCGAGGGGAAGGTAAGACGCGTTCACCTTCCAATTTGCTAAAATCCAAGTTCCTGCATTCAATTTTGTGCTGTCCAAGTTCCTGCTGCCTTTGAGAGTCTTGGGTAGTGTCATCTGGTCCATAGCGCGAAGGGACGCGCCACCTGTCCTCCTGACGCTCGTCTCGATCCTGTGCGGGCGCAAGGGGAGGTAAGACGCTCTCCCTCCTCAATCGAATCGTTTCAAAAAATCTTGTTTCAATTTCGTGCTGAGTTCCAGCTGTGTTCATAGAAGTGAGCTGTGTTTCTGAAGGGCGAAGGAGGATGAAGCGTTCAAGGGAGGAAGGTTCTTCGGCCTCTGATCAGACCATCAACTTTTTCAACAAAGTCAAGACACGATTTTCAGCGGAGGAGCACGTGTACAAGGCGTTTCTGGAGATTTTGAATATTGAATTTGAATTTTACCTCGTATGTACGAGGGTCCGAGGGGCCACGGTCGCATATCCTCCGTACCTCGTACTGCTGACATCGTACCTCGTATGTACGAGGGTCCGAGGGGCCATGGTCGCATTCATAGAATCGATCCCTCTTATAAAATTTAAAAAAAATTAAAAAAATTAAAAAAAAAAAACGAAAAGGAGTTTAGGAACTTTTTTATGTTTATGATCTGCGGAAGTTCCACGGAGTGGAGGTCACCCATCCCAGACCTCTTCCGTGCCAAGGGCGCTTAACCGCAGCGGTCTTATCGGATCTGGGTTACACCAGTCCGGACGTGATGGACATCACGTCGATGAAAGGCACCCGGGGGGTTTTGTTATCTTATTTTCTTAATTATCATGAGATAATTAAGAAAATAATAAATATATAATCACATATTCAGAAAGAAACAAGCACATTAAAAAACAATTCCATGAAAAATAAAAAAGTAAAATCTAAAGAGAAAATTTCAGAAATTATTCAATCAGTCAAATTTAAAGAAATGATTGCATTAAAATAAATAAAATTACGAAAATGTAGAGAAACAGTGACATAAAAAATAATAAAAATTAATCGAAATCGTGAAGAAATGATTACAGAAGATATAAAGAAAGAAAGACATAGAAACTGAATCCATGAAGAAATAACTAAGTTAACATATTAAAATAAATACCTAAGGCCACACTTCTATCGATTAGAGTCACTGAGGAAGGATATGATCTCGACTGACGGTCAGTCAAGAATCGAGTTATCAAATGTGTATAACTCCAGATTATCTTGGGCTCAATTCTTGCAGGATTCTATAGCCACGTCTATTCAAAAAGATGCAAATTTACTGCATGAGTACCATTTTTAAAATAGAAAAAAAAAGTGCATAATAAATAATAATTTCTAACCTGATTGCTTAATTCTAAATGTTTCTGTTTCTATCCATGATTATTTAGAATCGAAGAGAAATCCCAACATTGATACAAAGATCAACGGTTCAGATCATACTTCAGAGTCATATTTATCTATCCATGATCATTTATAATTAAAAAAAATAATCTCCACATTGGCTCAAAGATCAACTGTTCAGATCATTCTTCAGAGTCTTTAGTTTTGTCTTTTTATTCAAGTTTTTTTTTATCCATTTGATTCATTGGTTTTATTTTTTTATTTCATTTCTTATTCCTTCATCTCTCATGCGAGTGATTATCATAGGAAAAGATAACAAAATGCGCCATGATTCGATCACGTCAGGGCTGGTATGCCTCCTGCTGCTGCCGCTGCTGTGCTCCTGCTACCCTAAACCTAAAGCCCCAAAGCCGTTCTCCACTGCGCGCTCTCGCTCTCGCTTGTTCTCTCTGTCTCCGCCCTCTCTCTCTCTCTCCCCCTTTCTCTGGCCCTGCTGCTGCTGCTCGCCTTCCCCTCATCCTCTCTTCTTCAATTCCTGCTTTCATTTTTGTGCCGATTTGCAAGTTCCTGCCAAGGGCGCAAGGGGACGCGCCACTCACCTTCCCCTTGCGCCCGGCCGATCAGCGGCTACCAACGGCCGCTGATCGGATGTCCCCGAAGAGACGAGAGGGGAGGTGCAGCTGCAGTATTTATACGCGTAAGACCTGAGATTACAACACTCATGCCTTTAATGCGAGAATACGGAACACGTGGCGCTCTCAAATGTTTTTCTAGTTTCAAATGTTTTTAACTCCAGATTATCTTGGGCTCAATTCTTGCAGAATTTGTATAGCCAAGTCTATTAAAAAAGATGCAGATTTATTGCATGAATATCATTTTCCAAATAGAAAATAAGAAAAAATAAACAATAATTTCTAACCTGATTTATAATTTCTAAATGTTACTGTTTCTATCCGTAATCGTTTATGGAGGCCGTCCGGGAGATCCCCGAAGGATCAGCATCGAGGAAAGATGTCTTTCGCCAGTCGTCACTCAAGTCCATGTCTTCCCTCAGTGACTCAGATGTCCCCGAAGGGACGAGAGGGAAGGTGCAGCTGCAGTATTTATACGCGTAAGACCTGAGATTACAATACCCGTGCCATTAATGAGAGAATACTGAACACGTGTCGCTCTCAATTGTTTTTCTAGGTTCAAATTTTATAACTTCAAATTATCTTGGGCTCCATTCTCGCAGAATTCCATAACGAAGTTTATTCAAAGAGATTTTCATGCAAGTTTATTGCAGGAATATCAGTTTCTAAGAAAAAAGAATTAAAACATCACAAATAAAAATTTCTGATCTGATTGCCAAATTCTAAAGTGAACTTTTTCTATCCAGGATTACTAATAATTCAGAAAGAAATCCTAACATTGGTTCAGAGATCAACGGTTCAGATCATACTTCCGAGTCAGAGTCGTATTTATCTGTTATCTCCTTGGAAATCTTTTATGGAATTCGTTTATATATCTATCTCATTGTTTTTTTAACTTTTATTTTTTTGCTTTTATTCATTTTTTGCTTTTATTTTACTTTTGATTGTTTTATCTCTCAAACGAATATTTATCACAGGACAAGATAACAAAATCTCAGGGGACTCTTTCATGGACGTGATTCCGATCGCATCACGGCTGGTATGCCAGATCCCATCAGAACCCCGCGGTTAAGCGCCCTTGGAACGGAATAGGTCTGGGATGGGTGACCACACTCCGTGGAACTTCCGCAAATCATAAAGCTCCTAAGGTAGTCCGAGTCAGAGTCATTTTTCCTTATTTTTTGGAGAATCTAGACGCGTCCGAGGGATGCCCCTTCGCACCCGACAGGAATGTAGAGGCCGTCCGAGAGATCCCCTCGCGCCCGACAGGAATATAGACGCGTCCGAGGGATGCCCCCTCGCGCCCCACAGGAATCTAGACTAGTCCGGGAAATCCTCCTTGCGCCCGGCCGGTTCCCAGACACCGTGAAACGCGCGTCCCCTCGCGCCCGACAGGAATATAGATGCGTCCGAGGGATGGCCCCTCGCGCCCCACAGGAATCTAGACGCGTCCGAGATATCTCCCTTGCGCCCGGCCGGGTTCCAGACAGAGTGAAACGCGCGTCTCCTCGAGGCCGACAGGAATCTAGAAGCGTCCGAGGGATTGCCCTTCGCGCCCGGCAGGAATCTTGAAACGTCCCGGGGACTGTCTGCAGTCAGTGAGGGTGGCGACACCGTGAGAACGCGCGTTCCCTCGCGCCCGACAGGTGTCTAGAGGCGTCCGAGGGATGCCCCCTCGCGCCCGGCAGGAATCTAGAGGCGTCCGGGGGCCAGTCTGGAGTCAGTGAGGGTGGAGACTCCGTGAAACGCGCGTTCCCTCGCGCCCGACAGGTATCTAGAGGCGTCCGAGGGATGCCCCCTCGCGCCCCACAGGAATCTGGACGAGTCCGATAAATCCCCCTTGCGCCCGGCCGGGTCCCAGACACCGTGAAACGCGCGTCCCCTCGCGCCCGACAGGTATCTAGAGGCGTCCGAGGGATGCCCCCTTGCGCCCCACAGGAATCTGGACGAGTCCGATAAATCCCCCTTGCGCCCGGCAGGAATCTAGAGGCGTCCGGGGGCCAGTCTGGAGTCAGCGAGGGTGGAGACTCCGTGAAACGCGCGTTCCCTCGCGCCCGACTGGTATCTAGAGGCGTCCGAGGGATGCCCCCTGCGCCCCACAGGAATCTGGACGAGTCCGATAAGTCCCCCTTGCGCCCGGCCGGGTTCCAGACACCGTGAAACGAGCGTCTCCTCGCGCCCGACAGGAATCTAGAGGCGTCCGAGGGATGCCCCCTCGCGCCCGGTAGGAATCTTGAAACGTCCGGGGGACGGTCTGCAGTCAGTCGTCAAGTGGAGTCCATATCCTGACGAAGGATATGAACTGGACTGACGACTCACAGTCAGTCAAGAATCGAGGGACAGTGATTGACGACGGACGGAATAAACCGTGGGGTCAGTCAGCACTCAGTGAAGAATCTTGACAACTGACGGAATAAACCGTGGGGTCAGTCGCCAGTCAGTCAAGAATCGAGGGACCGTGACTGGCCACTGAATGAAGACATCGTCAATGAGCTAAAATGAAATGAATTGTGTTCTGTTTGTTTTCCCATCAATGTTTTCGTCCTTGACAACATTAGATCTGACGAGATTACATATAGTTTTATCAGTTGGGAGTTCTGGCTTTTTTCCAGTTTCACACATATTTTTTCCACGCCTCCTCCTACTCGAAAGATCGAATCTAAAAAATGTGACAAACTCTGCGACTAACAAACTCCCTTTTTTCGCTCGCTGTAAAATCTTCTCACTTTATAAAAAAAAAACGAAAAGGACTTTAGGCACTTTTTCATGTTTATGATCTGCGGAAGTTCCACGGACTGGATGTTACCCATCCCAGACCTCTTCCGTGCCAAGGGCGCTTCACCGCAGCGGTCTTATCGGATCTGGGTTACACCAGTCCGGACGTGATGGACATCACGTCGACAGAAGGGTCCCGGGGGGTTTTGTTATCTTATTTTCTTAATTATCATGAGATAATTCAGAAAATAATAAATAAATCATCACATATTCAGAAAGAAACAAGCATTACTAAAAAGAATAATTCCATGAAAACTAAACAAAAAGAGCAAAAATTAAAGAGAAAATTTCAGAGAATATTCAATCAGTAAAATGTAAAGAAATGATTGCCTCAAAATAAATATAATTACGAAATGTACAGAAACAGTGACATAAAAATTACAAAAATAAAAGAGAATCAAAATTGTGAAGAAATGATTACAGAAGATATAAAGAAAGAAAGACATAGAAACTGAATCCATGAGGAAATAACTAAGTTAACATATTGAAAATAAATACCCAAGGCCACACTTCCATCGATTAGAGACTACGCACAGTAGGGCTGTGTGCTCGGCATAAGCCAACTCTTCCAAGGCCGATTCAAGGGTATGCAATCATTGGAGTTGAAGCTCTGGTCATAACATAACCAAGGCTCTTACTCTGAGGCATGATCCAAAGCGTTGAACTATTCTGAAATATAAAGAGTTCTCCAGGAAGGCAGGTAGTGTACGGCCTTGCGCCCCAAAACCAGCAAGAAGAGGGTGCCCTGGTACAGGTACGAACTTGGGCCTTGGGCCCTGGCACACTTCTGATAGACCAGTCCTTGGCGAAAGGAAATCGAGACGCGTCCGGGAGATCCCCCTTGCGCCCGACAAGATTCTACACGCATCCGAGAGACCCCCATCGCGCCCGCCCGGGTTCAAGACACCGCGAGACGCGCGTCCCCTGGCGCCCCCCAGGAACCCGGGCGCGTCCGGGAGATTTCCATTTCGCCCGGCCGGGTTCAATGCACCGCGAGACTCGCGCTCCCAACGCTCCTACTTGGCGAGGCGCACACTCGGGTACATTTGTTTCCTCCTTTCCTCCTTTCCTCCCTCGCTTCCGAACAAAGGGACTGCCGAACTCCCAGGAATGCGCCAGGGGCAGCGCCAGATTTTTACCTCGTATAGTCCGAGGGGCCAAGGTCCGCATATCCTCCGTACCTCGTACTGCTGACATCGTTCCTCGTATGGACGAGGGTCCGAGGGGCCACGGTCGCATATCCTCCGTACCTCGTACTGCTCACCTCGTACCTCGTATGTACGAGGGTCCGAGGGGCCACGGTCGCATATCCTCCGTACCTCGTACTGCTGACCTAGTACCTCGTATGTACGAGGGTCCGAGGGGCCACGGTCGCATATCCTCCGTACCTCGTACTGCTGACCTCGTACCTCGTATGTACGAGGGTCCGAGGGGCCACGGTCGCATATCCTCCGTACCTCGTACTGCTGACCTCGTACCTCGTATCTACGAGGGTCCGAGGGGCCACGGTCGCATATCCTCCCTACCTCGTACTGCTGACATCGTTCCTCGTATGGACGAGGGTCCGAGGGGCCACGGTCGCATATCCTCCGTACCTCGTACTGCTGACCTCGTACCTCGTATGTTCGAGGGTCCGAGGGGCCACGGTCGCGTTCATAGAATTGACCCTCCTAATTAAAAATCAAACCAAAAATTAAAAATTAGAACAAAAAGGAGTTAAGGAACTTTTTCATGTTTATGATCTGCGGAAGTTCCACGGAGTGGAGGTCACCCATCCCAGACCTCTTCCGTGCCAAGGGCGCTTCACCGCAGCGGTCTTATCGGATCTGGGTTACACCAGTCCGGACGTGATGGACATCACGTCGACGAAAGGGTCCCAGGGGGTTTTGTTATCTTATTTTCTTAATTATCATGAGAATATTCAGAAAATAATAAATAAATCATCTGAGTTCCAGCTGTGTTCATAGAAGTGAGCTGTGTTTCTGAAGGGCGAAGGAGGATGAAGCGTTCAAGGGAGGAAGGTTCTTCGGCCTCTGATCAGACCATCAACTTTATCAACAAAGTCAAGACACGATTTTCAGCGGAGGAGCACGTGTACAAGGCGTTTCTGAAGATTTTGAATATTGAATTTGAATTTTACCTCGTATGTACGAGGGTCCGAGGGGCCACGGTCGCATATCCTCCGTACCTCGTACTGCTGACATCGTACCTCGTATGTACGAGGGTCCAAGGGGCCACGGTCGCACATCCTCCGTACCTCATACTGTTGACATCGTACCTCGTATGTACGAGGGTCCGAGGGGCCACGGTCGCATTCATAGAATCGACCCCTCTTATAAAATTTTAAAAAAATTAAAAAAAAAAAAAACGAAAAGGAGTTTAGGAACTTTTTTATGTTTATGATCTGCGGAAGTTCCACGGAGTGGAGGTCACCCATCCCAGACCTCTTAAGTGCCAAGGGCGCTTCACCGCAGCAGTCTTATCGGATCTGGGTTTTGTTATCTTATTTTCTTTATTATCATGAGATAATTCAGAAAATAATAAATAAATCATCACATATTCAGAAAGAAACAAGCATTACTAAAAAACATAATTCCATGAAAAATAAAATTAAAAAAGTAAAATCTAAAGAGAAAATTTCAGAAAATATTCAATCAGTAAAATTTAAAGAAATGATTGCCTCAAAATAAATATAATTACGAAAATGTAGAGAAACAGTGACCAAAAAATACAAAAATAAAAGAAAATTGAAATTGTGAAGAAAGGATTACAGAAGATATAAAGAAAGAAAGACATAGAAACTGAATCCATGAGGAAATAACTAAGTTAACATATTGAAAATAAATACCCAAGGCCACACTTCCATCGATTAGAGACTACGCACAGTAGGGCTGTGTGCTCGGCATAAGCCAACTCTTCCAAGGCCGATTCAAGGGTATGCAATCATTGGAGTTGAAGCTCTGGTCATAACATAACCAAGGCTCTTACTCTGAGGCATGATCCAAAGCGTTGAACTATTCTGAAATAGATAGAGTTCTCCAGCAAGGCAGTTAGTGGACGGCCTTGCGCCCCAAAACCAGCAAGAAGAGGGTGCCCTGGTACAGGTACGAACTTGGGCCTTGGGCCCTGGCACACTTCTGATAGACCAGTCCTTGGCGAAAGGAAATCGAGACGCGTCCGGGAGATCCCCCTTGCGCCCGACAAGATTCTACACGCATCCGAGAGACCCCCATTGCGCCCGCCCGGGTTCAAGACACCGCGAGACGCGCGTCCCCTGGCGCCCCCCAGGAACCCGGGCGCGTCCGGGAGATTTCCATTTCGCCCGGCCGGGTTCAATTTGTTTCCTCCTTTCCTCCTTTCCTCCCTCACTTCCGAACAAAGGGACTGCCGAACTCCCAGGAATGCGCCAGGGGCAGCGCCAGATTTTTACCTCGTATAGTCCGAGGGGCCCAGGTCCGCATATCCTCCGTACCTCGTACTGCTGACATCGTTCCTCGTATGGACGAGGGTCCGAGGGGCCACGGTCGCATATCCTCCGTACCTCGTACTGCTGACCTCGTACCTCGTATGTACGAGGGTCCGAGGGGCCACGATCGCATATCCCCCGTACCTCGTACTGTTGACATCGTTCCTCGTATGTACGAGGGTCCGAGGGGCCATGGTCGCATTCATAGAATCGACCCCTCTTAAAAAATAAAAAAAAATTAAAGAAAAAAAAAAACGAAGAGGAGTTTAGGAACTTTTTCATGTTTATAATCTGCGGAAGTTCCACGGAGTGCAGGTCACCCATCCCAGACCTCTTCCGTGCCAAGGGCGCTTGACCGCAGCGGTCTTATCAGAGTCCGGACGTGATGGACATCACGTCGATGAAAGGCTCCCGGGGGGTTTTGTTATCTTATTTTCTTAATTATCATGAGATAATTCAGAAAATAATAAATATATAATCACATTTTCCGAAAGAAACATGCACATTAAAAAACAATTCCATGAAAAATAAAAAAGCAAAATCTAAAGAGAAAAAGTTCAGAAAATATTCAATCAGTCAAATGTAAAGAAATGATTGCATTAAAATAAATATAAATACGAAAATGTAGAGAAACAGAGACATGAAAAAATAATAAAAATTAATCGAAATCGTGAAGAAATGATAACAGAAGATATTAAGAAAGAAAGACATAGAAACTGAATCCATGAAGGAATAACTAAGTTAACATATTGAAAATAAATACCCAAGGCCACACTTCTATCGATTAGAGTCACTGAGGAAGGATATGAACTCGACTAACGACTGACGGTCAGTCAAGAATCGAGTTATCAAATGTGTATAACTCCAGATTATCTTGGGCTCAATTCTTGCAGGATTCTATAGCCAAGTCTATTCAAAAAGATGCAAATTTTTTGCTTGAGTATCATTTTTAAAATAGAAAAAAAGTGCATAATAAATAATAATTTCTAACCTGATTGCTTATAGACGCGTCCGAGGGATGCCCCTTTGCGCCCGGCAGGAATCTTGAAACGTCCCGGGGACGGTCTGCAGTCAGTGAGGGTGGAGACACCGTGAAACGCGCGTTCCCTCGCGCCCGACAGGTGTCTAGAGGCGTCCGAGGGATGCCCCCTCGCGCCCCACAGGAATCTGGACGAGTCCGGTAAATTCCCCTTGTGCCCGGCTGGGTTCCAGACACCGTGAAACGAGCGTCTCCTCGCGCCCGACAGGAATCTAGAGGCGTCCGAATGATGCCTCCTTGCGCCCGGCAGGAATCTTGAAACGTCCGGGGGACGGTCTGCAGTCAGTCGTCAAGTGGAGTTCATATCGTGACGAAGGATATGAACTGGACTGACGACTCACAGTCAGTCAAGAATCGAGGGACTGTGATTGACGACGGACGGAATAAACCGTGGGGTTAGTCACCAGTCAGTCAAGAATCGAGGGACCGTGACTGGCCACTGAATGAAGACATCGTCAATGAACTTAAATGAAATGAATTGTGTTCTGTTTGTTTTCACATTATTATTTTCACATCATTGAGCGGGAGGCAGGGAGGGAAGACCTGAGCCAGGCATGCAAGCGGGAGGCAGGAAGTGAGCGATGCGCGGGAGGCAGCGGGGGGCAGGGGCAGGGATCAGCTCCCTCGCGTTCCCCCAAAAGTGTTGAGCCTTTAGTGACGAGGAGGGGGGGGGGGGGAGCGGGAGTTAGGGAAGGAAGACATGCAAGCGTGAGGCAGGGAAGAAGGGAGGAAGTGAGTAAAGGCCTGGAAGCCTGCGCTCGCCCAGACCCAGGGGCAGGGCAGGGATCAGCTACCTCATTCGGAGGACGTAGCACAGACGACCTATATATATGGGGTGAGGTGCAGTTCAGCCGCATCAGGGTCCAGTCGTCCATTCTGTTCCAGTAGTCACCTGAGTTACAAGCGCCGTCTGCCACTGTCTCTTTGCTGTCGTTTGTGAGGAGGGTCCGATCCGGGAGCAGGGAGGAGGGGCGCAGGAGAGAAAAGCGAGAGGCGGAGTGGGCGTGTTTCGATTTCGGTCGTAAGGAAGAGGGGCGAAATGCCAGGAGGGGGCTCGGGAGGGAGGGAGGGAGGGAGGGAAGACCTGAGCAGGCGTGCAAGCGGGAGGCAGGGAAGAAGGGAGGAAGTGAGGAAGGCCTGGAAGCCTGCGTTCGCCCAGACCCAGGGGCAGGGGCAGGGATCAGCTACCTCATACCTCATTCCACTGGCACATAAAAACTCATGAAAACTGCCATAGCAGCGGAGAACCATCAACTTGAAGAATTGGACATGTTGAAGGACGAAGGAAGAGCGGAAGAAGGATCTGTGTCCACTGAGCATGACCTGGGCTCCCGTGGGGCAGTTCATGGTGTGTCTCTACCCGAGGAGAAATTTCAACGCGACAACAGTGTAGACTTCATGAATTTGCCGATGGAAAATACTGAAGAGGAAGCACCTCCAACCTTCAAAGATACAAAATCTTCAAAAGAGCCTGCAGATGTTCACTCGAAATCTCTCACGGTTTCTCCTTCATGTACGTTTCTATTCCACACCTGTGAAGTTTGTCATCATTTTCAGCATTTATAGATAAATTTTCAGCAAATTTTCATTCGTAGATTGTCACAGTCGACCAATTGTAAGTAAATTTTATTGTAGTCACATACAATCATGTCTGTTTTCATTCATTTGTTCCATATTATCAAGGGAAAGAAATTGGTGCCAAACTCGATCGATGGAAAAACTTGCAGATATATTTGATTCATCAATATGAATACTATTCATGAAACAATGTCATTCTTCTTATTCAATCAACTAGTGCATGGATGGCTGCGAAGTGATTCTACGTGCGTTTGGGTATTGCAGTCCAGTTCAAAGGGCTGAATCATGTCGCCTTTCGTTGCGAGAACCTGGAGAAATCGCTGGATTTTTACTGTGGACTTTTGGGTATGTGTACCGTTTAATTTGACAGTTATGTCAGTCTTAGACATAGGAGGAAATGAAATACAGCGAAGGATGCATTCCAGCAATCTGTGAGTAACGAACCGCTTTCATCAAATAGCTAACCATCTTTTATTCATTCCAATAGGTTTGATGACTAGTCCAGATAGACCAGAGCTTCCGTATAGAGGAGCTTGGTTACTTTTGGGAGCTGAGGGTATTCATATCATGGAGGTTCCCAACCCTGATCCAGTTCACGGTCGGCCTGGGCATGGTGGTTTCGACAGACATGCATGCTTTAACTGCAAGAATGTTGAAGGTCTTCGACAAACACTTGAGAAAGCAGGTGAGCATATAGTAGTTGCAAACTGGGATTTTAGGCTGACCTTGAATTTTCTAATGTGTTTGCAGTTGTATATAAACACGATTTGATGTGGTTCAGACTACAAGCTTTGCTATAACGTACACCCTCATTTCTCTTTTGAAGGGATACCGTACCAGCACTGCATGGTGCCCTCAATATTCTGTTGCGATCCTGATGGCAATGGATTGGAGTTTATTGAAATTAGTCCTCTGACCCCTGGGTCTGGGCGAGCGGAGGCTTGCACGCCTGGCTCAGGTCTTCCCTCCCTGCCTCCCGCTCTCCCTGGGGGTTTTAGGGGTGGAATTCATGTCTTTTCTGAGTGACCCTATACCTAAACCCTAAACCGCTCGGCACTGCGCGCTCTCGCTCGTCTCGCACTCGCTCCTCCTCTCGTCTCGTTCCAGCCTTTCGTGTTTCCGCTCGTCAACCAGCCAGAAGCGCAACAGCATAGCGGTTTTTCTTGGCACGGCGGGCGCGAGGGGAAGGTAAGACGCGTTCACCTTCCAATTTGCTAAAATCCAAGTTCCTGCATTCAATTTTGTGCTGTCCAAGTTCCTGCTGCCTTTGAGAGTCTTGGGTAGTGTCATCTGGTCCATAGCGCGAAGGGACGCGCCACCTGTCCTCCTGACGCTCGTCTCGATCCTGTGCGGGCGCAAGGGGAGGTAAGACGCTCTCCCTCCTCAATCGAATCGTTTCAAAAAATCTTGTTTCAATTTCGTGCTGAGTTCCAGCTGTGTTCATAGAAGTGAGCTGTGTTTCTGAAGGGCGAAGGAGGATGAAGCGTTCAAGGGAGGAAGGTTCTTCGGCCTCTGATCAGACCATCAACTTTTTCAACAAAGTCAAGACACGATTTTCAGCTGAGGAGCACGTGTACAAGGCGTTTCTGGAGATTTTGAATATTGAATTTGAATTTTACCTCGTATGTACGAGGGTCCGAGGGGCCACGGTCGCATATCCTCCGTACCTCGTACTGCTGACATCGTACCTCGTATGTACGAGGGTCCGAGGGGCCATGGTCGCATTCATAGAATCGATCCCTCTTATAAAATTTAAAAAAAAATTAAAAAAAATTAAAAAAAAAAAAACGAAAAGGAGTTTAGGAACTTTTTTATGTTTATGATCTGCGGAAGTTCCACGGAGTGGAGGTCACCCATCCCAGACCTCTTCCGTGCCAAGGGCGCTTAACCGCAGCGGTCTTATCGGATCTGGGTTACACCAGTCCGGACGTGATGGACATCACGTCGATGAAAGGCACCCGGGGGGTTTTGTTATCTTATTTTCTTAATTATCATGAGATAATTAAGAAAATAATAAATATATAATCACATATTCAGAAAGAAACAAGCACATAAAAAAAACAATTCCATGAAAAATAAAAAAGTAAAATCTAAAGAGAAAATTTCAGAAATTATTCAATCAGTCAAATGTAAAGAAATGATTGCATTAAAATAAATAAAATTACGAAAATGTAGAGAAACAGTGACATAAAAAAATAATAAAAATTAATCGAAATCGTGAAGAAATGATTACAGAAGATATAAAGAAAGAAAGACATAGAAACTGAATCCATGAAGAAATAACTAAGTTAACATATTAAAATAAATACCTAAGGCCACACTTCTATCGATTAGAGTCACTGAGGAAGGATATGATCTCGACTGACGGTCAGTCAAGAATCGAGTTATCAAATGTGTATAACTCCAGATTATCTTGGGCTCAATTCTTGCAGGATTCTATAGCCAAGTCTATTCAAAAAGATGCAAATTTACTGCATGAGTACCATTTTTAAAATAGAAAAAAAAAGTGCATAATAAATAATAATTTCTAACCTGATTGCTTAATTCTAAATGTTTCTGTTTCTATCCATGATTATTTAGAATCGAAGAGAAATCCCAACATTGATACAAAGATCAACGGTTCAGATCATACTTCAGAGTCATATTTATCTATCCATGATCATTTATAATTAAAAAAAATAATCTCCACATTGGCTCAAAGATCAACTGTTCAGATCATTCTTCAGAGTCTTTAGTTTTGTCTTTTTATTCAAGTTTTTTTTTATCCATTTGATTCATTGGTTTTATTTTTTTATTTCATTTCTTATTCCTTCATCTCTCATGCGAGTGATTATCATAGGAAAAGATAACAAAATGCGCCATGATTCGATCACGTCAGGGCTGGTATGCCTCCTGCTGCTGCCGCTGCTGCGCTCCTGCTACCCTAAACCTAAAGCCCCAAAGCCGTTCTCCACTGCGCGCTCTCGCTCTCGCTTGTTCTCTCTGTCTCCGCCCTCTCTCTCTCTCTCCCCCTTTCTCTGGCCCTGCTGCTGCTGCTCGCCTTCCCCTCATCCTCTCTTCTTCAATTCCTGCTTTCAATTTTGTGCCGATTTGCAAGTTCCTGCCAAGGGCGCAAGGGGACGCGCCACTCACCTTCCCCTTGCGCCCGGCCGATCAGCGGCTACCAACGGCCGCTGATCGGATGTCCCCGAAGAGACGAGAGGGGAGGTGCAGCTGCAGTATTTATACGCGTAAGACCTGAGATTACAACACTCATGCCTTTAATGCGAGAATACGGAACACGTGGCGCTCTCAAATGTTTTTCTAGTTTCAAATGTTTTTAACTCCAGATTATCTTGGGCTCAATTCTTGCAGAATTTGTATAGCCAAGTCTATTAAAAAAGATGCAGATTTATTGCATGAATATCATTTTCAAAATAGAAAATAAGAAATAATAAACAATAATTTCTAACCTGATTTATAATTTCTAAATGTTACTGTTTCTATCCGTAATCGTTTATGGAGGCCGTCCGGGAGATCCCCGAAGGATCGGCATCCAGGAAAGATGTCTTTCGCCAGTCGTCACTGAAGTCCATGTCTTCCCTCAGTGACTCAGATGTCCCCGAAGGGACGAGAGGGAAGGTGCAGCTGCAGTATTTATACGCGTAAGACCTGAGATTACAATACCCGTGCCATTAATGAGAGAATACTGAACACGTGTCGCTCTCAATTGTTCTTCTAGGTTCAAATTTTATAACTTCAAATTATCTTGGGCTCCATTCTTGCAGAATTCCATAACGAAGTTTATTCAAAGAGATTTTCATGCAAGTTTATTGCAGGAATATCAGTTTCTAAGAAAAAAGAATTAAAACATCATAAATAAAAATTTCTGATCTGATTGCCAAATTCTAAAGGGAACTATTTCTATCCAGGATTACTAATAATTCAGAAAGAAATCCTAACATTGGTTCAGAGATCAACGGTTCAGATCATACTTCCGAGTCAGAGTCGTATTTATCTGTTATCTCCTTGGTAATCTTTTATGGAATTCGTTTATATACCTATCTCATTGTTTTTTAAACTTTTATTTTTTTGCTTTTATTCATTTTTTGCTTTTATTTTACTTTTGATTGTTTTATCTCTCGAACGAATAACCATCACAGGACAAGATAACAAAATCTCAGGGGACTCTTTCATGGACGTGATTCCGATCGCATCACGGCTGGTATGCCAGATCCCATCAGAACCCCGCGGTTAAGCGCCCTTGGAACGGAATAGGTCTGGGATGGGTGATCACACTCCGTGGAACTTCCGCAAATCATAAAGCTCCTAAGGTAGTCCGAGTCAGAGTCATTTTCCCTTATTTTTTGGAGAATCTAGACGCGTCCGAGGGATGCCCCTTCGCGCCTGACAGGAATGTAGAGGCCGTCCGAGAGATCCCCTCGCGCCCGACAGGAATATAGACGCGTCCGAGGGATGCCCCCTCGTGCCCCACAGGAATCTAGACTAGTCCGAGAAATCCCCCTTGCGCCCGGCCGGGTCCCAGACACCGTGAAACGCGCGTCCCCTCGCGCCCGACAGGAATATAGATGCGTCCGAGGGATGGCCCCTCGCGCCCCACAGGAATCTAGACGCGTCCGAGAAATCCCCCTTGCGCCAAAAATCCCGGTAAATCCCGGTCTGCAGTCAGTGAGGGTGGCCACACCGTGAGAACGCTTGTTCCCTCGCGCCCTTTAACGCGCGTCGCCCGGCAGGAATCTAGAGGCGTCCGGGGGCCAGTCTGGAGTCAGCGAGGGTGGAGACTCTGTGAAACGCGCGTTCCCTCGCGCCCGACTGGTATCTAGAGGCGTCCGAGGGATGCCCCCTTGCGCCCCACAGGAATCTAGACTAGTCCGAGAAATCCCCCTTGCGCCCGGCCGGGTCCCAGACACCGTGAAACGCGCGTCCCCTCGCGCCCGACAGGAATATAGATGCGTCCGAGGGATGGCCCCTCGCGCCCCACAGGAATCTAGACGCGTCCGAGATATCTCCCTTGCGCCCGGCCGGGTTCCAGACAGAGTGAAACGCGCGTCTCCTCGAGGCCGACAGGAATCAAGAAGCGTCCGAGGGATTGCCCTTCGCGCCCGGCAGGAATCTTGAAACGTCCCGGGGACGGTCTGCAGTCAGTGAGGGTGGCGACACCGTGAGAACGCGCGTTCCCTCGCGCCCGACGGGTATCTAGAGGCGTCCGAGGGATGCCCCTTGCGCCCCACAGGAATCTGGACGAGTCCGATAAATCCCCCTTGCGCCCGGCAGGAATCTAGAGGCGTCCGGTGGCCAGTCTGGAGTCAGCGAGGGTGGAGACTCTGTGAAACGCGCGTTCCCTCGCGCCCGACTGGTATCTAGAGGCGTCCGAGGGATGCCCCCTTGCGCCCCACAGGAATCTGGACGAGTCCGATAAATCCCCCTTGCGCCCGGCCGGGTTCCAGACACCGTGAAACGAGCGTCTCCTCGCGCCCGACAGGAATCTAGAGGCGTCCGAGGGATGCCCCCTCGCGCCCGGTAGGAATCTTGAAACGTCCGGGGGACGGTCTGCAGTCAGTCGTCAAGTGGAGTCCATATCCTGACGAAGGATATGAACTGGACTGACGACTCACAGTCAGTCAAGAATCGAGGGACAGTGATTGACGACGGACGGAATAAACCGTGGGGTCAGTCAGCACTCAGTGAAGAATCTTGACAACTGACGGAATAAACCGTGGGGTCAGTCGCCAGTCAGTCAAGAATCGAGGGACCGTGACTGGCCACTGAATGAAGACATCGTCAATGAGCTAAAATGAAATGAATTGTGTTCTGTTTGTTTTCACATCAATGTTTTCGTCCTTGACAACATTAGATCTGACGAGATTACATATAGTTTTATCAGTTGGGAGTTCTGGCTTTTTTCCAGTTTCACACATATTTTTTCCATGCTTTCTCCTACTCGAAAGATCGAATCTAAAAAATGTGACAAACTCTGCGACTAACAAACTCCCTTCTTTCGCTCGCTGTAAAATCTTCTCACTTTATAAAAAAAAACGAAAAGGAGTTTGGGAACTTTTTCATGTTTATGATCTGCGGAAGTTCCACGGACTGGATGTTACCCATCCCAGACCTCTCCCGTGCCAAGGGCGCTTCACCGCAGCGGTCTTATCGGATCTGGGTTACACCAGTCCGGACGTGATGGACATCACGTCGACAGAAGGGTCCCGGGGGGTTTTGTTATCTTATTTTCTTAATTATCATGAGATAATTCAGAAAATAAGAAATAAATCATCACATTTTCAGAAAGAAACAAGCATTACTTAAAAAAATAATTCCATGAAAACTAGACAAAAAGAGCAAAATCTAAAGAGAAAATTTCAGAATATATTCAATCAGTAAAATGTAAAGAAATGATTGCCTCAAAATAATTATAATTACGAAAATGTAGAGAAACAGTGACAGAAAAATACAAAAATAAAAGAAAATTGAAATTGTGAAGAAAGGATTACAGAAGATATCAAGAAAGAAAGACATAGAAACTGAATCCATGAGGAAATAACTAAGTTAACATATTGAAAATAAATACCCAAGGCCACACTTCCATCGATTAGAGACTACGCACAGTAGGGCTGTGTGCTCGGCATAAGCCCACTCTTCCAAGGCCGATTCAAGGGTATGCAATCATTGGAGTTGAAGCTCTGGTCAAAGCATAACCAAGGCTCTTCCTCTGAGGCATGATCCAAAGCGTTGAACTATTCTGAAATATATAGAGTTCTCCAGGAAGGCAGTTAGTGGACGGCCTTACGCCCCAAAACCAGCAAAAAGAGGGTGCCCTGGTACAGGTACGAACTTGGGCCTTGGGCCCTGGTACACTTCTGATAGACCAGCCCTTGGCGAAAGGAAATTGAGACGCGTCTGGGAGATCCCCCTTGCGCCCGACAAGATTCTACACGCATCCGAGAGACCCCCATTGCGCCCGCCCGGGTTCAAGACACCGCGAGACGCGCGTCCCCTGGCGCCCCCCAGGAACCCGGGCGCGTCCGGGAGATCCCCATTTCGCCCGGCCGGGTTCAATTTGTTTCCTCCTTTCCTCCTTTCCTCCCTCGTTTCCGAACATAGGGACTGCCGAACTCCCAGGAATGCGCCAGGGGCAGCGCCAGATTTTTACCTCGTATAGTCCGAGGGGCCCAGGTCCGCATATCCTCCGTACCTCGTACTGCTGACATCGTATCTCGTATGGACGAGGGTCCGAGGGGCCACGGTCGCATATCCTCCGTACCTCGTACTGCTGACCTCGTACCTCGTATGTTCGAGGGTCCGAGGGGCCACGGTCGCATATCCTCCGTACCTCGTACTGCTGACCTCGTAACTCGTATGTACGAGGGTCCGAGGGGCCACGCTCGCATATCCTCCGTATCTCGTACTGCTGATCTCGTACCTCGTATGTACGAGGGTCCGAGGGGCCACGGTCGCATATCCTCCGTACCTCGTACTCCTGATCTCGTACCTCGTATGTACGAGGGTCCGAGGGGCCACGGTCGCGTTCATAGAATTGACCCCCCTAATTAAAAATCAAACCAAAAATTAAAAATTAGAACAAAAAGGAGTTTAGGAACTTTTTCATGTTTATGATCTGCGGAAGTTCCACGGAGTGGAGGTCACCCATCCCAGACCTCTTCCGTGCCAAGGGCGCTTCACCGCAGCGGTCTTATCGGATCTGGGTTTTGTTATCTTATTTTCTTTATTATCATGAGATAATTCAGAAAATAATAAATAAATCATCACATATTCAGAAAGAAACAAGCATTACTAAAAAGAATAATTCCATGAAAAATAAAATTAAAAAAGTAAAATCTAAAGAGAAAATTTCAGAGAATATTCAATCAGTAAAATGTAAAGAAATAATTGCCTCAAAATAAATATAATTACGAAAATGTAGAGAAACAGTGACATAAAAATACAAAAATAAAAGAAAATTGAAATTGTGAAGAAAGGATTACAGAAGATATCAAGAAAGAAAGACATAGAAACTGAATCCATGAAGGAATAACTAAGTTAACATATTGAAAATAAATACCCAAGGCCACACTTCTATCGATTAGAGTCACTGAGGAAGGATATGAACTCGACTAACGACTGACGGTCAGTGAAGAATCGAGTTATCAAATGTGTATACCTCTAGATTATCTTGGGCTCAATTCTTGCAGGATTCTATAGCCAAGTCTATTCAAAAAGATGCAAATTTATTGCTTGAGTATCATTTTTAAAAAAGAAAAAAAGTGCATAATAAATAATAATTTCTAACCTGATTGCTTATAGACGCGTCCGAGGGATGCCCATTTGTGCCCGGCAGGAATCTTGAAACGTCCCGAGGACGGTCTGCAGTCAGTGAGGGTGGAGACTTCGTGAAACGCGCGTTCCCTCGCGCCCGACAGGTGTCTAGAGGCGTCCGAGGGATGCCCCCTCGCGCCCCACAGGAATCTGGACGAGTCCGATAAATTCCCCTTGCGCCCGGCTGGGTTCCAGACACCGTGAAACGAGCGTCATCTCGCGCCCGACAGGAATCTAGAGGCGTCCGAATGATGCCTCCTTGCGCCCGGCAGGAATCTTGAAACGTCCGGGGGACGGTCTGCAGTCAGTCGTCAAGTGGAGTTCATATCGTGACGAAGGATATGAACTGGACTGACGACTCACAGTCAGTCAAGAATCGAGGGACTGTGATTGACGACGGACGGAATAAACCGTGGGGTTAGTCACCAGTCAGTCAAGAATCGAGGGACCGTGACTGGCCACTGAATGAAGACATCGTCAATGAACTTAAATGAAATGAATTGTGTTCTGTTTGTTTTCACATTATTGTTTTCACATCATTGAGCGGGAGGCAGGGAGGGAAGACCTGAGCCAGGCATGCAAGTGGGAGGCAGGAAGTGAGCGATGCGCGGGAGGCAGCGGGGGGCAGGGGCAGGGATCAGCTCCCTCGCGTTCCCCCAAAAGTGTTGAGCCTTTAGTGACGAGGAGGGGGGGGGGAGCTGGAGTTAGGGAAGGAAGATGTGCAAGCGGGAGGCAGGGAAGAAGGGAGGAAGTGAGTAAAGGCCTGGAAGCCTGCGCTCGCCCAGACCCAGGGGCAGGGCAGGGATCAGCTACCTCATTCGGAGGACGTAGCACAGACGACCTATATATATGGGGTGAGGTGCAGTTCAGCCGCATCAGGGTCCAGTCGTCCATTCTGTTCCAGTAGTCACCTGAGTTACAAGCGCCGTCTGCCACTGTCTCTTTGCTGTCGTTTGTGACGAGGGTCCGATCCGGGAGCAGGGAGGAGGGGCGCAGGAGAGAAAAGCGAGAGGCGGAGTGGGCGTGTTTCGATTTCGGTCGTAAGGAAGAGGGGCGAAATGCCAGGAGGGGGCTCGGGAGGGAGGGAGGGAAGACCTGAGCAGGCGTGCAAGCGGGAGGCAGGGAAGAAGGGAGGAAGTGAGGAAGGCCTGGAAGCCTGCGTTCGCCCAGACCCAGGGGCAGGGGCAGGGATCAGCTACCTCATACCTCATTCCACTGGCACATAAAAACTCATGAAAACTGCCATAGTAGCGGAGAACCATCAACTTGAAGAATTGGACATGTTGAAGGACGAAGGAAGAGCGGAAGAAGGATCTGTGTCCACTGAGCATGACCTGGGCTCCCGTGGGGCAGTTCATGGTGTGTCTCTACCCGAGGAGAAATTTCAACGCGACAACAGTGTAGACTTCATGAATTTGCCGATGGAAAATACTGAAGTGGAAGCACCTCCAACCTTCAAAGATACAAAATCTTCAAAAGAGCCTGCAGATGTTCACTCGAAATCTCTCACGGTTTCTCCTTCATGTACGTTTCTATTCCACACCTGTGAAGTTTGTCATCATTTTCAGCATTTATAGATAAATTTTCAGCAAATTTTCATTCGTAGATTGTCACAGTCGACCAATTGTAAGTAAATTTTATTGTAGTCACATACAATCATGTCTGTTTTCATTCATTTGTTCCATATTATCAAGGGAAAGAGATTGGTGCCAAACTCGATCGATGGAAAAACTTGCAGATATATTTGATTCATCAATATGAATACTATTCATGAAACAATGTCATTCTTCTTATTCAATCAACTAGTGCATGGATGGCTGCGAAGTGATTCTACGTGCGTTTGGGTATTGCAGTCCAGTTCAAAGGGCTGAATCATGTCACCTTTCGTTGCGAGAACCTGGAAAAATCGTTGGATTTTTACTGTGGACTTTTGGGTATGTGTATCATTTAATTTGACAGTTATGTCAGTCTTAGACATAGGAGGAAATGAAATACAGCGAAGGATGCATTCCAGCAATCTGTGAGTAACGAACCGCTTTCATCAAATAGCTAACCATCTTTTATTCATTCCAATAGGTTTGATGACTAGTCCAGATAGACCAGAGCTTCCGTATAGAGGAGCTTGGTTACTTTTGGGAGCTGAGGGTATTCATATCATGGAGGTTCCCAACCCTGATCCAGTTCACGGTCGGCCTGGGCATGGTGGTTTCGACAGACATGCATGCTTTAACTGCAAGAATGTTGAAGGTCTTCGACAAACACTTGAGAAAGCAGGTGAGCATATAGTAGTTGCAAACTGGGATTTTAGGCTGACCTTGAATTTTCTAATGTGTTTGCAGTTGTATATATACACGATTTGATGTGGTTCAGACTACAAGCTTTGCAGTCCGGACGTGATGGACATCACGTCGACAGAAGGGTCCCGGGGGGTTTTGTTATCTTATTTTCTTAATTATCATGAGATAATTCAGAAAATAAGAAATAAATCATCACATATTCAGAAAGAAACAAGCATTACTTAAAAGAATAATTCCATGAAAACAAGACAAAAAGAGCAAAATCTAAAGAGAAAATTTCAGAAAATATTCAATCAGTAAAATGTAAAGAAATGATTGCCTCAAAATAATTATAATTACGAAAATGTAGAGAAACAGTGACAGAAAAATACAAAAATAAAAGAAAATTGAAATTGTGAAGAAATGATTACAGAAGATATCAAGAAAGAAAGACATAGAAACTGAATCCATGAGGAAATAACTAAGTTAACATATTGAAAATAAATACCCAAGGCCACATTTCCATCGATTAGAGACTACGCACAGTAGGGCTGTGTGCTCGGCATAAGCCCACTCTTCCAAGGCCGATTCAAGGGTATGCAATCATTGGAGTTGAAGCTCTGGTCATAACATAACCAAGGCTCTTACTCTGAGGCATGATCCAAAGCGTTGAACTATTCTGAAATATATAGAGTTCTCCAGGAAGGCAGTTAGTGGACGGCCTTGCGCCCCAAAACCAGCAAGAAGAGGGTGCCCTGGTACAGGTACGAACTTGGGCCTTGGGCCCTGGAACACTTCTGATAGACCAGTCCTTGGCGAAAGGAAATCGAGACGCGTCTGGGAGATCCCCCTTGCGCCCGACAAGATTCTACACGCATCCGAGAGACCCCCATTGCGCCCGCCCGGGTTCAAGACACCGCGAGACGCGCGTCCCCTGGCGCCCCCCAGGAACCCGGGCGCGTCCGGAAGATCCCCATTTCGCCCGGCCGGGTTCAATGCACCGCGAGACGCGCGCCCCCAACGCTCCTACTTGGCGAGGCGCACACTCGGGTACATTTGTTTCCTCCTTTCCTCCTTTCCTCCCTCGCTTCCGAACAAAGGGACTGCCGAACTCCCAGGAATGCGCCAGGGGCAGCGCCAGATTTTTACCTCGTATAGTCCGAGGGGCCCAGGTCCGCATATCCTCCGTACCTCGTACTGCTGACATCGTACCTCGTATGGAGGAGGGTTCGAGGGGCCACGGTCGCATATCCTCCGTACCTTGTACTGCTGACAGCGTTCCTCTCATGGAGGAGGGTCCGAGGGGCCACGGTCGCATATCCTCCGTACCTCGTACTGCTGACCTCGTACCTCGTATGTTCGAGGGTCCGAGGGGCCACGGTCGCGTTCATAGAATTGACCCCCCTTATTAAAAATCAAACCAAAAATTAAAAATAAGAACAAAAAGGAGTTTAGGAACTTTTTCATGTTTATGATCTGCGGAAGTTCCACGGAGTGGAGGTCACCCATCCCAGACCTCTTCCGTGCCAAGGGCGCTTCACCGCAGCGGTCTTATCGGATCTGGGTTACACCAGTCCGGACGTGATGGACATCACGTCGACGAAAGGGTCCCGGGGGGTTTTGTTATCTTCTTTTCTTAATTATCATGAGAATATTCAGAAAATAATAAATAAATCATCACATATTCTGAAAGAAACAAGCATTACTAAAAAGAATAATTCCAAGAAAAATAAAATAAAAAAAGTAAAATCTAAATTTAAAATTTCAGAGAATATTCAATCAGTAAAATGTAAAGAAATGATTGCCTCAAAATAAATTTAATTACGAAAATGTAGAGAAACAGTGACATAAAAATTAAAAAAATAAAAGAGAATCGAAATTGTGAAGAAATGATTACAGAAGATATCAAGAAAGAAAGGCATAGAAACTGAATCCATGAGGAAATAACTAAGTTAACATATTGAAAATAAATACCCAAGGCCACACTTCCATCGATTAGAGACTACGCACAGAAGGGATGTGTGCTCGGCATAAGCCAACTCTTCCAAGGCCGATTCAAGGGTATGCAATCATTGGAGTTGAAGCTCTGGTCATAACATAACCAAGGCTCTTACTCTAAGGCATGATCCAAAGCGTTGAAATATTCTGAAATATATAGAGTTCTCCAGGAAGGCAGGCAGTGGACGGCCTTGCGCCCCAAAACCAGCAAGAAGAGGGTGCCCTGGTACAGGTACGAACTTGGGCCTTGGGCCCAAGCACACTTCTGATAGACCAGTCCTTGGCGAAAGGAAATCGAGACGCGTCCGGGAGATCCCCCTTGCGCCCGACAAGATTCTACGCGCATCCGAGAGACCCCAATTGCGCCCGCCCGGGTTCAAGACACCGCGAGACGCGCGTCCCCTGGCGCCCCCCAGAAACCCGGGCTCGTCCGGGAGATCCCCATTTCGCCCGGCCGGGTTCAATGCACCCCGAGACGTGCGCCCCCAACGCTCCTACTTGGCAAGGCGCACACTCGGGTACATTTCTTTCCTCCTTTCCTCCTTTCTTCCATCGCTTCCGAACAAAGGGACTGCCGAACTCCCAGGAATGCGCCAGGGGCAGCGCCAGATTTTTACCTCGTATTGTCCGAGGGGCCCAGGTCCGCATATCCTCCGTACCTCGTACTGCTGACATCGTTCCTCGTATGGACGAGGGTCCGAGGGGCCACGGTCGCATATCCTCCGTACCTCGTACTGCTAACCTCGTACCTCGTATGTACGAGGGTCCGAGGGGCCACGGTCGCATATCCTCCGTACCTCGTACTGCTACCTCGTACCTCGTATGTACGAGGGTCCGAGGGGCCACGGTCGCATATCCTCCGTACCTCGTACTGCTGACCTCGTTCCTCGCATGGAGGAGGGTCCGAGGGGCCACGCTCGCATATCCTCCGTACCTCGTACTTCTGACATCGTTCCTCGCATGGAGGAGGGTCCGAGGGGCCACGCTCGCATATCCTCCGTACCTCGTACTGCTGACATCGTTCCTCGCATGGAGGAGGGTCCGAGGAGCCACGGTCGCATATCCTCCGTACCTCGTACTGCTGACCTCGTACCTCGTATGTTCGAGGGTCCGAGGGGCCACGGTCGCGTTCATAGAATTGACCCCCCTTATTAAAAATCAAACCAAAAATTAAAAATAAGAACAAAAAGGAGTTTAGGAACTTTTTCATGTTTATGATCTGCGGAAGTTCCACGGAGTGGAGGTCACCCATCCCAGACCTCTTCCGTGCCAAGGGCGCTTCACCGCAGCGGTCTTATCGGATCTGGGTTACACCAGTCCGGACGTGATGGACATCACGTCGACGAAAGGGTCCCGGGGGGTTTTGTTATCTTCTTTTCTTAATTATCATGAGAATATTCAGAAAATAATAAATAAATCATCACATATTCTGAAAGAAACAAGCATTACTAAAAAGAATAATTCCAAGAAAAATAAAATAAAAAAAGTAAAATCTAAATTTAAAATTTCAGAGAATATTCAATCAGTAAAATGTAAAGAAATGATTGCCTCAAAATAAATTTAATTACGAAAATGTAGAGAAACAGTGACATAAAAATTAAAAAAATAAAAGAGAATCGAAATTGTGAAGAAATGATTACAGAAGATATCAAGAAAGAAAGGCATAGAAACTGAATCCATGAGGAAATAACTAAGTTAACATATTGAAAATAAATACCCAAGGCCACACTTCCATCGATTAGAGACTACGCACAGAAGGGATGTGTGCTCGGCATAAGCCAACTCTTCCAAGGCCGATTCAAGGGTATGCAATCATTGGAGTTGAAGCTCTGGTCATAACATAACCAAGGCTCTTACTCTAAGGCATGATCCAAAGCGTTGAAATATTCTGAAATATATAGAGTTCTCCAGGAAGGCAGGCAGTGGACGGCCTTGCGCCCCAAAACCAGCAAGAAGAGGGTGCCCTGGTACAGGTACGAACTTGGGCCTTGGGCCCAAGCACACTTCTGATAGACCAGTCCTTGGCGAAAGGAAATCGAGACGCGTCCGGGAGATCCCCCTTGCGCCCGACAAGATTCTACGCGCATCCGAGAGACCCCAATTGCGCCCGCCCGGGTTCAAGACACCGCGAGACGCGCGTCCCCTGGCGCCCCCCAGAAACCCGGGCTCGTCCGGGAGATCCCCATTTCGCCCGGCCGGGTTCAATGCACCCCGAGACGTGCGCCCCCAACGCTCCTACTTGGCAAGGCGCACACTCGGGTACATTTCTTTCCTCCTTTCCTCCTTTCTTCCATCGCTTCCGAACAAAGGGACTGCCGAACTCCCAGGAATGCGCCAGGGGCAGCGCCAGATTTTTACCTCGTATTGTCCGAGGGGCCCAGGTCCGCATATCCTCCGTACCTCGTACTGCTGACATCGTTCCTCGTATGGACGAGGGTCCGAGGGGCCACGGTCGCATATCCTCCGTACCTCGTACTGCTAACCTCGTACCTCGTATGTACGAGGGTCCGAGGGGCCACGGTCGCATATCCTCCGTACCTCGTACTGCTACCTCGTACCTCGTATGTACGAGGGTCCGAGGGGCCACGGTCGCATATCCTCCGTACCTCGTACTGCTGACCTCGTTCCTCGCATGGAGGAGGGTCCGAGGGGCCACGCTCGCATATCCTCCGTACCTCGTACTTCTGACATCGTTCCTCGCATGGAGGAGGGTCCGAGGGGCCACGCTCGCATATCCTCCGTACCTCGTACTGCTGACATCGTTCCTCGCATGGAGGAGGGTCCGAGGAGCCACGCTCGCATATCCTCCGTACCTCGTACTGCTGACCTCGTACCTCGTATGTTCGAGGGTCCGAGGGGCCACGGTCGCGTTCATAGAATTGACCCCCCTTATTAAAAATCAAACCAAAAATTAAAAATAAGAACAAAAAGGAGTTTAGGAACTTTTTCATGTTTATGATCTGCGGAAGTTCCACGGAGTGGAGGTCACCCATCCCAGACCTCTTCCGTGCCAAGGGCGCTTCACCGCAGCGGTCTTATCGGATCTGGGTTACACCAGTCCGGACGTGATGGACATCACGTCGACGAAAGGGTCCCGGGGGGTTTTGTTATCTTCTTTTCTTAATTATCATGAGAATATTCAGAAAATAATAAATAAATCATCACATATTCTGAAAGAAACAAGCATTACTAAAAAGAATAATTCCAAGAAAAATAAAATAAAAAAAGTAAAATCTAAATTTAAAATTTCAGAGAATATTCAATCAGTAAAATGTAAAGAAATGATTGCCTCAAAATAAATTTAATTACGAAAATGTAGAGAAACAGTGACATAAAAATTAAAAAAATAAAAGAGAATCGAAATTGTGAAGAAATGATTACAGAAGATATCAAGAAAGAAAGGCATAGAAACTGAATCCATGAGGAAATAACTAAGTTAACATATTGAAAATAAATACCCAAGGCCACACTTCCATCGATTAGAGACTACGCACAGAAGGGATGTGTGCTCGGCATAAGCCAACTCTTCCAAGGCCGATTCAAGGGTATGCAATCATTGGAGTTGAAGCTCTGGTCATAACATAACAAATGCTCTTACTCTCAGGCATGATCCAAAGCGTTGAAATATTCTGAAATATATAGAGTTCTCCAGGAAGGCAGGCAGTGGACGGCCTTGCGCCCCAAAACCAGCAAGAAGAGGGTGCCCTGGTACAGGTACGAACTTGGGCCTTGGGACCTGGCACACTTCTGATAGACCAGTCCTTGGCGAAAGGAAATCGAGACGCGTCCGGGAGATCCCCCTTGCGCCCGACAAGATTCTACACGCATCCGAGAGACCCCCATTGCGCCCGCCTGGGTTCAAGACACCGCGAGACGCGCGTCCCCTGGCGCCCCCCAGGAACCCGGGCGCGTCCGGGAGATCCCCATTTCACCAGGCCGGGTTCAATGCACCGCGAGAAGCGCGCCCCCAACGCTACTACTTGGCGAGGCGCACACTCGGGTACATTTCTTTCCTCCTTTCCTCCTTCGCTTCCGAACAAAGGGACTGCCGAACTCCCAGGAATGCGCCAGGGGCAGCGCCAGATTTTTACCTCGTATAGTCCGAGGGGCCCAGGTCCGCATATCCTCCGTACCTCGTACTGCTGACATCGTTCCTCGTATGGACGAGGGTCTGAGGGGCCACGGTCGCATATCCTCCGTACCTCGTACTGCTGACATCGTACCTCGTATGTACGAGGGTCCGAGGGGCCACGATCGCATATCCCCCGTACCTCGTACTGTTGACATCGTACCTCCTATGTACGAGGGTCCGAGGGGCCACGGTCGCATTCATAGAATCGACACCTCTTAAAAAAAAAAAAATTTTTAAAAAAAAAAAACGAAAAGGAGTTTAGGAACTTTTTCATGTTTATGATCTGCGGAAGTTCCACGGAGTGCAGGTCACCCATCCCAGACCTCTTCCGTGCCAGGGGCGCTTCACCGCAGCGGTCTTATCGGATCTGGGTTACACCAGTCCGGACGTGATGGACATCACGTCGATGAAAGGCTCCCGGGGGCTTTTGTTATCTTATTTTCTTTATGATCATGAGATGATTCAGAAAATAATAAATATATAATCACATTTTCCGAAAGAAACATGCACATTTAAAAACAATTCCATGAAAAATAAAAAAGCAAAATCGTAAGAGAAAATTTCAGAAAATATTCAATCAGTCAAATGTAAAGAAATGATTGCATTAAAATAAATATAATAACGAAAATGTAGAGAAACAGAGACATAAAAAAATAATAAAAATTAATCGAAATCGTGAAGAAATGATTACAGAAGATATAAAGAAAGAAAGACATAGAAACTGAATCCATGAAGGAATAACTAAGTTAACATATTGAAAATAAATACCCAAGGCCACACTTCTATCGATTAGAGTCACTGAGGAAGGATATGAACTCGACTAACGACTGACGGTCAGTCAAGAATCGAGTTATCAAATGTGTATAACTCCAGATTATCTTGGGCTCAATTCTTGCAGGATTCTATAGCCAAGTCTATTCAAAAAGATGCAAATTTATTGCTTGAGTATCATTTTTAAAATAGAAAAAAAGTGCATAATAAATAATAATTTCTAACCTGATTGCTTATAGATGCGTCCGAGGGATGCCCATTTGCGCCCGGCAGGAATCTTGAAACGTCCCAGGGACGGTCTGCAGTTAGTGAGGGTGGAGACACCGTGAAACGCGCGTTCCCTCGCGCCCGACAGGTGTCTAGAGGCGTCCGAGGGATGCCCCCTCGCGCCCCACAGGAATCTGGACGAGTCCGATAAATTCCCCTTGCGCCCGGCTGGGTTCCAGACACCGTGAAACGAGCGTCATCTCGCGCCCGACAGGAATCTAGAGGCGTCCGAATGATGCCTCCTTGCGCCCGGCAGGAATCTTGAAACGTCCGGGGGACGGTCTGCAGTCAGTCGTCAAGTGGAGTTCATATCGTGACGAAGGATATGAACTGGACTGACGACTCACAGTCAGTCAAGAATCGAGGGACTGTGATTGACGACGGACGGAATAAACCGTGGGGTTAGTCACCAGTCAGTCAAGAATCGAGGGACCGTGACTGACCACTGAATGAAGACATCGTCAATGAACTTAAATGAAATGAATTGTGTTCTGTTTGTTTTCACATTATTGTTTTCACATCATTGAGCGGGAGGCAAGGAGGGAAGACCTGAGCCAGGCATGCAAGCGGGAGGCAGGAAGTGAGCGATGCGCGGGAGGCAGCGGGGGGCAGGGGCAGGGATCAGCTCCCTCGCGTTCCCCCAAAAGTGTTGAGCCTTTAGTGATGAGGAGGGGGGGGGGGAGCGGGAGTTAGGGAAGGAAGATGTGCAAGCGGGAGGCAGGGAAGAAGGGAGGAAGTGAGTAAAGGCCTGGAAGCCTGCGCTCGCCCAGACCCAGGGGCAGGGCAGGGATCAGCTACCTCATTCGGAGGACGTAGCACAGACGACCTATATATATGGGGTGAGGTGCAGTTCAGCCGCATCAGGGTCCAGTCGTCCATTCTGTTCCAGTAGTCACCTGAGTTACAAGCGCCGTCTGCCACTGTCTCTTTGCTGTCGTTTGTGACGAGGGTCCGATCCGGGAGCAGGGAGGAGGGGCGCAGGAGAGAAAAGCGAGAGGCGGAGTGGGCGTGTTTCGATTTCGGTCGTAAGGAAGAGGGGCGAAATGCCAGGAGGGGGCTCGGGAGGGAGGGAGGGAAGACCTGAGCAGGCGTGCAAGCGGGAGGCAGGGAAGAAGGGAGGAAGTGAGGAAGGCCTGGAAGCCTGCGTTCGCCCAGACCCAGGGGCAGGGGCAGGGATCAGCTACCTCATACCTCATTCCACTGGCACATAAAAACTCATGAAAACTGCCATAGCAGCGGAGAACCATCAACTTGAAGAATTGGACATGTTGAAGGACGAAGGAAGAGCGGAAGAAGGATCTGTGTCCACTGAGCATGACCTGGGCTCCCGTGGGGCAGTTCATGGTGTGTCTCTACCCGAGGAGAAATTTCAACGCGACAACAGTGTAGACTTCATGAATTTGCCGATGGAAAATACTGAAGAGGAAGCACCTCCAACCTTCAAAGATACAAAATCTTCAAAAGAGCCTGCAGATGTTCACTCGAAATCTCTCACGGTTTCTCCTTCATGTACGTTTCTATTCCAAACCTGTGAAGTTTGTCATCATTTTCAGCATTTATAGATAAATTTTCAGCAAATTTTCATTTGTAGATTGTCACAGTCGACCAATTGTAAGTAAATTTTATTGTAGTCACATACAATCATGTCTGTTTTCATTCATTTGTTCCATATTATCAAGGGAAAGAGATTGGTGCCAAACTCGATCGATGGAAAAACTTGCAGATATATTTGATTCATCAATATGAATACTATTCATGAAACAATGTCATTCTTCTTATTCAATCAACTAGTGCATGGATGGCTGCGAAGTGATTCTACGTGCGTTTGGGTATTGCAGTCCAGTTCAAAGGGCTGAATCATGTCACCTTTCGTTGCGAGAACCTGGAGAAATCGTTGGACTTTTACTGTGGACCTTTGGGTATGTGTACCATTTAATTTGACAGTTATGTCAGTCTCAGACATAGGAGGAAATGAAATACAGCGAAGGATGCATTCCAGCAATCTGTGAGTAACGAACCGCTTTCATCAAATAGCTAACCATCTTTTATTCATTCCAATAGGTTTGATGACTAGTCCAGATAGACCAGAGCTTCCGTATAGAGGAGCTTGGTTACTTTTGGGAGCTGAGGGTATTCATATCATGGAGGTTCCCAACCCTGATCCAGTTCACGGTCGGCCTGGGCATGGTGGTTTCGACAGACATGCATGCTTTAACTGCAAGAATGTTGAAGGTCTTCGACAAACACTTGAGAAAGCAGGTGAGCATATAGTAGTTGCAAACTGGGATTTTAGGCTGACCTTGAATTTTCTAATGTGTTTGCAGTTGTATATAAACACGATTTGATGTGGTTCAGACTACAAGCTTTGCTATAACGTACACCCTCATTTCTCTTTTGAAGGGATACCGTACCAGCACTGCATGGTGCCCTCAATATTCTGTTGCGATCCTGATGGCAATGGATTGGAGTTTATTGAAATTAGTCCTCTGACCCCTGGGTCTGGGCGAGCGGAGGCTTGCACGCCTGGCTCAGGTCTTCCCTCCCTGCCTCCCGCTCTCCCTGGGAGTTTTAGGGGTGGAATTCATGTCTTTTCTGAGTGACCCTATACCTAAACCCTAAACCCGCTCGGCACTGCGCGCTCTCGCTCGTCTCGCACTCGCTCCTCCTCTCGTCTCGTTCCAGCTTTTCGTGTTTCCGCTCGTCAACCAGCCAGAAGCGCAACAGCATAGCGGTTTTTCTTGGCACGGCGGGCGCGAGGGGAAGGTAAGACGCGTTCACCTTCCAATTTGCTAAAATCCAAGTTCCTGCATTCAATTTTGTGCTGTCCAAGTTCCTGCTGCCTTTGAAAGTCTTGGGTAGTGTCATCTGGTCCATAGCGCGAAGGGACGCGCCACCTGTCCTCCTGACGCTCGTCTCGATCCTGTGCGGGCGCAAGGGGAGGTAAGACGCTCTCCCTCCTCAATCGACTCGCTTCAAAAATCTTGTTTCAATTTCGTGCTGAGTTCCAGCTGTGTTCATAGAAGTGAGCTGTGTTTCTGAAGGGCGAAGGAGGATGAAGCGTTCAAGGGAGGAAGGTTCTTCGGCCTCTGATCAGACCATCAACTTTATCAACAAAGTCAAGACACGATTTTCAGCGGAGGAGCACGTGTACAAGGCGTTTCTGGAGATTTTGAATATTGAATTTGAATTTTACCTCGTATGTACGAGGGTCCGAGGGGCCACGGTCGCATATCCTCCGTACCTCGTACTGCTGACATCGTACCTCGTATGTACGAGGGTCCGAGGGGCCACGGTCGCATTCATAGAATCGACCCCTCTTATAAAATTTTAAAAAACTTAAAAAAATTCAAAAAAAAAAAGAAAAAAACGAAAAGAAGTTTAGGAACTTTTTTATGTTTATGATCTGCGGAAGTTCCACGGAGTGGAGGTCACCCATCCCAGACCTCTTCCGTGCCAAGGGCGCTTAACCGCAGCGGTCTTATCGGATCTGGGTTACACCAGTCCGGACGTGATGGACATCACGTCGATGAAAGGCACCCGGGGGGTTTTGTTATTTTATTTTCTTAATTATCATGAGATAATTAAGAAAATAATAAATATATAATCACATATTCAGAAAGAAACAAGCACATTAAAAAACAATTCCATGAAAAATAAAAAAGTAAAATCTAAAGAGAAAATTTCAGAAATTATTCAATCAGTCAAATGTAAAGAAATGATTGCATTAAAATAAATAAAATTACGAAAATGTAGAGAAACAGTGACATAAAAAAATAATAAAAATTAATCGAAATCGTGAAGAAATGATTACAGAAGATATAAAGAAAGAAAGACATAGAAACTGAATCCATGAAGAAATAACTAAGTTAATCGCATATCCTCCGTACCTCGTACTGCTGATCTCGTACCTCGTATGTACGAGGGTCCGAGGGGCCACGGTCGCATATCCTCCGTACCTCGTACTGCTGATCTCGTACCTCGTATGTACGAGGGTCCGAGGGGCCACGGTCGCGTTCATAGAATTGACCCCCCTAATTAAAAATCAAACCAAAAATTAAAAATTAGAACAAAAAGGAGTTTAGGAACTTTTTCATGTTTATGATATGCGGAAGTTCCACGGAGTGGAGGTCACCCATCCCAGACCTCTTCCGTGCCAAGGGCGCTTCACCGCAGCGGTCTTATCGGATCTGGGTTTTGTTATCTAATTTTCTTTATTATCATGAGATAATTCAGAAAATAATAAATAAATCATCACATATTCAGAAAGAAACAAGCATTGCTAAAAAGAATAATTCCATGAAAAATAAAATTAAAAAAGTAAAATCTAAAGAGAAAATTTCAGAGAATATTCAATCAGTAAAATGTAAAGAAATGATTGCCTCAAAATAAATATAATTACAAAAATGTAGAGAAACAGTGACATTAAAATACAAAAATAAAAGAAAATTGAAATTGTGAAGAAAGGATTACAGAAGATATCAAGAAAGAAAGACATAGAAACCGAATCCATGAGGAAATAACTAAGTTAACATATTGAAAATAAATACCCAAGGCCACACTTCCATCGATTAGAGACTACGCACAGTAGGGCTGTGTGCTCGGCATAAGCCAACTCTTCCAAGGCCGATTCAAGGGTATGCAATCATTGGAGTTGAAGCTCTGGTCATAACATAACCAAGGCTCTTACTCTGAGGCATGATCCAAAGCGTTGAACTATTCTGAAATATATAGAGTTCTCCAGGAAGGCAGGTAGTGGACGGCCTTGCGCCCCAAAACCAGCAAGAAGAGGGTGCCCTGGTACAGGTACGAACTTGGGCCTTGGGCCCTGGCACACTTCTGATAGACCAGTCCTTGGCGAAAGGAATCGAGACGCGTCCGGGAGATCCCCCTTGCGCCCGACAAGATTCTACACGCATCCAAGAGACCCCCATTGCGCCCGCCCGGGTTCAAGACACCGTGAGACGCGCGTCCCCTGGTGCCCCCCTAGAACCCGGGCGCGTCCGGGAGATCCCCATTTCGCCCGGCTGGCTTCAATGCACCGCGAGACGTGCGCCCCCAACGCTACTACTTGGCGAGGTGCACACTCGAGTACATTTCTTTCCTCCTTTTGTACCCTCACATTCAAACAAAGGGACTGCCGAACTCCCAGGAATGCGCTAGGGGCAGCGCCAGATTTTTACCTCGGAGGATCGGAGGGGCCAAGTTTGCATATCCTCCTTACCTCGTACTGCTGACACCGTACCTCGTATGGACGAGAGTCCGAGGGGCCACGGTCGCATATCCTCCGTACATCGTACTAACATTGCCTCCTCCCGCGTCCAGTAGAATACTTGACGCGTGCAAACGTCTTCCCGCCCGTTGCGCAATTCAAATTGATTTTGATGTCTTTGCCGAAGACTTAGATCTTGCACTGTCCAGAAAAATGCTGCGCCGAAGATCCGAAGATCTTCGGCCGTAGGCAAATTCTAACTAATTCTATCATAACTCCTCTAAATCTACTTCTTCTAACTAATATGTCTACCTTCTACACAAATATGTTTAGGGTTTATTGTTTTTCTGAAGACAAACAAAAAAACTAGGCATCACAAGAAGCACGAAGAAGAGTTGACGAATTGGGCCAAGAAATTGGCAGATTGCGAATCGGCCAGGTTTTTTGAAGGCCTTAACTGTAAGAGTGGAGCGATGTTTGCGCGGATACGTGTTGTGGCAGATCAAATCCCACAACAGGCTTTGGTTACACGAGATTCAGCACCGTGCAGCCAAATTGATAGTGAGAAGCAGGCAGATGCATCATCGGTTATCCAATAAGCTTGAGTCGTATCTTACCAGATCGTGGGACGCGGTAGCAAAATTAGAGGTAGAATTAGTAAACGTTTTGAGAAGATTAGGTCTAGAGCGGAGGTTAGACGGAGCGGCAAGTGCCGATTCCGCAGGCCTAGGACCCGTTCGCTGCTCGCATCAGAGCAGGTGACAGTTTTTGGTAGGAAAAAAGTAGTCCAAGGCGTTGGCCTTGGAATTCTTTTCTCAATTTAGTTTCTCAATTTGGACATCTGTATTCTCTACGCGTTTTGTGAGTTGAGTGTGTTGATCACCGCGTGAAAGTGACTTCGGTTAGACAAAGGTGCCGCATCCGAAGTAGGAGCTCCAATTCAAATGTTCTGAAAGAGCGTTTGGCAAGTGACAGGATTTAAGCGAATTTGCAATTGGCCGCTGCCTGCAGGTCCTCTGAGTGTACTCCTTGGGAAATTTCCCCTCTGAATCTTAAGTTGAGGTCCTGATCGACCTCTGAGTTTTGCAATTACTTGTTTCAGGTATGTGTGAATTACGCTGCATTGTGTGTCCTCCAAGTGACCTCTGAGTCAAAAACCTGCATTATTTTTTGGAGTGACAATAGCCTGAGAATTCAAACTCCTCAATAGAATGTTAAATACGTGACAATTGGTACTCTTTGTGTTGTTTCTGTCCTCGTGGGATCGAATCTTTACCATTATGCTCCATTTTGATATTTATCTGTCATTACAGGTACCTAAGAAGAGACCCTTGGAAAAAGGAGAAGAGAGAGAAGACAAAATCGAAACAAAAACTTCGGATCAACCGGGCCCGACTTCGGGGAAAGACCTTCGGCTGGCGGACGAAAGATCTTCAGATGTGTGAGAGAGGATGGAAAGCTCTTCAGAGGTTCCTCCTCCGAACAAAGTACCTTTGGAGCAATTAATAGTGGCAGTTGAGATACGGTTATAGATGAATTGTTGTTGTCTTCATGTCAGGTGTCTTCAGGACAGTGGCGTTTGACAGGGGCAAAAGACCTTTTGCCTGTGAGCCAAAGGCAGCAGAGATGAATATGTCAGATCTCTTGAGTAAGCGTTTGTTCTGTTGGTGAAGTACTTGGATAGGAAAATGCTAAAGTACTCAATGCCAGCGTCTTCGGCGGGTTCTTTTGTAGAGTTGGTGCGCAAAAAAACGATGGCAAAGGCGGCAACAACCGCTTGAGTGACCGAACGGATCAAAACCTTGACTTTTGAGTGTGTGGTTGCGACAGTTACCATACAAGAGCAAGAAGAGCGACTTTGGGCAAAGCAGTAGGAGTGTGAAGATCTTCAGCGAGAGTTAATGGCCGAAAGGAGACTTCGTACATAGAAGGAACAGGAGTGCAAAGATCTTTGGGGTGAAGTCTGCGCAGTTCAGAAGGCAAAGGAGGAACTTCGAGATGGATAGGAGGAGTCTCGGGGTAAGTTTGAGAGGAAATTTTTGCGTGCGGAGGGACTAACATAGCGTCTGACGACATATCAGCGGTTGACGACTCCCGTAGAAGCTCTTTAAAAAGCAAGGATTAGCTTCCTGCAATGCTACTAGATCTTTGGAGTTGGAGTGTAGGAGAGTGTTGGATGCCGAATGTAGAAGTTTGCGATCTCAACTGTCAGTAGTTGAGAGTCAGTTGGCTACTACTTAGGCAAGATTGATGGAGACGGAGACGACCATTGGACGTCTAGAGCAGAAGATAGTTGCCGGCTTCACTACTAGAGTAGAACGTTGTCTTCGCGGTTATGTGGATTACGAGATCCAGACCACTTTGTGGTATGGATCTAGGGTTTAGGGTTTAGGGTTAACAAGATCGAGACCACGAAGTGATCTGGCTGTCTGGCCGAGGGTGAACCACAGAAGGCGACATCACCTTGGACCTCCACTGATACCATCATATTGGAGAAGGGTGAGGAACCCTCAGCAAAAGAAGCACAGTCGGCAGCCTTGGGTGCCGTTGACGTGATGAGTGTGTAGGTGCTACCGTTGCTACATTTTCTCGACCGGAAGCGGGAGAAGTACGCCGAAGGCACCCCCGGTGAGTCCTACGTGGAGATAGTGTGCAACCGGACGCGGGTTAAGCAAGAGTTGGCTCTTGAGGTCGCTGCCAAGTAACGCAAGAGTCCACCGATAGAAGCCAAGTACTAGGCACTCCTAAGGAAGCTGACTGAGGAAGTTGAAAGGTGATGGAAGGCGGAGCAAGCTAGTGACAGTCTTTGTGAAGACCTGAAGAGGGCTAAGTGCGACAGCGTAGACCTTCTGAAGAGATTGGAAGCCTGCCAAACCGCATACGACGCGGAGTCCTTAAAGGTAAGTGAATTGCAGGCCGCCGCAGAGGAAGCAAAGCGAGAGTACCAGGCCGAGTTGGCGATAAAGACAAAGAAGCTATCCGAGTACAAAGCCGCGCGGATCGCTGACCTGGAGTTAATTGAGAAATTGCAAGCGCAGTGTGGAGAGTTGAGGACGCAACGGTCACAAGCGAAAGAGAAGTTATGCGAGGTGGAGGCAAAATTGACGGAGGCCGAGGGGAAGATTCGGCAGTTATCGGAAGAAACGAGTGAAGCCTTAACTGCGCACGTGGAGCAATGTTTGCGCGGATACGCGCTGTGGCAGATTGAATCTCACAACGGGCTTCGGTTACGCGAGATTGAACAACGTGCTGTCGAGTTAATCAAGAAGAGTGGACGCAGACACCTTCCGCTGTCCAAGAAGTTAGAATCGTATCTTATCAGATCACGAGACGCGGTAGCAAAGTTAGAGGTAGAATTAGTAGACGTTTTGCAAAGATTAGGTTTAGAGCGGAGATTAGAGGGGGTGGCAACTGCCAATCCCGAAGGCGTAGGACCTGTTCGGTGCTCGCACCGCAACAGATGATAGTTTTTGGTAGTTAGGAATAAAGTAGTCCGAGACGTTGGACTTAGGGGTCTTTTCTCAATTTAGTTTTCTCAGTTTCGGACTTCTGTATTCTCTGCGCGTTTTGTCAGTTGAGTGTGTTGTTCAGCGCGTAAGAGTGACTTCGGTTTAACGAAGGTACCGCATCCGAAGTAGGAGCTCTAATTCGAATGTTCTGAAATAGCGTTTGGCTAGTGACAGGATTTAAGCAAATTCGTAGTTGGCCGCTAGCTACAGGTCCTCTGAGTGTACTTCTTGGAAAATTTTCCTCCTGAATCTTAAGTTGAGGTCCTGAGGTCCCGATCGAGTTTTGCATTTATTTGTTTCAGGTGTGTGTGTGTGCTTTACGCTGCTTTGTGTGTCCTCCGAGTGATCTCTTAGTCAAACACCTGCAGTATTTATGGGAGTGACAGTAGCCTGAGAATTCAAACTCCTCAATAGACTGTTAAATACGTGACAATCGGTACTCTTTGTGTTGTTTTTGTCCTTGTGGGATCGGATCTTTAACATTATGCTCCATTTTGGTATTTATCTGTCATTACACTTTGTAATCAACAAAAAAACTATTTCTAGTTGTCTACATAATAAGTCCAAAGTTAGCAATACACGTGGCAACAAGGTTTGCTATTCACATAGTCAGTAATGTATATCCATATATACATACATATATATATATATATATATATATATATATATATATATATATATATATATATATATATATATATAGTCTCACTAGCATATCAAAAATCTTAGGTTGTCATAGACCAACAGATATGTATCTCAAATATGTTTACTCTTAAACTGATTCACAAAGGACATTTGCTCAATACTATAATATTATACAGAGATTACTATGAAAAAAACCCATTTTATCTGCCACAAATCACTCCTTATCAAACCTATGCCACATGCTAGACTCAAATTTTTTTTATTAATTTATCAGAAATATTCAAGTTAATTAGTTCCAAAAGTTTACACATAGACTTCTGAAAAAGCAACACATCTTGATTCTTGTAGTATATATGTTACTTGCTTAAATTATTTGTGAAGTACTTTTCTGTGATTGTCCACCTTGTAGATTTTCATAGATCAAAACTTACAAATTTATGAAATACATCTACTTTCTATTTCTCACAAAGACGATGATTCAATACTTGCTATACACTCAAGATATTAGAATTGAATTAACTAATATTGTATTTACCAAGTCTCTACCAGTCTTGCACTAGCCACTCTCTAAAATATTCTCCAACTTAATGGCATTTACACTACTAATTGCATTTCTAAAGCAAATTTTGTAGTTGTGTAGATTGATCCGACGCATTCAGTTATTTGAGTGATTAGTGGAGATATTGTGTGATCTTGAATTGGCAATAATACATTGGTGTGAGCTCTTATCTTCCACCCTTAGCGTTGTAGTCCGGGTAGGGATCCAAGCGTACACATATAGCTACCCTAGCCACCACAACTCCCCATTGTCTTACCCAACCCCAGAAAGCAGCACTACTGAGAGTTCAACTGTTGGGAGTGCTTTCTGAATCCACAAAACACTCACTGTTGAGGATGCAGCTCCTCTCCTACACTTTGACTTCACTCACACCAACTATCAAGAGTGCTTGCACTCTAACTCCACACACACCAACTATCTAGAGTACATACACTCTAAATCAATCAGAAAAACCAACTTTTGAGAGTAGCACTAAGTTACTACCCTCTGAATGGGTGGGTTTCCAAGCCGGCCCTCTATGTTTGAACCCCAAGTATATGCTTCTTTACCGTCTGTTGCCACAATAGTATGGTGTTTTGCTACAGCTATTACCCTAACAGGTCGCCAGCCAAAGCTGTTCGTAATCTTGCGAGGAGTGATGACTGCAACCTGCCCACTGTGAATGTCAAAATCCGGATGTCTCAAATGACCGCTCCGTCCAAAGCCCCATGAATATACTTCACCGGTAGCTGTTAATGCGACACTGTGGAATTTTGCTGCGGCAACAAAAACAATGTCACATCCTTGCAGAGCGTCTACACGGGCTGGTACTCTTAGGATACTGGTGGTTCCAATTCCCAGCTGATAATTGGAGCCGTTGGCCCAACTTAACACTTCCTTTGCACCTGTAAATGTTGAGTAAGCAATGACTGCTTCAAGGGACCCGAGGTAAGGTCGATAGGAGTCCGGCCCTAAGAGTCCTCAAGAATCAAAGATGCGCCAGCCTGATTGCTCAATGAGCAATCCAGCAACAACAGCAAGGTGGCCAAAGTGAAGAGCCCTATGAAAACTGTTCCATCCTGATTCTCCATTGCGTGTGTTAGGATCGACTATGGCAGCTAACAACCTCCTTACAACAGGGAGATGATTCCTCCATGCAACAATGTGAAGTGCAGTGGAGCCGAAAGCATTTTTCTCGTGGACAAACCCATTTTGTTTTTTCAAATGGAGCAGAGCTATTTCGACGTCATGTACACTGCCCGTGCGCACTGTAGCCCAAAGATCTCTCAAAGTACTGCTTGATGAGCTTTTGCGGTTTGATAAAGGTTTTGAACACTAGGCAGCTAAGGGTACAGTGAATGTACCCATAATTGCAGAAAAGAAGTGACCACGTTGTCACAGAGAGGAGATATCTTCAAACTTTTGATTGCAGCTCCGACCTGTGTAAAAGTTGCAACTTTTTGTAATTGCAAAAAGAGTTCATAACAAAGGCTATGCTTGCCGGCTTGCTTGCTTGCCCGTGTACAGTGTTCACGTCAGCTCCAGGCAGAGTCAATTAACTCCATCATGTATTGCCCAGTGCATTCAACGACCATCGTCATCAATGTCTTCACCAAAATAGAATGTTAGCACCAAAAGCCATTCACATACTCCCATTGTTCACCAAGGGGAGACGACGTTTCCCAGGAAGAAATTTCTCTTCCTTGTAAAAAATGTGAGCACTTGCATTTAGTCGAATGGTACAACTTATTATTCTCCGTCACAACCATGTCAACGTAAGTCAGATCCAGCTTCTTTCCGTCTTCAACATGCCTTCGGTGCAGATCTATTGTACGGTAGTTCGATTCCTCAAGTCAGGTGAAGATCTCCACTCCCTCTCTCATTTTGTCCACCCCCTCTTGTACTTTCTTTCTCCCTCGTTCCCCAGCGCCTTCCTGCGTGACTCTGTCTATGCAAAGTGTGTGTTACTTTGAATCTCATTTCTGCCTTCTTTGTTGTGCAGTAATGAGGTAAATCCATCCCTCCGCGCATCTCTCAAGTCAGAAGGATATCTTCCAACTGTCAACTCGCGGACAACATGTATGGGTTCTCACTTTTGTATTTCTCTCAACCTTGTCAAAGAATCTCTCGCATACGTTTGACATATCTAGAGACCATATGCCTTGAGACAGGCGATTGGAACAGGGAAGACTAAAAACTAAACATGGAGATATGACTAGATTGACAAGATTGTAAGGAGAGATAGTAGTACTTTTGTGATTGAAACTCGAAAGGAGACAACCCTAGGAACTCTCTTTCTGGATACCTAGGAGTGATGGAGTTGAGACAGAGAATAGCACAACTTTGTGGTGAATCTCTCAAACAATTTGAAGTTGACACTTCTCACGACAAAACATTGGATGTCACAAAGTCAATTCAAGTTTGAGAACGATGAGCTTGCATTTGAAAGAGGCACAAGCTATTGCCCCTCACTCGCAAACACCAGGGACGGTTGTGTGGGACTGTTAGTACCAAACTGGCAGGCATCTAGAGAGACTTAACACATAAGATTGAATTTACTAGCTTCATGTAAACAAACATGCTTTTAAGTTTGAGGGTGACTTGATGCTCAACCACAGTTTTCTAAGAAAGGTGTGGTAACACACTTTTTGTTTTTTTTGCAGAATTTAAACAAATTTGAAAAAGAAGTACCGAAGCAGTGTCTGTAGTTAGGAAATGGTACGTTAAATAGAGTGTATTGAGGAGATCGCGGGTCACAAAGAATCACGGCGCCAAACGCCTTCGGCGCCTTTGGCAAGATCTCCTTTTCTGAGGTGTCTTTACCCACGCGCCTCCGGCGCTTAGGGAAGGCACGCTTCCGGCACAGACACCTCCGGAAGAGATGTCGCTGAAAACGTCTGAAGCCGGCAAGGACCTCTGAATGCTTTCGACCGGGAGTGTGCCTTCGGCGATGTGCCGTTGGCGCGGGAGAGGAACCTTCATAACAATCAGGATTCACCGTAGTTCTATTTGGTTAAGGTCTCATTGGAAAGAGCTCGGGACGCTTGTTCTAACGAGCCCGAGAGCGCCTAAGATGGATCAGGGACGAGGAAGTTATGAGCGTCGGTAAACTCGCATCCGGCGATGCGCTGTTCGCGCTAGGGTTCACATTCGGGAAGGACCCCCGTACGCCTTCGGCGATGCGCCTTCGGCGGAACCACGCGCTCATGAGAGGAGATCAAGTCGGAGGCGGAAGCGCCTTCGGCGGCTATGCGACAGAATAGAAGCGCCGGCCTGATGTACGCCTCTGACGTGGCGCGGACAGGCGGGTGCGCTGGCATAATTGGCGCCGGCGGGATACGCACCGTCGGCGATATGCGGGGCAGAACGGACAAAAGAAGTTGTACGAGTACGTGTCGGCGTAATTCGCGCTGACTTGATGTGCGCCTCCAGCGAGGCGCCGACGGAGAAGGAGTACGCCTTCGGCGATACGCCCCCGGCGATGGGCAGGTTGAGAAAAGACAACATAGTCGGAGCGTACGCTCCACCGCGGCGAACTCGAGTCCGGAAGCCCTCGGCGATGGCAAACTCAGAGCCGGAGGACAATGGCGGCGGGAGAATTCAACGTTCACACATGCGAATGCGCGCAGTGCGGAGTCGTGAATTCGAGCATGCGAGGGAGAACCGTTATGCCGTATAGCCGGCTGCGTAATCAAGTTTGATTGTACCCACTGCCTACGAAGAGCGTTGTGCGATCTTGAATTCGGAGAAGAAAAGTCTGCTCTCCACTCTCATTCTCTCATTCTTGATTGTGAGTTTTCCAGCTTCAGAGCTTGAGACGCGCAGCTCAATCGGGCAGAGAGAACTTCAGTGAGTTGGAGAGAGTGCAGGAATCAGCGAGTAGGAAGGAGTGCGTAGCAACCAGGCGCGCAGAGGCGAGTTGCGCGAGGACCTTGACGGACCTTGCAGAGAGTTTGCGAATAGAGAAATTGAGCGCGCAAGGGGGAGAGAGCGATTTCAGTTAGTGTCTGAGCGGCCGACGCGCTGCGGCGATTGTGAGAGATCGAGCAGGAGGAAAGATCGTCTGTGTGTGCAGGGAGAGCGAGAAATATGTCGAAGGTCCCCCAGCTGCGAGTGTCTCCACTCAGAGTGCCGCAGATCGGTCTGCGCGCATTCCAAGATGTGTTGACAAGGTTGAAGCTTGATTTCCTCCTGTGGGGATGAAATTGGACGTGTCCGGAGATGGTGCACGAATATTTGCGGGAGAAACATTAGCCCTCGCGCGGATTCTGCCCCCACCCTGAGAGGTGGGACATTAGTCACTGGGCGCAGGTATTAGGAAGGTGTGTAGGCGAGGAAGGGTATCTCCTCTTCGAGACCGAAAGCGTGAAGGTGTCGAAGGAGGAAGAGAACTCCTACAATGATCTCTTCAAAGTTGGCAAGCATCCCGAGAACGGTTTCCGGACGTGGGATTACAAAGATCGATTGCGGAGAAATGTCGCGACTGCATTGCTTCAAATATTGCAGCCGACCAAGACCGCCTACATGCATGGTTGGCAAGTGGGATTTGTGGAGCTAGTGTTGTCAGGAGCTCCGGTTCATTGGGCACGGCTCCTGTGGAAGGTGACGCGCCAACATGCGCAAGAAGAGAGAGGAGGGACCCTCAATCATCTTTCGCCTTACTTGATCGTGTTCTATCGAGCGATGGGATGTTTGACAGCTTCAGAGCGGGCGCGGTTTCCGCTGCTGACCCGGAGTAATCCGGGTAGATACTTGCGGGAGGCTAAAGTGGACACAGATCCGGACGAAGCACCTGCCAGTCCAGCTCCAGCTCCGGCTCCGGCAAGAGCAGAAGAAGGGCATCGAAGTGAGCGCGCACCGCGGAAGCGGAAATGGGATGAGAGACCAGAAGACAGGCAGCCGGAAGCTCCCGCTGCGCCGACCCGGAGTCGGCCAACCCACGAGCTTCACAGCCGGCCGAAACAGAGGGCACGTAAGATGGTGTTGCCAACTAGCAGTGAGGAGACCGGGCGTACTCCGGTCCGGCGGAATGTCCTGCCCACGCAGTAGGAGATAATCGCGCAGGTTCTGGGGAGGTCGGTGAACCCCTCTGCGCAGAAGGCGCGGATGCCTTCGGAAGAAAGGCGAACTGAGAGTCGGCCGACTGCGAGTCGGGCGACTGAAGGTCGGCCAACTGCAGGTCGGCGAGAACAGTGTGTGGAACCGGACAGCAGGCCGGAAGCAGAAGAGAGTTTGGCTGCAGAGCCAACGACTCTCAAAAAGTCGTCTTCGGAAGAAGACGCTTCTGAGGAAGTGCCTTCAGCAAAGCGACCAAGTGTAGTAAAGACATGCAGAGTGGATCCGACTGCCAGTCGGAAAACTGCTAGTCGGCCGACTGCGAGCCGGTCAACTGAGAGTTGGCCAGATTCGCCGACTGCGAAGCGGACAAACCCGGCGACCATTGTGCGGGCGCCTTCGGCGGACACACCTCCGGCGAAGACACCTTCCGCGCAGATCGCGCCGGAGGAGTAGGCAGCAGAAGTGGGCGGTGCAGAGGCGACAAGAGAGACTGCGGCGCCGACCCCTTCGGGAACAAGAGATCAAGCCGGAGCGGAAGCTCAGGCAGTGGGATCCCCCACTGCCTTGGATATTTTAGCAGGGAGTGGAGCGGCAGTCGCGGCGGAAGCTGCCGCGCGCCACAGTTCCAGGGAGTCGCCAAGAGCTTCTGTGGCGACTGAAATCCTCGAAACAGAGGATGAAACGAGTTCGGAAGAACAGGAAGCGGACTTTGTGCGTGGGACGCCAACAGGGGTACTGTGCGAGCAGATAGTGCCACTCATGCGATATTTGAATCGCAAGGCAGCAAAGTACGCGAACCCCAGAAAACCGCAGTCTTATGTGGAGTTAGTCAGGAATAGGACGAGGAGCAAGATGGCCATTTGGGCCACTAGGTGCCAAACGTTGGAGATGAGAAATACTGCCCTCCAATAGCACCTGGCGATCACGAAGAGGCTACAACAACCCTGCAACAACAGCGGGAGGATGCGGCGACGAAAGCCCAGGAGGATGTCGAGCTAATGCGGGCAAAGATTGAGTTGGAATTGCAGGAAGAGCGGAGACAAAACCGCATTCTAACAGAGGAGCTTGCGCGCCAGACGCGCGCATTAGAGGAAGGTCAAAGCACGCGCAAGGCGGATGAGGAGTTGTTGCGCAACTTGCAATCCGAGTGCGCGGAATTGAGGGCGCAGCGCGCGGATGCGAAGATGCAGCTTGCAGAGGTGGAAGGCAGCAGCCGGCGCGATGCGGATCGGACGCGAGAAGAGTTGGTGGCGCGGGTGACCCACTGTCTTAGAGGATATACCCTCTGGGAAGTGGCGGCACAAGAGAAGATCACGCTCAGGGAGTTTGAGCTTCGGGCGGCGGCGTTGACGGAGGGTGACAGTCGGAGTCGGCGGCGAGTGGCGAGGAAATTAGAGGCCTTCTTGTCGGGTGCGCGCGATACTATGGCGCACTTGGAGTCGGAAGTGACTGGGGTCCTTCGGCGGCTGGGGTTGCGCAGCCGGTCGGAAGATTGGCAGGGTAGGGAGATAGTGCGCGGCAGTCCGTCGCGCAGAAGGCGCAGTACCGGATCTGAAGATTGCAGTAGTGTAGCTTGGTTCCGTGCAGGCGCTTAGAGTAGCAGGTATTGCAGCGTAGTGTTAGTTAGGACCTTAGAGGGTATAAAGTAGTTCAAGGCGTTTTGCCTTGGGATTCTTCCAGTTTCGGAAGTGCAGATCAGGAATTCACTTTCTCGGCGTCTTTGTGCGTTTAGTCTTGGCACCACGTAGAGGAGCTATAACTTAGTGAAGTTACCGTATTTTATAGCTGAAGGCCTTCGGCTGAATGTTCATAGCTAGTATACCGGTTAGAGACTTGAGTACTGCGGATCTACACCTGCGGGTGATTGCCGATGCTTAGAGCCGGTTGTGAGTTAGATACTTGAACAGTTCTCCCTTACACCTTTGAGTGACTTATCCTGATTGTACTCCTACGGGACGTTTCCCCTGAATGCCAAAGTGAAGTTTTGTTACTTCGTGTAAACCTTGGTTATCAATTCAGGTTACGCTGCAGAAGGCATCCTCAGGGTACACCTCTGTAGTAATTCTGGGAATGACAAGTGCCTAAGAATTCAAACTCTTCAATAGACTGTTGTGGTGTGTGTGTTACTGGATTGTGTCTCAGTTGAGTTCTCAGTCGGGCCTGTACTCTCTGCGCTTAGTGTGAGTCGAGGGTGACGTCCACCGCGTATGAGTGACTTTGTTTCGAAGTGGGAAGTCCTATCCGGGTTCCCTACGCTAGCAGAAACTAGCGGGAGGGTTGTAAAAGCCGGAGTGGGAGTCACTACTTGCAGAGCCTCTGAGTGTACTTTTGAGAGACTTTCCCCCTGAAATCCTAACCGGAGGTCCTGACCAATCTCCGAGTTGTGCTTTTCCAGTTTCAGGTGTGTGTGTGTTGAGTGACTTACGCTGCACTGTGCATCCTCCGAGTGACCTCCGAGTCGAGCATCCTCCGAGTGACCTCCGAGTTGAGCATCCTCCGAGTAGCCTCCGAGTTGAGCACTTGCAGTATTTCTGGGAGTGACAGTCGCATGAGAATTCAAACTCTCCAAAAGTCTGTTAAATGTGACACTTTGTACTCTGTGTGTTGCCTCTGTCCCTGTGGGTTCGATCTTTTTACCACCATACTGCAGTTTTAGCCTTTGGTGGGTTATTACAAAAGGAGATGGTGTCACAGAACTCTTTTCAACACTAGCCACATGTAATGTCCAGGGACGACAGGAAGAGCTCAGCGGCTCGGATGAGGAGGAACCAAGACCAGCTTGCGAGAAGGGGGCTGTTCACAAAGGAAAAAAGAAGGGCAAAAGATAGCAGTAGTAGTAGTAGGCACAACAGGAGGAGCAAGATAAAGAACAAAGAGTAAGAGAATTAGGATCACCATGGCCACGTCGTCAAGCTCGCCATCCTCCAAATCAGCTTTACGGTGCTTTCTTCTAGTCTCTCTTACCTTTCCCTCACAAGAATGGTTGTTGTTTGCTAAGACAAAGCTCGGAAGAGGCTGCATCACCATTCCATCATCTTTCTCATCCTTTTCTTCTTCAATTTCACCGCTCTCCGCTTCTTCTCTCCTCTCATTCTCTGTTTCATTCAGAAACTTAGCCTCCTGTTTGCCTAAATGCAGCGGCCCAACTCCATTCAACTGTTGTCTTGTGTCCAACTGCTTGCCTTCTTGAGAGGTCAACACATCATATCCCTCAAGGTGCGGTTGCACAACCTCATTGTCAATCTCCAATTCTTCGTCGGATCCAAAACCATAGTCCGATTCCTCTGACTACTAACATACTATTAATCTATTAATTCTTTTTCTTTTTCTTTTTCTCTGTCTACTAACTAGTGCTAACTATATAATTGAGTTCATAATTGAACTCACAATTGGATTGAGTGTTTGGTGGAGTGGAGATTTTGCATGAGATGGTGTTTGGGACTGAGAATGTAAATGAATCTTTATATTCTAGAATCATGATGAATTAAAACTAAGTGAAAGTTTATATGGAATTCATCCAAAAGCCTCGTGAGTGAGAATTAACACAAAGATTACAATTCATAGTGCAATGAGTTCATTGTGCATAAAGAGTTCATACTAGATCATAGTGCATAGTGAGTTTAGGTGTATCCACCTAAGCGAGAGTTAATACGGAATTCATCCAAAATGTCCTATGAGTGAGTGTTAACACGAAAAAGCCGTGTGAACGAGAGTTGACACGAAGATTGGAATTCAAAGTGCAATGAGTTCATAAGTTCATAGTGAGTTCATACCGGGTGTATCCACCTAAGTGAGAGTTGATACGAAATTCATCCAAAAAGCCGTTGAGTGAGAGTTAACAAGAAGATTAGAATTCATAGTGCAATCAGTTCATAGTGCATAGTGATTTCATATCGGGGGTATCCACCTTCCCCATCTTTCCACGAACTTAAGACCAAAGAAACCCTAAAGCAACTGACAATTCTGTTGGTTATCTTCGTCTTATTCTATTTTCTGGATTGTTCTTATTTAGTACCAGTTGTTTCTGATACTAAGAAACCTGTTTTTATCTTACTAAAATAGAAATATATCGCCATTCTGAAAGATGTACATAGTGATAAGTGAACACCTGTAAGGAACTACAGTCTTAATACACTCAGCAATGTATTAAGACAGTCCGTCATGACGAATTTCTAAAATCGACGAGGAAAAGAGATAAATCAAAAGGGTGACAAGCTAAAATCTTAATGTATGAATAGTTTCACGCTAGTTAGATCGACTGATTTATACACTTGCACCATAAATCAATTTTCTAGAAAATCGCATTGAAAGACCATCAGAGTTGGTTTAAAAAAGATCTTAGTGGTGTACTTGTAAAGATGGTTCTACATTTACTTAGTTGGCACTGATAGAGAACAACAAGATATACATGACAATACAACAATAAACAATTTTTAACCCAGATTTTTTTTAATCCATAAATTAATTATAGTTGAAGAGGTCACAGCACCTGAAGTAATTTATGAATAGATTTTTAACATTACATAGATCTTCATTATAGTTTTCAGCATATGTTCTCACTAGAATATTACCCACCAAGCCAAATCTCACCGGCTTTTTTATCAACTTTACAAACATAAAATATAGACAATTTAGGGTAATCCCTAAATTGATATGTAAGTCCCTTCAAAGAAACATATTGTATTTTTATTGAAGGAGTAGCTATAACATTACAGTGATGATGTCAATGTACCGTCAGTGGTACATACAGTACTAGAAACATTTGGAGAATATGCATACTGCAGTTGTCAAGTGTTTTGTCGTATAACAATATAGTACATGAACCGTATAGTATGCATGGCCCTGCAGTTGAAAGTCGAAGTTGACGGCTTGTCGGTGGTATGGGTGGTGGCGGAGTTATTGGAGCGGGTCTCTCAGACGAAGAAGAATTGGAAGTCGGCGAGCGGGAGGATCTGGAGGTGTCTTTCGCCTCGCTTCTGAAGAGAGAGGACTCTCTTTGGGCGAGAGTAGTTTCGTTGAACTTTTTGGCTTTGCGTGCCGAAGGAAGAGGAGTGGGATGGGACGCATCTGTACATTGTACATTGTCTTTATCATCCCGTGGTATTTTTTGGCCATTCTCAGAACCTCTGGATCTAAATATACCGTTCTCACTGGATCATAGACGAAGACAAAAAGAAGACGAAGATGAGTTCGCACCCGGATGAAGCGTCTGACAGACCCGACATTTTGACGGCTGATACTACTAAAAGTTGACTGAGAGCACAAGCGTTTTCACCGAAAGCTATGATTGATTGAGTGAGTGAATACTCACTTTGATCTAGTAGACCAAATTGGCATAACGAGCCTGCTCCTGTGGACAGATTCAAAAGCATTTGGTGGTCAGGGCTCGTGGAAGTCGCTGACTTGCTCAAGCTGTCTGTATCCATCAGCAGACCTTGACAGCTGTACATGCCAAACAAATCCAGTGCGTCAGATTACTGCTGCTACTTGTGTGCTATGTGGACTCATTCATCCGTACATATCGATGTAATAGCGCTCTGCTCAAGTCCTATATCTTTATCGCCAGTCCTTCATTCATGTCAGAATAGCTCAGACCGCATACCTAGTACTGTTCCACACACAAAAAGACAGAATACGACGATTGTCGTAAAGAATATATATTCGTACATATATGTGTAAAGTACAATTATAGGTGTTCAGTATAATAACCGGAGCTTCTCTCTCGAGAATGGAATAAATGACATCAACCAGATGTTCAGGTCGAGATTTACCTGGCTCGATAAATTAGCCCGACCAAAGAGGCTCAGCTTCTCTCAGTCTCCGAGAGATTAGTGCGACATGATAAGACCTGACATAACACATTCAAAAAAAGTACGTCGTTGAGTTATGCAATGTTCCTCTATTTTCTTCTGAGGAGTAGCAATTCATTCAATTTTTACTTTCAGTGTATATAACAAATTCATAAAATCAATACAACTCACCTCATCCAGATCCAAAAGCGATGCGAAATCAAAATATGGTTCTTTGTCCAAATTTTTGAAGTCAGTGTCTAGCGGAGTAACTTCCACCTCTAGAGGTGGAAGTTCCTCGCTTTTATTCACGCCTTTGACTTCTAAAGGTATAAAAGAATCTAGAGTTTTATTCGAGTTCGAATTCGTGTAAAATGCTTCAGTTTTCAGCGGCTCCTGTTGTAACACAATAACAAATCATTTCACAAAAAAATCAACAAAACTTACAAGAATATACATCCGGATGATATAAGAGTAGTAGGAATAGAATCATGAGACCATTCGTTCTACAAATAAATTTAAACACAAACACACAATGTGTGGCATAAATGATAAAAAATAAACCCAAGTGATAACTCACAGAAATTTCAGAAACTTGAGGTTGAGAATATGAATCTGTTTTTGATATTAAAGTTTTCAAAGGTACGGAGAACAATGGCGTAAAGACGGTGTTCTGATTGGATTGAAGAGCTGCAGGAGAACTCTGCAAATTGAAGTGAGCATTAGGACCGAAAAATTCTAAAACTTTCCGGTCATAAGCCGCTGCAGCTTCCTCCTTAGTGTTGAAAGAACCCAACCACACTCTTATTCTTTTCCATGGATCCCGAATCTCTGCTACCCATTTGCCCCAAGTCCGCTGACGCACTCCCTTGTACTCGCAGGAAAAGTTTTCCGAGCCTCCCCGGCCTCTCGAAGAAGCTTTGCTCCACTTTTTGTGAAGAACTTTCTCACCTTTGGTCATTCTGCACATATCAACGATCGAGAACAGAGGTCACCTGAAGGACACGAGTCCAAGAACTCAAAATACAACAATCACTTTCTATAGGTACGAAGTATGAGAGCCAATTACTGGTTACTCCTACGATACCTCTGTCGGGAAGTAGCTTTAAACCGCGAGAGCATGGCGCAACTGCTAAAATACCGAGTAAATAGACGAATGCCATAATGATGTTACCAAGGAGAGAATCATATGTACATAAGTTCTCCTTGCTCTCACCCAGTCGATAAACCACCCACAGATTTCTTCGCAAATGGAGTGGACACATGCCTCGCCCCCTTAGAACGACACGTTCAGTCCCAAGTATGAAGGAATGAGAAGCCACATTGTACCTACTGCCAAGACGCAGACCATGCCATAACCATAAACCTCCGGGTCAGGGATGAAGGAGTTGATGTCCGCTATACCGGATGCGATGGTTTCGTCGACACTCTTCCTAGAAGAAGGGCTCCGGCAAACTCGAATAGAGTCGCAATCTGCAAGTCAGTTTTCAGTTGATGGAATGTCAGTCGGTCTGATCAGACAATCCACGTTTCAGCAGCTTAAAAGTATCATCTATAATATCTTCTACGTTCTATAGAATCTAGAAGACACAATGCTCTGCTTGCATTTGTTACTCGCACTCGTACCTTAGAGCGACTCCAGCCTATCGCGACTTTCATCAGCTTGGATCGCTCAGCTGGATGGTGAGGGGCAGCATGCTCTCCTTACAATGACGGCCTGCCTCAGCGTGAGGGTTTTGCTCCCGACGGACGTTCCGAAAGCATTAGCCACATCGTTGGCACCTGGTTTAGCACAGAAAAGCCCACAATGGACCATCAACTGCCAACTGTCCAACAAGCTTGCCTGGTGCAGCTCGGGACCTCCTGGAGTCAGAGAGCTGCATGCCCCCAGTTTAAAATCGGACTGTTCCCCATGCCGCAGTTTCCGTCCTGACTGGATTCTTAGAAAATGCTCACCGGTCTGTTTATCGGTCGATCGAGGCATGGTGTTGGTGATCCCGTCGTTGGGAATTTCAAAATTTTGGCTCGGCTGGCTAGAGCGAAGGCTAGAGCCGGCGCAGTCTCCAGGGGCCAATGTGAGACTCGGAGAAATATATTGGCAAGAGTACATAGCAGTCAGGCACCGAGCATTTCGGACTTATCACGACAGCCCTGTGGACCCGATCGCAGTGCTTCCTTCGGCCGCCACAGAAGGAATAGTGGTTAAGGTTGCGGTTGGGGACCTCGTGGAGTTCTGGACGAAGCTTCAGGAAATTTACATTCCCGCTCTCACTCAGCGACATGGGACGGCAGAGAGGAAGCCCATTTTGAGGATATAGCCGCCACGGGTGCACCCTGCCCGAACTGCACGACTCGAACATCAAGCTCAGCCGCCTTCTCGACGCCCAACTGTTGAAAGCCAGAGAGCGTGAGAAACGGAGGAAAGGAGATAGAGAGAGGGAGAAGCAGGCGACAGTGGAGAGAGGAATCCGGAAATGTCCGTCACAAGTAGTGATACTGCTTATAAGAAATGCGTTTTTAGTTGTGGCTTATGCCGGAAGATGAGTTTTGGGTCCAGACAGTCATCTCTGTCTATTCACTTGGAGCCTGACCTGTGGAATTGTAGTAAGACGTCCATTTTGGCAATGAAGGCGGCCCAGAAGACGTCAAAAGCTGCGGCTCGGCGTCACCATGACGTCGCTATAAAACTTAGCGGATCAGGTCCCAAAAGGCAAGACGCGCAACACTTCCTTCGGGAGTTCCTGGCTTGCGAGAGAGCGTGTGAGCATCCACCCGATTAAGCAGCGGCAACAGCTGTTTATTTTTCTCCTGGTTGTCGGCGCTGTATTCTTGAAATAAAGCCAAATTTAAACTTAATTTCACTAGAATTAAACCGTAGCTAAAAAAAACGTAGTACAAATATGCGGAGGTAACAAATTCGCTAATAAAGTCTACTGGTTTTCCTCAATTTACAAAGTACAAATATGTATTATAAACTCTTCATATTACTAACTTTGGTCACCAAATCAGTTCGATTGAATTTATCATGAATGTTGAAAAATTTCATTTTTTTAATAAAAATTTGTATTTCTAATTAAATGATAATTGATGAGTTTCATTCTCTTATATATCACTTGATTTACAACAACATATAATACACTTTGATTATTATGATAAAGATTTTCAATTACAAGTTTCAATGTTAGTCTAATGATAAGCCAATTTGGTCGATTGATTTCTTTTGTAGTTTATGTTATCAGTACATATTCAGTTTCTATTATATACTAAGTTCTGTACTTTTGCGAAGTAAATCTGCATGTAATGAGTTTTTCTTGTCTAGATCTTGTCGTAATCAACACTAAGCAAGTATTTGGAATTGTTTAACAATGCATCAAAGAAATTCCCATCATTTTAAGTACTCTTTAAGAACATTGAAATACATTACATTGCTTCCCAATGTATTTGCTTTGGATTCGAAATGTAATTTTCATTTTGCACAATTAAAATAATATCAAATTTTATGTACTCAACAGTACAATGATCCGCAGGTCATCACCATGAACTCATTGTATTACGAAATCTAATCTTCGTGTTAACTCTCATTCAATGTTAGATTGTTCGATATTCAGAAAACATTACACGTTATTGGACATGTACCCACCTTTGTGTATTGAAATTTTTATCTCGGCGGCGGGTATGTGAGCGTGAGGAATTAGAGTATGGAGCTTTGGCAATCTGAACGGTTGCATATTCTACAGAATGTCATAGACTGGTGACATGTCCCCGCCATCCTGAGATTTCATCTCAATTTCTCATACATTATTTCCTAGAGCATGACCTTTGTGGATTTGAAGGCAGCAATGGAGATTGTAGATACAAATCTATAGTTCATTAAAAATAGACGTACGGTTACTGTCAGCATGGACGATCTTGCCAAACAGACCAGCTTAATTCCAAGTTGCCTTTCGCGATATGGCACCAACTTGTGTTTCATTCACTTACATTTGCTACAGAAAGAGTTACTAGCTTGCTCGGGGTTTCCCAATGCCTAGATCTTAGGAGCTTGACCAGTGTTACAATATTTAAAATTCAAGCCTCTATTGAGGCTGGCTGGTGCAACCCCTGGTTACTATTACAATGTGTGAAGTGATTTCTAACACTCTGCTTCGAGTCATATCTTCATTTGTATATTGACCTCTTCTTCCGGGAGGCTTCCTCAGTGGTAGATGGGATGATTCCACAATTTTTTCCTATTATTTCAGTTGTCAATGAATAAAATTTCACTGGTTTGCTCCTCGAATCAAACCGATATACTAATCAATTTGATCCGAATTTCGACGTTGAATCTCCATCTATAGTATTTTTAAAAATAATACCTCTATTTCCAATGTGGTAAACTGGATCATCAGTTAGAGTGTCTAGCTAACATAAGAAGTTTCTGTGTTCTTTGAGAGATTCTTGCATCTGTACAATCACGATGTATGGAAAGAAGTTCAATCTGCCCATCATTCACAACGGTATTTTCGTACCCGAACTTGGTATCTTTTCCCTTATCTTGTCTTACTTGTGGACTCCTCCTCACAACTCAAAATTACAACTCACGACTCCCTCGCGTGGGCTTTGACTGAACATAGTACCAACGATCGTCTCATGCAGAATGCAGAGCTGATCTTAACTGGTTGTACTTTTATCTTATATGAAATTTCTTCAATGTCCAGATTGGGCTAGTTTGGGAATAGGATGTTGAAGACACACTAGGCAATTATGGGGTTAAGCCTCGTGATTGATATGATGGGCCTCGGCTACAAAGCTTTGTTATCAAGTCAACGTTAGCAAGTAAAGAGGAGTAACATGGATACCACCCTCTTCGAATAGCTGGTTTCACCGAGGAGAATATTCACTTTCTTGTCTATTATATCCTATGTATGGATATAATTGATAGAAAACTTCAATTTTTTGAAATTTGAGCTAGAAGAGTAGTGTAATAACCCACTAAAGGCTAAAACTGCAATATAGTGGTAGAAAGGTCGAACCCACAGGGACAGAGGAACACACAGGGTACAAAGTGTCACGTTTTAACAGACTATTGAAGAGTTTGAATTCTCAGGCAACTGTCACTCCCAGAAATACTGCAAGTGTCCACTCGGAGCGCACTCGGAGGTCGCACAGTGCAGCGTAACACACACACACACACACACACCTGAAACTACAGAAACACAACCCAGAGATCCGTTAGGACCTCTACTTCAAGATTTCAGGGGGAAAGTCTCTCAAGAGTACACTCGGCAAAAGCTGCGGGCAGTGACTTCCAACTCCGGCTTTTACAACACTTCCACTAGCTTGCTGCTAGTGTAGGAAACCCGGTTTGGACTGCCTACTTCGGATCGAAGTCACTCCTACGCGGTGAACAACACTCTCAGCTCACAAAACGCGCAGAGAACACAGGTCCGCACTGAAGGACTCACTGTGAAACATTCCAGTAACACAACAACAGTCTATTGAAGAGTTTGAATTCTCAGGCACTTGTCATTCCCAGAAATACTACAGGGGTTACCCTCAAGGCACCTGCTGCAGCGTAACCTGAATCTACAACCAAGGCTTACACGAAGTGGCAAAACTTCACTTTGGCATTCAGGGGAAAAATCCCAAGGGAGTACAATCAGAAAGGCACACTCGAAGGTGTAGGGGCGAAACTGTTCAAGTATCTAACTAGTCACTGGCTCTGAGCATCGGCAGTCACCCGCAGGTGCAGATCCGAACTACTCAAGTCTCTAACCAATGTACTAGCTCTGAACATTCGGCCGAAGGCCTTCAGCTACAAAATGCGGAACGCTAAGTTGTAACTCCTCCTGCGTGGTGACAGAACTCAAGGACACAAACACGCAAAGGAAATGGGTTCCTGATCTATACTCCTGAGTTTGGGAAAGAACCCCAGGCAAAACGCCTGGAACTATTTTATACCTTCTAAGTCCTACCTACCACTACACTGCACTACGCTACACGCCTGCACGGAACCACGCTACACTACACTCCGCGGAACCTGTACTACGTCTCCTGCGCGGCCGACTGCCGCGCACTAACTCCCTACCCTGCCACTCTTCCGCTCGACTACGCAGTCCCAACCGCTGCAACGCCGCGGACACCTCCCCCTCGAGGACGGACATGGTATCCTGTGCCTTCGACAGAAAGGCCTCGAGCTTCTTCGCTACCTTCCGCCGACTCCTACTGTCGCCTGACAACAACCCGGCTGCGCGCAATTCAAACTCACGCAGTGTGAGTTTCTCCTGCGCCTTCACTTCCCAGTGGGCGTAGCCCTTGAGACAGTGGGCGACTCGCCTCGCCGTCTCCACCTTCGTGCGATCCGCCTCCTTCCTGCGATCCTCTTCAATCGTCACTAATTGCGATTCGGCTTCGGCACGTTGCGCTCTCAATTCGCCACACTCTGACTGTAACCTGCGGATTAACTCTTCATCCGCCTGCCGTGCGAGCTGACATTGTTCCAACAACCGCGTCTGTCGCACGAGCTCCTCTGACAAAATCCGATTCTGAGCCTGCTCAGAGTTGAGTGCTTCCTTGACCTTCACCTGCTCCTTGGTGAGCTCGCCCAGTTTCTCATCCTTCATCTTCTCGGAGTGCTTGTAGAATTTCTGATTAAGCTTGTACTGTCCCCACAAGCACTCATGCTTCTCCTTCAAGTCCCTCAACTCCTGGTCCACTCTAGCTAATAGCTTGCTGGTGTGGACTTTAGTGCGAGTCCGCCTGCGCACTAACTCGATGTAAGATCCCGGCTGGAGTGGGTCGGCGTATTTATCGACCTTGCGATCCAAGTACCGTAGCAACGGAATCACCTGCTCAGAGAGCGCCGCCGCCGGCGCTCCAACAATTTCCTCCTCCTCCTCGGTGTCTTCTGCTCCTGACATTTCTTCCGTGGAGCCCCCGTCGTCATCATCCGAGTGGAGAATTTCAGTCGCCATTGATTGCGTCGGCGACTGCCCCGAGTGGGGCTGCACGTCCTCGACGTGTGCTGCCTGCGAAGGCACGGCTGCGGCCTCGCTGCTCGTCGCCAAAATGTCTAAGGCGGAAGGCGAATGTATCCGAGCGGCATCCCCGTCGCCCGCTGGTTGATTTCCCACCGCATTCTCTCTGTCTCTGTCGTCCGTCGTCGAAGGCGATTGAGCGGAAGGTGGCTGCGCGGGGTTGGATTGCGCATCGCGCATCGAGATTTCATCCCGCGGACAGTCACTCCGCTCCTCCGTCTGCTGCTCCCTTGATCGGTCCGTGGGGGCTGTGCCCGGCCCGTGCGCAGGCGCATTTGCCGGCGCCTTGTCCGCCGCAGGCGTAGCGCCGCGGACATCTATCGCCGAAGGCGACATGGCCGGGGGCCGTACGCCCGATGTTCCTTGGCCTATAGACCCTACCGCCGAAGGCGCATCTATCGGCGGACTTCCCGCCGATGGTGCGGCCTCCGCACCATCTCTGCTCGTATCTCCTCGGCTTGAAGGCCCTGGCGCCGAAGGCGCAAATTGCGGCGCGTGGTGCGCCGGAGGATCTGGCCCCGAGGGCCGGTGTCTCGTAGGCGGTTCTTCCGCCGGCTCCTTCCCCTTCCTGCGTTGGAACGGGGGTGAGTCTTGCCTGTGCACCGGCGGCACGTGTGGAGGTGTCCTGTGCACAGGCGACCTGTGCACAGGTGAGCGCCTGTGCACAGGCGGACTGCTCCTTCCCACGCGTAAGCGTAGATCCACGTCCACTTGTGTTCGCCGGTCCGCGGAGGCTCGTCCGTCCGCGGAGGTTCGCCTGTGCGCAAACGGAACCTCTGTCCGCATCGCACGTGGTAACTCCGGAGGCCCTTGGCCCGTAGGTGGCCTCTCTCCCGACGAGGTTGCAGCGTGGCCCGTTGTTCCTTGGGTCGTCCGCGCTTCCTCTCGCCTTTCTGGCGACGCACTTCCTATCTCCGTCGCAATCGTCGCCGTGTCTGCACTGTCAGCTGGTAACACCAGTCTGCGTGCCTTCTGCTTCGGCCGGCTGTATGGCTCGCACAGCGGCCGCGGTCGAATGGGAGCAGATGGTTCTTGATGCTGCTCCTCTTCGGACTCTTCCCTCCATCGCCGCTTCCGCGGCACTCGCGCTGCAGGAGTGTGTCTCCCTTCATCCCTCCGTCTTGATGGGGTAGAAGTCGGTGACTCCTCTGCATCAGTATCAACCTCGTTCTCCCGCACATACTTCCCGGGATGGTCGATGGACAATGGCGGAAAATGTTCAAGCTCTGCCGCTGTCAAACAATTCCGCTGTCGATAAAAATTGATGAGGAAAGGAGAAAGATGGTTTAGAGTTCCCCCCTTCTCCTCAAACGCGTGCTGTCGCATCACCCTGTGCAGGATGCTCGCCCAGTGAATTGGAGTTCCCTCGATGACGCACTCCACAAAAGAGACCTGCCACAATGTGATGTAGCAGGCGCGGTGCGGCTGCAGTAATTGCATCAGCGCCGCGGACAAAGTCCGGCGAAATCGATCTTTGTAATCACGGGTCCTGTACCCATTCTTGGTAGACCTCCCGGTCTTGAACAGCTCCACAAATTGCGCTTCTTCTTGCTTGGTCACCTTGATGCTCTCGCTGTCGAAAAGGAGATGCCCTGGCATGCCAGCACATCTTCCCAACGCCTGCGCCCAATCTTGGACTGTCCACCGGTCAACATGCGGACGCAATCCGCGCGAGGGTGGTCCCTGTGGCTCTAGCCACTCGCGCACCATATTCGCGCAGATGTAATTCCATCCCCATAGCAAGAAATCGAGCTTTCTTGCTATTAAGCGCTCTTCGAAAGCGCGCAGCCCGTTCTGCGGCAGGCGAAGTGGCACCATCCGCAATCTGCTCGGTCTCGTCATTGCGTTCCTGGGGTTCGCTCGCCCGCTCATTCTACTTCCGCACTGTCCGCGTTTCTTTCTCTCTCGGCAAACTCTAATCGCTCTCAATTCCAAATCACGCGCACTCACTTCTCCCTCAATCAACAAGAAATCTCCTGTGTGACGACGTCGAGAATGGTCCGCAGCCAGCAGATGGATGCGCGCAGCGCGCACAAGAGATTGGAATCGCGAATTCAAGAATGGGACGCTCTCCGCCGCCCGGTCGAAGGTCATGGTCGGCTCTTGGTCGTGAAGAACGTCTCACTTGATGGCCGCGCCGGCTGTACGCTGGAACGGTCTTCGCTCTCACGCGCGGCTTCACGCTCCGCCGTCGTCGATTAAACTCTCACGCTCGAATTGGCGGATTTGAACTCCGCGAGCGTGTCACCCTCCAGACATGGGTGCGTAGCGCCGAAGGCGAGTTTTCCGCCTTGCGCGGTACACTTGTTCGTACCGCCCCTCGGCCAATCTCCTTCTGCCTTGACGCGTGTGTCCGCATGTCGGACAAAAATTCAACTCCTGCCTGTGCGCAGGCAGGGGCCTCGGCGGATTCTCCGCCGGCGCTGAACTTGAACACCCTCCTGTGCACAGGCGTTCACCTGTGCGCAGGCGAATTCCGTCCGCGGCGCTGCGCTGGCGCGGAAGGCGTTGACCGTGGTCAGCCGTCTCCGTCCAGTCTGTCCGTTCCTTGTCTCTCCGTCGGCGCTTCCGCCGCCGCAACTCCGTCCGTCCAAGAGCGCATCCACCCGTGCCGTCCGCACGGTCCGTACCGATGGGATTACTCTGGCGGCCGTACGTGGCGCCGCGCTGGCGCGGAAGGCGCCGTACACTTTCTACCTCACAAGGCGCATTTCTAGGGCCCAAGGCGGATTTTCCGCCGACGCCGAAGTGCCTGTGCACAGGCGAACGCCTGTGCGTAGGCGGACTTCGCGCCTTCCCTAACCCTACTTCGCCTGTGCACAGGCGAACGCCTTCGTCCGCGCATAGGACAAAACTTGAATCCCCCTTCCGCGTAGGCGGAATTCGCGCCGGTGGCGAACTCCTTCCGCCGTAGGCGACCGCCTCCGTTTCTTCCAGTAGCGATAACTCCCTAAGTCCTCGTCCGATCCAAGCGTTCTTGGGCTCGTTAGAATCAGCGCGTCGAGCTCTTTCCAACGGGACCCTAACTTGGTCAAGGCGCCCGAGGGTTGACCTAATTACGGGGGTTTCCCTACAGCCGCGGACGCAACCTCCGAAGGCGGGTTTTGCGCCTTGCGCCGTAGAGATCCTAACTGCGGAGCTCGCAGGGAGGGTGGTGCCTGTGCTTGCTGCGGCACCCCAAATCCCAGATTCTACAAGATCCCTCGAGAATCCCCGCGATCTTCCGGATTCACTCTGTTTTGATGTACCGAAGGCTATTTACAATGCTTCCAGGGTACAGTTTTCCAAAAATGTTTTAATTTCCTCAAAATTGCCAAAAGTGGGGTACCACATGCCCCCCTCCTCAATTGTGAGCGCCCACGCGAACACTCACATGTGGTATTTCTTCAACCGCCACCCGTTCACTCGGGTGCCTAACAAATCGCCGGCCAGGTCCGCAAGTTGGATGGATCCATTCGGGAAGACTTCGACAACCCTGTAAGGTCCCATCCATCTTAGGTGCAGTTTGCCTGGGAATCTGGCATGCCTGCTGTCGTAGAGCAATGCCAAATCACCCGCCTGCAGGAGTACCGGTTTGATCTTTTTATCGTATCTCTCCTTTCGGCGGAGCTGGATTTTCCTGGTGCGATCTTCGGCGTCTCTTCTCCGCTCATCCAGCAGCGTGACTTCCTGTAACCTGTAGAGCTGACTCTCCTCTGCGCCCATCCTCTGCAAATCCAACGTTCGTTGGGTGGGTACTTCAAATTCGATCGGGAGGATCGGGTGTTGCCCATACACCAGAAAGTATGGTGTCTGTTTGGTCGTGATCTTCTCAGCTGTGCGGTACGCCCATAGAGCGGCTGCTAGCTTCGTATCCCAGTCGTGAGCGTGATTCACCGTGACCTTGAGTAGTATTTTACACAGCAGACCATTGGACTTCTCCGTCAGTCCATTTGCCTTGGGATTGTAGGGAGTAGTCTTCCGGTGCTTGATGTGGAAATACCGTGTCAGATCTTCGATGATCTGATTTAGAAAATGCGTGCCCCGGTCGCTGACCAGCTCTAAGGGACATCCGTAGCGTGTGATGATCGACTCAAACAAGAATGCTGCCACTGTGGCAGCATCATCCCTTCTGGTGGCTCTGGCCTCTACCATTTTGGTGGCGTAGTCCGTTGCTACCAGAATGTAGCGCCTTCGTGTACTTCTAGTCACTGGTTGTATCGGCCCTACAAAGTCAATACCCCACTTTTCGAAAGGTGCTAGAGGCATGATGGGAGTCAGGGGCCATCGTGTTGTAGGCGTCGGTCTCCCCGTCCTCTGGCAACTGTCGCACTTGCGGATGTAATCGAGAACATCCTTAAACATGGTCGGCCACCAATATCCCGCATTTAGGATCTTTGTGACCGTGTTCCTGGTGGCATAGTGTCCACCCGCCTCCTCTGTGTGCATCGCACTCACTATTCTTGGTACTTCTGATTCCTCCAGGCACCTGCACAAGCGCTCATCTGCCATCTTCTTAAACAAAACCCCCTGCTGGAGTTGGTATGGGCCTGCCTTATGAATAAAGACAGTTCGCTGTTCCAAATCCATGCCTTCGGGGCACTGGAGGGTTAGCAGATATCGATACAGGTCGGCATAGCGGGACTCATGTCCTGCAGACAACTGAAATAACTCTTCATCTGGAAAATCGTCCACCAATTCCTCCTCTGTCGGCTGTGTCCATAATCGGGACAAGTAATCCGCATTTTCGTGGTGCACTCCTTTCCTGGTCTGGACTGTGTAGGTGAACTCTTGTAGTAATAACACCCACCTGGCGATCCGACCGGATAGGTCGGCTTTCTTGACTAGGTGTTGCAATGCGTAGTGGTCCACATGGAACACAAACTCGTAGCAGATTAGGTAGTGACGGAACTTTTTACAGGAGTACACCATCCCCAACGCTTCTCTCTCCGTCGTGGTGTACTTCCGCTCTGCTAGAGACAGCTGTCGGCTCGCGAAGTAGATCGGGTAGTCCTTTTTGTTGTCATCCTTTTGACTCAGTACCACACCGATGGCGAATGCCGATGTGTCAACGTAAACATGGAATGGTCGATTCCAGTCTGGACTCCTTAGTACGGGAGCAGTCGTGAGTTTCGCTTTCAGGGCTTCAAATGCTGTCTGCTGGTTCGCACCCCAAGCATAGGGCTCGTCCTTCTTCAACAACTTGGTCAGGTCCGCCGCCAGTATTGCATACATGTGTATGAATCTTCGGTAGTAGCCCACATGACCCAGGAATGCTCGCAGCTCTCTTAGATTCGTGGGTGGCTCAAGCTCGAGTATAACCTTGACCTTCTCGATGTCCACCGCAATGCCTTCTGCCGAGACCCGATGACCCAACAAGATCCCACTGGTCATGAAGAAAAAGCACTTCTCGGGATGCAGTGATAAACTGCTCTCTCTACATTTATCGAAGGTCTGCTTCAAGTGACTTAGGTGTTCAGATCGCTTCCCAAAGACACAGAAGTCATCTATGAATATTTCCAGGAACTTCCTCAGTTGTTCCTGAAAGATATTGGTCATCATCCGTTGAAAGGTGGCAGGCGCGTTGCACAGACCGAAGGGCATCTTGTGGTATGCGTAAGTTCCCCAGTCGGTTGTGAACGTAGTTTTATCCTTATCCTGTTCACGGATAGACACCTGATTGTAACCTGAGAACCCATCCAGGAAGCTATAACATTCATGTCCTGCGACATGGTCTAGAATGGCATCCGTGAATGGTAACGGGTGATGATCCTTGCGTGTTGCTGCATTCAGCTTCCGGAAATCCTGACACACTCGTATCTTACCCGTCAACTTCTTGGGTACGATAACAATCGGCGACACCCACTCGCTGCTGAGCACAGGGTAAATAATACCAGCGCTCAAGTACTTATCTATCTCCTCTTTCACTAGCAAGGAGTACTTTGGGTTGAGGCGATACTGGCGCTGTCGTATGGGTACAGAGTCGTCCAGTAAATCGATACGGTGTTCCCCATACCGCGCGGGTATCCCCTTCATGTCTTCGATCTTCCAGGCGAAAACGTCGACATAATGGCTAAGGAAGGCCTGTACTTTCTTTAGCTCGTCTCCTCTCACTGCGCTTGATACCTTCAAGCACTTGCCGGGACTGAGTTGTACTTCGTGACAGTCACTAGGGTCGACAATGCCCTCGGTGTGACTCGTCTCACTCCTTCCCAGTCCCACAGTTAATTGCTATTCGTCTTCCGGCTGAATAGCTTCCTGCTCTTCTTCTTCTTCCACCGAACAGCAGGCAACGAATCCCACGAAGTAATCGGATTCGGTACCACTGGAATCCGATTGCGCGGTCGACTCACTGTCCTCGCCCGATGTGTAACCTGCACTTGTCGATGGGGTCTCTCCTTCGTGCCTGACCCTATTCCAGGGCACCGTAATGGTTTTGGTCGGTTCCGAAGGATGAGGAAACTTAAGGCGATGTCTTCGCCAATCACATCTGACTTGTGCACCATATAGCCATGGTCGCCCGAGCAGAACGTCATAGCCCTGCTTCATCATCGGCTGAAGGATGATATATGTCAACCGAAAGTCCGCACCCCCGATGGTTGTCTTGACATTGCGCAGCATACCTGCAGGCATTCTCCGCGTCTGATCCGCTAATCTCAACACACGCTTCGAGGGTTCGTATTGACTGAACCCCAAGGCTCTCGCTGTATCCTCCGTCATTATGTTGACTCCTGATCCAGAGTCGATTGGCACTCTGCGTACACAACATCCTGCTATCTCCACATCGATCTCGGGTGGCCCTTGGTCTTCGCTCTCCACTTGATATACTTGAGAGGATGTGGATGCGCGCGGCTTCCGCGGATGCCGTAGCGAAAGCATCAACATTCTCCGATACGTCTTATTGTCCTCCAAGAGCTGCTTGAACGTGATGTTCACTTTTCGACTCCCGAGATCTTCAACCAAATCATAGTGGGCGCGTTGGGTCGCCGGGGTCGGCGACGCTCTGCGAGGTTCCACGGTGGCTGCCAACTTCGCCCCAAGGGAGGATGTCAAGTCTGGCCGCGGTGGGTCCTTTTGCGTGCGGATCGCTTCCTTCAACAGGTTGGCTACCTCGTTACGGATATCCGGAGCATAGTCCCGTTTCAGTAGGCGCACTGGCTCGTCCTCGACTGCTGTCTGGGGGCGCACTGCTGGTGCCTCCCGCGTAGCCGAAGACTTCCGAGCAGGTCGCGAGTCGGACTTGCTGGATGTCTTCTCCTTTCCTTTTCCCGTCCGGTCGGCGGTTCTCCGTTCGTGCTTGCGAGTGTCGCGCTCTTGCTCCTTGGATTTCTTGGAGCTACGAGTTTCGACCCGTGCGCACATAACCTCTTCAGCCGGCCATTCTTCGTCTTCGCCATCCCCGTCTGAACCTACTTCGACCTGGTTAACTTGCACGTCCTCCTTGGCAGGAGTGTTCACAAATCGTACCACTGGCCGAGGGACTGGTGGCTGATCACACTCTGGCGCAGTGTGCCCGACTTTCTTGCAATTACTACATGTCGGAGCATAATCGTTTCGCCTTTTTGGATGGGGACACTGCGGTGAGAAGTGCCCAACTTCCCCGCAATTATAACAAGCTCGCGGTGGCGGTGGGTCAAACGTCCCTGGAGGTGCTCTCCGCCTCACAGGTACCGTAGTGGCCCGATCCACCGGAATATATCGTGGGACTTGCATTGCTGAAACTGCAGGAGGGGTAGGCACCGACTGGACGGCGTAGGCTGTCTCTTCGCTAGCCTCTCCGTAGTACTGAGGGTGCTCTCCATAGTACGGTTGCGCCCACTCTACTGCGTTGACTGGATATGACGGCCGGGTGGTAAGGCACTCGGTGTTTGCATGTCCCACCGCCCCGCACGTAGTACACCATAAGTTCGCTCGCACTCTCCCGGGTGATTTTCTGCGATCATGCCCGCCTACCACTTGAACCTTGAGATCGGCGAAGTCCTTCACAAGGGTCTCCATCTTCGAAGCTATATCTCCCGGCGCTCTGTCCGTAGTCATTCGTCGGATGCCCTTTTTCTTCGCTGACCCATGCTTCTTCCTCTTCTTCTCCTCCTCCGACGATGAGGTTTCCTCTTCTTCGGATGAAGAACGGTTCTCGTCCGAAGACGATTCCTCCGATGACGGAGTTGTACCTCTACGCCGACTTCGCCCTCCTTTCGGTTTGCGCTCCTTCGACTCCCGTCTCTCTCTCCCTCTTCGGTTGAGAGTGGAAGTTTCGAAGGCTTCTGCCGATGCAATCACATCCTCAATAGTGTCGCACTTGCTGCGTCGGCAAAAAGTCTCCATCTCCCGAGTTAAACCGGTCACGTACCAATCCACAGCTTGTTGTACCGAGAAAGGGGACCCTGGTCCTGTTTTCGGTATTCTGTCGAGGAGGTCCAGAAATCTCTCAGTGTAGTCACGCAGACTCTCCTTCTTCTCTCGCTGCAAATTACGCAACTTCGTCAAAACCCGGCTGTCGTAGCCGAGCTCGCGAAAGCGGCGAAGGAACTTCTCCTTCAGCTGGGCCCATGTTGTCAACCCAGTCGGATCGATGCTCTCGTGATTATACCAACTCCTCGCTTTCTTCCGCAGAAGGCTTGGAAAGATCCTTAGTCGGTCGTCGTCTGCGATCTCGCGATTGGCAATAGACACCGACTCGAATAACTTGATGTATGAATCTGCATCGTCGTCATCCCCACTCCCTTTGTACTTCGGGTAGGAATGTTTAGTAATCGGCTGAGGTAGCCGCACATTGGCTTGTCCGTCCGCCATCGATGTGTCTGTCGACGGTTCTCGGGCGGTCGGTTCTACTTCACTAGGCGAGTCCGTGCAAGGAATATCTAGTAGAACTGTAAGCACCAAGTTTGGTTCCGAGTCGTCGGGGGTAGGTTCCCCAAGGATGTCGGCCGAACTAGGCTTAGGTACTCTTTTTGGTATTTTCTTGGTTTGACGCCGTGTCTCTTCCACGGCCTTCTCTGAATCTCGTCGGAACTTGCGGACAGCTCTAGCACTTAGGTTGCTCCCGCCAGCCCCAGTCGACATTCACCGAGCATGGCTGCTCGTAAAAACCCCGGTGTTGACGCAACTGTCCCCGGCAGCGGCGCCAAAAAGAAGTTGTCGGCTTCTTATGTAATAACCCACTAAAGGCTAAAACTGCAATATAGTGGTAGAAAGGTCGAACCCACAGGGACAGAGGAACACACAGGGTACAAAGTGTCACGTTTTAACAGACTATTGAAGAGTTTGAATTCTCAGGCAACTGTCACTCCCAGAAATACTGCAAGTGTCCACTCGGAGCGCACTCGGAGGTCGCACAGTGCAGCGTAACACACACACACACACACACACCTGAAACTACAGAAACACAACCCAGAGATCCGTTAGGACCTCTACTTCAAGATTTCAGGGGGAAAGTCTCTCAAGAGTACACTCGGCAAAAGCTGCGGGCAGTGACTTCCAACTCCGGCTTTTACAACACTTCCACTAGCTTGCTGCTAGTGTAGGAAACCCGGTTTGGACTGCCTACTTCGGATCGAAGTCACTCCTACGCGGTGAACAACACTCTCAGCTCACAAAACGCGCAGAGAACACAGGTCCGCACTGAAGGACTCACTGTGAAACATTCCAGTAACACAACAACAGTCTATTGAAGAGTTTGAATTCTCAGGCACTTGTCATTCCCAGAAATACTACAGGGGTTACCCTCAAGGCACCTGCTGCAGCGTAACCTGAATCTACAACCAAGGCTTACACGAAGTGGCAAAACTTCACTTTGGCATTCAGGGGAAAAATCCCAAGGGAGTACAATCAGAAAGGCACACTCGAAGGTGTAGGGGCGAAACTGTTCAAGTATCTAACTAGTCACTGGCTCTGAGCATCGGCAGTCACCCGCAGGTGCAGATCCGAACTACTCAAGTCTCTAACCAATGTACTAGCTCTGAACATTCGGCCGAAGGCCTTCAGCTACAAAATGCGGAACGCTAAGTTGTAACTCCTCCTGCGTGGTGACAGAACTCAAGGACACAAACACGCAAAGGAAATGGGTTCCTGATCTATACTCCTGAGTTTGGGAAAGAACCCCAGGCAAAACGCCTGGAACTATTTTATACCTTCTAAGTCCTACCTAGCACTACACTGCACTACGCTACACGCCTGCACGGAACCACGCTACACTACACTCCGCGGAACCTGTACTACGTCTCCTGCGCGGCCGACTGCCGCGCACTAACTCCCTACCCTGCCACTCTTCCGCTCGACTACGCAGTCCCAACCGCTGCAACGCCGCGGACACCTCCCCCTCGAGGACGGACATGGTATCCTGTGCCTTCGACAGAAAGGCCTCGAGCTTCTTCGCTACCTTCCGCCGACTCCTACTGTCGCCTGACAACAACCCGGCTGCGCGCAATTCAAACTCACGCAGTGTGAGTTTCTCCTGCGCCTTCACTTCCCAGTGGGCGTAGCCCTTGAGACAGTGGGCGACTCGCCTCGCCGTCTCCACCTTCGTGCGATCCGCCTCCTTCCTGCGATCCTCTTCAATCGTCACTAATTGCGATTCGGCTTCGGCACGTTGCGCTCTCAATTCGCCACACTCTGACTGTAACCTGCGGATTAACTCTTCATCCGCCTGCCGTGCGAGCTGACATTGTTCCAACAACCGCGTCTGTCGCACGAGCTCCTCTGACAAAATCCGATTCTGGGCCTGCTCAGAGTTGAGTGCTTCCTTGACCTTCACCTGCTCCTTGGTGAGCTCGCCCAGTTTCTCATCCTTCATCTTCTCGGAGTGCTTGTAGAATTTCTGATTAAGCTTGTACTGTCCCCACAAGCACTCATGCTTCTCCTTCAAGTCCCTCAACTCCTGGTCCACTCTAGCTAATAGCTTGCTGGTGTGGACTTTAGTGCGAGTCCGCCTGCGCACTAACTCGATGTAAGATCCCGGCTGGAGTGGGTCGGCGTATTTATCGACCTTGCGATCCAAGTACCGTAGCAACGGAATCACCTGCTCAGAGAGCGCCGCCGCCGGCGCTCCAACAATTTCCTCCTCCTCCTCGGTGTCTTCTGCTCCTGACATTTCTTCCGTGGAGCCCCCGTCGTCATCATCCGAGTGGAGAATTTCAGTCGCCATTGATTGCGTCGGCGACTGCCCCGAGTGGGGCTGCACGTCCTCGACGTGTGCTGCCTGCGAAGGCACGGCTGCGGCCTCGCTGCTCGTCGCCAAAATGTCTAAGGCGGAAGGCGAATGTATCCGAGCGGCATCCCCGTCGCCCGCTGGTTGATTTCCCACCGCATTCTCTCTGTCTCTGTCGTCCGTCGTCGAAGGCGATTGAGCGGAAGGTGGCTGCGCGGGGTTGGATTGCGCATCGCGCATCGAGATTTCATCCCGCGGACAGTCACTCCGCTCCTCCGTCTGCTGCTCCCTTGATCGGTCCGTGGGGGCTGTGCCCGGCCCGTGCGCAGGCGCATTTGCCGGCGCCTTGTCCGCCGCAGGCGTAGCGCCGCGGACATCTATCGCCGAAGGCGACATGGCCGGGGGCCGTACGCCCGATGTTCCTTGGCCTATAGACCCTACCGCCGAAGGCGCATCTATCGGCGGACTTCCCGCCGATGGTGCGGCCTCCGCACCATCTCTGCTCGTATCTCCTCGGCTTGAAGGCCCTGGCGCCGAAGGCGCAAATTGCGGCGCGTGGTGCGCCGGAGGATCTGGCCCCGAGGGCCGGTGTCTCGTAGGCGGTTCTTCCGCCGGCTCCTTCCCCTTCCTGCGTTGGAACGGGGGTGAGTCTTGCCTGTGCACCGGCGGCACGTGTGGAGGTGTCCTGTGCACAGGCGACCTGTGCACAGGTGAGCGCCTGTGCACAGGCGGACTGCTCCTTCCCACGCGTAAGCGTAGATCCACGTCCACTTGTGTTCGCCGGTCCGCGGAGGCTCGTCCGTCCGCGGAGGTTCGCCTGTGCGCAAACGGAACCTCTGTCCGCATCGCACGTGGTAACTCCGGAGGCCCTTGGCCCGTAGGTGGCCTCTCTCCCGACGAGGTTGCAGCGTGGCCCGTTGTTCCTTGGGTCGTCCGCGCTTCCTCTCGCCTTTCTGGCGACGCACTTCCTATCTCCGTCGCAATCGTCGCCGTGTCTGCACTGTCAGCTGGTAACACCAGTCTGCGTGCCTTCTGCTTCGGCCGGCTGTATGGCTCGCACAGCGGCCGCGGTCGAATGGGAGCAGATGGTTCTTGATGCTGCTCCTCTTCGGACTCTTCCCTCCATCGCCGCTTCCGCGGCACTCGCGCTGCAGGAGTGTGTCTCCCTTCATCCCTCCGTCTTGATGGGGTAGAAGTCGGTGACTCCTCTGCATCAGTATCAACCTCGTTCTCCCGCACATACTTCCCGGGATGGTCGATGGACAATGGCGGAAAATGTTCAAGCTCTGCCGCTGTCAAACAATTCCGCTGTCGATAAAAATTGATGAGGAAAGGAGAAAGATGGTTTAGAGTTCCCCCCTTCTCCTCAAACGCGTGCTGTCGCATCACCCTGTGCAGGATGCTCGCCCAGTGAATTGGAGTTCCCTCGATGACGCACTCCACAAAAGAGACCTGCCACAATGTGATGTAGCAGGCGCGGTGCGGCTGCAGTAATTGCATCAGCGCCGCGGACAAAGTCCGGCGAAATCGATCTTTGTAATCACGGGTCCTGTACCCATTCTTGGTAGACCTCCCGGTCTTGAACAGCTCCACAAATTGCGCTTCTTCTTGCTTGGTCACCTTGATGCTCTCGCTGTCGAAAAGGAGATGCCCTGGCATGCCAGCACATCTTCCCAACGCCTGCGCCCAATCTTGGACTGTCCACCGGTCAACATGCGGACGCAATCCGCGCGAGGGTGGTCCCTGTGGCTCTAGCCACTCGCGCACCATATTCGCGCAGATGTAATTCCATCCCCATAGCAAGAAATCGAGCTTTCTTGCTATTAAGCGCTCTTCGAAAGCGCGCAGCCCGTTCTGCGGCAGGCGAAGTGGCACCATCCGCAATCTGCTCGGTCTCGTCATTGCGTTCCTGGGGTTCGCTCGCCCGCTCATTCTACTTCCGCACTGTCCGCGTTTCTTTCTCTCTCGGCAAACTCTAATCGCTCTCAATTCCAAATCACGCGCACTCACTTCTCCCTCAATCAACAAGAAATCTCCTGTGTGACGACGTCGAGAATGGTCCGCAGCCAGCAGATGGATGCGCGCAGCGCGCACAAGAGATTGGAATCGCGAATTCAAGAATGGGACGCTCTCCGCCGCCCGGTCGAAGGTCATGGTCGGCTCTTGGTCGTGAAGAACGTCTCACTTGATGGCCGCGCCGGCTGTACGCTGGAACGGTCTTCGCTCTCACGCGCGGCTTCACGCTCCGCCGTCGTCGATTAAACTCTCACGCTCGAATTGGCGGATTTGAACTCCGCGAGCGTGTCACCCTCCAGACATGGGTGCGTAGCGCCGAAGGCGAGTTTTCCGCCTTGCGCGGTACACTTGTTCGTACCGCCCCTCGGCCAATCTCCTTCTGCCTTGACGCGTGTGTCCGCATGTCGGACAAAAATTCAACTCCTGCCTGTGCGCAGGCAGGGGCCTCGGCGGATTCTCCGCCGGCGCTGAACTTGAACACCCTCCTGTGCACAGGCGTTCACCTGTGCGCAGGCGAATTCCGTCCGCGGCGCTGCGCTGGCGCGGAAGGCGTTGACCGTGGTCAGCCGTCTCCGTCCAGTCTGTCCGTTCCTTGTCTCTCCGTCGGCGCTTCCGCCGCCGCAACTCCGTCCGTCCAAGAGCGCATCCACCCGTGCCGTCCGCACGGTCCGTACCGATGGGATTACTCTGGCGGCCGTACGTGGCGCCGCGCTGGCGCGGAAGGCGCCGTACACTTTCTACCTCACAAGGCGCATTTCTAGGGCCCAAGGCGGATTTTCCGCCGACGCCGAAGTGCCTGTGCACAGGCGAACGCCTGTGCGTAGGCGGACTTCGCGCCTTCCCTAACCCTACTTCGCCTGTGCACAGGCGAACGCCTTCGTCCGCGCATAGGACAAAACTTGAATCCCCCTTCCGCGTAGGCGGAATTCGCGCCGGTGGCGAACTCCTTCCGCCGTAGGCGACCGCCTCCGTTTCTTCCAGTAGCGATAACTCCCTAAGTCCTCGTCCGATCCAAGCGTTCTTGGGCTCGTTAGAATCAGCGCGTCGAGCTCTTTCCAACGGGACCCTAACTTGGTCAAGGCGCCCGAGGGTTGACCTAATTACGGGGGTTTCCCTACAGCCGCGGACGCAACCTCCGAAGGCGGGTTTTGCGCCTTGCGCCGTAGAGATCCTAACTGCGGAGCTCGCAGGGAGGGTGGTGCCTGTGCTTGCTGCGGCACCCCAAATCCCAGATTCTACAAGATCCCTCGAGAATCCCCGCGATCTTCCGGATTCACTCTGTTTTGATGTACCGAAGGCTATTTACAATGCTTCCAGGGTACAGTTTTCCAAAAATGTTTTAATTTCCTCAAAATTGCCAAAAGTGGGGTACCACAAGTAGGGCTCCTATCGGATCGGGTTTGACATTCAACCCGAACCGGACCCAAAAAACCGGGTCGGATTCTGGTAGAACCTGAAGCGACCCGCGGGGATCCATGATCATGAAGAATCGGAAAATTGGAGCTGCACGTATTTTCTTGACGAGGAGGCCATGTGATGATTGTTCGAGGAGGCAAGACGAGTAGCATAGGTAGCGTAGCGAGGCCCACCTATATGCAGAAGCGAGCGAGCAGGGGAGCGGATGCTTGCATCGCATCAAGGTGCGCAGCAGGCAGGAGGAGTTTGCGAGATTTGCGAGACGGAGTGGAATCCGATGCAGACGAAAACGGAGCAGCTGGGCTTGCAGCTGAGCTCTTATCCGTAGTTGCTTTACTAATGTCACTCAAGTCAGCATTTTCACTTCAGATATCTCCAGTTGCACCTAGCATCACGCCCGAGAACCGAAACGCTATCAACATCGAGCTGGATTCCTGCTCATAGAATTGATTACCTGGTCTATCAAGTTCTTGGCGGCCTTCGCATTGACGGCTACCGTGGCGTTCAGCTCATTCCAGGTGGTGTTCGGGAGGTTGACGAGAAGGCCTTGGGCAGCAACAGGTCGGTAGCTCTGGAGGCTGGAGTTGAAGTCCTTGTACACTTGAGTTGTGAAGTTCGTCACGCGATCCTCGCACATGGTCACCTCCTTTCCTTGGATTTTGCTGGGAGTGTAGATTCAATGTGCAGACACGGCGGCCACAGCCAGACCGATGACGAACAATGTGGCCACCCATGAAGCGAACTGCTTCAAGAATTGGGTCCAGTTGACTCCCCCACTCCGATTAATGGCTCCGGTTATGCACTGGCTGGACGATGTGGGCAAACCGTACTGAGAAGCGATCATGATTACGAAGGCTGTGGCAAGCTCGGCAGCGAATCCCCTGGTGGGTGTCAGCTTCGCGAGCTTCACTCCCATGGGTCTGGTGACATTGCATCCGTAAGTGGCCAGACCGATGACAAGACCGATGGCTCATCAGACCGAGGCTGGACATTCTTCAAGAGCTGACATTTCTTGTACATGTCCCAGATGGTGGCCATGTATCCGAACTCACCGGCCCCGTGAGCGAAGATGACACAAATGGCCGAGAAGACCTGCAAGTAGCTGAAAACGTACTCCACACGAGTCTCTACGAGCTCGCGGATTCGTGAATCTTGTCGTCAGTCTTGACGATTTTGTGGATATCCACGTCCATGCTGTGAGTCGCTGCCTTGCTGAACATCTGCCATCTTGTCAATAGAGCGGGCTCGGCATCGACGGGAGACACTTGGTTGGAGCCAGCTGGGATCTCCTCGGGAGTTCTCATCTCGGAGGCGGTTTGTGGAGAGAAGGCTGTGGGCATTCCCTGGATAGGATTGCCCTCGCTGCAAAGGAGGGCAACATAGACGACAGACAGAGTCAAAACGCTGAGCGGAGCATGATGAAACCCAGCTGAGCCGAAATTTTGAAATTCCCAACGGCGGGATCATCAACACCATGCCTCGACAGACCGATAAACAGACCGGTGAGCATTTTCTACGAATTCAGTCAGGACGGAAACTGCGGCATGGGGAACAGTCCGATTTTAAACTGGGGGCTTGCAGCTCCCTGACTCCAGGAGGTCCCGAGCTGCACCAGGCAAGCTTGTTGGACAGTTGGCAGCTGATGGTCCGTTGTGGTCTTTTTTGTGCTAAACCAGGTGCCAACGATGTGGCTAATGCTTTCGGAACGTCCGTCGGGAGCAAAACCCTCACGCTGAGGCAGGCCGTCATTGTAAGGAGAGCATGCTGCCCCTCACCATCCAGCTGAGCGATCCGAACTGATGACAGTCGCGATTGGCTGGAGTCGCTCTAAGCTACGAGTGCGAGTAACAAATGCAAGCAGAGCATTCTGTCTCCTAGATTCTATAGAACGTACACAATACCGCACTCCAGGATATTATAGATGAGACTTTTAAGCTGCTGAAACGTGGACTGTCTGATCAGACCGACTGACAATTGACTTGCAGATTGCGTCTCTATTCCAGTTTGCCGGAGCCCTTCTTCTAGGAAGAGTGTCGATAAATACCATCGCGTCCCGTATAGCGGACATCAACTCCTTCACCCGTGACCCGAAGGTTTATGCTTATGGCATGGTTTGCACCTTGGGATTTGGTACAATTTGGCTTCTTATTCCTTCCTACTTGGGACTGAACGTGTCGTCCTGATGGGGCGAGGCATGTGTCCACTCCATTTGCGAAGAAATCTGTGGGTGGTCTATCGACTGGGTGAGAGCAAGAGAACTTATGTACATATGATTCTCTCCTTGGTAACATTATTATAGCATTCGTCTATTTACTCAGTATTTTAGCAGTTGCGCGATGCTCTCGCGGTTAACAGTTACTTCCCGACAGAGATATCGTAGGAGTAACCAGTAATTGGCTATCATACTTCGTGCCTATATAAAGTGATTGTTGTATTCTGAGTTCTTGGACTGGTGTACTTCATGTGACTTCTGTTCTCGATCGTTGATATCTGCAGAATGACCAAAGGTGAGAAAGTTCTTCCCAAAAAGTGGAGCAGAGATTCTTCGAGAAGAGGCCAGTGAGGCCCCGAAAACATGTACTCCAAGTACTACAGGGGAGTGCGTAAGCGGAATTCGGGAAAATGGGTAGCAGAGATTTGGGATCCGAGGGATCGAAAGAAAACAAAAAATTTGTTGTTGGGGACTTTCGACACTGAGGAGGAAGCTGCAGAAGTTTATGACATTAAAGCTTTAGAAATTTTCGGTCCTAATGCTCACTTAAATTTGCAGAGATCTCGTGCAGCCGCTCAATCCAATCAGGATACCGTCGTTATGCCATTGTTCTCCGTACCTCTGCAAACTTCAATCTCAATAACAGATTCATATTCTCAACCTCAAGTTTCTGAAATTTCTGTGAGTTATCACCTGGGTTCATTTTTTATCATTTTGGTTACAGATTGTGTGTTTGTGTTTAAATTTATTTGTAGACCGAGCGGTCTCATGATTCTATTCCTACTACTCTTGTGTCATCCGGGTGCGTATTCTTGTATGTTTTGTTGATTGTCTAGGAAATGATTTGTTATTGTGTTATAGCAGGAGCTGTTGAAAACTGAAGCATTGTACAGAGATTCGAACTCGAATAAAACTCTAGATTCTTTCATACCTTTAGAAGTCAAAGGCGTGAATAAAATCGAGGAACTTCCACCTCTAGAAGTTACTAGGCTAGACACCTACTTCGAAAATTTGGACAAAGAACCAGATTCTGAAGCATTGTACAGAGATTCGAACTCGAATAAAACTCTAGATTCATTCATACCTTTAGAAGTCAAAGGCGTGAATAAAAGCGAGGAACTTCCACCTCTAGAAGTGGAATTTACTTGGCTAGACACCTTCTTCGAAAATTTGGACAAAGAACCAGATTCTGAAGCATTGTACAGAGATTCGAACTCGAATAAAACTCTAGATTCATTCATACCTTTAGAAGTCAAAGGCGTGAATAAAAGCGAGGAACTTCTACCTCTAGAAGTGGAAGCTACTTGGCTAGACACCTACTTCGAAAATTTGGACAAAGAACCAGATTCTGAAGCATTGTACAGAGATTCGAACTCGAATAAAACTCTAGATTCTTTCATACCATTAGAAGTCAAAGGCGTGAATAAAAGCGAGGAACTTCCACCTTTAGAGGTGGAAGTTACTCCGCTAGACACCTACTTCGAAAATTTGGCCAAAGAACCAGATTTTGACTTCGCATCGTATTTGGACGAAATCGAATTCAAATACGATGGACTTCGATGAGGTGAGTTATATTAATTTTATTATTTATTTGATACACTAGGAGTTAAAGTTGTATGCATTGCTACTCCTCAAAAGACAACAGAGTAGCACTACATAACTCAACCACATGCTTTTTCTGAATGTGATTTGTCAGGTCTGGCGGAGACTATCGTCTCAGAAGCTGAGCCTCTTTGGTCGGGCATATATATCGAACCAGGTAAATTTCAACCCGAACATCTGGTTGATGTCATTTATTCCATTCTCGACAGAAGCTCTGGTTATTATACTGAACACCTAAAATTGTACCTTACACATATATGTACGAATATATATTGTATACGACAATCGTCGTATTCTGTCTTTTTGTGTGTTGAACAGTACTAGGTATGCGGTCTGAGCTACTCTGACGTGAATGAAGGACTGGCGATAAAGATGATAGGACTTGAGCAGAGTGCTATTACATAGATATGTACGGATGAATGAGTCCACATAGCACACAAGTAGCAGCAGTAATCTGACGCACTGGATTTGTTTGGCATGTACAGCTGTCATGGTCTGCTGATGGATACAGACAGCTTGAGCAAGTCGGCGACTTCCACGAGCCGTCACCACCAAATGCTTTTGAATCTGTCGACAGGAGCAGGCGCGTTGTGCCAATTTGGTCTACTAGATCAAAGTGAGTATTCACTCACTCAATCAATCATAGCTTTCGGTGAAAACGCATGTGCTCTCAGTCAACTTTTAGTAGTATCAGCCGTTAAAAGGTCGGGTCTGTCAGACGCTTCATCCTGGTGCGTACTCATCTTCGTCTTCTTTTTGTCTTTGTCTATGATCCAGTGAGAACGGTGTATTTAGATCCAGAGGTTCTGAGAATGGCCAAAATATACCACGGGATGATGCAGACAATGTGCCATGTACAGATGCGTCCCGTCCCACTCCTCTTCCTTCGGCACGCAAAGCCAAAAAGTTCAACGAAACTACTCTCGCCCAAAGAGAGTCCTCTCTTCAGAAGCGAGGCGGAAGACAACTCCAGATCCTCCCACTCGCCGACTTCCAATTCTTCTTTGTCTGAGAGAACCGCTCCAACAACTCCGCCACCACCCATACCACCAACAAGCCGTCAACTTCGACTTTCAACTGCAGGGCCATGCATACTTTACGGTTCATGTACTATATTGTTAAACGAGAAACACTTGACAACTGCAGTATACATATTCTCCAAATGTTTCTACTACAGTATGTGCCACTGACGGTACATTGATATCATCACTGTAATGTTGTAGCAACTCCTTCGATAAAAATACATAATGTTTCTCTGAAGGGACATACATATTAATTTAGGGATTACCCTAAATTGTCTATAATCCATATTTGTTATTTTGATAAAAAAAGCCGGTGGGTGACATTTGGCTTGGTGGGTAATATTCTAGTGAATACATCTGCTGAAAACTAGAATGAAGATCTATCTTCTGTACAAAATCTACTCACAAATTACTTCAGGTGCTGTGACCTGTTCAATTATAATTAATTTATGTATAAAAGAAATTCTGACTTAAAAATTGTCTTTGTTGTATTTTAATGTCTATCTTGTTGTTCTCTATCAGTGCCAACTAAGTAAAAGTAGAATCATCTTTACAAGTACAACACTAAATACTTATTCATCTCAAATCTGATGGTCATTCAATGCAATTTTCTAGAAACTTGATTTATGGAGCAAGTGTATTTATCAGTCAATCGAACTAGCGTGAAACTATTCATACACGAAGATTTGAGCTTGTTACCATTTTGATCTATCCCTTGTCCTCGTCAATTTTAGAAACTCGTCATGACGGACTCTCTTAATACATCCTGAGTGTATTAAGACTGTAGTTCCTGACAGGTGTTCACTTGTCACTATGTTCATCTTTCACAATGGCGATATATTTCTATTTTAGTAAGATAAAAACAGGTTTCTAGTATTAAAAACATCTGATATTAAATAAAGAACCATCCAGAAGACGAAGCTAACCAACACAATCCAACGCTTAGAGGCATCTTGATTGCGTTTACATCGAATCCAGGCATATCATACGACGCAGCAAACTTCTCGACAGCTTTCTTCAATGCAGCAATCTTTGATGGGGAAATATCCAGGTGTACCCGCTATGACATCAAGGGGTCTGAAGGAGAAGGATTTGGAGCAGATAGCTGATTTTTTGGAACAGGCAGTGAACATTACGCTCTCTGTACAGAAAGAGTATGGAAAGCTGCTAAAAGACTTTAACAAGGGCTTGGTGGACAACAAAGAGATTGCTGCATCAAAGGAAGCTGTCGAGAGTTACCATTCTAACTCCACCAGGTGCGAGAGCACTGCTATCACCAAAAACAGCATTCTTGTTCAAAGTAATGTGAGCCAACTCGGAAACTCTTTCAACTTTGTTTCCTGCGGGCAGAAAATGCCAGAGAATGTCAAAGCATTCGAAACATGCATAGGCATCGTGAAATCTTTGATCAGACAGCAATTGCTCTACTGGAGCAAGACTGGTCAAACCCATGTCCATTATAAGGTGGGGAGCTATATGAGCAGAAGGTCAGAGTGACAAACCAGTGAGTCCAAGTGGTCACAAATCCCAAAGCACTAAATGATCATCAGTTCCATCAGTCACCATCTTTTAACTCTTCTTCATCAAAGCAGCACCGATGGTGGCGGCATCAGCCTCTACTTGCTTGGCGTACTTCTTGAACATGGGGAGTGTTAGCCTGCTTCAAAGCCACGGCAAGAGCAGCAATTTGATGGTTGTGAGGTCCACCCTGCAATGAAGGGAAGACTGTAAAGTTGATCTTGTCCTCATTATCATAGTTCACTTCTCCGATCTGTCCTTTCTTGGCGGGCTTGGGTCGCTTCGTGTAAAAAATCATACCCGCTCGAGGACCTCTCAAACTTTTGGTGGTGGTCACAACGTCGCAGTACTCGAACGGTTGTTAACGTCCTGAACGTGTGGCAAGAAAACATCAGAGGAAAGGAATCGATCTTTCTCAGCTAAGCATCACATAGATCCTACGCAAGATGTTTCCAAAGTTGGACTAGGCTAAACAAATTTGTTAAAGCCATCTCTTGCCATTGATGAAATCTCAAATTAGTTAAATTAAACTCTTTCTCTCACTTCTTTTGTCATGTCAATGAGAATACTGATATGATTTTGATTAAATTGATCTAATCTGGATTTATGTCTAGCTTTAAAAGCAGCGCTTCTTGTGATGCGATCCATCATATTTTATATACCATAACTACTCAAGTTTCCATTGTAGACTGATAATAAAAAAAATGATAATAAAAAAATGATGAAGTTAGTAACTGCTTGCTTAATCCAATGATTACCGTAATAATATTCAGATATTAATATTAACACATATTTAAATTAAAAAAACTAACTAACATTGCAATCCCTCTTCAATTAAAAGGTTCACCATTCACCCTGTCTTTACATTTTCCTCAAATATATATCAAGCACTCCTGAACTTTTGTTTCAGTCAAAATCAGGACAACACTAAGCATTCAACGCATATCCGCCTTCAAAGACACTATCTAGTCTTACCTTGTAACTTTTGCAAGTCTCTCAGCTTGTTAGTTTTTATCACTGGGTAGTCTCCACTTAATTCTGGAAGTAACTACGATACATGATTAAAATTGGAACCTACAGAATCTTTCGACTCAGCTAGTCCAAAATTTCTCATCATTATCTTTTTTGATATCACGCTTCCAACTATTTGATACATAGATAATGTACTTGTAGTTGATTTTGCATTCTCACGAGTTCCTAGTGCATAATATTATAAAGAACTTATGTCATTTCGAGGCAAACATTTGGCGTCTTGTGGTCAGTCATCGAACTGCTTTGATAACAGATGCCCATTGTATGGCAATATAAATCAATTTGCGTTCTTCAGCATAAGCCCTGAACGCTTCCCAATGGTGGATCTCATACCTCTATGCTTAATCGCAGGCGAACTCCGAGTTCCTGGGAGGGCCAGCCGGAGACCGGACATAAACTTTGAAGGGTTGCCGCGGCTTTCTTAGATGAGGCACAAGGAATTCTGCAATCGGCTCTTTTGTGATCCTTAACGAGTCATGGTCGATTCTTGTCCTCGGCTAGCATTCGGTTGAACAAGGAACAAAAGAGAGAGGACCAGTTTCTACCTACTGCAACCCAGATTTCACTTCCTTAAATTAAACATGATAAAATGAGTGGAAGATTGAAAATGTAATAGGGATGATTATCGTGATACCGTTTTCGTGAAAGGCGTTGTATTCCTTCATAAGGCTACCACCTCTCGACAGGATGAGCTCAGGAGACCATCTTTTCCGCATCAGCACCGCGAAAGGCAAATCACGCCATACTTATTTGTGGAGAACAAACCTGTTTTCAGATCCGAAGAATAGCGAAGGCTAGAGCCAGGGCAGTCTCCAGGGGCCAATGTGACATCAACATGCCCAACATGATATTTGAGCGCTTTCACGATTTTTGTTGTGAAGTATTTTTTCTGAATTTTGTGATTTCAAGAGTTGTGTCAAGTAGTTTCACGGCTAGTGAGAGAAAAAAATCCTACTGTTATGCTAAACAATGGATTTTAAAGTGAAGTGCTAGGGGTTATACTTCTCGCAGTAGAGAAGGATATTAGAGGCATTAGGCCAATTGCTATTGAGGAGACCTAGTTCAGATTGGATAATACTAACAATACTTAACCATATAATTACTTTGCTATAAGTTCTTGAAGTAAATATAACTTTAAACCTAACCTCACTAGAATTAAACCGTAGCTAAAAATACGTAGTACAAATATGCAGAGGTAGCAAACTCGCTAGTAAATTCTACTTGTGTTCCTCAATTCAAATTTGCAAAGTACAACTTTGTTTTATGAACTCTTCATATTAGTAACTTTGGTCACCAAATCAGTTTCGATTAAATTTATCATGAATGTTTAGTTATTTCATTTTTTCAATAAACAATTTTATCTCTAATTAAGTGATAATTGTTGTGTATCACTTGATTAACAGCAACATATAACACACTTTGATAATCATGATAAAGATTTTCAATTTCAGGTTTCAGTGCTAGTTTAATGATAAGCCTATTTGGTCGATTGATTTCTTTTGTTGCTTATGTTATCAGAACATATTCAGATTTTACTGTGTACTAAGTTATGTACTTTTGCAAAGAAAATCTCCATCTAATGAATTTTTCTTGTCTAGATCTTGTCGTAATCAACATGACGCAAGTATTTGGAATTGTTAATCAATGCATCAAAGAAATTTCCATCATTTTTACTACTCTTTAAGAACATTGAAATACATTTCATTGCTTCCGAATGTATTTGCCTTGGATTAAACAAGTAACATTCATTTTGCACAACTAAAATAATAACAAGTTTTCTGTACTTGACAATACATTGATCCGCAGTTCACCACCATGAACTCACTGCATTACGAAATCTAATCTTCGTGTTCACTCTCACTCAACAGCTTTTTGGATGAATTCCGTATTAACTCTCATTTATGTGGATACCCCCGGTATGAACTCACTATGAACTATGAATTCCAATCTTCGTGTTAACTCTCAATATGCGAGGACAAGGGTACAGACTGCTTACTGTTTAAGAGCATATATTAACCTTCACTACGAGGAACTGGAACTACTGCAATTGAACTTTTACTCCTTTTACTGAAGGAACTTTGTGGATGAATAAGACAAGCATATGTGGTCACTATAAGCTTTTGTTACGGTGCCGAGATTAGAAAAGCAGAGCATCAATTCGAGGCCTATAATAATAATGACCCAACCTACCTTGATGTTCAAAACTACGGTGTGAAAAGAATCTGAAACAATTGTGTTCTACAATAAGTTTTAGAAATACGATAACGAAATAAAATAATGATAGAAATGAATATCGCACATCAGACTATTTTAGAAACTATGGAAAAATTCAATTCTCACAACTGTCGTTTAGGGATAGGGTATTCTTTCTCAAAGAAAAAACCGGAAATTTTGGTATTTCCATTAGAAAATTTTGAAATCTCGAAACTTTCAGTCTGCAAGTATAACTAGCAATTATTTTGAAATATCAACGTGGTGAAATTCTATGCTGCTATGTGTGTCTGGAGTATGACGTATGTTGTTTATTTATCATGAAATCCAGAAAGATCAGAAATTTCTATATTAATCATGTTGAAAAACTGCAATTTTTTTACTACATTTCTTATATTTCAATATCTTTGAAAATATTCATCGTATACTTTGGAAAAAAACTCTGAATCAATTTGATATGGATATAGATATTCTCTTAAACACTACTAATAGTTTAAAAACCACTATGCTGCTATGTGTGTCTGGAGTATGACGTATGTTGTTTATTTATCATGAAATCCAGAAAGATCAGAAATATCTATTTTAACAATGTTGAAAAACTGCAATTTTTTTACTACATTTCTTATATTTCAATATCTTTGAAAATATTCATCGTATACTTTGGAAAAAAACTCTGAATCAATTTGATATGGATATAGATATTCTCTATAACACTGCTTATAGCTTAAAAACCACGGAAAAATCGAAATCCGTTAGTGGTCAACTATGTAGCTCAAATATAACATGAAGTTAAAGCATTTTATTTTGCTTCTAACTTAAGCTAGCTGATGTAAACAGCATACTCAACACGTCACAAATAAGTTTGATATTGACTTTAAGCTCATGAGAGCAACGGCCGATCTATAAGTTGAAACGTCCAACAGAACTGACCATGGCTTGGAAACTCAGCGTGCACATTTTGTCCGAGTGTCTTTGTCCTCTTAATGGTATGGTGTCCTAGCACCTCATACATCTCAAATCAACGTGTTTAATCAATAAGTTTAGATCTGGAATTTGTTCCACTCACTACCTATATAATTTGTTCCACCTCCTCTCTGAGGAAACTATGCCCAGACCGACTATGTCTGCAAAGCAAATGATGGAAGAAGCTTCGGTGAGATGCAAGCAACTGTCGCTGGATCGATACAGATGTCAGCTCCGGGAAAACAGTATTTTGTGTGTGTGTGAAGACGCTGTTATTTGAAACCAGAGACAGTGAGTTGTAAAGCGCATCGAGGATGGATCCACTGCACCTGTTGCCAACAACAACAAAACCCAGCGTCAGCAAATACAGCTACAGGTCACGTACTGAAGAACGAAGCACACCTAGCATCACGTTTGAGAACCGAAAGGCTATCAACATCGAGCTGAATTCCAGCCACACCGCTGACGAACAATGTGGCCACCCATGAGGCGAACTGCTTCAAGAATTGGGTCCAGTGGACTCCTTCGATCCCTCGACCAGACCCACTCCGATTATGGCTCCGGTGATGCACTGGCTGGACGAAGTGGGCAAACCATACTGAGAAGCGATCATGATCACGAAGGCTGTGGCAAGCTCGGTTGCAAATTCGCTGGTGGGTGTCAGCTTCGCGAGCTTCACTCCCATGGGTGTGGTGACATTGTATCCGTAAGTGGCCAGACCGATGGCTCATCATACCGAGGCTGGACATTCTTCGAGAGCTGACCCTTCTTGTACACGTCCTAGATGGTGGCCAGCGGACCTGCCATGTATCCGAACTTAGCGGCACTGTGAGCGAAGATGACACAAATGGCCAAGAAGACCTGCAAGTAGCTAACAACATACTCCACACGAGACTCGAAGAGCTCGCGGATTCGTGAATCTTGTCTTCAGTCCTGACGATTTTGTGGATATCCACGTCCATGCCATGAGTCGCTGCCTTGCTGAACATCTGCCATCTTGTCAATTGAGCGGGCTCGGCATCGATGGGAGACACTTGATTCGAGCTGGCTGAGATCTCCTCGCGAGTTCTCATCGGTTTGTGGAGAGAAGGGTGTGGGCATTCCCTGGAAAGAATTGCCCTCGCTGCAAAGGAGGGTAACATAGACGACAGACAGAGTAAAAACGCTGAGAGGAGCACCGATGAAACCCAGCCGAGCCAAAATTTTAAAATTCCCAACGACGCGATCACCAACACCATGCCTCGACAGACCGGTGAGCATTTTCTACGAATTCAGTCAGGACGGAAACTGCGGCATGGGGAACAGTCCGATTTCAAACTGACGGCATGCAGCTCCCTGACTCCAGGAGGTCCCGAGCTGCACCAGGCAAGCTTGTTGGACAGTTAGCAGTTGTTGATCCCGTTGTGGGCTTTTCTGTGCTAAACCAGGTGCCAACGATGTGGCTAATGCTTTCGGAACGTCCGTCGGGAGCAAAACCCTCATTCTGAGGCAGGCCGTCATTGTAAGGAGAGCATGCTGCCCCTCACCATCCAGCTGAGCGATCCGAGCTGATGAATTCGCGATTGGCTGGAGTCGTTCTAAGGTACCAGTGCGGGTAACAAATGGCAGATTTGACCGAGACGATCAAAACTTAGGATGTCTAGACAAATTTAGGCGTCCACGTAGGTAGGCCGCAACTCCAAACTTGCGTAGACGCCTAAATTTATCCAGATATCCCAAGGTTTGGTAGTCTCAGTCAAATCTACCACCTCCATCTATGAAAGGTAGACTTGCTTAGTCCTTCGAGGACTTTATGACTTATTTTCTTATGACAAGGACGGGAATTGGCTTCGGCCATTCACACACCATGAGGTTTAAGACCGAGGGACATTCGTGGGATGGGCGCCTCCACAGAAGTGCTTGCTCATCCAACAATAGGATGGTTTTTGACCCACTGCGGCCTCATGTCTCCTTTGTAGAGCATGCACAGGTGAGTTCCTTGTGTTGGGAGTCCTCAAGCTTCAAAACAGCATTAACATTGCAGGTAGATTGGTACTTCATTTATCTTCTTCTGCTGATTCGGTTGTACAGCCTCTCCAGATCGGACTCGAACATTGCGTGCTCTTAATGACTTAAACCTTGGATGCTCTTAGTTTGGATATGGACGCGGAGTAGGAGGAAGTGATGAGAAAGTCAGCAAAACATCTCGAAGTAGATGTTTTGCCGACTTCTCACATCAATTTTTCATCTGAATATTTTTTTAGACGCTTCATCCTGGTGCGAACTCATCTTCGTCTTCTTTTTGTCTTTGTATATGATCCAGTGAGAACGGTATATTTAGATCTAGAGGTTCTGAGAATGGCCAAAAAATACCACGGGATGACGGAGATACAATGTACAGATGCGTCCCGTCCCGTCCCACTTCCTTCGGCACGCAAAGCCAAAAAGTTCAACGAAACTACTCTCGCCCAAAGAGAGTCCTCTCTCTTCAGAAGCAAGGCGGAAGACAACTCCAGATCCTCCCGCTCGCCGACTTCCAATTCTTCTTCGTCTGAGAGAACCGCTCCAACAACTCCGCCACCACCCATACCACCGACAAGCCGTCAACTTCGACTTTCAACTGCACGGCCATGCATACTTTACGGTTCATGTACTATATTGTTATACGATTAACACTTGACAACTGCAGTATACATTTTCTCCAAATGTTTCTAGTACAGTATGTGCCACTGACGGTACATTGAAATCATCACTGTAATGTTATAGCAACTCCTTCAATAAACATACATTATGTTTCCCTCAAGGGACTTCATATCATTATAGGGATTACCCTAAATTGTCTATATTCCATGTTTGTAATTTTGATAAATAAAGCCGGTGAGATTTGGCTTGGTGGGTAATATTCTATTGAGAACATATGCTGAAAACTATGAAGATCTATGTAATGTAAAATCTATTCATAAATTACTTCAGATGATGTGACCTGTTCAACTATAATTAATTTATGGATAAAAGAAATTCTGAGTTAAAAATTGTTTATTGTTGTATTTTCATGTCTATCTTGTTGTTCTCTATCGGTGCCAACTAAGTAAACGTAGAAGCATCTTTACAAGTACACCACTAAATTCTTTTTGAAATCAACTCTGATTGTCTTTCAATGCAATTTTCTAGAAATTTGATTTCTCGTGCAAGTGTATCAATCCGTCGATCTAACTAGCGTGAAACTATTCATACATGAAGATTTGAGCTTGTTACCATTTTGATGTATCTCTTGTCCTCGTCAATTTCAAAAACTCGTCATGACGTACTTTCTTAATACATTGCTGAGTGTATTAAGACTGTAGTTCCTTACCGGTGTTCATTTGTCACTATGTACATCTTTCACAATGGTGATATATTTCTATTTTAGTAAGATAAAAATAGTTTTTTAGTATTAGAAACAACTGGTACTATAAAAAGAATAATCCAAAAAATCAAAACAATTCATCAACCAACTAGCATCACCTCCTCTTCTAACCTTGATAGCATATCATGAGGAGTTTGAGATAGAAAAGATACTCAAGAAAAGTATTTGAGATCATAAATGTTCCAAAGTAGAGTATTTAATTCAATGGAAAGAGTGTCCATCATATGAATCAACTTGAGAACCATGTAAAAATTTAGTAAATACACCTTTGATAGTTTAGGAGTTTGAACGTATGTGCAACAAGGACGTTGCATCTTAAAAGGAAAGAGGTTTGTAACCATCTTCAGTAAGTTAAAACTAAAGTAATGTTATCCTAAATGTCAATATAGATAATTTAGCGTGCGCTAATCATAGCTGTCACATCAGCAATCCGCGCACTTGGTAGGTAGGGAGTAGATGTGTTAATTGATAGTATCACATCAGCGATGCGTGTGCTTGTTAGGAAAGATTGAGTGTTAATTAGTGTGTTAGTTGGGCACGCCATGTCATCAATACGTGTGCTTATTAGGGTTATCTACCACGCTATCCATATACTAGCAATGAAATTGATGGTGGGAATAACATATTATTTCATTGTACTTGTTGGTGAGAACTATATAAGGAAGAGTAGAATCATTTTTGGTATCTCTCATATTCAGAGTTTATGTTTTGTATCTTCGAGTAAACTTTTCTCTCAACCCTACTGTTACAATTCAAGATTCAGACATCACTTGACAATGCCAATGATAGTTTTTAATTCATGACCAAGGAGAGTGTATTGGTGCATTTAAGGCATAATAATGCACGTGATAGCTCACAGCTTGAAGTTTATGATGTGGTATCATCAGCATAATTGTGTGATGTGTTTGTTGGTGGGGCAATCTTGTATCAGATGGACTATTGGACGGAGACATTGGCCTATTGTCATAGTTGGAAGTCAAGGGATGGACGTATGAGCCAACTACTTGTGAGATTTACTTCTTGAACTCAACCGCTTGAATCTCCTCCTACGATGTTGGCATCCGTTGCAAATTTAAGCAGAGTGTTTACGTGGTCCAATGACTTATTGAAGGGCAACATGTCGGCCGTTGATAGTCCAATCTATGAGGATGTGGAGGAGGTTTTGAGCTCTGTGGCGACGATGTGCTCTTCCTAGGACGTTCCACATTGGCGTTCTTGTTGATAGGTTGATGAAGAAGCCTTGGAGTGATGCCTCTTTAACTGAGGAGATAGAAAAATCTCAGGATGATCAGCCATTTGTGGTCCTAGTGCGCTATCCCCATTAATTACCACACCAATTGCATGAGAGCATTCCTCAAAAGATGTGTATTTGTTGGATTCTTTTCGTGGGATCAGCACTAGTTTGACTACAGTGTTGTAGTTAGGTATTTTCGTACGCATATACTTCTATGTGGAGAAGTATGAGACTTCACGCCAAGTCTCCTCACCACATAGTGCACAATTGATGCAGCAAAATTTTTCATTTTATCACAATCATTTGTTCGAGAATATGAAAAGGCCTTGCTTTCAAATATTTCATTTTTGGGGATGCTGACCTTGATCATGTTGGGCTTATTGATTTGGTGATTGCGAGATGGCCATAATGTCTGTGACAACCATCACCTGCAACTTTATGTCTGTCATCTGCGACTTTAGTCGCCCGTGACCATCGTTGTCAGCACTATCTGTTGCGCGCGATCTATGTCGCCGCAATCGCTGTCGTCCTCAATCACGTTGAAAAGAAGAGACAATGACAGTTTTTGAGTCAATTTTTTTTTCCTGAATCATTGTCAGCTCCTGAAAATTGTTTAGATACACTATTTGTGTTAAGAGTTTTCCAACGATACCCAATTTGCCTATAGTATTGATGACAATTATTTTTGACAAAATATTCCGTCACCGTCACCGTTGGTATGTCGTCAACCTTCAAAGTTGGCCACCGTTTGTCACCGTCACCATCACCGTCACTCGTTGTCTGTGTTGCCCTGCCAACAACATTTGACCTTGACCACGTTAACTACCAACCACATTCAACGTCATCCACGTTTGATCTAAAACCATGTAGAAACTGCACTAACCGCGCTGCGAACCGCGCTGTGCCTAAAAGCAAGCAGAAAACAATGCTTCAAACCGCGCAAAAATTGCGCTAACTGCGCTGCAAACCATGCTTCGAACCACGCACCGCCAAACGTAGTTGCCCCAACCGCGGTTAGCACATTCTACGTGATTTTCTTGTCCAAACGTGGTTGCGCCCTAAAGCAGTTGGACCGCCTAACGTAGTTGTTTCTAATTCAGTTGGCCCGGCCGTCGTGGTTCTCTTGCTTACACGTGGTTGTCCCCTACTGTAGTTTCTTAGCCTAGCATGGTATATCCTGACCACGGTTACCACTTTGATCGCGGTTGGCCCAACCGACCACGGTCACTCCAACCAAGCGCGGTAATTTGTTCGATCACGGGAAAATGGGGAACTTTTGGGACCCGCCACGCGACGTCACTCTACAACGCGCGTTGTGCGGAGGAGGGTAAATAAAGAAGCCATGCCGCGCAGCTAGGGCCTGCCACTCGGCCGCTCAGGCCATCAACTAGGCAGCAAATCCAATTTTAAATTTGGGGAAGGGGATGCGAGCACCTCGCGGACCCTGCTGCTCGTACCTAGCGACCTACACGTGCTCTCATTGCGGGGAGAAATTATTTCGGCCCGCAGCCCCAGTCTCGCCTTGCCGCGCATGAGGGAGGGGGTACTACTCTGCCCTGCACTTGCCACTAACTCCTATGGAGATCTGCCCTAATTGCACCGCTGTCCGCCGCTCGGACTGCGGATTGCCTACCCGCACCGCTGCAGCTTGCTTGCTTTTGCCTGCGCTGCCATGATCGCACAGTTTGCCAAAACTACGCCCTTACAGCTCAACCCGCATTGCTGGGGGATGGTGGCCGCTTGGGAGTGGTCGCTCTCGTGACCTTGGGGAGACCTCGATGGCCGCGCCAATCTCGCGACCTGCGGGAAAGAGGGGCGAGCATCAGATCCTAATCGCGCGGGAGCTCTACTCCTGATTGTGTGTCTTCTTCATAAGGCTTCCTCCACACTCGAAGGCATTCATCCTTGGTAGCTGAAGCCAGAGCCAGCCCATGAAATCTGACGGTGATGCTCAAAATGGGGGACGAATGCCTGCCAACACAGTAAACCTTGATCCTGTCCTGATCAATCTGAGTGGCAGCTCCCTCCGAGTAGATCAAGCCTTGAAGACTACTTCCACGTAGTCGGGCAAAGAGAATTCTGCTCAACTCGGCTTGGACGAAGATGATGTTCTCGGGCCTTTTGGAGATGAACTCGAACGATCCCCTTGGCTGCTTGATGACCTTGAGCCCATTGCTGAACTCCTCATCCCAATCCCTCATGCTCGTGAACCCACACTTGTTGCCACTCTCATCAGAGTTCACCTCGAACGACAAGTGTAGTTGGAAAGCAACGCAAGGATATAGCCCCTACCATCCGAGGTCTCGGGCATGTACGTCTGCAGAAGTCCTTGGCTCTCGAGCACGGCAAGCTGGAACGGATGGCTCACGTCCCATTGCGCTGTTCCCGTATGATGGACCGAATCCGGTGTCGCTACTCCTCCTTCTGCTGCTACTACATCTGCACCAGATGATAGAGGAGAAATCGGGCAGCTACTTCAAATTGTTGGACCTCTAGGCTGTTGCAAGGCGAGTGAGCTAGTCAATCCAAAAACATCCTTAGAAAAAATTCTCACTAGTCAGACACTCTTCTAAACATCGTTGAATAAATCATCGTTTAGAAAATCATCAACAAAAACTCTTTTGAAAATCGTCAAACAAATCATTGTTCAGAAACCATCGACAAATCGTCACAGTCACAGAGTCCGAATCGGAACCAGCTTTGATAGCAATTGTGAACGGTAAAATCAAGAATACATTAAAAACTCATGAGAGACAGATTTAATGTGGTTCACTCTCAGGGAGGAGGGCTACGTTCACCTAGAACTTCGGACACTTTACTTCAGATCATGTCAAAAAACCTCATGTACAAGATGAACCCCGAGGTATTTATCTCAAGTTTAGACGATTGTCCTAGCTATTTATAGCTAGGACCCAAGGATACTCCTTTACTAGAGTTAATTGTAAGCCAAAACGCCACAAAGTTCAGCGTTTGTAATCCAGGTGGGGGTCCCAACCTACACAATCAGATTCTTTGTCATCAAGATCTTTATAAATAAGGATCATGGACAACACAGTTAAGGACAATATCATTCAGCATTCTATTCATGTCAAGGCCTATCAAATGCCCTCAAGTCATGTGCTAAAAAGTTTCAGTATCAAAACAAGTTACTCCACATAATGAAAAGTTTAAATATTCTGACAAACAGCCAAAAAATGATTGCAACAGATACCCAAAAGTTTATGTGCTCAGAAAATATAGAAATAATTGCGTTTGCTATGCAAAATTACACAACCAAGTGAAGCACTAAATAACGTAAATAGTTTAGTCTTGTCTCTCACTATCTTCACAGTAATATAACAAGCCAAATAGTTCCAAAGGTTTAGGGTACACATAAGTTATTCCCCTTGAACAAGATCAGTAAAACGGAACATCCACTTCAATCATGAAGCACGTGAATTCCGAAATTGGGACTATTTGCAAGGAATCATGTGCAGGGGACCTGATCTAACAGAGGATAATGACCTAGGTAGATAATTAGCACTCCTCTCAGAGATCCTACCAGTTGACTCTCATGTCGGCTTCTTCACTCTTAGATTTTGAACTAACCATCTTCCCTCAGATTTCGTCTCCACTTTCACTCTCAGATTTCAAACTAACTCCTCCGATTTCGCATGCACACCCCAAAAGAAACTACACCCATTCTCTCAGATTTTTGAATTGACCCTCTTTCTCCGATCTCAAATTGAACCTTAATCTCAGATTTCACCTCATCACTTTGTCTTTCAAATTTTTGTCTTCCTCCCTCTCTCCTCTATGGAAAGCTCTCTCTCGAATTTCACCTATACCCCCACAAAGAACCACACCCTCTCTTAGATTTTTGAATTGACACTCTCTCACAGATTTTGCCTGCATACACTTTCCCTGATTTTTGAATTTACCACTCTCTCACAGATTTCGCGTACACACACTCTCCCTGATTTTTTATTTGACACTCTCTCACAAAAAAATCTCACCTCCTCTCTCAAGGAGATTTCTTCCTCTATGAACCTACTCACGGATTCCCCCCTCCCAAAACAAAGCGACCTCCCACTCCCACGGCCAGACTCCACCTCCCTCCCCCAGATCCAAGCCGCCCAAAGCCAGCGGCCGCAGGCCCTAGCACCCTGACCCACACGGCAGCAGCCGAAAAGCGCCGTGTAATAACCCACCAAAGGCTAAAACTGTAGTATAGTAGCAAAAAGGTCGAACCCACAAGGACAGAGGCAACACACGGAGTACAAAGTGTCACGTTTAACAAACTATTGAAGAGTTTGAATTCTCAGGCGACTGTCACTCCCAGAAATACTGCAAGTGCTCAACTCGGAGATCACTCGAAGGACGCACAGTGTAGTGTAGTTCACCCCAACACACACCTGAAACTATACAAACACAACTCAGAGGTCGGTTAGGACCTCCACTCAAGATTTCAGGGGGAAAGTTTCTCACGAGTACATTCAGCGAATCTGCAGGTAGTGACTCCCAACTCCAGCTTTTACGACCCTTCCACTAGTCTCTGCTAGCGCAAGGCACCCAGGTTGGACTTCCTACTTCGGATGCGGTATCTTCGTCAAACCGAAGTCACTTACACGCGGTGAGCAACACACTCAACTCACAAAACGCGCAGAGAATATAGGTCCGAACTGAGAAACTCAACTGAGAAAAGATCCAGTGGCACACCATAACAGTCTATTGACGAGTTTGAATTCTCAAGCACAAGTCATTCCCAGAAATAGTGCAGAGGTTTGCCCCGAGGGCCCCTTCTACAGCGTAACCTGAATTACAACCAAGGCTTACTCGAAGTAACAAAACTTCACTTTGGCATTCAGGGGAAACATCCCGAAGGAGTACAAACAGGAACAATCACCCAAAGGTGTAAGGACAAACTGCTCAAGTATCTAACCAGTTACTAGCTCTTAGCATTCAGCAATCACCTGCAAGTGTAGATCCAAACTGCTGAAGTATCTAACCAGTACACTAGCTTTGAACATTCGAACGAATGACTTCAGCTACAAAATGCGGTATCTTCGTCAAGCTGTAGCTCCTCTTGCGCGATGACAGAACTAATGACACAAACACGCAGAGAAAATGAGTTCTTGGTCTGCACTTCCGAAACTGGAAGAATCCCAAGGCAAGACGCCTTGAACTACTTTATACCTCCTAAGATCCTAACTAACACCACTCTACCTACTATAGTGCAAGCCGTAACAGATCCTACACCCGAGGAGTCGGCGGCTGACTTCCCCTCTAATTTACAACATAAATCTAACCCTAACCCTAACCCTTACTCTAAATCCTAAGCCTACTATACAGAGCCGCCAGCGTCTTTAACAGCTTTATATCCAAGATCTGCAGCTGAAAATTCGCACGCATGCGTGGCGGGCTGAGACCAACGGCCCTACCAAATTTTAGGTCCATCCGACCGTCCATCGCGAAGATATGAGCCCCGCAAGATCTCTCATCTCTAAACCTACTACATAGAGCCGCCAGCGTCTTTAACAGTTTTAGATCTAAGATTTGCGGCTGAAAATTCGCAAGCATGCGTGGCGGGCTGAGACCAACGGCCCCACCAAATTTCAGGTCCATCCAACGGTCCATCGCAAAGATATGAGCCCCGCAAGATCTCTAAAACAAGGCCAAAATTCCTTCTCCAAAATCTGAGGTCTGGGGTACCCACATGCCGCTTGAATGCCGTTCCCGCGATTATGGGTAACGGTCTGCTTCTCACGTGCGACTTCATGCCCCGCTGTTCTGCTTCCCACACATAATCCCGCCAATTTCCGCCATCGGGAATCTTCTGCCACTTGGCGCCGAAGGCGTTTATCGCCGAAGACCCTTGCCCCGAAGGCCCTTGCGCCAAAGGAACTCTTCCGCCAAAGCCATTCCATATCAGTCATTTTTTACACTCGTAACTCAGTGATTCCTTGTCCGTTCCAAGAGTTCTTGGCTCGTTAGAACGAGCGTGTGGAGCTCTTTCCAACGAGTCCTTAACCAAGTCAAGGCGTTACAAATTGAGAACATTATGAGGAATCCAGTCTTCCGCCGAAGGCACTCTCCCGCATCGCCGAAGGCGTATCCCCGAAGTCGCTTGACCCGAAGTCCGTTGACCCGAAGTCGCTTGACCCGAAAGCCCTCCCTATCAATAACTTCCTACACTCATAACTCATTGATCTCTTATCCGTTCCAAAAGTTCTTGGGTTCGTTAGAACGAGCGTGTTGAGGTCTTTCCAACGAGACCCTAACCAAGTCAAAGTGTTATGAATTGAAAAAGTTATGACGGATCTACCGCCGAAGGCGCTCGAAGCGGGTCCTACAGCATAACCGCCCGTTCCATCCCAAGCGTCCGACTGTGGCCTAAGCCCAAAACCCCTTGACTGTACTCGATCCTCTTTTTACTCTGGTTTCGCGTACCGATTACTATTTACAGCTGCTACCGTGGTACTTACTATTCAAAAATGTATTAATTCCGACGAAAAACAAAAAGTGGGTTACCACACGTTGCCATGTAAACTCACACACCTGTTACATACGGCGCTGGAAACCTTTAGCCGCAATCGATTGGCCGTCGGATGGACAGCCCCATGTATCGCCGCCCTAGCAGGTTACACTGGTGAAGATTGAGCAATCTTCACCAGTGTAACCTAATCTTCACCGTTAATTTCAAACTTCCTCCCCGATATCCCCTCCATGAAGTCTACTTCTGCTTCCAAAAGCCTTTGCTGAACTTCTTCCAGATTTCCCTTGTACACATCACCTTTGGACTCATTCTCCTCTATCCTTGCTTCAGCCATCTTGAGCTTCTGGTGGGGGAAGTCCAGTTCTTGCCTTAAGGCCTTTATCGCATCGGCCTGGGAGGTATAAACTTCCTCGGTCGCCTTGTTGCTAAGATGCTCGAGCTCAGCTGCGGTTTTCCCTCTGCACTCCTTGTACCGCACGTTCTCGTCCATGAGTGTTTGAATCTGACTAGCCCTCTGTTCCTTGTCATCTGTAATGCGTTGTAGCTCTGAACGTATCCTCTCAGCTTCTTCTTTTAGTTCTTTGTTTTGCTTTAGCTTCTTACTATCCTCCTTCTTGATACACGCCTGTCAGATTTTCTAAATTCCAGTTGCTGCGATGAAATCAGGAAGCTGGAATGGCTGCTTCTCATTACCACGCTTACCCTATAGAAACTTCTGCTTTTGACACCAATGCCTTGGTACAGGTACCGTTTTGCGATAAGCCTTGAGAAAGACGAGAAGCCGTGGATCAGCTGCAGTCGCATCCTATACCTCGACGACATCCGGTTTAAAGCACCGCTGTTTGAGTTCTGCAATCTTCATACAACGCTGAAGGTTCTTTTTCTTATTCGATATACTCTTGTTAATATCCTGGTCAGATTCATCCGAGTCGTCCGAGTCGATTTTTATTTTTTCTTAGCCTCCTCGACAGGAGCAGCTTCCTCCTTGACTCCATCTTCCTTTCTAGCAACCGACACAATTCTTCTGCATTTGTGAACTTCTCAAAAACGCGAACAAAGTCTTCAATCAGAGGGTTCAAGTGTCCATTACTGTCCGCAAAGTCTGGCTCCTCAGACACATATTCAATTTCAACATCCTCGACGTCCTCTTTATTCTCTTCTTCCTCCCCATCCGCGTAGAAGAGTTGCTTCTAGTGACAACATTCTGCATGCCTTTCAGCTTGGACGAACCCTTCAGTTTCCTCTTCCTGGCATCGGAATCTTTAGTTTGTGTTGTATCATCGTCCTCGAAGTCTGGTAGTGCCAATCCATTTGAAGGAGAATTTCGAATTTCCGAATCTTCCAAACCCCCATTTTTCCCTTTTCTACCACTGGGCAACTTTCTACTTTCAGCCTCAAAAATCTGACTCTGCGCCACATAGTAGAAGCACATTGAGCTGCCCTAATTCATCCGAGTGTTCCATCTCGGTTTCCTGGGACTACAAACCAAATCACTGCGCCCCAATCTCCGAGTCAATCATAAACTGCTACATCAACCTTTAAAGATGAACCACTTCGCCTAGCAAGCTGCACAGCCCCCTACGCGAGGAGCTGCACGGCAACACGATCGCCAGCGGACGGACGGCCTGAGCTGAGGCACAAGCCATCACGAATCCAATTTCTTCCTGAATTCAACAATCTGCAATTCTACCGACGTATTCTTGCCTCTCATGGAAGCCACCGTCTTGCAATTCTCCATACACTCGCTCCAAGCTCAGGCTCTTCGTCGTGACCCGCGCTCTTCGGTGCCGCCATAGCTCGAGCTCCGCTGCCCGGGACCAAACAGACCTCTGTGTTGCTGTGCTCCGTCGCTTTCTTCTTCTTCTCTACAACTGCCTGCTTTGGTTGCTCAGGCTTACAGATCAATCCCACTTTACGGAAATCCGAATCATCAAATCCAGAAGATACTCCTGCTCCTACAGCTAATCCTAAGCTCGCGGCTAACGAAGCAACATCCGACTGAATGGCTTCAATTTCCTAATTCTTTTACAGGCTTTTTCTTCGCCTTGCCTTGCCCTACAGGATTTCCCCATGGCTCAGCCACAGAGCTTTAGTCCGAGTTCAAAAACCCCTTTCCTTTGGTCAATTTCTTCGCCTTTCCTTGCCTTGCCCTACAGGATTTCCCCATGGCTCAGCCACAAAGCTTTAGTCCCAGTTAAAAAACCACTTCCCTTTGGTCAATTTTCCACTTCAATAACCTTAAAGAATTATAACATTCTCTAAACCCTAAACACATCCTCCACATTGCATTACTGAAATTGAATCTCTATTCTCAAACCCCATTGTCATCCATCAGGTATAATTTTGCAAATTTGCAACAAACATTCCAAGCATAAATTCCCGAGAATTTTAATCCAGAATTTTAATTCTTATAAAGTTAATGACATGCGAGTATATTTTTGTGCTCACATTAACCTCAACAAGATGAACTAATAATGTCTAATGAAGAAAAAGTTTCTAAATAACCAGAAATTTTCATTTTCCTAAGAGTATCAAGTGTAATGTTGTTTTGTATCAAATTTTTTTTAGTTAATTTTTTTTAGTTAATTTTTTTTAGTTAATTTTTTTAAATGACTTTCATGTTAATTAAGAATAAGTTTTTGTATTAAAAAATAAAATCATGTATGTGTTAACACTAAACAGTGAATGCAAAAGTTCTATATATATTTCACCAAAATGCAAAGTGCATCTAACAATGAAATTCAAATATGCAATTGTAGTAAAAGCATGAAGAAAATTATTTTGTTGAATAGAATTATAATTAAGATGAGATTAAAACATGATATTATCAATCTTTATAGTGATAATTATAGTGCATTATATTTTCAAAATCAAATGATAGATGATAGAATGAAACAAATTAATATCACATAACATTCATTACAAAAAATTTCTATGATAATTATATAAACATAATAAAATTTGATGGTATATTCAATAAAGCTTATGAATTGATTAAGATTGAAATTATTTTTTCATAGAATTTACATAAGAAACAAAACTAATTATTTATTGCAATATGTATGTATGTATATATACTCATTTTAGATTGTTTTGACTACATTTTTGTTTTAATTACCAATAATTTATATATGTTAAGGATATTAAACACCTCAAAAAAGAATTAGATATAATTGAGATTTTGATCTAACTCTGATCAGTTTAATTTTAGAAATCTGTTAATATATAATAGAATTTGTTAAAGCTCTTAATGACACAATAAATTCACTATTGTTTTGTGAATATAGTCAATAGTGTTGAACAACATAGTTTCTATTGTGACTATGTGTGTGCAATTTGATTTTGTGATAAATTTTCAATTTGAAACTATTTCAATGTTTTTTGGCTGCATTTGATGTTCAAAATTTCAACAGCATTTGAATTTTGAATTTGATCATGATTTATGAAATCGTAATCAAATGTTTGATTCATTTCATGATAAATAATTTCATAAAAACATGTATTTTATAATTAGAAGAATAAGAATAATTAACTTCACAATTTCAAATCTGGAAAAAATCGCAAGAAAATATATTGCATTTATTAAAAAACATGAATCAAATATGTTTATGTAGAAAATGTCTTCTCATCCAAAAATGAATAAATTATTTTTAAAATAAGAAAAAATTTAATTCATGAAATGATATAAAAAAACTTGGGTACATAAAAACACTTTGAAGTTTTGATACATTTCAGACATTTGATAAATTTGTATGAAATTTTGCAAAAGTAATGATTTTTATCAAAATTTTACCGATTTTTTTGAAATATATATATATATGTAAATATAAATTAATATTCATGGCATGTCAAAACAAAAAGTCATAACAAAATTATTACTTATTACAAATATAATGCAAATGAATTGAAAAAGAGATTTATTATACAATTTGTTTGATTGTACGATTGAAGATGCAAACATGAACCAAAGCAAACAAAACTGAAACAATAACTTGCATCATATCTTGTAAGAAAATTGAAAACTTTGAAAAATCATTTAATGATAATTCATCTTTTTAAATTATCAATAATTTTGAATCTTGTTTATTTAAAATTGGATTTTATTTATTTTATGGTGATTTAATAAATAAGTAAAAAAATTAAGCAAAATCAATTAGATCTGTACAATAGCAACTGATGGAGTTGGAAAAAATTCAAGTTAAAGTTATCATAAGTGTTTGATTATAACAACAGAAATATCACAACAATTGTGACAACCCACTTTTTGTTTTTGTGCGGAATTTAAACATTTTTGGAAAAACAGTACCGCAGTAGTAACTGTAAATAGTAATTGGTACACTAAAATAGAATGAAATTAGATAATCGCGGGTCCAGGAGAATCCAGGAGTTGGGCGCAACGTCCAGGACAGGCGTCCTGGTCCGAACGGACGGTTCCTGCTAAGAGGAAGCGCCTTCGGCGATAGACGCTTTTGGCGCTAGAGTGAATTCCTCATAACTATCTCAATTCGTAATAACTTGATTTGGTTAGGGTCTTGTTGAAAAGAACTCGACGCGCTCGTTCTAACGAGCCCAACAACTCTTGGAACGGATAAGGTATCACTGAGTTATGAGTGTCAGAAGTTATTGATAGGGAGGGCATTCGACGATACGCCTTCGGCGACGGACGGTACGCCTTCGGGGCAACGCCTTCGGCGGTGTACTCCTTCGCCTGAGCGCCTTCGGCACCAGCGCATCGATATTAGGTCAATGCCTTCGGCGGACACGTGCGCCTTCGGCGGAACGGAACACCTGCAGGAAGAGCGCCTTCGGCGGGACAAGACAAAACAACATTGCCGACAAGACGCATTGACTTCGGTCAACGCCTTTGACGGAAGCGCCTTCGGCGATGCGCCTTCGTTGACGGACACTTTCAAGGGTACGCCTTCGGCACTGCGTAAGAGTGACTTCGGCGGAAGACAAACGCCTTCGGCGATGCGAAGAGAGAAAAATCGGGAATCGGCCAGAGGCAAAGTTCTTTGCCGCCACGCCTTCGGCGCTGCGCGGGCAAGGCTAAGTCGACGGACGACGGCGGAAATCAAATTCAATTCTCGTGCGTGTGAGTCCGCACAACGGCGGAGCGTGAAGCCGGGCGTGCAAAGGAGGCTGTTACGCCTCCAAGCCGGCGCAGCAATTAAGTGGATGATCCCCACTCCCGAGTGTCGAACGGTGAAATCTTGTTCGCCGAAGGCAGACGTCTCATTCTTGCATTTTTTTTTTTGATTTCGCTGGAGCGACGATTGCGCAGCAGGAAATCGGCGGAGAGACATCAGAGAGAGTTGCGACTAGCGGGGAATTGCAGGATAGCGTGCAGCAGCTGAGTGCGCAGCTAGAGGGTTCTGGCTAGTGAGTGCGGGAGCTCGCGGAGTGATTGAGTCCGCGCGCAAGAAGCTTGGGGACAGCGAAGTAGAGTTCACAGACTTCTGACGATCGGCCGAATTCAAGAACGCGATGTCGAAGGTTACGCAGCTGCGGATGATTCCGCTGAAGCTTCCGCAGATTGGGTTGCGCGCATTCCAGCACGAGCTGACTTTGGTGAAGCTCGATTTCCTCCTATGGGGATGGAATTGGGTGTGTCAGGATATAGTTTGCGAGTGGCTGAGGGACAAAGATCAACCTACGCGCGGATTTCGACCGCATCCGGAGCGGTGGGAAGTCAGTGACTGGGAGCAGGTGTTAGGAAGATGTGCAGGAGAAGAAGGCCATCTTCTGTTCGAGTGCGAGAGTGTTAGTGTCTCGAAGGAGGAAGAAGCTACCTTCGCGGCGCTGATTAAGCATAGCAAGTCGAGCAAGAACGGGTACAAGACCCGTGACTACAAGGATCGATTCCAAAGGAATGTCGCGGTAGCACTCCTTCAACTTTTGCAGCCGCACCAGACCACCTACATGACTTCTTGGCAGGTGGAATTCATGGAGCTGGCGTTGGCCGGAGCTCCGATTCATTGGGCTCGCATTCTGTGGAAGGCGACGAGACAACATGCCTTCGAGGAGCGGGGAGGATCGATCAATCACCTCTCCCCCTTCTTGATCAATTTCTCTTGGTCGATGGGATGTCTAGCCGCGACGGAGCGAGTACAATTCCCATTGCTGTCACGCAGCAATCCGGGCTGATATGTGAAGGACGTCAAAGTCGATACCGATGAAGACGAGACTCCTGCCTTCACGCCACCAGCCCAACCGAGGGCCGAAGGAGAATCGCTCGCAGCACGAGTGCCGCGGAAGTGAAGATGGGAAGGAGGAGCAGAGAAGGGCCAGCAACGTGAGGCTGCTGCTCTCAAACGGAAGCGGCCACTGACAGAGCTATGCAGTCGGCCTAAGCAGAAGGCACGCAGGCTCGTGTTGCCTGCAAGCAGCGCGGAGACGGGGCGTGCTGCAGAGGAAAAGAAATCACCATCCTCGGAGGAGGATAGGAGCGCGCGACCTGCAGAGAGGTCAGCGGAACTCCCTGCGCCGAAGGCACGGAAGCCTTCGGCGGAAGCAAGACGGCCTTCGGGTCAGGAGAAACAACACGCGGCACCGACGAATGTGCCGGCGGCGGACATGTGCTTTGCGATCGAGCAAGTACTGTTCGATGACTCGACCTCGGGACAGGAGCCTTCGGCTGAAGCGCCTTCGGCGCAGCAGAAAAGTCGGAAGGAGCCTTCGGGTAAGGCGCCTTCGGCTCAAGAGCTTTCGGGTAAGGAGCCTTCGGGGCAAGAGCCTTCGGCTGAAGCGCCTTCGGCCCAAGGGACTTCGGATCAACGGCCTTCGGGTCAGCCGCCTTAGGCGATACGCCTTCGGCGGAAGTACTTGCGGCACAGACCCCATGCGAGAGGACGGTCGACGAGAAGAAGGAGGAGGCGGAAGTGCCTTCGGCTCAGCCGCCTTCGGCGGTGGACGCCTTCGGCGCTGCGCCTTTGGTAGTGACAGATCAGACGGGCGGTGCGGGCTTGTCGGGAACAGGATCCCCCACCGCATTAGACATTTTGGCAGGGAGTAGTTCGGCGGCAGCAGCAGCAGAAGCTATGCAACCCAACTCTCGGAAATCGCCAGGGAATTCCGTGGCGACCGAAATCCTCAATTCGGAGGATGATGAAGACGAATCGGGCTCGGAGGAGGAGGAGCAGTCGGTGAAAGGCACGCCGATGACGGCATTGTGCGAACAGGTGGTACCTCTATTGAGGTACCACCATCGCAAAGTGGCGAAGTATGCTGAACCCCGCCACCCTGGGTCCTACGTCGAATTGGTGCGCAGGCGAATGCGCACCAAAGTCAGGACCAGTAGCTTGTTGGCCTCCTTGGACAAGGACATCAAGGACCTGCGGATGAAGAACGAGGCCCTCCGCGGACACCTTGCAATCGTGCGGAAATTGCAGAAGGTAGTTAACTAGACGCGGGACGAGAAGTTCGAGGAGGCAAAGAAGAAATTCGCCAAGCAGCAGGCGAAGCTCGCGGATGAGCTCGATTTTGAGCAAACTCAGAATCGCATCTTGTCAGAGGAGCTCGTGCGACAGACACGGTTACTAGAGCAGTGTCAGCTCGCACGTCAGGCGGATGAAGACTTAATTTGTCAACTGCAATCGCAGTGCGGCGAATTGAGAGCGAAGCGTGCGGAGGCGGAGTTGCAGCTGGTAGTAGTTGAAGACGATCGCCGGCGGGAGGCAGATCGCCCGAGAGAAGAGTTGGTGGAACGTGTGAACCACTGTCTCAGAGGTTACACTCTTTGGGAAGTGGCTGCGCAGGAGAAAATCACATTGCGCGAGTTAGAGCTTCGTGTGGCGGGCTTAATGTCGGGTGACAGTCGGAGCCGGCGGCGAGTGGCGAAGCGATTACATGCTTTCTTGGCAAGGTCGCGGGACGCCATTGCGAACCTCGAGGTGGAGGTGACTGCGGTGTTGCGGCGGCTGGGGTTGCGCAATAGAGCCGAAGACTGGTCGGGTATGGAGTTAGCGCGCGGCAGTCCGTCGCGCAGGAGACACAGTAGATGACCTGTAGTGTAGTGCAGTGTACTGCAGCGGGGGTATGAACTGCAGTGTACTGCAGTAGTGTAGAGTGTTAGTTAGGACTTAGAAGCTACAAAGTAGTTCAAGGCGTCTTGCCTTGGGATTCTTCCAGTTTCGGAAGTGCAGATTAGGAACTCATTTTCTCTGCGTGTTTGTGTCCTTAGTTCTGTCACTGCGCAAGAGGAGCTACAGCTTGACAAAGATACCGCATTTTGTAGCTGAAGGCCTTCGGCCGAATGTTCAGAGCTAGTATACTGGTTAGATACTTGAGCAGTTTGGATCTACACCTGCGGGTGATTGCTGAATACTCAGAGCTAGTAACTAGTTAGAGACTTGAGCAGTTCGTCCCTACAACTTCGGGTGATTGTTCCTGTTTGTACTACTTCGGGATGTTTCCCCTGAATGCCAAAGTGAAGTTTTGTTACTTCAAAAAAGCCTTGGTTGTAATTCAGGTTACGCTGCGGAAGGCACCCTCAGGGCAAACCTCTATCTGCAGAAGGCACCCTTGGGGCAAACCTCTGTAGTATTTTTGGGAATGACTAGTGCCTGAGAATTCAAACTCGTCAATAGACTGTTATGGTGTGCCACTGGATCTTTTCTTAGTTGAGTTTCTCAGTTCGGACTTGTATTCTCTACGCGTTTTGTGAGTTGAGTGTGTTGTTCACCGCGTGTGAGTGACTTCTGTTTGACGAAGATACCGCATCCGAAGTAGGAAGTCCAACCCGGGTGCCCTACGCTAGCAGAAACTAGTGGAAGGGTTGTAAAAGCCGGAGTTGGGAGTCACTACCTGCAGATTCGCTGAATGTACTCATGAGAGACTTTCCCCCTGAAATCTCAAGTAGAGGTCCTAACCGACCTCTAAGTTGTGTTTCTATAGTTTCAAGTGTGTGTTGGGGTGAACTACGCTGCACTGTGTGTCCTTTGAGTGACCTCCGAGTTGAGCACTTGCAGTATTTCTGGGAGTGATAGTCGCTTGAGAATTCAAACTCTTCAATAGTCTGTTAAATGTGACACTTTGTACTTTGTGTGTTGCCTCTGTCCCTGTATCTTCGACCTTTTTGCTGCTATACTGTAGTTTTCGCCTTTGGTGGGTTATTACAAGGTTCTCAGTTCGGTTCCTATATTCTCTGCGCGTTTTGTGAGTTGAGTGTGTTGTTCACCGCGTGTGAGTGACTTCGGTTTGATGAAGGTACCGCATCCGAAGTAGGAAGTTCAACCCGGGAGCCCTACGCTAGCAGAAACTAGTGGAAGGGTTGTAAAAGTCGGAGTTTGGAGTCACTACCTGCAAAGCCTCTGAGTGTACTCCTGAGAACCTTTCCCCCTGAACCTTGAGTGGAGGTCCTAATCGACCTCTTAGTTGTGCTTTTCCAGTTTTAGGTGTGTGTTGGGGTGAACTATGCTGCACTGTGCGTCCTCCGAGTTGAGCACTTGTAGTATTTTTGGGAGTGACAATTGCCTGAGAATTCAAACTCTTCAATAGTCTGTTAAACGTGACACTTTGTATTTTTTGTGTTGCCTCTGTCCCTGTGGGTTCAACCTTTTTGCTACTATACTGCAGTTTTAGCCTTTGGTGGGTTATTACAACAATTAACTTGGAACATATAAGTCAAAATCATTCAACAAAAATGATTGTAGATGTTTTTGTTGCAAATAAAAAGAATTTAAAAAATTATTTCTACAAGTTTTGATCTATTCATATTTGAAAAATGTGACATCAAGAAGAATGTGCCTAATCTTATCACTCACAACCACATGAAGTTATTTTATCAGATTTTTATGGTTATGAGATTGTTGTGAAACATTTGATAGTAGTATAAATATAATATCCATGTGTGTTAATGTATGATTTAGTAATAAGTAAAACCTTAGAAAAGATTTTTTTAGGTTTTTTTTTATATATCGATATATCACCATTATTTGTCTCACAAAATTAACCTTTTCCTTTTAGTATAAATGCTAGATTCGTTTATGTTTGAATCAAAAAAATTGTGTCAAATATCGCTGTGTGCTTTAATTAAACCATTGCAAACACAAATTAAGCTTTACACAAACGAGATGATCAACAACTCACTTTTATAGAACTAAGTTTTTACAAAAACAAGCTTCAAAAAATTATTCATTTAGAATAATATAGATATGTGCTGTAATTGTTGGACCTACTCTTTTCATATTTATCTTATGTGACTTATGTATAATTCATCATGATTATCAAAGGTTACTATTTCACTTACATGATTATGTCTAAACATACTTTTACACAAACCGTCAAATTCTCATTTATCACAAATTTTCATTAAAACCCACAGATCATTTGCACATTCAGATTTTTTTTTAATAAAATTGCACGTAACTTTCAAACTATTGTTTTAAATTGTATTCTATAATTTTTTATTTATATTACTTACTTGTCACACTTAACTATAATAACTATCTTATGACTTACTTTCACTAAAATTGATCTTGGTAATTATAGTTAATTCAAAAATTATTATTATAATATGTTTACTTGTGTAACACTAGGGTTTTTAAGGAAATTTCATTCAAAGATAACACATAAAGTTTAAAAAGAAAAGATACCCAAATAGTATTCATCTCTCTTATGTAGATTTTACCAATATATACATGGAGGTAAGATCTCAACCTTATCATCCATTACACTTATATTGGATTGATGATATAGCTAAAAATCCTAACAAACACACCGAATGTTGATGTGTGATTCTTAATCAATACACTAACTAACACATACAAACTTTATCTAAACAAGAATACAGATTATTAACGTGTTGTTGTCAACTAACACATTACTCTTTATCTGCATATCAAGCATAGATATCGCTCATGTGCAGCTTAAAGATAATTCACTATAATGTAACTATATCTTAATCTACATCTACTTTAGTTCTAATCAACTAAAAATGGTCATAAACATTTCTCCTTTTATTACACAATGTACTTGTTGCATATTATTCAAATTTTTGAACTATCAAAGGTGTATGGGTTAAAAATTCTAGTTTTCAAGTCAATTCATATAACATATATACTTTCTTTTTATCCATATATTCTACTTTGGAATATTTATGATCTCAAATTCGTTTCTTGAGTAAACTCTCTATTTCAAATTTCTAAGAATAATCTGCAAAGAGTATCTTGAGAGTGATCAATATAACGCTATTGAAAGCATTATACATCTGAAATATTTTCTATATTCATCTTGTGTCATGTTACACAATTTGATGGAAATACTTCTTCACATTTGTTGACGGTGGAACATTTGAATGTTTATGTCACCACGCTCACAAGTAATTTCACATTTTTAGGTGCACACAAATTTTGCAACATCTTTTTTTACCTCAAGGAATTCTGTTTCAGCTCATTGAGTCAAATTTTTTTTACTTTCTAGCATCCGGAGGGGTAGAGAATGTCAAAATGAGAGCCCTTGTTTGCGCATGAATGAGCTCTGTTTTGTGCTTACACACCTTCAAACATACACGTCTCCACGTGTTAGCATAAAGGAGCATTTCATAGTCGAACATGTGAAGAGTAATATGTTTCATACTTTCTTTCAAACCATGAAATATTAGCGATGTCTTATCATTTCCATCTACGGCTCTATGAATGTGAGATATTGTTAATCGCTCGACTCTCTAAATGCATTTCTTCACAACTTCTTCAAACAAGGGTAGACTTATCATATTCCCCTTCACAAGAAAGAGATGAATGATATTCCCATGGTTCTTTTCCTTCTTCAACAATATATTTAACGGACCTACTTCAGAACTGCTACTTTCAGAGCTTGTACTAATAGCTGCAAGTTGTATGGAGACCTTTGTTTACCTCTTCTGAACAATATTCTAGAATCGTGCATAGGGTTGTTTTTTATTTGGCAGCGGTCTAGTGTTGGAAGAATTGTCAGATCTGACAACTCCCCTAGGTGTAGCCAAAGTGACCTTTCACAATTAGACATAAAAAGCTACGAGTTTCTGTTAGTTAGATAAACGGCCAGCTACTGCAAAGACTCAAGTGGCGCTTACAATAATTTTCACTAAAGCGGTACTTCTAAATTTTGGCATGAACAATTTCATTTCAATAATGTTTTTCCTATCGATTTGCGATAATTTTTTGGGGTCCAGTCACCTATTTGCAACTTCATATTAATATAGAATCGATATTCGTTTTGAGCGTTTTGAAATTTTTATTGAATTATTTTCAACTTATTGTAAACCTAGAAGCACACAAAGTTTTTCATAGAATTCCAGGTGGCAGAGAGATCGAAAGTTCACCTACAAATTCAAGCGTATCTGAATTAATAATTGCACTTTTGTAAACTTCCCAACCATCTCCCAAAGTTCCATCACATCATTTTACACTATTCATTTTTGCACTCCCGATTTATTCGAAGCGGTGATCACACACGCTTTTCTATGCAAAACAGTTCACTACCTGCCTCGTCAAAATCTCCTACCCTAATTCCCCTCCATGTCTTTCACTTCCAGCGCCTATGGACATAAACAGTAGTTTCTTGTGGCACGTACAGAGTTAAACTTCTCAATAGTGACATAAAACCCTAGCATCAATGTACGTCATTGTTGAGAAGTGTCACTCACAAAAGTAAAGTGCATAACCTTGAGTATAACTTCCTGATAGTAACATACATTGGTGTTAAGAGTTGGATGTCACTATTGGGAATGCGTAATTTTGAATATAACCTCATAATAGTAACAAACATTGGTGTTAGAATTAGATGTCACTATTGGGAGATGTCATTTATAACAAGAAAATTCATTGACTTCTTATTGTACATTCTATAAATGAGTTTCAAAATCATCTTCATTTGCACATTTGTATTGTTCACGAGTATTAACATAGACATTATAATAGCGTTTGAATTCAAATTAATACACAAAATTTTGAGTGAAACAATTGATAATAATATATGTAGCGAAGTAATTTAATGAAACCCAGAAGGACTGAATTGTTAATATAGATCTTTAAATAAACTGTATGTAACATTCTTTCTTCTCATATCTATCTTTTGTGATCATGATAAAAAATTTAATTTCGAAATTACAATTGAATTGTAACCATTGGACAATATCATGTAACTATTGACAATAGTGACTTACTGCTCTTCTTAAGCATATTTACAAGTTAAGAACGAATGGCTATGGAATTTCACTAATGAGAGTATACTATTGGGAGTATTAACTCTAACCAAAATTGACACTATGGCACTTTAACCAAAGTTGGTATTTAAAAATAGAAAGCCAAATTTTACTAGCCGTTCACTAAAGCCACCACTAATCCTTTTCCCTTGACTCGGGCTTACGGCAGGTTTCTGGACTCGCCGTTACGCACACCGTTCGTCTGGACTTAGTGCTAAGTTAGTCGCCAAAGTTCACTGAGTGAGGGAGAGTAGTTGGTTGGAAATCGGAGTAGCTAACAGCTCTTGGCTTTCCTGCCTCTTCTCTCTATAGTCTTCTATTCTATCCCTCACTCTTCTGGTCCAATCCGGGCAAAACATTGGCTTGCTTTAACAACAGCTCGATTGTAAAGCTTCCAATGGCGAAATGTAAGTAAAAGATCGTGATACAAGTGAACACTCCACAGTAACAGTCACTTCTATGCCTAACAGAATTTTCAATTGACTGCTCGGATATTGTTTTGACAGCGTTGTCAGTAGGAAGTTATTTGACATCGCATTATTTAACTTTGGGATTGACAAACACTGATGGGCCGGAACAAATCGCCACCACACTTCACAGCAAAGATAACATCGACGGCACTCCGATACTATTCATCGTTGAGCAGAATACTGCAGCGTTGACATCTTCACCTCTCCACGCAAGTGGCTCCGGAAGAAAGCGGACAACAAGAAGAACGAGAGTTCGAATAGAAGACTAGAGAGAAAAGATGCGCGAAAGCAAATACCTGTAGACTCCTCCGTCTCCAGACCAACTACTTTACCTCGCCGCAACCAAGTTAGCAGTCCGGGTGACTGTGTCCGTATCGGCGAGCCGCGAACGGTGTTCGTACGGCCGGCCGTCAGTCCGGAGGAATACGGTCCGGGTGGCTTTACTGAAAAGTCTTGTCAGACGGGGACACTATCACACTTGACTCAAAAGTCAACGGGGGACACTGACAGACAATGTGAGCGTTCGCACTCCTGTCCCATACAGAGTGCACTCATGCTCAAATGGCACTCCACGCTCGGTGAGCTTCGTCGATGGAATACGAGCGACAACGGGAAGGAAGGTTTATGCACAAGAGACGACAGACACCGATATAGCACCAAGCCAGCACGCAGGTAACCACATGCTCATGAGACGCGGATGAGGATAAAACTAGAAAATTGAGAAATAGTTTTTGTTTCGCTAATGGCAAGTTTTTTTTCACACCTCATCAGAATGTCGACCAAGTCAATGTGATTTCTTCTGTGGATGCGAAGTACCTCTGCTAAACATCCACCCTTAGAGGAATCTGTACTTTGTCACTCTTAAGGACGCCGATTATGATTCATCTGACGATTACTCGTCTTCTCATGAAGTCATGTTTCTCTGCAGCAAAGATCTCAGGCATCAGACTTTCATGTCCAGATGCCCCGGAGCTGCACTCGCATGGAGAAAGTGCATTCATTGTGTCCGACTGACATGGACTTGGTTGTGTTGCGTACTCTGTTCAAGGCGTTGTGCGTCCAATACTTTGCAGAACGTAATGGTGGGATGCAAAATAGCCTGGGAAATACTGTCCGTCGGGATAATCTCGGTTCGGTTGTCTGCTTGTTGAATTCCATGTTGGTGGTAAGTATCGATCATTTCACCTCAGACGTTACAGGGTTGTGAACTGCTTCATGCCTAAACCTCTTGGGTTTTGTCATCCCTTGATAGTGAACAACAATGGTTCACTATCATTTCTAGATGATGTCTCTACAACAGATCTTTTGTAAATTCAAGAACCTGCCATTGTAAAAGCTTTTTCTCAATTATCAGCAATGCCCGCAACAGTTGGATATCAGAATCGTCTAGCAATGACAACCAACAAACTTAAACTCAGACCAACTTGAAATAAGTTGAAATGTTTACTCATCTCCCACTTCATAGAAATCCAACCCTTAGATAACTGACAAGATGTGATTTTGAACTCTGAAAATAATTGACAATGTCCTAATTATGCAATCGCTCGCACACTCCTCTTACCGTTATTTATGTGAAGGTATATCCAAATAAAAGTATCTCTCTTGTTCCAGAGTCTTATTCAAGTATCTCAAGGCCCAAGGGATAGTCAGATATATCTTAGTACTAGCGGAAGATAGTTTTCCACATTTGGGAATGATTTGTAAAAATTTGTCTTGAAAAAGCTGATTTACGATTTTACAAGCTCAACTTTCCAAACAGATGCTAATTACAGAGGACCACATTGTCCAGGCAAGTTGTCTGTAGGTGTGGTCATAAGTTTTGTAAGTCGAGGGAGCAGCTGCAGTCTACAACAATTACGTTGCAATGGCTGAGGTTGTAAGCGTTCTCATCAGCTTTGGAGTAGAATATTTGCTTCAGAAAGTGACCGATGCAGTCAAGCAAGCTGTGGATCGTAACAAAAATTGTAAAGCGTTGCTCGTACTGCTTGAGGGTTTGGCACCACTTGTGCAATTCCTATGTGATGGCTCAAAAGTGGGGCAGGGTCAGAACAAGTCAACGCCTGTAACAGAGTGGCTGGAGAAACTGCGATCCCGACTGGAAGAAGCGGAAGTAGTGGTGCATGAGTGCATCAGCCAGGGATCCAAGCCATGGAACATCGTGAAGAACAGATCCACCTCGAAGAAACTCGTTGAAGTGACGAGGGGAATCACCGATCTTGTGGGGCAAGCACCGCTGGTTCAGCTGGGATACACAAAGGAGACTACTGACGAACAGAATAAGATACTGGCTGAGATGCAAGAGAGCTTGAAGAAGGTAAATCAATTACAGAGTGATCTGATACACGATATACACTGTGCTGACCTCTCTCATATCACAAGGGTGACAGTCAACACCCCTTGCAACAACTCTGGCATCCTATATGGAATTCTCACAGTTGATCGTGCATTTGAGGATATCAGAAGACAAGCCGACGAACACTCCTTGACACTGACTCAGAGTTCAGCAACCGGAACATCTGCAGATGTATTTCCGTCTCCACAACGTCAATTTGAACGCCAGATCAGCGCTCGGGTTTTTGGTGGCGATGAGCTTTTGGACTCTGCGAGGGCAATTCTCCTCAAAGAAGATGGAAGTCGGTGGGTAGGGCTTTGGTCCATGGGTGGTGCTGGAAAAACCCTGTTGGCTTCAAGACTGTCAAATGATCTCCCAATGAAGCAACATTTCGAGGGTGGGATTTTCTGGCTAACAGTTGCTCGGGATCCAAATATCAAAGAGATTCTCCGATCTCTGTTGAGAATGCTGTTTGCACGTATGCCCCCACCCTCCAGTTCCGATGAGGACTGTACACAGCAAGTATGCCATGAACTTCAACTTCAAGGGCAAAGGAAGAAGTTGTTGCTGGTGTTGGATGATGTATGGAAGTCGAGAATTTTGGATATCTTCGATGCATTTGTGAATCATTCATCTTCGTCTGGGAGCAAAATTTTGGTGACTACGCGCAGTCAAGATTTACTGGACAGGAAACACGCTACGAAAATTGAAGTGCCCATGCTGAAACCAGAGGATAGCTTCAGGCTTTTCTGTTGGCATGCCTTTTCGGGTGTGAGCAACGTTCCGAAAAATTTACGCAAACCAGCTGAGGATGTGGCGGCAGAGTGCAAGGGGCTTCCCTTAGCACTGAAAGTCATTGGAGGGACGATGGCCGGCAAGAGGGACAAGAACATTTGGGATCTGACGTTGAAGAAGCTGAAGAACGCCGAGAGACTCAGCTCCGAACATGAAATGCAACTCTATCATCGCTTGCAACCCAGTGTTGACGATTTGTCCGAAACTCATCGTCATTTGAAAGATTGCTTCTACTACTTTGCTGCGTATCCCGAAGACGCAAGTGTCGAATTAGTGGATGATCTGATCAGTTTGTGGGTGGGAGAGGGAATAGTTGGAAGACGGAAAGATTATCCCCCTGAGGATGAGGCTTATGAGCTTTTGGGCTGGCTCATTGCAAGATGCCTGATTGAGCTGAAAATCGAAAAGCCATCTGCTTATGATATGATGACATGTAAAAAGCTTCCTGCTCATGAATTCATGACCTGTAAAGTACACGATGTGCTTCGGGACCTGGCTCGGTATAACCTGCGACACGACAAGGTGGTACATGAGCGGGTCTGTCTGTATGAACCGGGGAGGCAGTTGACGACATTTCCGCAAGACTGGATTCCTGACGACGAAGTCGAGAGAAAGCATCTTTCAGCAAAAAGGTTGTCGTTGATGAATAATCTGATACAGGAGTTACCGTCTCATCTGGCTGCCCCTGAGCTCCAAGTGCTGCTTCTGAGAAGTAACGAGAATCTATCGTTGCTGCCTAGAGGATTCTTTCTGAACTTGAAGCAACTGAGGGTCCTGGATCTCAGCCGTACAAGGATTCAACAGATACCCGACGCAGCCTTTAGCACTATGAAACGCCTGGTTCTTCTTAAGCTCTCACGTTGCGCACAGCTTGAGAGAGTCCCGGGTACTATTGACGAGTTGGAAGAACTTCGGGATCTTCAATTAGATCGTTGCCTAGAGTTGGTTTCCTTGCCTAGAGCCATCAAGGGTCTCAGAAAACTAGAAAATCTGAATCTTTCCGGGACGTACGTGTGGGATGGAGGGGCCAGTTCCAAGAGCATCACAGGTGCTTTGTTGAGGTTGATCCGCATTCAGCCTGCCGCTAATCTCCAGGATGTAGCCTCGCTGACATCTTTGACAACGTTGAAAATCAGCAACTGTTCTCGTCGAACTAGAGAGTCATCCCCGCTCCCTCTCCAGCTTAGTTGCCTTAAGAGCCTCCGGCATCTGCAAGTCAACTTCATCCGAGTAAGATCTCTTCCTGACATTTCAAATCTAACTGGCTTGCAAAGATTAGATCTAAGCGGGTGCCTAGACCTGTTGAGCCTTCCACTTGGAGTCGAGTCACTGTCAGAGCTCAGACAGCTAGATCTCCGTTGCTGCTCTTCCTTGACACACCTTCCTGGTCTTGATGAGCTTCCAAACCTCGAATGTCTTGATATATCTGGCTGTCGACAGATCAAGCAACTACCAAATTCTTTTGGTCGACCAAATGGATTTCCATCTCTCATATTGCTGGACATGTCCCATTGTGGCGGAGTATTGATGGACAAATTTCCAGTGCTCTGCTCGGGTGCTATGCCCGCTTTACGGCTCTTGAATATGGGCAGTTGGGAGCAGATGAAGAAATTGCCACCGACCTTGAATTCCCTGATAAAGCTGCAGTATCTAGGTATAAGTCATTGTTGTCAGCTGAAGAAATTGGACGAAACTTTCGACTGGAGCGTGTTTACTGACCTCGAGGAACTCTATGTTGATTATACCAAGTCTCTTGTTGAGCTCCCTCCTTCCCTCACGTCACTACCCAAACTACGGATCGTGAATCTTACGGGATGTGGAGCTCGTAGTAATCTCTCTCCAGAATTCGCTGCTCTTGTGGAACAGAACCGGCTGACGATAACTTTTGACTGATCCGTGAATATGCCGTCACATTCTTGCAGATCCAAGGATAACACCGCACTAACCGTATAATCAGTCAAGTGATGATAATCAGCTAAGTTGCGGGATCAGATTCCAAATGTAAGTAAATACCAAAGCCATACAAGTGAAGTTAGTGGCAACAACTGTATTGCTGAACGGATATTGGTGTTTTCAATGTAAATAATAACTCCATGGAATGAGACACGACCACAGATGTAAACTTGCTAAGTGTGCTCCAAATGTTGGACATAAGACCATTTCATTTCATCTCAAGACCAGCCAATGGATCTAGGTGTCCAAATGCTATTTAAGGACTCATGACAAGATAGTATGACATTTACATGGATATAAGAATCAGAGTTGAATATAGGCGGACATTTTGAAGGATTAGGTTGCCAAAGTGCACAAATGTCAAATATGCACAATCGCTTGAAAACTCAGGCAGATAATTAGTAGATATTTTAATTTATAAATTTTTCAAGTTGAGCTATCTGAAAACGAATCTTAGATATAAAATTAATAGCAAGAAAATATTTTAAGTTATCTAATTATAATCACAAAACCTAGATCTATGCTCTCACACTCATGAATATATATAACAATCATTATAGCGTAATGAACATAAGTTGCTGGACGGCATCCGAGGGCCTGCAATTTCTTAGAATACTTAAAGTACATATTTTGAATTAAGTCTTATAGTAGTGCAGCCTTTTAATTTTACATGTAGCAAATCTAATACTCATGAAATATAATTCAATTTAATTTTTATCTTGAAGCTTATAATTCCCTTGGCACCTATGATTAAAATATTGAATAATTTTAATTTTAATTAACTAAAGATAGTTCTAAATCTCTCTTCTTTTAAGATAAAACGTTTTTGTTACACATCCGTTCAAATTAATGAGTTATAAACAATACATTAGTTACATTTCTAGTTGGTTTTTAAGTTGATTCATATGATAAATATACTTTTCTTTGAACCAAATATTTTACAATATTGATGGCATTGAATCTGTTTTTTGAGTATCTTTTTTACCTCAAATTCCTCTTAACCAACTATCAAGCTTGGTAAAGGAATTGACACTGGTTGGTTTGTGAACTGTTTTGGTCACGATACATGTTTTTGCAATTGTGACAAATGAAATATATGATATAATCTTCATATGTGACGTTAGTTTAAACTTGTACAACATTTCATCAACACGTTTCACTATCACAAAAGTACCAATAAATCTAGGGGTAAACTTTGATGCTACTATAAGAAAAAAATTTGTTGTAGATAGCCAAACTTGATCCCCACTCTAAAAAATTAATTCCCGACTGTAATGACAGACAAATACCAAAATGAAACATAATGGTACAGATCCGATGGCAAGAGTACAGAAACAACCACAAAAGTCATGATTTGTCACAGAATAGCCTTCTATTAAAGAGTTATACTTCTTAGGCCAATGCCACTCCTAGAAGACACTACCTAGCTAGAGCCGAAGACCCGCAGAGTAGTGCGTAACCACACCCACATCCTGAAACTTTTCCAATCAACACTTGTAGGAATCACTTGCAACTCCACACTTATATTTCAGGGGGAACATTTCCCAGCATTGCATACATCCCGACTCATTGACCCGAATACTCAGACTTGAACTTGCTTAAATCCCAAGGAGCCTTCAGCTACTTAGAACATTCAAGCCGAATACACACAACTCCTGATGCGGTAACTTCGACAAACAGGAGCGCACTATGCCCAATGTCTGGATCACACACCAGCACATAGGTCCACATTGGATGCAGGTTTACAGTCAAGACAAGCCAATTAACAGAAAAGCCCCCCAAGGAAAGAGCCTTGGCCCTCTTTATTCACAATGGCAACTCTCCGAGGTTGTGATCAGCCGCTCCGATCGTTTGACTGCCTCATCGTATGCTTCTTTGGATTTCTCCAACCTCGCTATCAAATCCACTGTCACTTTCTGTACATTCTCATTAGAGATGCAAAGTCCTCCACATGTATCTTATAACTCTGCACATCTTCCGGATTCCTTCGCTATATTCAATTGCAGCACTTCACACTCGATCTCCTTCTCCCAAGCTGGGCTTCTCGCTCTTGCAATGTCGCCTTCACTGCCGCGCACTCGGTTGTCAAGTTTGCCGCTCGCTCCCGTGCTAATTCAGTCGCGGAATTCCACTCCCTCTTTACTGCTACTGCTCTCTTGAGCTTCGTCCTGTTCCTCACCATCTGCACATAGAATCTTGCCTCCTTCGACAACATACTTCTCTCTCTTCCCGTCCAAATACTTCAGTAATGGAACCACATGTGGTAGCGCAGTTTTTGTTTTTTTCGGAATTAAAACATTTTTTGAATAATAAATACTGTGGTAGTAGCTCTAGATAAGAATCGGTACGCAAAAAGAAAGTAAAAAGAGAATCTAGGGGTCTAGGGAAATCGAAGGCAGTCTAGGGGTTTAGGGTTTAGGTCACAGTCTGGTGCCTTGGGCGGGACGGGCGGTTCAAGCTGCAGGGTCTGCTTCACGCGCGCCTTCGGCGATGATGCCTTTGGCGGAGGAGCCTTCGGCCGAAACGCCTTCTGCGCAAGCAGAAGAAAGTGCCTTCGGTTGAAGCACCTTCGGCGGAGACTTTACCGCGGAAGACGTACGAAGCCTGTAATACGAAACTCCTTTGTCGGTGGAAGTGGACTCGTCGCTAGGCCTTCGTGCCTTCGGCTGTAGACTCCTTCGGCCGAAAGGCCTTCGGCGCAAGCGCCTTCGTCGGTAGCGCCGCCTTTGTCGTTAGGGTTCGCCTTCAACGGAAGGCAGTGTATTCGGCTCTATGACACTCCTTCGGCGGAAGCGCCTTCGGCGCCTTCGAGGAGTTACTGGGTCGACTGTAGTCGTAGTGCGACGAATTGAGGATGTAGCGGGCGGTGGCGGAGTTAAAGTTGGTAGAGGTTGAAGGTCACAACCGGCGCGCGACAGATCGTACACAAGACGAGTTAGTTTCGCGGGTTGACCGTTGGGAAGATGTAGTAGGTCCGCCTAGGGCAGGTTCTCCCACCCTGTTGGAAGTACTAGCAGAGCATGGAATGGAGGCCGCAGCAGAGGAGGCTACAAGGCCCAGTGCTAGAGAATCGCCAAGGATTTCTGCGGCGACAGAAATCCTAGAGACAGTAGAGGACACGCCTTCGGAGGAAGAGTAGGTGCAGTCGATGCGAGGTACACCGACCGGAGTGTTGTGCAAGCAAGTGGTACCGCTACTTCGATACCTTGATCGCAAGGCAACCAAGTACGGGGATCCCGCTCAGTGTGGATCCTATGTTGAGCTGGTCTAAAATCGGACGCGGATCAAGGTGGCGACGAATCCCGAATGGATGATCATGGACCAGAAGTATTGGCAGTTGGAGGAGCGCTACAACTTTCTGCATGATCAATGTCTTATCTCGGAAACTGCAGAAGTTGACGATTCAGCTGCAAGATGAGATGGTGATCAATGTGCGGCGCGAAATTGATGAGCTGCGAAGGTCCAGACAGACCCCAGTGCCAAGCAGCTTCAAAGCCGCACTCTGGCGGATGAGCTTGTGCGGAAGACGCAGGCTTTAGAGCAGAGTGATGCCGCTAGAAGGGCAGACGAGGAGTTACTGGGTCGACTGCAGTCGTAGTGCGACGAATTGAGGACGTAGCGGGCGGCGGTGAAGTTACAGTTGGTAGAGGTTGAAGGCCACAACCGGCGCGCGACAAATCGTACACAAGACGAGTTAGTTTCGCGGGTTGACCGTTGTCTGAGAGGTTATGCTCGTTGGGAGATCGCGGCGCGGGAGAGGATGATGTTGCGTGAACTAGAGATGCGTGCGACAGCCTTGATGGCTGGTGACGGACGAAGTCGGCGGCGAGTGGCGAAGCGGTTGGAGTCAATTCTGTCCAGGTCGCAGGACATCATTGCGAACCTCGAGGCAAAGGTTACCGAGGTGTTGTGGCAGCTCAGACTGCGTAGGAGAGCAGACGAGTGGGCGGGTAGGGAATTAGTGGGTCGTCGGTCGACTCATAGGAGGCATAGCCGATGAGGTAGAGTGTTAGGTAGTTAGGACCTTAGAGTGTATAAAGTAGTCCAAGGCGTTGGCCTTGGGAGATTTTCTAGTTTCGCGAACTCAAGTTCAGGAAGCGTTTTCTTTGCGTGTTTGTGTTTTTTGTTCTGTCACCACGCAAGAGGAGCTATAGCTTGTCGAAGTTACCGCATTTTATAGCTGAAGGCCGTCGTCCGAATGTTCAGTGCTAGCAGATTGGCTAGTCAGGATTTAAGCAAGTTTGGACTTACACCTTTTACCTGTTTGTATTCCTTCGGGATTTTCCCCCTTGAATACCAAAGTGAAGTTTTGTTAACTTTGGAGTGAGAGTTGGTTGAATTCAGGTTGAGTGTGTGTTACGCTGCTTCAGGCGCCTTTGGGGGTAGCCTTCGCAGTATTTATGGGAATGACAGAGAATTCAAACTCGTCAATAGACTGTTAAGTTGTAACACTAGGTCTTTTCTCAACTTAGTTTCTCAGTTCGGATTTCTGTATCCTTGGCGCGTTTTGTGAGTTGGGTGTGTTGTTCACCGCGTGAGAGGTACTTCGGTTTGACGAAGGTACCGCATCCAAAGTAGGAATTACAACCCGAATGCTCTGCACTAGCAGTGGCTAGTGACAAGGTTTAAGCAAGTTCGGAGTCGGTAGCTACCTGCAGATCCTCTGAGTGTACTCTTGGAAAACTTCTTCCCTGAATCTCAAGTGGAGGTCCTGATCGACCTTTGAGTTGTGCATTTACAGTTTCAAGTGTGTGTTTGAGGAGTACTACGCTGCATTGTGTGTACTCTGAGTGACCTCCGAGTTAAGCACTTGCAGTATTTCTGGGAGTGAGAGTAGCTTGAGAATTCAAACTCCTCAATAGACTGTTAAAACGTGACACTTTGACACGTGACACGTGCACATCGTTAAAACGTGACACGTGCACATCACACTATCCTGCAAGAAGTCGGAGAAGGAAACAACTAACTCCTTCGGTTCCTCCTCCAAAATCTTCGTCTCTTCTTCGGGTCTCACCTCTTTCACATGAGATGACGGCAATGCAATGTCTGTGGCATCTACCACCGTCCTCCAACCTATGTAACAACCTGCTCAAGTACTTCGTCACTCAGTGTTAACTCCTTTACCAATTCCTCACTCGTCTTCGAGTGTGATGTTTCTTCACTCCCCGCATGCCGTATTCGCTCCGAAGATAGAGAATTCGGACTTAATATCTCCATTCTCTCCTTCAAAGGTTCTGCCGGTGCATCCGCTGGAACTTCGATCAACACCCCCGAAGGTCTTTCGATCTCCACAAGCTGTGTCGACTCGCCAACTGTGACTTTGGATGTACTCACAATTGGGACAATTGTTTTTTCTACGCTGCTATCCGACACTTCAGCTGCCACCAACCCCCGATTCGCCCTCTTCTTTGGTACCGCGCGAGTTCTCGATTGCCTGATTACGTCTACTTCCGTTTCAGTTCTTTTCACTTCGAGTGCCAAATCTTCCTCGTCATCACTCACTACTTTCCTTCTCTTTGCCAGTCGTCTCTCTGGCTTCTCCCGTCTTCGCACAACGTCCACCTGAACTGGTCCTCGGGTTGTCGTCTGTGGTGAAATTAAGGGTTGACATGTATCGTCTTCGGTCTCTTCACTGGACTCGGCCGTCAAGATTTCCCGCTCCCTCGGAAATCATTTCTCCTCCTCCCTCGTAAGCAACCCCATGCCTCGGTAGAAATTCACAAGGAAGGTAGTGAGATGATTGACCAGTGGTCCCGTCCACCGGGAGCTCGCATTTACCCAGACAAGATCGTAAAAGATCCTTGTCCAGTGTACTTCCTTTCCTTCCAAGATTCGTTCGAAGAACCCTACCTGCCAAGCCGTCACATACGTCGTGTGCGCTGGTCGCAAGATGTGCATGATTTCCAGTGCAATCGCCCTTCTCTTCAGATCTATATAATCCATTGTCTTCCACCCATTCGTCCCTTGCCTCCCGGAACTGAAGAGTGGTCCGTAAGAGAATTCTTCAATGCGCGTAAGTCCCACGCTACTCTTCTCAAACAAAAGATCTCTGTCGCTACCTGCGCACGGACCTATCACCTTCGTCCAATGCTCAATTGTTCATAGCATGGGATTACCTCGAAGCTTTACGCCCTCGGTCTGGTTTTTATCCATTATTTCCTTTCAGATACTCGGCGAGACGCAATTCCAATTCCAAAAGAGGAATTCAAGTCGTAACTCGTTCAGTTTGCGTCTAAAGGGTCACAATTCTTTGTAGGGCACCTTCAAGGGAACCAATTTCCGCACCTTATCACTCTTCTTGGGCGCCATGTTTTTGATTCGCGTCTTCGTTGCTAGCAAGGTCAGTCAATTATGCTCTCTCTCACTCTTGCTCGTTTTTTCTCGATATCGCAATGTCGGCGCAAGGGCTCCTCGTTATGCCCTTACCCTTGAAGCCCTAACATTGCCTCCTCCCGCGCCCAGTAGAATTTCTGACGCGTGAGAACGTCTTCCGGCCCGTTGCGCAATTTGAAATTAAATCCTATGTCTTCGCCGAAGACGCGGCTCTTGCAATATCCAGAAAAGGTTGCACTAAAGATCCAAAGACCCGAAGATCTTCGGCCGTAGGCGAATTCTAACTAATCCTGTCATAACTACTCAAAAGCTACTCATTCTAACTCGTACGACTACTTTTTACACATTATCTTTTAGTTCTGTTGATTTTTAAAGAAAAACAAAAAAAAAAAACAAGTCACCACACCGTCGATGAATATCAACATGGTTTTGTGAATTTTGAGCAATCAACAACTTCTTCTTTGCTTGGTGTAGTATTCTATGGATATGTTTCACAAATTCATTGGTTGCAGCTACTTTGGTTGAAAATTATTCTACGTTCATAAACTTCATCAAACTTGATGGAGTATTGAAATAAGCACCTTACATGAGATAAAATGGAAAAATCTTTGTGGATGCATTTATAGAATTGTTGTATGCAAATTTTCTTACTTTTTTAATGTGAATGTCCGTAGATTATACTCTACGGTTCTATTGGCTCGTTTTGTTTAATCATCAATTTGAGTATCATAAGATGTTTAAATTATTGATTTGGTTTTGAAAAAACTAAACAAAGTTTTTCAAAATAAATTACTGAATTGAGTACTATAAGTGATTAAGACTTTATTTAATCCATGATTCACAAAGCAACATCTAAATAAAATTGAAAAAGTTGTAAATAATAATATATAATCTTTACATAACTGTTGAACTGAACCATGACAAATGGTTTGCGATTCAAATTCATAATTATGTTCAATATATAATGTATATGATATAATTTCAAATCTTTCCATAACTAACTATTGGAAGATTGAGTGGCACTCTTAACTCTATCATTGTAGTCATAAATTCTGCATGCCAACAAATCACAAGGTACATCCAAAAATGATATTTCTCCATGCAACAAAGGTGAATATCAAGAATATTAGAAATTGATCACTGTTGTACTTGACTCATGTGAAGTACATATGTATTTGCAAAACCACAAGTTTTTTCTTTCCTTTCCTCTTCTCTGTACATGCAGATCAATGGTATCTGCCAACCTCTATTCACTCTCAAAATTTATATTCCATAATCACTCACTTGCTATTTCATGAAAGATAATTCACACTCAAGTAAAGAGCAATGTTGCTCTAATATCAAAGTAACTTCATGGGAGCGCAACGTCAGTAATCCTTGTACTTGTTAGGATTATTCGTCACGTTATTCATTCATTAGTAGTAAAATGGATGATGACGATGTGATCCTGTTTTCTTGTACTTGTCGGTAATAGCTATATAAATGAAAGAAAAACTATTGTTGGTATTTCTCATCTTCAGAGTTTATATTTTTATTAACGGGTGAGGGTATATATACCAAACAACAACTACCATAGCTATAAATAGCTAAAACATGAAATTACTTCTTAATTAGAGTTTAATTCAACAATTTCCTCCTTAACTCATGTTAAGAAAATAGTAACTTCTATAATCTTTATTATTATTCCTCAATGAATTCAAGATGGAAACCTAACACAAGGTTTCTCTTGCAATCATAACATGATAGAGTAACAATGTAAAGAGTAAGTGAAAAAATTGCTAGCATAGAGAGAACAGAAACTTTGTAACTTATAGAATTATTCCGTGAGAAGTTTTAAGAAAAAACCTGATACAAAGTTACTCTTTACACAAGAATTAATTAAAACTAAGCCGTAACATCAAATGATAAAATTAATTAATTACAAAATTAATTAAAGATACTATGCTAGCAAAATCTAATGTTTACATTTTTAGTTGGTTAAAACTGAAGGAGAGTTTATTCAAAATGTTTATGTTGTTACTTTAGCGTGCACTAGTTATAGTTGTCAAGTCAACAATCCGCGTGTTTGGTAATTAGAGAGTAAATGTGTTAGTTGACAATGCCACATCAGCAATCCATGAGCTTGTAAGGTAAAGATTGAGTGTTTAGGGGATATATATAAATTACCCGATAGAGATTATGTTTACAAAGCTAGATATCCGAACTAAAAATTCTTAGAACCGCGTTTTTTGACGTTATAATCTCTATCTATACAGAACTCAACTTTAGAGCCCAAGAGACTATCATCTTAAACCCAGATCCAAGAACAACACTTACAGATTCCGAGGTTAAAAAATATCTAAACCTGTAGAACCTAGCTGAAAAGGTCCCGGACTGATTTCAATCTGGACCTAGGATACTTCAAAACCCACTTCCAAGGTCAAAAAATCTCGTACTCACTTCAATACCCAAGAAACGTAAGACTAATACACAAGAAGCATTCCTAGTAGAACAATCTGAAGAACCATCGGATCTCTTATTGGATCTCGAGTCATTTGTAATCAAGCATACTAGTTCTGATTTTGACCCTACTACTTAAGATCAAGCTAGAACGAGACCAGATTGGCCATAGTGAGAAAAAGCATTACATGCCGAGTACCAATTTCTTAGCTATCGTTCAATATTTGGACCAATTGTAAAAGATCTTACCGTCAAACCCATAGATCACAAACTTATATTCACTAGAAACCGTGATGAACATAAAAACGTAATATGTTACAAGGTACGTTTAGTAGCACAAGGATAACTCAAAAACCAAATATTGATTTCAAATAAACATATTATCCTATCATGCATAGTACTTCATTGCGCTATCTCTCAAGCCCAGCAGTACAAATTTTGCTTGAAACATGAAACCTAGATGTTGTCACTGTCTATATCTATGGCAACTTGGACATAGATATGCATATCAAATCTCCATCAGAGTTTTCGTCGAGCCTTCCACCAATCCAACCAAAACATTTTCACAGACTACGAATCTGTAAGGCACTCTATGGCCTGAAACAATTCGAAAGAATGTGGTACCACCATTTGAAGTCCTACTTGATTTCTAATGGATCCAAAGTCCTGCTCTCCCTTGCATCTTCATTTTAAAGGAAGATTAGCAATTTGTGATTCTACTTGTTTATGTCCATGATTTGAACTCCATCGGAATACGAGCCTTGAGCAAGCGTGTTGAACTCATATTAACTAATTAGTTTGAAATGAGATTGTTAGGCAAAACATCATATTGCCTTGGACTTTAGATTGAACACCTTGCAGATATAAGTATGCTTCTTCATCAACAAACTTATGCTTGTGAGCTTCTCAAGATGTTTAACATGGAAAATGCGAATGCACTTTCAACATGAAAAACATGAATGCACTTTCAACACCTATGATGGGGAGGAGCAAAACTGACGATGATCCAAATCGTACTCCTGAGCTTGGAGAGGAGGAGTTGGACAAATCGAAGTATCTAGCAACAGTTGGCGCACTCCTCTACTCGGCGACGAATACACAATCAGACATTAGTTTTGGCATCAGCGTTCTCACTTGGCATAACGAACGTTCCACAACATGGCACTGGCAAGACGTCAAGCACCTCCTCATGTACATTTGAGGAACAGAAAATCTTGATCTTCATTTTCACCCCGGCCACAACGATATCAGAGGCTATGCCGACTCTGGCTTCAAGACAGATTCAGCGACTGGCAAGTCCCAAAGAGACTACATGTTCATAAAGAATGGAGCACCCATTTGTTGAAGATACACAAAACAAACGATCACGACAAATTCAAAGAATCATGCTGAGCTCCTTGCGTTTCACAAGGTAGTGTGGCTTCGCACCATTTAGACCGCCATATCCGAGAACACTAGATTTCCACTCTATGAATAGCTAACAACAATTTTTGAAGATAACGCAACTTGTATTGAGCAAGTATCTTCTGGTTTCATCAATGCAGTCCGTGTCAAGCATATCATCAGCCTTTACTTGTTCGGCTAAACAAAAGATCTCACAAAAGATCTCACATAGACAAACGAGATTGCAATACAAAAGATAGTTTCAGTGGAGAACATAGTAGATTACCTTACAAAGGCGTTACCAGCTCCGCAACATCAAAAACTCATAGCCACAACACGGATGCAAACTTTAACAAAATTTCGAGACAAGAGTTGAATTAGGAAGCAAACTATGATTTCACTCTTTTCTTTTCAATTTCCTTGAAGTTTTTTAACGAGGAATTTCATCATTCGCGGAAGAGTGTTGAGACAAGATGGGGAGTTTGTAGAGTTGGATGGTACTAATTCTGTTACATGAGCATTGTTGGTATTCGTTTGTGAGTGCTCCACTGCATTTCAGAGGACTGGTACATTGCACATAGTCGAGAGTAGGCCAGAGGATTGGTACATTGCCACATCAGACCGTCATAGCAGATGTTGACACTCACACTCGCTTTTTATGAGAGCGGGGTTCAATATAAGACTCTTTCGCTATTTTTGAGAGGTTCATTGTCCAGTTTAAATTTAATCAATCTACCAATCCAAGCTACTGGCAGATCGTCACAGGCAGGCGTACACCTCCTGTGATTTATGCCTCTTTTGTTCAGCGAAAGACAGGATATATATTTTTCAGCCGCACCTTGAGCCAAAATTCTGTTGATTTTCGACGTGGAGACTGACAGAGAATAAACGCACCACCTCCTGTGATTTATATCTTTCTGTTCAACAGAAGACACGATATATATTTTTCAGCCGCACCTTGCGCCAAAACTCTGTTGATATTCGACGTGGAGACTGACAGGGAATAAATGCAAATAGAGCACCACCACACACCACTTTTTAGTGGTGTGTATCTTCGTTTCTCCTGGATATTTATTCATCTCTCCAAAGGTTGGAGACTGACAGAGAATAAATGCAAATAGAGCACCACCACACACCACTTTTTAGTCGTGTGTATCTTCGTTTCTTCTGGATATTTATTCATCTCTCCAACAATTCGGGGTTGTACTCGACCTAAGTTACCCGGTCCGATCAAACTTCAATATTTTCTCTGGAGCAATTTCGATTATCCTATGATTTATCCATCGACAATTCTTGTATAACCGAACTACATTGTTTTTTACTGCATGCCAAGTAGACAATCTTTGCTTATCTGGCAATCTATACTTAAGAAAAGGTTGGATCCCTGAGCATTGGAATTATCCAAAGTAACAAACAGCGTTCAATTTACAGGGCAAGATTCCAAGGAAATTCAAAAGGAAATTCCAAGGAAATAACAATCACCGGGAGACCAAAATGCTGATGGACTGACTCGCAGCAGCGAGAGAAGGACTGGGGGCCAAACCATGACCTTTATCCCAACGTTATTCTCGATTTGGGTACTGTACAGCCAGACGATTTGTCACTTTCACTCAAAAAAAATGTTTCTGAGAGCATTGATTCTAAAAAAATGGTAGTGAAAACATCTTCTATGCTGCAAATCTCTAACTCATAGTAAGCCTCCGGATCTTCGTTGAAGCTTGCCTTCACATCTTTCGTATCTCTCCACCGAAACTTGAAATCAACCAAAAAGATGCATGAAATGTTCCCTACTCGTCTTTAGCTTCAACGGGTGTAGCCCTGTATCCAACCACTGAATTTCATTAGCACAAGTAGTGCTCGATAATTATGTATCTTGTCACTCGCGCCCTGAGCATGTCAACTGGCTACGTTGTACTAGCACATTTAGCGTCTACCTCGAGACTTGACAAGCTCACTGAAATGATATGGCATCACTCTTCTTGCGGGGAAGGAAAACATATGAACGGCCTCATTACGCATCAGGTACAGGATGAACTTATAAACATCAAACCACAGCTTTGGTCATGGATGGGACGGAGGGAAGAGAATCTTACGGGCCATTGTACCAGCGATTGAACTGATAGAGTTGCACAGACTCATTTGCAGCATGGCATGCGAGCAGCAAGTAGTTGCGAGGCTGTACCATCCACGCAAACCTCATGAACAGGGCGGAGTAGACGCACATAGCTGGGCAGACAAAACTCCGTGTCAGCATCCCTCACCGAGGCGGTGCCTATCAGATTTGTGGTCAGAAGAGGAAGCTTTTCAACTTACCGCCGGTCATGTTGCCTGAAAGAAGTTCCGGTGGCTTCTTCATATCCGCCAGACCCTGTGGCCAAAAAGCAAAGACAAATCTCAAAAGATCGACACTGGAAACTGATGATCAAACAACCAATCTGTAACCTGATTACACCGAACATTGAGCACCATTTCCATCCTTATCGATCCTCCGTTCTCAAGTAACCCAGGAATCCGACTGCTCGGAGAATCTGCTACTGCCCAGGTATTCTGTCGATGACTTCAGGCTCAGATGATCAGATGTTCAGAAGCTGGAGGTGAGGAGATAAGCCGAGGAAAGAAGTCCATCAAAGTTGAGTCAGCTGCACTCTGTCAAGAACCATTTGCGAAAATTCATCTTCCTCCGAAAAAATCCCGACTGGTCAAAGGAAAATGTCCTAACCTTAAACCCCGTCCTGACCTAGCCTTGTCACTTGTCATCTTGTGTTGATGCTTTCCATTTCCAATCAAGCTTGGATAATGAATATGGGCCCAAGCAATTGATTCTTGTGATAGCCATGTTCTCATATGCAGCTCTGCAGGGTCATCCCTACCCTAGAAGAAAACACTGATAATGTGACCTGCCCTAGAATACGAAGAATGTTCTGAATGGGAATGGATGGCAACCGGTTACCAAAGCAACATCCCAATCGACCATTTAATCTCGAAGAATTGACAAAATTGTCAGTCAATGTGTCCGCATCATTCAAGCTAGAACCTGTAATCCTCGGCTCATCAGATGGGAAGAAAAGGCATGTCTCATTGCTGATCTGCCATGGAGGCATCTTTGAATCACTCGATGCATGTCTACGAGAGATTTACCGGGTGAAGTTGAATGACCAAGCACGCATGCCAAGATCTGCCTGCGACTGACTGCACATAGTTCCTCGAATTCGTTTCTCGGTCAAGCGATTGAAACGAGAATTTGAGCAGGATGGAGGCTCACAATCTCGCGAATCGGACATGTGCGTCCAATGACATGCAGAATCACCATGCAGTCACATTACATCGATATCAAAAGAGAAAAAGGGTAGACACGTACAGCGGCGACAAATCCCCAGTTGGCGACGGGGCCCCAGAAATGCGTGGTCTTCGGTCCCACGGGACTGTTCCAGAATGCCTTCATGGCCGCCATGGCGAGACGCTCTGCTCTGCCCTCCCCTGCTCTGCACACGCACACAGCAATCCCCACAAGCAATTCAGACCGGCAGCAGCAGCACGACGCAGATCGCAGCCCCGATCTGCAAAATTCACCTGCACAACCGATCTCTCCCAGAAACTGCCCTCGCGCACTTGGATTTCAAACCGAATCTGTCAGCATCCCATTCCCCGCAAGCTCGAACTCACACGTGCTCTCCCTTCCACGACCGAATCGCAAAACAAGTCAAAGACCCTCCACGTGCTGAAGCCAGAGAACCAACCTTTGGGACGCTGGCACGGACCAGAAGAAGACGAGGCGATCGAATCGAAATGCGAGTCGGGCCCGACGACGACGAGGAGATGGTGCGAGCACGAACACCTGTTGACGATGTTTTCTACATTTCCCTTTGTAGCGTATTCATGAGTCCGTCAACTTGCTGACTTGGCAACCTGTCGGTCTCCCTGCCTGTTCCTGCTCGTCTTTTAGGCGACGACCTTTCTCCCCAACACCGAACACTCAAATTTCCTATGCTAAGAAACTCATCATGTCTCCTTGTCATCTCTTGATTATTGTGAATTCCGTTGTAAATCGATACAATGATATTGAATATCGTTGAATCTTTTCAGTTATCATACAACTAAACTTGCGAGATTTGTTTATTCTATTGATTAGAATGTTAGATTTGAATATAAATGTCTTGGTATGTTTAAAATAATCGTCAAATATAATATTTCAATTTAAACAAAATCGATATATATCTTGATATGAAAAAAATAGTTATTGATTTTTAATTGAAAAAATTTTAAAAAAAATCTTTCTTTTATATAATATGATGTATAGCGCAATAAAAATTAAATTTTATGAAAAAAAATGATAATAGATATTGATATCACTGATTTAATCTGTCACATGATCATTCGTGCGGAATTTTTTTATAAAATTTTATTACAAAATTTCATTTTATTTTCAACACCAAAAAAAATTAAAGTAGAACATCATGTGTTTTTCATCTTTTAAATAAAATAAATATCCATTTGGTGTTATAATTTATAATTATATTTTTCAAGTTTCTAATAGTGATTAAAGATTCTCATCACATCAATTGAATCACCTCAAGAGACATCGAAATATAAAAAATAACCCGAATGTATCTCTATGAGCTTGTAGAATTATTCTTCATTGTTGACTAAACTTTCCCCTTTTATTAATTGCTGTGCTAACCATTAATATGCGAAGCGCAAAAAACACTTTGTAGGCTCCAATTCTATGAGAGTTGATGTGGAGATGTGGCAACAATCTATATACGCCTTTAGCTATATACAGAGCAATGTATTGTCACGATTGATGACAAACGATATACGAGGATCATAGCATAGAGCCAAATGATCACACTGCATCTGCAACAAAAACAACTGGATCACTCGCTTATACATTGAGTGCAATGACCACACTTGAGAATAATTAGAGATTGATGCGAAATACGGAAAATGTGGAAGCAAGGACTAAAAACAAGGACGCATTGAGGATGACAGCAGGGGTTGAAAAGAAAAGCTCTATGACGGTGACGACAGGGACTAACGCTTGCAAGAGAGGAGAAGAGTGAAGTATCGAGATAGCACGATCGCAGTTAAAGAGTTTGTCTTTTAAGCTCAAACGCCACCGTTCAAGAGATGTTCATGCAAGCATGCTTGCAAACGTTATGTTTCACTTTGATAGTTCATGAAGAGTCAACACCGTGTGATAGAGGAGCAAGAGATCAAACTACAGTAGGTTGAAAGCGTGACGCTAAGTGGATTCAAGTCCTATCTGATTGCAAGTATTGGTGTGAGAACTTGGAACTGGGAAAATTGTTGAAATCGTGCACCGTGGATGACTGCAAATAAGTACTTATAACTAACACTGTGATAAACGTTGTTTCGTTTAAAGATGAGTGTGTTGATAAGTAGTGAAATATTCAAGTTTTCGATGTGTTATATTAAAAAGAGTACAATATAGAGTAGGTTTACATTTAAAATTTAGATTGAAACCAGCGAAAAATAATACAAAATAGGCACCAAAAGATTTATGAAATTTATGAGTTCTTCTTCATAAATTGTCGTATTCAGGAATTTAAAACGAGCTATGCTATAGAGAAAACGCCCCACAAAGAAATCAAATCTTTAATATTTCGCCACACGCTCCTCTTATCCACAAAGATTTATTACATTTATTGCTTTGGAGCTGTCATATAACTTTCCAGGGACTGCAGTGACCTGCTTAATCATCCACTTACCACCCATTGGGTGTTACTACTTTTAGTGTGGAGCAGAGTTTAAACTTTAGATACCTAGAATCCGGCGCCAAGAATCTGCAGCTTAAGGATGTCGTGAAAGCATATAGATTTGGATCGATCCCAGACACGCATCTGCATCTCGATAACGGTAGGAAACCCCTTGTGCTGTTGGTAACGCAAAGCATCCAATTGTGCCTTCCAATTGTTACCCTGGAAAACGATACGCGTTAGTATGGCCTGTCATAGGCTGGAGACCAATAGACAGACTTCTCTACAAACAACATAAGGGACAATTTTTTCATGTCTGTACCGAAATCCTAAGCTAGTTTTTTCCAGATTATTAGTACTTACAGGAGTTCTGTCCACCGGTGTTGAGTGACACTGACCAGTTACTTCATGTTGCAACGAGAGGCAGAATAAAAGTAACTGCAACCTCTGTCCAGAAGCATTGTGGGACCAGCTTTTCAGAAATTGCTGGAGATCCTGAACACTTTCATTTGACCTTGATTGGAGTTGTTCTTAAGATCAGTGTCAAATCTGGTAGCCATTGGAATTCCATAAATCGGTGTAGACTATTAAAAAGTTAACCACGTTTGAAAATAGACACATGTCTTCGGTGAAATGATACCATCGTCAGTGCATTCATGAAGCACCTATACAATACCAAAATACGAGTAAAAGTCAATATCGTTTTGCACTGATGTTTCGTTGAATTGCTTTTCTCTCAAACGATATATATATCATCCCAACATTATGTACAAGTGAAGTTAAAACGAAAAAAGTATTGACAGAGGTATGTAAGTGATTCACTTCGTTATGATTAAAATAACCTCTTTCAGCAAGCGTATGTAGGCAAATCTCGTCAATCTTAAATACTCGAAAGTTCACGATAAGAACGAAAAGTACCGGACAAACACCGCACGGAATGCTCGTGAAGGCGGAAGAATCTGGTATACGCGTTTTTGAGCCTCTATAGCACAAGGTATCCTGCACGAATTTAATGTTTAAAGGGATAAGCCAACGTGTAACAATTTTTTCAAACTAAAAGCAAATAACATCTAACCAGCAGAAAATCAATTCCTCGTAGTTATTTCTTTACCGGTGGTAATGCCGCATGGGTTCCTACCCCACTACTAATCTCTTCTTCGATCTCCCCATCCAGCACAAGCATGTCAAGAATCTGCAATGTATAACAAAAGCCATTAAATCAAAAGTAAAAATTCCCCCAGATAAACATGCCACTTCCCATAAGCGCATACACAGCTGCCAGCAAGAGATCATAATAACACCAAACCTGCTTGAAGTCCTGTAGCCGAAGTTCCTCTTTAGTGATTCCCGATTTTCGAACGGCATCCGCTACATTCTCTAAAGTAGCAAAACCCTGCAGTATGCACAAGGTAAACCAGTATTGTCTCTTTTCCACAAACACCCTAAAAGCATGAGGCTGTAAAACTAAAGTCTTTGAGGAAAAAAGCAACAGAAATACAATGAACCAAGTGTTTAAAAGGAGAACATTTAACTACATCAAATGTTCTATCAAACGTTCCACAAAGCTCATTTCATCTTAACTTCTGGAGTAAATGTGGCATCGCAAAAACCGCAGAAACAAGATTCTCGTAGGAGGTTACAAGCATTTAGCAGTTGTTTAAACTCAGTGCATAAAAACTGAGTCTAATCAACCAGGATAAACAGCCCCAAAACGCAGACCTCACTTGGAATATTGCTTGAGATCTCTCTAGAATTAAGAAGAAAAATTGAAAATAAGAATATTTCTTTGTCGTAAAAACCGTTAAAGTGCGAAGTTGAAGTAAAATGTATATAACTGACCTGTTTCAAAATGAAATGCAAAGATTGATGTTTCAGAACGCTTATAAACTCCACATCAAACTCTTGCTCCGTATAAAACGCACCACCGGTGACATCCCGAGAAGGTTCCAATTCGAAGAGCATATACACTTTGCGGCTCTTGTGCTGCCAGTGCACAGTTGACGCTAAGTTCGCATCGTACACTTTCTTTTACTCCAAACAAAAGATAAGAAGTTCATGAAACAGTGATAGCGCAAAGCTGAATTCTGGACCTACCTCAACTGATTTCACAGCCTTAATAAGATTGCGTGTCTCTAGATTTTTTATGGCCTTCGTGACCTGAGGCTGTTGCAAATTTGTCCTCCTTTTCAGATCCATAGTCCAGATACCTGCGGGGAATATGCAGGACAATATGTTTGATTCAATTATCCCACAGTCTACACCATATTGGAAAGCTTCTTAATTCTAGACAGGTGATTGAGAAAGCTTGTCTGATAACGAGAGACCCCTGAAAGAACTGTCCTTCGACTATTCAAGGAAAGAATGAACCAGTACGGCCTGAATCGTTGGCAATCTCATGATCGTAGAAGGTCTTGTGAGTAGTTTAACTAGCTACACTGTGCAGCTTACCTTGATTGGCAGACTGCTGAATGGCTTGATACACCAACATGTCTTCTGAGCTTAGACCTTTAAACCTTCAAGCGCAAATCCAACATTATCCTCGTAAATATAATCAATTTAATACTATGAAATCAAAAAAATAACAACAGATTGAGTGAGGAGGAAGTTGTTACAAAAAAAGTCGTATGATCACAATCCGTGACAGAACCGATAGTTCAAGATTGTAATGTGCACGTCAACACTCACTTCACAGATTCTTCTTTGTTAGCTTCTTTGTAGATTAGACTCCCTCCTTGCTGAAACAGCTGTATGTGCCCCTGCATGAACAGTTAATAAAAGATTTATGATATCCACAGATACTCCAAGACACCTCAATGATGGAACTGCTGTGAAAGACAGCTGAATGCAGCCGCCATATTTCAGAAACACAATAACAGGTCCAAGTGAGAGAACTAGAGATCGTATAATAATTCTCATGGAGAGCAGAATAAGCAGGTACCATCAGAATGTGAACTTCCCAGTAGACTGAACTCGGTCTCTTAATTTCTCAGTTCCTGGCTTGTTCATGGCTCATTCGGAAATGTTATTGATTAATAGCTGATTTCTTCAACTTCATGACGACATTACAACGATAGAACTCGTTGACTCCTTTAGCAGGCATTTTGGGCAAGAAGGCACATTCCATCCATACCTTTCCCAGCAATGCATTGATTGCCGCGGTGACAACTTCAAGACCCACGTCCTTCATTTGCTGGTCCAGAACACTCTGCTGCAATCCCTGAAATGACGATGATACGTGATAGAAGTCTTCCTTGATTAATCCACATGCAAAACTTTTTATCGGGTGGGCTCCCTCTGGCTGCCGGCATCTTCTGCCGTTACAAACGGGAGATTGTTCCAAATGTTGCTCCAGAGTTTCGCCACAAATGTGCACTCTCAAGATGAAAAACCAACGGCAAATTCATGGAAAATTCCCAAGTAAGTCTGACGAATTTACAATTTGATACTTACATTAGGATTGGCACGACACAGATCCAAGAGGCGATTGATAGCTGCGCCTACAGCTGCAGCTGAAGGTGCTGCTGCCGCCATCTCTGCTCACTAAATGCTAATAGGGGATAACGAATTGAAAAAATACGAATTCTCGATAGTGCCTAGAGCAGGGGCAGTTGTATCAGCACGCAATAAGCCGAAATTTCCACCATGAGCGATTGTCTTCTGTTGAGCAGAGATGGTCAGTCAGCAGGCAGTTCAGCTCTCAAATCCCTTCGCCGAAACACTGACTCCACCAAAAGCAACGAGCTCCTCCTCGTCTGACAATGGAGCTCCCTACAAATTCAGAAACTGGCATTGCCCCGTGACGTTCGACTTGCGGCACCGTAGACGACAACAAACCGAAGAATCGGCATCTCAAAGCCAGCAAAATTCGCGGGTTTGTAAAAGAAAAATCAAAGCCCTGCCTCGTTCCAATGGCAACGTACTTCAGAAACTGGCACCTTTGAGCAGGGGCTTAGGGTTTTACATAAACCCAAAGCAAATCCAAGCATACACGATTCAACGTAGCCATGACAACAGTTGCATAGCCTGCGAGGATTGAACGGCCTCTAAGCAGACTGCAACTGATTTGTTGTCAAACTCTAGCATGTCGAACATGTGCACGGTCCTAAACAATGTCCTATGCGAGTTTGTATTGCCCGTTTCAGACACCGAGGGCATTGTTCGTATGACTCCGCATGGAATGGAATGCGTCAGCTTGATCCAAATTTTACGGGTTTTGCTCAAACAGTCTGTTCTGTACGCATCGACAGAATTTGTGTGATCTTCTATTCGCACCGAAGACCACGTCGCAGTTCCGGTAGAGGTTACTAGAATTTACGAGAATTTACATCCAATTTGTTTCCCTTTCCCTTTTCCCTTCGAAAGCGTAATAAATATGTCGTCGAAGTTTCGTGGTTAGTTTTACTTTGCATTTATTTAATCTATTAACATCATAATGTTGTGGCAATTGTTTTTTTTTTCACACACACAAACACAATGTATACACGTCAAGTACATGAACCGTCACGATTCGCTTCTCACAATCTCTGGAACAATGACAAGCATAGTAAAGTGACCTTGGTTGAAGCAGACAACTGCCCGCTGGTTTCATACAAACCAAAGGACTAACGAAACATCTAATTCCAGTGTATCCCTGTTGTACGCACTGTCCATACAGCCGCTGAGGCAGGAACTCATGTACGTCAGATTCATATGCTAATTTCCACGTGAACTGGGGAGGTTGTCTTCGTTCCTATAGACATGAGGGAAATCAAGGATGGTTCCCAGTTCGGTCCGGATTAAGAATCCGAGGAGTTTGTTCGGACGTTAAAGATCAGATGCTCTCCAACCTTGTATTCATAGTCTCGCCTATTGCGATATCGGATTGCTTCGTACAGCGCCAAAACGTAAGGGAACGCTATGAAGGATGATAGTCGACTCTAATCCTCATCTTCTGTGTCCAAAACTTCTTGTGATCCCTTCTTTCGTGATGTTCAGTCCCATGTCTTCAGAGTGTCCAAAGTAGACTTCCAGCATCTACAAGGATTGTAATTGATGTTAAAATTTGATTAATGAGTTCAACAGCTTTGATCTACATCTTTTGAATACTAGGACCTAATATTCTACAAAGGCTTCTCGCCTACATACACCCGCCTCAGGTCAAGGTCGATTCCACTTGTAGACAGTATTCAAAACGTGCCGGAAGACAGCAAATCTGTACCAAGAGCGAGTACGGGGGCCTTCAGCTCGGTACTTTCAGACATTCCACACAGGAAACTGGCCACAAGGGGTCATGAACCTGTCTTTCAAATATGGCTGGCTCTTCACTCATACTAAGGGTGATGACGTTCACGGGCATTCCAATTCTTTCTTTGGTACACAGGCGATGTGATAGGGTGCCAATTCATAAGTTACTTTGCTGTTTTCAGATTTTCCTGTTTGAGGAAGCGAAAGGTGATGATAGAGTCGGACTAGAGGTGGAAGCAAAAGATCTGACGGAGAATCCAAGGCAGTCATCCGCTTGCACTCCCTGCGCAATCCATAAACACAATAAGCACGACGAGCACTTGATCGACACCTTCCAAGCTAGGAGCGTAAAAAGATGGCCTGATTTTATCTGATGTAAGGAGTACTGTCCTAATCAGTATTTGCCTGTCAGTCAGAAGACCATAGACACCGCATCCTGGTTGATCGGTGCGAGCAACAAAAACAGAAGAAGCAAGATGGGATGAAGAGAGAGGCGGAAGATGAGGAACGACAGTTGACAGTGAACAGGGTCTTCAATGCAAGAAGTTCTCCATACAAAATGAAGTGATGTGACCAAACACAGTCCGTAGAACCTGCAAATCCACTTGTCATGGTACGCTGACAGGAAGAGGTACACTTGAATATGAACAAAAGAGAATAATAAGCGATTGACTGACTTACTTGCAAGGCTCAAGGAACAAAGATCGGTAGGTATATAACCAATGCTGGCAAAACAATTTAGAAACAAACGCATGTCAGTGTACCTTATGAGGTGACCAAATGGGCTATGTGCCAAGCAGCAAATCAATTAGCAATCTAATTGCAATGCCTTCGTAAAACGCAAAACAACTCATATGGTAACTAAGGGCGATATGTACCAAGGAGATGATACATCGCGCCTGGGGAAGTCTATGGTCATTGCCTTCGTACAAACCAATAAAAACAAATCGACCAATGCTGGACCCCAAACAAATGTATCAGGAAACGGAAGGGGGTATCGTTATACCAAAAGATGCTGGAGGCATGTCGACTGAAAGTTTCGCCGAAAGTGATGTAATGCGTTGACGCCGTGCTCCTGTAAGAGAGTAAAAGCGTCTCAGTGATGAGAGATCAGACAAGCAATGATTTCTCAAACCTCAAGAATAAAAGCAACAAAGATTCTTCAGCGAGTGGTTGAAGATTCAGTAGCAGCTGAGCGATAACTGCAGTATTTAATCCCGGTTAAGCATTACTACTAGCTATTACAGCAGTATGTAATAAATCAATAAACAGACTTGGAGCTTATAGTAACACTCACAGAGATTCTTTGGTGAAGCTTATGTATCGACTTGCCCCAAGCGTGCACGTAGCCTCCATTCTGACAACAAAACGGAAGAACATTAATTCATACTGTCTGCTCATCGCCAACGACCAAAAGTCATACAGATAAGATGGTACATAATCATACACAAGGGCTCAGGATGTAAGAGACCGAAGCAACACAAATCTAGTCTTACGTCTGAAAGGTGCCGACGATATATTAGATAGAAAGTAACAGATAGACGATAGAAGTAAAAATGCATGAACTGAAGTTGTAAAATAATGAAAGACAAACAGATGTGTTAGTACGACAAGCCGAGGAACAGTAAAACGAACGAATACATGGAGATCGACTGTCGTCTTGACGCTGGTGGGAACTAAGTGTCCAATAGAGAGGATCAGGTCCAAAAACAAAAGGTCCTCCAGTGACCGTCAACAATATTGGAACGGGAAGCGTCGTGTCCCGTCAAGTACACTCGGCTGCTTCATCAGTCAGCGTTTGAACCTATTCTTCCTTTTTCATGGGTGGAAGTAAAGCAATGATAGAAGGAATACTCGAAAACTTTAGAACAAGTGTAGGACTTCAAAAGTCGGAAATTTAGGAATCACAGAGTTGCGTAGGATTCTGCACTGGACGGCGCGGCGGCTCAGAAAAAGTCGAAGCCCAACAAGCCAAGCCAAGGTGAAAACGACGTGTGTTGCCCAGACCTATGTCAAATCTTGCCTACCAAGAACCTGCTGTAAGGGAGAGCGGAAGAGCAAGTAGAAAAAACTGGATGCCAAATAACGAGGAGGATTGTCTTTCAAGTGGAAGCCATTCGTGAAGGAAGAAACTGAAGTAAAATGAACCATGAATGAAGACCAGTGAAAGCAGTATCATCCATGTGAACATCATTCAGACACACGAAGCATTCAGAGCACCGAAATCAAAGTATGTGAAATCTGTAGAAAGGGAGGAGTCTAAAATCAATCAAACACAGGGACCTATGAAGAAAACTCTAAATGTAAATGTCATCGTGAGCAAAAGAAAGTAAAATAAAGCAAAGTAATGCCAAACTCCTATACCATACACAATATATTCGATTTCAAAGTGCGACGTCTCTCCTTGAAGGATTGATGTGACGCAAAGCATTACCTCATCATGTGAAAATACAGCGATTGCATCTGGATAAGCTGATCCAGTTGGCTGCAAGGAGATAATGGCCCTCAGCACACCAGGTATAGAAACCTCAAGGACAGCCAGCTTTTCAACTGGCCGTGGTGGTGTATCTACAACAGGAAGCGTCGATTGTGTCCCAGGTTCAACCTTTGCATTATTGATCTGGGGAGGAAGATAGGCCAAGGCTTGTCCAGGATCGGTCGCAACCTTGGAGATATTTACACAAGACGTTCGTTTTGCCCACTCCAATCGAGCGTAAGGGGTAACAACCATTCCAGAAGCATCGGTCTGCACTTTCCTCAGGATATCAGTGAGAGACAAATCGTCAGCCGATGCACGGAATGTTCCTGTCCGAGGTTTCTTAGAGCGATGATCATCACCCACACCAAGAAACAAGTGTTTTTTCTGTTCACCAAAAGATTTCAGTGCCAACCTGCCAAAGAGATCACTCCACACGATCAGCTGCAAAACCGCAACTCAGGAGGAAGATTCTTCAAGAGGAAATGATAAAAAAATATTTCAGGAATTTGCTATCGCAGTATGCACCTTGTGCGTTCTACCGCGGAGGCTGCGGCTTGACCTGCAATCTGACGCTTCCATGCGTAGGGAGTGACATGACCATCAGGACAAACTGACGGTGGTTGTAAACCCCAGGGCTGATTTTCTTCATGGCGTTGTGAAGCACCTTTCAAGATGCCGGAACTTTCCAGATCTCTCGCTAAACACCATGAAGATAGATAGAATTAGTTAGATTCTGTTCAAGAAGACATCATGTATTTAAGATATTTCAAAATTCATTAATTGTGCAACATAAACCTTGCAAAACGAGTAATACCTGTGGCTCGGAGGGCATCCAAAGCGTTCCTCAAAGTTTCGACAGCGGAAGCGACTCCATCACTAGCTTTCTTTCCTATTTTGCAAGCGAGGAATTTGATGCACCATCAAGATGTCAGTGGTAGAGCTCATGTCACCAGCCATGGATCCGGACAGCATGGAAGCATGTGAACGCACAACAAATTGAGAAAAAACTGAACACCGAAGCGACTAACCATAAGACTGTAGCAAGAATGCGCGAGTTCGCAAATTGCTTTCTGAACACTGCTCATAGTGAATAAAAAAGATGAAGATCAAACTGACCAGGAGTCTCCTTTGTTCGCCGATTGACAGCAATTTCCAAAGCTTCCAAGAGCAGATCAGCTCCTGAGCGAATGTCGGCTATGTGGCGATGAGCCCGTTGCAAGCCTTCCATGGCCTGAGACAGTTTCTTAGGAGGAGCCTGCTTCCCTTGATCCTGAGTAGAAAGGGCGACCGCTGTGGACGGTCGAAGAACATCGGTGCTACTGACGGCAACCCCTCCATCTGATGACTGCTCTACCGTAGAGCTAAACAAAGGAGAAACCCTTGGACCAAGGAATCCAGTTGAAGGCGACGACAATGCTGGACTAGGCTGCTGCATTTTCCGAATCTGACAGGAGGCAAATATAAAATGCGCCTCGTCGTAAACGAAGCTTGAATTCGGCTGTCGTTACGAATCAAAGCATCTACAGAGTCCTCCTAGGGCGAGCACTTGAAACATTGAATATTCTCTTGAGCTTTTAGTTCACATCACCCACACGGTTTTCTCCCAATCCAGCTACCCATCAACCTGACTCGTTCCGTACGCAGAAGAGTGCACCATGAGTGACTCGTTCATGCGCACTTGAAGACAAAGTGAAGCAAAGGGAAGTTTTCTAACCACTGGCAGTCCTTGCGCGAAAACGCCTCTGGTCAGCTTCGATCCAACGCTCTCATGACTTATCAGCTTCTTACCGATGTTTGCGTTGAAATTCTCAGATGCTGAAGGTCAATGCCGCTCGCAATTGTATACTAATGGAAACAGATAGCAAGGAGGGCAGTCTTCATGCTATTATGATATCCAGGAAATGTGTCCCACGTGGTCCTCTCACATCTACAAGGCTCCTGAGCCATAATTTAACAGAACAAATTTCCAAGCATTCAGCTCGCTCTTCGAAGCCCACGCGACGTGATCATCAGCCGACTCCGTGAACACGATGCTCTCAGACCTGCAAAAATCGGTCTTTGCGCACCAAGCGTAAAGAATTTCACGTCAAGTCCTCCTGGACAGTCCACCTGCACTGCCTGCGAAATCCACCAATTGAAATCAAAATCGGCAAATCAATCAAAATCAATCTCCATCCCTCGCTCCCTCCCTCCCAAGTAAAATCGTAGAGATGCTTGATATCGGGAGCAGAACAATGAAGGAATCTAGTCTGATGGTAATGAAATCATACGTAAACTCGACCCATTTTAAAATTCGAGAGAGTCACCGCGAGGATTAGAACGCACCGGAGATCGAACTATTCAGAACTAGCCTCGGGGGTTAGAGGAGGTTTAGACGATTAGAGCGGCTCGTGGTCCGTCTCCATTCTCGTGTGACAGCATCGCTCGAGCAATGGTCGAACTCTTCAGGTTGCGACATCGAGTCCCAGAAGCAGTTGAACGAGACCGCAACTGAGTACAGGCGCTAGGCGGTAGCCGGTCTTAAATATTTAAATGGTTAAAAACCAAACCCGAATACCAAAAGGCTCAAAAACCCAATATAACCTAAAACACGCGAAAGTACCCCCAAGTTCAAGCAAGATAAATATAGATAGACACTGTAAGATTCAAACCCAATATAAATATAGATAGTGTAAGATTTGTTGTATAGTTTACATATTGCATCACAAAGAAATTAATGTCACATCAAACTTAAAACACCAACAAAGATTTTGGAATATACTATTAATTTGTTTTTCAAATTATTCACGATTACATTCAGTTCATGACATGAAAGACATATTTTACTCCAATAAGATACACTCTTTGTTTGTGATACTATAGTCTTGTTTTTTTAATGAAGACTTTCTATCTAACATGCATCTTTGATTTCAAAAACTGTATCCAATCTCTAACTTGAAAATATTAATATTATCATCTGAATATGTTGTATCAAATTGGAATTATAAAATAATAAGATATGTTATTATTAAAAAATGAATATAAAATATATAAAATATGATCATTGATATAAAAAGTGATATTTTACACAAAATTATCTTTGATTATTAAACTAATCAATACAACATTATAATTTTGAGATAAGTTGTCTTGAAGATGAGAGATAACAACAATGATTATTTTCTCACTTATATAGCTCTCGCAAACAAGTACAATGAGATAACATCTGATCCACACTATCCATCTCACTTCTAGTGGATTATTGACGTGATGCTCTCGACTAACACTCTCAGTCCTTATCTAATAAGCACACGAATCACTTATATGGCACTGTCAACTAACATATCTACTTTCTACCAACTAACCTCGCGAATCGCTCACATGGCAACTATGACTGGTGCACACTAAAATATCTATATCAACATTTAGAATAAACTCTATTTTATTTCTAACTAACTAAATATGGTTACAGTCAAGGATTATTATGCGTATACATAACTTCACAACTATTATCAAGTTCAATTATTTATGAAATGTCTTGTTATCTCTTAGTTTAGATTAATTATCTCTCATCTTACTATACTCTTCAAAAGAAAAATCTGCGATCAGTTAGAGGTCAAATGCAAAGACAAGACGAGGATATAGTTTTCGCGGAGAATTTTTTAGATCTTTCATTTATCCATTGAGAAACATCGTCGTTACAAACTTACAAGATAAAGTACATGTACACCTCAAACTCCACTGCCTTGCAACAAGTTGAGCTCTTACCTTGCCGATTCCAAAGCAATCTTGACCCGTACTTTCCATGTCAGTGTTGATCTCTTGCTCGGACCTACAACAGTTCAACATTCATGAGAATGTGTACACGATTATGATCATATATTGAGCACAAACACCTAACTAACAAGTTGTGCACTACTTCCAATTTTGCTCCTTTGTACTCTCCTTGTGAAAACTATATACTCCGCCCTGCTTCGTTACCATATGTTCCCTAGTTGTGCATTAATTCCAGTTCTACCCCTTTCCTTGCAAATACTATATCTCTCGTACGGTGTTGCTGCCATATGCTCCCATGCTGTGCACTACTTATGATTTTCACCTTTTACTTGTCCCCGCAAAAACTATATTCCCATATAGATAATTTTATTGCATCTAAACTCTAACCAATCAAAGAACTCTTTTATGTAAAGTAGAGTAGGATGAGAGATAAATAGCCTAAACTAAGTGATAACTACCCGCTCACTTCTTTTATCATATTACAATGTTTATTGTATATACATATTATTTTATTTTTTAAAATGTTTGTCATATGAATCAATACATATCCATCATTCAATCATTGCATAAGAAGAAATATCAAATTTAACTTATTTCATCTTTTGCAAAACAACAAAATTACATATATTGAATAACTATCATCAAAATCACTTGATATCATCTTCAAACCTGCATCCATCATTTTTGTTGATGAAGCCATGTAAAATTTAAATTTTAGAATTTAAAATGATGGAAAATGATTCATGTGATACTTCAAAATATCACAATCAGAATGTCATGTAGTAAAAGTATTTAAAATTAAACTTTGTCATTCATATAATCTTGCAAAATCCAAATAGAAAAATTTATGGAATCTAAAATGTTAATGACTTGTATCTTAAAAAAAATCTTATCACAAGATTAATATAAACAAAGGGAAGATGATTATCTAGCTAATTGGATCATGACACAATGTACAACTTTTGTATGTTGATTGGAAGTCAACATTTTCAATATCAAAATCATTTTTATACTTATTTGTATCTATAAAAATGTAAATGCATCATGTTATTCAATTTCAAGAGTGCTACATTATTTGAAGTCATTTTTTGCTACTTTTGATTCATCACATTGTAATGACATGTTATTTTCATATTTTATAATCAAAATAAATATAATGAAGATGTTAAACTTTGGCATTTTGATGTGAAAATGCAAATGATGTCAAAATTTTCTTCAAATCTTTCATTCGTACTATTCATTTCAATTTTTTCAATGATAGCATTCATATTTAATGGCATGAAATATTTGTATTAGGAAAAAAACTTGTTACAAAAAATAATCTATATTGTATGTGCATGTAAATATGATTTATGCCAATAGAAAAAAACAAAAAGCAAATGATGGATGATGATTTTGTGATAAAATTTGCATCTTTCTATCTATTTTTTGATTTCACACATTATGATAATTTTATTTGTCATTATAAACTCATATGTAACCGATTATTATATTTTACACTTGGAATTTCTTTATGTACATTTTTCTTGCGGCAATAGATTAAAGAAAGGGATTAAGAAAGCTTTTTATCAAAGCTACAAACTCAAGTTCTCAACTTCAAACACTACACCAAATGGAGTACTAATTTGAATCCTACATATACGAAAGTCGATGTTTAAAAAAGTGTGATCAAACTTCATATCAAACCATTGAACTTGTACATATTTTAAGAGATGTACGGAATTTCCTCGAGGAAAGCGATGATCGAACACGCGACGGAGACGCAGTGAAGACGGGATTCCGGGAAGATGGCCGGGGAATGTCGTCCTCGTCTCGAGCAGGCCCCGGCAGTCGAGCCCTCGGCTGTCGGGCTCAGGCGATTCGTCTCTGCCTGGAATCGGGAGGGAACCGGGTGACCGGGTGCTCCGTCAGGTCATTGTGTTTCAAAGCGTTTAGGGTCTGAGGTTCTGAGCCAAAGCCCTCCGTTCCCTTAGGGTCAGAAGTGCACGAGAGATCAGAGCAGAGCTCCATCGCTTTCTGTGCATCAGCGTCTGAAGGAAGGCTGGCAGTGGATTGGGAGAGAGCAGCGGCCCAGCATTGTAGCGATGGCGACCCTCGGGGTTGCACGAGAGGAGGTGGCCGAAATTGCCGCCGCCGCGGCTGCTGTTCCTGCCGAAGGTGGAGACGGAGAAACCAAGAGCAAGAGGTGAATTTTAATTCCACTTCTTTAAACCTCGGCGCTTTTTCTCGTTGAATCCCGGCTTCTCGATGATTGCGGCGAGGGATTGCATCTTTACCCCGGTTATGCAGCTTGGAATTTGGAATTAATTGTCAGTCGATTGACGTCTGTATGACTATTTGCGCGTGGAAACTATGTTTGCAGTCAGGCTAAGAGGGAAGCCAAGGCTCTGGAGAAGGCACGCAAGGATGAGTTGAAGAAGAAGCAGCAGGTGCTCACTGTGCATTTGTTGGGTGCTCACACTTCAGCTGTGATGGCTTCGACTTTGTTTCCTTTGCTAGTTGTACTTACACGGTCAGTGTTGTGAATTCCAGGCCGAAGCTGCTGCTGCTGCGGGAGACAAACCGAAGAAGGCGAAAGCCGTGAACGAGGAGGAAGAGTTGGACCCAACGGTTAGTGAGACCTACTTACGGATCCTTAATTTTGCCACAATCTGCAGTAATTGAAAGTAATGAACTTGCAAAGGAGAGAGAACGGCGGCACAATGAATCGCGAAATTTTGTTTGCTGAGAATTTCGTCTCACGTAACTCAGTAATTTATCCTATGATCTTGGTCTCTAACCTCCAAGATGAGAAACGTGTCCGGAGATCATCGACGAATTGGACATTGTGTGTAACGCCCTGTCTACTGGAAAACTCTTTTCTCAAGTTCTCTGAACGCTGACGTGAAAAAGACCGAAGAAGCATCTGAAATGACGAAGATACAATTATTTTACAATGTGATTCCTGTGATGGATTTAACTTCTCTCATCAGAGAATGGAGTTCCCCAGCTCGTCCTTGTGTCCTAATGCAACACAGGGTGTTGCTTTCGGCTTGTAGACACTGATGAATAATCTCATGGGCTTCGAGACGAATAGTATATTACTTCAATTTCGTCCCTTTAGGTGTAGTCATTTCAATTCTCCCAGGTGCACTACCCGATTTTGTTTCTTTCACGATTTTCTGAACTTTACTCGTGGAGAAGTCTCTAAGCTTTTGTCGGTAAACACGTGAATTGTAATGCAGCAATATCTAAGCAATAGACTGAAGGCGTTGGAGACAGCCAAGAGCGCTGGATTGCCAACTTATCCGCACAAGTTTGTGGTGTCTCTGTCCATCCCAGATTACGTGAAGCAGTTTTCTCATCTCAAAAAGGACGAGAGATTGGAGACCGAGACAGTTACTCTGGCAGGTGTGCGCAATTTCATAAGATGCTACGCTGTGCTCTTTTAACGAAGCTCATTACGTGCTCATTTTTGGATCATCTCAGCCCTCCCTGGCGTGGAAATTTTACGGCGATTGACATTATTGGGTGATCTTTCGCATATCAGGACGCGTAATGACTGTTCGGGCGTCATCTGCTCAACTCATGTTTTTCGATCTCCACGGCGAAGGGGCGAAAGTTCAACTCATTGCGAGAATTAAGTACGTCATTCCTCCTGGAATCTCCCAAGCAGCAAGCGGAATTCTATGTCGACAAAATATTTTTTCCACTGTTTTGTAGAAACTCCTCTGTGGAACGCCATTAACGTGTTATTATTTAATCCTATCAGTTTTGCGAGCGGGGTTGAGCCAGATGATTTCGTGAAGCATTACTCTTCTGTCAAGAGAGGTGATATTGTTGGCGTGCGAGGATTTCCAGGTGAAGTCATTTTCATCTTATCTAAACATGTATACTTCGCTTGTCCATGTCGGTTGTCAATTTTTTGTGTACGATGCAGCTACAAGACATACCAGCTGGGTTGGTTCTAACTGGTCGCCGTGATTCTAAATACATTAGGTCGAAGTCAAACCGGAGAACTGAGTATATTTGCAAACGCGCTCGTCGAAGTGCTCTCTCCATGCTTGCACATGTTGCCAAAACAGAGGGCGTTTGTTGGGAAAGACAAGCGAGGGCAAGATGCGGAGAATGTTCCTGAGGCTTGGGTGCCGGGACACCCTCGTCATCCAGACCTTTACGTTCTCAAAGATGTCGAGACCAGGTTTCGTCAGAGGTATCTGGACCTGATGGTTAACTCAGAAGTTCGCCAAATTTTCAAGACAAGGGCGTTCATCATCAGCTATGTTCGCCAGTTTTTGGACAAGTTGAACTTCATCGAGGTTGGTACCTGTGCTTGAAAACAGTACCTGAGAATCGTCAAAATTGGCTTACTTTGTGGAACTTTCTATGCTGTTCATTTTACGTAAGAAGCTAACCGTGCTGATGGTTGGTGTTGTCGCGTTCTCGTACGACAGGTGGAGACACCTATGATGAACATGATTGCAGGTGGAGCAGCAGCGAAGCCATTTGTCACACACCACAATGACCTGAACCTGCAGCTCTTCATGCGAATTGCACCAGAACTGTTTTTGAAGGAGCTCGTTGTAGGAGGTCTTGACCGCGTGTATGAGATAGGCAAGCAATTTCGAAATGAGGGAATTGACCTTACTCACAATCCCGAATTCACCACATGTGAATTTTACATGGCCTACGCGGATTACAACGACTTAATGTCGCTCACCGAAGAGTTGCTTTCGGGTAAGACATGCCGCGGCTCACACTCTCACAGCAGTAGTGAATAAAGCTTATTTGGTGTGGAATTCGTTCTCGATACAATCGGTTAACCTTTCATTGTACGGGAACCAGGTCTTGTGAAACAGTTAACAGGTGGTTACAAAATAAAGTATCATGCAAATGGATCAGACCAGGAGCCCGTAGAGTTGGACTTCACCCCTCCTTTCAGGTAATAATTCGTGGATTGGTTTACTGCTTCGATCTTGGATTGAATGCTGTCACGTCATCTTCCTGTTGCCTGAAATCCTGCGACTTGCAGCCGATCTCGTGTATTGTAGTGTTTACTGCCAAATAATGCAGTTATGAAGTAGGTGATCTTGCCACATTTTATCTTCAGAACGTGCATCTTTGTCTGTTGCAAGAGAGACTACTAGGTCTGTGGTTTTGTCTCCTTGCTTGTTCGGCCCCTGCGTTTATTTCAATTGTTACAAGAGAACTAAGATGATGAGTATGTTCTTCATTGTTGTGTGCTGCAGGCGAATAGACATGTTAGAGGGCCTGGAACAAATTGGCGGAATCAAAATACCTGCTGCGCTTGATTCTGACGAGACCAACCAATATTTGCGAGAACAAGTGGCCAAACACGACATCAAATGCCCTCCACCACTTACCACCACTCGTCTTCTTGACAAGGTCTAAAGTTCGCTCGAAATTAATGAGTTATTAAGCTTGAACCTGGTCGACAAAAACTAGTGTTTACTTTACAGAATTAACGACTTTAACAGCATCCAGGCCTACAACTTCTGTGTTAACCCTTATGAATTACTATCATTCAGACTTGTCAATAACTCCCTCTCTTCTTTTCATAACAGTTAGTAGGACATTTCCTGGAGGAGACATGCTTGAGTCCAACATTCATCATGAATCATCCAGAGTTGATGAGTCCTCTAGCGAAGTGGCACCGAAGTAAACCCGGCCTCACCGAAAGATTCGAGCTGTTCATTAGCAAGCACGAGGTAAGGGCTAGGAATGGAATTTAAAGTGCAATCCTGAGTCGCTGAAATTATTCACCTGAAATTCTATCTGGTCTCACATCTCCGCGTCCATCTAATGTAATTTACCATTTCTCTGTCTCCAGGTTTGCAACGCCTACACTGAGCTCAACGATCCGGTCGTTCAAAGGGAACGTTTTACTAGTCAATTAAAGGTACACAAATCGAACATTTTGAGTTCGAGTTTGGCGGCATTATGATTCAGATTTTCCTTACTGTAAACATGGAACTAGGTCATTGATGTTAGTACGGTTGCTGTCTGTGTCGTGAACTTTTCAGGATAGGGCACTGGGCGATGATGAAGCTATGCCTATCGATGAGACATTCTGTACTGCTCTAGAGTATGGATTACCTCCAACAGGGGGATGGGGAATGGGTATCGATAGACTGACCATGTACCTGACGGATTCCCTAAATATAAAGGTTCGTTCTTGTTTCTCTCTGAAGCAGCTCTTCCGTTCTTTGTTTGATTTTACGTTCCTTAAGGTTGACATGTACTAGTTGTTCAAGTCTACCTGTATTTCTCGTCTGGTTATCTGTCATGTGAGTGACGTTTTATACTAATGATGACACATTGTTTGAGCAGGAAGTTTTGCTCTTCCCCGCTATGAAGCCCCAAGAAGATATTGTACCAAAGGCACCTGAGAAGAGTACCTAATTCTTTATTAGACATACATTAGTGAGAGGTACGTGCCAGTATAGTCAGCCTATTTTTCTGATTTGTCTTCCATCCTCCATTGGCGAGGCGTGGGTAGTCGTGAGTTGATCGTGAGACAATAGAGGAGAGGAAGAAGGGGTTTCTTATCAAAAAACCATAGAACCCTATGAGTAATGAGGCTGGAATGTGTTCCAGCCGTTCAATTTTGAATCATTCTGTTTCATGTATCGCGGTCTTTTAACTCTCTTCTGCATCTTTTGAACATCTGTCTGCCGTATCACATGGAAGGATTGGACAATAAGGTAGTTTCGGAAGTGTGCAGTACTATTGTATTACCTCTTGACAGAATAGATTGTTGTATCTGACGTCAATCGTTATAAACTCTATCTAGAACACAAATCAATCTAACATGATTTTATTATCTTAACAAAGCAATTATATAATGAAAAACAGTGGAACCATTTGGATGATTTTATTCCTGAAGAGGTATATGTGTTTAATTTTGTAATGCCCTGAAGAATATAGAATCACTAAAATGCTGTACTTTTTTTCACCATTCTATTTCAAACCGGAAAAAAGTATTTCATAATTGGTTGCAAGTATTTTGTTGGTATGAAATACTTTGATCCCAATATGAGATCCTATCAGCACATGAGTGTAAACAAAACTTTTGGGAAATAATACCGCTGTCAACCATGTAGTCTGCATATCCCCAGACAAACTGTAATACGTAGATGTCACGACCAAGTGGCCGATTAAGTCACACTCAGGTTTCGATTCAAACCAAGAGACTAGAGCTGTGTGCATATGCACAAGCTTCTTACAAAACACCCAGACGTGGATTCATTGAGGGAGGTGCCAAACCGACACTTCAAACGCAATAAATCAAAAGCGACCTAAGTCCATGACCTGCCTCGGTGAAACACATTTACTGAACTTTGTATCTAAGGGACAATTCCAACTCAAAACAAATATCCTCTGAAGTAGTAGAGCAGATAAACTAGATCTGTTTAAACTAATGTTCTGCCTATGTGACATAACAGGAATGTAGATGCATTCATTATCAACAAAAAATAATCACACATTTTTTTTAGGCAATAATAAATCAGTCGCACGCATCACTCGTCAAATTTTACTCATCGTATTGTGGGTGCCTTGATACAAATAAAATGTTTTTTTACAATTTTTCTTCCCACTTCTTTTCACTGCTTAGTGTATGCAAAATTTATTTATCTTTGATTATTTTCTTCAGAATTACTCAATTACACCATAGAAGAAGGTTGTTTGCTTCTTGGTGTAGTGTTTAGAGAGTGAAGGTTTTAGTTTCGGCCAATAAGATTTTTAATAATTGGAAGATTTGTGGACTCAAGAGGAATAGATTAGTCATGGTGATTTAATATCAAGAATACTGAAGACGTTTTCTAAATATAATTTAAATTCTAAAAAATGCATGGATTTAAAACCAACACTCTTCAATTTTATTTAACTTGTTTATGTTTTTATCAACATATTACATAAAAAAACTACCTTTTGTACAGAGACTTCACGAAAAAATTTAAGAGTCTGTAGAGGTTTTACAAAAAATTCTATTTGAAAATTCTAAATTGTGCTAATGATGATTTTTTTAGCTCTTAAAACACGTTAGTATGAAACATCTCATCATATCTTACTTGAATTAGCTTTGTAATGCCAAACTTCAAGTATCCTTGTAAATTCTTGTTCTTTAAAGCTGATTCGAACATCTCAAAGTCTATCAATTAGATTAGATTGCATAAGAGATTATCAGTGATTGTTACAAAGTATCATTTTTTTCATTATAAAGTAAAAAAATTTCTAAAAAATTGTTCTCTTCTGTTTGAAGATCTGTTTGCATATAAAATGTTCTTTTTACTTTATACACAAGATTTATTGATGTTCATAAAAATGAAAATGTTTGGGCATTATCTCCTATATATTAACGCATCAGTTTGAATTTTATATATCCATAGTTTTTATTCATGATACATGTTGATTACTTAATTGTTGATCTCCATGTTTATATCATCAAATCATTTTTTATTTCATGGGTTTTTTGACTTTACTTTTAACCTTAAAGTAATAAACTTCACCTGTTTTTGTACAATATTTCTAATTTTAACTTTCATAACAGCTCTCGGAGATCCAGATTTCATTCTTACATATTAAAATAGAAAAGGTGCAATATTGCACATGTGATTTCAATATTTCAATTACATTTTTTCAATTTCAAAAGAATTGCTTTACAATGAATAAATTTTTATGAAAATAAAAATCACTAATTGAATTTTTTGAGATTCTAAATACTCCTCTGATTCACTCTAGATTATTCATCTATCTCAAATCATATCAATGATATACTACTATAAATCAGGGATAGTGAATCTTCTATAATATGTAACAATGATATAAAACTGTAGGGTTATTTTTATTAATTAAATTAAAAGTAATTTCATGAATTTTGAAGTTCATAAATCAAAGATTGATTCATTCTTGTTTATATGCTGTCGTTTGTATTTTATAAATTAGTAATATAATTATTAGGATTTTTCCCATATTGATATTTTTTTAATTCGGTTAATTTTTCATGATTTGATAAAATAATAATAATAATATATTTATTTATTAAAATTTCAAAAATCCTTATATTATAAAAAAATCATAATATGTGTCATTGATTTATTTTTGATGATAAGAGACATTAAAATTATATTTTTTGATCTATTTGATCAAATCTTGATAGCCTTAAATGTTTTTCATTATTTTCACATTTTTATGCAATAAATAGAAACACTGCACATATGGAAAAGAGCAAAATCTAATTTCAAAAATGATTGAGCTTTAGATTTGATACTTTTTAGATAATTTATATTCTTTCTTTGAATTGAATGATACAAAGGTTGTGAAATCAAATTAAGTTCAAAGCTTTGAGTGAATATCATGTATCACATGAAGAACATAATATAATGTAAATAATAATAATGATATAATTTAATAATGGAAATAATATGATGTAATAATGAAAAGAATATTATCTAATTAATTACATTCCATACATTTTGTTTTTTATTTCAGTTTTAATTGTTCCGATACAAATTTTTATTATTGATCGTATATGTTTATTCCACCAATTGTATGTTTTGTTAAGATGGCTCATTTGTTTTGCCCATTTGTAAGTATTAGATTTGTAGAGAGATTTTTCTTTAACATAAATCAACGTCAATGTAATGAAATTTTATCATTAAAAAATAAATTTAGTCAAGAAGAACATAACTTTATTTGCTATTTTTTGATATTTAAAATACAAGATGATATCTCTAATGAATAAGAAAATTACCAACTCTATCTAATATATCTTATAATGTAAATTCAATCTGCAGTTTATTTTTTATTAATAATTTGACCAGTGTATGCCCATTAGCAGATATAATGTAATTAAAATATATATTTTAATAACATTTAAATCTTTATAACATTGATCTACATGGAAATATCAAGGGACTTGTTACTGTATATAAGATAATATTCTTAGTTCATACAAAAACTATATGACTCATTTTTTTTTTCCTCTACGTCGCGCTTACGAAAATCGCGAGTGAATTGATCAATCGTTCTTCAGTTCTGTACCTGCCAAAATAGATGTCATCAATCTGCTGAGGTACTATAAAATCAGCTTCTGCATTCAGTCCGAAACTGCTCATTTGTGTCCTTCGTATTTCCCGCCGTGATCAAGCAAGAGATGATTTCTTCTTTCCCGAGAGTAATCAGAGAGGGCACTGCACAACCTTTAGCACAAGTCTAATGCATGTGTCTGCTGAAATTCTCAGCACAACTGTCAGTTGAAATGATCTGAAATTCGCTGCGTCGTTCCACAAACCATGAACGGCGATCCACTGTAAAATGAACTGGGAGTTCTGTTTTATCACTCTTATGTTTTTTTTTCTCAAAGGGATTTGATTTTGTGTTTCATCACTTGATCACTAACAGAGCGTTTGTCCTGGTGAATAGATAAATTTTGCTTTCCATTTTTGATATCGTGGATTATGCTGACATGTTACATCGATACGGACTCATTGAAGTGGACGGCGACTAGACGATTGAACCACGACAGGTGTAGAGCTGGCTCGAACCATTTCAGATCCGCCACATTCATACTACTCATAAATGAATGAGCCAGTTGAGCATGTTCTAGTCAGCTCTTAGTCGGTAAATCTCGCACCAATCGCGTTGTCTGTAGATTACTGTACTGTGTTGTAGCTCTTGTGCGTGAAAGGCGTAGCATGTCTGCACATGTTTACAACATATTTCCAGGGATCCAATTTTGTATTGATCGACCACGATGGAAGCGTTGAATGTATGAAAGGTTGGAGTGTCACACGAGCATCAGCAACAGGCTGTGTGAAACTAATTCCGACGCGACACGTACGCCATCCATCGTAGTAGCCTTCTGGACAGGCCGAGGTCTTTTGTCCAAAGACTTCAGTATTTTGTCGAGGTTTCTATAGGATGTATATAAACAAGTAGCAAGGTACATGTGACAGATTTTGTTGTTCTAGTGCAATGCAGACTAGAGTCTGTTGAATCTCGAATCTACTGCTTTCGACATTATGAAAATGCTTCAGTTTCTGTTTATGAACCTCCTCGAGAACTTCAGACAAGGCTTGTTGACGTTTGCTCCATTTTATGAGTAATACAGCTGACTTTTCCCCCAAAGCTTTCCGAGATTCAAGAAGCCTGTGAAAATTTCTTGTAAGAACATGGGGTTCCACAAGCATGTGAAATCCCATGTTTTTCTTACTCGGTTGCACATGCCACCTTATAGTTTGATCCAGATTTTGCTACGTTGTGAAGATCAGACGTGTAGCTAAACTTTTTTTTCAATTGTACGTATTTTTTGACTATTTGTAATAAGAACTGATACAAATGAATATTTCGTTTAATATACATTTGAGCATATGTTATTAAACGATGTATATATATATATATATATATATATATATAAAATTGTACCCAAGAAAATCATTGTTATGTAGTGTTCATATATTTCTTTTATAATACGACTATATTACATATTTCATGTTTTTTTCTACTTTAAATTTGTTTGATTTCACCTTTTTCATGAAATTTTATAAAAAGTTTTCACAAAAGTGAAAACTTTTTATGGAAAGCTTTCACGCTTGTGAACAAATTTTCTTTCTTGCCTTCATGTTAAGCAAAGTGGTCTAGACTCAGAAAGGTATTTATTTAGACTAACTCAAATCCGTCTTAGCTGTTTAATAAAGTACACACCTTGCTTTCACACTACAAATTTTAGCAAAATAACTAATAAGTCGAGTCGAATCATCTACAATCTGACAGCTAGCAAGATTTTTCATATGGCATAAATACCTTCAAGGTCAAAATGTTTTTCTATCTTCATTCATATTGCGTATATGAGTGAGAAGAGAATCAACGTAGAAATTGTTTACTGCTCACTATTTTACATTTTACAACACATATTTCAATTTTAACAATATCAAATATTCTACATGTGTAATAACTAAAAGATCCACTTTCAAATCTCACTCATCGAATATTTTTGCCACTGTACACGCCATATCTGTTCTTAATCGATTCCAATATTATTTGCAAATATGTCTATTTGCAAATAATATAAGAGCAATAATCCATCGCTACATTTGATTTCATCATATATACTTCATCAAACTTCGTAAGACAGACAGTTTGGATAATTCCGTCTATTTGTGCATGTTCAATTTTCCCTGCGAAATAGTTACACCAATTCCTCCACTCTCAACAAGTCAATTTTGAACTTTCTACCTTCAGCTTTAATTAGAAGTGATAAGTATATATTGCCTATGCATAACGAAAAGACTTGCTTACTCAAATCTTCTGTAAGTAAAGAAAGATAAAACTCTTCAACCAAACATAATATATGTCATTTTTCTTCCTACCCTCTGTCCACAATCTAGAATTGTGAGACATCATTTCAAGCAGCGACTGTACTCAGAGAATGGGAAAACAGTCCTATCGGTGCAAGGTACTCCAGACATAGCAACCATTCAATTCCAAAACACCAGTTCCTTTCTACCAATACTCTTCAATTTTCGACATGTCCGCCGGAGAGGCAACGATGCAAACTTAAACTGCTAAAGTCGAAACAGAGACAAAACAAGTGCACAGGGAGCTAATAAACAGATCGAAGAAAAGATACAAGAGAGGAGAAAAGTCGGAGATTTGATATTCCAGAAACACAGTCTCGAAAGCTCTTTACTAAAATTATCGTTGTACAAAATGTGGTATCTGGCACTTCAGAAGCGGGTCAGAGAATCTGCTCCCATTTACACCTCGGCATGCTGAAGCGGACCACTACTAACCATACACGGCGACCGACCTACGACGCGACGGCGTGACGACGCTCAGTACTGCGACCCCTCGAAGGTCTGGCCGTACTTCCAATGAGATCCCGCCACGTAGTTGCTCACGCAGGTCTTGCCGTTGCTGGTGGTCACCTGAAAGGACAGGGCTTGCCCGTCCAGCACCTTGCCCGTCTGCCACAGCTGACCCCAGCTCCTGGTCATAGCAATCCACTCCCCGTTGCCGCCCCTGACCTTAACCGCGGTCACGTCGCCGCTTCCCCCGACGTTGAAGATGAGAACCTGGAGGAAGTACGTGTGCCCCATCACAGTGAACTGCATGCCTCCCTTTCTTGGGCAAGGGACCTTCGTGTACTCCACCTCCACCACGCCCGCGACCGGCTTGGCGATCTGCGAGAACGCGGGCTGCGACATGTCGAAGTGGGGCTTGCCGTCGCACCACCCGCCCTCGCTGCCGTGCGGGCAGAGGTTCGTCGCGGTCACCATGATCTCGTTGTCGATGCACCCGCCGGTCGAGGACCCGGAGCAGCGGACCTTGTAGCACGACCCGCAGGACAGGCCCTCGTTGAAGAGCGGGGAGCTGAGGGCCGCGGTCATCGTACCGAAGGGCGTGGACAGCACGTTCGAGTAGCCGCAGGCTCCATTGTTGGTGCCCGAGGCGTCGCTCCCGCCGTAGAACGTAGCGTGAGCCGGCAGCGCCGCGACGCCCATTGGCGACCACAGGGCCTGCAGCATCATCAAGAGTCCGACGATCCACAGCTGCGCCATTCTCCCTCCCGCTGCCAACCCCGCTGCCATTATCGCGCCGTCTGGAGCAGAGCGCCTGGGGCGCGAGGGAAACTGCGTGCCTGACCCGAGGCTCGCAGATCGACACTTTGCTGCAGGAGTTTAGTTGTGAGTGGCGGTTGAGTAACTCTCCCCCGCGGGCCGGCCCCCTTTTATACGAAATCCCCTCCCTCCGCTCGGTCCAGTCCCGCTTCTCCCGCCGCGATCCTCGCTACCGTTAGGCATCTCGACCGGACAGGAGGAGCGTATCCCTATCGCACGCGCCCTCAACGGCCCTCCCGCGCGAGTCGGCGATCGGCGAGAGGTCTGTCGCTGACGAGTGTCTCCGCGCGCGGGGACGCGGCGACTCGGCGCCTCGCTCGCCGCGGCGATGCCGTCGATCGAAATTACGATTCCGAGTTGTTGAGGGCTTGCCATTTGCGCGAGGAAATTCGCTGAAAAAAGCGCTCAGTGTTGAGTTTCCGGGTAAGTGGGTACCCCCACCACAATGGCCTTGCGTTGCCCTCTGCCACCTGGGTCCGCCCACGCCGTCGCCGTGGTGCTTCAGAAATCCTATCTCACCTGAATTTTATTATTAACCCCTTTCCCCATTTAAAAATAATCCTCCAACTCCGTTCTCAGTCGTTAATCGGGGCCATTCATTTACAGTGGCATTCTATTATGCTAGCCTAAGGTGATTCGTCTCAATAAATCTTTGTTTCAGAATCTCAGCCGTCCATGGTGAATCTCTGCATGAAATACTTAATACCGATGATCATCCAGAAGTCGGAGATAAGATTGCTCGTATAGAAATGATCGATTTTGCCGAAGGCATTAGAGCTCTGCAGTCTTCGTAGTGACGCTGTGGTCCTGAGTGCCACTTCGTGGGCTCGTCGGGTCCAGGAAGATGTGGATTTGGCACGAGATTGTCGGAGGGCGGGGCGAATGCGAGCGTCGGAGTTTCGATAGCGCGGACCCGTCGCCATCTCTCTCTCCGCTAGTGGCAGGCTCTGTCGAGAGGGGCATGATTGCGGCGGCGCACAGCTGACCACTTGTCCCGGGCGAGATGTATATTCATTCATGCACGTCGAAATTCGAGGCCCATGTCTCGCTGAGACGTCGGGGCTCGTCCGGCTGCGCTTTCGCGAGTACATTGGCTATCGCCCCTCGGCCCTCGGCCCTCAGCCCTCGCCGGTGCTCGTAGGCCGAGTCCCGTCACGGTACCGAGTACTGCTCCAGGTACTCGGAACCGGGTGCGCCCGAGTTGTCCCCAGCTCCGTTCCGGAACTTGGCGCGTGGCGCTGACGTGGTTGGGACGAGCTTTCTACTATCGGGGAGGTCAAGTTCTCCCCTCCTCGATCTGCACGGGCTCCTGCGTCGACGGCCGCAGGATCCAAACGCAGTTGAAAGGTCGGCCTCCGACGGACGGACGGTGTCCACAACTTCGCGCTCACGTCGTGTAGACGAACGGAGATCCAGCGGCGGAAATAGAATCCCTCGTCATCGTCGGCGTCGGGATCTCTGCTCCCGCACGCCGGGCCCTGGAGCGAATCGTGACGGTCGGGCGTCACGCATCGTAGCTTCGAGTTGCGGTTCGCTAGTCCAATCGTGAGCCTGACGGGATTCTTCCCCAGTGAACGAGCAAGAGAGAGTAGGGATGGGCACGTAGCCGGCTAACTTTCGGCTAGCCGGCTATCGGGTAAAAATGCAGTCTACCGAAATATTCGGTCGAAATGAATGTTTATTGGATGATTTCGGCCGAATCTGAGGATATAATCGGCCGAAAGCGTACAATCGGCTTGAGTTTCGGTTAGTTTTCGGTCTCGGAAAGAGGTGGCACTATTTATCGGGTGCCCGTGCGCACTGGCATCTCAACATACACTCGTGGGGGTTTTGACGTGCAATGAATGACTCATGGCACTCGCTACGATGAGGGCTACCCCGATGGTGTTCATAGCGGAGGCTTGTGGATCCAGTTTCCGTGAACCGGAGGAGCATGTTGGATTTAAGTCCAATTTTTTGAGGTGTAGGATTTTATCAACAAATAGTAAATCAACTCTATGCTCAATTGTGAGTGTGTGCATACTAAAGGTAGGTAGCTGTTAGCGCCACAGACTGACTGCTCGAAAACTCATGTACCGAGTAATCAATCAAACGGACATTACAAATTCATCGGCTTATAGCTCACGAGAAAAATTCGGGTGACCCTGAAATATGGCATCCTGGGAGTGATAAGTTTTGCGTAAGAAAAGAAATATAAGGTCAAAGCTGTATAATGAAAACTAATTTCCGAGATCTTAATGTGGTGCTTAATAGCTTGGAAGTTAGAGCTTCAGATATTGATTCAGTAGTCGCACAGAGTATAGTTCCTTGACGAGAACCAGAGATCTTCGGCATGAGAGCCTAGGATATATATATATATATATATATATATATATATATATCTATCTATCTATCTATCTATCTGAGCTTATCTAGCAACTTCCATGATTTGGTATGGTTTGGTATGGTTGACAGTTTCGGACTGGACATACATGGTAGTTGTTGTTGTTGTTGTGGATGCTTGGCATTTTGGCTCCTCTTCCTTATTCTAAGTAAGACCGTATAGCATTATTTTAAGTGGCACATACATATTTCTTTTAGTTGTAGCCGCAATATTCAGGTGAAGAGGGAAATTATGTTTGTTGCCTAGACATCTTCCCCCAGATCAGTCATGGCGATGAACTGATTTACTTTGATTTAACAAGCATATTGACATGTCATGGTCTTTAGTTCCCGATTGGTCTTCGTTTGATCTCTTTGTTTTATCTCCACCCTACACATACCAGTCCATGCGCAGAGTAAAAAAAGCGAGTAATAAAACTGCGTCTTTAATTCTCTGTTCTTGAGTCCCCGCCGGGTAATTGCTGGGTCCACGAAAAATATCATGCCCCTCGGAACTTGAACGCCCCTGGAATTCAGATAGCTTCAATGGAGAACGTTGTCCGATTACGCTGGAAGCGGCTCGTCAGAGAACCCCTAGAATCTTTTTCCAGCCAAAGTAGTCACGCTGTTGTCCTTGAATTTTGAATATCCGTCTATATGATTCATATAATCCAAACCTGCAGGAAGTAGAAACAAAAAAATAAAAAAAATAAGGATGGGAGGACCCATGAGGTCGTATATGGGTAAATCAAATCTGAAAACGATTCTAACCCCCACAAAATCTTATTTAAGTCCAACTGCAACCACACATCTAAACCATACAGTTCAATCTATTGATCGTCTGGAATTTGCATCATCTGAACAATGTTCCCGCTGGATGCAAAAATTCTGGGGAGAAACAGGGATGAAATGGTCTCGAGCTTTCTAACTAGAACCTCACGTAATATGTATTGTATGGAATTAAGTCAATGGCTTCATCCACAGCGATGAACTGTTGCGATGGTTCAGTAGACTGGAACCGCTTTTCACATCGTTCACTTGCCCTGTCAACCACGTCCTTGTTTGTAAAACCAGGCCCTTCGATGTTCACGAACGCAGTTGGACAAAAGGGCAAATGATTCAAATGTTGCAAAGAGAGAAAAACATTTCGTCACTGCGCTCACCACATTCATTCTCTCTCTATCTTTGGAGCACGTGTCTCTCCGAGAAGAGGAACAGGGCGGGGGGCCCGAGGGGCTTCAACGGACGTTCGGCGTATCCACGTGGAAGCGATCTTCAGATGGGCGAGGAGCGCGGTCGGTCGGTGGGCAAAGTTGGCGGCGGCGGGTTTTGACATGTTCAGAGCTCCAACGCGCGTTGCGGGCCTCACGTGCCTGCACCGGACCTGCGGTGGGGGCACGGATCCGGCGCACGCTCTCTATTTATATTCCCGTCTCGGTTCCGTGGACGGGAGTTCTTGCCGCCGTGGGTGGGATCACCCACTTTCCTCTGCCTCCGGCACGAGCCGTCCGTTCCTTTGGCCTCCGTTGGCACTCAGGGGCCGCTCTGGGGCCGTCGCTTATTTCGGAGCTCCTCCTCGAAACTGGACCCCTTCTTCCCCCGCGCCGAGTCCATCGCCCCGTGGCGTACGCTTTGTAAAACACATTTTCTCCGATACCTTACCTCCTTCGTGCTGTTCACACAAGATTATGATAATTATGTTGTTCTATATGCTGACGATTTCTCTCTTTAATATTTTATTTTTTCTCGATTTCTATCTTGATAGACCGCTGCTTTCTACCGGAAGCCTTCACTAATATCGGAAGGCGAAGGGTGGCAAGGTGAAGAAGTTCGTACCTAGACTTTATTTTTATTGAGTGGAGCATCTGTATTGAAAGAAGAAAAACTTAAGCTCGAACTTAGAGTTATGCCTCCAATTTAATACGTAGAATTTGCAATGTTCTTCTCGTTCAGATAAGTGCAGGAAGCTCCAGTTTTTTTTGGCAACAATTATTTATGGGGAGAACTTGCTCGGAGTATCCACTCACCTGCTGTTTGTATTTAAGCATTGTATATTATACTCCATTACCCCATGAGCGGGATTAGTACTTGTGATTATTAACGTGGTTTCTTATCATCCGTTATTATCATCATTCGTGTGACTTTTGGTTGCACTTCAAATTAATAAGTACACATGGAAGTTTAGATTATAATCTCGACTTCATATATCATATATATTAATATATACAAATCCATATTCAAGCATATCAATTTCTATTGCAAAATCAGACTTCGTTGTAAATTTTTAATAATTTTTCTTTTCAGTACTGGATTTATAAAATTTTGTAAACAGTCTACAATTTGGATAGTTATTCAAGATGAATATCGAGACATTTATGAGTATAAGGCATGTAGACTTGAATAGTTAGAAAAAAATGCGTGTTTAAGTAATTTAAGGAAGTATCAATAACTAGATAATAAACTAACATATTCATTCTACAAATGGACTCTGGATAAGATTTTAAAATTTCAAAATTTGGATTTAAAAGTTAAAATAAAATATCTAAGTTTAAATGATTGAAAAATACCACAGGAAATTTCAATATGAGAAGAAAAATTATGTAAGGAAAATTTTTAAAAATATAAGTATTTTTATTCCAATCTCCTCTTTGTATGAAAAAATCAGATATAAATATAAAATTTTAGTACCAGAATTTTAACATTAAATTGTGTAAAATCTACTGAAAAAAATAATTCAGACTTTCAATAATACAGAAGTAGGAATAACTGCATTCAAAAAGGTAAATTCGTATATTTCAAAAGAAAGAATAAGACTGATTTTTTAAAAAAAATCTACGAAATACATTTGAATAATTAATTTGATTAAATTCAAGATATCATTATAACTAGTCAATTATTTTTTAAACATTTTATCTATGACAAAATTCAGATTCAAGACATCAATATTAATTTTTTATGATCTTAAATTAACTCAAAGATTATTTCATTTTGCTAAAATATCATGATATCTTGATTGTATGTGGAATAATTTTTTATAAGAAAATTCATGTAAGCGGAAAATTGTATAACTTGAATAAAATTTGAAATCTATTTTAACTTTGAATTTAATCAAGAATTTTTAGGTCTTTTTTGCATTTCAATAGTTTTTCAATTATTCAATCTCTCCTTTGAATTTACAAACAGCATGATTATTTATTTTTTAAAACAGAATAAATATAATTAATTCTGGTTTTATGATTTGCACAGAAAATTTGCTTATGACAATTTTTTTTTTAAATTTTGAGAATTGAATCACAGTATTCATGTGAAGTAAGTTACCATCAATTTAGTGAAAAACTTGACATGTATATTGAAAATAAATAAGGATTTAAATTTTAAATTCAATACAGAAAAATTAAAAAATTAAAAAATTCATTTCAAAAAAATTAATTGAGCATGAGGTGCAGGTTACAAAAGAGGTAGCAAATATCAAAAAAAATTTTATGCCATTTTCAATTTTTATAAACTATAAAAAAAGGAAAATACGCAATAATATAAAATATGAAATGAACCTTACGCTTCACTTTTAATTGTTGTAATTTACAGATATAAGAAATTTGGGTTTTTAATCTCTAATCAATTTGAATTAAATAATTTTTTAATTAATAATATAATACTCTTATATGTAATTAAAGCTAAAAATTTTAATTTATGCATTTTCTTCATCATGAAAATCATTACCAAAAGTATTTTTATCTCTTTTTTAAGCCTTTAGTCACCATCAGTATCCATTTATTTACACCGTCTTATCATTATTGTGCATCTTTTTTTCTGTTACAATTAATAACTGTATATTATATTATATATTATAGAAAATGATAATCTCATTAAAAAATTAATATTTTTCTGTCATATAAATCATAAAAACTGTGTCTTTACTGTCAAGACGTTATATATATATAAAATATTATTATTATTTAAGTTTCTTTTGTACAAACACTAGAAAATAAAAAATGGAATTAAACATAATGAGAATCATAACGGTTAAATATATAATATAATATTATAAAAATGTGAAGTTTTTTAAGAGTTTCATCCAATCAAAGTTTTTCAATATCAATTATGTATACAAAAATATTGAGATTTTATATACTTCAATAAAAACAAATATACGATTCAAATCGTCAATCATTGGAATGAAATTTCAAATTATTATTATGAATAATGTGATCATCACTCAAAATAAGAAATCAAATGGTTATTAAAGGTGTCATCTAGTGAAAGGTTATCCTTTTTGTATCATGATTAAATTTATTATTTGATAAGGTTTATTTTGAATTGACGCGAATATCACCTCTTTAATTATTACTAATCGTCTTATATTGATAAACAATTTAATTTATATCTAAATTAAATCTTAAGATTAAATTTGTCTTTTGATAATATTATTAATTACTCATTCACATTTTTACTGTATTTTCGTAGCAATCATGTAAAAACATTTAAAATTTTTAATAATTAATGTCATTTTCAATTTTTAAAGTAATAAGATATGTATAAAATTATCGAAATGAATAAAAAAAAGAATTGATTTATAAATAATTTGATCCAAATTCTTGTATTCATTCTATCATCATAGCATATTTACAGTAGTTCTGAGTATAAGGCACAAAAATTATTGCCTCAATTTGAAATTTAAATTAAATTGTGGAAGTTTAAAAACATTACTATCATTTAAATTCCAAATTGATATGTTTTTATATATATATATATATTTTTTTTTTCATTAACTATCCAAAATACATACAAGTTGAAAGTATTTACACAACATGATAATGATATTCACAAGAAACCACAAAATTGGAATGAACATAAAAACTATATGGTTCAGCTAAAAACTTTTATGTACATGAAAACAGTAAACTTAAATTGAAAAAACTATTAAATTTTATAGCACAAGGTTAGTACGAAAATCTTCATATAACTCAATTTAAATAGCATATACTGCTTCTGCTTCTACTCTATCCACTGCATATACTGCTTCTGCCTTCGGTGACATTCAACACATTTGCTTTACGAGATGACGAGTGCCACATTGGAACCGAGAGCTGGTCTATCCGAGCTCGCAGAGAAAATCGCAAGGAATAAGAAAGTCTTCTGGTCCAGTTATGACGCCAGCGAGTGTCGAGGAGTGAGGCCTCATATCTGCATTCGAGTTCTCCTTCGCCACGTGACGAGCAGTGCTCAGTGAGAACAAGCGAACAGCAATGAGTCAGAAGCAAATCTGACAACATCATCATCGTCATCGAGGTTGAGCCACTTTCGCGAGAAGCCGACGGTGAATACTGACAGGAAAGAGTGTTTGGCAGATATACTGATCTTCCGTGCAGATAGATGGTCGAGAGACCGATGAAAGGGGCGAGGTCTCTAACCAACGCAACTTTTCATTTTGGCACTTAGGAACAAGATGGATCCTGTTTTATTTTATTCGCAAATGATTTGCGAATGTTCCAGAGTCGAAATACCACAAGAAAAATCTATTTGCTTCGAAGCAAATACAGTACAATGAGCAAAGAAAGTTTTATCACGTGAGCGCCTTCGAGGATTTGATGCCTCTCTTCCGCCCTGGCGTTGTGCTATGACCGTCACTCGATTTCAGTGTGTACCACGACGATTCGTAAAAGTGGGGTCTATAGAAAATGTCTCTCTGGAAAGGCATGCCCGAGCCAAAGGCATGGCTGGAGACAAGACGGAGACAAATACGAGAAAACTGGACATGAATAATTAGCAACATGCCATGCCACTGTCAAATTGTAGGATCCACATCGTTCTAACCGAGGCACAGTAATAAATGTCAATCTAATGTCCGAACGAGCCCACAGATTGATACCGAGTATGAATCCATGCTTTCACTTTGGCACAGCTCGAAGCACGCACGTGGAGATGTAAGCACAAAGCCGCAGCTAAAGAGGGTGGAGAGAAATTTGGAGCTACTAAAAGGAACCTTTCTGTGCATCCATGGAACACGATTCTTCAACCGCCTCAGGCCAGACTCTCGTCAACTCCTCGACGCATGATAAGAGGCTGTGTATATATAGACGAGTTGGGAGGAGACGCTGAGGGTCAGATCTCATCCAGTCTGAAGCGAAGTCAAATGATTCAAGTGCGCATGATCTATCGATCGAGTAGTTCAGATTTCAGATTTCAGATTTTGGATTTGGATTCGAAGGATTCGTACTGCGATAAATGGCACAACTGTTCGTGGCTGGGCTCTGCGTGCTCGTCTCCATCTTCTGGTTTGGAGAATCGCTGGGCGGAGTCGAGGGGCTGAAAGCGCACGCGACGTTCCTCGGGGGGAGTGATGCCGTGGGCACCAACAATGGCGCCTGTGGCTATAGCAATGTTCTGGCGATGGGGTACGGCACGATGACGGCGGCCCTGAGCGCCCCGATCTTCAGAGAAGGCAAATCGTGCGGAGCTTGCTACAAGCTTCGCTGCCGGGGATCGGAGAGCGTCGGGTGCAGGAGCAACGATGGCGTCGTCGTGACGGTGACAGATGTGTGCCCTGAGCGCAGCGTGGGCGGATGGTGCGACGGCCAACCGCATTTCCGACTGTCAGAACCGGCATTCGCTCAGATCGCCGAGCCCAAGAGTGGAGGCCTGGTGGAAGTGGATTACGAGAAGGTTTCCTGTGACAGGAGAGGAGGCATGCACTTCCTTCTGGTGGGACACACTCACTTCCTGCAGATTCTCGTGCACAATGTTGGAGGCTGCGGCGATGTGGCTGCCGTGTCGGTGAAGGGCGGAACTGGCCCGTGGATTCGCATGAGCAGGAGCTGGGGTCAGTTGTGGCACACGGGCGAGGTTCTCGACGGGCAGGCCCTTTCGATCTCGGTGACAATGGGAGATGGCAAGGTCTGTGTCAGCAACAATTTTGCAGGTGCGGATTGGAAGTATGGTCAAACCTTCGAGGGGGCACAATTGTAAGCCAGCCAGACACCTCCTTAAACCACCTACGAACGTCAGGGAAACCCGTCACCTGATTCTGTGGCTCGGCCCAACTGCAAGTCGCCCGGTTCAGACAGACTCCTCCCTGTGTGTAATTTCGCACGCATATTAGAAGCTTGGTTCACTAGTGTTTCCTCCAGATCCAGACGCTATTTTGTAAATAGATTACGTAGTAGAAAACATGGGAGTGTTGAACATGGGCATGACTGCTCTGACCCGCGTTTGAAGAGCTGTGCACTTTGCTCTTCGCTCACTTTGTTCAGTTGTACGATTAGTAAATATCAGAGATCTCGATTAGAAGTCGATCCAGTGAGTAGATTCTTCGAGGCGTGCTTAGATTTTGTAGTAATCAGAAAGGTAGGAAAGGTTATCGCTATCATGTGAGTACACTGCAGATAAATATATAAGATCATGCATATATATATCAGAAACTTAGCTTAGAGATGTTTCCTCCAGATACAGAACCTTTTGAAAATAGATTACGTAGTAGAAAATTAGTATGTTGTAAATGGTTGTAAATGGGCATGACTGCTGTGGACCCCTGTTGGAGAGATCTAAATTTGACTCTTCACTCACTTTGTTGAGTAGTGTTCAATGAGGCGGGCTTAGATATTGTATTGAGAAAGGTTGGAGAATTTATCGCTGTTGTATGTGATTGTTGCAGATTGCATGAATAAAATCTACACACATACAATCGACAGGCGCAATACTGCACGAGGTGTCGATGCCCAGTTTCTTATGTTACAACAGGATGGTTTGTGATAATGATCACCATCGCAATATAGGACAAAGCAAGGTATCGAGTTACAGCAACTGATTGTCGACTTCAAGAATCGGTTGCTGTGACTCGACTTACACGATGAGAGATTCGCGGATCATACGCGTGGGGTCGGTCCATCTATTCCTGGAATGAACGTCGTGGGCACTGGGCTTGCATTCTGGACCGTATTGAGCAAATGAGTGGTCACCAATCGTTTGTGTTCGACACCCCATGCACTACATGTATGGTCCCACTCGTCGAAAGTGTGTGAACATTATCGACCGTCAACAGTAGTTGGAGAATTAACGGACTAGTACAAGCGTTTGGAAGAAGTTTTGGAGCTTTTTGCTGACCCTCTTGAGCAATTTGTGTATAATTTGTGGCTGAATGCGCAAAATTTTCTCATATGTGCATTTAATGACCAGAAATTTCTCCTTTTCAAGACTATATTTTGCATTTAGTCCTCAATTATATTCTACGTTCCTTTCAAGTATCACACAAGATGTATCACAGCTAATTAGACCTCATGTAACTTTGCATGCGAGTGGACATGTCTCTTTAATGTTGGGATCTGCGATAAGTAGGACACTATAGTTTTGACTGTTCTATATCGCAGGACACAAATTTTGACAAGGCACAAATCTGCAATGAATGGCTTTGTCTCATAAAATAAGGAGCTTCAAATGTGCTCTATCATACATAGAGAGGAAAGCCCAATCTAAAAAATGAAATGAGTAATCCACAGGGGTTCATTGCAGTGAAGGATTCTTCACGCTCAAGGTTCCTCCTCATACGACAGTTGCCAAACTATGGTCAAATAGGCAGGTGATAAACATAATTGTAACAGCCACTGTGGATCAAACACCGGTTCCAAGAAGAACTTAGCACGCTTGAGTCTTGAATTAATTCATTGCTGATGATGAATACATCGGCATACCAGAACACGAAAATCAGAGGGGCCAGAAATATAGCTCGAATTTCGAGACATAGAGTCGCTTTCGATGTTCAGTGACCCGATAATATTTTTCCCACAGAAGGCTCACTTGACCTGCTATGAAGACAGCGACGCAGCCTACATACTCTCTCTCATGGTAGACTAAAGAAGTCGTGAGAATGCAAGGATATACGGTTCAGCAATTGTGGTATGACATATATTGCCTGAAAGCATTTTCCTTCAGTCAGGTGCTAATCTAAACTTACTTCTCACGAGGCATGAAGATCCATCTCGCAACATGGATCTCTCGTAAGAATGGTCTAATGCATATTGAAGAGGAGCCTATAAATACTCCTCGGTCAACTCTCGGGCAGGCAGTTACAGCTGCCATCTCGCCCAGCTGATCGTAAAGTTTCTGAGATGCTTCTTCGAGTGAAGTCCTCAAACGAATCCTGTAAAATTCTTTCCACTTTCTGAACGGAAGAAATTGGATGAGTAAGACACATGCATCTTCATCTCATCAGAAGGTCATACTCTCTTGTGCTGTAGATGGAGAAGAGTGCACTTGGGAAATCTCGGGTGAAGGTGCGCAGCCTTAAGATGAGATTACAATGCACTTTTCTCGATCTCCTCCTCCCATATTGAGTACTCTGGAGGTTCAGAGTCTGCCAATGGGCTACATCACATGAGAAATTCTCGGATACATTATAATGGCAACAAAAAATCACGAATTTCTTGTGCTGTAGTCGTGTTGCATGGCGAGAAGTAAACCAGGCCCTGCGATCTCCATCACTGCCTCTACTCCGGTAACTCCTCCTCACAGGCAGAAGAAATACGGGGATCTCTGATTACCTCCAGACTTCCATAAATCTAAGCCAAATGTCCGGTGGTGAAACATTCACTCGATGCATGGAAGATGCTGGTGATGATGCAAAGCGTTAACCTGTCCCATGTTGCAGGTTTGCCTTCCGTGGCTTCTGGTCCTGCTCTCCCCGTAGCAAATATGAAGCAATGCTTGAAGCAGAAGCAGTGAAGCTTGCAAACGTCCTTCACCACGTGATATCTCGCGAATCAAACAAAATGGCGAGCTGCCCAAATCGAGGCAGTGAAACGGTAAAGGACCTGAAATAATCGTAGGTACGTAGCAGTAAGAAAAAAATCAGAAAAAAATCTGCTTCATGGGATCAAGTGGATAGCAAAAATGATGAAAGATACCATGAAGCAATATAAGGAAGAAAATCAACGGAAACAAGGGATATCAGGATGAAAAATGTCCTACAGGATTAAAAAAGGATAACATAGATTTGAAGCAAAAAGCAAACACTGTGAAAAAATACAGTCCCATTTGAGTGACATCATCCTTGAAAGTCAATAGGGGGAAGGAGAAACAATTGTCACATTCTCCGGAACATTGCTCATAAAGGAAACCTTTGTATGTGAAGAACGTCAGAATGAAAGAAAACCGCTCACGGCTGCACGTCAGAACTTTCTACCGATAGATGAGTTGATGATTATGAATCTGGGTTCCAATAAATCGTAGGCTCATGAAACGGGCACAAAAGAGACCCATGGCATATTAAAAGGAAACTCTGAGACTAGGACTTTAGATGAAAACAGTCGTTGTGGACTCAAACAATGAACTCTAACTCCCAAGGGGACCAAGCACACAGAATCATGAAATAATGTAGATCTACAATGTAAACGGACTTCAATATCAGACTACATAATATATCAGTGAGCTATTTCCATCGCCAGCTCTGACCCATCTTCTGTGTAGTTTGAGGTTGAACAGAATCAAAGCTGTAACCGCAAAACATGAAAATGATCAAGAAAATGTATGGGCAAACCACCTCATCGAAGTTTGGATCGATTGGAGGCTAGAAAGGCATGAATCAGCTTTTCTCGATTCACTTGCGCTAGATTCCAGAGTGCAATTGCCCTCGGTACCGGCACCGGCACCTGCCTGATCACCTCACGATCTTTGTTCTTCGAAGGCTGTGGTTTTTCCTGAGTCATGCTTGCGAGGATTGGACAATCTGCCACAAAGCTTATAATCTGACAATTGTGGGACTGTCTCTTTGCGCACCAGCTCTCTAAACCCCAATCTCAACTCTCGGAATTCGCTCCCTTGCTATCTCAAGGTGATGTGTATATCAACAGAACCTCGATAATGATCAATGTAGAATTTTAAACTGAAGAACAAGGTTTGCAACTGACGAAAGCTCCGGTTGCAAGCCTCGCTTTCCAGGAATCAGGGACGCAAAAGGGACCTGAACAATCCCTCCCACCCGGATTGTTACACTGCCTCCAGCATCTGCATAGAGTAAAGCGATCAATCATTACCGTTAGTGCCGTGGAGTCTGGGGTTTGAGTCGTGGTTCATCGTACACGTACAACACCACCTGGCCTCGCGGCCAGAGTGGGGGTGTCTTCACACGGCCGGACACATCAAACCTGCAAAGAGTACAGCCAGCCTCCGAGAAGCCTGCGAATAAACAACGCATTTGTCTTCCGATCCACGATCACCCACACTTCACTCTCTCCTGGGGCCCTTTCCAGTGAGCTAGCTATCCTTTGTCCTGTGCACCCAGATCGACCCCACTTTCTTCTTCCAGACAGCTTGTAGATTATTGTCTTTCTCACATGGACAGTGATCCATCCTCTTTGGTCCTCTCTGAACGACAGGAAGGTGTCGTTCAGAACTTGAGGTAGCTCTATTCAGCTCTGCACTATTGATTTGCACGTGCCTATTGGATTTAGTTTAGTAGGATCCAATAGGAACGTACAGTCCTGTTATATATCCATTATGAATCCAACAGTGATTCCTATTGGATTCTACTAAACTGGCCAGGAGTGATTCTCGTCCATTCGAGCTCTGAGCCTCACTCACTACTCACTTCATCAGAACAACCGAACGAATGGACTTTCGTATTGATTATATGTACCCAACAGTATTTGAGCATGTGTGCAATTCTGAACAGTGTAGATCATTCTGGTGAGAAGCCTTCTAGTGTTGGGCTCTTGCTCTGAAACCTGTGCAACAAGCGAATGCGGTTATTGGTTGGAGCAAGTATATACTGCTCTTGAAGACTACGGTAGTACTGAGCCATCGTTAGGAACTGAAGACGGCTGATCTGACGAACTCGTCAAGAGCTCAAAAATGCAGCAGCAATCCAGTCGTCACTTGCAGGAAAGCGGTGGACTTTCAAAAAGCCTTAATACTTTCTGGTTTTGGGTCTTCTAATGCCATCACTTCCTCATAAGTCCAACTGTGCTGTCAAGAGTGCGAAGCAGTTCGAGAAATTTTGCTATAACTATTGCCTCCAAGGATTCCGCTGCGCTGTCTTCTAGACAGTATGGCTCAGCATCTAAGTATTCATTCATAAGTCCAACTGTATGTCTTGAACACTAATATCTACATCAGCTGATGTTCAGCGACAGCAATTCTAATCCTGCAGAAAAATTGACTTTATTATTCTATCAGAGAGTCGTCGACGTGCCTCTTTCGAGACCGTCTCAGATCGGAAGCCCCCACGGAACAACAGTAGGAATTTTCGGGCTTGTTCTTTCTTGCATGCTGCTGCTTTTGACGTGAGCGTGGACGGGCAACTATGCCAGTCAACTGGCCGACGTGGTCGTAATATATTCACGGAAAGAAGATAAATGTTCCCAGCTCGGACGTTCCAAAAGCCACGATCACCGTGACCTTTTGGTTGGAAAATCGCTCTGTCCGTGGTTGCTGTTGATAACGCCAAGGGAAGCTACCTTTTGTGCTCGGATTGTGCACGGAGTACGATGGGCGAAGAAATAAAATAATGCCTGGACAACAGCAATTTCGATCTGGACGCCTGGACCATTCCTCAACATTCTGTCGATCATGGTCCACCGTCCCGCTACAGCCAGCACATTCCGTCTCACCCATTCCCCGAGTTAAGGTACGAGCGCATTCATGCTCGAGGTGGACAAAAAGAATTTCCGCTTCCCGTCTAGCAACCAGAACTACGAGTCTTCGCTTGGAAGCGAAGAATCACAACGCCTTCTTCTTAGTAGGGTCTCCTCTATATCCGTCCTCATAGAAATCAGCTGTGATAATTTTGAATTTGAGATAGAATGTGACACAGATAGATTGGGATTTGTGAGATCTCATTTCGCCAATGTATTTAAGAGTAATTTTTCCATATTTTGGAGAATACCTTGTTGAATAGATCTTTAATTAATTAAATAATTGCATAGAACAATATTTCATAGACTAGGAGTTGAAGAATTATTTTTATTGATAGGAGTGAACGGATTTGTATGATGATAAAAATGTTGAAAATGAAAAGCATATATTTTTTACTTGTTCTAGATATATAGAAATTAAAATTATTCATTAAATTTTTGTTGAAAATTTTTATTTTTTGTTTCAACTTAAATTTTATGATTTAGTTTGTTATTTATTTATTACATCATGAAATACAACATTTTCGTCAGATTCTCAGTTTGGTTTTGTGAGTCTACTATTCTCTGTCTCTCGGGTACATATTCTTACATGATGAGCCATGATCCAGTTTTGAGTGGATCATGCTGCTATTCGGATACGAGCACTTCTCTTTTCCTTTGAAAGACTGAATGGACAGGCGTTAGATTGGGGATTGGAGATTTTATATATGGGAAGAAAGAAGCATTATGTAGAGTTTGATTTTGATATGTCTTTGAACCAAATCGCTGTCCTTGAACCTTTACGGTCGAAGGAGTAAGCAGTGAATTTGGTCATAAATGGCTGGACCTGGATAACTAGATTACAATAATACTTTTTCAGTTTTCAATTGCGTGTTCAAAGTGGGGACTACACCTCAACAGGCCGTGCATGGAAAACGAAAACATTTCTGGTTCCTAAATTTGTTCTAGCTTTGGTTAATTTCACAAGTTTCGGCTCTATAATTTACCCATAGTATAGCTTATGCAGGCTTGATAACAATTCTCGAATGTTGTTTCTTGCAAGATTCTACTGCTGCTGATGTGACAAATGATAGTTCCACTTATCGTTGAATTGGATATGACATATGGATAGATGTTTATATTGGTTGGTGTGTGAAACACGAGGGGAAAAGCCAAGCTTTTATTGCTGAATAGTATTAGCCGTGATTTCGGCTGTTTGGGTGCAACTTGGCACACCTTGTTACAAGGTGTAACAAGCTCTTGTACGGTGACAGCTCAAGTATTTGCTTCCTTTGTCGTGTAAATAGATCCTGTATTATTAGGCCTCTTTCAACATGAGAAGTGTTTTCCGTGTTTCTTTCTGCTTAGTGCTGATGTTCATTTCACAGTGTACGCAGGCCCACTCTCAACCGGCCCCTTTTTATAATTCAGTCCAGTTCTTTAATTTGGTTGCATTATCTTCTCAGTAATATAAAGGATAGAAGCCAAACCACGAATGAGGATGTTATTATGTTTACTGATTTATGATTCTTTAAGCACAGAAGTAGACTTTGTTTGTGAACCTACACCTCCTAAGTTTTAATCATAGGTTTCATGCAAAATTAACAGTAAAACCTGAGATCATATAGTCTAAGCTTTTCTTCAGTTATAGTAATGAAAACGATATTATGTCAACATTCATGTATGAGCAAAATCACAGTTTTGTTTTATCTATATTAAGATTTAAAAAAGTTCCGCGTACTGATATACTTAAATTTGGGAAAGCTTTGCTGACTTTCAATTGTTGTGATTTATCAGTAATTATATTTTCCTGCATAATAAATTTATTTTATGAGTTTTTTCAATAAAAATTAAAAATTTTTGCTTGCAATAGTCTCATATAATAAAAGCGACAGATTTGAAGTCCAATATGAAGGAAATTTGATGGACATATCTGTTTTTACACACAAATATTATGAGTGATGGAAAACATATTGAGTGCTAAAAACACTATTCATTGCAAAAACTTCGTCCATAAGATAAACTGTCCTCTATCAACGACGTGATAGTTGGAGTTGTAGATGTGATTTGCATAAATCAAATGAATTGAAATTGCTTACTGACATATATTTTTTCACATGCAGTAGTTCATCATTACTTGAAAAGATGAGCTCACAAGTTTGATGCATATATGTTTGTTTGTATTTATTTTTGTGCTTATTATTGCAAATGGATATACGTAGACTATAATCCAGAAAATAGAAGAAAGGAACATGCTTCTATATGTTGAGTCTCATGATAGAACACTATATTATACTAAATGGCTAGTTATGTTATAAGTATCACTTCTTGATCCAATCAATTTCACGGTAACATAACACGTATGGCTATAGTTAAACAAATGTTTTTCTTTTAATCAAAATTTAAACATCATTTCGTTGATCTATTGGCTACTTGAGATAACTAATTATATTAAGATAAATACATCAGTTTCTGTTGGATAATTTTATTCAAAATTTTCACTTACTTAGTAGTCTGTATCACCTTTAATTAAGAAAAAAGAAGGTTTTTGGTGCATCATGTTGATCCCATAGAAACAACATCTTTGTACATGTTTGACTTATTACACAAGAGATTGTGGTACAATATTTGATATCATGTGGACATTGTTGCATATTGTATGACTTAGCATGTGATTTAGTTTTTCATTGTATACACATTGATATTTAATTTAAGAATTTTGGTGATACAAACATATATAGAAGTTTCTTTGCTTGGATATAATCTTGAAATATAATATTATTTTAAATAGCTTATTCAACAGAATAGATTCCGGTGATTCAATCATTTCACATTAATTTTAAATTATTCATTAAATTAATATTTACCAACAAATTATTAAACATTTATTTCCAATGCAACAATTCACTTAAATACATAACTGAAATTTACACAAATAAGATGAAACTATTCTCTAGCATAATTCGTAAAACCTCTATCGAAGACTCAATCTAGTAACGAAAGTTGTACCTCGTTGCGTCACAATTGATGGTACCATACCAATGCTAAACATAAATTATACATCGTATCATAGCTATAGACATCATAGCAACTTCAGTCTTGTGTACAAGTTGTAAATGATTCTTAACGTTATATTCTGACATGGTGGAATCCAACTCATTGATTGGTCTGCCAATGATCCTTCTAGGTAATTTTCCCTACCCTCCTCTGTTTATATGCATATACATGTGTTTGATGTAAAACTAAATCTGCAAGACTAGATCTGAGTTGACAGATGCAGAAACTCCATCATTAATTGCTGCACATCTCCTCAGCTTGATTGCAGTATTATCAAACCCATTCAAACTATCTAGGAAAACTCCCAACTGCTCTTGGTAACACTACCTCGTTATCTGCAATCTTTAGCTGGATATGTTACAAGCTTGCATGTAAATTCACACGCTTCCGGCCAATTTGATGACACATCATCGTATGAATTCGTGTGCAGAAATTCTGTCATCACTATGTAGAAAATCTCTCGTCACGCAATAAGTACATCTAAGAAGGCGGGCGATAGAGACCGTAATCAAACTTAACATGGTCCATCTTTGTTTGGTGTGGAAATAAAAACCTGTTTCTTAAGGTTGGGATCATGGTTATCATACCAATTACAGTTGCGAACCCAACTGAAGCTCCTATTGCTAATGCCTTATGGACACACCATGAAAGTATAAACTCCACAAATCTTGATGTTCAGTGATAGGACTAGGATGAAGATCACCATCGCAACCAAAAGCAAAAGATTTGCAGGTTTTGTTTATGGAATCTCCACACAGTTTTGGATTTCCAGGCTGAAAAGAACCTAACAAGCACGTGTAGAAGGAATCTACAACAGGAATGGGACCGCATAGTTGATTGAGCGACAAGTTGAGGTAACCCAAACGCAATCTGCTCAGTGACACAGGGATTGAACCTCATAGTTGATTTCTCGATAAATCCAGCTCTGATAAATCAATAATTTCTCCAAGCTCAGCGGGGATGGATCCCTCAAAATTGTTGTCGTCCATGAATAGGTATGTAAGACCATGTAGTGTGCCAAACTCCGCGGGTATTTTTCCAGTAAGGTTATTGCCGGAAACATCCAACAACATAAGTTTTTTCAAAACATATGTGTACTCCAAAGTATTTTTTCCTCTTCTGAGTGATATCTGCCCTAACACGTTCCCCATTAATAACCGCTCTATTGCATCGAGTGTTGTTGTGTTTGCGGGGAACTTGTACGACACCAATCCTGAGAGATCCTCAGGCAATACACCGGTGAACGCATTGGAAGAGAGGTCAAGCACTTGCAATGCAGGTAGCTTCCAGACCCAAGAAGTTAAGGAACCGCTGAAGTGGTTGGACGCTCAACTCAACACTCGTAACGACCTCAAGTTAATCTTCTGTGATGGTCGGTGAAGCAATTGCGGATTCAAAACATCGAACTTGGGTAGCATCCCCGAGAAGTGATTCCTACTCAAATCCACCAATTGCAGATAAGAGCAATTCCATAATGTGATAGGAAAGAATCCAATAAATTGGTTTCCACTCACAGACAACAAGTACAGGTATTCCATTTTTGCAAAATCTATGTGCGTCAGCCCTCCTCTTAGAGAATTGTGACTTAGTTCGATAGTCCAAAGGGCACTGCAGTTGGTTAGGGTAATTGGAATGGTGCTAGTGAGATTGTTCTTGTAGAGGTTGGGGAATCGCAAGGTCTGTAGCTTGCCCAAATCCCGTGGAATCTCACCACTAAGATTGTTCATATGCAGACTCAATTCACTTATCTTGGTGAAGTTTCCGAACTCCTGGGGTATGGAGCCTGTTAGCTTGTTACCTCCTAATCTGATTGCATAGACTTCCTCCAGGTTTGCCAAGCTAGTAAGAATCTTTCCCGTTAGCTCATTGTCCGTCAAATACAACCAATACAACTTTTGCAGGTTTCCCAACTCTTCAGGAATGCCTCCATCTAACTTGTTTCTTGATAAATCGAGATAAAGAAGTTGGGTCAGATTACCTACGGCTCTGGGGATGTTTCCGATCAGAGTATTGTAGCTGAGGTCCAGACGGACCATTTTTCGCCAGGACCTCACCATTTCATCCGTCAGACTTCCTGTGAATGAATTCTGCACCATAGACCCTATATCACTTCCAAGATTTCCAGGATTCAGAATTTCCAGGAGTGTTGAATTCTTCAGCGCATACAAAGTACCAGTGAAGTTGTTGATGGAGAGGTCCAGATAGGTGAGCAAGCTGATGTTTGTTATAGATTCAGGGATCTCTCCTCCGAACATATTGCCGCAGATATCGATGGACTTCGCACTTGACAGCCTCCCAAGGTCCGCAGGCAGATTACCACTAAAGATGTTGTAGCTGAGATCCAACGTCAACAAGTTGTTACAAGAGAGGAGTAGCTCAAGAAATGTTCCAGTAAATGAATTAAGAGCTGCATTGAACCATGATAATTCAGACAATGATGTGGAAATGACATCGACCAGGTTTCCGGTGAAAAAGTTATTCCCCACATCGAGGACGACGAGCCGAGACAGATTTGCAAGTCCCGCGGGTAGATGCCCTTGCAGTGCGTTATTTCTAAAATCAAGGTAATCGCATTTCGTCAAATTCTCCAGTTGATGCGGTACAGCTCCTGTGAAATTGTTTGCCTCAAAACTGAGAAAGCTCAGGTGTATAAGCTTTCCAAGCTCCTCTGGGATCACACCTGTGAGATATCTGCTGCTGTAGAAATCCAAGTACTCCAACTTTGTGCAGTTTCCTAGGGACCTGGGAATTGTGCCTCTGAGTTCATTTCTTGCGGTCATGTAATAGACTTTCTCCGAATACCATCTATTCACAGCTCCAAGATTTAAAAACCATAGTTCCGAGAGCTGCCCGAGCTCTTTTGGAATTGTTCCATTGAACCACCATCCCTGATAACCAAGGTTCAGTACCTGGAGGCTTGTTAGATTTCCCAGCTCTTTAGGAATGCTTCCGTAGAGCAGATTGTCTTCCAGGTTCAGGATTCGCAACCTGGAGAGCCGTCCTAACTCCGGAGGAATCTCGCTTTTCAGAAAGTTTTGGTCCAAACGGAGCTCTTCCAGGTATGAAAGATTGCTCAAGGAAGGTCCCAACGAGCCAGTCAAATACAGCGAAGACAAGTGGAGAGCAGTCACATGCAGCTGACGATTGCAAGTGACTCTGGTCCACGAACAGTACTCTGATCGCTTGCCTGGAGTCCAATCATCCAACGCACCCTCCGAATAGTTCCCGATCCCGTCCTTGAATGCGAGGAGGGCATCAGCTTCCCTGAAAAAGGAACTTTACAGCTTAATTCAATCTGAAGCAGAATTGATTATTTGGCAATACGAGGTCTCAAATGCTCATTTTGGTAACTTTGGTCACAATCTTGGAAAATATCTCACGAAAAATGGAGCCGGAGTCTTTCACTTACCCAAAGCTAACCTCCAGCAACGAAACTGCGTGTGAGAAATCATGGGACCTGGAGTCGTGATCATGATCATGAAGAATCCCCTCTCGAATTTGATGAATCTTTGACGCATGCAGCTGTAATTTTCGATGGTCTGGATGATTCAGGTCCCTTTCCTTGAACTCTGCCACACGAAGACGCTCATCGGAAAGAAGCTGGCCTTTACGGCTAGACTCGATGAAAGTTCTCTCACACTTGGCAGATGTTGACTGATGCGGGAGAGAACAAGAGGCTTCTGACGGCCAGTCCGCTCCCATGCAAAACGTGGCAGAGGAGCCAACGAGAAAACATGCTATAAGTAAAATCAAATGACCCGGTGCCATCTTGACATCAATGTTACGGTGGGATTGGGGGTTGGTATGATGGGACTCAAGTCTGGCATTTATAGATGCTGCTCCCAGAGCCCAGCTTTCGCTGTTTCTCAAGCAAGTGGATGATATGTCAACAAATTATTATTGAGCCTTTTACCATTTAGATGTGTTCATTGACAAAAATAAACTGTACGCGCGAGCTTTTGGACTTTTTGGACCGGTCTAAGATTCTAAGCATGAATAGCAACGTAATGAAGACCTTAAGTTTTATGAGCTCAGCAGGAATACAGGCTACCAGCGCAATGGCGTTTTGGTCGGGATCCCCAATCCCTCTTATTAGATCAATTCATTGGGGAAGAAGGTCGCATTTCGTACCAGCAAAAAGCTTGGAAGATGGCAGTCCTCTTTCGTTGCCTTTGAACTTCCCGAGTCTCTACCAGACTCGGGAAGCCCAGTCTCGGAGCTTTTCGATCTGAGGTATCGTCGCTGGTAAGATTTGGAAAATTGTGCCAAGAAAAGCGTCGTGACTGCAGTATCATAATTGAAACAGTGTTAAATCGTTTACTCTTTTGCTACAGCTACACGCACAGGGGCCGAAGGACCAAATATGAATAGCAGCGGCTAGACTGGAGAATTGTCTTGCTTTCACGAACAATCCAGCGACCGGCCGGGCTCGTAGCTCCCGATGGCTCTGGTCTGGCTCTTGAGTCAAAGAACAGGGCCTGGTTCTAGCGAAGCAGATATTCAACGTGCTGCAGCAGTATAGTACATGCATACAGCATGTCAATGATAATCTCAGTCTCAGGACTATGCCCAACTGCGCAGAGATATTGTCATTCAGGACTCTTTAATTCCTTCTCGCTCTGCAAGTAATGCTTTCTACCATCATAACTTGAGGGGTGAGTGGATATAAAGACAAAGTGGCAGCGTAAAAGAGTTTAACCCATCAAGAATACTTCAAACTTCACATCTTAGAATTCCAGTCCTACAGAGTGATCAAGAAGCAATCATCCCATGTAGAACAGGATCACTATATTCAACAGCAAGTTCCAAACTACTTGTATATTTTTTTTCCCTGATAGAGGTCTTTGAAATATCTTTCTCTTCATTGAGGTAAACAAAACATTTTGTTTGCGTAAAATCACAGACGGCGCTAAAATCGAAGATGAAATATTTCGGATCGCCCAAATAAATTTGTTGAACATGTTGTGATGCGTCAGGTGGTTTATGGATTACACCTTTTCATGGATAGTGTATCTATGAATATATTTTTTTCTCGTTCTTTCAAGCCGGTATCAGAAAAGCTGGAGACTAAAAGTGAAGAACAAAAGAGACAAATATGTCAAGGAGTTTGCATAATAAGGGCCAAACTGGATATTAATATAGAAAACAAGTCATAAACCTGCAATAGCACACAATTCAAACCCAAAGCTCAAATATATCTATGTCAAAAAAGTTCAAATTAGAGCAAACCCCAATAAAACGCACATGGAAGTATAATCTTGACTTTCCAGACTTCGAGAAAAAATCTGGCTGAAATTCATTTTTAAACATGAAAGCTATTGGAAAAGTTATACGCAAACCTTGCTTTAACACTTCGAACGAGAGATCTACCTCAATCAGAATCTTGGCTTCCTCCTGCTGTTTGATCTTCCGATTCGGGACACTTCTCAGCCTACTGCTTCGATGCTATTCACGACAATGTGTGTCACAGTCATCCTTGCTTTCGAGCTGCAGTAAATGAAGACTTTTGCTCAAAGACATCAATTTGCATGAATCGAATGTTTAAGCTCTATATCTCCACCCGTGATCTAAAGTTCGTGAAGCTCAACTTGGTCGAAGAGAACAACATCGCCTATTATTAAACTCCACCGGTCAGTGTGCTCGCAGAACGACTTTCATTTCTTTTTCCCATACTCTTCCTTGAAGCTCGCGATGATATGTGAACTCTGGACCTCAACAGATTTCGCAGTTTAGCTTGATGCCATTGGACTCATGTCTATGTCTCAACAGTGGAATGATATGTACTTGCTTGAATTTGAGGAAGTGAGGATGAATCTACACGTCATTGACGAAAACAAAGTTTTACACTTCTTATTGCATCGAAGTCCTTTGCATGGAAGTCTTTTGTTTGGTATGGTAAACTTTGACAGGAAGCCGCACCAGGTTCTTGCCAAACATTCCGCACATGCTCCCAGTAAAAGATTATTAGTCGTCTTCAACATGGCTGATTAGTTGCATGACAGTGGTGAAATTGCACGTATTTTAGTCAAAATGTGAAGTGCAGTTGACTCGATGCGAAATTAAATCTTAGTCCATGGATCCAATTCCAATCTTTGTGTATTTAAAACAAATGAAACTTCTATCTTATTGGAATTACAACTGCTGGAGCGGACCATGACAAGTGTGAAGTCTCATTGCCCACCGTGACATTTCACTGAAGACAACAGTACTTCTGCGATTCATCAGCAGCTTGTCCGAGACTTGAATTATTAAACTCAATAAGAAACTGTTCTAGAAAAAACATCTGTGGAGTGGTAATAACAATGTACAAGTCAGTTGACATTTTAAGATGTTGCAATCCATGACGTCACTCATTACTAGACCTGAAGTACAAATTGAAACGTTTACTTCTTACTGATATGGAATTGCAGTACTCCTACAAGTGTCAGGGCCATTCAAATAGCACTCCCTAGCAGTTCTACCCATAGACTATAACTTATCTCAGTTTTTTGGCTTGTGCCTTTTAGGTGCACAGCCATACGTTTGGCAGTGCACCATGCTTCATATACATACATTGGTCTGGAATCATACTCACAAATGCTCCTAAAACTGATGCTACTTTCTGAGGAAATATATGAAACATGAAAGCTTTGGTAAAACCCCCTGAGTTGATGCCTCGTGGAGCTTCTTCTTTTTTATCCTGCTCTATACGTGGAAGTCATCAGGCTTTGAACCTTGTGCATTTTTCCAGAAGATTCCAGACGGGAAAAATTGTCACAAAAATGGAGACCATGTGAACCATCGAGTCTTAAGATATCCCATAGATTTGTTGATCCGCTTGTCGAGATTTGTTAGTTTATTTTTGCTCTTAATGTGTGAGTCATGAGGCTTTGAGACCTGTTGAAGTTTGGACTATCTAGAAGGGATGAAAGAGAAGAATCTCTCGAAGATTTAAGATGGCGCACAAAGTGTCATGTTAATGCAGACCGTTTAGCCTTGAATCTCTTTCGTGACCTCCGCACGGTTGCGGTGGTCTGTGTATCAGAAATTAGTGGACTGCTGGACTTCTTGTGGGTAGTTTCCTCTTCTTAGATTAGAAGCATGAACGGCAACGAAAGGAAGATCCTTAGCTTTATGAGCTCAGCAGGAATACAGACTTCCAGCTCAGAGACCTTTCGGTCGGGATCTCCAATACCTCTGATTAGATCCGTTGATTAGAGAAGAAAGTCGCATTTCGTAACAGCAAAAACCTTGGAATATGGCAGTCCTCTTTCGGTACAGTCTCTACGAGACTCGGAAAGTTCGTTCTCGGTAGCTTTTTCGATCTGAGGTATCGCCGCTTGTAAGTTTCGAAAAATTGTGCGGAGAAAAGCGTCGTGACTGTCGTGTCATTATTGAAACAGTGTTAAAACGTCTACTCTTTTGCAACACGTACAGGGCCCGAAGGACCACGTATGAAGAGTAGCGGCTAGACGGGAGAATTGTCTTGCTTTTACAAAGAGTCCACCGACCGGCCGGGCTCGTAGCTCCCCATGGGTCTGGTCTGGCTCTTGAGTCAAAGAACAGGGGCCTGGCTCTACGACGCAGATGGGCTATTTGTATTAAGACTGCTGCAGTCAATACAAGTTTAGTATTGAAAATTTTTTTTACTTGAAATTTTTTGATTGTTGATATGATTTACAATGTTTTAACAGTGGACTTTTGTGGGTTTAGCATGACTGTGGTGACTGCTGAATTTGTCAAAAATCATCACAAATTACAAGTGTTGAATCACGTCCATAAAAACTTATTATTCATAGCGAATAAAAAAATCTGAATTAGTATATATCAATAGATTTTTATAAAATCGTGGCTTTCATCCACAACATTCTGATCTCGAATAATGACTCAAGTGCACAATGTGTGCAGTCCGATGCAAGAGGACAGGAAGCGCTAGTTTCATCGTCGAGCTATCCGTTGACTAGTTGACTATTTTTCGGGTTTAGACTCCAAATTTGCAGAAAAGTTCAAGTTCACTTGTGCTATTGACTGCCACGGACGATGGAGATCTACATGATACCTAGCGTGACACCTAGCTGCCCACTCGATTGACTTTGTGAAGTCTGTATAGTGGGTAAATTCCCGAAATCGTCGTGCAGGTCTGCAGAAACGGTCTGGTGGCGAAATTGGTGATGCGGTGAGCATTTAACTGGTGAATAGTCAGCCTGTCATGTTAGCTGTCTGCCATCTCCGTCTAGGTTCTGAACACGATCATTATTTTCTATCTAGCATCCGCGTCTGTCTGCAACTCGAGGAATATTGCCCAAAATTTGCGTTGGAAGGTGAACTCACTCAACCAGGTTTGAACATGTGACCGTTACTATAACTGTAATTTTGTGGTTCACCCAAAGCCTAATTTAATCATTTACAAACACACGCGCACTCTGGCAGCCCCATCTCCGGGGAGTGGGCTGCTTCTCAACCATCCCCTCTTGCGTGAGCCTCTAAATTACATAATTTTGCCATTAAAACTGTGGTTAGAATTAAATCATGCTACATGACTAAAACTGAGCATTTGTCAAGGCGTCAAGTAAATGGAAAAATATTTCTAGAATCCACCAAAGCATAAAGCACACAAGAGAGATTCAGTTTGGTTGGATCCACTTTTCATGTTTTTATGTCACCTTCATAAATGACACAACCCTAATAACGGGCCAAAGATTATACTACGACTTACTATCCTTAAAGTTATTACCAATTCTTCTTATAAAAAACTTCTGAAGTTATGTGAATAATGAATTAATTCGCCTAAATTCAAAGTGTTGAAAAAAGTTGTGATCCGCCATTATGAATTTCAAGTATTAGATATTTATGACGAAGTTATTTTCAATTATAAACTGTTTGTTTCTGCGAAATATTTCTTTACCTAAAGATAATCTTCAAGAATTTCATCTCAAGCATAGTTGATAACATTTCATCCTTAGAGTTTATTTTGTTAGTGGTTATCTCATGATTGATTCTATTTATTGTATCTTGCAATTTACATACAAAGATAATAAGCTAAGACTACTCATTAAAAATTAGTGAAGACAAAAATTATGCAACAAATACTTGATGCATCTTACAGATTCTAGATTTATAAATATATAATATTATGAAATCAAATGTAGTCTCCAACATCCGAAAGTGCAGGCTTCGGTTTGTAAACTCTCGATGGTCCATCTGTAAAACTTGTAAATTTGTAATGTTGATAAAAACCAATGTAAAAACTACAATCTAGATTGTATCATGCAAATGAAAATGGCATATAATTTTACTTCATGACTGATCAGAGAGTCAAACAGCGAAATTATTGGTTCAAGCATTTATTAACCAAAGATTTGACTAATTGGAGATATTACTCTCATACAAATGTGTAAATTAACGTGATTCATATAAAAATTATATACATTGTCTATGGTCAAATGACTTCTTGCCGGTTTAATATGCTCCTAATCAGACCTGTTTTTGCATATTCATCATACCTCTTCCCCATATCTCTCTTAATTCTTGCATATCAGTGCAAGAATCAAACAGTGCAAAATCAGATTTTGCTATCATCTACTTTTTCATTTTGTTCGTCCACAAGTGAGTAAGTCTGAATTTCATCAATGATTGTTTATGTTCTTTTCATCCTACTTCTGCTTCATCTCTTTCATTGGTTCATTGTATGCTCTATTAACCTATGAGCACATGACATGCATACAAACAATCCGAACATTGTATCAAGGTTCACGGTAATAGTTGATCCGGTCAGCGAGTAGAAACGGCAGAATTGAAAATGACGCTCCGTTTCCGAAATGCCTTGAAAGAGTCTGACAGTGTAAAGTAATTTCCAATCTAAGATCTCCTAGTCCCAACGATTTAAGTTTCTGACTGAGCTAACATTGACTACATGCTGAAGGACCGAGCCTTTACCCGCAGCCTTCAACTGAACATTTCTTAACAATGATGGAAGTTCACGGGCCTTCCATCCGTTACAATGTAAGGGATCGTAACGAAATATAACGGTTACATTACGATTCGTTATCATTCAAACTGGCGCAAAATTCAACTCGAGCTCACTAGTGATACGTTCGACCGTTGATAGTGCAACAATAATTCTTGCTAAACTTAATCATGGTTTTAGTGATTCTATTGGTAGTCTTAAGTTGTTATACTGTGATAAAAATAATTCTTAGATTAAAAGACATTGTTTTGCTCTGCTTTCACTGTGAGCTGACGGTTTTTTACAAAGGAAGAGAGTAGTAAATATTTCTTTTTTTTTTGCAAAGAGTAAATATTAGAATGACATAAATTATGACAATGGAAGGGAAGCAGGTAGCAGAAGGGAAGAAGGCTCAACGTGCGGACACCTGTATCTGGCAAAGGCTTACGTGGCCAAGAAGCGCAACGTCCATGGACCTACCGACAGGGAGGCGGGCAGAATCTTGTTTTGTTTGTGCTGGCCCCACCGTTTGGGATATTCACTGGCAGCTCCGAGACGCTCGCTCAGGCTTTCACCGTGATGCCAAGTCTCCTCTTACGCTCTGGGTCCGGAGGTCGTGCTTCGAGGATGGCGATGAAGGCTAAACCCAAAGAAGTACGTTTCACGTTGCTAGTGTACGAGGGCGAGATTGTTGTGAGAGGTCTCAAACTTTTTCCCCGAAATTGGGATGAGGACGAGGGAGTGGAAGGGTTGGTGATGTTTGTCGTTTTTGGGACCCTTGTGTTTTCAAGAAAGTTCAAGAAGTCGGACATGCATGACGCAGGTTTGTGAGTGAGAATTTGTTCGATATGTGTAGCTGGAGGGACCAGGGACGTAGGCTTCAAGCAAGAAAGCAAGGAGGAAAAGGTCGCAACGGCAGTGGATGCTATGGAGGAAAAATGCGACCCTGCACCGGTACCAGACGTAAAAAGAAAGGTTTTTAGTAGTACAACAGAAAATCAAATCTCTCTTCTGATAGGAAGGCCATGAATGTAGAGGAGTAAAAGATGAACTTTGTGGGCATTTAGAATTGCTAGAACAAATATTTCAAAGGGGCAGGTACTCAAGTCCTTCTGTTTGCGGATCAATTTTAAAACGCAAAGGCCATAGTGGTCGCATTTAGAGGAACAGAGCCTTTCAACACGCTAGACTGGAGCACTGATATTGATTTCTCATGGTTTGAGCTGGAAGACGCGGGAAGAATGCATGCCAGATTTTGAGAAGCACTTGGTCTTGGAGACCATGAGAAGATTTTAGAGTTATCGAGTGGCACAAATGTAGCTCTACTAAAAGAGAAACACAGCGTGGAATGAGGTAGTCATGGAATATTCCGCCAGCTTAGAAGACTCCGCCGATCAAATGCCACTCATGCCCAATTTAGAGGTTGGAAGGTACTCCTACTCTTTCCAAGAAGAGAAAAGGCGGAGGGAGGTTACGGGAGACTGCTCACGTGGGATGATCGCAAGCAAACATTCAGGCACGCTTTCCCTCCGCTGCGCAGAGAGAAAAGTGATCGCTGCTCGGTCGCCCGGCTCACGCTGTGCGTTCCGCCTCATCTCCCCGGACTCCTCTCGCTTCCGCGGAGGAGCCAATGCCAGAGACTCCGCGCTCCGAGTGGACGTGCCTTCCACATCATCCATGCGGTCTTATGCGAGAGCACCAGCTCTCGATTAGCTGATAGCTCTGGATATCGCTTTCAAGCTCAACAGTCGAGTCTTGGTACAAAACGAGGTGACATGACTTATACACAAGCAAGGACGGATTTGTGAGTGAGAGTGCATTTGCTGGAATGATAGAAAAGTTTCTGGAAAAGCAAGTGCGATTTCAGAATGTGTACAGAGTGCAGCTTGAAGGCATCCTAATCAATTTAGATGTGTGTTTCAAGCTGGAAGATATTTCTCAGTATCTTCAAACTTGAAACACAAATCTAAATTGATTAGAATGATACTTCTCAGTATTTCATTCCTTCTTTCATCACTGAGCATACAAGCAAGGAAGAACAAAAGCTTCAAGAAGGGGCGCACGTGGAGTCGATGTATTAGGAAAATAATGGTGAAACTTCACAATTCGTCTGCATTTGGATTCAATGCCAAGATTGAAGAACAATGTCACTGACTGCTGCCTTTTTTTCACGCTTCCAGGTAAATTTGGATCATGATTTCATATACAATGTGGAAATATTGGGTACATCATTTTGTGATTGCAATTTGCTTCTGAGGAAAGAAAACTTACTTTGTATTTACTCTAACAAATTAGTCGAATGTCCAACTCATTATTTATGAAATTTCTATGATTGTAGATGTTCATGGGACGCAAGTTGGTATCCAAGATGCATGTTTCCGAGGAGATTCTGACCTGCTCTCGACAAAATATCTGCAAGTTTTCCTTGACGGGCATCAGAAATATATCGAGCACGTTCAGAGAGAATAATCCCACAAATACGTAGATGTACAAGCGGTTGTGAATGAGATTCGACAGAAACGAAGTCAAGAATTGGAGTCTTGCAGGAAGGTCTAATCAGCGTGGACAATGATTTGGCTCAGTCGAACCTTGAAGGTGAGAACATGGCTAACATCACGAATTTACCATTTACATCCACATCTAACGATTTCCACACTTGTGGATAATCGTTCGATCTGACATGTTTTGTTTAAGACGTTGATGGTATGGTTCAAGATTGATGGTATGATTCAGTACGTTGATAGTATTGGTGAGAGATTGAGATCAGTGGAGATGATCCTGCCATCGTGATTAGCATGAGAGCAATGATCTTTCTTGATCTTTTCATCTCATGGATCAAGAAAGATCAGGATAAATGGGACATGAAGATGAGAGAGAGACTCTCTCTGCGGCAACAACTGCAGTCCAACATTGAGTGATTTCATGTCTAAGTGAAGAGTATCATTCAGCAATCTCATTTGCTTCAGCAGGCCAGAACACCCAAGTAATCTTACGATGTTGGTGTTTTTTATAGGATGAGTGCACATCTGCATAACGGGACAACCATTGGATTACACTTCATGTGTGTTTCCTTAACTAGGTTTCACAGTGAAGTTTTTTGATATTTGACAATGTGAAACATAGTCACATACTCACAAGATTGAAAAAAAGAAACCTTCTTGATCTTTGACAGCATGAAACTCAATCACAAACTTACACATCAAGTGGAATCGAACAATTGTCCCATTATGCAGATGTGCACTCATCTTATGGAAAAGCCAACATCGTAACGTAAGGTTGCTTGGCTATTCTGGACTGTTGAAGCGAATGAGAATACTGAATGATCTTGTACACTTTAGAAATAGAGGCACGCACACATTCACTGCAGTTGCTGCTGCAAGCCAGCTCTCTCCAACATGTGCGTGCCTTGTGCAGCCTTATCTTCTTGTAACTTGGTTGTTCATTGGACACAGAGATCAAGCTTGGTGACATGGTACAACATCAACACGAGTCTTAGAAGACTCAGTAACACTACTCACAGGGTTCTTCCTTTGCACACTTCCAAAAGCTTCTACAAGAAAGTTCAATTCAAAAGTGAGAATGCTATTATGTAATTGACAAGCATATGCCTAGACCCTCCTGCAATATACAACTCTGCAAATTTTTGGTTGCAGTTTTCACAAGAAGAAGTCCTTTATAATCTTTGCCCTCATATCAATCGCGCAGTTATGTTTCTGAAGAAGATCAGTGTTCGGTTAAACTATCAAGATGATTTTTTGAGGGTAAACTGTATCATATTGTATCATATATGTTATCGCACGAATGCTTTAGCAACTGTACTGCGTGTGAACGTTTCGTTACAGAGGCTGTTTACATGGAGTATAAATTTTAAAAGGATGCACGACCTCGTTTGCTGAACTTCATGGGGTATGTTATTATCGTTGCAAGTCCTTGACTCGGCTGAACTTCATGGGGTATGTTATTATCGTTGCAAGTCCTTGACTCGGATATTGATGAGACTCATTTCGCATATTGTTATTAAAACATATTTGTTTTGCAGCAATCATGGACGTTAAGTGGACCAATATATTTTTATGTCAGGGATGTTATCACGACCTCTGTTCCGATACGAGAGACAAGAAAGATCCTGGTCATTGCCATAAATTGAACTGAGAACTATATCACAAATCTATTACATAACAACACAAAAATTATACATCTTTGAATAAAGTACGGAAAGCTTCCTTTCAATTTCTTAACATCAACTTTAATATCAAGTTGAGACCCGCAGCTTCACTGCGGTGTACAATTAGTTGCCAAACCGGATATACAATGTATGCATGCTCCAACGTCCTGCAGTGTTCAAGATGCGCAAGCGTGGACTCTACTAGTCTTGACTTTGAAATACGAGTCGGGCATTACAGCAGCAGGCCTTGAAAAAGACCTAACCCAGAACTCATGGGTCAAATGTTTGTGCTGTGATCGGAGAGCCATTGCATGTCTAGGTTGAGGATCGTGCAGAGTTTGTGAGAAAGAAGGTGAAGAATCAAGACTCCGAATCTCTTTGTAGGTACGTGACTGCATCTAGCTACCATTGAAGTGATTCAACTGTTTTCTAGGCTGAAATTTTTTATAATTGGGGTGAAACGAATGATCTTGATTTCTTTGAAATTGGGAGATTGTTCTCGAGGCTGCAGTAATAGAAATCCAGGTGCTCACGCTGAAATCAGGTGCAAGAAATTATTCCACAGAATATAAATTGCTTAATTCGGCGTGACACCTGGTTGCGCACCTAATTCAGACTTTGTGAAGGCTTCATCCTCAGTATTTTTTCGGAATCGGCGTACCTGGCAACGTCGTGCAGGTCTGCATAAACAGTCTGGTGGCGAAATTGGTGATGCGGAGAGTGGTGGTAGTGAATCACTACCACCACTCTCCATTCATGTATCTTTTGATTGTTCAGCAGACGAAACATCCTACTTCAAGTCGGATATTACCTAGGATTCACGATACATTCATTCACTTCAAGTCCTAGTCGACATTCATCGTTATAGTTAGAGGCACGACCTTAGGGTCCTCATGTCACGGGCTCAAGTGGAGGCACTTGAGCCCGTGGCCTGAAAGGTCGTCCTTTTGACCTCGTTCACATGTTTTTGGATTTGACAAACAAATGTTCCACCCTTGGTTCACCTCCCCAGATACATCAGCAAGAGTCGTGGTGAGTTTCAACTTCTGTTCGTTCCGTCTGCTGCTTTTACTCTTCTTACAAAAAGCCACGGCTCCAGCTTCACTATTCGAATGATCTGACCCCAAGCTAAGGGTAACATTCTTCGCATCCAAATCCAGCGGACTGCTTCCGGTCTAGCCACTGACGTTTGAATGACAGTACTCCACAATTTACTTCTTTTGTCTGCTAAATGTGTTTCCAGCTGTGCTACACTCGAGACCAAAGCACGAGGAAGGGGAGCAACAGCTTGAGAAAGACTAGCTTGTTGTGATGGAGTGGCAGAAGGGGTGGCTTCATTTTAAGGTTAAAATAGATCTTGATAAACATCTGGAAAGATCAAAATCGAGACACAGTGTATCCTCTAGTTAAACTAAGATGAATTCACCCTTTCTGCCACTCCATCTTAGTTTGACTCAAGGATACACTCCATCTTAGTTTGACTCAAGGATACACTCCATCTTAGTTTGACTCAAGAATACACTCCATCTTAGTTTGACTCAAGGATACACTCCATCTTACTTTGACTCAAGGATACACTGAGTCTTGTTTCTTTTATTTTCCGATGTTTGTCAAAACCTATTTTAACCCGATGATGATCTTGACTACGTCTATTGCTCTTACGGTCGACTGCTCTCTCTTTTCATGCTCATTCTTGCTGCTACATGCACCACCACGCGGAGTGTCAACTCTTGGAAAGAAGATATCATTGAAATTTACACGATTTAGGATATTTCACAAGATTAGTGGTCTTTTTCACATGAGTGGCCTCTGACTTGTGGCCCGAATCCATATGAATCGGCAGGATTTTTGAATCCTCCAGTTGACAAACCTCTTAAGTCTTTGATTGAATTGAGTGATCCAGAACGCACGAAAAAAGTTCGTAAAATACAACATAAAAGAGTAACCATATTGAGAGGCAAGGTACAATCATTCAATTTAGGTAAATCTTTGGACCATAGCTTGGGAGGACTTTGTTCCCAAGGGCCCAGTGGCTTCTGTTGCGCGGCTGTATTACAAATCTGCAATTCAAACCGATCCCAATTTACGTGACACGTATTAATCGCGAAGAAAGAGAGAAGAAAAGAGCCCTGCAAATTAAGAAGCTGGAAAGCTCAATAACACAATAAATAATTAGCGGATCCACATACATATCAGATATGTTTGTCCAGAATTCGGGCCAGAAATGATCCACGAATGCATTGAGATTGTTGACAGCATTCAGCTATCGGAGCATGGCCAGCAGCCCGCCGTAAGTCACGTGAGTAACACAAAGATGAAGATGTGCAGTCCGTTAGTCCGTTATAGGAAACAAAAGAGTTCTTGCTCTGCAGCAGTACAATTATCGTAGAAAGTTCCAGCTTGCAAGAACATTCTACTAAAAGCATATGCTAAAAGCTCCTACTATAAGAAGGCCTTGCACAGATGCCCTATAGAGGTTACGGAGTCATCACATTTGACGATGATGACGAGTGGTGAAAAAATTGCTCCAACTGGGATCTGAAAACATGTCGGAGCTATTGGAGCTTGCCTTGTCTTTACAGTAACTACTACCACCTCCCGATAGCATTCGTCTGGAATTATAAGCATCCATCTCGCATAATACCAGCAGCCTTCTTAGAGCAGCAGTCTTAGTCGATTTACTACGGCATCCCAATTTACGACGGATCTACGGGCTAAATACTTGGGGAGGGCAGCTTCGGGGGCTGGGCGGCGGAGCCGATGGAACGAGACGATGTTTCGTGATGTGTTGAAGGAGTTGATACTCAAGGAAGATTAGGAACAAGTTTTTAGAGATAGGTTAGACAATATGATAAGGAGAGAAAGTTTGATGAATAGTCACACATAAAGATATGATTTTGTGTCTGTACTCAAGAAAATTTCTTCACAAGAACTGGTCTCACGTCGTTTCCGCGAAATCAACAGCGCAATCTGATCATTCTCAATATCTATCCACATATTTTCTCCCGAATGCCCACAGTGCGAAATGTCTCGGTTATCTTCACAGCAGCAAAGCATGTTTGTTTATATTGCTGACTGATGATGTTTCGATGGCTTAGCGTCACTGAAAGCTTATACATACATTGGGATTAGCTGAAAACTCAATTGGGTCCTCGAAAGTGCATATTATTCAGTTAAAAGCGATTCAGCTATCCGAAGGCAGCTGCTGCATATGGTGCTCACTGCGTTCTTTCAGAGTAAGCTGCGGAATATATTCTCTTTCTTCATTAAATGCAGAAGGAATATGAAATCACCGCTTACATTTGCGAACACGTTGTCAACTTCAAACCTTACGTGGATAGCAATTCCAAGTTCGGCAAAACCTCTTTCTAATGTTACAGGAGTCAGAATTTTAGGGGACGTTGGAAAATTCCCATCTCTGAATACGACTCAGACTCCAATATATTATCAAACTCGAGGTTGGAAACTCAAACTCTCCTGATCGGACGAACTATTAGAAAGACGCGTCAAATTGTTGGGAGTACGAAGGACGTACACCTGGACCTTCTCCTCATCACCGTGATCACTGTGACATGATGGAAGGCGATGACGTATCTAACAAGTTCCACTTGATCATAATGATGAACTTGTTGAATACATCGTCAGAAACTCGAGTTGAACATGGGTAGCTGTTCGCAGATGTGATGTCCTCGATCGATATCCTCTCTGAAGCTGTTGCCACTTCCCTCGTGACTCCATTCTGACAGATTCTAAGATTTATGACAAGATGAAGATCGTATGAGTACTAACTGACTTTGAACTGACCCGCGTTTGTAAATGGGCATCAGGGCCCTTCAACATTAGCCTGCAGATCGCTAGACCAAACTTGAAATCCAAAGAAAGTGCGAGCCCTTTTGCCCTTCAGGCAGCAGCTGGCACCGTCACTCCGATTTCTGCCCGGTATCAGAAGCACAAGATCCTATCGTCAGGGCTTCAGTAGCGTCGAGAATTTCCTATTCTTGTATTAAACTACTCTGAAGAAGTATGGCGTAATATATAATTGCGAAGGAGGATTGATACCTTCCGTTAGTTCCTTGATCATTGTCATCTTTCAAGTTTTCGTTCTAATCAGAATAATTTATTCGAAGATTGATAAAAAATTTAAACAGTATTTATTCAAACTTATTTAACCAGATTTAGATAAAGTTTTTTATAAGATATATAATTTTCTTTTATACCAAAGTATCAACGTTATGATACATGAATTAAAGAAATTTTGCAATTTATAATTTATTTCGTATACTTTTTTACTAAATGCTATTTTCTTCAATTTTGTTCATATATAACCTAATACATCTAGATATTTACTAATGTAGTGATACTGACATGAAATTATAATATGATCACCTTTAGCGGATATTGAGTTAATTCAAGAGTATCCATCTCACCCACCGAGTTTCGACTTGGCACTAATTTTGTATGCTCCTCTCGGCCCGAGTTTCCTTCCGAGTGGAATGGTAATGCTGGAGAGTCGGCAGCAGGTCTCTCAAAACCTATGGCTCGAAAAGATCCTTCAGAACGTATCTCACGTTGTCACGTGACGACCAAAGTGCGTGCAGCTGCCTGCATGCAAGTACTTACGAATCAATCCTCGATGTAGGACAGGAGCTCCAGATGAGCAGCAGGTACCGGTAGGTTATCTATGCGTGAAACACGCGAAATCATCTTTCTAAAATGCAAGGCTTGGCTTGGAACATCTAAATGAATTCAGCCATCAGATACGCTCTTTCTAATTCTTGTCGTCGTAGTTCCAAGCTTCGAAACCAAACCTTCCGAGATGTTTTACATCTCAGTCGAATTTATCACGAGACGAGGTTGTATTTAATTTAGACTCCACATCTCTGAAAAAGATTCTGAGTGTGTGATGGGGTTCAGTTCTGCCGTGTTGTAACAGCATGTTGTTGGCAGTGTCGATGATTCAAGTACTTTCATGAGTCTTCCTAGGTAGCATACGCTAGCGATGTTTCCCCATAAGCATTCCAGCTGCCGTGTGGTAGAAGACCAGTCCAGAATTTGGATTTGATAAATTTCACCATATGCGAAGTGTATGTAATATAATCATTCGTCGATACAATATGAAAACGGATCACCCTAGACCACATGGGCCATCATTGGAAGACAGTGCCATATAGATTAGATAATTTTTTAACACACTATTAGTTAATGGAGGACTATCTTGCACTATTCATAGAGTAACATTTACATTTTATACAAACAATTACATTACATTACTACATATAACCGACTCTCCGTTATTTGTGGGCAGTTTTTGATATCTCAGGCGTTGTGTGACATCTCTCTTATTTAGATTAGCCTTTGGGTTCTCGTTTATGAGCATGTGAAATCAAGGAAATCTTTTAGTAGACGGAAGGAACCCAGGACCGAAAGTGAATTACAGTAGCTCCAGTATTGCATCGATGAAGAAAGGCTGCGAGTAAACAAGGAAAGACGATTGATCTCTCATGACCACTCAAGAAAAAAAATAGCTGCACAATTATTCCAGATATTACGGACAGACCCTCAAGATAAGGTGGGAATTCGTAAAATTTTGAGAGCAAGCCTTATCCTTCGGATGTGCTTGAGCTGAAGATCGAAGAGGTTTCATGAGCTGATCATCAACATTTGTGAAAAACTATATCTATGTTGGGATTCAGTAAAGTTTCGAGTTTAAGATTTGATATACAAGATCATGTATGAGGTGAATGCATGTCATTGAATCGAGTGTTTAGATTATACTTTCTCTCCTACTTCTTATTGGAAGCAAGTAAATTTAGGACCAGAGAGCCATCTTCGTACGTATTATCGAGGCATATGTCACTTGTTATTGCCATGTGGTCGTGTCCTTCATAAAACCATGTCTTCTAAGTCCCTGAAGTTTCTTGGCTACGAAGTCAGAAGTTGCAGTCTCATATAGCAAGTAATGTTTCTGATGAGGGAATTCGTCGAGTCTGCATTTATTCTCGACGTGATCATATCTGCCCTTACGGAAAAAGAAACAGAATTCACGATAATTCGGATTGCAACCGTACGATATGAATCTCAAATAATCGACAGGGCTTGAAATCGCTTGAGCTCCTACTCATACCATGGCATGGTCGATTCTGCAACAGGTCCAACCATTTCGGTCGGTGTAAATGTCGGAAGAAGGACCAGTGAGTCTACAGTTGGCGAGACGGGATTTCAAGGCAGGTCTGAAAAATTGCCAGCTCTAATCCTAAGCTTGATACGTATACGGTCTGCCAGGAAGTTTGCCAGACCTTATTGGGGCACAAAAGCTCCAGGCACAACTCATTAGTGGGTGTAAAGTGACGAATATGCGACGAGGATCTGTCTCTGGACAAGGAACATGTTCTGGCATGCGGACCAGGTCTAAGAAGCTGTTGATGGGGGCTAACGGTCTTGGGGTTCCCTCCGTCAACAACGTCTACCTCTTCCAGGCCCGGAGTTCCGGCAATCTTTTCCTTCCTTGAACTTGAAAGCACATTCTCAAATTCAGAATTTTATTAAGTTAATATATTCTAAGTTCAAATTCTTTCTGAGAAGAAATATATTAAATCGTTGGTATGTCATTAGCTAAAAGTATTTATAGATAAGTTTATCTGGTTAATTCATATATTTTAATTGTGTTATTTATATTGTTATGTTATTAGTCCATGAATAATCTCGGCTTTGAAGATACATTTGCACGGTTTGATAGGGTTCTCAAGTTATTTTTCCAATTGATCCTCAACCTTATCAAGAAAAAATTGTAGAAATGTAATATTTAAATTGGTAATTTAATTGGCTCAATGTCATTAAATATCAAAACATTTTTTTTCGGTTCAGAATGTATCTCCGAATATAACATAGTTTAATTCGACTTAGAACAAATTTCTTGCTAACGCATATAACTTCTGTGTTCACTACAAATTATAATTTTAGTGGAAAAAATTCTGGATGAAATTTTTTTTCTAAGTACAGTACAAGTTCAAAAACCTATTATGATATTCAGTCCAAACGCACACTTCACACCAAAATTCGTGGAAAGTAAAATCACCAAGAAACTCCACCGATTATTACGGCTTAGAACTTGGACAGGTGGAATTTGATCCCGGAGACATAAATAGATAAATATGTACTTCAAGATAACAAAAACTAATGAGTTTAAGAGAGTAAACAATCAAAACAGATTCGTACAAGAGAATTCCAGCAAGGATAGAGAACATTAAACACGTGCCACGTTGTGGTTTGAAGATCGGGACAAAAGCCTCAATCGGAAGAAGGACGCCGACAGACAAGCACCACGAGAACCTACCGTGGTCTCACAGTCGTCTACTTAGTCAGAGGAGTAACGACGTAGATATCGGACGACGTCCCCACGAGTGACAGAAGTAAGCCACAACTCCCCAACGGAGTAGGTGAAAGAGAAACTGTGTCGCTAGTTGCTAGATTGGTAAATGGTAAATAGATCAAGCTCGTGTTACTCAAAGAGTCCAAAGGTTGAAAAACACAATTTAAACAATCCAACTCTAACCTAAGAGAGAAAAAAACTAACTCCCAGATGTAAACTCTTCGTACGAATATGCAAGGTCGCTATTGAACAGCTTTCTGAAGATGGCCACTCGAACGTACAACACGCAGTGAGAAACTATAGGCCCCGCCAGGTTTCAAACGGAGACAATATAAATTGCTTCTGATGGGACACCTCACATCTGGGCAGCGTAGCCGCAGCCTGTGACCCGAGCGGGAGTAGGAGAGAAGGAGCTGGGGGCTCTGGCAGAGGACCGCCGGGATCATGTGGAAGGCACGTCCTCTCGGAGCGCCGATTCTCTGGCCTGTAGTGTTGGAGGCACAACCTCAAAGGGCATGCCCCGTGCTCTCCGGGCATGCCTTATTCGCATTCTTGTAGACAATGCGTGCCTGTATGTACGAAACTATATATACATATCTCGATAGCTTTTCAACAGTTTTTCTTCCAAGAGTGCTTTATTTCCACAGAAGTTCGTTTTCTGAAACATAAAATGTAAGTATTTTAATACGGGCATGCCTTTTGAAGTTGAAAGGGGGCATGGGCATGGCTGGAAAAATTTTGTTCTGCTTCCAACACTACTGGGCTGTGCTCCTCCGCGGAAGCCAGAGGAGTATGCGGAGATGAAGAGGAAGGCACAGCGTGAGGCCGGCGACCTAGCAGTGATCATTTCCCGCTCTGCGCAGTCGAGGGAGTGCCTGAGTGCTTGCCTGCGATCATCCGACGTGAGCAGCCTCCAGCAACATCTCTCTGCCTTTTCTCTATTTCGAAAGAGTAGGAGTACCTTCCAGCCTCTAAATTGTGCATGAGTGTCATTTGATCGGCGGAGTTTACTAAGCTGGTGGAATTTTTCATGAACACCTCATGAGGCAAAGTAAACATTATAGCAACTTTTGACTTTTAACATCTAGAATGAAAACATTGAAGAATGCTTATTCATTTGTAAAACAAGTGTAAAACCTTGTTTACTAAAGTTCATCAAGAAATTCTATGATGCGCAGTCATCAGTAGCTCTTAAAAACTGTATCCATGTTACTGCTCCTCCAGTACGTCAACCCACTTCATATACGTGGGATCTCTGAGGTCCGAAGCAGAGGTTCTAAACAAGAGATGGAGGAAATCTCTCGGGAGATAGGGATACCTCTCAAGATGTCTAAGTTGCCGACAAGCCACATGTAGGAGAAGGAATGGTGTGGGCACCAGTGCGATTTCCTTCAGGTGTTCATCCACACGGTCCAAGAATTCCACGCTCCCTTCAATCCAATTCGACTCGTGGAAAACCCATGAATGCAAATAAAACGTCTGTTCTACAACAATCTTCCAGCTGGAAAACGAATCTCATCCTGCGAATATCTACTAAACCTTAGAATCTGTGTGTGGCGAATACATGTTTACTCTGATAAGAGCCTCGCTGTCTCATCTTGCACAGCATGACAATTAGGGTACATAGTCGGCCATCCCTCCCTTGGCTCTACGTCTCCTTCCGTCACAACAAGATCCCAATTCTTGTTGTGACGGAAATCTGATTGTGCTTCCTTCGATACTCTACAAAAATTGTTCAAGCCTTATTTATGCTGCGTACAAAAAGATCTTTTTCCAAATCCGGCATCAATCCTCAGAAGATTGTACTCAGAAGGAAGTGTCGCAGAAATGAGTAACGCACAAACAATTGGGGGCAAAACTAATATAATGCAAACAGGTCACGGCATGAAATGAAAGTCGCTTGCACTAATATCAATTGTTAGCGATTCATAACGAAAAAATGCAGACCAGAAGAACCGACTTGATATACTTAGTACTTTCATAATTTCTATTTTCAAGAAACCTAATAGAGGATCAGAAATGGAATGATTAAAAAACTTAGGTTTTCTTAAAAATTAAGTTATGTGTCAAAATCTTAATTTCTTCAAATAATTTGAAACTATATGAATATCTAGCCATACAATTATGCTAATACAATCAATTATAATTCAAGACAGTATGTTGAATTAATGTGAATATCAAATTTTACAATAATATATTAAATATAAAAACTTTGCACCAAACATGAATGTTCAATCTCTCAATCGTAAAATGTTGTAAGTTGAATGATTTTTTTATCTATTTGAACTAAAACAGTATTTTTCTAGATCTTAAGTTTTAATTTCAATACATGTTTCATATTGTATTTCTGAAAATTTCTTGAAATATATAATTTTCAACATGAATTTTTGAAATAAATTACATCAAGATATATGCACATCAGTACCTTCTGGTATATTTAGAAAAGTCTTCATGTTAACAACCTTGGTCTATGATGTAACGTCAACAATTTTTCCACAACTCCTAAATTGTGTAAACACAGTTTAGGAGTTGTAGAAATTTTAATTTTAAATTTTAAATTTTCCCTTTTCGTGGATGGAACATCAAATATTTGAAGTACATGCAATGATACATCAAATTATGAAAAATTTCTGTATGGAAAAATTGATATGACTCATGCTTGTGTATTTGAGTGAATGACTTGTGTTTAATGTTAATGGGAATGTTTGTATTTTCAGCAAGATTTTCCCATCATGCTAGAGTTCAGGTTTGTTTAAAGACCTGAACTCTAGACTAGGGTAGCCAAGCAGAAACCTTGTAGAACGAAAATAAAACTACGGAGTGGTGATACGATATAACGTCTTGATCATCTAGTAAATTTTAAATTCATCCAAATCAAATATCCTCATAATAACATCTGATTTGATTAATTGATCTTTTACATTCTAAAAGAGAGACTTTTTAAGGTTACAGCATAGATTAAACCTGTTCCATGAATATGTAATGAGCTAAACAATTTAGTCTCATTGATATTATGCGGACAACGACAATAATATTGTGTTTTTCAGACTGTTGACCCTTTGGGTCCCACGGCTTCATTTATTTACAAGGAATAGCTCGCTTCGCTATGCTACAGTCTTTGTCTCTTATGGCCTCTCATACCTGGGTTGAGGACAGGACAATTCACATCTCAAGGGAATCAGTATGAATCGGTTTTCTCGCGATGCCTTACGCTCTAGTGGCGGTCAGCAGTTAGAGTGACTTTCATCATTACCTTGTCCAAAATAGGATGTTTTCGAAGTTGTCGATACACAACGTCGGGCGCTTGTACGTTCTTCACTGTTTGGCGAACACTTAGATAACGTTCTGAGTACGAGGATGGAGATTTTCACTGGGCTGTAATAATATTAAAGTTTCCGAAGAGTTTCAGGCTCAAAGCTTGATATGTGTACCCGGCGGGTGACTTCCCCGACAAAGTGTCAATCAGCCGAAGCTTGTGCGGAATCGAGAGCTTGCAGAACCGCATGTTAAGTGGAGAATAATCTCAGATAGTCGGGACTTGAAGTATTTACTCTGGTACGGAGTATAGTGAGTTCGTATGTACAGACGAACCAAACGATCGAGAAATTTCATAACCAACTAAAGAAAATTCTGTAAATGACAGTTATTCCTGATAGAAAAGTATAATTGATTGGTGAAGTTATGCAATGTTCCCTTCGTACATGTGCCCGAACTTACACGTTGGTCTCCTTTGGACTTCCAAATGCGCACAAGATTCGAATATTTCCTTCACTAATGTGATCAAACTTCAAAAGAAACTATTCCGACAAAACGCATAGGTTCAGAAGATGCATAAGTTCGACAATGATGGGAGAAGGCACATGAACCGTTTGCTTTTCGAACCTTTTGAAAACATCACTTTGACTGTCCGTTGTTCAATTCGAAGCAAACTGTGAGCCCTCATCCAAAATAAGTCGTGATTTACACAATGACCATGGGAAAGTGCATCTGAGAAGGCCAAATCACCTCGCTTCCAAGTAATTGAAGGGGTTGATGTTAATTATACATTCTCCAAAAATATCCGTACAAAGTTCCTAGACTGACGATAGGTGACAAAGTCTGTCTTCGTCACAGACCCCAGTCCCTTGGCATGTGCTAAGGCAGTTCTCAGAATTTTAATCAATCCTGTTGGTTAGAACTTGACAGAATGGCTCCTGGAGACATCCAGTCTGAGATAACCTTGAATCTGGATAGACAAAAGTCGATCGTTTGAACGATCATTCGATGAAGTAGGGTGAAGTTATGAGAGGGGTTTTTTCACCTGATGCTCGTTCCAATTGGTGAACAAATTTCACGTCCATAAGACGGTGGTTATCTCTTGAACGGGTGATATCAAGAGAACATGACAAAATATCACCGTCTTGCAGGTTAAGAGGTGGATGGAGGAGGAAGACCTGGAAAGTTCAGGAAGAAATGCGACGATCAGTCAATCACGCGAATAACACATTATACGCTAGTATTGAACAGTATTCAAAGCTGAAGGTTACTCGCAAACACAGAAGTCATTCCGCTGCTACAATTTGATGAAATAGCTATACCTGTTGCCCCCAATGGGTTGTTTCGTCGGTGCTGGGAGCAGTAGTCAACTCCACCTCATGGTCTGCCGGATCGGTTGGACTACCCTGAAAACAAACGAAGGATCATAGTCAGCTCAGGAGTACCTATCTTAGAAACAACCCAGCTAAATTAATAACAAAGCTTTATCTGTAATGAAAACTAGTAGTTTACAACGGATACGACCTACCTTGAAATGGACGTCGAACCAACCAGCGAATCCGCACAATCTTGAATGCCCAGGGTGAAAGGGCAACTTAAATGACGATCGTACACTCGAAACCTCCTCCATGGTTGTAGTAAGACAGTCAAATTCCTTAATAATAACCGGTTGGCCAATTATTTGATTCGGGTACAGACTGTTCCACATCGAAGTCTGTAAAATGTCCGTCAAATCAACTTTCGTTGTAAGAAAAAAAGGCAGAATAAACTTTTATTTTCTGTAAGTTTCGTTAACTTTACAGACTGAACGGAAGCAGGTGCAACATCTCACTATATCCATAAACAGCAAATACCTGCAAAAAGTATTTTGTTTGCTCCTCTTTGTAGGGATTGGACAGACAGCTCATGTCAACGTTGTAATGATCACTGGTATCCTGTAAGAAGCATCCCCAATCTGCCATGGAATGTTGAAATTCTTGCTGCTTATGTTCGACGAGGCTTGTCCTCATTGGAGCAACCCACATCCGCGCATGACTCGGGTACCTGGAGACACCTCGATCAGATTCTTGCTTGACAATGTTCGGAACTCACGACTGAGCTAACCACGGAGCTGACACCCTTCAACGTCAGGAAAATCTTAAAGTTTCAAATGAAAAGCAGGTCTTCGTCAACGTACATGATTCCAGTTGGCTTCAACCACTTATCACGGGCATAAATCACCGAGTCGAACATGGACTCCCGCACGAGAAAGTACCCCATCCACTCCGAGATGATAATGTCGACTGCTCAGCAAAGGATGCCGCATACGTTATAAATACAACCCTGGTAAAGCAACGCTTCACCAGCACAGCAGAGGGTTACGATAAATATACACCTAACCTCACCGTGGAACCAACACGCTACAATTATACTGTGCAAAAAATATGTCAATCTGAACATTGCATTCCAGGATGAGGACCTGATAGGATGATACTGAAAGTCTTAAATTCTGAAAGCAACTTGTCTTCTATGAAGAGATTACACCTAATCTCGAATAGCCACGCTCACATACTGCTAGGTATTAGATCAACGGAAACGAGTAATTTGCAAGAGAATCAGAACCTGACCACTCAGGACAAAAGAAGTTTACTTGTCCTCAGGCAAAATGTGCAAGCGACAAACTTTCAAAACTCTGGAACATACCTTTCTCAGGGATAGTGATGTCTTCGATGGCACCTTCGATAACTTCGACAATATGATCGACATTATTGCCAGCTATAAGTGACCGAGCGTGTCTAGCCATGACAGTAGCTTCGACGGCATAAACTTTTCTGGCACCAGCCTGGGCGGCCCAAATTGCGAGGATGCCACTGCCTGTCCCTACGTCCAATACAGTCTTCATCACACACAAAGGCACTCATATCACAATGCATGAACCTCTAGAAAGTCAGCCAAAGCGGTAAGTACAATCTAAGAGAGGATGCAGATATATCAATCACCATTATACATTACAATGATAGTGCAGGGGAAAAGAGGTGCAAGAAACTTAGTCCTATTGGCACTCAACAGAAGGAAAGAATGACATTAAGGCCTGATCAGCAAGTGATTTTCAAGAAAGTCACTGCATCGTGCGACCTGAATAAGCGTATCCGTGGGTACAGACTGGCAGAAGGCTGGAACGAACGACACGGAGTTGCAACCGGATTTAAAAAAGGCCAGTTTATAATTAATTGGAGTGTGTGAGGGCTGCTCCAGAAAGATAAGAAAGACAAACTGAAACACATGATCCTCACATGTAAACACTCTCACTGCTCATCCGAACCAGTCTTCACTCCACTATGTATGATGATGACACTTCACGACATAACACAAACGGCCCTGCAAAAGGGAGTGTTCGAAGGCAAGGGGCTGGCAAACACAACCATGTGCACATTCATAAAAGTGGTGGCTGCTGTGGAAAGTGAGGGAAAGTGCAATCTCCCGAAACTTGATCGAAGTGCTCTCGGGCAGGCTTTTGGGATAACGATCATCAATCAAAAGTCTTAAAAATAATGACAAACTTCCAGCCTGATCACGACACAGAGACCAACATCTGCCGCAGTTCTAAGACCAAACATCCAACATCGTGTGGTGATATGTCTTGGCGCAGAAACTGCGATTATGCACAACAAGCCCGAGACCACGCATACTCCAAGACTACGATTCAGAAACCAAGAGGTGGCAACATCACTTGGACAGAACTGCATGACAATGATCAGGCTTACCTTTCCTAAGAAGTGTTTCGCATTACGAAAGATCGACCTGTAGTACGCATCCATGCGCACGCGGTCAGAGAGCATCTCCTTTTGGTGATATAAGAATGCATAAGTGCAGAAGTAGTTGGCGAAGTCGGCAGCCTTGTCCACTCCTCCTCCTTTGGCGAGTGCACCTCCAGCCGCCGGGACACCTCTGGAGGGCGCCATCCCTGCTGCAGGTGGTCCTCCATTTACGTGCCCATTCATCGCACAACTCACCCCGGTTGCAGGTGCAATTCCTTGGAGCTTCTCCGACAGTGTACGTAGATTCGATCGGCTAATCGACCTGTTGCCACACAAAACCAAAAAATATCGAGAATCAACACAAATTCGGAGGAAGATAGATAACAAACGAAACGCACCCGCCTCGAGACCGAAGAAAGATGCAGAAAGGAGGGCAAGACTAACAAATCAATGCCCTCTGGAAATTCTTTCTCCCGATGTAGAACCCTTTCTCAAACTCTATCATAACATGAAGAACGCAATCTGAAAATCACGGCGACAGTGAGAGCTGACTGGATGGATGACTAGCGAATGAATGATGAAGTGAAAGTGAAGATGAACGAAGAATCCGACCGTAGAGCTCTGTACGGTAAGAGCGAAACAACCATCAACACTCAATCTCGACGAACAACGAAAGAAGTCCTAATATCCACACTCGGGGACTAATGGGACACAGAGACACAATTCGCAACATCTGCAGAGGGCCCGGCAAGATATCGGTCACGGACGGAACAGGCACTCACTCGCTCCTACAGGACAAATGTCGCCACAGACTCCGTTCGCCCCACGAACGTTCGAACCCAACGATCCGAACGAAGCCCGCAGACGACCGACCGAGCGAAAGACGTGAGAAAATTGAACACTCCGGCCTCGCGCGTCCTCTAGAGGCGTGAACGAGGGCTGCTCCTCACTGTCAGCAGCGCCCACGCCACTATCACAGAGCTGCGAACCGAAGCCGGAGGCGCTGCTCGTGCTTTCCCGCTCGCGCCGCTTCTTTCAGTGCCGCTCCTCTCAAGAACACCGGCTACTATGCCCGCGCCTCGCTCCAGTCAGCACGCACGGCTGATATTTTCTGCACTCAGATCTTATGCCGCCTGGCCCTACATCCATCCCCTCGACCTCCGACGGACTGCCAGGGAGGGATATCTAACAAGGGCACGTTCTTCTAACGAATGCTCTCGGACTAAATCATTCCGCCCGGTGTCGGTTTTCCTCTTATAAGTATGATCATTGGACGTGGACAGAAATGTGAAAATTGGCTCCACGGCAACCGCTTATTATTTTTTGTCTTAGCCAAAGAAAATCTGAATAATTCAGCTTTAAATTAGACCACATCGAGAAGTACATCGATGGAAAAAAGCATCTAGGATGGTACTACGGCGTAGTCACTACGCCCATATAGCATCCAGAGGTAAATATGTCTATTAAGCCTAATATATTTGAAATTTGTCGTTTTGTAGTATTGAATATGCGGCTATTTGTGTGTATTATTCTCTTGTGTCAAACGGTGCTCTTATAACAGATACAATGGGAGGAAGTGACATTCTGACGGCTCACAGGCGGTCAAGCGAAGCCGAACCCTAAAAGCCGAGAATTGTTTCCCAGTAGTTGCCGGTTCGAGCACGGGCTCCGGAGGTCAGGACAGACTGTATAGGCACAGAGTTTGCTAGTCTCCGGACTTCATCGTTTGCGGTCTACTGTACCGTAATTTCGCCAACTTTCGGTTGGTCGACATGAACACAGTCAGTTGACTGCAGTGTCGACCACGACTGTGCAGTAGTTTGTCGCTAAGGTCTTCGACTGCGATCTGACGGCTGGCATTGGTCCATCTCCTATTAGGGTTCAGGACGAGTCGCGGTGTGGTCGATGCTTATTCCAGCTTCGCGAGCATTCGAATTCCTTTCGCATCCTGCAAGCCTGTGGATCTCCCGATTTCAATCCTGCCCATAATTTCAAGCAGGTACGTCTCGCTTCCCGTTCACGATTTCTGTTAGTTTCGTGTTCTCGGTGATTGCCATTCTCGATTTGTCGATTTGACTGAAGAGGTTGGCACAAAAGTTGGTGTATCGACTTAGAAAAGTCGAATTCTAAACTTCATTTCTGTGTTCGCAGCATTTCTTCTTCACAGCCAAGATGCAGAACGAAGAAGGAGAGAATGTAGACTTGTACATCCCAAGGAAGTGGTGAGTCACGAGAGCTGTGTCTTTTCATCGCTATCATTTTTTCAATCCAATCTTCATCGGATTGAACGCGCAGTCGTAAATTATCCGTCTAGGTCATTACGCCAAAGTCATATACTCGGATGAGGGGTTGAAGTCGAATGCGTTGGTGCTTTAAAGTGATGTGCTTCTGAATTTTGAAGATCTCGTTCTTGGTTACTTTTGTTATTCTGCTACGATCGAGCTGCCCGATTATCAGCTGTACCACGCAGATTAGTTCCACGGCCCAAGGTCTCTGTACCGTAGGACCTGTCACGACTGTCATTTGTTTTGGATCCTTCTTTGTTAAATCTTGGGGGCAAATTTGATAAACCAGGGGCAAATATCTTGATCAAATATCATCTCAACGACTGCTGAGACGAAGAAAATCTGACCGTTTTGCTCGTACGCAGTTCTTCCACCAACCGACTTATCACGTCGAAGGACCATGCCTCGGTCCAACTCAACGTGGGACACGTCGATGAGAACGGAATCTACACTGGACAGTTCACCACCTTCGCCCTCTGTGGATTCGTCCGCGCCCAGGGAGACGCTGACAGCGCCTTGGATCGCCTGTGGGCCAAGAAGAAGGCCGAACTCGGTCAGTAGAAATGCAAGTTTCCATAGGAGACCATGATAATTTAGCAGCTACACAAATTGGACATGCAATTTTGACTCGGAACCCTAAACCTGTATTTATGTGGATGCTTTTTGAGTAATTCGCTCTCTTTGAGTCTCTTGCATGATTGTTTCGTACTCTTTTGAATGCGTCGATAACTGGGTTGAGATATCCATGGAATATTTTCACCTCATTGGTTCTTGAAAATTGGAGATGCACTTCTAGAGATACTTCACAAAACAGAATTCAAGTGTCGAGCATCACTTCTACTTCCAGCGAAGATGATGTCGGATGAAGCGCACGAGCATATTATATAACTCTTTAGATGAATCAAAATTAGCTTCAATTCTCACGTGGGTGATACAAACGTCTACACAGGGAAAGATGTCTAGAACAGTATGGAACAGTTCGTTGTGACTAAAACGTCTAGAATAGTAAGGAAACGTCAACGAGCTGAAAATTGCAAACAGAATACAAAATATAGCAGAGATTGCGATTAAGTCAAAATTAGCAGCTGAGAAAAACTTTGTATTGCTTGAAGAATGTGACTGTAACATCCAAAGCATCAATTTAGATAAGATGGTTCGAAATGAAAAACCGGCTGGAAGAAAACGTTAAATTACATGTTTTGAAAGTATCGCATATAACTCAATTCAATTAGTTTGAAGACGACGCCAACCAAAATCATCCTTCTACATGGAAATGTACACGACAACCATTTCCTGGAGGATAGTTCTTACTTTCTAAAATATATAGATTATTTTAATCTTATTATATAGATTATTTTAATCTTATTTGTGTTGTGATTCAATTTCTGTAAAAAAAATTTGTTTGAACAATAATTAAATTATTGATAGTATATCTGATGATAATTTGAAAAACAAATTCCAATTTGCAATTATAAATTTGAAAAGATAAAAATGAAAAACAAATTCAAAACCAAAAGTCTAGAATAATATTTAGAGAATAGAAAAAATAATCTCAAAAATTTTACTAGATCACAAACTAAAGAAAAAAAATATTCAAGTACTAATTAGCAAAATATGAAATCTAGAAACCCAGAAAGTCGCTTGCAAATGGAAAGTTGACCGACCAGCAAAACAAATCATCAACTAAAATTTGTTTCGTCGACCAAATCCCGATGGTGGAGATTGGTAACACATCACACATGTTGGGAGGACCTTTCATCAGTCACTTAGGTGTCTAAACATGTGAAAATACGATAAATTCTGGAGAAAAAAAAAAAACCAGTTTGTACATTAAACAAGCCATCTACACCATTCTAGCGAAAAGTGTGTAAATAGCAACCTTTCAGTTCGATACAAAATTCCATTAGCTTACTCTACTCCATCTGTATTCTCGTTCTCTTTGCCAATGCGAGAAAAAAATATTGAAGAAAATACTGTTTCATCGTAGCTACAGGTTATTCTGACCATAATTTCGTATCGTCACTGTCACGAAAAAATCTCCGTTTTGGTTTTGAAAGTTTGTTTCAGGGCGAAGCTTAGTTTCGTATTTTATATTCCATGCTATGAGTTGGTGCTTCACGAACACGACGTTCACAGATGAAGAAAAACTTCTAAGACGATAAAAAAAGCCCAGAAATCGAAAGTGCCAAAAGAAATTTAAAAACTTCCCCGAGACAGCACAAATCAGAGGACGTTCAATTTTCTTGGAGATGCTTGATTGACGTGACCCCGGCTGAAGGGCCATATAACACAATGCCATAATGGTACATACAGTTCCGCAGTCCTCTCTACAACTACTCGAATGCGAGCAGAACTATGTGGTCCGAATCTTGAAAACCAGACCCGGAGCCAGCAGGAAGAATCTAGATCCACGCTTCGTTGTTCTTGGATTGGGGGCCCTTCGAGTGCGGGCGACACAGCGCCCGACCACTCGAGAGGCAATTGCGTTTCTACCGACGCGACATGTTTACTTGGAAGGGACGCTGATCAGACCGTTCACAACGCTGGACGCGACCAGCACTGCGAACAGCTCGGCTCCCACGACACCTCCTGCTTGCACCGTGGGCGAGATTCCCTCAGATAGTCCCGCATTTCCTCCCACATCAATTTTGGTGGCTGTGGTCGTCGCTCCCTGAATCGCATTCTTCATATCACCAATTTCCTTCTCTCCCAGCTTGAGCAAATCGGAACCCTCCTTCTCGATCATTGTCACCTCACTCTCGATTGCTTTCTCGAGTGGCTCCAATCTCTTCTTGATTCCAAATAGAGGAATGTCTTTAGCCTCGGCCTTCTCGGACGCTGCCAGCAAGAGAGACAATGCTGCGAAGGAGAACACACCCCTCCTGGAAACGGCATTGGCCTTCTCTTCAGCCTGGGCGCATCGGACCTGTACAGCCTGTGCACGAGGAGGAAATTGAGGCGAAATTTCCAACATGACTCGACGGGTACAAGACCCAAATCTCTTTCAACGCATCAGAGCCACAATTCGAAATTTCCGCACGGTGTTCATTCGATTTTCAGCATATGAGCTCAATTCAAAAGCTAGTAGCTAAAAAGAATCTTCGCATATTTCAAGATATTGTCATCTCCACTTCATGGGCTCCATCCTCGACCCCAATTTAGACAGTAGTGAAGCGAAATTGCAAGTCGGATGTCCCTAACCACACCTGGGTCGAGCTCGCAGTCAAAAAGTCATCGAAGGCGCATCGACAGAAAAGGAAATTGCATCATTAGTTTAAAATGTTATCCGTGACATAACCGTGGAAACGAGTCTTCCGAGTGCGAGGCTCAACTTACCCGGTAGCCCAGCGAATTGGAGGAAGAAGCAGGAGAAGCCGGCGCGATTCGGCTGGAAGCGGAGACGAAAGCAGCCGAAGACGACACAGCAGCAGCTGCTGCACACGCCATCGCCATAGCTCTTCTCGCGGGGCGGTCTCGGTCTGACTGGTCGCTGAGCTTCTGTCCTCGGAAGGGCCTGAGGCGCTGATCCTGCTCCCGTATACAAGGAAACGATCGAGAATGATGCTCCTGCTGCCTCAGACCTCCACGCACGCGATTGCGCGCGCAATCTGGATTCTCGGAAAGAGTGGCAGATTCGGGCTCCAGCGCGGTTCCGCGCGCAATCTGGAAGCCGGATACAATCCAATAGAATGATGGTCGTAGATTACTCTCTCATGTCCCTTGGACTCGGACTGCTGGCGTAAATAATCACGTAACCTAACCTCCAGCCCCTTTTGGCCCCGGATGCCGAATTTTAATTTCTGTTGATATTGACACGAAGCTTCTTATCTTCTGGTAGTGCCCGGACCTTCAGCTCGTTGAGATTCTCTCTGTACTTATTGATTTGGTGTCCCACCGTAACAGCGATCTTTTAGATACTCGTGATATGTGCATAGAGTAACATTTAAATTTCTAAAACTGTACTCTTGTGCAATTTTCCTTCATATGTACATGTTAGAGATCATTCTGAATATTCGACTCAAATTCGATGACGTCTTCATATCCTGGATCAAACTCTCATTCTGTAATCAGCTTACAGTATAAAACATGCAGCTCAACCATTGTCTAGACCCTCAATTACGAAGTATCTTCAATTACAAGTAAGTTTGGATTTGTATTGGAGGCGACTTCTAAGATTCTCGATATATATCTCTTATTTTAAGATAAATAATCAATAATTACTATAATTTTCTATATCCATGTAAAATGAATAGCTTATATCTTTAATTTATTTCATACATCAATTCATTTACGAAAAGCTTCAAAAGGATTGAGGTATAATTCACTATCAACATAAATGCTTTTAATTTACATAATATATAAAGAAAATTAATAAATATTTTATATATTGTACAGATGTAATGTTCGTCAGATGTTTTTTCTCATTCAATTTTTTTAAAACACGCCTATGTTCACCAAAATCTTATCTGTTATTTTCAAGTTGAGAAATGTGAGACTTATCACTTCATTATTTATGTCATGTTTATTCTTTACAATAATTTTTTTAAAGATATACAGAAAATTGAAAGGAATCAGTGAAGTAATAAAAGCCTCATTTACTAAGTACATGAACCTTTTTTCCTGTTTTGATATTTCTTTATATACGAACATTGTAAAATCAGTCGTTATCATTTCTCAATTTGACATGCGAGGTTTTTTCCTGTACAACGTGAGCTCACAATTATACAAAAGTTCAAAACTTGATGTAGATAATCTTTACACTGTTCTATGTTTTTACAGTTTGTTATCTTTACACTGTAATAGAAACATCTATGTTTTTTTCTATTTCTGATAAAATAAAATTATCACGCATGAGAGAGCGAGAAAACGTAGAAACCTATTACAATCGAAAAAAATTTTAGATTCTGTTTTAAATTAAGAGTGGAAATTTCCAGTAGTTCATTATACAGTTTTCAAATTCATTGTGTATCATGACATAGAATAGTATCGGATTTTTTATGAAATAAGAACAAGCGATCATTTCAAGTATGTGTTGTCCATCATTAACACACATGAAGTTTATTCTCCCATGTATATACTGTACACACGAATGTGAAACAGATAGGTGCACATGATGAAGCTTGGTACACCTTTGAATACACCCTTGAATACACATTTGCCGTACATAAAGTATCCATGTCATATCTTCTTACACATGTATGAGACACAATTTTCAAATGTGAGGTGTAGCGCTTGTGTACGTAGCCTTTTGCACATGTAGACCAGACAGTGACTAACAGTTGTTGTTTCCAAATGGACTGCACAAAATGTTGATCTTCATCGAAGGCGGATGAAAAAAAAGGAAATCTTTCTTTGAAAATAAAAACTTCAAAACGTTCATTAGAAAAAACAGTCTTTATAATATAGAAGATGAAATTAGTAGTTATTACAAAAATGAAATGTTTAAAAATATTATTGAATAAAAATACATGTATACATGCTCATTTACATTGTATACTTCCAGGAATTCATGTTCTGATAGAAGAGTTTCAAGTAAGGATGAGGGAAAAATGAGCACAGTATGTTTAACCACATGTTATAAAAAAATTGATCAACTATATTATTTGCTACTAGTTAAAAAATTGATTTGTTCGCTGTAAGGTTGTTTGTTGATTTGTTCTTCGTATTATCTGGACGTCGTCAGTGTTTTGAAGACGGAAGCATCATGTTGCCATGACAAGTAACACATCAGCTAAGATGACACGAAATGATGCCATGTTGTGATAAGGTCGGAGTCTCGACATGTCGTAAATTCCTTTCTGCGATTTCGGCGTGAAGTAAGATATACAAAATTCACGCTGGAATCACTTAAACACAAGTAAAATGAGAAAATTAAGACTTTTATCCTGATTCAGAGTCGTATCCCTGAATATTCTAACAAAAGCTCAGTGTCGGGTATTTTAGACATACGTGCTCTAGGAACTCTGAATGATTGCCACTGTAGTTCATGAGGTAATAATTGAAGGAGGTGATCATATATTTCTATGATATCCAGTTTATTTGGGTGTAATGATATCTATTATGTAGCATACTATATAATTCTAATCTCTCAAGGAACTCGTCTTTAATCATTAAAACTTAAAGACAACGTAAGTGGTCTTCTCCGTAAAGTGGGATTTATTAGTTAATGTATCAATCCACATTATTACGTGTGATTTACTTTCCCAACACGGCACAAGATTTTTCTTTGGGCAGAGGTTGGTTAGTTCTGTGTTTTCGTGAATATTGCAAATCCGTTCAAGATGTGCAGAATCATTCTTTACTAGGTAGGATTCGGCCAGTTTTTCAATTTTTATTTTTATTTTAAATTTAACTAGGCGCTCGAATTGAATTGCATCTTCAAAAAAGTTAATGAAAATGCTAAAATCGAAAAGCCAAAGCGGGAAATGGTGCAAGTCCAAGAAAATATTAATTCTGATACGAAAGAGCCACAACGCGAAGATGACGGTAACGAGGGCGAGGGACGATGAATCTGCAAATGAACGACGGACGATGAGTCAGAACGTCGCACACACGACGACGACGGACGGAAGGGGATGCCGGGCGACCGCGACTGCCCACGAATCCATCCGATCGGCGCACTCTCACCACGTAAAGCAGCCTTACTTGCCCATCACTCCCTCGGGCGCTGGCTCCCCTTTACCGCAAATCACGCGGCGGTGACCTCCCGCCGTCGCCGTCGTAGTCGTAGTCGACCCGCAGCCCGCGCCAGAGCTCGCGGCCCGTCGAAACCCTCGCCCGACGGGCGAGCACTCCCTCGCCGGCGTGGCGGCCCCGTCAGCGAACCCGCGATCAGCGACCGCGGGCCTCGGCTGCCAGCCCGACAGGGCGTCGAACTAATCGCGGAGCACGACAAATTGAAGATTTGGGGCCCCCAGTTCAATTTCATTTCGCGGCTTTTGGGACCCCTCCCGAGCTAAAGCTACGTGTGCAGCACGAACAAAGGTCTCGGTGCGGAGAGACAGTCTTCGAGAGAGGTCGGAGGGAGAAGAGAGCCCGGTAGAGACAGAGAGTGAGAGAGAACACAGAGACACAGACAGAGAGCGAGCGCTTGCGAGGGAGCGAGGGAAGGAACGAGAGATTTTGTTGAGCGAGAGATTTCGGCTGATGGCAGGATCGATGGAAGGTGTCAGGTATTCGGTCGTGGCTTGCGTGATTTTGGCTCTGGCCGCAGCCGTGCCGCAATGTATGTCCGAGGGACAGGAAGAGGTCGAGGGGAAGATTTTCGCACGCTCGTTGCACGAGACGCAGGTGAAGAAGGAGAGGAGTGTGGATCTGAGGAAGGGCATTCACGCTCGCAGGAGCGCCACGAATCGCGGTCGGTTTTCTTCTCAGGAAGAAACGAGCGATGAAATCAGTGCCGATATGCCCCCGATGTTTAAGAATCCCGGCTTCGTGAGGTCTCATCGTGGTGTTGGAATGAGGAGGAGAACTCTTCAGTCTGCTGTTGCCGAGCAGAAAGGGTTTGTTGCCAAGGCTTGGCCTGCACAGTTCACTATCAGCTTCACTTCGCAGTCGGGTGCTGTGACGGGCTATTTGGCCTACGATTGGATTAACCAGCGTGAGGTTGTGGCTTACGGTGAAAACGCGACGTTCTGCGGCAATTTCTTCACCGACGAGCCTTGCCTAAAGCTCCAGGTTCCAGGTAGAACTTACGTGTACATTCCATCGCAAGAGAAGTGCATATCGGGAGCTTTCGGCCCCGGATCTTTGTCACCGGAGTGGACATCGGAGTCGACCTTTGTCGGAGTTGAGTCCGTGCCAGGCGTCGGACTTTGCAGGAAGTTTGTACATCTTCCCACATCACAGACTTGGTCGGAGACAGTGGATGGATCGTTGCCATGTGCTTACGGCTCCTCGGAAACTTCGATGACCTTCTTCCACCCACAGACCCTCCAGGTCGGACCTCCAAGCCAGGAACTATTCGAGTTCCCAGACTACTGTTTCGCTGAGTCCGGGTCGGTGGTGGCGTCGCAGTAAGCGATGGAATGCGAATTTCTTTGCGTTTCATAATATAAAGGTGAGCCAACCTTGGTAGATCTGGCCATACAACATTTCGAGGTCTGGCATTTAACTACGAATTGTATCTGGATTGGACCTTGCTTAAGATTGTCTCGATCGAAGGTGAGAGTTCTCGGGAGTCTCGTGAGAGGACCCCAGCAGGATTATTGTCATGGACATACATTAATTGTACTCAGTCTTAGTTGTAATCATAATGTGGGCCGGAATGGGCCGTCTTTTCGCGCAGCATCACATGTAGAGCCTGAATATGTTGCCCTTGCTTGCCGATCCTGGTAGGAAAAGTGTTGTTAAACTCAGTTGCAGAATTTACTTCCATCTCCGAAGGTCGGCATTGTTGTTTCCTTTTCTTTTTGTAGGACCTAGTGGCTGTAAGAGTATCGGGACTGCTCCGAGTCTTATTGAAATATTTCACCGGTAATCGAGCTTGAATGATGCGTCCACATGTGCTTGCACTCTCGAGTGTGTTTGCTTTTGGTGACGTATCTCTTTTCGTCACGACGAGTTCATGGACATGTGACTCTGAGCATTTCATGTTTGTCGTCATGTACTCAACCATCGAACATGTGGTGTAGTGGTTGAGCCAATCAAAGCACGATTCTCTGGTTGTCTTGTCTGTTCATCATGGCTTTTGTATGATCGTCAGTGGAGTTGGTGACGTATTCTAGTTGTACTGTATTCAACGGGTTTTGCTATTGTACTCTCTTTTGAAATCTCTATCGATGTAAATAACGAAGTAATGGCCCGGGGCTGATTATGTAAATTACTTTTACCCCTCTCTTTCGAAAAGGGAGAATTTGTGAATTATCAAACCTCGATATATCTGCATTTCACCATAGCCATGACAGGGAGTTTTCAATCTTCGGAGAGGAATTAAATAAAAGTCGTTCAGTGAGATGTTAGAAAATTGGCGTCATCGTCATAGTTCTTGAGTGTGTTTGTTACTTAATAATTACATTAAGAGGTAACAAAGATAAAAACAGATTACAGCGATGTACTGCTATCCTAAATGTTCGGTATTTGTGGAAATGGAGTGCCAAACATTTCACAGGGTCCACCAATGAAGCACCGCCGAGTCCTTATCAGTAATCGAAGCATTTTCGTAGTTGATGCTCATATCTTCAAAGTGGTTTTTGAAGCTATGCACAGAGCATTTACTACCCTTTCATTGGAGAAAGTAAAAACAATGCACACCGAAACTGCATGATCTACATCCGCAGGAATGAGGGCATGAAGTGTATGAAACGTACTTAAGGTCAAATTTAGTATTGCAAGTTTTCCTCTCTCGCTGGTGTCTGATCCAGTTCGGATAAATGTTTTCAAGATCTAGTAAGACTCAAAAATCGAAAAAACTCGGCGAGGAGATTGATACTACGGGGTAGGTACAGATTTCTGTCACATTATCGTCACATATGCACTTCAAAGAGTACTTGTCGATACGGAATCGTTTCAAATCAGCAGGACGAAGACATTTGAATAGCATGAATTACCTGAAATTTTATGACAGAATTAAATTCTATGAGCTAGATCTAATGCTAGATTCTAAATAACATCTTGAACTTGTGGTTACCTATCTAAGTTGAAGAATATATATGTAAGGATTAAGTTGTCAGTATAAAGGTTGATGCACATGGTCTAAGAGTGATGTTCTTGCTACAATGAGTTTTAAAATTTTCTATATTGATTGAAAGAGTTATGAAATCTCTACATGAAATAAAATAGTCGATTTGAAAAATCCATTAATTATATAAATTATAATTATAAAAAGTTTTAACATGTCATTTTGAATGTATTTACATGAATATTACGACATATATGATCTTATGAATTTTTTAAATTTAAATTTATCCATCAAATTTTGAGATAAAAATGATAAATTTTAATAATGGATTTTTAATGTTATTTTTTATTTTTTTCATACATGATGAATTTTTTGAAATAATATTAAATTTATAAATTAATTCTTATAATTTTTTATCAAAAATCACGCAGTCTTTATAATTCTATTTTTTCATAATAATTAGGATATTGATACTCCTGAATTTAATAAATACTATAAATACATATATCCACTTTATCATATCATCTTCCTTTACATTAAAAGAATACACGGATGAAGTAGGAGGTGTATATTTTGATAGTTTATAAAGGATTTGATTAATCATCTTCATGGATGTGAGACAATTTATATCACATGCAAATATAAGACATCTTTCTTTTATTCTAGTATATATGTTCATGATGAGAGATTACAGTAGATCTGACCATACTAGATTACATGGTTTTCAATTTCATTACTTTTCGGGCATTATACTCCGGGCAATGTGTTACCTATTGTTCATGTGCTGCTTATGGGGATGCTCGTGCAGTGGGTTAACAAAGTAACCTCCATAGTTCATATACTTGGTTTATAGTTCCTGTCCATTTACTTTCATGGGGATTTTCCTTCATTTATGCTAAATTACTAAGCCCTTTATTTGCAGTTTTTGAGTTTTTTTCCACTGCAAATAAAGGGGCGAGTCGAGTCGAAGAGACGGAGGCAGAACGAATGAGCGACGATGCTGGAACCGGGTCGACCTCGGGACGCTTTGTACCGTTGCGTGACGCCGTCTGAATTGGCCGAACTCCGAAGAGGTTCCGGGAGAGGAACATTTGCCGGTCACTTCGATGAGAAATGTCCCGCGGGTCGATGTCGGAGCGAGGACTGGACGTTCAGCTGTCCAGCGGTTCCCGGTCGCCGATCGATCGATCGACGACATCGGAGCAAGGCCAACTTTCGGTCGCGCAACCGGCAGCTAATGGCAGTCCTGCTGCGCTGACCGGTTGGGCGACGGGCAACTGCCGGGGAAGGGGGATGGGAGCCGGATGGTTAGTTACCTTTGTCATCATCGGTGCAAACTGCACGTCTTCCGCCGCGAACGGGCCCCAGCGTCCCTGTGGATGCCTGGCTCTGCTGCACGCTCTGGCCCACGGATCGGCCCAAATCCGCGATAGTTTAGGGTTGTCATTGATCGAGTGAAGGTTTCTGATTCACGGGAAGTCGAAATGTTGTGGATCTGAAGCTCACCATCGCTGCTCGATGCCCACATGGAAACTGTGTCTCTCACTTCCTTCCGTTGCGTGCTCTCCAGATCCCCTGCCGATTATTTCTCGTCGGCTGTCGAATGTGGCTAACTGCTGTGAACTTTGCTCGAACATAAGCTCGTATTAATGCGACGCTGAGGATGTTTTGAAGTCGTCCTCGCCACGATCTCTGGGTGCTCCGGAATCGTTATCATTATGGTGGACCCGATCGATCTATGTCTCTGGTAGAGGTAACCGAAGTGTCGGACAATGTGTAACGATTTTGAAATTTGAGGCGGAAGAAAAGTTGCATCTTGCTCAGCCAGCCAATCCTGAGCGACAGCGACTTGCTGCCATAATAATCCTCACTTCGAAGCTGCCCCTACGAGAACTGCTTCAAATTCCTAAGTCATTCATTCTCCACGCTAAAATTATATCAAACGCTCGCTGAACGATGCAACCAAATCTCGTGGAGCTGACAATACTCTGGTAATACAAGTTCTGTTACATGGTTGGGTGTTCTCGGAATTGCCGATGCCTGGCTGGTGTCAATGAAGGTGTACATTCGAATTTGTGGGAGGTTATTTGTAGCCACGTGGTTGCTGGATTGCTGAATCTGAGCGAGACTCGCCTGTAACTGTTCTCGTGGAGGATGAATGGAAGTTACCCTCCCCTAGATTCGTTGGGCTCAGGGAAGAAGACTGGTGCTCCTGAAATGGCTGGACTCTTATAGAGGCATTACGATGGGGTGTGAGAAGTTTCGAGATGGTGGAATGGGAGTTGGAGGCGTGCGTGCGAGCATGGAAAGGCGGTGGCTCATCAACGCCAAAACCACAGTGATGAGGCAAAGGTTCGATGTCTGTCTAATCATGCTGTCGAGAAGTCTCCCATGGCTCAATTCGGACAGAAGATTTATTACATTTTCAGAAACTGTATCCAGAAAGTAGATCAGAGAAGTGATGCATGCGCACCATCTTAGAACGCAGTGCCCAAGCATCTTAGTTGAATTGAGCTTTCCGCAAGCACGTCAATTTTACTGTCTTATAATCCTTTGACACATTTTTGTCTGTGTGCTGTTCAGAAAATGGCAAGAAGTGAGAATGCAGAAGGAGCAAGAGGAGATGAAAAAGGTGGCGGAGATTCTCGAGAAACGGAAGAGGGAGCGTGCCAGATTGGCTGCTTACATCCACATGCAACCAGCAAAATGCGCTGTAAACGCCACGAAGTGCACGAGGAAAGTGACCAAAAGATCCAACTGGAATACGTGTCTGATGGAGGACCAGGAACTCATCTTGAGACTCAGGGAGAAGTCTGCTGTTGCCCGAAACAGCTACAACCAGAGGGCGGACATAGCTGCCGATGATCTGTGGCAAGGGAGTGAAAAGGGCCAGCACTACGGCACTTACACCAACAGCTACCGGAAGGGATATCATGCACCAGAGCACAACTTTCTGATGGCTACGAGGTACATGGACGACACAGCGTATGAAATTTACAGTAACCCGGAGAGGGACCACAACGATTCGGATCAAGTGTCAGAAGCTTCTGCAGCCAAAGGCTCTATCCGATCGGAGCCTCTGAGAAGTGCTATCTGGGCTCCGTGAGTTCCAACTAACCCTCTACCAGACACCACAAATTCTTCATTAATGATACGAAGCCATGTCACATGATGCTACTTAGATTATGACCAAAAAAGCTCTAATCTCATCAGATTGCAATCAACTCGTTCATCGACATGTTCTAGTGTTTAAATTCAGCCACTACCGTAAAGTACTACCACACGAATGATTTGACTTCGAGCTACTGCACGTGCCATTCTTTGGAGATGTAGGAGCACAACACGGTTCACGATCTTTATGAGTAATAAATGACAGATAGGATGAGCCTAATATGACGAGCGTCAGTAGGGATGTTCCTACATATGCCTCGATGGCTGAAGAGGTTCGATATCAACCCGCTGCAAAGGCCAAGAGATTCAGCGCTATCGCTAGTGAGAAAGAGGATGACCACCAACCAGGTCTCCGATTGGAGAAGCATTTTCAAGCTCCCGCGACGAAAAGCAATCACCGAGTCGTATCTAAGCTCGCAGAATCTCATGCTGAGGCTTACAGTCGTGCTGCCAGTTCGGCTGCTCTGGGACAAAAAGAGTCCAGCTCCAAACCTGATAGCGATCTCAGAGAAGAGATTCTGAAAGCACGCCTAGCCAATGAAGCTGCCACAGCGAGACTCATAGCCGAAGTAAGCGCTATTGAATCGCGTCTGGAGGATTGCAACCGGAGCTTGCAACCTTTAGACTTCAGAGAGGGCGAATCAGAAGGGATTACTGGAGAGCTGAACCAGTACACCAGCGATACCGATCCCCTTTCTGGTGAAAGTTGTGGCGAAACCGACAGCAATTTTTCATCCGACAGTGATGAAGTAGCATCAGCATCATTTCAGAAGACAACAACAGACAGAAACGAGAATGGTCTCGGAAAACCGCAGCATGAGGCGTTTCAGCCATGCAAGCAAGTAATCGAGAAGAAGGTAGTAGCTGCCGCATCAGATCCACAACCGTCTAATGACATTGACTGGAACACTGTAACTGTCGGTTCTCCCGAGAGTTGCCATGATATGCAAATGGTCAGCACCGAGACCAATTCTAGGAACGAAGAGAAAGCAAGGTCATACGAGGATCAAAAGAGTCACAGGTCTTCGAAGATCATGGCAGCAGCAGCTGATAATCCACATACCGAAACTTCGAGTGAAATCGACTGGAACCTCGTGACTGCTAGCTCCCCTGAATCTTGTGAGAAAATTGAAGGGAACAGTTTCCAGGCTACCAGAGAGGCTTGTACGTACCACAAAGAGGTGAAAGCAGGTAGTGAGGAAAGTCCTGCAGGAACCAGTGAAGGCAAGGCAGCAACGACCGTGAAGTCTAGGAAAGACAGCCCTCAAGTTTGGGAGATAGACTGGGACAACCACACAGACCGATGGCTCAATAATAGAAAGGACAGCAATCAGATCAAGCAGCAAGCAAGGCCTTCGAGTCTCTCTGGTATAGGAGAATGGAGATTACCAGCCAATCAGAACTCTGTACGCCAGCAACAAACCGAGGATTCCGTCAGTCTACGAGAAGAACGCCAAAGGATTGAGAGCTGCTCTAGACGTCCTCCTATCATTCCCGAAGGAAATGGAAACTCCTGTCGAGCCAGAGTGGAATTACCTGTGTTGCCATTGCATCATCTGAACCTTGGAATCTCTCAGCCCATGTACAGAAATTGCATGCAGACGCACTCGGTACAGCCTGGCTACCATCAGGCGGAGAACAACCTTCAGGACGCATCCAGGGGGGTGGGATTTGGGAAAAGATTTGATTCTTCTCCAGATAAGGAAAATTATCGCAAAAGCCAGAGTGGGGCTCTTACGGAAGAGGAAGAGAAGATTTTTGCTTCCTTAGAGAGGCTAGACTGGAAACTTGCTGCATTACATACGAGATCTGTGAGCACTGGGAGGGATTCGTATGTATCCCAAGGCGAGTTCTCGACTAAGTCAGCTCCGGCTGTGATGGGACCGCCTATCAAGAAACTGGGGCATGCTGGTGTGCACAGCGCAAAGAAGCCAATCCCTTACTCAACTGTACCGCCAAGGCCACTGGTAAATCTCACACTTCTTGACAAGTCCATAAGGCTTCTGATTCTGTGTCCTGCATGAATAGGCATTCGTTGCACAAACAGCCTAGTGCCCGAACACCTAACCGAACTAATTCGGTAGTGAAGCATTCCGCGAACTAATATCGCGAGACTTCAAGTAGCTGTCTTGTGCACTCTGCTGTCGATGGTTCTGTTGAAAGGAAATCCTACTTCCCTGACGATGATCTTCCTTACTGTTGTTAGACACCACAATCACAAAGGCCGCCTACTGGATTGAGGAGACGTCGACAAGTTGGACTGACGAACAAGTGTGCGGGAAAGGCTTCGAATTCTTGTCCCAAATAGTAAGTCTAGCGTCCTCGATTTGCAGTAATTTGCAACCGCATTCTTGATTGCAAAGTTGATAACAATCTGCACGTAAAATCTAGTGCTAATACTCAACTAAAAGCAATCATAATACCAATGGTCTGTACTCCATCTCACAGACGGTCAAAACCCTTGCAGTGTTGCAGGTAGTTCCAAGGACACCTGCGTCCAGTCGGAAATGGGTTCGGAAAAGTTGCATTCCTCTAGGGGAACTATCGTCTGCCATCAAAGTGCGGGCCAACTTTTTCATGCGGTGTCCGCTTATTAAGCCATGCTTGTCTTGCAAGAAACAGCTAGTCAAGGTATGAAGAGTGTAATGGATCCACAGACATTACATAGGCGGCCATGCCATATGTCGATCGGGACATACGGCGTGACGTCCATCTCTGTTAACTTGTGAATACTGAGTCGAGTAATCTACTCAGAGGCCTGAATAGCAACTGACTTCTTGTCTAAGAGGACACCCCTTACTGGATCATTTCTGTGTCACTGTCGACCTCGCCACGGCCACTAGTGTGCGCAATATCTCAGGAGTTAAATTTGTGGATCCGTTGGTGCAAAGTAGGAGAAGAGCATCACTTTAACAGCTCCATGATAGAATATAAGACAGTGCAATATATGCAAAGGTGGTCTATCACTTGAAAATTTACTAGCGGACTTTCAGATCTTGAGAAGCACAGTAGCACATTGCACAGAAGTGGTTCAGTCGGATATCAGTAGTGAAGTGTGGTTGAAATCAAGTCTTTCTGTTCGTTCGCTGGATTGCTAAAATTCGTCCAAAAGCAGAGTGCAAAACCGAAAGAGTACAGATCCAATGAAGGTTCCTGCTCGCAATTTGCACAAGCCTGGCATATCAAATGGAAAATTAATTAAGTTTGCCTTATTACAACAAAAATCAGGGACCTGATTTTTACAGGTTTCGGAATCTACTGACTACGTGTGCAACAAAATGCCGACAACTTAAACCAGGATGTCATACTACAAGTACTAGTACTTCGAACACTGCTAACGCTACAAGGAACGACCAAAGGCTGGCCCCTACGGAAAAGGCGCTACTTGGTGGCGGTGCTGTCTCGACTGGGGGACAATAAATACCCTGAGGCGAATTAGGGTCAGTACATATACTTGCAAAGTATCCTCCACTATAGTTTCCTGCCAGGCTCAAGTATGAGAAAAACTGCTCGGCACAATCATAGTTAGCATCGTTGATCACGCTCCCATTTGCTCCAAGCACTGTGCAGAGAGACTGACAGCACTTTTTGACATTGAACGTGCCGACTAAGGAGATGTTGTTCTCACTGGGGCACGCAGTGAGAATTGGAGTGAAGTTGAAGAAGTTGTAGTTTTCAGGGCAGGCTGCAACAAAGAAAAAACACGACACGAGTTAGTTTCCTCTCCCCTAGATTTTCTAAAGTGCATAGGTAGCTCTTCAAGTCAGAGCTTCGATATGACGTGGTAAACAACGATCAACTGGAGTTTTAAAGGTATGATCAGGATAACTTTGGGTGGGAATACGAATATACTACGGAAAATGCCAGTGCACTTCGGGGTATTATATAGAAATTTGAACATTGGTATTATGAGAACTTAGCAAGAAAAAGAAAAAATTTGACCAGATTATTTCCAATCAGTGCAGACAGAGCACAACAGCTTTATCATCACAGAGGCATTAGGGGCATTGAATTCTGCCAGAGAAGATACTAAGAAGAGACAACACGTACAGCCAAACAAGAGTCTTTGTAACGAGCTGTACAAAGTCTAGAGAATGCTGTGTGAAAGTCGGCTGATGGTAAACATCTGAAGATTACCGAAAATAAAACTTTCCGACTGTGGTGGCATATTTCTTGACTCATTCACATAACAGGACCTCCAACTACTGCGGAACCGATTAAATCCAGCATCATTTCTTGCAGAGGGAAGTGACCAATAGAACGTACAAGCATACAAACCTTCATCCCACCAAAGGGCCCAATGAGGATCGCATATTCTAGAATGCATCGCTCTAGAGAAAAGCCAAATGTATACTCACGTAATTGACTGTTCTGCAACAGCTGTCGCCCGCCACTCCTGGAATCTTCCTTACTAGCTTCGAACTCTGTAACAGCCAGGAAATTACATCAAAACCTACGCAATCGATTCCGTTTGACGTCAGATTTCAGCTCATAAATCCCAACAAGTGATCACGCAAAGCTCTACCCGCGTCAGGTAGACGCATTCGTATCGGTCACATTGCATAGTTAGGAAAAACCGAATTACACAGCACGGTGGAACCGCGAGTCCAATCAACAAGAATTTTAGTTGTTGCTTCCCAAATGCATTGTGTTGTATTTAGATAGCACCACAGAAATAAACCTTTGTTCCAACAGAATACTAAACTGCATTCTTCACGAAAGAACACGGAAAGAACTCAAGTTGCAAAACTGATCCCAATCCGTGTGACTGACTGAACTACTCTCGTCTCCCCAACCGTACTGTACTGTTTCTTATCAGAGGCATACATTGGTAGACAACAGTCACATTTCTACGAAGAAGTCTTTCAAATGAAGTCGAGCCAGACTGAAGAAGGAAACGAACTGAGCTCCAAAAACATGCTCGGGATTTTACTGATCGCATCGAAGCGGGAGTCAAACATTCCATACGAATCTTCGATAAGGAAAGTGCTCTACAGAAGAGAACACATAACCGGAAGTCAGGACGAGAATGGCCTCACCTCCATTAGAAAAGTTGGCCAACGTACTGCACACCAAACACACGAGCACAATCGCATACAACGGTCTGGACATTCCCATCATGCACTGGCTCACTTCCCCGATATGAAGAATGAACTGGATGCCTCACAATCACTAACAACCACTTATCAGTTGACTCAGCTCGACACTCACTGTCGGTTGAAAACGTTCAGTCCCAGTCGAGTGAGCAATCACTCTTCCCCCACTCCCGTCACTCTCTCTCAGACCCGTCCCCTGATCTCGTTCCCACGCGCTGCAGCTTTCCGATCTCGCTCCCCTCTCTTCCTCTCTCACGGACGCAATCTCTCCACCCTCGAACGGATTCACTCGACAAAAACCTTCCCGCCTCCTCAAACTCTCGCAATGTGGACCACGGGAATCCTCCAATCTCGCTGGGCTATAAGGGGCACCAGAAAGCGTTTGCCCTGTATTCGTCTCCTCTATGTCCGCCCCGGGGCGCCAGCCAGCCGCGCCAGATCGCTTAACGAAGCTTCTTCCCCCCCCCCCCCCCCCACGCCGTACCTCCCCCGCGCTCGCTTTTCTCTCGCGCAATCGGATCCAGGGGCCAGAGGAGGCGACGGGCACGGGCGCGGGCGCCAAGGCCAGCTAAGGCTGGGCCGCCGGCCGCGCTATCCAGTCTGTCGCCGGGCCAGGCGCCACGCCCGTCCTATCGATCGGATGTCGCATGGCCGGGGCCGGCCGCTGTGGCCACTGTTGGGTCTGCTCCGTGTTCCGCTCCGGCGCTGCTCCGCGAGTGGCCCTCACTCCCTTCCATGTGCCCTCGTCTTCCCTCCGGTGTACCCTCTGGGAACAGCCGACTCTCGTTGCTCATTTCCGTCTCGCTCGCGGTCTCATCGGCCTAGGGATGGGCACGGCTCGGCTAACAGCTAGCCGGCTAATATTTTTTGTTAGCCGGCTAGCCGATAAATATTGCCATATCTATCAGAGACCGAAAATAAACCGTAAACTCGGACCGAATTTACGATTTCGGCCGATTATTTCCTCAGCTTTGATCAAATTTATTCAATAAACATTTATTTCGGACGAATATTTCGGTTGATTGCATTTTCGGGTGAGAGCAGATTAGACGACGGCTAGCCGGCTAAATTTGAGGCCAAGCCGGCTACGTACCCATCCCTACCTCGGCATTCCATTTTCCAGGAAACGTGTTGGACTTTGACGTAGCTCAAATTTTCATGCGATTATGAATGGGAGTTCTCGATTACGATAATTGAATTGGCATTTGCTACTGGACACTGTTTCAGAGATGTAATTGCTCTCGGTATCTACTGTTTGATTTCCATATGTTGGGGAGAAGGTAAGATATTCGATGAATGTGGAAACTTTTGGGCTTCGCTCCATTGCATGAAACGGATGAAAATGGCGATTCAATCATTGCATCATAGCAAAGGCATCGCCTTGTTGTTTTGTTTTGTCCGGATGCGAAAGTATTCGAGGGATATGATGCCACATCAAAATGATTTAGTTGTTTGTAGATAATTTGGTGCGAAGAAATGGTATATTCCATGGATTGGATCACATTTTTTTTCATTTTAATGATACTATAAACTAGTCACTGATATCAATTCTACTGCTTCATGGATCTTCCCATCTATCGTTATAGGCTAATCTCATTATAAGTTTGTTAAGTGTAAACATAATAGCAAGTTTTCAAAGAAGAGAAAATTTCACAGTTGATGCTGTTATAATTTCAAATGAGCATATTTATTACTTGACAATAAACAAAGTAACTAAAATTTTGGTGTAAGAGATTCAATCTTAACTTTTAGAATTGTATTCTTGGTGGATGAGTTTTCACATGAGTGAAGAAAAAAATCATCTATACAAATTGTACAATGTATAATTTCAAGAATTCAATAAAAAAATTGTGACTATGAAGAGAAGGGGTATAAAGATATGACATAATCAAATACAATAAATGTGATGACTATATGCTCTTAAAAAACCAAGTGAAAAGTAAGATGAAGGCTACTGATTTAGATAATAAATTTTAGTCTAATTTGTTCAACAATGACAATTAGAAATATCTTCATCAGCAAACTATGAGTATTAATATGCTACATTTACAAGTTTTGATTACATAGCAAGTGGATACCATGAAAGTGATACCATATTGTATGATATCTTTAGCGATGGGTTTATTGCTCAATGAGTTGTCAAACATGTTGTATGTCTCCTTTACACTCATGCAACATGTATACAGAGTTAAACCTCCTAATAGTGACGTACATTAGTTTTAGAGTTTTAGGAAGTATCGCTCCCACAAGATTGGATAGTATTTAGCGGATCATATAGATACATTCTTGTTGCACGTTTAGCAGATTCGGTAAATATTTAGTGGATGATCTGACAGATAATATCATTCTTGACGACTTGTCTTTGAATTCAAATATCAGAATGTCTTTAATAAGCGTAATTTCAGGTCGCCAATGTAAAGCAGAGTTATAAATTGTGGAAAGTGAGCAAGCAAAACTAAGATCTTTGAGATAAATCAGGATTATAAATTGTGAAAAGTGAGCAAGTAGAGCTAACAAGATAGAGATTTGTGTCTTTTGTTGTTTCAACCTATAAAATGGTTGAAACAACAAAATGAAAATAATGTAACAAGAATAAGAATGGACAGTGTTATATGGTGGGATTATGTAGAAAAATAAATTTTAATAAATTGAGGTTACAAAACCATCATTTTCATTTTTTCTCGGGTTTTTACTATAGCAAGGTGTGGAGAAAGTGCAGACATAGCAAGCCAGCGACTGCAAGGAAAGCTTGGGGCGGCAAAGGGAAGTCAAGTCAGGGTGCGTGGTGCAATTCCACGCCATGTTTGCGGCAAACAAGAGGCAAAATTGGTTGAGAGTTTGGCTCGAATAATAGCAATAAAGAATCAAATTCAAATTAATTTTTTTGAAAATTATAGTTGGAATCGACATTTTTGCCAATAGTGTCAAGTCCATTCTTATTGGATAGAATGTAATGGTTATTCATTACTATTGTCACTATTAGTAGCATGTCACTAATAAGAGGTGAAACGATTGGGAGATTTAACTCTGTATATGTATACAACAATTTAATATGCATATAAACTAAATTTCTTCAAATCTTATTTAAATCAATGTACGTTGTATTACATTAAACAATTGAATAGATAAAAAATCTTTAATGTTAGAAGACTGATAATTGTACTACATTTCTAAAATATTATGGTTTTTTTCTTGATATTTATTCTTCAACTTGAATCTACCTCTAGCTAAAAAACACTTGTCATTTACTAATCTGAACAAATTTAAGTCATATGCAATGTTGTATCAAATGATGAAGATGGAAGAGATTACTTTATTACCTTTGATCTAAAGCACTTACAATTTTGTTGTAAATGATTGTTTTTTCATCTAAAAAAAATAATACATGTGATATGACTGATAAGAATTTTCATAAGTTTAAGACATAAAATTACTTATCTTTATTATGTATCACCAATTCAAGATTCTAAAAATCAATGATAATATTATCAAAAACATTTTCATGATCTTTAACTTTTATATTAAAATCTTGCATATCAAAATTCATTAGCTTCAAGAAGACATTTAATTATAGCTCAAGAGTCTCAAATAGGATATTACATGCATCATATCAATATATTTGCTTTAGAATTAAATGTTATACATGTACTTAATAATAATCACAATCTTTTCTTGAAGGTTTTTCTAGTTGTCTTTGTTGTGGATGTACGGTTTTGGTCCTAACATCTTGTACATATTTGTAGCTTTCATCTTGCCTTTGACTTGTCTCTCCTCTGGTAAATAGTCACCATGTCCATCATATTTAATTTTGTCACATCCTATTTCCTCTTACTTCATGGCCGTTATCTTCTTATGCTAAATCTTAAATGTTATTCCTTGAAATCCTCACCATTTATAGAAACATTGCAAAATATTTTCTTGCCATTTCTTTTAAGGTATAACTCTTTATGTTTATAATGTTTTCCAATGATTCAAGCAGTTTGTGGTTAGTTATTTCAACTAATGTTGTCTTTGAGTACATAAACTTCAGCTCTAGACAAATCATCGATCTTGTGTTAGAAAAGCCATATCAGAAAGCAGCAGTAAAAAAAGATCATGAGATAAATAAGAGTATCAATTTGATCCCACATTTAACTCCTAGCAAATTCATCATGATTTGCAAATCAAATGTGTAGAGCTTTGTTAGTGACGTGGAAAAGACTCATTTTGACCTAAAATTTGTATATATTTCTTCTTGCGTATATCTGTAAAAAAACATAAAATGCGCACAAAAGAAAAAAGTATTAGGAAGTATTAGAATGAATAGCAGTCAACACAAAAAAAATCATTGAGCATTTGGATATATAAACACAATAAAAACCAATTAAAAAAGAAAGCAATAAAAAACAAGGCTATCAATAAAAGCCAATATTGATGTCATGTGTTTGTACATGCTTTGACTCCAATGAGGATATATATATATATATATATATATACAATTTTTCTTTGACTTAATCTTCAAGACACTTTTTTATATATACAAATTTAGCCCGAATTTTTTTTCAGTTTAACGTTTTTGAATATACATATATAAGGTATGACGAGGATTGTTATTTTATTATTTTATGAATTTCGGGTTAAATTAAATTAAAACTTCATGAATTTCTTCATTAACATAATCTAAGAACTGAAAAGTTTTTAAACAGAAGTTTTTATTTAGTTCATATATATTATTACGCAAAACATTCCATAAAATAGTAGCTTTTGATCATATAATTAGCAAGACATTGATTTTATGAAAATCTTCATTGAGTATGTATTTGAATTTTTCTATTCTTAGTATAAATAGTTCTAATTCTATATATAATTCTATAGTACGTTCAATTTGTCACATATTTTGAACTGAACAGATTTTTTTATGATTTTTATCATAAATTTTGATATTTCTTTGTCTAAAACGTACAAGAAATTACTTATTTTTATCTAGAAATTTAGTATATTTAATCTTTTCATCCGGTCTTGCAGCATTTTTTATTCAAATTTTGCGTTGAAATTAAATACAAATTTTGCTCCTCATGTTTAGCAGCATAAATGATTATAAATAAACGTATTCTTTTCTAGAATCTATTTCTCTTCGTCATCAATAATATAGCGCTAAATAGGTGGTGGTGTTAACGATTATACGAGTTGAAAGCTTGTGAAAGTTTCCGGATAAGCTACTCGAAACTAAAGCGAGTTATTTTCTCATGACAAATATTATACTCTTGAATAAGACCCATATCGTTATTTGAAACCGCCCTTATAGTATCCTAACCTATTATACAAGATTCAAGCACAGGGGCTAGGTAATAAATGGGAACTTGGATGCTTTGACCCGGGTTATCTTCAACCTGCGGTCAGTTTACAGGAGCGGGTGGGCAACACTGTGCTGTGCCTTCTTCCCCCTTTGGTTTATCTGAAGTAACTGCCACTTCTTCGGTTACAGATTCCCCTGTTCTGGTGAGGATTCCACTGAAAGCACAGAAGATGTGGTTTTTGGGTGAATGTCAGGTGGAGAATGTTTGAGTGCCGGTTTTTCTTTTTTCCAAATTAGTTCGTAGAGGCTGTTTTCTGGGATTGCTAACAAATTCTGTGTCCCGAAACAATCATAAAGCTCCATCTCATAGAATTTCCGTCAACAGTCGGTGTTGATCATTCTGTACCCCTTCGTCATAAAGCTGAAGTGATGAGTATTCTTTAATATCCCATCTTTAATTGTAGGTTCTCGATAGAAACAGGAGCTCAATTCTCCAGATAGTGATACAGGTCGAGCGCACTTCGCTCTTCATACAGGATGCTGTACATTCTGCCCATAGCTGAGAATTGGAAATCAAAGCTGATTTACACATTCATGTATGGCTCCCAATACCTTGGAGTGGAAGACTGATTCATTCATCTGCCGCTCCACGTTTGTGATCTATACCGTTTTCAAGGGGATGAATATCTTGCAAACGATTCAAACATTGCCTTCAGGTGACATTGATTATGAGCTACATAATCAATTCATTTTTATATCTTTGACGCACTTATTTTATTTTTTTATATCTACAGTTTCCCTACATATTTTTCACCTTGTTTCTTTCGTCACTTCACATGATTGAAATTCGGATTATATGTTTTGATGCATGTGATCAAATTCAACCTTATAAATCTTGAAATAATTTATCATTATTCAACAACAATAATCAATCTTTGACAATGGTTTCATTTGACGAAAGTACTGAATTATTTTTTATATCAAAATTCTTGATTGAAATGAAAATAACTTTGGTTATTTTCACTTGAATGATATACTATGAGTTCTCCAAAGATACTTATGAATGTTTATCTTGAAAACTTATTATAGATATAAATTATGGTGTTTCAATCTAATTATTGTAAGCAGACGGCCGTTCACTCCCTCTTTACTGACCTGCCCTATTCTGCCCTCACCTCCTGGTGGAACTTTATCCCAGCTTCAAAGACAACATAAAAATCTCCATGCTAATCTCCAACCACACTCGTCATTTGGCACCGGCAGGTGGTCACACCAACAGTTTGGTAATCAAGCATCGTTCTACTTACAATCTTCTCGAGCTTTAGGACGTTTCATTGGACTGGACTCAGACAGGTCGGACTCTCGACTGCTCTCCATTACGCGTCTCAAAATAACGGAATTTATTTGATGGAACCAATTGCGATCCGACGTGCCGATCCTTCTTCATTTCGACCCGGTTTTGATGTTACCACTATGAGATGAAATATATACTTTTTTACAAGCTTGAAAAATAAGTATCAAATTTCTTTTTTGAATATGTAATATATGACTATCATGTTGTATTTTTTATTTAGTTTCATATAGATAAAATGTGAAACTAGATTAGTGTTTTCAATTTAATAGAAAAAAATAAAATAAATGCTTGTAAAAAATTAAGGGGAAGCTAATTTTTTTTTTGAGAATTGAGATTAATAAAAAAATATAATTATATTTATCAATTTAAAACATGAAAACATTAAATACTATGTGTTTTGGAATTTAAATAATTAACGAAAAAAAATTACAAACTCATGACATATATGTGAAACAGTTTTATTTGTAGTTTTTAATTATTTTTTTAAATCATGAAATTTTAAAAAATTTGTATTGAAGATCATAACTTTTAACTTTTAAAGATATCATGTTGAATTCATTAAAGCAAAATTTTTAATTTTTCCATTCACTACCTCATAAAAAATTAAAATCATTGTCAATATCCTCATATGCATCTCTTCATGCATAAAATCGGGTTTTTTTAAGGATTAAATATAATATATGATTATATTTGAAATGATCATCATATTATCGTTTTTTTATCATTCAAAGATCATTCAACATGTTATACTATGTTATATGAAACATTATTTGTTTGCCATATGAAGAAGGTTGTATAACTAATCATATATTTTTATATAACAATTATTATTTTTGTACCATGAAAATTCAAAGGAAAATACACTGTATTCAATTCCTTTTTTACAAAAAAATTTCAATATAGTACAAAAATGAGTTTTTTTTAATAATACATTAATTTTTGAAAGTAATAGATCTGGATGGATTAAAGAATATATTTCTCGCAGCTGATAGTTTAAAATTTGAGTATAGTTGATAACATTTAGGTGTGTAGAGTTATAGGATTCACACTGAGAAATTTTTATTATTGTTTTTCATTTTTCAAAAAAAAAATCTTTATAAAATATCCTCATTCTATTAATTGCAATGTTAAAACACCATGGATGAATTTTTTATGATGAAAATTGAAATTTTCATGGATGTGGATTTTGCTATTAATTTTGTATTGAAAAATTTTTTCAAATATAATATAAAAATTCATCGAATGTGCATACATTTTTTTTTGGTGATTATCTTTATGAATATTCTTCATGATCATTAATTTAGGCTGTAATTAAAAGTATAAAAAATTGAAATGTAAAATAAAAATTATACACAAAAATGAAGGTTTTGCATTGAAAAAATCTGGTTTGTGTGATTACTGTGAAATAAAAGCATTTTATGCATGAAAATAATCTCAGAATAAAAAAACCAATGAAAGTTGATAGTATACAAAATTAAAAATTTGAATAAACTTAAATCAATATGTATGAAATAGGATCAAAAGTTTTTTAATTGATTTTATTTTTCAAACATGATCGGAAATTACAGTGGAAACCTTTAAAAATTTCCGATTTGTATAATGCTCATATGGAGCTTATTCTGAACATATATTTGCGATTATCGCGAATATGCTCAATGGATATACAGAAGTGTCGTGATGGGCAAAAGTTGAGCTCCGGAAGACAAAAACGCCTAAAGGGTAAAGGGCGCGAAGTGGATAAAATAAAAAAGCCAAGAATTCGGGGAGTGGATCAAGACCTCAAAGACAAGAGGGTGACGAGGAAATCAGCAGGGATGACGGAGGCCAGTGACTGGACCTTGAAAAACCCGTCACCAAACTTCACAGGGCAGGTTACTTGCATCACTCGAGTGTAATGGCGACTTCAGAACATCTCGTTCCATGACAGTGGACCTCTGAGCCGGAGCATGAGATCTAAGTGATCCGCTCTCTGATCCGAGCGAGGCTGAAATTTATTTCAATGGTCCGCAGGCGAGATGACATGACCGAACTGCCTCCCTCCCGTCGCTCTTCAAATCTTCAATGCAGACGTACACTCACATGCCGACACGCCACATGTCGCGAGCCCCTATGGAAGTACATTCTTACCTGACCCCCGCAGCTGTTCGAGCAAATTTATCGGCTGCGGTTACACCACCGACGTTTGGTACTACAGTCGGCTCACGGCATGTCATGACCATAATTGTATCGAATCCGGTGGCCATAATTACAGTCCCGTGAAGGCTGCAATGAATTTCACGTTATTTTCCCCCCATTCCATTCAGGCAGAGGAGAAAATATCCTCCTCGTGGAACTCTTCGCATGTGGCGGATTTCGTTGCCATGCATGCAGATTCCCATGACGTAGACATCCGACTCTGATATGCCGTCATATCAGAACGACGTAGCCCATCGCAGTACGAAACACTCACCTCGCTCTCCTCCTCCTTCACCACGTACGTCTCATTGTACCTCGGTCCGTTACCACTAATGACCGGTACCACCCTATCGGCCCGTGCGTCTTTCTGGTGGACGGAGTTTGTACAAAGGACAATGACTTTCCACGGGGAGTTGAGAACGTTTGTCTCAGTAAAAGCCGGGAACATTTCATCGCAGTTTATGAAGAAGTCTCGTACAAAATCTTCGTGAGCGTTTTTTCCTCAGAAGTCTGAGAATATGGTCGAAAAAGTCGGACGAATGCTTCGATAATCAAGTTTTGGTGGGAGCCAAGGAGCCATATCTAAGTTTGTCTTGTCCATTGACGGCGTACGACATGACAATCGAGGTGCTGAGATGATATCACTTACACTCCGACAGCTTAAGTTGCATTAATTCAGCAGCTGGATGAAGTCCGGACGGACGAACGGACGGCCTCAGATCGAGGACAAGAGATACTGCGAGGGAGGATGGAATCGAAGGATGTAATAGTACAATCATGTCGGAGCTACATCTATAGACACGCTCGAAGAGTTCAAAGACTGACATTGTTATTATACCCACCAGCCGGGAAACGAGTTATATTACAGAAGCCCTTCCTGGAGGGCAGTAACAGTCGATCGCTGCTAATTCACAACTATAGTAAGAAAATGGAAACCGTCGCATCGATCTCGCATTGCGCCTCCGCTGCGACGAGTTTCCCAGACTACCTCGACAAACTCAAAATCGAGAGGAGACGAATTGGCTCACGAAGAGATGAAGCTTTTTCAACAGCAAGCGCTCCTCTGAGTCGTCCAGAGTGCCGTCCTTCATGGACATTGCTGTACAAGTTCGCTCACTAGGGGCACGAGTCGGACTGTCCGCTCAGCGAGCGCAGATTCGCTTCATCGAACATGGCCGCCTGCCGCGCAGCTGCCTTGTTGGAAACGAGAGCCGCATTGAAATTTTCGATCACCATCTGGTGGGAGAACTTGTATTGAGGTCGACTGTAAGCGTTCAGTATGGCAGTGCACCCATTCCGTCCCAGAGAGTGGTACCCGTCGTCGTGTGTGTCCAAGAGCGCTTGCAGAATGGTCGTCTCCCCGTAAACTTTGGCGGCTGGAGTCCCGAAGGCGTCGCCGATGGTGGATTTCACGTTGAAGAAGGTTGGCCAGCTGTGGGTATTGGAAATCCAGTACCTGGGCAAGAGCCATGACGAGGAATTGAAGGTGAATAGAGGAAAAAAAAACAACATTCAAAAGTAAGGTGCCATGAAAACTCGCAGAAATTTCAAGCACCGCAGAAAGAGCGATACTCACTGCGTCGGACATCCTCCACCAGTCGTCTGATCATCGACGGGCATGAAATCGGCGTCATTTGTTTTCATATTTTGAGCGTAGTTCCTCTGGCTTCGATCGTACTGACTCGGCGTTTCTCGGGGCCGCTCGAAATTGTTGAAGTAACGAGGATCAGAAGTGCTCGGGTTCCGGTCCGTCGGCTGGTTTCCATAGTTCGAGTACTGAGGATTGAACCACCAGGGCCTGGCATCTGCGGTGAAGTCTCCAGTACTCGCGTAGTTACCTCCACGCTCAAAATACTGCTGAGGCTTGTCGTCCTCATTCTGCTTGACTTGCACAGCTACGAAATCCTTCTTCGACTCTTCCTTGCTCTCCACACCCGGGACCGAATTCGGGTCGATCGTCGAAGTCGATGGATTCACTTCCACCGGCGTCTCGGTGGACAATGACGCATCGGGAGAGGAATAATACGAGCTCTGCGAAAATCTCTCGTGAGTTCTCGTAGATTCGATGCTCCACACGAAGCCGAGACAGATGATGAGAAACAACACCGCTCGCTGCTTCCCCAGCTCCATGACTGAGCCACCACCACCACCGCCACAACCGAAAATCCCTGCTCCCCTCGTTCAATCAATCCCCTCGGGGAATCCAAGCTTCGTGCTGTTTCCCCGTGGAGCGACAAAGAACTTTATCTCCTCGGTCCTGAGCAATGGAGCGAAACTGGAAAAGCTTCCGAGCTCTCGTGGAAGGGGGACGATGGGTCAGTACGCCCATGAACTGCCTTCTCGGGGCGAGCCCGAGCGGATTGCCTCCTCGAACATAAATGTTGCCTGCTGGCGGGCGGGCGGGCTGCCTACTGTGTACGGGCGGCACAGTCTGCGTGGTAGACCCTCGCAGTTCTACCACGTACAGTCGGGGTCACATCGGTCCACCGCTCCTGCGGCTGGCTGTCGGGCTGGCTGGCTGGCTGCATGGCTACGTCGTACAGGCGGCGACTCGCCCACGACGACGTCCTGCGCGCGCACGGTGGTCGTCGTCGCGGTACTGCAGATACGTCGTCATCATTCGCATTATTTGTTGACGATTGCTCGTCACGCGAAGAGGGTCCATGATTCGCAATCGCGACTTATTTAATGAATGCGGGCATTTTCCATTACGTCGATACGGCACCTTCCGTTGGATGGAAAGGAAAGGAAACATTTGATGCTCGGAAGAAAATAGAATGATCATGCTCTTGAGGCCTTGCGGCCTTCCACTTCTGGAAGGAGAAAGTCCAAGGTCCGAATTATTCAGGCCGGTTTCTTGCTCGGCCGGAGGGGCTCGCAAGATCACGTGCATCTCACCGCGTGTCTTGTCAGCGCCCCGTTCGGGGTCGTTGTACAGCGGCACGAGTACAGTACAGTCCCTCGCTCTACTCGGCGGTGGAATCTCCTCTCTTCTCTGTGAAGGACCAGAAGAATTTCGACATTATAATCTGAAGATGCAAGATTCGAATGACTTCCTTGTGCCGAGTATAACTGACGGGCCTGAATCCGTTACGAGGGAATGATGTGTAGTGCTTTAGACGTAGGCTAAACCACGGTCCGGACCGCCGGTTAACCGGTCCGGGAAAAAAAATTTCCTCTGGCAGCAGAATCAGACTAGCGAGGTACCTATTTCGTGATTCACTGTGAGAAAATTCGCGAGAAATTTTTTTCACAAATTGGTACAATTCAGCTCGAGTCTCTGAACGTCCAACCGTGGGCTCATTTGAGTCGCGGCCCACCTCTTTCCCTCCGCCATCGAGAATTTTTGGATATTAAGCCCCTCCCCATCGGCCACGTAGGGTTCTGGACCGATGATTAATCGATTAACCGTAACCGATACGGACCAATCCTGGACCGGTTAATTACGGACCAATCCTGGACCGGTTAGCCGGTCCACAAATTTTCCGGACCGGTTAACCGTTAACTGGCCAAGCCTATTTAGACGTACATAAGAGGTGAGTGCATCTTTCGGCGTACATCCCAAATGATGACACTTTATTAATAATAAGGTCATTAAAAAATTGGACATTTTGAATAATACTGTTCGTCACAAGTTGAATGCGTATCAGATCTTTTATATCTTGAATTTACATACTCTTTTATTATGAAATTCATCAATTCTTGATTTTTATTATTGTGCTATAAATAGTTAGCACTTTATACTTGACTACTCTATTATTGAATTTTTCACTCATGTATTTATAAATAATCAATATTTTTTAGATAAATGAAATTATTTAAAATAAACTTATGATAATTATAATTCAATAAAACATATTGGCATGTTTAGGATGATTCGAAATATTACATCCTATGAAATTTATCTTCTGATATCAGCATCATAATTATTTTAATTATCAAAATTATATAAATTTGATACAACACAAACTTTACTTTAACAGTTATTTGGAAAACCAATCAGAAAATATAGTGCTATAAAAATATTTGTTTAACCATATTCGAAACCAGTTCAAATAATAGACTATGAATTGCTTTTCAATAGAATGACTTTTTCTTTATCAAACTATTAATTTTTAATATTTGATAATTATCATAAGTGTAGTTAGATTTTTGTTTACATGTTATACAATTAGGAAAAATTCATTCTTATACCATGTTACATTTATATTTCAGTTTTATCAGTCAATTCAAGGGAGTTAAACTTTGTGCATGTTTTGCAAAATGGCTAGTATTGCTCACAAATGTATGTGATGATTGTCATGATTTTCAAGTTCACTTATGTAATAATATTTCATAAATTCATATTTATGTGCTTCTCTTAATCTCAAGTTTGTAGCCAATAGCAATTAGGTAAAAAAAATTATATCTTTTGGATGAACATTGCATTTCAGTCTCAATTGAAATCATTTTTGTAATTTTAAAAAACAAAATTTATATCTTTTGCATTTAAATTTGGTTGCTTCACATAATGATATGATTACAATGTTTTCATTTCGTCTGAATCTATATTATCATGGATGATCAAGTAATCATTATAAGATAAGATTTAGGAAAAACAATATCACTAAGCAAATGTTTAGTGCTATTTGATTCATTTTTATGCTCTTCAATCTTGAGTTGTTTATATATTTCTCTTTACAAATGTGACGTTGATCTCTTGGCATGAATAATAATGATGATTGAATGTATATTTTCCCTTTTCTATTCATTTCTTGGTTTATTTTTATTTTATTAATTGCAATAAACATGTTGAAACTAATGATATCATGAAAACTATATACAGTTTTAAATTTTGTGATTTTTTTTTAATTTACATAAAAATAATTTATTTTAACTTTTAAATATTTATGTCTTTTAGAAACGATCCATAAATCTATTATAATTTGAAAAATATTTCGAATTATTTTTTTTCAAAATTCCAAATCCTGTTAATCACAATTTTATCTTTCAAAATTTCATCTATAAATATTGCAACCTAGAAGAGTACAATCGTTGTTATTCAAACAACATTGAAGAGATTATTGGGAGTAATTCTATATATAGAAATAAAAAATTAGTTTTAATTTCTGCTTTAAAATATCGAATATTAATTATCTAATATAATGTTATTATGTATAAGGAAAAATTTTTGTACAATTTGCTCTAATAATTAAATCTATTTCTTCTGTCCAAATCTGAATTTTAATCAAAGTATCACATCACATAAATAATATCACTATGTGTTAGTCAAGTTGTTAGTTTTTACAAAATTTGACGACATTTATTTTGTACTAATTGTCAAACTAAATATGTAATCAAGAATAATTATTTAACAAATTATTTGAATGGGTATTTACAGATGTGCAGAGAAATAATCTCACGTACATGACATGATTAATAAAACATCGATGAATATAAAAAATTTAATATGTTAATAAATGATATCTTAACATTCATCACCAAGAATACTTAAATAATTATTGATCAGAAGAAAACCATTGAATCAACCTTACTCAAGGATAAAATATATTCCCATTTATTTTGTTAATGATCCTGTTAGCGCTGAACATGTCTAGCCTAACTTAAAAGTATCGTATAATGGTGCAGCGGAAAATGTCAGTTCAGACAAAGAGAGTACCACAAGGAATCTACTTGGTCAGAGCATTTACCGACAAATGTTCTTGTACCTCGTACTTCTCCATTGTAGAACGTAGACAGACGTTCTTGTGCCGTTCTTGTACTGTATCGAGCAGATGCTGAGAGGATTGGACAGAGAGGAACGAAGGCGGGAGCCTTGTACGAGCTTGTAACACTGCCTTGTAACAGTCGATAGGATCCGGATTTCTGATTGCGCTGTCGTTTCGATGTTGCGTTTGGCTGGCAACGACAAGGATTTCTTTCCGCCCTCGGGATCCGGTCGGGCTCTGCTGATTGGTCGAATCCTGTGCTTATAATGCTGCTGACTGCAATTGCATGCCCTTGACTCTGTCTGCAAATGATGCACGGAGAAATTGGGGCCGAGGACTCACTGATTCAGTGCGTCGACAGATATGGCGGCAACCTGCGGGACGCAGTTTTTGAACAATTACTACGTCGACGATGATGAGGAGGAGGAGTCGTCGACCGACGCGCTGATCGTGCTCTCGACTCATCTTGAGCGAGTTAGGATTTAATGGGAGCCTGCATCGCATCCCAAAGGTTCTTCTGACTCTTTGAGTTGGATCTGGATGCTTCTTTCGTAGGATTGCACTGAGAAACTGTCCCTCATTGTGCTAGGGCTTCTTAAGAGAATGTCTTGAGAATTTTCGACATGGAGGTCATCTCGCCCTGCCCCTCCTCATTTGACCTTTTCTTCCCGTTCTAGGGTAGGTGCGCGAAAGAGCATGATCGTGATCATGAGAGAGCCCTAGTCGGGCTTTTCGTAGAACTGCTCTGAGACATGGCTGTACTTTTGCTGTATACGTGCCTTTTGGAACTCGACCATCACACGGCTTTGCGCAGAGGTTGGGTGGTTGCGACAGAGGTACAGTGGAGGATTGCACTCTATTCAGATTAAGGTTTCCGCTACTGTGCAGGGACGGTGTATGTACCACCAATCTCTGTGGGTGCCTAACCAAGTCACGAGGTTTTGAATTCCATTTGCGCGCCCTTTAGCTACAACCCTTGGTCGAGAAAGACTTATTTACACGACGAGGTTGGGCGTTCAGTTTTAACTTCACAATACAATCTATACCATCTTCAAAACAAACCTACCTCTAAATCACAACTTCTGCCAAAAGTGCAAGCTGCATCAAGCCCCGTTTATCAAAAGCGCATTTTCTGTGAACATAACGAAGGTAAGCTTTGCCCTAGGAACGTCGCAAATTCGTCGATCTTCGTGCACGAAAAGGTTTGTTATATTCCTTCATCGAGTTTCTTCGTGCACGAAAAGGTTTGTTATATTCCTTCATCGAGTTTCTTGTCTGATTTAAAGTGCCAACTTCAAGAAATTCATTCGGTCATGCTCGACCTAAACCTTATTGATTGGAGTGTATGGTGGAATCTGCATAAATATAAGCGAACCAATTTGCAATGAAAATGACAATAAACAACTGCTTTCCATTCCGAACGAGGTCATACCTGTCTTTGACCGTCAGCCTCTATGTCGTAGTACCATACTCAAATTTGCCGACGGTAGCCCTAGGAGAAAAGGTAACGTGCTACATGTAGCATCTGCACAGAACGCTGGCTGTGCCAGTACCTGTTGAATTGAGTTGCGGTACGGCTGACGAAGTACGCAGTTCAAATTTTCTGAGAATATCATGAATCAGAACGTCGTCGGCTGGGACCATCGGACAGGTAAGAAAGCAGATTGACCATAACCCAGCTGGCCTCACGGGCTGATTCAGGTCGTGATCTACAAATGTGGGTCCAGGGATACGCAAGCAATATTTTGAAGTATGCAGCGAATTCGAGGACGAGCTTGTCAGGCAGCAAAAAGCTAAACGCTTTCGACAGACGCAATGTACTGGCCTTCCACTCAGGATTGGTGTTGGAAATAGGTTTCTAGCTGAGGGTCAACTTATGGCAACTAGTGTCGGGATGACGGTCGATGGCCTCGATTTGTTCTTTATCCACTGGCCAGACTCTGTTCACCGTGTGCTCAGACCGGAAAAAGGTTGTGTCCCTCGAACAACTCTACGTTCAGGTCAGAGAGAGTGAGTGAGTGAGAGAGAGAGAACACCAAGACTGCTGCCAGCAATGAGATCCAGCCATAGAACATATTTCAGATTTCATTGAGCTCTTGTGGTTCAAGATTTGGATGGAACCTAGCAAACATGGACAACTCAAGTTCCAAGAAATCTGACTTACAGAAATGGCTGAAAATAGATTTGACGATGGTGACCTGCGACTCAATCATCCTGATACGCCAAGGCTGTGAATTTTGCCAGGGAGGCTCAACTGATGTCGGTATGAGCTAGTCCAGCCTGGTAGAAGGGACACGCAGGAGAAGTGGCTCCCAGACGCTTTTAGAAAGCTCGGACAGGCACACATGAACTTGTGGCTAAGGTTTGCGGGGTTTCTCTCACTGTCAGGTTTGTCTTCTTAGTTTAAAAACATGTCGGTTCTGCGAGCACTGTAGAAAAAGGTTGAAATGAGCCACATGGTCTCGTGGGGACGACGGGCTATTCCAGCGACCTCAAGGCGGCGGAGGCCGGATGTAAATCATTGTGTGGTCCGGAGGTTGGCCTGTGAGGTGAGTCAAATAAATGATAAAGACAGCTTGATGACATCGATGACCTTCCGAGTCCTACCTCAGCACCAACGAGATACCTTTGGTGTTTGATACATCTTTTATCGACTGACAGATGTTTTGGCAATAGGCCAGCAATCAATCAGCGGCCTGTAGATAAAATGAGGGAGTTGTAAGGCCAGACGAGTGTCAACTGCACTCACAGGAAAGTCAGCGAAAGTTGAATGTTTGAGGATGGATGGGATGTAGTTATGAACAAGTTCAGTTTGGTTTCGGGCACTGTATTCATCTTGTTTAGGAAATGTAACCCGGTGGACATAAACTCAACCGGCTGTTATGTCTACGAAATCCTTACGGTTGCTATCGTCTCAGTCAATGCTCAAAACTTGTTCATAACTTTAGTTATGAAAAAGTTTAGTCATAGTTGTAAACTATGACTAATTTTTTTCATGGTTCGACCTCAAACCTGGCAGGATACGTAGAAATAACAGACGATGTGCTTACAGGAAGGATCCAGAAGCTGAATATAGTACCGTGATGAGGCGGGAGCTTGCAAAGATGATCTACGATGACCTGTCTAAGACGGGTTGCCGTACGATCAATGCCCTCAAGAAGAGGAAAATCTCGGAATCTGGTACTCGTTCTGCTAGACAGGAGGTTGAGGCGGACATCAACAACCACAAGATGGTCTTCTTCGATTTGCGGGAGAATAATCTTATAAGTCCTCGACATGCAAGGCAGCTTCAAAACTTCAGAAATGAGATCGAGATGGACATCAGGAACCGAAGGGATGTTGAGCCACCACCAAATGTAGGATCCACCGTGTCGTGGGAGATTCTACAAAAAATTCAGGAATTGGAGAATACCAAGAACACACCGAGAATTAGGAAAAATGTACCAGCCTCCCGTGCTACTCATCACCATCATCCAAGCAATCGTTCTCTACCTCCTAGGACGTCCACGAGTAGCCTGCCCAAATCGGCAGAGGTTACCTGGGCAATATGAGAGATTTCTATTAACGGAATAAGGGCCAGAAAACAGGACTTTACGGTGCACTTCAAGTGAGTAAGTGAAAGAAGTGTTACATAATGTATATATAGTCAACAAACCGAAAGAAGTCAGTATCCATGTGTTCTAGCAGATTGTTAACCATCACTAAGTTTGATGATAGTGTACAAGTCGTGTCTCATAGAATCGAAGACCAGACACTGAATCAAGTCCAATAAGGAACATACATGGACTGCAGATGATTAACAGACTGATGTCGTAGAGCTTACAGCTTGGTAATCAGTTCGTACAATTTGAAAGTCCTTCCGAATGAGCAGGCGTCCTTCCATCCATGAAATCTTCCTGCGGTTAGAAATAATGGGAGTACAATCTTGTCGAAGATGCAAATCGAAGTTGTCCTCATGACACTGAGTCAAATCAACGCACTCCGGTGTGAAATTATAACACACAAAGCTCGACAATAGCATGCTAACAAGGATTCCATGAGACAAAAACCAGGTACACCATCATTTTGAGCGAGCAATGCAGTTCCAAAAAATGTATTATGGCGGATATTTACATTAGATTCACAATCAAGATTGACTGGTATCATGCCCTGTCTAAATCATTCGTTATGGGCATTCTCCACATATAAGAGCTAGTTTGCACCATCTAAAAGCACGGGCAATCTGTAATGCAGGCTGATAGAGTTATCAGTCTGCCTCGTTCCAGGAATGAAATATTGGACATAATCAACAAGCAGCCATCATTCGGAGCAATTCCTGCACAAACAATATGCCGACGGTCATGGGTCGAGGAAAAATAGAAAATACCGCGAGTTTGAAAAAGGCTGAAACTTGCTCTTGATTCATATACACCCTTCATTTACTAGGAGTCAGCATAATCATGGTCCACATAACACTGGAGACTTACCACAGAAAGATGCATCAGGCTTGGTGTGATGACACTGCAAACTCTTGACGAACTGCTTAACGTCGACTTTCTGAAAAGCGTTGTACATAAAAGCCAAGTTAAGGAATCTCTTACGAACAAATCACAGACAGATGAGTTCGTTTATCCAGCAATTCGGAGCAAGAAATACGCAACAGTTTGGAAATTTGGAAAAAGCAAAAACTTCATTCATGACTAGCAAAAATCTCTTAGGTGGTAAGCTCTGACGCACACCAGAAGGTACATACCACCACAGAAGCTAATGACTTGTCTAAGGCATCCCGAAGGCGTCCTGAAGAGTTCAAGGTCGCGTCTATGGAATTACCATCAACTGCAAAATAAAGTCAAAAATGCTTGTCAGAACATTTGCTTGGAAATTCTGTCGTGCGTGAGTGATACTCCACGTACTCCAAAGACGTTATTCTCGTACTGATGTTGGTTTAATAAACGATAAACCTTTTCTGCTGAAGGTTCAGAAGCCCGTGATGAAATTTTATTTTTAGTTTTCAATGACGTTTCTCCGGCTTCTGGAATGCACCACAATCGTCTTTTTCCATTAAGTGAAGGGTCCATAAAGTGACCTTCACTTACTAGAGGGACCCTTCACGATGCACCATGGGAAGGCTAAATGGAACAATGAATTCCTCAGCTGAGTAAAGTAAAGGAGTTACTTCTTGAGTAGGATAAGGTGGTTCCGAATATCAGAAGAAAGTATAAAGAGGACAAGAACGAAACAGCAATTCGCAGGCCTCTCAATGTGTATTGCAACAATAACTCGAGGTGAATTGACGTACAAAAACTGCTGGAGGCAGAAGCAACCAAAAAGCATGTAGAAGAAGTTGAAGAAACACGCTATCTCACCTCGAACTCCGAGCACGCGAAGATTTTGAAACTCGGAACCAATCGACACTAAAGTATTCGAAACTTGAAGATGTAGATCTCCATACTGAGTTACTCCCACTTCAAGCACTTCCCCACGTTCTTCAGCCGTTCCACCAGTGCATGCAGCTGCATCAAATTCGGGACCTGAACCAACTTCTGCGATAAAGATAATGTCATTGCTGCGTTCTGACCAGAACACTTCCGTCTCTTATAAAAACTCGCAAAGAAATGACGATAGCTGTAAATCCTCGGGATATGGTTTTCAGACAAAGACCCTAAATCTGCACTTCATCAAACATGATTGCTCTTACTCGTGGGAGATCCTGGGCCATATCAAGAGCTGCCTGCAGTTCCTCCACTTCGACTCGAGGCATGGGCTGACTGAATTGCCATCTCCTTAGTTCAAGGGATTATGGAATCAATCGCATCGCACTTTGGCACTCGACTGGTACCATATTTAGTAGGTAGTAGACACACGCACGTATGCACACATTTGGGAAAGGCATACATTTCCCTTGTACACACCCGGCCATGAATTGGATTGGACTATCACTGGAACAACATCCTCCCTCCCTTCCTCCCTCCCTCCCTCAGTGCATGACTTGTGCCAGACACGCCACCAACTCTGGAAACTCTTATGGCCTTTATGTCCATGTGACGGCGTCGCGAAGAGAGAGAGGGAGAGAGCTGAAGCACGCTTGTGGCAGAAAGTCCCGAAGCCGGTCAGCTGGGTGAGCTCATACAGTTCTCTCCCGAGTCCGTCTCGTCTCGGCATTTATTCATCATCACTGTCCCTGATTCGGGTCCAACGAGTGAACTTACAGTTTGTTCATGACCAGAGTGCCCAACAAATCAGCCAGTCCATCGAAAGCGACATGAAGAATGCCGCGGCTCAGGCTCAGGGTCCACGCCCTACATGCACGAGGTGGCTACAATCCGCCATGGAATTTCTATTACGTGAGAATAGAAATGCTGCGCACGTCTGCCTGCCTGCCTGCCTACCTCTCCAGCATCGAGTCCTGCACTCTGATCTGCAGCAGATTTTCCAATGCTCGCATTGGAAAATCTGTGCATTCTTCTCTTCACTCGATGCGTCTGCTTTACAAGCTCTTGCGTTCTTGCTCTGGACAGCCCCTTCCTCATATACACTCAGCCCGTTATCCTATACCACCATACCAGGCTCGGGGCCGAAGTGAATCTTTTTGAATGATAGCGCGCGCACGCACGCAAGTAGTTACTTCCGTCTCTGATGTCATCGCGTCGGTTTCGCAAGTACTCTGAGATCAGCACAATCAATTTTGACTCAGATGAAGGAACCACCTCCACTGTGGCCGTCTAACCGATATTAGCGAGATCCGAGTGCCGATTTGTCTTCCTTTCATGGTTGGAGGACTGAAATACCTTGTGACATCGGGGCTCCGGCTGAAGGTAAATGATATGCAGCGTCACTAAGCGAACAATTGCGAGTAAATTACGATAGACCACGTACCTGCAGTCAAGCACAAAGGCTCCATATTTACTTCACAATATCCAAATCATTCTTGAGATTATTCCTTCAGCAAGAGAATGACATACATCTCTGGGTATGCTGCAGTTCATTGCAGAATCAAGAGTGGCATAACCTGAGCAGAATATGAATTACCTTAACACCATCTAGCTTACTGAACATGTACGAACTATGACTTGTGATAGTTAAATATACACTATGGTTGATTTGAAAACATGGTTTCCACGAGAACCAATTACGGTACTTATTGAAAATCAGGTAATCGTGTAAAACTATGCCATCCATTCTCTAAACAAGATGAATTTCACCTGTCATTGGCCTCCTCGTCTCCTTCGCCAATGATGGGCATGGTCGGACCATCCAGAATAGAAAATCTACCCGAAACAACAAAACAAACAGAAAACATTATTTCAAGCACATGAGAATACAAAACCAAGGAATCCACAGCATAGAAAGTTTCCTCTGTTGCTGCCTTCACCACTTAGGCTTGCTTACCTTCTAGCCAACCACAACAATGCTGAAGTAGATCCAATGCTTGCAAAACTATAAGGTGATCCTCTCATCTGGCCAGCGTTATCTTTGCTCTTGAATTCCCTTGGGTATGCCCACATTAGCAGTGGCAGTGGCCCATCAGTAGCCGGGTCATACGCTGGAGGTAAATACAAATTTGCTGTAAGTTGCACACCATCGCTCCGTTCGTATCGTGTAATCTCCTTCTTCAGATTAGCTATTTGAGGATACGGATGAGAGAAGTCTGTAATTTGACAGACAGTTTGCTCAGGCCAGGATCGCAGATAATACTGAGGTGGTTCGGTTTGAGATTCCTTTGAGACCAAAATACGTAACTTGTTCAGGTCCAGATCTCCATCCAACTGATCTGACATCAAAGCTACGACTGTCTCGAAATAAGTCTCCTTGCTGCTTTCCCAGATTCGCTGTTTTTCACCTGACTCGCTGCCAAACCAACGAGAACTTAGAAATCATAGGACCGCTGAGTTTTAATTATCACTTTCTTGCAGTCAAGCCTTGGATGCCCACACTAGAACCAGAGGGGAAAGCGTACATAGTAAGGATAGTAGGCACCAACTGAAACAATTGAGAAAAGTATCGAAGGTAAGTCCCCTGTTCGTAACGGAGGCTCCGATATAACTGGACTGCAAAGATCAGAAAGCCCTGGTGGAGGAACTCACAATGCTCCTGGCAGGCTTGTTACATGAATGAGCATGAAGGCGACAAAGGCCTAAGCAATGATGAAATTTTATATTATTCTTACATTTCCAGCAGATCCAAGAAAGGGATATTGCCTTGTGGGGTCGCGCCACTTCCATTCAGGAGCAGCCTCTTCTTGCCATCAGCGTCTTTGACACCTGCAAGAACGTACGTTCCAAGAGAAGTTCTGTGAAGCATGGGTGAACCAGGATCTGCGTAGACATCTTCTGATGAGCGACCAAAAAGCTTACGCCCTTCTGCTTCAAGATTCCCAGGTGCAATCATCCAAGTTCGAGTGCGTCGTGTTTTGTACCATGACTCATACACCAGAGCAAGTCCTTCATCCCCCCAGACAACAGTTGCCGACATGGAATTGTCATGTGCACATGAGTACACAGATATCTGTCAGTAAATGGAGAATGAAGTCAAGGTCATTCGTTCAAGGAATTCAAATCCTTGTGTAGTTACACAAGGATTTGGTTTGACAAGAACGAAACGATACGATCGAGTCAAATTGCCTCGGACTATTATCGGTACAGTGCTTGAGGATTTAGCAGGCAGCCGACCTGTTCCTGTGCACGAGCCTGTCGGCTGTTCCTGCAATTGCAGTTTTCACCTTTTGACCTTTCCGCACCATAATCCGCGTGCTTTGCTGCCGCTTCACTTTCTTCTTTACACAGAATTCACTCGGCTGGAGAACTTCGAAGAAAGCAAGATAAGGCAATCTTCAAGTCCACTTTAAAGATCGTTGACTGTGTGCTGCCCGAGGCTAAAACGTTCAACTCTTGTACATAATTATTGAATATAGGAAAGTCAAACGAGAACCTTCTGAGAATGACTCAAAAGTCAAAAGATACTCCGCGATTCCACGCACGGTTTTGAAGCTCACTGGTCTATGTGAGCTGGACCGCGTACCATTGGCCCAAAAGGCTTCCCGAGGAGACTCAGAAACTCACCCACACAAGAAAGACTCTAGCAGAGAAGGCAATTTCTGCTTGCACATATGGGATGGTCTGGAGGGATTGAGGATTTCAATTGAGCGACATCACAAAGCTCCGTCTGATGAATGTGATTTTCGTGCACTTGTATTAGCGTTTCTCTACTGACGAGGAGGAGAATCAAATATATCGCATGCTCTCTATCGTGCTTCTAGAGCGGGCGGGCGTCGATTACGCAAGTTAAATACAATGTCTCTGCCCCCTGCGTGTTCGGCCACTTCCACTTCGAGGGTAAGGAAATCGCAATAATCTATGCAAAGTACAGTATAGCAGTTTAGGGTTTAGCAGTTCTGGAACGTGTTTGCGCTATATCCAATTTTGTCTTGAAATCTAAGAATCTCAGAGCTGCATTAGGTAAGATCGGTCCAGGTTGTTTGATTGCTGATCTGATCTGCATCTGATGTATCAGTTAAGCGACTCCGTGTACGAACTTTACAACCCAGGAGTTGAATCGGTGCTGGACGTTGTATTCTTTCACGGCCTACAATCGTCACACACCTCTGTACCTCACTTATCGACATGGATATCAAGCGGTTCTCACAAGGAAGTATGGCCGCAGACCTGGATCCCGCAAAAGTTTCCGGGAGCTCGGATTCTCTCTGTCGAGTACGATGCTTCTATCAGTACATCACCAACGCATGGAAGATTAGACCTCTACCTCACAGCCGAAAGTTTGATGTATAATCTTATAATTGCGAAGGTGGGGCAGCATCCTTGGCGTCCAGTTATACTCGTCGGTCATAGTTACGGAGGCCTTGTGATCAAACAATTGTGCGTCCAAGCACACTTCAGCGAAAGCTTGCACCGCTCTGACAAACAAATAGCTCGCTTTCTCAACTCCGTCACAGGAATTTTCTTCTATGGAACGCCGCACCATGGAAGTTCATCATTCTTCACTCCAAATGGAACAAAACTAAAGGACGCTAGCCCTCTACTCGACTATGTCAAGCTGCTTTGTGCAGAATCAGGTCGCCTTCATGAATATTTTGATGCTTTACGTGTGTACTACAAGTGGAGCATTGCCGGAGTCGGAGAATCGAGACCTACTACGTTCATGCTAGTGAGTGTGAGACTGACATGTTTGTTCTTTACTTTTATCCTCTTGATTCTAACCTGCTGAAACAGCAGCATTAATTCTGCAGCAAAATATCATAGTTTGTAACCCAGTACTCTTATGAGATTGTTCGGATATCACTCACAATAGATCTCGATGGGTTTCATGAAGTTTGCCGAATCCCTGTTTCACTTTTGGAAATCCATCCACCATACAAGATTTTCAGATTACTAGTCTGACCAGTGTTTTGTTCCAACCTGTTCCCAAGTTTAGGATGCAGAGTCTCAGAATGCTGTTGCAGTTAGCCGTGAGATGATTGTAGTTGAGGCTTCAGCTCGGTACGGCGACTTCACTCTGGAGCATGAGGATCATATCTCTCTCTGCCAGCCCAAGAGCATGACTTCAAATACTTACATACGATTGACATCGTTCCTGCAAAGGTTACAAAGCAATAAGGTTGCGCACACGAACATGTCCTCTGTCTTGGCAATTGCAATTGTTCGTCAATAAAAGCAAAGATAAGCCCATAAGATACTCTTTCAGATATATGAGAGCCAAAGTAGGTTCAAGAAACGACACGAGTTTATTGTGGGCGTCCGTCGATAACTAGATCCCTGTCAACAAGATTTCAAATTGTGGCTTTCAAGCAAGAGTTCATTCTAGTTGAGTGAGATTTTTCCTAACCTACAAATCTGAACTGCGTTTGGCTACTGTGATTGGATATAGGTGAACAGGAGAAGACTTCCTGATAATCTCCAGACGGTGCCGAAAATGGCTATGAGCCTACATTCTGACTTACTTGTAGAGGTTCAAAACATTTTACACAAAGGTCCAGCAGCAGTTGCTCTTTGCGGCATGGGAGGAGTAGGGAAAACAACTCTCGCAAAGCTGTTGTTCAATGAGTTGTGTGCTGAATATGAATACACTTGTTTCATTCCGAGATGTACGGACATGAAAAATACCAAGGAGATAGAAGACAAAGTGTATTCCTCGATGCATCATCTTGGCAAACAGCTTACACAAGGAGTGGAAAAATGGAATCCGACTGATTTGAGACAGCAAACACTTCTCCTTGTTCTGGATGACATTGACAATGGTAGTCATGTTGCATTTCTCCAGGACATAGTTTCGAAGAACGATTGCGCAAACAGTCGTTACATTGTTACCTGTAGAGATAGAAACATTTTGAACAGTTTAGATTCACGCGTGTTTGATGTGAAATTCTTGAATCCCGAGAGCTCCACAAAGTTATTTATGAGCTACGCATTTCCGTATCCGACCGAACCGAGTCCTTCACTGAAGGAATGGGTACACAAGATCGTCGCGAAATGTGATGGACTACCATTAACCCTAGAGGTGATAGGCACGTATCTAAAGACAAAAGTCAGTGAAAGCATATGGGTACAGTGTTTCCAAGCTCTGGTTGAAGCAAAGAACGTAGTGAGTCTGGATGAGAAGTTGTGGGCGAAATTGAGAGTTTCTTACGACCGTTTGGGTAGTGAGGAGAAAGAAATGTTCCTTGATGCTGCGTCATTCTTCAGCAAGTCCACCTGGAACCTGCGAGAAGCTAAGGCTTGCTGGCGTGTGCTGTATGACTCGGAAGATCTCCGATGGCAGACTCTGGTAGACTTGTCTCTTGTCTACAATGTAATGGAAGAGGAAAGTATACAAATGCATGAGCAATTAAGGTCTCTCGGAATTAGATTGGCTTCAGGATGGGGAACAGGTGGCAGATGTAGGACTTGGACTCCCGAAAATGTCCCTTCGAGGTTTAAATCCTCAAACTTCATTAAGAGGATTGCAGAAAGACTGTTCTATTCCAATGATACAGGCTCATCAAGCACTGATATGGGAACACATATTGAGGTACGAGATTATGTTACTTCGACTTTCAAGGTCCCGTCTCCTCTCTATAGTACTCCCATGTCGGATATCGGTTGTTGTTGTAGATCATTGAAATTCACGTCAACTGAGGCACGTCATTGTTCGGTCGGGTTTTTTTCTGAACTTTTTTTATTGATTCTTGTACACAACCATTTCAAAGCTTCACTGCCCTTCCTGTTGGTAAACGTACTGCATTCTTGAACCCAAGAAATTGTCTGAGTAGATCCTCTTCCTTTTCTTCATACATGTTTTTTGAAGCACTTCATTGTCAGTCACCGTGCTTCTGTGAGAAATCAGCGATATAATTTTATAAAGTCGCAGCTTTTCCTTCTTAAACGTAATTCAAAGCAATCAACGCACTGGTTTTGCTACTCCTAGAAACTCCCTTTAGGATCAAACAACTTTACTTTCATTATGTCATTGATAGCGCACTTTCTCTCTTTATCTTGCTGTCGAGATATTCATCACGTTATATAGTCTCTACACCGCGTTACTGAGTTTGCTCATCCTGACCCTATCTGGACTTCGAAACGAGAAGCGTCTTGTTGTCAAATACCTGGCCTGTGATCTCTAACGGATGCTCCTCCTCACTCAATTTGGACTTTCCTGTTAAGGATATCATTGACTTTGAACCTGAAGACTCGATGGCCCTGATCAAATGAAATGCTACAAGTCTGGTAGGTCAAGTTTAGATCATGGACTATATTTGTGGCCTCGGATGTGAACTAGGCCCTGGGTGTTTTGGTGCAGGAGGTCATAGCGCTACGAATAAGTATGGGAACACCTAAGTATGAGGTACGAGATTATGTTACTTCGACTTTCAAGGTCCAGTCTCCTCTCTATAGTACTCCCATGTCAGACATCGGTTGTTGTTGTAGATCATTGAAATTCACGTCAACTGAGGCACGTCATTGTTCGGTCGGGTTTTTTTTGCTGAACTTTTTTATTGACTTCTTGTACACGACCGTTCCAAAGCTTCACTGCCCTTCCTGTTGGTCAACGTATTGCTTTCTTGAACCCAAGAAATTGTCTAAGTAGATCCTCTGCCTTTCCTACATAAATGTCTATCGAAGCACTTCACTGTCAGTCAACATGCTTATGTGAGAAATCAGCGATATAATTTTATTAAGTCGCAGCCTTTCCTTCTTAAACGTAATTCAAAACAATCAACGCACTGGTTTTGCTACTCCTAGAAATTCCCTTAGGGATCAAACAACTTTACTTTCATTAGGTCATTGATAGCGCACTTTCTCTCTTTATATTGCTGTCGGTATATTCATCATGTTATATAGTTTCTCACCGCGTCACTGGGTTTGCTCATCCTGACCCTATCTAGACTTTGAAACCTATGGCCTATGATCTATAACGGATGCTCCTCCTCACTCAATTTGGACTTTTGTGTTAAGGATGGCATTGACTTTGAACCTGAAGACTCGATGGCCTTGATCAAATGAAATGCTACAAGTCTGGTAGGTCAAGTTTAGATCATGGACTATATTTGTGGCCTCGGATGTGAACTAGGCCCTGGGTTTTTTGGTGCAGGGGATCATACCGCTAGGACATGAACACTCGATGCTCCTCGACTTGAGAGATATTGGCCAAATGAAGAAGCTGCAATACTTGGATTCCGAGGTATTCATGCGGAATGAAGTAGGTGGCAAGCTTCCAAAGAATGTGACCCTTCTTCGACTCCGTGGAGAAGTGAACATTCTTCATAACCTGGTAGACCGAGGGCTTGCGAGAAGTTTGGCTGTTCTGGACTTGAGGGCACCGCTCACATGTTTGCCAACAACCGTCAGCGACTTTCAAAACCTTGAAGTTATGAAATTCGCAGAATGCCTCTTCGAAGGTCTTCCCGAAGCATTCGGACAACTTTCCAGGCTTCGTCATCTTACATTTAGCTGCTGCGTGAGACTTCGTTCACTCCCCGAAGCTTTTGGAGGGCTCTCACAACTGCGGTCTTTGGAACTTCATTGGTGTAGGAGTTTGAAAGCATTGCCGGACAGGTTCGGAAATCTGTCCCAGCTACAAAGCCTGATAATAAGATGCAGTGATATCTCAAAACTGCCTGAGAGCTTCGGAAATCTGTCCCAGCTACAAAGCCTGATAATATATAGGAGTCCAATCTCAGAACTGCCTGAGAGCTTCGGAAATCTGTCCCAGCTACAAAGCCTGGAAATAGATGACAGTCCAATCTCAGAACTGCCTGAGAGCTTCGGAAATCTGTCCCAGCTACAAACCCTGACAATATATAGGAGTGATATCTCAAAACTGCCTGAGAGCTTCGGAAATCTGTCCCAGCTACAAAGCCTGATAATAAGATGGAGTGATATCTCAAAACTGCCTGAGAGCTTCGGAAATCTGTCCCAGCTACAAACCCTGACAATATATAGGAGTGATATCTCAAAACTGCCTGAGAGCTTCGGAAATCTGTCCCAGCTACAAAGCCTGATAATAAGATGGAGTGATATCTCAAAACTGCCTGAGAGCTTCGGAAATCTGTCCCAGCTACAAACCCTGGAAATATATCAGAGTGATATCTCAAAACTGCCTGAGAGCTTCGGAAATCTGTCCCAGCTACAAAGCCTGGAATTATCTAGAGCGAGAATCTCAAAACTGCCTGAGAGCTTCGGAAATCTGTCCCAGCTACAAAGCCTGGAAATATCTAGAGGGAAAATCTCAGAACTGCCTGAGAGCTTCGGAAATCTGTCCCAGCTACAAAGCCTGGAAATATCTAGAGCGAAAATCTCAAAACTGCCTGAGAGCTTCGGAAATCTGTCCCAGCTACAAAGCCTGGAAATATCTAGAGCGAAAATCTCAAAACTGCCTGAGAGCTTCGGAAATCTGTCCCAGCTACAAAGCCTGGAATTATCTAGAGCGAAAATCTCAGAACTGCCTGAGAGCTTCGGAAATCTGTCCCAGCTACAAAGCCTGGAAATATCTAGAGTGAAAATCTCAGAACTGCCTGAGAGCTTCGGAAATCTGTCCCAGCTACAAAGCCTGGAAATATCTAGAGCGAGAATCTCAAAACTGCCTGAGAGCTTCGGAAATCTGTCCCAGCTACAAAGCCTGGAAATATCTAGAGCGAGAATCTCAAAACTGCCTGAGAGCTTCGGAAATCTGTCCCAGCTACAAAGCCTGGAAATAAGATGGAGTGATATCTCAAAACTGCCTGAGAGCTTCGGAAATCTGTCCCAGCTACAAAGCCTGGAAATATATCAGAGTGATATCTCAGAATTGCCTGAGAGCTTCGGCGATCTCGCTAGTCTGCGGGTCCTGGAGCTTGGTATGTGCAGACTCCAAGCCTTGCCGGATACTTTTGGGCAGCTTTCACAGTTGTCGCACTTGACGATGCAGGGCTGCACCATCATCCAAAAATTCCCGGAATCGTTCGGCAATCTGGCCAACCTGTCCACATTGGACATCATCAACTGTCCCTTTCTTAACTACTTCGGGGTTCCGAAGAGCACCGAAGTAGACATTCGAGGAAGAAGGATGATATGAAGAGATGTTCGCCCTTGAGTTATTCGAGCGGAGCGTAGCGTTTGGAGTAGAACAACTTCACGTGGAGTCTTTTTTGGAGTGGTTGTGAAGGTTATGTTACCAATCAATATTCACATGTTTTCTAGTGTGGAAAAATAGGTCAATTTCACTAGAAGAACTCAAGTTTTAGTTTTGTTCATGTTCGAAAGTAGTTCAGTGAGTGGTGGTGCGATCTTTACACTTGGTCGCAATTGACCATAATTTGGTGATTTGGAGGACGGGAGAAGTTTTGTCGACGTAATCAAGGTTCTCGTGAGATTGTAATCTAGTTGTAGTTTGGAAGTGCAGGTGAGAGAATCGCTTGATTATAATGTGCAAGGAACTGGTAGAGGAAAATTCGAGTTCGGTTTTGGCCTTTAGACTTAGGCCGGAGCAATCGAGTTGATTTGCCTCTGTTTCTTCAGCAGTGGGCAGTGCCGGTTACGTGAGGGTCACTTTGCATTGGGCATGGATGTTGGAGCCTTCGATCAGCAACTGAACTTGAATTCGCGAGATGGGCCTATCCCGGGGATCTATTGAGAGTTGTTAGTGGGGCGGAAGTTTTGGGATTTCTGTGTTCGGATGGCTATGGCTCTTCGATCTATAGTGGGGTCCCAATTGTACAGTTCTGCAAAGGAGTGATGAAAGCAGCGGAGTGAAGGTTGGCAGAGAAAAGAGCGCTCTATTCGTAAGCGTCGGAGTTGAGTCTTGGTGAAGATTCAAAGTGGTGAACCACAGTAATCTGGCCTTTGGTGCCAGATTGGACCCTGTCATGTCATCCAGATGAACGTCGTGGGTATTTTGCTTTATCTCTCAGTAGCATCTAACTCGTCTGGAGGTTGCTCTGAGTGTGCTTGTGTACTTGGCTTTGGATTTTGTGTTCTCCTGCTTTCGTGTCCAATTGACTCTCTTAGCTTCCCGTGTACTTCAGTCGAGTCACAGTCTTTTCCGTAGGTTGAGTTTAGATTCAGAACTCTGCACTCGGAAACAAATCGCCAGAGCTTCAGTTAGGAAATCTACTTCTAGCTCCTGCAAGTTCGAAGAAGATTGCTCCGAATCATGCGAGCCCTCCATCGTAAGTTTATGCTGGGTCTCTACTCACCTCGCCTCCAGTTTCCAGACCAATTCATCATTGGAACGACAAAGTTACACAAAGGATCGCAGGAGTGCAGTTGTTTCACGATGCTTCCTGAAATAACCAAGAGTTTGCTCGTATTCTTATGAGGTGAAGTGGTCTATTTACACATAATTATCTAACTCGGTCACGATTTGAAGAGTGTTCTTCGATTTGACAATTTTCACCGGAGAATTTGACCAAAACGTAACCAATCAAGGATTGCTCCTTCTCACTTCTTGCGCTGTTATCGTCATCGCGACTGTCTTACATTCGAATTGTGGAAGGCATCTGCATCAACTCCCACCTTCACTCTGCGCTTCACTCCTTGTACAATCCTGTTGTAGATTCCCTCGCACTGACAACGATTGCCGACCGATGGATTTCATGTCTCCTATGGCTTCTACTTCAAACCGACATAAACCCTGTTCCAACAGCGTTGACTCCCTTGCTCACTGTGTAGATGTCACAATTGCTATGTTTGACTTTGATTTCCTTGTGCAATGTGGTTCATTACATGGACTGAATCAAATTGCAACATCCAACCGTGGATGTATTTGGCTCCCAATTTGTTAAACTCCATATAAACCGCATTACCGCAGTCTCCAGCTTCTAATCATTTTTTTGGGATGCAGTTTCTACGTATGAATCAAAATGATTTCAAACCGTATTCAAAATTATGCACCCATAAGTAGCAATAGAATAGCCTCACTTGCTCAAGATCGAATAAGGGCAATAGAGCTATGGCAATCAGCAATTCGAGCTCGATCTGCACTTGCTGCTGGAGCACGGAGATCCGGCTGAAGATGCTGCAGCTCTGATCGTTGCTCGCGTCGCTGCGAGCGTGGGCGACCAGACATGGGCGCAGGTTGTCCATCGCCACGTTGATGGGCGTCCCCTGGAAGTTGCCACCGTGGACGGCCCGGTCGCGGGCCACGTCAATGAGCGCGCTGTCGTTACCGAATCAAATCGAGACAAAGCGCCACCTCGGCGACGAGCGCCAGCACGTGGCCGCCAGGCCATCCTTGTGTTGCAGAGCGAACGGCTTCAGCCGCCCCACGAGCTGCAGAGCGTCGTGCGCCGTCACGATGTCGCCGGTCTCGGTCGCGGCTTTGGATATCGGGGCGGCCCGTCGATGCGCTTGTCGAGGAATGTCTGCAGCGTCTGCAGGATGGACCACCGAATTCCCGAGTAGCCCCCGAGAATTCGGTGCACCGATCGTCCGAGCACCACCGTCACGTCCGGCCTGGGCCACCATGAGCGTGAATCCCTGGATCAAAACCTCCTCGGTGTCGTGAAATTTGTGCACCAAGTCGGCCACTGGAGAAACTGTCCCTCATTGTGCTAAGGCTTCTTAAGAGAATGTCTCGAGAATTTTCGAGATGGAGGTCATCTCGCCCTGTCCCTCCTCATTTGACCTTTTCTTCCCGTTCTAGGGTAGGTGCGCGAAAGAGCATGATCGTGATCATGAGAGAGCCCTAGTCGGGCTTTTCGTAGAACTGCTCTGAGACATGGCTGTACTTTTGCTGTATACGTGCCTTTTGGAACTCGACCATCACACGGCTTTGCACAGAGGTTGGGTGGTTGCGACAGTGGTACAGTGGAGGATTGCACTCTATTCAGATTGAGGTTTCCGCTACTGTGCAGGGAGGGTGTATGCACCACCAATCTCTGTGGGTGCTTAAGCAAGTCACGAGCTTTTGAATTCCATTTGCGCGCCCTTTAGCTACAACCCCTGGTCGAGAAAGACTTATTTACACGACGAGGTTGGGCGTTCAGTTTTAACTTCACAGTACAATCAATACCATCTTCAGAACAAACCTACCTCGAAATCACAACTTCTGCCAAAAGTGCAAGCTGCATCAAGCCCCGTTTATCAAAAGCGCATTTTCTGTGAACATAACGAAGCTAAGCTTTGCCCTAGGAGCATCGAAAATTCGTCGATCTTCGTGCACAAAAAGGTTTGTTATATTCCTTCATCGAGTTTCTTGTCTGATTTAAAGTGCCAACTTCAAGAAATTCATTCGGTCATGCTCGACCTAAACCTTATTGATTGCAGTGTATGGGTGAATCTGCATAAATATAAGTGAGCCAATTCGCAATGAAAATGACAATAAACAACTGCTTTCCATTCCGAACGAGGTCATACCTGTCTTTGACCGTCAGCCTCTATGTCGTAGTACCATACTCGAATTTGCAGACGGAAGCCGTAGGAGAAAAGGTAACGTGCTACATGTAGCATCTGCACAGAACGCTGGCTGTGCCAGTGCCTGTGGAATTGAGTTGCGGTACGGCTGACGAAGTACGCAGTTCAAATTTTCTGAGAATATCATGAATCAGAACGTCGTCGGCTGGGACCATCGGACAGATAAGAAAGCAGATTGACCATAACCCAGCTGGCCTCACGGGCTGATTCAGGTCGTGATGTGGGTCCAGGGATACGCAAGCAATATTTTGAAGTATGCAGCGAATTCAAGGACGAGCTTGTCAGGCAGCAAAAAGCTAAACGCTTTCGACAGACGCAATGTACTGGCCTTCCACTCAGGATTGGTGTTGGAAATGGGTTTGTAGCTGAGGGTCAACTTATGGCAACTAGTGTCGGGATGACGGTCGATGGCCTCGATTTGTTCTTTATCCACTGGCCAGACTCTGTTCACCGTGTGCTCAGACCGGAAAAAGGTTGTGTACCTCGAACAACTCTACGTTCAGGTCAGAGAGAGTGAGTGAGTGAGAGAGAGAGAACACCAAGACTGCTGCCAGCAATGAGATCCAGCCATAGAACATATTTCAGATTTCATTGAGCTCTTGTGGTTCAAGATTTGGATGGAACCTAGCAAACATGGACAACTCAAGTTCCAAGAAATCTGACTTACAGAAATAACTGAAAATAGATTTGACGATGGTGACCTGCGACTCAATCATCCTGATACGCCAAGGCTGTGAATATTGCCAGGGAGGCTCAACTGATGTCGGTATGAGCTAGTCCAGCCTGGTTGAAGGGACACGCAGGAGAAGTCGCTCCCAGACGCTTTTAGAAAGCTCGGACAGGCACACATGAACTTGTGGCTAAGGTTTTGGGGGGTTTCTCTCACTGTCAAGTTTGTCTTCTTAGTTTAAAAACATGTCGGTTCTGCGAGCACTGTAGAAAAAGGTAGAAATGAGCCACATGGTCTCGTGGGGACGACGGGCTATTCCAGCGACCTCAAGGCGGCGGAGGCCGGATGTAAATCATTGTGTGGTCCGGAGGTTGGCCTGTGAGGTGAGTCAAATAAATGATAAAGACAGCTTGATGCCATCGATGACCTTCCGAGTCCTACCTCAGCACCAACGAGATACCTTTGGTGTTTGATACATCTTTTATCGACTGACAGATGTTTTGGCAATAGGCCAGCAATCAATCAGCGGCCTGTAGATAAAATGGGGGAGTTGTAAGGCCAGGCGAGTGTCAACTGCACTCACAGGAAAGTCAGCGAAAGTCGAATGTTTGAGGATGGATGGGATGTAGTTATGAACAAGTTCAGTTTGGTTTCGGGGACTGTATTCATCATGTTTAGGAAATGTAACCCGGTGGACATAAACTCAACCGGCTGTTATGTCTACGAAATCCTTACGGTTGCTATCGTCTCAGTCAAATCCCATCCAATGCTCAAAACTTGTTCATAACTTTAGTTATGAACATGTTTTTACTACTATGACTAATTTTTTTCATGGTTCGACCTCAAACCTGGCAGGATACGTAGAAATAACAGACGATGTGCTTACAGGAAGGATCCAGAAGCTGAATATAGTACCGTGATGAGGCGGGAGCTTGCAAAGATGATCTACGATGACCTGTCTAAGACGGGTTGCCGTACGATCGATGCCCTCAAGAAGAGGAAAATCTCGGAATCTGGTACTCGTTCTGCTAGACAGGAGGTTGAGGCGGACATCAACAACCACAAGATGGTCTTCTTCGATTTGCGGGAGAATAATCTTATTAGTCCTCGACATGCAAGGCAGCTTCAAAACTTCAGAAATGAGATCGAGATGGACATCAGGAACCGAAGGGATGTTGAGCCACCGAATGTAGGATCCACCGTGTCGTGGGAGATTCTACAAAAAATTCAGGAATTGGAGAATACCAAGAACACACCGAGAATTAGGAAAAATGTACCAGCCTCCCGTGCTACTCATCACCATCATCCAAGCAAACGTTCTCTACCTCCTAGGACGTCCACGGTTAGCCTGCCCAAAATACCTGCCAAATCGGCAGAGGTTACCTGGGCAATTTGAGAGATTTCTATTAACGGGATAAGGGCCAGAAAACAGGACTTTTCGATGCACTTCAGGTGAGTACGTGAAAGAAGTGTTACATAATGTATATATAGTCAACAAACCGAAAGAAGGTAGTATCCATATGTTCTAGCAGATTGTTAACCATCACTAAGTTTGATGACAGTGTGCAAGTCGTGTCTCATAGAATCGAAGAGCAGACACTGAATGAAGTCCAATAAGGAACATACATGGACTGGAGATGATTAACAGACTGATGTCATAGAGCTTACAGCTCCTACTTGGTAATCAGTTCGTAAAATTTGAAAGTCCTTCCATCCATGAAATCTTCCTGCGGTACAATCTTGTCGAAGATGCAAATCGAAGTTGTCCTCATGGCACTGAGTCGAATCAACGCACTCCGGTGTAAAATTATAACACACAAAGCTCGACAATAGCATGCTAACAAGGATTCCATGAGACAAAAACCAGGTACACCATCATTTTGAGCGAGCAAAACAAAGCAGTTCAAAAAAATGTATTATGGCGGATATTTACATTAGATTCACAATCAAGATTGACTGGTATCATGCCCTGTCTAAATCATTTGTTATGGGCATTCTCCACATATAAGAGCTAGTTTGCACCATCTAAAAGCACGGGCAATCTGTAATGCAGGCTGATTGAGGTATCAGTCTGCCTCGTTCCAGGAATGAAATATTGGAGCATAATCAACAAGCAGCCATCATTCGGAGCGCTTCCTGCATTGTCTCTTTCTTTTTCATCTACAGATGTTGGATTTACTTCAACTGAAGCAATTATACATTGTGTTGTGTTAGTTTATTCTGTATTCCTCAGGTATCCGACCCTGCACAGATTGTAGAGGTACTGCTGGAGGCAGAAGCAACCAAAAAGCATGTAGAAGAAGTTGAAGAAACACGCTCTCTCACCTCGAACTCCGAGCACGCGAAGATTTGGAAACTCGGAACCAATCGACACTAAAGTAGTCGAAACTTGAAGATGTAGATTTCCATACTGAGTTACTCCCACTTCAAGCACTTCCCCAACGTTCTTCAGCCGTTCCACCAGTGCATGCAGCTGCATCAAATTCGGGACCTGAACCAACGTCTCCGATCAAGATAATGTCATTGCTGCGTTCTGACTAGAACACTTCCCGTCTCTTATAAAAAATCGCAAAGAAATGACGATAGCTGTAAATCCTCGGGATTTGGTTTTCAGACAAAGACCCTAAATCTGCACTTCATCAAACATGATTGCTCTTACTCGTGGGACATCCTGGGCCATATCAAGAGCTGCCTGCAGTTCCTCCACTTCGACTCGAGGCATGGGCTGACTGAATTGCCATCTCCCTAGTTCAAGGGATGATGGAATCAATCGCATCGCACTTTGGTACTCGACTGGTACCATATTTAGTAGGTAGTAGACACACGCACGTATGCACACATTTGGGAAAGGCATACATTTCCCTTGTACACACCCGGCCATGAATTGGATTGGACTATCACTGGAACAACATCCTCCCTCCCTTCCTTCCTCCCTCCCTCAGTGCATGACTTGTGCCAGACACGCCACCAACTCTGGAAACTCTTATGGCCTTTATGTCCATGTGACGGCGTCACGAAGAGAGAGAGGGAGAGAGCTGAAGCACGCTTGTGGCAGAAAGTCCCGAAGCCGGTCAGCTGGGTGAGCTCATACAGTTCTCTCCCGAGTCCGTCTCGGCATTTATTCATCATCGCTGTCCCTGATTCGGGTCCAACGAGTGAACTTACAGTTTGTTCATGACCAGAGTGCCCAACAAATCAGCCAGTCCATCGAAAGCGACATGAAGAATGCCGCGGCTCAGGCTCAGGCTCAGGGTCCACGCCCTACATGCACGAGGTGGCTACAATCCGCCATGGAATTTCTATTACGTGAGAATAGAAATGCTGCGCACGTCTGCCTGCCTGCCTACCTCTCCAGCATCGAGTCCTGCACTCTGATCTGCAGCAGATTTTCCAATGCTCGCATTGGAAAATCTGTGCATTCTTCTCTTCACTCGGTGCGTCTGCTTTACAAGTTCTTGCGTTCTTGCTCTGGACAGCCCCTTCCTCATATACACTCAGCCCGTTATCCTATACCACCATACCAGGCTCGGGGCCGAAGTGAATCTTTTCGAATGATAGCGCGCGCACGCACGCACGCAAGTACTTACTTCCGTCTCTGATGTCATCGCGTCGGTTTCGCAAGTACTCTGAGATCAGCACAATCAATTTTGACTCAGATGAGGAACCACCTCCACTGTGGCCGTCTAACCGATATTAGCGAGATCCGAGTGCCGATTTGTCTTCCTTTCATGGTTGGAGGACTGAAATACCTTGTGACATCGGGGCTCCGGCTGAAGGTAAATGATATGCAGCGGCACTAAGCGAACAATTGCGAGTAAATTACGATAGACCACGTACCTGCAGTCAAGCACAAAGGCTCCATATTTACTTCACAATATCCAAATCATTCTTGAGATTATTCCTTCAGCAAGAGAATGACATACATCTCTGGGTATGCTGCAGTTCATTGCAGAATCAAGAGTGGCATAACCTGAGAAGAATATGAATTACCTAAACACAACATCTAGCTTACTGAACATGTACGAACTATGACTTGTGATAGTTAAATATACACTATGGTTGATTTGAAAACATGGTTTCCACGAGAACCAATTGCGTTACTTATTGAAAATCAGGTAATCGTGTAAAACTATGCCATCCATTCTCTAAACAAGATGAATTTCACCTGTCATTGGCCTCCTCGTCTCCTTCGCCAATGATGGGCATGGTCGGACCATCCGGAATAGCAAATCTACCCGAAACAAACAGAAAACATTATTTCAAGCACATGAGAATACAAAACCAAGGAATCCACAGCATAGAAAGTTTCCTCTGTTGCTGCCTTCACCACTTAGGCTTGCTTACCTTCTAGCCAACCACAACAATGCTGAAGTAGATCCAATGCCTGCAAAACTATGAGGTGATCCTCTCATCTGGCCAGCGTTATCTTTGCTCTTGAATTCCCTTGGGTATGCCCACATTAGCAGTGGCCCATCAGTAGCCGGGTCATACGCTGGAGGTAAATACAAATTTGCTGTAAGTTGCACACCATCGCTCCGTTCGTATCGTATAATCTCCTTCTTCAGATTAGCTATTTGAGGATACGGATGAGGGAAGTCTGTAATTTGACAGACAGTTTGCTCAGGCCAGGATCGCAGATAATACTGAGGTGGTTCGGTTTGAGATTCCTTTGAGACCAAAAGATGTAACTTGTTCAGTTCCAGATCTCCATCCAACTGATCTGACATCAAAGCTACGACTGTCTCGAAATAAGTCTCCTTGCTGCTTTCCCAGATTCGCTGTTTTTCACCTGACTCGCTGCCAAACCAACGAGAACTTAGAAATCATAGGACCGCTGAGTTTTAATTATTACTTTCTTGCAGTCAAGCCTTGGATGCCCACACTAGAACCAGAGGGGAAAGCGTACATAGTAAGGATAGTAGCCACCAACTGAAACAATTGAGAAAAGTATCGAAGGTAAGTCCCCTGTTCGTAACGGAGGCTCCGATATAACTGGACTGCAAAGATCAGAAAGCCCTGGTGGAGGAACTCACAATGCTCCTGGCAGGCTTGTTACATGAATGAGCATGAAGGCGACAAAGGCCTAAGCAATGATGAAATTTTATATTATTCTTACATTTCCAGCAGATCCAAGAAAGGAATATTGCCTTGTGGGGTCGCGCCACTTCCATTCAGGAGCAGCCTCTTCTTGCCATGAGCGTCTTTGACACCTGCAAGAACGTACGTTCCAAGAGAAGTTCTGCGAAGCATGGGTGAACCAGGATCTGCGTAGGCATCTTCTGATGAGCGACCAAAAAGCTTACGCCCTTCTGCTTCAAGATTCCCAGGTGCAATCATCCAAGTTCGAGTGCGTCGTGTTTTGTACCATGACTCATACACCAGAGCAAGTCCTTCATCCCCCCAGACAACAGTTGCCGACATGGAATTGTCATGTGCACATGAGTACACAGACATCTGTCAGTAAATGGAGAATGAATTCAAGGTCATTCGTTGAAGGAATTCAAATCCTTGTGTAGTTACACAAGGATTTGTTTTGACAAGAACGAAACTATACGATCGAGTCAAATTGCCTCGGACTATTATCGGTACAGTGCTTGAGGATTTAGCAGGCAGCCGACCTGTTCCTGTGCACGAGCCTGTCGGCTGTTCCTGCAATTGCAGTTTTCACCTTTTGACCTTTCCGCACCATAATCCGCGTGCTTTGCTGCCGCTTCACTTTCTTCTTTACACAGAATTCACTCGGCTGGAGAACTTCGGAGAAAGCTAGATAAGGCAATCTTCAAGTCCACTTTAAAGATCGTTGACTGTGTGCTTCCCTAGGCTAAAACGTTTGACTCTTGTACATAATTATTGAATATAGGAAAGTCAAACGAGAACCTTCTGAGAATGACTCAAAAGTCATTCTCAGATTCCACGCACGGTTTTGAAGCTCACTGGTCTATGTGAGGTGGACCGCGTACCATTGGCCCAAAAGGCTTCCCGAGGAAACTCAGAAACTCACCCACACAAGAAGGAATCTAGCAGAGAAGGCAAGTTCTGCTTGCACATATGGGATGGTCTGGAGGGATTGAGGATTTCAATTGAGCGACATCACAAAGCTCCGTCTGATGAATGTGATTTTCGTGCACTTGTATAGCGTTTCTCTACTGACGAGGAGGAGAATCAAATATATCGCATGCTCTCTATCGTGCTTCTAGAGCGGGCGGGCGTCGATTACGCAAGTTAAATACAATGTCTCTGCCCCCTGCGTGTTCGGCCACTTCCACGTCGAGGGTAAGGAAATCGCAATAATCTATGCAAAGTACAGTATAGCAGTTTAGGGTTTAGCAGTTCTGGAACGTGTTTGCGCTATATCCAATTTTGTCTTGAAATCTAAGAATCTCAGAGCTGCATTAGGTGAGATCGGTCCAGGTTGTTTGATTGCTGATCTGATCTGCATCTGATGTATCAGTTAAACGACTCCGTGTACGAACTTCATAACCCAGGAGTTGAATCAGTGCTGGACGTTGTATTCTTTCACGGCCTACAATCGTCACACACCTCTGTACCTCACCTATCAACATGGATATCAAGCGGTTCTCACAAGGAAGTATGGCCGCAGGCCTGGATCCCGCAAGAGTTTCCGGGAGCTCGGATTCTCTCTGTCCAGTACGATGCTTCTATCAGGACATCAGCAGAGCATGGAAGATTAGACCTCTACCTCACAGCCGAAAGTTTGATGCATAATCTTATAAATGCGAAGGTGGGGCAGCATCCTTGGCGTTCAGTTATACTCGTCGGTCATAGTTACGGAGGCCTTGTGATCAAACAATTGTGCTTCCGCGCACACTCCAGAAAAGCAAGAAACAAATAGCTCGCTTTCTCAACTCCGTCACAGGAATTTTCTTCTATGGAACGCCGCACCATGGAATTTCATCATTCTTCACTCCAAATGGAACAAAACTAAAGGAGGCTAGCCCTCTACTCGACTATGTCAAGCTGCTTTGCGCAGAATCAGGTCGCCTTCATGAAAATTTTGATGCTTTACGTCTGTCCTACGAGTGGAGCATTGCTGGAGTTGGAGAATCGAGACCTACGATCATGCTAGTGAGTGTGGGACTGACATGTTTGTTCTTTACTTTTATCCTCTTGATTCTAAACTGCTGAAACAGCAGCATTAATTCTTCATCAAAATATCATAGTTTGTAACCCAGTACTTTTATGAAATTGTTCGGATATCACTCACAATAGATCTTGATAGGTTTCATGAAGTTTGCCGAATCCCAGTTTCACTTTTGGAAATCCATCCACCATACAATATTTTCAGATTACTAGTCTGACCAGTGGTTTGTTCCAACCTGTTCCGAAGTTTAGGATGCAGAGTCTCAGAACGCTGTTGCTAACTGCATTCTCAGAATTCTGAGACTCTGCTGTTGCAGAGTCTCAGAATGTGAGATGATTGTAGTTGAGGCTTCAGCTCGGTACGGCGACTTCACTGTGGAGCATGAGGATCATATCTCTCTCTGCCAGCCCGAGAGCAAGACTTCAAATACTTACGTACGGTTGACATCGTTCCTGCAAAGGTTACAAAGCAATAAGGTTGCGCACACGAACATGTCTTCTGTCTTGGCAATTGCAATTGTTCGTCAATAAAAGCAAAGATTAGCCCATGAGACCCTCTTTCAGATGTATGAGAGCCAAAGTAGGTTCAAGAAACCACACGAGTTTATTGTGGGCATCCATCGATAACTAGATCCCTGTCAACAAGATTTCAAATTGTGGCTTTCAAGCAAGAGGTCATTCTAGTTGAGTGAGATTCTTCCTAACCTACAGATCTGAACTGCGTTTGGCTACTGTGATTGGATACAGGTGAACAGGAGGATTCCTGATAATCTCCAGACGGTGCCGAAGATTGCAATGAGCCTACATTCTCACTTACTAGTAGAGGTTCAAAAAATTTTACGCACAGGTCCAGCAGCAGTTGCTCTTTGCGGCATGGGAGGAGTAGGGAAAACAACTCTCGCAAAGCTGTTGTTCAATGAGTTGTGTGCTGAATACGAATACACTTGTTTCGTTTCGAGATGTACGGACATGAAAAATACCAAGGAGATAGAAGACAAAGTGTATTCCTCGATGCATCATCTTGGCAAACAGCTTACACAAGGAGTGGAAAAATGGAAACCGACTGATTTGAGACAGCAAACACTTCTCCTTGTTCTGGATGACATTGACAATGGTAGTCATGTTGCACTTCTCGAGGACATAGCTTCGAAGAACGATTGTGCAAACAGTCGTTACATTGTTACCTCTAAAGATAAAGACATTTGGAACAGTTTAGATAGTTTGGATTCATACGTGTTCGACGTGAAACTCTTGAATGACGAGAGCTCCACAGAGTTATTTATGAGCTACGCATTTCCGTATCAGACCAAACCAAGTCCATCACTGGAGAAATGGGTACCCAAGATCGTCAATAAATGTGATGGACTACCATTAACTCTAGAGGTGATAGGCAAGTATCTGAAGACGAAAGTCAGTGAAAGCATATGGATGCAATGTTTCCAAGCTCTGGATGAAGCAAAAGACGCAGGGCGTTTGGATGATAAGTTGTGGGCGCAATTGAAAGTGTCCTACGACCGTTTGGGTAGTCAGGAGAAGGAAATATTCCTTGATGCTGCGTCATTCTTCAGCAATTCCACCTGGAACCTGCGAGAAGCTAAGGCTTGCTGGCGCGTGCTTTATGGCTACGAAGATATCCAATGGCAGACTCTGGTAGACTTGTCTCTTGTCTACGATGTAATAGAAGAGGAAAATATACAAATGCATGAGCAATTAAGGTCTCTGGGAATAAGATTGGCTTCAGGATGGGGAACAGGTGGCAGATGTAGGACTTGGACTCCCAAAAATGTCCCTTCGAGGTTTAATTCCTCAAACTACAATGAGAGGATTACAGAAGGACAGTTCTATTCCAATGATCCAGGCTCATCAAGCACTGGTATGGGAACACCTATTGAGGTACGAGATTATGTTACTTTGACTTTCAAGGTCCCGTCTCCTCTCTATAGTACTCCCATGTCGGATATCGGTTGTTGTTGTAGATCATTGAAATTCACGTTAACTGAGGCACGTCATTGTTTGGTCGGGTGTTTTTCGCTGAACTTTTTTATTGACTCTTGTACACGACCGTTCCAAAGCTTCACTGCCCTTCCTGTTGGTCAACGTACTGCTTTCTTGAACCCAAGAAATTGTCTGAGTAGATCCTCTGCCTTTCCTACATAAATGTCTATCGAAGTCCTTCACTGTCAGTCAGCATGCTTCTGTGAGAAATCAGCAATATAATTTGATAAAGTCGCAGCCTTTCCTTCTTAAACGTAATTCAAAGCAATCAACGCACTGGTTTTGCTTCTCCTAGAAACTCCCTTTAGTAGTATCAAACAACTATCCTTTCATTATGTCATTGATAGCGCACTTTCTCTCTTTATCTTGCTGTCGGGATATTCATCACGTTATATAGTCTCTACACCGCGTTACTCAGTTTGCTCATCCTGACCCTATCTGGACTTCGAAACGAGAAGCGTCTTGTTGTCAAATACCTGGCCTGTGATCTCTAACGGATGCTCCTCCTCACTCAATTTGGACTTTACTGTTAAGGATGTCATTGACTTTGAACCTGAAGACTCGATGGCCCTGATCAAATGAAATGCTACAAGTCTGGTAGGTCAAGTTTAGATCATGGACTATATTTGTGGCCTGGAATGTGAACTAGGCCCTGGGTGTTTTGGTGCAGGAGGTCATAGCGCTACGACTTGAACACTCGATGCTCCTCGACTTGAGAGATATTGGCCAGATGAAGAAGCTGAAATATTTGGATTCCGAGGAGTTGATGTTGAATGAAGTAGGTGGCAAGCTTCCGAAGAATCTGACCCTTCTTCGACTCCGTGGAGAAGTGAACAATCTTCATAACCTGGTAGACCAAGGGCTCGCGAGAAGTTTGGCTGTTCTGGACTTGACGGCACCGCTCACATGTTTGCCAACAACCGTCAGTGACTTTCAAAACCTTGAAGTTATGAAATTCGCAGGCTGCCTCTTCCAATGTCTTCCCGAAGCATTCGGACAACTTCCCAGGCTTTGTCATCTTACATTCACTTCGTGCGAGAGACTTTGTTCACTCCCCGAAGCTTTTGGAGGGCTCTCACAACTGCGATCTTTGGAACTTCGTTTGTGTTGGAGGTTGGAAGCATTGCCGGACAGGTTCGGAAATCTTTCCCAGCTACAAAGCCTGGAAATAAGTGGGAGTGATATCTCAAAACTGCCTGAGAGCTTCGGAAATCTGTCCCAGCTACAAAGCCTGGTAATAGATAGGAGTCCAATCTCAGAACTGCCTGAGAGCTTCGGAAATCTGTCCCAGCTACAAAGCCTGGAAATAGATGGGAGTGACATCTCAAAACTGCCTGAGAGCTTCGGAAATCTGTCCCAGCTACAAAGCCTGGAAATAGATGGGAGTGATATCTCAAAACTGCCTGAGAGCTTCGGAAATCTGTCCCAGCTACAAAGCCTGAAAATATATGGGAGTGATATCTCAAAACTGCCTGAGAGCTTCGGAAATCTGTCCCAGCTACAAAGCCTGGAAATAGAAAACAGTCCAATCTCAGAACTGCCTGAGAGCTTCGGAAATCTGTCCCAGCTACAAACCCTGAAAATATATGGGAGTGATATCTCAAAACTGCCTGAGAGCTTCGGAAATCTGTCCCAGCTACAAACCCTGACAATATATGGGAGTGATATCTCAAAACTGCCTGAGAGCTTCGGAAATCTGTCCCAGCTACAAACCCTGACAATATATGGGAGTGATATCTCAAAACTGCCTGAGAGCTTCGGAAATCTGTCCCAGCTACAAACCCTGACAATATGGGGGAGTAAAATCTCAAAACTGCCTGAGAGCTTCGGAAATCTGTCCCAGCTACAAACCCTGACAATATGCGGGAGTAAAATCTCAGAACTGCCTGAGAGCTTCGGAAATCTGTCCCAGCTACAAAGCATGGAAATAAGTGGGAGTGATATCTCAAAACTGCCTGAGAGCTTCGGAAATCTGTCCCAGCTACAAAGCCTGGAGATACGTGGGAGTGATTTCTCAAAACTGCCTGAGAGCTTCGGAAATCTGTCCCAGCTACAAAGCCTGGAGATACGTGGGAGTGATTTCTCAAACCTGCCTGAGAGCTTCGGAAATCTGTCCCAGCTACAAACCCTGACAATATGGGGGAGTAAAATCTCAAAACTGCCTGAGAGCTTCGGAAATCTGTCCCAGCTACAAACCCTGACAATATGGTGGAGTAAAATCTCAGAACTGCGTGAGAGCTTCGGAAATCTGTCCCAGCTACAAAGCCTGGAGATACGTGGGAGTGATATCTCAAAACTGCCTGAGAGCTTCGGAAATCTGTCCCAGCTACAAACCCTGACAATACGGGGGAGTAAAATCTCAAAACTGCCTGAGAGCTTCGGAAATCTGTCCCAGCTACAAACCCTGACAATATGGTGGAGTAAAATCTCAGAACTGCCTGAGAGCTTCGGAAATCTGTCCCAGCTACAAACCCTGACAATAAGTGGGAGTGATATCTCAAAACTGCCTGAGAGCTTCGGAAATCTGTCCCAGCTACAAACCCTGACAATACGGGGGAGTAAAATCTCAAAACTGCCTGAGAGCTTCGGAAATCTGTCCCAGCTACAAACCTTGATAATAAATGGAGTGAAATCTCAGAGCTGCCTAAGAGCTTCGGCCGTCTCGCTAGTCTGCAGGTCCTGAAGCTCTCAGGCATATGTTGAGACTCCAAGCCTTGCCGGATACTTTTGGGCAGCTTTCACAGTTGTCGCACTTGACGATGCAGGGCGGCACCATCATCCAAAAAGTCCCGGAATCGTTCGGCAATCTGGCCAACCTGTCCACATTGGACATCATCGACTGTCCCTTTCTTAACTACTTCGGGGTTCCGAAGAGCACCGAAGTATGCATTCGAGGAAGACGGATGATATGAAGAGATGTTCGCCCTTGAGTTATTCGAGCGGAGCGTAGCGTTTGGAGTAGAACAACTTCACGTGGAGTCTTTTTTGGAGTGGTTGTGAAGGTTATGTTACCAATCAATATTCACATGTTTTCTAGTATGGAAAAATAGGTCAATTTCACTAGAAGAACTCAAGTTTTAGTTTTGTTCATGTTCGAAAGTAGTTCAGTGAGTGGTGGTGCGATCTTTCCACTTGGTCGCAATTGACCATAATTTGGTGATTTGGAGGACGGGAGAAGTTTTGCGGACGTAATCAAGGTTCTCGTGAGATTGTAATCTAGTTGTAGTTTGGAAGTGCAGGTGAGGGAATCGCTCGATTGTAATGTGCAAGGAACTGGTAGAGGAAAATTCAAGTTCGGTTTTGGCCTTTAGACTGAGGCCGGAGCAATCGAGTTGATTTGCCTCTGTTTCTTCAGCAGTGGACGGTGCCTGTTACGTGAGGATCACTTTGCATTGGGCATGGATGTTGGAGCCTTCGATCCGCAACTGAACTTGAATTCGCGAGATGGGCCTATCCCGGGGATCAACTGAGAGTTGTTAGTGGGGCGGAAGTTTTGGGATTTCTGTGTTCGGATGGCTATGGCTCTTCGACCTAGAGTGGGGTCCCAATTGTACAGTTCAGCAAAGGAGTGATTAAAGCAGCGGAGTGAAGGTTGGCAGAGAAAAGAGCGCTCTATTCGTAAGCGTCGGAGTTGAATCTTGGTGAAGATTCAAAGTGGTGAACCTCAGTAATCTGGCCTTTGGTGCTAAATTGGAGGCTGTCTTGTCATCCAGATGAACGTCGTGGGTATTTTGCTTTATCTCTCAGTAGCATCTAACTCGTCTGGAGGTTGCTCTGAGTGTGCCTGTGTACTTGGCTTTGGATTTTGTGTTCTCCTGCTTTTGTGTCCAATTGACTCTCTTAGCTTCCCGTGTACTTCAGTCGAGTCACAGTCTTTTCCGTAGGTTGAGTTTAGATTCAGAACTCTGCACTCGGAAACAAATCGCCAGAGCTTCAGTTAGGAAATCTACTTCTAGCTCCTGCAAGTTCGAAGAAGATTGCTCCGAATCATGTGAGCCCTCCGTCGTAAGTTTATGCTGGGTCTCTACTCACCTCGCCTCCAGTTTCCAGACCAATTCATCATTGGAACGACAAAGTTACACAAAGGATCGCAGGAGTGCAGTTGTTTCACGCTGCTTCCTGAAATAACGAAGAGTTTGCTCGTATTCTTATGAGGTGAAATGGTCTATTTACACATAATTATCTAACTCGGTCACGATTTGAAGAGTGTTCTTCGATTTGACAATTTTCACTAGAGAATTTGACCAAAACGTAACCAATCAAGGATCGCTCCTTCCCACTTCTTGCGCTGTTATCGTCATCGTGACTGTCTTACATTCGAATAGTGGAAGGCATCTGCATCAACTCCCACCTTCACTCTGCGCTCTACTCCTTGTACAATCCTGTTGTAGATTCCCTCGCACTGACAACGATTGCCGACCGATGGATTTCATGTCTCCTATGGCTTCTACTTCAAACCGACATAAACCCTGTTCCAACAGCGTTGACACCCTTGCTCACTCTGGAGATGTCACAATTGCTATGTTTGACTTTGATTTCCTTGTGCAATGTGGTTCATTACATGGACTGAATCAAATTGCAACATCCAACCGTGGATGTATTTGGCTCCCAATTTGTTAAATTCCATATAAACCGCATTACCGCAGTCTCCAGCTTCTAATCATTTTTTTGGGATGCAGTTTCTACGTATGAATCAAAATGATTTCAAACCGTATTCAAAATTATGCACCCATAAGTAGCAATAGAATAGCCTCACTTGCGAATAAGGGCAATAGAGCTCTGGCAATCAGCAATTCGAGCTCGATCTGCACTTGCTGCTGGAGCACGGAGATCCGGCTGAAGATGCTGCAGCTCTGATCGTTGCTCGCGTCGCCGCGAGCGTGGGCGACCAGACATGGGCGCAGGTTGTCCATCGCCACGTTGATGGGCGTCCCCTGGAAGTTGCCACCGTGGACGGCCCGGTCTCGGGCCACGTCAATGAGCGCGCTGTCGTTACCGAATCAAATCGAGGCAAAGCGCCACCTCGGCGACGAGCGCCAGCACGTGGCCGCCAGGCCATCCTTGTGTTGCAGAGCGAACGGCTTCAGCCGCCCCACGAGCTTCAGAGCGTCGTGCGCCGTCACGATGTCGCCGGTCTCGGTCGCGGCTTTGGATTCGGGGCGGCCCGTCGATGCGCTTGCCGAGGAATGTCTGCAACGTCTGCAGGATGGACCACCGAATTCCCGAGTAGCCCCCGAGAATTCGGTGCACCGATCGTCCGAGCACCACCGTCACGTCCGGCTTGGGCCACCATGAGCGTGAATCCCTGGATCAAAACCTCCTCGGTGTCGTGAAATTTGTGCACCAAGTCGGCCACTGGAGAAACTGTCCCTCATTGTGCTAAGGCTTCTTAAGAGAATGTCTTGAGAGTTTTCGAGATGGAGGTCATCTCGCACTGTCCCTCCTCATTTGACCTTTTCTTCCCGTTCTAGGGTAGGTGCGCGAAAGAGCATGATCGTGATCATGAGAGAGCCTTAGTCGGGCTTTTCGTAGAACTGCTCTGAGACATGGCTGTACTTTTGCTGTATACGTGCCTTTTGGAACTCGACCATCACACGGCTTTGCGCAGAGGTTGGGTGGTTGCGACAGAGGTACAGTGGAGGATTGCACTCTATTCAGATTGAGGTTTCCGCTACTGTGCAGGGACGGTGTATGTACCACCAATCTCTGTGGGTGCTTAAGCAAGTCACGAGGTTTTGAATTCCATTTGCGCGCCCTTTAGCTACAACCCTTGGTCGAGAAAGACTTATTTACACGACGAGGTTGGGCGTTCAGTTTTAACTTCACAATACAATCTATACCATCTTCAAAACAAACCTACCTCTAAATCACAACTTCTGCCAAAAGTGCAAGCTGCATCAAGCCCCGTTTATCAAAAGCGCATTTTCTGTGAACATAACGAAGGTAAGCTTTGCCCTAGGAACATCGAAAATTTGTGGATCTTGGTTTGTTATATTCCTTCATCGAGTTTCTTGTCTGATTTAAAGTGCCAACTTCAAGAAATTCATTCGGTCATGCTCGACCTAAACCTTATTGATTGGAGTGTATGGGTGAATCTGCATAAATATAAGCGAACCAATTTGCAACGAAAATGACAATAAACAACTGCTTTCCATTCCGAACGAGGTCATACCTGTCTTTGACCGTCAGCCTCTATGTCGTAGTACCATACTCGAATTTGCAGACGGTAGCCGTAGGAGAAAAGGTAACGTGCTACATGTAGCATCTGCACAGAACGCTGGCTGTGCCAGTACCTGTGGAATTGAGTTGCGGTACGGCTGACGAAGTACGCAGTTCAAATTTTCTGAGAATATCATGAATCAGAACGTCGTCGGCTGGGACCATCGGACAGGTAAGAAAGCAGATTGACCATAACCCAGCTGGCCTCACGGGCTGATTCAGGTCGTGATCTACAAATGTGGGTCCAGGGATACGCAAGCAATATTTTGAAGTATGCAGCGAATTCGAGGACGAGCTTGCCAGGCAGCAAAAAGCTAAACGCTTTCGACAGACGCAATGTACTGGCCTTCCACTCAGGGTTGGTGTTGGAAATAGGTTTGTAGCTGAGGGTCAACTTATGGCAACTAGTGTCGGGATGACGGTCGATGGCCTCGATTTGTTCTTTATCCACTGGCCAGACTCTGTTCACCGTGCTCAGACCGGAAAAAGGTTGTGTACCTCGAACAACTCTACGTTCAGGTCACAGAGAGAGAGAGAGAGAGAGAGAGAGAACACCAAGACTGCTGCCACCATTGAGATCCAGCCATAGAACATATTTCAGATTTCATTGAGCATCTTGTGGTTCAAGATTTGGATGGAACCTAGCAAACATGGAGAACTCAAGTTCCAAGAAATCTGACTTACAGAAATAGCTGAAAATAGATTTGACGATGGTGACCTGCGACTGAATCATCCTGATACGCCAAGGCTGTGAATTTTGCCAGGGAGGCTCAACTGATGTCGGTATGAGCTAGTCCAGCCTGGTAGAAGGGACACGCAGGAGAAGTCGCTCCCAGACGCTTTTAGAAAGCTCGGACAGGCACACATGAACTTGTGGCTAAGGTTTGGGGGGTTTCTCTCACTGTCAGGTTTGTCTTCTTAGTTTAAAAACATGTCGGTTCTGCGAGCACTGTAGAAAAAGGTTGAAATGAGCCACATGGTCTCGTGGGGACGACGGGCTATTCCAGCGACCTCAAGGCGGCGGAGGCCGGATGTAAATCATTGTGTGGTCCGGAGGTTGGCCTGTGAGGTAAGTCAAATAAATGATAAAGAAAGCTTGATGACATCGATGACCTTCCGAGTCCTACCTCAGCACCAACGAGATACCTTTGGTGTTTGATACATCTTTTATCGACTGACAGATGTTTTGGCAATAGGCCAGCAATCAATCAGCGGCCTGTAGATAAAATGAGGGAGTTGTAAGGCCAGGCGAGTGTCAACTGCACTCACAGGAAAGTCAGCGAAAGTTGAATGTTTGAGGATGGATGGGATGTAGTTATGAACAAGTTCAGTTTGGTTTCGGGGACTGTATTCATCTTGTTTAGGATATGTAACCCGGTGGACATAAACTCAACCGGCTGTTATGTCTAAGAAATCCTTACGGTTGCTATCGTCTCAGTCAAATCCCATCCAATGCTCAAAACTTGTTCATAACTTTAGTTATGAATAAGTTTACAACTATGACTAATTTTTTTCATGGTTCGATCTAAAACCTGGCAGGATACGTAGAAATAACAGAAGATGTGCTTACAGGAAGGATCCAGAAGCTGAATATAGTACCGTGATGAGGCGGGAGCTTGCAAAGATGATCTACGATGACCTGTCTAAGACGGGTTGCCTTATGATGAATGCCCTCAAGAAGAGGAAAATCTCGGAATCTGGTACACGTTCTGCTAGACAGGAGGTTGAGGCGGACATCAACAACCACAAAATGGTCTTCTTCGATTTGCGGGAGACTAATCTTATAAGTCCTCGACATGCAAGGCAGCTTCAAAACTTCAGAAATGAAATCGAGATGGACATCAGGAACCGAAGGGATGTTGAGCCACCACCAAATGTAGGATCCACCGTGTCGTGGGAGATTCTACAAAAAATTCAGGAACTGGAGAATACCAAGAACACACCGAGAATTAGGAAAAATGTACCAGCCTCCCGTGCTACTCATCACCATCATCCAAGCAATCGTTCTCTACCTCCTAGGACGTCCACGGGTAGCCTGCCCCAAAAACCTGCCAAATCGGCAGAGGTTACCTGGGCAATATGAGAGATTTCTATTGACGGGATAAGGGCCAGAAAACAGGACTTTTCGGTGCACTTCAAGTGAGTACGTGAAAGAAGTGTTACATAATGTATATATAGTCAACACACCAAAAGAAGTCAGTATCCATGTGTTCTAGTAGATTGTTAACCATCACTAAGTTTGATGACAGTGTACAAGTCGTGTCTCATAGAATCGAAGAGCAGATACTGATACAAGTCCAGTAAGGAACATACATGGACTGGAGATGATTAACAGACTGATGTCGTAGAGCTTACAGCTACTACTTGGTAATCAGTTCGTACAATTTGAAAGTCCTTCCGATTTAGCAGGCGTCCTTCCATCCATGAAATCTTCCTGCGGTTAGAAATAATGGGAGTACAATCTTGTCGAAGATGCAAATCGAAGTTGTCCTCATGACACTGAGTCAAATCAACGCACTCCGGTGTGAAATTATAACACACAAAGCTCGACAATAGCATGCTAACAAGGATTCCATGAGACAAAAACCAGGTACACCATCATTTTGAGCGAGCAAAACAAAGCAGTTCAAAAAAATGTAGTATGGCGGATATTTACATTCGATTCACAATCAAGATTGACTGGTATCATGCCCTGTCTAAATCATTTGTTATGGGCATTCTCCACATATAAGAGCTAGTTTGCACCATCTAAAAGCACGGGCAATCTGTAATGCAGGCTGATAGAGTTATCAGTCTGCCTCGTTCCAGGAATGAAATATTGGAGCATAATCAACAAGCAGCCATCATTCGGAGCAATTCCTGCACAAACAATATGCCGACGGTCATGGGTCGAGGAAAACTAGAAAATAACGCGAGTTTGAAAAAGGCTGAAAGTTGCTCTTGATTCATACACACCCTTCATTTACTAGGAGTCAGCATAATCATGGTCCACATAACACTGGAGACTTACCACAGAAAGATGCATCAGGCTTGGTGTGATGACACTGCAAACTCTTGACGAACTGCTTAACGTCGACTTTCTGAAAAGCGTTGTACATAAAAGCCAAGTTAAGGAATCTCTTACGAACAAATCACAGACAGATGAGTTCGTTTATCCAGCAATTCGGAGCAAGAAATACGCAACAGTTCGGAAATTTGGAAAAAGCAAAAACTTCATTCATGACTAGCAAAAATCTCTTAGGTGGTAAGCTCTGACGCACACCAGAAGGTACATACCACCACAGAAGCTAATGACTTGTCTAAGGCATCCCGAAGGCGTCCTGAAGAGTTCAAGGTCGCGTCTATGGAATTACCATCAACTGCAAAATAAAGTCAAAAATGCTTGTCAGAACATTTGCTTGGAAATTCTGTCGTGCGTGAGTGATACTCCACGTATTCCAAAGACGTTATTCTCGTACTGATGTTGGTTTAATAAACGATAAACCTTTTCTGCTGAAGGTTCAGAAGCCCGTGATGAAATTTTATTTTTAGTTTTCAATGACGTTTCTCCGGCTTCTGGAATGCACCACAATCGTCTTTTTCCATTAAGTGAAGGGTCCATAAAGTGACCTTCACTTACTAGAGGGACCCTTCACGATGCACCATGGGAAGGCTAAATGGAACAATGAATTCCTCAGCTGAGTAAAGTAAAGGAGTTACTTCTTGAGTACGATAAGGTGGTTCCGAATATCAGAAGAAAGTATAAAGAGGACAAGAACGAAACAGCAATTCGCAGGCCTCTCAATGTGTATTGCAACAATAACTCGAGGTGAATTGACGTACAAAAACTGCTGGAGGCAGAAGCAACCAAAAAGCATGTAGAAGAAGTTGAAGAAACACGCTATCTCACCTCGAACTCCGAGCACGCGAAGATTTGGAAACTCGGAACCAATCGACACTAAAGTATTCAAAACTTGAAGATGTAGATCTCCATACTGAGTTACTCCCACTTCAAGCACTTCCCCACGTTCTTCAGCCGTTCCACCAGTGCATGCAGCTGCATCAAATTCGGGACCTGAACCAATGTCTGCGATCAAGATAATGTCATTGCTGCGTTCTGACCAGAACACTTCCGTCTCTTATAAAAACTCGCAAAGAAATGACGATAGCTGTAAATCCTCGGGATTTGGTTTTCAGACAAAGACCCTAAATCTGCACTTCATCAAACATGATTGCTCTTACTCGTGGGAGATCCTGGGCCATATCAAGAGCTGCCTGCAGTTCCTCCACTTCGACTCGAGGCATGGGCTGACTGAATTGCCATCACCTTAGTTCAAGGGATGATGGAATCAATCGCATCGCACTTTGGTACTCGACTGGTACCATATTTAGTTGGTAGTAGACACACGCATGCACACATTTGGGAAAGGCATACATTTCCCTTGTACACACCCGGCCATGAATTGGATTGGACTATCACTGGAACAACATCCTCCCTCCCTCAGTGCATGACTTGTGCCAGACACGCCACCAACTCTGGAAACTCTTATGGCCTTTATGTCCATGTGACGGCGTCACGAAGAGAGAGAGGGAGAGAGCTGAAGCACGCTTGTGGCAGAAAGTCCCGAAGCCGGTCAGCTGGGTGAGCTCATACAGTTCTCTCCCGAGTCCGTCTCGTCTCGGCATTTATTCATCATCACTGTCCCTGATTCGGGTCCAACGAGTGAACTTACAGTTTGTTCATGACCAGAGGGCCCAACAAATCAGCCAGTCCATCGAAAGCGACATGAAGAATGCCGCGGCTCAGGCTCAGGCTCAGGGTCCACGCCCTACATGCACGAGGTGGCTACAATCCGCCATGGAATTTCTATTACGTGAGAATAGAAATGCTGCGCACGTCTGCCTGCCTGCCTGCCTACCTCTCCAGCATCGAGTCCTGCACTCTGATCTGCAGCAGATTTTCCAATGCTCGCATTGGAAAATCTGTGCATTCTTCTCTTCACTCGGTGCGTCTGCTTTACAAGTTCTTGCGTTCTTGCTCTGGACAGCCCCTTCCTCATATACACTCAGCCCGTTATCCTATACCACCATACCAGGCTCGGGGCCGAAGTGAATCTTTTCGAATGATAGCGCGCGCACGCACGCACGCAAGTACTTACTTCCGTCTCTGATGTCATCGCGTCGGTTTCGCAAGTACTCTGAGATCAGCACAATCAATTTTGACTCAGATGAGGAACCACCTCCACTGTGGCCGTCTAACCGATATTAGCGAGATCCGAGTGCCGATTTGTCTTCCTTTCATGGTTGGAGGACTGAAATACCTTGTGACATCGGGGCTCCGGCTGAAGGTAAATGATATGCAGCGTCACTAAGCGAACAATTGCGAGTAAATTACGATAGACCACGTACCTGCAGTCAAGCACAAAGGCTCCATATTTACTTCACAATATCCAAATCATTCTTGAGATTATTCCTTCAGCAAGAGAATGACATACATCTCTGGGTATGCTGCAGTTCATTGCAGAATCAAGAGTGGCATAACCTGAGCAGAATATGAATTACCTAAACACCATCTAGCTTACTGAACATGTACGAACTATGACTTGTGATAGTTAAATATACACTATGGTTGATTTGAAAACATGGTTTCCACGAGAACCAATTGCGTTACTTATTGAAAATCAGGTAATCGTGTAAAACTATGCCATCCATTCTCTAAACAAGATGAATTTCACCTGTCATTGGCCTCCTCGTCTCCTTCGCCAATGATGGGCATGGTCGGACCATCCGGAATAGCAAATCTACCCGAAACAAACAGAAAACATTATTTCAAGCACATGAGAATACAAAACCAAGGATTCCACAGCATAGAAAGTTTCCTCTGTTGCTGCCTTCACCACTTAGGCTTGCTTACCTTCTAGCCAACCACAACAATGCTGAAGTAGATCCAATGCTTGCAAAACTATAAGGTGATCCTCTCATCTGGCCAGCGTTATCTTTGCTCTTGAATTCCCTTGGGTATGCCCACATTAGCAGTGGCAGTGGCCCATCAGTAGCCGGGTCATACGCTGGAGGTAAATACAAATTTGCTGTAAGTTGCACACCATCGCTCCGTTCGCATCGTGTAATCTCCTTCTTCAGATTAGCTATTTGAGGATACGGATGAGAGAAGTCTGTAATTTGACAGACAGTTTGCTCAGGCCAGGATCGCAGATAATACTGAGGTGGTTCGGTTTGAGATTCCTTTGAGACCAAAATACGTAACTTGTTCAGGTCCAGATCTCCATCCAACTGATCTGACATCAAAGCTACGACTGTCTCGAAATAAGTCTCCTTCAAGCTTTCCCAGATTCGCTGTTTTTCACCTGACTCGCTGCCAAACCAACGAGAACTTAGAAATCATAGGACCGCTGAGTTTTAATTATTACTTTCTTGCAGTCAAGCCTTGGATGCCCACACTAGAACCAGAGGGGAAAGCGTACATAGTAAGGATAGTAGCCACCAACTGAAACAAGTGAGAAAAGTATCGAAGGTAAGTCCCCTGTTCGTAACGGAGGCTCCGATATAACTGGACTGCAAAGATCAGAAAGCCCTGGTGGAGGAACTCACAATTCTCCTAGCAGGCTTGTTACATGAATGAGCATGAAGGCGACAAAGGCCTAAGCAATGATGAAATTTTATATTATTCTTACATTTCCAGCAGATCCAAGAAAGGGATATTGCCATGTGGGGTCGCGCCACTTCCATTCAGGAGCAGCCTCTTCTTGCCATCAGCGTCTTTGACACCTGCAAGAACGTACGTTCCAAGAGAAGTTCTGCGAAGCATGGGTGAACCAGGATCTCCGTAGACATCTTCTGATGAGCGACCAAAAAGCTTACGCCCTTCTGCTTCAAGATTCCCAGGTGCAATCATCCAAGTTCGAGTGCGTCGTGTTTTGTACCATGACTCATACACCAGAGCAAGTCCTTCATCCCCCCAGACAACAGTTGCCGACATGGAATTGTCATGTGCACATGAGTACACAGATATCTGTCAGTAAATGGAGAATGAATTCAAGGTCATTCGTTGAAGGAATTCAAATCCTTGTGTAGTTACACAAGGATTTGGTTTGACAAGAACGAAACGATACGATCGAGTCAAATTGCCTCGGACTATTATCGGTACAGTGCTTGAGGATTTAGCAGGCAGCCGACCTGTTCCTGTGCACGAGCCTGTCGGCTGTTCCTGCAATTGCAGTTTTCACCTTTTGACCTTTCCGCACCTTAATCCGCGTGCTTTGCTGCCGCTTCACTTTCTTCTTTACACAGAATTCACTCGGCTGGAGAACTTCGGAGAAAGCAAGATAAGGCAATCTTCAAGTCCACTTTAAAGATCCTTGACTGTGTGCTGCCCGAGGCTAAAACGTTTAACTCTTGTACATAATTATTGAATATAGGAAAGTCAAACGAGAACCTTCTGAGAATGACTCAAAAGTCAAAAGATACTCCGCGATTCCACGCACGGTTTTGAAGCTCACTGGTCTATGTGAGCTGGACCGCGTACCATTGGCCCAAAAGGCTTCCCGAGGAAACTCGGAAACTCACCCACACACAAGAAGGAATCTAGCAGAGAAGGTAATTTCTGCTTGCACATATGGGATGGTCTGGAGTCTGGAGGGATTGAGGATTTCGATTGATTGACATCACAAAGCTCCGTCTGAGGAATGTGATTTTCGTGCACTTGTATTAGCGTCTCTACTGACGAGGAGGAGAATCAAATATATCGCATGCTCTCCATCGTGCTTCTAGAGCGGGCGGGCGTCGATTCCGCAAGTTAAATACAATGTCTCTGCCCCCTGCGTGTTCGGCCACTTCCACGTCGAGGGTAAGGAAATCGCAATAATCTATGCAAAGTACAGTATAGCAGTTTAGGGTTTAGCAGTTCTGGAACGTGTTTGCGCTATATCCAATTTTGTCTTGAAATCTAAGAATCTCAGAGCTGCATTAGGTAAGATCGGTCCAGGTTGTTTGATTGCTGATCTGATCTGCATCTGATGTATCAGTTAAGCGACTCCGTGTACGAACTTTACAACCCAGGAGTTGAATCGGTGCTGGACGTTGTATTCTTTCACGGCCTACAATCGTCACACACCTCTGTACCTCACTTATCAACATGGATATCAAGCGGTTCTCACAAGGAAGTATGGCCGCAGACCTGGATCCCGCAAGAGTTTCCGGGAGCTCGGATTCTCTCTGTCCAGTACGATGCTTCTATCAGGACATCAGCAGAGCATGGAAGATTAGACCTCTACCTCACAGCCGAAAGTTTGATGCATAATCTTATAATTGCGAAGGTGGGGCAGCATCCTTGGCGTTCAGTTATACTTGTCGGTCATAGTTACGGAGGCCTTGTGATCAAACAATTGTGCGTCCACGCACACTTCAGCGAAAGCTTGCACCGCTCTGACAAACAAATAGCTCGCTTTCTCAACTCCGTCACAGGAATTTTCTTCTATGGAACGCCGCACCATGGAAGTTCATCATTCTTCACTCCAAATGGAACAAAACTAAAGGACGCTAGCCCTCTACTCGACTATGTCAAGCTGCTTTGCGCAGAATCAGGTCGCCTTCATGAAAATTTTGATGCTTTACGTTTGTCCTACAAGTGGAGCATTGCTGGAGTCGGAGAATCGAGACCTACTACGTTCATGCTAGTGAGTGTGAGACTGACATGTTTGTTCTTTACTTTTATCCTCTTGATTCTAACCTGCTGAAACAGCAGCATTAATTCTGCCTCAAAATATCATAGTTTGTAACCCAGTACTTTTATGAGATTGTTTGGATATCACTCACAATAGATCTCAATGGGTTTCATGAAGTTTGCCGAATCCCAGTTTCACTTTTGGAAATCCATCCACCATACAAGATTTTCAGATTACTAGTCTGACCAGTGGTTTGTTCCAACCTGTTCCGAAGTTTAGGATGCAGAGTCTCGGAATGCTGTTGCAGTTAGCCGTGAGATGATTGTAGTTGAGGCTTCAGCTCGGTACGGTGACTTCACTGTGGAGCTTGAGGATCATATCTCTCTCTGCCAGCCCGAGAGCAGGACTTCAAATACTTACATACGGTTGACATCGTTCCTGCAAAGCAATAAGGTTGCGCACACGAACATGTACTCTGTCTTGGCAATAGCAATTGTTCCTCAATAAAAGCAAACATTAGCACATGAGATCCTCTTTCAGATGTATGAGAGCCAAAGTAGGTTCAAGAAACGACACGAGTTTATTGTGGGCGTCCGTCGATAACTAGATCCCTGTCAACAAGATTTCAAATTGTGGCTTTCAAGCAAGAGTTCATTCTAGTTGAGTGAGATTCTTCCTAACCTACAAATCTGAACTGCGTTTGGCTACTGTGATTGGATATAGGTGAACAGGAGAAGACTTCCTGATAATCTCCAGACGGTGCCGAAAATGGCTATGAGCCTACATTCTGACTTACTTGTAGAGGTTCAAAACATTTTACGCACAGGTCCAGCAGCAGTTGCTCTTTGCGGCATGGGAGGAGTAGGGAAAACAACTCTCGCAAAGCTGTTGTTCAATGAGTTGTGTGCTGAATATGAATACACTTGTTTCATTCCGAGATGTACGGACATGAAAAATACCAAGGAGATAGAAGACAAAGTGTATTCCTCGATGCATCATCTTGGCAAACAGCTTACACAAGGAGTGGAAAAATGGAAACCGACTGATTTGAGACAGCAAACACTTCTCCTTGTTCTGGATGACATTGACAATGGTAGTCATGTTGCATTTCTCCAGGACATAGTTTCGAAGAACGATTGCGCAAACAGTCGTTACATTGTTACCTGTAGAGATAGAAACATTTTGAACAGTTTAGATTCACGCGTGTTTGATGTGAAATTCTTGAATCCCGAGAGCTCCACAAAGTTATTTATGAGCTACGCATTTCCGTATCCGACCGAACCGAGTCCTTCACTGAAGGAATGGGTACACAAGATCGTCGCGAAATGTGATGGACTACCATTAACCCTAGAGGTGATAGGCAAGTATCTAAAGACGAAAGTCAGTGAAAGCATATGGATGCAGTGTTTCCACGCTCTAGATGAAGCAGAAAACGTAGTGAGTTTGGATGACCAGTTATGGGCAAAATTGAGAGTTTCTTACGACCGTTTGGGTAGTCAAGAGAAAAATATGTTCCTTGATGCTGCGTCATTCTTCAGCAATTCCACCTGGAAGCTTCGAGAAGCTAAGGCTTGCTGGCGTGTGCTCTATGGCCTCGAAGATCTCCGATGGGAGACTCTGGTAGACTTGTCTCTTGTCTACAATGTAAAGGAAGAGAAAAGTATACAAATGCATGAGCAATTGAGGTCTCTCGGAATTAGGTTGGCTTCAGGATGGGGAACAGGTGGCAGATGTAGGACTTGGACTCCCAAAAATGTTCCTTCGAGGTTTAATTCCTCAAATTACAATGAGAGGATTACAGAAGGACAGTTCTATTCCAATGATCCAGGCTCATCAAGCACTGGTATGGGAACACCTATTGAGGTACGAGATTATGTTACTTCGACTTTCAAGGTCCCGTCTCCTCTCTATAGTACTCCCATGTCGGATATCGGTTGTTGTTGTAGAGCATTGAAATTCACGTCAACTGAGGCATGTCATTGTTTGGTCGGGTTTTTTTTCTGAACTTTTTTATTGACTTCTTGTACACAATCATTTCAAAGCTTCACTGCCCTTCATGTTGGTCATCGTACTACATTCTTGAACCCAAGAAATTGTCAGAGTAGATCCTCTGCCTTTCCTTCATAAATGTTTTTTCGAAGCACTTCATTGTCAGTCACCGTGCTTCTGTGAGAAATCAGCAATATAATTTTATAAAGTCACAGCCTTTCCTTCTTAAACGTAATTCAAAACAATCAACGCACTGGTTTTGCTACTCCTAGAAATTCCCTTAGGGATCAAACAACTTTACTTTCATTATGTCATTGATAGCGCACTTTCTCTCTTTGTCTTGTTGTCGGTATATTCATCACGTTATATAGTCTCTCACCGCGTTACTGGGTTTGCTCATCCTGACCCTATCTGGACTTTGAAACGAGAAGCGTCTAGTTGTCAAATACCTGGCCTGTGATCTATAACGGATGCTCCTCTTCACTCAATTTGGACTTTTGTGTTAAGAATGGCATTGACTTTGAACCTGAAGACTCGATGGCCTTGATCAAATGACATGCTACAAGTCTGGTAGGTCAAGTTTAGATCATGGACTATAATTTGTGGCCTGGGATGTGAACTAGGCCCTGGGTGTTTTGGTGCAGGAGGTCATAGCGCTACGACTTGAACACTCGATGCTCCTCGACTCGAGAGATATTGGCCAGATGAAGAAGCTGAAATATTTGGATTCCAAGGAGTTGATGTTGAATGAAGTAGGTGGCAAGCTTCCAAAGAATCTGACCCTTCTTCGACTCCGTGGAGAAGTGAACAATCTTCATAACCTGGTAGACCGAGGGCTCGCGAGAAGTTTGGCTGTTCTGGACTTGACGGCACCGCTCACATGTTTGCCAACAACCGTCAGTGACTTTCAAAACCTTGAAGTTATGAAATTCGCAGGCTGCCTCTTCCAATGTCTTCCCGAAGCATTCGGACAACTTTCCAGGCTTTGTCATCTTACATTTACTTCGTGCGAGATTTGTTCACTCCCCGAAGCTTTTGGAGGGCTCTCACAACTGCGATCTTTGGAACTTCATTGGTGTCGGAGGTTGGAAGCATTGCCGGACAGCTTCGGAAATCTGTTCAAGCTAGAAAGCCTGACAATAGTTGGGAGTCATATCTCAAAACTGCCTGAGAGCTTCGGAAATCTGTCCCAGCTACAAATCCTGGATCTAAGTGGGAATGATTTCTCAAAACTGCCTGAGAGCTTCGGAAATCTGTTCAAGCTAGAAAGCCTGACAATACTTGGGAGTCATATCTCAAAACTGCCTGAGAGCTTCGGAAATCTGTCCCAGCTACAAAGCCTGGTAATAAGTGGGAATGATTTCTCAAAACTGCCTGAGAGCTTCGGAAATCTGTCCCAGCTACAAAGCCTGGTAATACTTGAGAGTCCAATCTCAGAACTGCCTGAGAGCTTCGGAAATCTGTCCCAGCTACAAACCCTGTCACTATGGGAGAATGAAATCTCAAAACTGCCTGAGAGCTTTGGAAATCTGTCCCAGCTACAAAGCCTGGAAATACATGAGAGTCCAATCTCAGAACTGCCTGAGAGCTTCGGAAATCTGTCCCAGCTACAAACCCTGACAATATGGTGGAGTAAAATCTCAGAACTGCGTGAGAGCTTCGGAAATCTGTCCCAGCTACAAAGCCTGGAGATACGTGGGAGTGATATCTCAAAACTGCCTGAGAGCTTCGGAAATCTGTCCCAGCTACAAAGCCTGGTAATAGTGGCGAATAAAATCTCAAAACTGCCTGAGAGCTTCGGAAATCTGTCCCAGCTACAAAGCCTGGTAATAGGTGAGTGTGATATCTCAAAACTGCCTGAGAGCTTCGGAAATCTGTCCCAACTACAAAGCCTGATAATAAGATGGAGTGATATCTCAAAACTGCCTGAGAGCTTCGGAAATCTGTCCCAGCTACAAAGCCTGGTAATAAAGGGAGAGAAAATCTCAGATCTGCCTGAGAGCTTCGGCCGTCTCGCTAGTCTGCGGGTCCTGAAGCTTAAAGATATGAAGAGACTCCAAGCCTTGCCGGATACTTTTGGGCAGCTTTCACAGTTGTCGCACTTGACGATGCTGGGCTGCAACATCATCCAAAAATTCCCGGAATCGTTCGGCAATCTGGCCAACCTGTCCACATTAGACATCATCGAGTGTCCCAGTCTTAACTACTTCGGGGTTCCGAAGAGCACCAAAGTATGCATTGATAGCCGGATGATAGCGTTTGGAGTAGAACTTCACCTGGAGCCTTTTTTGGAGTGGTTGTGAAGGTTATGTTACCAATCAATATTCACATGTTTTCTAGTGTGGAAAAATAGGTCAATTTCACTAGAAGAACTCAAGTTTTAGTTTTGTTCATGTTCGAAAGTAGTTCAGTGAGTGGTGGTACGATCTTTCCACTTGGTCGCAATTGACCATAATTTGGTGATTTGGAGGACGGGAGAAGTTTTGCGGACGTAATCAAGGTTCTCGTGAGATTGTAATCTAGTTGTAGTTTGGAAGTGCAGGTGAGGGAATCGCTCGATTGTAATGTGCAAGGAACTGGTAGAGGAAAATTTGACTTCGGTTTTGGCCTTTAGACTGAGGCCGGAGCAATCGAGTTGATTTGCCTCTGTTTCTTCAGCAGTGGGCGGTGCCTGTTACGTGAGGATCACTTTGTATTGAGCATGGATGTTGGAGCCTTCGATCCGCAACTGAACTTGAATTCGCGAGATGGGCCTATCCTAGGGTTCAACTGAGAGTTGTTAGTGGGGCGGAAGTTTTGGGATTTCTGTGTTCGGATGGCTATGGCTCTTTGATCTAGAGTGGGGTCCCAATTGTACAGTTCTGCAAAGGAGTGATGAAAGCAGCAGAGAAAAGAGCGCTCTATTTGTAAGCTTCGGAGTTGAGTCTTGGTGAAGATTCAAAGTGGTGAACCTCGGTAATCTGGCCTTTGGTGCTAAATTGGACGCTGTCTTGTCATCCAGATGAACGCCTTGGGTATTTTGCTTTATCTCTCAGCTGCATCTAACTCGTCTGGAGGTTGCTCTGAGTGTGCTTGTGTACTTGGCTTTGGATTTTGTGTTCTCCTGCTTTCGTGTCCAATTGACTCTCTTAGCTTCCCGTGTACTTCAGTCGAGTCACAGTCTTTTCCGTAGGTTGAGTTTAGATTCATAACTCTGCACTCGGAAACAAATCGCCAAAGCTTCAGTTAGGAAATCTACTTCTAGCTCCTGCAAGTTCGAAGAAGATTGCTCCGAATCATGTGAGCCCTCCATCGTAAGTTTATGCTGGGTCTCTACTCACCTCGCCTCCAGTTTCCAGACCACTTCATCATTGGAACGACAAAGTTACACAAAGTATCGCAGGAGTGCAGTTGTTTCAGCTGCTTTCTGAAATAACAAAGAGTTTGCTCGTATTCTTATGAGGTGAAATGTTCTATTTACACATAATTATCTAACTCGGTCACGATTTGAAGAGTGTTCTTCGATTTGACAATTTTCACTAGAGAATTTGACCAAAACGTAACCAATCAAGGATCGCTCCTTCCCACTTCTTGCGCTGTTATCGTCATCGTGACTGTCTTACATTCGAATAGTGGAAGGCATCTGCATCAACTCCCACCTTCACTCTGCGCTCTACTCCTCGTACAATCCTGTTGTAGATTCCCTCGCACTGACAACGATTGCCGACCGATGGATTTCATGTCTCCTATGGCTTCTACTTCAAACCGACATAAACCCTGTTCCAACAGCGGTGACTCCCTTGCTCACTGTGTAGATGTCACAATTGCTATGTTTGACTTTGATTTCCTTGTGCAATGTGGTTCATTACATGGACTGAATCAAATTGCAACATCCAACCGTGGATGTATTTGGCTCCCAATTTGTTAAACTCCATATAAACCGCATTACCGCAGTCTCCAGCTTCTAATCATTTTTTTAGGGATGCAGTTTCTATGTATGAATCAAAATGATTTCAAACCGTATTCAAAATTATACACCCATAAGTAGCAATAGAATAGCCTCACTCGCTCAAGATCGAATAAGGGCAATAGAGCTCCGGCAATCGGCAATTCGAGCTCAATCTGCACTTGCTGCTCGAGCACGGAGATCCGGCTGAAGATGCTGCAGCTCTGATCGTTGCTCGCGTCGCCGAGAGCGTGTGCGACCAGACATCGGCGCAGGTTAACCCTCGCCACGTCGATGGGCGTCCCTTGGAAGTTGCCACCGTGGACGGCCCAGTCGCGGGCCACGTCAATGAGCGCGCTGTCGTTACCGAATCAAATCGAGGCAAAGCGCCACCTCGGCGACGAGCGCCAGCACGTGGCCGCCAGGCCATCCTTGTGTTGCAGACGAGCTTCAGAGCGTCGTGCGCCGTCACGACGTTGCCGGTCTCGGTCGCGGCTTTGGAGTCGGGGCGGCCCGTCGATGCGCTTGTCGAGGAATGTCTGCAGCGTCTGCAGGATGGACCACCGAATTCCCGAGTAGCCCCCGAGAATTCGGTGCACCGATCGTCCGAGCACCACTGTCACGTCCGGCCTGGGCCGTCATGAGCGTGAATCCCTGGATCAGAACCTCCTCGGTGTCGTGAAATTTGTGCACCAAGTCGGCCACTGGGAGGAGTGGCCTGGGCTGCTTTCGCCCAGTGCAGCGGATCCTATGGTCGTGAGCACTCTTCGCCATGAGGCTCAGGCAGTACTGCACCGAGTGCCTTACTCTCCGGCCTTCGCAGTGGTAATTTGGATCTGCTGAAAGTTGGACGAGAAGACTTCGCTCATCATGACTCCAGAGCTCCGGATTGAAGCTTATTGAACTGATCTACATCGTCTACCGAATCATCGCGTCGAGCCCGTCTGCCAGCCTTTCAGCCGAGCGCTGAAATGATGAACGGAGTCATCGTGCAAGGCTGTTGTACAAGAGATTTGGAAGTGGAGACTCTTCGAAGGTCACCACGGACGAGGAGTGTGGATGAGGTGGAGCAAGAGCCATTGCCACGCTTGTTTGAAAGAAGGCTCGGACTCCGATGCCTCGCAGCTCGCATGAAGCTGTCGCTCTGAGAGGAAGATAATTCACTCTGACAGTGCTGTCCGCAGAAAGAAAGCAGACAGAGCGGGCCTGATCGAGACACAGAACCACGTAGGGCGTTGCAGTAGAGTTCTGAATTTCCGCACATTATATAGCTTCGCCCTCGCTGCATTTTTGACCTCTTGGTGCTGTGACTGGGACCATGAAGACTAGATCTTGGTGGGTTGACACTGGACTCCGCTCGAGTACACAGGAATCTAAGAGTCCTACAAATGGGGACCGGGATAGAGAAATGAATTATTTCTCCAGCTCACAAATAAAGAAATGAATTATTTCTCATATGCTATCTGAATATTCTGGATGATGTATATATTAACACTCTTTCTTACTTTGCTTGCGAGACTAGTTGCGCAAAGTTGTTCGCATGCATCGGGTTTACGAAAGAATCAAATTTCAAAAGCCAACGCAAGTCTATTTGTTTGTCTTCAAAGATAATAATCCATTGCAAACAATTGAAGCAGATTCTCTACTATGCATTCACGTGGATAGCATGAGTCTGCTCATTCCTTCACATACGGTCTCGTACAATTTATAAAGTAAGGAGGTTCAACATGTCCAAGTCTCTCGCTTTGGAGAAGGTCCTTCCTCGTCGGTGGACAAGTCTTACTCTAAGATCAGAAGAGAGAGGAAGGAATTTCAGCGCAAAAAAAAATTCGGGGGACTGTGGCTGACCATGACCATTTGGTCAATGTTGTCATGTTTGACAGCACCGGTCTGATGCAGATATTGCGGTCCTCATGCCGTGACTTAGAAGACTCAAACTCACCCACCTGTCGATGACATCAGACTTATAATATAGTGAAGCATTTAGTGTAAGTTTGCAAGGTATATATACGAACATGACAGCCGGTTCTCATCCAGGTCTGCGGGGATTTGTTTGCATTGTATCCCTGCTGCTTGTTGAGACGACTAACGAACTCACAAATCCGGCATTCCAAATTTCAATCTGTCGTGAGTGCTGAGTCTGAGGGTTTGACAATTGTATTTAGTGGCAAAAATGGCCAACAACGGCACAACTACCGCTTACCGCGACCAGAGGGCCGAAGGGCCAGCGACAGTTCTTGCCATTGGCAAAGCTACTCCCCCCACGGCTTATCCTCAAAGCGAATATCCGGACTTCTTCTTCAATATCACCAACACCAATGACAAGACTCAGCTCAAAGCCAAATTCGGCCGGATATGTAAGCATTGCAGCTGTTCTCCATCTTCTACCATCATCATCTTTGCATAGAGTGCTCTAATTGTCTCTGAAAGCTCATTGACATTGCAATTCTATTCTCGAATGAAGGGAGAGGATAAAGATGAGTTGGAGGATACTTTAGTGATTATTAGGACCATGCGACTCGGTTGCAAAAATTACCTTCTCAACTAGAAAATGTTGAGAATTCTAGAATTTACAAATTTTGTGTTTGATCATTTGGATGAGCTTCTTGATCCTTGTAAGAGAAAGTCATAGTTTGTAGATTCTATTCATGAGTGAGTGAAGGGAGAGCAGGCCAAACAATGTAAGAGAAATCAATGTCAAGGTATGAAGAAGGTGGGGATCAACATTGAAGAGGTTGAATCAATGAAAAATCTTGTGAAAATCTTGATTGCAGATGAGAAATGCAACAATTTGAAGGAAGAGGCAAAAGAATGGATAATTTGTTGTGATAAGTGCACGTGTATTGAACATTCCAATTGAAATCCATCAATTGAGTGCAATAAACAAATAATCTTGAGATTTTTGGATTATTTTTATAGTACGGTAGGAAGAAAGGCTAAATTTGATCTTGGAAAAACCGTTTTAAGAGGTCAGATGAAGCAAATGACAGACCTTGGTGTTATTGAAGATGAATAGACAGCTCAAAGAAAGTTGAGTCATTCTTACTCGTGACGTAAAGATTTTTCAATATGTAATGTTTTCCAGTACAATTACACGTATGACAATTTGGATATAAACTAATAATAATGTGCTTGTTATTTTAACGTGAAATCTCAAAGTCAATGCTTGATGAATCAGAGTTATATGATTCCGTAGAGCCCATAGAAACATTTTTTATGTCTGTAGATATATCACAAGATGTTGAAAAATGGGGAGCAAAGTCTGAAGTAAAGAGGATGGATACAAAAGAACGAAACACGCTCTTGAAGTGGGAAGTTAGTTATGAGACAGAACTTCTTGACAATTCATATAAGATCCATGTTAGCACAATTCAGAACAAAGGGTCGATAAAATGGGCTCTTGCTGCCATCAATTGGTTGAAAAAGGCTGAACATCTTGCAAAAGCAACATCTCCTGCAAAAGATCAATAAAAAAAACCAGAACGTGTTCAGGGCAGGAAACGTTCAAGTAAGATGTCGTTTTCCAAGTATTCTCTTTCAGCATTTCCTTTAAATGAAATATGTTGTATCAAAATGATAATATATGCGGTTGGGTTGTTGTTATTATAAATAGGAAAACTTGTACTTCAGATGATAACATGGATCTATGCGCCAAGAAAAAGCCACATGGTGAGAGTACACGGCGTACTAACATTTGGCGATGAGTCAAAAGTTAGTTTATGATTGTCATTTTCTGCATTCAGATGTCTTTGCTTGATTACTTAGTGCAATAGGTGTTCAATGCCAGAGATGTTTAAACCACGTTAGATAACATCGTTTTTAGTATGTTGCGTCACTATTTGAGCAAGATGCTTTCAAATTATAATTAATATGTAATAGTTCATTAAAATTAATTGATTTCTTTTTCCTCAATTGTTCATAGATTACACACAATGCTTAACCTATGTCTGCTTGTATTTGAGGAGTCCAATACATGGAATGAACTTTCACGGTGGCAAGCATCGTAGTTTTTCACTATTCCATTATCCTATTGCTAAAAATTCACAAAGAGTTTAATTTCCAAACAAACCTTCAACGATCCAGATAGCTTTTTTTGATAAACGATCTAGTTCATCAAATTGATACTTTATTGATTAAAAGAAAGTTAGGACTCAATACTATAACATTTGTTCATGCTTTCTCTTTAGCAAAGTTTGTTGTAATCAGGTTCATGAACTTCACACCTCCGAACAACGCTTGCCTGGCTAGCCTGGTACAATTTTTGAGTGAATTGACAATATGAGCAATACATAATCAAGACTTGCTAACATGAAGAAAATTTAAGTGGAAGTGTCCACCTTGTAAAGATCAACAGTCCCTTTGATATTTTCTTCAATTTCAAGACTACAAGCCACTACCAAACACCTTAGCTTGTGGATTTCATTTTGATCTTCAACATGTTAAAGATTCAAGATAATGTTCTCGGTGCATAAACTTTTTCTTCTAATTTTCTTTGCCTATCATATAAGTATGTGTTTGTCATTGCTTCAAATATAACACTAATTGACTATTATTGCGTTTGAATTGAGGCTTTTCATATGTTGAGCGTAGTTCCTCTGGCTTCGATCGTAATGACTCGGCGTTTCTCGGTGCCGCTCGAAATTGTTGAAGTAACGAGGATCAGAAGTGCTCAGGTTCCGGTCTGTCGGCTGGTTTCCATAGTTCCAGTATTGAGGATTGAACCACCAAGGCATGGCATCTGCGGTGAAGTCTCCAGTACTCGCGTAGTTACCTTCACGCTCAAAGTACTGCTAAGGCTTGTCGTCCTCATTCTGCTTGACTTGCGCAGTTACAAAATCCTTCTTCGACTCTTCCTTGCTCTCCACACCCGGGACCAAATTTGGGTCTGTACGATCTGTTCAGGGTCAAATACCTACGGAATCCAGAATATACTAACACAACACAATGTATATATGCCCAAGTTGAAGTCAATCCAACATCTGTCGATGAAAAAGAACAAGACAACGAGATTTACCCAGGTTTGGACCAAAAAGTCCTACTTCTTGCTTAGAGAGTGTTTTCACTAACAAATAATAATTCGAGATTACAAAGATTACAAGCCCTCACGACTTTCTCTTTCCTCTCAAGGATTCTTCTCTCGAATTTCTTTCTCTTCTGTCATACGACTCTCAACAACACCAGCGTGATTCTACCACTCTCTTCTCCGCTGCTCTGCTCAGACCGTCCTCAAAGCTAACTGACTAACCGGCTATTTATCTATCTAACGATCTTTTGGCTTGCGAGGAAGGGCGGTGGCCAGTGTAATAACCCATCAAAGGCTAAAACTGCAGTATGGTGGTAAAAAGATCGAACCCACAGGGACAGAGGCAACACACAGAGTAAAAGTGTCACGTTTAACAGACTTTTGTAGAGTTTGAATTCTAGGCGACTGTCACTCCCAGAAATACTGCAGTGCTCGACTCGGAGGCTCGACTCGGAGGAGGATCTCGACTCGGAGGATGCACGGTACAGCGTGGTCACTCAACACACACACACACACACACACACACCTGAAACTGGCAAAAAGCACAACTCGGAGGTCGGTCAGGACCTCCGCTTTGGATTTCAGGAGGAAAGTGTCTCAAAAGTTCACTCAGAGGTTCTGCAGGTAGTGCCTCCCACTCCGGCTTTTACTGCCCTTCCGCCAGGAACTAGCGTAGGGTACCCGGACTGGACTTCCCACTTCGGAACGAAGCCTCTTCATACGCCGTGGACGTCACCCTCGACTCTCACACCAAACGCAGGGAGTGCAGACCCGACTGAGAACTTAACTGAGACACGATCCAGTAACACACACACAACCTGAATTGCAAACCAAGGCTTACACGAAGTAATAAAACTTCACTTTGGCATTCAGGGGAAACTTCCCGTAGGAGTACAATCAGGATATGTCACTCAAAGGAGTAAGGGGGAACTGTTCAAGTCTCTAACTCGCAGCCGGCTCTGAGCATCAGAAATCACCCGCAGGTGCAGATCCGCACTACTCAAGTCTCTAACCGGGTACTAGCTCTGAACATTCAGCCGAAGGCCTTCAACTACAACATACGGTAACTTCGCTATGCTGCAGCTTCTCTACGTGGTGCCAGGACCAAAATGCACAAACACGCCAAGAAAGTGAGTTCCGGATCTGCACTTCCGAAACTGGAAGAGTCCCAAGGCAAAACGCCTTGATCTACTTTATACACTCAAAGGTCCTAACTAGCACTACGCTATCCTATCTACTACTCGCAACATCTGCGCGAAACCAAACTATACTACTGCACTCGGCGGATCCGGTGCTGCGCCTCCTGCGCGCCGGACTGCTCCGCTCGCTGTCTCTACCTTGCCAGTCTTTCGACCGGCTGCGCAACCCCAGGCGTCGGAGCGCTGCAGTGACTTCCGACTCTTAGTGCGCCATAGTGTCGCGCGCACCCGACAAGAAGGTTTCTAATTTCCTCGCTACTCGCCGCCGACTCCGACTGTCACCCTCCGTCAATGCCGCCGCCCGAAGCTCGAACTCCCTGAGTGTGATCCTCTCTTGAGCTGCCACCTCCCAATGGGCGTATCCTTTTAGACAATGAGTCACCCGCGTCGCCAACTCTTCTCGCGCCCTGCAGCTGCCTTCCACCTCTGCTAGCTGCATTTCCGCTTCCGCACGCTGCGCCCTCAAATCCGAGCACTCGGATTGCAAGTTGCGCAACAACTCCTCATCCTCCTTGCGGGCTCTTTGACTTTCTTCTAAGGCGCGCGTCTGGCGCGCAAGCTCGGCTGCTAGGATGTGGTTTTGTCTCCGCTCTTCCTGCAATTCCGACTCGATCTTTGCCCGCATTAGCTCGGCATCCGCCTGACTTTTCGTCGCCGCATCCTCCCTCTGCTGCTGCAAGGCTTGGTATAGCTTCTGTGTGACCGCCAGGTGTTGTCGGAGGGCGGTGTTCCTATCCACATATACTTGGCACCTAGAGGCCCAAATGGCCACCTTGCTCCTCGTCCTTTGCTTGATAGTCTCCACATAAGACTGCGGTTTTCCAGTACCCGCGTACTTGGATGTCTTGCGATCCAGATATCGCAGGAGTGGGACTATCTGCTCGCACAACACCCCTGTTGGCGTTTTCTGCACAGAATCCGCTTCCTGCTCTTCCGAGCTCGTCTCATCCTCAGTCTCGAGGATTTCAGTCGCCACCGAATCCCTTGGCGACTCCCTGGAACTGTGGCGCGCAGCAGCTTCCGCTGCGACTGCTGCTCCACTGCCTGCTAAAATATCCAGGGCAGTGGCGGATCCCACTGCTTGAGCCCCTGTTCCGGCTCGATCTTCGGTCTCCGAAGGGGTCGACGCCGCAGTGACTCTTGTCACTTTTGCACCGCTCGCTTCTACTGCCTGCCCTTCCGGCGCAATCTGCGCGGAAGGTGTCTTCGCTGAAGGTGCGTCCGCCGAAGGCGTCTGCACACTGGTCGCCGGCCCTGTCCGTCTCGCAGTTGGCGAATCCGGCCGACTCTCTGTTGACCGACTCGCAGTCGGCCGACCAGCAGTTGTCCGACTGGGAGTCGGATACACCCTGCGCGTCTTGACTCCACTTGGCCTGCTTGCTGGTGGCGTTTTCCCAGAAGTGCCTTCCGCCGAAGACGACCTTCTGAGGGTTGTTGGCTCGTCAGCCAAACTCTCTTCTGCTTCCGGCCTGCTGTCCGGTTCAACGCGCCGTTCAGTTGGCCTTCCTTCCGCTTGTCGACCTTCAGTTGCCCGACTCGTAGTCGGCCGACTATCAGTCCGTCCATCTCCTTCCGAAGGCATTGGTGCCTTCTGCGCAGAGGTATTTGTCGACTTCCCTAGAATCTGCGCGATTATCTCCTCCTCCATGAGATTCCGCCGGACCGGAGTACGCCCGGTCTCCTCAGTACTAGTTGGCATTTTGCGTGCCCTTTGTTTTGGTCGACTGTGAGGCTCGTGGGTGGGCCGACCACGAGTCGGCGCAGCTGGCACTTCCGGCTGCCTGTCCTCAAGTCTCTCATCCAACTTCCGCTTTCGCGGAATGCGCTCACTTCGACGTTCTTCTGCTGCTCTTGCTGGGGCCGGAGCCGGAGGCGGACTGGCAGATTCCTCGTCCGGATCCGTGTCTACTTCAGCCTCCCGCGAGTATCTACCTGGATAGCTCCGGGTCAGCAGCGGAAACCGTGTTTTCTCAGAATTTGTCAAACATCCCATCGCCCGATAAAACACAATCAGGTAAGGCGAAAGATGATTGAGGGTTCCTCCTCTCTCTTCTTGCGCATGTTGGCGCGTCACCTTCCACAGGAGCCGTGCCCAATGCACTGGAGCTCCTGACAACACTAGCTCCACAAATTCTACCTGCCAACCATGCATGTAAGCGGTCTTGGTCGGCTGCAATATCTGCAGCAATGCAGTCGCGACATTTCTCCGCAATCGATCTTTGTAATCCCGTGTCCGGAAACCGTTCTTGGGATGCCTGGCAACTTTGAAGAGCTCATTGTAGGAGATTTCTTCCTCCTGGGACACCTTCACGCTATCGGCCTCGAAGAGGAGATCCCCTTCCTCGCCGGCACACCTGCCCAACACCTGCGCCCAGTTACAAATGTCCCATCTTTCTGGATGTGGACGGAATCCGCGTGAGGGCTTGTGTCTCTCCTGCAGATACTCGCGCACCATCTCCGGACATGTCCAGTTCCACCCCCACAGGAGAAAATCGAGCTTCAGCCCCAGCAGCACATCTTGAAATGCGCGTAGACCGATCTGCGGCACCCTGAGGGGAGACACTCGCAGCTGGGGAACCTTCGACATTGCGTTTCCTGCACACACAAACGTTCTCCCTTTCGCTCGCTCTCTCACAATCGCCACTGCGCGTCGGCCGCTCAAGCACTTACTGCTCACTCTCTCTTCAATCACGCTCAAGTTCGCTACTCGCAATTCTCTCCAAGGTCTGTCAAGATCCTCGCGCAACTCGTCTCCGCACTCTCTCCTCTCACTGCAGGTCTCTCCGCCCTTGCGCGTAATCTTGGAAGCTGGAAATCGCAAAATCAAGAATGAGAGAATGAGGCTGGAGCGCAGTCTTTTCTTCTCCGAATTCAAGAACGTCCAACGTTCTTACTGGTTACAACGTACGCAGCCGGCTATACGGCCTAACGGTTCGCCCTTTGCATGCGCGAACTCACGTCTCCGCACTGCGCACATTCGCATGCGTGAATGTTGAATTCTTCCGCCGCCGCCGCCTTCCGGACTCGAGTCCGCCGCAGGGTATACGTCGGCTATGTTGTCTTTCCCTAACCCGTCCATCACCGGAGGCGTGTCGCCGCTGGCGTGTTCCTTATTCCTCGGCGCCTTGTTGGAGGCGCATATCCAGTCGGAGCGAATTACGCCGGCGCGCATTCGTACCGCTTATTTTGTCCTTTATGCCTCGTCCATTGCTGACGGCGCATATCCGCCAGCGCAAATCATGCCAGCGCATCCGGCCATCAGCGCCACGTCGGAGGCGTACATCCGACCGGCGCTTTCCTTCCATGAGCAGCCGCCAAAGGCGCTTCCGACTCTAAGTTGGTTTCCTCCCATGAGCGCGCGATTCCGCCGAAGGCGCATCGCCGAGGGCGTACGGGAATCCTTTCCGGCTGTGAACCCTAGCGCGAACGGCGCATGTCCGGCTACGAGTTTTCCGACGCTCATAACTTCTCCGTCCCTGATCCATCTCAGACGCTCTTGGGCTCGTTAGAACGAGCGTCCCGAGCTCTTTCTAATGCGACTTCAACCAACTGGATCTACCGTGTATTCCGATCGTTATGAAGGTTTTCCCTTTCCGCGCTAGCGGCGCATCGCCGAAGGCGCACTCATGGTCGGACGCTTTCAGAGGTCCGGGCCCTTCTCCTGACGTCTTTAGCAAAACCTCCTCCTGAGGTGTCTGCGCCGGAAGCGTAGCTTCCTTGTACGCTGGAAGCGCGTGAGTAGAGACACCTCAGAAAAGGAGCTTTTGCCGAAGGCGCCGAAGACATTGGCGTTGGTACATCCGACTACGCGATTCTTCGTGACCTCGTGACGATCTCATCAATCCACTCTATTTAACGTACCCTTTTCTAACTACAAACACTGCTTCGGTACTAGTTTTCTAAAATTGTTTAAATTCTGCAAAAAAAACAAAATGTGTGTTACCACAGCCAGTCCAATTCATTCCGCGGACGAAGAGGTAGGAAGCGGTGGAGCACGGATTTTGGTCGCCCTGAGAACCCACCCTTGGCTAAACCTTGAAAAAAAAACCACAGGTAGGCACGACTCAGGTACATTCATGTACCTCCTCCGTTCAGACTAAAAATGGGCTGACTAATATCACGTAACGACGCAATTCGTCACCTACGATCCCACTGCGGCCATCTGGACCACAAACTTAAAGCCACGTTCACAAATCTCCACCCAAGGAGAATTGGCAACGAACAACAACCCACATCACCGAGAAGCATCGAATCACTCTCCACGTCCTCCTCTAGTTGCTCAACTTTGCAACATTGATCAAGTCGCAGCAATGCCAAAACTTGATCCCTGTCACCACCTTCGTAGCCATATACGTCGGATTATCGTCCGTGTGCACTTTCTCAACAACCATAGATCCCTCGGCGACCACATCCCGAATGAAGTGTAGCTTTACATGGATGTGTTTCGTCCTCTCATGGAACATTTGGTTCTTGGTCAAGTGTATCGCGCTTTGATTATCACAAAACAACTCCACCTCATTTTGCACGATATCGACGTCACCGATCAATCCCTTCAACCAAAGAGATTCCTTCACGCCTTCCGTGGTGGCAATGTACTCGGCCTCCGTCGTAGAAAGTGCAACTATCGGTTGTAATTGCGCCTTCCAACTCACTGCACAACCAAACAAGGTGAACACATATCCGGTCAAAGATCGTCTCTTGTCCAAGTCACCCTCAAAGTCCGCATCAACATATCCTCTCAACTTTTCCGCACCTTCATTTGCCCGTCGATAGAGTAAACCAACATCCAAAGTTCCTATAACGAACCGAAGGACCCACTTCGTTGCCTTCCAATGATCTCGACCCGGGTTGGCCATAAACCGGCTCACAAGGCTAGCCGCGTACGCTAAATTTGATCGTGTGCACACCATGGCATATATGAGATTTCCAACGGCACTCGCATAAGGAATCCGCTTCACGGTCGCTCGATCCTCCTTGATAGTTGGCGACATACTAGCAGAAAGTTTGAAATGAGCCGCCAAAGGTGTTTGAACCGCCTTTGCCTCCGACATTCCGAACTTGGCCACCACCTTCCGAAGATAACCACTTTGAGACACAAATAGTTCACCCCGTCTCCTATCTCGTGTGATTTCCATCCCCAAAATTTTCTTGGCCGGTCCCATGTCTTTCATCTCAAACTCGCTTCCCAAAAGCCGTTTCACGTTGTGGATTTCGTTCTTGTTCTTCGATGCTATTAACATGTCATCAACATATAGCAACAAGAATATTCCACTACCATCAACCCACTTGACATACACGCAACTATCAAAATTGCTCCACAAAAACCCATTTCGAACCATGAACTCGTCAAACCTCAAGTACCATTGTCACAGAGATTGCTTCAAGTCGTAGAGAGATTTCCTAAGAAGACACACCTTATCTTCATCTCCAACCTTGACAAAACCTTCCGATTGAGCCATTAGAATTCTCTCCTCAAGATTCCCATGAAGAAACGCGGTCTTTACATCCATTTGCTCAAGCTCTAAATCATGTTGATTTACCAAAACCCGAATGGATGTGTGCTTCACCACGGGGGAGTAGATCTTGTTGAAGTCGACCCCTTTCCTTTGTGTGAAGCCCTTAGCCATCAATCTCGCCTTGCACCACGGCTTTTCAAACCTAACAATGCCTTCCTTTCGTTTGAACATCCACTTGCAATCAACTACACGTTGATCTTTAGGCTTGTCAAGTACCCATGTCTCGTTCTTGTCAAGTGATGTCATTTACTCTTCCATTTCACATTTCCATAGCTCTTTGTCTTTGCTCATCACCGCTTTCTGATACGACCTCGGTTCTAAGTCTTCCAACTCCTCCGTGACAATCAACGCAAATGCAACTAAATCGGAGTAATCATACTTCTTCGGAGCTTGGGTTTCTCTTCTATGTCGGTCTTTTGCCAATTGGTACGAGTCTAGGCCCTTGTCATGACTTTCACCGCTTAACTCTTCAATTTCTTCCAAGTGATCCTCATCACTAGCCTCGTCTTTATCCTCCCGCTCATCGCTATATCTCCCCAATAGCTCCACCTCAATTTCGGCTCTTCCCCTAGCGACCTCCGCGCTATTCTTCGCCTCTTGAGTAGCCACGACCATGTAGTACTCGGATTCTCTAAAGACAACATCTCAGCTAATGACACATTTCGAAGCTTCACCTTCTTTGTACCAAAGCTTCCAACCCTTCACGCCCTCGGGATAACCAACAAACATGCACTTCTTTGCTCTCGGATCTAGCATGTCCTCTCTTTGATGCATGTACGCCACTGTAACCATCTTTAGTTAGTTAGAACTAAAGTAGAGGTTACTCTAAATATTGATGTAGATACTTTAGTGTGCACTAGTCATAGCTGCCACGTCAGCAATCCGCGCACTTGGTAGGTACAGAGTGGATGTGTTAGTTGACAGTGCCACGTCAACAATCCGTGTGCTTGTAGGTAAGAATTGAGTGTGTTAGTTAGTGTGTTAGTTGGGTGCGCCACGTCAGCGATCCGTGTGCTTGTTAGGATTATCTGCCACGTCATCCATCCACTAGGAGTGGGATGGATGGTGGGGATTAGATCTTATTTCCTTGTACTTGTTGGTGAGAGCTATATAAGAGAGAGGAGAACCATTGTTGGTATCTCTCTTCTTCAGAGTTTACGTTTCTATTTTCGAGTGAGCTTCTCTCTAAACCCTAGTGTTACAATGGTATTAGAGCGACCTTGCTCTTTCATTGAGTGTGGATTACCCCTCATGGAATAGCAAGTGAGTAATGATGGAGTGTAGTCTTGAGAATGTATAGAGGCTGGCAGAGGTCATTCATCTGCATGTAGAGAGAGGTGGAAGGGGGATATTGTGGTTTTGCAGATATGGACGGGATTGACAGGAATCCAGTACCGCACTGGCCAATTCCTATTCTATTCGATATTCACCTTCGTTGCATGGAGAAACATCATTTTCGGATGTACCTTGTGGCTTGTTTGGGTGCAGATTTTATGACTAGAGTGATGGAGTCGAGAGTGCCACTGATTCTTCCAATAGTTACTTATGGAGAGACTTGGGATTTGTAATAACCCACTAAAGGCTAAAACTGCAATATAGTGGTAGAAAGGTCGAACCCACAGTGACAGAGGCAACACACAGGGTACAAAGTGTCACATTTAACAGACTATTGAGGAGTTTGAATTCTCAGGAGACTGTCACTCCCAGAAATACTGCGAGTGTTCACTCGAAGCTCACTCGGAGGTCGCACAGTGCAGCGTAGTTCACTCAACACACACACACACACACACACCTGAAACTACAGAAACACAACCCAGAGATCGGTTAGGACCTCTACTTAAGATTTCAGGGGGGAAAGTCTCTCGCGAGTACACTCAGCAAATCTGCGGGTAGTGACTCCCAACTCCGGCTTTTACAACCCTCCCTCTAGCTTTTTGCTAGCGTGAGGAATCCGGGTTGGACTTCCTACTTCGGATCGAAGTCACTCACACGCGGTGAACAACACTCTCAACTCACAAAACGCGCACAGAACACAGGTCCGCACGGAGGGACTCAACTTAGAATCGATCCAGTAGCACACCATAACAGTCTATTGAAGAGTTTGAATTCTTAGGCACTTGTCATTCCCAGAAATACTACAGGGGTTGCCCTGAAGGCACCTGCTGCAGCGTAACCTGAATTTACAACCAAGGCTTACACGAAGTAGCAAAACTTCACTTTGGCATTCAGGGGAAAAATTCCGAAGGAGTACAATCAGGAACAGTCACTCGAAAGTGTAAGGGGGAAACTGTTCAAGTATCTAACTCGTCACTGGCTCTAAGCATCGGCAATCACCCGTAGGTGTAGATCCGAACTACTCAAGTCTCTAACCAATGTACTAGCTCTTAACATTCGGCCGAAGGCCTTCAGCTACACAATGCGGATCGCCAAGGTGTAGCTCCTCTTGCGTGGTGACAGAACTAAGGACACAAACACGCAGAGAAAATGAGTTCCTGATCTGCACTTCCGAAACTGGAAAAATCCCAAGGCAAGCGCCTTGAACTACTTTATACCTTCTAAGTCCTAACTAGCACTACACTGCACTATGCTATGCGCCTGCACGGAACGACGCTACACTACACTCCGCGGAACCTGTGCTTCGCCTCCTGCGCGACGGACTGCCGCGCACTAACTCTCTACCTTGCCAGTCTTCAGCTTGACTACGCAGTCCCAAACGCCGCAACATCGCGGAAACCTCAGTTTCAAGGGTGGCCATGGTGTCTCGCGCCTTCGACAGAAAAAAATCCAGCTTCTTCGCCACTCACCGCCGACTCCGACTGTCACCTGCCAACAACCCGGCTGCACGAAGCTCTAACTCACGCAATGTGAGTTCTCCTACGCCGCCACTTCCCAGTGGGCGTAGCCCCTGAGGCAGTGGGTGACTCGCCTCGCCATCTCTTCCTTCGTGCGATCTGCCTCTCGTCGGCGATCGTCTTCAATTACTACCAGCTGCGATTCGGCCTACGCACGCTGTGCTCGCAATTCTCCGCACTCGGATTGCAGCCTGCGGATTAACTCCTCATCCGCCTGTCGTGCGAGCTCGTCGCGTGTCGTCGTCGTCGTGTCGTCGGGCGTGTCGAGCGTGTCGTCGTGCCTTCGGAACCGACCAAAACCATTACGGTACCCTGGAATAGGGTCAGGCACGAAGGAGAGACCCCATCGACAAGTGCAGGTTACACATCGGGCGAGGACAGTGAGTCGACCGCGCGATCGGATTCCAGTGGTACCGAATCCGATTACTTCGTGGGATTCGTCGCCTGCTGCTCGGTGGAAGAAGAAGAAGAGACGGAAGCTATTCAGCCGGAAGACGAATAGCAATTAACTGTGGGACTGGGAAGGAGTGAGACGAGTCACACGGAGGGCATTGTCGACCCTAGTGACTGTCACGAAGTACAACTCAGTCCCGGCAAGTGCTTGAAGGTATCAAGCGCAGTGAGAGGAGACGAGCTAAGGAAAGTACAGGCGTTCCTTAGCCACTATGTCGACGTCTTCGCCTGGAAGATCGAGGACATGAAGGGGATACCTGCACGGTATGGGGAACACCGTATCGATTTACTGGACGACTCAGTACCCATACGACAGCGCCAATATCGCCTCAACCCGAAATACTCCTTGCTAGTGAAAGAGGAGATAGATAAGTACTTGAGCGCTGGTATTATTTATCCTGTGCTCAGCAGCGAGTGGGTGTCGCCGATTGTTATCGTACCCAAGAAGTTGACGGGTAAGATACGAGTGTGTCAGGATTTCCGGAAGTTGAATGCAGCAACACGCAAGGATCATCACCCGTTACCATTCACGGATGCCATTCTAGACCATGTCGCAGGACATGAATGTTATAGCTTCCTGGATGGGTTCTCAGGTTACAATCAGGTGTCTATCCGTGAACAGGACAAGGATAAAACTACGTTCACAACCGACTGGGGAACTTACGCATACCACAAGATGCCCTTCGGTCTGTGCAACGCGCCTGCCACCTTTCAACGGATGATGACCAATATCTTTCAGGAACAACTGAGGAAGTTCCTGGAAATATTCATAGATGACTTCTGTGTCTTTGGGAAGCGGTCTGAACACCTAAGTCACCTGAAGCAGACCTTCGATAAATGTAGAGAGAGCAGTTTATCACTGCATCCCGAGAAGTGCTTTTTCTTTATGACTAGTGGGATCTTGTTGGGTCATCGGGTCTCGGCAGACGGCATTGCGGTGGACATCGAGAAGGTCAAGGTTATACTCGAGCTTGAGCCACCCACGAATCTAAGAGAGCTGCGAGCATTCCTGGGTCATGTGGGCTACTACCGAAGATTCATACACATGTATGCAATACTAGCGGCGGACCTGACCAAGTTGTTGAAGAAGGACGAGCCCTATGCTTGGGGTGCGAACCAGCAGACAGCATTTGAAGCTCTGAAAGCGAAACTCACGACTGCTCCCGTACTAAGGAGTCCAGACTGGAATCGACCATTCCATGTTTACGTTGACACTTCGGCATTCGCCATCGGTGTAGTACTGAGTCAAAAGGACGACAACAAAAAGGACTACCCGATCTACTTCGCGAGCCGACAGCTGTCTCTAGCAGAGCGGAAGTACACCACGACGGAGAGAGAAGCGTTGGGGATGGTGTACTCCTGTAAAAAGTTCCGTCACTACCTAATCTGCTACGAGTTTGTGTTCCATGTGGACCACTACGCATTGCAACACCTAGTCAAGAAAGCCGACCTATCCGGTCGAATCGCCAGGTGGGTGTTATTACTACAAGAGTTCACCTACACAGTCCAGACCAGGAAAGGGGTGCACCACGAAAATGCGGATTACTTGTCCCGATTATGGACACAGCCGACAGAGGAGGAATTGGTGGACGATTTTCCAGATGAAGAGTTATTTCAGTTGTCTGCAGGACATGAGTCCCGCTATGCCGACCTGTATCGATATCTGCTAACCCTCCAGTGCCCCGAGGGCATGGATTTGGAACAGCGAACTGTCTTTATTCATAAGGCAGGCCCGTACCAACTCCAGCAGGGGGTTTTGTTCAAGAAGATGGCGGATGAGCGCTTATGCAGATGCCTGGAGGAATCAGAGGTACCAAGAATAGTGAGTGCGATGCATACAGAGGAGGCGGGTGGACACTATGCCACCAGGAACACGGTCACAAAGATCCTAAACGCGGGATATTGGTGGCCGACCATGTTTAAGGATGTTCTCGATTACATCCGCAAGTGCGATAGTTGCCAGAGGACGGGGAGACCGACGCCTACAACACGCTGGCCCCTGACTCCCATCATGCCTCTAGCACCTTTCGAAAAGTGGGGTATTGACTTTGTAGGGCCGATACAACCAGTGACTAGAAGTACACGAAGGCGCTACATTCTGGTAGCAACGGACTACGCCACCAAAATGGTAGAGGCCAGAGCCACCAGAAGGGATGACGCTGCCACAGTGGCAGCATTCTTGTTTGAGTCGATCATCACACGTTACGGATGTCCCTTAGAGCTAGTCAGCGACCGGGGCACGCATTTTCTGAATAGATCATCGAAGATCTGACACGGTATTTCCACATCAAGCACCGGAAGACTACTCCATACAATCCCAAGGCAAATGGACTGACGGAGAAGTCCAATGGTCTGCTGTGTAAAATACTACTCAAGGTCACGGTGAATCACGCTCACGACTGGGATACGAAGCTAGCAGCCGCTCTATGGGCGTACCGCACAGCTGAGAAGATCACGACCAAACAGACACCATACTTTCTGGTGTATGGGCAACATCCGATCCTCCCAATCGAATTTGAAGTACCCACCCATCGAACGATGGATTTGCAAAGGATGGGCGCAGAGGAGAGTCAGCTCTACAGGTTACAGGAGGTCATGCTGCTGGATGAGAGGAGAAGAGACGCCGAAGATCGCACCAGGAAAATCCAGCTCCGCCGAAAGGAGAGATACGATAAAAAGATCAAACCAGTACTCCTGCAGGCGGGTGATTTGGCATTGCTCTACGACAGCAGGCATGCCAGATTCCCAGGCAAACTGCACCTAAGGTGGATGGGACCTTACAGGGTTGTCAAAGTCTTCCCGAATGGATCCATCCAACTTGCGGACCTGGCCGGCGATTTGTTAGGCACCCGAGTGAACGGGTGGCGGTTGAAGAAATACCACATGTGAGTGTTCGCGTGGGCGCTCACAATTGAGGAGGGGGGCATGTGGTACCCCACTTTTGGCAATTTTGAGGAAATTAAAAACATTTTTGGAAAACTGTACCATGGAAGCATTGTAAATAGCCTTCGGTACATCAAAACAGAGTGAATCCGGAAGATCGCGGGGATTCTCGAGGGATCTTGTAGAATCGGGGATTTGGGGTGCCGCAGCAAGCACAGGCACCACCCTCCCTGCGAGCTCCGCAGTTAGGATCTCTACGGCGCAAGGCGCAAAACCCGCCTTCGGAGGTTGCGTCCGCGGCTGTAGGGAAACCCCCGTAATTAGGTCAACCCTCGGGCGCCTTGACCAAGTTAGGGTCCCGTTGGAAAGAGCTCGACGCGCTGATTCTAACGAGCCCAAGAACGCTGGGAACGGACGAGGACTTAGGGAGTTATCGCTACTGGAAGAAACGGAGGCGGTCGCCTACGGCGGAAGGAGTTCGCCACCGGCGCGAATTCCGCCTACGCGGAAGGGGGATTCAAGTTTTGTCCTATGCGCGGACGAAGGCGTTCGCCTGTGCACAGGCGAAGTAGGGTTAGGGAAGGCGCGAAGTCCGCCTACGCACAGGCGTTCGCCTGTGCACAGGCACTTCGGCGTCGGCGGGAAATCCGCCTTGGGCCCTAGAAATGCGCCTTGTGAGGTAGAAAGTGTACGACGCCTTCCGCGCCAGCGCAGCGCAGCGTACGTCGGAAGAGCCGCCAGAGTAATCCAATAGGTACGGACCGTGCGGACGGCACGGGTGGATGCGCTCTTGGACGGACGGAGTTGCGGCGGCGGAAGCGCCGACGGAGAGACAAGGAACGGACAGACTGGACGGAGACGGCTGACCACGGTCAACGCCTTCCGCGCCAGCGCAGCGCCGCGGACGGAATTCGCCTGCGCACAGGCGAACGCCTGTGCACAGGAGGATGTTCAAGTTCCGCACCGGCGGAGGATCCGCCGAGGCTCCTGCCTGCGCACAGGCAGGAGTTGAATTTTTGTCCGACATGCGGACACACGCGTCAAGGCAGAAGGAGATTGGCCGAGGGGCGGTACGAACAAGTGTACCGCGCAAGGCGAAAAACTCGCCTTTGGCGCTACGCCCCCATGTCCGGAGGGTGACACGCTCGCGGAGTTCAAATCCGCCAATTCGAGCGTGAGAGTTTAATCGACGACGGCGGAGCGTGAAGCCGCGCGTGAGAGCGAAGACCGTTCCAGCGTACAGCCGGCGCGGCCATCAAGTGAGACGTTCTTCACGACCAAGAGCCGACCATGACCTTCGACCGGGCGGCGGAGAGCGTCCCATTCTTGAATTCGCGATTCCAATCTCTTGTGCGCGCTGCACGCATCCATCTGCTGGCTGCGGACCATTCTCGTCGTCGTCACACAGGAGATTTCTTGTTGATTGAGGGAGAAGTGAGTGCGCGTGATTTGGAATTGAGAGCGATTAGAGTTTGCCGAGAGAGAAAGAAACGCGGACAGTGCGGAAGTAGAATGAGCGGGCGAGCGAACCCCAGGAACGCAATGACGAGACCGAGCAGATTGCGGATGGTGCCACTTCGCCTGCCGCAGAACGGGCTGCGCGCTTTCGAAGAGCGCTTAATAGCAAGAAAGCTCGATTTCTTGCTATGGGGATGGAATTACATCTGCGCGAATATGGTGCGCGAGTGGCTAGAGCCACAGGGACCACCCTCGCGCGGATTGCGTCCGCATGTCGACCGGTGGACAGTCCAAGATTGGGCGCAGGCGTTGGGAAGATGTGCTGGCATGCCAGGACATCTCCTTTTCGACAGTGAGAGCATCAAGGTGACCAAACAAGAAGAGGCGCAATTTGTGGAGCTGTTCAAGACCGGGAGGTCTACCAAGAATGGGTACAGGACCCGGGATTACAAAGATCGATTTCGCCGGACTTTGTCCGCGGCGCTGATGCAATTACTGCAGCCGCACCGCGCCTGCTACATCACATTGTGGCAGGTCTCTTTTGTGGAGTGCGTCATCGAGGGAACTCCAATTCACTGGGCGAGCATCCTGCACAGGGTGATGCGACAGCACGCGTTTGAGGAGAAGGGGGGAACTCTAAACCATCTTTCTCCTTTCCTCATCAATTTTTATCGACAGCGGAATTGTTTGACAGCGGCGGAGCTTGAACATTTTCCGCCATTGTCCATCGACCATCCCGGGAAGTATGTGCGGGAGAACGAGGTCGATACTGACGCAGAGGAGTCACCGACTTCTACCCCATCAAGACGGAGGGACGAAGGGCGACACACTCCTGCAGCGCGAGTGCCGCGGAAGCGGCGATGGAGGGAAGAGTCCGAAGAGGAGCAGCATCAAGAACCCTCTGCTCCCATTCGACCGCGGCCGCTGTGCGAGCCATACAGCCGGCCGAAGCAGAAGGCACGCAGACTGGTGTTACCAGCTGACAGTACAGACACGGCGACGATTGCGACGGAGATAGGAAGTGCGTCGCCAGAAAGGCGAGAGGAAGCGCGGACGACCGCAGGAGCGACGGGCCACGCTGCAACCTCGTCGGGAGAGAGGCCGCCTACGGGCCAAGGGCCTCCGGAGTTACCACGTGCGATGCGGACAGATGTTCCGTTTGCGCACAGGCGAACCTCCGCGGACGGACGAGCCTCCGCGGACCGGCGAACACAAGTGGACGTGGATCTACGCTTACGCGTGGGAAGGAGCAGTCCGCCTGTGCACAGGCGCTCGCCTGTGCACAGGTCGCCTGTGCACAGGTCACCTGTGCACAGAACACCTCCGCACGTGCCGCCTGTGCACAGGCAAGAATCACCCCCGTTCCAGCGTAGAAAGGGGAAGGAGCCGGCGGAAGAACCGCCTACGAGACACCGGCCCTCGGGGCCAGACCCTCCGGCGCACCACGCGCCGCAATTCGCGCCTTCGGCGCCAGGGCCTTCGAGCCGAGGAGATACGAGCAGAGAGCGTGCGGAGGCCGCACCATCGGCGGAAAGTCCGCCGATAGATGCGCCTTCGGCGGTAGGGCCTATGGGCCAAGGAACATCGGGCGTGCGGCCCCCGGCCATGTCGCCTTCGGCAACAGATGTCCGCGGCGCTACGCCTGCGACGGACAAGGCGCCGGCAAATGCGCCTGCGCACGGGCCGGGCACAGCCCCCACGGACCGATCGAGGGAGCAGCAGACGGAGGAGCGGAGTGACTGTCCGCGGGATGAAATCTCGATGCGCGATGCGCAATCCAACCCCGCGTAGCCACCTTCCGCTCAATCGCCTTCGGCGACGGACGACGGCGGCAGAGAGAATGCGGTAGGCAATCAGCCAGCGAGCGACGGGGATGCCGCTCGGATACATTCGCCTTCCGCCTTAGACATTTTGGCGACGAGCAGCGAGGCCGCAGCCGTGCCTTCGCAGGCAGCACACGTCGAGGACGTGCAGCCCCACTCGGGGCAGTCGCCGACGCAATCAATGGCGACTGAAATTCTCCATTCGGATGATGACGACGGAGGCTCCACGGAAGAAATGTCAGGAGCAGAAGACACCGAGGAGGAGGAGGAAGAGATTGTTGGAGCGCCGGCGGCGGCACTCTCTGAGCAGGTGATTCCGTTGCTGCGGTACTTGGATCGCAAGGTCGATAAATACGCCGACCCACTCCAGCCGGGATCTTACATCGAGTTAGTGCGCAGGCGGACTCGCACTAAAGTCCACACCAGCAAGCTATTAGCTAGAGTGGACCAGGAGTTGAGGGACTTGAGGGAGAAGCATGAGTGCTTGTGGGGACAGTACAAGCTTAATCAGAAGTTCTACAAGCACTCCGAGAAGATGAAGGATGAGAAACTGGGCGAGCTCACCAAGGAGCAGGTGAAGGTCAAGGAAGCACTCGATTCTGAGCAGGCCCAGAATCGGATTTTGTCAGAGGAGCTCGTGCGACAGACGCGGTTGTTGGAACAATGTCAGCTCGCACGGCAGGCGGATGAAGAATTAATCCGCAGGTTACAGTCAGAGTGTGGCGAATTGAGGGCGCAACGTGCCGAAGCCGAATCGCAATTAGTGACGATTGAAGAGGATCGCAGGAAGGAGGCGGATCGCACGAAGGTGGAGACGGCGAGGCGAGTCGCCCACTGTCTCAAGGGCTACGCCCACTGGGAAGTGAAGGCGCAGGAGAAACTCACGCTGCGTGAGTTTGAATTGCGCGCAGCCGGGTTGTTGTCAGGCGACAGTAGGAGTCGGCGGAAGGTAGCGAAGAAACTTGAAGCCTTTCTGTCGAAGGCACAGGATACCATGTCCGCCCTCGAGGGGGAGGTGTCAGCGGCATTGCAGCGGTTGGGACTGCGCAGTCGAGCAGAAGAGTGGCAGGGTAGAGAGTTAGTGCGCGGCAGTCGGCCGCGCAGGAGACGTAGTACAGGTTCCGCGGAGTGTAGTGTAGCGTGGTTCCGTGCAGGCGTGTAGCGTAGTGCAGTGTAGTGCTAGGTAGGACTTAGAAGGTATAAAATAGTTCCAGGCGTTTTGCCTGGGGTTCTTTCCCATCAGAAGTGCAGATCAGGAACCCATTTCCTTTGCGTGTTTGTGTCCTTGAGTTCTGTCACCACGCACGAGGAGTTACAACTTAGCGTTCCGCATTTTGTAGCTGAAGGCCTTCGGCCGAATGTTCAGAGCTAGTACATTGGTTAGAGACTTGAGTAGTTCGGATCTGCACCTGCGGGTGACTGCCGATGCTCAGAGCCAGTGACTAGTTAGATACTTGAACAGTTTCGCCCCTACACCTTCGAGTGTTTCTTTCTGATTGTACTCCTTGGGATTTTTCCCCTGAATGCCAAAGTGAAGTTTTGCTACTTCGTGTAAGCCTTGGTTGTAAATTCAGGTTACGCTGCAGCAGGTGCCTTGAGGGTAACCCCTGTAGTATTTCTGGGAATGACAAGTGCCTGAGAATTCAAACTCTTCAATAGACTGTTGTTGTGTTACTGGAATGTTTCACAGTGAGTCCTTCAGTGCGGACCTGTGTTCTCTGCGCGTTTTGTGAGTTGAGAGTGTTGTTCACCGCGTAGGAGTGACTTCGATCCGAAGTAGGCAGTCCAAACCGGGTTTCCTACACTAGCAGCAAGCTAGTGGAAGTGTTGTAAAAGCCGGAGTTGGAAGTCACTGCCCGCAGCTTTGCCGAGTGTGCTCGTGAGAGACTTTCCCCCTGAAATCTTGAAGTAGAGGTCCTAACGGATCTCTGGGTTGTGTTTCTGTAGTTTCAGGTGTGTGTGTGTGTGTGTGTTACGCTGCACTGTGCGACCTCCGAGTGCGCTCCGAGTGGACACTTGCAGTATTTCTGGGAGTGACAGTTGCCTGAGAATTCAAACTCCTCAATAGTCTGTTAAAACGTGACACTTTGTACCCTGTGTGTTCCTCTGTCCCTGTGGGTTCGACCTTTCTACCACTATATTGCAGTTTTAGCCTTTAGTGGGTTATTACACATCCTCATCCGCCTGTCGTGCGAGCTGACACTGCTCTAACAACCGCGTCTGTCGCACGAGCTCCTCTGACAAAATCCGATTCTGGGCCTGCTTAGAAATTAGTGCTTCCGTGATCTTCACCTGCTCCTTGGTGAGCTCTTCCAGTTTCCCATCCCTCACCTTCTCGGAGTACTTGTAGAATTTCTGATTGAGTTTATACTGACCCCACAAGCCATCATGCTTCTCCTTCAATTCTCTCAACTCCTGGTCCACTCTAGCTAGTAGCTTGCTGGTGTGGACTTTAGTGCGAGTCCGCCTGCGCACTAACTCGATGTAAGATCCCGGCTGAAGTGGGTCGGCGTATTTATCGACTTTGCGATCCAAGTACCTCAGCAACGGAATCACCTGCTCAAAGAGCGCCGCCGCCGGCGCTCCAACAATTTCCTCCTCCTCCTCCTCCTCGGTGTCCCCTGCTCCTAACATTTCTTCGGTGGAGCCTCCGTCGTCATCATCCGAGTGGAGAATTTCAGTTGCCATTGATTGCGTCGGCGACTGACCCGAGTGGGGCTGCACGTCGTCGACGTGTGCTGCCTGCGAAGGCACTGCTGCAGCCTCGCTGCTCTTCGCCAAAATGTCTAAGGCGGTAGGCGAATGTGCCCGTGCTGCATCCCCGCCGCCCGCTCATTGGTCGTCTACCGTATCCTCTCTGCCGCCGACGTCCGCCGCCGAAGGCGATCGAGCGGAGGGTGGCTGCGCGGGGTTTGATTGCGCATCGCGCACCGAAATTTCATCCCGCGGACAGTCACTCCGCTCCTCCGCCTGTTGCTGGTCCCTTGATCGGTCCGCGGGGGCTCGTCCGTCCGCGGAGTCTCGTCCGTCCGCGGAGGCTCGCCTGTGCGCAAACGGAACACCTGTCCGCAACGCACGTGGTAACTCCGGAGGCCCTTGGCCCGTAGGCGGCCTCTCGTCCGTCGAGGCTGCAGCGTGGTCCGTTGCTCCCTCGTTCTTCTCTGGCGACGCATTTCCTTTCTCCGTCGCAATCGTCGCCGTGTCCGCGCTGTTGGCTGGTAACACCAGTCTGCGCGCCTTCTGCTTCAGCCGGCTGTATGACTCATACACCGGCCGCGGTCGAATGGGAGCAGAGGGTTCTTGATGCTGCTCCTCTTCGGACTCCTCTCTCCATCGCCGCTTCCGCGGCGCTCGTGCTGCAGGAGTGTTCCTCCCTTCGTCCCTCCGCCTTGACGGAGTAGAAGTCGGTGACTCCTCTGCATCAGTGTCGACCTCATTCTCCCGCACATACTTCCCGGGATGGTCGACGGACAACGGCGGAAAACGCGCAAGCTCCGCCGCTGTCAAACAATTCCGCTCTCGATAAAAATTGATGAGGAAAGGAGAGAGATGGTTTAGAGTTCCCCCCTTCTCCTCAAAAGCGTGCTGTCGCATCACCCTGTGCAGGATGCTCGCCCAGTGAATTGGAGTTCCCTCGATGACGCACTCCACAAAAGAGACCTGCCACAATGTGATGTAGCAGGCGCGGTGTGGCTGCGGTAATTGCATCAGTGCCGCGGACAAAGTCCGGCGGAATCGATCCTTGTAATCGCGGGTCCTGTACCCATTCTTGGTGGACCTCCCGGTCTTGAACAGCTCCACAAATTGCGCCTCTTCCTGCTTGGTCACCTTGATGCTCTCACTGTCGAAGAGGAGGTGCCCTGGCATGCTGGCACATCTCCCCAATGCCTGCGCCCAATCTTGGACTGTCCACCGATCAACATGCGGACGCAATCCGCGCGAGGGTGGTCCCTGTGGCTCTAGCCACTCGCGCACCATATCCGCACAGATGTAGTTCCATCCCCATAGCAAGAAATCGAGCTTTCTTGCTATCAAGCGCTCCTCGAAAGCGCGCAGCCCGTTCTGTGGTAGACGAAGCGGCAGCATCCGCAATCGGCCCGGTCTCGTCATTGCGTTCTTGGAGTTCGCTCGCCCGCTCATTCTACTTCCACACCGCTCGAGCTCCTTTCTTCCTCGGCAAACTCTAATCGCCCTCAATTCCAAATCACGCGCACTCACTTCTCCCTCAATCACCAAGAAATCCTCTGCGTGGCGTTGTCGAGAATGCTTAGCAACCAGCAGATGGACGCGCGCAGCTCGCACAAGAGAATGGAATCGCGAATTCAAGAATGGGACGCTCTCCGCCGCCCGGTCGAAGGTCATGGTCGGCTCTTGCTCGTGGAGGACGTCTCAATTGATGGCCGCGACGGCTCTACGCTGAAACGGTCTCCGCTCTCACGCGCGGCTTCACGCTCCGCCGTTGCCGATTAAACTCTCACGCTCGAATTGGCGGATTTGAACTCCGCGAGCGTACTACACCGCGGACATGGGTGCGCAGCGCCGAAGGCGAGTTTTCCGCCTTGCGCGGTACACTCGTTCGTACCGCTCCTCAGCCAATCCCCTTCTGCCTCGACGCGTGTGTCCGCATGTCGGACAAAAGTTCAACTCCCGCCTGCGCGCAGGCAGACTCCTCGGCGGATTCTCCGCCGGCGCGGAACTTCATCCTCCTGTGCACAGGCGCTCGCCTGTGCGCAGGCGAATATTGTCCGCGGCGACGCGCTGGCGCGAAAGGCGTTGACCGCGGTCAACCGTCTCCGTCCAGACTGTCCGTTCCTTGTCTCTTCGTCGGCGCTTCCGCCGTCGCAACTCCGTCCGTCCAAGAGCGCATCCATCCGTCCCGTCCGTACGGTCCGTACGGATTTTACTATTCTGGCAGCTCCTTCCCCGGCAGCGGCGCTGCGCTGGCGCAGAAGGCGCCGTACAATTTCTACCTCACAAGGCGCATTTCTAGGGCCCAAGGCGGATTTCCCGCCGACGCCGAAGCGTTTGTACACAGGCGGACGCCTATGCGTAGGCGAACTTCGCGCCTACCTCAAACCCTATTTTGCCTGTGCACAGGCGAACTTCCTTCGTCCGCGCATAGGACAAAACTTCTCCGCCTGTGCGCAGGCGAAGAGTTGAGTATCTTACAACCTTCATAACTCCCGGAGTCCTTATCCGCTGTTGGCGTTCTTGGACTCGTTGGAATCAGTGCGTCGAGCTCTTTCTAACGAGACCCTAGCTAAGTCAAGGCGTCCGGGGGTTGACCTAAATATGAAGGATTTCCCTACCGCCGCGGACGCAGCTCCGAAGGCGGGTTCTGCGCCTTGCGCCGTAGGGATCCTAACTGCAGGGCTCGCAGGGAGGGTGGTGCCCGTCCTTACTGCTGCACCCAACTCCTAGATTCTACGAGATCCCTCGAGAATCTCCGCGATCTTCCGAATTCACTCTGTTTTGATGCACCGAAGGCTATTTACATTGCTGCCAGGGTACAGTTTTCCAAAAAAATGTTTTAATTTCCTCAAAATTACCAAAATTGGGGTACCACACAAGCTCCTCTGACAAAATCCGATTCTGAGTTTGCTCAGAAATCAGCGCTTCCGTGAGCTTCACCTGCTCCTTGGTGAGCTCTTCCAGTCGCCCATCCTTCACCTTGTCGAAGTGTTTGTAATATTTCTGATTGAGGTTGTACTCACCTCACAAGCATTCATGCTTCTCTTGCAGATCCTTAAGTTCCCGGTCCACCCGAGCTAGCAACTTGCTGGTGTGGACTTTAGTGCGAGTTCGCCTGCGCACTAACTCGACGTAGGACCCAGGCTGGCAAGGATCCGCGTATTTCTCCATCTTGCTATCCAAGTACCTCAGCAGGGGTACTACCTGCTCACAGAGCGCCGCCGCCGGTGCTCCAATTAATTACTCCTCCTCCTCCTCGGTGGATCCCGATCCCGACACTGATTCCGTGGACACTCCTTCTTCATCATCCTCCGATTTGAGGATTTCGGTCGCCATTGATTGTGTCGGCGACTGGCCTAAGTGGGGCTGCGAGTTGTCTGCGTGTTCTGCCGCCGATGGCGCTCCTGCAGCCTCGCTGCTCCGTGCTAAAATGTCCAAGGCGGTGGGCGAATGCAGCCGTACCACATCCCCATCGTCCGCCTGTCGTGCGTCGATTGTAACTTCTTCGCCGCCGGTGTCTACCGCCGAAGGCGATCGTGCGGAATGTACCTGCGCGGGGTGTAATTGTGCATCGCGCGCACGAATTTCATCCTGCGGACAGACAATCCGCTCCTCCGTTAGGTCCCGCTCCACCGATCGCACCTGCTCCACCGATCGGTCCTGCGCGAGGGATGCGTCCGGCCTAAACGTAGGCGCAATTCCCGGAGCTTCATCCGCCGAAGGCAGTAGAGCCGAAGGCCCTTCCGCCGAAGGCGCAAATCCCGGCGCTCTTTCCGCCGGTGGGCCTTGTCCCGAAGGCCCTTGAGCCGAAGGCGGATCTTCCGCCGGCTCCTTCCCCTTCCTACGTTGTACCGGGGGTGAGTCCTGCCTATGCGTAGGCGGACGCCTATGTGTAGGCGAAATTTCTCTGCCTATGCGTAGGCACAAATCCACGTCCGCAAGGGGTCGCCTATCCACAGAGAGTCGCCTATGCGTAGGCGGCACACTCATCCGCGTCGCACGTGGTAACTCCTGACCCGAAGGTCGTCTCTCTTCCGCCGAAGGCGTAGGGTGGTCTACCGCCCCTTCGGCCGTCCGCGTAGTCCCATCTTTCTCCGGGGACGGACTTCCTTTCTATGTGGCGATCGTCGCCGTTTCCGCGCTGCTGGTTGGTAACAAAAGCCTACGCGCCTTCTGCTTCGGCCGGCTACAGACTTTGTGCAGTGGCCGCTTCCGAGTGAGAGCAGCTGATTCTCGACGTTGCTCTTTCTCCGGTTCCTCTCTCCATCTTCGCTTCCGCGGCACTCGCGTTGCGGGTGTCTCTCCCTGCATCCTGTTGAGTCGGTGGAGTGGAAGTTGGTGAGTCCTCCGCGTCGGTGTCTACCTCGTTATCCCGCACATACCTCCCGGGATGGTCGACTGACAATGGCGGAAATCGAGCACGCTCGGCCGCGGTTAAACAATTCATCTCCCGATAAAAATTTATCAAGAAGGGGGAGAGGTGATTGAGAGTTCCTCCCCGCTCCTCAAACGCATGCTGTCGCATCACCCTATGCAGGATACGCGACCAGTGAACTGGAGCTCCGGCCAAGATGAGCTCCACGAAGGACACCTGCCACAACGTGATGTACGTAGTGCGGTGCGGCTACAACAATTGCAGCAGCGCCATCGCTATGGTCCTGCGGAAACGATCTTTGTAGTCGCGGGTCCTGTACCCGTTCTTGGAAGACCTCTTGTGGTACCCCACTTTTGGCAATTTTGAGGAAATTAAAACATTTTTGGAAAACTGTACCCTGGCAGCATTGTAAATAGCCTTCGGTACATCAAAACGGAGTGAATCCGGAAGATCGCGGGGATTCTCGAGGGATCTTGTAGAATCTGGGATTTGGGGTGCACCAGTAAGGACAGGCACCACTCTCCCTGCGAGCTCTGCAGTTAGGACCCCTATGTCGCAAGGCGCAAAACCCGCCTTCGGAGGTTGCGTCCGCGGCGGTAGGGAAATCCTCCATAATCAGGTCAACCCTCGGGCGCCTTGACCAAGTTAGGGTCCCGTTGGAAAGAGCTCAACGCACTGATTCCAACGAGTCCAAGAACGCTTGGAACGGATGAGGACTTAGGGAGTTATCACTATTGGAAGAAACGGAGGCGGTCGCCTACGGCGGAAAGAGTTCGCCACCGGCGCAAATTCCGCCTACGCGGAAGGGGGAATCAAGTTCTGTCCTATGCGCGGACGAAGGCGTTCGCCTGTGCACAGGCGAAGTAGGGTTAGGGAAGGCGCGAAGTCCGCCTACGCACAGGCGTTCGCCTGTGCACAGGCGCTTCGACGTCGGCGGAAAATCCGCCTTGGGCCCTAGAAATGCGCCTTGTGAGGTAGAAAGTGTACGGCGCCTTCCGCGCCAGCGCAGCGCCGCGTACGGCGGAAGAGCCGCCAGAGTAATCAAATCGGTACGGACTATGCGGACGGGAAGGGTGGATGCGCTCTTGGACGGACGGAGTTGCGGCGGCGGAAGCGCCGACGGAGAGACAAGGAACGGACAGACTGGACGGAGACGGCTGACCACGGTCAACGCCTTCCGCGCCAGCGCAACGCCGCGCACGGAATTCGCCTGCGCACAGGCGACCGCCTGTGCACAGGAGGATGTTCAAGTTCCGCGCCGGCGGAGCATCCGCCGAGGCTCCTGCCTGCGCACAGGCAGGAGTTGAACTTTTGTCCGACATGCGGACACACGCGTCAAGGCAGAGGGGGATTGGCCGAGGGGCGGTACGAACAAGTGTACCGCGCAAGGCGGAAAACTCGCCTTCGGCGCTACGCCCCCATGTCCGCGGGGTAATACGCTCGCGGAGTTCAAATCCGCCAATTCGAGCGTGAGAGTTTAAGCGACGACGGCGGAGCGTGAAGCCGCGCGTGAGAGCGAAGACCGTTCGAGCGTACAGCCGGCGCGGCCATCAAGTGAGACGTTCTTCACGAGCAAGAGCCGACCATGACCTTCGACCGGGCGGCGAAGAACGTCCCATTCTTGAATTCGCGATTCCAATCTCTTGTGCGCGCTGCGCGCATCCATCTGCTGGCTGCTGAACATTCTCGACGTCGCCGCACAGGAGATTTCTTGTTGATTGAGGGAGAAGTGAATGCGCGTGATTTGGAATTGAGGGCGATTAGAGTTTGCCGAGAGAGAAAGAAGCTCGGGCGGTGCGGAAGTAGAATGAGCGGGCGAGCGAACCCCAGGAACGCAATGACGAGACCGAGCAGATTGCGGATGGTGCCACTTCGCCTACCACAGAACGGGCTGCGCGCTTTCGAGGAGCGCTTAATAGCAAGAAAGCTCGATTTCTTGCTATGGGGATGGAACTACATCTGTGCAAATATGGTGCGCGAGTGGCTAGAGCCACAGGGACCACCCTCGCGCGGATTGCGTCCGCATGTTGATCGGTGGACAGTCCAAGATTGGGCGCAGGCGTTGGGAAGATGTGCTGGCATGCCAGGGCATCTCCTTTTCGACAGTGAGAGCATCAAGGTGACCAAGTAGGAAGAGGCGCAATTTGTGGAGTTGTTCAAGATCGGGAGGTCTACCAAGAATGGGTACAGGACCCGTGATTACAAGGATCGATTTCGCCGGACTTTGTCCGCGGCGCTGATGCAATTACTGCAGCCGCACCGCGCCTGCTACATCACATTATGGCAGGTCTCTTTTGTGGAGTGCGTCATCGAGGGAACTCCAATTCACTGGGCGAGCATCCTGCACAGGGTGATGCGACAGCACGCGTTTGAGGAGAAGGGGGGAACTCTAAACCATCTTTCTCCTTTCCTCATCAATTTTTATCGACAGCGGAATTGTTTGACAGCGGCGGAGCTTGAACATTTTCCGCCATTGTCCATCGACCATCCCGGGAAGTATGTGCGGGAGAATGAGGTCGACACTGATGCGGAGGAGTCACCGACTTCTACCCCATCAAGGCGGAGGGACGAAGGGAGACACACTCCTGCAGCACGAGTGCCGCGGAAGCGGCGATGGAGGGAAGAGTCTGAAGAGGAGCAGCATCAAGAACCCTCTGCTCCCATTCGACCGCGGCCGCTGTGCGAGCCATACAGCCGGCCGAAGCAGAAGGCACGCAGACTGGTGTTACCAGCCGACAGTGCGGACACGGCGACGATTGCGACGGAGAAAGGAAGTGCGTCGCCAGAGAAGCATGAGGAAGCGCGGACGACCGCAGGAGCAACGGGCCCCGCTGCAACCTCGACGGGAGAGAGGCCGCCTACGGGCCAAGGGCCTCCGGAGTTACCACGTGCGATGCGGACAAATGTTCCGTTTGCGCACAGACGAGCCTCCGCGGACGGACGAGCCTCCGCGGACAGGCGTTCACAAGTGGACGTGGATCTACGCTTACGCGTGGGAAGGAGCAGTCCGCCTGTGCACAGGCGCTCACCTGTGCACAGGTCGCCTGTGCACAGGCAAGAATCACCCCCGTTCCAACGTAGGAAGGGGAAGGAGCCGGCGGAAGAACCGCCTACGAGACACCGGCCCTCGGGGCCAGACCCTCCGGCGCACCACGCGCCGCAATTTGCGCCTTCGGCGCCAGGGCCTTCGAGCCGAGGAGATACGAGCAGGGAGCGTGCGGAGGCCGCACCATCGGCGGGAAGTCCGCCGATAGTTGCGCCTTCGGCGGTAGGGCCTATAGGCCAAGGGACATCGGGCGAGCGGCCCCCGGCCATGTCGCCTTCGGCGATGGATGTCCGCGGCGCTACGTCTGCGGCGGACAAGGCGCCGGCAATTGCGCCTGCGCACGGGCCGGGCACAGCCCCCACGGACCGATCAAGGGATCAGCAACAGACGGAGGAGCGGAGTGACTGTCCGCGGGATGAAATTTCGATGCGCGATACGCAATCAAACCCCGCGCAGCCACCCTCCGCTCGATCGCCTTCGGCGGCGGGCAACGGCGGCAGAGAGGACGCGGTAGACAACCAACAAGCGAGCGACGGGGATGCCGCACGGGTACATTCGCCTTCCGCCTTAGACATTTTGGCGACGAGCAGCGAGGCTGCAGCCGTGCCTTCGCAGGCAGCACACGTCGACGACGTGCAGCCCCACTCGGGGCAGTCGCCGACGCAATCAATGGCGACTGAAATTCTCCACTCGGATGATGACGACGGGGGCTCCACGGAAGAAATGTCAGGAGCAGAAGACACCGAGGAAGAGGAGGAGGAAATTGTTGGAGCGCCGGCGGCGGCGCTCTCTGAGCAGGTGATTCCGTTGCTGAGGTACTTGGATCGCAAGGTCGATAAATACGCCGACCCACTCCAGCCGGGATCTTACATCGAGTTAGTGCGCAGGCGGACTCGCACTAAAGTCCACACCAGCAAGCTGCTAGCTAGAGTGGACCAGGAGTTGAGGGAATTAAAGGAGAAGCATGCATGCTTGTGGGGTCAGTACAAACTTAATCAGAAATTCTACAAGCACTCCGAGAAGATGAAGGATGAGAAACTGGACGAGCTCACCAAGGAGCAGGTGAAGGTCAAGGAAGCACTCATTTCCGAGCAGGCCCAGAATCGGATTTTGTCAGAGGAGCTCGTGCGACAGACGCGGTTGTTGGAACAATGTCAGCTCGCACGGCAGGCGGATGAAGAGTTAATCCGCAGGTTGCAGTCAGAGTGTGGCGAATTGAGAGCGCAACGTGCTGAAGCCGAATCGCAATTAGTGATAATTGAAGAGGATCGCAGGAAGGAGGCGGATCGCACGAAGGTGGAGACGGCGAGGCGTGTCGCCCACTGTCTCAAGGGCTACGCCCACTGGGAAGTGAAGGCGCAGGAGAAACTCACACTGCGTGAGTTTGAATTGCGCGCAGCCGGGTTGTTGTCAGGCGACAGTAGGAGTCGGCGGAAGGTAGCAAAGAAGCTCGATGCCTTTCTGTCAAAGGCACAGGATACCATGTCCGCCCTCGAAGTGGAGGTGTCCGCGACGTTGCAGCGTTTGGGACTGCGCAGTCGAGCGGAAGATTGGCAGGGTAGGGAGTTAGTGCGCGGCAGTCGGCCGCGCAGGAGACGTAGTACAGGTTCCGCGGAGTGTAGTGTAGCGTGGTTCCGTGCAGGCGTGTAGCGTAGTGCAGTGTAGTGCTAGGTAGGACTTAGAAGGTATAAAATAGTTCCAGGCGTTTTGCCTGGGGTTCTTTCCCATCAGAAGTGCAGATCAGGAACCCATTTCCTTTGCGTGTTTGTGTCCTTGAGTTCTGTCACCACGTACGAGGAGTTACAACTTAGCGTTCCGCATTTTGTAGCTGAAGGCCTTCGGCCGAATGTTCAGAGCTAGTACATTGGTTAGAGACTTGAGTAGTTCGGAACTGCACCTGCGGGTGACTGCCGATGCTCAGAGCCAGTGACTAGTTAGATACTTGAACAGTTTCGCCCCTACACCCTCGAGTGTTCCTTTCTGATTGTACTCCTTGGGATTTTTCCCCTGAATGCCAAAGTGAAGTTTTGCTACTTCGTGTAAGCCTTGGTTGTAAATTCAGGTTACGCTGCAGTAGGTGCCTTGAGGGTAACCCCTGTAGTATTTCTGGGAATGACAAGTGCCTGAGAATTCAAACTCTTCAATAGACTGTTGTTGTGTTACTGGAATGTTTCACAGTGAGTCCTTCAGTGCGGACCTGTGTTCTCTGCGTGTTTTGTGAGTTGAGAGTGTTGTTCACCACGTAGGAGTGACTTCGATCCGAAGTAGGCAGTCCAAACCGGGTTTCCTACACTAGCAGCAAGCTAGTGGAAGTGTTGTAAAAGCCGGAGTTGGGAGTCACTGCCCGCAGCTTTGCCGAGTGCGCTTGCGAGAGACTTCCCCCCTGAAATCTTGAGTAGAGGTCCTAACGGATCTCTGGGTTGTGTTTCTGTAGTTTCAGGCGTGTGTGTGTGTGTGTGTGTGTGTGTGTGTTACGCTGCACTGTGCGACCTCCGAGTGCGCTCCGAGTGGACACTTGCAGTATTTCTGGGAGTGACAGTTGCCTGAGAATTCAAACTCCTCAATAGTCTGTTAAAACGTGACACTTTGTACCCTGTGTGTTCCTCTGTCCCTGTGGGTTCGACCTTTCTACCACTATATTGCAGTTTTAGCCTTTAGTGGGTTATTACACCTCTCCCGCTTGAATAATTCCACGAAGGAGGCTTCGTCCTGCTTCGTTACTTTGACGCTCTCACTCTCGAACAGGAGGTACCCGTCCTCACCTGCGCACCTCCCCAATGCCTGTCCCCAATCGCGGACAGTCCATCTATCTACGTGCGGACGTAATCCGCGCGTAGGTGGTCGTTCCTCGTCCAGCCATTCGCGCACCATGTCTGCGCACACGTAATTCCATCCCCACAGCAAGAACTTGAGTTTCCTTGTAATCAGCCGTTCCTCAAAGGCACGCAACCCGTTCTGCGGGAGCTTGAGTGGCACCATCCGCAGCCTCATCGATTTCGACATTGCGTTCTTGAAATTGGTTTGCGCAACTCTCTCTCTGCTCTGCTCGAGCTTCTTGCTCGCGATTCTGTCTCCTCTCCAAACTCTAATCTCTCTCAATTCCAAATGTCGCGCACTTAATTCTCTCTCAGCCATCGAGTAACTCTCCGCGCGGTGATGTCTAGAACGTCTCTCAGCTAGGAGGTGGACGCGCGCAGCTCGCACCAGAAATTGAAATCTCCAATTCAAGAATGGGGCGTCCTGTGTCCGCTCGCAGGAGATCATGGTCGGCTCTCGGTCGTGAAGGTCGAATCACTTGATGGCCGCGTCGGCTCCGCGGTTAAATGGCCTTCTCTCTCACGCGCGGCTTCACGCTCCGCCGACGCCGACTTCACTCACACGCTCAAATTGGTAATTTGAACTCCGCCAGCGTATCACGCCGCGGTCATGGTCGCGCAGCGCCGAAGGCGGATTTCTCGCCGACGTGCTGCACTCCTTCGTACTTCAATTTGGCTAGTCCCGCTCTGCCGAAGGCGTTCGTCCGCGCATAGGACAAAAGTCGAACTCCCTTCTGCGTAGGGAGAATCCCCGGCGGAGTTTCCGCCGGCGCAGAACTTCATCTGCCTGTGCGTAGGCGCTCGCCTATGCGTAGGCGAATTCCGTCCGCACACAGGACGTTCGTCCGCGCAGGTCCCTCGCCGTAGGCGCAGCGACGAAGGCAGCTGTGCCGAAGGCGTTGACCGCGGTCAACGGACTCCGTCCCGTCTGTCCATCTCTCTCGCCTCTCCGTCGGCGCTCTTCTCTCCGTAACCCCGACCGGCCGAAGGCGCACTCGTCCGTTCCGTCCGTACGGATTTTACTACTCCGTTGGGTCCTCACTCAACCGTGATGCGCTGGCGCCGAAGGCGTCGTACAAGTTCCAACCCCGAAGGCGGATTTCTAGGGCCGAAGGCGGACTTCCCGCCGACGCCGAAACGCCTATGCGTAGGCGATTTCCGTCCGCCTATGCGTAGGTGCAAGTCCTCCCCGCCTATGCGTAGGCGGCATTCTCGGCGGACACCCCGCCGACGTCAAACCCTATTTCGCCTATACGTAGGCGAACTTCCCTCGCCTATGCGTAGGCGAAGGTCTTCGTATCTTTCGATCGTCGCAACTCCCTGAGTCCTGATCCATTCCGGGCGTTCTTGGGCTCGTTAGAACCAGCGCGTCAAGCTCCTTCCAACAAAACCCTAACCAAGTCCATGCGTTTGGGAATTGATTAGATTCTGAGGGATTTCTCTAGCGCCAAAGGCGTAGCGCCCGAAGGCGGATTATGCGCCTTCCGCCGAAGGGGCACTCCTTCAGCGCCCGTCGTTTATGGCGACGTCTGTCCCAGACGTTGCGCCCAACTCTTGGATTCTACGAGATTCTTTGAGATTCTCCGAGATCATCCAATTTCACTCTATTTTGATGCACCGATGGCTATTTACACTACTGCCGAGGTACAGTTTTCCAAAAATTTTTTAAATTCCGCAAAAATACCAGAAGTGGGGTACCACAGAAGGACCAGAAGAATTTTGACATTATAATTTGAAGATGCAAGATTCGAATGACTTCCTTGTGCCTAGTATAATTGACGGGCCTGAATCCGGTACGAGGGAATGATGTGTAGTGCTTTAGACGTACAGAAGAGATGAGTGCATCTTTCGGCGTACTTCCCATCTGATGACACTTTACTAAATAATAAGGTCATTAAAAAATTGGAAATTTTGAATAATAATGTTCGTCACAAGTTGAGTGCGTATCAGATCTTTTATATATTGAATTTACATACTCTTTTATTATGAAATTCATCCATTCTTGGATTTTTATTATTGTGCTATAAATAGTTAGCACTTTATACTTGACTACTCTATTATTGAATTTTTCACTCATATTTTTATAAATAATCAGTATTTCTTAAATAAATGAAAATATTTAGAATAACCTTATGATAATTATATTTCAATTAAACATATTGGTATGTTTAGGATGATTCGAAGTTTTACATCCTATGAAATTTATCTTCTGATATCAGCATCATAATTATTTTATTTATCAAAATTATATAAATTTGATACAACACAAAATTTACTTTAACAATTATTTGGAAAACCAATCAGAATATATCTTGATATAAAATTTTATTTTTTAACTATATTCGAAACCAGTTCAAATAATTGACTAAGACTTGCTTTTCAATAGAATGACTTATTCCTCATCAAAATATTAGTATTTAATATTTCATTATTATCATAAGTGTAATTATGTCTTTGTTTACATGTTATACAAATAGGAAGAATTCATTCTTATACCGTGTGACATTTATATTTCATTTTTATCAGTAAATTCAAGTGAATTAAAATTTGTGCATTTTTTGCAGAATGGCTAGTATTGCTCACAACTGTCTGTGACGATTGTCATGATTTTCAAGTTCAATTATGTGATAATATTTCATAAATTCATATTTATGTGCTTCTCTTAATCTCAAGTTTGTAGCCAACACCATTTAGGTAAATAAATTTATATCTTTTAGATAAACATTGCATTTCAGTCTCAATTGAAATCATTCTTGTAATTTTTAAATTTTTTTTTTATATTTTTGCATTTAAATTTGGTTGCTTCACATATTAATATGATTACAATGTTTTTAATTCGTCTGAATCTATTCTATCATGGATGATCAAATAATCATTATAAGATAAGATTAGGAAAAAATATATAACGAAGCAAATGTTAAGTGTTTCTTGATTCATTTGTATGCTCTTCAATCTTGAGTTGTTTATATATTTCTCTTTACAAATGTGATGTTGATTTCTTGGCATGAATAAAAATGATGATCAAATGTATATTTTTCCTTTTCTATTTCATTTATTGGTTTATTTTTTTTTATTAATTGCAATAAATTTATTGAAGCTAATGATATCATGACAACTATGTACAGTTTTAAATGTTGTGAGTTTTTATAATTTTCATAAAAATGATATATTTTAACTTTGAAATAATATATTTCTTTTAGAAACGATCCATAAATCTATTATAATTTGAAAAATATATTATTCCAATATGATTTATTTAATATAATGTTATTATGCATAAGGGAAAATCTTTGTACAATATTTCTAATAATCTGAATCAAAAAAGTATCACATCACATTGATAATGTCACTATGTGTGAATCAAGTTGTTAGTTTTTTCAAAATTTGACGACATTGTCTTTTGTACTAATTGTGAAACTAAATATGTAATCAAGAATAATTATGTAACAAGTAATTTGAATGGGTATTTACATATGTGCAGAGAATCAATCTCATGTACATGACATCATTAATAAAACATCGATGAATATAAAAAATTTAATATGTTAATAAATGATATCTTAACATTCATCACCAAGAATACTTAAATAATTATTGATCAGAAAAGAACCATTGAATCAACGTTACTCAAGGATAAAATATATTCCCAGTTATTTTGTTCATGATACTGTTAGCGCTGAACATGTCTAGCCTAACTTAAAAGTATCGTATAATGGTGCAGCGGAAAATGTCAGTTCAGACAAAGAGAGTACGACAAGGAGTCTACTTGGTCAGAGCATTTACCGACAAATGTTCTTGTACCTCATACTTCTCCATTGAAGAACGTAGACAGACGTTCTTGTGCCGGTCTTGTACTGTATCGAGCAGATGTTGAGAGGATTGGACAGAGAGGAACGGAGGCGGGAGCCTTGTACGAGCTTGTAACACTGCCTTGTAACAGTCGATAGGATCCGGATTTCTGATTGCGCTGTCGTTTCGATGTTGCGTTTGGCTGGCAACGACAAGGATTTCTTTCCGCCCTCGGGATCCGGTCGGGCTCTGCTGATTGGTCGAATCCTGTGCTTATAATGCTGCTGACTGCAATTGCATGCCCTTGACTCTGTCTGCAAATGATGCACGGAGAAATTGGGGCCGAGGACTCACTGATTCAGTGCGTCGACAGATATGGCGGCAACCTGCGGGACGCAGTTTTTGAACAATTACTACGTCGACGACGATGATGAGGAGGAGTCGTCGACCGACGCACTGATCGTGCTCTCGACTCATCTTGAGCGAGTTAGGATTTAATGGGAGCCTGCATCGCATCCCAAAGGTTCTTCTGACACTTTGAGTTGGATCTGGATGCTTCTTTCGTAGGATTGCACTGAGAAACTGTCCCTCATTGTGCTAAGGCCTCTTAAGATAATGCCTTGAGAATTTTCGAGATGGAGGTCATCTCGCACTGTCCCTCCTCATTTGACCTTTTCTTCCCGTTCTAGGGTAGGTGCGCGAAAGAGCATGATCGTGATCATTAGAGAGCCCTAGTCGGGCTTTTCGTAGAACTGCTCTGAGACATGGCTGTACTTTTGCTGTATACGTGCCTTATGGAACTCGACCATCACACGGCTTTGCACAGAGGTTGGGTGGTTGCGACAGAGGTACAGTGGAGGATTGCACTCTATTCAGATTGAGGTTTCCGCTAATGTGCAGGGACGGTGTATGTACCACCAATCTCTGTGGGTGCATAAGCAAGTCACGAGGTTTTGAATTCCATTTGCGCGCCCTTTAGCTACAACCCCTGGTCGAGAAAGACTTATTTACACGACGAGGTTGGGCGTTCAGTTTTAACTTCACAGTACAATCAATACCATCTTCAGAACAAACCTACCTCTAAATCACAACTTCTGCCAAAAGTGCAAGCTGCATCAAGCCCCGTTTAACAAAAGCGCATTTTCTGTGAACATAACAAAGGTAAGCTTTGCCCTAGGAACGTCGAAAATTCGTCGATCTTCGTGCACAAAAAGGTTTGTTAGATTCCTTCATCGAGTTTCTTGTCTGATTTAAAGTGCCAACTTCAAGAAATTCATTCGGTCATGCTCGACCTAAACCTTATTGATTGGAGTGTATGGGTGAATCTGCATAAATATAAGCGAACCAATTTGCAATGAAAATGACAATAAACAACTGCTTTCCATTCCGAACGAGGTCATACCTGTCTTTGACCGTCAGCCTCTATGTCGTAGTACCATACTCGAATTTGCAGACGGAAGCCGTAGGAGAAAAGGTAACGTGCTACATGTAGCATCTGCACAGAACGCTGGCTGTGCCAGTGCCTGTGGAATTGAGTTGCGGTACGGCTGACGAAGTACGCAGTTCAAATTTTCTGAGAATATCATGAATCAGAACGTCGTCGGCTGGGACCATCGGACAGATAAGAAAGCAGATTGACCATAACCCAGCTGGCCTCACGGGCTGATTCAGGTCGTGATGTGGGTCCAGGGATACGCAAGCAATATTTTGAAGTATGCAGCGAATTCAAGGACGAGCTTGTCAGGCAGCAAAAAGCTAAACGCTTTCGACAGACGCAATGTACTGGCCTTCCACTCAGGGTTGGTGTTGGAAATAGGTTTGTAGCTGAGGGTCAACTTATGGCAACTAGTGTCGGGATGACGGTCGATGGCCTCGATTTGTTCTTTATCCACTGGCCAGACTCTGTTCACCGTGTGCTCAGACCGGAAAAAGGTTGTGTACCTCGAACAACTCTACGTTCAGGTCAGAGAGAGTGAGTGAGTGAGAGAGAGAGAACACCAAGACTGCTGCCAGCAATGAGATCCAGCCATAGAACATATTTCAGATTTCATTGAGCTCTTGTGGTTCACCATTTGGATGGAACCTAGCAAACATGGACAACTCAAGTTCCAAGAAATCTGACTTACAGAAATAGCTGAAAATAGATTTGACGATGGTGACATGCGACTGAATCATCCTGATACGCCAAGGCTGTGAATTTTGCCAGGGAGGCTCAACTGATGTCGGTATGAGCTAGTCCAGCCTGGTTGAAGGGACAGGCAGGAGAAATCGCTCCAAGACGCTTTCAGAAAGCTCGGACAGGCACACATGAACTTGTGGCTAAGGTTTGGGGGTTTCTCTCACTGTCAAGTTTGTCTTCTTAGTTTAAAAACATGTCGGTTCTGCGAGCACTGTAGAAAAAGGTTGAAATGAGCCACATGGTCTCGTGGGGACGACGGGCTATTCCAGCGACCTCAAGGCGGCGGAGGCCGGATGTAAATCATTGTGTGGTCCGGAGGTTGGCCTGTGAGGTGAGTCAAATAAATGATAAAGACAGCTTCATGACATCGATGACCTTCCGAGTCCTACCTCAGCACCAACGAGATACCTTTGGTGTTTGATACATCTTTTATCGACTGACAGATGTTTTGGCAATAGGCCAGCAATCAATCAGCGGCCTGTAGATAAAATGAGGGAGTTGTAAGGCCAGACGAGTGTCAACTGCACTCACAGGAAAGTCAGCGAAAGTTGAATGTTTGAGGATGGATGGGATGTAGTTATGAACAAGTTCAGTTTGGTTTCGGGGACTGTATTCATCTTGTTTAAGAAATGTATCCCGGTGGACATAAACTCAACCGGCTGTTATGTCTACGAAATCCTTACGGTTGCTATCGTCTCAGTCAAATCCCATCCAATGCTCAAAACTTGTTCATAACTTTAGTTATGAATAAGTTTAGTCATAGTTGTAAACTATGACTAATTTTTTTCATGGTTCGACCGCAAACCTGGCAGGATACGTAGAAATAACAGACGATGTGCTTACAGGAAGGATCCAGAAGCTGAATATAGTACCGTGATGAGGCGGGAGCTTGCAAAGATGATCTACGATGACCTGTCTAAGACGGGTTGCCGTACGATCGATGCCCTCAAGAAGAGGAAAATCTCGGAATCTGGTACTCGTTCTGCTAGACAGGAGGTTGAGGCGGACATCAACAACCACAAGATGGTCTTCTTCGATTTGCGGGAGAATAATCTTATTAGTCCTCGACATGCAAGGCAGCTTCAAAACTTCAGAAATGAAATCGAGATGGACATCAGGAACCGAAGGGATGTTGAGCCACCGAATGTAGGATCCACCGTGTCGTGGGAGATTCTGCAAAAAATTCAGGAATTGGAGAATACCAAGAACACACCGAGAATTAGGAAATATGTACCAGCCTCCCGTGCTACTCATCACCATCATCCAAGCAATCGTTCTCTACCTCCTAGGACGTCCACGGGTAGCCTGCCCAAAAAAACTGCCAAATCGGCAGAGGTTACCTGGGCAATATGAGAGATTTCTATTCACGGGATAAGGGCCAGAAGACAGGAATTTTCGTTGCACTTCAAGTGAGTGCGTGAAAGAAGTGTTACATAATGTATATATAGTCAACAAACATTCAGAAGTCAGTATCCATGCTAGAACACATGGATACTGACTTCTGAAGGTTTGTTGTGTTCTAGCAGATTGTTAACCTTCACAGTGTACAATTCGTGTCTCATAGAATCGAAGAGCAGACACTGATACAAGTCCAGTAAGGAACATACATGGACTGCAGATGATTAACAGACTGATGTCGTAGAGCTTACAGCTTGGTAATCAGTTCGTACAATTTGAAAGTCCTTCCGAATGAGCAGGCGTCCTTCCATCCATGAAATCTTCCTGCGGTTAGAAATAATGGGAGTACAATCTTGTCGAAGATGCAAATCGAAGTTGTCCTCATGACACTGAGTCAAATCAACGCACTCCGGTGTGAAATTATAACACACAAAGCTCGACAATAGCATGCTAACAAGGATTCCATGAGACAAAAACCAGGTACACCATCATTTTGAGCGAGCAATGCAGTTCCAAAAAATGTATTATGGCGGATATTTACATTAGATTCACAATCAAGATTGACTGGTATCATGCCCTGTCTAAATCATTCGTTATGGGCATTCTCCACATATAAGAGCTAGTTTGCACCATCTAAAAGCACGGGCAATCTGTAATGCAGGCTGATAGAGTTATCAGTCTGCCTCGTTCCAGGAATGAAATATTGGACATAATCAACAAGCAGCCATCATTCGGAGCAATTCCTGCACAAACAATATGCCGACGGTCATGGGTCGAGGAAAAATAGAAAATAACGCGAGTTTGAAAATGGCTGAAAGTTGCTCTTGATTCATACACGCCCTTCATTTACTAGGAGTCAGCATAATCATGGTCCACATAACACTGGAGACTTACCACAGAAAGATGCATCAGGCTTGGTGTGATGACACTGCAAACTCTTGACGAACTGCTTAACGTCGACTTTCTGAAAAGCGTTGTACATAAAAGCCAAGCTAAGGAATCTCTTCCGAACAAACCACAGACAGATGAGTTCGTTTATCCAGCAATTCGGAGCAAGAAATACGCAACAGTTCGGAAATTTGGAAAAAGCAAAAGCTTCATTCATGACTAGCAAAAACTCTCTTAGGTGCTAAGCTCTGACGCACACCAGAAGGTACATACCACCACAGAAGCTAATGACTTGTCTAAGGCATCCCGAAGGCGTTCTGAAGAGTTCAAGGTCGCGTCTATGGAATTACAATCAACTGCAAAATAAAGTCAAAAATGCTTGTCAGAACATTTGCTTGGAAATTCTGTCGTGCGTGAGTGATACTCCACGTACTCCAAAGACGTTATTCTCGTACTGATGTTGGTCTAATAAACGATTTCTGCTGAAGGTTCAGAAGCCCGTGATGAATTTATTTTTTTAGTTTTCAATGACGTTTCTCCGTCTTCTGGAATGCACCACAATCGTCTTTTTCCATTAAGTGAAGGGTCCATAAAGTGACCTTCACTTACTAGAGGCACCCTTCACGATGTAAGATGGGAAGGCTAAATGGACCAATGATTTTAAACAATTCCTCAGCTGAGAAAAGAAAAGGAGTTACTTGTTGAGGACGATAAGGTAGTTCCGAATATCAGAAGAAAGTATAATGAGGACAAGAACGAAACAGCAATTGGCAGGACTCTCACTGTGTATTACAACAAAAACTCGAGGTGAATTCACGTACAAAAACTGCTGGAGGCAGAAGCAAACAAAAAGCATGTAGAAGAAGTTGAAGAAACACGCTCTCTCACCTCGAACTCCGAGCACGCGAAGATTTGGAAACTTGGAACCAATTGATACTAAAGTAGTCGAAACTTGAAGCTGTAGATTTCCATACTGAGTTACTCCCACTTCATGCACTTCCCCACGTTCTTCAACCTTTCCACCAGTGCATGCAGCTGCATCAACTTCGGGACCTGAACCAACGTCTGCGATCAAGATAATGTCATTGCTGCGTTCTGACTAGAACATTTACGTCTCTTATAAAAACTCGCGAAGAAATGACGATAGCTGTAAATCCTCGGGATTTGATTTTCAGACAAAGACCCTAAATCTGCACTTCATCAAACATGATTGCTCTTACTCGTGGGAGATCCTGGGCCATATCAAGAGCTGCCTGCAGTTCCTCCACTTCGACTCGAGGCATGGGCTGACTGAATTGCCATCACCTTAGTTCAAGGGATGATGGAATCAATCGCATCGCACTTTGGTACTCGACTGGTACCATATTTAGTGGGTAGTAGACACGCACGCATGCCCACATTTGGGAAAGGCATACATTTACCTTGTACACACCCGGCCATGAATTGGATTGGACTATCACTTGAACAACATCCTCCCTCCCTTCCTCCCTTCCTCCCTCCCTCCCTCCCTCAGTGCATGACTTGTGCCAGACACGCCACCAACTCTGGAAACTCTTATGGCCTTTATGTCCATGTGACGGCGTCACGAAGAGAGAGAGGGAGAGAGTTGAAGCACGCTTGTGGCAGAAAGTCCCGAAGCCGGTCAGCTGGGTGAGCTCATACAGTTCTCTCCCGAGTCCGTCTCGTCTCGGCATTTATTCATCATCACTGTCCCTGATTCGGGTCCAACGAGTGAACTTACAGTTTGTTCATGACCAGAGGGCCCAACAAATCAGCCAGTCCATCGAAAGCGACATGAAGAATGCCGCGGCTCAGGCTCAGGGTCCACGCCCTACATGCACGAGGTGGCTACAATCCGCCATGGAATTTCTATTACGTGACCTCGCTTGCTGCGCACGTCTGCCTGCCTGCCTACCTCTCCAGCATCGAGTCCTGCACTCTGATCTGCAGCAGATTTTCCAATGCTCGCATTGGAAAATCTGTGCATTCTTCTCTTCACTCGGTGCGTCTGCTTTACAAGCTCTTGCGTTCTTGCTCTGGACAGCCCCTTCCTCATATACACTCAGCCCGTTATCCTATACCACCATACCAGGCTCGGGGCCGAAGTGAATCTTTTTGAATGATAGCGCGCGCACGCACGCAAGTAGTTACTTCCGTCTCTGATGTCATCGCGTCGGTTTCGCAAGTACTCTGAGATCAGCACAATCAATTTTGACTCAGATGAAGGAACCACCTCCACTGTGGCCGTCTAACCGATATTAGCGAGATCCGAGTGCCGATTTGTCTTACTTTCATGGTTGGAGGACTGAAATACCTTTTGACATCGGGGCTCCGGCTGAAGGTAAATGATATGCAGCGTCACTAAGCGAACAATTGCGAGTAAATTACGATAGACCACGTACCTGCAGTCAAGCACAAAGGCTCCATATTTACTTCACAATATCCAAATCATTCTTGAGATTATTCCTTCAGCAAGAGAATGACATACATCTCTGGGTATGCTGCAGTTCATTGCAGAATCAAGAGTGGCATAACCTGAGCAGAATATGAATTACCTAAACACCATCTAGCTTACTGAACATGTACGAACTATGACTTGTGATAGTTAAATATACACTATGGTTGATTTGAAAACATGGTTTCCACGAGAACCAATTGCGTTACTTATTGAAAATCAGGTAATCGTGTAAAACTATGCCATCCATTCTCTAAACAAGATGAATTTCACCTGTCATTGGCCTCCTCGTCTCCTTCGCCAATGATGGGCATGGTCGGACCATCCGGAATAGCAAATCTACCCGAAACAAACAGAAAACATTATTTCAAGCACATGAGAATACAAAACCAAGGAATCCACAGCATAGAAAGTTTCCTCTGTTGCTGCCTTCACCACTTAGGCTTGCTTACCTTCTAGCCAACCACAACAATGCTGAAGTAGATCCAATGCCTGCAAAACTATGAGGTGATCCTCTCATCTGGCCAGCGTTATCTTTGCTCTTGAATTCCCTTGGGTATGCCCACATTAGCAGTGGCAGTGGCCCATCAGTAGCCGGGTCATACGCTGGAGGTAAATACAAATTTGCTGTAAGTTGCACACCATCGCTCCGTTCGTATCGTATAATCTCCTTCTTCAGATTAGCTATTTGAGGATACGGATGAGGGAAGTCTGTAATTTGACAGACAGTTTGCTTAGGCCAGGGTCGCAGATAATACTGAGGTGGTTCGGTTTGAGATTCCTTTGAGACCAAAATACGTAACTTGTTCAGGTCCAGATCTCCATCCAACTGATCTGACATCAAAGCTACGACTGTCTCGAAATAAGTCTCCTTGCTGCTTTCCCAGATTCGCTGTTTTTCACCTGACTCGCTGCCAAACCAACGAGAACTTATAAATCATAGGACCGCTGAGTTTTAATTATTACTTTCTTGCAGTCAAGCCTTGGATGCCCACACTAGAACCAGAGGTGAAAGCGTACATAGTAAGGATAGTAGCCACCAACTGGAACAATTGAGAAAAGTATCGAAGGTAAGTCCCCTGTTCGTAACGGAGGCTCCGATATATCTGGACTGCAAATATCAGAAAGCCCTGGTGGAGGAACTCACAATTCTCCTAGCAGGCTTGTTACATGAATGAGCATGAAGGCGACAAAGGCCTAAGCAATGATGAAATTTTATATTATTCTTACATTTCCAGCAGATCCAAGAAAGGGATATTGCCTTGTGGGGTCGCGCCACTTCCATTCAGGAGCAGCCTCTTCTTGCCATCAGCGTCTTTGACACCTGCAAGAACGTACGTTCCAAGAGAAGTTCTGCGAAGCATGGGTGAACCAGGATCTGCGTAGACATCTTCTGATGAGCGACCAAAAAGCTTACGCCCTTCTGCTTCAAGATTCCCAGGTGCAATCATCCAAGTTCGAGTGCGTCGTGTTTTGTACCATGACTCATACACCAGAGCAAGTCCTTCATCCCCCCAGACAACAGTTGCCGACATGGAATTGTCATGTGCACATGAGTACACAGATATCTGTCAGTAAATGGAGAATGAATTCAAGGTCATTCGTTGAAGGAATTCAAATCCTTGTGTAGTTACACAAGGATTTGGTTTGACAAGAACGAAACGATACGATCGAGTCAAATTGCCTCGGACTATTATCGGTACAGTGCTTGAGGATTTAGCAGGCAGCCGACCTGTTCCTGTGCACGAGCCTGTCGGCTGTTCCTGCAATTGCAGTTTTCACCTTTTGACCTTTCCGCACCATAATCCGCGTGCTTTGCTGCCGCTTCACTTTCTTCTTTACACAGAATTCACTCGGCTGGAGAACTTCGAAGAAAGCAAGATAAGGCAATCTTCAAGTCCACTTTAAAGATCGTTGACTGTGTGCTGCCCGAGGCTAAAACGTTCAACTCTTGTACATAATTATTGAATATAGGAAAGTCAAACGAGAACCTTCTGAGAATGACTCAAAAGTCAAAAGATACTCCGCGATTCCACGCACGGTTTTGAAGCTCACTGGTCTATGTGAGCTGGACCGCGTACCATTGGCCCAAAAGGCTTCCCGAGGAAACTCAGAAACTCACCCACACAAGAAGGAATCTAGCAGAGAAGGCAATTTCTGCTTGCACATATGGGATGGTCTGGAGGGATTGAGGATTTCAATTGAGCGACATCACAAAGCTCCGTCTGATGAATGTGATTTTCGTGCACTTGTATTAGCGTTTCTCTACTGACGAGGAGGAGAATCAAATATATCGCATGCTCTCTATCGTGCTTCTAGAGCGGGCGGGCGTCGATTACGCAAGTTAAATACAATGTCTCTGCCCCCTGCGTGTTCGGCCACTTCCACGTCGAGGGTAAGGAAATCGCAATAATCTATGCAAAGTACAGTATAGCAGTTTAGGGTTTAGCAGTTCTGGAACGTGTTTGCGCTATATCCAATTTTGTCTTGAAATCTAAGAATCTCAGAGCTGCATTAGGTGAGATCGGTCCAGGTTGTTTGATTGCTGATCTGATCTGCATCTGATGTATCAGTTAAACGACTCCGTGTACGAACTTCATAACCCAGGAGTTGAATCAGTGCTGGACGTTGTATTCTTTCACGGCCTACAATCGTCACACACCTCTGTACCTCACCTATCAACATGGATATCAAGCGGTTCTCACAAGGAAGTATGGCCGCAGGCCTGGATCCCGCAAGAGTTTCCGGGAGCTCGGATTCTCTCTGTCCAGTACGATGCTTCTATCAGGACATCAGCAGAGCATGGAAGATTAGACCTCTACCTCACAGCCGAAAGTTTGATGCATAATCTTATAAATGCGAAGGTGGGGCAGCATCCTTGGCGTTCAGTTATACTCGTCGGTCATAGTTACGGAGGCCTTGTGATCAAACAATTGTGCTTCCGCGCACACTCCAGAAAAAGCAACAAACAAATAGCTCGCTTTCTCAACTCCGTCACAGGAATTTTCTTCTATGGAACGCCGCACCATGGAATTTCATCATTCTTCACTCCAAATGGAACAAAACTAAAGGAGGCTAGCCCTCTACTCGACTATGTCAAGCTGCTTTGCGCAGAATCAGGTCGCCTTCATGAAAATTTTGATGCTTTACGTCTGTCCTACGAGTGGAGCATTGCTGGAGTTGGAGAATCGAGACCTACGATCATGCTAGTGAGTGTGGGACTGACATGTTTGTTCTTTACTTTTATCCTCTTGATTCTAAACTGCTGAAACAGCAGCATTAATTCTGCATCAAAATATCATAGTTTGTAACCCAGTACTTTTATGAAATTGTTCGGATATCACTCACAATAGATCTTGATAGGTTTCATGAAGTTTGCCGAATCCCAGTTTCACTTTTGGAAATCCATCCACCATACAATATTTTCAGATTACTAGTCTGACCAGTGGTTTGTTCCAACCTGTTCCGAAGTTTAGGATGCAGAGTCTCAGAACGCTGTTGCTAACTGCATTCTCAGAATTCTGAGACTCTGCTGTTGCAGAGTCTCAGAATGTGAGATGATTGTAGTTGAGGCTTCAGCTCGGTACGGCGACTTCACTGTGGAGCTTGAGGATCATATCTCTCTCTGCCAGCCCGAGAGCAAGACTTCAAATACTTATGTACGGTTGACATCGTTCCTGCAAAGGTTACAAAGCAATAAGGTTGCGCACACGAACATGTCTTCTGTCTTGGCAATTGCAATTGTTCGTCAATAAAAGCAAAGATTAGCCCATGAGACCCTCTTTCAGATGTATGAGAGCCAAAGTAGGTTCAAGAAACCACACGAGTTTATTGTGGGCGTCCGTCGATAACTAGATCCCTGTCAACAAGATTTCAAATTGTGGCTTTCAAGCAAGAGTTCATTCTAGTTGAGTGAGATTCTTCCTAACCTACAGATTTGAACTACGTTTGGCTACTGTGATTGGATATAGGTGAACAGGAGAAGACTTCCTGATAATCTCCAGACGGTGCCGAAAATGGCAATGAGCCTACATTCTGACTTACTTGTAGAGGTTCAAAACATTTTACGCACAGGTCCAGCAGCAGTTGCTCTTTGCGGCATGGGAGGAGTAGGGAAAACAACTCTCGCAAAGCTGTTGTTCAATGAGTTGTGTGCTGAATACGAATACACTTGTTTCGTTCCGGGATGTACGCTCAAGAAAAATACCAAAGAGATAGAAGACGAAGTGTTTTCGTCGATGTATCACCTTGGCAAGCAGCTTACAAAAAGAGTGAAAGAGTGGCAATTGACTGATTTGAGACAGAAAATACTTCTCCTTGTTTTGGATGACATTGACAATGGTAGTCATGTTGCATTTCTCCAGGACATAGTTTCGAAGAACGATTGCGCAAACAGTCGTTACATTGTTACCTCTAGAAATAGAGACATTTTGAACAGTTTGGATTCATGCGTGTTTGATGTGAAATTCTTGAATCCCAAGAGCTCTACAAAGTTATTTATGAGCTACGCATTTCCGTATCCGACCGAACCGAGGCCATCACTGAAGGAATGGGTACACAAGATCGTCGAGAAATGTGATGGACTACCATTAACCCTAGAGGTGATAGGCACGTATCTGAAGACGAAAGACAAAGAAAGCATATGGATACAATGTTTCCAAGCTCTGGATGAAGCAGAGAACGTAGTGAGTCTGGATGAGAAGTTGTGGGCGAAATTGAGAGTTTCTTACGACCGTTTGGGTAGTCAAGAGAAAAATATGTTCCTTGATGCTGCGTCATTCTTCAGCAATTCCACCTGGAACCTGCGAGAAGCTAAGGCTTGCTGGCGTGTGCTCTATGGCAAGGAAGATCTCCGATGGCAGACTCTGGTAGACTTGTCTCTTGTCTACAATGTAACGGAAGAGAAAAGTATACAAATGCATGAGCAATTGAGGTCTCTCGGAATTAGATTGGCTTCAGGATGGGGAACAGGTGGCAGATGTAGGACTTGGACTCCCAAAAATGTCCCCTCGAGGTTTAATTCCTCAAACTACAATGAGAGTATTGCAGAAGGACAGTTCTATTCCAATGATCCAGGCTCATCAAGCACTGGTATGGCAACACATATTGAGGTACGAGATTATGTTACTCCGACTTTCAAGGTCCCGTCTCCTCTCTATAGTACTCCCATGTCAGATATCGGTTGTTGTTGTAGATCATTGAAATTCACGTCAACTGAGGCACGTCATTGTTTGGTCGGGTGTTTTTCGCTGAACTTTTTTATTGACTCTTGTACACGACCGTTCCAAAGCTTCACTGCCCTTCCTGTTGGTCAACGTAATGCTTTCTTGAACCCAAGAAATTGTCTGAGTAGATCCTCTGCCTTTCCTACATAAATGTCTATCGAAGTACTTCACTGTCAGTCAGCATGCTTCTGTGAGAAATCAGCAATATAATTTTATAAAGTCGCAGCCTTTCCTTTTTAAACGTAATTCAAAGCAATCAACGCACTGGTTTTGCTACTCCTAGAAACTCCCTTTAGTAGGATCAAACAACTTTCCTTTCATTATGTCATTGATAGCGCACTTTCTCTCTTTATCTTGCTGTCGGGATATTCATCACGTTATATAGTCTCTACACCGCGTTACTGAGTTTGCTCATCCTGACCCTATCTGGACTTCGAAACGAGAAGCGTCTTGTTGTCAAATACCTGGCCTGTGATCTCTAACGGATGCTTCTCCTCACTCAATTTGGACGTCCTGTTAAGGATGTCATTGACTTTGAACCTGAAGACTCGATGGCCCTGATCAAATGAAATGCTACAAGTCTGGTAGGTCAAGTTTAGATCATGGACTATATTTGTGGCCTGGAATGTGAACTAGGCCCTCGGTGTTTTGGTGCAGGAGGTCATAGCGATACGACATGAACACTCGATGCTCCTCGACTGGAGAGATATTGGCCAGATGAAGAAGCTGCAATATTTGGATTCCGAGGAGTTGATGTTGGATGAAGTAGGTGGCAAGCTTCCAAAGAATGTGACCCTTCTTCGACTTCGTGGAGAAGTGAACAATCTTCATGACCTGGTAGACCGAGGGCTCGCGAGAAGTTTGGCTGTTCTGGACTTGACTGGAGTTGACTTGCACCCCACATGTTTCCCAACAACCGTCACATGTTTCCCAACAACCGTCAGCGACTTTCAAAACCTTGAAGTTATGATATTAACATTCTGCCACTTCGAAGGTCTTCCCGAAGCATTCGGACAACTTCCCAGGCTTCGTCATCTTACATTTAGCTGGTGCGAGAGACTTCGTTCACTCCCCGAAGCTTTTGGAGGGCTCTCACGACTGCAGTCTTTGGAACTTGATGGGTGTTTGACTTTGAAAGCATTGTCGGAGGGGTTCGGAAATCTACACCAGCTACAAAGCCTGAAAATACATGAGAGTCCAATCTCAGAACTGCCTGAGAGCTTCGGAAATCTGTCCCAGCTACAAACCCTGACAATATATGGGAGTGATATCTCAAAACTGCCTGAGAGCTTTGGAAATCTGTCCCAGCTACAAAGCCTGGAAATACATGAGAGTCCAATCTCAGAACTGCCTGAGAGCTTCGGAAATCTGTCCCAGCTACAAACCCTGACAATATATCGGAGTGATATCTCAAAACTGCCTGAGAGCTTCGGAAATCTGTCCCAGCTACAAACCCTGACAATAAGTGGGAGTGATTTCTCAAAACTGCCTGAGAGCTTCGGAAATCTGTCCCAGCTACAAAGCCTGAAAATATATGACAGTCCAATCTCAGAACTGCCTGAGAGCTTCGGAAATCTGTCCCAGCTACAAACCCTGACAATAAGTGGGAGTGATATCTCAAAACTGCCTGAGAGCTTCGGAAATCTGTCCCAGCTACAAACCCTGACAATATATGGGAGTGATATCTCAAAACTGCCTGAGAGCTTCGGAAATCTGTCCCAGCTACAAACCCTGACAATATATCGGAGTGATATCTCAAAACTGCCTGAGAGCTTCGGAAATCTGTCCCAGCTACAAACCCTGACAATAAGTGGGAGTGATTTCTCAAAACTGCCTGAGAGCTTCGGAAATCTGTCCCAGCTACAAGATATTCTCTCCATGGTAATACATGGAGAGAATATCTCAGAATTGCCTGAGAGCTTCGGCGATCTCGCTAGTCTGCGGGTCCTGGAGCTTGGTATGTGCAGACTCCAAGCCTTGCCGGATACTTTTGGGCAGCTTTCACAGTTGTCGCACTTGACGATGCAGGGCTGCACCATCATCCAAAAATTCCCGGAATCGTTCGGCAATCTGGCCAACCTGTCCACATTGGACATCATCGACTGTCCCTTTCTTAACTACTTCGGGGTTCCGAAGAGCACCGAAGTATGCATTCGAGGAAGAAGGATGATATGAAGAGATGTTCGCCCTTGAGTTATTCGAGCTCCGAAGAGCACCGAAGTATGCATTCGAGGAAGAAGGATGATATGAAGAGATGTTCGCCCTTGAGTTATTCGAGCGGAGCGTAGCGTTTGGAGTAGAACAACTTCACCTGGAGTCTTTTTTGGAGTGGTTGTGAAGGTTATGTTACCAATCAATATTCACATGTTTTCTAGTGTGGAAAAATAGGTCAATTTCACTAGAAGAACTCAAGTTTTAGTTTTGTTCATGTTCGAAAGTAGTCAGTGAGTGGTGGTGCGATCTTTCCACTTGGTCGCAATTGACCATAATTTGGTGATTTGGAGGACGGGCGAAGTTTTGCGGACGTAATCAAGGTTCTAGTGAGATTGTAATCTAGTTGTAGTTTGGAAGTGCAGGTGAGGGATCGCTCGATTGTAATGTGCAAGGAACTGGTAGAGGAAAATTCGAGTTCGGTTTTGGCCTTTAGACTTAGGCCGGAGCAATCGAGTTGATTTGCCTCTGTTTCTTCAGCAGTGGGCAGTGCCGGTTACGTGAGGATCACTTTGCATTGGGCATGGATGTTGGAGCCTTCGATCCGCACCTGAACTTGAATTCGCGAGATGGGCCTATCCCGGGGATCAATTGAGAGTTGTTAGTGGGGCGGAAGTTTTGGGATTTCTGTGTTCGGATGGCTATCGTTCTTCGATCTATAGTGGGGTCCCAATTGTACAGTTCTGCAAAGGAGTGATGAAAGCAGCGGAGTGAAGGTTGGCAGAGAAAAGAGCGCTCTATTCGTAAGCGTCGGAGTTGAGTCTTGGTGAAGATTCAAAGTGGTGAACCACAGTAATCTGGCCTTTGGTGCTAAATTGGACGCTGTCATGTCATCCAGATGAACGTCGTGGGTATTTTGCTTTATCTCTCAGCTGCATCTAACTCGTCTGGAGGTTGCTCTGAGTGTGCTTGTGTACTTGGCTTTGGATTTTGTGTTCTCCTGCTTTCGTGTCCAATTGACTCTCTTAGCTTCCCGTGTACTCTTAGAGTCCCAGTCTTTTCCGTAGGTTGAGTTTAGATTCAGAACTCTGCACTCGGAAACAAATCGCCAGAGCTTCAGTTAGGAAATCTACTTCTAGCTCCTGCAAGTTCGAAGAAGATTGCTCCGAATCATGTGAGCCCTCCGTCGTAAGTTTATGCTGGGTCTCTACTCACCTCGCCTCCAGTTTCCAGACCAATTCATCATTGGAACGACAAAGTTACACAAAGGATCGCAGGAGTGCAGTTGTTTCACGCTGCTTCCTGAAATAACGAAGAGTTTGCTCGTATTCTTATGAGGTGAAGTGGTCTATTTACACATAATTATCTAACTCGGTCACGATTTGAAGAGTGTTCTTCGATTTGACAATTTTCACTAGAGAATTTGACCAAAACGTAACCAATCAAGGATCGCTCCTTCCCACTTCTTGCGCTGTTATCGTCATCGTGACTGTCTTACATTCGAATAGTGGAAGGCATCTGCATCAACTCCCACCTTCACTCTGCGCTCTACTCCTTGTACAATCCTGTTGTAGATTCCCTCGCACTGACAACGATTGCCGACCGATGGATTTCATGTCTCCTATGGCTTCTACTTCAAACCGACATAAACCCTGTTCCAACAGCGTTGACACCCTTGCTCACTCTGGAGATGTCACAATTGCTATGTTTGACTTTGATTTCCTTGTGCAATGTGGTTCATTACATGGACTGAATCAAATTGCAACATCCAACCGTGGATGTATTTGGCTCCCAATTTGTTAAATTCCATATAAACCGCATTACCGCAGTCTCCAGCTTCTAATCATTTTTTTGGGATGCAGTTTCTACGTATGAATCAAAATGATTTCAAACCGTATTCAAAATTATGCACCCATAAGTAGCAATAGAATAGCCTCACTTGCGAATAAGGGCAATAGAGCTCTGGCAATCAGCAATTCGAGCTCGATCTGCACTTGCTGCTGGAGCACGGAGATCCGGCTGAAGATGCTGCAGCTCTGATCGTTGCTCGCGTCGCCGCGAGCGTGGGCGACCAGACATGGGCGCAGGTTGTCCATCGCCACGTTGATGGGCGTCCCCTGGAAGTTGCCACCGTGGACGGCCCGGTCTCGGGCCACGTCAATGAGCGCGCTGTCGTTACCGAATCAAATCGAGGCAAAGCGCCACCTCGGCGACGAGCGCCAGCACGTGGCCGCCAGGCCATCCTTGTGTTGCAGAGCGAACGGCTTCAGCCGCCCCACGAGCTTCAGAGCGTCGTGCGCCGTCACGATGTCGCCGGTCTCGGTCGCGGCTTTGGATTCGGGGCGGCCCGTCGATGCGCTTGTCGAGGAATGTCTGCAGCGTCTGCAGGATGAACCACCGAATTCCCGAGTAGCCCCCGAGAATTCGGTGCACCGATCGTCCGAGCACCACCGTCACGTCCGGCCTGGGCCACCATGAGCGTGAATCCCTGGATCAAAACTTCCTCGGTGTCGTGAAATTTGTGCACCAAGTCGGCCACTGGAGAAACTGTCCCTCATTGTGCTAAGGCTTCTTAAGAGAATGTCTTGAGAATTTTCGAGATGGAGGTCATCTCGCCCTGTCCCTCCTCATTTGACCTTTTCTTCCCGTTCTAGGGTAGGTGCGCGAAAGAGCATGATCGTGATCATGAGAGAGCCTTAGTCGGGCTTTTCGTAGAACTGCTCTGAGACATGGCTGTACTTTTGCTGTATACGTGCCTTTTGGAACTCGACCATCACACGGCTTTGCGCAGAGGTTGGGTGGTTGCGACAGAGGTACAGTGGAGGATTGCACTCTATTCAGATTGAGGTTTCCGCTACTGTGCAGGGACGGTGTATGTACCACCAATCTCTGTGGGTGCTTAAGCAAGTCACGAGGTTTTGAATTCCATTTGCGCGCCCTTTAGCTACAACCCTTGGTCGAGAAAGACTTATTTACACGACGAGGTTGGGCGTTCAGTTTTAACTTCACAATACAATCTATACCATCTTCAAAACAAACCTACCTCTAAATCACAACTTCTGCCAAAAGTGCAAGCTGCATCAAGCCCCGTTTATCAAAAGCGCATTTTCTGTGAACATAACGAAGGTAAGCTTTGCCCTAGGAACATCGAAAATTTGTGGATCTTGGTTTGTTATATTCCTTCATCGAGTTTCTTGTCTGATTTAAAGTGCCAACTTCAAGAAATTCATTCGGTCATGCTCGACCTAAACCTTATTGATTGGAGTGTATGGGTGAATCTGCATAAATATAAGCGAACCAATTTGCAACGAAAATGACAATAAACAACTGCTTTCCATTCCGAACGAGGTCATACCTGTCTTTGACCGTCAGCCTCTATGTCGTAGTACCATACTCGAATTTGCAGACGGTAGCCGTAGGAGAAAAGGTAACGTGCTACATGTAGCATCTGCACAGAACGCTGGCTGTGCCAGTACCTGTGGAATTGAGTTGCGGTACGGCTGACGAAGTACGCAGTTCAAATTTTCTGAGAATATCATGAATCAGAACGTCGTCGGCTGGGACCATCGGACAGGTAAGAAAGCAGATTGACCATAACCCAGCTGGCCTCACGGGCTGATTCAGGTCGTGATCTACAAATGTGGGTCCAGGGATACGCAAGCAATATTTTGAAGTATGCAGCGAATTCGAGGACGAGCTTGCCAGGCAGCAAAAAGCTAAACGCTTTCGACAGACGCAATGTACTGGCCTTCCACTCAGGGTTGGTGTTGGAAATAGGTTTGTAGCTGAGGGTCAACTTATGGCAACTAGTGTCGGGATGACGGTCGATGGCCTCGATTTGTTCTTTATCCACTGGCCAGACTCTGTTCACCGTGCTCAGACCGGAAAAAGGTTGTGTACCTCGAACAACTCTACGTTCAGGTCACAGAGAGAGAGAGAGAGAGAGAGAGAACACCAAGACTGCTGCCACCATTGAGATCCAGCCATAGAACATATTTCAGATTTCATTGAGCATCTTGTGGTTCAAGATTTGGATGGAACCTAGCAAACATGGAGAACTCAAGTTCCAAGAAATCTGACTTACAGAAATAGCTGAAAATAGATTTGACGATGGTGACCTGCGACTGAATCATCCTGATACGCCAAGGCTGTGAATTTTGCCAGGGAGGCTCAACTGATGTCGGTATGAGCTAGTCCAGCCTGGTAGAAGGGACACGCAGGAGAAGTCGCTCCCAGACGCTTTTAGAAAGCTCGGACAGGCACACATGAACTTGTGGCTAAGGTTTGGGGGGTTTCTCTCACTGTCAGGTTTGTCTTCTTAGTTTAAAAACATGTCGGTTCTGCGAGCACTGTAGAAAAAGGTTGAAATGAGCCACATGGTCTCGTGGGGACGACGGGCTATTCCAGCGACCTCAAGGCGGCGGAGGCCGGATGTAAATCATTGTGTGGTCCGGAGGTTGGCCTGTGAGGTAAGTCAAATAAATGATAAAGAAAGCTTGATGACATCGATGACCTTCCGAGTCCTACCTCAGCACCAACGAGATACCTTTGGTGTTTGATACATCTTTTATCGACTGACAGATGTTTTGGCAATAGGCCAGCAATCAATCAGCGGCCTGTAGATAAAATGAGGGAGTTGTAAGGCCAGGCGAGTGTCAACTGCACTCACAGGAAAGTCAGCGAAAGTTGAATGTTTGAGGATGGATGGGATGTAGTTATGAACAAGTTCAGTTTGGTTTCGGGGACTGTATTCATCTTGTTTAGGATATGTAACCCGGTGGACATAAACTCAACCGGCTGTTATGTCTAAGAAATCCTTACGGTTGCTATCGTCTCAGTCAAATCCCATCCAATGCTCAAAACTTGTTCATAACTTTAGTTATGAATAAGTTTACAACTATGACTAATTTTTTTCATGGTTCGATCTAAAACCTGGCAGGATACGTAGAAATAACAGAAGATGTGCTTACAGGAAGGATCCAGAAGCTGAATATAGTACCGTGATGAGGCGGGAGCTTGCAAAGATGATCTACGATGACCTGTCTAAGACGGGTTGCCTTATGATGAATGCCCTCAAGAAGAGGAAAATCTCGGAATCTGGTACACGTTCTGCTAGACAGGAGGTTGAGGCGGACATCAACAACCACAAAATGGTCTTCTTCGATTTGCGGGAGACTAATCTTATAAGTCCTCGACATGCAAGGCAGCTTCAAAACTTCAGAAATGAAATCGAGATGGACATCAGGAACCGAAGGGATGTTGAGCCACCACCAAATGTAGGATCCACCGTGTCGTGGGAGATTCTACAAAAAATTCAGGAACTGGAGAATACCAAGAACACACCGAGAATTAGGAAAAATGTACCAGCCTCCCGTGCTACTCATCACCATCATCCAAGCAATCGTTCTCTACCTCCTAGGACGTCCACGGGTAGCCTGCCCCAAAAACCTGCCAAATCGGCAGAGGTTACCTGGGCAATATGAGAGATTTCTATTGACGGGATAAGGGCCAGAAAACAGGACTTTTCGGTGCACTTCAAGTGAGTACGTGAAAGAAGTGTTACATAATGTATATATAGTCAACACACCAAAAGAAGTCAGTATCCATGTGTTCTAGTAGATTGTTAACCATCACTAAGTTTGATGACAGTGTACAAGTCGTGTCTCATAGAATCGAAGAGCAGATACTGATACAAGTCCAGTAAGGAACATACATGGACTGGAGATGATTAACAGACTGATGTCGTAGAGCTTACAGCTACTACTTGGTAATCAGTTCGTACAATTTGAAAGTCCTTCCGATTTAGCAGGCGTCCTTCCATCCATGAAATCTTCCTGCGGTTAGAAATAATGGGAGTACAATCTTGTCGAAGATGCAAATCGAAGTTGTCCTCATGACACTGAGTCAAATCAACGCACTCCGGTGTGAAATTATAACACACAAAGCTCGACAATAGCATGCTAACAAGGATTCCATGAGACAAAAACCAGGTACACCATCATTTTGAGCGAGCAAAACAAAGCAGTTCAAAAAAATGTATTATGGCGGATATTTACATTCGATTCACAATCAAGATTGACTGGTATCATGCCCTGTCTAAATCATTTGTTATGGGCATTCTCCACATATAAGAGCTAGTTTGCACCATCTAAAAGCACGGGCAATCTGTAATGCAGGCTGATAGAGTTATCAGTCTGCCTCGTTCCAGGAATGAAATATTGGAGCATAATCAACAAGCAGCCATCATTCGGAGCAATTCCTGCACAAACAATATGCCGACGGTCATGGGTCGAGGAAAACTAGAAAATAACGCGAGTTTGAAAAAGGCTGAAAGTTGCTCTTGATTCATACACACCCTTCATTTACTAGGAGTCAGCATAATCATGGTCCACATAACACTGGAGACTTACCACAGAAAGATGCATCAGGCTTGGTGTGATGACACTGCAAACTCTTGACGAACTGCTTAACGTCGACTTTCTGAAAAGCGTTGTACATAAAAGCCAAGTTAAGGAATCTCTTACGAACAAATCACAGACAGATGAGTTCGTTTATCCAGCAATTCGGAGCAAGAAATACGCAACAGTTCGGAAATTTGGAAAAAGCAAAAACTTCATTCATGACTAGCAAAAATCTCTTAGGTGGTAAGCTCTGACGCACACCAGAAGGTACATACCACCACAGAAGCTAATGACTTGTCTAAGGCATCCCGAAGGCGTCCTGAAGAGTTCAAGGTCGCGTCTATGGAATTACCATCAACTGCAAAATAAAGTCAAAAATGCTTGTCAGAACATTTGCTTGGAAATTCTGTCGTGCGTGAGTGATACTCCACGTATTCCAAAGACGTTATTCTCGTACTGATGTTGGTTTAATAAACGATAAACCTTTTCTGCTGAAGGTTCAGAAGCCCGTGATGAAATTTTATTTTTAGTTTTCAATGACGTTTCTCCGGCTTCTGGAATGCACCACAATCGTCTTTTTCCATTAAGTGAAGGGTCCATAAAGTGACCTTCACTTACTAGAGGGACCCTTCACGATGCACCATGGGAAGGCTAAATGGAACAATGAATTCCTCAGCTGAGTAAAGTAAAGGAGTTACTTCTTGAGTACGATAAGGTGGTTCCGAATATCAGAAGAAAGTATAAAGAGGACAAGAACGAAACAGCAATTCGCAGGCCTCTCAATGTGTATTGCAACAATAACTCGAGGTGAATTGACGTACAAAAACTGCTGGAGGCAGAAGCAACCAAAAAGCATGTAGAAGAAGTTGAAGAAACACGCTATCTCACCTCGAACTCCGAGCACGCGAAGATTTGGAAACTCGGAACCAATCGACACTAAAGTATTCAAAACTTGAAGATGTAGATCTCCATACTGAGTTACTCCCACTTCAAGCACTTCCCCACGTTCTTCAGCCGTTCCACCAGTGCATGCAGCTGCATCAAATTCGGGACCTGAACCAATGTCTGCGATCAAGATAATGTCATTGCTGCGTTCTGACCAGAACACTTCCGTCTCTTATAAAAACTCGCAAAGAAATGACGATAGCTGTAAATCCTCGGGATTTGGTTTTCAGACAAAGACCCTAAATCTGCACTTCATCAAACATGATTGCTCTTACTCGTGGGAGATCCTGGGCCATATCAAGAGCTGCCTGCAGTTCCTCCACTTCGACTCGAGGCATGGGCTGACTGAATTGCCATCACCTTAGTTCAAGGGATGATGGAATCAATCGCATCGCACTTTGGTACTCGACTGGTACCATATTTAGTTGGTAGTAGACACACGCATGCACACATTTGGGAAAGGCATACATTTCCCTTGTACACACCCGGCCATGAATTGGATTGGACTATCACTGGAACAACATCCTCCCTCCCTCAGTGCATGACTTGTGCCAGACACGCCACCAACTCTGGAAACTCTTATGGCCTTTATGTCCATGTGACGGCGTCACGAAGAGAGAGAGGGAGAGAGCTGAAGCACGCTTGTGGCAGAAAGTCCCGAAGCCGGTCAGCTGGGTGAGCTCATACAGTTCTCTCCCGAGTCCGTCTCGTCTCGGCATTTATTCATCATCACTGTCCCTGATTCGGGTCCAACGAGTGAACTTACAGTTTGTTCATGACCAGAGGGCCCAACAAATCAGCCAGTCCATCGAAAGCGACATGAAGAATGCCGCGGCTCAGGCTCAGGCTCAGGGTCCACGCCCTACATGCACGAGGTGGCTACAATCCGCCATGGAATTTCTATTACGTGAGAATAGAAATGCTGCGCACGTCTGCCTGCCTGCCTGCCTACCTCTCCAGCATCGAGTCCTGCACTCTGATCTGCAGCAGATTTTCCAATGCTCGCATTGGAAAATCTGTGCATTCTTCTCTTCACTCGGTGCGTCTGCTTTACAAGTTCTTGCGTTCTTGCTCTGGACAGCCCCTTCCTCATATACACTCAGCCCGTTATCCTATACCACCATACCAGGCTCGGGGCCGAAGTGAATCTTTTCGAATGATAGCGCGCGCACGCACGCACGCAAGTACTTACTTCCGTCTCTGATGTCATCGCGTCGGTTTCGCAAGTACTCTGAGATCAGCACAATCAATTTTGACTCAGATGAGGAACCACCTCCACTGTGGCCGTCTAACCGATATTAGCGAGATCCGAGTGCCGATTTGTCTTCCTTTCATGGTTGGAGGACTGAAATACCTTGTGACATCGGGGCTCCGGCTGAAGGTAAATGATATGCAGCGTCACTAAGCGAACAATTGCGAGTAAATTACGATAGACCACGTACCTGCAGTCAAGCACAAAGGCTCCATATTTACTTCACAATATCCAAATCATTCTTGAGATTATTCCTTCAGCAAGAGAATGACATACATCTCTGGGTATGCTGCAGTTCATTGCAGAATCAAGAGTGGCATAACCTGAGCAGAATATGAATTACCTAAACACCATCTAGCTTACTGAACATGTACGAACTATGACTTGTGATAGTTAAATATACACTATGGTTGATTTGAAAACATGGTTTCCACGAGAACCAATTGCGTTACTTATTGAAAATCAGGTAATCGTGTAAAACTATGCCATCCATTCTCTAAACAAGATGAATTTCACCTGTCATTGGCCTCCTCGTCTCCTTCGCCAATGATGGGCATGGTCGGACCATCCGGAATAGCAAATCTACCCGAAACAAACAGAAAACATTATTTCAAGCACATGAGAATACAAAACCAAGGATTCCACAGCATAGAAAGTTTCCTCTGTTGCTGCCTTCACCACTTAGGCTTGCTTACCTTCTAGCCAACCACAACAATGCTGAAGTAGATCCAATGCTTGCAAAACTATAAGGTGATCCTCTCATCTGGCCAGCGTTATCTTTGCTCTTGAATTCCCTTGGGTATGCCCACATTAGCAGTGGCAGTGGCCCATCAGTAGCCGGGTCATACGCTGGAGGTAAATACAAATTTGCTGTAAGTTGCACACCATCGCTCCGTTCGCATCGTGTAATCTCCTTCTTCAGATTAGCTATTTGAGGATACGGATGAGAGAAGTCTGTAATTTGACAGACAGTTTGCTCAGGCCAGGATCGCAGATAATACTGAGGTGGTTCGGTTTGAGATTCCTTTGAGACCAAAATACGTAACTTGTTCAGGTCCAGATCTCCATCCAACTGATCTGACATCAAAGCTACGACTGTCTCGAAATAAGTCTCCTTCAAGCTTTCCCAGATTCGCTGTTTTTCACCTGACTCGCTGCCAAACCAACGAGAACTTAGAAATCATAGGACCGCTGAGTTTTAATTATTACTTTCTTGCAGTCAAGCCTTGGATGCCCACACTAGAACCAGAGGGGAAAGCGTACATAGTAAGGATAGTAGCCACCAACTGAAACAAGTGAGAAAAGTATCGAAGGTAAGTCCCCTGTTCGTAACGGAGGCTCCGATATAACTGGACTGCAAAGATCAGAAAGCCCTGGTGGAGGAACTCACAATTCTCCTAGCAGGCTTGTTACATGAATGAGCATGAAGGCGACAAAGGCCTAAGCAATGATGAAATTTTATATTATTCTTACATTTCCAGCAGATCCAAGAAAGGGATATTGCCATGTGGGGTCGCGCCACTTCCATTCAGGAGCAGCCTCTTCTTGCCATCAGCGTCTTTGACACCTGCAAGAACGTACGTTCCAAGAGAAGTTCTGCGAAGCATGGGTGAACCAGGATCTCCGTAGACATCTTCTGATGAGCGACCAAAAAGCTTACGCCCTTCTGCTTCAAGATTCCCAGGTGCAATCATCCAAGTTCGAGTGCGTCGTGTTTTGTACCATGACTCATACACCAGAGCAAGTCCTTCATCCCCCCAGACAACAGTTGCCGACATGGAATTGTCATGTGCACATGAGTACACAGATATCTGTCAGTAAATGGAGAATGAATTCAAGGTCATTCGTTGAAGGAATTCAAATCCTTGTGTAGTTACACAAGGATTTGGTTTGACAAGAACGAAACGATACGATCGAGTCAAATTGCCTCGGACTATTATCGGTACAGTGCTTGAGGATTTAGCAGGCAGCCGACCTGTTCCTGTGCACGAGCCTGTCGGCTGTTCCTGCAATTGCAGTTTTCACCTTTTGACCTTTCCGCACCATAATCCGCGTGCTTTGCTGCCGCTTCACTTTCTTCTTTACACAGAATTCACTCGGCTGGAGAACTTCGGAGAAAGCAAGATAAGGCAATCTTCAAGTCCACTTTAAAGATCCTTGACTGTGTGCTGCCCGAGGCTAAAAAGTTTAACTCTTGTACATAATTATTGAATATAGGAAAGTCAAACGAGAACCTTCTGAGAATGACTCAAAAGTCAAAAGATACTCCGCGATTCCACGCACGGTTTTGAAGCTCACTGGTCTATGTGAGCTGGACCGCGTACCATTGGCCCAAAAGGCTTCCCGAGGAAACTCAGAAACTCACCCACACAAGAAAGACTCTAGCAGAGAAGGCAATTTCTGCTTGCACATATGGGATGGTCTGGAGGGATTGAGGATTTCAATTGAGCGACATCACAAAGCTCCGTCTGATGAATGTGATTTTCGTGCACTTGTATTAGCGTTTCTCTACTGACGAGGAGGAGAATCAAATATATCGCATGCTCTCTATCGTGCTTCTAGAGCGGGCGGGCGTCGATTACGCAAGTTAAATACAATGTCTCTGCCCCCTGCGTGTTCGGCCACTTCCACTTCGAGGGTAAGGAAATCGCAATAATCTATGCAAAGTACAGTATAGCAGTTTAGGGTTTAGCAGTTCTGGAACGTGTTTGCGCTATATCCAATTTTGTCTTGAAATCTAAGAATCTCAGAGCTGCATTAGGGAAGATCGGTCCTGGTTGTTTGATTGCTGATCTGATCTGCATCTGATGTATCAGTTAAGCGACTCCGTGTACGAACTTTACAACCCAGGAGTTGAATCGGTGCTGGACGTTGTATTCTTTCACGGCCTACAATCGTCACACACCTCTGTACCTCACTTATCAACATGGATATCAAGCGGTTCTCACAAGGAAGTATGGCCGCAGACCTGGATCCCGCAAGAGTTTCCGGGAGCTCGGATTCTCTCTGTCCAGTACGATGCTTCTATCAGGACATCAGCAGAGCATGGAAGATTAGACCTCTACCTCACAGCCGAAAGTTTGATGCATAATCTTATATTTGCGAAGGTGGGGCAGCATCCTTGGCGTCCAGTTATACTCGTCGGTCATAGTTACGGAGGCCTTGTGATCAAACAATTGTGCGTTCACGCATACTTCAGCGAAAGCTTGCACCGCTCTGACAAACAAATAGCTCGCTTTCTCAACTCCGTCACAGGAATTTTCTTCTATGGAACGCCGCACCATGGAATTTCATCATTCTTCACTCCAAATGGAACAAAACTAAAGGACGCTAGCCCTCTACTCGACTATGTCAAGCTGCTTTGCGCAGAATCAGGTCGCCTTCATGAAAATTTTGATGCTTTACGTTTGTCCTACAAGTGGAGTATTGCTGGAGTCGGAGAATCGAGACCTACTACGTTCATGCTAGTGAGTGTGAGACTGACATGTTTGTTCTTTACTTTTATCCTCTTGTTTCTAACCTGCTGAAACAGCAGGATTAATTCTGCAACAAAATATCATATTTTGAAACCCAGTACTCTTATGAGATTGTTCGGATATCACTCACAATAGATCTAGATGGGTTTCATGAAGTTTTGCCGAATCCCAGTTTCACTTTTGGAAATCCATTCACCTTACAAGATTTTCAGATTACTAGTCTGACAAGCGGTTTGTTCCAACCTGTTCCGAAAATTAGGATTCAGAGTCTCAGAATGCTGTTGCAGTTAGCCGTGAGATGATTGTAGTTGAGGCTTCAGCTCGGTACGGCGACTTCACTGTGGAGCTTGAGGATCATATCTCTCTCTGCCAGCCCGAGAGCAGGACTTCAAATACTTACGTACGGTTGACATCGTTCCTGCAAAGGTTACAAAGCAATAAGGTTGCGCACACGAACATGTCCTCTGTCTTGGCAATTGCAATTGTTCCTCAATAAAAGCAAAGATTAGCCCATGAGATCCTCTTTCAGATGTATGAGAGCCAAAGTAGGTTCAAGAAACGACACGAGTTTATTGTAAGCGTCCGTCGATAACTAGATCCCTGTCAACAAGATTTCAAATTGTGGCTTTCAAGCAAGAGTTCATTCTAGTTGAGTGAGATTTTTCCTAACCTACAAATCTGAACTGCGTTTGGCTACTGTGATTGGATATAGGTGAACAGGAGAAGACTTCCTGATAATCTCCAGACGGTGCCGAAAATGGCTATGAGCCTACATTTTGACTTACTTGTAGAGGTTCAAAACATTTTACACAAAGGTCCAGCAGCAGTTGCTCTTTGCGGCATGGGAGGAGTAGGGAAAACAACTCTCGCAAAGTTGTTGTTCAATGAGTTGTGTGCTGAATATGAATACACTTGTTTCGTTCCGAGATGTACGGACATGAAAAATACCAAGGAGATAGAAGACAAAGTGTATTCCTCGATGCATCATCTTGGCAAACAGCTTACACAAGGAGTGGAAAAATGGAATCCGACTGATTTGAGACAGCAAACACTTCTCCTTGTTCTGGATGACATTGACAATGGTAGTCATGTTGCATTTCTCCAGGACATAGTTTCGAAGAACGATTGCGCAAACAGTCGTTACATTGTTACCTGTAGAGATAGAAACATTTTGAACAGTTTAGATTCACGCGTGTTTGATGTGAAATTCTTGAATCCCGAGAGCTCCACAAAGTTATTTATGAGCTACGCATTTCCGTATCCGACCAAACCGAATCCATCACTGAACAAATGGGTACCCAAGATCGTCGCGAAATGTGATGGACTACCATTAACCCTAGAGGCGATAGGCACGTATCTAAAGACGCAAGTCAGTGAAAGCATATGGATACAGTGTTTCCAAGCTCTGGTTGAAGCAGAGGACGTAGTGGGTCTAGATAAGAAGTTGTGGGCGCAATTGAGAGTGTCCTACGACCGTTTGGGTAGTCAGGAGAAGGAAATATTCCTTGATGCTGCGTCATTCTTCAGCAATTCCACCTGGAAACTGCGAGAAGCTAAGGCTTGCTGGCGTGTGCTCTATGGCCTCGAAGATATCGGATGGCAGAGTCTGGTAGACTTGTCTCTTGTCTACAATGTAATGGAAGAGGAAAGTATACAAATGCATGAGCAATTGAGGTCTCTGGGAATTAGACTGGCTTCAGGATGGGGAACAGGTGGCAGATGTAGGACTTGGACTCATAAAAATGTCCCTTCAAGGTTTAATTCTTCAAACTACAATGATAGGATTGCAGAAGGACAGTTCTATTCCAATGATCCAAGCTCATCAAGCACGGGTATGGCAACACATATTGAGGTACGAGATTATGTAACTCTGACTTTCAAGGTCCCGTCTCCTCTCTATAGTACTCCCATGTCAGATATCGGTTGTTGTTGTAGATCATTAAAATTCACGTCAACTGAGTCACGTCATTGTTCGGTCGGGTTTTTTTTGCTGAACTTTTTGATTGACTTCTTGTACACGACTGTTCCAAAGCTTCCCTGCCCTTCCTGTTGGTCAACGTACTGCTTTCTTAAACCCAAGAAATTGTCTTAGTAGATCCTCTACATTTCCTACATAAATGTCTTTCGAAACACTTCATTGTTAGTCAGCGTGCTTCTATGAAAAATCAGCGATATAATTTTATAAAGTCGCAGCCTTTCCTTCTTAAACGTAATTCAAAACAATCAACGCACTGGTTTTGCTGCTCCTAGAAATTCCCTTAGGGATCAAACAACTTTACTTTCATTATGTCATTGATAGTGCACTTTCTCTCTTTATCTTGCTGTCCGGATATTCATCACGTTATATAGTCTCTACACCGCGTTACTAGGTTTGCTCATCCTGACCCTATCTGGACTTTGAAACGAGCAGCGTCTTGTTGGCAATCTGTCCCCGAGCATCATAGCTAACATACGAACAAAGTTGTCAAATACCTGGTTTCTGTTGAGCCTCTGATCTCTAACGGATGCTCCTCCTCACTCAATTTGGACTTTCCTGTTAAGGATGTCATTGTCAAATACCTGGTTTCTGTTGAGCATGTGTTCTCTAACGGATGCTCCTCCTCACTCAATTTGGACTTTCCTGTTAAGGATGTCATTGACTTTGAACCTGAAGACTAGATGGCCCTGATCAAATGAAATGCTACAAGTCTGGTAGGTCAAGTTTAGATCATGGACTATATTTGTGGCCTGGGATGTGAACTAGGCCCTGGGTGTTTTGGTGCAGGAGGTCATAGCGCTACGACTTGAACACTCGATGCTCCTCGACTCGAGAGATATTGGCCAGATGAAGAAGCTGAAATATTTGGATTCCAAGGAGTTGATGTTGAATGAAGTAGGTGGCAAGCTTCCGAAGAATCTGACCCTTCTTAGACTCCGTGGAGAAGTGAACAATCTTCATGACCTGGTAGACCGAGGGCTCGCGAGAAGTTTGGCTGTTCTGGACTTGACGGCACCGCTCACATGTTTGCCAACAACCGTCAGTGACTTTCAAAACCTTGAAGTTATGAAATTCGCAGGCTGCCTCTTCGAAGGTCTTCCCGAAGCATTCGGACAACTTTCCAGGCTTCGTCATCTTACATTTGAAGAGTGCAATAGACTTCGTTCACTCCCGAAAGCTTTCGGATGGCTCTCACAACTGCGATCTTTGGAACTTCGTTGGTGTTGGAGGTTGGAAGCATTGCCGGACAGCTTCGGAAATCTGTTCAAGCTAGAAAGCCTGATAATAAAGAGAGCGAAAATCTCAAAACTGCCTGAGAGCTTCGGAAATCTGTCCCAGCTACAAAGCCTGGAAATAAGTGGGAAAGATTTCTCAAAACTGCCTGAGAGCTTCGGAAATCTGTCCCAGCTACAAAGCCTGGAAATAAGTGTGAGTGATATCTCAAAACTGCCTGAGAGCTTCGGAAATCTGTCCCAGCTACAAAGCCTGGAAATACATGAGAGTCCAATCTCAGAACTGCCTGAGAGCTTCGGAAATCTGTCCCAGCTACAAAGCCTGGTAATATATGAGAGTCCAATCTTAGAACTGCCTGAGAGCTTCGGAAATCTGTCCCAGCTACAAACCCTGAAAATATATGGGAGTGATATCTCAAAACTGCCTGAGAGCTTCGGAAATCTGTCCCAGCTACAAAGCCTGAGAATATATGGGAGTGATATCTCAAAACTGCCTGAGAGCTTCGGAAATCTGTCCCAGCTACAAACCCTGACAATATATGGGAGTGATATCTCAAAACTGCCTGAGAGCTTCGGAAATCTGTCCCAGCTACAAACCCTGACAATATGGGGGAGTAAAATCTCAAAACTGCCTGAGAGCTTCGGAAATCTGTCCCAGCTACAAACCTTGATAATAAATGGGAGTGAAATCTCAGAGCTGCCTAAGAGCTTCGGCCGTCTCGCTAGTCTGCAGATCCTGAAGCTCTCAGGCATATGTTGAGACTCCAAGCCTTGCCGGATACTTTTGGGCAGCTTTCACAGTTGTCGCACTTGACGATGCAGGGCGGCACCATCATCCAAAAAGTCCCGGAATCGTTCGGCAATCTGGCCAACCTGTCCAGATTGGACATCATAGAGTGTCCCTTTCTTAACTACTTCGGGGTTCCGAAGAGCACCGAAGTACGCATTCGAGGAAGAAGGATGATATGAAGAGATGTTCGCCCTTGAGTTATTCGAGCGGAGCGTAGCGTTTGGAGTAGAACAACTTCACGTGGAGTCTTTTTTGGAGTGGTTGTGAAGGTTATGTTACCAATCAATATTCACATGTTTTCTAGTATGGAAAAATAGGTCAATTTCACTAGAAGAACTCAAGTTTTAGTTTTGTTCATGTTCGAAAGTAGTTCAGTGAGTGGTGGTGCGATCTTTCCACTTGGTCGCAATTGACCATAATTTGGTGATTTGGAGGACGGGAGAAGTTTTGCGGACGTAATCAAGGTTCTCGTGAGATTGTAATCTAGTTGTAGTTTGGAAGTGCAGGTGAGGGAATCGCTCGATTGTAATGTGCAAGGAACTGGTAGAGGAAAATTCAAGTTCGGTTTTGGCCTTTAGACTGAGGCCGGAGCAATCGAGTTGATTTGCCTCTGTTTCTTCAGCAGTGGACGGTGCCTGTTACGTGAGGATCACTTTGCATTGGGCATGGATGTTGGAGCCTTCGATCCGCAACTGAACTTGAATTCGCGAGATGGGCCTATCCCGGGGATCAACTGAGAGTTGTTAGTGGGGCGGAAGTTTTGGGATTTCTGTGTTCGGATGGCTATGGCTCTTCGATCTATAGTGGGGTCCCAATTGTACAGTTCTGCAAAGGAGTGATGAAAGCAGCGGAGTGAAGGTTGGCAGAGAAAAGAGCGCTCTATTCGTAAGCGTCGGAGTTGAGTCTTGGTGAAGATTCAAAGTGGTGAACCACAGTAATCTGGCCTTTGGTGCCAAATTGGACGCTGTCATGTCATCCAGATGAACGTCGTGGGTATTTTGCTTTATCTCTCAGTAGCATCTAACTCGTCTGGAGGTTGCTCTGAGTGTGCTTGTGTACTTGGCTTTGGATTTTGTGTTCTCCTGCTTTCGTGTCCAATTGACTCTCTTAGCTTCCCGTGTACTTCAGTCGAGTCACAGTCTTTTCCGTAGGTTGAGTTTAGATTCAGAACTCTGCACTCGGAAACAAATCGCCAGAGCTTCAGTTAGGAAATCTACTTCTAGCTCCTGCAAGTTCGAAGAAGATTGCTCCGAATCATGCGAGCCCTCCAACGTAAGTTTATGCTGGGTCTCTACTCACCTCGCCTCCAGTTTCCAGACCAATTCATCATTGGAACGACAAAGTTACACAAAGGATCGCAGGAGTGCAGTTGTTTCACGATGCTTCCTGAAATAACCAAGAGTTTGCTCGTATTCTTATGAGGTGAAGTGGTCTATTTACACCTAATTATCTAACTCGGTCACGATTTGAAGAGTGTTCTTCGATTTGACAATTTTCACTAGAGAATTTGACCAAAACGTAACCAATCAAGGATCGCTCCTTCCCACTTCTTGCGCTGTTATCGTCATCGCGACTGTCTTACATTCGAATAGTGGAAGGCATCTGCATCAACTCCCACCTTCACTCTGCGCTCTACTCCTTGTACAATCCTGTTGTAGATTCCCTCGCACTGACAACGATTGCCGACCGATGGATTTCATGTCTCCTATGGCTTCTACTTCAAACCGACATAAACCCTGTTCCAACAGCGTTGACACCCTTGCTCACTCTGTAGATGTCACAATTGCTATGTTTGACTTTGATTTCCTTGTGCAATGTGGTTCATTACATGGACTGAATCAAATTGCAACATCCAACCGTGGATGTATTTGGCTCCCAATTTGTTAAACTCCATATAAACCGCATTACCGCAGTCTCCAGCTTCGAATTATTTTTGTAGGGATGCAGTTTCTACGTATGAATCAAAATGATTTCAAACCGTATTCAAGATTATGCACCCATAAGTAGCAATAGAATAGCCTCACTTGCTCAAGATCGACAATAGAGTTCCGGCAATCGGCAATTCGAGCTCGATCTGCACCTGCTGCTCGAGCACGGAGATCCGGCTGAAGATGCTGCTGCTCTGATCGTTGCTCGCGTCGCCGAGACCGTGGGCGACCAGACATCGGCGCAGGTTGTCCATCGCCACGTCAATGGGCGTCCCCTGGAAGTTGCCACCGTGGACGGCCCGGTCGCGGGCCACGTCAATGAGCGCGCTGTCGTTACCGAATCAAATCGAGGCGAAGCGCCACCTCGGCGGCGAGCGCCAGCACGTGGCCGCCAGGCCATCCTTGTGTTGCAGACGAGCTTCAGAGCGTCGTGCGCCGTCACGACGTTGCCGGTCTCGGTTGCGGCTTTGGATTCGGGGCGGCCCGTCGATGCGCTTGCCGAGGAATGTCTGCAACGTCTGCAGGATGGACCACCGAATTCCCGAGTAGCCCCCGAGAATTCGGTGCACCGAACGTCCGAGCACCACCGTCACGTCCGGCCTAGGCCACCATGAGCGTGAATCCCTGGATCAGAACCTCCTCGGTGTCGTGAAATTTGTGCACCAAGTCGGCCACTGGAGAAACTGTCCCTCATTGTGCTAAGGCTTCTTAAGAGAATGTCTTGAGAATTTTCGAGATGGAGGTCATCTCGCACTGTCCCTCCTCATTTGACCTTTTCTTCCCGTTCTAGGGTAGGTGCGCGAAAGAGCATGATCGTGATCATGAGAGAGCCTTAGTCGGGCTTTTCGTAGAACTGCTCTGAGACATGGCTGTACTTTTGCTGTATACGTGCCTTTTGGAACTCGACCATCACACGGCTTTGCACAGAGGTTGGGTGGTTGCGACAGAGGTACAGTGGAGGATTGCACTCTATTCAGATTGAGGTTTCCGCTACTGTGCAGGGACGGTGTATGTACCACCAATCTCTGTGGGTGCTTAAGCAAGTCACGAGGTTTTGAATTCCATTTGCGCGCCCTTTAGCTACAACCCTTGGTCGAGAAAGACTTATTTACACGACGAGGTTGGGCATTCAACTTTAACTTCACAATACAATCTATACCATCTTCAAAACAAACCTACCTCTAAATCACAACTTCTGCCAAAAGTGCAAGCTGCATCAAGCCCCGTTTATCAAAAGCGCATTTTCTGTGAACATAACGAAGGTAAGCTTTGCCCTAGGAACGTCGCAAATTCGTCGATCTTCGTGCACGAAAAGGTTTGTTATACTCCTTCCTCGAGTTTCTTCGTGCATGAAAAGGTTTGTTATATTCCTTCATCGAGTTTCTTGTCTGATTTAAAGTGCCAACTTCAAGAAATTCATTCGGTCATGCCCGACCTAAACCTTATTGATTGGAGTGTATGGGTGAATCTGCATAAATATAAGCGAACCAATTTGCAATGAAAATGACAATAAACAACTGCTGTCCATTCCGAACGAGGTCATACCTGTCTTTGACCGTCAGCCTCTATGTCGTAGTACCATACTCGAATTTGCAGACGGAAGCCGTAGGAGAAAAGGTAACGTGCTACATGTAGCATCTGCACAGAACGCTGGCTGTGCCAGTACCTGTTGAATTGAGTTGCGGTACGGCTGACGAAGTACGCAGATCAAATTTTCTGAGAATATCATGAATCAGAACGTCGTCGGCTGGGACCATCGGACAGGTAAGAAAGCAGATTGACCATAACCCAGCTGGCCTCACGGGCTGATTCAGGTCATGATCTACAAATGTGGGTCCAGGAATACGCAAGCAATATTTTGAAGTATGCAGCGAATTCGAGGACGAGCTTGTCAGGCAGCAAAAAGCTAAACGCTTTCGACAGACGCAATGTACTGGCCTTCCACTGAGGATTGGTGTTGGAAATAGGTTTCTAGCTGAGGGTCAACTTATGGCAACTAGTGTCGGGATGACGGTCGATGGCCTCGATTTGTTCTTTTTCCACTGGCCAGACTCTGTTCACCGTGTGCTCAGACCGGAGAAAGGTTGTGTCCCTCGAACAACTCTACGTTCAGGTCAGAGAGAGAGAGAGAGAGAACACCAAGACTGCTGCCAGCAATGAGATCCAGCCATAGAACATATTTCAGATTTCATTGAGCTCTTGTGGTTCAAGATTTGGATGGAACCTAGCAAACATGGACAACTCAAGTTCCAAGAAATCTGACTTACAGAAATAGCTGAAAATAGATTTGACGATGGTGACCTGCGACTGAATCATCCTGATACGCCAAGGCTGTGAATTTTGCCAGGGAGGCTCAACTGATGTCGGTATGAGCTAGTCCAGCCTCGTTGAAGGGACACGCAGGAGAAGTGGCTCCCAGACGCTTTTAGAAAGCTCGGACATGCACACATGAACTTGTGGCTAAGGTTTCCGGGGTTTCTCTCACTGTCAGGTTTGTCTTCTTAGTTTAAAAACATGTCGGTTCTGCGAGCACTGTAGAAAAAGGTTGACATGAGCCACATGGTCTCGTGGGGACGACGGGCTATTCCAGCGACCTCAAGGCGGCGGAGGCCGGATGTAAATCATTGTGTGGTCCGGAGGTTGGCCTGTGAGGTAAGTCAAATAAATGAGAAAGAAAGCTTGATGACATCGATGACCTTCCGAGTCCTACCTCAGCACCAACGAGATACCTTTGGTGTTTGATACATCTTTTATCGACTGACAGATGTTTTGGCAATAGGCCAGCAATCAATCAGCGGCCTGTAGATAAAATGAGGGAGTTGTAAGGCCAGGCGAGTGTCAACTGCACTCACAGGAAAGTCAGCGAAAGTTGAATGTTTGAGGATGGATGGGATGTAGTTATGAACAAGTTCAGTTTGGTTTCGGGGACTGTATTCATCTTGTTTAGGAAATGTAACCCGGTGGACATAAACTCAACCGGCTGTTATGTCTACGAAATCCTTACGATTGCTATCGTCTCAGTCAAATCCCATCCAATGCTCAAAACTTGTTCATAACTTTAGTTATGAATAAGTTTAGTCATAGTTGTAAACTATGACTAATTTTTTTCATGGTTCGACCTCAAACCTGGCAGGATACGTAGAAATAACAGACGATGTGATTACAGGAAGGATCCAGAAGCTGAATATAGTACCGTGATGAGGCGGGAGCTTGCAAAGATGATCTACGATGACCTGTCTAAGACGGGTTGCCGTACGATCGATGCCCTCAAGAAGAGGAAAATCTCGGAATCTGGTACTCGTTCTGCTAGACAGGAGGTTGAGGCGGACATCAACAACCACAAGATGGTCTTCTTCGATTTGCGGGAGAATAATCTTATAAGTCCTCGACATGCAAGGCAGCTTCAAAACTTCAGAAATGAGATCGAGATGGACATCAGGAACCGAAGGGATGTTGAGCCACCACCAAATGTAGGATCCACCGTGTCGTGGGAGATTCTACAAAAAAATCAGGAATTGGAGAATACCAAGAACACACCGAGAATTAGGAAAAATGTACCAGCCTCCCGTGCTACTCATCACCATCATCCAAGCAATCGTTCTCTACCTCCTAGGACGTCCACGGTTAGCCTGCCCAAAATACCTGCCAAATCGGCAGAGGTTACCTGGGCAATTTGAGAGTTTTCTATTAACGGGATAAGGGCCAGAAAACAGGACTTTTCGATGCACTTCAGGTGAGTACGTGAAAGAAGTGTTACATAATGTATATATAGTCAACAAACCGAAAGAAGTCAGTATCCATATGTTCTAGCAGATTGTTAACCATCACTAAGTTTGATGACAGTGTGCAAGTCGTGTCTCATAGAATCGAAGAGCAGACACTGAATCAAGTCCAATAAGGAACATACATGGACTGGAGATGATTAACAGACTGATGTCTTAGAGCTTACAGCTCCTACTTGGTAATCAGTTCGTACAATTTGAAAGTCCTTCCATCCATGAAATCTTCCTGCAGTACAATCTTGTCGAAGATGCAAATCGAAGTTGTCCTCATGACACTGAGTCGAATCAACGCACTCCGGTGTAAAATTATAACACACAAAGCTCGACAATAGCATGCTAACAAGGATTCCATGAGACAAAAACCAGGTACACCATCATTTTGAGCGAGCAAAACAAAGCAGTTCAAAAAAATGTATTATGGCGGATATTTACATTAGATTCACAATCAAGATTGACTGGTATCATGCCCTGTCTAAATCATTTGTTATGGGCATTCTCCACATATAAGAGCTAGTTTGCACCATCTAAAAGCACGGGCAATCTGTAATGCAGGCTGATAGAGGTATCAGTCTGCCACGTTCCAGGAATGAAATATTGGAGCATAATCAACACGCAGCCATCATTCGGAGCAATTCCTGCATTGTCTCTTTCATTTTCATCGACAGATGTTGGATTGACTTCAACTGAAGCATAGATACATTGTGTTATGTTAGTTTATTCTGTATTCCTCAGGTATCCGACCCTGCACAGATTGTAGAGGTACTGCTGGAGGCAGAAGCAACCAAAAAGCATGTAGAAGAAGTTGAAGAAACACGCTCTTTCACCTCGAACTCCGAGCACGCGAAGATTTGGAAACTCGGAACCAATGGACACTAAAGTAGTAGAAACTTGAAGATGTAGATCTCCATACTGAGTTACTCCCACTTCAAGCACTTCCCCAACGTTCTTCAGCCGTTCCACCAGTGCATGCAGCTGCATCAAATTCGGGACCTGAACCAACGTCTGCGATCAAGATAATGTCATTGCTGCGTTCTGACTAGAACACTTCGGTCTCTTATAAAAACTCGCAAAGAAATGACGATAGCTGTAAATCCTCGGGATTTGGTTTTCAGACAAAGACCCTAAATCTGCTCTTCATCAAACATGATTGCTCTTACTCGTGGGACATCCTGGGCCATATCAAGAGCTGCCTGCAGTTCCTCCACTTCGACTCGAGGCATGGGCTGACTGAATTGCCATCATCTTAGTTCAAGGGATGATGGAATCAATCGCATCGCACTTTGGTACTCGACTGGTACCATATTTAGTAGGTAGTAGACACACGCACGCATGCACACATTTGGGAAAGGCATACATTTCCCTTGTACACACCCGGCCATGAATTGGATTGGACTATCACTGGAACAACATCCTCCCTCCCTTCCTTCCTCCCTCCCTCAGTGCATGACTTGTGCCAGACACGCCACCAACTCTGGAAACTCTTATGGCCTTTATGTCCATGTGACGGCGTCACGAAGAGAGAGAGGGAGAGAGCTGAAGCACGCTTGTGGCAGAAAGTCCCGAAGCCGGTCAGCTGGGTGAGCTCATACAGTTCTCTCCCGAGTCCGTCTCGGCATTTATTCATCATCGCTGTCCCTGATTCGGGTCCAACGAGTGAACTTACAGTTTGTTCATGACCAGAGTGCCCAACAAATCAGCCAGTCCATCGAAAGCGACATGAAGAATGCCGCGGCTCAGGCTCAGGCTCAGGGTCCACGCCCTACATGCACGAGGTGGCTACAATCCGCCATGGAATTTCTATTACGTGAGAATAGAAATGCTGCGCACGTCTGCCTGCCTGCCTACCTCTCCAGCATCGAGTCCTGCACTCTGATCTGCAGCAGATTTTCCAATGCTCGCATTGGAAAATCTGTGCATTCTTCTCTTCACTCGGTGCGTCTGCTTTACAAGTTCTTGCGTTCTTGCTCTGGACAGCCCCTTCCTCATATACACTCAGCCCGTTATCCTATACCACCATACCAGGCTCGGGGCCGAAGTGAATCTTTTCGAATGATAGCGCGCGCACGCACGCACGCAAGTACTTACTTCCGTCTCTGATGTCATCGCGTCGGTTTCGCAAGTACTCTGAGATCAGCACAATCAATTTTGATTCAGATGAGGAACCACCTCCACTGTGGCCGTCTAACCGATATTAGCGAGATCCGAGTGCCGATTTGTCTTACTTTCATGGTTGGAGGACTGAAATACCTTGTGACATCGGGGCTCCGGCTGAAGGTAAATGATATGCAGCGGCACTAAGCGAACAATTGCGAGTAAATTACGATAGACCACGTACCTGCAGTCAAGCACAAAGGCTCCATATTTACTTCACAATATCCAAATCATTCTTGAGATTATTCCTTCAGCAAGAGAATGACATACATCTCTGGGTATGCTGCAGTTCATTGCAGAATCAAGAGTGGCATAACCTGAGAAGAATATGAATTACCTAAACACAACATCTAGCTTACTGAACATGTACGAACTATGACTTGTGATAGTTAAATATACACTATGGTTGATTTGAAAACATCGTTTCCACGAGAACCAATTGCGTTACTTATTGAAAATCAGGTAATCGTGTAAAACTATACCATCCATTCTCTAAACAAGATGAATTTCACCTGTCATTGGCCTCCTCGTCTCCTTCGCCAATGATGGGCATGGTCGGACCATCCAGAATAGCAAATCTACCCGAAACAAACAGAAAACATTAATTCAAGCACATGAGAATACAAAACCAAGGATTCCACAGCATAGAAAGTTTCCTCTGTTGCTGCCTTCACCACTTGGCTTGCTTACCTTCTAGCCAACCACAACAATGCTGAAGTAGATCCAATGCCTGCAAAACTATGAGGTGATCCTTTCATCTGGCCAGCGTTATCTTTGCTCTTGAATTCCCTTGGGTATGCCCACATTAGCAGTGGCCCATCAGTAGCCGGGTCATACGCTGGAGGTAAATACAAATTTGCTTTAAGTTGCACACCATCGCTCCGTTCGTATCGTATAATCTCCTTCTTCAGATTAGCTATTTGAGGATACGGATGAGGGAAGTCTGTAATTTGACAGACAGTTTGCTCAGGCCAGGATCGCAGATAATACTGAGGTGGTTCGGTTTGAGATTCCTTTGAGACCAAAATATGTAACTTGTTCAGTTCCAGATCTCCATCCAACTGATCTGACATCAAAGCTAGGACTGTCTCGAAATAAGTCTCCTTGCTGCTTTCCCAGATTCTCTGTTTTTCACCTGACTCGCTGCCAAACCAACCAGAACTTAGAAATCATAGGACCGCTGAGTTTTAATTATCACTTTCTTGCAGTCAAGCCTTGGATGCCCACACTAGAACCAGAGGGGAAAGCGTACATAGTAAGGATAGTAGCCACCAACTGAAACAATTGAGAAAAGTATCGAAGGTAAGTCCCCTGTTCGTAACGGAGGCTCCGATATAACTGGACTGCAAAGATCAGAAAGCCCTGGTGGAGGAACTCACAATTCTCCTGGCAGGCTTGTTACATGAATGAGCATGAAGGCGACAAAGGCCTAAGCAATGATGAAATTTTATATTATTCTTACATTTCCAGCAGATCCAAGAAAGGGATATTGCCTTCTGGGGTCGCGCCACTTCCATTCAGGAGCAGTCTCTTCTTGCCATCAGCATCTTTGACACCTGCAAGAACGTACGTTCCAAGAGAAATTCTGCGAAGCATGGGTGAACCAGGATCTGCGTAGACATCTTCTGATGAGCGATCAAAAAGATGACGCCCTTCTGCTTCAAGATTCCCAGGTGCAATCATCCAAGTTCGAGTGCGTCGTGTTTTGTACCATGATTCATACACGAGAGCAAGTCCTTCATCCCCCCAGACAACAGTTGCCGACATGGAATTGTCATGTGCACATGAGTACACAGATATCTGTCAGTAAATGGAGAATGAATTCAAGGTCATTCGTTGAAGGAATTCAAATCCTTGTGTAGTTACACAAGGATTTGGTTTGACAAGAACGAAACGATACGATCGAGTCAAATTGCCTCGGACTATTATCGGTACAGTGCTTGAGGATTTAGCAGGCAGCCGACCTGTTCCTGTGCACGAGCCTGTCGGCTGTTCCTGCAATTGCAGTTTTCACCTTTTGACCTTTCCGCACCATAATCCGCGTGCTTTGCTGCCGCTTCACTTTCTTCTTTACACAGAATTCACTCGGCTGGAGAACTTCGAAGAAAGCAAGATAAGGCAATCTTCAAGTCCACTTTAAAGATCGTTGACTGTGTGCTGCCCGAGGCTAAAACGTTCAACTCTTGTACATAATTATTGAATATAGGAAAGTCAAACGAGAACCTTCTGAGAATGACTCAAAAGTCAAAAGATACTCCGCGATTCCACGCACGGTTTTGAAGCTCACTGGTCTATGTGAGCTGGACCGCGTACCATTGGCCCAAAAGGCTTCCCGAGGAGACTCAGAAACTCACCCACACAAGAAAGACTCTAGCAGAGAAGGCAATTTCTGCTTGCACATATGGGATGGTCTGGAGGGATTGAGGATTTCAATTGAGCGACATCACAAAGCTCCGTCTGATGAATGTGATTTTCGTGCACTTGTATTAGCGTTTCTCTACTGACGAGGAGGAGAATCAAATATATCGCATGCTCTCTATCGTGCTTCTAGAGCGGGCGGGCGTCGATTACGCAAGTTAAATACAATGTCTCTGCCCCCTGCGTGTTCGGCCACTTCCACTTCGAGGGTAAGGAAATCGCAATAATCTATGCAAAGTACAGTATAGCAGTTTAGGGTTTAGCAGTTCTGGAACGTGTTTGCGCTATATCCAATTTTGTCTTGAAATCTAAGAATCTCAGAGCTGCATTAGGTAAGATCGGTCCAGGTTGTTTGATTGCTGATCTGATCTGCATCTGATGTATCAGTTAAGCGACTCCGTGTACGAACTTTACAACCCAGGAGTTGAATCAGTGCTGGACGTTGTATTCTTTCACGGCCTACAATCGTCACACACCTCTGTACCTCACTTATCAACATGGATATCAAGCGGTTCTCACAAGGAAGTATGGCCGCAGACCTGGATCCCGCAAGAGTTTCCGGGAGCTCGGATTCTCTCTGTCGAGTACGATGCTTCTATCAGTACATCACCAACGCATGGAAGATTAGACCTCTACCTCACAGCCGAAAGTTTGATGTATAATCTTATAATTGCGAAGGTGGGGCAGCATCCTTGGCGTCCAGTTATACTCGTAGGTCATAGTTACGGAGGCCTTGTGATCAAACAATTGTGCGTCCAAGCACACTTCAGCGAAAGCTTGCACCGCTCTGACAAACAAATAGCTCGCTTTCTCAACTCTGTCACAGGAATTTTCTTCTATGGAACGCCGCACCATGGAAGTTCATCATTCTTCACTCCAAATGGAACAAAACTAAAGGACGCTAGCCCTCTACTCGACTATGTCAAGCTGCTTTGCGCAGAATCAGGTCGCCTTCATGAAAATTTTGATGCTTTACGTTTGTCCTACAAGTGGAGCATTGCTGGAGTCGGAGAATCGAGACCTACTACGTTCATGCTAGTGAGGGTGAGACTGACATGTTTGTTCTTTACTTTTATCCTCTTGATTCTAACCTGCTGAAACAGCAGCATTAATTCTGCCTCAAAATATCATAGTTTGTAACCCAGTACTTTTATGAGATTGTTTGGATATCACTCACAATAGATCTCAATGGGTTTCATGAAGTTTGCCGAATCCCAGTTTCACTTTTGGAAATCCATCCACCATACAAGATTTTCAGATTACTAGTCTGACCAGTGGTTTGTTCCAACCTGTTCCGAAGTTTAGGATGCAGAGTCTCGGAATGCTGTTGCAGTTAGCCGTGAGATGATTGTAGTTGAGGCTTCAGCTCGGTACGGTGACTTCACTGTGGAGCTTGAGGATCATATCTCTCTCTACCAGCCCGAGAGCAGGACTTCAAATACTTACATACGGTTGACATCGTTCCTGCAAAGCAATAAGGTTGCGCACACGAACATGTACTCTGTCTTGGCAATAGCAATTGTTCCTCAATAAAAGCAAACATTAGCACATGAGATCCTCTTTCAGATGTATGAGAGCCAAAGTAGGTTCAAGAAACGACACGAGTTTATTGTGGGCGTCCGTCGATAACTAGATCCCTGTCAACAAGATTTCAAATTGTGGCTTTCAAGCAAGAGTTCATTCTAGTTGAGTGAGATTCTTCCTAACCTACAAATCTGAACTGCGTTTGGCTACTGTGATTGGATATAGGTGAACAGGAGAAGACTTCCTGATAATCTCCAGACGGTGCCGAAAATGGCTATGAGCCTACATTCTGACTTACTTGTAGAGGTTCAAAACATTTTACGCACAGGTCCAGCAGCAGTTGCTCTTTGCGGCATGGGAGGAGTAGGGAAAACAACTCTCGCAAAGCTGTTGTTCAATGAGTTGTGTGCTGAATATGAATACACTTGTTTCATTCCGAGATGTACGGACATGAAAAATACCAAGGAGATAGAAGACAAAGTGTATTCCTCGATGCATCATCTTGGCAAACAGCTTACACAAGGAGTGGAAAAATGGAAACCGACTGATTTGAGACAGCAAACACTTCTCCTTGTTCTGGATGACATTGACAATGGTAGTCATGTTGCATTTCTCCAGGACATAGTTTCGAAGAACGATTGCGCAAACAGTCGTTACATTGTTACCTGTAGAGATAGAAACATTTTGAACAGTTTAGATTCACGCGTGTTTGATGTGAAATTCTTGAATCCCGAGAGCTCCACAAAGTTATTTATGAGCTACGCATTTCCGTATCCGACCGAACCGAGTCCTTCACTGAAGGAATGGGTACACAAGATCGTCGCGAAATGTGATGGACTACCATTAACCCTAGAGGTGATAGGCAAGTATCTAAAGACGAAAGTCAGTGAAAGCATATGGATGCAGTGTCTCCACGCTCTAGATGAAGCAGAAAACGTAGTGAGTTTGGATGACCAGTTATGGGCAAAATTGAGAGTTTCTTACGACCGTTTGGGTAGTCAAGAGAAAAATATGTTCCTTGATGCTGCGTCATTCTTCAGCAATTCCACCTGGAAGCTTCGAGAAGCTAAGGCTTGCTGGCGTGTGCTCTATGGCCTCGAAGATCTCCGATGGGAGACTCTGGTAGACTTGTCTCTTGTCTACAATGTAAAGGAAGAGAAAAGTATACAAATGCATGAGCAATTGAGGTCTCTCGGAATTAGGTTGGCTTCAGGATGGGGAACAGGTGGCAGATGTAGGACTTGGACTCCCAAAAATGTTCCTTCGAGGTTTAATTCCTCAAATTACAATGAGAGGATTACAGAAGGACAGTTCTATTCCAATGATCCAGGCTCATCAAGCACTGGTATGGGAACACCTATTGAGGTACGAGATTATGTTACTTCGACTTTCAAGGTCCCGTCTCCTCTCTATAGTACTCCCATGTCGGATATCGGTTGTTGTTGTAGAGCATTGAAATTCACGTCAACTGAGGCATGTCATTGTTTGGTCGGGTTTTTTTTCTGAACTTTTTTATTGACTTCTTGTACACAATCATTTCAAAGCTTCACTGCCCTTCATGTTGGTCATCGTACTACATTCTTGAACCCAAGAAATTGTCAGAGTAGATCCTCTGCCTTTCCTTCATAAATGTTTTTTCGAAGCACTTCATTGTCAGTCACCGTGCTTCTGTGAGAAATCAGCAATATAATTTTATAAAGTCACAGCCTTTCCTTCTTAAACGTAATTCAAAACAATCAACGCACTGGTTTTGCTACTCCTAGAAATTCCCTTAGGGATCAAACAACTTTACTTTCATTATGTCATTGATAGCGCACTTTCTCTCTTTGTCTTGTTGTCGGTATATTCATCACGTTATATAGTCTCTCACCGCGTTACTGGGTTTGCTCATCCTGACCCTATCTGGACTTTGAAACGAGAAGCGTCTAGTTGTCAAATACCTGGCCTGTGATCTATAACGGATGCTCCTCTTCACTCAATTTGGACTTTTGTGTTAAGAATGGCATTGACTTTGAACCTGAAGACTCGATGGCCTTGATCAAATGACATGCTACAAGTCTGGTAGGTCAAGTTTAGATCATGGACTATAATTTGTGGCCTGGGATGTGAACTAGGCCCTGGGTGTTTTGGTGCAGGAGGTCATAGCGCTACGACTTGAACACTCGATGCTCCTCGACTCGAGAGATATTGGCCAGATGAAGAAGCTGCAATATTTGGATTCCAAGGAGTTGATGTTGAATGAAGTAGGTGGCAAGCTTCCAAAGAATCTGACCCTTCTTCGACTCCGTGGAGAAGTGAACAATCTTCATAACCTGGTAGACCGAGGGCTCGCGAGAAGTTTGGCTATTCTGGACTTGACGGCACCGCTCACATGTTTGCCAACAACCGTCAGTGACTTTCAAAACCTTGAAGTTATGAAATTCGCAGGCTGCCTCTTCCAAGGTCTTCCCGAAGCATTCGGACAACTTCCCAGGCTTCGTCATCTTACATTTACCTGGTGCAAGAGACTTTGTTCACTCCCCGAAGCTTTTGGAGGGCTCTCACGACTGCAGTCTTTGAAACTTAAATTCTGTTGGAGTTTGAAAGCATTGCCGGATGGATTCGGAAATCTGTCCAAGCTAGAAAGCCTGATAATAAGAGCGAGTACAATCTCAGAACTGCCTGAGAGCTTCGGAAATCTGTCCCAGCTACAAAGCCTGGAAATAAGTGGGAGTGATATCTCAAAACTGCCTGAGAGCTTCGGAAATCTGTCCCAGCTACAAAGCCTGAATATATATTGGAGTGATATCTCAAAACTGCCTGAGAGCTTTGGAAATCTGTCCCAACTACAAAGCCTGATAATAAGATGGAGTGATATCTCAAAACTGCCTGAGAGCTTCGGAAATCTGTCCCAGCTACAAAGCCTGGTAATAGGTGAGAGTGATATCTCAAAACTGCCTGAGAGCTTCGGAAATCTGTCCCAACTACAAAGCCTGATAATAAGATTGAGTGATATCTCAAAACTGCCTGAGAGCTTCGGAAATCTGTCCCAGCTACAAAGCCTGGAAATAAGTGGGAGTGATATCTCAAAACTGCCTGAGAGCTTCGGAAATCTGTCCCAGCTACAAAGCCTGGTAATAGGGGGAAAGAAAATCTCAGAACTGCCTGAGAGCTTCGGAAATCTGTCCCAGCTACAAAGCCTGGTAATAGGGGGAAAGAAAATCTCAGAACTGCCTGAGAGCTTCGGAAATCTGTCCCAGCTACAAAGCCTGGTAATAGGTAGGAGTGATATCTCAAAACTGCCTGAGAGCTTCGGAAATCTGTCCCAGCTACAAAGCCTGGAAATAAGTAGGAGTGATATCTCAGAACTGCCTGAGAGCTTCGGAAATCTGTCCCAACTACAAAGCCTGATGCTAAGATGGAGTGATATCTCAAAACTGCCTGAGAGCTTCGGAAATCTGTCCCAGCTACAAAGCCTGGAGATACTTGGAGGGAAAATCTTAGAACTGCCTGAGAGCTTCGGCCGTCTCGCTAGTCTGCGGGTCCTGAAGCTTGAAGATATGGAGAGACTCCAAGCCTTGCCGGATACTTTTGGGCAGCTTTCACAGTTGTCGCACTTGACGATGCTGGGCTGCAACATCATCCAAAAATTCCCGGAATCGTTCGGCAATCTGGCCAACCTGTCCACATTAGAAATCCTCGAGTGTCCCAGTCTTAACTACTTCGGGGTTCCGAAGAGCACCAAAGTATGCATTCATAGCCGGATGATAGCGTTTGGAGTAGAACTTCACCTGGAGCCTTTTTTGGAATTCGCGAGATGGGCCTATGCCGGGGATCAATTGAGAACTCTCATTGTTAGTGCGGCGGAAGTTTTGGCGGAGATCAATTGAGAACTCTCATTGTTAGTGGGGCGGAAGTTTTGGGATTTCTGTGTTCGGATGGCTATGGCTCTTCGATTTAGAGTGGGGTCCCAATTGTACAGTTCTGCAAAGGAGTGATGAAAGCAGCGGAGTGAAGGTTGGCAGAGAAAAGAGCGCTCTATTCGTAAGCGTCGGATTTGAGTCTTGGTGAAGATTCAAAGTGGTGAACCTCGGTAATCTGGCCTTTGGTGCTAAATTGGACGCTGTCTTGTCATCCAGATGAACGCCTTGGGTATTTTGCTTTATCTCTCAGCTGCATCTAACTCGTCTGGAGGTTGCTCTGAGTGTGCTTGTGTACTTGGCTTTGGATTTTGTGTTCTCCTGCTTTCGTGTCCAATTGACTCTCTTAGCTTCCCGTGTACTTCAGTCAAGTCCCAGTCTTTCCCGTAGGTTGAGTTTAGATTCAGAACTCTGCACTCGGAAACAAATCGCCAGAGCTTCAGTTAGGAAATCTACTTCTAGCTCCTGCAAGTTCGAAGAAGATTGCTCCGAATCATGTGAGCCCTCCATCGTAAGTTTATGCTGGGTCTCCACTCACCTCGCCTCCAGTTTCCAGACCAATTCATCATTGGAACGACAAAGTTACACAAAGGATCGCAGGAGTGCAGTTGTTTCACGCTGCTTCCTGAAATAACGAAGAGTTTGCTCGTATTCTTACGAGGTGAAGTGGTCTATTTACACATAATTATCTAACTCGGTCACGATTTGAAGAGTGTTCTTCGATTTGACAATTTTCACCGGAGAATTTGACCAAAACGTAACCAATCAAGGATTGCTCCTTCTCACTTCTTGCGCTGTTATCGTCATCGCGACTGTCTTACATTCGAATTGTGGAAGGCATCTGCATCAACTCCCACCTTCACTCTGCGCTCTACTCCTTGTACAATCCTGTTGTAGATTCCCTCGCACTGACAACGATTGCCGACCGATGGTTTTCATGTCTCCTATGGCTTCTACTTCAAACCGACATAAACCCTGTTCCAACAGCGTTGACACCCTTGCTCACTCTGTAGATGTCACAATTGCTATGTTTGACTTTGATTTCCTTGTGCAATGTGGTTCATTACATGGACTGAATCAAATTGCAACATCCAACCGTGGATGTATTTGGCTCCCAATTTGTTAAACTCCATATAAACCGCATTACCGCAGTCTCCAGCTTCGAATTATTTTTTTAGGGATGCAGTTTCTACGTATGAATCAAAATGATTTCAAACCGTATTCAAAATTATGCACCCATAAGTAGCAATAGAATAGCCTCACTTGCTCAAGATCGAATAAGGGCAATAGAGCTCCAGCAATCGGCAATTTGAGCTCGATTTGCACCTGCTGCTCGAGCACGGAGATCCGGCTGAAGATGCTGTAGCTCTGATCGTTGCTCGCGTCGCCGAGAGCGTGGGCGACCAGACATCGTCGATGGGCGTCCCCTGGAAGTTGCCACCGTGGACGGCCCAGTCGCGGGCCACGTCAATGAGCGCGCTGTCGTTACCGAATCAAATCGAGGCGAAGCGCCACCTCGGCCACGAGCGCCAGCACGTGGCCACCAGGCCATCCTTGTGTTGAAGAGCGAACGGCTTCAGCCGCCCCACGAGCTTCAGAGCGTCGTGTGCCGTCACGACGTCGCCGGTCTCGGTCGCGGCTTTGGAGTCGGGGCGGCCCGTCGATGCGCTTGCCGAGGAATGTCTGCAACGTCTGCAGGATGGACCACCGAATTCCCGAGTAGCCCCCGAGAATTCGGTGCACCGATCGTCCGAGCACCACCGTCACGTCCGGCCTGGGCCACCATGAGCGTGAATCCCTGGATCAGAACCTCCTCGGTGTCGTGAAATTTGTGCACCAAGTCGGCCCCTGGGAGGAGTGGCCCGGGCTGCTTTCGCCCAGTGCAGCGGATCCTAAGGTCGTGAGCACTCTTCGCCATGAGGCTCAGGCAGTACTTCACCGAGTGCCTTACTCTCCGCCCTTCGCAGTGGTAATTTGGATCTCCTGAAAGTTGGACGAGAAGACTTCGCTCATCATGACTCCAGAGCTCCGGATTGAAGCTTATTGAACTGATCTACATCGTCTACCGAATCATCGCGTCGAGCCCGTCTGCCAGCCTTTCAGCCGAGCGCTGAAATGATGAACGGAGTCATCGTGCGAGGCTGTTGTACAAGAGATTTGGAAGTGGAGACTCTTCGAAGGTCGCCACGGACGAGGAGTGTGAATGAGGTGGAGCAAGAGCCATTGCCACGCTTGTTTGAAAGAAGGCTCGGACTCCGATGCCTCGCAGCTCGCATGAAGCTGTCGCTCTGAGAGGAAGATAATTCACTCTGACAGTGCTGTCCGCAGAAAGAAAGCAGACAGAGCGGGCCTGATCGAGACACAGAACCACGTAGGGCGTTGCAGTAGAGTTCTGAATTTCCGCACATTATATAGCTTCGCCCTCGCTGCATTTTTGACCTCTTGGTGCTGTGACTGGGACCATGAAGACTAGATCTTGGTGGGTTGACACAGGACTCCGCTCGAGTCCACAGGAATCTAAGAGTCCTACAAATGGGGACCGGGATAGAGAAATGAATTATTTCTCCAGCTCACAAATAGAGAAATGAATTATTTCTCATATGCTATCTGAATACTCTGGATGATGTATATATTAACACTCTTTCTTACTTTGCTTGCGAGACTAGTTGCGCAAAGTTGTTCGCATGCATCGGGTTTACGAAAGAATCAAATTTCAAAAGCCAACGCAAGTCTATCTGTTTGTCTTCAAAGAAAATAATCCATTGCAAACAATTGAAGCAGATTCTCTACTATGCATTCACGTGGATAGCATGAGTCTGCTCATTCCTTCACATACGGTCTCGTACAATTTATAAAGTAAGGAGGTTCAACATGTCCAAGTCTCTCGCTTTGGAGAAGGTCCTTCCTCGTAGGTGGACGAGTCTTACTCTAAGATCAGAAGAGAGAGGAAGGAATTTCAGCGCAAAAAAAAATTCGGGGGACTGTGGCTGACCATGACCATTTGGTCAATGTTGTCATGTTTGACAGCACCGGTCTGATGCAGATATTGCGGTCCTCATGCCGTGACTTAGAAGACTCAAACTCATCCACCTGTCGATGACATCAGACTTATAATATAGTGAAGCATTTAGTGTAAGTTTGCAAGGTATATATACGAACATGACAGCCGGTTCTCATCCAGGTCTGCGGGGATTTGTTTGCATTGTATCCCTGCTGCTTGTTGAGACGACTAACGAACTCACAAATCCGGCATTCCAAATTTCAATCTGTCGTGAGTGCTGAGTCTGAGGGTTTGACAATTGTGTTCAGTGGCAGAAATGGCCAACAACGGCACAGCTACCGCTTACCGCCACCAGAGGGCCGAAGGGCCAGCGACAGTTCTTGCCATTGGCAAAGCTACTCCCCCAGGGATTATCCTCAAAGCGAATATCCGGACTTCTTCTTCAATATCACCAACACCAATGACAAGACTCATCTCAAAGCCAAATTCGCCCGGATATGTAAGCATTGCAGCTGTTCTCCATCTTCTACCATCATCATCGTTGCATAGAGTGCTCTAATTGTCTCTGAAAGCTCATTGACATTGCAATTCTAGCTCAAAATTGTGCGCTTTGACTTCTTAAGTTTCATGTGGAGAATGAGAACTTATATCCACGTCTCTTCTTGTTCAGGCAATAATTCAAGAATCAACACGAGGTACTTCCATTGCACCGAAGACGTTATGAAGGCCAATCCTTCAATGTGCACGTACCTGGAACCTTCATTCGATGTTCGAGTGAAGGTTCCAGGGTGCAAATGCAAGAATTCACAGGGTGTGAGAGAATTCACAGGATGGACCACCGAATTCCAGGGTGCAAGTGCAAGTATTTATTTGCACTTGCATGAAGGAATTGTTTGATACGACTTTGAGTTTTTTTTACTTCCGTTTGTCTTTTTGCAATCTGAGTTGCAAAGTAACTTTTTTTACCTTTCCTAAATTTGCAATTGAAGCTTTGAATCTTTTTCTTGTTTCAAGTCATCTTTGTGGTTTACGATGTTTATTGTCCTTTGACTTTTCAAGCCAAGTCAATTTTCCTCAATGATGAGTTGGGCTTATCTAGCATGGTTGTATGCCACATGTGTGCAACAGGAAGTATTCTACCATTACTCCATTCTTGGTGAGCCTTCTTGATATGTCCAATGCAATGCCGGAGCTCTAGCTCTCCCACTTAGAAGTCCAAGCATGCTCTTCACACTCAATTGGTATGGCTGAAGGAGATTTTTGATGAAAATCCTAGTATGATCAAAGTGGGAGAGCTAGAGCTCCGACATTGCATTAGACGTATCAATTTTGCAGCTCAGATTGCAAAAGAGCACGAAGAAGGCCAAAAAAACTTGAAGTTTGATCAAACAATTCCTTCAAGCAAGTGCAAATAGACACAAATGCAAAAAGGAAAAAGATTGATTACTAGTAGATACCATTGACCTTTACAATAAACTAGCTGCTGAGCAAGGTGTTGCATAACGGCACCCAATTCTTGAATTTAATGAAATACAAGTAAGTGACCGTACACATTATGTTTGTTTGAAAACTTAAGATCTGAAGTTGATGAGACTTTTAGTTTCAAAATTAGATCATTCTTCTCTTCTGATGAGTACTCTTAGAGACCGAGTGCATTTTTATGTAATTTGCATCAACTTGTTTTACTAAATAGCTCACATTTGAGAATTGCTTTAGGTCTGAAAGTGAAGCAATCAATAGCTCATTTTCATTGTCAAACATCTAAGCTTGTAAGTGACCTATCACAAGTAACAGCATCGTATATGCCACAGCTACCTCCTCATATATAGTTGTTTTACTTTGGAACCTTATTACAACAAACTAGCTACTTGTCTTTTGTCAGGGATAAAATCGAATGGAGTGAAACCTTCGTTTCCAAGCTGCAAGCCCAGCAGTGTAGTGAGCGGTCATGGCGGGAGTCTCCGGGGGCGAAATGGAAGAGGCAATATTGTATAGACACTATGCAAAGGTGCCACACATCATCAAAAGTAGTAGACATAACTGAAAATGTTTGCTGCAAGGTTATACTTTCTCATGAGCTTTTTTCCATAAGAATTACATTGAGAAGCATTGGAGAAAAGATCATGTGGACTGCCATCTCCAGATTACACAAAAGCTTCCATCTAGGCCAAAAACAATTGGAGTTTCTAGGAAGTCGGACAAGAAAAAGTTGATTGTCTCCTGTGACAAATATTTTAGAAAAATTTTGCCAACGTTGTATCAAGCACAAGCAAGACAAATTGGACTTCTTCTGAGGCGAGGTATGCAATTCTTCTCAGACAAGTTTTTTTTTAATTTGCATTCCTTACTTAAAATCAAATTCATGAGAACTCTCACAAAAATCACAACTTGTTGGTTTTAGAGTGTGATAACCACAAATATTCTACAAAAATGACAATTTGAGTGATGTGACCAGATTGTACAGTGCTATATTGACTAGAAGATATATTCACTAATGACGAGAGAAAATATAGGTGAGTTGAAGGATACTTCAGTGATTATGAGGACCATGCGACTCGATTGCAAGAATTATCTTCTCAACTGAAAAATATTGAGAATTCTAGAGTTTGCAAATTTTGTGTTTGATCATTTGGATGAGCTTCTTGATCCTTGTTAGAGAAAGTCATAGTTTGTAGATTGTATTCATGAGTGAGTGAAGGGAGAGCAGGCCAAACAATGTAAGAGCAGTCAATGTCAAGGTATGAAGAAGGTGGAGATCGATATTGAAGAGGTTGAATCAATGAAAAAATCTTGTGGAAATCTTGATTGCAGATGACAAATGCAACAATAAGATTAGATGCTCGACACGAAGCCGAGATAGATGAAGAGAAACAACACCGCTCGCTGCTTCCCCAGCTCCATGATTGAGCCACCACCACCGTCACAATCAAAAATCCATGCTCCCTCGTTCAATCCCCCAGGAAATCCAAGCTTTGTTGTGTTTCCCCGTGAAGCGACAAAGAACTTTATCTCCTTGGTCTTGAGCAACGGAACGAAACTGGAAAAGCTTTTGAGCTTTCGTGGAAGGGGGACGATGGGTCAATACACCCATGAACTACCTTCTTGGGGCGAGCTTGTAACACTAGGGTTTAGAGAGAAGCTCACTCGAAGATAGAAACGTAAACTCGGAAGATGAGAGATACCAACAATGGTTCTCCTCTCCCTTATATATCTCTCACCAACAAGTACAAGGAGATAAGATTAAATCCCCACTATCCATCCCACTCCTAGTGGATGGATGACGTGGCGGATAAGCCTAACAAGCACACGGATCGCTGACGTGGCGCACCCAACTAACACACTAACTAACACACTCAATCCTTACCTACAAGCACACGGATTGCTGACGTGGCACAGTCAACTAACACATCCACTCTGTATCTACCAAGTGCGCGGATCGCTGACGTGGCAGCTATGACTAGTGCACACTAAAGTATCTACATCAATATTTAGAGTAACCTCTACTTTAGTTCTAACTAACTAAAGATGGTTACAGAGTCCGAGCGGATTGTCTCCTCGATCATAAATGTTGCTGGCTGGCGAGCGGGCGGGCCTCATCACTAAGGGCTCGTGAGAAAAGAGGAAACGCGAGCTCTGCCCGCAACCCGACCCCCCCCCCCCCCCCCCCGCAGCCCGACTAGGGAGGGCCGCCTCCCAACCCCCTACCCCGCAACCCGACTAGGGATGGACGCCTCCCGACTCCTGTCTTAAATACACTACGGGCGCAACCTTTTCTCTTTCATCATCGTAAGAAAGGTCGTTCACCATATTGAGTGGCACACCAGGTCGGCATATAATAAAACCTTCGTACACTCCATATAATAATGCAATATTTTCCAAGACCAAGATGTTGGGAAGAACTTTAGTCAAAAATTAAATAAAAAAACTCCTTCACTTTATCGCTGGATATGATACAATCCTCTGGCACAAAAGTTTGGCATTACAAGTGATAACACTGCCGTTCTAAATTTTATGGTTTTATTGTGGTCAAACTTGCTCCCTTCGTGTTTCAAAGCAACCCATTAAAGAACCTTTGTCATCACGCGATTTAAGACGCCTGAAGATCCATTAAGACACATTAAGACGTCTTGTTATCACTTTATAATTTTGCTTTTATGAAATCTTTCATTATGAGTTCTTTTGTGATTCTCCATCATGTTAATACATGAATAGATTTACTTAAATATAAAAATTGAAGAGAAATAATTTTCTTAGAAACTAAAGCTTTAGGAAAAAACGAAGCTAGTTTTTTTTTGGGTAAGAAGAGTGGAAGCCCCAAACATGCTACTCCATTTCTCCTCCCCTTTGCCAATGGAGGAGAAATGGGGCATGGGAGAGGAAAAAAAACGAAGTACAAGTTCCCTGCGGGGAAGGAAGTAGGCCTCGGCAAGGTAAGGTAAAAGGTAACCGAGTAAGCCATGGGTCTCTACCTTTACCTTACCTTTTACCTTACTCGTGTCACTATAGTCTACCTTTACCCTACCTCAAGGTAATTACCGGGTTATCCGATACGGATTCTAAAAGATTCAAAATTTACTTTTACATGAGGGTTACCGGGTAATTACCCTATTACCTCTGCCCTAAAGGGTAAAAGATCAGGGTTACCCGGTATTTACCTTATGATAATTATATTTCAATTAAACATATTGGTATGTTTAGGATGATTCGAAGTATTACGTCCTATGAAATTTATCTTCTAATATCAGCATCATAATTATTTTATTTATCAAAATTATATAAATTTGATACAACACAAACTTTACTTTAACAGTTATTTGGAAAACCAATCAGAATATATTTTGATATAAAATTTTATTTTTTAAATATATTCGAAACCAGTTCAAATAAACGACTAAGATTTGCTTTTCAATAGAATGACTTATTCCTCATCAAAATATTAGTATTTAATATTTCATCATTATCATAAGTGTAATTATATCTTTTTTACATGTTATACTGTGGTACCCCACTTTTGGCAATTTTGAGGAAATTAAAACATTTTTGGAAAACTGTACCCTGGCAGCATTGTAAATAGCCTTCGGTACATCAAAACAGAGTGAATCCGGAAGATCGCGGGGATTCTCGAGGGATCTTGTAGAATCTGGGATTTGGGGTGCCGCAGTAAGGCCAGGCACCACCCTCCCTGCGAGCTCTGCAGTTAGGATCTCTAGGGCGCAAGGCGCAAAACCCGCCTTCGGAGGTTGCGTCCGCGGCTGTAGGGAAACCCTCCATAATTAGGTCAACCCTCGGGCGCCTTGACCAAGTTAGGATCCCGTTGGAAAGAGCTCGACACACTGATTCCAACGAGCCCAAGAACGCTTGGAACGGATGAGGACTTAGGGAGTTATCGCTACTGGAAGAAACGGAGGCGGTCGCCTACGGCGGAAGGAGTTCGCCACCGGCGCGAATTCCGCCTGCGCGGACGAGGGCGTTCGCCTGTGCACAGGCGCTTCGGCGTCGGCGGAAAATCCGCCTTGGGCCCTAGAAATGCGCCTTGGGAGGTAGAAAGTGTACGGCGCCTTCCGCGCCAGCGCGGCGCAGCGTACGTCGGAAGAGCCGCCAGAGTAATCAAATCGGTACGGACCATGCGGACGGGAAGGGTGGATGCGCTCTTGGACGGACGGAGTTGCGGCGGCGGAAGCGCCGACGGAGAGACAAGGAACGGACAGACTGGACGGAGACGGCTGACCACGGTCAACGCCTTCCGCGCCAGCGCAGCGCCGCGGACGGAATTCGCCTGCGCACAGGCGAACGCCTGTGCACAGGAGGATGAAGTTCCGCACCGGCGGAGAATCCGCCGAGGCTCCTGCCTGCGCACAGGCAGGAGTTGAACTTTTGTCCGACATGCGGACACACGCGTCAAGGCAGAGGGGGATTGGCCGAGGGGCGGTACGAACAAGTGTACCGCGCAAGGCGGAAAACTCGCCTTCAGCGCTACGCCCGCATGTCCGCGGGGTAATACGCTCGCGGAGTTCAAATCCGCCAATTCGAGCGTGAGAGTTTAATCGACGACGGCGGAGCGTGAAGCCGCGCGTGAGAGCGAAGACCGTTTCAGCGTACAGCCGGCGCGGCCATCAAGTGAGACGTTCTTCACGAGCAAGAGCCGACCATGACCTTCGACCGGGCGGCGGAGAACGTCCCATTCTTGAATTCGCGATTCCAATCTCTTGTGCGCGCTGCGCGCATCCATCTGCTGGCTGCGGAACATTCTCGACGTCGTCGCACAGGAGATTTCTTGTTGATTGAGGGAGAAGTGAGTGCGCGTGATTTGGAATTGAGAGCGATTAGAGTTTGCCGAGAGAGAAAGAAGCGCGGGCAGTGCGGAAGTAGAATGAGCGGGCGAGCGAACCCCAGGAACGCAATGACGAGACCGAGCAGATTGCGGATGGTGCCACTTCGCCTGCCGCAGAACGGGCTGCGCGCTTTTGAGGAGCGCTTAATAGCAAGAAAGCTCGATTTCTTGCTATGGGGATGGAATTACATCTGTGCGAATATGGTGCGCGAGTGGCTAGAGCCACATGGACCACCCTCGCGCGGATTGCGTCCGCATGTTGACCGGTGGACAGTCCAAGATTGGGCGCAGGCGTTGGGAAGATGTGCTGGCATGCCAGGGCATCTCCTTTTCGACAGTGAGAGCATCAAGGTGACCAAGCAAGAAGAGGCGCAATTTGTGGAGCTGTTCAAGACCGGGAGGTCTACCAAGAATGGGTACAGGACCCGTGATTACAAGGATCGATTTCGCCGAACTTTGTCCGCGGCGCTGATGCAATTACTGCAGCCGCACCGCGCCTGCTACATCACATTGTGGCAGGTCTCTTTTGTGGAGTGCGTCATCGAGGGAACTCCAATTCACTGGGCGAGCATCCTGCACAGGGTGATGCGACAGCACGCGTTTGAGGAGAAGGGGGGAACTCTAAACCATCTTTCTCCTTTCCTCATCAATTTTTATCGACAGCGGAATTGTTTGACAGCGGCGGAGCTTGAACATTTTCCGCCATTGTCCATCGACCATCCCGGGAAGTATGTGCGGGAGAACGAGGTCGATACTGATGCAGAGGAGTCACCGACTTCTACCCCATCAAGACGGAGGGACGAAGGGAGACACACCCCTGCAGCGCGAGTGCCGCGGAAGCGGCGATGGAGGGAAGAGTCCGAAGAGGAGCAGCATCAAGAACCCTCTGCTCCCATTCGACCGCGGCCGCTGTGCGAGCCATACAGCCGGCCGAAGCAGAAGGCACGCAGACTGGTGTTACCAGCTGACAGTGCGGACACGGCGACAATTGCGACGGAGATAGAAAGTGCGTCGCCAGAGAGGCGAGAGGAAGCGCGGACGACCGCAGGAGCAACGGGCCACGCTGCAACCTCGACGGGAGAAAGGCCGCCTACGGGCCAAGGGCCTCCGGAGTTACCACGTGCGATGCGGACAGATGTTCCGTTTGCGCACAGGCGAACCTCCGCGGACGGACGAGCCTCCGCGGACCGGCGAACACAAGTGGACGTGGATCTACGCTTACGCGTGGGAAGGAGCAGTCCGCCTGTGCACAGGCGCTCACCTGTGCACAGGTCGCCTGTGCACAGGACACCTCCACACGTGCCGCCTGTGCACAGGCAAGAATCACCCCCGTTCCAACGTAGGAAGGGGAAGGAGCCGGCGGAAGAACCGCCTACGAGTCACCGGCCCTCGGGGCCAGACCCTCCGGCGCACCACGCGCCGCAATTCGCGCCTTCGGCGCCAGGGCCTTCGAGCCGAGGAGATACGAGCAGAGAGCGTGCGGAGGCCGCACCATCGGCGGGAAGTCCGCCGATAGATGCGCCTTCGGCGGTAGGGCCTATAGGCCAAGCAACATCGGGCGTGCGGCCCCCGGCCATGTCGCCTTCGGCGATAGATGTCCGCGGCGCTACGCCTGCGACGGACAAGGCGCCGGCAAATGCGCCTGCGCACGGGCCGGGCACAGCCCCCACGGACCGATCAAGGGAGCAGCAGACGGAGGAGCGGAGTGACTGTCCGCGGGATGAAATCTCGATGCGCGATGCGCAATCAAACCCCGCGCAGCCACCCTCCGCTCGATCGCCTTCGGCGACGGACGACGGCGACAGGGAGGATGCGGTAGACCATCAACAAGCGAGAGACGGGGATGCCGCACGGGTACATTCGCCTTCCGCCTTAGACATTTTGGCGACGAGCAGCGAGGCTGCAGCCGTGCCTTCGCAGGCAGCACACGTCGACGACGTGCAGCCCCACTCGGGGCAGTCGCCGACGCAATCAATGGCGACTGAAATTCTCCACTCGGATGATGACGACGGAGGCTCCACGGAAGAAATGTCAGGAGCAGAAGACACCGAGGAGGAGGAGGAGGAAATTGTTGGAGCGCCGGCGGCGGCGCTCTCTGAGCAGGTGATTCCGTTGCTGCGGTACTTGGATCGCAAGGTCGATAAATACGCCGACCCACTCCAGCCGGGATCTTACATCGAGTTAGTGCGCAGGCGGACTCGCACTAAAGTCCACACCAGCAAGCTATTAGCTAGAGTGGACCAGGAGTTGAAGGACTTGAAGGAGAAGCATGCGTGCTTGTGGGGCCAGTACAAGCTTAATCAGAAATTCTACAAGCACTCCGAGAAGATGAAGGATGAGAAACTGGGCGAGCTCACCAAGGAGCAGGTGAAGGTCAAGGAAGCACTCGATTCTGAGCAGGCCCAGAATCGGATTTTGTCAGAGGAGCTCGTGCGACAGACGCGGTTGTTGGAACAATGTCAGCTCGCACGGCAGGCGGATGAAGAGTTAATCCGCAGGTTACAGTCAGAGTGTGGCGAATTGAGAGCGCAACGTGCTGAAGCCGAATCGCAATTAGTGATAATTGAAGAGGATCGCAGGAAGGAGGCGGATCGCACGAAGGTGGAGACGGCGAGGCGAGTCGCCCACTGTCTCAAGGGCTACGCCCACTGGGAAGTGAAGGCGCAGGAGAAACTCACACTGCGTGAGTTTGAATTGCGCGCAGCCGGGTTGTTGTCAGGCGACAGTAGGAGTCGGCGGAAGGTAGCGAAGAAGCTCGATGCCTTTCTGTCGAAGGCACAGGATACCATGTCTGCCTTCGAGGGGGAGGTGTCAGGGGCGTTGCAGAGGTTGGGACTGCGCAGTCGAGCGGACGACTGGCAGGGTAGGGAGTTAGTGCGCGGCAGTCGGCCGCGCAGGAGACGTAGTACAGGTTCCGCGGAGTGTAGTGTAGCGTGGTTCCGTGCAGGCGTGTAGCGTAGTGCAGTGTAGTGCTGGTAGGACTTAGAAGGTATAAAATAGTTCCAGGCGTTTTGCCTGGGGTTCTTTCCCATCAGAAGTATAGATCAGGAACCCATTTCCTTTGCGTGTTTGTGTCCTTGAGTTCTGTCACCACGCACGAGGAGTTACGACTTAGCGTTCCGCATTTTGTAGCTGAAGGCCTTCGGCCGAATGTTCAGAGCTAGTACATTGGTTAGAGACTTGAGTAGTTCGGATCTGCACCTGCGGGTGACTGCCGATGCTCAGAGCCAGTGACTAGTTAGATACTTGAACAGTTTCGCCCCTACACCTTCGAGTGTTTCTTTCTGATTGTACTCCTTGGGATTTTTCCCCTGAATGCCAAAGTGAAGTTTTGCTACTTCGTGTAAGCCTTGGTTGTAAATTCAGGTTACGCTGCAGCAGGTGCCTTGAGGGTAACCCCTGTAGTATTTCTGGGAATGACAAGTGCCTGAGAATTCAAACTCTTCAATAGACTGTTGTTGTGTTACTGGAATGTTTCTCAGTGAGTCCTTCAGTGCGGACCTGTGTTCTCTGCGCGTTTTGTGAGTTGAGAGTGTTGTTCACCGCGTCTGAGTGACTTCGATCCGAAGTAGGTAGTCCAAACCGGGTTTCCTACACTAGCAGCAAGCTAGTGGAAGCGTTGTAAAAGCCGGAGTTGGAAGTCACTGCCCGCAGCTTTGCCGAGTGTGCTTGAGAGAGACTTTCCCCCTGAAATCTTGAAGTAGAGGTCCTAACGGATCTCTGGGTTGTGTTTCTGTAGTTTCAGGTGTGTGTGTGTGTGTTTTACGCTGCACTGTGCGACCTCCGAGTGCGCTCCGAGTGGACACTTGCAGTATTTCTGGGAGTGACAGTTGCCTGAGAATTCAAACTCCTCAATAGTCTGTTAAAACGTGACACTTTGTACCCTGTGTGTTCCTCTGTCCCTGTGGGTTCGACCTTTCTACCACTATATTGCAGTTTTAGCCTTTAGTGGGTTATTACATATACAAGTAGGAAGAATTCATTCTTATACCGTGTTACATTTATATTTCATTTTTATCAGTAAATTCAAGTGAATTAAAATTTGTGCATTTTGCAAACTGGCTAGTATTGCTCACAACTTTCTGTGATGATTGTCATGATTTTCAAGTTCAATTATGTGATAATATTTCATAAATTCATATTTATGTGCTTCTCTTAATCTCAAGTTTGTAGCCAACACCATTTAGGTAAATAAATTTATATCTTTTGGATAAACATTGCATTTCAGTCTCGATTGAAATCATTCTTGTAATTTATTTAGTTTTAAAAAATATTTCTGCATTTAAATTTGGTTGCTTCACATATTAATATGATTAAAATGTTTTTAATTCGTCTGAATCTATTCTATCATGGATGATCAAATAATCATTATAAGATAAGATTAAGGAAAAAAATATAACAAAGCAAATGTCTAGTGTTTCTTGATTCATTTTTATGCTCTTCAATCTTGAGTTGTTTATATATTTCTCTTTACAAATGTGATGTTGATTCTTTGGCATGAATAATAATGATGATCGAATGTATATTTTTCCTTTTCTATTTCATTTATTGGTTTATTTTTATTTTATTAATTGCAATAAATATATTGAAGCTAATGATATCATGAAAACTATGTACAGTTTTAAATGTTGTGAGTTTTTATAATTTTCATAAAAATGATATTTTTAACTTTGAAATAATATATGTCTTTTAGAAACGATCCATAAATCTATTATAATTATATTATTTCAGATTATTTGTTATTCAAGAATTTAAATTCTATTAATCACAATTTTATCTTTAAAATTTTCATCTATAAATATTGCAACCTAGAAGAGTTCAATCATTGTTATTCAAACAACATTGAAGACATTATTGGAAGTAATTCTGTGTATAAACATAAAAAATTATGTTTAATTTTGCTTTAAAAAATCCAATATGATTTATTTAATATACTGTTATTATGCATAAGGGAAAATCTTTGTACAATATTTCTAATAATCAATTCCATTTCTTCTTTCCAAATCTGAATCAAAAAAGTATCACATCACATTGATAATGTCACTATGTGTGAATCAAGTTGTTGGTTTTTTCAAAATTTGACTACATTGTCTTTTGTACTAATTGTGAAACTAAATATGTAATCAAGAATAATTATGTAACAAGTAATTTGAATGGGTATTTACATATGTGCAGAGAATCAATCTCATGTACATGACTTGATAAAAATCCATCGATGATATAAAAAATTTAATATGTCAATAAATGATATCTTGACATTCATCACCAAGAATACTTAAATAATTATTGATCAGAAGATAACCATTGAATCAACCTTATTCAAGGATAAAATATATTCCCAGTTATTTTGTTAATGATCCTGTTAGCGCTGAACATGTCTAACCTAACTTAAAAGTATCGTATAATCGTGCAGCGGAAAATGTCAGTTCAGACAAAGAGACTACCACAAGGAATCTACTTGGTCAGAGCATTTACCGACAAATGTTCTTGTACCTCGTACTTCTCCATTGTAGAACGTAGACAGACGTTCTTGTGCCGTTCTTGTACTGTACCGAGCAGATGTTGAGAGGATTGGACAGAGAGGAACGAAGGCGGGAGCCTTGTACGAGATTGTAACACTGCCTTGTAACAGTCGATAGGATCCGGATTTCTGATTGCGCTGTCGTTTCGATGTTGCGTTTGGCTGGCAACGACAAGGATTTCTTTCCGCCCTCGGGATCCGGTCGGGCTCTGCTGATTGGTCGAATCCTGTGCTTATAATGCTGCTGACTGCAATTGCATGCCCTTGACTCTGTCTGCAAATGATGCACGGAGAAATTGGGGCCGAGGACTCACTGATTCAGTGCGTCGACAGATATGGCGGCAACCTGCGGGACGCAGTTTTTGAACAATTACTACGTCGACGATGATGATGAGGAGGAGGAGTCGTCGACCGACGCACTGATCGTGCTCTTGACTCATCTTGAGCGAGTAAGGATTTAATGGGAGCCTGCATCGCATCCCAAAGGTTCTTCTGACTCTTTGAGTTGGATCGGGATGCTTCTTTCGTAGGATTGCACTGAGAAACTGTCCCTCATTGTGCTAGGGCTTCTTAAGAGAATGTCTTGAGAATTTTCGACATGGAGGTCATCTCGCCCTGCCCCTCCTCATTTGACCTTTTCTTCCCGTTCTAGGGTAGGTGCGCGAAAGAGCATGATCGTGATCATGAGAGAGCCCTAGTCGGGCTTTTCGTAGAACTGCTCTGAGACATGGCTGTACTTTTGCTGTATACGTGCCTTTTGGAACTCGACCATCACACGGCTTTGCACAGAGGTTGGGTGGTTGCGACAGAGGTACAGTGGAGGATTGCACTCTATTCAGATTGAGGTTTCCGCTACTGTGCAGGGAGGGTGTATGTACCACCAATCTCTGTGGGTGCTTAAGCAAGTCACGAGGTTTTGAATTCCATTTGCGCGCCCTTTAGCTACAACCCTTGGTCGAGAATGACTTATTTACACGACGAGTTTGGGCGTTCAGCTTTAACTTCACAATACAATCTATACCATCTTCAGAACAAACCTACCTCGAAATCACAACTTCTGCCAAAAGTGCAAGCTGCATCAAGCCCCGTTTATCAAAAGCGCATTTTCTGTGAACATAACGAAGGTAAGCTTTGCCCTAGGAACATCAAAAATTCGTCGATCTTGGTTTGTTATATTCCTTCATCGAGTTTCTTGTCTGATTTAAAGTGCCAACTTCAAGAAATTCATTCGGTCATGCTCGACCTAAACCTTATTGATTGGAGTGTATGGGTGAATCTGCATAAATATAAGCGAACCAATTTGCAATGAAAATGACAATAAACATCTGCTTTCCATTCCGAACGAGGTCATACCTGTCTTTGACCGTCAGCCTCTATGTCGTAGTACCATACTCAAATTTGCCGACGGTAGCCGTAGGAGAAAAGGTAACGTGCTACATGTAGCATCTGCACAGAACGCTGGCTGTGCCAGTACCTGTTGAATTGAGTTGCGGTACGGCTGACGAAGTACGCAGTTCAAATTTTCTGAGAATATCATGAATCAGAACGTCGTCGGCTGGGACCATCGGACAGGTAAGAAAGCAGATTGACCATAACCCAGCTGGCCTCACGGGCTGATTCAGGTCGTGATGTGGGTCCAGGGATACGCAAGCAATATTTTGAAGTATGCAGCGAATTCAAGGACGAGCTTGTCAGGCAGCAAAAAGCTAAACGCTTTCGACAGACGCAATGTACTGGCCTTCCACTCAGGGTTGGTGTTGGAAATAGGTTTGTAGCTGAGGGTCAACTTATGGCAACTAGTGTCGGGATGACGGTCGATGGCCTCGATTTGTTCTTTATCCACTGGCCAGACTCTGTTCACCGTGTGCTCAGACCGGAAAAAGGTTGTGTACCTCGAACAACTCTACGTTCAGGTCAGAGAGAGTGAGTGAGTGAGAGAGAGAGAACACCAAGACTGCTGCCAGCAATGAGATCCAGCCATAGAACATATTTCAGATTTCATTGAGCTCTTGTGGTTCACCATTTGGATGGAACCTAGCAAACATGGACAACTCAAGTTCCAAGAAATCTGACTTACAGAAATAGCTGAAAATAGATTTGACGATGGTGACATGCGACTGAATCATCCTGATACGCCAAGGCTGTGAATTTTGCCAGGGAGGCTCAACTGATGTCGGTATGAGCTAGTCCAGCCTGGTTGAAGGGACAGGCAGGAGAAATCGCTCCAAGACGCTTTCAGAAAGCTCGGACAGGCACACATGAACTTGTGGCTAAGGTTTGGGGGTTTCTCTCACTGTCAGGTTTGTCTTCTTAGTTTAAAAACATGTCGGTTCTGCGAGCACTGTAGAAAAAGGTTGACATGAGCCACATGGTCTCGTGGGGACGACGGGCTATTCCAGCGACCTCAAGGCGGCGGAGGCCGGATGTAAATCATTGTGTGGTCCGGAGGTTGGCCTGTGAGGTAAGTCAAATAAATGATAAAGAAAGCTTGATGACATCGATGACCTTCCGAGTCCTACCTCAGCACCAACGAGATACCTTTGGTGTTTGATACATCTTTTATCGACTGACAGATGTTTTGGCAATAGGCCAGCAATCAATCAGCGGCCTGTAGATAAAATGGGGGAGTTGTAAGGCCAGGTGAGTGTCAACTGCACTCACAGGAAAGTCAGCGAAAGTTGAATGTTTGAGGATGGATGGAATGTAGTTATGAACAAGTTCAGTTTGGTTTCGGGGACTGTATTCATCTTGTTTAGGAAATGTAACCTGGTGGACATAAACTCAACCGGCTGTTATGTCTACGAAATCCTTACGGTTGCTATCGTCTCAGTCAATTCCATTCAATGCTCAAAACTTGTTCATAACTTTAGTTATGAATAAGTTTACAACTATGACTAAACTTTTTCATGGTTCGACCTCAAACCTGGCAGGATACGTAGAAATAACAGACGATGTGCTTACAGGAAGGATCCAGAAGCTGAATATAGTACCGTGATGAGGCGGGAGCTTGCAAAGATGATCTACGATGACCTGTCTAAGACGGGTTGCCGTACGATCAATGCCCTCAAGAAGAGGAAAATCTCGGAATCTGGTACTCGTTCTGCTAGACAGGAGGTTGAGGCGGACATCAACAACCACAAGATGGTCTTCTTCGATTTGCGGGAGAATAATCTTATAAGTCCTCGACATGCAAGGCAGCTTCAAAACTTCAGAAATGAGATCGAGATGGACATCAGGAACCGAAGGGATGTTGAGCCACCGAATGTAGGATCCACCGTGTCGTGGGAGATTCTACAAAAAATTCAGGAACTGGAGAATACCAAGAACATACCGAGAATTAGGAAAAATGTACCAGCCTCCCGTGCTACTCATCACCATCATCCAAGCAATCGTTCTCTACCTCCCAGGACGTCCACGGGTAGCCTGCCCATAAAACCTGCCAAATCGGCAGAGGTTACCTGGGCAATCTGAAGAGTTCAAGGTCGGAAATTTGGAAAAAGCAAAAGCTTCATTCATGACTAGCAAAAAATCTTTTAGGTGGTAAGCTCTGACGCACACCAGAAGGTACATACCACCACAGAAGCTAATGACTTGTCTAAGGCATCCCGAAGGCGTTCTGAAGAGTTCAAGGTCGGAAATTTGGAAAAAGCAAAAGCTTCATTCATGACAAGCAAATAATCTTTTAGGTGGTAAGCTCTGATGCACACCAGAAGGTACATACCACCACAGAAGCTAATGACTTGTCTAAGGCATCCCGAAGGCGTTCTGAAGAGTTCAAGGTCGCGTCTATGGAATTACCATGAACTGCAAAAAAAATTAAAAAATGCTTGTCAGAACATTTGCTTGGAAATTCTGTCGTGCGTGAGTGATACTCCACGTACTCCAAAGATGTTATTCTCGTACTGATGTTGGTCTAATAAACGATAAAACTTTTCTGCTGAAGGTTCAGAAGCCCGTGATGTATTTTTATTTTTAGTTTTCAATGACGTTTCTCCGTCTTCTGGAATGCACCACAATCGTCTTTTTCCATTAAGTGAAGGGTCCATAAAGTGACCTTCACTTACTAGAGGGACCCTTCACGATGCACCATGGGAAGGCTAAATGGACCAATGAATTCCTCAGCTGAGTAAAGTAAAGGAGTTACTTGTTGAGTACGATAAGGTGGTTCCGAATATCAGAAGAAAGTATAAAGAGGACAAGAACAAAACAGCAATTCGCAGGCCTCTCAATGTGTATTGCAACAATAACTCGAGGTGAATTCACGTTCAAAAACTGCTGGAGGCAGAAGCAACCAAAAAGCATGTAGAAAAAGTTGAAGAAACACGCTCTCTCACCTCGAACTCCGAGCACGCGAAGATTTGGAAACTCGGAATCAATCTACACTAAAGTAGTCGAAACTTGAAGATGTAGATCTTCAAGCACTCAAGATCATACTGAAATACTCCCACTTCAAGCACTTCCCCCAGTTCTCTCCCGAGTCCGTCTCGTCTCGGCATTTATTCATCATCGCTGTCCCTGATTCGGGTCCAACGAGTGAACTTACAGTTTGTTCATGACCAGAGGGCCCAACAAATCAGCCAGTCCATCGAAAGCGACATGAAGAATGCCGCGGCTCAGGCTCAGGCTCAGGGTCCACGCCCTACATGCACGAGGTGGCTACAATCCGCCATGGAATTTCTATTACGTGAGAATAAAAATGCTGCGCACGTCTGCCTGCCTGCCTACCTCTCCAGCATCGAGTCCTGCACTCTGATCTGCAGCAGATTTTCCAATGCTTGCATTGGAAAATCTGTGCATTCTTCTCTTCACTCGGTGCGTCTGCTTTACAAGCTCTTGCGTTCTTGCTCTGGACAGCCCCTTCCTCATATACACTCAGCCCGTTATCCTATACCACCATACCAGGCTCGGGGCCGAAGTGAATCTTTTTGAATGATAGCGCGCGCACGCACGCAAGTAGTTACTTCCGTCTCTGATGTCATCGCGTCGGTTTCGCAAGTACTCTGAGATCAGCACAATCAATTTTGACTCAGATGAAGGAACCACCTCCACTGTGGCCGTCTAACCGATATTAGCGAGATCCGAGTGCCGATTTGTCTTCCTTTCATGGTTGGAGGACTGAAATACCTTGTGACATCGGGGCTCCGGCTGAAGGTAAATGATATGCAGCGTCACTAAGCGAACAATTGCGAGTAAATTACGATAGACCACGTACCTGCAGTCAAGCACAAAGGCTCCATATTTACTTCACAATATCCAAATCATTCTTGAGATTATTCCTTCAGCAAGAGAATGACATACATCTCTGGGTATGCTGCAGTTCATTGCAGAATCAAGAGTGGCATAACCTGAGCAGAATATGAATTACCTTAACACCATCTAGCTTACTGAACATGTACGAACTATGACTTGTGATAGTTAAATATACACTATGGTTGATTTGAAAACATGGTTTCCACGAGAACCAATTACGGTACTTATTGAAAATCAGGTAATCGTGTAAAACTATGCCATCCATTCTCTAAACAAGATGAATTTCACCTGTCATTGGCCTCCTCGTCTCCTTCGCCAATGATGGGCATGGTCGGACCATCCAGAATAGAAAATCTACCCGAAACAACAAAACAAACAGAAAACATTATTTCAAGCACATGAGAATACAAAACCAAGGAATCCACAGCATAGAAAGTTTCCTCTGTTGCTGCCTTCACCACTTAGGCTTGCTTACCTTCTAGCCAACCACAACAATGCTGAAGTAGATCCAATGCTTGCAAAACTATAAGGTGATCCTCTCATCTGGCCAGCGTTATCTTTGCTCTTGAATTCCCTTGGGTATGCCCACATTAGCAGTGGCAGTGGCCCATCAGTAGCCGGGTCATACGCTGGAGGTAAATACAAATTTGCTGTAAGTTGCACACCATCGCTCCGTTCGTATCGTGTAATCTCCTTCTTCAGATTAGCTATTTGAGGATACGGATGAGAGAAGTCTGTAATTTGACAGACAGTTTGCTCAGGCCAGGATCGCAGATAATACTGAGGTGGTTCGGTTTGAGATTCCTTTGAGACCAAAATACGTAACTTGTTCAGGTCCAGATCTCCATCCAACTGATCTGACATCAAAGCTACGACTGTCTCGAAATAAGTCTCCTTGCTGCTTTCCCAGATTCGCTGTTTTTCACCTGACTCACTGCCAAACCAACGAGAACTTAGAAATCATAGGACCGCTGAGTTTTAATTATCACTTTCTTGCAGTCAAGCCTTGGATGCCCACACTAGAACCAGAGGGGAAAGCGTACATAGTAAGGATAGTAGGCACCAACTGAAACAATTGAGAAAAGTATCGAAGGTAAGTCCCCTGTTCGTAACGGAGGCTCCGTTATAACTGGACTGCAAAGATCAGAAAGCCCTGGTGGAGGAACTCACAATTCTCCTGGCAGGCTTGTTACATGAATGAGCATGAAGGCGACAAAGGCCTAAGCAATGATGAAATTTTATATTATTCTTACATTTCCAGCAGATCCAAGAAAGGGATATTGCCTTGTGGGGTCGCGCCACTTCCATTCAGGAGCAGCCTCTTCTTGCCATCAGCGTCTTTGACACCTGCAAGAACGTACGTTCCAAGAGAAGTTCTGCGAAGCATGGGTGAACCAGGATCTGCGTAGACATCTTCTGATGAGCGACCAAAAAGCTTACGCCCTTCTGCTTCAAGATTCCCAGGTGCAATCATCCAAGTTCGAGTGCGTCGTGTTTTGTACCATGACTCATACACCAGAGCAAGTCCTTCATCCCCCCAGACAACAGTTGCCGACATGGAATTGTCATGTGCACATGAGTACACAGATATCTGTCAGTAAATGGAGAATGAATTCAAGGTCATTCGTTGAAGGAATTCAAATCCTTGTGTAGTTACACAAGGATTTGGTTTGACAAGAACGAAACGATACGATCGAGTCAAATTGCCTCGGACTATTATCGGTACAGTGCTTGAGGATTTAGCAGGCAGCCGACCTGTTCCTGTGCACGAGCCTGTCGGCTGTTCCTGCAATTGCAGTTTTCACCTTTTGACCTTTCCGCACCATAATCCGCGTGCTTTGCTGCCGCTTCACTTTCTTCTTTACACAGAATTCACTCGGCTGGAGAACTTCGGAGAAAGCAAGATAAGGCAATCTTCAAGTCCACTTTAAAGATCGTTGACTGTGTGCTTCCCTAGGCTAAAACGTTTGACTCTTGTACATAATTATTGAATATAGGAAAGTCAAACGAGAACCTTCTGAGAATGACTCAAAAGTCATTCTCAGATTCCACGCACGGTTTTGAAGCTCACTGGTCTATGTGAGCTGGACCGCGTACCATTGGCCCAAAAGGCTTCCCGAGGAAACTCAGAAACTCACCCACACAAGAAGGAATCTAGCAGAGAAGGCAAGTTCTGCTTGCACATATGGGATGGTCTGGAGGGATTGAGGATTTCAATTGAGCGACATCACAAAGCTCCGTCTGATGAATGTGATTTTCGTGCACTTGTATTAGCGTTTCTCTACTGACGAGGAGGAGAATCAAATATATCGCATGCTCTCTATCGTGCTTCTAGAGCGGGCGGGCGTCGATTACGCAAGTTAAATACAATGTCTCTGCCCCCTGCGTGTTCGGCCACTTCCACGTCGAGGGTAAGGAAATCGCAATAATCTATGCAAAGTACAGTATAGCAGTTTAGGGTTTAGCAGTTCTGGAACGTGTTTGCGCTATATCCAATTTTGTCTTGAAATCTAAGAATCTCAGAGCTGCATTAGGTGAGATCGGTCCAGGTTGTTTGATTGCTGATCTGATCTGCATCTGATGTATCAGTTAAACGACTCCGTGTACGAACTTCATAACCCAGGAGTTGAATCAGTGCTGGACGTTGTATTCTTTCACGGCCTACAATCGTCACACACCTCTGTACCTCACCTATCAACATGGATATCAAGCGGTTCTCACAAGGAAGTATGGCCGCAGGCCTGGATCCCGCAAGAGTTTCCGGGAGCTCGGATTCTCTCTGTCCAGTACGATGCTTCTATCAGGACATCAGCAGAGCATGGAAGATTAGACCTCTACCTCACAGCCGAAAGTTTGATGCATAATCTTATAAATGCGAAGGTGGGGCAGCATCCTTGGCGTTCAGTTATACTCGTCGGTCATAGTTACGGAGGCCTTGTGATCAAACAATTGTGCTTCCACGCACACTCCAGCAAAAGCAACAAACAAATAGCTCGATTTCTCAACTCCGTCACAGGAATTTTCTTCTATGGAACGCCGCACCATGGAATTTCATCATTCTTCACTCCAAATGGAACAAAACTAAAGGAGGCTAGCCCTCTACTCGACTATGTCAACCTGCTTTGCGCAGAATCAGGTCGCCTTCATGAAAATTTTGATGCTTTACGTCTGTCCTACGAGTGGAGCATTGCTGGAGTTGGAGAATCGAGACCTACGATCATGCTAGTGAGTGTGGGACTGACATGTTTGTTCTTTACTTTTATCCTCTTGATTCTAAACTGCTGAAACAGCAGCATTAATTCTGCATCAAAATATCATAGTTTGTAACCCAGTACTTTTATGAAATTGTTCGGATATCACTCACAATAGATCTTGATAGGTTTCCTGAAGTTTGCCGAATCCCAGTTTCACTTTTGGAAATCCATCCACGATACAATATTTTCAGATTACTAGTCTGACCAGTGGTTTGTTCCAACCTGTTCCGAAGTTTAGGATGCAAAGTCTCAGAACGCTGTTGCTAACTGCATTCTCAGAATTCTGAGACTCTGCTGTTGCAGAGTCTCAGAATGTGAGATGATTGTAGTTGAGGCTTCAGCTCGGTACGGCGACTTCACTGTGGAGCATGAGGATCATATCTCTCTCTGCCAGCCCGAGAGCAAGACTTCAAATACTTACGTACGGTTGACATCGTTCCTGCAAAGGTTACAAAGCAATAAGGTTGCGCACACGAACATGTCTTCTGTCTTGGCAATTGCAATTGTTCGTCAATAAAAGCAAAGATTAGCCCATGAGACCCTCTTTCAGATGTATGAGAGCCAAAGTAGGTTCAAGAAACCACACGAGTTTATTGTGGGCATCCATCGATAACTAGATCCCTGTCAACAAGATTTCAAATTGTGGCTTTCAAGCAAGAGGTCATTCTAGTTGAGTGAGATTCTTCCTAACCTACAGATCTGAACTGCGTTTGGCTACTGTGATTGGATACAGGTGAACAGGAGGATTCCTGATAATCTCCAGACGGTGCCGAAGATTGCAATGAGCCTACATTCTCACTTACTAGTAGAGGTTCAAAAAATTTTACGCACAGGTCCAGCAGCAGTTGCTCTTTGCGGCATGGGAGGAGTAGGGAAAACAACTCTCGCAAAGCTGTTGTTCAATGAGTTGTGTGCTGAATACGAATACACTTGTTTCGTTTCGAGATGTACGGACATGAAAAATACCAAGGAGATAGAAGACAAAGTGTATTCCTCGATGCATCATCTTGGCAAACAGCTTACACAAGGAGTGGAAAAATGGAAACCGACTGATTTGAGACAGCAAACACTTCTCCTTGTTCTGGATGACATTGACAATGGTAGTCATGTTGCACTTCTCGAGGACATAGCTTCGAAGAACGATTGCGCAAACAGTCGTTACATTGTTACCTCTAAAGATAAAGACATTTGGAACAGTTTAGATAGTTTGGATTCATACGTGTTCGACGTGAAACTCTTGAATGACGAGAGCTCCACAGAGTTATTTATGAGCTACGCATTTCCGTATCAGACCAAACCAAGTCCATCACTGGAGAAATGGGTACCCAAGATCGTCAATAAATGTGATGGACTACCATTAACTCTAGAGGTGATAGGCAAGTATCTGAAGACGAAAGTCAGTGAAAGCATATGGATGCAATGTTTCCAAGCTCTGGATGAAGCAAAAGACGCAGGGCGTTTGGATGATAAGTTGTGGGCGCAATTGAAAGTGTCCTACGACCGTTTGGGTAGTCAGGAGAAGGAAATATTCCTTGATGCTGCGTCATTCTTCAGCAATTCCACCTGGAACCTGCGAGAAGCTAAGGCTTGCTGGCGCGTGCTTTATGGCTACGAAGATATCCAATGGCAGACTCTGGTAGACTTGTCTCTTGTCTACGATGTAATAGAAGAGGAAAATATACAAATGCATGAGCAATTAAGGTCTCTGGGAATAAGATTGGCTTCAGGATGGGGAACAGGTGGCAGATGTAGGACTTGGACTCCCAAAAATGTCCCTTCGAGGTTTAATTCCTCAAACTACAATGAGAGGATTACAGAAGGACAGTTCTATTCCAATGATCCAGGCTCATCAAGCACTGGTATGGGAACACCTATTGAGGTACGAGATTATGTTACTTTGACTTTCAAGGTCCCGTCTCCTCTCTATAGTACTCCCATGTCGGATATCGGTTGTTGTTGTAGATCATTGAAATTCACGTTAACTGAGGCACGTCATTGTTTGGTCGGGTGTTTTTCGCTGAACTTTTTTATTGACTCTTGTACACGACCGTTCCAAAGCTTCACTGCCCTTCCTGTTGGTCAACGTACTGCTTTCTTGAACCCAAGAAATTGTCTGAGTAGATCCTCTGCCTTTCCTACATAAATGTCTATCGAAGTCCTTCACTGTCAGTCAGCATGCTTCTGTGAGAAATCAGCAATATAATTTGATAAAGTCGCAGCCTTTCCTTCTTAAACGTAATTCAAAGCAATCAACGCACTGGTTTTGCTTCTCCTAGAAACTCCCTTTAGTAGTATCAAACAACTATCCTTTCATTATGTCATTGATAGCGCACTTTCTCTCTTTATCTTGCTGTCGGGATATTCATCACGTTATATAGTCTCTACACCGCGTTACTCAGTTTGCTCATCCTGACCCTATCTGGACTTCGAAACGAGAAGCGTCTTGTTGTCAAATACCTGGCCTGTGATCTCTAACGGATGCTCCTCCTCACTCAATTTGGACTTTACTGTTAAGGATGTCATTGACTTTGAACCTGAAGACTCGATGGCCCTGATCAAATGAAATGCTACAAGTCTGGTAGGTCAAGTTTAGATCATGGACTATATTTGTGGCCTGGAATGTGAACTAGGCCCTGGGTGTTTTGGTGCAGGAGGTCATAGCGCTACGACTTGAACACTCGATGCTCCTCGACTTGAGAGATATTGGCCAGATGAAGAAGCTGAAATATTTGGATTCCGAGGAGTTGATGTTGAATGAAGTAGGTGGCAAGCTTCCGAAGAATCTGACCCTTCTTCGACTCCGTGGAGAAGTGAACAATCTTCATAACCTGGTAGACCAAGGGCTCGCGAGAAGTTTGGCTGTTCTGGACTTGACGGCACCGCTCACATGTTTGCCAACAACCGTCAGTGACTTTCAAAACCTTGAAGTTATGAAATTCGCAGGCTGCCTCTTCCAATGTCTTCCCGAAGCATTCGGACAACTTCCCAGGCTTTGTCATCTTACATTCACTTCGTGCGAGAGACTTTGTTCACTCCCCGAAGCTTTTGGAGGGCTCTCACAACTGCGATCTTTGGAACTTCGTTTGTGTTGGAGGTTGGAAGCATTGCCGGACAGGTTCGGAAATCTTTCCCAGCTACAAAGCCTGGATTTAAGTGGGAGTGATATCTCAAAACTGCCTGAGAGCTTCGGAAATCTGTCCCAGCTACAAAGCCTGGTAATAGATAGGAGTCCAATCTCAGAACTGCCTGAGAGCTTCGGAAATCTGTCCCAGCTACAAAGCCTGGAAATAGATGGGAGTGATATCTCAAAACTGCCTGAGAGCTTCGGAAATCTGTCCCAGCTACAAAGCCTGGAAATAGATGGGAGTGATATCTCAAAACTGCCTGAGAGCTTCGGAAATCTGTCCCAGCTACAAAGCCTGAAAATATATGGGAGTGATATCTCAAAACTGCCTGAGAGCTTCGGAAATCTGTCCCAGCTACAAAGCCTGGAAATAGAAAACAGTCCAATCTCAGAACTGCCTGAGAGCTTCGGAAATCTGTCCCAGCTACAAACCCTGAAAATATATGGGAGTGATATCTCAAAACTGCCTGAGAGCTTCGGAAATCTGTCCCAGCTACAAACCCTGACAATATATGGGAGTGATATCTCAAAACTGCCTGAGAGCTTCGGAAATCTGTCCCAGCTACAAACCCTGACAATATGGGGGAGTAAGAACTCAAAACTGCCTGAGAGCTTCGGAAATCTGTCCCAGCTACAAACCCTGACAATATGCGGGAGTAAAATCTCAGAACTGCCTGAGAGCTTCGGAAATCTGTCCCAGCTACAAAGCATGGAAATAAGTGGGAGTGATATCTCAAAACTGCCTGAGAGCTTCGGAAATCTGTCCCAGCTACAAAGCCTGGAGATACGTGGGAGTGATTTCTCAAAACTGCCTGAGAGCTTCGGAAATCTGTCCCAGCTACAAAGCCTGGAGATACATGGGAGTGATTTCTTAAACCTGCCTGAGAGCTTCGGAAATCTGTCCCAGCTACAAACCCTGACAATATGGGGGAGTAAAATCTCAAAACTGCCTGAGAGCTTCGGAAATCTGTCCCAGCTACAAACCCTGACAATATGGTGGAGTAAAATCTCAGAACTGCGTGAGAGCTTCGGAAATCTGTCCCAGCTACAAAGCCTGGAGATAAGTGGGAGTGATATCTCAAAACTGCCTGAGAGCTTCGGAAATCTGTCCCAGCTACAAACCCTGACAATATGGGGGAGTAAAATCTCAAAACTGCCTGAGAGCTTCGGAAATCTGTCCCAGCTACAAACCCTGACAATATGGTGGAGTAAAATCTCAGAACTGCCTGAGAGCTTCGGAAATCTGTCCCAGCTACAAACCCTGACAATAAGTGGGAGTGATATCTCAAAACTGCCTGAGAGCTTCGGAAATCTGTCCCAGCTACAAACCCTGACAATACGGGGGAGTAAAATCTCAAAACTGCCTGAGAGCTTCGGAAATCTGTCCCAGCTACAAACCTTGATAATAAATGGAGTGAAATCTCAGAGCTGCCTAAGAGCTTCGGCCGTCTCGCTAGTCTGCAGGTCCTGAAGCTCTCAGGCATATGTTGAGACTCCAAGCCTTGCCGGATACTTTTGGGCAGCTTTCACAGTTGTCGCACTTGACGATGCAGGGCGGCACCATCATCCAAAAAGTCCCGGAATCGTTCGGCAATCTGGCCAACCTGTCCACATTGGACATCATCGACTGTCCCTTTCTTAACTACTTCGGGGTTCCGAAGAGCACCGAAGTATGCATTCGAGGAAGACGGATGATATGAAGAGATGTTCGCCCTTGAGTTATTCGAGCGGAGCGTAGCGTTTGGAGTAGAACAACTTCACCTGGAGTCTTTTTTGGAGTGGTTGTGAAGGTTATGTTACCAATCAATATTCACATGTTTTCTAGTATGGAAAAATAGGTCAATTTCACTAGAAGAACTCAAGTTTTAGTTTTGTTCATGTTCAAAAGTAGTTCAGTGAGTGGTGGTGCGATCTTTCCACTTGGTCGCGATTGACCATAATTTGGTGATTTGGAGGACGGGAGAAGTTTTGCGGACGTAATCAAGGTTCTCGTGAGATTGTAATCTAGTTGTAGTTTGGAAGTGCAGGTGAGGGAATCGCTCGATTGTAATGTGCAAGGAACTGGTAGAGGAAAATTCAAGTTCGGTTTTGGCCTTTAGACTGAGGCCGGAGCAATCGAGTTGATTTGCCTCTGTTTCTTCAGCAGTGGACGGTGCCTGTTACGTGAGGATCACTTTGCATTGGGCATGGATGTTGGAGCCTTCGATCCGCAACTGAACTTGAATTCGCGAGATGGGCCTATCCCGGGGATCAACTGAGAGTTGTTAGTGGGGCGGAAGTTTTGGGATTTCTGTGTTCGCATGGCTATGGCTCTTCGACCTAGAGTGGGGTCCCAATTGTACAGTTCAGCAAAGGAGTGATTAAAGCAGCGGAGTGAAGGTTGGCAGAGAAAAGAGCGCTCTATTCGTAAGCGTCGGAGTTGAATCTTGGTGAAGATTCAAAGTGGTGAACCACAGTAATCTGGCCTTTGGTGCTAAATTGGACGCTGTCATGTCATCCAGATGAACGTCGTGGGTATTTTGCTTTATCTCTCAGCTGCATCTAACTCGTCTGGAGGTTGCTCTGAGTGTGCTTGTGTACTTGGCTTTGGATTTTGTGTTCTCCTGCTTTCGTGTCCAATTAACTCTCTTAGCTTTCCGTGTACTTCAGTCAAGTCCCAGTCTTTGCCGTAGGTTGAGTTTAGATTCAGAACTCTGCACTCGGAAACAAATCGCCAGAGCTTCAGTCAGGAAATCTACTTCTAGCTCCTGCAAGTTCGACAAAGATTGCTCCGAATCATGTGAGCCCTCCATCGTAAGTTTATGCTGGGTCTCTACTCACCTCGCCTCCAGTTTCCAGACCACTTCATCATTGGAACGACAAAGTTACACAAAGTATCGCAGGAGTGCAGTTGTTTCAGGCTGCTTTCTGAAATAACAAAGAGTTTGCTCGTATTCTTATGAGGTGAAATGTTCTATTTACACATAATTATCTAACTCGGTCACGATTTGAAGAGTGTTCTTCGATTTGACAATTTTCACTAGAGAATTTGACCAAAACGTAACCAATCAAGGATCGCTCCTTCCCACTTCTTGCGCTCTTATCGTCATCGTGACTGTCTTACATTCGAATAGTGGAAGGCATCTGCATCAACTCCCACCTTCACTCTGCGCTCTACTCCTCGTACAATCCTGTTGTAGATTCCCTCGCACTGACAACGATTGCCGACCGATGGATTTCATGTCTCCAATGGCTTCTACTTCAAACCGACATAAACCCTGTTCCAACAGCGTTGACTCCCTTGCTCACTGTGTAGATGTCACAATTGCTATGTTTGACTTTGATTTCCTTGTGCAATGTGGTTCATTACATGGACTGAATCAAATTGCAACATCCAACCGTGGATGTATTTGGCTCCCAATTTGTTAAACTCCATATAAACCGCATTACCGCAGTCTCCAGCTTCTAATCATTTTTTTAGGGATGCAGTTTCTACGTATGAATCAAAATGATTTCAAACCGTATTCAAAATTATGCACCCATAAGTAGCAATAGAATAGCCTCACTTGCTCAAGATCGAATAAGGGCAATAGAGCTCTGGCAATCAGCAATTCGAGCTCGATCTGCACTTGCTGCTGGAGCACGGAGATCCGGCTGAAGATGCTGCAGCTCTGATCGTTGCTCGCGTCGCCGCGAGCGTGGGCGACCAGACATGGGCGCAGGTTGTCCATCGCCACGTTGATGGGCGTCCCCTGGAAGTTGCCACCGTGGACGGCCCGGTCGCGGGCCACGTCAATGAGCGCGCTGTCGTTACCGAATCAAATCGAGGCAAAGCGCCACCTCGGCGACGAGCGCCAGCACGTGGCCGCCAGGCCATCCTTGTGTTGCAGAGCGAACGGCTTCAGCCGCCCCACGAGCTTCAGAGCGTCGTGCGCCGTCACGATGTCGAAGGTCTCGGTCGCGGCTTTGGATTCGGGGCGGCCCGTCGATGCGCTTGCCGAGGAATGTCTGCAACGTCTGCAGGATGGACCACCGAATTCCCGAGTAGCCCCCGAGAATTCGGTGCACCGATCGTCCGAGCACCACCGTCACGTCCGGCCTGGGCCACCATGAGCGTGAATCCCTGGATCAAAACCTCCTCGGTGTCGTGAAATTTGTGCACCAAGTCGGCCACTGGAGAAACTGTCCCTCATTGTGCTAAGGCTTCTTAAGAGAATGTCTTGAGAGTTTTCGAGATGGAGGTCATCTCGCACTGTCCCTCCTCATTTGACCTTTTCTTCCCGTTCTAGGGTAGGTGCGCGAAAGAGCATGATCGTGATCATGAGAGAGCCCTGGTCGGGCTTTTCGTAGAACTGCTCTGAGACATGGCTGTACTTTTGCTGTATACGTGCCTTTTGGAACTCGACCATCACACGGCTTTGCGCAGAGGTTGGGTGGTTGCGACAGAGGTACAGTGGAGGATTGCACTCTATTCAGATTGAGGTTTCCGCTACTGTGCAGGGAGGGTGTATGTACCACCAATCTCTGTGGGTGCTTAAGCAAGTCATGAGGTTTTGAATTCCATTTGCGCGCCCTTTAGCTACAACCCTTGGTCGAGAATGACTTATTTACACGACGAGGTTGGGCGTTCAGTTTTAACTTCACAATACAATCTATACCATCTTCAGAACAAACCTACCTCTAAATCACAACTTCTGCCAAAAGTGCAAGCTGCATCAAGCCCCGTTTATCAAAAGCGCATTTTCTGTGAACATAACGAAGGTAAGCTTTGCCCTAGGAACATCGAAAATTCGTGGATCTTGGTTTGTTATATTCCTTCATCGAGTTTCTTGTCTGATTTAAAGTGCCAACTTCAAGAAATTCATTCGGTCATGCTCGACCTAAACCTTATTGATTGGAGTGTATGGGTGAATCTGCATAAATATAAGCGAACCAATTTGCAATGAAAATGACAATAAACAACTGCTTTCCATTCCGAACGAGGTCATACCTGTCTTTGACCGTCAGCCTCTATGTCGTAGTACCATACTCGAATTTGCAGACGGAAGCCGTAGGAGAAAAGGTAACGTGCTACATGTAGCATCTGCACAGAACGCTGGCTGTGCCAGTACCTGTGGAATTGAGTTGCGGTACGGCTGACGAAGTACGCAGTTCAAATTTTCTGAGAATATCATGAATCAGAACGTCGTCGGCTGGGACCATCGGACAGGTAAGAAAGCAGATTGACCATAACCCAGCTGGCCTCACGGGCTGATTCAGGTCGTGATCTACAAATGTGGGTCCAGGGATACGCAAGCAATATTTTGAAGTATGCAGCGAATTCGAGGACGAGCTTGTGAGCACAAAACTGTGCTCACATGTATTTTTACCCTTATGAGAGTTAGAAGTTTGGATTTAAGCTCTTGCAAAATTATGCTTGGGGTTTTCTGGAAGTTTCTGCAAGATTAGGAGTTGGTGTGATGGTTAGGGGGCAAGAGGTGCGGAAGGAGGCCTTCAAGGGCAAGGTCTACGATGAAGTGCCTTCGGTGAAGTCCCTTCGGGGAAAGGCCTTCGGCGAAGGAGTGAAACTCTCATAACGTTTTCAATGTGTGACGCCTTGACTTAGTTAGGGTCTTGTTGGAAAGAGCTCGCGACGCTCGTTCCAACGAGACCAAGAAATCTTGAAACAGATAAGGCATCACCAAGTTAGGAGCGGCGGAAGTTTTTGATATGGAGGGCCTTCGGCGGCCTGCGCGTAAGCGGCCTGTGCACTGGCAAACGCCTTCGGCGGAAAAGTAAAATCGTGATAACGTTTTCAATTCTTAACGATTTGCGTTGGTCAGGGTCTCGTTGGAAAGAGCTCGACACGCTTGTTCTAACGAGCCCAAGAACGCTGGGAACGGATGAGGACTTAGGGAGTTATGACTATCGAAAGATACGTAGACGTTCGCCTTCCGCATAGGCGGGAATTCCGCCTACGCGGAAGGGAGTTCAACTTTTGTCCTATGCGCGGACGGACGCCTTCGGCGGTTGCAGGCCTTCGGCGAAGCAGTAAAACCGGCATATCTTTTTCAATTCTTAGCGGTTTGACTTGATTCGGGTCTCTTTGAAAAAAACTTGACGAGCTCGTTTCAATGAGACCAAGATCTCTTGAAACGGATCAGTCATCAATGAGTTATGAGCGTCGAAAGCGGCTGTCATGGTTAGGCGTGAGGCCTTCGGCGTTAACAGTTAGAGGGGCCTTCGGCTTTAACATATAGAGGGGCCTTTGGACCAAGTACGGCCTGTGCGCAGGCGGAGGGCCTGTGGACAGGCGGACGGCCGGTGCACAGGCGGGCGGCCTGTGCATAGGCGGATGGCCGGTGCACAGGCGGACGCCTATGGATAGGCGGACGCCTTCGGCGGAAGAGTAAAAACCGTCATAACTTTCTCAATTCTTATCCGTTTGACTTAGTTAGGGGCTCGTTGGAAAGAGCACAACACGTTTGTTCTAACGAGCCCAAGAACGTTGCAAACGAAGCAGGGATCCGTGAGTTATGGGCGTCGGGGTGACTGTTATAGATAGGCAAAGGTGCAGAAGAGTGTCTTCGGCGGGGGGATTGTAATAACCCACTAAAGGCTAAAACTGCAATATAGTGGCAGAAAGGTCGAACCCACAGGGACAGAGGAAAACACAGGGTACAAAGTGTCACGTTTAACAGACTATTGAGGAGTTTGAATTCTCAGGCAACTGTCACTCCCAGAAATACTGCAAGTGTCCACTCTGAGCGTACTCGGAGGTCGCACAGTGCAGCGTAACACACACACACACACACACACACACACACACCTGAAACTACAGAAACACAACCCAGAGATCCGTTAGGACCTCTATTCAAGATTTCAGGGGGAAAGTCTCTTGCGAGCACTCTCAGCGAAGCTGCGGGCAGTGGCTTCCAACTCCGGCTTTTACAACACTTCCACTAGCTTGCTGCTAGTGTAGGAAACCCGGTTTGGACTGCCTACTTCGGATCGAAGTCACTCCTACGCGGTGAACAACACTCTCAAATCACAAAACGCGCAGAGAACACAGGTCCGCACTGAGGGACTCACTGTGAGACATTTCAGTAACACAACAACAGTCTATTGAAGAGTTTGAATTCTCAGGCACTTGTCATTTCCAGAAATACTACAGGGGTTACCCTGAAGGCACCTGCTGCAGCGTAACCCGAATTTACAACCAAGGCTTACACGAAGTAACAAAACTTCACTTTGGCATTCAGGGGAAAAATCCCAAAGGAGTACAATCAGAAAGAAACACTCGAAGGTGTAGAGGCGAAACTGTTCAAGTATCTAACTAGTCACTGGCTCTGAGCATCGGCAGTCACCCGCAGGTGCAGATCCGAACTACTCAAGTCTCTAACCAAGTCACTAGCTCTGAACATTCGGCCGAAGACCTTCAGCTACAAAATGCGGAACGCCAAGTTGTAACTCCTCATGCGTGGTGACAGAACTCAAGGACACAAACACGCAGAGGAAATGGGTTCCTGATCTATACTTCTGATGTTGGGAAAGATCCCCAGGCAAAACGCCTGGAACTACTTTATACCTCCTAACTAACACTACTCTGCCTGCGCATTACCCTGCAGCACACTACACTACACTACACTACGGAACCACGTCACACCGCTGCACTCTGCAGAACCCGTGCTTCGCCTTCTGCGCGGCGGACTGCCGCGCACTAACTCCCTACCCTGCCAGTCTTCCGCTCGACTGCGGAGTCCCAACCGTTGCAACGCTGCGGACACCTCCGACTCAAGGATGGACATGGTATCCTGCGCCTTCGACAGAAAAGCGTCTAGCTTCTTCGCCACCCGCCGCCGACTCCTACTGTCGCCTGCCAACAGTCCGGCTGCGCGAAGCTCTAACTCACGTAGTGTGAGTTTCTCCTGCGCCGCCACTTCCCAGTGGACGTAGCCCTTGAGACAGTGGGCGACCCTCCTCGCCATCTCCTCCTTCGTGCGATCTGCCTCTCGCCGGCGATCGTCCTCAATTACTACCAACTGTAACTCAGCCTCCGCCCGCTGAGCTCTCAATTCTCCGCACTCAGACTGCAGCCTGCGGAGTAAATCCTCATCCGCTTGTCGTGCGCGCTGACACTCCTCCAACAGCTGCGTCTGTCGCACGAGTTCCTCTGACAAAATTCGATTCTGAGCTTGCGCAGAATCCAGCTCCTCTGCGAGCTTCGATTGCTGTGCGGCGAACTCCTCCTTCGCCGCCTCAAACCTTGCATCCCTCACTTGCCGCTCTGACTGCTGCAACTTATGCTGGACATTAATGTGGCCAACCAGGACTTCATTCTTCCATCGCAGATCTTTAACGTCCTCGCTCAAACGTAACAACAATGGGCTGGTGTGGACTTTAGTGCGAGTTCGCCTGCGCACTAACTCTACGTAAGATTGAGGCCGACGGGGATCCGCGTACTTCTCAATTTTGCGGTCTAAGTACCTCAGCAGAGGTACTACCTGCTCAACCACCGCCGCCGTTGGTGCTCCAACGATTTCTTCCTCTTGCTCCCCGGTGTCACCTGCTCCCGACATCGCTTCCGTGGATCCTTCTTCGTCATCCTCCGAAGGAAGGATTTCGGTCGCCATTGATTGCGTTGGCGACTGGCTTGAATGAGGCTGCGAGCGGTCTGCGGGTTGTGCCGCCGATGGCACTCCTGCAGCCTCGCTGCTTCCTGCTAAAATGTCCAAGGCGGTGGGTGAATGTGGCCGTGCCACATTTCCAGCATCCGCCTGTCGTGGTTCGATCGTCCCTTCTTCGCCGCCGGCGTCCGCCGCCGTTGGCGATCGAGCAGAACGTGCCTGCGCGGGGTGTAATTGCGCATCGCGCATCCGAATTTCGTCCCGCGGACAGCCAATCCGCTCCTCCACTAGGTCCTGCTCCCTCGATCGGTCTTGCGCGAGGTCTGCGTCTGGCCTGCGCGTAGGCGCAGATACCGGCGCCTCGCCCGCCTCAGGTGCAGCGCCGAAGGCGTCTACCTCCGAAGGCGACATAGCCGGAGGTTGCTCGCTCGATGTACCTTGGCCCGAAGGCCCTGCCTCTGAAGGCGCATCTTCCGGCGGATTACCCGCCGAAGGTGCGATCTCCGTACGCTCCCTGTTCCCAACTTGTTGACCCGAAGGTCCAGGCGCCGAAGGCGCAAATCGCGGTGCGTTGTACGCCGGAGGGTCTGGTCCCGAAGGCCCTCGACCCGAAGGCGGATCTTCCGCCGGCTCCTTCCCCTTTCTACGTTGTACCGGGGGTGAATCCTGTCTGTGCGTAGGCGGCCTGTGCGCAGGCGAACTCCTGTGCACTGGCGAATTCCTGCGCACTGGCGAATTCCTGTGCACTGGCGAATTCCTGTGCGCAGGCGAATTCCTGTGCGCAGGCGAATTCCTGTGCCCTGCTGCGCTGGCGCGGAAGGCGTTGACCGCGGTCAACAGGCTCCGTCCAGTCTGTCCATTTCTTGCTTCTCCGTCGGCGCCCTCGCCCTCGCAACTCCGTCTGACCGAAAGCGCACCCATCCGTTCCGTCCGCACGGTCCGTACGGATTTTACCACTCCGGCGGTTCCTCGTCCGTCCGCGCTGCTGCGCTGGCGCGGAAGGCGCCGTACAGTTCCTACCTCCGAAGGCGCATTTCTAGGGCCGAAGGCGGATTTCCCGCCGAAGCCAAAGTTCCTGCGCGCAGGCAAATTCCTGTGCGCAGGCGACATTCGCGCCTACGTCTAAACCCTACCTCGCCTACGCGTAGGCGAATTCCTTTCGTCCGCGCATCAGACAAAACTCTTCTCCGCCGCGGAGGTTCGCATGAGTATTTTGCGACCTTCATAACTTCCGGAGTCCCCATCCGTTTGTGGCGTTCTTGGGCTCGTTAGAATCAGCACATCGAGCTCTTCCCAACGAGATCCCGACAAGGTCAAGGTGACGTGAACCGAGAAAGTTACTCGGGCCTCCTCTCTTCCATCGAGGGCGCATCGCCGAAGGCGTTCGTAGTGATGAGGTCGTCCGTCTTACAGGCTCTGGGCGGTTTTGGCGACAACTCCTGTGGGGGGTGTCTGCGCCGAAGGCTTTTCTTCTGCTTGCAGCGTAGGCGCATCGCCGAAGACACACATACTAAGGAGTTGTTGCCCAAGGCGCCATGCACACACTTGCCCTGAGTAGAAACCGATCGTTCGGACTCGGGCGCCATTCCCAAACATTGCGCCCAACTCCTGGATTCTCCTGGATCATGCGAGATCATCCAGTTTCACGCTATTTAATTGTACCGATTACTATTTACACTGCTGCGGCGGTACCATTTTCCAAAAATGTTTTAAATTCCGCCCAAAAACAAAAAGTGGGTTACCACAGGGATGCCTTCGGCGGTGCGCGGAAGACAATTTCGGACGGCGGATGTTGACGTGATCATAAATTAAGACTGTACAGGTGTGGCAGCGTGGGGCATGAAGTTGCACATGGGAGCCAGGCCGTTGCCCATCATCGCGGGCTGTGGGTGACTCGGCCCTTGAACGTTGCAGAGGAATTTTCGGCCTGGGGATAGAGATCTTGTGGTGTGCCATTGTGTGGAGCGCTGGTGGGATCGGTAGGAGGATAGAGTGTGGATGTGAGTGATTTTCGCAAGGAAGTGGTGAGGATTAGGAGGGGAGTGTGGAGAGTTCGAAGAAGAAGAAAGCAAACTATCGTGGGTGGAGAGTTGTATCGTGGAGTGAAATTAGATTGGGATCTGAGATTGAGGTGCGACATCTGTGAGTGGGATCCGAGATTGAAGTGAAATCTGTGAGTGGGATCTGAGATTGAAGTGAAATCCGTGAGTGGGATCCGAGATTGAAGTGAAATCTGTGAGTGGGATCTGAGATTGAAGTGTAATCCGTGAGTGGCATCTGAGATTGAAGTGTAATCTGTGAGTGGGAGCTGAAATCCGAGTGGAAGACCTGAGAATGGGAGCCGAGAGTGAAGCGAAATCTAAGACTGAAATCTGACAGTCGGGATCTGAAATTGAAACTAAAAAGGGAGAGTTGCATCTGAGAGAGGAATCTGGTGGGGTCTGAAGGTGGAAGCTGAGAAATCGACACTGAAATCCGAGTAGGAATTGGGAGTGGAACTCGGAGCTAGGATAGACCACAGCGGCTGTGGTATTGAGAAGTCACCCAGAGTTGGGTTAGATCTTTATGTAACAAAGAGCTTGTCTGCTGCTCTTGTGGAGATAGCAGACAGCAAGTTATTATTTTCAGTTCTGGATAATTGTCTGTGAGAGAGCAAGTGTTTATGATCTCATTGTCTTGAATACACTTTGACCACATGGTTGAGATTAGAGAAGTTAGATTATGGGAGCTCGAACCCCCACCTGGACTACAAACGCTGAAGGGTGGGGAGTTTAGGCTCACATAAAATGGTGCGTCCGCCGGGAGCCTGATCTTGTAAATGCAGAATAGGACTAGATCGCACAAACCAAACTTGGAGTCAGGACTGGAGAATCCTGTTCGCAGTAGGAAGAAACCTGAGAATAAGGAAATCGAGGAAGAAATTAAACTTGAGATATTTGTGAATGTGGACCCTGTTGATGAGTCTTTGTTAGAAGCTTTATAGAAAACTAGTTACCTCGAGGAGAGTGGTCACTCTGCAAGCGTAGGTTGTCAAACGTCTGCAGAGATCTACTCGAGGAGAAAAGTGATTGTGGAACTTGACTGTGAGAAGTCGGTTGAGGAATCTGCCAGCATGGCTGACGATGGAGGGAGAGCAAGCCCTCCTCCTAGTCCTCCCATAGACCCACTCGTGAGGCCAAGAGGCCTTCCTATTCAGGTTCCACAAAATTTGGCAGTTGTGGTCATGCCACCCAATCTGCCTAAATTCTATGGGACGATGGATGAGGACACTTCAAGACACATGGAAAGATATGTTGAGAGGCTAGCCAGCTCTTTGATTACAGATCCAGGTTATTGTTTGGTCTAGTTTCCTACTACCCTGGAAGGTGAGGCGTACGAGTGGTATAGGGATCATTCTGAAGGTCATTTTGAGGGATGGGACCAGATGCAAAGGGAGTTTTTGAATGAGTTTAGGCCTGAGGTGGGGCAGGGTACTGCATTGAGAGCTTTGGCATCATTAAAACAGGGAAGGGAAGAGGAAATCTCAGCTTACATTAGAAGATTTGATCTTGTCAGTGCACGTTTTGTGGGTACAATGCTCAATGACGATACTCTGAGACAATTTTTTATCCAAGGGTTTTTCAAAGCTAGGACCATCAGAGGTGTGTTAGAGAGAAGCCCTCAAACCCTTGCTGAGGCCAAGATGGCTGCCAGAGAGATAGAGAGCATTGACAAGGATTATGATAGATTGTGGAGGAAGGAGGATGAATCCATTCCTCAGTTCATCCCAATTCGTCCAAGAGCAATTGAAGGAGACTCAGGTAGGCATAGGGGTCAAGCTCCCCATTCTCTCATTGAGTCAATTTCGCAGACCAAAGAACCAACACCTGTTCTAGCATTGCCAGCCCCTACGGTGGATCCTAACCTGGCAGATGTGGAGAAAAGATTGAATGCCAGTCAGGCAGGTTTTCAGGAGACCATGATGAAACAGATGCAGAGCATCACAGATCAGATGGCCTTGATGATCAGGAGTCAACAGCCAGGGCCTCCTCCTCAAGTCGAGTCAGGTAGACATTCATCAAGCCTGTGGTGTGTCCAGTGTGGTCAATCCGGGCACTCCAAACAGTTTTGTAGGGTGGTGCAGAACCGTGATAATAGAATGAACGGTGGCCCACCTGTGCAACATCAAAGGGGCCAAGGACCAAATTACCAAGGTCAAGGCGGGTACAGAGGGCCTCCTAGGGGTCAGGTTGGTCAAAATGGGGAGAGAAAAGAATTGCATGCTTTTTGTGGTAGGTGGCACTATCCAGGTCAGTGTTGGTCTGAAGTTGGGGTTAATGGGTGTAGTAACTGTGGAGGTAGTCATCCTTCTGACCAATGTCAGCAGCCAAACAAAGTTATTAGGATGCCTCAGCCTTGTAATAACCACTAAAGGCTAAAACTGCAATATAGTGGTAGAAAGGTCGAACCCACAGGGACAGAGGAACACACAGGGTACAAAGTGTCACGTTTAACAGACTATTGAGGAGTTTGAATTCTCAGGCAACTGTCACTCCCAGAAATACTGCAAGTGTCCACTCGGAGCGCACTCGGAGGTCGCACAGTGCAGCGTAACACACACACCCACACACACACCTGAAACTACAGAAACACAACCCAGAGATCCGTTAGGACCTCTACTTCAAGATTTCAGGGGGAAAGTCTCTCGCGAGCACACTCGGCAAAGCTGCGGGCAGTGACTTCCAACTCCGGCTTTTACAACGCTTCCACTAGCTTGTTGTTAGTGTAGGAAACCCGGTTTGGACTGCCTACTTCGGATCGAAGTCACTCATACGCGGTGAACAACACTCTCAACTCACAAAACGCGCAGAGAACACAGGTCCGCACTGAAGGACTCACTGTGAAACATTCCAGTAACACAACAACAGTCTATTGAAGAGTTTGAATTCTCAGGCACTTGTCATTCCCAGAAATACTACAGGGGTTACCCTCAAGGCACCTGCTGCAGCGTAACCTGAATTTACAACCAAGGCTTACACGAAGTAGCAAAACTTCACTTTGGCATTCAGGGGAAAAATCCCAAGGAGTACAATCAGAAAGAAACACTCGAAGGTGTAGGGGCGAAACTGTTCAAGTATCTAACTAGTCACTGGCTCTCAGCATCGGCAGTCACCCGCAGGTGCAGATCCGAACTACTCAAGTCTCTAACCAATGTACTAGCTCTGAACATTCGGCCGAAGGCCTTCAGCTACAAAATGCGGAACGCTAAGTTGTAACTCCTCGTGCGTGGTGACAGAACTCAAGGACACAAACACGCAAAGGAAATGGGTTCCTGATCTATACTTCTGATGGGAAAGAACCCCAGGCAAAACGCCTGGAACTATTTTATACCTTCTAAGTCCTACCTAGCACTACACTGCACTACGCTACACGCCTGCACGGAACCACGCTACACTACACTCCGCGGAACCTGTACTACGTCTCCTGCGCGGCCGACTGCCGCGCACTAACTCTCTACCCTGCCAATCTTCCGCTCGACTGCGCAGTCCCAACCTCTGCAACGCCGCGGACACCTCCCCTTCGAGGGCGGACATGGTATCCTGTGCCTTCGACAGAAAGGCATCGAGCTTCTTCGCTACCTTCCGCCGACTCCTACTGTCGCCTGACAACAACCCGGCTGCGCGCAATTCAAACTCACGCAGTGTGAGTTTCTCCTGCGCCTTCACTTCCCAGTGGGCGTAGCCCTTGAGACAGTGGGCGACTCGCCTCGCCGTCTCCACCTTCGTGCGATCCGCCTCCTTCCTGCGATCCTCTTCAAGTATCACTAATTGCGATTCGGCTTCAGCACGTTGCGCTCTCAATTCGCCACACTCTGACTGCAACCTGCGGATTAACTCTTCATCCGCCTGTCGTGCGAGCTGACATTGTTCCAACAACCGCGTCTGTCGCACGAGCTCCTCTGACAAAATCCGATTCTGGGCCTGCTCAGAAATGAGTGCTTCCTTGACCTTCACCTGCTCCTTGGTGAGCTCGCCCAGTTTTTCATCCTTCATCTTCTCGGTGTGCTTGTAGAATTTCTGATTAAGCTTGTACTGACCCCACAAGCACGCATGCTTCTCCTTCAAGTCCCTCAACTCCTGGTCCACTCTAGCTAATAGCTTGCTGGTGTGGACTTTAGTGCGAGTCCGCCTGCGCACTAACTCGATATAAGATCCCGGCTGGAGTGGGTCGGCGTATTTATCGACCTTGCGATCCAAGTACCGCAGCAACGGAATCACCTGCTCAGAGAGCGCCGCCGCCGGCGCTCCAACAATTTCCTCCTCCTCCTCCTCGGTGTCTTCTGCTCCTGACATTTCTTCCGTGGAGCCTCCGTCGTCATCCGAGTCATCGTCATCGTCATATCGTCGTCATCATCCGAGTGAAGAATTTCAGTCGCCATTGATTGCGTCGGCGACTGCCCCGAGTGGGGCTGCACGTCGTCGACGTGTGCTGCCTGCGAAGGCACGGCTGCAGCCTCGCTGCTCGTCGCCAAAATGTCTAAGGCGGAAGGCGAATGTACCCGAGCGGCATCCCCGTCTCTCGCTTGTTGATTGCCTACCGCGTCCTCTCTGTCTCCGTCGTCCGCCGCCGAAGGCGGTCGAGCGGAGGGTGGCTGCGCGGGGTTGGATTGCGCATCGCGCATCGAGATTTCATCCCGCGGACAGTCACTCCGCTCCTCCGTCTGCTGCTCCCTTGATCGGTCCGTGGGGGCTGTGCCCGGCCCGTGCGCAGGCGCATTTGCCGGCGCCTTGTCCGTCGCAGGCGTAGCGCCGCGGACATCTATCGCCGAAGGCGACATGGCCGGGGGCCGCACGCCCGATGTTGCTTGGCCTATAGGCCCTACCGCCGAAGGCGCATCTATCGGCGGACTTCCCGCCGATGGTGCGGCCTCCGCACGCTCTCTGCTCGTATCTCCTCTGCTCGAAGGCCCTGGCGCCGAAGGCGCAAATTGCGGCGCGTGGTGCGCCGGAGGGTCTGGCCCCGAGGGCCGGTGTCTCGTAGGCGGTTCTTCCGCCGGCTCCTTCCCCTTCCTACGTTGGAACGGGGGTGATTCTTGCCTGTGCACAGGCGGCACGTGTGGAGGTGTCCTGTGCACAGGCGACCTGTGCACAGGTGAGCGCCTGTGCACAGGCGGACTGCTCCTTCCCACGCGTAAGCGTAGATCCACGTCCACTTGTGTTCGCCGGTCCGCGGAGGCTCGTCCGTCCGCGGAGGTTCGCCTGTGCGCAAACGGAACATCTGTCCGCATCGCACGTGGTAACTCCGGAGGCCCTTGGCCCGTAGGCGGCCTCTCTCCCGTCGAGGTTGCAGCGTGGCCCGTCGCTCCTGCGGTCGTCCGCGCTTCCTCTCGCCTCTCTGGCGACGCACTTCCTATCTCCGTCGCAATTGTCGCCGTGTCCGCACTGTCAGCTGGTAACACCAGTCTGCGTGCCTTCTGCTTCGACCGGCTGTATGGCTCGCACAGCGGCCGCGGTCGAATGGGAGCAGAGGGTTCTTGATGCTGCTCCTCTTCGGACTCTTCCCTCCATCGCCGCTTCCGCGGCACTCGTGCTGCAGGGGTGTGTCTCCCTTCGTCCCTCCGTCTTGATGGGGTAGAAGTCGGTGACTCCTCTGCATCAGTGTCGACCTCGTTCTCCCGCACATACTTCCCGGGATGGTCGATGGACAATGGCGGAAAATGTTCAAGCTCCGCCGCTGTCAAACAATTCCGCTGTCGATAAAAATTGATGAGGAAAGGAGAAAGATGGTTTAGAGTTCCCCCCTTCTCCTCAAACGCGTGCTGTCGCATCACCCTGTGCAGGATGCTCGCCCAGTGAATTGGAGTTCCCTCGATGACGCACTCCACAAAAGAGACCTGCCACAATGTGATGTAGCAGGCGCGGTGCGGCTGCAGTAATTGCATCAGCGCCGCGGACAAAGTCCGGCGAAATCGATCCTTGTAATCACGGGTCCTGTACCCATTCTTGGTAGACCTCCCGGTCTTGAACAGCTCCACAAATTGCGCCTCTTCTTGCTTGGTCACCTTGATGCTCTCACTGTCGAAAAGGAGATGCCCTGGCATGCCAGCACATCTTCCCAACGCCTGCGCCCAATCTTGGACTGTCCACCGGTCAACATGCGGACGCAATCCGCGCGAGGGTGGTCCCTGTGGCTCCAGCCACTCGCGCACCATATTCGCACAGATGTAATTCCATCCCCATAGCAAGAAATCGAGCTTTCTTGCTATTAAGCGCTCCTCGAAAGCGCGCAGCCCGTTCTGCGGTAGGCGAAGTGGCACCATCCGCAATCTGCTCGGTCTCGTCATTGCGTTCCTGGGGTTCGCTCGCCCGCTCATTCTACTTCCGCACCGCCCGGGTTTCTTTCTCTCTCGGCAAACTCTAATCGCCCTCAATTCCAAATCACGCGCACTCACTTCTCCCTCAATCAACAAGAAATCTCCTGTGCGACGACGTCGAGAATGTTCCGCAGCCAGCAGATGGATGCGCGCAGCGCGCACAAGAGATTGGAATCGCGAATTCAAGAATGGGACGTTCTCCGCCGCCCGGTCGAAGGTCATGGTCGGCTCTTGGTCGTGAAGAACGTCTCACTTGATGGCCGCGCCGGCTGTACGCTGGAACGGTCTTCGCTCTCACGCGCGGCTTCACGCTCCGCCGTCGTCGATTAAACTCTCACGCTCGAATTGGCGGATTTGAACTCCGCGAGCGTATTACCCTGCGGACATGGGGGCGTAGAGCCGAAGGCGAGTTTTCCGCCTTGCGCGGTACACTTGTTCGTACCGCCCCTCGGCCAATCCCCCTCTGCCTTGACGCGTGTGTCCGCATGTCGGACAAAAGTTCAACTCCTGCCTGTGCGCAGGCAGGAGCCTCGGCGGATTCTCCGCCGGTGCGGAACTTCATCCTCCTGTGCACAGGCGTTCGCCTGTGCGCAGGCGAATTCCGTGCGCTACGTCGCGCTGGCGCGGAAGGCGTTGACCGTGGTCAGCCGTCTCCGTCCAGTAAATCCGTTCCTTGTCTCTTCGTCGGCGCTTCCGCCGCCGCAACTCCGTCCGTCCAAGAGCGCATCCACCCGTGCCGTCCGCATGGTCCGTACCGATTGGATTACTCCGGCGGCTCTTCCGACGTACGCGGCGCCGCGCTGGCGCGGAAGGCGCCGTACACTTTCTACCTCACAAGGCGCATTTCTAGGGCCCAAGGCGGATTTTCCGCCGACGCCGAAGCGCCTGTGCACAGGCGAGCGCCTGTGCGTAGGCGGACTTCGCGCCTCCCTTAACCCTACTTCGCCTGTGCACAGGCGAACGCCTTCGTCCGCGCATAGGACAAAACTTGATTCCCCCTTCCGCGTAGGCGGAATTCGCGCCGGTGGCGAACTCCTTCCGCCGTAGGCGACCGCCTCCGTTTCTTCCAGTAGCGATAACTCCCTAAGTCCTTGTCCGTTCCAAGCGTTCTTGGGCTCGTTAGAATCAGCGCGTCGAGCTCTTTCCAACGGAATCCTAACTTGGCCAAGGCGCCCGAGGGTTGACCTAACTATGGAGGGTTTCCCTACAGCCGCGGACGCAACCTCCGAAGGCGGGTTTTGCGCCTTGCGCCGTAGAGATCCTAACTGCAGAGCTCGCAGGGAGGGTGGTGCCTGTCCTTACTGCTGCACCCCAAATCCCAGATTCTACAAGATCCCTCGAGAATCCCCGCGATCTTCCGGATTCACTCTGTTTTGATGCACCGAAGGCTATTTACAATGCTGCCAGGGTACAGTTTTCCAAAAATGTTTTAATTTCCTCAAAATTGCCAAAAGTGGGGTACCACAAGCCTGCTGTTAGTCCTCACCAGGCTAGAGAAAATATGAGGGGTGCAAGACCACAGAATGAGCATTCTAACAATCTTAGACCCCCTAACTTGTATTATGATCATGAAAACAGCAAGCAGACATTCAATCCACCTGTGGGACTGCAGACAGTGAACAAATATATTCCCATCCAGAGTGAACCACGAGATGAACCTCGTAGTGACAGCAGAAAACAGGTTTCATTTGCAGATCCATGTTCTTCAAACTCTCAAGATGCTAGATTTGCAAATGGCGATGATGGAGATGTCCAGCGTGGTAGTTCTGATCGTGGTAAGGGAATAGTCGAACAAGGGCAGAATCAGTGGCCTCCACATGCTAACCTGATTAGTTATAAGTTGAAAAATTCGGATGATGTGATTATGCATGAAGCTCCGGCCCTTACTGTCACCACCAGAGCTATGCATCGCAAGATGCACACTGAGAAAAATGAGGATGAGCAAGGGGAGACTTCATCAGAGGAGCCTCCTCATCTCTCTGATCTGGAGAGAGTGGCGAGGAGAGCAAGGAGGATTACAAGGGCAGAGGAGAAAAGAGATGAGGTTCGGCATGATGCTGAAGTGCCACCTGTCACGCAAGATTCAGAAAGCAATGAACCAAGAGAGTGGGAAGGACCGGGGATTCCCATGAAAGAGTGGGAGGACATGAGATGTCAGAAAAGGAGAGAGTCGAAGAAGTACAATTTGTGGTCAGATCTGAGTTTGCTGAAGGCAGATATTACTTTCGGGCAGCTGTTGGAAATATCTCCCATTGCTCGTAAGACTTTGAAGGAGGGCATACCAGTGCATAGAAGGAGTGGAAAGACGAAAACTCGAGTCGCTGCTAGAGTTCAATTGCAAAAAGGAAGTCAAGATGTCAAACCTGTGGAGATAGAGGTGGTAGTGGTAGACAAGGTGATTCCCAATGTATTAGTTGATGGGGGTAGTGGTTTGAACATCCTACCTGAACACACCATGAGAAGGTTAGGTTTGAATCTGACAGGCCCCTCACCTTTCATTATCAATATGGCCAATCAGACTTCGGCTGTACCAGTGGGGATGATTAAAGATTGCCGCTTGTCCACTGGTGGTGAGGAGTACATTGTCACATTTCATGTGATTAAGATGCATTCGAATAGGGACACTTTCCCTATTCTATTTGGCAGACCTTGGTTGAGAATGGCTAATGCCATTGTGGATTGGGGAGGACTGAAGCCATCAATCACATATGGTCCTCAGGATAACAAAGTCAAGGTGTCAATAGGGTCCTTAGGTGGAAGGGTGAGAGAGTATCCTGAGTTATCGTCAGGGAAGGAAGAAGAGAAAAACGAGGCCGAGGGTGAAGACACTTTAGTGGGAATGGTTCAGTCGAATGGCAGAAAAAATAGATTAGATGTAGGGTCAGGCAGCTTAGGTCCTAGTTTTTACAGCAGAAGCGATGATGGAGAGTTTGCTCAGTGGTTGAGAGATTATCCTGAGTCAGGTTGTGACGCCATGATGATTTCTCATCACGAAATTTTCGATAAGGAGGTGATCAGTTCACAAAGAGAAGAATATCAGTTGCTAGAACCATGTGAGGTTCTTATGGAGGAAGAGTGGATACATGGAGGTCTCACTCCATGGTTGGACGAGTTGGATGTTACTGAGGTGGGGTTGGTGCAGGTTGATGGAACTCAAGAGGAGGAGAATACTGTTCAACCTACGAAGTTGGAGGAACCCTTGCATTTCAAGACTACATCAACCGGAATATTAGTGGGCCAAGACGTCAGGGACTATCCTCAGGTCCCTCCAGATTGGTATCGGAGCTCAGAGGAACAAACTCATGTGGCGGAGGAAGACTGGAAATACGTGGAGGTGTCCATCAGAGGAGGAGAGCTGAAGCAAATGAAGATGGATTCTAAGCTAGGAGAGGATGAGATACGAAAGTACGGTGAGTTGGTGGACGAATTCAGTGATACCTTTGCTTGGTCGTATGATGAGTTGAAGGGAGTGCCTCGTGAAATGGTGGAGCATCGGATTTCGCTGGTTCCTGGAGCTAAGCCTATTAGACAGAAGGAGAGAAGGATGAACCCACAGTTACAATTGTTAGTTTGAGCAGAATTGGAGAGATTACTCAAAGCTGGATTCATTAAGCCTGTAGAGATCACGGATTGGGTTTCTCCTATGGTTTTGGTCAAGAAGAAGAACGGGAAACTTAGAGTGTGTGTGGATTATAGGAAGCTGAATGCCTGTACTCAGAAGGATCACTTTCCTTTACCTTTTATCACGCTGCTTTTGGAGGAAGTTGGAGGTCATGCGAGGTACACGTTCATGGATGGATATGCTGGCTACAATCAGATTTCCATAGCTGTGCAGGATGTTCATAAGACAGCCTTCACAACTCCGTGGGGAACCTTTGTATGGGTTGTTATGCCTTTCGGATTGTGCAATGCACCAGCCACATTCCAAAGGTTGGTGATGTATATTTTCACGGATCTGTTATACAAGTCTATGACAGTTTTCGTGGACGATTTTAGCACTTAGTCAAGTGCTAGTGAGCATCTGCAGTGTGTTAGAGAAGCTCTCATTAGATGTAGAAGAATGCGGCTAGCTCTGAATCCTGAGAAGACCTTCCTAGGTGTTCAAAGAGGAGTTCTTTTGGGTTATGTTGTGAGTGAGAAGGGAAGAGAACCGGATCCTGATAAGATTGCAGTCATTGAAGGATTGGCAACTCCCACGAATGCCAAGGGTGTAGCCAAGTTATTGGGACATGTAGGGTGGTATAGAGAGTTGATTCCTGATTTTGCCAAGATTGTAGTGCCTATTACTCAATTGTTGAGTAATAGGCACTACAGGTTTGAGTGGACAGATGCTTGTCAAGAAGCTTTTGAAGAGTTGAAGTCCAGGTTGAGTACTTATCCGGTGTTGAGGCCTCCTGATTGGAGCATGCCTTTTCACGTTTTCTGTGATGCAAGTAGTGTAGCAGTGGGTAGTGCGTTGTGTCAGTCTACAGGGGAGAAAGGGAAGGACCTGCCAATTGCTTATGCCAGTAGGCAGCTGAATCCAGCGGAAAGGAACTATTCTACGACCGAGAAGAAGTGCTTGGCCATGGTTTTTTCAGTCAAGAAGTTTAGACATTATTTGATCTGTAATCCAATAGTTTTTTTCGTTGATCATATGGCAATCAAATATCTGGTGAACAAGGCGGAACTTAGTGGAAGATTGGCCAGGTGGGTTTTATTGCTGGAGGAATTTGACTACACTGTGGAGTATAAACCTGGTCGCATGCACTTGCAGGCCGATCATCTATCTAGGTTGTCGGAGGATGTAGGGACCAGTCCATTAGATGATAGACTGATAGATGATGGTCTTTTTGTAGTAACAGCTCAGCCAGAGTGGTACGCTGGAATAGTAGAGTTTTTGACAACTCAGCAGTTGTCAGGTGATTGGACTAAGGAGGAAAGGAGGAAGGTGAGAGTCAACAGTAGACATTTTGCAGTGATTGGTCACAGATTGTTTAGAAGAGGAGCTGATGGTGTTCTGAGAAGGTGTGTGTCAGAAGTGGAGGTTCCCGCAATTTTAGAGGCTTGCCACGACAGTGCTTGTGGAGGACATTTCTCTGGCCAACTCACAGGTCAGAAAATACTTAGAGCGGGATACTTCTGGCCTAGGTTGTTTAGGGACTCTCATGAATATGTGAAGAGCTGTGATGCCTGTCAGAGGTATGCTAGGAATGACCTTCGAATGGAGATGCCTCTACACGTTTCATTGCCACTTGTACCTTTTGAAAAATGGGGAATTGATTATATCGGTGAGATTCATCCTCATTCGTCAAGAGGCATGGCTTACATCATAGTTGCGACAGAATACTTGACAAAGTGGGCAGAAGCAAAGGCGGTGAAGACGAATACGGCTGCTCATGCTGCCACATTCATGTATGAAAACATCATTTCAAGGTTTGGATGTCCCAAGATTCTGGTTAGTGATAGGGGCAGGCACTTCTTGAATGAGATGTTTCAAGAATTAACAGATAGGTTTGAGATAGATCACAGAAAAATGACTCCTTATCATCCGCAGACAAATGGTCAGACGGAGCGAGTCAATGGGACTCTGGTGAGCATTCTTCGCAAAACGGTGGTTGACTCAAAAAGGGATTGGGACACCAAGCTGACAGCAGCATTGTGGGCTTATCGGACAACTTTCAAGGTGACGACCCAGGCAACGCCGTTTTCGTTAGTGTATGGATTGGAGGCCACTCTTCCCATCGAATTCGAGGTGGAATCACTCCGAGTTGCAGTGCAGTCACGGCTTACAAACAGTCAGTCATTAAGGAATAGGCTAACTACATTAGAAGAGCTTGATGAGAGGAGAAGAATGAGTGCTCAACATATTGAGGCCATTCAACGGAGGAGAAAAATCACCTTTGACAAGAAGCATAAGAAAAGGACGCTGAGGCCAGGTATGATGGTGATGCTCCAGGATGGTAGGAAGCTTGAGTTCCCAGGAAAGTTTGATGCAGTATGGTTAGGGCCTTATCTGATTCGTGAGGTATTTCCAAACAACTCAGTGCAGTTGGAAACGTTGAATGGAGAAATTTTCCTGTGGTACCCCACTTTTGGCAATTTTGAGGAAATTAAAACATTTTTGGAAAACTGTACCCTGGCAGCATTGTAAATAGCCTTCGGTACATCAAAACGGAGTGGATCCGGAAGATCGCGGGGATTCTCGAGGGATCTTGTAGAATCTGGGATTTGGGGTGCAGCAGTAAGGACAGGCACCACCCTCCCTGCGAGCTCTGCAGTTAGGATCCCTACGACGCAAGGCGCAAAACCCGCCTTCGGAGGTTGCGTCCGCGGCGGTAGGGAAATCCTCCATAATTAGGTCAACCCTCGGGCGCCTTGACCAAGTTAGGGTCCCGTTGGGAAGAGCTCGACGCACTGATTCCAACGAGTCCAAGAACGCTTGGAACGGATGAGGACTTAGGGAGTTATCACTATTGGAAGAAACGGAGGCGGTCGCCTACGGCGGAAAGAGTTCGCCACCGGCGCGAATTCCGCCTACGCGGAAGGGGGAATCAAGTTTTGTCCTATGCGCGGACGAAGGCGTTCGCCTGTGCACAGGCGAAGTAGAGTTAGGGGAGGCGCGAAGTCCGCCTACGCACAGGCGCTCGCCTGTGCACAGGCGCTTCGGCGTCGGCGGAAAATCCGCCTTGGGCCCTAGAAATGCGCCTTGTGAGGTAGAACGTGTACAGCGCCTTCCGCGCCAGCACCGCGCCGCGTACGGCGGAAGAGCCGCCAGAGTAATCAAATCGGTACGGACCATGCGGACGGGATGGGTGGATGCGCTCTTGGACGGACGGAGTTGCGGCGGCGGAAGCGCCGACGAAGAGACAAGGAACGGACAGACTGGACGGAGACGGCTAACCACGGTCAACGCCTTCCGCGCCAGCGCAGCGCCGCGCACGGAATTTGCCTGCGCACAGGCGAACGCCTGTGCACAGGAGGATGTTCAAGTTCCGCGCCGGCGGAGAATCCGCCGAGGAGTCTGCCTGCGCACAGGCAGGAGTTGAACTTTTGTCCGACATGCGGACACACGCGTCAAGGCAGAGGGGGATTGGCCGAGGGGCGGTACGAACAAGTGTACCGCGCAAGGCGGAAAACTCGCCTTCGGCGCTACGCCCCCATGTCCGCGGGGTAATACGCTCGCGGAGTTCAAATCCGCCAATTCAAGCGTGAGAGTTTAATCGACGACGGCGGAGCGTGAAGCCGCGCGTGAGAGCGAAGACCGTTCCAGCGTACAGCCGGCGCGGCCATCAAGTGAGACGTTCTTCACGAGCAAGAGCCGACCATGACATTCGACCGGGCGGCGGAGAACGTCCCATTCTTGAATTCGCGATTCCAATCTCTTGTGCGCGCTGCGCGCATCCATCTGCTGGCTGCTGAACATTCTCGACGTCGCCGCACAGGAGATTTCTTGTTGATTGAGGGAGAAGTGAATGCGCGTGATTTGGAATTGAGGGCGATTAGAGTTTGCCGAGAGAGAAAGAAGCTCGGGCGGTGCGGAAGTAGAATGAGCGGGCGAGCGAACCCCAGGAACGCAATGACGAGACCGAGCAGATTGCGGATGGTGCCACTTCGCCTACCACAGAACGGGCTGCGCGCTTTCGAGGAGCGCTTAATAGCAAGAAAGCTCGATTTCTTGCTATGGGGATGGAATTACATCTGTGCGAATATGGTGCGCGAGTGGCTAGAGCCACAGGGACCACCCTCGCGCGGATTGCGTCCGCATGTTGACCGGTGGACAGTCCAAGATTGGGCGCAGGCGTTGGGAAGATGTGCTGGCATGCCAGGGCATCTCCTTTTCGACAGTGAGAGCATCAAGGTGACCAAGCAGGAAGAGGCGCAATTTGTGGAGCTGTTCAAGACCGGGAGGTCTACCAAGAATGGGTACAGGACCCGTGATTACAAGGATCGATTTCGCCGGACTTTGTCCGCGGCGCTGATGCAATTACTGCAGCCGCACCGCGCCTGCTACATCACATTGTGGCAGGTCTCTTTTGTGGAGTGCGTCATCGAGGGAACTCCAATTCACTGGGCGAGCATCCTGCACAGGGTGATGCGACAGCACGCGTTTGAGGAGAAGGGGGGAACTCTAAACCATCTTTCTCCTTTCCTCATCAATTTTTATCGACAGCGGAATTGTTTGACAGCGGCGGAGCTTGAACATTTTCCGCCATTGTCCATCGACCATCCCGGGAAGTATGTGCGGGAGAATGAGGTCGACACTGATGCAGAGGAGTCACCAACTTCTACCCCATCAAGGCGGAGGGACGAAGGGAGACACACTCCTGCAGCACGAGTGCCGCGGAAGCGGCGATGGAGGGAAGAGTCTGAAGAGGAGCAGCATCAAGAATCCTCTGCTCCCATTCGACCGCGGCCGCTGTGCGAGTCATACAGCCGGCCGAAACAGAAGGCACGCAGACTGGTGTTACCAGCCGACAGTGCGGACACGGCGACGATTGCGACGGAGAAAGGAAGTGCGTCGCCAGAGAAGCATGAGGAAGCGCGGACGACCGCAGGAGCAACGGGCCACGCTGCAACCTCGACGGGAGAGAGGCCGCCTACGGGCCAAGGGCCTCCGGAGTTACCACGTGCGATGCGGACAGATGTTCCGTTTGCGCACAGACGAGCCTCCGCGGACGGACGAGCCCCCGCGGACAGGCGATCACAAGTGGACGTGGATCTACGCTTACGCGTGGGAAGGAGCAGTCCGCCTGTGCACAGGCGCTCACCTGTGCACAGGTCGCCTGTGCACAGGACACCTCCACACGTGCCGCCTGTGCACAGGCAAGAATCACCCCCGTTCCAACGTAGGGAGGGGAAGGAGCCGGCGGAAGAACCGCCTACGAGACACCGGCCCTCGGGGCCAGACCCTCCGGCGCACCACGCGCCGCAATTTGCGCCTTCGGCGCCAGGGCCTTCGAGCCGAGGAGATACGAGCAGGGAGCGTGCGGAGGCCGCACCATCGGCGGGAAGTCCGCCGATAGATGCGCCTTCGGCGGTAGGGCCTATAGGCCAAGGGACATCAGGCGAGCGGCCCCTGGCCATGTCGCCTTCGGCGATAGATGTCCGCGGCGCTACGCCTTCGGCGGACAAGGCGCCGGCAATTGCGCCTGCGCACGGGCCGGGCACAGCCCCCACGGACCGATCAAGGGAGCAGCAACAGACGGAGGAGCGGAGCGACTGTCCGCGGGATGAAATTTCGATGCGCGATGCGCAATCAAACCCTGCGCAGCCACCCTCCGCTCGATCGCCTTCGGCGGCGGGCGACGGCGGCAGAGAGGACGCGGTAGACAACCAACAAGCGAGCGACGGGGATGCCGCACGGGTACATTCGCCTTCCGCCTTAGACATTTTGGCGACGAGCAGCGAGGCTGCAGCCGTGCCTTCGCAGGCAGCACACGTCGATGACGTGCAGCCCCACTCGGGGCAGTCGCCGACGCAATCAATGGCGACTGAAATTCTCCACTCGGATGATGACGACGGAGGCTCCACGGAAGAAATGTCAGGAGCAGAAGACACCGAGGAGGAGGAGGAGGAAATTGTTGGAGCGCCGGCGGCGGCGCTCTCTGAGCAGGTGATTCCGTTGCTGAGGTACTTGGATCGCAAGGTCGATAAATACGCCGACCCACTCCAGCCGGGATCTTACATCGAGTTCGTGCGCAGGCGGACTCGCACTAAAGTCCACACCAGCAAGCTATTAGCTAGAGTGGACTAGGAGTTGAGGGAATTGAAGGAGAAGCATGCATGCTTGTGGGGTCAGTACAAACTTAATCAGAAATTCTACAAGCACTCCGAGAAGATGAAGGATGAGAAACTGGACGAGCTCACCAAGGAGCAGGTGAAGGTCAAGGAAGCACTCATTTCTGAGCAGGCCCAGAATCGGATTTTGTCAGAGGAGCTCGTGCGACAGACGCGGTTGTTGGAACAATGTCAGCTCGCACGGCAGGCGGATGAAGGGTTAATCCGCAGGTTACAGTCAGAGTGTGGCGAATTGAGAGCGCAACGTGCTGAAGCCGAATCGCAATTAGTGATAATTGAAGAGGATCGCAGGAAGGAGGCGGATCGCACGAAGGTGGAGACGGCGAGGCGAGTCGCCCACTGTCTCAAGGGCTACGCCCACTAGGAAGTGAAGGCGCAGGAGAAACTCACACTGCGTGAGTTTGAATTGCGCGCAGCCGGGTTGTTGTCAGGCGACAGTAGGAGTCGGCGGAAGGTAGCAAAGAAGCTCGATGCCTTTCTGTCGAAGGCACAGGATACCATGTCCGCCCTCAAAGTGGAGGTGTCCGCGGCGTTGCAGCGTTTGGGACTGCGCAGTCGAGCGGAAGATTGGCAGGGTAGGGAGTTAGTGCGCGGCAGTCGGCCGCGCAGGAGACGTAGTACAGGTTCCGCGGAGTGTAGTGTAGCGTGGTTCCGTGCAGGCGTGTAGCGTAGTGCAGTGTAGTGCTAGGTAGGACTTAGAAGGTATAAAATAGTTCCAGGCGTTTTGCCTGGGGTTCTTTCCCAAACTCAGAAGTGCAGATCAGGAACCCATTTCCTTTGCGTGTTTGTGTCCTTGAGTTCTGTCACCACGCAGGAGGAGTTACAACTTAGCGTTCCGCATTTTGTAGCTGAAGGCCTTCGGCCGAATGTTCAGAGCTAGTACAGTGGTTAGAGACTTGAGTAGTTCGGATCTGCACCTGCGGGTGACTGCCGATGCTCAGAGCCAGTGACTAGTTAGACTTTTGAACAGTTTCGCCCTCCGAGTGCGCTCCGAGTGGACACTTGCAGTATTTCTGGGAGTGACAGTCGCCTGAGAATTCAAACTCATCAATAGTCTGTTAAACGTGACACTTTGTACCCTGTGTGTTCCTCTGTCCCTGTGGGTTCGACCTTTCTACCACTATATTGCAGTTTTAGCCTTTAGTGGGTTATTACATAATGGTGGCCAGGTATGATGGTGATGCTCCAGGATGGTAGGAAGCTTGAGTTCCCAGGAAAGTTTGATGCAGTATGGTTAGGGCCTTATATGATTCGTGAGGTATTTCCAAACAACTCAGTGCAGTTGGAAACGTTGAATGGAGAAGTTTTCCCCACACGCACTGCAGGAAGTAGATGCAAGCAGTACCGGATTTGAAGTTGTCTAGCCTGCAGAGCTGGGATTCTGGAATCTTCCCCTGATGGTCGCCAATGATGTGAGCACAAAACTGTGCTCACATGTCTTTTTACCCTTATGAGAGTTAGAAGTTTGGATTTAAGGTCTTGCAAAATTATGCTTGGGGTTTTCTGGAAGTTTCTGCAAGATTAGGAGTTGGTGTGATGGTTAGGGGGCAAGAGGTGCGGAAGGAGGCCTTCGGGGCAAGGTCTTCGGTGAAGTGCCTTCGGTGAAGTCCCTTCGGGGAAAGGCCTTCGGCGAAGGAGTGAAACTCTCATAACGTTTTCAATGTGTGACGCCTTGACTTAGATAGGGTCTTGTTGGAAAGAGCTCGCGACGCTCGTTCCAACAAGACCAAGAACTCTTGAAACGGATAAGGCATCACCGAGTTAGGAGCGGCGGAATTTTCTGATATGGAGGGCCTTCGGCGGCCTGCGCGTAAGCGGCCTACGTGTAGGCGGCTTGTGCACAGGCAAACGCCTTCGGCGGAAGGGTAAAATCGTGATAACGTTTTCAATTTTTAACGATTTGCGTTGGTCAGGGTCTCGTTGGAAAGAACTCGACACGCTTGTTCTAATGAGCCCAAGAACGCTGGGAACGGATGAGGACTTAGGGAGTTATGACTATCGAAAGATACGTAGACGTTCGCCTTCCGCGTAGGCGGGAATTCCGCCTACGCGGAAGGGAGTTCAACTTTTGTCCTATGCGTGGACGGACACCTTCGGCGGTTGCAGGCCTTTGGCGAAGCAGTAAAACCGGCATATCTTTTTCAATTCTTAGCGGTTTGACTTGATTCAGGTTTCGTTGGAAACAACTCGACGAGCTGGTTCCAACGAGACCAAGATTTCTTGAAACGGATCAGTCATCAATGAGTTAGGAGCGTCGAAAGCGGCTGTCATGGTTAGGCGTGAGGCCTTCGGCGTTAACAGTTAGAGGGGCCTTCGGCTTTAACATATAGAGGGGCCTTTGGCCCAAGGACGGCCTGTGCACAGGCGGACGCCTTCGGCGGAAGAGTAAAAACCGTCATAACTTTCTCAATTCTTATCGGTTTGACTTAGTTAGGGGCTCGTTGGAAAGAGTACAACACGCTTGTTTCAACCAGCCCAAGAACGTTGCAAACGAAGCAGGGATTCGTGAGTTATAGGCGTCGGGGTGACTGTTATAGATAGGCAAAGGTGCAGAAGAGTGTCTTCGGCGGGGGGATGCCTTCGGCGGTGCGTGGAAGACAATTTCGGACGGCGGATGTTGTCGTGATCATAAATTAAGACTGTACAGGTGTGGCAGCGTGGGGCATGAAGTTGCACATGGGAGCCAGGCCGTTGCCCATCATCGCGGGCTGTGGGTGACTCGGCCCTTGAACGTTGCAGAGGAATTTTCGGCCTGGGGATAGAGATCTTGTGGTGTGCCATTGTGTGGAGCGCTGGTGGGATCGGTAGGAGGATAGAGTGTGGATGTGAGTGATTTTCGCAAGGAAGTGGTGAGGATTAGGAGGGGAGTGTGGAGAGTTCGAAGAAGAAGAAAGCAAACTATCGTGGGTGGAGAGTTGTATCGTGGAGTGAAATTAGATTGGGATCTGAGATTGAGGTGCGACATCTGTGAGTGGGATCCGAGATTGAAGTGAAATCTGTGAGTGGGATCTGAGATTGAAGTGTAATCCGTGAGTGGGATCCGAGATTGAAGTGAAATCTGTGAGTGGGATCTGAGATTCAAGTGTAATCCGTGAGTGTCATCTGAGATTGAAGTGTAATCTGTGAGTGGGAGTGTGGTACCCCACTTTTGACAATTTTGAGGAATTAAAACATTTTTGGAAAACTGTACCCTGGCAGCATTGTAAATAGCCTTCGGTACATCAAAACAGAGTGAATCCGGAAGATCGCGGGGATTCTCGAGGGATCTTGTAGAATCTGGGATTTGGGGTGCCGCAGTAAGGACAGGCACCACCCTCCCTGCGAGCTCCGCAGTTAGGATCTCTACGGCGCGAGGCGCAAAACCCGCCTTCGGAGGTTGCGTCCGCGGCTGTAGGGAAACCCCCGTAATTAGGTCAACCCTCGGGCGCCTTGACCAAGTTAGGATCCCGTTGGAAAGAGCTCGACGCGCTGATTCCAACGAGCCCAAGAACGCTTGGAACGGACGAGGACTTAGGGAGTTATCGCTACTGGAAGAAACGGAGGCGGTCGCCTACGGCGGAAGGAGTTCGCCACCGGCGCGAATTCCGCCTACGCGGAAGGAGGAATCAAGTTTTGTCCTATGCGCGGACGTAGGCGTTCGCCTGTGCACAGGCGAAGTAGGGTTAGGAAAGGCGCGAAGTCCGCCTACGCACAGGCAAACGCCTGTGCACAGGCGTTTCGGCGTCGGCGGAAAATCCGCCTTGGGCCCTAGAAATGCGCCTTGTGAGGTAGAAAGTGTACGGCGCCTTCCGCGCCAGCGCAGCGCCGCGTACGTCGGAAGAGCCGCCAGAGTAATCCAATCGGTACGGACCATGCGAACGGCCCGGGTGGATGCGCTCTTGGACGGACGGAGTTGCGGCGGCGGAAGCGCCGACGGAGAGACAAGGAACGGACAGACTGGACGGAGACGGCTGACCACGGTCAACGCCTTCCGCGCCAGCGCAGCGCCGCGGACGGAATTCGCCTGCGCACAGGCGAACGCCTGTGCACAGGAGGATGTTCAAGTTCCGCGCCGGCGGAGAATCCGCCGAGGCTCCTGCCTGCGCACAGGCAGGAGTTGAACTTTTGTCCGACATGCGGACACACGCGTCAAGGCAGAGGGGGATTGGCCGAGGGGCGGTACGAACAAGTGTACCGCGCAAGGCGGAAAACTCGCCTTCGGCGCTACGCCCCCATGTCCGCAGGGTGACACGCTCGCGGAGTTCAAATCCGCCAATTCGAGCGTGAGAGTTTAATCGACGACGGCGGAGCGTGAAGCCGCGCGTGAGAGCGAAGACCGTTCCAGCGTACAGCCGGCGCGGCCATCAAGTGAGACGTTCTTCACGACCAAGAGCCGACCATGACCTTCGACCGGGCGGCGGAGAACGTCCCATTCTTGAATTCGCGATTCCAATCTCTTGTGCGCGCTGCGCGCATCCATCTGCTGGCTGCGGAGCATTCTCGACGTCGTCGCACAGGAGATTTCTTGTTGATTGAGGGAGAAGTGAGTGCGCGTGATTTGGAATTGAGAGCGATTAGAGTTTGCCGAGAGAGAAAGAAACGCGGGCAGTGCGGAAGTAGAATGAGCGGGCGAGCGAACCCAAGGAACGCAATGACGAGACCGAGCAGATTGCGGATGATGCCACTTCGCCTGCCGCAGAACGGGCTGCGCGCTTTCGAGGAGCGCTTAATAGCAAGAAAGCTCGATTTCTTGCTATGGGGATGGAATTACATCTGTGCGAATATGGTGCGCGAGTGGCTAGAGCCACAGGGACCACCCTCGCGCGGATTGCGTCCGCATGTTGACCGGTGGACAGTCCAAGATTGGGCGCAGGCGTTGGGAAGATGTGCTGGCATGCCAGGGCATCTCCTTTTCGACAGTGAGAGCATCAAGGTGACCAAGCAAGAGGAGGCGCAATTTGTGGAGCTGTTCAAGACCGGGAGGTCTACCAAGAATGGGTATAGGACCCGTGATTACAAGGATCGATTTCGCCGGACTTTGTCCGCGGCGCTGATGCAGTTACTGCAGCCGCACCGTGCCTGCTACATCACATTGTGGCAAGTCTCTTTTGTGGAGTGCGTCATCGAGGGAACTCCAATTCACTGGGCGAGCATCCTGCACAGGGTGATGCGACAGCACGCGTTTGAGGAGAAGGGGGGAACTCTAAACCATCTTTCTCCTTTCCTCATCAATTTTTATCGACAGCGGAATTGTTTGACAGCGGCGGAGCTTGAACATTTTCCGCCATTGTCCATCGACCATCCCGGGAAGTATGTGCGGGAGAACGATGTCGATACTGACGCAGAGGAGTCCCCGACTTCTACCCCATCAAGACGGAGAGACGAAGGGAGACACACCCCTGCAGCGCGAGTGCCGCGGAAGCGGCGATGGAGGGAAGAGTCTGAAGAGGAGCAGCATCAAGAACCCTCTGCTCCCATTCGACCGCGGCCGCTGTGCGAGCCATACAGCCGGCCGAAGCAGAAGGCACGCAGACTGGTGTTACCAGCTGACAGTGCAGACACGGCGACGATTGCGACGGAGATAGGAAGTGCGTCGCCAGAGAGGCGAGAGGAAGCGCGGACGACCGCAGGAGCAACGGGCCACGCTGCAACCTCGTCGGGAGAGAGGCCGCCTACGGGCCAAGGGCCTCCGGAGTTACCACGTGCGATGCGGACAGATGTTCCGTTTGCGCACAGGCGAACCTCCGCGGATCGGCGAACACAAGTGGACGTGGATCTACGCTTACGCGTGGGAAGGAGCAGTCCGCCTATGCACAGGCGCTCACCTGTGCACAGGTCGCCTGTGCACAGGACACCTCCACACGTGCCGCCTGTGCACAGGCAAGAATCACCCCCGTTCCAACGTAGGAAGGGGAAGGAGCCGGCGGAAGAACCGCCTACGAGACACCGGCCCTCGGGGCCAGACCCTCCGGCGCACCACGCGCCGCAATTTGCGCCTTCGGCGCCAGGGCCTTCGAGCCGAGGAGATACGAGCAGAGAGCGTGCGGAGGCCGCACCATCGGCGGGAAGTCCGCCGATAGATGCGCCTTCGGCGGTAGGGCCTATAGGCCAAGGAACATCGGGCGTGCGGCCCCCGGCCATGTCGCCTTCGGCGATAGATGTCCGCGGCGCTACGCCTGCGGCGGACAAGGCGCCGGCAAATGCGCCTGCGCACGGGCCGGGCACAGCAACAAGCGGACAACCAACAAGCAACGGGCCGGACAACCAACAAGCGAGCGACGGGGATGCCGCACGGGTACATTCGCCTTCCGCCTTAGACATTTTGGCGACGAGCAGCGAGGCTGCAGCCGTGCCTTCGCAGGCAGCACACGTCGATGACGTGCAGCCCCACTCGGGGCAGTCGCCGACGCAATCAATGGCGACTGAAATTCTCCACTCGGATGATGACGACGGAGGCTCCACGGAAGAAATGTCAGGAGCAGAAGACACCGAGGAGGAGGAGGAGGAAATTGTTGGAGCGCCGGCGGCGGCGCTCTCTGAGCAGGTGATTCCGTTGCTGCGGTACTTGGATCGCAAGGTCGATAAATACGCCGACCCACTCCAGCCGGGATCTTACATCGAGTTAGTGCGCAGGCGGACTCGCACTAAAGTCCACACCAGCAAGCTATTAGCTAGAGTGGACCAGGAGTTGAGGGACTTGAAGGAGAAGCATGAGTGCTTGTGGGGACAGTACAAGCTTAATCAGAAGTTCTACAAGCACACCGAGAAGATGAAGGATGAGAAACTGGGCGAGCTCACCAAGGAGCAGGTGAAGGTCAAGGGAGCACTCAACTCTGAGCAGGCCCAGAATCGGATTTTGTCAGAGGAGCTCGTGCGACAGACGCGGTTGTTGGAACAATGTCAGCTCGCACGGCAGGCGGATGAAGAGTTAATCCGCAGGTTGCAGTCAGAGTGTGGCGAATTGAGAGCGCAACGTGCTGAAGCCGAATCGCAATTAGTGATAATTGAAGAGGATCGCAGGAAGGAGGCGGATCGCACGAAGGTGGAGACGGCGAGGCGAGTCGCCCACTGTCTCAAGGGCTACGCCCACTGGGAAGTGAAGGCGCAGGAGAAACTCACACTGCGTGAGTTTGAATTGCGCGCAGCCGGGTTGTTGTCAGGCGACAGTAGGAGTCGGCGGAAGGTAGCAAAGAAGCTCGATGCCTTTCTGTCGAAGGCACAGGATACCATGTCCGCCCTCAAAGTGGAGGTGTCCGCGGCGTTGCAGCGTTTGGGACTGCGCAGTCGAGCGGAAGATTGGCAGGGTAGGGAGTTAGTGCGCGGCAGTCGGCCGCGCAGGAGACGTAGTACAGGTTCCGCGGAGTGTAGTGTAGCGTGGTTCCGTGCAGGCGTGTAGCGTAGTGCAGTGTAGTGTTAGGTAGGACTTAGAAGGTATAAAATAGTTCCAGGCGTTTTGCCTGGGGTTCTTTCCCATCAGAAGTGCAGATCAGGAACCCATTTCCTTTGCGTGTTTGTGTCCTTGAGTTCTGTCACCACGCAGGAGGAGTTACAACTTAGCGTTCCGCATTTTGTAGCTGAAGGCCTTCGGCCGAATGTTCAGAGCTAGTACATTGGTTAGAGACTTGAGTAGTTCGGATCTGCACCTGCGGGTGACTGCCGATGCTCAGAGCCAGTGACTAGTTAGATACTTGAACAGTTTCGCCCCTACACCTTCGAGTGTTTCTTTCTGATTGTACTCCTTTGGGATTTTTCCCCTGAATGCCAAAGTGAAGTTTTGCTACTTCGTGTAAGCCTTGGTTGTAAATTCAGGTTACGCTGCAGCAGGTGCCTTGAGGGTAACCCCTGTAGTATTTCTGGGAATGACAAGTGCCTGAGAATTCAAACTCTTCAATAGACTGTTGTTGTGTTACTGGAATGTTTCACAGTGAGTCCTTCAGTGTGGACCTGTGTTCTCTGCGCGTTTTGTGAGTTGAGAGTGTTGTTCACCGCGTAGGAGTGACTTCGATCCGAAGTAGGCAGTCCAAACCGGGTTTCCTACACTAGCAGCAAGCTAGTGGAAGTGTTGTAAAAGCCGGAGTTGGAAGTCACTGCCCGCAGCTTTGCCGAGTGTGCTCGCGAGAGACTTTCCCCCTGAAATCTTGAAGTAGAGGTCCTAACGGATCTCTGGGTTGTATTTCTGTAGTTTCAGGTGTGTGTGTGTGTGTGTGTTACGCTGCACTGTGCGACCTCCGAGTGCGCTCCGAGTGGACACTTGCAGTATTTCTGGGAGTGACAGTTGCCTGAGAATTCAAACTCCTCAATAGTCTGTTAAAACGTGACACTTTGTACCCTGTGTGTTCCTCTGTCCCTGTGGGTTCGACCTTTCTACCACTATATTGCAGTTTTAGCCTTTAGTGGGTTATTACATAAGAAGCCGACAACTTCTTTTTGGCGCCGCTGCCGGGGACAGTTGCGTCAACACCGGGGTTTTTACGAGCAGCCATGCTCGGTGAATGTCGACTGGGGCTGGCGGGAGCAACCTAAGTGCTAGAGCTGTCCGCAAGTTCCGACGAGATTCAGAGAAGGCCGTGGAAGAGACACGGCGTCAAAACAAGAAAACACCAAAAAGAGTACCTAAGCCTAGTTCGGCCGACATCCTTGGGGAACCTACCCCCGGCGACTCGGAACCAAACTTGGTGCTTACAGTTCTACTAGATATTCCTTGCACGGACCCACCTAGTGAAGTAGAACCGACCGCCCGAGAACCGTCGCCAGACACACCGATGGCGGACGGACAAGCCAATGTGCGGCTACCTCAGCCGATTACTAAACATTCCTACCCGAAGTACAAAGGGAGTGGGGATGATGACGATGCAGATTCATACATCAAGTTGTTCGAGTCGGTGTCTATTGCCAATCGCGAGATCGCAGACGACGACCGGCTAAGGATCTTTCCAAGCCTTCTGCGGAAGAAAGCGAGGAGTTGGTACAATCACGAGAGCATCGATCCGACTGGGTTGACAACATGGGCCCAGCTGAAGGAGAAGTTCCTTCGCCGCTTCCGCGAGCTCGGCTACGACAGCCGGGTTTTGACAAAGTTACGTAATTTACAGCGAGAGAAGAAGGAGAGTCTGCGTGACTACACTGAGAGATTTCTGGACCTCCTTGACAGAATACCGAAAACAGGACCAGGGTCCCCTTTCTCGGTACAACAAGCTGTGGATTGGTACGTGACCGGTTTAACTCGGGAGATGGAGACTTTTTGCCGACGCAGCAAGTGCGACACTATTGAGGACGTGATTGCATCGGCAGAAGCCTTCGAAACTTCCACTCTCAACCGAAGAGGGAGAGAGAGACGGGAGTCGAAGGAGCGAAAACCGAAGGGAGGGCGAAGACGGCGTAGAGGTACAACTCCGTCATCGGAGGAATCGTCTTCGACGAGAACCGTTCCTCATCCGAAGAAGAGGAAACCTCATCGTCGGAGGAGGAGAAGAAGAGGAGGAAGCATGGGTCAGCGAAGAAAAAGGGCACCCGACGAGTGACTACGGACAGAGCGCCGGGAGATATAGCTTCGAAGATGGAGACCCTTGTGAAGGACTTCGCCGATCTCAAGGTTCAAGTGGTAGGCGGGCATGATCGCCGAAAATCACCCGGGAGGGTGCGAGCGAACTTATGGTGTACTACGTGCGGGGCGGTGGGACATGCAAACACCGAGTGCCTTACCACCCGTCCGTCATATCCAGTCAACGCAGTAGAGTGGGCACAACCGTACTATGGAGAACACCCTCAATACTATGGAGAGGCTAGCGAAGAGACAGCCTACGCCGTCCAGTCGGTGCCTACCCCTCCTGCAGTTTCAGCAATGCAAGTCCCACGATATATTCCGGTGGATCGGGCCACTACGGTACCTGTGAGGCGGAGAGCACCTTCAGGGACGTTTGACCCACCGCCACCGCGAGCTTGTTATAATTGCGGGGAAGTTGGGCACTTCTCACCGCAGTGTCCCCATCCAAAAAGGCGAAACGATTATGCTCCGACATGTAGTAATTGCAAAAAGATCGGGCATACCGCGCCAGAGTGTGATCAGCCACCAGTCCCTCGGCCAGCGGTACGATTTGTGAACACTCCTGCCAAGGAGGACGTGCAAGTTAACCAGGTCGAAGTAGGTTCAGACGGGGATGGCGAAGACGAAGAATGGCCGGCTGAAGAGGTTATGTGCGCACGGGTCGAAACTCGTAGTTCCAAGAAATCGAAGGAGCAAGAGCGTGACACTCGCAAGCACGAACGGAGAACCGACGACCGGACGGGAAAAGGGAAGGAGAAGACATCCAGCAAGTCCGACTTGCGACCTGCTCGGAAGTCTTCGGCTACGAGAGACGCACCAGCAGTGCGCCCCCAGACGGCAGTCGAGGACGAGCCAGTGCGCCTACTGAAACGGGACTATGCTCCGGATATCCGCAACGAGGTAACCAACCTGTTGAAGGAAGCGATCCGCACGCAAAAGGACCCACCGCGGCCAGACTTGACATCCTCCCTTGGGGCGAAGTTGGCAGCCATCGTGGAACCTCGCAGAGCGTCGCCGACCCCGGCGACCCAACGCGCCCACTATGACTTGGTCGAAGATCTCGGGAGTCGAAAAGTGAACATCACGTTCAAGCAGCTCTTGGAGGACAATAAGACGTATCGGAGAATGTTGATGCTTTCGCTACGGCATCCGCGGAAGCCGCGCGCATCCACAACCTCTCAAGTATATCAAGTGGAGAGCGAAGACCAAGGGCCACCAGAGATCGATGTGGAAATAGCAGGGTGTTGTGTACGCAGAGTGCCAATCGACTCTGGATCAGGAGTCAACATAATGACGGAGGATACAGCGAGAGCCTTGGGGTTCAGCCAATACGAACCCTCGAAGCGTGTGTTGAGATTAGCGGATCAGACGCGGAGAATGCCTGCAGGTATGCTGCGCAATGTCAAGACAACCATCGGGGGTGCGGACTTTCGGGTGACGTATATCATCCTTCAACCGATGATGAAGCAGGGCTATGACGTTCTGCTCGGGCGACCATGGCTATATGGTGCACAAGTCAGATGTGATTGGCGAAGACATCGCCTTAAGTTTCCTCATCCTTCGGAACCGACCAAAACCATTACGGTGCCCTGGAATAGGGTCAGGCACGAAGGAGAGACCCCATCGACAAGTGCAGGTTACACATCGGGCGAGGACAGTGAGTCGACCGCGCGATCGGATTCCAGTGGTACCGAATCCGATTACTTCGTAGGATTCGTTGCCTGCTGTTCGGTGGGAGAAGAAGAAGAGCCGGAAGCTATTCAGCCGGAAGACGAATAGCAATTAACTGTGGGACTGGGAAGGAGTGAGACGAGTCACACCGAGGGCATTGTCGACCCTAATGACTGTCACGAAGTACAACTCAGTCCCGGCAAGTGCTTGAAGGTATCAAGCGCAGTGAGAGGAGACGAGCTAAGGAAAGTACAGGCATTCCTTAGCCATTATGTCGACGTCTTCGCCTGGAAGATCGAGGACATGAAGGGGATACCTGCACGGTATGGGGAACACCGTATCGATTTACTGGACGACTCAGTACCCATACGACAGCGCCAGTATCGCCTCAACCCAAAATACTCCTTGCTAGTGAAAGAGGAGATAGATAAGTACTTGAGCGCTGGAATTATTTACCCTGTGCTCAGCAGCGAGTGGGTGTCGCCGATTGTTATTGTACCCAAGAAGTTGACGGGTAAGATACGAGTGTGTCAGGATTTCCGGAAGTTGAATGCAGCAACACGCAAGGATCATCACCCGTTACCATTCACGGATGCCATTCTAGACCATGTTGCCGGACATGAATGTTATAGCTTCCTGGATGGGTTCTCAGGTTACAATCAGGTGTCCATCCGTGAACAGGACAAGGATAAAACTACGTTCACAACCGACTGGGGAACTTACGCATACCACAAGATGCCCTTCGGTCTGTGCAACGCGCCTGCCACCTTTCAACGGATGATGACCAATATCTTTCAGGAACAACTGAGGAAGTTCCTGGAAATATTCATAGATGACTTCTGTGTCTTTGGGAAGCGGTCTGAACACCTAAGTCACTTGAAGCAGACCTTCGATAAATGTAGAGAGAGCAGTTTATCACTGCATCCCGAGAAGTGCTTTTTCTTCATGACTAGTGGGATCTTGTTGGGTCATCGGGTCTCGGCAGAAGGCATTGCGGTGGACGTCGAGAAGGTCAAGGTTATACTCGAGCTTGAACCACCCACGAATCTAAGAGAGTTGCGAGCATTCCTGGGTCATGTGGGCTACTACCGAAGATTCATACACCTGTATGCAATACTGGCGGCGGACCTGACCAAGTTGTTGAAGAAGGACGAGCCTTATGCTTGGGGTGCGAACCAGCAGTCAGCCTTTGAGACTCTTAAAGCGAAACTCACTACTGCTCCCGTACTAAGGAGTCCAGACTGGAATCGACCATTCCATGTTTACGTTGACACCTCGGCATTCGCCATCGGTGTAGTATTGAGTCAAAAGGATGACAACAAAAAGGACTACCCGATCTACTTCGCGAGCCGACAGCTGTCTCTAGCAGAGCGGAAGTACACCACGACGGAGAGAGAAGCGTTGGGGATGGTGTACTCCTGTAAAAAGTTCCGTCACTACCTAATCTGCTACGAGTTTGTGTTCCATGTGGACCACTACGCATTGCAACACCTAGTCAAGAAAGCCGACCTATCCGGTCGGATCGCCAGGTGGGTGTTGTTACTACAAGAGTTCACCTACACAGTCCAGACCAGGAAAGGGGTGCACCACGAAAATGCGGATTACTTGTCCCGATTATGGACACAGCCGACAGAGGAGGAATTGGTGGATGATTTTCCAGATGAAGAGTTATTTCAGTTGTCTGCAGGACATGAGTCCCGCTATGCCGACCTGTATCGATATCTGCTAACCCTCCGGTGTCCCGAAGGCATGGATGTGGAACAGCGAACTGTCTTTATTCATAAGGCAGGCCCGTACCAACTCCAGCAGGGGGTGTTGTTCAAGAAGATGGCAGATGAGCGCTTATGCAGATGCCTGGAGGAATCAGAGGTACCAAGAATAGTGAGTGCGATGCATACAGAGGAGGCGGGTGGACACTATGCCACCAGGAACACGGTCACAAAGATCCTAAATGCGGGGTATTGGTGGCCGACCATGTTTAAGGATGTTCTCGATTACATCCGCAAGTGCGACAGTTGCCAGAGGACGGGGAGACCGACGCCTACAACACGCTGGCCCCTGACTCCCATCATGCCTCTAGCACCTTTCGAAAAGTGGGGTATTGACTTTGTAGGGCCGATACAACCGGTGACTAGAAGTACACGAAGGCGCTACATTCTGGTAGCAACGGACTACGCCACCAAAATGGTAGAGGCCCGGGCCACCAGAAGGGATGATGCTGCCACAGTGGCAGCATTCTTGTTTGAGTCGATCATCACACGCTACGGATGTCCCTTAGAGCTAGTCAGCGACCGGGGCACGCATTTTCTGAATCAGATCATCGAAGATCTGACACGGTATTTCCACATCAAGCACCGGAAGACTACTCCATACAATCCCAAGGCAAATGGACTAACGGAGAAGTCCAATGGTCTGCTGTGTAAAATACTACTCAAGGTCACGGTGAATCACGCTCACGACTGGGATACGAAGCTAGCAGCCGCTCTATGGGCGTACCGCACAGCTGAGAAGATCACGACCAAACAGACACCATACTTTCTGGTGTATGGGCAACACCCGATCCTCCCGATCGAATTTGAAGTACCCACCCAACGAACGTTGGATTTGCAGAGGATGGGCGCAGAGGAGAGTCAGCTCTACAGGTTACAGGAGGTCACGCTGCTGGATGAGAGGAGAAGAGACGCCGAAGATCGCACCAGGAAAATCCAGCTCCGCCGAAAGGAGAGATACGATAAAAAGATCAAACCGGTACTCCTGCAGGCGGGTGATTTGGCATTGCTCTACGACAGCAGGCATGCCAGATTCCCAGGCAAACTGCACCTAAGGTGGATGGGTCCTTACAGGGTTGTCGAAGTTTTCCCGAATGGATCCATCCAACTTGCGGACCTGGCCGGCGATTTGTTAGGCACCCGAGTGAACGGGTGGCGGTTGAAGAAATACCACATGTGAGTGTTCGCGTGGGCGCTCACAATTGAGGAGGGGGGCATGTGGTACCCCACTTTTGACAATTTTGAGGAAATTAAAACATTTTTGGAAAACTGTACCCTGGCAGCATTGTAAATAGCCTTCGGTACATCAAAACAGAGTGAATCCGGAAGATCGCGGGGATTCTCGAGGGATCTTGTAGAATCTGGGATTTGGGGTGCCGCAGTAAGGACAGGCACCACCCTCCCTGCGAGCTCCGCAGTTAGGATCTCTACGGCGCGAGGCGCAAAACCCGCCTTCGGAGGTTGCGTCCGCGGCTGTAGGGAAACCCCCGTAATTAGGTCAACCCTCGGGCGCCTTGACCAAGTTAGGATCCCGTTGGAAAGAGCTCGACGCGCTGATTCCAACGAGCCCAAGAACGCTTGGAACGGACGAGGACTTAGGGAGTTATCGCTACTGGAAGAAACGGAGGCGGTCGCCTACGGCGGAAGGAGTTCGCCACCGGCGCGAATTCCGCCTACGCGGAAGGAGGAATCAAGTTTTGTCCTATGCGCGGACGTAGGCGTTCGCCTGTGCACAGGCGAAGTAGGGTTAGGGAAGGCGCGAAGTCCGCCTACGCACAGGCAAACGCCTGTGCACAGGCGTTTCGGCGTCGGCGGAAAATCCGCCTTGGGCCCTAGAAATGCGCCTTGTGAGGTAGAAAGTGTACGGCGCCTTCCGCGCCAGCGCAGTGCCGCGTACGTCGGAAGAGCCGCCAGAGTAATCCAATCGGTACGGACCATGCGGACGGCCCGGGTGGATGCGCTCTTGGACGGACGGAGTTGCGGCGGCGGAAGCGCCGACGGAGAGACAAGGAACGGACAGACTGGACGGAGACGGCTGACCACGGTCAACGCCTTCCGCGCCAGCGCAGCGCCGCGGACGGAATTCGCCTACGCACAGGCGAACGCCTGTGCACAGGAGGATGTTCAAGTTCCGCGCCGGCGGAGAATCCGCCGAGGCTCCTGCCTGCGCACAGGCAGGAGTTGAACTTTTGTCCGACATGCGGACACACGCGTCAAGGCAGAGGGGGATTGGCCGAGGGGCGGTACGAACAAGTGTACCGCGCAAGGCGGAAAACTCGCCTTCGGCGCTACGCCCCCATGTCCGCAGGGTGACACGCTCGCGGAGTTCAAATCCGCCAATTCGAGCGTGAGAGTTTAATCGACGACGGCGGAGCGTGAAGCCGCGCGTGAGAGCGAAGACCGTTCCAGCGTACAGCCGGCGCGGCCATCAAGTGAGACGTTCTTCACGACCAAGAGCCGACCATGACCTTCGACCGGGCGGCGGAGAACGTCCCATTCTTGAATTCGCGATTCCAATCTCTTGTGCGCGCTGCGCGCATCCATCTGCTGGCTGCGGAGCATTCTCGACGTCGTCGCACAGGAGATTTCTTGTTGATTGAGGGAGAAGTGAGTGCGCGTGATTTGGAATTGAGAGCGATTAGAGTTTGCCGAGAGAGAAAGAAACGCGGGCAGTGCGGAAGTAGAATGAGCGGGCGAGCGAACCCCAGGAACGCAATGACGAGACCGAGCAGATTGCGGATGGTGCCACTTCGCCTGCCGCAGAACGGGCTGCGCGCTTTCGAGGAGCGCTTAATAGCAAGAAAGCTCGATTTCTTGCTATGGGGATGGAATTACATCTGTGCGAATATGGTGCGCGAGTGGCTAGAGCCACAGGGACCACCCTCGCGCGGATTGCGTCCGCATGTTGACCGGTGGACAGTCCAAGATTGGGCGCAGGCGTTGGGAAGATGTGCTGGCATGCCAGGGCATCTCCTTTTCGACAGTGAGAGCATCAAGGTGACCAAGCAAGAGGAGGCGCAATTTGTGGAGCTGTTCAAGACCGGGAGGTCTACCAAGAATGGGTACAGGACCCGTGATTACAAGGATCGATTTCGCCGGACTTTGTCCGCGGCGCTGATGCAGTTACTGCAGCCGCACCGTGCCTGCTACATCACATTGTGGCAAGTCTCTTTTGTGGAGTGCGTCATCGAGGGAACTCCAATTCACTGGGCGAGCATCCTGCACAGGGTGATGCGACAGCACGCGTTTGAGGAGAAGGGGGGAACTCTAAACCATCTTTCTCCTTTCCTCATCAATTTTTATCGACAGCGGAATTGTTTGACAGCGGCGGAGCTTGAACATTTTCCGCCATTGTCCATCGACCATCCCGGGAAGTATGTGCGGGAGAACGAGGTCGATACTGACGCAGAGGAGTCCCCGACTTCTACCCCATCAAGACGGAGAGACGAAGGGAGACACACCCCTGCAGCGCGAGTGCCGCGGAAGCGGCGATGGAGGGAAGAGTCTGAAGAGGAGCAGCATCAAGAACCCTCTGCTCCCATTCGACCGCGGCCGCTGTGCGAGCCATACAGCCGGCCGAAGCAGAAGGCACGCAGACTGGTGTTACCAGCTGACAGTGCAGACACGGCGACGATTGCGACGGAGATAGGAAGTGCGTCGCCAGAGAGGCGAGAGGAAGCGCGGACGACCGCAGGAGCAACGGGCCACGCTGCAACCTCGTCGGGAGAGAGGCCGCCTACGGGCCAAGGGCCTCCGGAGTTACCACGTGCGATGCGGACAGATGTTCCGTTTGCGCACAGGCGAACCTCCGCGGACGGACGAGCCTCCGCGGATCGGCGAACACAAGTGGACGTGGATCTACGCATACGCGTGGGAAGGAGCAGTCCGCCTGTGCACAGGCGCTCACCTGTGCACAGGTCGCCTGTGCACAGGACACCTCCACACGTGCCGCCTGTGCACAGGCAAGAATCACCCCCGTTCCAACGTAGGAAGGGGAAGGAGCCGGCGGAAGAACCGCCTACGAGACACCGGCCCTCGGGGCCAGACCCTCCGGCGCACCACGCGCCGCAATTCGCGCCTTCGGCGCCAGGGCCTTCGAGCCGAGGAGATACGAGCAGAGAGCGTGCGGAGGCCGCACCATCGGCGGGAAGTCCGCCGATAGATGCGCCTTCGGCGGTAGGGCCTATAGGCCAAGGAACATCGGGTGTGCGGCCCCCGGCCATGTCGCCTTCGGCGATAGATGTCCGCGGCGCTACGCCTGCGACGGACAAGGCGCCGGCAAATGCGCCTGCGCACGGGCCGGGCACAGCCCCCACGGACCGTGTGGTAACACACTTTTTGTTTTTTTTGCAGAATTTAAACAATTTTAGAAAACTAGTACCAAAGCAGTGTTTGTAGCTAGAGAAGGGTACGCTAAATAGAGTGGATTGATGAGATCGTCACGAGGGCACAAAGAATCACGTAGTCGGATGTACCAACGCCAACGTCTTCGGTGCCTTCGGCAAAAGCTCCTTTTTGAGGTGTCTCTACTCACGCGCCTCTAGCGTATAAGGAAGCTACGCTTCCGGCGCAGACACCTCAGGAGGAGGTTTTGCTAAAGACGTCAGGAGAAGGGCCCGGACCTCTAAAGGCATCCGACCATGAGTGCGCCTGCGGCGAAGCGCCGCTAGCGCGGAAAGGGAAAACCTTCATAACAATCGGGATACACGGTAGATCCAGTTGGTTGAAGTTGCATTAGAAAGAGCTCGGGACGCTCGTTCTAACGAGTCCAAGAGCGCCGGAGATGGATCAGGAATGGAGAAGTTATGAGCGTCGGAAAACTCGTAGCCGGACATGCGCCGTTCGCGCTAGGGTTCACAGCCGGAAAGGATTCCCGTACGCCCTCGGCGATGCGCCTTCGGCGGAATCACGCGCTCACAGGAGGAAACCAACTCAGAGCCGGAAGCGCCCTTGGCGGCTGTTCATGGAAGGAAAGCGCCGGTCGGATGTACGCCTCCGACGTGGCGCTGACGGCCGGATGCGCTGGCATGAGTTGCGCTGACGGATATGCGCTGGCAGCAACGGACGAGGCATAAAGGACAAAATAGGCGGTACGACTGCGCGCCGGCGTAATTCGCTCCGGCTGGATGTGCGCCTCCAGCAAGGCGCCGACGGATAATGAACGCACCAGCGGCGACACGCCTCCGGAGAAGGGCGGGTTAGGAAAAGACAACAGGGCCGACGTATACCCTGCAGCGGACTCGAGTCCGGAAGGTGGCGGCGGCGGGAGAATTCAACGTTTAAGCATGCGAATGCGCGCAATGCGGAGACGTGAATTCGCACATGCAAAGGGGCGAACCGTTAAGCCGTATAGCCGGCTGCGTACGTTGCAACCAGTAAGAACGTTGGACGTTCTTGAAAGCGGAGAAGAAAAGACTGCGCTCCAGTCTCATTCTCTCATTCTTGACTTTGCGATTTCCAGTTCCAAGATTACGCGCAAGGGCGGAGCGACCTGCAGTGAGAGTAGAGAGTGCGGAGACGAGTTGCGCAAGGATCTTGGCGGACCTTGAAAGAATTGTGAGTAGCGATCTTGAACGAGCGCAGAGAGAGTGAGCAGTCAGTGCTTGAGTGGCCGACGCACAGTGGCGATTGTGAGAGAGCGAGCGAAAGGGAGAACGTTTGTGTGTGTGCAGGCAACGCAATGTCGAAGGTTCCCCAGCTGCGAGTGTCTCCACTCAGGGTGCCGCAGATCGGTCTACGCGCATTTCAAGATGTGCTGTTGAGGTTGAAGCTCGATTTTCTCCTATGGGGGTGGAATTGGACATGTCCGGAGATGGTGCGCGAGTATCTGCAGGAGAGACACAAGCCTTCTCGCGGATTTCGCCCACACCCAGAGAGATGGGACATTTGCAATTGGGCGCAGGTGTTGGGCAGGTGTGCCGGCGAGGAAGGGGATCTCCTCTTCGAGGCCGATAGCGTGAAGGTGTCCCAGGAGGAAGAAGTCTCTTACAATGAGCTCTTCAAAGTGGCCAGACATCCCAAGAACGGTTTCCGGACACGGGATTACAAGGATCGATTGCGGAGAAATGTCGCGACGGCATTGCTGCAGATATTGCAGCCGACCAAGACCGCTTACATGCATGGTTGGCAGGTAGAGTTCGTGGAGCTAGTGCTGTCAGGAGCTCCGGTGCATTGGGCACGGCTCCTGTGGAAGGTGACGCGCCAACATGCGCAAGAAGAGAAGGGAGGAACCCTCAATCATCTATCGCCTTACTTAATCGTGTTTTACCGGGCGATGGGATGTTTGACAAATGCTGAGAAAACTCGATTTCCGCAGCTGACCCGGACTTATCCAGGAAGATATTCGAGGGAGGCCGAAGTAGACACAGATCCGGACGAGGAACCTGCCAGTACGCCTCCGGCTCCGGCCCCAGCAAGAGCAGCAGAAGAACGTCGAAGCGAGCGCATTCCGCGAAAGCGAAAGTGGGATGAGAGACCTGAGGACAGGCAGCCGGAAGTGCCAGCTGCGCCGACTCGTGGTCGGCCCACCCCCGAGCCTCACAGTCGACCAAAACAGAGGGCACGCAAAATGCCAACTGTTACTGAGGAGACCAGGCGAACTCCGACCCGGCGGAATCTCACACAGGAAGAGATAATCGCCCAGATTCTAGGGAAGACGGCAGATACCTCTGCACAGAAGGCACCACGGCCTTCGGGAGGAGATGGACGGACTGACAGCCGGCCGACTGCGAGTCGGATGACTGAAGGTCGACAAGCGGAAGGAAGGCCAACTGAACGGCGCGTTGAACCGGACAGCAGGCCGGAAGCAGAAGAGAGTTTGGCTGACGAGCCAACAATCCTCAAAGGGTCGTCTTCGGCGGAAGGCACTTCTGGAAGAACGCCCCCAACAAGCAGGCCAAGTGGAGTCAAAGACGCGCAGGGTGTATCCGACTCCCAGTCGGACAACTGCTGGTCGGCCGACTGCGAGTCGGACAACAGAGAGTCAGCCGGATTCGCCGACTGCGAGACGGATGGGGCCAACGACCAGTGTGCGGACGCCTTCGGCGGACGCACCTTCAGCAAGGACACCTTCCGCGCAGATTGCGCCGGAAGGACAGGCAGCAGAAGCGGGCGGTGCAAGAGTGACAAAAGTCACTGCGGCGTCGACCCCTTCACAAACCGAAGACCGAGCCGGAACAGGGGCTCAAGCAGTGGGATCCCCCACTGCCCTGGATATTTTAGCAGGCAGTGGAGCAGCAGTCGCAGCAGAAGCTGCTGCGCGCCACAGTTCCAGGGAGTCGCCAAGGGATTCGGTGGCGACTGAAATCCTCGAGACTGAGGATGATACGAGCTCGGAAGAGCAGGAAGCGGATTCGGTGCAGAAAACGCCAACAGGGGTGCTCTGCGAACAGATAGTTCCACTCCTGCGATATCTGGATCGCAAGACATCCAAATACGGAAGTGCCTTAAAACCGCAGTCTTATGTGGAGACTATCAGGCGAAGGACGAGGATCAAGGTGGCAAAGTGGGCCTCTAGTTGCCAAGTATATGTGGAAAGGAACACCGCCCTCCAACAACACCTGGCGGTCACCCAGAAGCTATACCAAGCCTTGCAGCAGCAGAAGGAGGATGCGGCGACGAAAAGTCAGGCGGATGCCGAACTAATACGGGCAAAGATCGAGTTGGAACTGCAGGAGGAGCGGAGACAGAACAAAGTCCTAGCAGCCGAGCTTGCGCGCCAGACGCGCGCCCTAGAAGAAAGTCAAAGAGCCCGCAAGGAGGATGAGGAGTTGTTGTGCAACTTGCAATCCGAGTGCTCGGATTTGAGGGCACAACGTGCGGGATTAGAAATGCAGCTGGCCGAGGTGGAGAGCAGCTGCAGGGCGCGAGGAGAGTTGGCGGCACAGGTGACTCGTTGTCTAAAAGGATACACCCATTGGGAGGTGGCAGCCCAAGAGAGGATCACACTCAGGGAGTTCGAGCTTCGGGCGGCGGCATTGACGGAAGGTGACAGTCGGAGTCGGCGGCGAGTGGCGAGAAAATTAGAAACCTTCTTGTCGGGTGCGCGCGACACTATGGCGCACTTGCAGTCGGAAGTCACCACAGCGCTCCGACGCCTGGGGTTACGCAGCCGGTCGGAAGACTGGCAAGGTAGAGATAGTACGCGGAGCAGTCCGGCGCGCAGGAGGCGCAGCACCGGATCTGCTGAGTGCAGTAGAGTAGTTTGGTTTCGCGCAGATACTGCGAGTGGTAGATAGGATAGCGTAGTGCTAGTTAGGATCTTTTGAGGGTATAAAATAGATCAAGGCGTTTTGCCTTGGGACTCTTCCAGTTTCGGAAGTGCAGATCAGGAACTCACTTTCTTGGCGTGTTTGTGCATTTTGGTCCTGGCACCACGTAGAGAAGCTGCAGCATAGCGAAGTTACCGTATGTTGTAGTTGAAGGCCTTCGGCTGAATGTTCAGAGCTAGTACCCGGTTAGAGACTTGAGTAGTGCGGATCTGCACCTGCGGGTGATTTCTGATACTCAGAGCCGGCTGCGAGTTAGATACTTGAACAGTTCCCCCTTACTCCTTCGAGTGACATATCCTGATTGTACTCCTACGGGAAGTTTCCCCTGAATGCCAATGTGAAGTTTCATTACTTCGTGTAAACCTTGGTTTGTAATTCAGGTTGTGTGTGTGTTACTGGATCGTGTTTTCAGTAAGTTCTCAGTCGGGTCTGCACTCCCTGCGTTTTGTGTGATAGTCGAGGGTGACGTCCACGGCGTACGTAGAGGCTTCGTTCCGAAGTGAGAAGTCCAGTCCGGGTACCCCCGCTAGTTCCTGGCGGAAGGGCAGTAAAAGCCGGAGTGGGAGGCACTTCCTGCAGAACCTCTGAGTGAACTTGCGAGACACTTTCCTCCTGAAATCCGAAGCGGAGGTCCTGACCGACCTCCGAGTTGTGCTTTTTGCCAGTTTCAGGTGTGTGTGTGTGTGTTGAGTGACCAAGCTGTACCGTGCATCCTCCGAGCATCCTCCGAGTTGAGATCCTCCTCCGAGTCGAGCCTCCGAGTCGAGCACTGCAGTATTTCTGGGAGTGACAGTCGCCTAGAATTCAAACTCTACCAAAAGTCTGTTAAATGTGACACTTTTACTCTGTGTGTTGCCTCTGTCCCTGTGGGTTCGATCTTTTTACCACCATACTGCAGTTTTAGCCTTTGGTGGGTTATTACATAAGGAGCCGACAACTTCTTTTTGGCGCCGCTGCCGGGGACAGTGCGTCAACACCAGAAACCTTGAGCAGCAATGCTCGGTGAATGTCGACGAGCGATAGTGTGGGAAACCTGAGTGCGAGAGCCACACGGAAACTCCGTCGAGATTCAGAAAAAGCCGTGGAAACAAAACGGCGAACTAAAAAGAAGACTCCCGGTGAGGACTCTGCAGAAAGATCGCCATCACCGACTACTGGAAGACAAAGGCGTTCCAGTTCACCTACCGAGAGCATTGAGCTAACAGTTCTATTGGACATCCCTCCGACAGGAACTCTTCCTGAGTTTGGCCAACCTAGGATCAGTCCGTCGACAGGATCACCGATGGCAGAACATCAAGCCAATCTCCGCCAGGCGTTTTCCCAACCTACCACCAAACATTCGTATCCAAGATACACGGGAACGGGCGACGACGATGATGCAGATTCATACATAAAGCTCTTCGAGTCTGTCTCCATCGCCAATCGTGAGACCAGTGATGAAGACAGATTACGAATCTTTCCTAGCCTGCTACGCAGACGAGCGCGTAGCTGGTACAACCATGAGAGCACCGACCCCACTGGCATCCGGACCTGGGCTCAGCTCAAGGAAAAGTTTCTGAGGCGGTTCCGCGAACTCGGATATGACAGTCGAGTTCTGACCCGGCTTCGAAATCTTCGACGCGAGCGGAAGGAGAATCTTCGAGACTACACTGAGAGATTCCAAGACCTCCTAGATCGAATTCCGAAGACAGGCCCGGGAGAACCGTATTCGGTACAACAGGCAGTGGATTGGTATGTGACAGGGCTCTCAAGAGAAATGGAGACCTTCTGTAGGAGAGGCAAGACTGACACAATCCAAGATGTGATAGCTTCCGCGGAGACCTTTGAGACGTCAACCCTTGACACTCGAAGACGCGACCGACGGTCGACGAAGAAGAAGTCGCAAGGCGGACGTCGGAAGAGAAGGAACTCGCCTTCCTCGACAGAAGAATCAAGCTCCTCCGAATCAAGTTCTTCTTCGGAAGAGGAAGAGGACTCGTCATCTTCAGAAGAAGAAAGACGGAAGAAGAAACGCAGTGCGATCAAGAAGAAGGATCGAGGTAAGGGAATCCCAGTGAAGACTCAAGGGGACATCGCAGCCAAGGTAGACAACCTGGTGAAGAATTTTGCGGACCTGAAAGTTCATGTAGTGGGAGGCCAAGACCGACGTAAATCACCTGCGAGACAACGAGCGAATCTCTGGTGTACTACGTGCGGACAGGTGGGACATGCCAACACGGAGTGCATGTCCGCGAGGCCATCTTACCCAGTGAATGCGGTCGAATGGGCACCACAGTGGGAGAACCCCATGTATTATGCTGAGCCGCCTATGTATTATGCTGAGCAGGTTGAGGACACCGCCTACTCGGTACAGACAGCTCCAGCTACAACTCCGAACCCACCGGTGCATATACCGCGCTTTGTTCCGAGGGAAATGGCGGGTACACTCCCACCAAGACGCATGGCACCTCCAGGCAATCACAACCGACCTCGACCACAATTCGATGGTTGCTACAACTGCGGAGACATGGGGCATTACGCGCCAAGTTGTCCCCACCCGAGGAAGCCAATGGGGTATGCACCATTGTGCAGCAATTGCAAGAAGTCCGGACATACAGCAGCTGAATGTGATCAGCCCCAACTCCCTAGGCCAGCCGTGCGTTTCGTATCGACACCTGGCAAGGAAGAGGTGCAGGTCAACCAGGTAGAACTGAGTCTGGACCCAGCTGAAGAAAACGAAGTATGGCCAGAGGAAGAAGTAATGTGCGGCCGGGTAGAAACCCGAAGTTCGAAGAGGAGAGGAGAAGGCCATGAGGACACTCGCCGCCTCGAGCGTAGGGAAGAGAGGAGGAAGTCTAAAGAAGTTAGAGAAGGCCAAAGGAGAACGCCAAGTACACCTCCGGCTATGAGAAACACCCAGCCGGAGCAGAACTCAGAAAAGGCGAACAGGTATTCGGAAGAGTTCCGGACTCGAGATTACCTTCCGGACATCAAAGATGAGGTGAGTCACCTCATCAAGGAAGCACTGGGCGCCGGAATGACATCCGACGTCCGGAAGGCGGTTAGGCCCCCTACACCACTTCCGACCGCGAGTACAGGAAAACTTCCGGCTGTGACTTCCAACACTCCCTACGACATAGTGGAAGACATAGGGAGCCAGAGGGCAAATATTTCCTTCCACCAGTTGTTGGAAGACAATAAGACGTACAGAAGGATGCTGATGCTTTCGTTGCGCCGACCACGCAAACCCCGAAAAGAGAAACTTCCGGCTGTGTACAGAGTGGAAGGAGGAGACCTGGGACCTCCAGAGATCGAAGTAGAGATCGGAGGCTGCGTCATACAGAAGGTACCAGTGGACTCCGGCTCGGGCGTGAATATCATGACCGAGGAGACAGCGAACTCCTTGGGGTTCCAGACCTTCGAGCCTACATCCCGAGTATTGCGACTGGCCGATCAAACACGCAGAATGCCACTAGGAATGTTGAGCAATGTGAGAACCAACATTGGAGGAGTGGACTTTCAACTGTCCTACATAATACTGCAACCTCTGATGAAGAAAGGTTATGATGTGCTGCTTGGCAGACCGTGGCTATACGATGCCAAAGCAAGGTGTGACTGGAGTAGGAAGAGATTACAGTTCCGTAGCCCTGCGGACCCTCCGACTGTCATTACCGTACCGTGGACCAAGGTACCCCATGAGGGCGAAACACCTTCCACCACCTCCGGTTACACAACCGGAGGGGAGACCAGCTCATCATGCACTTCAGAGACCGAAACGTCGGAAGAATTTGTGGGCTACGTCACTTGCTGCTCCATTGAGGAGGAAGGAGACGAGGTGTATCCGGATGAGGAATAGCAACTAGCAGCCGGACTGGGCAGAAGCGAGATCAGTCACACAGAGGGGATTGTTGACCCGAGTGATTGCTGCGAACTGCAGCTCAGTCCAGGTAAAGGCTTGAAGGTGTCAAGCCAGGTACAAGGAGAAGAGTTGAACAGGGTACAGGCGTTTCTTCGCCAGTATGAGGATGTCTTCGCATGGAAGATTGAAGACATGAAAGGCATACCTGCAAGGTATGGAGAGCACAGGATCGACTTGTTGGACGAGGCAGTTCCGGTTCGCCAACGCCAATACAGGCTCAACCCAAAATATTCATTATTGGTGAAGGACGAAATCGATAAGTACCTGAGCGCAGGAATCATCTACCCGGTACTCAGTAGCGAGTGGGTGTCGCCTATCGTGATCGTGCCCAAGAAACTGACGGGTAAGATCCGGGTGTGCCAGGACTTCCGAAAGCTGAACGCAGCAACGAGGAAGGACCATCACCCTCTTCCTTTCACGGACTCTATTTTAGACCATGTAGCAGGGCATGAATGCTACAGTTTCCTAGACGGATTCTCTGGCTACAACCAGGTATCCATCAGGGAACAGGACAAGGACAAAACAACCTTCACGACCGACTGGGGAACCTATGCTTATCACAAGATGCCGTTCGGTCTGTGCAACGCGCCAGCGACGTTCCAGCGGATGATGACAAACATTTTCCAAGAGCACCTGAGGAAGTTCCTAGAAATTTTCATCGACGACTTTTGTGTCTTCGGTAAGAGGTCGGAGCACCTTAACCATCTTCGGCAAACGTTCGACAGATGTAGGGAGAGCAGCTTGTCCTTACACCCGGAGAAATGTTTTTTCTTCATGACCAGCGGAATCCTGCTGGGGCACCGAGTTTCGTCCGATGGCATTGCAGTGGATGTAGAGAAGGTGAAGATTATTCTTGAACTACAGCCGCCAACGAATCTGCGTGAGTTGAGGGCCTTCCTTGGCCATGTAGGTTATTACCGAAGGTTCATAAATATGTATGCCATCTTGGCAGCCGATCTGACGAAGCTGCTTAAGAAGGATGAACCCTATGTGTGGGGCAAGGAGCAACAGCTGGCCTTTGAAACGCTCAAAGCCAAACTGACGACTGCTCCGGTTCTGAGAAGTCCGGATTGGAATAGACCTTTCCATGTCTATGTAGACACGTCGGCGTTTGCAATCGGGGTGGTTCTCAGTCAGAAGGATGACAACAAGAAAGACTATCCGATTTACTTCGCGAGTCGTCAGTTGTCAGCAGCAGAGAAGAAGTACACGACAACTGAGAGGGAGGCGTTGGGAATGGTGTACTCCTGCAAGAAGTTCCGACATTATTTGATCTGCTATGAGTTCGTGTTTCATGTAGATCATTACGCCTTACAGCACCTGGTGAAGAAGGCGGATCTGTCCGGACGAATTGCCAGGTGGGTACTACTGCTGCAAGAATTCACCTATACTGTACAGACACGGAAAGGCGTTCACCATGAGAACGCGGACTACCTCTCCCGACTATGGACCGAACCCATAGAAGAGGAAGTAGTGGATGATTTTCCCGACGAACAACTTTTTCAGTTGTCCGCCAGCCATGAGTCCAGGTACGCGGACTTATACAGGTTCCTGCTCACACTCCAATGTCCGGAAGGATTGGATGCAGAGCAGCGCACAGTCTTCGTTCATAAAGCGGGACCTTACCAGCTCCAACAAGGGGTCTTGTTCAAGAAAATGGCAGACGAGAGGCTGTGCAGATGTCTAGAGGAGTCCGAAGTACCGCGAGTTGTCAAAGCCATGCACACAGAAGACGCTGGTGGTCACTACGCCACCAGAAACACAGTGACCAAAATTGTGAATGCAGGATACTGGTGGCCGACGATGTTCAAAGATGTACACGACTACGTTCGCAAATGCGACAGCTGCCAGAGGACGGGAAGGCCGACTCCGACCACGAGATGGCCTCTTACACCAATCATGCCATTGGCACCATTTGAAAAATGGGGGATCGACTTCGTGGGACCAATACAACCTGTCACTAAAGGCACGCGCAGGCGCTACATATTGGTAGCAACAGACTATGCGACCAAGATGGTGGAGGCAGAAGCCACAAGGCACGACGACGCAGCCGCAGTAGCACGGTTCCTATTCGAATCCATCATCACACGCTACGGGTGCCCCCTAGAAATAGTCAGTGACAGAGGAACGCACTTTCTGAATCAGGTGATAGAAAGTTTGACGCGGCACTTCCAGATTAAGCATCGGAAGACTACTCCATACAACCCCAAGGCAAATGGTCTGACAGAGAAGTCCAATGGATTACTCTGTAAGATACTCCTCAAAGTGACTGTAAACCATGCTCATGACTGGGACACCAAGCTACCGGCCGCCTTATGGGCATATAGAACGGCAGAAAAAGTCACCACCAGGCAAACACCTTACTTCCTAGTTTATGGGCAACATCCGATCTTACCCATCGAATTCGAGATACCTACCAAGAGGACCTTAGATCAGAGAAGGCTGGACGCGGAAGAAAGTCAGGCATATCGACTGCAAGAGGTAATGGCACTGGAGGAAAGACGTCAAGAGGCCGAAGATCGGACAAAGCAATTACAACTCAGGCGGAAGGAGAAGTACGATCGAAGGCTCAAACCAGTACTGCTGGAGAAGGGCGACTTGGCTCTGCTATACGATAGCAGACATGCTAGATTTCCAGGCAAGCTCCACTTGAGGTGGATGGGACCTTACAAGGTGATAGAAGTTTTCCCAAATGGATCCATCCAACTCGCAGAACTGACGGGAGAATGGTTAGGCACCCGCGTGAACGGATGGCGTCTGAAGAAATACCACGTGTAAATGTTCGCGTGGGCGCTCACAATTGAGGAGGGGGGCATGTGGTAACACACTTTTTGTTTTTTTTGCAGAATTTAAACAATTTTAGAAAACTAGTACCAAAGCAGTGTTTGTAGCTAGAGAAGGGTACGCTAAATAGAGTGGATTGATGAGATCGTCACGAGGGCACAAAGAATCACGTAGTCGGATGTACCAACGCCAACGTCTTCGGTGCCTTCGGCAAAAGCTCCTTTTTGAGGTGTCTCTACTCACGCGCCTCTAGCGTATAAGGAAGCTACGCTTCCGGCGCAGACACCTCAGGAGGAGGTTTTGCTAAAGACGTCAGGAGAAGGGCCCGGACCTCTAAAGGCATCCGACCATGAGTGCGCCTGCGGCGAAGCGCCGCTAGCGCGGAAAGGGAAAACCTTCATAACAATCGGGATACACGGTAGATCCAGTTGGTTGAAGTTGCATTAGAAAGAGCTCGGGACGCTCGTTCTAACGAGTCCAAGAGCGCCGGAGATGGATCAGGAATGGAGAAGTTATGAGCGTCGGAAAACTCGTAGCCGGACATGCGCCGTTCGCGCTAGGGTTCACAGCCGGAAAGGATTCCCGTACGCCCTCGGCGATGCGCCTTCGGCGGAATCACGCGCTCACAGGAGGAAACCAACTCAGAGCCGGAAGCGCCCTTGGCGGCTGTTCATGGAAGGAAAGCGCCGGTCGGATGTACGCCTCCGACGTGGCGCTGACGGCCGGATGCGCTGGCATGAGTTGCGCTGACGGATATGCGCTGGCAGCAACGGACGAGGCATAAAGGACAAAATAGGCGGTACGACTGCGCGCCGGCGTAATTCGCTCCGGCTGGATGTGCGCCTCCAGCAAGGCGCCGACGGATAATGAACGCACCAGCGGCGACACGCCTCCGGAGAAGGGCGGGTTAGGAAAAGACAACAGGGCCGACGTATACCCTGCAGCGGACTCGAGTCCGGAAGGTGGCGGCGGCGGGAGAATTCAACGTTTAAGCATGCGAATGCGCGCAATGCGGAGACGTGAATTCGCACATGCAAAGGGGCGAACCGTTAAGCCGTATAGCCGGCTGCGTACGTTGCAACCAGTAAGAACGTTGGACGTTCTTGAAAGCGGAGAAGAAAAGACTGCGCTCCAGTCTCATTCTCTCATTCTTGACTTTGCGATTTCCAGTTCCAAGATTACGCGCAAGGGCGGAGCGACCTGCAGTGAGAGTAGAGAGTGCGGAGACGAGTTGCGCAAGGATCTTGGCGGACCTTGAAAGAATTGTGAGTAGCGATCTTGAACGAGCGCAGAGAGAGTGAGCAGTCAGTGCTTGAGTGGCCGACGCACAGTGGCGATTGTGAGAGAGCGAGCGAAAGGGAGAACGTTTGTGTGTGTGCAGGCAACGCAATGTCGAAGGTTCCCCAGCTGCGAGTGTCTCCACTCAGGGTGCCGCAGATCGGTCTACGCGCATTTCAAGATGTGCTGTTGAGGTTGAAGCTCGATTTTCTCCTATGGGGGTGGAATTGGACATGTCCGGAGATGGTGCGCGAGTATCTGCAGGAGAGACACAAGCCTTCTCGCGGATTTCGCCCACACCCAGAGAGATGGGACATTTGCAATTGGGCGCAGGTGTTGGGCAGGTGTGCCGGCGAGGAAGGGGATCTCCTCTTCGAGGCCGATAGCGTGAAGGTGTCCCAGGAGGAAGAAGTCTCTTACAATGAGCTCTTCAAAGTGGCCAGACATCCCAAGAACGGTTTCCGGACACGGGATTACAAGGATCGATTGCGGAGAAATGTCGCGACGGCATTGCTGCAGATATTGCAGCCGACCAAGACCGCTTACATGCATGGTTGGCAGGTAGAGTTCGTGGAGCTAGTGCTGTCAGGAGCTCCGGTGCATTGGGCACGGCTCCTGTGGAAGGTGACGCGCCAACATGCGCAAGAAGAGAAGGGAGGAACCCTCAATCATCTATCGCCTTACTTAATCGTGTTTTACCGGGCGATGGGATGTTTGACAAATGCTGAGAAAACTCGATTTCCGCAGCTGACCCGGACTTATCCAGGAAGATATTCGAGGGAGGCCGAAGTAGACACAGATCCGGACGAGGAACCTGCCAGTACGCCTCCGGCTCCGGCCCCAGCAAGAGCAGCAGAAGAACGTCGAAGCGAGCGCATTCCGCGAAAGCGAAAGTGGGATGAGAGACCTGAGGACAGGCAGCCGGAAGTGCCAGCTGCGCCGACTCGTGGTCGGCCCACCCCCGAGCCTCACAGTCGACCAAAACAGAGGGCACGCAAAATGCCAACTGTTACTGAGGAGACCAGGCGAACTCCGACCCGGCGGAATCTCACACAGGAAGAGATAATCGCCCAGATTCTAGGGAAGACGGCAGATACCTCTGCACAGAAGGCACCACGGCCTTCGGGAGGAGATGGACGGACTGACAGCCGGCCGACTGCGAGTCGGATGACTGAAGGTCGACAAGCGGAAGGAAGGCCAACTGAACGGCGCGTTGAACCGGACAGCAGGCCGGAAGCAGAAGAGAGTTTGGCTGACGAGCCAACAATCCTCAAAGGGTCGTCTTCGGCGGAAGGCACTTCTGGAAGAACGCCCCCAACAAGCAGGCCAAGTGGAGTCAAAGACGCGCAGGGTGTATCCGACTCCCAGTCGGACAACTGCTGGTCGGCCGACTGCGAGTCGGACAACAGAGAGTCAGCCGGATTCGCCGACTGCGAGACGGATGGGGCCAACGACCAGTGTGCGGACGCCTTCGGCGGACGCACCTTCAGCAAGGACACCTTCCGCGCAGATTGCGCCGGAAGGACAGGCAGCAGAAGCGGGCGGTGCAAGAGTGACAAAAGTCACTGCGGCGTCGACCCCTTCACAAACCGAAGACCGAGCCGGAACAGGGGCTCAAGCAGTGGGATCCCCCACTGCCCTGGATATTTTAGCAGGCAGTGGAGCAGCAGTCGCAGCAGAAGCTGCTGCGCGCCACAGTTCCAGGGAGTCGCCAAGGGATTCGGTGGCGACTGAAATCCTCGAGACTGAGGATGATACGAGCTCGGAAGAGCAGGAAGCGGATTCGGTGCAGAAAACGCCAACAGGGGTGCTCTGCGAACAGATAGTTCCACTCCTGCGATATCTGGATCGCAAGACATCCAAATACGGAAGTGCCTTAAAACCGCAGTCTTATGTGGAGACTATCAGGCGAAGGACGAGGATCAAGGTGGCAAAGTGGGCCTCTAGTTGCCAAGTATATGTGGAAAGGAACACCGCCCTCCAACAACACCTGGCGGTCACCCAGAAGCTATACCAAGCCTTGCAGCAGCAGAAGGAGGATGCGGCGACGAAAAGTCAGGCGGATGCCGAACTAATACGGGCAAAGATCGAGTTGGAACTGCAGGAGGAGCGGAGACAGAACAAAGTCCTAGCAGCCGAGCTTGCGCGCCAGACGCGCGCCCTAGAAGAAAGTCAAAGAGCCCGCAAGGAGGATGAGGAGTTGTTGTGCAACTTGCAATCCGAGTGCTCGGATTTGAGGGCACAACGTGCGGGATTAGAAATGCAGCTGGCCGAGGTGGAGAGCAGCTGCAGGGCGCGAGGAGAGTTGGCGGCACAGGTGACTCGTTGTCTAAAAGGATACACCCATTGGGAGGTGGCAGCCCAAGAGAGGATCACACTCAGGGAGTTTGAGCTTCGGGCGGCGGCATTGACGGAAGGTGACAGTCGGAGTCGGCGGCGAGTGGCGAGAAAATTAGAAACCTTCTTGTCGGGTGCGCGCGACACTATGGCGCACTTGCAGTCGGAAGTCACCACAGCGCTCCGACGCCTGGGGTTACGCAGCCGGTCGGAAGACTGGCAAGGTAGAGATAGTACGCGGAGCAGTCCGGCGCGCAGGAGGCGCAGCACCGGATCTGCTGAGTGCAGTAGAGTAGTTTGGTTTCGCGCAGATACTGCGAGTGGTAGATAGGATAGCGTAGTGCTAGTTAGGATCTTTTGAGGGTATAAAATAGATCAAGGCGTTTTGCCTTGGGACTCTTCCAGTTTCGGAAGTGCAGATCAGGAACTCACTTTCTTGGCGTGTTTGTGCATTTTGGTCCTGGCACCACGTAGAGAAGCTGCAGCATAGCGAAGTTACCGTATGTTGTAGTTGAAGGCCTTCGGCTGAATGTTCAGAGCTAGTACCCGGTTAGAGACTTGAGTAGTGCGGATCTGCACCTGCGGGTGATTTCTGATACTCAGAGCCGGCTGCGAGTTAGATACTTGAACAGTTCCCCCTTACTCCTTCGAGTGACATATCCTGATTGTACTCCTACGGGAAGTTTCCCCTGAATGCCAATGTGAAGTTTCATTACTTCGTGTAAACCTTGGTTTGTAATTCAGGTTGTGTGTGTGTTACTGGATCGTGTTTTCAGTAAGTTCTCAGTCGGGTCTGCACTCCCTGCGTTTTGTGTGATAGTCGAGGGTGACGTCCACGGCGTACGTAGAGGCTTCGTTCCGAAGTGAGAAGTCCAGTCCGGGTACCCCCGCTAGTTCCTGGCGGAAGGGCAGTAAAAGCCGGAGTGGGAGGCACTTCCTGCAGAACCTCTGAGTGAACTTGCGAGACACTTTCCTCCTGAAATCCGAAGCGGAGGTCCTGACCGACCTCCGAGTTGTGCTTTTTGCCAGTTTCAGGTGTGTGTGTGTGTGTTGAGTGACCAAGCTGTACCGTGCATCCTCCGAGCATCCTCCGAGTTGAGATCCTCCTCCGAGTCGAGCCTCCGAGTCGAGCACTGCAGTATTTCTGGGAGTGACAGTCGCCTAGAATTCAAACTCTACCAAAAGTCTGTTAAATGTGACACTTTTACTCTGTGTGTTGCCTCTGTCCCTGTGGGTTCGATCTTTTTACCACCATACTGCAGTTTTAGCCTTTGGTGGGTTATTACAGACCGATCAGGGGAGCAGCAGACGAAGGAGCGGAGTGACTGTCCGCGGGATGAAATCTCGATGCGCGATGCGCAATCCAACCCCGCGCAGCCACCCTCCGCTCGATAGCCTTCGGCGACGGACGACGGCGACAGAGAGAATGCGGTGGGCAATCAACCAGCGAGCGACGGGGATGCCGCTCGGATACATTCGCCTTCCGCCTTAGACATTTTGGCGACGAGCAGCGAGGCCGCAGCCGTGCCTTCGCAGGCAGCACCCGTCGAGGACGTGCAGCCCCACTCGGGGCAGTCGCCGACGCAATCAATGGCGACTGAAATTCTCCACTCGGATGATGACGACGGAGGCTCCACGGAAGAAATGTCAGGAGCAGAAGACACCGAGGAGGAGGAGGAGGAAATTGTTGGAGCGCCGGCGGCGGCGCTCTCTGAGCAGGTGATTCCGTTGCTGCGGTACTTGGATCGCAATGTCGATAAATACGCCGACCCACTCCAGGCGGGATCTTACATCGAGTTAGTGCGCAGGCGGACTCGCACTAAAGTCCACACCAGCAAGCTATTAGCCAGGGTGGACCAGGAGTTGAGGGACTTGAAGGAGAAGCATGAGTGCTTGTGGGGACAGTACAAGCTTAATCAGAAGTTCTACAAGCACTCCGAGAAGATGAAGGATGAGAAGCTGGGCGAGCTCACCAAGGAGCAGGTGAAGGTCAAGGAAGCACTCAACTCTAAGCAGGCCCAGAATCGGATTTTGTCAGAGGAGCTCGTGCGACAGACGAGGTTGTTGGAACAATGTCAGCTCGCACGGCAGGCGGATGAAGAGTTAATCCGCAGGTTACAGTCAGAGTGTGGCGAATTGAGAGCGCAACGTGCTGAAGCCGAATCGCAATTAGTGACGATTGAAGAGGATCGCAGGAAGGAGGCGGATCGCACGAAGGTGGAGACGGCGAGGCGAGTCGCCCACTGTCTCAAGGGCTACGCCCACTGGGAAGTGAAGGCGCAGGAGAAACTCACACTGCGTGAGTTTGAATTGCGCGCAGCCGGGTTGTTGTCAGGCGACAGTAGGAGTCGGCGGAAGGTAGCGAAGAAGCTCGAGGCCTTTCTGTCGAAGGCACAGGATACCATGTCCGCCCTCGAGGGGGAGGTGTCCGCGGCGTTGCAGCGTTTGGGACTGCGCAGTCGAGCGGAAGAGTGGCAGGGTAGGGAGTTAGTGCGCGGCAGTCGGCCGCGCAGGAGACGCAGTACAGGTTCCGCGGAGTGTAGTGTAGCGTGGTTCCGTGCAGGCGTGTAGCGTAGTGCAGTGTAGTGCTAGGTAGGACTTAGAAGGTATAAAATAGTTCCAGGCGTTTTGCCTGGGGTTCTTTCCCATCAGAAGTGCAGATCAGGAACCCATTTCCTTTGCGTGTTTGTGTCCTTGAGTTTTGTCACCACGCACGAGGAGTTACAACTTAGCGTTCCGCATTTTGTAGCTGAAGGCCTTCGGCCGAATGTTCAGAGCTAGTACATTGGTTAGAGACTTGAGTAGTTCGGATCTGCACCTGCGGGTGACTGCCGATGCTCAGAGCCAGTGACTAGTTAGATACTTGAACAGTTTCGCCCCTACACCTTCGAGTGTTTCTTTCTGATTGTACTCCTTGGGATTTTTCCCCTGAATGCCAAAGTGAAGTTTTGCTACTTCGTGTAAGCCTTGGTTGTAAATTCAGGTTACGTTGCAGCAGGTGCCTTGAGGGTAACCCCTGTAGTATTTCTGGGAATGACAAGTGCCTGAGAATTCAAACTCTTCAATAGACTGTTGTTGTGTTACTGGAATGTTTCTCAGTGAGTCCTTCAGTGCGGACCTGTGTTCTCTGCGCGTTTTGTGAGTTGAGAGTGTTGTTCACCGCGTAGGAGTGACTTCGATCCGAAGTAGGCAGTCCAAACCGGGTTTCCTACACTAGCAGCAAGCTAGTGGAAGTGTTGTAAAAGCCGGAGTTGGAAGTCACTGCCCGCAGCTTTGCCGAGTGTGCTCGCGAGAGACTTTCCCCCCTGAAATCTTGAAGTAGAGGTCCTAACGGATCTCTGGGTTGTGTTTCTGTAGTTTCAGGTGTGTGTGTGTGTGTGTGTTACGCTGCAGTGTGCGACCTCCGAGTGCGCTCCGAGTGGACACTTGCAGTATTTCTGGGAGTGACAGTAGCCTGAGAATTCAAACTCATCAATAGTCTGTTAAACGTGACACTTTGTACCCTGTGTGTTCCTCTGTCCCTGTGGGTTCGACCTTTCTACCACTATATTGCAGTTTTAGCCTTTAGTGGGTTATTACAAGGGACAGGCAGGAGAAGTCGCTCCCAGACGCTTTTAGAAAGCTCGGACATGCACACATGAACTTGTAGCTAAGGTTTGCGGGGTTTCTCTCACTGTCAGGTTTGTCTTCTTAGTTTAAAAACATGTCGGTTCTGCGAGCACTGTAGAAAAAGGTTGAAATGAGCCACATGGTCTCGTGGGGACGACGGGCTATTCCAGCGACCTCAAGGCGGCGGAGGCCGGATGTAAATCATTGTGTGGTCCGGAGGTTGGCCTGTGAGGTGAGTCAAATAAATGATAAAGAAAGCTTCATGACATCGATGACCTTCCGAGTCGTACCTCAGCACCAACGAGATACCTTTGGTGTTTGATACATCTTTTATCGACTGACAGATGTTTTGGCAATAGGCCAGCAATCAATCAGCGGCCTGTAGATAAAATCGGGGAGTTGTAAGGCCAGGCGAGTGTCAACTGCACTCACAGGAAAGTCAGCGAAAGTTGAATGTTTGAGGATGGATGGGATGATGAACAAGTTCAGTTTGGTTTCGGGGACTGTATTCATCTTGTTTAGGAAATGTAACCCGGTGGACATAAACTCAACCGGCTGTTATGTCTACGAAATCCTTACGGTTGCTATCGTCTCAGTCAAATCCCATCCAATGCTCAAAACTTGTTCATAACTTTAGTTATGAATAAGTTTAGTCATAGTTGTAAACTATGACTAATTTTTTTCATGGTTCGACCTCAAACCTGGCAGGATACGTAGAAATAACAGACGATGTGCTTACAGGAAGGATCCAGAAGCTGAATATAGTACCGTGATGAGGCGGGAGCTTGCAAAGATGATCTACGATGACCTGTCTAAGACGGGTTGCCGTACGATCAATGCCCTCAAGAAGAGGAAAATCTCGGAATCTGGTACTCGTTCTGCTAGACAGGAGGTTGAGGCGGACATCAACAACCACAAGATGGTCTTCTTCGATTTGCGGGAGAATAATCTTATAAGTCCTCGACATGCAAGGCAGCTTCAAAAATTCAGAAATGAGATCGAGATGGACATCAGGAACCGAAGGGATGTTGAGCCACCACCAAATGTAGGATCCACCGTGTCGTGGGAGATTCTACAAAAAATTCAGGAATTGGAGAATACCAAGAACACACCGAGAATTAGGAAAAATGTACCAGCCTCCCGTGCTACTCATCACCATCATCCAAGCAAACGTTCTCTACCTCCTAGGACGTCCACAGTTAGCCTGCCCAAAATACCTGCCAAATCGGCAGAGGTTACCTGGGCAATTTGAGAGATTTCTATTAACGGGATAAGGGGCAGAAAACAGGACTTTTCGATGCACTTCAGGTGAGTACGTGAAAGAAGTGTTACATAATGTATATATAGTCAACAAACCGAAAGAAGGTAGTATCCATATGTTCTAGCAGATTGTTAACCATCACTAAGTTTGATGACAGTGTGCAAGTCGTGTCTCATAGAATCGAAGAGCAGACACTGAATCAAGTCCAATAAGGAACATACATGGACTGGAGATGATTAACAGACTGATGTCTTAGAGCTTACAGCTCCTACTTGGTAATCAGTTCGTACAATTTGAAAGTCCTTCCATCCATGAAATCTTCCTGCGGTACAATCTTGTCGAAGATGCAAATCGAAGTTGTCCTCATGACACTGAGTCGAATCAACGCACTCCGGTGTAAAATTATAACACACAAAGCTCGACAATAGCATGCTAACAAGGATTCCATGAGACAAAAACCAGGTACACCATCATTTTGAGCGAGCAAAACAAAGCAGTTCAAAAAAATGTATTATGGCGGATATTTACATTAGATTCACAATCAAGATTGACTGGTATCATGCCCTGTCTAAATCATTCGTTATGGGCATTCTCCACATATAAGAGCTAGTTTGCACCATCTAAAAGCACGGGCAATCTGTAATGCAGGCTGATAGAGGTATCAGTCTGCCTCGTTCCAGGAATGAAATATTGGAGCATAATCAACAAGCAGCCATCATTCGGAGCAATTCCTGCACAAACAATATGCCGACGGTCATGGGTCGAGGAAAAATAGAAAATAACGCGAGTTTGAAAATGGCTGAAAGTTGCTCTTGATTCATACACGCCCTTCATTTACTAGGAGTCAGCATAATCATGGTCCACATAACACTGGAGACTTACCACAGAAAGATGCATCAGGCTTGGTGTGATGACACTGCAAACTCTTGACGAACTGCTTAACGTCGACTTTCTGAAAAGCGTTGTACATAAAAGCCAAGTTAAGGAATCTCTTCCGAACAGATCACAGACAGATGAGTTCGTTTATCCAGCAATTCGGAGCAAGAAATACGCAACAGTTCGGAAATTTGGAAAAAGCAAAAGCTTCATTCATGACTAGCAAAAACTCTCTTAGGTGCTAAGCTCTGACGCACACCAGAAGGTACATACCACCACAGAAGCTAATGACTTGTCTAAGGCATCCCGAAGGCGTTCTGAAGAGTTCAAGGTCGGAAATTTGGAAAAAGCAAAAGCTTCATTCATGACTAGCAAATAATCTTTTAGGTGGTAAGCTCTGACGCACACCAGAAGGTACATACCACCACAGAAGCTAATGACTTGTCTAAGGCATCCCGAAGGCGTTCTGAAGAGTTCAAGGTCGCGTCTATGGAATTACCATCAACTGCAAAATAAAGTCAAAAATGCTTGTCAGAACATTTGCTTGGAAATTCTGTCGTGCGTGAGTGATACTCCACGTACTCCAAAGACGTTATTCTCGTACTGATGTTGGTCTAATAAACGATAAAACTTTTCTGCTGAAGGTTCAGAAGCCCGTGATGTATTTTTATTTTTAGTTTTCAATGACGTTTCTCCGTCTTCTGGAATGCACCACAATCGTCTTTTTCCATTAAGTGAAGGGTCCATAAAGTGACCTTCACTTACTAGAGGGACCCTTCACGATGCACCATGGGAAGGCTAAATGGAACAATGAATTCCTCAGCTGAGTAAAGTAAAGAGTAAAGTAAAGGAGTTACTTCTTGAGTACGATAAGGTGGTTCCGAATATCAGAAGAAAGTATAAAGAGGACAAGAACGAAACAGCAATTCGCAGGCCTCTCAATGTGTATTGCAACAATAACTCGAGGTGAATTGACGTACAAAAACTGCTGGAGGCAGAAGCAACCAAAAAGCATGTAGAAGAAGTTGAAGAAACACGCTATCTCACCTCGAACTCCGAGCACGCGAAGATTTGGAACCAATCGACTCTAAAGTAGTCGAAACTTGAAGATGTAGATCTCCATACTGAGTTACTCCCACTTCAAGCACTTGCCCACGTTCTTCAGCCGTTCCACCAGTGCATGCAGCTGCATCAAATTCGGGACCTGAACCACCGTCTGCGATGAAGATAATGTCATTGCTGCGTTCTGACTAGAACACTTCCGTCTCTTATAAAAACTCGCAAAGAAATGACGATAGCTGTAAATCCTCGGGATTTGGTTTTCAGACAAAGACCCTAAATCTGCACTTCATCAAACATGATTGCTCTTACTCGTGGGACATCCTGGGCCATATCAAGAGCTGCCTGCAGTTCCTCCACTTCGACTCGAGGCATGGGCTGACTGAATTGCCATCACCTTAGTTCAAGGGATGATGGAATCAATCGCATCGCACTTTGGTACTCGACTGGTACCATATTTAGTAGGTAGTAGACACACGCACGCATGCCCACATTTGGGAAAGGCATACATTTCCCTTGTACACACCCGGCCATGAATTGGATTGGACTATCACTGGAACAACATCCTCCCTCCCTTCCTTCCTCCCTCCCTCAGTGCATGACTTGTGCCAGACACGCCACCAACTCTGGAAACTCTTATGGCCTTTATGTCCATGTGACGGCGTCACGAAGAGAGAGAGGGAGAGAGCTGAAGCACGCTTGTGGCAGAAAGTCCCGAAGCCGGTCAGCTGGGTGAGCTCATACAGTTCTCTCCCGAGTCCGTCTCGGCATTTATTCATCATCGCTGTCCCTGATTCGGGTCCAACGAGTGAACTTACAGTTTGTTCATGACCAGAGTGCCCAACAAATCAGCCAGTCCATCGAAAGCGACATGAAGAATGCCGCGGCTCAGGCTCAGGCTCAGGGTCCACGCCCTACATGCACGAGGTGGCTACAATCCGCCATGGAATTTCTATTACGTGAGAATAGAAATGCTGCGCACGTCTGCCTGCCTGCCTACCTCTCCAGCATCGAGTCCTGCACTCTGATCTGCAGCAGATTTTCCAATGCTCGCATTGGAAAATCTGTGCATTCTTCTCTTCACTCGGTGCGTCTGCTTTACAAGTTCTTGCGTTCTTGCTCTGGACAGCCCCTTCCTCATATACACTCAGCCCGTTATCCTATACCACCATACCAGGCTCGGGGCCGAAGTGAATCTTTTCGAATGATAGCGCGCGCACGCACGCACGCAAGTACTTACTTCCGTCTCTGATGTCATCGCGTCGGTTTCGCAAGTACTCTGAGATCAGCACAATCAATTTTGATTCAGATGAGGAACCACCTCCACTGTGGCCGTCTAACCGATATTAGCGAGATCCGAGTGCCGATTTGTCTTACTTTCATGGTTGGAGGACTGAAATACCTTGTGACATCGGGGCTCCGGCTGAAGGTAAATGATATGCAGCGGCACTAAGCGAACAATTGCGAGTAAATTACGATAGACCACGTACCTGCAGTCAAGCACAAAGGCTCCATATTTACTTCACAATATCCAAATCATTCTTGAGATTATTCCTTCAGCAAGAGAATGACATACATCTCTGGGTATGCTGCAGTTCATTGCAGAATCAAGAGTGGCATAACCTGAGAAGAATATGAATTACCTAAACACAACATCTAGCTTACTGAACATGTACGAACTATGACTTGTGATAGTTAAATATACACTATGGTTGATTTGAAAACATGGTTTCCACGAGAACCAATTGCGTTACTTATTGAAAATCAGGTAATCGTGTAAAACTATGCCATCCATTCTCTAAACAAGATGAATTTCACCTGTCATTGGCCTCCTCGTCTCCTTCGCCAATGATGGGCATGGTCGGACCATCCGGAATAGCAAATCTACCCGAAACAAACAGAAAACATTATTTCAAGCACATGAGAATACAAAACCAAGGAATCCACAGCATAGAAAGTTTCCTCTGTTGCTGCCTTCACCACTTAGGCTTGCTTACCTTCTAGCCAACCACAACAATGCTGAAGTAGATCCAATGCCTGCAAAACTATGAGGTGATCCTCTCATCTGGCCAGCGTTATCTTTGCTCTTGAATTCCCTTGGGTATGCCCACATTAGCAGTGGCCCATCAGTAGCCGGGTCATACGCTGGAGGTAAATACAAATTTGCTGTAAGTTGCACACCATCGCTCCGTTCGTATCGTATAATCTCCTTCTTCAGATTAGCTATTTGAGGATACGGATGAGGGAAGTCTGTAATTTGACAGACAGTTTGCTCAGGCCAGGATCGCAGATAATACTGAGGTGGTTCGGTTTGAGATTCCTTTGAGACCAAAATATGTAACTTGTTCAGTTCCAGATCTCCATCCAACTGATCTGACATCAAAGCTAGGACTGTCTCGAAATAAGTCTCCTTGCTGCTTTCCCAGATTCGCTGTTTTTCACCTGACTCGCTGCCAAACCAACCAGAACTTAGAAATCATAGGACCGCTGAGTTTTAATTATCACTTTCTTGCAGTCAAGCCTTGGATGCCCACACTAGAACCAGAGGGGAAAGCGTACATAGTAAGGATAGTAGCCACCAACTGAAACAATTGAGAAAAGTATCGAAGGTAAGTCCCCTGTTCGTAACGGAGGCTCCGATATAACTGGACTGCAAAGATCAGAAAGCCCTGGTGGAGGAACTCACAATTCTCCTGGCAGGCTTGTTACATGAATGAGCATGAAGGCGACAAAGGCCTAAGCAATGATGAAATTTTATATTATTCTTACATTTCCAGCAGATCCAAGAAAGGGATATTGCCTTGTGGGGTCGCGCCACTTCCATTCAGGAGCAGTCTCTTCTTGCCATCAGCATCTTTGACACCTGCAAGAACGTACGTTCCAAGAGAAGTTCTGCGAAGCATGGGTGAACCAGGATCTGCGTAGACATCTTCTGATGAGCGATCAAAAAGATGACGCCCTTCTGCTTCAAGATTCCCAGGTGCAATCATCCAAGTTCGAGTGCGTCGTGTTTTGTACCATGATTCATACACGAGAGCAAGTCCTTCATCCCCCCAGACAACAGCTGCCGACATGGAATTGTCATGTGCACATGAGTACACAGATATCTGTCAGTAAATGGAGAATGAATTCAAGGTCATTCGTTGAAGGAATTCAAATCCTTGTGTAGTTACACAAGGATTTGGTTTGACAAGAACGAAACGATACGATCGAGTCAAATTGCCTCGGACTTTTATCGGTACAGTGCTTGAGGATTTAGCAGGCAGCCGACCTGTTCCTGTGCACGAGCCTGTCGGCTGTTCCTGCAATTGCAGTTTTCACCTTTTGACCTTTCCGCACCATAATCCGCGTGCTTTGCTGCCGCTTCACTTTCTTCTTTACACAGAATTCACTCGGCTGGAGAACTTCGAAGAAAGCAAGATAAGGCAATCTTCAAGTCCACTTTAAAGATCGTTGACTGTGTGCTGCCCGAGGCTAAAACGTTCAACTCTTGTACATAATTATTGAATATAGGAAAGTCAAACGAGAACCTTCTGAGAATGACTCAAAAGTCAAAAGATACTCCGCGATTCCACGCACGGTTTTGAAGCTCACTGGTCTATGTGAGCTGGACCGCGTACCATTGGCCCAAAAGGCTTCCCGAGGAGACTCAGAAACTCACCCACACAAGAAAGACTCTAGCAGAGAAGGCAATTTCTGCTTGCACATATGGGATGGTCTGGAGGGATTGAGGATTTCAATTGAGCGACATCACAAAGCTCCGTCTGATGAATGTGATTTTCGTGCACTTGTATTAGCGTTTCTCTACTGACGAGGAGGAGAATCAAATATATCGCATGCTCTCTATCGTGCTTCTAGAGCGGGCGGGCGTCGATTACGCAAGTTAAATACAATGTCTCTGCCCCCTGCGTGTTCGGCCACTTCCACGTCGAGGGTAAGGAAATCGCAATAATCTATGCAAAGTACAGTATAGCAGTTCTGGAACGTGTTTGCGCTATATCCAATTTTGTCTTGAAATCTAAGAATCTCAGAGCTGCATTAGGTGAGATCGGTCCAGGTTGTTTGATTGCTGATCTGATCTGCATCTGATGTATCAGTTAAACGACTCCGTGTACGAACTTCATAACCCAGGAGTTGAATCAGTGCTGGACGTTGTATTCTTTCACGGCCTACAATCGTCACACACCTCTGTACCTCACCTATCAACATGGATATCAAGCGGTTCTCACAAGGAAGTATGGCCGCAGGCCTGGATCCCGCAAGAGTTTCCGGGAGCTCGGATTCTCTCTGTCCAGTACGATGCTTCTATCAGGACATCAGCAGAGCATGGAAGATTAGACCTCTACCTCACAGCCGAAAGTTTGATGCATAATCTTATATTTGCGAAGGTGGGGCAGCATCCTTGGCGTTCAGTTATACTCGTCGGTCATAGTTACGGAGGCCTTGTGATCAAACAATTGTGCTTCCACGCACACTCCAGCAAAAGCAACAAACAAATAGCTCGCTTTCTCAACTCCGTCACAGGAATTTTCTTCTATGGAACGCCGCACCATGGAAGTTCATCATTCTTCACTCCAAATGGAACAAAACTAAAGGAGGCTAGCCCTCTACTCGACTATGTCAACCTGCTTTGCGCAGAATCAGGTCGCCTTCATGAAAATTTTGATGCTTTACGTCTGTCCTACGAGTGGAGCATTGCTGGAGTTGGAGAATCGAGACCTACGATCATGCTAGTGAGTGTGGGACTGACATGTTTGTTCTTTACTTTTATCCTCTTGATTCTAAACTGCTGAAACAGCAGCATTAATTCTGCATCAAAATATCATAGTTTGTAACCCAGTACTTTTATGAAATTGTTCGGATATCACTCACAATAGATCTTGATAGGTTTCATGAAGTTTGCCGAATCCCAGTTTCACTTTTGGAAATCCATCCACCATACAATATTTTCAGATTACTAGTCTGACCAGTGGTTTGTTCCAACCTGTTCCGAAGTTTAGGATGCAGAGTCTCAGAACGCTGTTGCTAACTGCATTCTCAGAATTCTGAGACTCTGCTGTTGCAGAGTCTCAGAATGTGAGATGATTGTAGTTGAGGCTTCAGCTCGGTACGGCGACTTCACTGTGGAGCTTGAGGATCATATCTCTCTCTGCCAGCCCGAGAGCAAGACTTCAAATACTTACGTACGGTTGACATCGTTCCTGCAAAGGTTACAAAGCAATAAGGTTGCGCACACGAACATGTCTTCTGTCTTGGCAATTGCAATTGTTCGTCAATAAAAGCAAAGATTAGCCCATGAGACCCTCTTTCAGATGTATGAGAGCCAAAGTAGGTTCAAGAAACCACACGAGTTTATTGTGGGCGTCCGTCGATAACTAGATCCCTGTCAACAAGATTTCAAATTGTGGCTTTCAAGCAAGAGTTCATTCTAGTTGAGTGAGATTCTTCCTAACCTACAGATTTGAACTACGTTTGGCTACTGTGATTGGATATAGGTGAACAGGAGAAGACTTCCTGATAATCTCCAGACGGTGCCGAAAATGGCAATGAGCCTACATTCTGACTTACTTGTAGAGGTTCAAAACATTTTACGCACAGGTCCAGCAGCAGTTGCTCTTTGCGGCATGGGAGGAGTAGGGAAAACAACTCTCGCAAAGCTGTTGTTCAATGAGTTGTGTGCTGAATACGAATACACTTGTTTCGTTCCGGGATGTACGCTCAAGAAAAATACCAAAGAGATAGAAGACGAAGTGTTTTCGTCGATGTATCACCTTGGCAAGCAGCTTACAAAAAGAGTGAAAGAGTGGCAATTGATTGATTTGAGACAGAAAATACTTCTCCTTGTTTTGGATGACATTGACAATGGTAGTCATGTTGCATTTCTCCAGGACATAGTTTCGAAGAACAATTGCGCAAACAGTCGTTACATTGTTACCTCTAGAAATAGAGACATTTTGAACAGTTTGGATTCATGCGTGTTTGATGTGAAATTCTTGAATCCCGAGAGCTCCACAAAGTTATTTATGAGCTACGCATTTCCGTATCCGACCGAACCGAGTCCATCACTGAAGGAATGGGTACACAAGATCGTCAAGAAATGTGATGGACTACCATTAACCCTAGAGGTGATAGGCACGTATCTGAAGACGAAAGACAAAGAAAGCATATGGATACAGTGTTTCCAAGCTCTGGATGAAGCAGAGAACGTAGTGAGTCTGGATGAGAAGTTGTGGGCGAAATTGAGAGTTTCTTACGACCGTTTGGGTAGTCAAGAGAAAAATATGTTCCTTGATGCTGCGTCATTCTTCAGCAATTCCACCTGGAACCTGCGAGAAGCTAAGGCTTGCTGGCGTGTGCTCTATGGCAAGGAAGATCTCCGATGGCAGACTCTGGTAGACTTGTCTCTTGTCTACAATGTAACGGAAGAGAAAAGTATACAAATGCATGAGCAATTGAGGTCTCTCGGAATTAGATTGGCTTCAGGATGGGGAACAGGTGGCAGATGTAGGACTTGGACTCCCAAAAATGTCCCTTCGAGGTTTAATTCCTCAAACTACAATGAGAGTATTGCAGAAGGACAGTTCTATTCCAATGATCCAGGCTCATCAAGCACTGGTATGGCAACACATATTGAGGTACGAGATTATGTTACTCCGACTTTCAAGGTCACGTCTCCTCTCTATAGTACTCCCATGTCGGATATCGGTTGTTGTTGTAGATCATTGAAATTCACGTCAACTGAGGCACGTCATTGTTCGGTCGGGTTTTTTTTCTGAACTTTTTTTATTGATTCTTGTACACAACCATTTCAAAGCTTCACTGCCCTTCTTGTTGGTCAACGTACTGCATTCTTGAACCCAAGAAATTGTCTGAGTAGATCCTCTGCCTTTTCTTTATAAATGTTTTTCGAAGCACTTCATTGTCAGTCACCGTGCTTCTGTGAGAAATCAGCGATATAATTTTATAAAGTCGCAGCCTTTACTTCTTAAACGTAATTCAAAGCAATCAACGCACTGGTTTTGCTACTCCTAGAAACTCCCTTTAGGATCAAAAAACTTTACTTTCATTATGTCATTGATAGCGCACTTTCTCTCTTTATCTTGCTGTGGGGATATTCATCACGTTATATAGTCTCTACACCGCGTTACTGAGTTTGCTCATCCTGATCCTATCTGGACTTCCAAACGAGAAGCGTCTTGTTGTCAAATACCTGGCCTGTGATCTCTAACGGATGCTCCTCCTCACTCAATTTGGACTTTCCTGTTAAGGATGTCATTGACTTTGAACCTGAAGACTCCATGGCCCTGATCAAATGAAATGCTACAAGTCTTCTAGGTCAAGTTTAGATCATGGACTATATTTGTGGCCTGGAATGTGAACTAGGCCCTTGGTGTTTTGGTGCAGGAGGTCATAGCGATACGACATGAACACTCGATGCTCCTCGACTGGAGAGATATTGGCCAGATGAAGAAGCTGCAATATTTGGATTCTGAGGAGTTGATGTTGGATGAAGTAGGTGGCAAGCTTCCAAAGAATGTGACCCTTCTTCGACTTCGTGGAGAAGTGAACAATCTTCATGACCTGGTAGACCGAGGGCTCGCGAGAAGTTTGGCTGTTCTGGACTTGACTGGAGTTGACTTGAACCCCACATGTTTCCCAACAACCGTCACATGTTTCCCAACAACCGTCAGCGACTTTCAAAACCTTGAAGTTATGAAATTCGCAAAATGCCTCTTCGAAGATCTTCCCGAAGCATTCGGACAACTTCCCAGGCTTTGTCATCTTACATTTACTTCGTGCGAGAGACTTTGTTCACTCCCCGAAGCTTTTGGAGGGCTCTCACAACTGCGGTCTTTGGAACTTCATTGGTGTTGGAGGTTGAAAGCATTGCCGGATGGATTCGGAAATCTGTCCCAGCTACAAAGCCTGAGAATATATGGGAGTGATATCTCAAAACTGCCTGAGAGCTTCGGAAATCTGTTCAAGCTAGAAAGCCTGACAATATTTGGGTGTTCGAGGTTGAAAGCATTGCCGGATGGATTCGGAAATCTGTCCCAGCTACAAAGCCTGGAAATAGGTGTGAGTAATATCTCAGAACTGCCTGAGAGCTTCGGAAATCTGTCCCAGCTACAAAGCCTGGAAATAGGTATGAGTAATATCTCAGAACTGCCTGAGAGCTTCGGAAATCTGTCCCAACTACAAAGCCTGATAATAAGAGAGAGTAAATTCTCAAAACTGCCTGAGAGCTTCGGAAATCTGTTCAAGCTAGAAAGCCTGACAATATTTGGGTGTTGGAGGTTGAAAGCATTGCCGGATGGATTCGGAAATCTGTCCCAGCTACAAAGCCTGAGAATATATGGGAGTGATATCTCAAAACTGCCTGAGAGCTTCGGAAATCTGTCCCAGCTACAAAGCCTGGTAATAGATAAGAGTCCAATCTCAGAACTGCCTGAGAGCTTCGGAAATCTGTCCCAACTACAAAGCCTGATAATAAAATGGAGTGATATCTCAAAACTGCCAGAGAGCTTCGGAAATCTGTCCCAGCTACAAAGCCTGATAATAAAATGGAGTGATATCTCAAAACTGCCAGAGAGCTTCGGAAATCTGTCCCAGCTACAAAGCCTGGTAATAAAGGGAGAGAAAATCTCAGAACTGCCTGAGAGCTTCGGAAATCTGTCCCAGCTACAAACCTTTATAATAAATGGGGTTCCGAAGAGCACCGAAGTATGCATTCGAGGAAGACGGATGATATGAAGAGATGTTCGCCCTTGAGTTATTCGAGCGGAGCGTAGCGTTTGGAGTAGAACAACTTCACGTGGAGTCTTTTTTGGAGTGGTTGTGAAGGTTATGTTACCAATCAATATTCACATGTTTTCTAGTATGGAAAAATAGGTCAATTTCACTAGAAGAACTCAAGTTTTAGTTTTGTTCATGTTCGAAAGTAGTTCAGTGAGTGGTGGTGCGATCTTTCCACTTGGTCGCAATTGACCATAATTTGGTGATTTGGAGGACGGGAGAAGTTTTGCGGACGTAATCAAGGTTCTCGTGAGATTGTAATCTAATTGTAGTTTGGAAGTGCAGGTGAGGGAATCGCTCGATTGTAATGTGCAAGGAACTGGTAGAGGAAAATTTGACTTCGGTTTTGGCCTTTAGACTTAGGCCGGAGCAATCGAGTTGATTTGCCTCTGTTTCTTCAGCAGTGGGCAGTGCCGGTTACGTGAGGATCACTTTGCATTGGGCATGGATGTTGGAGCCTTCGATCAGCAACTGAACTTGAATTCGCGAGATGGGCCTATCCCGGGGATCTATTGAGAGTTGTTAGTGGGGCGGAAGTTTTGGGATTTCTGTGTTCGGATGGCTATGGCTCTTCGATCTATAGTGGGGTCCCAATTGTACAGTTCTGCAAAGGAGTGATGAAAGCAGCGGAGTGAAGGTTGGCAGAGAAAAGAGCGCTCTATTCGTAAGCGTCGGAGTTGAGTCTTGGTGAAGATTCAAAGTGGTGAACCTCAGTAATCTGGCCTTTGGTGCCAAATTGGACGCTGTCATGTCATCCAGATGAACGTCGTGGGTATTTTGCTTTATCTCTCAGTAGCATCTAACTCGTCTGGAGGTTGCTCTGAGTGTGCTTGTGTACTTGGCTTTGGATTTTGTGTTCTCCTGCTTTCGTGTCCAATTGACTCTCTTAGCTTCCCGTGTACTTCAGTCGAGTCACAGTCTTTTCCGTAGGTTGAGTTTAGATTCAGAACTCTGCACTCGGAAACAAATCGCCAGAGCTTCAGTTAGGAAATCTACTTCTAGCTCCTGCAAGTTCGAAGAAGATTGCTCCGAATCATGTGAGCCCTCCATCGTAAGTTTATGCTGGGTCTCCACTCACCTCGCCTCCAGTTTCCAGACCAATTCATCATTGGAACGACAAAGTTACACAAAGGATCGCAGGAGTGCAGTTGTTTCACGCTGCTCCTGAAATAACGAAGAGTTTGCTCGTATTCTTACGAGGTGAAGTGGTCTATTTACACATAATTATCTAACTCGGTCACGATTTGAAGAGTGTTCTTCGATTTGACAATTTTCACTAGAGAATTTGACCATAACGTAACCAATCAAGGATCGCTCCTTCCCACTTCTTGCGCTGTTATCGTCATCGCGACTGTCTTACATTCGAATAGTGGAAGGCATCTGCATCAACTCTCACCTTCACTCTCCGCACTACTCCTTGTACAATCCTGTTGTAGATTCCCTCGCACTGACAACAATTGCCGACCGATGGATTTCATGTCTCCTATGGCTTCTACTTCAAACCGACATAAACCCTGTTCCAATAGCGTTGACTCCCTTGCTCACTCTGTAGATGTCACAATTGCTATGTTTGACTTTGATTTCCTTGTGCAATGTGGTTCATTACATGGACTGAATCAAATTGCAACATCCAACCGTGGATGTATTTGGCTCCCAATTTGTTAAACTCCATATAAACCGCATTACCGCAGTCTCCAGCTTCGAATTATTATTTTAGGGATGCAGTTTCTACGAATGAATCAAAATGATTTCAAACCGTATTCAAAATTATGCACCCATAAGTACCAGTAGAATAGCCTCACTTGCTCAAGATCGAATAAGGGCAATAGAGTTCCGGCAATCGGCAATTCGAGCTCGATCTGCACCTGCTGCTCGAGCACGGAGATCCGGCTGAAGATGCTGCAGCTCTGATCGTTGCTCGCGTCGCCGAGACCGTGGGCGACCAGACATCGGCGCAGGTTGTCCATCGCCACGTCGATGGGCGTTCCCTGGAAGTTGCCACCGTGGACGGCCCGGTCGCGGGCCACGTCAATGAGCGCGCTGTCGTTACCGAATCAAATGGAGGGGAAGCGCCACCTCGGCGACGAGCGCCAGCACGTGGCCGCCAGGCCATCCTTGTGTTGCAGACGAGCTTCAGAGCGTCGTGCGCCGTCACGACGTTGCCGGTCTCGGTCGCGGCTTTGGAGTCGGGGCGGCCCGTCGATGCGCTTGTCGAGGAATGTCTGCAACGTCTGCAGGATGGACCACCGAATTCCCGAGTAGCCCCCGAGAATTCGGTGCACCGATCGTCCGAGCACCACCGTCACGTCCGGCCTGGGCCACCATGAGCGTGAATCCCTGGATCAGAACCTCCTCGGTGTCGTGAAATTTGTGCACCAAGTCGGCCACTGGGAGGAGTGGCCCGGGCTGCTTTCGCCCAGTGCAGCGGATCCTAAGGTCGTGAGCACTCTTCGCCATGAGGCTCAGGCAGTACTGCACCGAGTGCCTTACTCTCCGGCCTTCGCAGTGGTATTTTGGATCACCTGAAAGTTGGACGAGAAGACTTCGCTCATCATGACTCTAGAGCTCCGGATTGAAGCTTATTGAACTGATCTACATCGTCTACCGAATCATCGCGTCGAGCCCGTCTGCCAGACTTTCAGCCGAGCGCTGAAATGATGAACGGAGTCATCGTGCGAGGCTGTTGTACAAGAGATTTGGAAGTTGAGACTCTTCGAAGGTCGCCACGGACGAGGAGTGTGGATGAGGTGGAGCAAGAGCCATTGCCACGCTTGTTTGAAAGAAGGCTCGGACTCCGATGCCTCGCAGCTCGCATGAAGCTGTCGCTCTGAGAGGAAGATAATTCACTCTGACAGTGCTGTCCGCAGAAAGAAAGCAGACAGAGCGGGCCTGATCGAGACACAGAACCACGTAGGGCGTTGCAGTAGAGTTCTGAATTTCCGCACATTATATAGCTTCGCCCTCGCTGCATTTTTGACCTCTTGGTGCTGTGACTGGGACCATGAAGACTAGATCTTGGTGGGTTGACACAGGACTCCGCTCGAGTCCACAGGAATCTAAGAGTCCTACAAATGGGGACCGGGATAGAGAAATGAATTATTTCTCCAGCTCACAAATAGAGAAATGAATTATTTCTCATATGCTATCTGAATATTCTGGATGATGTATATATTAACACTCTTTCTTACTTTGCTTGCGAGACTAGTTGCGCAAAGTTGTTCGCATGCATCGGGTTTACGAAAGAATCAAATTTCAAAAGCCAACGCAAGTCTATCTGTTTGTCTTCAAAGAAAATAATCCATTGCAAACAATTGAAGCAGATTCTCTACTATGCATTCACGTGGATAGCATGAGTCTGCTCATTCCTTCACATACGGTCTCGTACAATTTATAAAGTAAGGAGGTTCAACATGTCCAAGTCTCTCGCTTTGGAGAAGGTCCTTCCTCGTAGGTGGACGAGTCTTACTCTAAGATCAGAAGAGAGAGGAAGGAATTTCAGCGCAAAAAAAAATTCGGGGGACTGTGGCTGACCATGACCATTTGGTCAATGTTGTCATGTTTGACAGCACCGGTCTGATGCAGATATTGCGGTCCTCATGCCGTGACTTAGAAGACTCAAACTCATCCACCTGTCGATGACATCAGACTTATAATATAGTGAAGCATTTAGTGTAAGTTTGCAAGGTATATATACGAACATGACAGCCGGTTCTCATCCAGGTCTGCGGGGATTTGTTTGCATTGTATCCCTGCTGCTTGTTGAGACGACTAACGAACTCACAAATCCGGCATTCCAAATTTCAATCTGTCGTGAGTGCTGAGTCTGAGGGTTTGACAATTGTGTTCAGTGGCAGAAATGGCCAACAACGGCACAGCTACCGCTTACCGCCACCAGAGGGCCGAAGGGCCAGCGACAGTTCTTGCCATTGGCAAAGCTACTCCCCCAGGGATTATCCTCAAAGCGAATATCCGGACTTCTTCTTCAATATCACCAACACCAATGACAAGACTCATCTCAAAGCCAAATTCGCCCGGATATGTAAGCATTGCAGCTGTTCTCCATCTTCTACCATCATCATCGTTGCATAGAGTGCTCTAATTGTCTCTGAAAGCTCATTCACATTGCAATTCTAGCTCAAAATTGTGCGCTTTGACTTCTTAAGTTTCATGTGGAGAATGAGAACTTATATCCACGTCTCTTCTTGTTCAGGCAATAATTCAAGAATCAACACGAGGTACTTCCATTGCACCGAAGACGTTATGAAGGCCAATCCTTCAATGTGCACGTACCTGGAACCTTCATGAAGGCCAATCCTTCAATGTGCACGTACCTGGAACCTTCATTCGATGTTCGAGTGAAGGTTCCAGGGTGCAAATGCAAGAATTCACAAGATGGACCACCGAATTCCAGGGTGCAAGTGCAAGTATTTATTTGCACTTGCATGAAGGAATTGTTTGATACGACTTTGAGTTTTTTTTACTTCCGTTTGTCTTTTTGCAATCTGAGTTGCAAAGTAACTTTTTTTACCTTTCCTAAATTTGCAATTAAAGCTTTGAATCTTTTTCTTGTTTCAAGTCATCTTTGTGGTTTACGATGTTTATTGTCCTTTGACTTTTCAAGCCAAGTCAATTTTCCTCAATGATGAGTTGGGCTTATCTAGCATGGTTGTATGCCACATGTGTGCAACAGGAAGTATTCTACCATTACTCCATTCTTGGTGAGACTTCTTGATATGTCCAATGCAATGCCGGAGCTCTAGCTCTCCCACTTAGAAGTCCAAGCATGCTCTTCACACTCAATTGGTATGGCTGAAGGAGATTTTTGATGAAAATCCTAGTATGATCAAAGTGGGAGAGCTAGAGCTCCGACATTGCATTAGACGTATCAATTTTGCAGCTCAGATTGCAAAAGAGCACGAAGAAGGCCAAAAAAACTTGAAGTTTGATCAAACAATTCCTTCAAGCAAGTGCAAATAGACACAAATGCAAAAAGGAAAAAGCTTGATTACTAGTAGATACCATTGACCTTTACAATAAACTAGCTGCTGAGCAAGGTGTTGCATAACGGCACCCAATTCTTGAATTTAATGAAATACAAGTAAGTGACCGTACACATTATGTTTGTTTGAAAACTTAAGATCTGAAGTTGATGAGACTTTTAGTTTCAAAATTAGATCATTCTTCTCTTCTGATGAGTACTCTTAGAGACCGAGTGCATTTTTATGTAATTTGCATCAACTTGTTTTACTAAATAGCTCACATTTGAGAATTGCTTTAAGTCTGAAAGTGAAGCAATCAATAGCTCATTTTCATTGTCAAACATCTAAGCTTGTAAGTGACCTATCACAAGTAACAGCATCGTATATGCCACAGCTACCTCGTCATATATAGTTGTTTTATACTTTGGAACCTTATTACAACAAACTAGCTACTTGTTTTTTGTCAGGGATAAAATCGAATGGAGTGAAACCTTCGTTTCCAAGCTGCAAGCCCAGCAGTGTAGTGAGCGATCATGGCGGGAGTCTCCGGGGGCAAAATGGAAGAGGCAATATTGTATAGACACTATGCAAAGGTGCCACACATCATCAAAAGTAGTAGACATAACTGAAAATGTTTGCTGCAAGGTTATACTTTCTCATGAGCTTTTTTCCATAAGAATTACATTGAGAAGCATTGGAGAAAAGATCATGTGGACTGCCATCTCCAGATTACACAAAAGCTTCCATCTAGGCCAAAAACAATTGGAGTTTCTAGGAAGTCGGACAAGAAAAAGTTGATTGTCTCCTGTGACAAATATTTTAGAAAAAATTTGCCAACGTTGTATCAAGCACAAGCAAGACAAATTGGACTTCTTCTGAGGCGAGGTATGCAATTCTTCTCAGACATGTTTTTTTTTAATTTGCATTCCTTACTTAAAATCAAATTCATGAGAACTCTCACACAAATCACAACTTGTTGGTTTTAGAGTGTGATAACCACAAATATTCTACAAAAATGACAATTTGAGTGATGTGAACAGATTGTACAGTGCTTGTGGTAACACACTTTTTGTTTTTTTTGCAGAATTTAAACAATTTTAGAAAACTAGTACCAAAGCAGTGTTTGTAGCTAGAGAAGGGTACGCTAAATAGAGTGGATTGATGAGATCGTCACGAGGGCACCAAGAATCACGTAGTCGGATGTACCAACGCCAACGTCTTCGGCGCCTTTGGCAAAGACTCATTTTTGAGGTGTCTCTACTCACGCGCCTCTAGCGTATAAGGAAGCTACGCTTCCGGCGCAGACACCTCAGGAGGAGGTTTTGCTAAAGACGTCAGGAGAAGGGCCCGGACCTCTAAAGGCATCCGACCATGAGTGCGCCTTCGGCGAAGCGCCGCTAGCGCTGAAAGGGAAAACCTTCATAACACTCGGGATACACGGTAGATCCAGTTGGTTGAAGTTGCATTAGAAAGAGCTCGGGACGCTCGTTCTAACGAGTCCAAGAGCGCCGGAGATGGATCAGGAATGGAGAAGTTATGAGCGTCGGAAAACTCGTAGCCGGACATGCGCCGTTCGCGCTAGGGTTCACAGCCGGAAAGGATTCCCGTACGCCCTCGGCGATGCGCCTTCGGCGGAATCACGCGCTCACAGGAGGAAACCAACTCAGAGTCGGAAGCGCCCTTGGCGGCTGTTCATGGAAGGAAAGCGCCGGTCGGATGTACGCCTCCGACGTGGCGCTGACGGCCGGATGCGCTGGCATGAGTTGCGCTGACGGATATGCGCTGGCAGCAACGGACGAGGCATAAAGGACAAAATAGGCGGTACGACTGCGCGCCGGCGTAATTCGCTCCGGCTGGATGTGCGCCTCCAGCAAGGCGCCGACGGATAATGAACGCACCAGCGGCGACACGCCTCCGGAGAAGGGCGGGTTAGGAAAAGACAACAGGGCCGACGTATACCCTGCAGCGGACTCGAGTCCGGAAGGTGGCGGCGGCGGGAGAATTCAACGTTTAAGCATGCGAATGCGCGCAAGGCGGAGACGTGAATTCGCGCATGCAAAGGGCGAACCGTTAAGCCGTATAGCCGGCTGCGTACGTTGCAACCAGTAAGAACGTTGGACGTTCTTGAAATCGGAGAAGAAAAGACTGCGCTCCAGTCTCATTCTCTCATTCTTGACTTTGCAATTTCCAGTTCCAAGATTACGCGCAAGGGCGGAGCGACCTGCAGTGAGAGTAGAGAGTGCGGAGACGAGTTGCACAAGGATCTTGGCGGACCTTGGAAGAATTGGGAGTAGCGATCTTGAACGAGCGCAGAGAGAGTGAGCAGTCAGTGCTTGAGTGGCCGACGCGCAGTGGCGATTGTGAGAGAGTGAGCGAAAGGGAGAACGTTTGTGTGTGTGCAGGCAACGCAATGTCGAAGGTTCCCCAACTGCGAGTGTCTCCACTCAGGGTGCCGCAGATCGGTCTACGCGCATTTCAAGATGTGCTGACGAGGCTGAAGCTCGATTTTCTCCTCTGGGGGTGGAATTGGACGTGTCCGGAGATGGTGCGCGAGTATCTGCAAGAGAGACACAAGCCTTCTCGCGGATTTCGCCCACACCCAGAGAGATGGGAAATTTACAATTGGGCGCAGGTGTTGGGCAGGTGTGCCGGCGAGGAAGGGGATCTCCTCTTCGAGGCCGACAGCGTGAAAGTGTCCCAGGAGGAAGAAGTCTCTTACAATGAGCTCTTCAAGGTGGCTAGACATCCCAAGAACGGTTTCCGGACTCGGGATTACAAGGATCGATTGCGGAGAAATGTCGCGACAGCATTGCTGCAGATATTGCAGCCGACCAAGACCGCTTACATGCATGGGTGGCAGGTAGAGTTCGTGGAGCTAGTGTTGTCAGGAGCTCCGGTGCATTGGGCACGGCTCCTGTGGAAGGTGACGCGCCAACATGCGCAAGAAGAGAGGGGAGGAACGCTCAATCATCTATCGCCTTACTTAATCGTGTTTTACCGGGCGATGGGATGTTTGACGAATGCTGAGAAAACTCGGTTTCCGCAGCTGAGCCGGTCTTATCCAGGTAGATATTCGAGGGAGGCCGAAGTAGACACGGATCCGGACGAGGAACCTGCCAGTACGCCTCCGGCTCCGGCTCCAGCCAGAGCAGCAGAAGAACGTCGAAGTGAGCGCATTCCGCGCAAGCGGAAGTGGGATGAGAGACCTGAGGACAGGCAGCCGGAAGTGCCAGCTGCGCCGACTCGTGGTCGGCCCACCCCCGAGCCTCATAGTCGACCAAAACAGAGGGCACGCAGAATGCCAACTGTTACTGAGGAGACCAGGCGAACTCCGACCCGGCGGAATCTCACACAGGAAGAGATAATTGCTCAGGTCCTAGGGAAGACGGCAGAAACCTCTGCACAGAAGGCACCACGGCCTTCGGGAGGAGATGGACGGACTGACGACCGGCCGACTGCGAGTCGGATGACTGAAGGTCGACAAGCGGAAGGAAGGCCAACTGAACGGCGCGTTGAACCGGACAGCAGGCCGGAAGCGGAAGAGAGTTTGGCTGACGAGCCAACAATCCTTAGAGGGTCGTCTTCGGCGGAAGGCACTTCTGGAAGAACGCCCCCAACAAGCAGGCCAAGTGGAGTCAAGACGCGCAGGGTGTATCCGACTCCCAGTCGGACAACTGCTGGTCGGCCGACTGCGAGTCGGACAACAGAGAGTCAGCCGGATTCGCCGACTGCGAGACGGATGGGGCCAACGACCAGTGTGCGGACGCCTTCGGCGGACGCACCTTCAGCAAGGACACCTTCCGCGCAGATTGCGCCGGAAGGACAGGCAGCAGAAGCGGGCGGTGCAAGAGTGACAAAAGTCACTGCGGCGTCGACCCCTTCACAAACCGAAGATCGAGCCGGAACAGGGGCTCAAGCAGTGGGATCTCCCACTGCCTTGGATATTTTAGCAGGCAGTGGAGCAGCAGTCGCAGCAGAAGCTGCTGCGCGCCACAGTTCCAGGGAGTCGCCAAGGGATTCGGTGGCGACTGAGATCCTCGCGACTGAGGATGAGACGAGCTCGGAAGAGCAAGAAGAGGATTCGGTGCAGAAAACGCCAACAGGGGTGCTGTGCGAACAGATAGTTCCACTCCTGCGATATCTGGATCGCAAGACATCCAAATACGCAAGTGCCTTAAAACCGCAGTCTTATGTGGAGACAATCAGGCGAAGGACGAGGAGCAAGGTGGCAAGGTGGGCCTCTAGATGCGGAGTATATGTGGATAGGAACACCGCCCTCAGACAACACCTGGCGGTCACCCAGAAGCTGTACCAAGCCTTGCAGCAGCAGAAGGAGGATGCGGCGACGAAGAGTCAGGCGGAGGCCGAACTAATACGGGCAAAGATCGAGTCGGAACTGCAGGAGGAGCGGAGACAGAACGAAGTCCTAGCAGCCGAGCTTACGCGCCAGACGCGCGCCTTAGAGGAAAGTCAAAGAGCCCGCAAGGAGGATGAGGAGTTGTTGTGCAACTTGCAAACCGAGTGCTCGGATTTGAGGGCCCAACGTGCGGATTTAGAAATGCAGCTGGCAGAGGTGGAGAGCAGCTGCAGGGCACGAGGAGAGTTGGCGGCACGGGTGACTCGTTGTCTAAACGGATACACCCATTGGGAGGTGGCAGCTCAAGAGAGGGTCACACTCAGGGAGTTCGAGCTTCGGGCGGCGGCATTGACGGAAGGTGACAGTCGGAGTCGGCGGCGAGTGGCGAGAAAATTAGAAACTTTCTTGTCGGGTGCGCGCGACACTATGGCGCACTTGCAGTCGGAAGTCACTGCAGCGCTCCGACGCCTGGGGTTACGCAGCCGGTCGGAAGACTGGCAAGGTAGAGATAGTAAGCGGAGCAGTCCGGCGCGCAGGAGGCGCAGCACCGGATCTGCTGAGTGCAGTAGAGTAGTTTGGTTTCGCGCAGATGCTGCGAGTGGTAGATAGGATAGCGTAGTGCTAGTTAGGATCTTTTGAGAGTATAAAGTAGATCAAGGCGTTTTGCCTTGGGACTCTTCCAGTTTCGGAAGTGCAGATCAGGAACTCACTTTCTTGGCGTGTTTGTGCATTTTGGTCCTGGCACCACGTAGAGAAGCTGCAGCATAGCGAAGTTACCGTATGTTGTAGTTGAAGGCCTTCGGCTGAATGTTCAGAGCTAGTACCCGGTTAGAGACTTGAGTAGTGCGGATCTGCACCTGCGGGTGATTTCTGATACTCAGAGCCGGCTGCGAGTTAGATACTTGAACAGTTCCCCCTTACTCCTTCGAGTGACATATCCTGATTGTACTCCTACGGGAAGTTTCCCCTGAATGCCAATGTGAAGTTTCATTACTTCGTGTAAACCTTGGTTTGTAATTCAGGTTGTGTGTGTGTTACTGGATCGTGTTTTCAGTAAGTTCTCAGTTGGGTCTGCACTCCCTGCGTTTTGTGTGATAGTCGAGGGTGACGTCCACGGCGTACGTAGAGGCTTCGTTCCGAAGTGAGAAGTCCAGTCCGGGTACCCCCGCTAGTTCCTGGCGGAAGGGCAGTAAAAGCCGGAGTGGGAGGCACTTCCTGCAGAACCTCTGAGTGAACTTGCGAGACACTTTCCTCCTGAAATCCGAAGCGGAGGTCCTGACCGACCTCCGAGTTGTGCTTTTTGCCAGTTTCAGGTGTGTGTGTGTGTGTGTTGAGTGACCAAGCTGTACCGTGCATCCTCCGAGCATCCTCCGAGTTGAGTTCCTCCTCCGAGTCGAGCCTCCGAGTCGAGCACTGCAGTATTTCTGGGAGTGACAGTCGCCTAGAATTCAAACTCTACCAAAAGTCTGTTAAATGTGACACTTTTACTCTGTGTGTTGCCTCTGTCCCTGTGGGTTCGATCTTTTTACCACCATACTGCAGTTTTAGCCTTTGGTGGGTTATTACATAAGGAGCCGACAACTTCTTTTTGGCGCCGCTGCCGGGGACAGTGCGTCAACACCAGAATCCTTGAGCAGCAATGCTCGGTGAATGTCGACGAGCGATAGTGTGGGAAACCTGAGTGCGAGAGCCACACGGAAACTCCGTCGAGATTCAGAAAAAGCCGTGGAAACAAAACGGCGAACTAAAAAAAAGACTCCCGGTGAGGACTCTGCAGAAAGATCGCCATCACCGACTACTGGAAGGCAAAGGTGTTCCAGTTCACCTACCGAGAGCATTGAGCTAACAGTTCTATTGGACATCCCGCCGACGGAAACTCTTCCTGAGTTTGGCCAACCTAGGATCAGTCCGTCGACAGGATTACCGATGGCAGAACATCAAGCCAATCTCCGCCAGGTGTTTTCCCAACCTACCACCAAACATTCGTATCCAAGATACACGGGAACGGGCGACGACGATGATGCAGATTCATACATAAAGCTCTTCGAGTCTGTCTCCATCGCCAATCGTGAGACCAGTGATGAAGACAGATTACGAATCTTTCCTAGCCTGCTACGCAGACGAGCGCGTAGCTGGTACAACCATGAGAGCACCGACCCCACTGGCATCCGGACCTGGGCTCAGCTCAAGGAAAAGTTTCTGAAGCGGTTCCGCGAACTCGGATATGACAGTCGAGTTCTGACCCGGCTTCGAAATCTTCGACGCGAGCGGAAGGAGAATCTTCGAGACTACACTGAGAGATTCCAAGACCTCCTAGATCGAATTCCGAAGACAGGCCCGGGAGAACCGTATTCGGTACAACAGGCAGTGGATTGGTATGTGACAGGGCTCTCAAGAGAAATGGAGACCTTCTGTAGGAGAGGCAAGACTGACACAATCCAAGATGTGATAGCTTCCGCGGAGACCTTTGAGACGTCAACCCTTGACACTCGAAGACGCGACCGACGGTCGACGAAGAAGAAGTCGCAAGGCGGACGTCGGAAGAGAAGGAACTCGCCTTCCTCGACAGAAGAATCAAGCTCCTCCGAATCAAGTTCTTCCTCGGAAGAGGAAGAGGACTCGTCATCTTCAGAAGAAGAAAGACGGAAGAAGAAACGCAGTGCGATCAAGAAGAAGGATCGAGGTAAGGGAATCCCAGTGAAGACTCAAGGGGACATCGCAGCCAAGGTAGACAACCTGGTGAAGAATTTTGCGGACCTGAAAGTTCATGTAGTGGGAGGCCAAGACCGACGTAAATCACCTGCGAGACAACGAGCGAATCTCTGGTGTACTACGTGCGGACAGGTGGGACATGCCAACACGGAGTGCATGTCCGCGAGGCCATCTTACCCAGTGAATGCGGTCGAATGGGCACCACAGTGGGAGACCCCCATGTATTATGCTGAGCCGCCTATGTATTATGCTGAGCAGGTTGAGGACACCGCCTACTCGGTACAGACAGCTCCAGCTACAACTCCGAACCCACCGGTGCATATACCGCGCTTTGTTCCGAGGGAAATGGCAGGTACACTACCACCAAGACGCATGGCACCTCCAGGAAATCACACCGGAAATAACCGACCTCGAGCACAATTCGATGGTTGCTACAACTGCGGAGACATGGGGCATTACGCGCCAAGTTGTCCCCACCCGAGGAAGCCAATGGGGTATGCACCATTGTGCAGCAATTGCAAGAAGTCCGGACATACAGCAGCCGAATGTGACCAGCCACCAATCCCTAGGCCAACCGTGCGTTTCGTAGCAACACCTGGCAAGGAAGAAGTGCAAGTCAACCAGGTAGAACTGAGTCTGGACCCAGCTGAAGGAGACGAAGTATGGCCAGAGGAAGAAGTAATGTGCGGTCGGGTAGAAACCCGAAGTTCGAAGAGGAGAGGAGAAGGCCATGAGGACACTCGCCGCCTCGAGCGTAGGGAAGAGAGGAAAAAGTCTAAAGAAGTTAGAGAAGGCCCGAGGAGAAGGCCGGGTACACCTCCGGCTATGAGAAACACCCAGCCGGAGCAGAACTCAGAAAAAGCGGACAGGTATTCAGAAGAGTTCCGGACTCGAGATTACCTTCCGGACATCAAAGATGAGGTGAGTCACCTCATCAAGGAAGCACTGGGCGCCGGAATGACATCCGACGACCGGAAGGCGGTTAGGCCCCCTACACCCCTTCCGACCGCGAGTACAGAGAAACTTCCGGCTGTGACTTCCAACACTCCCTACGACATAGTGAAAGACATGGGGAGCCAGAGGGCAAATATTTCCTTCCACCAGTTGTTGGAAGACAATAAGACGTACAGGAGGATGCTGATGCTTTCGTTGCGCCGACCACGCAAACCCCGAAAAGAGAAACTTCCGGCTGTGTACAGAGTGGAAGGAGGAGACCTGGGACCACCAGAGATCGAAGTAGAGATCGGAGGCTGTGTCATTCAGAAGGTACCAGTGGACTCCGGCTCGGGCGTGAATATCATGACCGAGGAGACAGCGAACTCCTTGGGGTTCCAGACCTTCGAGCCTACATCCCGAGTATTGCGACTGGCCGATCAAACACGCAGAATGCCACTAGGAATGTTGAGCAATGTGAGAACCAACATTGGAGGAGTGGACTTTCAACTGTCCTACATAATACTGCAACCTCTGATGAAGAAAGGTTATGATGTGCTGCTTGGCAGACCTTGGCTATACGATGCCAAAGCAAGGTGTGACTGGAGTAGGAAGAGATTACAGTTCCGTAGCCCTGCTGACCCTCCGACTGTCATTACCGTACCGTGGACCAAGGTACCCCATGAGGGCGAAACACCTTCCACCACCTCCGGTTACACAACCGGAGGGGAGACCAGCTCATCATGCACTTCAGAGACCGAAACGTCGGAAGACTTTGTGGGCTACGTCACTTGCTGCTCTATTGAGGAGGAAGGAGACGAGGTGTATCCGGATGACGAATAGCAACTAGCAGCCGGACTGGGCAGAAGCGAGATCAGTCACACAGAGGGGATTGTTGACCCGAGTGATTGCTGCGAACTGCAGCTCAGTCCAGGTAAAGGCTTGAAGGTGTCAAGCCAGGTACAAGGAGAAGAGTTGAACAGGGTACAGGCGTTTCTTCGCCAGTATGAGGATGTCTTCGCATGGAAGATTGAAGACATGAAAGGCATACCTGCAAGGTATGGAGAGCACAGGATCGACTTGTTGGACGAGGCAGTTCCGGTTCGCCAACGCCAATACAGGCTCAACCCAAAATATTCCTTATTGGTGAAGGACGAAATCGATAAGTACCTGAGCGCAGGAATCATCTACCCGGTACTCAGTAGCGAGTGGGTGTCGCCTATCGTGATCGTGCCCAAGAAACTGACGGGTAAGATCCGGGTGTGTCAGGACTTCAGGAAGCTGAACGCAGCAACGCGGAAGGACCATCACCCTCTTCCTTTCACGGACTCTATTCTGGACCATGTAGCAGGGCATGAATGTTACAGTTTCCTAGACGGATTTTCCGGCTACAACCAGGTGTCCATCAGGGAACAGGACAAGGACAAAACAACCTTCACGACCGACTGGGGAACCTATGCTTATCACAAGATGCCGTTCGGTCTGTGCAACGCGCCAGCGACGTTCCAGCGGATGATGACAAACATTTTCCAAGAGCACCTGAGGAAGTTCCTAGAAATTTTCATCGACGACTTTTGTGTCTTCGGTAAGAGGTCGGAGCACCTTAACCATCTTCGGCAAACGTTCGACAGATGTAGGGAGAGCAGCTTGTCCTTACACCCTGAGAAATGTTTCTTCTTCATGACAAGCGGAATCCTGCTAGGGCACCGAGTTTCGTCCGATGGCATTGCAGTGGATGTAGAGAAGGTGAAGATTATTCTCGAACTGCAGCCGCCAACGAATCTGCGTGAGTTGAGGGCCTTCCTTGGCCATGTAGGTTATTACAGAAGGTTCATAAATATGTATGCCATCTTGGCAGCCGATCTGACGAAGCTGCTTAAGAAGGATGAACCCTATGTGTGGGGCAAGGAGCAACAGCTGGCCTTTGAAACGCTCAAAGCCAAACTGACGACTGCTCCGGTTCTGAGAAGTCCGGATTGGAACAGACCTTTCCATGTCTATGTAGACACGTCGGCGTTTGCAATCGGAGTGGTTCTCAGTCAGAAGGACGACAACAAGAAAGACTACCCGATTTACTTCGCGAGTCGTCAGTTGTCAGCAGCAGAGAAGAAATACACGACAACTGAGAGGGAGGCGTTGGGAATGGTGTACTCCTGTAAGAAGTTCCGACATTATTTGATCTGCTATGAGTTCGTGTTTCATGTAGATCATTACGCCTTACAGCACCTGGTGAAGAAGGCGGATCTGTCCGGACGAATTGCCAGGTGGGTACTACTGCTGCAGGAATTCACCTACACTGTACAGACACGGAAAGGCGTTCACCATGAGAACGCGGACTACCTCTCCCGACTATGGACCGAACCCATAGAGGAGGAAGTAGTGGATGATTTTCCCGACGAACAACTTTTTCAGTTGTCCGCCAGCCATGAGTCCAGGTACGCGGACTTATACAGGTTTCTGCTCACACTCCAATGTCCGGAAGGATTGGATGCGGAGCAGCGCACAGTCTTCGTTCATAAAGCGGGACCTTACCAGCTTCAACAGGGGGTCTTGTTCAAGAAAATGGCAGACGAGAGGTTGTGCAGATGTCTAGAGGAGTCTGAAGTACCGCGAGTTGTCAAAGCCATGCACACAGAAGACGCTGGTGGTCACTACGCCACCAGAAACACAGTGACCAAAATTGTGAATGCAGGATACTGGTGGCCGACGATGTTCAAAGATGTACACGACTACGTTCGCAAATGCGACAGCTGCCAGAGGACGGGAAGGCCGACTCCGACCACGAGATGGCCTCTTACACCAATCATGCCATTGGCACCATTTGAAAAGTGGGGGATCGACTTCGTGGGACCAATACAACCTGTCACTAAAGGCACGCGCAGGCGCTACATATTGGTAGCAACAGACTATGCGACCAAGATGGTGGAGGCAGAAGCCACAAGGCACGATGACGCAGCCGCAGTAGCACGGTTCCTATTCGAATCAATCATCACCCGCTACGGGTGCCCCCTAGAAATAGTCAGCGACAGAGGGACGCACTTTCTGAATCAGGTGATAGAAAGTTTGACGCGGCACTTCCAGATTAAGCATCGGAAGACTACTCCATACAACCCCAAGGCAAATGGTCTGACAGAGAAGTCCAATGGATTACTCTGTAAGATACTCCTCAAGGTGACTGTAAACCATGCTCATGACTGGGACACCAAGCTACCGGCCGCCTTATGGGCATATAGAACGGCAGAAAAAGTCACCACCAGGCAAACACCTTACTTCCTAGTTTATGGGCAGCATCCGATTTTACCCATCGAATTCGAGATACCTACCAAGAGGACCTTAGATCAGAGAAGGCTGGACGCGGAAGAAAGTCAGGCATATCGACTGCAAGAGGTAATGGCACTGGAGGAAAGACGTCAAGAGGCCGAAGATCGGACAAAGCAATTACAACTCAGGCGGAAGGAGAAGTACGACCGAAGGCTCAAACCAGTACTGCTGGAGAAGGGCGACTTGGCTCTGCTATACGATAGCAGACATGCTAGATTTCCAGGCAAGCTCCACTTGAGGTGGATGGGACCTTACAAGGTGATAGAAGTTTTTCCAAACGGATCCATCCAACTCGCAGAACTGACGGGAGAATGGTTAGGCACCCGCGTGAACGGATGGCGTCTGAAGAAATACCACGTGTAAATGTTCGCGTGGGCGCTCACAATTGAGGAGGGGGGCATGTGGTAACACACTTTTTGTTTTTTTTGCAGAATTTAAACAATTTTAGAAAACTAGTACCAAAGCAGTGTTTGTAGCTAGAGAAGGGTACGCTAAATAGAGTGGATTGATGAGATCGTCACGAGGGCACCAAGAATCACGTAGTCGGATGTACCAACGCCAACGTCTTCGGCGCCTTTGGCAAAGACTCATTTTTGAGGTGTCTCTACTCACGCGCCTCTAGCGTATAAGGAAGCTACGCTTCCGGCGCAGACACCTCAGGAGGAGGTTTTGCTAAAGACGTCAGGAGAAGGGCCCGGACCTCTAAAGGCATCCGACCATGAGTGCGCCTTCGGCGAAGCGCCGCTAGCGCTGAAAGGGAAAACCTTCATAACACTCGGGATACACGGTAGATCCAGTTGGTTGAAGTTGCATTAGAAAGAGCTCGGGACGCTCGTTCTAACGAGTCCAAGAGCGCCGGAGATGGATCAGGAATGGAGAAGTTATGAGCGTCGGAAAACTCGTAGCCGGACATGCGCCGTTCGCGCTAGGGTTCACAGCCGGAAAGGATTCCCGTACGCCCTCGGCGATGCGCCTTCGGCGGAATCACGCGCTCACAGGAGGAAACCAACTCAGAGTCGGAAGCGCCCTTGGCGGCTGTTCATGGAAGGAAAGCGCCGGTCGGATGTACGCCTCCGACGTGGCGCTGACGGCCGGATGCGCTGGCATGAGTTGCGCTGACGGATATGCGCTGGCAGCAACGGACGAGGCATAAAGGACAAAATAGGCGGTACGACTGCGCGCCGGCGTAATTCGCTCCGGCTGGATGTGCGCCTCCAGCAAGGCGCCGACGGATAATGAACGCACCAGCGGCGACACGCCTCCGGAGAAGGGCGGGTTAGGAAAAGACAACAGGGCCGACGTATACCCTGCAGCGGACTCGAGTCCGGAAGGTGGCGGCGGCGGGAGAATTCAACGTTTAAGCATGCGAATGCGCGCAAGGCGGAGACGTGAATTCGCGCATGCAAAGGGCGAACCGTTAAGCCGTATAGCCGGCTGCGTACGTTGCAACCAGTAAGAACGTTGGACGTTCTTGAAATCGGAGAAGAAAAGACTGCGCTCCAGTCTCATTCTCTCATTCTTGACTTTGCAATTTCCAGTTCCAAGATTACGCGCAAGGGCGGAGCGACCTGCAGTGAGAGTAGAGAGTGCGGAGACGAGTTGCACAAGGATCTTGGCGGACCTTGGAAGAATTGGGAGTAGCGATCTTGAACGAGCGCAGAGAGAGTGAGCAGTCAGTGCTTGGGTGGCCGACGCGCAGTGGCGATTGTGAGAGAGTGAGCGAAAGGGAGAACGTTTGTGTGTGTGCAGGCAACGCAATGTCGAAGGTTCCCCAACTGCGAGTGTCTCCACTCAGGGTGCCGCAGATCGGTCTACGCGCATTTCAAGATGTGCTGACGAGGCTGAAGCTCGATTTTCTCCTCTGGGGGTGGAATTGGACGTGTCCGGAGATGGTGCGCGAGTATCTGCAAGAGAGACACAAGCCTTCTCGCGGATTTCGCCCACACCCAGAGAGATGGGAAATTTACAATTGGGCGCAGGTGTTGGGCAGGTGTGCCGGCGAGGAAGGGGATCTCCTCTTCGAGGCCGACAGCGTGAAAGTGTCCCAGGAGGAAGAAGTCTCTTACAATGAGCTCTTCAAGGTGGCTAGACATCCCAAGAACGGTTTCCGGACTCGGGATTACAAGGATCGATTGCGGAGAAATGTCGCGACAGCATTGCTGCAGATATTGCAGCCGACCAAGACCGCTTACATGCATGGGTGGCAGGTAGAGTTCGTGGAGCTAGTGTTGTCAGGAGCTCCGGTGCATTGGGCACGGCTCCTGTGGAAGGTGACGCGCCAACATGCGCAAGAAGAGAGGGGAGGAACGCTCAATCATCTATCGCCTTACTTAATCGTGTTTTACCGGGCGATGGGATGTTTGACGAATGCTGAGAAAACTCGGTTTCCGCAGCTGAGCCGGTCTTATCCAGGTAGATATTCGAGGGAGGCCGAAGTAGACACGGATCCGGACGAGGAACCTGCCAGTACGCCTCCGGCTCCGGCTCCAGCCAGAGCAGCAGAAGAACGTCGAAGTGAGCGCATTCCGCGCAAGCGGAAGTGGGATGAGAGACCTGAGGACAGGCAGCCGGAAGTGCCAGCTGCGCCGACTCGTGGTCGGCCCACCCCCGAGCCTCATAGTCGACCAAAACAGAGGGCACGCAGAATGCCAACTGTTACTGAGGAGACCAGGCGAACTCCGACCCGGCGGAATCTCACACAGGAAGAGATAATTGCTCAGGTCCTAGGGAAGACGGCAGAAACCTCTGCACAGAAGGCACCACGGCCTTCGGGAGGAGATGGACGGACTGACGACCGGCCGACTGCGAGTCGGATGACTGAAGGTCGACAAGCGGAAGGAAGGCCAACTGAACGGCGCGTTGAACCGGACAGCAGGCCGGAAGCGGAAGAGAGTTTGGCTGACGAGCCAACAATCCTTAGAGGGTCGTCTTCGGCGGAAGGCACTTCTGGAAGAACGCCCCCAACAAGCAGGCCAAGTGGAGTCAAGACGCGCAGGGTGTATCCGACTCCCAGTCGGACAACTGCTGGTCGGCCGACTGCGAGTCGGACAACAGAGAGTCAGCCGGATTCGCCGACTGCGAGACGGATGGGGCCAACGACCAGTGTGCGGACGCCTTCGGCGGACGCACCTTCAGCAAGGACACCTTCCGCGCAGATTGCGCCGGAAGGACAGGCAGCAGAAGCGGGCGGTGCAAGAGTGACAAAAGTCACTGCGGCGTCGACCCCTTCACAAACCGAAGATCGAGCCGGAACAGGGGCTCAAGCAGTGGGATCTCCCACTGCCTTGGATATTTTAGCAGGCAGTGGAGCAGCAGTCGCAGCAGAAGCTGCTGCGCGCCACAGTTCCAGGGAGTCGCCAAGGGATTCGGTGGCGACTGAGATCCTCGCGACTGAGGATGAGACGAGCTCGGAAGAGCAAGAAGAGGATTCGGTGCAGAAAACGCCAACAGGGGTGCTGTGCGAACAGATAGTTCCACTCCTGCGATATCTGGATCGCAAGACATCCAAATACGCAAGTGCCTTAAAACCGCAGTCTTATGTGGAGACAATCAGGCGAAGGACGAGGAGCAAGGTGGCAAGGTGGGCCTCTAGATGCGGAGTATATGTGGATAGGAACACCGCCCTCAGACAACACCTGGCGGTCACCCAGAAGCTGTACCAAGCCTTGCAGCAGCAGAAGGAGGATGCGGCGACGAAGAGTCAGGCGGAGGCCGAACTAATACGGGCAAAGATCGAGTCGGAACTGCAGGAGGAGCGGAGACAGAACGAAGTCCTAGCAGCCGAGCTTACGCGCCAGACGCGCGCCTTAGAGGAAAGTCAAAGAGCCCGCAAGGAGGATGAGGAGTTGTTGTGCAACTTGCAAACCGAGTGCTCGGATTTGAGGGCCCAACGTGCGGATTTAGAAATGCAGCTGGCAGAGGTGGAGAGCAGCTGCAGGGCACGAGGAGAGTTGGCGGCACGGGTGACTCGTTGTCTAAACGGATACACCCATTGGGAGGTGGCAGCTCAAGAGAGGGTCACACTCAGGGAGTTCGAGCTTCGGGCGGCGGCATTGACGGAAGGTGACAGTCGGAGTCGGCGGCGAGTGGCGAGAAAATTAGAAACTTTCTTGTCGGGTGCGCGCGACACTATGGCGCACTTGCAGTCGGAAGTCACTGCAGCGCTCCGACGCCTGGGGTTACGCAGCCGGTCGGAAGACTGGCAAGGTAGAGATAGTAAGCGGAGCAGTCCGGCGCGCAGGAGGCGCAGCACCGGATCTGCTGAGTGCAGTAGAGTAGTTTGGTTTCGCGCAGATGCTGCGAGTGGTAGATAGGATAGCGTAGTGCTAGTTAGGATCTTTTGAGAGTATAAAGTAGATCAAGGCGTTTTGCCTTGGGACTCTTCCAGTTTCGGAAGTGCAGATCAGGAACTCACTTTCTTGGCGTGTTTGTGCATTTTGGTCCTGGCACCACGTAGAGAAGCTGCAGCATAGCGAAGTTACCGTATGTTGTAGTTGAAGGCCTTCGGCTGAATGTTCAGAGCTAGTACCCGGTTAGAGACTTGAGTAGTGCGGATCTGCACCTGCGGGTGATTTCTGATACTCAGAGCCGGCTGCGAGTTAGATACTTGAACAGTTCCCCCTTACTCCTTCGAGTGACATATCCTGATTGTACTCCTACGGGAAGTTTCCCCTGAATGCCAATGTGAAGTTTCATTACTTCGTGTAAACCTTGGTTTGTAATTCAGGTTGTGTGTGTGTTACTGGATCGTGTTTTCAGTAAGTTCTCAGTTGGGTCTGCACTCCCTGCGTTTTGTGTGATAGTCGAGGGTGACGTCCACGGCGTACGTAGAGGCTTCGTTCCGAAGTGAGAAGTCCAGTCCGGGTACCCCCGCTAGTTCCTGGCGGAAGGGCAGTAAAAGCCGGAGTGGGAGGCACTTCCTGCAGAACCTCTGAGTGAACTTGCGAGACACTTTCCTCCTGAAATCCGAAGCGGAGGTCCTGACCGACCTCCGAGTTGTGCTTTTTGCCAGTTTCAGGTGTGTGTGTGTGTGTGTTGAGTGACCAAGCTGTACCGTGCATCCTCCGAGCATCCTCCGAGTTGAGTTCCTCCTCCGAGTCGAGCCTCCGAGTCGAGCACTGCAGTATTTCTGGGAGTGACAGTCGCCTAGAATTCAAACTCTACCAAAAGTCTGTTAAATGTGACACTTTTACTCTGTGTGTTGCCTCTGTCCCTGTGGGTTCGATCTTTTTACCACCATACTGCAGTTTTAGCCTTTGGTGGGTTATTACAGTGCTATATTGACTAGAAGATATATTCACTAATGACGAGAGAAAATATAGGTGAGTTGAAGGATACTTCAGTGATTATGAGGACCATGCGACTCGGTTGCAAGAATTATCTTCTCAACTGAAAAATATTGAGAATTCTAGAGTTTGCAAATTTTGTGTTTGATCATTTGGATGAGCTTCTTGATCCTTGTTAGAGAAAGTCATAGTTTGTAGATTGTATTCATGAGTGAGTGAAGGGAGAGCAGGCCAAACAATGTAAGAGCAGTCAATGTCAAGGTATGAAGAAGGTGGAGATCGATATTGAAGAGGTTGAATCAATGAAAAAATCTTGTGGAAATCTTGATTGCAGATGACAAATGCAACAATAAGATTAGATGCTCGACACGAAGCCGAGATAGATGAAGAGAAACAACACCGCTCGCTGCTTCCCCAGCTCCATGATTGAGCCACCACCACCGTCACAATCAAAAATCCATGCTCCCTCGTTCAATCCCCCAGGAAATCCAAGCTTTGTTGTGTTTCCCCGTGAAGCGACAAAGAACTTTATCTCCTTGGTCTTGAGCAACGGAACGAAACTGGAAAAGCTTTTGAGCTTTCGTGGAAGGGGGACGATGGGTCAATACACCCATGAACTACCTTCTTGGGGCGAGCTTGTAACACTAGGGTTTAGAGATAAGCTCACTCGAAGATAGAAACGTAAACTCGGAAGATGAGAGATACCAACAATGGTTCTCCTCTCCCTTATATATCTCTCACCAACAAGTACAAGGAGATAAGATTAAATCCCCACTATCCATCCCACTCCTAGTGGATGGATGACGTGGCGGATAAGCCTAACAAGCACACGGATCGCTGACGTGGCGCACCCAACTAACACACTAACTAACACACTCAATCCTTACCTACAAGCACACGGATTGCTGACGTGGCACTGTCAACTAACACATCCACTCTGTATCTACCAAGTGCGCGGATCGCTGACGTGGCAGCTATGACTAGTGCACACTAAAGTATCTACATCAATATTTAGAGTAACCTCTACTTTAGTTCTAACTAACTAAAGATGGTTACAGAGTCCGAGCGGATTGTCTCCTCGATCATAAATGTTGCTGGCTGGCGAGCGGGCGGGCCTCATCACTAAGGGCTCGTGAGAAAAGAGGAAACGCGAGCTCTGCCCGCAGCCCGACCCCCCCCCCCCCCCCGCAGCCCGACTAGGGAGGGCCGCCTCCCAACCCCCTACCCCGCAACCCGACTAGGGATGGACGCCTCCCGACTCCTGTCTTAAATACACTATGGGCGCAACCTTTTCTCTTTCATCATCGTAAGAAAGGTCGTTCACCATATTGAGTGGCACACCAGGTCGGCATATAATAAAACCTTCGTACACTCCATATAATAATGCAATATTTTCCAAGACCAAGATGTTGGGAAGAACTTTAGTCAAAAATTAAATAAAAAAACTCCTTCACTTTATCGCTGGATATGATACAATCCTCTGGCACAAAAGTTTGGCATTACAAGTGATAACACTGCCGTTCTAAATTTTATGGTTTTATTGTGGTCAAACTTGCTCCCTTCGTGTTTCAAAGCAACCCATTAAAGAACCTTTGTCATCACGCGATTTAAGACGCCTGAAGATCCATTAAGACACATTAAGACGTCTTGTTATCACTTTATAATTTTGCTTTTATGAAATCTTTCATTATGAGTTCTTTTGTGATTCTCCATCATGTTAATACATGAATAGATTTACTTAAATATAAAAATTGAAGAGAAATAATTTTCTTAGAAACTAAAGCTTTAGGAAAAAACGAAGCTAGTTTTTTTTTGGGTAAGAAGAGTGGAAGCCCCAAACATGCTACTCCATTTCTCCTCCCCTTTGCCAATGGAGGAGAAATGGGGCATGGGAGAGGAAAAAAAACGAAGTACAAGTTCCCTGCGGGGAAGGAAGTAGGCCTCGGCAAGGTAAGGTAAAAGGTAACCGAGTAAGCCATGGGTCTCTACCTTTACCTTACCTTTTACCTTACTCGTGTCACTATAGTCTACCTTTACCCTACCTCAAGGTAATTACCGGGTTATCCGATACGGATTCTAAAAGATTCAAAATTTACTTTTACATGAGGGTTACCGGGTAATTACCCTATTACCTCTGCCCTAAAGGGTAAAAGATCAGGGTTACCCGGTATTTACCTTATGATAATTATATTTCAATTAAACATATTGGTATGTTTAGGATGATTCGAAGTATTACGTCCTATGAAATTTATCTTCTAATATCAGCATCATAATTATTTTATTTATCAAAATTATATAAATTTGATACAACACAAACTTTACTTTAACAGTTATTTGGAAAACCAATCAGAATATATTTTGATATAAAATTTTATTTTTTAAATATATTCGAAACCAGTTCAAATAAACGACTAAGATTTGCTTTTCAATAGAATGACTTATTCCTCATCAAAATATTAGTATTTAATATTTCATCATTATCATAAGTGTAATTATATCTTTGTTTACATGTTATACAAGTAGGAAGAATTCATTCTTATACCGTGTTACATTTATATTTCATTTTTATCAGTAAATTCAAGTGAATTAAAATTTGTGCATTTTGCAAACTGGCTAGTATTGCTCACAACTTTCTGTGATGATTGTCATGATTTTCAAGTTCAATTATGTGATAATATTTCATAAATTCATATTTATGTGCTTCTCTTAATCTCAAGTTTGTAGCCAACACCATTTAGGTAAATAAATTTATATCTTTTGGATAAACATTGCATTTCAGTCTCGATTGAAATCATTCTTGTAATTTATTTAGTTTTAAAAAATATTTCTGCATTTAAATTTGGTTGCTTCACATATTAATATGATTAAAATGTTTTTAATTCGTCTGAATCTATTCTATCATGGATGATCAAATAATCATTATAAGATAAGATTAAGGAAAAAAATATAACAAAGCAAATGTCTAGTGTTTCTTGATTCATTTTTATGCTCTTCAATCTTGAGTTGTTTATATATTTCTCTTTACAAATGTGATGTTGATTCTTTGGCATGAATAATAATGATGATCGAATGTATATTTTTCCTTTTCTATTTCATTTATTGGTTTATTTTTATTTTATTAATTGCAATAAATATATTGAAGCTAATGATATCATGAAAACTATGTACAGTTTTAAATGTTGTGAGTTTTTATAATTTTCATAAAAATGATATTTTTAACTTTGAAATAATATATGTCTTTTAGAAACGATCCATAAATCTATTATAATTATATTATTTCAGATTATTTGTTATTCAAGAATTTAAATTCTATTAATCACAATTTTATCTTTAAAATTTTCATCTATAAATATTGCAACCTAGAAGAGTTCAATCATTGTTATTCAAACAACATTGAAGACATTATTGGAAGTAATTCTGTGTATAAACATAAAAAATTATGTTTAATTTTGCTTTAAAAAATCCAATATGATTTATTTAATATACTGTTATTATGCATAAGGGAAAATCTTTGTACAATATTTCTAATAATCAATTCCATTTCTTCTTTCCAAATCTGAATCAAAAAAGTATCACATCACATTGATAATGTCACTATGTGTGAATCAAGTTGTTGGTTTTTTCAAAATTTGACTACATTGTCTTTTGTACTAATTGTGAAACTAAATATGTAATCAAGAATAATTATGTAACAAGTAATTTGAATGGGTATTTACATATGTGCAGAGAATCAATCTCATGTACATGACTTGATAAAAATCCATCGATGATATAAAAAATTTAATATGTCAATAAATGATATCTTGACATTCATCACCAAGAATACTTAAATAATTATTGATCAGAAGATAACCATTGAATCAACCTTATTCAAGGATAAAATATATTCCCAGTTATTTTGTTAATGATCCTGTTAGCGCTGAACATGTCTAACTTAACTTAAAAGTATCGTATAATCGTGCAGCGGAAAATGTCAGTTCAGACAAAGAGACTACCACAAGGAATCTACTTGGTCAGAGCATTTACCGACAAATGTTCTTGTACCTCGTACTTCTCCATTGTAGAACGTAGACAGACGTTCTTGTGCCGTTCTTGTACTGTACCGAGCAGATGTTGAGAGGATTGGACAGAGAGGAACGAAGGCGGGAGCCTTGTACGAGATTGTAACACTGCCTTGTAACAGTCGATAGGATCCGGATTTCTGATTGCGCTGTCGTTTCGATGTTGCGTTTGGCTGGCAACGACAAGGATTTCTTTCCGCCCTCGGGATCCGGTCGGGCTCTGCTGATTGGTCGAATCCTGTGCTTATAATGCTGCTGACTGCAATTGCATGCCCTTGACTCTGTCTGCAAATGATGCACGGAGAAATTGGGGCCGAGGACTCACTGATTCAGTGCGTCGACAGATATGGCGGCAACCTGCGGGACGCAGTTTTTGAACAATTACTACGTCGACGATGATGATGAGGAGGAGGAGTCGTCGACCGACGCACTGATCGTGCTCTTGACTCATCTTGAGCGAGTAAGGATTTAATGGGAGCCTGCATCGCATCCCAAAGGTTCTTCTGACTCTTTGAGTTGGATCGGGATGCTTCTTTCGTAGGATTGCACTGAGAAACTGTCCCTCATTGTGCTAAGGCTTCTTAGGAGAATGTCTTGAGAATTTTCGACATGGAGGTCATCTCGCCCTGCCCCTCCTCATTTGACCTTTTCTTCCCGTTCTAGGGTAGGTGCGCGAAAGAGCATGATCGTGATCATGAGAGAGCCCTAGTCGGGCTTTTCGTAGAACTGCTCTGAGACATGGCTGTACTTTTGCTGTATACGTGCCTTTTGGAACTCGACCATCACACGGCTTTGCACAGAGGTTGGGTGGTTGCGACAGAGGTACAGTGGAGGATTGCACTCTATTCAGATTGAGGTTTCCGCTACTGTGCAGGGACGGTGTATGTTCCACCAATCTCTGTGGGTGCTTAAGCAAGTCACGAGGTTTTGAATTCCATTTGCGCGCCCTTTAGCTACAACCCCTGGTCGAGAAAGACTTATTTACACGACGAGGTTGGGCGTTCAGTTTTAACTTCACAGTACAATCAATACCATCTTCAGAACAAACCTACCTCTAAATCACAACTTCTGCCAAAAGTGCAAGCTGCATCAAGCCCCGTTTAACAAAAGCGCATTTTCTGTGAACATAACAAAGGTAAGCTTTGCCCTAGGAACGTCGAAAATTCGTCGATCTTCGTGCACAAAAAGGTTTGTTAGATTCCTTCATCGAGTTTCTTGTCTGATTTAAAGTGCCAACTTCAAGAAATTCATTCGGTCATGCTCGACCTAAACCTTATTGATTGGAGTGTATGGGTGAATCTGCATAAATATAAGCGAACCAATTTGCAATGAAAATGACAACTGCTGTCCATTCCGAACGAGGTCATACCTGTCTTTGACCGTCAGCCTCTATGTCGTAGTACCATACTCGAATTTGCAGACGGTAGCCGTAGGAGAAAAGGTAACGTGCTACATGTAGCATCTGCACAGAACGCTGGCTGTGCCAGTACCTGTTGAATTGAGTTGCGGTACGGCTGACGAAGTACGCAGTTCAAATTTTCTGAGAATATCATGAATCAGAACGTCGTCGGCTGGGACCATCGGACAGGTAAGAAAGCAGATTGACCATAACCCAGCTGGCCTCACGGGCTGATTCAGGTCATGATCTACAAATGTGGGTCCAGGAATACGCAAGCAATATTTTGAAGTATGCAGCGAATTCGAGGACGAGCTTGTCAGGCAGCAAAAAGCTAAACGCTTTCAACAGACGCAATGTACTGGCCTTCCACTCAGGATTGGTGTTGGAAATAGGTTTCTAGCTGAGGGTCAACTTATGGCAACTAGTGTCGGGATGACGGTCGATGGCCTCGATTTGTTCTTTATCCACTGGCCAGACTCTGTTCACCGTGCTCAGACCGGAAAAAGGTTGTGTACCTCGAACAACTCTACGTTCAGGTCACAGAGAGAGAGAGAGAGAGAGAGAACACCAAGACTGCTGCCACCATTGAGATCCAGCCATAGAACATATTTCAGATTTCATTGAGCATCTTGTGGTTCAAGATTTGGATGGAACCTAGCAAACATGGACAACTCAAGTTCCAAGAAATCTGACTTACAGAAATAGCTGAAAATAGATTTGACGATGGTGACCTGCGACTGAATCATCCTGATACGCCAAGGCTGTGAATTTTGCCAGGGAGGCTCAACTGATGTCGGTATGAGCTAGTCCAGCCTGGTAGAAGGGACACGCAGGAGAAGTCGCTCCCAGACGCTTTTAGAAAGCTCGGACAGGCACACATGAACTTGTGGCTAAGGTTTGCGGGGTTTCTCTCACTGTCAGGTTTGTCTTCTTAGTTTAAAAACATGTCGGTTCTGCGAGCACTGTAGAAAAAGGTTGAAATGAGCCACATGGTCTCGTGGGGACGACGGGCTATTCCAGCGACCTCAAGGCGGCGGAGGCCGGATGTAAATCATTGTGTGGTCCGGAGGTTGGCCTGTGAGGTGAGTCAAATAAATGATAAAGACAGCTTCATGACATCGATGACCTTCCGAGTCCTACCTCAGCACCAACGAGATACCTTTGGTGTTTGATACATCTTTTATCGACTGACAGATGTTTTGGCAAAAGGCCAGCAATCAATCAGCGGCCTGTAGATAAAATGAGGGAGTTGTAAGGCCAGGCGAGTGTCAACTGCACTCACAGGAAAGTCAGCGAAAGTTGAATGTTTGAGGATGGATGGGATGTAGTTATGAACAAGTTCAGTTTGGTTTCGGGGACTGTATTCATCTTGTTTAGGAAATGTAACCCGGTGGACATAAACTCAACCGGCTGTTATGTCTACGAAATCCTTACGATTGCTATCGTCTCAGTCAAATCCCATCCAATGCTCAAAACTTGTTCATAACTTTAGTTATGAATAAGTTTACAACTATGACTAATTTTTTTCATGGTTCGATCTAAAACCTGGCAGGATACGTAGAAATAACAGAAGATGTGCTTACAGGAAGGATCCAGAAGCTGAATATAGTACCGTGATGAGGCGGGAGCTTGCAAAGATGATCTACGATGACCTGTCTAAGACGGGTTGCCTTATGATGAATGCCCTCAAGAAGAGGAAAATCTCGGAATCTGGTACACGTTCTGCTAGACAGGAGGTTGAGGCGGACATCAACAACCACAAAATGGTCTTCTTCGATTTGCGGGAGACTAATCTTATAAGTCCTCGACATGCAAGGCAGCTTCAAAACTTCAGAAATGAAATCGAGATGGACATCAGGAACCGAAGGGATGTTGAGCCACCACCAAATGTAGGATCCACCGTGTCGTGGGAGATTCTACAAAAAATTCAGGAACTGGAGAATACCAAGAACACACCGAGAATTAGGAAAAATGTACCAGCCTCCCGTGCTACTCATCACCATCATCCAAGCAATCGTTCTCTACCTCCCAGGACGTCCACGGGTAGCCTGCCCATAAAACCTGCCAAATCGGCAGAGGTTACCTGGGCAATATGAGAGATTTCTACGGGATAAGGGCCATTAAACAGGACTTTTCGGTGCACTTCAGGTGAGTACGTGAAAGAAGTGTTCCATAATGTATATATAGTCAACAAACCGAAAGAAGTCAGTATCCATGTGTTCTAGCAGATTGTTAACCATCACTAAGTTTGATGACAGTGTACAAGTCGTGTCTCATAGAATCGAATAGCAGACACTGATACAAGTCCAGTACGGAACATACATGGACTGCAGATGATTAACAGATTGATGTAGTAGAGCTTACAGCTCCTACTTGGTAATCAGTTCGTTGAAAGTCCTTCTGATTGAGCAGGTGTCCTTCCATCCATGAAATCTTCCTGCGGTTAGAAATAATGGGAGTACAATCTTGTCGAAGATGCAAATCGAAGTTGTCCTCATGACACTGAGTCGAATCAACGCACTCGGGTGTGAAAGTATAAAACACAAAGCTCGACAATAGCATGCTAACAAGGATTCCATGAGACAAAAACCAGGTACACCATCATTTTGAGCGAGCAGAACAAAGCAGTTCAAAAAAATGTATTATGGCGGATATTTACATTAGATTCACAATCAAGATTGACTGGTATCATGCCCTGTCTAAATCATTCGTTACGGGCATTCTCTACATACAAGAGCTAGTTTGCACCATCTAAAAGCACGGGCAATCTGTAATGCAGGCTGATAGAGTTATCAGTCTGCCTCGTTCCAGGAATGAAATATTGGAGCATAATCAACAAGCAGCCATCATTCGGAGCAATTCCTGCACAAACAATATGCCGACGGTCATGGGTCGAGGAAAAATAGAAAATAACGCGAGTTTGAAAATGGCTGAAAGTTGCTCTTGATTCATACACGCCCTTCATTTACTAGGAGTCAGCATAATCATGGTCCACGTAACACTGGAGACTTACCACAGAAAGATGCATCAGGCTTGGTGTGATGACACTGCAAACTCTTGACGAACTGCTTAACGTCGACTTTCTGAAAAGCGTTGTACATAAAAGCCAAGCTAAGGAATCTCTTCCGAACAAACCACAGACAGATGAGTTCGTTTATCCAGCAATTCGGAGCAAGAAATACGCAACAGTTCGGAAATTTGGAAAAAGCAAAAGCTTCATTCATGACTAGCAAAAAATCTCTTAGGTGCTAAGCTCTGACGCACACCAGAAGGTACATACCACCACAGAAGCTAATGACTTGTCTAAGGCATCCCGAAGGCGTTCTGAAGAGTTCAAGGTCGCGTCTATGGAATTACCATCAACTGCAAAATAAAGTCAAAAATGCTTGTCAGAACATTTGCTTGGAAATTCTGTCGTGCGTGAGTGATACTCCACGTACTCCAAAGACGTTATTCTCGTACTGATGTTGGTCTAATAAACTATAAAACTTTTCTGCTGAAGGTTCAGAAGCCCGTGATGAATTTTTTTATTTTTTTTTCAATGACGTTTCTCCGTCTTCTGGAATGCACCACAATCGTCTTTTTCCATCAAGTGAAGGGTCCATAAAGTGACCTTCACTTACTAGAGGGACCCTTTACGATGCACCATGGGAAGGCTAAATGGAACAATGAATTCCTCAGCTGAGTAAAGTAAAGGAGTTACTTCTTGAGTACGATAAGGTGGTTCCGAATACCAGAAGAAAGTATAATGAGGACAAGAACGAAACAGCAATTCGCAGGCCTCTCAAGGTGTATTGCAACAATAACTCGAGGTGAATTGACGTACAAAAACTGCTGGAGGCAGAAGCAACCAAAAAGCATGTAGAAGAAGTTGAAAAAACACGCTATATCACCTCGAACTCCGAGCATGGGAAGATTTGGAAACTCGGAACCAATCGACACTAAAGTAGTCGAAACTTGAAGATGTAGATCTCCATACTGAGTTTCTCCCACTTCAAGCACTTCCCCACGTTCTTCAGCCGTTCCACCAGTGCATGCAGCTGCATCAAATTCGGGACCTGAACCAATGTCTTCGATCAAGATAATGTCATTGCTGCGTTCTGACCAAAACACTTCCGTCTCTTATAAAAACTCGCAAAGAAATGAAGATAGCTGTAAATCCTCGGGATTTGGTTTTCCGACAAAGACCCTAAATCTGCACTTCATCAAACATGATTGCTCTTACTCGCGGGAGATCCTGGGCCATATCAAGAGCTGCCTGCAGTTCCTCCACTTCGACTCAAGGCATGGGCTGACTGAATTGCCATCTCCTTAGTTCAAGGGATGATGGAATCAATCGCATCGCACTTTGGCACTCGACTGGTACCATATTTAGTAGGTAGTAGACACACGCACGCATGCACACATTCGGGAAAGGCATACATTTCCCTTGTACACACCCGGCCATGAATTGGATTGGACTATCACTGGAACAACATCCTCCCTCCCTTCCTTCCTCCCTCCCTCAGTGCATGACTTGTGCCAGACACGCCACCAACTCTGGAAACTCTTATGGCCTTATGTCCATGTGACGGCGTCACGAAGAGAGAGAGGGAGAGAGCTGAAGCACGCTTGTGGCAGAAAGTCCCGAAGCCGGTCAGCTGGGTGAGCTCATACAGTTCTCTCCCGAGTCCGTCTCGTCTCGGCATTTATTCATCATCACTGTCCCTGATTCGGGTCCAACGAGTGAACTTACAGTTTGTTCATGACCAGAGGGCCCAACAAATCAGCCAGTCCATCGAAAGCGACATGAAGAATGCCGCGGTTCAGGCTCAGGCTCAGGGTCCACGCCCTACATGCACGAGGTGGCTACAATCCGCCATGGAATTTCTATTACGTGACCTCGCTTGCTGCGCACGTCTGCCTGCCTGCCTACCTCTCCAGCATCGAGTCCTGCACTCTGATCTGCAGCAGATTTTCCAATGCTCGCGGGTCGGTAGCTTGAGCCATGGTGAGCTCCATACTGATCGACCGGGATCAGTGGATCAAACTCGCACTGTGTCTGTTTGACGGCTTGCTTGCTGATTTATCGCGATTTCCAAGTCTCGGTTTAGCTGGCGAAGTCAAGAACCACAGTCGACAGCAGAGAGACCATTCCATGTGTGTAGACAATACGGGGTCAATACAATATAATAGGTCGGGGAGCTGCGTTTGAGACTGCTGGAAAACTGTAATAAAGTATTCCAGTACAGTGCCTGCCTGTTCATCGGTGCTGCAGCACATCCTCATGAGAACAGTAGAGAATGACTCAAAAGTCAAAAGATACTCCGCGATTCCACGCACGGTTTTGAAGCTCACTCGTCTATGTGAGCTGGACCGCGTACCATTGGCCCAAAAGGCTTCCCGAGGAAACTCAGAAACTCACCCACACAAGAAAGACTCTAGCAGAGAAGGCAATTTCTGCTTGCACATATGGGATGGTCTGGAGGGATTGAGGATTTCAATTGAGCGACATCACAAAGCTCCGTCTGATGAATGTGATTTTCGTGCACTTGTATTAGCGTTTCTCTACTGACGAGGAGGAGAATCAAATATATCGCATGCTCTCTATCGTGCTTCTAGAGCGGGCGGGCGTCGATTTTGCAAGTTAAATACAATGTCTCTGTCCGCTGCGTGTTCGGCCACTTCCACGTCGAGGGTAAGGAAATCGCAATAATCTATGCAAAGTACAGTATAGCAGTTTAGGGTCTAGCAGTTCTGGAATGTGTTTGCGCTATATCCAATTTTGTCTTGAAATCTAAGAATCTCAGAGCTGCATTAGGTGAGATCGGTCCAGGTTGTTTGATTGCTGATCTGATCTGCATCTGATGTATCAGTTAAACGACTCCGTGTACGAACTTCATAACCCAGGAGTTGAATCAGTGCTGGACGTTGTATTCTTTCACGGCCTACAATCGTCACACACCTCTGTACCTCACCTATCAACATGGATATCAAGCGGTTCTCACAAGGAAGTATGGCCGCAGGCCTGGATCCCGCAAGAGTTTCCGGGAGCTCGGATTCTCTCTGTCCAGTACGATGCTTCTATCAGGACATCAGCAGAGCATGGAAGATTAGACCTCTACCTCACAGCCGAAAGTTTGATGCATAATCTTATAAATGCGAAGGTGGGGCAGCATCCTTGGCGTTCAGTTATACTCGTCGGTCATAGTTACGGAGGCCTTGTGATCAAACAATTGTGCTTCCACGCACACTCCAGCAAAAGCAACAAACAAATAGCTCGATTTCTCAACTCCGTCACAGGAATTTTCTTCTATGGAACGCCGCACCATGGAATTTCATCATTCTTCACTCCAAATGGAACAAAACTAAAGGAGGCTAGCCCTCTACTCGACTATGTCAACCTGCTTTGCGCAGAATCAGGTCGCCTTCATGAAAATTTTGATGCTTTACGTCTGTCCTACGAGTGGAGCATTGCTGGAGTTGGAGAATCGAGACCTACGATCATGCTAGTGAGTGTGGGACTGACATGTTTGTTCTTTACTTTTATCCTCTTGATTCTAAACTGCTGAAACAGCAGCATTAATTCTGCATCAAAATATCATAGTTTGTAACCCAGTACTTTTATGAAATTGTTCGGATATCACTCACAATAGATCTTGATAGGTTTCCTGAAGTTTGCCGAATCCCAGTTTCACTTTTGGAAATCCATCCACGATACAATATTTTCAGATTACTAGTCTGACCAGTGGTTTGTTCCAACCTGTTCCGAAGTTTAGGATGCAGAGTCTCAGAACGCTGTTGCTAACTGCATTCTCAGAATTCTGAGACTCTGCTGTTGCAGAGTCTCAGAATGTGAGATGATTGTAGTTGAGGCTTCAGCTCGGTACGGCGACTTCACTGTGGAGCATGAGGATCATATCTCTCTCTGCCAGCCCGAGAGCAAGACTTCAAATACTTACGTACGGTTGACATCGTTCCTGCAAAGGTTACAAAGCAATAAGGTTGCGCACACGAACATGTCTTCTGTCTTGGCAATTGCAATTGTTCGTCAATAAAAGCAAAGATTAGCCCATGAGACCCTCTTTCAGATGTATGAGAGCCAAAGTAGGTTCAAGAAACCACACGAGTTTATTGTGGGCATCCATCGATAACTAGATCCCTGTCAACAAGATTTCAAATTGTGGCTTTCAAGCAAGAGGTCATTCTAGTTGAGTGAGATTCTTCCTAACCTACAGATCTGAACTGCGTTTGGCTACTGTGATTGGATACAGGTGAACAGGAGGATTCCTGATAATCTCCAGACGGTGCCGAAGATTGCAATGAGCCTACATTCTCACTTACTAGTAGAGGTTCAAAAAATTTTACGCACAGGTCCAGCAGCAGTTGCTCTTTGCGGCATGGGAGGAGTAGGGAAAACAACTCTCGCAAAGCTGTTGTTCAATGAGTTGTGTGCTGAATACGAATACACTTGTTTCGTTTCGAGATGTACGGACATGAAAAATACCAAGGAGATAGAAGACAAAGTGTATTCCTCGATGCATCATCTTGGCAAACAGCTTACACAAGGAGTGGAAAAATGGAAACCGACTGATTTGAGACAGCAAACACTTCTCCTTGTTCTGGATGACATTGACAATGGTAGTCATGTTGCACTTCTCGAGGACATAGCTTCGAAGAACGATTGCGCAAACAGTCGTTACATTGTTACCTCTAAAGATAAAGACATTTGGAACAGTTTAGATAGTTTGGATTCATACGTGTTCGACGTGAAACTCTTGAATGACGAGAGCTCCACAGAGTTATTTATGAGCTACGCATTTCCGTATCAGACCAAACCAAGTCCATCACTGGAGAAATGGGTACCCAAGATCGTCAATAAATGTGATGGACTACCATTAACTCTAGAGGTGATAGGCAAGTATCTGAAGACGAAAGTCAGTGAAAGCATATGGATGCAATGTTTCCAAGCTCTGGATGAAGCAAAAGACGCAGGGCGTTTGGATGATAAGTTGTGGGCGCAATTGAAAGTGTCCTACGACCGTTTGGGTAGTCAGGAGAAGGAAATATTCCTTGATGCTGCGTCATTCTTCAGCAATTCCACCTGGAACCTGCGAGAAGCTAAGGCTTGCTGGCGCGTGCTTTATGGCTACGAAGATATCCAATGGCAGACTCTGGTAGACTTGTCTCTTGTCTACGATGTAATAGAAGAGGAAAATATACAAATGCATGAGCAATTAAGGTCTCTGGGAATAAGATTGGCTTCAGGATGGGGAACAGGTGGCAGATGTAGGACTTGGACTCCCAAAAATGTCCCTTCGAGGTTTAATTCCTCAAACTACAATGAGAGGATTACAGAAGGACAGTTCTATTCCAATGATCCAGGCTCATCAAGCACTGGTATGGGAACACCTATTGAGGTACGAGATTATGTTACTTTGACTTTCAAGGTCCCGTCTCCTCTCTATAGTACTCCCATGTCGGATATCGGTTGTTGTTGTAGATCATTGAAATTCACGTTAACTGAGGCACGTCATTGTTTGGTCGGGTGTTTTTCGCTGAACTTTTTTATTGACTCTTGTACACGACCGTTCCAAAGCTTCACTGCCCTTCCTGTTGGTCAACGTACTGCTTTCTTGAACCCAAGAAATTGTCTGAGTAGATCCTCTGCCTTTCCTACATAAATGTCTATCGAAGTCCTTCACTGTCAGTCAGCATGCTTCTGTGAGAAATCAGCAATATAATTTGATAAAGTCGCAGCCTTTCCTTCTTAAACGTAATTCAAAGCAATCAACGCACTGGTTTTGCTTCTCCTAGAAACTCCCTTTAGTAGTATCAAACAACTATCCTTTCATTATGTCATTGATAGCGCACTTTCTCTCTTTATCTTGCTGTCGGGATATTCATCACGTTATATAGTCTCTACACCGCGTTACTCAGTTTGCTCATCCTGACCCTATCTGGACTTCGAAACGAGAAGCGTCTTGTTGTCAAATACCTGGCCTGTGATCTCTAACGGATGCTCCTCCTCACTCAATTTGGACTTTACTGTTAAGGATGTCATTGACTTTGAACCTGAAGACTCGATGGCCCTGATCAAATGAAATGCTACAAGTCTGGTAGGTCAAGTTTAGATCATGGACTATATTTGTGGCCTGGAATGTGAACTAGGCCCTGGGTGTTTTGGTGCAGGAGGTCATAGCGCTACGACTTGAACACTCGATGCTCCTCGACTTGAGAGATATTGGCCAGATGAAGAAGCTGAAATATTTGGATTCCGAGGAGTTGATGTTGAATGAAGTAGGTGGCAAGCTTCCGAAGAATCTGACCCTTCTTCGACTCCGTGGAGAAGTGAACAATCTTCATAACCTGGTAGACCAAGGGCTCGCGAGAAGTTTGGCTGTTCTGGACTTGACGGCACCGCTCACATGTTTGCCAACAACCGTCAGTGACTTTCAAAACCTTGAAGTTATGAAATTCGCAGGCTGCCTCTTCCAATGTCTTCCCGAAGCATTCGGACAACTTCCCAGGCTTTGTCATCTTACATTCACTTCGTGCGAGAGACTTTGTTCACTCCCCGAAGCTTTTGGAGGGCTCTCACAACTGCGATCTTTGGAACTTCATTTCTGTTGGAGGTTGGAAGCATTGCCGGACAGCTTCGGAAATCTGTCCCAGCTACAAAGCCTGGTAATAGATGGGAGTGATATCTCAAAACTGCCTGAGAGCTTCGGAAATCTGTCCCAGCTACAAACCCTGACAATATGGTGGAGTAAAATCTCAAAACTGCCTGAGAGCTTCGGAAATCTGTCCCAGCTACAAACCCTGACAATATGGTGGAGTAAAATCTCAGAACTGCCTGAGAGCTTCGGAAATCTGTCCCAGCTACAAACCCTGACAATACGGGGGAGTAAAATCTCAAAACTGCCTGAGAGCTTAGGAAATCTGTCCCAGCTACAAACCTTGATAATAAATGGAGTGAAATCTCAGAGCTGCCTAAGAGCTTCGGCCGTCTCGCTAGTCTGCAGGTCCTGAAGCTCTCAGGCATATGTTGAGACTCCAAGCCTTGCCGGATACTTTTGGGCAGCTTTCACAGTTGTCGCACTTGACGATGCAGGGCGGCACCATCATCCAAAAAGTCCCGGAATCGTTCGGCAATCTGGCCAACCTGTCCACATTGGACATCATCGACTGTCCCTTTCTTAACTACTTCGGGGTTCCGAAGAGCACCGAAGTATGCATTCGAGGAAGACGGATGATATGAAGAGATGTTCGCCCTTGAGTTATTCGAGCGGAGCGTAGCGTTTGGAGTAGAACAACTTCACCTGGAGTCTTTTTTGGAGTGGTTGTGAAGGTTATGTTACCAATCAATATTCACATGTTTTCTAGTATGGAAAAATAGGTCAATTTCACTAGAAGAACTCAAGTTTTAGTTTTGTTCATGTTCGAAAGTAGTTCAGTGAGTGGTGGTGCGATCTTTCCACTTGGTCGCGATTGACCATAATTTGGTGATTTGGAGGACGGGAGAAGTTTTGCGGACGTAATCAAGGTTCTCGTGAGATTGTAATCTAGTTGTAGTTTGGAAGTGCAGGTGAGGGAATCGCTCGATTGTAATGTGCAAGGAACTGGTAGAGGAAAATTCAAGTTCGGTTTTGGCCTTTAGACTGAGGCCGGAGCAATCGAGTTGATTTGCCTCTGTTTCTTCAGCAGTGGACGGTGCCTGTTACGTGAGGATCACTTTGCATTGGGCATGGATGTTGGAGCCTTCGATCCGCAACTGAACTTGAATTCGCGAGATGGGCCTATCCCGGGGATCAACTGAGAGTTGTTAGTGGGGCGGAAGTTTTGGGATTTCTGTGTTCGCATGGCTATGGCTCTTCGACCTAGAGTGGGGTCCCAATTGTACAGTTCAGCAAAGGAGTGATTAAAGCAGCGGAGTGAAGGTTGGCAGAGAAAAGAGCGCTCTATTCGTAAGCGTCGGAGTTGAATCTTGGTGAAGATTCAAAGTGGTGAACCTCAGTAATCTGGCCTTTGGTGCTAAATTGGACGCTGTCTTGTCATCCAGATGAACGCCTTGGGTATTTTGCTTTATCTCTCAGCTGCATCTAACTCGTCTGGAGGTTGCTCCGAGTGTGCTTGTGTACTTGGCTTTGGATTTTGTGTTCTCCTGCTTTCGTGTCCAATTAACTCTCTTAGCTTTCCGTGTACTTCAGTCAAGTCCTAGTCTTTCCCGTAGGTTGAGTTTAGATTCAGAACTCTGCACTCGGAAACAAATCGCCAGAGCTTCAGTCAGGAAATCTACTTCTAGCTCCTGCAAGTTCGACAAAGATTGCTCCGAATCATGTGAGCCCTCCGTCGTAAGTTTATGCTGGGTCTCTACTCACCTCGCCTCCAGTTTCCAGACCACTTCATCATTGGAACGACAAAGTTACACAAAGTATCGCAGGAGTGCAGTTGTTTCAGGCTGCTTCCTGAAATAACAAAGAGTTTGCTCGTATTCTTATGAGGTGAAATGGTCTATTTACACATAATTATCTAACTCGGTCACGGTTTGAAGAATGTTCTTCGATTTGACAATTTTCACTGGAGAATTTGACCAAAACGTAACCAATCAAGGATCGCTCCTTCCCATTTCTTGCGTTGTTATCGTCATCGCGACTGTCTTACATTCGAATAGTGGAAAGCATCTGCATCAACTCCCACCTTCACTCTGCGCTCTACTCCTCGTACAATCCTTTTGTAGATTCCCTCGCATTGACAACGATTGCCGACCAATGGATTTCATGTCTCCTATGGCTTCTACTTCAAACCGACATAAACCCTGTTCCAACAGCGTTGACTCCCTTGCTCACTGTGTAGATGTCACAATTGCTATGTTTGACTTTGATTTCCTTGTGCAATGTGGTTCATTACATGGACTGAATCAAATTGCAACATCCAACCGTGGATGTATTTGGCTCCCAATTTGTTAAACTCCATATAAACCGCATTACCGCAGTCTCCAGCTTCTAATCATTTTTTTGGGATGCAGTTTCTACGTATGAATCAAAATGATTTCAAACCGTATTCAAAATTATGCACCCATAAGTAGCAATAGAATAGCCTCACTTGCTCAAGATCGAATAAGGGCAATAGAGCTCTGGCAATCAGCAATTCGAGCTCGATCTGCACTTGCTGCTGGAGCACGGAGATCCGGCTGAAGATGCTGCAGCTCTGATCGTTGCTCGCGTCGCTGCGAGCGTGGGCGACCAGACATGGGCGCAGGTTGTCCATCGCCACGTTGATGGGCGTCCCCTGGAAGTTGCCACCGTGGACGGCCCGGTCGCGGGCCACGTCAATGAGCGCGCTGTCGTTACCGAATCAAATCGAGACAAAGCGCCACCTCGGCGACGAGCGCCAGCACGTGGCCGCCAGGCCATCCTTGTGTTGCAGAGCGAACGGCTTCAGCCGCCCCACGAGCTGCAGAGCGTCGTGCGCCGTCACGATGTCGCCGGTCTCGGTCGCGGCTTTGGATATCGGGGCGGCCCGTCGATGCGCTTGTCGAGGAATGTCTGCAGCGTCTGCAGGATGGACCACCGAATTCCCGAGTAGCCCCCGAGAATTCGGTGCACCGATCGTCCGAGCACCACCGTCACGTCCGGCCTGGGCCACCATGAGCGTGAATCCCTGGATCAAAACCTCCTCGGTGTCGTGAAATTTGTGCACCAAGTCGGCCACTGGAGAAACTGTCCCTCATTGTGCTAAGGCTTCTTAAGAGAATGTCTCGAGAATTTTCGAGATGGAGGTCATCTCGCCCTGTCCCTCCTCATTTGACCTTTTCTTCCCGTTCTAGGGTAGGTGCGCGAAAGAGCATGATCGTGATCATGAGAGAGCCCTAGTCGGGCTTTTCGTAGAACTGCTCTGAGACATGGCTGTACTTTTGCTGTATACGTGCCTTTTGGAACTCGACCATCACACGGCTTTGCACAGAGGTTGGGTGGTTGCGACAGAGGTACAGTGGAGGATTGCACTCTATTCAGATTGAGGTTTCCGCTACTGTGCAGGGACGGTGTATGTACCACCAATCTCTGTGGGTGCTTAAGCAAGTCACGAGGTTTTGAATTCCACTTGCGCGCCCTTTAGCTACAACCCTTGGTCGAGAATGACTTATTTACACGACGAGGTTGGGCGTTCAGTTTTAACTTCACAATACAATCTATACCATCTTCAGAACAAACCTACCTCGAAATCACAACTTCTGCCAAAAGTGCAAGCTGCATCAAGCCCCGTTTATCAAAAGCGCATTTTCTGTGAACATAACGAAGGTAAGCTTTGCCCTAGGAACATCGAAAATTCGTGGATCTTGGTTTGTTATATTCCTTCATCGAGTTTCTTGTCTGATTTAAAGTGCCAACTTCAAGAAATTCATTCGGTCATGCTCGACCTAAACCTTATTGATTGGAGTGTATGGGTGAATCTGCATAAATATAAGTGAACCAATTTGCAATGAAAATGACAATAAACAACTGCTTTCCATTCCGAACGAGGTCATACCTGTCTTTGACCGTCAGCCTCTATGTCGTAGTACCATACTCGAATTTGCAGACGGTAGCCGTAGGAGAAAAGGTAACGTGCTACATGTAGCATCTGCACAGAACGCTGGCTGTGCCAGTACCTGTTGAATTGAGTTGCGGTACGGCTGACGAAGTACGCAGTTCAAATTTTCTGAGAATATCATGAATCAGAACGTCGTCGGCTGGGACCATCGGACAGGTAAGAAAGCAGATTGACCATAACCCAGCTGGCCTCACGGGCTGATTCAGGTCGTGATCTACAAATGTGGGTCCAGTGATACGCAAGCAATATTTTGAAGTATGCAGCGAATTCGAGGACGAGCTTGTCAGGCAGCAAAAAGCTAAATGCTTTCGACAGACGCAATGTACTGGCCTTCCACTCAGGGTTGGTGTTGGAAATAGGTTTCTAGCTGAGGGTCAACTTATGGCAACTAGTGTCGGGATGACGGTCGATGGCCTCGATTTGTTCTTTATCCACTGGCCAGACTCTGTTCACCGTGTGCTGAGACCGGAAAAAGGTTGTGTCCCTCGAACAACTCTACGTTCAGGTCAGAGAGAGAGAGAGAGAACACCAAGACTGCTGCCAGCAATGAGATCCAGCCATAGAACATATTTCAGATTTCATTGAGCTCTTGTGGTTCAAGATTTGGATGGAACCTAGCAAACATGGACAACTCAAGTTCCAAGAAATCTGACTTACAGAAATAGCTGAAAATAGATTTGACGATGGTGACCTGCGACTGAATCATCCTGATACGCCAAGGCTGTGAATTTTGCCAGGGAGGCTCAACTGATGTCGGTATGAGCTAGTCCAGCCTGGTAGAAGGGACACGCAGGAGAAGTCGCTCCCAGACGCTTTTAGAAAGCTCGGACAGGCACACATGAACTTGTGGCTAAGGTTTTGGGGGGTTTCTCTCACTGTCAAGTTTGTCTTCTTAGTTTAAAAACATGTCGGTTCTGCGAGCACTGTAGAAAAAGGTTGAAATGAGCCACATAGTCTCGTGGGGACGACGGGCTATTCCAGCGACCTCAAGGCGGCGGAGGCCGGATGTAAATCATTGTGTGGTCCGGAGGTTGGCCTGTGAGGTAAGTCAAATAAATGATAAAGAAAGCTTGATGACATCGATGACCTTCCGAGTCCTACCTCAGCACCAACGAGATACATTTGGTGTTTGATACATCTTTTATCGACTGACAGATGTTTTGGCAATAGGCCAGCAATCAATCAGCGGCCTGTAGATAAAATGGGGGAGTTGTAAGGCCAGGCGAGTGTCAACTGCACTCACAGGAAAGTCAGCGAAAGTTGAATGTTTGAGGATGGATGGGATGTAGTTATGAACAAGTTCAGTTTGGTTTCGGGGACTGTATTCATCTTGTTTAGGAAATGTAACCTGGTGGACATAAACTCAACCGGCTGTTATGTCTACGAAATCCTTACGATTGCTATCGTCTCAGTCAAATCCCATCCAATGCTCAAAACTTGTTCATAACTTCAGTTATGAATAAGTTTACAACTATGACTAATTTTTTTCATGGTTCGATCTCAAACCTGGCAGGATACGTAGAAATAACAGAAGATGTGCTTACAGGAAGGATCCAGAAGCTGAATATAGTACCGTGATGAGGCGGGAGCTTGCAAAGATGATCTACGATGACCTGTCTAAGACGGGTTGCCGTACGATCAATGCACTCAAGAAGAGGAAAATCTCGGAATCTGGTACTCGTTCTGCTAGACAGGAGGTTGAGGCGGACATCGACAACCACAAGATGGTCTTCTTCGATTTGCGGGAGAAAAATCTTATAAGTCCTCGACATGCAAGGCAGCTTCAAAACTTCAGAAATGAAATCGAGATGGACATCAGGAACCGAAGGGATGTTGAGCCACCACCAAATGTAGGATCCACCGTGTCGTGGGAGATTCTACAAAAAATTCAGGAATTGGAGAATACCAAGAACACACCGAGAATTAGGAAAAATGTACCAGCCTCCCGTGCTACTCATCACCATCATCCAAGCAATCGTTCTCTACCTCCTAGGACGTCCACGGTTAGCCTGCCCAAAATACCTGCCAAATCGGCAGAGGTTACCTGGGCAATTTGAGAGATTTCTATTAACGGGATAAGGGGCAGAAAACAGGACTTTTCGATGCACTTCAGGTGAGTACGTGAAAGAAGTGTTACATAATGTATATATAGTCAACAAACCGAAAGAAGGTAGTATCCATATGTTCTAGCAGATTGTTAACCATCACTAAGTTTGATGACAGTGTGCAAGTCGTGTCTCATAGAATCGAAGAGCAGACACTGAATCAAGTCCAATAAGGAACATACATGGACTGGAGATGATTAACAGACTGATGTCTTAGAGCTTACAGCTCCTACTTGGTAATCAGTTCGTACAATTTGAAAGTCCTTCCATCCATGAAATCTTCCTGCGGTACAATCTTGTCGAAGATGCAAATCGAAGTTGTCCTCATGACAGAGTCGAATCAACGCACTCCGGTGTAAAATTATAACACACAAAGCTCGACAATAGCATGCTAACAAGGATTCCATGAGACAAAAACCAGGTACACCATCATTTTGAGCGAGCAAAACAAGGCAGTTCAAAAAAATGTATTATGGCGGATATTTACATTAGATTCACAATCAAGATTGACTGGTATCATGCCCTGTCTAAATCATTCGTTATGGGCATTCTCCACATATAAGAGCTAGTTTGCACCATCTAAAAGCACGGGCAATCTGTAATGCAGGCTGATAGAGGTATCAGTCTGCCTCGTTCCAGGAATGAAATATTGGAGCATAATCAACAAGCAGCCATCATTCGGAGCAATTCCTGCACAAACAATATGCCGACGGTCATGGGTCGAGGAAAAATAGAAAATAACGCGAGTTTGAAAATGGCTGAAAGTTGCTCTTGATTCATACACGCCCTTCATTTACTAGGAGTCAGCATAATCATGGTCCACATAACACTGGAGACTTACCACAGAAAGATGCATCAGGCTTGGTGTGATGACACTGCAAACTCTTGACGAACTGCTTAACGTCGACTTTCTGAAAAGCGTTGTACATAAAAGCCAAGTTAAGGAATCTCTTCCGAACAGATCACAGACAGATGAGTTCGTTTATCCAGCAATTCGGAGCAAGAAATACGCAACAGTTCGGAAATTTGGAAAAAGCAAAAGCTTCATTCATGACTAGCAAAAACTCTCTTAGGTGCTAAGCTCTGACGCACACCAGAAGGTACATACCACCACAGAAGCTAATGACTTGTCTAAGGCATCCCGAAGGCGTTCTGAAGAGTTCAAGGTCGGAAATTTGGAAAAAGCAAAAGCTTCATTCATGACTAGCAAATAATCTTTTAGGTGGTAAGCTCTGACGCACACCAGAAGGTACATACCACCACAGAAGCTAATGACTTGTCTAAGGCATCCCGAAGGCGTTCTGAAGAGTTCAAGGTCGCGTCTATGGAATTACCATCAACTGCAAAATAAAGTCAAAAATGCTTGTCAGAACATTTGCTTGGAAATTCTGTCGTGCGTGAGTGATACTCCACGTACTCCAAAGATGTTATTCTCGTACTGATGTTGGTCTAATAAACGATAAAACTTTTCTGCTGAAGGTTCAGAAGCCCGTGATGTATTTTTATTTTTAGTTTTCAATGACGTTTCTCCGTCTTCTGGAATGCACCACAATCGTCTTTTTCCATTAAGTGAAGGGTCCATAAAGTGACCTTCACTTACTAGAGGGATCCTTCACGATGCACCATGGGAAGGCTAAATGGAACAATGAATTCCTCAGCTGAGTAAAGTAAAGAGTAAAGTAAAGGAGTTACTTCTTGAGTACGATAAGGTGGTTCCGAATATCAGAAGAAAGTATAAAGAGGACAAGAACGAAACAGCAATTCGCAGGCCTCTCAATGTGTATTGCAACAATAACTCGAGGTGAATTGACGTACAAAAACTGCTGGAGGCAGAAGCAACCAAAGAGCATGTAGAAGAAGTTGAAGAAACACGCTATCTCACCTCGAACTCCGAGCACGCGAAGATTTGGAACCAATCGACTCTAAAGTAGTCGAAACTTGAAGATGTAGATCTCCATACTGAGTTACTCCCACTTCAAGCACTTGCCCACGTTCTTCAGCCGTTCCACCAGTGCATGCAGCTGCATCAAATTCGGGACCTGAACCACCGTCTGCGATGAAGATAATGTCATTGCTGCGTTCTGACTAGAACACTTCCGTCTCTTATAAAAACTCGCAAAGAAATGACGATAGCTGTAAATCCTCGGGATTTGGTTTTCAGACAAAGACCCTAAATCTGCACTTCATCAAACATGATTGCTCTTACTCGTGGGACATCCTGGGCCATATCAAGAGCTGCCTGCAGTTCCTCCACTTCGACTCGAGGCATGGGCTGACTGAATTGCCATCACCTTAGTTCAAGGGATGATGGAATCAATCGCATCGCACTTTGGTACTCGACTGGTACCATATTTAGTAGGTAGTAGACACACGCACGCATGCCCACATTTGGGAAAGGCATACATTTCCCTTGTACACACCCGGCCATGAATTGGATTGGACTATCACTGGAACAACATCCTCCCTCCCTTCCTTCCTCCCTCCCTCAGTGCATGACTTGTGCCAGACACGCCACCAACTCTGGAAACTCTTATGGCCTTATGTCCATGTGACGGCGTCACGAAGAGAGAGAGGGAGAGAGCTGAAGCACGCTTGTGGCAGAAAGTCCCGAAGCCGGTCAGCTGGGTGAGCTCATACAGTTCTCTCCCGAGTCCGTCTCGTCTCGGCATTTATTCATCATCACTGTCCCTGATTCGGGTCCAACGAGTGAACTTACAGTTTGTTCATGACCAGAGGGCCCAACAAATCAGCCAGTCCATCGAAAGCGACATGAAGAATGCCGCGGTTCAGGCTCAGGCTCAGGGTCCACGCCCTACATGCACGAGGTGGCTACAATCCGCCATGGAATTTCTATTACGTGACCTCGCTTGCTGCGCACGTCTGCCTGCCTGCCTACCTCTCCAGCATCGAGTCCTGCACTCTGATCTGCAGCAGATTTTCCAATGCTCGCGGGTCGGTAGCTTGAGCCATGGTGAGCTCCATACTGATCGACCGGGATCAGTGGATCAAACTCGCACTGTGTCTGTTTGACGGCTTGCTTGCTGATTTATCGCGATTTCCAAGTCTCGGTTTAGCTGGCGAAGTCAAGAACCACAGTCGACAGCAGAGAGACCATTCCATGTGTGTAGACAATACGGGGTCAATACAATATAATAGGTCGGGGAGCTGCGTTTGAGACTGCTGGAAAACTGTAATAAAGTATTCCAGTACAGTGCCTGCCTGTTCATCGGTGCTGCAGCACATCCTCATGAGAACAGTAGAGAATGACTCAAAAGTCAAAAGATACTCCGCGATTCCACGCACGGTTTTGAAGCTCACTCGTCTATGTGAGCTGGACCGCGTACCATTGGCCCAAAAGGCTTCCCGAGAAAACTCAGAAACTCACCCACACAAGAAAGACTCTAGCAGAGAAGGCAATTTCTGCTTGCACATATGGGATGGTCTGGAGGGATTGAGGATTTCAATTGAGCGACATCACAAAGCTCCGTCTGATGAATGTGATTTTCGTGCACTTGTATTAGCGTTTCTCTACTGACGAGGAGGAGAATCAAATATATCGCATGCTCTCTATCGTGCTTCTAGAGCGGGCGGGCGTCGATTTTGCAAGTTAAATACAATGTCTCTGTCCGCTGCGTGTTCGGCCACTTCCACGTCGAGGGTAAGGAAATCGCAATAATCTATGCAAAGTACAGTATAGCAGTTTAGGGTCTAGCAGTTCTGGAATGTGTTTGCGCTATATCCAATTTTGTCTTGAAATCTAAGAATCTCAGAGCTGCATTAGGGAAGATCGGTCCAGGTTGTTTGATTGCTGATCTGATCTGCATCTGATGTATCAGTTAAACGACTCCGTGTACGAACTTCATAACCCAGGAGTTGAATCAGTGCTGGACGTTGTATTCTTTCACGGCCTACAATCGTCACACACCTCTGTACCTCACCTATCAACATGGATATCAAGCGGTTCTCACAAGGAAGTATGGCCGCAGGCCTGGATCCCGCAAGAGTTTCCGGGAGCTCGGATTCTCTCTGTCCAGTACGATGCTTCTATCAGGACATCAGCAGAGCATGGAAGATTAGACCTCTACCTCACAGCCGAAAGTTTGATGCATAATCTTATAAATGCGAAGGTGGGGCAGCATCCTTGGCGTTCAGTTATACTCGTCGGTCATAGTTACGGAGGCCTTGTGATCAAACAATTGTGCTTCCACGCACACTCCAGAAAAAGCAACAAACAAATAGCTCGCTTTCTCAACTCCGTCACAGGAATTTTCTTCTATGGAACGCCGCACCATGGAATTTCATCATTCTTCACTCCAAATGGAACAAAACTAAAGGAGGCTAGCCCTCTACTCGACTATGTCAAGCTGCTTTGCGCAGAATCAGGTCGCCTTCATGAAAATTTTGATGCTTTACGTCTGTCCTACGAGTGGAGCATTGCTGGAGTTGGAGAATCGAGACCTACGATCATGCTAGTGAGTGTGGGACTGACATGTTTGTTCTTTACTTTTATCCTCTTGATTCTAAACTGCTGAAACAGCAGCATTAATTCTGCATCAAAATATCATAGTTTGTAACCCAGTACTTTTATGAAATTGTTCGGATATCACTCACAATAGATCTTGATAGGTTTCCTGAAGTTTGCCGAATCCCAGTTTCACTTTTGGAAATCCATCCACGATACAATATTTTCAGATTACTAGTCTGACCAGTGGTTTGTTCCAACCTGTTCCGAAGTTTAGGATGCAGAGTCTCAGAACGCTGTTGCTAACTGCATTCTCAGAATTCTGAGACTCTGCTGTTGCAGAGTCTCAGAATGTGAGATGATTGTAGTTGAGGCTTCAGCTCGGTACGGCGACTTCACTGTGGAGCATGAGGATCATATCTCTCTCTGCCAGCCCGAGAGCAAGACTTCAAATACTTACGTACGGTTGACATCGTTCCTGCAAAGGTTACAAAGCAATAAGGTTGCACACACGAACATGTCTTCTGTCTTGGCAATTGCAATTGTTCGTCAATAAAAGCAAAGATTAGCCCATGAGACCCTCTTTCAGATGTATGAGAGCCAAAGTAGGTTCAAGAAACCACACGAGTTTATTGTGGGCATCCGTCGATAACTAGATCCCTGTCAACAAGATTTCAAATTGTGGCTTTCAAGCAAGAGGTCATTCTAGTTGAGTGAGATTCTTCCTAACCTACAGATCTGAACTGCGTTTGGCTACTGTGATTGGATACAGGTGAACAGGAGGATTCCTGATAATCTCCAGACGGTGCCGAAGATTGCAATAAGCCTACATTCTCACTTACTAGTAGAGGTTCAAAACATTTTACGCACAGGTCCAGCAGCAGTTGCTCTTTGCGGCATGGGAGGAGTAGGGAAAACAACTCTCGCAAAGCTGTTGTTCAATGAGTTGTGTGCTGAATACGAATACACTTGTTTCGTTTCGAGATGTACGGACATGAAAAATACCAAGGAGATAGAAGACAAAGTGTATTCCTCGATGCATCATCTTGGCAAACAGCTTACACAAGGAGTGGAAAAATGGAAACCGACTGATTTGAGACAGCAAACACTTCTCCTTGTTCTGGATGACATTGACAATGGTAGTCATGTTGCACTTCTCGAGGACATAGCTTCGAAGAACGATTGCGCAAACAGTCGTTACATTGTTACCTCTAAAGATAAAGACATTTGGAACAGTTTAGATAGTTTGGATTCATACGTGTTCGACGTGAAACTCTTGAATGACGAGAGCTCCACAGAGTTATTTATGAGCTACGCATTTCCGTATCAGACCAAACCAAGTCCATCACTGGAGAAATGGATACCCAAGATCGTCAATAAATGTGATGGACTACCATTAACTCTAGAGGTGATAGGCAAGTATCTGAAGACGAAAGTCAGTGAAAGCATATGGATGCAATGTTTCCAAGCTCTGGATGAAGCAAAAGACGCAGGGCGTTTGGATGATAAGTTGTGGGCGCAATTGAAAGTGTCCTACGACCGTTTGGGTAGTCAGGAGAAGGAAATATTCCTTGATGCTGCGTCATTCTTCAGCAATTCCACCTGGAACCTGCGAGAAGCTAAGGCTTGCTGGCGCGTGCTTTATGGCTACGAAGATATCCAATGGCAGACTCTGGTAGACTTGTCTCTCGTCTACGATGTAATAGAAGAGGAAAATATACAAATGCATGAGCAATTAAGGTCTCTGGGAATAAGATTGGCTTCAGGATGGGGAACAGGTGGCAGATGTAGGACTTGGACTCCCAAAAATGTCCCTTCGAGGTTTAATTCCTCAAACTACAATGAGAGGATTACAGAAGGACAGTTCTATTCCAATGATCCAGGCTCATCAAGCACTGGTATGGGAACACCTATTGAGGTACGAGATTATGTTACTTTGACTTTCAAGGTCCCGTCTCCTCTCTATAGTACTCCCATGTCGGATATCGGTTGTTGTTGTAGATCATTGAAATTCACGTTAACTGAGGCACGTCATTGTTTGGTCGGGTGTTTTTCGCTGAACTTTTTTATTGACTCTTGTACACGACCGTTCCAAAGCTTCACTGCCCTTCCTGTTGGTCAACGTACTGCTTTCTTGAACCCAAGAAATTGTCTGAGTAGATCCTCTGCCTTTCCTACATAAATGTCTATCGAAGTCCTTCACTGTCAGTCAGCATGCTTCTGTGAGAAATCAGCAATATAATTTGATAAAGTCGCAGCCTTTCCTTCTTAAACGTAATTCAAAGCAATCAACGCACTGGTTTTGCTTCTCCTAGAAACTCCCTTTAGTAGTATCAAACAACTATCCTTTCATTATGTCATTGATAGCGCACTTTCTCTCTTTATCTTGCTGTCGGGATATTCATCACGTTATATAGTCTCTACACCGCGTTACTGAGTTTGCTCATCCTGACCCTATCTGGACTTCGAAACGAGAAGCGTCTTGTTGTCAAATACCTGGCCTGTGATCTCTAACGGATGCTCCTCCTCACTCAATTTGGACTTTACTGTTAAGGATGTCATTGACTTTGAACCTGAAGACTCGATGGCCCTGATCAAATGAAATGCTACAAGTCTGGTAGGTCAAGTTTAGATCATGGACTATATTTGTGGCCTGGAATGTGAACTAGGCCCTGGGTGTTTTGGTGCAGGAGGTCATAGCGCTACGACTTGAACACTCGATGCTCCTCGACTTGAGAGATATTGGCCAGATGAAGAAGCTGAAATATTTGGATTCCGAGGAGTTGATGTTGAATGAAGTAGGTGGCAAGCTTCCGAAGAATCTGACCCTTCTTCGACTCCGTGGAGAAGTGAACAATCTTCATAACCTGGTAGACCAAGGGCTCGCGAGAAGTTTGGCTGTTCTGGACTTGACGGCACCGCTCACATGTTTGCCAACAACCGTCAGTGACTTTCAAAACCTTGAAGTTATGAAATTCGCAGGCTGCCTCTTCCAATGTCTTCCCGAAGCATTCGGACAACTTCCCAGGCTTTGTCATCTTACATTCACTTCGTGCGAGAGACTTTGTTCACTCCCCGAAGCTTTTGGAGGGCTCTCACAACTGCGATCTTTGGAACTTCATTTCTGTTGGAGGTTGGAAGCATTGCCGGACAGGTTCGGAAATCTTTCCCAGCTACAAAGCCTGGAAATAAGTGGGAGTGATATCTCAAAACTGCCTGAGAGCTTCGGAAATCTGTCCCAGCTACAAAGCCTGGAAATAGAACACAGTCCAATCTCAGAACTGCCTGAGAGCTTCGGAAATCTGTCCCAGCTACAAACCCTGAAAATATATGGGAGTGATATCTCAAAACTGCCTGAGAGCTTCGGAAATCTGTCCCAGCTACAAAGCCTGGAAATAAAAAACAGTCCAATCTCAGAACTGCCTGAGAGCTTCGGAAATCTGTCCCAGCTACAAACCCTGAAAATATATGGGAGTGATATCTCAAAACTGCCTGAGAGCTTCGGAAATCTGTCCCAGCTACAAACCCTGACAATATGGGGGAGTAAAATCTCAAAACTGCCTGAGAGCTTCGGAAATCTGTCCCAGCTACAAACCCTGAAAATATGGGGGAGTAAAATCTCAAAACTGCCTGAGAGCTTCGAAAATCTGTCCCAGCTACAAAGCCTGGAAATAGAAAACAGTCCAATCTCAGAACTGCCTGAGAGCTTCGGAAATCTGTCCCAGCTACAAACCCTGAAAATATATGGGAGTGATATCTCAAAACTGCCTGAGAGCTTCGGAAATCTGTCCCAGCTACAAAGCCTGGAGATACTTGGAGAGAAAATCTCAGAACTGCCTGAGAGCTTCGGAAATCTGTCCCAGCTACAAACCCTGAAAATATATGGGAGTGATATCTCAGAACTGCCTGAGAGCTTCGGAAATCTGTCCCAGCTACAAACCCTGACAATATATGGGAGTGATATCTCAAAACTGCCTGAGAGCTTCGGAAATCTGTCCCAGCTACAAACCTTGACAATATATAAGAGTCCAATCTCAAAACTGCCTGAGAGCTTCGGAAATCTGTCCCAGCTACAAAGCCTGGAGATACTTGGAGGGAAAATCTTAGAACTGCCTGAGAGCTTCGGAAATCTGTCCCAGCTACAAAGCCTGGAGATACTTGGAGAGAAAATCTCAGAACTGCCTGAGAGCTTCGGAAATCTGTCCCAACTACAAACCCTGATATTAAAATAAGTTTGAGTGATATCTCAAAACTGCCTGAGAGCTTCGGAAATCTGTCCCAGCTACAAAGCCTGAGAATATATGGGAGGAATATCTCAAAACTGCCTGAGAGCTTCGGAAATCTGTCCCAGCTACAAAGCCTGATAATAGGTGGAGAGAGAGTCTCAAAACTGCCTGAGAGCTTCGGAAATCTGTCCCAGCTACAAAGCCTGGAGATACTTGGAGGGAAAATCTTAGAACTGCCTGAGAGCTTCGGAAATCTGTCCCAGCTACAAAGCCTGGAGATACTTGGAGAGAAAATCTCAGAACTGCCTGAGAGCTTCGGAAATCTGTCCCAGCTACAAACCCTGAAAATATATGGGAGTAAAATCTCAAAACTGCCTGAGAGCTTCGGAAATCTGTCCCAGCTACAAACCCTGAAAATATATGGGAGTAAAATCTCAAAACTGCCTGAGAGCTTCGGAAATCTGTCCCAGCTACAAAGCCTGAGAATATATGGGAGGAATATCTCAAAACTGCCTGAGAGCTTCGGAAATCTGTCCCAGCTACAAAGCCTGATAATAGGTGGAGAGAGAGTCTCAAAACTGCCTGAGAACTTGGGCCGTCTCGCTAGTCTGCGGGTCCTGAAGCTTTTAGATATGTTGAGACTCCAAGCCTTGCCGGATACTTTTGGGCAGCTTTCACAGTTGTCGCACTTGACGATGCAGGGCGGCACCATCATCCAAAAAGTCCCGGAATCGTTCGGCAATCTGGCCAACCTGTCCAGATTGGACATCATAGAGTGTCCCTTTCTTAACTACTTCGGGGTTCCGAAGAGCACCGAAGTATGCATTCGAGGAAGACGGATGATATGAAGAGATGTTCGCCCTTGAGTTATTCGAGCGGAGCGTAGCGTTTGGAGTAGAACAACTTCACGTGGAGTCTTTTTTGGAGTGGTTGTGAAGGTTATGTTACCAATCAATATTCACATGTTTTCTAGTGTGGAAAAATAGGTCAATTTCACTAGAAGAACTCAAGTTTTAGTTTTGTTCATGTTCGAAAGTAGTCAGTGAGTGGTGGTGCGATCTTTCCACTTGGTCGCAATTGACCATAATTTGGTGATTTGGAGGACGGGCGAAGTTTTGCGGACGTAATCAAGGTTTTCGTGAGATTGTAATCTAGTTGTAGTTTGGAAGTGCAGGTGAGGGATTGTAATGTGCAAGGAACTGGTAGAGGAAAATTCGAGTTCGGTTTTGGCCTTTAGACTTAGGCCGGAGCAATCGAGTTGATTTGCCTCTGTTTCTTCAGCAGTGGGCAGTGCCGGTTACGTGAGGATCACTTTGCATTGGGCATGGATGTTGGAGCCTTCGATCAGCAACTGAACTTGAATTCGCGAGATGGGCCTATCCCGGGGATCTATTGAGAGTTGTTAGTGGGGCGGAAGTTTTGGGATTTCTGTGTTCGGATGGCTATGGCTCTTCGATCTATAGTGGGGTCCCAATTGTACAGTTCTGCAAAGGAGTGATGAAAGCAGCGGAGTGAAGGTTGGCAGAGAAAAGAGCGCTCTATTCGTAAGCGTCGGAGTTGAGTCTTGGTGAAGATTCAAAGTGGTGAACCTCAGTAATCTGGCCTTTGGTGCCAAATTGGACGCTGTCATGTCATCCAGATGAACGTCGTGGGTATTTTGCTTTATCTCTCAGTAGCATCTAACTCGTCTGGAGGTTGCTCTGAGTGTGCTTGTGTACTTGGCTTTGGATTTTGTGTTCTCCTGCTTTCGTGTCCAATTGACTCTCTTAGCTTCCCGTGTACTTCAGTCGAGTCACAGTCTTTTCCGTAGGTTGAGTTTAGATTCAGAACTCTGCACTCGGAAACAAATCGCCAGAGCTTCAGTTAGGAAATCTACTTCTAGCTCCTGCAAGTTCGAAGAAGATTGCTCCGAATCATGTGAGCCCTCCATCGTAAGTTTATGCTGGGTCTCCACTCACCTCGCCTCCAGTTTCCAGACCAATTCATCATTGGAACGACAAAGTTACACAAAGGATCGCAGGAGTGCAGTTGTTTCACGCTGCTTCCTGAAATAACGAAGAGTTTGCTCGTATTCTTACGAGGTGAAGTGGTCTATTTACACATAATTATCTAACTCGGTCACGATTTGAAGAGTGTTCTTCGATTTGACAATTTTCACCGGAGAATTTGACCAAAACGTAACCAATCAAGGATTGCTCCTTCTCACTTCTTGCGCTGTTATCGTCATCGCGACTGTCTTACATTCGAATTGTGGAAGGCATCTGCATCAACTCCCACCTTCACTCTGCGCTCTACTCCTTGTACAATCCTGTTGTAGATTCCCTCGCACTGACAACGATTGCCGACCGATGGTTTTCATGTCTCCTATGGCTTCTACTTCAAACCGACATAAACCCTGTTCCAACAGCGTTGACACCCTTGCTCACTCTGTAGATGTCACAATTGCTATGTTTGACTTTGATTTCCTTGTGCAATGTGGTTCATTACATGGACTGAATCAAATTGCAACATCCAACCGTGGATGTATTTGGCTCCCAATTTGTTAAACTCCATATAAACCGCATTACCGCAGTCTCCAGCTTCGAATTATTTTTTTAGGGATGCAGTTTCTACGTATGAATCAAAATGATTTCAAACCGTATTCAAAATTATGCACCCATAAGTAGCAATAGAATAGCCTCACTTGCTCAAGATCGAATAAGGGCAATAGAGCTCCAGCAATCGGCAATTTGAGCTCGATTTGCACCTGCTGCTCGAGCACGGAGATCCGGCTGAAGATGCTGTAGCTCTGATCGTTGCTCGCGTCGCCGAGAGCGTGGGCGACCAGACATCGTCGATGGGCGTCCCCTGGAAGTTGCCACCGTGGACGGCCCAGTCGCGGGCCACGTCAATGAGCGCGCTGTCGTTACCGAATCAAATCGAGGCGAAGCGCCACCTCGGCCACGAGCGCCAGCACGTGGCCACCAGGCCATCCTTGTGTTGAAGAGCGAACGGCTTCAGCCGCCCCACGAGCTTCAGAGCGTCGTGTGCCGTCACGACGTCGCCGGTCTCGGTCGCGGCTTTGGAGTCGGGGCGGCCCGTCGATGCGCTTGCCGAGGAATGTCTGCAACGTCTGCAGGATGGACCACCGAATTCCCGAGTAGCCCCCGAGAATTCGGTGCACCGATCGTCCGAGCACCACCGTCACGTCCGGCCTGGGCCACCATGAGCGTGAATCCCTGGATCAGAACCTCCTCGGTGTCGTGAAATTTGTGCACCAAGTCGGCCCCTGGGAGGAGTGGCCCGGGCTGCTTTCGCCCAGTGCAGCGGATCCTAAGGTCGTGAGCACTCTTCGCCATGAGGCTCAGGCAGTACTTCACCGAGTGCCTTACTCTCCGCCCTTCGCAGTGGTAATTTGGATCTCCTGAAAGTTGGACGAGAAGACTTCGCTCATCATGACTCCAGAGCTCCGGATTGAAGCTTATTGAACTGATCTACATCGTCTACCGAATCATCGCGTCGAGCCCGTCTGCCAGCCTTTCAGCCGAGCGCTGAAATGATGAACGGAGTCATCGTGCGAGGCTGTTGTACAAGAGATTTGGAAGTGGAGACTCTTCGAAGGTCGCCACGGACGAGGAGTGTGAATGAGGTGGAGCAAGAGCCATTGCCACGCTTGTTTGAAAGAAGGCTCGGACTCCGATGCCTCGCAGCTCGCATGAAGCTGTCGCTCTGAGAGGAAGATAATTCACTCTGACAGTGCTGTCCGCAGAAAGAAAGCAGACAGAGCGGGCCTGATCGAGACACAGAACCACGTAGGGCGTTGCAGTAGAGTTCTGAATTTCCGCACATTATATAGCTTCGCCCTCGCTGCATTTTTGACCTCTTGGTGCTGTGACTGGGACCATGAAGACTAGATCTTGGTGGGTTGACACAGGACTCCGCTCGAGTCCACAGGAATCTAAGAGTCCTACAAATGGGGACCGGGATAGAGAAATGAATTATTTCTCCAGCTCACAAATAGAGAAATGAATTATTTCTCATATGCTATCTGAATATTCTGGATGATGTATATATTAACACTCTTTCTTACTTTGCTTGCGAGACTAGTTGCGCAAAGTTGTTCGCATGCATCGGGTTTACGAAAGAATCAAATTTCAAAAGCCAACGCAAGTCTATCTGTTTGTCTTCAAAGAAAATAATCCATTGCAAACAATTGAAGCAGATTCTCTACTATGCATTCACGTGGATAGCATGAGTCTGCTCATTCCTTCACATACGGTCTCGTACAATTTATAAAGTAAGGAGGTTCAACATGTCCAAGTCTCTCGCTTTGGAGAAGGTCCTTCCTCGTAGGTGGACGAGTCTTACTCTAAGATCAGAAGAGAGAGGAAGGAATTTCAGCGCAAAAAAAAATTCGGGGGACTGTGGCTGACCATGACCATTTGGTCAATGTTGTCATGTTTGACAGCACCGGTCTGATGCAGATATTGCGGTCCTCATGCCGTGACTTAGAAGACTCAAACTCATCCACCTGTCGATGACATCAGACTTATAATATAGTGAAGCATTTAGTGTAAGTTTGCAAGGTATATATACGAACATGACAGCCGGTTCTCATCCAGGTCTGCGGGGATTTGTTTGCATTGTATCCCTGCTGCTTGTTGAGACGACTAACGAACTCACAAATCCGGCATTCCAAATTTCAATCTGTCGTGAGTGCTGAGTCTGAGGGTTTGACAATTGTGTTCAGTGGCAGAAATGGCCAACAACGGCACAGCTACCGCTTACCGCCACCAGAGGGCCGAAGGGCCAGCGACAGTTCTTGCCATTGGCAAAGCTACTCCCCCAGGGATTATCCTCAAAGCGAATATCCGGACTTCTTCTTCAATATCACCAACACCAATGACAAGACTCATCTCAAAGCCAAATTCGCCCGGATATGTAAGCATTGCAGCTGTTCTCCATCTTCTACCATCATCATCGTTGCATAGAGTGCTCTAATTGTCTTTGAAAGCTCATTCACATTGCAATTCTAGCTCAAAATTGTGCGCTTTGACTTCTTAAGTTTCATGTGGAGAATGAGAACTTATATCCACGTCTCTTCTTGTTCAGGCAATAATTCAAGAATCAACACGAGGTACTTCCATTGCACCGAAGACGTTATGAAGGCCAATCCTTCAATGTGCACGTACCTGGAACCTTCATTCGATGTTCGAGTGAAGGTTCCAGGGTGCAAATGCAAGAATTCACAGGATGGACCACCGAATTCCAGGGTGCAAGTGCAAGTATTTATTTGCACTTGCATGAAGGAATTGTTTGATACGACTTTGAGTTTTTTTTACTTCCGTTTGTCTTTTTGCAATCTGAGTTGCAAAGTAACTTTTTTTACCTTTCCTAAATTTGCAATTGAAGCTTTGAATCTTTTTCTTGTTTCAAGTCATCTTTGTGGTTTACGATGTTTATTGTCCTTTGACTTTTCAAGCCAAGTCAATTTTCCTCAATGATGAGTTGGGCTTATCTAGCATGGTTGTATGCCACATGTGTGCAACAGGAAGTATTCTACCATTACTCCATTCTTGGTGAGACTTCTTGATATGTCCAATGCAATGCCGGAGCTCTAGCTCTCCCACTTAGAAGTCCAAGCATGCTCTTCACACTCAATTGGTATGGCTGAAGGAGATTTTTGATGAAAATCCTAGTATGATCAAAGTGGGAGAGCTAGAGCTCCGACATTGCATTAGACGTATCAATTTTGCAGCTCAGATTGCAAAAGAGCACGAAGAAGGCCAAAAAAACTTGAAGTTTGATCAAACAATTCCTTCAAGCAAGTGCAAATAGACACAAATGCAAAAAGGAAAAAGCTTGATTACTAGTAGATACCATTGACCTTTACAATAAACTAGCTGCTGAGCAAGGTGTTGCATAACGGCACCCAATTCTTGAATTTAATGAAATACAAGTAAGTGACCGTACACATTATGTTTGTTTGAAAACTTAAGATCTGAAGTTGATGAGACTTTTAGTTTCAAAATTAGATCATTCTTCTCTTCTGATGAGTACTCTTAGAGACCGAGTGCATTTTTATGTAATTTGCATCAACTTGTTTTACTAAATAGCTCACATTTGAGAATTGCTTTAAGTCTGAAAGTGAAGCAATCAATAGCTCATTTTCATTGTCAAACATCTAAGCTTGTAAGTGACCTATCACAAGTAACAGCATCGTATATGCCACAGCTACCTCGTCATATATAGTTGTTTTATACTTTGGAACCTTATTACAACAAACTAGCTACTTGTCTTTTGTCAGGGATAAAATCGAATGGAGTGAAACCTTCGTTTCCAAGCTGCAAGCCCAGCAGTGTAGTGAGCGATCATGGCGGGAGTCTCCGGGGGCAAAATGGAAGAGGCAATATTGTATAGACACTATGCAAAGGTGCCACACATCATCAAAAGTAGTAGACATAACTGAAAATGTTTGCTGCAAGGTTATACTTTCTCATGAGCTTTTTTCCATAAGAATTACATTGAGAAGCATTGGAGAAAAGATCATGTGGACTGCCATCTCCAGATTACACAAAAGCTTCCATCTAGGCCAAAAACAATTGGAGTTTCTAGGAAGTCGGACAAGAAAAAGTTGATTGTCTCCTGTGACAAATATTTTAGAAAAATTTTGCCAACGTTGTATCAAGCACAAGCAAGACAAATTGGACTTCATCTGAGGCGAGGTATGCAATTCTTCTCAGACATGTTTTTTTTTAATTTGCATTCCTTACTTAAAATCAAATTCATGAGAACTCTCACAAAAATCACAACTTGTTGGTTTTAGAGTGTGATAACCACAAATATTCTACAAAAATGACAATTTGAGTGATGTGACCAGATTGTACAGTGCTATATTGACTAGAAGATATATTCACTAATGACGAGAGAAAATATAGGTGAGTTGAAGGATACTTCAGTGATTATGAGGACCATGCGACTCGGTTGCAAGAATTATCTTCTCAACTGAAAAATATTGAGAATTCTAGAGTTTGCAAATTTTGTGTTTGATCATTTGGATGAGCTTCTTGATCCTTGTTAGAGAAAGTCATAGTTTGTAGATTGTATTCATGAGTGAGTGAAGGGAGAGCAGGCCAAACAATGTAAGAGCAGTCAATGTCAAGGTATGAAGAAGGTGGAGATCGATATTGAAGAGGTTGAATCAATGAAAAAATCTTGTGGAAATCTTGATTGCAGATGACAAATGCAACAATAAGATTAGATGCTCGACACGAAGCCGAGATAGATGAAGAGAAACAACACCGCTCGCTGCTTCCCCAGCTCCATGATTGAGCCACCACCACCGTCACAATCAAAAATCCATGCTCCCTCGTTCAATCCCACAGGAAATCCAAGCTTTGTTGTGTTTCCCCGTGAAGCGACAAAGAACTTTATCTCCTTGGTCTTGAGCAACGGAACGAAACTGGAAAAGCTTTTGAGCTTTCGTGGAAGGGGGACGATGGGTCAATACACCCATGAACTACCTTCTTGGGGCGAGCTTGTAACACTAGGGTTTAGAGAGAAGCTCACTCGAAGATAGAAACGTAAACTCGGAAGATGAGAGATACCAACAATGGTTCTCCTCTCCCTTATATATCTCTCACCAACAAGTACAAGGAGATAAGATTAAATCCCCACTATCCATCCCACTCCTAGTGGATGGATGACGTGGCGGATAAGCCTAACAAGCACACGGATCGCTGACGTGGCGCACCCAACTAACACACTAACTAACACACTCAATCCTTACCTACAAGCACACGGATTGCTGACGTGGCACTGTCAACTAACACATCCACTCTGTATCTACCAAGTGCGTGGATCGCTGACGTGGCAGCTATGACTAGTGCACACTAAAGTATCTACATCAATATTTAGAGTAACCTCTACTTTAGTTCTAACTAACTAAAGATGGTTACAGAGTCCGAGCGGATTGTCTCCTCGATCATAAATGTTGCTGGCTGGCGAGCGGGCGGGCCTCATCACTAAGGGCTCGTGAGAAAAGAGGAAACGCGAGCTCTGCCCGCAGCCCGACCCCCCCCCCCCCCCCCCCCCCCCGCAGCCCGACTAGGGAGGGCCGCCTCCCAACCCCCTACCCCGCAACCCGACTAGGGATGGACGCCTCCCGACTCCTGTCTTAAATACACTATGGGCGCAACCTTTTCTCTTTCATCATCGTAAGAAAGGTCGTTCACCATATTGAGTGGCACACCAGGTCGGCATATAATAAAACCTTCGTACACTCCATATAATAATGCAATATTTTCCAAGACCAAGATGTTGGGAAGAACTTTAGTCAAAAATTAAATAAAAAAACTCCTTCACTTTATCGCTGGATATGATACAATCCTCTGGCACAAAAGTTTGGCATTACAAGTGATAACACTGCCGTTCTAAATTTTATGGTTTTATTGTGGTCAAACTTGCTCCCTTCGTGTTTCAAAGCAACCCATTAAAGAACCTTTGTCATCACGCGATTTAAGACGCCTGAAGATCCATTAAGACACATTAAGACGTCTTGTTATCACTTTATAATTTTGCTTTTATGAAATCTTTCATTATGAGTTCTTTTGTGATTCTCCATCATGTTAATACATGAATAGATTTACTTAAATATAAAAATTGAAGAGAAATAATTTTCTTAGAAACTAAAGCTTTAGGAAAAAACGAAGCTAGTTTTTTTTTGGGTAAGAAGAGTGGAAGCCCCAAACATGCTACTCCATTTCTCCTCCCCTTTGCCAATGGAGTAGAAATGGGGCATGGGAGAGGAAAAAAAACGAAGTACAAGTTCCCTGCGGGGAAGGAAGTAGGCCTCGGCAAGGTAAGGTAAAAGGTAACCGAGTAAGCCATGGGTCTCTACCTTTACCTTACCTTTTACCTTACTCGTGTCACTATAGTCTACCTTTACCCTACCTCAAGGTAATTACCGGGTTATCCGATACGGATTCTAAAAGATTCAAAATTTACTTTTACATGAGGGTTACCGGGTAATTACCCTATTACCTCTGCCCTAAAGGGTAAAAGATCAGGGTTACCCGGTATTTACCTTATGATAATTATATTTCAATTAAACATATTGGTATGTTTAGGATGATTCGAAGTATTACGTCCTATGAAATTTATCTTCTAATATCAGCATCATAATTATTTTATTTATCAAAATTATATAAATTTGATACAACACAAACTTTACTTTAACAGTTATTTGGAAAACCAATCAGAATATATTTTGATATAAAATTTTATTTTTTAAATATATTCGAAACCAGTTCAAATAAACGACTAAGATTTGCTTTTCAATAGAATGACTTATTCCTCATCAAAATATTAGTATTTAATATTTCATCATTATCATAAGTGTAATTATATCTTTGTTTACATGTTATACAAGTAGGAAGAATTCATTCTTATACCGTGTTACATTTATATTTCATTTTTATCAGTAAATTCAAGTGAATTAAAATTTGTGCATTTTGCAAACTGGCTAGTATTGCTCACAACTTTCTGTGATGATTGTCATGATTTTCAAGTTCAATTATGTGATAATATTTCATAAATTCATATTTATGTGCTTCTCTTAATCTCAAGTTTGTAGCCAACACCATTTAGGTAAATAAATTTATATCTTTTGGATAAACATTGCATTTCAGTCTCGATTGAAATCATTCTTGTAATTTATTTAGTTTTAAAAAATATTTCTGCATTTAAATTTGGTTGCTTCACATATTAATATGATTAAAATGTTTTTAATTCGTCTGAATCTATTCTATCATGGATGATCAAATAATCATTATAAGATAAGATTAAGGAAAAAAATATAACAAAGCAAATGTCTAGTGTTTCTTGATTCATTTTTATGCTCTTCAATCTTGAGTTGTTTATATATTTCTCTTTACAAATGTGATGTTGATTCTTTGGCATGAATAATAATGATGATCGAATGTATATTTTTCCTTTTCTATTTCATTTATTGGTTTATTTTTATTTTATTAATTGCAATAAATATATTGAAGCTAATGATATCATGAAAACTATGTACAGTTTTAAATGTTGTGAGTTTTTATAATTTTCATAAAAATGATATTTTTAACTTTGAAATAATATATGTCTTTTAGAAACGATCCATAAATCTATTATAATTATATTATTTCAGATTATTTGTTATTCAAGAATTTAAATTCTATTAATCACAATTTTATCTTTAAAATTTTCATCTATAAATATTGCAACCTAGAAGAGTTCAATCATTGTTATTCAAACAACATTGAAGACATTATTGGAAGTAATTCTGTGTATAAACATAAAAAATTATGTTTAATTTTGCTTTAAAAAATCCAATATGATTTATTTAATATACTGTTATTATGCATAAGGGAAAATCTTTGTACAATATTTCTAATAATCAATTCCATTTCTTCTTTCCAAATCTGAATCAAAAAAGTATCACATCACATTGATAATGTCACTATGTGTGAATCAAGTTGTTGGTTTTTTCAAAATTTGACTACATTGTCTTTTGTACTAATTGTGAAACTAAATATGTAATCAAGAATAATTATGTAACAAGTAATTTGAATGGGTATTTACATATGTGCAGAGAATCAATCTCATGTACATGACTTGATAAAAATCCATCGATGATATAAAAAATTTAATATGTCAATAAATGATATCTTGACATTCATCACCAAGAATACTTAAATAATTATTGATCAGAAGATAACCATTGAATCAAACTTATTCAAGGATAAAATATATTCCCAGTTATTTTGTTAATGATCCTGTTAGCGCTGAACATGTCTAACCTAACTTAAAAGTATCGTATAATCGTGCAGCGGAAAATGTCAGTTCAGACAAAGAGACTACCACAAGGAATCTACTTGGTCAGAGCATTTACCGACAAATGTTCTTGTACCTCGTACTTCTCCATTGTAGAACGTAGACAGACGTTCTTGTGCCGTTCTTGTACTGTACCGAGCAGATGTTGAGAGGATTGGACAGAGAGGAACGAAGGCGGGAGCCTTGTACGAGATTGTAACACTGCCTTGTAACAGTCGATAGGATCCGGATTTCTGATTGCGCTGTCGTTTCGATGTTGCGTTTGGCTGGCAACGACAAGGATTTCTTTCCGCCCTCGGGATCCGGTCGGGCTCTGCTGATTGGTCGAATCCTGTGCTTATAATGCTGCTGACTGCAATTGCATGCCCTTGACTCTGTCTGCAAATGATGCACGGAGAAATTGGGGCCGAGGACTCACTGATTCAGTGCGTCGACAGATATGGCGGCAACCTGCGGGACGCAGTTTTTGAACAATTACTACGTCGACGATGATGATGAGGAGGAGGAGTCGTCGACCGACGCACTGATCGTGCTCTTGACTCATCTTGAGCGAGTAAGGATTTAATGGGAGCCTGCATCGCATCCCAAAGGTTCTTCTGACTCTTTGAGTTGGATCGGGATGCTTCTTTCGTAGGATTGCACTGAGAAACTGTCCCTCATTGTGCTAAGGCTTCTTAAGAGAATGTCTTGAGAATTTTCGACATGGAGGTCATCTCGCCCTGCCCCTCCTCATTTGACCTTTTCTTCCCGTTCTAGGGTAGGTGCGCGAAAGAGCATGATCGTGATCATGAGAGAGCCCTAGTCGGGCTTTTCGTAGAACTGCTCTGAGACATGGCTGTACTTTTGCTGTATACGTGCCTTTTGGAACTCGACCATCACACGGCTTTGCACAGAGGTTGGGTGGTTGCGACAGAGGTACAGTGGAGGATTGCACTCTATTCAGATTGAGGTTTCCGCTACTGTGCAGGGACGGTGTATGTTCCACCAATCTCTGTGGGTGCTTAAGCAAGTCACGAGGTTTTGAATTCCATTTGCGCGCCCTTTAGCTACAACCCCTGGTCGAGAAAGACTTATTTACACGACGAGGTTGGGCGTTCAGTTTTAACTTCACAGTACAATCAATACCATCTTCAGAACAAACCTACCTCTAAATCACAACTTCTGCCAAAAGTGCAAGCTGCATCAAGCCCCGTTTAACAAAAGCGCATTTTCTGTGAACATAACAAAGGTAAGCTTTGCCCTAGGAACGTCGAAAATTCGTCGATCTTCGTGCACAAAAAGGTTTGTTAGATTCCTTCATCGAGTTTCTTGTCTGATTTAAAGTGCCAACTTCAAGAAATTCATTCGGTCATGCTCGACCTAAACCTTATTGATTGGAGTGTATGGGTGAATCTGCATAAATATAAGCGAACCAATTTGCAATGAAAATGACAATAAACAACTGCTTTCCATTCCGAACGAGGTCATACCTGTCTTTGACCGTCAGCCTCTATGTCGTAGTACCATACTCGAATTTGCAGACGGAAGCCGTAGGAGAAAAGGTAACGTGCTACATGTAGCATCTGCACAGAACGCTGGCTGTGCCAGTGCCTGTGGAATTGAGTTGCGGTACGGCTGACGAAGTACGCAGTTCAAATTTTCAGAGAATATCATGAATCAGAACGTCGTCGGCTGGGACCATCGGACAGGTAAGAAAGCAGATTGACCATAACCCAGCTGGCCTCACGGGCTGATTCAGGTCGTGATCTACAAATGTGGGTCCAGGGATACGCAAGCAATATTTTGAAGTATGCAGCGAATTCGAGGACGAGCTTGTCAGGCAGCAAAAAGCTAAACGCTTTCGACAGACGCAATGTACTGGCCTTCCACTCAGGATTGGTGTTGGAAATAGGTTTGTAGCTGAGGGTCAACTTATGGCAACTAGTGTCGGGATGACGGTCGATGGCCTCGATTTGTTCTTTATCCACTGGCCAGACTCTGTTCACCGTGTGCTCAGACCGGAAAAAGGTTGTGTCCCTCGAACAACTCTACGTTCAGGTCAGAGAGAGTGAGTGAGTGAGAGAGAGAGAACACCAAGACAATGAGATCCAGCCATAGAACATATTTCAGATTTCATTGAGCTCTTGTGGTTCACCATTTGGATGGAACCTAGCAAACATGGACAACTCAAGTTCCAAGAAATCTGACTTACAGAAATAGCTGAAAATAGATTTGACGATGGTGACCTGCGACTGAATCATCCTGATACGCCAAGGCTGTGAATTTTGCCAGGGAGGCTCAACTGATGTCGGTATGAGCTAGTCCAGCCTGGTTGAAGGGACAGGCAGGAGAAATCGCTCCAAGACGCTTTCAGAAAGCTCGGACAGGCACACATGAACTTGTGGCTAAGGTTTGGGGGTTTCTCTCACTGTCAAGTTTGTCTTCTTAGTTTAAAAACATGTCGGTTCTGCGAGCACTGTAGAAAAAGGTTGAAATGAGCCACATGGTCTCGTGGGGACGACGGGCTATTCCAGCGACCTCAAGGCGGCGGAGGCCGGATGTAAATCATTGTGTGGTCCGGAGGTTGGCCTGTGAGGTGAGTCAAATAAATGATAAAGACAGCTTCATGACATCGATGACCTTCCGAGTCCTACCTCAGCACCAACGAGATACCTTTGGTGTTTGATACATCTTTTATCGACTGACAGATGTTTTGGCAATAGGCCAGCAATCAATCAGCGGCCTGTAGATAAAATGGGGGAGTTGTAAGGCCAGGCGAGTGTCAACTGCACTCACAGGAAAGTCAGCGAAAGTTGAATGTTTGAGGATGGATGGGATGTAGTTATGAACAAGTTCAGTTTGGTTTCGGGGACTGTATTCATCTTGTTTAAGAAATGTAACCCGGTGGACATAAACTCAACCGGCTGTTATGTCTACGAAATTCTTACGGTTGCTATCGACTCAGTCAAATCCCATCCAATGCTCAAAACTTGTTCATAACTTTAGTTATGAATAAGTTTAGTCATAGTTGTAAACTATGACTAATTTTTTTCATGGTTCGACCGCAAACCTGGCAGGATACGTAGAAATAACAGACGATGTGCTTACAGGAAGGATCCAGAAGCTGAATATAGTACCGTGATGAGGCGGGAGCTTGCAAAGATGATCTACGATGACTTGTCTAAGACGGGTTGCCGTACGATCAATGCCCTCAAGAAGAGGAAAATCTCGGAATCTGGTACTCGTTCTGCTAGACAGGAGGTTGAGGCGGACATCAACAAACACAAGATGGTCTTCTTCGATTTGCGAGAGAATAATCTTATAAGTCCTCGACATTCAAGGCAGCTTCAAAACTTCAGAAATGAAATCGAGATGGACATCAGGAACCGAAGGGATGTTGAGCCACCACCAAATGTAGGATCCACCGTGTCGTGGGAGATTCTACAAAAAATTCAGGAACTGGAGAATACCAAGAGCACACCGAGAATTAGGAAAAATGTACCAGCCTCCCGTGCTACTCATCACCATCATCCAAGCAATCGTTCTCTACCTCCCAGGACGTCCACGGGTAGCCTGCCCATAAAACCTGCCAAATCGGCAGAGGTTACCTGGGCAATATGAGAGATTTCTACGGGATAAGGGCCATTAAACAGGACTTTTCGGTGCACTTCAGGTGAGTACGTGAAAGAAGTGTTCCATAATGTATATATAGTCAACAAACCGAAAGAAGTCAGTATCCATGTGTTCTAGCAGATTGTTAACCATCACTAAGTTTGATGACAGTGTACAAGTCGTGTCTCATAGAATCGAATAGCAGACACTGATACAAGTCCAGTACGGAACATACATGGACTGCAGATGATTAACAGATTGATGTAGTAGAGCTTACAGCTCCTACTTGGTAATCAGTTCGTTGAAAGTCCTTCTGATTGAGCAGGTGTCCTTCCATCCATGAAATCTTCCTGCGGTTAGAAATAATGGGAGTACAATCTTGTCGAAGATGCAAATCGAAGTTGTCCTCATGACACTGAGTCGAATCAACGCACTCCGGTGTGAAAGTATAAAACACAAAGCTCGACAATAGCATGCTAACAAGGATTCCATGAGACAAAAACCAGGTACACCATCATTTTGAGCGAGCAGAACAAAGCAGTTCAAAAAAATGTATTATGGCGGATATTTACATTAGATTCACAATCAAGATTGACTGGTATCATGCCCTGTCTAAATCATTCGTTATGGGCATTCTCCACATATAAGAGCTAGTTTGCACCATCTAAAAGCACGGGCAATCTGTAATGCAGGCTGATAGAGTTATCAGTCTGCCTCGTTCCAGGAATGAAATATTGGAGCATAATCAACAAGCAGCCATCATTCGGAGCAATTCCTGCACAAACAATATGCCGACGGTCATCGGTCCAGGAAAAATAGAAAATACCGCGAGTTTGAAAAAGGCTGAAACTTGCTCTTGATTCATATACACCCTTCATTTACCATAATCATGGTCCACATAACACTGGAGACTTACCACAGAAAGATGCATCAGGCTTGGTGTGATGACACTGCAAACTCTTGACGAACTGCTTAACGTCGACTTTCTGAAAAGCGTTGTACATAAAAGCCAAGTTAAGGAATCTCTTCCGAACAAACCACAGACAGATGAGTTCGTTCATCCAGCAATTCGGAGCAAGAAATACGCAACAGTTCGGAAATTTGGAAAAAGCAAAAACTTCATTCATGACTAGCAAAAAATCTCTTAGGTGCTAAGCTCTGACGCACACCAGAAGGTACATACCACCACAGAAGCTAATGACTTGTCTAAGGCATCCCGAAGGCGTTCTGAAGAGTTCAAGGTCGCGTCTATGGAATTACCATCAACTGCAAAATAAATTCAAAAATGCTTGTCAGAACATTTGCTTGGAGATTCTGTCGTGCGTGAGTGATACTCCACGTACTCCAAAGACGTTATTCTCGTACTGATGTTGGTCTAATAAACGATAAACCTTTTCTGCTGAAGGTTCAGAAGCCCGTGATGAAATTTTATTTTTAGTTTTCAATGACGTTTCTCCGTCTTCTGGAATGCACCACCATCGTCTTTTTCCATTAAGTGAGGGGTCCATAAAGTGACCTTCACTTACTAGAGGGACCCTTCACGATGTACCATGGGAAGGCTAAATGGATCAATGATTTTAAGCAATTCCTCAGCTGAGTAAAGAAAAGGAGTTACTTGTTGAGGACGATAAGGTAGTTTCGAATATCAGAAGAAAGTATAAAGAGGACAAAGAGGACAAGAACGAAACAGCAATTTGCAGGCCTCTCACTGTGTATTACAACAATAACTTGAGGTGAATTCACGTACAAAAACTGCCAGAGGCAGAAGCACCCAAAAAGCATGTACAAGAATTTGAAAAAACACGCTCGAACTCTCACCTCGAACTCCGAGCACGCGAAGATTTCGAAACTCGGAACCAATTGACACTAAAGTAGTCGAAACTTGAAGATGTAGATCTCCATACTGAGTTACTCCCACTTCAAGCACTTCCCCCACGTTCTTCAGCCGTTCCACCAGTGCATGCAGCTGTATCAAATTCGGGACCTGAACCAACGTCTGCGATCAAGATAATGTCATTGCTGCGTTCTGACTAGAACACTTCCGTCTCTTATAAAAACTCGCAAAGAAATGAGGATAGCTGGAAATCCTCGGGATTTGGTTTTCAGACAAAGCCATCAATCTGCACTTCATCAAACATGGTTGCTCTTACTCGTGGGAGATCCTGGGCCATATCAAGAGCTGCCTGTAGTTCCTCCACTTCAACTCGAGGCATGGGCTGACTGATGGGAACATCTTGCACTACGGCTGATCTGAACCCCTGCAGTCGAGCAATTGAAATGAGCGGTCCCATCTTCGACACCATTCGGTATAACTAAGTACTCACAGCTATAGCACTCAAGAATTTAAATGCACCTTGCTCTCGATGGTCAAGTAAGGTGTTGGCCTGTCGGTGATTTTCGCGCGCTTTTTGACAAGTTTAATCTGCAGCAGATCCCCGTCCATGCTCACACTGCTCTTCAGGGCCCGGGATAATAGACCGAGATCCACAGTGAATGCTATCCGGTCGTCATACTGGCTTGAAAGCCGATAATCCTCAAAAATGGCCTCCTGCATCGCGCCATTCGATCACAATATACAGCTCGTAAGTCAAGCGAGGGGAAAAATCGCCACATTCTATCGAATAGGCGCTAACCAGGACCAGGAGGTCAAAGAGGAAGCAAACTTTATACCAACCTTCGTGAACTGGGCAATTGCTTGGACACCACTCGTGTTGAGTACATTATGCAGAAGGATAACGTGATGCTGTGTCAATAAAATGTGGCAAGTTTTTCCGATCTTCTCCAAAGCCGGCAAGAAACCTGCAACAGAAGATCACGATCAGAAATATCACTCTCTCTTCTGGCACGCTCGCAAAGCAACCGTGACGACAATGAACTCCCGAATCTGCGGGCTGACAAACAGAACGTTTCAAGTGCGGTTTGGCAGAGACGATAAAACTCACGCCGTTCCAGCAAATTCACTCCATAATCGGTGAGGACAGCGCGGAATTTCATGATGTTTGAATGTCGAGGATTATCCAATCTCTCCTCCCCGTCGCACAGTGTTCCCTCTTTACTGCCGGAGTCCTCAAACTCTGGTGGACCGTCCGATGGCGATGATCGCCGAGGTTTCGATTGGGAAGAGGAAGCAAGGACGGACAGACTTGATTCCTGGCACAGTCTTTCCTCCTCCTGGCTGGCGATGGATTGCGCACTAAATACAGGGCATTGCTTTCTTCAAACTCAGCGTTCGTGATCGGCAAGCTGCTCGCTAGTCTTAGACACATCCTCGCAGTGGTTTCTTCTCGGGTGCCGGAAGCAGATTGCCCCTCAAAACCTTCCCGCGGTAACTCCAATCGGGTGACCCCGACCGCAGCAGCATGCAGAAAAGAGTGGCCATAGGCGGTTTCATCACAATCTGGGCAATCGCACTGCAGGTAGACCCACTCGCTTCAACACAATGCTCCGTCGTCTCTTTCACTAACCTGCAATTAAATGCTAGGAATTCACGAGACTCCACCGATTTTGTAGTAGACTAGTTTATCTTCCAGCGTCGTCGTGGATCGGTTCCAAAATTCGATTCATGGAGAATCTTTTAGGTTAGCCTTCGACGAATGCTGCAAGTCGCTTGCTCTTCTGCAACATTCTTTTGAAGAATCATTGCTGCTCATTACTTGCAAATGTTTCAAGTTTCTGTGACGACCTTTTACAGTCTGTGAAAGATTTCTTTCTTAGCAAGCACATGGCTCGCTTAATCGCAAGCAATTTTGCTTCTATCCTCCAGCAGACATCTTGAGTTAGGGTATCACAAGCGACTACTCTATGCTCGCAGGCGCACATGATGTGGTTGAAGCGTCAGGATGCATTCAAGCAGAAATTCGGAGACGAGCCTATTGTTGTGGAATCGAGCACGATGAATTCGACTCTTGGCGAGCAGGACCAGCTGCAGTCCTCAGCATCGTCTGAGTAGGTCGTCATCGCTGTGCAGTATTGCTGATATCAACCTCGAAGGAACTTTCAGAAATCACGAGATTGGATCTCTATCTCTCTCAGCGATAATTTCTCGAGGTTCCCTTGTGTCGCTTAGACAACATTTGTGGGTCCACTAATTTGGTCGACACTCTAATGTAGCTCGAATGTAATAATATGCGTCGTCGTTTCAGATTTCTCTCAAATTATGTGAAACATTGAAGCGTTTTCAGCTCTTTCTCTCCTTGAATATCGCGAAAATAAATGTCAATTTTGCTACGTTCGTGGTTTATATAGAATAGGGGGAGGGTAGAGGAGGGTGTAAGTATATAGCGTGTGCCAAGTTATGCTCGCAATTGCACGGATGACATGATAGAGTCATTTTCATCATGGATTCATCTGACTGAAATGGAAGACACCGTTGTCGAGTCATTACACAGCATTTCATTACATTTCAGTTACATTTCGGATGTGGTGCACCTGTAGACCTTGCTACTTTTTCCGCAGATGGGATAAGTTGGTAATTGAGTGGTCGAATCCTGCACAAAATCTTTCATGACATGCAGCCGATCGAATTCTACAACTCTTGTTCAATGTCGCAATTTCAGAAAATCGCACGAAAGTGGTTTAACATATTGTATGCATTAATGAGTTGTTAAAAAAATGTCACAATTTCTAGTACTTAACTTGGTTATTAGAGGGTTTTGTTATAGATGCAATTTAACGATTTACATTAGATGATGCTAAATTAGTTCGTCAAACACACCGAGTTGTATTAGCAAAATATTTTTCATAATTGCAATTAATTAACACTGAAATTGAGAAAATTGTGTCAGATCAATATACTTCCAGTGAAGTGTTTTCTTCTGCATATGGTTGTAAACTGGAATTCAGAATGAAAATTAATTATAAGTTATTATAAATAAACTCGTCAAAGTTGAAGTTTTCATAGATGTTGTATAACTTTCCAGTGTTATTTATCCAATTTTTTTCAGTGTCAGAAGGTAATCAACAATGTGAGAGATTTATCCTATGACTTTATTACGCTAGTACATTGATTCATCAAGAAGGTCATCAACAATGTGAGAGATTTATCCTATGACTTTATCATGCTATGTAGGTTGAGAGGTTGAGTAGTTGTATTTCCGATATAAACAGATTTGTAAGAAGCTTGAATAACCTAGTTGGAGTTCCAGAAGTAATTACGAAGTTGCATGACCAAGTTGACATACCCATGGGTTAATGGGTATGGGATGCATGGGTGGATATGGGTATTCCTTGCAGTCCTGTGATATCCACCTCCAAACAAAACTCTTCAACAACTCTTCACGTGCTTGAGAAATGGAGTTAATCAGCAAATTCCACCCAAAAGTCACGAGACATTATGTTTGGGATGACCATATCACGCGATTGAAAAGTTCTCTTGCATATAATGATCTTATGTATTTACTATAAACAATATGATAATCTTTTATTATATTTTTGGTTAAACACAATTTCAGAGCTTGAAATAAAACTTTAAGTGTACATATTTTCTTCCCAAAATTGTTGTTCATGCTTTTAATGATTTGTTAATTAAACACGATTTTACAATTTGTAGTGAAATAATCACTGTTTCAAGTTTCTTCTCAAAATTTTGATCACAAAACTATTGTAATATGATTTGTGCTTTTCTAGTTTTTAAAAACACTTCAAGTGCTTTTAAGTAACTTTATTTTGGTGATGGACCCATGGGTAATGGGTATGGAAAAGTTGTCATGGGTGTAACATCACTTCTCTTGGGTATGGGTAAAATTTTGAAGATTAATGCATGACTCTCATACTCATACTTGATTGCAAGAATTTTGCACAAATTATTGCAAATCTGCTGGATCTCTTCCAACACTAGGGAAAATATTGCTTGGAAATCCTTACATGACGGGTGATGACAAGCTTCATGGAGTAATGAATTATCTATAAATTCTTTAATGCTACACATCCTGCATTAGTCATTTCTGCAATCTGTAACCTGCAACCTGATTCGTCATTCATCTAGACAGATAATTTCATTTTCATTTGACATATCATTATATAATTTTTTCCATAAAGACTAAAACTTTATGTTTTAGTCTGTATGGATCATTTATACATTTGTTTCTACACTCTTGGATCCTCTTTACCTATACTTTTATTCATAGAACTACACAGTTGACCAAGACCAGGGTTGTAAGAATATAGTGCTCTTTTTCAATGATTCTTTTAAGGTTGACTGGTATGGGTATAGTGTGTGAGTTATTGAGAGATTACTACAACACATTGATTAATGAATGTCATACAATTCTCAAGTTAAACTAAATGGCATGCTGATTTATCTATATTTTCCCTCTCACAACTAAGTTTAAAAAAATCTTCAGAAGAATTGAAAGAAGTCAACCCATGTCATGGACAGCAGTGGCACATGTGAAGATGAGTGTAATCATTGAGGGATTCTATGCAAAAGATATATTGCAGTTATGCAAACTGCATGTGGGTTAATTCTCAATGAAGTGGGGCAACGGTTTTTGCTTTTGGTCAGAAGCAGCAGAGAGGCTAAAATGTTAAATGTATAATAGATATTAGCTGTTGAGAGGAAGCTTCTGTCAGCCACTAAACACTAACGACATCGTTGCTTTCGGTGGAGAGTAGAGATGGTGATCCCCTTAACAGCGGTTTGTGGAGGGTGTCGACGTGTAGTGGACAGCACTCGTGCCGGGGCTGAGGTAACTAACTGCACACGCTGTATCAGAGTAAGCGTGGTTTGCACGACAGCCAATTCGAGCTCAAAGTCTTTGCTAGTGATGCAAGTTATCCAGTAGAAAATAAATTTTTGGGGGAGCGGATAGATATCCTTCACTTAGGGCTAATTAGCCATAAGTGAGGAAACCCAACTCCTCCCAATTGCGGCCGTTGTTTACTTGTGTATACACACATATCTTGATACACACACGTGTATATGAATGAGTTGAAAACAGACGAAGTTTGTCAAAACGCAAGTACACAGTATATTCAGTTCGTTCAAAAGATTGATAATTACTTTTCGGAATCGTCTCTCCCTCTCGAGCACAGAGATGGGGTTTTGTTCAAACGAAAAAATATGAACATTACTTCGGTGAGTGTCTTGGCTGATTCGAATTTAGTGAGAAAAAGCGAGTATGTCTACGTGCCTCTGTAGTCATTTCAAGTGTTACCTCGCGCAGGATAGAATGCCTGCCGGCTAACAGAATTGACGAGGATTTAAAATTGATTTCACATGGGCAACTTCGATATTACTTTCAATTCTCCGCAACCCGTTGTCTGGCACTCATGATCAGTCCAAATGTGCCAGAACTGCAAATTTTTCCGTTCATAATTCCAACTATACTGCCGTTCACTACGTTACATATGTCAGTGGATTTCACCTCATGAAAAAGGGGGTGAATAATGGTAAACGAGCCATGCCTGAAGCGACAGTTCTGTGTTGATTCTTTAGCGAGTATGAAGGCACTGATAGCCCAACTAAGAGTTTAGACAGTCTAGATTCAACCCGGACCTGACGGAAAAATGAAGTTTTCCTCAATTCTCACCATTAGATCCCGAGTCTCAAGACGTATTATCTCTTCCAACAGATCACTCCCTACGGAGTCCCAACATGAGACATAGGCGAACTCCTTGTCGTCATGGTTCAGCTGCCTCAACTAACACAATTTGTCGACAGAATCTACTTCAGCCATGGTGACCTTACCAAAGATTTCGGTCCATGGTAAGACCACCTTGGCCAAGGCAGTGTCAGAAGACATGATATCCATACTTCGATCAGGTATGTAACACAGCACCAAGAGTCTCAGAGGTGTTGATTCTCCGCAAGGCTAGTGCCGTTCGGAAAGATAACGCAAATTTATAAGCATCATAGACTCCTCGTACCAGAATTCCCCAGCAAACGCTATAATGATTGAACAAACTTCCAAACGGGAGTACTACGCCGGTATCGCCAGTCATCTCAGAGCCAGTTAGCATGCTGAAGTAAGTTTCTTCCTCGGGGCTGCGCTCCGAAAAGAGAACAGCCCCAATCAAAGCGCAAGGATAACTTAAATCATCACCGATGCCTTTCCGCCGGCGTGAGAAAAACGCAGCTGCGCTCAAAGCTAGGGACTACAGAAAGTTGAGAGAGAAACAGAAACAGCAACACCATGTGAGAAAAAAAGACAATCGCGACAGGAAGTCATGAATGAACACTGCAATCTACCCTACAACAAACAAGAAATTCGGGAGCCGGGGCCGGACGTGCACGCAGGGAGTGCAGTGACAGCAGAATCGAGACACAAGGCGCGCTCGAAGCACCTCCGAGCTCCTCCCTCGCCATCATCCTCTGCGGTCTCGCCGAATCACAATATAAGGCAATTCTCAATTCGACGAGGAAAGACCTCCAGCAGCTCACGGGGCGAGCGAAAGCGGCCAAACCCTAAACGAGGACACGTCATCCGGGGGAGGAGAGCTGGCGCGCCACGGTGGACAAGAGGCGCCGGGTCAGCAGGGAAGCAGAACTCTGCAAGCGGAGCGAGGGAGCGGATTCGGAAGAAGACAAAAGAGCGGGCGGGCGAGAGATTTAAACTACTGTAATGCCGAGAGAGAGAGAGAGAGAGCATGAGGAAGAGCTGCGCTGCCGCCCCCAGCCAGCGAAGCAGGAGCGGGGTGAAGGTCCAGCTCACCCCGCGCCTGGGCCGGGTCGCGCTCACGTGGTCGGGCAAAAGCGTCTGGGTCCGGCCTCATTGCACTCTCTTCGGGAAGGAGGCGATTTTACTGCGGGCAAATTCGGGCGGTAGCTGCTGAGCAGGATGGCGATGGGGATGGGGGTGGAGATTTGGATTTGACAGCGACCAAAATCAGGAGAATTTCGAGCATTGATGGAGGAGGCGAGGAAGGGAGGAGGAGGAGGGGCCCGTGCGTGTGCGATCATCGGAGCCGGCTGAAGCTGTCGTGGGTGCAGGGGGCGAGAGTGGAGTGAAGGAGGCAGGCTCCGGATTTGCAGGGAAAGTTGCAGGGAAAGCGAGAATGGGAATTGCGACGAGGGCTTCGGTTGGCGTAGGGGAAACTGCGGCATTGGCGTTGAGGTCGACGGGATGGAGTGTGACGGATCTGTTTCCTCGTGCCAGATCGAGCGCGCTGGTCTGTGGAGTTTTTGGTGTATGACATCTCCCGGATCGTCTTTTGCCGCCTCGGAGCTTCCCCTCGGTACGTTGTGGGCTCTGCTTCCACAGCTTGATCTCGCGGGTTCTTGCACCTTCGTTTCGTCTGGCGGATCTGGTCAATCCAATTGAGTGCACTGGAGCTTGTCTCGTGAGTGAAAATTTGGACGGTTTTGTCGACTGGTGCACCTCCTCTCGTGCGCTGCTGCCTTTCGGTGCACACCGATCGACTCGCAATTTTCCAATCTCTGTGAATCTACCGATTTATCGCTGGAAGCAGCATAAGCACTCGTCGGATCCAACCCTCAATTTTGCGAAGCGAAGCAGGAGAATATCGTGTTTGGAAACAGTTGGAATGCAATTCATACTCGAAGGACACATATGTAATTCACAAATCGTCTACCTGTGTTCAATTTGCCAATTCAGAACATATCATTGTTCAATCTTGTAACAGCTCGGTCTTGAGCCTCATTCTTGCCAGTACCTCAGACGGGCCAGTTAAAAATGCTGGTCCTGCAGTTGTGTCGCGCGAGGTTGTGCTGTTGGCACACTTCTTCCCAATCTTATGGCCCGATTTAGACTATCACTTGAAATGCAAACCGAGCTTGCCTTTCGTCAGTCTGATACCTCATCATTCAGCGGGCATCATCCTAGCTGTCAAGTACACAGCTCTTTCATTTCCATCATCTGTGGAACATGAGTGTTGAATCTTGAATGACGACTTTTATCCACTTGGGACACCGAGAGTAATTTTACTCTAGTGTCCCCCCCTCCCTTCCACGTATTAGATTTTCTCTCTCTTGACTTGATCCGCTAATGTTTCAGCATTCTGTAGTTCGTCTAAGTTCAGATGTTGGTTCTGCTTAAGACGAAAGTGTTTCTGGTTTTGCTAGCAAATCGACTCGTAAATGTGCAACTCGTAGCTCAATTTTGTTCCATAGTTCTTCCAGTTTTTGTGAGTTGCACTTTGAGACTTCGATCTCTCACTTAAAACTGTATATTTTCTAGCAATGTTTCATTTTTTTTCGAGACGTTCGGAAAAGGCTTGATAGCAATCAATTAGAATTGGACATTCATGTAGTCTATGTGCTTTGAAGTTTAAACCTGTAAACCTGACAGCTCCAACTTTATGCGTAGAAGGTTTTGAAAAGTAACGGAATTCGATGGACAAATCCAAGAGCAAGGACAACCTTCGAGCCGCAGGGAAGAAAAGGGTGAGTGAGCTTGGATTAGAGCATTTGTCTTGAGAGTTATAGGGATCTCATCTCTCTGTATGATGGGGTGGTTCAGCGTGAGAACTTAGCAACTTTTTTTATTAGATTGAAAATACTTTTTCAAGCTTTTTGTTTTATGATACACTTTTGTTTGATAATGATGCACAATTTAGTAATGTTGGAAACATCCTCTTCAGTGAATTATCCGTGAATTTCAATCGGAATGTGAATCAGTTGGAGGAGTTCCGGCAGAAAAAACAGCAGAAGTCAAGTGCAACCAAAACCACTGGCACGGCCCTGAAGGCTCTGGCAGAGGAGGAAAAGCTGCTGTCATCCACTTCAAGCAGCCCTAGAACTCCCAATCATGGAGACTTGTCATTCAAGAGCGACGAATTTGACTCCAAAAGCGACTCGGTGCCTTCAACTCCCGAGGAAAAACAGGCCACGGCTGAGCCATGCAGGGATAGTTTGAATAATGAGAATCACCACGTTTCAGCTGGTAGGAACGTGGATAGTCCTAGCATCCCGCAAGAGAAAAACAATGCACGGACCACTATTGATACTAAGGATGTTCCGAAGACATCCACATTGCCCCCGTTGGTGGATCAGCAAACCGTCACGGAGGAAGCGTCAACTGCTGGGAAGTTCGAGTCGGCTCTGGAGCTGACCATCCCTTCGGAAATTACCTCTACTGCTGCAAATTCCAACCATTGTGGGAGAGAAAATGCAATTACGGAAAGCAAGGTTGACTTCAGATCTTCCCACCCGACCCTCTCCCAGGTATACTTGTGTCTTGTAACCACACTATGAAAAGCTATGAAGCAAATTGTTGTTGAATTAATCTGCATTCCCTTAGTTCGTACCATATTCTTTAAACTCTGCTATGTCCACGTTCAATGTGCAGCATACTCCCAATCAGGGCACAGATGATTCAGAACCACATATCCTCTCCGTGCAAGCAGAAACTTCAGGTATTGAGAAAGAGCAGGGCCTTGTTCAGCCTTCTTGGAATGCGGAACAGAAGTTTCAAGAAACAACTGATATCAAATCTCTCATTGCTGAGATAGAGTCTTTGCAACTGCAGCTAAGAATCACCCAGCAGGAGAAAGAGCAATTGAGCGTAGATCTCTCGTCATCACACGGGGAGCTTCAGAATCGCAATGAGCAGTCTGCCGCAGAGTTATCTGCAGCTCAGGACGCGATGCATCAAGCTAAGCATAGAGAATCACTTCTTCTGGCAGATCTTGAAGCCGCTAAGCTTGAGATGGCTCAGGCAAAGGGTGAACATGTTCCTGAGCTGGAAAGACTGCAAAGGCAGTTGATAGAAAAAGAGGATTTGACCGTGGAGCTGACGAAGGAGTTGGCATCATCTAGAGAACTGTTGGCAGTATTAGAAGAAGAAAAGTACAATCTGTTTTCTAAGGTCGGACAATTTCGTGCTGAGCTACAAACTCTGGGCCAAGAGAAATTACACCTAGCTAGCGAGCTTGAAACGTCAAATAGGTCTCTGCAGCACGTGGAGTTAGAGAAGGAGCAACTCTTGTCGGAGAGGGCTTCCTCCATTCAGCACATCCAGGACCTTCTTGACAAAAATGCTCAAATTACAACTGAGCTCAGAGAATCAGTTGAGAAATTTCAAACCTTTGAACTTACAAGGGAACATGAGCTTGAGGCATTTAGAGTGCAGATAACGAGCATTCAGGCTGAAAATGCTAGACTGGCGCAACAGCTAGATGTTGAGAGCACCTGTCTGAACGAAATGAGAGTGGAGAAAGCACAGCTTCTTGCCGATTTGATTGTAGAGCATAAGGAGTTGGATCGATTTGGGGAGGGAAAATTGGAACTTGATCGTGAAATTGAAGCATTGAAAACCTTGGTGGAGGAGCTTAGATGCGAGAAGTCAAGTATGTCGTCCAGTTGTGAATCGGAAATTATAGTAGTTAGAATGGAACTGAATAGAGTAGAGGCAGCGTATTCTGAACAGGCCAATCACCTCACCGAGACAAGGAAAGAGCTTGATAGAGTCAGCGAGGAACATGTACGCAGCATTAGCAAACTTGAACTTGCGCTTGATGAGTGTAGCAAAATGGTAGATTGTATCACAGAGGAAAAGATCAAAGTTACAGAGGAGCTGAATAATGTGAAGTCACAACAACTACACATAACTGAGGAGAAAGAACTTGCAATTGCCAACCTTGGAAATGAATTGCAGGAAAGCAAGGAGCGGTTCAGAGTGACAGAAGAGCAGAACACTTCGCTGGCGAAGCTGCTTGAAGAAGCGAGGATCGAAATGCAGAGAGTAGTTGAGGAGAATGCACGATCTATTTCAGAACTTGAGTCTGAACTGGATAAGCAAAGACTTCTCCTCATCAAGGACGTAGAGGAGAAAGGAAGATTGAGGGGTGAGTTGCAAGAGGTGCAGGAACAAATGATGTCTGTGCAGATATCCGTCAGAGATCGTCAGTCTGAAATAGACAAGCATGACGAGGAGCTGAAGCAGCTGGGAGAAAACCGAACCAAGTTGTCAAGCGATTTGCTTATGTCTAGGGATGCGCTGACAAGACTAGAGGAAGAGAAGAGTCGCGCTGATTTGGAGATCTTGGGATTGAAGGACCAGATCGCAGAGATGGACGGTAACTATGTAGAATGCGTGCAGACTTTGGAAGACACGAAGGTCGAGCTCCGGAGGGTGAGGGATCATGGCCTTCAACTATCTAGAGATTTAGAGGTCGAGCTCGAAAGGGAGAGAGGGATGCGAATTGTTTTATCAGAAGATAGGGATAGGTTGACAATCAAGCTCCAGGGCGTTGAAGAACAGTTGAAAGTTTTGCTGCAAGAGATGGAAATCTCTAGAAAGCACCATGAAACTGAAGTGCTGAAGCATGAAGATCACTTGCGAGCGATGGAGGAAAACCACACTAATCTTTCATCTGAGCTTCTTGCCTCAAGGGATGAGTTGTCCAAACTGCTCGGAGAGAAGGTTCAAGCTGAACTGCAACTAGAGATATGCAAACAACAGCTGACAAAATTGGAAGGGGCAATAACAGGGACATTGGAGAAGCATAGGGGTGAAGTAGCAACTTACGAGGGATGCATCAAAGAGTTGGAGGAAAGCCGCACCATGTTAGAGGACCAGTTGTTAATGTCTCAAGAAAAGTTGGCTAAGTTGCAGGATGAGAAAAATCAAGTCCAGCTTGAACTCGTGGCGCATATGGAACAGCTGAAAAAAATGGAGGCTTTGAATCAGGATGTAGGAAAAGAACTTGCTGAAGCTAAACAGCGGGTAGATATACATGTACAGGAAAGAGCTGCTTTATTAGCAGAGCATGTCTCACAGATTGGAAGCCTTCAAGAGCAGCTGAATCTCTTGGAAAGTAAGGGTGCCTCATCAGCGACTGAGATTTTACAGGTAATGAGTGATTTGGAGGCATTGAAAAAGGAGAAGGAAGCTGCTTACAGTCAAGTAGAAGTTTGGAGAGAAGGTTGTATGAGGCTGGAAGAGGAGAAAAGCAAAATCGCCGATGATTTATTGCATAGCAAGGATCAGTTGCAGCTTGTCATAAGGGATGAGGAATTACGCCAAGCTAAGTTATCCACCGAACTTGAAACGTACAAGGAAAATGCAGAAAGGCTCACCGGAGAGAAAGCGTCCTTGTTAGAAGAGCTGGAGGCCACGAGAGAGCATCTGAGAGGCGTGAATAATGAGAAGGTGAATGAGATTGAGTTGTTGCTGAAGCAAGTTGAGGAGCTGTCTCAAAGTAAGGAACATGCAGTGAATGAACTTTCGGCAGCATTTCAACGTGCAGAGAAGGTGGAGAGAACTAGGACGCAATTAGTTGCAAAATTGGAAGCAGTCCAACAACACCTTGAGGATTTGTCCAAAGACAAGGACTCCCTCATCACAGATCTAGACGTATCGAGACAGCAGTACGAGGAACTCGACAAGGAAAAAGCCATGATGCTCTCCAGCTTTGAGGTCTCTGTGAACAACTGGAAAACTGAAAAATCGGAGCTCCATGAGGCACTCGAGGCCTCCAAAGAACTCCAAAATTTGTTTGCTGCTGAAAAAGATGGAATAGCCTCCGATTTGGCAGCTGCTAGGGAACGAATGGAGGACATGAAGGAGTTCCAAGCACAGGCTGCTGCAGAGATCGGAACTTTGAAGCAGTCAATTCAATCTGGCGATGATGAGAGAGCGCAGCTTGTTGCTCAACTCAGTGCTCGAGATCAGCAAGTGCAGAGGTTAGTGGAGGAGAACAGTCAGCTGACTTCTGAGCTTCAGAGGCACAGTGAAAGAATAGTGGATCTGACTGAAGAAATTGCAAGGTTGACGGAAGAGATGAACTCATACAAGCGTAAAGTAGGGGAGTCTGAGGCGGAGCTGTCGCAACTCAGGGTGGAGAGTAAGTTCCCACAAGCTCAGTCGGAGTTGTCGACAGAGGAGAAGACCAAGGATGGCGAAGGTGATATCGCATCTAGAGAAGTACTTAAACTCGCCAAAGAAGAACAGGACTGTCAGCCTACTCGGGAAAGCACGACGACTAGGTCCTGTGACCTTCATGGGACTGTACATTCAGTTGAAGACCTCGAAGGGTTGAAGCACCAGATTGAGACCAAAGAAGGGGAGTTGGCTGACCTAAAGACCCAGTACATACTCCTCCAGACCCAACTGGAATCTTCTGATGGAGAGAGACACAATCTTGCCCAGGAACTTGTGACCTTGAGACAGCAACTGCAGCAGTTGAGCGAGTCGAAGTCACATGTTGCTGACGAACTCGCATTGGGTGTCGAAGCATCAAGGCAACGCATGCTCGAATACGAAGAAGCAAAATTCGAGTCGTCCTCTGACATGAAGAGGTCCAAGCAGGACCTGCAAGCTTTGGATGCCGAAGATGCCGAAAATCAAGCTATGGCTTCATCAATCGATGGGCATCAAGGCACTCAGGAGAAGCCTAGATCAACTTCTAACGTTGTTCTTGAATCTTCTGCTGAGCTAGCCGGAGCCAGCCTTAAGAGAAGCCCTATGTCTAAATCCGACGATTCTATTGTTGGTGTAGGATCCGGTGTTTCCAAGCTCATTGGAGAATTTGAGAGAAAGGCTCATGCTGGACAAGAGCAAGCGGAGCAGCTGAGAAAAGCTGTTCATGAGAATCTTCGCTTGACTGCTTCCGTGGAACGTCTGGAGAGCGAGAGACATATGCTGGTCGATGCTCCCGCACAAATTGCAGACCTTCAGAGGCAGTTGGAGGAGCTTGCGAAACAGATCGTCGAACTTCAGGCAGAGAAGGACGAGGCTGTCGGAGCACTACTAGCGGCTGAAGCAGAGCTCAGACAGTCTAAGGAGATCGTGAAGGAGGAAAGCCTCTTGGTTGCAGATAGATTAGAGGCACTGGAGGAATCTGTAATCTCCTTGAATACTGAGAGGGATGTCTTGGCAGGTACGTTAGTGGATATGGAGAAAAGCCTGATCCATGGATCTAAACAGACGTCGCAGGAGGAGTCGCCTTGTCTCGAGTCTCTTGTAAGTAATTCTTCTTCACAGAGTCTTGAAAGAAGTGAATTGCTGGTGCCGAAGGATGTAAGCTTCCTAGTCAAAAAGCTGGAGAAAGCTGTATTTGAAGCATTTCCCGACGCCTCTAAGGAGTTGGCATCTTTGCGCGACGGTAAAGCTGCTGTTGATTATTGTGACATACTCTGTGATAAGTTGCTCACTGGTGACACTGGAGTCTGCCACCAGCTACAGAAGGCACATCTTCAGCTAACTGAAATCAGACAGCGGTTGACCCAGTCTGAAGAGAAGCTGATTCTGGTGCAGCAAGAAAGAGACTCGGTTGTTCAGGCTCATGCTCAATTCCACGAACGTCTGGAACAGGTCGTTGAGGAAAAGGAGCAGGTGAAGCAGGTGCAAGCCGATCTTTGTTGCGATGTTGAGGAACTTGTGAGCAAAATGAAGGAAGCTACTCAGGGTTACGCAGATCAGCTTGCGCATCAAACCGCGGACAAAGATGCCGTTCAGGCAGAGGTGTCAGTTTTGCAGGCAAGGATAGTTGAACTCGAGGCATCATTGGCCTTGGAAACAACCTCACGCTCGGTTGTGAACAAGGACCTAGGAGGTATAGTCACGAAGCATTGGGGAGAAGGCGCCGACGCTGATTATGAGATTCAGTCTTTGCAACAGAGTCATCAAGCAAGAGAGATCGAGGTGAACACTCTTAATCGGAAGGTAGAAGAGGCAGCTGGAACTATTGCTCAACAGTCAGATGAAATCAAGCAGCTCTTACTCCAGACAGAGAGACTGAGTGAAGAAATGGAGAAGATCAACACCGAAAGAGCATCTTTTGAGTTAAGTCTGGCCCAGGCAGAGCAGAAGCTATCCTCGACTAGAGAGAAGCTTAGTTTGTCTGTGACAAAAGGCAAAGGTGTGGTGCAGCAACGGGATGCTTTGAAGCAAGTTGTCGCTGAAAAGACAAAACTTCTTGAATCAATGAAGGCAGTTCACGAGCAGGAAATGCAGGCGAAGGATGTCGCTCTGCAGGATATGGAGAGAAAGTTGAGTGAGCTTCAAGCTCTCAAGGAGGACTACATCCAACTTGAGACTCGGTGTTCTTTTCTACAGGAAGTAGCTGGAAGAGCTGAGAAGGTTTTGCAGAATAGTGAAAATCTAGTCGAAGGATTATCTGCACTGCTAGAAAGCTCTATGTCATCAAATGACTGGCACTCTTGGGAGCTTGTAGAGAAGATTGTGTGGATCACCAGCGGTACCAGTAAGGTTGTGCAAGCTATGGAATCTATGAAGGGTGAAATGACGAGTTTAACCCGAACCTCTGATACCCTTGCCAGTACTGCGGACGAAGCACAATCTAGAGCAGAGATCTTAGCACGCGAGCTCTCTTCAATGAAACTTGAAAAGGAAGAGCTTGTTTCTCATTTCGAACAAGTAAGGTCCAACTTCCAGTTAGAGCTACAGCAGAAGACCGATGAGAAAGCACACCTTACTTCCCTCATTAGGCAGTTCGATTCCGAAGTAGTCACCCTTAGACAAACCAACGAAAGCTTAAATAGACGATTAGAGGAGCAAGCCACGCATGTTGCTAGTTGTGAAGGTGAAATCACCACTTTACAGAAGAGGTTGGCAGAGCGAGAGGAGGAATGGCACCAGGAGGTTGTAAATCATGAACAGCTGCAAGCCAGTGTGTTCAGTATCGCAAGAAACCTTGTTGATATTCACGAGTCTCTTCCACCATTTGAAGGTGATATCAGTTCTGCTCAGTTGTCCTTGTCTTGGTGCAAGGAATTTATGCATGTGTTGGTCGCTCGTTACAATGACATTGTTGAGAAGCTTGATGAGATTGTTCGTCAAGAATCGAAGTCTGCTTTGAATAAAGCTCTCTCAGGCGCAGTGTCAAAGAAGCATGTGGACCAATTGTCCTTGAAGACCGTCTCCACAGATTTGATCAAGGAGGTCGAGGAGATATTCTCGCTGGTTGAGAAACAGGCTGGTGAGGCGACTACGCTTTTGCAACGAATCGAGAAGCAAGCAGATGAGCTCGCTGTCGCTGAGAGTGAGAAGCTAAGGTTGCAGCGGGAGCTTTCGACTGCTGAGCAGAGATCATTGACCATCCGAGAAAAGCTTACCTCAGCCGTGACAAAGGGCAAATCGTTGGTACAACAACGTGATGCGTTGAAGCAAGCTTTGGCAGAGAAGACTGATGAACTAGCATCAGCGATCATCTCCCATCAAAAGGAGTTGGAATTCAAGGATGCAGTGTTGCATGAGACGAGCCAGAAACTAGCCGCCGCCATGGATCAAGTAGACAGCTTGGAGAAACAGCTTGCCGTAATGAAGACCTCCGTCTCAGTGGAAAAACAGCCATCTTTTGTGGAGAAAGTGAGTGAACTGGAGAGATTACTTGCTGAGACGCAACTGAAGGTTGATTTGGCTGAAGCAGAAGCGGAGAGTAGCAGGAAGGTAGTCGATGTAACGTCTACTGAGCTGGAGAAATGTCAGAGTACAGTTGACGCTCTGGCAATACAGGTGAAGTCTGTGACACAGGAGAAAGATGACCTTCTCCAGCAGCTGGAGAGGTCGAAGACGAAGCACATGAATGACATTGAAGAGTACGCTAATCAAAGGACCCAGCTTGAATCTAGTATCGGCGACCTGGAGAATATCATAGCCCGTCAAAAGGAGGACATGGAGAGTCTGATGAGAAAGTTTGAAGAGCTCAATGACTTGTACAACTCATTGAGTGCTCAAAGTATGGAGGATGCCACAGAAACAACTAACTTGCAGGATGAAATCAATTCCCTACACAACCACATTGCTGAACTCGAGCTCAGCATGGAAATGGAAGCAGCTGCCAGGCAAAAGCTGGAGGCTGATTCCGACGCAGTTGTGGCTTGCATCCAGGAGGTTACGCAGGAGGGATGGGGTGATAAGACTGTCAGCTTATCTGAAAGCAACTCTGCTAGTTCCGAAGCAACCAGTCTTCTTGAGGAAATGAGCAATCTGCTAATAGCAAAGTACAAGGCAGTCGTTCAAGAAGTGGAAGAACTGTCCGAACAAGTATCTCTGCTGTCTAATCTAGAAGAGACGTCAAAGGCCAAAACATTCTCGGAACAGGAATCTCTGTCTCAAATGCAACAAATGCTGGAGTCGAAAGATTTGGAGTTGAGCGAATTGAGTAAGAGAATGGAAGAGGCTGCTTCAGATATGGCTCAGCAAGAAGACGTTGTTCAAGGCTTAATGCAGCAGGTAAACAAGCTGAGAGGGGAGCTTGCGAAAGCAAACGGGGAAAGAGATGCTTTGAAGAACGAGCTTGTACTTGCTGAGCAAAGAACAGCCAATACCAGGGAGAAGCTGAGTCTTGCTGTGAAGAAAGGCAAGAACGTTGTGCAACAGCGAGACTCCTTGAAACAATCATTTTCCGAGCAGGAGTTGCTACTAGCGAAGTGTAAGGAGGAACTGGCCAGTAAAGAGTCTATAGTGTCGAGGATCAAGGACGAATTGATGACGTCTAACCGAAAGGTTGAAGACCTAGAAGCAAATGTAGAGTCTTTGATGAGACGTACGTCGGTCCTTGAGCGTGACATGCTTGACAAAAAGAATCTCCTTCAGGCTCTGGAGACGGGTCTGAGCAAATACAGTTCCGGAAATGAATGGCGCTCAAAGAAGTTGACACAGAAAGTTGATTGGTTAGTCTCTGCTATTGCTGATGCTGAAAGCAGGGCACTGTTGTCTTCTCAAGAAGCGGAGGCAGCGAGGAAAGAGTCGAGTCAGCTACGGTCACATCTGAGAGACACTCAATATGAAGCAGAATGTGAGAAGGAATCGCTTTCCATTCTGACCATGAAGCTGGAGAAGACTGAAAATGAGCTTCAATGGAGTCAGCATCGAACCGCAGAATTGGAAGCTCAATTACCTGCTCTTGCATCAGCTCATCAACAATCGGAGATGCTTATGGAGAAGATTCGGAGTCTGGAAGCCCTTCTCGACAAGAAGCAGGAAAAAGTTAGGAATCTAGAATCCATCCTGGAGCAAAAGCAGGCTGACATGAGGAAAGCAGAAGAGGCCGTCTATGCTTGGGCCGGACGGTCCGAGGAGACCGAAGCTTATATTCATAGAAGTCAGATGCGCATTTCAGAGTTGGAGGCGCAGTTGCGAACATTGAGTGGGGTTCAACAGCAAGCTGAAGAACTCTCCAAACAGGTCCAGGGTTTAGAGGAGGTCGTTCAGCAGAAACAGTCTGCTTTGAAAGCTCTGGAAGCTTCACGTACAAAAGCCGTGAACAAGCTAACTACAACTGTTAACAAGTTCAGAGAACTATGTAAACAGTCAGAAGGACTTGTTGCGGAGCTCGAGCGTGTGCAAGGAAGTGTAGAAAGTAAGGATGCCGAGATAACTCAGCTGAAGGAAGAGGTTGGAAGATTCTGCGCTGAAGCACGCAAGTTACAAGAGAGAGTAGATTCCAGCAACGATCTCCTCGTGCAACTTGAGCAGAGGTTGCAAAGTGTTTTTCCTTCAGGTTTGGAGATCGAGCTTTCACCGAGTGGGATCAATAAAGCAAACTCCGTTGACCAAGGACCTTCTATAGAAGTGGAAGACGTGTTCTTCGCGAATGTAAAACTTATTCGCAGGCGATTGGAAGCATTTGTAGCGCATTCACAAAGTTGGCAATCAGAGCTGGCAAAGAAGGATGCGCAGTTGCAAGGGTTGAGGAAAGAGCTTGAGGAAGCAAACGGAGATAGAATCAGCTTGAAGACAAGTCTGCAGAGAGAACAAACTCAGTTTGAGCTATACAAGGCAGAGTTTGCATCAAAGTTTTCTCCCGCTGCTGAAAGGGAAAATCTCAAAGTAGAAGAAATTGAGGAGGTAAATATTTTAAGTGTTTTGTGTTTCTTGTATTCCATAAGTTATTATTTTTCTGTCGCTGCAGTTGATTATGATGTCCTTTAGATGGACATCCAGTCGTGTCTGATGCTCCTGTTGACTATCCTGGATTAGCAATAGCTTGCTACCACTCCCCTTACCCTCAAATGAGCTATCAGCATGTAGATAGCACTCCCAACCGTTGCATACAATTTTTGTTAGAGTGCTAACTTTACCGGCACTTCTCCGCAATCCGACTCTCGTATAGGTCTGATCAATACCAGAAGAAATTATCACTGGCGAAGTGTATATTCTGACCTTGTTCATAGCACCTCAAGCTCAGGCTCAAGTATGAGTTTTTGTTGCTAACTTGGAAATCTAATTCAAACGTAGCTGATGGATGCAAAACCCTACATAAGGACTAGACTAAAAAGTAGTAGATACCTAATTTAGGAGTTAAACAAACACCTAAATTAAGAAAAACATCATTTTTTATCGTGGATCGTGGTTTACCTTTAGGTCACGAGTCCTATATTTGAGTTGTTGAATAAACCATGGCGTGTTGTATGATGTTTGAGCACCAGTTCGGACTTGGAAGACATAAGCCGCAGATAAGGATTCAATTTTAGAACAATTATCTCACCTCAAACAGAGAATATTAAGTACTTGGCGTTTTGTTAATGAGATTTCGCAGGTCCAAGTAGGGAAACGGTCGATACCGTCCACTTCTGCAGCTCCGCAGATTCGCGGTACAAGGAAGCCTGCTTCGTTTGATGTAGCTATCGATATGGATGTGGGATCAAGCCGATTGCTGGAGGTTTCAGACGAAAAAGGTAAGAATACAAAATTCCTTACAACTGGTGCCATTCACTATTAGCAAACGACTGAAACTGCAGATCACATCTGAATTTGATCATGGGCATTGATGCTTCTCTGAGCTGAAGTAATTTTGTGCATGTGAGACCTGTAATGTTGAGAGGAAGAATGCTCGTAGATGGTGACAACGAGGTCATTAGGTGTTAGGACATTATCGTTTCTTCTTATTGATTTGTATTTATTTTTTTTACTTCAGGTCATGGCTTCAAGTCCTTGGCTACTGCAAGGTTCATGCCACGTGGCACCCGTTTTGTTGCCGACCGAATTGACAGAATATGGTAAGCAGAATCGAGGTTGAGGTTGACTTGTTCATTATATAGTATCAGATGACTTATAACCTTCCTTTAGACCTGCAATCTGTCCTGCTTGTAAGCTTTGCGTATATCTTACCTTCAGAGATTTTCCTATTGCAGTTCGCTTGAGTTCTTTCTTTGCTTACCCTTCTCTCTTTTGATCTGCAGCGCTGCAGGAGGAAGAGTTCTTATGCGGCAACCTGGAGCTCGACTGGGTCTTACTTTGTACTGGCTTGCAATTCATATATGGATGGCTTTGTTGATAGCTACAGCACATGTGTAGCAGGTCAGTAGGTTTTACAATCAAATATGCCTTGTACAAGAAGTATGACTTTTCCTTTTGAATAAGGTTCTCCAACAACTGAGACATTTCTCACCGAAGACTTATCTTTCTCCGCCATCGTTCACTTTTTCCGAGGAAGTCACGACCTTTCAACTTGCGCAGAGTTTAATTGCAGCCACCGACTTTTCAACAAATAAGGAAGCTCAAGATTGTCTTTTTGGCGATTCGAATGAGATATCAGCTCAAGCACTCGAGTCAGGAGAGGGTCTGGCAGTGATTTCATGTCCCTTAGCCTACCTGGTAATTATGAATGTTACAAGAACAGGTGTATGGTTGTTCAGCATCTTAGGCTGTAGATGTTGGGGTTACATTAGTCGTCTAAAGCTATCAATCATTACAAGCTTAGCTCGTATTAATCTCCGAAGCTTGAGAGCAGGAGTAGCTCAGTCGCATATGATTACATTTGGTACATTGATATTACAGACAGAGAGGCAGTTGTGTTCCATGAACTTCTTAGGATATCGTAATTGTCCTATACAGGATGGTCATTTGGAGCACAAATTGCGGGTTGTTTTGGAGTTTTCTGAGATTGATTGTTATTTCCTGCAGGATCTATCACCTCCACAGACAACCATCAATCATTGTTACATATTGCTGAGTTGCAAGAGACTTTTTCAGCTACTGCATATGAGAAAAACTATACAGACATGTTACAGGTACTACTGCAGCAGTATTTGAGATGATTTGATTCGTCTTATAAAAAATTGTCATCTACATATGATGGAAAGATTCATCAGCAACGCATGCAATGGATTGGTTGTCCATGTACTATACTTGTACGTAGACACCTGATAATGAAGTTGAACTCGTCAACAAATTAGATTAGTTAGCTTATTGATTGACACACATTGTTCATAGATTCTTATCACATAAGGATGATTATGTTGAGTCAGGCATTGCTTGTTACCTTCGGGTATTTTCAGTATGTCTTGATTCACAAGTTGTAGTCTTCCATTTTTCAGAATCTCAACCAGAGACTTTGTATCATAACAACTGTACCTAATAACTAGCATACGAAGTAGCTCCTGCGACATTTTGTGAGCATGAAGCTTCGTTTTCTCCTGTCTCTATTCATTGCACGCTACTAGGACTTCGTATCCGAATTTTCCTCTTGACTATCAAGAGCAATTGAAATGATTTTTGTTCGTGTGCCTTTGGCAATTTGATCCGCGGCTATCAGTCTGGATACGCTTTATATGGAACAGGCATTCATTGCCTGACTCGTCATGGCTGTCATTTGTTGAGATGTGATGGTTGACTTTTTTCCTCGATGTCAAACGACTTTGCAACCAGTACGTTTTTGAATCTCAGGTTACCTGGAAAAGACATGGTAGTACAAGTCATGGCTGTTATTTGTGAATAGAGATAGATTCAAGTTTTTAAGTCGTTCATCTTCTTGATATCTTGAACTTCTTTTAAGAAATTGATTACCATGTTTTCTAGATTTTCACCATCCATGCCTGATGCTACTTTCGATGATCATGTATTAGCTATATAAACTATCATATGTTTGGGCTATGAGCAACAACACTAATATCATAGTAGTTATCAGAAGTGGTTCATGACTTCCCAGAATCAACTACTGATCAAACATGCATTCAAATTTCTTATCAAAGAAATGATTAGCAGCAAAATGTAGAATCTATCATGTCTCGTTACTAATAGACTTGAACTTGTTTATAGACTTGAACTTCACTCCATATCCAGAAAAATCTCATCATTCGAGGTTCAAAAGTTACTCATTGCGCCCTTTGACTGATGTTCCACTTGAAACCAACGAAATTTTCGATGAAAATTGGTTGTCTCGACCCAATGTTGTTATTTTGATCCCAAAGGAAGGTGTGAGGGTTTTCTTGTCAAATCATTATGATACATTTAGTAAGTTGATCATCTAGTATCAGTAATAGATGACAGAATATTAACTTCATGAAAGTCAAATTCAAATCTTGAAACGAAATGGGAACAAAATGCTTACCTTAAATTTTTTGTATTGAACAAACTTGATATCTTTAAACTCATTGATCTTGTGTACAAAATATTATGAAGAGAATTGACCTACTATTGTGAGTTGGTTGTAATCATCAGTCTTTCCAACATCTTACCATTTGTGAAAACAAAAACCATGAGACAGCTTTGTCTGTCATATTGTTCATGTAATTAGCACAGGTCAGTTTTCCTTCATTTCAAGCCTTTCTCCTTCTCGCGTTCGTTAGCATGATCGAATGATGATTCGAAGTAAAGTCAAAGCCTAAATCTTCAAAATGTTCACACTGACTAGAAATCAGATATTAGTGCAATACCATTTTCTGACAGAGTGGTCTTTATTCCTTCTTCGTTGATATGCAAGATTTTCCTGACAAAACATGATGGATTATGTCACCATGTTTTATTTCTAGTATATGTTTACGGTCAGTACCTCACCTACCGCAAATATAAAAATTGCTGCCTCTCCAATGAGTGATTATGTTGAGAAGCTGATGATGGTCAGTGCAAGGCAGTGGATATGGCCCGAGGGGAGTGAAAACCCTCCAGTGAGGTGCTCTGGCTGAACTTCGATTCCAGACTTCATAATCTACATTGATCTGATCGATACTTCAATCTGAATCACATAGCGATGTACGATACACCCGCTGCTATATTCTGAACCTCTTGTCGTTCCCAGTATCGTCCTGCAAGGGATGTGAGGATACTTCTGAAGGCCTTAAAACGTGAAGATTCCTCACCATCTGTCAAATACGAGGGATCAAAATGCGCGACTGAAGGAGTAAGAACTCCATGTGAAGTTTATTTTCCAATAGATGATTATTCTGTTCAGATTGCTTACGATGCTCAAAGAGTACTAATGAAAATTCTTCAGGAGAGTTGAGAGGATTCTGACGAGATTTAGTGACTGAGAGATGGTTCATGTCATAGATTGCTGAAAAACATTGAACAGTTTATAGGAAACGACTTGCTTTTCACGTTGTAGCCCATTCTGTCGAAGGACTGAGTTTTCACACACATTCGACCATATTAGGAGGCCATGTCCGCGTCTCAAAGATAGCATCACTACTCTGCACGAACTTTCCCATATTCTTCGAAGTCACCAGGCTACTATGTTCAAGTCAATACTTCCTCTCGAGCGGTGAAACTATTTTTTGTTTAGCTCACTTGTATCTGCATACTATCATAACGCAAGCTTCTCGTGCTAAATTAAAGCTCTCGTACAGCTTTCCCTTCCACTTTCCTTCCTTGCCAGCTTTGAGCTCTAGCAGGCTCATTTGTTTTGTCATGCTCGTTTTCAGTTGATCTTCATCATAGCTGAACATATGCTCAGTTGAGTTTTGACCCTCCAGTTTCTTTTGCCAAAATCCGTAGCCATTGAATGAACTGCTGAAATCCATAATATTGCCAACTCGGACCTGGAATCTAAGACCACATATATCATTGATTTCATTCACAGCCATAAATTCGTACCTGATTTTGTCCTCATATTTTTCCCCTCGTTTTTGGAACACATAGATTGACTACAGGCCTTTCGCCATTCATCCCAAAGAAATGTGAAAGCGATGAGTTCTACAGGAAGAACACGACGCTACAAGAGACAATTTCTTGTGCGAACTACTCACGATTGGGACCCTGATCGTCTTATTTCATGAAAAAATGAGACGTAAGTCGTCTTGTTGTAACCGTGTTCATTCTTGCGATAACCGTGATGTTGGATGTTATAGCCCGAGAACAAAATCAAACAACCAAAATAGAGCGTCGCATGTTTTTTCCCTTTTTCATCATCCTCTTAAGTGAGGCTAGCAACCCCACGTAGGGGTTGAGCTTTAGGCCTGTTATCAAACAGTTTACACGTTCCCCATATTAGATCCGTCTAGCTTCATGAGTCTTTTGAAGGAACGATGAGACTGCTAGGTTGGCCGGATTCGATGAGTAGAGATCGGTACAATGATGAACAGGTAGAGCTTCAGATAGATTGCACAACCCAATTCAACGTGACAAGCCATAATATTACTCCACTGCATTTTATTATAACAGTCAGAGATTCCATCTAATTTATATAACTCTTCAGATGCGAAGTGAGCAAACAAGTCCAAGGATAAAATACGCTCACCAGCTGTAAAATATGTGCCAAAAAAAGGATTATGCGTAAAACTCAACAAAAGTATGACATGATTGAGAGATACTGGGTCAAAAGTAACGACCTCAGCGTACATAACGTGCTATTGAGAAGTAACAGTCACATCTGGGACAAAAATACCTCTTACTCCTGTGAAAAGGAACATATTTATGTTCCTTTTCACATAAATATGTTCCTTCTTACAGTAAACATAAATATGCAACGAAGAAAAGCTCAACATCCGAAGCTGAAGGAGACAATGAGTATACATACAGTAAGAACTTTACAGAAGCTAGAGGCATGTAACATCACTTCAAGGTGAGAAAAGGTAAATAAAGGAAGAGGAAGATTTGATATACGGAGAAGATAACTAATGTTGTCCAAAGAGCACTGCAGAAACTTGCTTCAAGAATGAATGCACGATTAAAGTAACACAACAGGAGAAGCTGAAGTAACCAAAAATCACGAAAACATCGTAAATAGTATCCATGAATGCAGATAATTGAATAAAACTTGGACAATATTACTTTGGACGTCCACAACTGACTGTTCCGTTATCAAAGTCATACATAGAGCAGCAGAACATTTAATAAAGTACAGTCGAATTGGAACTCAATAAGCTCATGCATTCATTATAAATCACAGCCTATCAGAATGTAATCAAATATTTCTGAAAATAAAAAAAATTTCAATACTGCCCGTGTACTTCCTTGTCTAACAAAAGGAATTTCCTTATGCATTTTGTTCCAATTCAAGCACAATAAGTTTCTTACATGTGGCTCATCCACAAGCAACGCGATCAACGGATGTAAAAAAGATCGAGAAAGTCTCCTTGCGCTCTAGAACATGAATACATGGACTAGAAAAAATCCTCAATGATTTTGCAAGCATCTTCTCTATAGAGAAACTCCAGGAATAATATCTAGCCGGGTAATAAGTGCACTTCATAACTCAACCTTCACCTGTAAAATTTTACATAATGTATGATTGCTCGCCCTCATTGGCTTCTTTCACAAGTTCAGCCGCCGCCTCGATAGCAAACTTCTTCAATGACTCAAGATCGCGTGCACCTGGAATAAAGAGCAAAGTGAGCCTGATTGAAAAGAGTATCTATTTGCCTCATTCGTATAAAGGCGAAATCAATTAATGTACAATAAGGCAGGAAACAAGCACTCGATACACAAGTAAACGACATTTGAAATCATTAGTCACTCATATCTCAAAAAATCTCTGCCAGGGAGGCCGATAATGATTTGCTATATCTTTGGAAGTCGTTGGTGTACAGGTAAAAATACAAAATATAACCCACCTGAATACTTCTTGTACTCTTCCCCATTGTAATAGAGTTTCAAAGTTGGGTAGGAGCGAATATCCGCCTTGCTGCAGGTATCCTTGCTGGTCGTGCAGTCCACATGAGCAACCTCAACACCATCCTCTCCCTCAAGGGCAGCCCCTAGCTGCTCCCAGGTGGGTGCCAAACGCTTGCTGCAGAAACATTCTTCATTTAAGCCCTTTTCTAATATCTGCCGTGTCTTTTCAGCAAATGATCCCAGATGCGCATATTAAAGCACAATCAGAGTTTCACATCAATATGCCATGACATCTTACACTTCCTTGCATTTTGTTTTGTGTGAATCCCACAGATCTGAGTCATGAATTTCTGTTCTTGAGAGACTAGAGAAATGAGCTAATGTCCAATGTCAGCGTTCCAAAAGCATGTATGATATTCGAGGAGAGACAGTTAACCACATACCAATGCCCGCACCAAGGAGCAAAGAACTTGATGAACCAGACGGTGTCTTTCTCCTTTACCTGCCACAGAAGGCCACAGCAAGTATCAGCGGCAGCGTCTCGTTGAATAATATGTCTATTTGACTTTGCATGTATGAACAGAAGACCAAAATCGACTCATAAACTCTCATAAATTCATTAGTCATCTCACTTGCGGCCGGCTGGTGGACGACACACCCGAGAATCTCCAGAAGATCAACCAAAGCTCGAACTAGATGAAAATCCGAAAATTTGTCGGATAAAATAAAGTTTCACCTAAAGAACAAGTGCATGCTCTTGTGATCATGCGAGCAGACTGACAGAAGACATGGATGCTTGCATAGGTGTTTATAATTTGGACTCAATCCCTAGACTTGAATGTTAAAGGTGACAGAGAGAAAGTACGGAGTGTTGAATTTCATCCACACTTTCGGATTGGATCGATCTTACACAACTCTGGAGAGGTGCGCGAAAAGAGGAAACACCTACGCAAGCTTGCCCTGTTTCGCAACTGAGGTTCGAAGAATCAGGTGCTACATCAATCAATCCGTGAGGCCGAGAAACAGAGGAGGCCTTCAAATTCACGGCAAACATTTACACCGCACAACATCTGCACATCGTCAACTGGACAAAAGGACAACCCGGTCCCTCACCTTATCAGCGAAAGTCGCATCTGTCAGAGAAACAACTTCTGCGCTGACAGTACAACCCAGGAGCAAGACTAGCAAAGCCACGGGCAGAACGTGAGAAGCCATCTCTCGCTCGCTCGCTCACTCCTCCCCGGCTAAAAATCCCTTTCTCCTCTAGTCTCTCCTTCCCACTCACTCGATCAATGAATCAATCACACTTGACCAGGCAGAACGAGCTCAATCTCATACAGTCTCTGCTCCTCGTAGTCGCCTGTGTGCTTGATAAACGGCTCACTCACTCACGAGTCACAACTGGAGGGCAAATAAGCTGCAGGCAGAGGCAGAGGCAGAGGCAGGAGCAGGAGCAGGAGCGCAGGCAGCTGAGGCCCACTGCACTCACCAACTTATATACGTGTTGCGCTTAGATGCCGGCAGCTATGAAGCTCAAGCTTGCCGAGGGTTATTTACGACGATCAATACTACACTGCGAGCTGAATCGTGATCCGCCACTGGGAAGAGGCCACTTTTGCCGAGATTCAGATTCAGGTTAGGATTCGAGGTCCCAGCTTAGCTTAGCTTAGCTTAGCTTTGGACCATATTGTGGTCACGATATTCCATTCGTCCTCTACTACAAACCGCAAATGTCCGACAGTGGAGGACTGAGGACTGAGGACTGAGCAGGACTCTGCAAGTGTGGAGTAGGTGGTGGTCTTCCTCCATCTCGCACAGAGCTCCGTCGGATGGATGGTGGTGTTGGTCAACCACAACTGATCGAGGTCTTCCATAGTCAGCGCTGTGAAGAAGGCCCATCTCAACTGCGGTGTCATTCCACGTTAACGTACCACAGTCCATGAAGCAAAACGTACAATATGCTGGTCTGGTTTAATGTAGGTTAATCTTCTTCGAGATTCACGACTTCGGTGTGAATGACCGAATGAGAATCTTCGGAACTATATCTGCTCGCATTCCGGAAGTTCTATAATGATTACATCTTTGTATGACCAGATGGATTCTTCGGTGTTCAAAGTAGGCCTGAAAACTTTATCATAGAACGAACAGGTCTTGAAACTAACTTTTTTGTATTTTCTATTCAGCATCCTAGACATTCCACAACTGAGTCACAGCATTTCAACTTCTTCCACGAGAAATCTTACTCATATGGTAATCTAATTGCTTCGACTCAGAAATGTAAAAGGTTTAGAGCGTGGGTTAATGAAAATACAATGAGCTTCGTATCCGGTCATTCTCGAAAATGCTATCGATTATTTGATATATGGCTATTATATGGGCTTTCATCTGATTTTATGAAAAGTTAGCTACAAATGAACAACCATATTATCGTCTTTTGTAAATCACCTTACTGTAATTGATTATAGGTATTTCTAATTTAATGAAGATCCGAAAAACTATTATTTCCTTGCGTTCTGCATGAAAGGCTACAGTCTTTTAATTCTTTCATAGTAACGAACACGCATGGTTAGCACTTGTGAGGAGTTTTAATATGTTTTGATTCAGAAGTAAAGAGCGATAAAGTCCAAACAAATAGCTATCAGAGGTATAAATGTCATGAGTTTTGACAAAGTTAATATGATATGTGAAATGTTTCTCAAGGAAATTGACAGAATGGCTTGAAGTAAGGTATTGTTTTATCAGCATAATTGGTTTTGAGCAAAAAGGAAATAAGATGAGGAAGGAGCATCGTCATATAAAAATTAGACATATGCTAGTACTGTACACTGATTGCAAATAGGGACCCAGGGCATATGGAAATTTGAATTTAGACAGAGACAATCAAATGAATTCTAGTAATTTCCACCTCCATAGGTGCCAATAAGTCTACCAGAATCCTGTCTCTTTGGAGTCGCAACCTCAATCTCTTCAAGGCTAGCCATAATTCAAGCTACCTTTCATGCTTATTAAAATAAAAGCAGTTGGAAAGATTTACTGCTGCTGCACAATCAGTCTCTGACAGCTCAACTTTGCTGACGGATGTACCATCACCAACTGACATGGCCCAAACGCATTTCTGTATATCTGCCTGATCTGAAGAAAGTTTTAGTCCGCAAGATTATCGATCAATATTTTAGTCACCTGCCCGTTTTTTAAAACTGAAGAGTGTTCTGCGTTGAAAGATGTTGTGACCGGTGCGTATCGACAAAGAGAACCTTTCATAACCAAAAAGGTGAACATCTGACAGGACAGAACGATACGTTAGTGTCTGGTATTCAAAGCAACGTACATGTTCATTGTGGAGTGCAAATCAATAATGATTCCAAGTAACACGCTTATCCAAAACTCGTCTCCAGCTTACGTTTTTCACGTTGTATTTTGCCTCTGGACGTACAAGCTTTGGAAATGTCTATTCCTCTGAGAATCATTGATTCCTCCTCGAGTCAGTTCTGCTCTGGCTGTTCAGATGCCTTCCTGTGACCTCCAGAATAGTTGAAACGCGTCCTTAAGAAGGAAAAAAATACGATTTAAGTTCTCAATGTAAATTAACATGGCAATGGATGTGTATCTTCAAGGCTACGATGTCGGCTCAAGTTGGCAGCGACCAAGCCCAACAAATTTACATTGTTCTGTACCTCTTGCGTCCGGCTTTTTTTATTGCACACATGTCTCATAAGCAGGCGAAATTCTGCACTTTGCCTTTTGGTAACTGCGCCATTCCCCAGTCAGTCTGTTGAATGTTATTTCAACCCAAGGGCCTGAGTTTTTTTCCGGACCTCCTAGACGATACTCTATCGTACCACGCAAGGCTAAGCACATCTATAGTTAGAAATCCTTGTGGGCTGCAGATGATGTTCCTCACAAATGCTAGCTTCTTATCCGAATTGGTCGTCGCTAGCCCTTTTCTACATGTGGCCAAAAAGTTGAACCTGTCGAATTTTTTCCCAAGATGTCATTATGATTTCTCGATAGAAGGCTGTGGTTTACAGAATTCTTTCTGGTAGAGCGTGTGAGAACAACTCATGAACTATGAACTTATGAACGTTAGGCATTACCTCTCGTGCAGATGCAGTCCAGATTCATTCGTGATCACCCATCCATTGAACAAAGTGTACTGACATATGTGAATTGCTGCTCTTCATAACTAATCGTCTGCTGAGATGAGAACAATGAAAAGAATCATGATCGGCTCTACTTGTAATAAACAAACCCTGCAGAACAATTTTCTCATTCAAAACGCACAATTGAAAGTCCAGGATGGAATAATTGACAAACCTACTGATACATGGACCTGATACAGCTATTACACGTAACTTCAAAAATCAACTTCTGAAATGTGGCTTGATCATTCATTTCCAACACCAACAAAAGTTCTTGATGAGACATTTGGCCCTCTGTATTCTTGAGTTCAGAATATTTGAATGTGGGCGGATACACGAGTCGGAAATGATCACTCCCAGCAAATGCTGAAACATTTCAGATTTTTCATGATATAAATGCAGGGGATTTTATAAGCACAACTGACAACATAAAAGGTATAATTAGTTGAAATGGAGAGGATCAATGTGGTCATGTACAATAGCAACCCACTGCAAAGAGGTGATTGCTGCATAAATGGAGGTGAGAAGGTTACGATGTGAAACACACAGACAACTCAGGAGTGACCTAAATAACACAGAACAAACACTCAAACTCTGTTTATGAACTACGCCAGGGGTCAGTGTAACTCAAAAGAAGCAACAGACCATGCAGCAGGAAGAAAGCGTAACGAATTGCTTCAGAAAAAATCGTTCGAGGCATCCAGAAGATTGACAATACTCTGTGTATCATTCAAGCTCCAAATTACCAAAAGCAATTTGCATGTGGGGTGAGTAGAACCAAGTGCTCACTCAGAATCGTCCAAAAGAATTGACGCAAATGTATTTGGATGAGATGAATGAGATAAAATAAGCCCGTGATTTCAATCTTCGACAGCTTTTCACAATATCCCAACTCAGATTGCAACATTCAGCTGAACAGCGGAATTCTGGGCAACTCGGTAAAAAACTCGCTCGTATGAGAAAAGTTAGTGAGGACCATCTGCAATGAGTCCAGTTGAAACGTTTTGCTCTGCTTTCAGACGAGCTTTTCCTTTATAAGAATGGATGCCATTCACTTGACATTAGCAGGTACTTCCGATCGAATATAAAACTCTGTACAAAGAGATTCGGGGATCCAATGTGCTCCGGACTGAGATCTCTCCACGGACTCCTGTTTAGTACCTTGAGAGCAAAGGTGGGAACGGCCGGGGAAGGAGAGATCCAGGAGCAGGCCCTGCGGGAATCTCCCACTTCTCACGAAGCCTGCGCGTCTCCCATCCCTTCTGGTGCCGGCAGTTACCATTCGATCCCTTGAACCTCTTGCCTTTCTTGGTCCTGCTATCCCCTCGCCCGCAAATCTGCGCCTCTGACAACGCCTCTGCCGATGGAATCGCACATCCGCTCCTGGAAAAATTCAATGCATTCGAAATCGAACTGAAAGCCCGTGACACCGATCCGCTCTGCAAACCCTTCGCCAGCCGCGGCAGTATCATCGTCGCTGCTAGCAATTCGACAATTCGATTTCCCGTGCAGACGATCACAAATCTCGCAATTTCGCCAGATTCCTGTCCCGGACACTGAAGTCCATGAATCGTGTCATACGCTGGTTAGGGTTTATGCTGTTCTCGTAACCTGCGGTGTCCCCTCCATAAGAACACCATTTTCCACGTCAGCGTCGTCTTGCAGTCGTCGTGGCTTTCTCATTTCATCTTCGCCTCAGTGCGAACTCTGACTGGATTTTGTCGTCTAGCGACGTTGACGACCTTTTCACAGTCTATGCCACTACTGCGAGTTCGTTACCGGCGACTACCGGTAAGCGCAAGGCCTCCTGTACGTAATTCTCGTCAGTGTGCACAATTCGACGAGTGCAATGCCATGCACACAGCAATGACTTCAAACGATGTTACTTCCCATGGCCATTATTAGTCCGAGCTCCATCATTCCGAGCTCAAATCACTAAATTGTTGTAGTTCATGTTCATGGTCGATGTAAGTGCACACGAAGATGGTTTGCTTGAAGATGAGAAGATTCGCTCGAGATGGTTTGCAGTTAGACGCTTGTCCTCTAGCCTGGACGACCTTGCACTGAATGGCATGTGCAAAATTGCTCTGCAAGTGAATTTGTTTATCAGTCATTGGACGGTTGGCAGTTAGCCGTCAAACTGGACAGAAGGGCGAACAAGCCCAACAAGAAGCACCATCTTAGCCACGACGAAGGGCACGAGGCATTTGGCTGAAATCAAGTTGTTCAGTAGTAGCCGCAGCTACATTCCAAGTGATGGTTTGTTTGCCTTTCTGAATTCCAGTGATCGTTCGGTTTGGTCAGACATGATTCTTACCATTCCTACAGTAGTAGTAAATTACCCACGGGTGGACTCGCTTCGACAGCTCGTGGCGTTCAGTGTGAACCTCGGAAAGCTAGGGATGACGATGAGGTACTCCTTTGGATTCTTTTCAGTCGAGCCTTGGAGCATCTCTCCTTGCTTCAGAGATCGGGCCATGGTTGCTTCAACGGTGGTCTTCCAATCCTGCATCATCTTCCAGATGTGCAGAGGAATTTTGTTCCTTTTAGGGGGCTCTATCTCTTTCGTATGAATGCGTCACAAAAATTCTGCTCCAGCTGTGGCCAGAAGAAGGTAGAGAGAGACCAGTCGACTGCACTTCGCAAAGGAGCTTCTCTCTCCTTTGCTCCTTTGACAGAAACTAGATTAGATTTAGATTAGATTAGATTTAATGGGCACGCCAATTGAGCGCAGAGCACCCAATCCTCAACCATAGCCACTGCAACCACGAGAAATTACACGACTGGACCAAGTAACCTACACATTCTATATTCTACAGATCTACACATTTAGTGATGATCCATCCAATGCTCCTCGCATACACCACACCACATTGGCTATGGAGATTCTGTCACCTCAGGCCCTGTGTCCGATGGCCAGTCACAACAACCAATAGCTATGAAGGCAGGCATGCCAACCTCCAGCAAGCACGCACGCAGCTCAACGCCCCATTACGGCAAGAACAAGTACGTGAATGCGACCTGCGACGGCCATCGACCATCGAGCAGGCGCTCACTTGATTGTAGCATCGAGTCGAGATTGACGGCGGTGAACAGGCAGTGCATGTCCGACCTGACTCGAGCCGATGAGTGAGTGAGGGAGTGAGTGAGTGCGCCGCCGATCTTCGACCCACTTACTCAATCGACAGAGGACGTGATCACCGTACGTGAGTCGCTCGCTCGCTCGCTCCTCGGAAAACTTCCACACGATACGAGCGAGCGACAGCGATGGCACTGGTGATTCTGCATACGGCTGTCGATTCGCACGATTCGGCACGAACCGTGCCCCGTACGAGAGGAGACCGAAGTGGGATTGTGAGACAGCACGAATGCATCGAGGGGCCGGCGGTGGCTGGTGGCTCAATCCATGGGAGGGAGGTGGGAGTGGTCCAGAGGAGAGCAATCGAGCGACGGACGATCGACAGCGTACGGCATTCTGTTTGGGCTTTGGACGAAGAAGAAAATCGTTTCATGAGCTCTGTCTGTGGCTGTCTGTCGTCCTCACTCCTAATCCTCCCTCCTCTCCCGTCACAGTTGTGGAGACGACGACGACGGTGGTGTGATGATGACGATGATGGAGCGCTCCTCACGGCGATGGTGTCCAAACCGAATCAACCTCCTTTGTGGCTGTCGTTCGCATCCTCGTCCTGCTCCTCTCCGCTCATGGCCTCCTCTTTCTCCCGTTGTTGTCAATGATGCATGTGATATTGAGGTTGCTGGGCTATCGATCGTTCTACAACTATTTCAATTGACGTGTGGGGCGATGGCGACGAGTCGGTGAGGACCGTGTACATGATTGTCATTCCTCATCTTCATGAGAGACAGCCAGATAGACACAATCGATGCTTACTCGTCTTCCAGTTTTCCGTTTCTCATCGAGCCAGCCCCTCCATTTCTCGGGAACAGCATTCAGTGCTATGATCTGAATTAACATCAAATCAGTCAACATGGTTACCAGTTTCTCTCATTCTTATTAGCATCGTATGATACACATTGCACGACAAATGAATTATCCTATCCGACTGTACGCCATGTCGTAAAATGAGATTTGTAGTCACATTTTGCATTTGCCTCAAGCTAGACAACGTGGTCTGGTATGAGGACCAACGAGGATCTCGTCCTCAGCCAGAAACTCGGCACACTCTCGACGTCGACATTTTGAATGAGGATTCATTCCGTCAGTAAAAAGGAAGAGCGGGAAGAACGACAAAGAAAGTGCTTAATTTAATTTAATACTTCCATGTGCGTTTATTCAGAATATAATACAAAACTCTGATATTCGTTTCCTATCTGTACAGCTCTCTTCTCTCTTCTCTCTCCCTCTCTCTCTCTCTTCCTATTTGGCCATCTGGTTCTACCCGAGGAACAATAATGTCTCTAGTTAGTGGAAGTCAACAACAACCAGAGACAGCTCAAAATATCTCCTCTACACTGGCCTTTCCACTACACCGGCCGTGAAAGAGGTCTCCCTCCCTCGCCCACAGGATTATTCATCCTTATTACGCCCTCGCTCGTCAGATGAGCCCCCAACCTGCCCCCATTCATTCATCCTCGACAGATGACTTGACAGAGATGACGTCGATGACAGCCAGCCAGACAGCCTCAAGCTCTCTCTCTCTCTCAGCTCAGCTCTGCTCTGCTCTGCTCAGCTCAGCCAACCAGGTGAATCTTCGTTCCGGGTCTTTCATATGCAAAATTGACCACCTGACAGCTAGAGGCTGAGCCCAGGGATGGCTGCAACTTGCCATATCCCCTATTGCCTCCTTCCTTGCTTGCTTCCATCCTTCCTTCCTTCCTGACTCACTGATGATGGCTCGTCTGTAATCGAGATCTCTCGGTTGCTTGCAGCATCTGTACTTGCTCTGCTTTCGAGGATATGGCGTGGTGCAGCATCAGCACATGTCGAGGGAAAGGTGGAGATGATGAATAAAGTGTGTCCCGTCTGGTGGCGGGCGGGCCGGGAGCTGAGGGGGATGGCTCCTACAAAATTGCTTGCAAGCAGGATATGAGACGTGCAACTTCAATCGGAGTGTTGTAGTGCACCATGGATATTCTGACGACACCGTCCTCCTCGGAATTCACCGTGAGCTTCTTGTGGGCCACGAGGCCGGAGATGAGGCGGTAGCAATACATGTGCCCATTGCGGCAGGCGAAATTGGCGCTGTGCAGCTCCTGGCAGATCTGCGGCGAGCGCTTCGACGCATGGATGAAGCTGATGGTGGGCACTCGGAACTCGGGCTCCGACGACACGGGCCCGAGAATGATCACATCCTGCCGCGAGCGCAGAAACGCCAGCAGCTTCTCCTGCAGCGGCTGCTCCAGCAGCACGATCGTATCGTAGGCCGCCTCGACCACCACGCGATCGAGTCTCGTCGACACCTTGCCCCCGAAATTTAGCGCCTCCTGGCCGAAGCTCGTGCCCTGCAGCGCCAGATCCCAGTCGCGCAGCGACGACGTCATGCTCTCGAGGAAAATCTCGGACACCGGCGGTTGCAGGTCGCCGTTGAAGGCCTTCATCGACACGTCGGCGGTGGCGCCGGGCGATGACGAGGCATCCGCACTGTCCACCCTGGCAGCCAACGCGATCGACGAGTCCTCCAATTTCATCAGCACCCCCGCTCCTCCCCCACCTCCACCTCCGCCTGCCGCCTCGGCTTGGCACGCGACGACCTCCTGCTTCTCTTTGGCACCGGCGCCCCCTCCTCCTTCGAGCGACAGCGTAAAGGCCTCCCCGACGCGGGCGAGAACGCCGAGGTACTGCGTGAGCGCGATGACGCCCGCGCACGCTTCGTGGTTGGGGCCGCCGAGCTCGAACTGCTTGGTTACGTCGTCGTCGCCGATGAAGTCCCAGTTGGGGCTGTAGTCCTTGACGTCGAGGAAGGCGTCGTGAGAGCCGTAGAGCACGGCCATGTGCGGGCCGTAAACCTTGTACGAGCTGAAGACGTACCAGTCGACGGCCCACTTGGCCACGTCGACCGCGCGGTGAGGCGCGTAGGCCACCCCGTCAGCCACCACTCGGACCACGCTGTCGCCGACCCGGGTCTTGACGAGCTTGACGACGCGCTCCAGGTCCAGAACCTCGCCCAAAATGTTCGAGACGTGCGCCACGGCCACGATGCGCGTGCGAGGGCTGAGCAGCGCCGCCAGCGCCTCGAGCTCAGACTCGAAGGTGTCGTAGTTCACCCTCCACCATTTCACCGTGAGGCCGCAGCGCACCGCCATGCGCAGCCAGGGCCCCGAGTTCGCCTCGTGATTCGCCTCGTGCACGATGATCTCGTCGCCCTCGGCCAGCAGGTGGCTGTAGCAGTAGCTCAGATTGGTGAGCATCTGCGATGTGGACGCGCCGAACACCACCTCGCCCACGCCGTGCGCGTTGGTGAAGGTCTTCATGTGGTTGTGCGCGGACTTGATGGTTTCCGTGGCTCGATTCGACAGATCGTACCCGGCTCCCACCTGCACGTAGGACGCCCTCATGTAATTGCTGATGGCGTCGATCACCACTCGCGGCACCTGGCTCCCTCCCGCATTCTCCATGAAGATGGGATGATTCTTGCCCGTGAATGCGTCGAAGTAGGGAAAATTCGATCGCACTCTGTCGTACAAAACTTTCACTCTGGCCACCTTCTCGAAGCAGCTCGGCAGCATCACTGCAGCCGGCGAGGGGATCATCTGCGCCATGGTCGATAGAGGTGAGAATCCGGACGTGCTTGAAGCTGTGGGGTGCTCTGAGACATTCAGGAGCCTGTCGACGCACAAATGTGCGAAATTGGAGTTCATGGAGTGGGGACTTACATGATGATTACGAGGGTCGTTCGGCGATGTGGAAGCCTGAATGCTGTTGTAGGCGACGTGCAGGGGGCCGCCTTGGCCTGCAGCGACAGCCATGCTGATGGACGAGATGGCACCGAGAGACGAAGTGGCAGCGACTTCCGACGAGGCCGAGTAGTTCTCCGCCGAGCGCTTGGGCCTGCTGCGCCCTCTGCCCACATGCCGCTCGCAGTACTTCTGGCCCGGGACGACTTCTCGTGCACATTGCCACCGCTTGCCATCTTTCCGATTGCATCTGACAACATCTTCGCCAAGAGTATATTCCTTCGGTTAGAATGACTGCTTCGGAATGCTCGAGCCCTCTACTTTGCATCTGTGACGTTCTTCCATCAATGGAGTCCGTGACTTTCTCCCGCAGGTGAGCTCACCCAAGGGCCCGCCCATGCATGCAACACAACCCAACCCAATCCAACCCAACCCAACCTCCATCCCTCCAGAGCCGGAGGTCACACGCAACTTACTTACCACAAGCATAATCTATCTAGAACGAAGAGACAGTCAGATTAGGAATATACGACCCACAAATCTTCTCAGCAGAACAATACCCTACGAAATTACGACCCGAGATGTGGTCCACCACTCCCAGTGACAACTCGGGGCAAGCGCATGCAGCCCACCGACAGCACCCTCATGCGAGGGATGCTGCACATACAGATGAGGATTTCCAGTGTAGAATACAATAAAGGCAGGTCTACGGGCGGGGACATACCACGGACGGCGCTCCAAAATCCCTGCACATGTGGGGCGTCAGGAGCCATGGGTATTCCAGCCATTGTGGTGTACTTCAGCAGCTTTCACCTTTGTCCCATGGGCGGGGAACCTTTCAGGTGTACATTGCAATTGTTCGACCCGAGTCCAGTTCTATGTCGATCGCAGCTGCAAATGCACAAGCGTGGGCAATGTCAGAGAATTTATATTTCTGATCCAGGCTCCGGAACTTCAGTCCACATCCTCCACATGTGTCACCCATCTTTGTCGGATATTGGTACGAAGAGCAAGACCAGAATTACAAGGTGCAGGAGATTCTTCGCTCTCGGCCAAAGAAGGTGACAGAGATATCATACTATCAATTGGGTCGGGTTCACCGTTACTCAGAAGGCTGAGCTGGTAAGAATCCTAAGATCGAATTGTTCATAATATGGCGTTTGGAAGAGACCTGCTTGGGGATTCAGACGACAGTTCACTGAAAGCCCGACAGATTCGTCCTCTCTCCTGAAGAGGGAGTCTGAGAACGAATGACAACTTCGTCCCTCTACTTCCGCTATCAAATTGCCTTCATAAGACCAGTGATAGTTTCCAAGCAACGAGACTGTTGGGCGTTCATTCCCGACAAATCCCCATCTAATACTTTCGGTCCCATGCCAATTTCGAATTGTCATGAGCACCGACCCTGGTTCCGAAATCTCCAGGGGATACACGGTTTCAAAGCCTCTTCTTCTCAGAATAGGAAATTTCCCCACAACCCCATGAGAGAAGAGGTCATGTTATGAGGAGTTCTCAGAATATCTAATTAGGCTGAAAAAGTTGTTCGAGTATCCTTGTCCTCGAATAAACAATCATTCAATACGAGGAGCTCATTTGATCCTAGATTCTCTAAGCGAACCAGCAAAATGCTAACGGCGACGATCGACAGCCTCCTGTCGCCCCCACTCTATAAGCACAAGCTGCTTCGCCTATGGTGAGGGCTAGTCAGCTCCGGCATGTACGAAACGCTGATTAGCTGGCGACCTACTTGTGGATGACATCCGTCTGCTCACAGCCTAGCCATCGTAGGCGCTTGAGTGGTCCCCGCAGCCATGTCGAGCTTCCCTACGGTGCAGCTCAAAGGCTTCATAATCTCTGCTTCCAGCTCATCCCGCCTCCAAGCTTCACCACCTCACTCTACTTTCTACTACCAGCTCTCGAGGCCATCGAGAATCCTGGACATCCTTTCCAGTCCCGCGTCGAACTCTGAGCTCTGAGCTGGACTTCAGAGTTCAACATGACGCACAATGTTGCCGTTTCCTCGGGGAGGAGAACTTCGTCGTGAACAGCCGGAGTCACTCCATTCTTTTTCTCGACCGACGCGCAGCGCAGTGGACAGAACCACTCGCTTCAGCACGAAGAATTGCAAAGGCTGGCACCAAATGGCGGCTCAGGCGGTGTCCGTAGCAAGTTTCACATTGAAATTACCACGATACAATTGAAATTTGGCGCGGCGGATAAATATCCCAGTCATGCTTGAATTTGGCAGACGCATGGCAGCTGACACTGACCAGAGCAGTCAGCAAAAGGCGGGAGAGGCTCACAGACTTCATTCCGAATCAAAAGCAACCACGGGAAGAGCAGTGTCGCACCAAAGTGAAAACGAAGGATGAGACCCAGGCTAGCACTTGTTTAAACACCATTCGATTTCGTCCCAGCTGAGACGCCCTTCGCTCGGAGAGATGAGGGCGGAACAGCTGAAACGGCCACGAAGAAATAAGCAAATGGACTAAAAAAGCGTCAATGCAGAGAAGATTAGAAGGAAGGCTGTGGGGACGTAGGACGAGCAGGAAGTGCTAGGATGAGGTGAGTAGGAAGGAGGGAACACTGACCGACTGTATTTCGATTTACTGCAAATTCCCACTGAGACGAGCGAGACGCATCCTCGTCGCCCTCTTGCTCAGTGAGAGTCGAACACCAGCTCGACTGACCACGCAGCCTCCATGTTCGAAACTACACCCACTCACTCTCTCACTGAAGAACCTGTCCAGCTGACGAACCGCCCGCGGCGTTCCCCGCCAACAACAAAAGCTCGTTCCGTCCTCAGGTCGGGTTCATGTCGCCTCCTTCACCTTCACCTGTCGGAGAGCTAAACATCGATCATATCCATTGTGTGCCTACCGAGGGCACGGCCCGGGCCTTACTTCGAAAGTTGCAGTACGTGGTCGCGACGAGCTATCCTTGCAACTATCGCAACTATGTCCAGTGCTGACCTCGAGAGAGATCTCAGAGCTCGCTGGCTGGCTGGCTGGCTGGCTAGCTAGCTCGATCAATCGTTCGTTCGTCCCGCACACCACTCCGATACTCAGGGAGTGAGAAATAGAAAGGGGAGGAAAGAGAACACAGACAGAGCAGAGCAGACAGTTCACGTCCACAACCACATGAGCAGAGTCTGAAGACGGTGGTGGAGGTGACAGAAAGCGTCAGCTCATGCAGCGGCCAGCTCCGTCTCTTTCGGCCTATGATATGATCCACAGTCTCAGGAAAGAGCTGAGCTGAGCTGAACTGAAGTCGGGGGAGGAGAAGTCGACCAGTGAAGACTGTCAGCGGAATTCTTCGTCGTCAGCTGCAGCAGCGGAAAAGCGAAGCCGAGCCAAAAGCGGATAATGATACTCGCTACTACAGAGCACTAGAGCAGCTGCTTCTGCTGCTGCTGCTACGCTACGACCAGTACTAGAAATACTACTACTACAGCAGCAGCACCACCAAGCAGAAGCCGTGGCAGGAGGAGCTGGGGTACGAGGCCGAGGCCAAAGCGGCAAATCATGACACATTGGCAGAATTCCTTTTGGCCCAGGAGGCATGATGAAGACGAAGAAGAAGGAGAAGCCTGAGCGAGTGTCCAGTAGTAGATCTCGAGTGCTGTGCCAGCGCAAACGATGGCGAAGGCGGGAGAGCGCAGCGGACGTACAACATCATCTATGACGACGGGCGAAACGCACATGGAAAGGTTCATCAATTGATGGGCGGATTCTTCCCCGTCGCAGCTGTGCACCACCATCGCCACCATCCATCCATCCATCCATCCATCCATCAGGCTCGCAGTTCCAATTGCGCATCATGTACACTCTCTCTCGCCCATCAATCAGACCGCGCCGCGCCCGGGCCGTCCGATTCGGCCCGGGGTCGCCCTCGGACCCGTGCGATGGCTCTGACACCCTTCCTTACACTAAGGAATCCTACCAACACTCGCCATCCATCCAACGGCCGTCATCAAACCGTGCCGGGGTAGGACCCGAATGATATAAATAGGTACCGGTGGTCCCGTGTCTCCAACCCTCGGGACCACTCCCTCGAACTCCAGTGGTTTTATGGTGAATTTAATATTGCCCTTCAACTCTTCTTTTCTCGTACTTCTTGCATTATACTATTATCATTTCGCTCTCCTTTCGCTTTCTCATTTTTCT